>CM057451.1:340530000-345330000 GCA_016271365.2 Neoceratodus forsteri
GACCAGTTTTTGTCCTGTTTCTAATACTACCTGTTCTCTGTTTTGTTCTATAATGCTACCGATGTATGTACCTATGCTATTAACTGTACTATTTTTGTCTGTTGTATGCTTTTGTGTCTCTTATCTGTAATTAATTCCGGGTCGCCCCTGAAAAAGGGACTTTATTGTCTCAGTGGGCTAACCCGGTCAACAAATTTCAATAAATAAATATCGGAGATTAAAATATATTATACATCCAGAATTATATATAAGCAATATATTGCAGTCAGTTGACCTTGTTGGGAGGGGAAGGGGTAGTGTGGAGTTGTTCAGGAGTCGGGTGATAGAGCTGGGGACAGAGGGAGGACAGGCCAGAAAGAAGGAAAAGAGGGGCATTCAGTGTAGACCATCACACCTGCTTAGAGAGGCAAGATATTGGAAGAGCTTTTTCTTAAATATTCCTAGTTTGGGCTCATTAGTAATATCTGGGGGGAGATTATTGAGCCAATAGGTCGCCCTGTAGGCAAAGCACCATTATGTTTGAGATGAGTGGCAGAGGGGGACTTGTAACAAGTTTCTAGCCATGCCTCTTGTCCTGTGAGGGTTGTTTGGAGGGTTAAGGAGATCTTGGATGGCATCGGGGTTAACTCAAGGCAGGTTTTCTTCCTGACGTGGTATTTCACCCTGCCCTTGAGGTTTAACCACTTGGTCTGTGCATACAGGTCGCAAGTGTGGGTTAGTCTGTGCATTCCTGTGACTAGATTACATGATTTATTCAAAGCTGTACTGACTCTTTTAAGGGTTGTGTTCATGACTGTGCCATATACCAGAAGCCTGTAATCAATAATGGAAAGGATAGAGCTTTTTACAGTGAGTGACAGAGAATCGGAGGTTAAATTATGACGGTGTCTATGCAAGGGGCTGATTCTGGATTTGATGACCCTTCAAATTTACAAACTTTCAGTGCTGCGCTGATGCCTAGTAGGGTGGAACTGTGGGGTTGTGGTGCTTGTACTGTACCTGGAAGGAACAATCATTTTTCAGTGCCGAATGTTCGTCACTGGTATAGAAGCCCTGAGGCACTGGATGTATTGTGGTACACTGTGTGGGTTATGTATTACCAACGTTATGAGACTACGTTTGTAAATTTGAATGTAGGCTCATAAATTTATGTTTTAATATTTTTGCCCCAAATTGTCAGCATTGCTGTCTTTATGACCCCATCTCATGAACAAGAGCAGAGATAATTTTCAGCTACTGTCTGAAAGGTGATTTCATCCAGGGACTGCGAAATCACCTTTTGGGACACAAAAACACAATTTGGCCGACCCAGTGGTGCTGAGGGTTGAGGAGCTGGACGCCACACCATGCCAGCGACCGAGTTGGATCACCGGGGTCGGCAGAAAGGAAGGATTATGCATCCCAGCGGATGCTCTCACTCCTTTAGGGTGGGTTATCAAGGGGTGCTTCATGCAGATGTCGATGGGGCACCGACTTTCGGGGCATTGGCTCCTGTGGTGCTGTAGTTGGGGAGGGGAAGATGCTTTTAGGCACTTGGCAGGCGTATTGCATAAGCACGTAACCTGCCCGAGCCAGCGTCATTGGCGGAGGGGGGGGAGGGTACCACAAGAAAAATTGAAAACAACCCTCAACCCTCGGCAGTCCTAGATGACGCCCACTCCAAGCCATCCAGCCATAGATCCACAGGCAGACCCCGCTGTGCAGGTGCTCTGTTGAAGTGGAGGAAGGTAGGAGTTGCCGAGGCACTCTAGGGGCAGACTCTGCGTCTGGGGCATGAGTGGTATGAGCGGCCCGAAGGAGTGGAACAATGAGGGCAGGTTAGGAGGGGTTAAAAGAAAGTTTAAAAAAAAATAATAATTTGGTGCAGGATTTGAAAAATGACAGCTGTCGCATTCATGAGGTGCTGTAAAGAAATAGCTACATTGAAAATTTGGGGTAAAATATTGAATGACTAAAGTTACGAGCTTACATTCGCAAAATTTAACATAGGCTTGTAACTTCATGTAATCATCTTTTTGGATGTAAAAACACATTTTGGACAGGATTTGAAAAATGGCAGCTGTCACATTCATGAGGTGCTGTAAAGAAATGGCTATGTTGTAAATTTGGGGTAAAAGTATCAAAGTTTATGAGCCTATGTTTGCAATATTCAACGTAGGCTCATAACTTAGTTTTTTTTTTTTTTAAATATTTTTGCACCAAATTCTCAAAATAGCCTTATTATGACACCACCTCACGAACAAGGGCAGAGAAAATTTTTAACTCCTGTCTGAAAGGGACCTAAAAAAATCACCTTTTGGAACAGATTTGCCTAATGTCACTGAAATTGTTCATGAGATAGGGCCCCAGAAAAGGCATGTTGAAAATCTGTGGCAAAAATATGCACAAATGAAGCCGGTCTGGTGGCACTGAGGGTTGTGGCGCTAGTCTTACCTCTTGTCATGCTGGCGACTCATGTTTGGAAGCAGACTCTGGTCACCGGGGGTCAGCAGGGGAGGAGAGGAGAGGTTCGAGCATCTGATGGAGTGCTTTCCTCTCCTGGGGAGGGCTGGTTGTGCATCCCGCAGTTCTGCGGCTCCCAGTGGTGACTAGGAGCTAGCAGCGCCCGAGGCACGCCAAGGGGTATGGAGGTGTCACGGACGCCCCGCGCATGGCACACAGGAGCACCATCATGCGCCAGATGTCATTGCATGTCTGCACCTCTGGGACCAGAAACGAAATGCCCTGGCACCGGGAAAGGCGAAGGCAGGTCCTGCAGATGGCCCCCGTGCTCAGTGCCAGATCAGCCCCAGCCAGCCTCTGGCTCTCCTCCTTGCTCCGGTTGCACTCTAGAGTCTAGATAGAGTGCCAGTCAGGAGTTGGCTCCACTTCTGGGGCGGGTTCAGAGCCGGGGATGACGTGTCGGAGTGCAGGAGAGAGCACCCCAGGACAGGGGCTTGGTCTGGGGAGGTCTCAGATGAGTGGGAGAAGGCCGGTGCCCAGAGTCCTGCTGGAGAGATTTCCTATGGGGCCAGTGAGGAGGACCATAAAGTAAGTTAAAAAAATTATAAATATATATATATATATGCAGAAATGGCCAAGTTATGCCACTGAGTTCAAAATCCCATTGCAGTACACTGAACCGCATACTGTTTCTTCATTTAAATTCTCCGGCTTTAAGTGAGGATGTCTGCGGTCCACAGAAGATGATGGCTGTTGGACTCGCAGGGTAAGTAGGGGCTTGAAGGAGTGTGGGGTGGTGCTGTTTGAGGAGAGCATGGGTGGGGGGGGACAGTAACGGCTGCAAAAGACATCGATAGACATTTTCTTTTCATAGGGTTTAAAAGAAAGAAAAAAAAGCCAGAAGGATTTTATTTTGTCTTTCTTGCTGATCACGACACTGGGGACTGGGCACCCTCCAGTGTCACTGTTATGTTTTTGGGGGTGCTGAAGGGAGGTTGGTGGGGGTGAGATTACAAAAAAAAAAAAAAAGATGTGACCACACATTGAGAGTGGCTCAGTATAGAACTGTGGTGGGGTTCACTTAGGGATCCGTACGTTTTCCTGACTCCCGACTGACCAACTTTAAAATGCCCAACTCTTAACAGCTCGTCAATGTCGACTGCCCGCGTGATGTATTGCTGACTGCTGTTTTTCCAACATTAGATGTTCTCTCCTAATGTTCTCGCCTCAGTTCTTGTTTGAGGTAGAATGGAAACCTGATGAGTTTTTACATTTAAAACCATAGCTCCTTGCACAGAGAAAACACCTAGCTCTTTTGTGCTGCCCTCTTTTAATCCCCCCCAATGACTGTGCATATGAGATTGTAAAATATTTCCCGACTTGAAGATATATAAATAAACGCATATTGCGCCAAGAGTTTCAAAGCCCAGAATAAAAGGCTGATGTATAGCACATAATGCGCTAAGTAAACGGGTCATGCTCTGGACCAGTCTCCCAAAGGGGAGATAATAGAAGAAACCAGAGTGTCACTTTCAATGGACTCCGGAGGGAGGTATCTTTTTGGTGCACCCACGCTTTGTTTTACATCCCTGGTGCCCCAAAATAATGCTAGTCCTGCAGCAAGCGTGAGTAAGCGCTGGAATTACTGCTGCAAGTCAGCTTCTTTTAAAATGAATGCCCCAGTAATAAAATTGTCCCCTGATCGCAAGGTGCGACTCAGAAAGGACAGAAAGATCAGGGCAGGATGCTCCAGCTGCCGCACAAGAGCTCCTTGTTTGGAGTAGATTGGAGAGAAAGGCTTTGGAGCAAAAGGCATGCTCCAAAGCGTATAAGGCTGCCGCATGTGAAGTGTGATTCAAACTGCATAAATTGCATATATCGCCTTAATCCTTCCTATACCATTAAGAAACACTTTTTTGTTTTGATGATACATCATAAGTTTCTTCAAGCAGTCATTTAAGTTAGTTAGGGAAGCGTGGTGGTGTACACATTTTATTTGTATTTAAAAGAATGCACTGGTTGTCTTTCTAAACCTTCTCCTATTTGTCATGCCCTCTGAGATCAAGTTGGGAAACTGAGAAAGCAATAACATGATAGTCGGGCACCAGTACCGGTCGGGAAATTAGATACGGGGAAATGCACGTCTGGCAGTCGGGAGTCAGGCAATCGTACCAGATCCTTCATTTACGGGGTGGCACACTGGTGCATTAGGCACCCCAGTGTCAGAGTTAGGTTTCTGCGGGGTTGCTGAGGACAGTAATGGGGGGAGTAATTAAATAAAAAAAAAAAAACAAGAAGATATGGCATTGGGAGCGACGCCGTAGTGCACCAAGGGTGTTTCCATTTATGAGCTGGCAACACTGGGTCAGTGTTATGTTTGTGGGGGTGGCTGAAAGGGAGGGCCGGGGTGCGGGAGACAGTCAAGGAGCTGCCACTAAAAGACATCGATGGACGTTTTCCTTTTATAGCTGCAGACATTCCAGGCTGACCACAATGGATGAGCTTGGCTTGCTGGGCAGCGTACATCAAAAGGAAGAGCTGACCCATGATTGGGTTGGTTCTTTCTTTTTCATTTCATTTTTATTTTATACTGAAGAGTCTGGGGGCCAAACCCACTTTCACAGACGTCCATTCTAGACATCTACAAATACATAAAAGAACATAACAGTCATAAAACACCTTTTAAAGATTACAGAATTGTCAGGTCTAGGTAAAACACAAACAGAATTCATGAGCATATTCCTTCTAAGCGCTATCTTAAAAATTAATATATTTGAACAACATGTGATAGTACTCAGTTTTTCATTATAAAGTTTGGGAGACGAGAAAGTTAAAGAATTTTAACACAGTACGATAAAGTGGAATCTGAAAAGACTTTTTATGTGTATGAGGTTTCCACCCAGCAAGCCAAAACTCTGTCATGATCAGCCTGGTTGATGGTGATGATTAGTGTGGCATGGACTTGCCCCTAAAAAAAAAAACACTGCTCTGGACAAACAGTGTCACACCCATCAAAAAGCAGTACTATTGCAGTACGTTCGCGCGGACGTGCGCGCATAGCGAAGATAAAAATGAGGGCTGGGTCTTCGAGGGGAGAGAGAGACAGAGGCACAAGAAAGAAAAATTACAGTTGTGAGGGAGAAAATACTGAAGAATAAAAATGTAGGATGCAAGAGACAAACAAAAAAAAGCAATAGATAAGATGGAAGGGACAGAAAACATTATGAGGTCAAAACCTTTTCGTGTCAAAACTGGATTGTGAGTACAGAGCAAGCAGTGTTCAAGCCCCAGAAATCCCTCACTTAAGTTTTAAGAGAAAGTCCCCTCATCCTGTTTTCAATATATGTGTAGTTTGTAGGCATAAACAATGAATCTTAACGGGGGGGCTCTTGCAGTAAGCAACACCATTAGGACTTAGGCGCCAGGACCACATGAAAAACAACAGGGGACCGCCCCTGATGGCATGCCGTGGTCTGCCTGTGGTATAAGAGGGGCGGTCCTCTGCACCCACCTCGGTTCTTCTCCCGCCATTGACCTGCGCTTGTCGTACCTTGTGGAACACTGCCCCAGTCAACAGCCATTTTGTCAAATTTTGTTATTTTTTCGCTGATTGTATTTAGCCTTTATTTTTGGCTACAAGTCTTTGTCAACCTCCTCTGTGGATCCCTGCAAGTCTGTGTGCCTTTGGTAAACAAATTCTTGAAAAGGACAGCCACACTGCATGAGTCATCTGTCTAGACCTGGACCACGATACCAAAGCCTGCCAGCTGTGCCAGAAGTTTAACCAGGTCATGTGCAAACGATGCCAGAAGGTTCTGGAGGCCCATCTCCTCCAGCAAAGATTGGCCACCATGAAGAAAAAGCTGCAGGACAGAACTGCAGCAGGGACTTTTGCTGAGGCCTTCACTCCCAAGAAGAAGCACAAGAAGCATCAGGACCATGAGCGGTCCACTCCAGAAGAACCATGATCGCCTCCAGTGGCCACGGCAGATGCTGGGTCGACCTCAGCGATAACACCAGCCCTCCTTCCCTCTTGGCTGCCTCTGTTCGTGCCTTGATTTCTGTGGTGAGCAGCGCCTCTGCGGGTTCTGGGAGCTCTTTCTCTGTCCTGACGCTCAGGCCCTTTCACCATCAGGGTTCTTAGCCAGGTGGCCAGGCCAGTTCTCCGGGAGCCAGCTCCTCTAATGACGTCCGCCTGGCCCCAGCGTCTTCGCCAGACCCCTGTTTGGGGCCTGATGATGGTCCTTCGTACCGACGCCAGCTGTCGCCTGTGCCTGTGGGTCCCCCCCCCCCGGGTGTCTTCAGCTCCTCAGCTGCCGCTGGTGCTCCCTCTGAGCCCTTCCCACCAGGCACTGGCAGGGCCACAATCCGATGGTCTTCCTCTTTTTGGAACTGGCACCGGGCCGCCCTCCAGATCCTGCTAGTCCTCCTTCCTAGGACCACGTGCACCCGGCATTTACGCCAACTGACCTTTCCTCCTCAGTCACTCGGGCATTGTCTCAGAACCTGGACCCCCCAGCCCCATTAACTGACCAACAACCTGTGTCTGTTCCAACTCAAGACTGTCCTTTGGGCCCCCCCTTTGGGCTTAGGCTTGAGCCTCCAGTCGGCACCTTGTGGACGTACGGCCGGTCCATCAGGATTGTCCTCGAGTTCCGTCTGTGGTCTTCTGACACATTACCCCATACTGGACTGTTATGTGAACCCAACGATTTTATATCGAACGCCAGCTGACTACAGTGCCTTTCTTAGTGCATGGTGGGCATACGCTCAGCACCTAATGCCAGCCGAAGGCGATCCAACGTTGGGCATGAGATTCCCCTTTGCCAGATGCGGAGGCTCCCCCTCCTGCAGCGGACACCTGGCTTGATGCAGGGACTGTTGCGGGCTCCGGTCTTTCTCCACCCCAACGCACTACTTCCGAATCGGAGGGAACGGTGGATGTAGTTTCAGACTCTTGAGTCCCCTGTCCCCACCCTCGTCCCCGAGGGAAGTGTAGGTCAGGGGCACTCTTAAATCTCCTCCTGAGGACCCGTCCTTTTTCGAGATGATGAAACTTATCCAAGCCTCCCAAGGGTGGCGTACTGAGGAACAAGATCCTCAACGTCGCTGCCTGGTGGAGCACATATACCTTCAAGAGGTCATGTCGGTGGTTATCCCACCTTAGTGGTTCCGCACTGCAATATCTCCTGTACTTTCTGACAACAACGGGCGTCAGTCCCTTCCATGCCCCAGAAGGCTGACCGACTATATCATGCCCCCGATGACCAGCCTCACTTTGATACCCACCCTCAGGCCAACCCCTCTGTCTTATCGGGCACAGGAGGAATTTATGGCGTTCAGACACCAGGGGGACTTCCCTCTAGATAGGGAGTCCAAGCACTTGGATGTTCTAGGGCGTAGGACTTATGCCTTCTCTACCCTGGCCTTACATGCCCAAAACTATCTTGCACACATGTTGGTGCACCAGCAGTACCTTTTTGGGCAAGCAGGGGGACATAGTCCAATCATTGCCAGAGTCTCCTGCTAGGACTCAGCTGGAACAGCTACTGGGTTCTGCTTCCAGCGTGGGTTTTCACGCTCTCCATGCCTCATACGCCACAGTGGATGCCTCTGCTTCTAGCACAGCAGCTGCCAGGTGCCTCAGGTGCCATGCTTGGCTGCGCCTATCATATTTCACCCATAAAGTTAAGGACGCCATCATGGACGCCCCATTCCGGGGCCCTTCACTGTTTGGTGAGGATGTCCAGGAGTTGCTCTCCCTTTTACAGGAGTCTGGCACTGTCCTCCATACTGGGTCTCGTAGCCAGCAGGGCGGGACACAGCATCCGTCTTTACATCACTTGGTGCAGCGACCCCAGTGTCTTCTGCCCACCAGGCCTTGGTGCAAACGCCAGGCTTCTTCAGTTCCGACCACCCCAGCCCACAGAGCTTATAGGGCTGAGGCGACTGGGCTGTCAGCGCCTACCGCCTCCTCTCAACCCCAACACAGCTCCCCTTCTCCGGTTGGGAGACGGGGATAACAGCGAAGGAGTTGACCCCCGTTGTTAGTTTCAGTTCCTTTTCTGTGGTGTCTGAAAAGTTTGGGAAGTCCCTGTATGGGGCCTCTGGCTACATTTCCACCCTGTTTGCAGAGAGTCTTGTTCCTCCTTTTTTCAGCGGGGAGGCAAGACCTGCCCCCTTTCCTTTTTCTTTGCCCTCCCATCATTTATTTTGGATGGCCAAAGTTCTTCATGCTCCACTCCAGTGTTTGGGACCTAAGCATTCGCTACCCCCGATCTCTGTGGGCTGCTAGTTCAGTTTTTTTTTTTTTTTTTCAGAGTCAGGCAGATGTTCTCCCTTGGCGGGGTATTGGGCTTTGCCTGCATATCCTCTTCTTTGTTGGTACGGATGATACCTTAAGAGTCTGGGATTTTCTCCCCTTCCTTGCCATCCCGGCCTTTTCTCCCCAGAAGGGCCCCTCCGCTCACTCTCACTGTCTCTCTCAGGGATAACCTGGCTGTTTTGTCCGGTCTCCAGCCTCTCTGCTGGATTCTTCCCTGGCCTGTCCCCTCCCCTGAACTCCGGTCCTGGCCTGACGTTGGTCCTCTGGATCATTAACTCTGACGTTCACTTGTGTGGACTCCTGGCTGCTCTAGTCGAGATGGGATGGCTCCTACGTGGCCTAGACCTTATTTTCCTCACAGGAAGGGCACAGTTGCTCAGGGAACAGGCTATGAGGGTTTCTTCCTCCATAGCAGGACTGTAACCAGATTCTTCCCCTGACTCTTCAGCCTTTAGTCAGGGGCCCATCATGCCTTTGCTCTGTCCGGGCCCTCACGGATCTTCGGGGTCCACTAGGCTGGAAGTTTCTCTGGCTTTAGCCTTTGCTTCCAGCTCTTCCTTGGGTGGAAAAGTTCTTCCCTTTGAAACTTCTAGTCCCGGTCAGGATTTCCTCAGGCCATGTAGGTCTCATTGCTTCCAGCGGAGTCTGCTCTCACGCTCGTCTGGCTGTTTTGTCCCTGCCTTTCCAGGGCATCCCCGTGGCCTGTTGGTGGGTATGCGTGTGCTCCGGAGCATCTCTCCGGTAGAGGCTTCCCCACTCGTGTCTCCTTTTCTGGAGATCAGACAGTCCAGGAGTGAAACCATATGCTGTGGTCTTCGTTGTCCATCATTCAGGCACCTGGAGTTCTGGGCAGCCTGATGACTATCCCCAGCTGCTTGCTGGCTTAGCCTCTGCAGGCTTGCTGTATGTCAGACCGGATGACTATCCTCCCCAGCTTTGCTCCTTTGCACTAGAACCGTTGGATATGGGGGACATTCTTATGTCCGCTTTGTCAGATTCTCCCCTTCTCGCAGCCTGATGTCGCTGAAGGGAGCCTTAGGTAGCCTTTGTTCTTGCACCAGCAGGAGTTCCCCTATCTCGTCCTGCTCTTAGTGCGTTGGGGGTTGGTCCTTAGTTCCTAAGCCATTCCTTGTGACTCCTCGAGAAGTCTTTCTCTGTCCTTTTCTCAGCTGGAGGACCTCCCTCCCCATATGTGGACATGGTCCTCTCGGATGACTGCTACCATTATCGGGGGCCTCCCCATTTTCTTTCCAAAGGGGGAACACTGATCGTTCTGGGATACTTTTAAGGGTTGGTACACTGCCTTCCCTTTCTCTGCTCCCTGGTTTGAGAGTGCCTCTGGCCTCTGTTAGGTTAAGGAGGTCCCCTTCTTTGTAATTTCTGCCCCTTACCCGTCTCCTGCGGGCAAGCCTTGGATCCTACAGAGATCTCCCCAATTTTCCTGGGGAGCAACCCCCTTCTAGGGTCCTTCTGCCTCTGGATATTGTCTCCACAGCCCGGAAGGCTCCTACCAATCTTGGGCTCCAGGGTTCTGGGAGTCCTATATTATTTCTCCACAAAGTTGTGCAGACTTTGTGTCTCCTTCCTCAGTCCCTTCCTCTGCGTGGTTCTGTCTCTTTACCAGATGCAGAAGATGCCTTTTTACGCAGTCTAGTTAGTGTTTTTTCTTAGGGGGATGTGCCTCTCTTCCCGTGACAGGCTCAGCCGTCAATTGATATGCCTACCAGACTTACTAGGCCATAGATACATAGACGGTGTCGGCAGATAAGGGCCTATGGCCCACCCAGTCTGCCCATTTGAGCTTGTAAGTTCAGTTTATGTTTTCCTAGAAGTCTGTTGCCCCTTACCCCTGACCTCCAGAATTCCTTTATGTCTATCCCATGCATTCTTAAATCCCGTGATTGTTTCATCCCCCACCACTTCCTGTGGCAGGGTGTTCTACTTGTCCACCACTCATTCCGTGAAGAAATTCTTCCTCACGTTTCCTCTGAATCGTCCTCCCTCAGCTTCATCCCATGGCCTCTAGTCCTGGAACATCTTTTTCGCTTAAAAATAGTGTATTCCTGCACCCTGTTCCTCCCTGTAAGATACTTGTATGTCTCTATCATATCCCCTCTCTCCCTCCTTTCCTCCAGGGAGTACATGTTCATTTCCTTCAACTTGTCCTCATAGGACTTGTGATGCAATCCATGCACCATCTTTGTTGCCCTCCTCTGAATCTTCTCTACCCTGTCTATGTCCTTACATAGGTAAGGTCTCCAGAACTGTACCCTGTACTCCAGGTAGGGCCTCACTAGTGTCTTGTGTAGTGGAATTATGACCTCCCTTTTCCTGCTGGTGATGCCCCTGCCTATGCATCCCAGCATCCTATTTGTTTTACCTGCTGCCTTGTCACACTGTTTACCTACCTTGAGGTCATCAGAGATGATAATCCCAAGATCCCTTTCCTGCTTGGTGCTTGCTATATCCTCACCCCCCAACTGATATATTGTGCCAGGGTTTTTGTGCCCCATATGCATTATCTTGCACTTCTTTGCATTGAATTTCAACTGCCAAACCCTGACCATTCTTCAGGTTTCTGCAGGTCCCTTCTCATTCTGTCTACACCCTCTGGTGTGTCTACTCTGTTACAGAGCTTTGTGTCATCAGTGAACAGTGAAATTCTGCCTTCTAGGTCCTGCACAATGTCACTGATGAAGATGTTGAATAGGACTGGTCCCAGCACTGATCCCTGTGGTACCCCACCGGTCACTCTTCCCTCTGTGGAGTGACAGCCATTTACTGCCATTCAGCCAGTTACCTACCCACCACACTACTGTCCTGCCCACACCCATATTCCCCAGTTTGTGTAATAGTCTTCTGTGTGGCACAGTGTCAAAGGCCTTGCTGAAGTCCAGATAGGCCATGACCATTTCGGCAGTCCATCTGTCTCTCCTTTTCCTTCACTCCCTGAGTGAAGCCACTGTGTTTCCTATGCGTGGCTGGTCCCGAGAGTCGCCACTTGTCCCTGGATCAGTCCTCCTTTTCCAGTGTGTCACATCCTCTGGGCTATGTTGGGACGCCTTTTTGAAGGATTAGCTGCATCCTATGCAGTTTTTAGGCTTAGGTTGATAATGGTCCTTTAGATCTTCGCCTTCTGGGGGCTTGTCCTCTCTCGCAATAGACTGGGCAGTCGAGGGTGCCCTCTCCTCTTTGGGGCTGAAGTTGGACTAGGATCCTCAATGGGCCTCCTGTCCTTCTCCACCTATTGCATTACTTTATCCTCCTTCCAGGAATTCTTCTTTTCCTTGTAGCACTGCTTGGGACTCTGTCCTAATGGTGTTGCCTACTGCAAGAGCTCCTCTCGAAGACCTAGTCTTACGGTAAGTTGATAAGTAGCTGTACTTTCCCTCTCTTGCATCACTCGATCTTATCCTAATTTTATATATAAAGGAGGCTGCTTTGGTCTGTTTTGTTCTGCTGTGAGAAAACCTGTTTGTCTCCATTCCAAAGGTCCTGACCCCACTCATGCAAGGCATCACGGGAGTTGATATGCTTACATGCACAGGCCAGTAGAAGTTATACTCTTATTCAGTTCTGTTGCATGAAGTTCCAGTATTCTCTAAAAACATTTTGTTTCTAACTCGGATACACTTTAAACTACAGAAAAGAGCAGGGTACTTAGAAACATAGCAGTTGATGGCAGGTAAGGACTGCATGGCCCACCTAGTCTGCCCATTTTCCCTACCTACTACAGTACCGCGGATCCTACTTGATCTCTGGCCCTTACCCTCTCTTTCCTATTGCTAGGGTTCCCATGTGCTTATCCCATACATTCTTGAATTCCCCTACCGTTTTTGCCCTCACCACCTCCGCTGAGAGGCTGTTCATGCATCTACCACCCTTTCTGTGGAGAAAATACTTAGAGACATGGATATGTTGTTCTATCTACACTATCTGGCAGTATCCTTTCCCTTTAAGATGCGCCGGGGAGTCTAGAAGCTGGCTCCTCCCACCCAACCGGGTGGTAACTCCCTTAGCTTCGCCCCATGATGCCAGATCTTCCTTTCCTCTGGAAGAAGCAGGTTCCCTCCTTACCGTCTCCGCATTGAGTAGGATCTAGCGCTTAAATTCTTCAGGGTTACTTCCAAACCGACTCTTACAAGCTTTTGTCTTCATCTCGATCTTTGATCGTGACTGCGATGGACGATAAGTCCGCTCCCAGATTCCGCTGGTGCCTTTGCGGGCAGAAGATGCCCAGGACCGACCCACACAGCACGTGTGTCTACTGCCTGGGGCATGACCACGATCCCCAGGCCTGCGACTTTCAAAGCTCATTTCACCACACCGTTCTGGAGGATCGTCTTGCCTGTGCGAAACTGGGCCACCCTGCGCCGCCGGAACCGCGGTCAAATCCAAGGATTCCCATTGGTGCTGGTCTCCGGCTACGAAGTCGGCTGGGCGGCTGCGCGCTCGAGAGGTGGCCCATCACTCCTTGCTTCTGCTCGCGTGATGTCTTCAGGCTCGACCCTTTATGGGATCCTTCAAGGAATTATGCCGGTCTCTTCTGACCTTCGGTCAGGGACCCACCAACAAATATAAATCTAAAAAAAAAAGTCAAAGAAAAGACTCGTCGCCGATTGTGGGATTTGGAGCACTCTCAGTCGAGGGCCTCCGATTTCCCACGCTTCACCAGATTTGACTTCGTCCAATCCTCTGCCTTGGGCGTTGGCTTCACAATAACCGCGAGGAAGTGATACATCAGCCTTCAAATGGAAGAGATTCTCCTTTTGCTGTCGGGGCATGGGGTTGGACCTTTTGTCTTGTCCAGTGGCTAGCATCCTCGACTACCTTTGGTCCCTCTCTGTCGGGCCTTTGGTCGATGACCCTTAAGGTGCACCTGGCAGCCATCTCTGCTTAACTGGAGCGGGCTGGTCAGCAGTTGGCGTGGGGTGGTCTGGCGCCTTTTCAAGGGCCTTGACCAGGGCCCCATGTTTACTGCGGCAAAGTGGACCTACATTCTGCCGCAGGACCTCATACTTTCTGCGGCAGACCAATTGCTGATTCTGCGGCCATTCTGCAGCAGATAAACTGTGGTTAAACAGCATATCTTCAAGGGGATTAAGAGTTAACCCTTTGACGGCCTACGTGCAACCACTCTGCTACACTGAAAGTGGAACAGCAGGCCATTTAACAGTATGTCGTCTTCTTATCACAAATATTAAACTGCAATAAACCGAGGGAAGCGCTGTTGCACCCGAGCATGATGGCAGCTTTGGTTTGAGGCTCTGCATAAGTATTTACAACTAGTGCTTTAAAACACACATTTTTTGCCACCGGCACCAATCAAAATACTTCAGCAGTTAAAGGAAGCATCCCAGTACAGTATGGGGAAAACTCAAAGAAAGACAGTAGCAGCAGGATGGAGCAAATTCCAAAAATGCTACAGTAGCTCCGTCCACGCATTCAGCCCAGAGTCGGGCGGCCATCACCGCAAATGAACAAGAAGTAGAAACCTTACAAAAACCTGGGGATTAAACTAAATACGCTGATTCAGTCGGTAACCAGACTCTCTAATAAGTTTGACACGTTAACAAATTGTGTCACTAACCTAGAAAGTAACGTTGAGACCGTCCAGATATCTGCCTTTGAAGCTAAAAAGCAAGCAGAATCGGTGATGGGAGCAGCAGCTAATTTAGTAAAAGAAAATCAAGACCTCGGAACAAGACTTAAGACTTTGGAAAATCAAACCCACTCTGCCAACCTGCGTATATTGGGGATGCCGGATGGTTGTGAGGGCGACCACCTTCCCATGTTCCTCATGGACTGGTTTAAACAACAGTTTGGTCAGGAGATGAAAGATATCCTGATACCCATACAAAAAGCATACAGGGTAAATACTAGAGGACGAGTGGATAACCCGGAGGCTCCCTGAGTGATCCTAGTGGTAACATATGGAATGGGGACAAGAGATAAAGTGGTGGCCTTGGCAAGGAGACAGAGAACATTGCTATACGATCTTACAGTGGTTCGGATCTTCCCAGATCTTAGTTTCACTACGAGGCAAAAAAAGAAACGTTTTGACGACATACGAGCAATGCTAAGGGAAGCAGACATCACACACGGAATTGTGTTCCCAGCCAGACTATGTGTGGTACATGAAGGCAGGGCGTATGATCTTACTTCGAGATACAGCTCTTGCAGCAGGTAACACCATTAGGACTGAAGCCGGCAGGCGTCAGGACCCCACGGAAATCTTCTAGCTAGCAGTCTTCAGCGGGGCACGCTCCGTTGTCGGTCCGCCCCGACGTCAGACGTAGTACATAAGGAGGCGGTCCCGCCAGATTCCCCAGTTCTTTCCCACCGTCGACTTGCATGTCTTGACCCTTCGGTTCGTTTCTAGCGCGTGACGCCTGGTTAAGTTCTTCCTTTAGGAAAAAGTTTGTTTGTTCTGCTCAGTTTCTGTCTGATGTCCTCTCCAACCTCTGTTGAGGGCCATCCGTCGAAGTGTGCCTGTGAGAAGCAAATCCCGTTCAAAGACCCGCATTCGGCCTGCGTCTGGTGTATAGGCCTAGACCACGACACCCGGGCCTGCTCCTTCTGCCAGGGGTTCAATAGTCTGATCCGGATCCGTCGCCAGAAGGCCCTTCAGGCGTTCTGCTCGAGGAAAAGATTAAAGCCATGGACGCAGCCTCCAAGGGGTGATCTTCCGACAAGGCCTGGAGACACCTTGAGAAGCATAGGGAGAAAGTGAGATCCAGGTCCCTGTCTAGGGCCTCTGACTCCCGTAGTTCCGGCTCCTGGTCCGACCGCTCCCCTTCCCAGACCCGCTCTCAGCCTCCCCCTGCAGCGGTGAAGACTCCTTCGGGTTCCTCCTCTCTTCCTCAGGCCGAGACCTCCAGACCTTCTTCGTCCTCGGCCACTAAGGCCCTGTCTAGATTGGGGGACTGCCATCACCATTACAAGTCCGATTCCCGCCATTTGGAACCCGACGCAAGGTCAGTCTGTTTGCCTCCTCCTCCCCAACAGAAAACCAAAGAGCTGACTTCACTTAAGAGATCGTCTGATCCGACACCGGCCCACCCGACGTCGGCCAAACACCATCGGTCCCGAGAACCGACGACCGCCAGACACCCGTCGCTGGTTAGGCCTTCGCCTCCACGGACGCCGGCCGGGGGACCGACGTCCGTACCTACTGAGAAGAGGACCCCTTCACCTCCCACTGACGTCGGCCAAGAGGCGATCACGGAGGAGGAGCTTGACCCAGCCCGAGGACCAGATGGGCGAACCCGGTCCTGTCGCACCCCCCAGGGAACCCTCGCCGGAACCTGAGACCCCTGGGGAGCCGACGCCGGAACCCGATGACCGGCCGTCGGCGCCCGGACCGTCGTCGGGCCTCAGCTTATCCGAGGTCAAGGAGTTGTTTACTCACTGGTGGGACATCATAAAAAGGGATATGGTTCCCACACCACCTCCTCCTCCTCCACCTCCGACTCCGTCAGCCCCCACGGCCCCTACTTCACCTAGGGCTGCGGGCCGAGTACCTTCCCCCCCAGGAGCCTGCGGATCCTCCTAGGGGTAGACCAGAAAAAAGGAGACCTCCGTCCATATCTTCTTCAGGGTCACCCAGCTCCAAGAGACCCAGAAGACGCCGTCATTCGCCTTCGACGGAGGACACAGGATCGGACTTCTCAGACAGATCCAGATCCCCCTCTCCGATCAACGTCCCTTCTCCGGACCCACGTGAGCTTGCAAGATCTCCTCCGGATGACCCATCGTTCTCAGAGATTATGAGGCATATCCAGGAGAACATGGGCTGGGACGCAGAGGAACTAGACCCCGAGAGATTACGCCTTGCCAGATATCTTCGGCAAAAAGATCCAAAGCCTGTGGTGGTGCCACCCTTGGTTGACACATTTGTGGACGTCACCAAGGCAGCATGGAAACGTCCACACTCTCTTCCAGCGATGCCGAAGAAAGCTGATCACCTGTACAAGGCCCCTAGGGAGGACCAGTACTTGGCATCACACCCTCTGGCCGATTCTCTGGTCATTACAGCCTCTCATGACCGGTCCCAGAGGCCGCAACATTTGAGCACCCTGCCACCGGACCCAGAGTCCAAGCAACTGGACGCTATGGGCAGGCGCATGTATGCATCCGCTACCTGCGCCATCAGATCCCTCAATTACTTGACCCACATGGTACAGTTTCAAAACGCCTTGTGGGAGCAGGGACTGGATCTGGCGGAAAAGATGCCAGAAGGTGAGCAGAAGGAGGAGTTGCTGCAACTCCTTCGCACGGGTTCGGACATGGGAACCCAGGTGCTGCGAGTCGCGTATGATTCCGCGGACTCCTCGGCCAGAGCGGCAGCTTCAGGCGTATGCCTCCGGAGACACTCATGGCTCCGTGTCTCCGGATTCACCCTGGACGTCCAGAAGAACATCCTGGACGCCTCGTTTCATGGAGAAGTTCTCTCTGGTAAGTCCTCGGAGAAGGTCCTCACCAAACTTCAAGAGGCCGGGAAGGCGATGCGGTCTGTCCAGGCCATGTACAGACCCAAGCTTAGTTCCTTTCGTAGGAACCAAAGCCGATTTTCGAGGCCGGATGCAGAGGCAGCAGCCCTGCGCCGGCCCGCAACAGAGGGGCTCCTTCTCCCGCAGAGCCCAGGGGAAGTTGTCCTTGGGCCGAAGCCAACGACCAGCTAAGTCGGCCCAGCCCACTGGACCCTCAGCCGCCACAGCATGTCTCCTTCCCGGCCCCCGCCCCTCAGGATCAACGGCAGTCTATAACCACCGACAGGTGGGTCCTTCAGTTGGTCGAAAGAGGCCACTTTATAGAATTCGTGGACAAGCCACCCACAAGGCCTCCTCTGCTCTCCCGTTACTCGGATCAGCACAGATCACTCATCAGGCAAGAGGTACTCGCACTCCTGCAAAAGGGAGCGGTGGAGTATGTCCCAGAGAACCAGATAGGATCCGGATAGTATTCCCACTTCTTTCTGGTTCCGAAGAAAACGAGGGACCTCCGTCTAATCCTGGACCTCAGCAACCTCAACATGTCGGTCGCCTACAAACGTTTTCGCATGGTGACCCTCCAAGGACTCATTCCCATGCTGAAGAGGGACGCCTTCTTAGCGTCCCTGGAAATGCAGGACGCCTACCTGCACATCCCAGTAGCTCAAGCACACAGGAGGTTCCTGCACTTCGTGTTTCTCGGCCACCACTTTCAGTTCCGGGCTCTTCCGTTCGGACTGTCTTCGGCCCCCAGGGTCTTTACCAAGTGTATGGCAGTCGTGGCAGCGTCTCTAAGGAGATAGGGCCACTACATGTTCCTGTACCTGGACGACTGGCTTCTCATGGCCGCCTCCAAAGAGGCGCTGTTGATGGTTATTCAGAGCACCCAGGATCTGTTCCAGTCTCTGGGCATTCTTATCAACTACGAGAAGTCTCTCCTCGTACCGTCCCAGAAGCTGCAGTTCATGGGCGCAGTTCTGGACACCGTCCAAGGGAAAGCCTTTCTTCCCGACGAAAGAGCGGAACACATCAGATCCCTCATCAAGGATCTCTCGGCGAAGAAGACTGTCCCCACCAGGTTGGTCCTTCGCTTGCTCGGACACATGACTGCGGCCATTCCAACCATCCCTTTGGCAAGGCTCCACATGCGGGTAACTCAGTGGATGCTCAAGGTGCAGTGGGACCAAAGGCAAGACCACATGCAGCATCCGGTCAGAATCACGAACACCGTGATTCGAGACTGGCAATGGTGGCTAGACCCAGGGACACTTTCCGCAGGTGTCCCGTTTACAGCGCCGTCCCCGGAGGCAATCCTCTCCACAGACGCCTCAGGGCTGGGGTGGGGAGCGCACCTGAACGGAGTGAGGTCCCAGGGAATATAGACCCCTCAGGAAGCCCACCTCCTCATCAACGTGCTGGAAATGAGGGCGATCCTTTACGCCCTGCAGGCCTTTCAGTCAGAAATCCCGCCAAGTACTCTTCTGCTTCAGACAGACAACACGGCAGTGATGTTTTACCTCAAACAAGGAGGCGCACACTCTTAACCCCTTTGCAGGGAAGCTATGAGAGTGTGGTATTGGGTAATCCGACACGGCGCGAGCCTGATTGCAGTTCACGTTCCTGGAGTGGACAACACAATCGCAGACAGCCTGAGTCATTCCCAGGCCAGAGTCCACGATTGGGAACTCCTTCAGGAGGTAGCGGAGGATCTGTTTCTTCGATGGGATACTCCAGAGTTGGACTTGTTCGCTTCCCCATCCAACGCAAAACTGCCCAATTTTTGCACGCTAGATCCAGGGCCTGGTGTTTTTCTGGCGAGACGCGTTGTCCCTCTCCTGGGCGGACAGATTCCTCTACGCTTTCCCTCCCTTCCTGTTGATCCAGAGAGTTCTTCATAAACTGCGCAGGGAGCACGCAACAATGATCCTGGTAGCGCCTTTCTGGCCCAGGCAGATCTGGTTCCCCATGCTGACTCATTTGTCCCGGGAACCTCCAGTTCCGTTGCCTTTCAGCTCCCACCTGTTGTCTCAGGAGGAGGGTTCACTAGTCCACCCGGACTTACGCTCACTGAACCTGCATGCATGGCTTCTAGAGACATAGCCATTATGCGATACGGGGTCTCGTAAGAGGTGGCGGAAGTCATTTCCGTGACCAGAAAGCCGGCAACGCATGCGACGTATGCCATGAAGTGGCGCTGTTTTTGCTTATGGTCGCAGGCACGCAGCCTTTCCCCTTTAGAGTGCCCGGTGAAAGGGGTACTGGAATACCTGCTTTCCCTATTCCATTCGGGTCTCGCCTACTCCTCCATTAAAGTGCACCTCTGCGTGATTTCTGCATACCACTTCCCTGTGGGACAGCGCACAGTGGCACAGCTTGATGCCTCTCGAGACTTCCTGAGAGGGGTGTTACACCTTAGGCCTCCCATCAAGGATCCCGTTCCTCATTGGGACCTACTCTGTGTCCTGGAACAACTCGCGCTTCCCCCCTTTGAACCTGCCGTGGATTGCGAGCTGCGTTTTCTGTCATGGAAAACGTTATTTTTAGTTGCTGTCACGTCAGCAAGGAGAGTTTTCGAGCTTCACGCTCTCATGTGCAAGGAGCCTTATTTCATTTTCCACCAGGACAGAGTGTCTCTGAGGACGAATCCTAAATTCCTGCCTAAGGTGGTCTCTGCCCTCACTCTCAACCAGGACATCAATCTGCCTGTGTATTTTCCCCAAGTACTCTAATAGGGAGAAGGTTGCTTCACACCCTGGATGTTCACCGCTCCTTAAGGTTCTACCTGAACAGAACTAAACAACCGCCGAAGTCGAAGCAACTATTACGTTCCTTCGCTGAGAGGGTGCTGGGCCAACCAGTCTCAAAGCAGACCCTTTCTCACTGGCTTGTCCAGTGTATTTCATTGCTACAACAACAAACATCAGCCCCTCCCGGGTACAGTCCGGGGCCACTCGACAAGGGGGGTGGCTACCTCCTTTGCAGCACTGCGCAACGTCTCCACCTCGGCCATTTGTGCTGCAGCTACTTGGAGCTCAGTGCACACATTTATTAGGCACTATAGCCTGGATATTACATCACGGCGGAGAGCCGGTTTCGGCCTAGCCATTCTACAGGGTCTCCTGTCCTAGAGTCAGGACTTGTTCAAGATCTCTCCTAATTTCCTCCTCCCAGAATGCTTTCAGGCGCTATTGCTTGGGAATCAGTCCTAATGGTGTTACCTGCTGCAAGAGCTGTATCTCGAGTAAGATAGTACAGTTATAGAGACTTACCGTAACAGTAGATCTTGAAAACAGCCTCTTGCAGGTACTCTCCCGCCACCGTTCCCCTTGAGGAGGTACGGCCTACCAGGCCTTGGCAGGAGCTTAAGCCCTTTTCTTCTGATGGCGGATCCTCGTCTCCCTTCTGATGTCATCCTCACGCAGGTAGTCTCGGCTGGAGAACTGGGGAATCTGGCGGGACTGCCTCCTTATGTACTACGTCTGACTTCGGGGGCGGGACCGAAGTCTGAGGCGGTCCCCGCTGAAGACTGCTAGCTAGAAGATTTCCGTGGGGTCCCGACGCCTGCCGGCTTCAGTCCTAATGGTGTTACCTGCTGCAAGAGCTGTTCTCGAAGATCTACTGTTACGGTAAGTTCTTATATAACTGTACTTTTTCACAGATCCCTCGGAGGCCTTAAAATGGGTGCAGAAGAAAACGATGCGAAGGCCAGACCCTGCCAAACTGGAGGACCGGAGCTCTGAAGAAGAAACCTGAGTTGAAACTTTAATTAGTTTTAAGTGTTCCAATTGTCTCATGTTTTTACATGAGAGGATGGGGGCCGTTCAGGTACTGTTTAATTTTTATAATAAAGGTTCCAGGACATTTTCTTCTTTTGCAAAGTTTTGATCCAAGTACGAGGTCACGCTGTTGGTGGCAAAAATTGACTTGATAAATCTATACCACTATTGTTTAAGCGCCTAAGAGATTCTGTTTAGGGATAAATAAGCAGCCTAAACCTAATATGGGGTTAACATATTATATGTTGAAATGTGGATTGGCATGGCTTACCGAACATCCTCCTCTGGTAGGAGGATATGAGACTTTAGTGCCTTATTAGAAGCAACATTCTGGTATAATGAGCCATGCAGCTCATGGACTCATTTAACAGCAATTGAGAACTTGAAAGTAATGTAGAAATACTGGTTTTTGTATTCCTCTCACACATGATGAATCAACTTGACATGGAATGTACTGTTTAATAAATATTAAGAGAAGTGACGCCCTCAGTGGTGAAGGAACATGTACGATAAATTCTACGTCTGCATTTTATCACGCTGTATGTGTTTGGAAAAATCAATAAACGTGTAGTTAAAAAAAAACAAAAAAAAACTGCAATGACCCAAACCTGGCGCAGTCATGGGTATCAGTGTTCTCTTTTAATGACTTTTCCCTTCAACCCCGAATTTGAATGCTCATCTGTTGTTCTTCTGAAAATTGGTGACCTTTGCTGTTCTGCTAGGTTATACTTGGAAGAGGACATGCACACTCAGCTAAAACTACACGGAAGGCAAAACCTGTTTGGATTTCTTCTGGTTTATATTTACAGTTAGCAGCTATAAAGAGACTCCAACTTGAAAGCCATTTTTTTTCTGATTTTGATCAACTTTTTTTAGATTATTTTTTTTTAAACTAGGAATACTCCAGCTGCCTTGCAACAAACATGTTGTGTGCAGTGTGTAAGTCTGTGTATTGGGGGGGATTGTCTTCCTATAACAGTGAAGGAAGGTGTAACTTGCAGTGTCTGTAGGATTTGTTGACTCCTGATTTTTCTTTTGAGGGACATAGTAAAAAATGCAAGCAAGTCATTCTTATTAAGCTGGAGTAACCTTGGTTAGCGTGTTCTCTTCTCCCAGCAAACTCAGGGGGTGGTGGTGTTCTTCAGTCAGTGACCCTAATTTTACTTATGTATAGCAGTAATCAATACGACTCTCCATTCCGATTTGCTTCCTTACCTGCTTGCTCCAGTTCTAGTATACCCTGGTCCCCAACTCTGCTGCAACTGGGCAACTTGACCCTCCTTAAAAACTGAGCTTGATGCCACCACTTACGCTGCAGGTTCAAATCTGCCAAGAAATTACTGTCACACTTGCAGGTCCAGATCGGTGGCTCACAAATCAAAACTGTGATCGATGTCCACCAGTGGAGACTGAGTCCTTTGCTCAGTCTGCTGCCAGCCACATGTTTCTGCAATTAGATCCTCCGATGATCCCTGCCACCACACCGCAATCGATGCCACCTCCACGGGCACCACTGAATCTTCTCACTTTTTGACTACAGCTCACCTTCCAGTTCTTCCTTCCAAATTCATCTTCCAAGGATTCAGCGTGCACCATGAGCAGCCTCGCAATGAAATATTAACATGGCTGAGCTAGCCACACCTACACAGCAACAGCTCATAACTGCTGTGGATCTAATCAAGCTCTGCTACTCTTGCTGCAGTCTCCCCTCACAGTACTGGCTGGATGGAATTACGCATTCTAGGGACATGGATATGATGTTCATCCACACTGTCTGGCAGGTATCCTTGCCGCTTTAAATCTTGCTGGAAGGTCTTCAAGCTGGCTCCTCCCACCCACCCGGGTGGTAAAACTCTCGGCTCCGCCCCATGACGCCAGATCTTCCTTACCGCTTGGAAGCTCAGGTTCCCTCCTTAACGCTCTGCGTATAAGACTGGTTCTTAATTCTTCGGTTTTCCGAATTTAAAAAGTTTTTATAGACTTCGGTCTTCTATCCCTCGTGGCTGCGATGGACAAATCGACTCCCGGTTTTCGGAGATGCCCTTGGGGGCAGAAGATGTCTCTGACGGATCCGCACTCCACATGTGTCTACTGTTTAGGCCTTGAGTGCGACCCGCAGGCTTGAGACCTGTGCTCTTCCTTCTCCAGCCTCGTCGCCGAACCGTGCTGCCCGTTTACAACTGTGGCATCCCGAGAAGCGTTTTCCTCAGTGAAGTCAAAGAGGCCGGTCGGCGGTTTCCGGCGGCGGGCTCTGCGAGGATCAGCTAGAGCAGATGATAAGCCCTCGAAGAGGAGGGCAGGCGGGCGCATCTTCCTCAACTGGCATTTATCCGCTCTCCTGGGTTCCTCTTACACAGCTTCCTTTAAGGAGCTTTGTTTGTCCCTCTCCACTAGAGGAGAGGGACCAACGTCTGCTGGACCTTCTTCTCGGTCCAAGAAGAAAGACAAGGGTAAGTCCCTCCATCGACGCTCTTGGGAGCGGGAAAGGTCCCTCTCCCCGAGTTGTCGGCCATCGACTTCGGTCGATCGTTTGGCTTTGGCCACTGGTCTCACGGTGTCCCTGTCAGGTCAGTTGACCGAGACTCCAGTCTACGCAGTCGAGATCTTTCTCGACCCATTGGATGGGTTGTCGACTGGCGAAGCCGAAAATCCCCTGTCCCCGGTTCCCCCAGTGGGAGTTGAGGATCCTGCGGGCTTGCCAGTGCCTCTGGTTCCGGAGCCCTCGGGCGAACCCTCCGAGCCGAGGGAGGAGCCGGTTCCACCCGTCCCCTCCCCGCACCGTCCTCGGAAAGGCCGAGGTTCTCTGTCTTGGACTTCTTCACGGTCCAGCCGATCCCGCCGTCATAGGCGGTCTCTGTCTCGGCACCGCGGTAAGCGGCGCCACCGCTCGTCCTCCTCCTCGGATGAGGAGGCTTGACGTGGATTCTACGTCGGCAATCGAGGGACCTCATGTGGCAGCTCCTTCTGACCAGGAACAAGCAGACACCGTCGCCTTCCCGGCCATTAAGTTGCTGTCACGGGGTGGCCAAAACAACCTCGTTTTACCGAGGCCTGTCCCCAGGCGGTTGTTCGGCCAAAACCAGCTGCCCCACCGATTCCGGTGGAACCTCCGCCTCCACAGCTGCTGTTTGGGGCTTCGACCAAGAACTCGGTCGGCTCAGGGTCTGCCCCATAGGCTGTCGGTCACCCTCACTCCCGATCGCCCTCGGCGGGTGGAGGTGGCTCAGGGCCGAAGGCAGCTCTTTGCGGACTCTTCTGGAGTCCGGCGGCGAGTTCCCTCGCTTTTCTCCAAGCGAGTGGACTTGGAGTCCCTCTGAGGTCCAGTCGGCTGGGCGACCAGCCCTCCGTCCTTCCTGGGTTTGCTCAGGCTCATCTCGGAGTCCACCGGGATGCAGCTCGAGCCCGTATCCAAGCGGGCCAAGTATCCCCTCACGGAGATATTGGACCGAGGGGATTCCCCTACGGAGGCCTTTCCTGTGGCTGACGCCATTGTGGGCCCGGCTTTGGAGCTCTGGCAGCTCCCTGCGCCTTCGGCCAGGATGGCCAGGAAGTATGCGGTCCCTACCGGTTCCCTGTCCGTTTTTTCGGAACATCCCTCAGCCGAGGGGTTAGTTACCGACAGCGTTTTCTGGCGTGCCGGAAATGCTAGGGACGTGGACAAACCTCCCGACAAGGAGTCCAAGAAATTGGACTATGCCAGCTGAAAAGTCTACGCTGTGTCCTCCCTTGGCCTTTGTCAGGCAAGCTCGGCCATGCTTATGGCACATTTCTCCCATGCCCTGTTGGGCTCCCTGGACGAGGTAGTCCCTCATCTCTTGGCTGACCTGCAGACCACGGTTAGGCAGGTCCGGGACCAGGGCAGGGCAGTGGCCAAGCAGCAACTTCAGACTGCTCTGGACATTGGAGACTCATGCGCCAGGTCAGTCGCGGCCGCAGTGGCTATGCGCCGTCGGGCATGGCTGAGGATATCCACCTTCAAGGCGGATACCTAGCACAAATTGGCGGATGTCCCCTTCCTGGGGACCGACCTCTTCAGCCCTGGAGTGGAAGGCCACCTCCAGAGGATCGAAAAGTCCAGTGCCACCTTGGACTCGGTCTCATCCGCTCAGAGGGACAAGGGCCGCAGACCGCAACCCAAGCCCTTTCGTCCGTCTGCGCCCCTGGCACGTCCGGCCCAGCAACACCAGGGCCAGCAGGCTCGCTTTTGGCGTCCCAAACCCAAGCCTGCGGCTTCCTCCTCCCAGAAGCAGGGAGGTAAAGGCCCAGGTGGTCCCTTGGCCGGTCCCTCCTCCAAGCCTGCACAGTGACGGGTTGAGGGGTGTCGCCCCAACCTCGTCACCTCACCCCAGTTCCCCTGTGGAGACGGCTCGAGTTCTTCCTTTCTGCCTGGTTTGCTGTTACCACAGACCGGTGGGTGTTGGAAGTGGTAGGAAAGGGCCTGCCTCTGGAGTTGAGCAGGCCCCACCCTTCAAACCGTCGCACCTCGGGGCCTCGAATCGGCCTCGCTGTCAGCTCGCTGAGCCGACATCGCTCTCCTCCTCGAGAAGGAGGTGATAAGAGAGGTGGCGGACCCTCCCTCAAACCCGGGGTTCGTGTCCAGGTACTTCCTGGTTCCAAAACGGACGGGGGGCTGGTGCCCCATTCTCGACCTACCCGACCTAAACAAGTTCCTAAGGTCTCGAACCTTCAGGATGGTCACTCTGGCTCAGATAATACCATCCTTGGAACACGGCGTGTGGTTCTGCTCTCTGGACCTACAGGATGCGTTCTTTCATGTCCCTATCCGTCCGTCCCATCAAAGGTTCCTTCGCTTTCGAGCGGAGGGATCCCTTTTCGAGTTCCAAGCCATGCCCTTCGACTTATCTCCAGCTCCCAGGGTCTTCACCAAATGCATGGCAGTGGTGACAGCATTCCTGCGGCGCCGAGGGGTCCGGGTCTACCCTTACCTGGACGATTGGCTGATTGCAGCCCCCTTCAGACAGGAGGTGGAGCGGTCCAGAGATCTGGCCCTCCAGGTTTGCTCTCAGGTCGGCCTCCTCATCAACGAGGCCAAGTCGGAACTCGAGCCGAAGCAGGTGATTCTTTTCATCGGGGCAGAGCTCGACTCTCTTCGAGCCAGAGGCACGGCTCCTGGCGGACAGGGTCGAGGTTCTTTCCTCCTTTTCCCAATCATTTCTGGTTGGGCAATTGCGCCCTGCCCGGGACTTCCTGCGCCTCCTGGGTCTCATGGCGGCCTGTACCAGCGTGGTCCGTTGGGCCCGCTGGAACATGCGCCCCCTTCAGTGAGGGCTGGCCAGCCAGTGGTCCCAATGCTGCGATCCATTGGACCAGCTAGTGACAGTGACCCAGGGGATGTGGAACGCTCTCCAGTGGTGGACCATTCCAGTTCATCTGCAGGAGGGCATCCCGTTTGTCCGCCCGAGCCGACGGTCTCTCTATCGACCGATGCCTCTCTGATGGGTTGGGGTGCCCGTCTGAGGGAACACGAGCGCACGGCCTCTGGTCCTCGTGGGAGTCCCGATGCCACATCAACCTGCTGGAGCTCCGAGTGGTCCGCCTAGCTCTTACCGCCTTTGCTCCATTTCTTCGGGGTCAAGTGGTCCGGGTCCAGACGGACAATACCACGACCATGTACTATCTAAACCGCCAGGGCGGGATGTGCTCCATGCTTCTATGCAAGGAAGCTCTCCGCATCTGGTCACTCGTGCGCAGCCTGGAGGCGGATCTCCTAGCCATTCATGTGGCAGGAGCCTCCAACACCCTGGCCGATGCCCTAAGCCGGATAGGGGCTGCGTCCCACGAGTGGTCTCTCCTGCCGGAGGTAGTACAAGATCTGTTCTCCCATTGGGGCATGCCTCAGGTGGACCTGTTTGCCTCCAGGGAGAATGCGAAGCTGAGGCTGTTCCATGCCCGCCCCCTCAGCAGGGATCGCTGCAGGGGGATGCCTTCTCGAGGCCGTGGACCCCAGGCCTCTTCTACGCCTTTCCCCCGTTCCCCTTGATGCACAAGGTGCTGCTCAAAGCAAGGAGGGACAAGGTGCAGGTGATTCTGATAGCCCCAGACTGGCCCCGCCAGTACTGGTACCCAGATCTCCTCAGCCTCAGCTCCAGGCTCCCGAGGCAGCTTCCAGCTCGCCCGGACCTGCTCTCAGTCAATCAGGGGAAGGTATTCCATCCGGACCTTCAATCCCTGCACCTGACGGCCTGGTTCCTGAGCGGCTAGAGTTCCAGGCCTTGGGTCTTTCCGACGAGGTCCTCAACGTCATTGAGGCGTCCCGTAGAGTCGACCAGAAAATGTTACGCCTTCAAATGGAAAGATTTTCCATTTGGTGTCAGGGCAAGGGCCTGGACCCTTCCTCCTGTTCCTTGGCGAGCATATTGGACTACCTTTGGTCCCTTTCTCAGCAAGGGCTTAGGTCGACGACCCTTAAGGTGCACCTGGCAGCCATCTCTGCTTACCGGGCGCAGGCCAGGAAGCAGTCGGTGGTGCAGGAGAAGATGGTCTGGCGCTTTTTCCAAGGCCTTGATCACATTTCCCTCGGTGCGAGAACCTCCACCTCCGTGGGATCTACTGCTGGTACTGGCAAAGCTCATGGGCAAGCCATTCGAACCAATGCACAGGTGTGAACTCTCTCACCTGTCGTGGAAGACCGCCTTCTTGGTGGCTATTCGTCAGCCAGAAGGATGGGAGAGCTCCAGGCGCTCTGCATCGAGTCTCCTTACCTGGTCTTCCACAGGGACAAGGTTGTCCTGCGCCCCCAACCGAAATTCCTTCCGAAGGTGGTGTCGGAGTTTCACCTTAATCAGGTGTTGACTCTGCCGGTGTTCTACCCCAATCACACCTCGGAGGCCGAATATAGGCTCCATACTCTGGACCCTAGAAGGGCGCTCGCTTACTATAAGGAGCGCACGGCTGAAATTCCGGGAGAGGTTCGCCAGCTGTTTGTCACCTACGCTGAAGCCGCACCTGGCAGACCTGCAGCCAAGCGGACGATAGATAAGCAGGTGGGTCATCTCCTGCATAGATCTCTGCTATAAGTTGGCGGGCATGGAGCATCCCAGAGGGATGAGAGCTCATTCTACCTGCCATACTGCTGCATCGGTGGCTGCTTCCAGGGACGTCCCTATCCAGGAAATCTGCAGGGCTGCTACCTGGAAGTCAGCACACACCTTCATCACCCATTACCACATCGACCTTAAGTCATGCTGGGATGCTGGTTTTGGGGCCTCGGTTCTCCAGTCTCTATTCCCTAAGTAGGGGGTGTGCGCCTTGCCTCCCTCCTCCCGGAGAACTGCCAGACAGTGTGGATGAACAACATATCCATGTCCCTAGAAATACAGGTTACTCACCTGTAACAGGAGTTCTAGGAATAGTATATGTTGTTCATCCACACTACCCACCCGACCTCCCCGGCTTCGACGCACAACCTGAGCTTCCAGCGGGCCAGATCTGGCGTCATGGGGCGGAGCCGAGAGTTTTACCACCCGGGTGGGTGGGAGGAGCCAGCTTGAAGACCTTCCGGCAAGATTTAAAGCGGCAAGGATACCTGCCTGACAGTGTGGATGAACAACATTTACCATTCCTAGAACTCCTGTTACAGGTGAGTAACCTGTATATAAGAGCCAGCATGAGCCAAGATGCCATGCAGCCACTAGGTTTTCGGCTTTGTAGCGGGCAGCATCAGCTTGTTGCACCATGCAATGAGTAATTTTGCTATGGCATACTTAACATATCAGCACCTATGCCCTTGCCTTGTGTGATCGCATAGCATAGCTATCATTTCTGCGCCCGTGTGACTGGTTTTCCCGATTTCTGCAACCAGCACTGATTTCTGCGGTAAGCCCTGATTTCTACGGCCACTGCTGCAGCCATAGAATCGCAGTAAACACGGGGCCCTGGCCTTGACCACATTTCCCCGCTGGTGCGTGAAACACTACCACCTGGGACTTGTTGCTGGTTTTGGCAAAGTTCATGGGTAAGCCATTCGAACCGATGCACAAGTGTGACATGTCTTACCTGTCGTAGAAGACCACCTTCCTGGTGGCTATCATGTCAGCTAGAAGGATCAGTTAGATCCAGGTGCTTCTGGTGGAGTCTCCTTACCTGGTCTTCCACAGGGACAAGATTGTCCTGCGCCCCAACCCAAAGTTCTTCCCGAAGGTTGTGTCAGAGTTTCAGCTTCATCAGGTGATTGATTTCCCAGTGTACTTTACCAGTCACATCTCTGAGGCCGAGCACAGGCTCCATTCTTTGGACCTGTGGCGTGCGCTTGCGTGCTACAAGGAGTACACGAGTGGAGTTCGGGGAGAGGTTTGCCAGCTATTTGTCACCTACGCTGAAGCTGCATCTGTGAGACCAGCAGTTAGGCGGATGATTGGCAGGTGGATTGTATCCTGCATCGACCTCTGCTATAGGTCGGTGGGTAGGGAGCCTCCCAGAAGGCTAAGGGCTCATTCCACCTGTCATACCGCTGCCTCGGTGGCTGCTTCCAGGTATGTCCATATCCAGGAAATCTGCAGGGCTGCTACCTGGAGGTCAGCACACACTTTAATTTCCCATTACCACATCGACCTCAAATCACACTGGGATGCTGGTTTTGGGGCTTTAGTTCTCCAATCTCTGTTCCCTAAATAAAGGGTGTGCGCCTTGCCTCCCTCCTCCCAGAGAAATGTTAGGAGTCTGCCAGATAGTGTGGATAGAACAACATATCCACGTCCGTAGAAGTTTACTCACCCGTAACAATACTTCAAGGAGTGATGTGTTGTTCATCCACACGGACCCACCTGACCTCCCTTGCCTTTGGCGCACAACACTGCTTCTACCGGGCAAGATCTGGAGTCATGGAGTGGAGCTGAGGGAGTTACCACCTGAGTGGGTGGAAGTAGCTAGTTTGAAGACTTTTGGGCACATCTTAAAAGGAAAGGACACCGCCAGACAGTGTGGATGAACAGCATACTGTATATACGACTCCTAGAACTACTGTTAGAGGTGAGTAACCTGTTTTTCCTCATGTTACCCCTGAGTCTATCCTCTCCAGCCTCATATCATGACCCCTTGTTCTTGAACATCTTTTTTTTTCTCTGAAAGATGCTGCCCTCTTGTACCTTATTTATGCCCCTGAGGCATTTGAAGGTTTCTGTCATATATCCCCCGCCTCCAGTCTCCTCTCTTCCAGGGTATACATATTGAGGTCTTTTAGTCTCTCCTTATGTGACTTTTGGTACAGACCCTTCCCCATTTTTGTTGCCTTCTCTGAACTGCCTCTACTCTGTCTATGTCCTTCCAGAGATACGGCCTCCAGAACTGGACACATTACTCTAGATGGGGTCTCACCAATGATTAGTACAGTGGTATCACCACCTCTGTTTTTCTGCTGGTGATACCTCTTCCTATGCACTCCAGCATCCCACTGGCTCCCCCCACAGCATTTTCACAGTGCTTGGTCACCTTTAGGTCATCAGATATGATTATCCCCAGGTCCCTTTCCTGTTTGTTGTTGTCAGTACCTCCCTCCCTCCCCATCATGTACTCCTCCTTTGGGTTTCTGTACCCAGAATGCATGATTTCACACTCCTGTGTGTTGAATCTTAGCTGCCACACTTTTGACCACTCCTCAAGCCTGCTTAGGTCCCTCCTCACCCCCCACCCCTGGAGTGTCAACCCTGTTGCAGATCTTAGTGTCATCTGCAAAGAGGCATACTATCCCTTTCCGACTCTCTGCAATGTCGCTTATGAAGACATTAAAGAAGACTGGCCCCAAAACTGATCCTTGTGTCACCCTGCTGGTCACCCTCCCCTCCTCGGAATTAACTCTGTTTACCACCACCCTCTGTATTCTATCCCTTAACCAATTTCTGACCCAGTTTACCACCTTGGGACCCACTCCCAGGCTGCCCAGCTTGTTTACAAGCCGTCTGTGTGGAACTGTGTCAAAGGCCTTGCTGAAATCCAGGTAGGCCACATCCACCACCCCTCCCTGATTTAATTCCCTGGTGACTCAGTCAAAGAAATCTATCAGATTTGTTTGACATGACCTTCCCGCTGTGAATCCATGCTGCCTAGGATCCTGTGATCCACTGGATTCAAGATGCATCACAGTCCTTTCCTTCAGTAGTGATTCTGTTAATTTCCCCACCACTGAGGTCAGGCTGAGTGGCCTGTAATTGCCAGCCTCCTCCCTGCTCCCGCTTTTGTGGTGAGGGACTACATCTGCCCTCCGGAACCACTCCCAATTCCAGCGATTTGTTGAACAGTGCTGTCAGTGGTGCTGCAAGCACCTCTCTAAGCTCCTTTAATATTTTTGGATGTATCCCATCCGGCCTCACTGTCTTGTTCACTCTGTTTTGTGAGCTCCGTTAGGTCTCTCTCCTCCGTAAATGGACTAGTGTCCACCTCCCTTCCATCGATGCTCCTGTCACTTAACTGAGGTCCCTCACCTTCCCTTCTGTGAATATTGAAAAAAATATTTGTTCAGGATTGCTGCTTTCTCCAGGTCCCTCTCCGCACCCCCCCCCTCCTCCTTTCCCTTTTAGCCTAACAATCCCACCCCTTGTCTTTCTTCTTTCACTAACGTACCTGAAAAATGTCTTGTCCACTTTCGTTACTGCCTGGGCTGTTTTTTCCTCCGTTTGCACCTTTGTGCTTCTGACTGCTTTTCCTGCCTCCCTCTGTTTTTCTAGGTACACGACCCTGTCCTCCTCACTCTGTGTTTCCTTGTACCTCCTGAATGCCAGTCTTTTTTTGCTCTTACCTTCCCGGCCACTTTGTTTGAGAACCATAGTGGTTTTTGTTTCCTCTTGCTTTTGCTTAATTGCCTAACATAAAGGTGTGTTGCCTCCTCTATGGCTCCTGTTAGATTCACCCTCTGTTCCTCTACAACCCCCTTCCCCAAACCAGGGCTTTCCTGAGACATTTCCCCATCTTTGCAAAGTCAGCCCTTCTGAAGTCCAGGACCCTCGCTTTCGTGTGGTTTGCCTTCACCACTGTTCTCACATTGAACCACACCGTACGGTGATCACTGGACCCCAGGTGGCTACCCACCATGACATCTGTAACTCTGTCCCCATTGGTGAGTACTGGATCCTGTATCGCTCCCTCCCTGGTGGGCTCTACCACTAGCTGCCTGAGGCTGCAGCTGGGATACTTCAGTCAACATCCAGCAAATTGAAGTCTCCCACCAGCAGCTCCTCCCCTTTAGTTGCCATCTTACGGATAGCTTCCACTAGAACCCTGTCCAACTTTTCCCCTTGTGCTGGAGGTCTGTATATCACTCCAGTGCAAATAGTGATGCCATTAACCATCTCTAGGGTGATCCACAGTGCTTCTGTCCCTCCCTGCATTCCCTGTTCCTCAGTTGGTTTTATACCCTCCCTGACGTAAAGCGCCACTTCTCCCTTTTTACCCACCCTGACTTTCCTGAATAGAGAATAACTTGGTATGGCTATATCCTAGTCGTGGTTCCCATTGTACCATGTCTCGATAATGGTGACAATGCCCAGGTCAGCCTTTGCCATCAAGGTCACTAGGTCCGGGATTTTGTTTGTCCAGGATTTTATTTCCCAGGCTGCAAGCATTCCTGCACATGGCCTTCCAAGTTATGCTACCTTCCTGTTTGACAGCTCCACTCTTATCCTCATGCCTTCCCTCTTTACCCCTCCTATCTTTACCCCCCATTTGCTTTCTCTTTGACATTCTACCTTTTCTAGTTCTAGGTACCTTTGGTGATTTCCCGTCCTTAGGGTCCTCCCTACTGACTGTTCCCTCCTGTGGGGGGGGGGTATATTGATTCTCCTTGCTAACTGCCTCCCCCTTGGCTAGTTTAAATGTTTGCCAGTGAAGCATATAAATCTTTCACCAAGGATCGTGGTTCCTACCTGGATGGATGCAGGCCATCCCTCCAGGTGGGTCCCCAGTTTCCAGTGAAGTCAAATCCCTCTGCTCTGCACCAGTCCTTCAGCCATGCGTTGAAATTCTTGGTACAGAGTACCTTGTCCTCCACCTTGTCGTAGACGGGTGACACCTCCGAAAAGGTTACTGAGCATACCACCTGTCTTAGACCCCTCCTGAACTCGTCCTGCACTACCCCCAACTCCCTGAATTCTACCTGCACTACCCTAACCTCATCACTAGGCAGGTCATTTGTCCCGAGGTGGACAATGACATCTTGCTCACTCGCCCGTCTTGACGCCCCAGCGATCCTAGGGATGCACTTTTCATCCCTCTGAGCCATGGTGCCAGGTAGGCCCTGGATCTTCCTTGCTCCCTCCCCCCCTCTCCCCTGAAGATAGTCTCCCACCAGGAGTTGCTTCCTCCTCTGCGGTCTCCACCTTAGAGGACACCTACATCCTCCTTGGTCTCCACTGCAGGCGCCTCTTTGGGACATTCCCACCCTGCCAGAGCGGCATTGGAGTTGTGGAATGGAACCGTAGGAGAGATGTGCCTCTTTCTCACCACCCTCACCCTTCCAAAACCCACCGGGGGTCCAGCAGCTGCTCCTCCTCGACATCCTTTGAGACAGCAGGGGTGGACTTGATGGTCCCTTTGCGGGGGAGGAGGCTCCCCAAATCCCAACCAACTCGGCCTGAAGACAAGCAGCCTCTGCCCTTGGCCCAGAGAGGTGCATGTAGGTAGGGCAAACCCGCAGCCTCCAGGAAGTTTCCCTGAAGACTGCCGCCCCACAGCCACTGCACTGCACCACTCCACTCCCAACATGTCTGTTTCTGGCCTTCCTGTTTTAGCTTTGTTAGTTTACACCTTTTTTTTTTTTTATCATCCTTCACTAGAGAACCCCCACCCCTGCAGAGAGATTCAGTATTAATCACAGAAGGTATTCAGTATATTACAGCTTCATAAGCATCCCTGAGAAGTTTTGACACAAACACAGCTTTCCAAGTTACCCCTCCAAAAATAGTCAAATACCCTTTTAGTTTCACAACTTCAGCGTTCTGGGGTTGAAACCCGTCGCCTGCAGCTAGTGCAGAACGCTGCAGCCCGGCTTTTGGCGGGCTTGAGTAGATCCTGCCATATTACTCCAGTGCTGCGCAAGCTGCACTGGCTGCCAATACGTTAGTGGGCCACCTTTAAGTCAGTTTACTGACTTTCAAAATCCCTACACGGTCAGGGCCCGGTCTGTCTGAAAGAACTTCTGGTACCCTACTGCCCGGATCATTCACTTTGCTCGGCCGACGAGGGGTTGCTAGAGATTCCAAGGGTGGATCTGAAATCATCCGGTGCTAGAGCTTTTTCGTATGCTGCTCCCACCCTTTGGAATTCTCTACCCCGTCTGTTACGGGAGTGCACTTATGTGGAGGAATTTAAAAATGGGCTGAAAACTTTTCTGTGGCAAAACTCCTCCTTGGGTACTTGAACTGTGTTTTTGATTCGACTTTTTGACTGTAATAAGTATTATTGGGTTTTATAATGGTTGTTTTAACTGTTTTAAATTGTACGGCGCCTTGAAAATAGAAAGGTGCCTTATGAATAAAATTATTATTATTATGCCAAGAAAGCCCTATAGAAAGAATCAATTCTCGATTTCCCCCTTCCTGCCTGCATAGTCTGCTCTGGTTAATTCTTTTATGTTGCCCCTGTTCTGTAGTCCTTCACACAGAGGTCCCTACCTTGACTGTTGAGAAGCCTTTGACCTGATGTTAGTGTGCCTTGGTGTAGTATCCTTCCTCTGAGTCAAGTGTCTTGGTTGTTTCCTTTTTCCTTGCTCAGAGTCAGACCTCCAACAGCTGGGGGGAGGGTACTCTTTTCCTTCAAGGATGGTGTCTTGTGTGTCTTGGTGATCCCTCCCTTCCTGCTCCCAAATAGGAAGTTCCCCTTGTCATTCAAATCCAGTTCCTATAAAAGTGGAATTGACTAAGGGTGGGAGGACAATACCATTGTGTAACAGGCTCTGACTTCCTCGCTGTGTCACAAGTAACTGAAGGTCCCAATTTACCTTGCAGACTCTACACTTCTAATAAAGTATCTGTCTGCTTACCTCCTAGTCAGAAGTGTCCTAACAGAAAAGTTCTCTCTGCCTTAGTCAGCTGTCTTCTTGGCTTTGGTCTGATAGCAAGATTGCTCTCCGGGCAAAAGCTAACTTACTATGCCTTGAAAAGTTTCATGGCCAGCATAAGACAAGAATATAGGGACTGAAGAGGACACCAACATCATTGATTAACAGAGTTTAACTACTGCAGGCTTTAGCACCAAAACATCATAAAATTCCAGGATGCCTTACTTAAGTCAGGTTATGACATTTGCAATGAAGTTAAGCAGGTTTTCACACCAGACTTAAGTACCTTTGTTTACATTTAAATCCTGATGAAATTAGGAGGGTACGATAGAGAGGCGATCATTCATTGTGCATGCTTACAAACTACTCCGAGAAACAGAATAAAAGGCTGAGGGGACCTTCCCTTTAACAAGTGCAGTCATTCCCCTGGAATTAGCAACCCTGGATCTTTTAGAATTGTATGCAAATTATGCAGTTTAGAATGAAATTCCAACTCTGCTGTGAGGTCATGCTCTTTAACATCAAATTTATTACTCTGCCTAAAGAGAACAGTCACCCTGAAATATTCTCTACACTTCTGGCTGGTTTACGGTTATTGTTTTAATATTTTATAGTAATTTAAGGGTTTTATAGTTTACTTTTCGATACTTTTGTGTCGATCATGGTGTTATGTGTATTTTTTTTTGTGTAATTTGTCATTCTTTTCAGTTCCCAGGAACCGGAGAAGGCCATTCTCAGCGCAGTTCCCACTTTAAAAAAAACTGTTATTTAGTGAAATAAAAACTTTTATTTGGTCACTTTGTTGTCTTACTCTGAATAGTTCTTGGTTCCCTGTTTTCGGGAGCTGAGACAATCTTTTTGCTATTTCCATTGTAGAAACCTCTTTGAGGGAAAATATGTATTTGTTTTTGGTAACCGGGTAAGTGCACTAGACAAACTGTCTATTTTCAGGCATGACCTGGGAGAGTACAAGTCAAAACATGTTACAGGCAGGAAATACAGGGGGAAATAAACAAATACAATGTAGTACATCAAGCAATAAAACAGCTATACAGAGGAGCAAAATTACATAGCACATAAGTGGATGGTATACATTACACAGGTAAGAGGCACCGAGTAACGGGCAGGATGGGAACACTAAGAGATAAATTGATGCGGACGTGAAAGGTGCATTAAGCTAAGTCTAGGTAGGACGTAGGTGCATGGGCAGAAATCGTAACCTAAGTGCATAGCAGCAGTTCAGAGAGACTAGGAAAGGGTAAGGATTGGAGTAGGCCCTGAGATAGAAGTGCAAGGCAGGGTAGAATATCACAAATCCATGAACCAGGAACATTTACAAGTGTCGAGGGAGTAGAGGTAATTACAGAGGGCATGCTTGAAAGCCGAGTGAGATGTGGAGGATCTGAGGTCAAGCAGTAGTGAGTTCTAGAATTTGGGGTCAGAGAAGGAGAAGGAACATACTTGCAGTTTACCCTTTTTGAGGAACAGAACCGAATTATTTACTTTAAAGCCCTTTTTTAAAATTTCTTGGGCTTATTGTAGTTTTGGTCATTTCTGTTGGGAACTGCAAATGCCTTCTTGGGGTCATCAGTGTTTGGCATGACAGACAGATCCAAAAAGAAGACAAGACGTACATACAGGCTTTAAAAATAATAGTTTGTTTTCAGCTGCCAGCAAAAGCGAACTTCCACGAGCTGTGTCTAAAGTGCCTGGGTTCAGATCATGATTCTGCCAGTTGTGATCTCTGTATAAAGTTTTGCCTGAAAACCCAAAGAAAAGGACTAAAAAAATAAGATTTTATGGCTTCTCAGTCTGCCTTCATGTCACCAAAAGGCTCAGAGTAAGCAGCAGACCACATCAGAAGGGATGGAAAGAGAGCCTCTGAGCAGACAGTGGAACTGGTGCCTGCCAAGAAAAAGTAAAAAGCAAAACATGTTACTGTCCCCTCTTCTTAAGAATGAAAAGGGCCACCAGTGAACACAAATAAAATGCCCTCAGTAGAGGATATGACAAAGGCATGGCAGTTGCTCCAGGCATTCCAAGCTATGGGGAATTTCACGATTATGCACCCCCCAACCCCAGTTCCATTCCCAGTGCCTGTGGGGGGAGGAGGCTGAAATTTACTATGAAGACAGGGAGGAAGGAGAAACCTTATAACCAGATGCCTCCGAGCAAGAATTTGGCTCTCCTGCTAGGCCTTCAGAGGACTACACTTCTCATTATACCGTTGTTGGGCAAATGGTAAATACTCTCAACATCTTCTCCAACGAGACTGAAAAAGATGATGAGGTAGAATTCATGGATTTGTGATGGATTTAGCACTCATAAAGGAGGTTGATGCTGCTAATTCATAAATCCTTCAGGAAATTCACATGCAAAATTATGTCTGCACCTACCTCAGCTTCTGGCTCTGACAAGAAGATTAAGAAAAAATATCAGGTGGACAGACAGGGTGGCGAGTGCCCACACTTCCATGCTGATCATGAGGGAGTGGTCCAGACCTAACGCCTGTTATAATGCCAAAGTGCCCCTTTCCTCCCAGCCTCCTGAGAAAGATTTCATGTAACTGGACAATAATGAGCAAAAAAAGTCTATATGTCAGCTTCCCTACTACTAAGGCAGGCAGCTTACTTGGCTTACACAGTCCAGTACCAGAAGGCATTATGGAATTCTATACTGTCTGTGAGTGAAAAGGCTACTGGAGACTTGGCATGGGATATGGCTGACACGGCAAGATCAGCCACAGATGCCACACAGTACCAGTTCCATATGACAGTGGGCACAAATGACATGCTGCATCTTAGGTAATAGCCTATGCAGTGTCCTTAAGCAGGTTTAGCTGGCTTAGAACTACTAACGTATCTCAGGACGCTTGAACATAAGTGATGGAGTTCCCCTGTGAGGGAAATGTTTTGTTTGGTGACAAGGCAGAGACTTGCATAAAAAAATGTGTACGAGTACAAAGCCACCTACAAGAGCAATACTGAGAAAGAAAAGGACTCCATTTCCTACAAGCCTTATGAAAGTGGAGGAATAGGTAAGGGATACTATCCTGTTGTTTCTTTCCTATGAATACCCTCTACCCCCACAAGGGGGCTACTGTAGGGGCAAGGGTAGAAGGGGCACGACTTGTGCAGCTGAAACACCAGCTCCCAAACCTCAGACAAGACAAAACCCTTGACAGGTCTGCCCAGGTTGCCCATCCACTGCCAGTGGAGGGTGGGGGGACTGGCTTACTGCTTTCAGAAATGGACAGAAGTCACCACAGACAAGTGAGTCCCGTAAATAGTTAGCCAGGGTCTGTCCCTGCATTTCAGAAAATTCCCAAGACTGCAGAACCCAGTGTGTTTTTTTTTTTTTGTTTGTTTTTTTTTGTTTTGTTTTCAGTGTCACACCCCAGCAGAAAAGAATTCTGCTGGAGATGGGGGGAAGAAATTGTTGTAGGCAAATGCAGAGGAAAAAATACCTGCCTCATAATGGGGCAAGGGACTTTGTAACATGGCCAGAAAAACAGTAGGTCAGACAAGGAAAACTGGTGGAATAGCATCAGCTGGTAGAAGAGTAACACGGCATTATGGCACAATAATGCCGTGTTGCTTGTGCAATACAAAAAGTAGCCACAGTGGGAAAACGAACACTGTGCAGAAAAGAGAAAAGGTAGAAAACGGGAGAGATCAAGTTTTGTACGAGCAGGTAGGCAGCGTAGAGAAGGAGTAGGAGAAATGTAAGGGACACAGAGCGACATGGCATAGAATCCAAGGGAACAGAGAGTGAGACAGGGAGGAAGCGGAAGCGCATTGAACTTGCAGACAGTCACGATATATGGCACAAGTCAAGTTGAATAGTCATGTAGTATCGATAGAGATGGAACACGAAAAAGAGATTGGGGAAATGTGAATAGCATAATTGAGCGAGTAGTGTGAAGAGCACCATGTTAGGGAATAAAAATAATGTTATCGTGGTAACCGCTAACGCTATATGCAAATGAGGCACACAGGTTCACGGGGGAACGAGTAATACTAGGAAGTCGGGTCCTCGTAAGAAGCATAGAAAACGAACAGTCGGCAGAAATGGGAAAAATCATATACCAATGCTTAAGTAATACATCTGTGTAGTTATGTACAAAACTTTTCAAAAGACATATATGCACGTAAGAGAGGTTGACCTTAAGTTGTCAAAGTAACACTATACTGTATAGAATAACTGAAATGGTATCATTGTGTAATGTATTGGAGCAGTACAAACACATGCTTGATATCCAAAGTCATGTGCACACCATGTTACAAGCGCCATTAATCCCCTCCAAAGGTGGCATCTAATGGGGAGTTAATGCATGGTTGGACCGTTGTACGCACTCAACCTCCGGCCTCGTGCCACAACCGTCCCAACCATGCATTAACTCCCCATTAGATGCCACATTTATCGGTGATTAATGCTTACTTATACCAGATACATCCTGACCCAGAAGAACAATGAGGAGTGGTGAACTATTTTAAACCTGAAATGTCTAAACATTTAAAGAAAAGTTAAGGATAATAACACTGGGCTCAGTGATTCCATCTCTGCAAATAGGAGGCAGACTGAGATCACTGGATCAGAAAGATGCCTACTTTCACATACCAGTCAGACCAAGTCACAGGAAATGCCTCAGGTTCAGGTTGGAAAACTGCCAGTACCAGTTCACAGACCTCTCCTTTGGCCTCACCTCCGCTCCAAGAGTAGTCACCAGGTGCCTAGCTGTGGTGGCAGCACATTTGAGAAGGAAAGGAGTGGTGGTTTTTCACTACCTGGACAACCGGCTGATTTCAGGAAAAACATAGCAGGAAGCAAAGTCCTCCATGCTGCTGACACAGAACACACATAACACATTGGAGGACCTGGGCTTCCTCATGAGCCTTCAGAAGTCACAAACAGAACTAGTGCACGTCTTGGACATTATTGATGCAGAGCTAGGTACCCTGCAAGGGAAGGCATTACTTCCTCAAGCAAGGGTAGCAAATCTGATTACAACTGAAGAATCCTTCAAGGCAGGACAGCCAAGACCTGCAAGGGACTTTCTATGGTTACTGGGTCACATGGCCTCAGCCACTGCTGTATTGCCAGGAGCCAGGTTCCAAGTGAGGGACATTTCAGTATCACGTGGACAATTGGTCCAAGAGGTAGGATCTTTTGCTCAGGCTGGTTGGTGCCTGTTACAAAAACAAAAACTGGTGTAGGAAACTATAAAGCACTAGGCACAGAATGTTACAGATGGCAAAATAGGAAGACGTGTATGGAGTTACGGTCCCTTGTGTGTATGTAGAATTACAGTCCCTTCCTTCAGCAACTGACAGCTCCCACTTGCGATCAGCACTGAAAACTTAAGTTATTTTTTGCACTACTGCAGAACCAACTGTGCAGCACAGGGGTGTTTTGTGAAGGGCAGGGGTTTGGTGTACAGCACAGGGGTTTCAGTCAGAGTTCCACAGGACTCTGAGACTGAACTATACAGAGCTTAGGTAGGAGTCCAAAAGTGAATGTACTTAGCATGCTACTCCCAATGTCAAACCAGCTGGCTTGCATTCTGTACTGGGCCCACGAAGAACCTATGCATCTAGCTGCCAGTTACATTAGGTACTAGTCACAGACCGAACCTACATGGCTGAGTAGGAGTATGACTACTTTTTTTATTTTATTTTATTTATACTTAGAATAGTATCTCCTCCCCTGACCAATTTAAACCACTAAGCACATAGCAAGGACTTCGTTACAGACAGTCCCTTCTGTGTATACAGAAACACACTCCCCTTCATCAACAATTCACAGCTGCTACATGTGATTACAGCTCACAGCTTAGTTCTTTGTTCCATGACTGCAGAGCCAAGTGTGCAGCTTGGGTTTAGTGCGTAGCACAGGGGTTTAGTGTGCAGATAAGGGATTTTGTGTGCATCACAGGAGTTTTGGTGATAGGTAGGACTTGGAGATGCAGCACAGGGGTTTTGACCTTATTTGAGAGTTGGAGACCAAATCTACTTAGCATCGTAGTTGAAATGTAAAACCTGCACTGGACTATCACAGTTGCCTTGCATTCTATACTGGGGAGGGGATTTTCCAAACAAGCCAACTGCATCTTTTGATGACTGTGGAAGGGCCTGTAATTCTGTATACAGAGAAGGGACCTTAACTCTGTTAACTTCAGAGACCAAACACATTGGGCTAACCGTGCAGTCTCAGTATATATAAATACAGTTCCTTCTATGACCAATGTAAAGCAGTAGCACATAGCAAGGAGTCTATAGAGTTATGGTTTCTTCTGTGTATGTATAACTATACTCCCTTCCATGAACAATTCACAGCTGCCAGTTCTGATGATCTTACATTAGGTGGGAGTCGACTCGCAGACCGAACCTATGCACTTCTTTGTTTACTGAGCAGCATGGGGGGGTTTTGTGACCGAAGTCTCGCATTCTGTACTAGGGAGGGGATTTAACTAAGAAGCCAACTGTGTATTTTGATGACTGCAGAAGGGATTGTAATTATATATACACAGAAGGGACCATCACCCTCCTGTACCCCCCTCGTAGCAACCCCAAAAGATTTGTTTAAAGCCAGTCAGTAGCTGTTAGTCCCTCGGTGCAGAGCGCTTCCACTCTGTTCAGTATTGGACAACAGTAAAGGCATAAATGAATGGTGACCTATTTGCCTGTAGTAAAAACATATTGCAGTAAAGGGCACATTGTACATGAATTTACAGTATTTCCAAGTGCAGCCTTGGTGGTGGGGGTTGGGGGTACAGAAAACAAGAAAATACATAAATAAAGGTGCAACACATTATAGCGCAATGAACAAGCAAGGCTAAACTACAGAATTAAAAGACACAAGAAAGTGTGAAAAGTATAGTAATTTGCCAAAGCTACAGAACAAGGCTATGCTCCCACTAGGAAATCTTATGGAGTCTTAAACCCAGGGGTCTAAGATTATAAGATATCACAGAGTTTCCCAAAATAAGATCGGCTTCCAGTCGCAGGACATTTAAAGTCGGATGCCAGAAATGGCAGACAATCTAATTTTGTGAAAATTGGTAAGCTGGATACTTTTTTCTTAACGCAGAAGCATTCTACACTATCTACCTTATGATTATGTGCCCACAGACTCATTTATTGAGATGTACCACAAAACGAGGGGCAAAGCTGACAGTGCCTCTTTAAGACAACTAGTCATAGTGGGTTGGCCTGACTTATACTATGCACCTGCCTTAGAATCTAACATGCTGCCTCTCTCTCCATGAGCCAGTGTCAGTTTGTCACTTTCAGTACTGTAATTAAAAAGAACAAAAGGCTGGAGTCTGAAAGCAGAACCTGATCATGGTTTCCTGCTTACTCACTCCTCTGTCACAACTGCCTATGTCAGTCTGCCAAATTAATAAACAGAATAAAATTAAAGGCTAAAGTAAAAGTAAAATGCTCCAACCTGAAGGTTAAAAATCGAAGACATTCCTGAGTACATTCTGTCCCACTTGTGAAATCAAAGCCGAAGGAGGTTCACTGCGGGTTCATTGCACAATGCTCCTTGCTTTCCACTTTAGCAGTTGAACGCACACAATGCCAAGAGTAGGGCTATAAACAAAATAAACCTGTGATACTTTGCCAACTTCCTAGCCATGTTTACTTCTGCTTGCTCACAATCACACTCATCGCTGCCTCGCTACTCGCTACCTCACTCCAGCACACCGCTGCACTCCATTCTCCCAAGATGCAGGGGAAGAGTACACAATGGGGGGTGAGATACTAACAACAACAGAAATGGAAAGGGACCTGGGGGTAGTCATATCAGATGACCTAAAGGTGGGCAAGCAATGTGAGAGGGCAGCAAGGAGGGCTGGGGGGATATTGGGATGCATAGGGAGAGGCATCACCAGCAGAAAACAAGAAGTTGTTATCCCTCTGTACAGACAGCTGGTGAGACCACATCTGGAGTACTGTGCAGTTCTGGAGACCCAATCTCCGAAGACATAGACAGGATGGAAGCTGTCCAGAGGAGGGCACTAAAATGGTGCAGGGTCTGCACCGGAAGACATATGAAGTGAGACTTAAGGAGCTTAATATGTATAGCCTCAAGGAAAGGAGGGAGAGGGGGACATGATAGAAACTTTCAAGTACCTCAAGGAATCAACAAAGTCCAAGAGGGTAGCATCTTTCAAAAAGAGGTGTGCAAGAACAAGGGGCACAATTTGAAGATAGAAGGGGGGCGGCTCAGAGGTAATTTAAGGAAGTATTTTTCTCACAGAGAGGGTTGTGGATGCATGGAACAGCCTTCCAGAGGAGGTTGTGGAGTCAAAAACAGTGGTGGAATTCAAGCATGCATGGGACAGTCATAAGGCAATTCTAGGGGGTTGGGGTAGGAAGAAGTAGGCTGCTGGTTAACTAGGATCTGCAGCTTATCCATCAGGTAGGGAAATGGGCAGACTGGGTGGGCCAAGCGGTCCTTATCTGCCGTCAAATTCTATGTTTCTATGTTATGCACTAAGTAGGTGATTTGATACCTTTGGACCAATAAATATTTACAGAAAATTCTCAATACTAGTAAGTCATCCAATCTGCTAGTTCTTCTTGACAGAAACAGAAGACTAAAAAAGGCTAATAGACAAAATAAGAGGCTAATTAAAAAGCTAGTGAATGTAAGGGGAGTTGGGCGGGGCTCCAGGAGATATAGAATGACTACAGAATAAGGTGCAAATTATTTAATGCTTACTTCAGTACCTCATTACCACTTAGTCATAACCAAGACAGCGAAGTCATCATAACCAGGGCAACAGAGGATTTAGGCATTTTATCTGCCACTGATGTCCAGTATATAGCAGGTGCTTTTACTCCGTTAGCCAACAGTTGTGATGCGGCTCCAATGGAAATAGTTTGTGAATCCAGGTTCTGTCTATTCTAAGTGGCTGTTTGGCACATGCAGGTACTATATAAGTGGTGCATACTGTATTAGTTTTATTGCTAACAGCTGATTCAAACCTCTGAGATCCCGGAAGGTATTCTATAATTTAATATACCCACTCCGATTGAGGCTCAGCATAGGGTTTGGGGGGGGGCGGGGCAGAGTGGGTCTTTGAAAGTATTGTAAAACAGCAGGAACTGAATTTTATTATTTATTTTACTGTTTAAAGTTTATCTATTTAAGCAGGGCTCTCAAAATAGTCATAATTTATTCTGCCCCGTAAGAGCCTGCACCTTGAATATGTCTGCAATGGATCTGCTGGGACACAAAAGAAAGATCGATTTTATACTACATGATACTGTCAAAAAGGGCACAGAGTATCATTGAAATCTCTTTCTTACAAGTATGGGAACTTTTAAAATTAAAATTTAAAATGTCCAATCCGGGCAGTGTGTGAGGTCAAATTGCGCTTGGTCCCTATTCAGGAAGTGGGCCAATGTCTTGCGTGTCACTACAGCCTGTTGCTTTGTGTATTGCATTTTGGCCCCAGATTATTGATATTTTCATTGGTTTGGGATATTTTTTTTCAGATGGAGGAGTCATATTTTTTTGCAGATGGCTGATTTGAACTTTCAGAACAGTAAATGAAGAAGAGCTGTTTGCGGCATCATCGCAATTGTAGGTGCTGGAAAGAGGAACATGTTTTGGTATTGTAATGGTGGTAGCACTGTTCCCAAATCCACAGGATCTCATTCACTTCATTCGTTCTAGCTCCCTGGATTCATGAACCCTGCAGTTCTGAAACGCAGCAGCCACTTTTTGTCACTATTACCCAAACATGTTATTCTTTCCAGCACCTATAATTATGATGATGCCGCAATCAGTGCTTGTTCATTTACTGTTCCGATAGTTCAGATCAGCCATCTGCAAAAAAATGACTCCTCCATCTGAAAAAAAAATATCACAAATCTGATTTGTCGGGGCACTCAACTTATTAAATTGCGTGGAGGCCTCGGCTATGGGATATTGCACAGTATGCAGTCTCGTCCTATTTTCCTGCTTTGCCCGGCACCCCCAAAACACTACTGAGAACTTCTCATCTTAGGGCAACAACTCACTCTGACAGCTGTCTCGCTCCATGTACATCAACCAATACGTTGACGGATGCCCATACAGGAGGGACCACGTGGGGTGCATGCTCCCCCAGGTCATGGCGACAGATTGAGCGTTTCAGCGCCTCCGTCTTTGGCTCTGAACGACAATTCTCATTGAGAAGAAAAAAAAAAATAGAACCCAATAATGCAATCGAGGACACCGCCAAGTAGACTTTCTCCTTTCATCTTCAGCCAAGACAGCTGCTTCATTGTTGCATGATCCATGCGCTGTTGCTTTCCATTTGAATTTTGCAGTTTTCATTCTGCGGTTTCATAAGGTACATCTTGCACAAATGCAGCTACTACGGGGGGGGGGGGCACATTTCTCAGGATGGCTGTGAGGAACATGGTATTGTAATGAACTTACCAGCATGGTGGGGGAAGGTCTGCAGCACCACACTCTGTCCCTTGTGCTGTTCTTGACCGTCTTTGTTGCGATGTGCTGTTTGCTGAAGGAGAGAGGCACACAGCTGGGAGAGACAGTGAGAGGCAGAGACGCTAAACTATTTTACAGTAATGGAGAGACACTAACTTTTGAAGCTCACAGCGGTGTGCACAGGACATGAGGATGGGCCACACCCTGAAACAACAGGCTTGGTACACTTATCCCATCTGTCCAAGGTGGTGATAGGCCAGCGGCTTGGTTTTCAGGCTCCCCACTGTTGATGTCCCAGCGGTTGTGTATGGGTGGAAGGGGTGCCTGGAAACTGCTGAAACATGCATGGGATATTTTTTTTTTTTTTTTTTTGGTCACTGCTTGGAGCTTGTAACATGATGTTTCACAGTAGAATGCTGACCGGGGAGCTCGTCGTTATATCAGTGCTTCCTGAATATACTTAGTGCTGCTATGCATTTTGTCAGGGACCACCAGCAGTCCGATTTATGGGGTCGCTGGTTTCAGTGCATGTGGAACACTTGCAGTGGTTACAGAGCTGTGGAGCAAGGAGCACAGATTTTACTTTCCTTTTTTTTTTTTTTCCTTAGTGACCTGTATTGTAAGAAATTAATATATATTAAGCTGCTCAGCTGCTTGCTGGCCGATTTATGCAAACGAAAGGAATCATTTCTTTCAACTAGAGAACGGCTTCCAGCTGTGAAACTCTTGACTAGTGTCACAGTCTGGTTCTGTTCTCATTGGTCTGTTGGGGACGAGCCCACTGTAGAGTGCTCTGCATTGGACTTGTCCCTGACACACCTCTGAAAGTCATTCTACCACAAGATGTTTCTTGCGCACGCGCAAGGAAACCTAAAAATCGTTGTTATCCTTGTGCTTAGTGTATGGTTCCTGCATCCTTAGTTCGTGACTTCTGCGTGCTTGGGATGTACAGGCTAAGTACAAAAAGCCCGACAATGACGTACAGAAAGTTTTCAGATATTTCTACTTGGGTAATGAATAGAAATAGCAAAAAACTAATTGGTGGTAACCCCCACCCAGCCCTGAAAAAGGCTCTGTATCCCAGCCAAGATTAGGTAAGAGCCTTTTAAAGGAAGTGCTAGCATGGAGAAACAATTAAGTTCATTATTTATATCCGTGAAACTGAATGTATTCAGATCTGTTAGCGTTTCAAAAGTGCTCAGACTCTGAAAGGATATTAACATGTACACATTTTTTTAAGAAACTGACTGGACCTTTTTTTCAGGTGATCTGTCCAAAAAGGACATCCCCCTAAATGGCTCGTGGAGATCCCAGCCTACCAGTGTAGCATAATGCAAAACTACTCCATGCCATGCACTGCACATATGAATCTAGCTTTTGGCATATATCTGCTGTCAGATGTTCAGTTTTTACATTTTAATTTCTTCAAAGAAAACTTGCGCAGGGTAACAACACCCTAGTCTCCAGTGTGAGAGATGAATACGACCTAGGTGACTGGCTCACCTGTGAATCAACGGCAGCTCAAACTGTGTGACTACAAGGTCAGAATACCTGCCTTTATTGCCATGGCAGCAGCCTGTCACTGTTCCTTTGGCCACATATTGTGGCTACATGCTGATGGTATCTCTCCAGAAATGCAGGAATCTGATGCAGTAGCGGTAATTGAGCACAGGCCTCGTTTGTTTTGGTGACCTTCAGTACAGAGAACTGCACTCCTACTGTTTCTCTGAGAAGGGTTTCTTATCAAGTCTGTAAATATGCAGCAGGCACATTTGTCATCTATTTGACATTTTACTTTCCATCTGAATGGTTCTAAAACAATGCGACTTCAGACAGACCTTGAGCTGGAAATATGTATTTTGGGGTGGAGGGTGGGTGCAGCATCCAAACCCACCACCCGTAGGGTTCATTCTCTTCCCAGGCAATTGACTCCACCCACTGTGGGTTTTCTGCTCTCTCGGTAGGATTCCACAGTTAAATACTGTATTCTGCCTCAGTATGTTTGACATATATCGTTTGTTTATTTAAATACTTGCTAACTGAGCAAGCAAGGTTAATTGGTGAGTTAATCTCCTTTACAGGAACAACCACAGGGCTTAAACACAGACTATATACAGTTAATTAAGAAAATGCCTTATTAAAAAGAAAAAAGGAACACCTGCCTGCCGGTGCAGCAGTAGTGCTACCACTCGTGATGCCAGGGACCCTGGTTAGGGAACAAGCCAGAGTCGCTGGCTGGGGAGGGAGGATTGAAGGTCCCACATGATGTTCTCCTGCTTGGGTGGGAGGGGGGCCCACTACTGCCGTGTAGTTACCACCTGGGTGACCATGGGTGGCATTGCTGGCTGGAGTGTGTGTAGGGACAGGGAGGGATGCCATTCCCTGAGCCAAATGGACACCTTGCGTTCCATTGGCTTCAGCGTGTATGTCACGAGGAGGAAGTGCCAGAAAAAAAACCTCAGCCAGTGCAGTATGATGACCACACACGAGTTCACAGACCCTGCACCCACCAACCCAGGCTCGCTTCCTGCACAGAAAGATGACTTTGAGGGACCTGGGCCTGCCCGAGGGGATACCTTGGGTGCACAGCAGGGAGAAGATAACCCTGGGAGAGGGTGGGGTGACAGGGTTTGGGCTCTTTGTGGCCTGAAGAGGGCCTGAGGCATACTGAAACATAAAGGGGAACAAGTATAATTAAAAAAAAAAAAAAAAGGAAGAAATGAGGAACCAGCAGACAATAATGCACCATAAAACCCCAAAGGCTGGGCCGGCCCAGTGGCGCTGAGGGTTGAGGCGCTGGGACGCCACACCTCTCACCATGCCGGCGACCCGGGTTCAGGAACGGACTCGGACTGTCGGAGGGGCGGAGGAGGATTGAGCATTCTAATGGATGCTCTCCTTCTCCAGGGGTGGGTTCCTAGGGGTGCTTTCCGCACCCAACGCACCAGTGTCTGTGGAAGCACTGACATCGGGGCACAAGGTGGTTCTTCGGTATCAGGGAGGGGAAGACGTTGTGGGCACTTGGCGGCGACGTGCACCAGTACGCCACTTGCCTGGACGTCAAGTCCTGCATGCCGACGTCCTCAGGAGTAGTGGGACGTAACGGGAGTAAATGTGGAAATACCCCGCTAGCCGCCTAGATGACGACCAACCTAATCTCCCAGTTCACCTCCAGTGTGTGCAGGCACTCTAGGAGGAGGAAGGTACGGCAGATACAGAAGTGCACCTGGCACTTTAGGGGCAGACTCTGTGGGGAGGGTCCACTGGGAATGGTCAGGTCCGAAGGAGTGGGGGCTAACGGGCAGTAAGGAGGGATAGAAAGAAAGTATATAAAAAAAAAAAAAAAAAAAAAAGGCTGACAGTATGATGCTGAGGGAAATGGTGTCTCCCCCCCACATGTAGGTTGCCAGCATACAACACTGCATATTGGTGCAGCAGTAGCATTACTGCTCCTGACGCCAGTGACCCAGGTTTGGGAATTAGCTCGAGTTGTCGGAGGGTCAGCTGGGATAGGTGAATTGAGCCTTCCAGGGTATGCTGTCCTCTTTGAGTTGGGTGGCTTATGGTCTTTGGTATCATACTGCCACCTGGGTGATCACAGGTGGCGGTGCAATCAAAGGTGTTTCAGTGGGAGGGAGGGGCGCTGACCAGCTCTGTCAGGTGTAGCCATGTAGCCATTTGTGCATGCCTGTCCTGAGGCCCTAATGTTCAGTGTCCTTGAGAGATGGGGAACAAGTGAAAACACCCTGCTAATGTGCAGGATGAGGACACCAGTAGTCTTGGGCCTGTTGAGACACCGTTTGGTGCCCTCTCGAAAATGAGTAGTTTAGGAGAGGAGATTTCTGTCTCTCCCATTGACCTCACCCCAACAGGGAATGTCCAGGATAGGAGGAGGCTAGTAAGTACCAGAGAGGGTGTGGGTGGGGAAAGGAGGTTGCCTGGGTGAGTACAAGTGGCCACAGCAGTGAGTAAGGAGAATAAACAGAAAAGATTAATACAAAAACTGGCAATCCCTAGGGGGCGCAGTCTTCCCTTCTAAGAGCCTTCGGTGCTGCCAAAGGGATGCCCTCCTTTTTCCAGGGACATGGCTGCTACTCTGGGTAAACACCTCCAGGGTGCTGTTCACTGATTTGCATTGGTGATGCCTGTTTGGGGAGCGGCATGGCCACCCTTCCAACTGAAAGGGAGCATGATGGCCTCCATTACTGGGTGGGCACTAAAAGTTCATAGTTCTTTTGACCAAGAGCCTTAAAATTCTCTCTTGTTTTCAATTCTAGGTGAGTGATGAGATGGTGGTGGAGCTAATAGAGAACAACCTGGACACGCCTGTCTGCAAAAATGGGTTCCTTTTGGATGGCTTTCCCCGCACTGTGAAACAGGCAGAAATGGTATGTCATGAAGTAGGGTATGTGTAGGTTTGTGGATGGACCAGTGAAGACTCCTTAGGTGAGAAGTCTGCCTATAGCTTGTGGGCAGCGGCAAAGGCCCATTTTCAGGAGTGGCTGTTGGCTTGTCACACCCCAGGCCAGTGAAGAAGTAAGTCTGCTGTGGAGTGATATGGGCCTCGCTGCTGTGGAGGGAAGTCGTCCTCTCTTAGGGACTGGGTTTTGCTACCAAGCTCTTCCTGTTGCTTTCGTTCGTGTAAACAGGAATTGTTGTCTACTTCATAGGAGTGTGCTTGTCCAAGTCGCTTTGAGTAGTGTGATGCCAAGGAAGTGGCTAAAAAGTAGCCAGTGGCCAATATTGGGGAGAGGAATGATTTAAAAACTTTTTTAAAACAGAGTAGTTATGTTCTCCCCGCTTGCAGATGTTGAAACTAGCATTTCTAGCCTCTATCCAGCAAGGCTAGTGGCTAAGAAAATTGGTTGACCCTTCTGCTCAAATTCATGTCTGGGCTGGAGGATTGGCTCCCTTTACATTGTTTCCATTTGTCCTGATCGTTTTCCCCACTTTAAAGGTAAACGTCCACTGCTGATCTATACATGGGAACGGTATAGCTCCCAGACCTCTACTTCTCAAACCGGAGCTTTAATACATTCGCCCGTAGTGTATTACTATGTACGCTGCTACGGCTGCTCCCTGTCTCACACGTCACACTGGGGACAGCCGCGGGTGGTTGTGGGAAGGGGAAATATCTTCATTATGCCAGTGGGAGGGATGGCAGGATCAACCATATAAAGTAACTAACTATAAACGCCACAAAGCTAAAAATTGTACTTTCAGTGCTGAACTGCTAATTGGGGCTGCCCCCCCAGTTTCTTCAATTTCTATTTTTCGTTCCAGGTATTTTCTTGTTTTTGTCTTTTTATTATTTTCTGCCAGTCTGTTGTTTCTTTCCATTCCCCCTGAAGCTGTTCACAGCACTGTTGGCTCAGGGTGTGTTACGCTGTGAAACCACCAAGTGCCAGCAGGGTGCCTTACAGATGCTGAAAAACACACCCTGCAAGAAATCAACCCAGAGTGTTCAGTAGGTGGCCTCTTGGAGGAATTAAAACAACAAAGGAGACCATGCGCACTCTGCAGTCGGTGGTTGGGTGCCTGACCCTTACTGATTCAAAACAAAAAAAGACACGGCACTCAAGTTACCAAAGATATACAGACCACTTAGTCTGCCTACTGATTATAACTGCTTTATTACAAAAAATGGCAGTGTCTACAAATCTCCATGCCACTAACGCCTTGACGCGTTGTTCTTTTGAGCTTCCACAGGAGGGGAATGTACAGCTACCTTCCCCCACAGCTCCTGTTTGGAACTAGGTCCCCTGTTATAAATTAGCTCTGTAAAATATTTGTAATAATAACTTGTATTGAAAATAGTATCTTCCATAAATCTGGTTGTCCCACCAACCCATCCGCTCCATTTTGATTGATCTTGAGTTCCATAATTCTTCATAACTAACAATCTTACATGTGTCAATCTTCACCATTCATCACTATTGGGTGTCTGCCGGAGACAGGCACCAAGCGGGAGACTTTTTTTTTTTTTATTTATTTTTTTATTTTTTTTTGAGGAGGGGCCGGCGCCCACAAAGCTGAGGTATTACATGGCGCCTACGGGTTGGCCAGTAACAGCCATTGGGTTGTCCTCCACCTTAGTTCTGCTTCTCCCACCATCAAGACAGCACCTTCAGCCACTTGAGACTTATTGTGGCCTAGTTTTAATGATGCTACAGTTCGATGCCATGTAGACCTTCAACTCCGCCTCAGTTCTGCTACTCGATGCCGCTCCAGAACGGTAAGATCTTTCCATTTACTTGTGTGCGGCGTCAAGTCTTTGCTTATTTTTAGATTTTGTTGCTGTTCCGTCATGTCTGATCGTCAGGACAAAAAGCGATCTGAAAAACGGGTTGACCCCCTGTGCGTCAGTGTCCCTGTGGCCGACAGATTTCCGTGACCGACCGACATGACGTGTGCCTCTCTTGTCTTGGACCCCAGCATGAAATGGATTCCTGCAGCGCCTGCTTCTAGATGGATCATTGAGTTTTAGAGCCTGTAATGTAATGTATTTGTCCTCAATGTGACGAGGTACCTTTGGAAATGAGCCTCTGGCTCAAAGGTTGTAAACTGATGCTCAAATAAATAAAATAAAAAAGAGCACCACAAGTTAAAAGTCAGCAGAGCCCCGCCGACTTTTGGGGGTGCGTCGTCGCTTGTGCCGGTCCAAGCTCAGGACTCTCTGCCCTACCTCTGGGTCCCTTTCCTGGCCTGTATGGTCCGATGAAGAGGGGGCCTCCTCTTCTTCTAGCCTGGCTGCAGAGAGGTCCCTACCGCAGTGCCGGAGGGCCGGTCCGGCTCTGTTCAGCACTGGGCCGGGAGCACCACCTTAGCAGTCGTCACCTCGGAGGTGCAGGCTCCCCCGCTGTTGGGGTCCACAGCTGCAGGTCCTGGCGTGGGGCGTTCCTCAGCGGCACCCGTCGGCGCCACCTCGGATGCTGGAGCCATGCTGGAGATTGGGGCGACGCTGCGAGGGGTGCGGGGCCGGGACACCGTGACTGGGGGATCCCTCAGGGCTGCCGAACTGGAGCCCTTTATAGATGTCTCCTCCTCGGAGGCAAATGATTCTGAAGCGGATCTGGATTGGCTACCTGATTCTCTTGAATCAGAGGGGTCCCCACGACCCTGTACCCTTGCGCCTCCCCAGATGCCCCCTCCGGGAGCTCAGGTGACTGTGGCTCATGCTGATTCCCCTAGCCACTCCTAGCTCGGGAGGAGGCCAGCTGCAGCCTGGTGGTCCCTCTGCTGCTGGTGTGGCAATCGAGTTCCTGAGTGAGGGAGTGGCTGCCATTCCCGGTGCCATTCCTCCTCTCATGATTAAGATTGAGCCCCTTCCTCCTGAGGCCCTCCCTGGGGGGCCCTTTTGAGTCGAGGGAGCCTTTGGCACAGGGGTCAAGGAAGAGGGCTTCCTTGGAGTCTTCAGGGTTGAAGATAAGGGGCAAGGGACCGCAGCACACTTTCATGACCCTCCGGGGTCTGGGAAGGAGCCATAGTGCTGAGCCTGTCGTTCTCCCCTCGGGTTCTCCCATGGAGGTCTCTCTGGGTGGGGCTGGGGTCCGCCCTTCTGGATCCATGCGGCCCCGGTCCCTCCTAGGGTAGCTCACCCTACAGGGTTAAGCCCTCACCATTTTGATTTCAGGATAGGATAGTGAATCTACAGACCTGCGGTTATCCTCCGATGCCAGGCTCTCCTGTGGATTCTGCTAGCCCTGGCAGAGGCACATCACATCAGGTGACAGGCCCCCCCGTGCCTCTTCGCCCAGCTCCCCTTCTCCCAGGCCACGTTGGCCCTCTGGGGCCTTTGACCTGGGATCAGTTCAGGTCTCAGGCTCTGTTTTCCCACAGTACGTTAGGGCCATGGACGAGCAGGTCTTCCGACCAGTTTCCCCGCCGCAGCCAGAGTCTGACTTGTCAAGTTCCTCAACCTCCTCGTCTTCCACCACTGGGGAAGAGGACCCTTCCGTCCACCAGTCCTCAGACGCTGATCAAGCCCAGTATCAGCGCTTCCTGTCGAGGTTGGTTAGGGACTTGCACATCTCCCGTTATGTGAGGGACAGTACTGAGCGTGTGACGCAGGCCTTCCTAGGCGAATACAGGGCACACCATTTGGTAGTTCCGTCCTGGCTGGTTCCATTCTGGCAAGCATTGTACAGCGCCTGGCAGCTTCCATATTCCCTAGAACCGGCCCCTATGGACTGCTGCAGGTGGTATTGAGCAACCCTTGGGTCTCCAGGCCCCTTGCTTCATCCACCTTCAGGACTGATGTGGCTGGGCACCGTTCTTGAACCCGGCCGGTCCACGACATGCCCCCGCCCCCGAGATTTAACTCTCGAGAGTTGGATCGTCTTGGGCGAAGGGTTTTCTCTTCAGTGTAGAGCCAGTTGGTGATCATATCACATCAGGTACACCATGCTGCCTACAACAAGCACCTGTGGGCGATATAAGGTCAAGCTTTAGCATCGCTGCCTGATTCGGAGGCTACCCGGAAAGTCATAGCCCTTTCCGCTCTAGGCCTGGAGTTGGCGAGGCATCAATCAAGGGCATCGGACGACGCCAGTGAGGTCACTTCACGGCTTGTGGGGACATCGATCTGCATTAGGCGGATGGTATGGCTTCGCCTTTCGAGATTGTCACCTTTGGCCTGGCACAGGTTACTGGCCTTCTCCTTCCAGGGGACCCATCTTTTTTCCCGCAGGGTGAGATGGGAGCTTCAGGGGCGCCTTCCTTCTTCTAAGGTCCAGGGGACCCCGTGTCACTCTGACAAGTCCCAGCCTTAAACCAGCTAGTGGAGGGTGTTCTCCCCCCCTCTTTCTCCTTGGGAGGACTGAGGATGTTTTCCCGGAGTTTTGGCCTTCGGGGTGCTCGGTATCACTCAGCAGTGATGAATGGTGAAGATTGACACAGGTAAGATGCGAAAATTACGTACCTACCGTAGTTCTTGATCTTCCTGTGTATCTTCACCATACATCACTGACTCTCTCCCACCTTCCCCTCTCAATGCCTAAGTCCCTGAGATGTGTCGCCTTCCTCTTGCCACCACCCCCCCCAACCTGGAGTTCTCCACTCCAGACAGTTGTCGGGGGTGGGGGGTGGTGGTGGGTCAGGGTTGGGTTTGAGCGAATCTCAAACCCTTCAGAGTTTTTTCCTTGGGGTCTCCAGGGGCTGTGCCTCTTCTGGACTCCTTGCATGACCTGCTGAGATGGGTCTGTTCCAGTCCGGGGGTGGTGCCTCGAGCCTCCAAGGATGCCCTTGCTTTTCCTCCCTCCCTTGAGGAGGGTATGCTCCGCAGTGTTGTTTTTCCTCTCCCCCCCCCCCCCACAAACCCTGTTGGTGTTTTCGGTGGGGGGGGGTCGAGAACTGTGATACTTCCTCAAAATAGTTGGGATTGAGACTTGTGGTGGCCTTCCTCCAAACACTGGTGGTGCAACCTTCCTTGTTTTTCTTGCCACTCTCTCAACCTCTGGGCAGTGTTGGCTCTGCCTTGGTCATTGTGGCACAACTGTGGATCTCTTGCAGCATTCTGCTGCATTCCTTGCTAAACTCTTGGCACTTTGCCCCTCCAGGGCACAGCTCTTCTGATCAGGGTTTGTGCCCTGGTGTACCTTCTTAGAGCCATCTCTTGCCTGATTGGGGCCAAGCCACCCCAAAAAAAATCCCATACCTAGATTCTTTCTTTCTCTCTACTTCCTCTCTCCCTTCTCCTCCTTGGTCGGCTCAGGGACTGCAGCCTCCTGACCCCACAACCTTCAGGCCCTCCTTTTCTGTTATCTGTCCTCTTCTCAGCATACTCTTTTTTTCCTTTCCTTTTACTGTCTCTTTGGCTCCCTTGCCCCGCCCTCCTTTCTCTTTACTTATTTCTTTCTGTCTCTCCAACACGCAGAACTGAGATGGAGGAGGACCCAACGGCCGTAACTGGCCAACCCGTGAACACCACATACTACGTCGGCCTCGTGGGCGATGCCAACTGTACTGGCCCCTCCTCCAAAAAAAAGTCTCCCGCTTGGTGCCTGTCTCTGGCAGACACCCAACAGTGATGAATGGTGAAGATACAAAGGAAGATCAAGAATTACGGTAGGTACGTAATTTTCATTTAGTGTCGGTATCTGCATCATGAAGGGTGTCAAACATGATTTAAATATAGATACACTGTAGTACCTTCATTTAATTTTTAGCCTCTTTTCTACAAAGGTCTGCCAAAATACTTCATAGATGCTTGGTTTGCAAAAAATGATGTGTTGGTTAGGAAGCTAGCAAACATCAATAAAGAGAAAAAATATAAATATACTATGAATAAATATATTTATGCACAGTGACAGCAGTTAGTAATGCGCTTTTTTACTAATTATGTACAGATCTCTTACTTGGCTTCAGGGAGCATGTTACTGATGGTAGATATGTGGAAATATAATGCTGCTTTGACCCACTTCTGGCACACATGACTCCTGCAGTTGCAGCCATCGATGGCGTCTGCTGTGGGAAATGACGGGATTGGAAGTCATGTGAAACAGAAGGGAGGTGTGGTGGGATCACCCTTGACCTGGATAGCGAGAGCCACAATGCTGGAAGAACGGCACTAACATTGCAACCTCTGCTTCTCTTCCCAGGTGCTTGTAAACAACATTGTGGACACTCAGGAAGTGTTTATGACCCTGTTGAGCATACCATTGCACCCACACATGCGACTCAAGAAGTGAACCTATGTGTTTGTTTTTGTCTTCACTCCACGGTCTGTCACAGCAGATATGCCACCATCTGACCATTTCATTAGTCACAGAATGTAGACAGAGGGGATTTACTCCTTAGTTACCCCCAGCTACAGAAATCCCCATCCCTGTGGGGACCTCGGCCTTTGGACCAAGGTCCCAGTGGAAGCATGCAAATACACGCACCCCCACATGCTCCGTAATGTTCTCCCGAAGTCTCGTCTGCTGCAGCATCCACCCGTACACCTACAGGTGGCAGTTGGGACATTTAATCTTCCTCCTTCCAGCTGTCCCCCAATGGCCCAAGCTTGTTCCTGAACCCAGGTCGCTGGCATCACAAGCAGTAGAGCTGCCACTGTGCTGACAGGGCCAGCATGAACCCAGGTTTATTCTTTGGTTCATTTAGCATCATACGGAGGCCTGAAATGATTAGATAAGATCACATAATGCCAGGGCCTGCTTGCCACGTGATATAAAACTAAACCCAGTTTGGAGTAGCTACTGAAATTGAACAAGTAGCTAATGGTGCTGCTGGATAGCAGCTATTTCCCCAAATGTTTCCTGTCAGCTTACCCGCTGTGCGCTAGGGTACTTCATGGCTTACCCCTCATGGTAGGGCTGCCCCTTATCTGAGGTCATGATGATCAAACGTGGGATCTGACCGGCATTGTGGGTAGTGAGTGTTCCAGCACTACCACAATAATTTTCTACCATGTAACCCTTCCTGCATCCACAGCAGTGTGCTAGTCTGCAGATTGGCCACACATACACAGCAGGCCTCCACTGGTGTGGGGGCAAGCTACCCGCCTCTCCCGCAGGTTCCTGCAGTGGTGCAGCATGCTGCAAACCCACTGGGCTCGGTAAGATTTTAACATCAAATGAAGAACAGCCAGACCAACAAATCTTCTCACGATTCCTTTTTATTTTCCAATGCTAATGAAATTGCCAGAGAGTTCTGACAACTGTCTTTTTCAGGGAATTGGCTACAAAAATATTAAAAATAATTAAAACTATGCCAGGGAAATACACCGAGTTATGGTTCATCACCATAAAAAAGATTATTTTATGATGATGAACTATAAAGGGGTGTATTTCCTTGTTTAGAAATGAAGAATTAGAAGCACGTAGAATACAGTTGTTTTGGAATCTGGTTGAATGCTCAGTTGGATCTAAGGAGAGCATAACAGGATTGACGGAGGGCACCTGTGTTTACTTTGTAAGGGTTTTTCCAAAATCGAATCAAAAGGCATTGTTATGTTTTATTCATGGTACAGCTTACATTATTCTTCCAATGGTCCAATCTATGATCTGTTTTGTCAGTGACCTATTCTACTTTCTGCCATCCTACCTTACATTGATTGCTAGGAATGTGTGTGTTTAACAGAGTTAACTTATAAACATGTGCTCCGAAACATTTACTGTTGGGTGGTCACTTTTAGAAATATCCTGAAATTAGATTGCCCGATGGCCCAGCTTGTAGCGCGTTGTGCTCTCATGCTGAAGAAGTGAGTTCGGGAGCAAACTCTGAAGCTGGGAGGGATGGCACTGTGGTTCTGCTGCAGCAGTGAACCCTGCGGTGGGGTAGGGAGATTACTGGAACATAGGAATCATGTCAGTAGATGGGGACCGCATGATCCATCTGGTCTGCCCATGTTTCTGCCCACTTTCCTATTTAGACTGCACCCTGATGTGTCCACAGTGTCTGTCCCATACAAGTTTGAACTCGCGTACTGTCTTGGATTCTACCACCTCCTGAGGTAGGCTGTTCCATGGGTCTATGACCCTTTTTGTAAAGAAGTACTTCCTAAGGTTGCTTTTGAACCTGCGAGAAGGGTAGTGTGGTGATTGTGGGGGACTTCAACTTGCCAGGAGTGGACTGGAGCACCCCAACAACCAGGAACAGAAGGGAGCAGGTACTGCTGGATGCCTTCCAGGACAGCTTCCTGCTGCAAATGGTCTGTGAACCAACCAGGTTAGGAAATACCCTTGACCTTGTGCTGGCAAATGGGGACTTTGTGAGAGAACTTACAGTGGAGGAACCGCTGTCAGGGAGTGACCACCGCTCAGTATGGCTCACATTGGATATGGGCAAGGAAGGAGTAGAATCTGGCACAATAGTGCTGGACTTCAGGAGGACCGACTTTGGGAGGATGGGGTAAGTGGTAAAAGGGTACCTGGCCAGAATTCAATCTAGTATGGACACTAACCAGAGGTGGGAGCTCATAAAGCTGGGGATAGTGGAGGCAACCAAAACCTGCTGCAAAGCCCAGAGCAAGAAGGCTAGGGCTAAGAAACCCGATCTGGTTGAGCAAGGAGGTCATGGAAAGGTAAGGAGGAAAAGAGCTGCCTTTAGGAAGTACAAGAAAACGGAGAGGGAGGACAGGGAGGAGTACTTGACAGAATCGAAGGAGGTGACAAGGGCAGTAAGGGGAGCCAAAGCATCTACGGAACTCAGGCTGGCACAGGGCATTAAGAAGGGGGAGAAGGACTTCTTTAAGTACATCAGGGAGAAAAGGAGCTGTAAGGACCACATAGTAAGGATTAGGAAGGAGGGGGGTTGGGTGGAAGCAGGGTGCGATAAGGTGGAAGCACTAAATGAGTACTTCTGCTCAGTATTTACTAAAGAGAAGAGGGGGGTGACACCCAAGGTGGGAGAAATGGCAGAAGGGGGGGGGGAGTGGTGACAGATGGGGAATCATGGAGAGCAGAGTTCGAGAGGGTTTGAAGGCACTGAGGGTGAACAAGGCACCAGGCCCAAATGGCATCCACCCCAGGGTACTGAAGGGGCTGGCAGAGGTCCTTGCAGGACCTTTGGCAGACCTATTTAATGCCTCACTACATTTGGGGTGTGTACCTCAGGACTGGAGGATGGCTCATGTGGTGCCCCTCCACAAGAGTGGCCCCAAGGATGAACCGGGAAACTACAGACCAGTGAGCCTCACATCCATCGTGGTAAGCTAATGGAGACTATCCTGAAGGAGAGGCTGGTGGCCCTCCTAGAGGCCAAAGGACTACAGGACAGCAGACAGCATGGCTTCATACGTGGCAGATCCTGCCAAACCAACCTGGTCGAGTTCTATGACTGGGTAACTAGGCAACTGGACAGGGGCCATGCAGTGGATGTCCTGTATCTGGACTTCAGTAAGGCATTCAACTCAGTGCCACATGGAAGGCTGGGAAGGAAGTTAATAGGCACAGGGGCGGGTGCAAAGCTGGTGAGATGGGTAGGAAACTGGCTGCAGGGAAGGCAACAGAGGGTGGTGGTGGGTGGGGAGCTCTCACACCCAAGGGCAGTGACGAGCGGTGTTCTGCAGGGCTCAGTGTTGGGAGCAGTGTTGTTTGGGATATTCATTGCAGACACATCATGGGACATCAAGAACAAAGATCAGTCTGTTTGCTGATGATACCAAGGTAGGCAGCGGTGGTGGATGACCTAGGGGATGGCAGGGTTGCAGGATGATCTGGCAAAGCTTGAAACCTGGTCAGACACCTGGCAACTGGGCTTAATGCCAAAGTGCAAGGTACTGCATTTTGGGATGAAGAACCCAAGGAGGAGTTACCAGCTAGGGGAGGCAGCTAGCCCAGACAGAGGAGGAGAAGGATCTGGGTGTGCTCATTACAGGGCCAATGAACAACTTGGCACAATGTAGGAAGGCAGCTGCAAAGGCCAACAAAATGCTGGGTTGTATTGCAAGGGGTATATCCTCGAGAAGGGAGGAGGTGATTCTGCCACTGTATAGGTCATTAGTTAGACCACACCTGGAATACTGCGTGCAGTACTGGCGCCCGTATCTGAAGAGGGACATTAAGTTACTGGAGGGGGTGCAGCGCAGAGCGACAAAGATGATCAAGGGGCTGGGGGACTTATCATACGAGAGGAGGTTGAAGGAGTTGAACATGTACTCACTGGAGGAGAGGAGAGACAGGGGTGACATGATTGAAACCTTTAACCCTTAGGCTGCCGCTGACAAGATATCTTGTCCTAAAAACCTAAGCATTCTAAATCTTCCGGCAGCCTAAGATAAACAAGATGGGTACAGAGGGGCTGTTCAAAGTAGGGGAAGGGAGGGCCACCGGGGGCCATGATATGAGACTGGAGCGAGGAAGGTTCAGGAGGGAGATGAGGAGACACTTTTTACAGAGAGGGTGGTGGCTGGGTGGAATGCGTTACCTGCTGAAGTGGTATGCAGTAGAACAGTGGACTGCTTCAAACGAGGATGGGACAGGACAAGGGGGAAGGTTAATGAAGGGGAAGGGTGGAAGGGAGGGGCAGCTGCAGAATAAGGGGTGCTAGCTGCACATTCGAGCAGACTTGATAGACCTCTAGGCCTTTATCTGCTGGCAAATTTCGTATGTTCGTATGAACCTGCCTCCCACCAAACGCAAGTTGTGCCCCCTTGTACGTGCATTCCTGTTTTGCAGGAAGAGGTTTCCTGCTTGTGTTGTTTTGATTCCCTTAACGTACTTTAAAGTTTCAATCATGTCCCCTCTGTTTCTTCTCTGCTCAAGGGTGTACATATTTAGTTCCCTAAGTCTTGCCTCGTATGGCTCACGATGCAGTCCATGCACCATTTTTGTAGCCCTTCTCTGTACCGTCTCCAGTCGGTCTATGTCTTTTTTGAGGTGGGCCCTCCAAAACTGACCACAATACTCGAAATGTGGCCTCACCAAGGACCTGTGGAGAGGAATGATAACCTGGCTTTTTCTACTTGTAATTCCCCTACCAATGCAGCCAAGGATGTCTCTCTCTCTCTCTCTCTGCTGCCTTTTCACACTGTTTTCCAACCTTTAAGTCATCCGTGATGACTACTTTGAGGTCTTTTTCTGTCTTTGTTTTCTCTAACTGATGCCCTCCCAGTTGTACTTTATCCCTGGGTTTCTTTTTCCTATGTGCATAACTTTGCACTTCTTGGCATTAAACTTCAACTGCCAATCCCTGGACCATTCCTTGATTTTTTTTTTTTTTTTTCAGGTCTGCTTCCATACCTTTCGCTCCCTCCTGCGCGTCTACTCTGTTGCAGAGTTTTGTGTCCTCTGCAAACAGGCAAACCTTCCCCTTCAAGTCATTTGTAATATCCCCGATAAATATGTTAGAGGATAGGTCCCAGCAGAGACCCCTGTGGAACGCCACTGGTCACTTTGCCTTACTTTGATAATGATCAGTTGACAAGCATTCTCTGTATCCTATCTTACAGCCAGTTGGTGATCCAGTTCATTATCTTATGACCAAGTCCTGTATGTTCTAATTTGTTAGCTAGCCTTCTGTGGGGGACGGTGTCGAAGGCTTTGCTGAAGTCCAGGTACACAGCGTCCTCTGCTCCTCTCAGGTCGACTGCTCTGGTGACCCAGTCAAAAAAGTCGATCATATTGGTTTGCAAGAGCGTCCTGCTAAGCCATGTTGCCTGGGGTCAGTCTTTCTACTATCCTCCAGGTGCTTCACTATCCTCTCCTTAAGCAACAACTCCATAATTTATCCTATCACTGAGGCCAAACTGACCAGTCGGTAGTTTCCTGCCTCTGCTCTTGTGTAAAGGTACTACTGTTGCCCTTTTCCAGTCCTGAGGTATTATTCCGCTTTCCAGTGACCTGCTGAAAAGCTCAGCCAGTGGTGTGGCAAATTCTTCCCAAAGCTCTTTCAGTACCCTAGGGTGGATGCCATCTGGCCCCAATGCTTCATCTACCTTGAGCCTATTCAGCTCTTCTAGGACCCTTTCCCTTGTGAAGGATCTTGTGTCTGATCCTGTGGTGTAGTGCACTGACCTACTTGGTGTAGGACTCTTCCCACTGTCTTCTATGGTGAAGACAGAGCAAAATAAATCATTTAGTAACTCTGCTTTGTCTTCGTCTGTCTCTGCCATCTTGCCTTCCTTTGTTGTTGACCTGACAACTAAACAAAATATCTCCAGGCTGGGCGACAGTCCCCTCCGAATGTCCTGGAATGTGTACACTCCATTCTTATTTATTAAGTCTCCGACACATCTGATGCCTCTCTCCTGCCATAATATAAATCCCTCATCCTCCAGGCCCGGTAAGAACTCAGGGTTGCCTGCTATTGGTGCCAGGATGGTGCTCTCTTTTTTTTTAACTGCCCCCTTTTATACTTTTCCATGCCTCTAGGCTACTTGTAACCATAGGATTAGGGTGCCATAACGGTTTATATGCTTGTAACCCTTTCTCTCCTAGATATGCTGACAGGCGCCCATGGCATCCCTCTTCCTCTAGATACAGCCAATTTGCAGCCTCCCCTCTATTAATCCAATTATGTATGTTTCTATATTGGATTGCTAATTAATGCCCTTTTATGTCGGGAAAATTCAGCGCCCATTTCATTAGTGGCCTTCAGTTTTCTCAGGCTAATCCTTGGTTTCTTACCCTGCCAGATAAATTGTCCAAATCCCTTTTCTAATTTTTTAATTTCTTTGTTCTTTAACCCCATTGGCATCATCTGAAGGTCATGTAAAACTCTGGGGACGACATTCATCTTTAGGACATTTACTCTGCCCATCCACGATAAGGGGAGGGCCTTCCATCTCTGCAAGTCTTTGAGACTTGTGTCTACCAAAGGTATATAGTTCAGATTATACATAGCCCTTAAGTTCTGGCCTACTTTCAAACCAAGGTATGATCTTACTTCGAGACACAGCTCTTGCAGCAGGTTACACCATTAGGACTGAAGCCGTCAGGCGCCAGGACCCCACGGAAAAATTCTAGCTAGCTAACTACAGCGGGATCGCCGACGGGCCGGTCCCGCCTCCGACATCAGGCGTGGTACAAAGGGGGGTCCCGCCAGATTCCTGTTTTTTCCCCGCCACGACTTAGCTACCTGACCCCTTCGGTTACCAGTCTAGCGCGCGACGCGTGAATAGTGCTTTTTTCGACAAATTTTTCAGAATTCTCTTCAAGCAAGATCTTGATGTCATCACCAACTTCTGGCCATCCATTGAAGTGCGCTTGTGGAAAGCAGATCCCGTTCAAGGACCCCCACACGGCCTGCGTCCGGTGCCTGGGCCCAGACCAAACGCATGCGACGTACGCCATGAAATGGCGCCGTTTTTGTGTATGGTCGCGAGAACGCCGACCTTTCCCCTTTAGGTTGTCCTGTGGGAGTAATATTAGAATATTTGCTCTCCCTCTTTCATTCGGCCTACTCCACTATTAAAGTGCACCTCTGTGCCATTTCGGCTTACCACCTCCCGGTGGGAAATCGTACAGTGGCTCAGGTGGACGCCTCTCGGGAATTTCTTAGGGGAGTGTTACACCTTAGGCCTCCTATTAGAGACCCTGTGCCTCCATGGGATTTGCTCTTTGTCCTGGAACAGCTCACGCTCCCCCCCTTTGAACTCCTGCCGCGGATTGCGAGCTACGTTTTCTGTCGTGGAAAACGTTGTTTTTAGTTGCTGTTACCTCGGCAAGAAGAATTTCTGAACTTCACGCTCTCATGTGCAAAGAGCCTTATTTAGTTTTCCACCGGGACAGAGTATCCCTGAGGACCTAACCTAAATTTTGCCTAAGGTGGTTTCTTCACTCACTCTGAACCAGGATATCGACCTTCCGGTCTACTTCCCGAGCTACTCAAATAGAGGAGAGGTTCTGCTCCATACCCTGGATGTTCACCGCAGCCTGAGGTTTTACCTCAACAGAACTCAGTCCTTTCGTAGTTCTGAGCAACTTTTCATTTCCTTCTCTGAGAGAATGATGGGCCAACCCGTATCCAAACAGTCCTTTCTCGCTGGCTTGTCCAGTGTATTTCTCACTGTTATGGTATCAAACAAAGCCCCTCCCGGTACAGTCCGGGTCATTCCACTAGAGGGGTGGATTTCCTTCGCAGGCGCCAAAAATGTTTCCACTTCTGCTATATGCGCTGCAAGCCACTTGAGTTCTGTGCATACCTTTATCAGGCATTATAGCCTGGACACGCCTCGGGCGAAGGGCTGGTTTTGGCTTGGCTGCTTCAGGGTCTCCTGTCCTAGGTTCAGGACCTGGTATTTATCCTTTATTTTCCTCCTCCGGATTTTCTGACAGCGTTACTGCTTGGAATCAGTCCTAATGGTGTAACCTGTGAAGAGCTGTGTCTCAAGTAAGATAGTGCAGTTACGTAAGAACTTACCGTAACAGTAGATCTTCGAGAACAGCTCTCAGCAGGTACCTTCCCACCACCTTCCCCTTGAAGAGGCATGGCTCAGTCTTTCTGAGCAGGAAGTGTTATCTTTCTGTCTTCTGACGGCGAATCCCAGGTCTCCCATTTTGATGTCAGCTCATGCAAGAAGTCGCCGGCGGAGAACTGGGGAATCTGGCGGACCCCTTGTACCACGCCTGACGCCGGAGGCGGACCGGACGTCATGGTCCCGGCCAGTTAGCTAGCTAGAATTTTTCCGTGGGGTCCTGGCGCCTGACGGCTTCAGTCCTATTGGTGTAACGTGCTGCAAGAGCTGTTCTCGAAGATCTACTGTTACGGTAAGTTCTTACGTAACTGTACTTTATTGCTTTTTGGACCCTCCTAAGTCGGGGTCTTTTGTGGGCCCTCCCCAAATACATGATTTCTGATTTGGTAATATTTAATTTATAGTCCGAGAAAGCTGCAAAGGATTCCACCACCTGCAGTTGTGCAGGTATTGAATGATCTGGTTTCGTAAGGAAGAGGAGGAAATCGTCCGTATAGAGGGTGATGGTATGCCTCTTTCCCTGTGGTCCTTGGATTCCTTGGATTTGTGGGTCCTCACTGATTTTAACCGCCAGGGGTTCTATGGCAGTTGCAAACAGGAGAGAGGACAGCCCCGCTGTGTGCCCCTCCCAGGCCAGAACTCCTCTGATGGCACTCCATTAATTAGGCTCCTCGGCGCTGGGGTTATGTAAAAGGCCTCTACCAGTTGGATATATTTCTCCCCCAGTTCAAATTTCCCCAGAATCTTAAACATGTATTCCCATTCTATCCAATCAAATGCTTTTTCTGAGTCCATTGAAAGGCCACATGCTTGCCCCGGGTTTTTATATCCCCACCATACTACATTAAATAACCTCCTCATGTTATGGTAGGACATTCTGCCCTGCACAAACCCCGTCTGCTCCGGATTTACTATTAGGGGTAATAACTTTTCTAACCTCATGGCTAATACCTTCGTCATAATTTTACAATCATAGTTTAATAATGAGATGGGCCTATATGAAGAGCATTCCTGGGGGTCCTTAACCGGCTTGGAGAGCACACATATGTTAGCTTCACAGCACGTTCTGGGCAGTCTCCCGAGCCTGCTCTAGGACATCACGGAGGGGGCCAGCTATCTCCTGCCGAAGTTCCTTGTAGTATTCGACCCCGAAGCCATCTGGTCGGGGCCTGTGGCACTTCCTCTTTTAAGTGATCCTATGGCCTTCGATATTTCCTCTTTGGTAATCTTATTCTCTGAGGAGGTACTTTGTTCTTCTGTTAGAGTAAGGAGTGAGACCCTCTAAGAATCTCTCAATTAATCGCTCTGTTCCCTTGCATTCAGCTGCATATAGTGTATTGTAAAATTCTTGGACCCTTTTCCTTATGCTTGATTCTGCCTGAATTACCACTCCTCCCTTATCGCCAATATTTTTTTAGTCGTTTTGCCTCCATTCATTAATATATATGCCCTCTTAGTACTGGAACTTCCTCGTTGAGTCTTCTAAATCCGAGATACACTGTTCTGCTTTGTTTAGCTGACCTGCTTGCTGTTTTAGTTCTGCAGTTAGCCCAGTAATAGATTTTTCAACTTTCTCCCATCGCGGAGTGAGATCCGCTAGTATTTGCTCCGACACAGATTTACTTAGCAGGGAGAGCTCTGAAGCGGAGAATGAGATTGGGCCTAGTCTACCACCAGCCACTTGATCTTGTGTGGTATTTTTTTTTCGTTTGTTTGCCACCTTGCCGCAACGTTTTCCCCTGTGACACAGGTACTCATCCATTGTGGTGAGTCTTAGGCAGCTACTCAGGTCAAAATTGTAAGTTTTGCAGCAAGAAAAGTCAATTTATTTAGCGCTGCGATGCGGAGCTCTGGAGAGTTGCAACTGTATATCTAAGCTGCTCATTGGCGCCCCCAGGCCTCTTTTTTTAACTCTGCACCAAGAGCTACACAGGGGGCACCAGTAACCAGACTTCTTCAGTGGGAAGCCATAAGGAAGACTAGGGGTGGGACGTGCAGTGAGGCAGAACTAGTGTTGCGCTATCATCCTCCATTTTGGCCATATTATTTGCATCAGTGTTTCTTTCACAGACCTAGCATTTTATATTGATCAAACCAACTCCTGCATTACCTACAATACTATAATCACTCGTTAGCAAGAAAGACTTGTTTCAAAGAAAAATACACTCTGAAGGTTGTTCCTGCCCAGAAGTTAGTCCCAATGTGAAAATGTCATTTATACCTCTTTATGGCGAACTGCTTTGGGTTGACTCTGGATCAGCTGTATTATAAAACTCTGTGGCAGCCTTTTCAGACCACTTGCCTGCATGCCTCTTCATCCTCCTGAATATTGTTAGACTTTGCAGCCATACTGGCTGCTCAGATGGACGGCTAACAGGAATACGTGCATGATTCCTAAAGATCTCAATAGCTGCCTGACCCCATGAGGCTGTTTTCTGTGTAACTGTGTTGCAAAGCTGAGCTTGGGGAATAGTCTCATAGTTTTTTAACCCTTCATCAGTCCGTGCACTTTTGTCTACTGCACGATCACTGTCCGGGTGAAATTAGGCTGTGAGGGTTTGGCTGTAGGGGTTACGTATTAAATGGTTTCAATATTCAGGTCAGCGCCAAGATGCAGTTTTTACATCAGCCAGCCATGTGGAAAAGTGCTTAAATCTTATTTATTTAAGAGTTGGTAATTGGGAAAGGCACACTGAGCCAAGGCTTCTTTCCAGGTGCGACCAGAGGGAATGGGAATACAGACATAAAGGCATTACAGATATCCGTAGTGCAAAATACAAAGTACAGAGTGCAAAGTATAAAGGCAGTCCAAGTGAGGAGATTAAATAAGAAGCCCCACAATGAAATAACAATGGTATGAAATTATACATTGAATACAATGAACAGTGCGTGGATTCAGTACATGGAAACACTGACCAAAGCAAGCTAGAGTGCATAAATTGTATTTGTTGTTTGGGTAGGGACACTGTACCAAAAGGTCCTTTTTCAGGTCTGACCCGGGAATAAAATACAAAATACAACTGAGTACAATACAGAGCAACATCATAAGATAGATCGATAGATAAATAAAACTTTATTTTTATACAGGAAAACGTGTCATTAGGATTTTGCTATCCTGATCTCAAGACAGTCCTGTTAGTTACCTTATAAGTTACTCTAAAATACACGCATAAGTACCATATATAGACAGAATACAAAGACATTGAACATTAAATCACTTAAACATTGAAATACATCTGAAACATAGTAATGGCTAACATTAACTCTGTTTACAGTTGCATATGAATAGATGCACATAATTTGTGGAATGAATAAAGGCCCCATGTCTGGGTAACTTTCTTATTGTAAATCATAACTCATTCCATACTTTTGCTGCCTGAGAACGTATAGATCTTACTTCGAGAGGGCTCCTGCAGTAGGTACTAACAGATAGGACTAAGTCTCCAGGTGCTAGGACCACATGGAAAACTTTAGCTAGCAGTGTCTGGCGGGGGACCGACCACCTGATGTCACATGACCGACGTTAGCATGGCACTATATAGTGAGCGGTCCCTACACCCGGCCTCTAGTTCTTTCCCGCCATCGACCTGTGCACGTCAGACCTCGTGGAAAATGTTGCTTCTGTCGACACCATTTTGGATAAGTATTTATACTCATTTATTCTCATTTTAATTCTTTTTCTCATAAAGTATTAATGCTATTTACGCATCATGTATGTCGCCTCTGACAACTCCTGATTCGCATAAAAACAAGTGCGACTCCTGTGGGACTCGGCTTCCTCATAAAGATGACCATTCCTTCTGCCTGGGCCCAGAGCACAAGACGAGGACTATGAGGCCTGCCAAAGCTTTAATCCGGCTACGTGGAAGCACCTTCGGCAGACCTTGGAAGCCAATTTATTAAAATTATAAATGGCATCCATGGAGAAGAAGCTGAAGAAACTCAGGAACTCGTCCTCTTCCCCAGAGGGCCATCGCAAGAAGAAGTGGGACGAGAGACCTCTGGATTGGGAGCAGTCTCCATCCCGGACATGGAGGGGGTGCTCCTCCAGCCAAGGCTGCCTCTGTCACTGTGGAGCAGCCGTTGGGGGGGGCCCCCCCCGGACCGATTTTGGTTCCGATGGGAGTCTCCGGGGTAAAGGAGAGACCTATACCCTTAGACCCCTCAAGATTACGGGGTCTACAGCAAGTAGTATGGCCGGTATGTCTATCGTTGGATCCTCCAATCGCGTGACCACAGCTGATGAGCTGCACATCGGCTCCTCCGTGTGCCAAGCCCCGGATCCTCCGGCAGTCCCCGACAACAGGCCTAATGTCGAGGAACCAGACCAGCTGCCGCCTGAGCCGCAACTGATCTAAGAGGGTCCTTCTCCTCTGGATTCTCCGCCACTTGAGGTGGTTTCTCTGGCTTCCCCAATTCCATGGGATTTGGAGGAGGCAGAGCGGCTTCAGTCAGGCACCATTCCACTGCCGACGCCTGATCGTCCTATGCTTGGCTCACCGTTTGTTATGCCTGTCCCACATGATCCTTCGGGTCCCTCTGGACCACCATTAGGCCTGGCGCCAGCCCCTCCTAAGGGCATTCTAGACGGGCTGTCAGGCCCTCGGGACTCACTGTCGGGGGCCCCACTGGGCCCCTTGGCTCCCCTTTCGGGTCCTCCGCCAGGCCCAATGGCTCTTCTATAAGGGCCGTCTCCGGGCTCCTCGGGTGCTTCACCGAGCTACCCGATGCCTGGTTACCTGGCACCACAATACCCTTCGGGGTACACAATGCCGGGTTTTCCTCACTACCCATTGCCGAGCTGTCCCACGATGGGATTTTCGCCACCTTATTACCAGGTGCTGGGCTGTCTGATGCCAGGGTATGGACATCAGCCTCTACCTCAGCCTCAAGTGGATCTGCAGGCAGTGCTTCTTTCGTGGTGGGACGAAGCAAAATCTCAGCTCATGTCAGAGCTTGAGAATGTTAGCCTCTGGTTACCCTGATGTTGGTCACCAGAGAACTGAAACACAGACGTCATCTGTCGACAGACTCCAGGCTGTCTACGTCAGGTAGATCTGCTGAGCCTTTGCCTCAACCAGAGTGACCCACAGAAATCTTGAGTCAAGTGGACCTCTCGAGACCTGTGGACATCCCTCTACCCAGACTCCGCACTCCCAACAACAGCCCGACATCAGAATCTGAACCTGACTGTGCCCATTCTGGATTGAATTGTGAGTCGCCTTCCCTGGACAAGCCGAAGCCGAGTGACTCCCCAAAGTCCCCCCCCCCCCCCGAGGACCCTTCCTTTATGGAACTCCTAGAAAGATCCAGGCAGCCTACGACTGATGCATCGGAGGAACAAGATCCTCAATGCCAGAGGCTCACAAAGCATCTGGAACTATCGGATCAATCTTCAACTGTCATCCTACTGTGGATAGGCCCTCACGAGGATTTGGCCTCCACGATTTGGAAGCAAACTGCTTCCCTGGCACCAGTGGCAAGGAAGGCAGATAGGATGTACCCGACGCCAGAAGGGAAGGACCACCTTAATGTCCATCCTAAGGCCAATTCAGTGGTTATTAGCGCTGCCACAACCATTCGTCCAAACCAAAACATCTCAGTACTTCTCCTTCAGACGTGGAGTCAAAGATACTGGATCTTTGGCAAAAGGTTCTATTCTTCATCCACTCTAGCCATTCAAGCACTGAATTATGTTGCTCACATGGTAGTCTACCAGAAATCCATTCTGGGTCAGCTGGAATCCAAGCTGGAGAAATTTCCTGAGTCTGAGCTTAAGGAAGACCTGGCCGGTATGGAGAGGTTAGCTAGATCCGCTAGCCGACACACGTTGAGGGCCACTTATGCCACGGTGGATGCCTCCGCAAGGGGTACGGCTACAGCCATCAGCTTACGTAGGCACTCTTGGCTGAGGATCTCCAGCCTGGCACCTGAGGTCCAATCAGCCATCCAGGATGCCCATTTCCGGGGCTCTGTCCTTTTTGGGGGGATGTCATAGATATTATTACGGACCAACAGGACAAGGGCAAAGCATTGCGCTCTGTCCAATTTATGTGCAAACCCCCTCAGAAGCCTTAGCAGCCCTTTCATCGGCAGCAGTGACAACAGCAGAGGCAACAGCAGAACCGATGTCGGAACAAATGTCGGGCACCCTTTGTGGGCATGGCTTCCCCTGCTAAATCCCATAGAGCCTCAGGAACCGTGCCATCCACCCTCCCCACCACCTCCTAACTCGCTCAGACCCCTCCCACCCCCAGACCTAGATCAAGGGGAACCGGTACGAGGCAGGTTTGCAAACCATCTACCGGGCTGCGAGGCAATCACAGTGGACTCGTGGGTACTTCAACTTGTAGCCAAAGGGCACACAATCGAGTTTCTAGAGAGACTGTTGGAGTATCCTCCAGGTCCCTCTTATTATCCTCAAAGTCACATCCATTTGGTCAGAGAGGAAATGGACTCTATACTGTAAAAAGCAGCTATAGAACCCGCTCCCCAGAATCAGACGGGCAGGGGATAGTACTCACACTTCTTTCTAGTCCCCAAGAAGATGGGGAACCTCAAACCAATACTAGACCTCAGCAGTCTGAACCTCTTTGTCGAGTACAGGAGGTTCTGCATGCTATCCCTACCGAGTCTTCTTCTCTTGCGACATCAGGTGCATTGGCTCTGTGCTCTGGATATGCAGGATGCATACCTGCATATCCCCATTTTCCCATCCCACCGCCACTTTCTCAGATTCTTTTTTGAGGGAGAGCATTTCCAGTTCAAAGCTCTTCCCTTTGACCTCTCATCAACACCCAGAGTTTTCACGAAGTGCCTAGTGGTGGTTGCTGTGGCATTATGCAGACAGGGTACTCGTGTTCCCCTACATCGAAGACTGACTTCTTTCAGTTCCATTGAGGGACTGTTTAATCAAATCCCTCTCCAGCACCTTGGACCTTTTTCAGCCGGTGTGCATTTCGGTCAGTTATCCCAAATCCCACCTTATCCCTTCACAACACCTTCAATTCACTGGGGCAGTGTTGGATACAGTTCAGAGGAGAGCCTTCTTTCCACTGGACAGAGCGGAGACTCCCCATCGACAAACACATCTGGTAGCTTCCCAGAGGCGCTGCAAGGTTGATCCTTCACCTGCTGGGTCTCATGGGAGTTGCCATTCTGACCATACATCTGGCCAGGCTCCATATGCGTGTCATCCAGTGGACTCTGAATACAGTAGGATCAGAGATCAGATGACATGGATCACATGATCCTGGTCTCCAACCCGATGGCTCGGGACCTCTTATAGTTACAGAACCCGGACAGCCTTCATAAAGGAGTCCCTTTCCAGCCCCCTTCTCCCTCCCAGACTGATGACAGATGCCTTCGGGACTGAGATGGGGAGCCCATTTGGGAACCCACCAGACCCAAGGTTCTTGGGATTGAAGTGACTTTTTGCTCCATATCAGCATAGTGGAGATGAGAGCTGTGCTGTATGCCCTCCAGGCATTCCAGCACCTTGTCCAGACAGACAACAAATGTGTTGTCTGATGCCTAAACAAGGGGGCACTCGCTCGTACCCACTGTGTCGCAAAGCGATGAGAGTGTGGTACTGGGCAGTGCAACACAATCTCCACCTCATGGCAGTGCACGTCCCCGGCGTGCAAAACGTCCTGGCAGACACACTCAGCTGCACTCGAGCCGAGACAGTCTGTGGTAGACTAAATATTCCCCCGTTGGGGTAGACGAGACCTTTATTTGTTCTCATCCCCATCCAACGCAAAACTACCAACTTTCTGCTCGTTCACACCAGGGCATGGTGTTTAGTGGCGAGACGTACTGTCTCTATGCTAAACAGGAAGATTCATGTACGCCTTCCCTCCCTTTCCATTACTACAGAGGGTATTACTGAAACTGCAGGTAGAGGGAACACATGTGATCCTGATTGCTCTCTACTGGCCGCGTCAGATTTGGTTCTCTCTGCTTCAACAATTGTCAGTGGAACCCACGGTTCCCCTACCAATCTGTCAAGACCTTCTAACTCAGAAACAAGGCACCCTGGTCCATCCAGGCCTTGAGTTCCTTTACCTGCATGTGTGGCACCTACTGACATAGTTGCCGCTTGCTTTGGGGTATCCTCTAGGGTGGCACAGGTACTAGTGGAGGCCAGAAAGCTGTACACTAGATCCACTTATGCAATGAAATGGAGGAGATTTTCCCTAGGGGCCATGTCCAAGGAGTGGGACCCCTTCTGCCCCGTTCCACAGGTCTTAGAGTATTTGCTGCACTTCTCTGACCTTGGACTTACTCAACCCTGAAGGTCCGTTTATCTACCATTTCTGCCTACCACGTTCCAGTGGATGTCAAAACCCTGGCTCAGTTGGAAGTATCCTAGACATTCCTAAAAGGGATTCTTCATTTGAAACCCCCAGTCAGGAGTCCTGCTCCTCCCGAGGACCTGAACTTCATTTTGGAAAAACTCACGCTGTCTCCGTTTTAACCAGCTGCGAGTTGTGACATGTGCCACCTTTCGTGGAAGGCATTCTTTTTAGTTGCCATTACTTCGGCTCGAAGGATTTCCGAGGTTCAGGCCCTGATGTGTAAGGAGACTTATTTGATTTTTCACAGAGACCAGGTGGTTCTGCGTACAAATCCTGAGTTTTTACCTAAGGTGGTTACAGAGTCCACCTTAAATCTCACCATTCAGTTGCCAGTGTACTACCGTGAACATTCCAGTCTGGGTAAAGGAATTCTACATACTCGTGATGTACATAGAATTCTTTACTACACTTAACAGGATGAAGCCAGTTCGTGAAACTGATCAGTTATTTGTTAGCTTTGTGCCCAAAAGAGAGGGTGCTATGGTTTCAAAACAGTTTGTCCAAATAGTTGGCAAACTGCATTAACTTTTGTTATCAGAAGTATAACAAGCCACTTCCAGGGCAAGTTAAAGGGCACTCAACCAGGGGCATGGCTGCCTGTACTGCTTGTTTCAGGAATGTCTCTGCCACAGATGTATGTGTGGCTGCCACTTGGAGTTCTGTCCATACCTTCACCAAGCATTACAGTTTGGACATTGCTTCTAGGCGCAGAGCAGGCTTTGGCCTAGCTGTTCTTCAGGGACTCTTGTCCTAAGATCCCCGTTTCCTGAAGGCTTGTTCCTACCTCCCATGTCTCAGACTTGTCTGATTTTCACTGCTTGGGACTCTGTCCAAACTGTTAGTACCTACTGCAAGAGCCCTCTTGAAGTAGGATAGTACAGTTACATAAGAACTTACCGTAACAGTAGATCTTCAAGAGAGGCTCTTGCAGTAGGTACTGCTTTCCCCTCCCACCTTCCCCCTGAGTTTCTTCTACTACTTCTCCTTTCATAGCTTTATAGCTCCAGGAGCCCACTCCTATCTTCTGTTGCATCTTTCTAGGTCTCTGGAGGGCGGGCATGGGGACCGCTCACTATATAGCACCACGCTGACGTCAGTCATGTGACGTTGGGTGGGTGGTCCCCCGCCAGTCACTGCTAGCTAAAGTTTTCCATGTGGTCCTAGCACCTGACGGCTTAGTCCTATCTGTTAGTACTTACTGCAAGAGCCTCTCTCGAAGATCTGCTGTTACAGTAAGTTCTTGCGTAACTGTACTTTTTATCGCCATATTTATTAGTGTTGGTAAGATAAACTTTATTTATATGCACCGATCTTGTTAACTCACGATGAGAATTGTTTTCCTTGCCAAATACAGTTTGTGAGATATAGTGACTGGGATAGAATATCCGGTATTTTGTGTAGAATTTGTAACCAGGTTTTAGCACGACCAGCCTCTAAAGGCTGCCAGCCTAATTTAGAAAGTATTATGCAGTGATTTGTATTAAAACTACAGCGCAAGACAAATCTGGCAGTTTTATATTACACTCTATCTAGTTTACTTAACAGCTGTTTGTTTGCCGTGCTATATGTTAAGTCCCTCTATGTTAAAGTTGGCAGAATAAACTGTTTAGACACTTTTTCTGTCCTCTTTATTCAAATATTTTGTTGTACACCTTGAGGCTCCCAGTTTCTTATTGACCTTTCCTATTGTTAAAGTAATATGATCACTAAAAGTTAATTGAGAATCGAAAACTACACCCAAGTAACAGTAAGTAGTAACCTCTTCCAAGTGATTCTTTTTTGTTAAAATGTATGTATTTTTGTTGACCGGGTGAGGTGCACCAGCCAAAAGATTGACTATTTTCAGAGACGACCCAGGAGGTTACAAAGTAGTGGTACAGAATACATGACAAAATCAGAACAATACAGAAACAGACAATGCTCAGCTACTTGAGTAAGGCATAATACAATAGATGAAGTAAATAAAATAAAACTCGTACAACTTAGCAGCACACATAAGATACACGTCTGTCTATGATCTTTGCTCACCGTCAGAGTCCCCTCTCTGGATCAACACTTTCTATCATAAACTTGCTGGGTTATATGCTAGAACAGGTTGACACCTTCAAATACCTGTGTATAACCCTTGATGCATCCCTCTCTTTTCATAAACACATTCAGCTGCTATCCACCTCACTAAACACTAGACTTGGTCTCCTTTACCATCTCAAACACCATCTCCCACCAGAAGCAATCCGTGTTGCTGTATCCTCATCTGTACTCTCCATTATGGATTACGGCATTGTTATCTATGGTGCAGCCAATCAAACGGCCCTAAGCCGCCTCAAAATCACCCTAAACAAAGCCTGTTGTCTTATCACAAACTGTGACAGACCTACACATTCTTGTGTACTATGTCAAGAGGCACAGTTGTTAAATGTTGACTCAAGGCTTAAATATCATACCTGCCTCCTGGCCAAGAAAGCCCTTCTCAGCCTCGCCCCCCCCAGGGCTTTTCCGCCTTATCGAACTAGCCCCAACAAACAGATTCACCAGAAGTACTGCCAAGTCACTTGTGGCTGTCCTCCACTGTAGAATCTTCCTTGGTCAAAGGGCTTTCCACTGTCGACCCCCTAAATGGCTCAGTGAGCTCCCCACTCCCATCCTACATGGTCTAAACTGGGTCCTTTCAAGACCCGTCTCAAAAATCTGCTCCTGTTGCAGTCCTCTTCTGACTGTCCCTAATTTCCCTCTCCCTCCATCCCCCAGTTCCCTAGCCCCCGGACGTTTTGCAACTTATCCATTGTCTGTATGATTTCTGCTCTTATGTGTCTGGTGCCTGCAAATTATCTAATGCCTGGCTTGGGTAATAACTGCTAACTTGTTTAATTTTGGATGATGGGCTTGTTTCTGCCCAAATGTTTTCTGTTGCTTACCTTGTACTGTATGTCTTATTCCCATTGTATTCTAAATTCCTATATAACTCCTAATGAACCTATGATGTGGAACCTTTGCAAAGGAGTCCCTGACTCAAAGGTGTACTTTCCAAAAACAGAAAAAAAATGGATAAAATAGAACATGTTGTACATACAAGATGAGTGCCATTACAAAAGAGAGGCAGCAGTATGGTTTGGCATACATTGGTGACATTTGCAGTAAAAAATCAGAGGTCAGTAGTACAACTGTTGCAAGGTGGGTAAAGGCAGTTCTTACTTCGAGATACAGCTCTTGCAGCAGGTTACACCATTAGGACTGAAGCCATCAGGCACCAGAACCCCACGGAAATTTTCTAGCTAGCAGTCTTCAGTGTGGACCGCCTCCGACGTCGGTGCTGCCCCCGACGTCAGGCGTAGTACATAAGGAGGCGGTCCCCCTACAATCCCCAGTTCTTTTCCCGCTGTCGACATCGCAAGCATTGGCCTCTCGGTCACTTTCTAGCGTGCGACGACTAGGAACTACGACGTTCTTCTTTTTTCATACGAACTTGGATTCATCTGATGTCCTCTCCAGACACCTCTCTGGAAGGTCACCCATCGTAGTGTGCCTGCGGCAAACAGATCCCCTTCAAGGATCCTCACTCAGCCTGCGTGCGTTGTCTAGGCCCAGAACACAACACCAAGGCCTGCTCCTTCTGCCAGGACTTTAACAGTCGCACCAGGATCCGCCACCAGAAGGCTCTTCAAGCATTTTTCTTGGAGGAGAAACTCAAGGCCATGGATAGGGAACCTTCCTCCAGGGAGGAGTCATCAGGGAAGACCCACAAACACTGGGAGAAGGAAAGGCCCAGGTCCCCGTTCAGGGCCTCGGACTCTCGAAGCTCCGGCTCGCAGTCAGACCGCTCTTCTTCCAGGGCTCAATCTCAGCCTCCCCCAGTTCAGGTCAGATCCTCCAGCGGCTCCTCCTCCCTGCAGCCTGTCAGACTTCCAGGCCATCGGCTTCATCCACTCCTTCTAAGGCCTCGTCCAAGTCTGGGGAGTGCCACAAGTCTTCCTCCCGCCGCCGGGACTCCGATGCCAGGTCGGTGTCCCAGCCTCCGCGTGGGTCGGACCCTGTCCCGCGTAAGACTAAGGACCTGACATCCCTAAAACGGACGCCGGATCCGACGGCCAAACATCACAGGCACCTCCAGGAGCCAGCTACAGTAAGACACCCGTCGCCAGCCAGGGCATCTGCCAGGGGACCGACGTCGGCTAGCCCAGAGGGGAGGACTGCACCACCGTTGCCTACAGACGTCGGTGGGAAGGTATCATCGGAGGAGGAGATCACTCAGCCCAAGGACCAGGCGGGCGACTCTGGAGCCGTCAGGCTCCCACAGGAACCCTACCTGGAGCGGGAGACCCCCGGGGACCCGACGCCCGACCTTGGCGACAGGCCACCGGTACCTGGCCCGTCGTTGGGCCTGAATTTGGCAGAGGTGAAGGAGCTCTTCACCTTCTGGTGGGACACCATCAGGAATGATGTGGTCGCCACACACCCTCCTCCTACTTCGGCTCCACCTACTCCTTCAACGCCTACGCCCCCTCCTCCACCCAAGGGGCCTGTAGGACGGTCACCAACTCCCAAGGAGCCAACAGCTCCTCCTAGGGGCAGATCCTCAGATAGGAGAAGACCTCCCTCAAGATCCACTTCAGGGTCACCCAGCCCTAAGAGACCCAGGCGACGCCAGTACACCTCGTCCGCGGAGGACTCTAGATCTGACACCTCAGGGTGCTCCAGATCTCCTTCTCCCATCAGCATTCCCTCTCCAGACCCACACGACCTCCCAGGTCTCCTCTGGATGACCCCTCGTTCGCTGAGATCATGAGGCACATCCAGGAGAATATGGGGTGGGATGCTGAAGAGCTAGACCCCGAGAGACGGCGCCTTGGCCGCTACCTTCGGCAGAAAGACCCAAAGCCTGTGGTAGTGCCACCCTTGGTGGACACTTTCGCGGACGTCACCAAGGCTGCATGGAAGCGTCCGCATTTGACTCCGGCAGTGCCGAAGAAGGCTGACCGCCTATACAAGGCCCCGAGGGAGGACCAGTATCTGGCGAACCATCCTCTAGCTGATTCCCTGGTCATCACGGCCTTGCATGACCGGTCTCGGAGACCTCAGCACTTGAGCACACAGCCACCGGACCCGGAATCCAAGCAATTGGATGTCCTGGGTAGGTGCACGTACGCAGCTGTGACTTGCGCCATCAGGTCTCTAAATTACCTCACCCACATGGTTCAATTTCAGAGCGCACTGTGGGAACAGGGACAGGACCTGGTTGAGAAGATGCCCGATGGTGGTCAAAAGGAGGAGCTTTTAAACCTCCTCCGTACGGGTTCGGATTTGGGGACCCAGATGCTCAGAGCCGCATATGACTCTGCGGACTCTTCGACCAGAGCTGCAGCCTCAGGCGTGTGTCTCCGGAGACACTTTTGGCTCCGTGTCTCTGGTTTTACCCCGGACATCCAGAAGAACATCCTGGACGTCCTTACAACGGGGAAGTCCTCTTTGGTGAAGCCTCTGAGAAGGTTATCACCAAACTTCAGGATGCAGGGAAGGCAGTTAGATCTGTCCAGGCCATGTACAGATCTTGACCTAGTTCCTTTCGTAGGAACCAGAGTCGCTTTCGTGGCCGGACACAAAGGCAACATCCGCGTTCCAGCCAACAGCAGAAGGGCTCCTTTACCTGAAAAGCCCAGGCCAAGTCACCCCCAGGCAGGGGCCACCGAGTTCAAAGTCGGCCCAACCCAAGTGGATCTAACGCTGCCACAGCATGACTCCTTCCCGGCCCCCACCCCCTCCTCAGGATCAACGGGAAATGAAGGTCAGGGGCCGCGTCGCACGTCACCTGCCAGGGTGGTGGTCTGTCACCACCGACAGGTGGGTGCTGCAGTTGGTCGAAAAAGGCCACTATATAGAATTTGTAGGCAGCCCACCTACAAGGCCTCCCCTGCTTTCCCACTACTCGGGTCAGCACACCCTGCTTATACAGCAGGAAGTGCTCGCGCTTCTGGAGAAAGAAGCCTTAGAGCATGTTCCAGAGAACCAGAGAGGGTTAGGCTATTATTCGCACTTCTTCCTGGTTCCAAAGAAAACAGGGGACCTCCGTCCAATTCTGGACCTCAGCGACCTCAATCTGTCGGTCGTCTACAAACGCTTCTGCATGGTGACCCTTCTGGGCCTATCCCCATGCTGAAGCGGGATGCCTTTTTGGCGTCGTTAGACATGCAGGATGCCTACCTGCACATCCCAATTGCTCAAGCGCACAGGAGGTTCCTGCACTTCGAGTTTCAGAACCGTCAATTTCTAGGGACATGGATATGTTGTTCATCCACACTCATTGGCAGTATCCTTGCCGCTTTAAATCTTGCCGGAAGGTCTTCAAGCTTGCTCCTCCACCCACCGGGTGGTATAACTCGGCTCCGCCCCATAGCGCCGATCTTCCTTACAGCTTGGAAGCTCAGGTTCCCTCCTTAACGCTCTGCTTGTGACTGGTTCCTATTTCTCCGTTTGCAGTTTAAAAATAATATTGCAAAAGACTTAGTCTTCGATCCCTCGCGCTGCGCATGGCGGATAATCGACTCCTGGATTTCGGAGATGCCCATGCGGGCAGAAGATGTCTCGGACGGATCCACACTCCACGTGTGTCTACTGCTAGGCCTTGAGCACGACCCGCGAGCTTGCGACCTGTGCTCATCTTTCTCGGCCTCGCCCTGAAGACCGTGCTGCCGAGTGCAACTGGGCCGTCCGAGAGGCGTTTCCCTCGGTGAAGTCCAAGGAGGCCTGGTTGGCGGTGTCCGCGGCGGCGGCTCAAGGATCAGCTCGAGCGGATGGTCACCAAGAGGAGGCGGCGCTGTCAGATCTTCTCGGCCGCGCATTTATCCCGCTCTCTCTGGGTTCTTCCTACACGGCTTCCTTTAAGGAGCTTTGTCTGTCCCTCTCCACTAAAGGAGAAGGGCCTGCGTCTGCTGGACCTTTTTCTCGGTCCAAAAAGAAGGACAAGGGTAAGTCCCTCCGTCGACGCTCTTGGGAGCGGGAAAGGTCCCTCTCCCCGGGCCGTCGACCGTCGGCTTCGGTCGACCGCTCGGCTTCGGCCACTGGCCTCACGGTGTCCCCGTCAGGTCAGTTGACCGAGACTCCCACTGATGAAGTCGAGATTTTTCTCGACCCATTAGACGGGCTGTCGCCTTTAGCAGCCGAGATTCCCCTCTCCCCGGTTCCCCCGGGAGGAGTTGAGATCCGTGGGCTCGCCTGTGCCTCCGGTTCCGGAGCCCTGGATGGACCTTCGAGCGAGAAGGGGTGTCGGTTCCGGCCGACACCTCCCTGCACCGACCCGAAATTCCGGGACTCTCGGTCTCGGTCTCGGACCTCTTCATGTCCAGCTGCCCCACCGCCAGGCGGTCTCGGGTCTCGGCATCGCATGTAAGCGGCGTTGCTGCCGTCTGGCCCTCCCTCCTCGATGAGGAGGCTTCGCGAATTACGCCGACGATGCGAGACCTTATGTTGCAACAGCTCCTCCTGGCGGGGAATAAGCCGATCCCGCCTTCCCCGCCATTAAGTGGCTGTCACCGAACGGCCGACACAACCCCGACTTGCCCGAGGAGCTATACCCAGGCCGGTTGTTCGCCAAACCAGCTGCTCCACCGATTGCGGTGGAACCTCCGCCTCCACAGCCACCAATTGGGGCTCCGACCAAGGATTCTCGGTCGGCTAAGGGTTTACCCCATCGGCTGTCAGTTACCCTCACTCCCGACCGACCTCGGCAGGTGAAGGGTGGCTCAGGCCAGAGGCAGCTCTTCGAGGACTCTTCCGAGTCCGAAGATGATTCCTCCTTCTTCCAAGCGACTGGACTTGGAGCCTCAGGAGGTCAGCCAATGGGCGATAGCCCGTCGTCCTTCCTAGGACTGCTTGGCTCATCTCGGAGTCTACGGGATGGAGCTCGAACCCGCTTCCAAGCGGGCCAGGTATCCTCACGGAGATTCTGGACCGAGGATTCTCCGACGGAGGCCTTTCGGTGGCCGAGGCCATAGTGGGTCCAGCACTGGAACTTTGTAGCGCCTGCTTCCTGCCCTGCGCCTTGGCCAGGATGGCCAGGAAGTATGCGTCCCCTACGGTTCCTTGTCGGTTTTTGGAACACCCTCTGCTGAGGGGTTGTTTACTTACAGCTCGTTGCCAGCCGCAACGCCAGGGATGGACAAACCTCCTGACAAGGAGTCCAAGAAATTGGACTATGTCGGCGAAAGTCTCACGCTAGTCCTCTCTCGGCCTTCGGTCAGGCCAGTTCGGCCGTCCTCATGGCACATTTTTCTCATGCCCTGTTGGGCTCCCTGGATGAGGTCATCCCTCATCTTCCGCCGATCTGCAGACTACGGTTAAGCAGGTGGGTGCGGGACCAGGGCAGTGGTAGTACAAACAGCAGCTCCAGACTGCTTTGGATGTAGGGGACTCCTGTGCCAGATCGGGTGGCGGCCGAAGAGGCTATGCGTCGTGCGGCTTGGCTGAGGATATCCACCTTTACTCGGATACCCAGCACAAGTTGGCGGATGTTCCCTTTGGGACTGACTCTTCGGCCCTGGGGTGGAAGGTCACCTGCAGAGGATCGAGGAGTCCAATGCCACCTTGACTTCGGTCTCTTCGCTCAGAAGGACAAAGGCACGAAACACAGCCTAGGCCTTCGGTCCTCTGTGTGCGCGGCTCATGCCCAGCAACGTCAGGGCCAGCAGGCTCGGCCTTGGCATCCCAAACCCAAGCCGGCCGGCTTCCTCTAACAGGAGGCAGGGAGGAAGGGCCCAGGAGGTCCCTCTGGCGTCCCTCCTCCAAGCCTGCCCAGTGACGGGCTGAGGTGTCGCCCTCATCCCCGCTACTCACTTCGGTCCCCGTGGGGGGACGGCTCCGCACTTCCGTTCCGCCTGGTCCGCTGTTACCACGGACAGGTGGGTGTTGAGGTGGTGGGAAGAGGCCTGCCTCTGGAATTCGAGCAGGCACCTACCCTTCAGAGCCGCCGCCGCCGCCTGGGGCTTCGGGATCCCCAGTCTCACTGGCGCTCAGCGACATACTCTCCTCCTCCAGAAGGAGGTGGTAAGAGAGGTGGTGGACCCTCCTTCAGACCCAGGGTTTGTGTCCAGGTACTCCTGGTTCCGAACGGACGGGGCTGGCGCCCATTCCCGACTCCACACGACCTAAACAAGTTCCCAAGGTCTCGAACCTTCAGGATGGTCACTCTGGCTCAGATAATACCATCCTTGGACGCCGTGATGTGGGTTTCTGCTCTCTGGACTTGCAGGGCCAGCGTTTTTCACGTCCCTATCCGCCTCGTCTCCCAGCAGATTCCTCGCCTCCGAGTGAAGGACTCAGTTCCAAGCCATGCCTTCGGCTTGTCTCTAGCTCCCAGGGTCTTCACCAAATGCATGGCAGTGGTGACAGCATTCTGCGGCGCACGAGGGGTCCGGTGTAATTACCTGGACGACTGGCTGATAGCAGCTCCTCCAGGAAGGAGGCGGAGTGGTCCAGAGATCAGGCCTCCAGGTCTGCTTCTCAACTGGGCCTCCTTATCACCGAGGCCAAGTCGAACTCTTGTCAAGCAGGTGATTTTATTCATCGCCAGCTCGACTCTCTTCGAGCCAGAGCGCTGCCTCCCGGCGGACAGGGCCGAGGTTCTTTCCTCCTTTGCCTGATCATTCTGGTTGGGCACTTCGCCCCGCCCGACTTCCCAGCCTCCTGGGTCTCATGGCGGCCTGTACTAGCTGCAGTAACTGCTGGGGTCTGGCTTGGAACATGGCCCCTTCAGTGGGGACTGGCCAGCCAGTGGTCACAACGCTGCGATCCCTTGGACTAGCTTGTGTCGGTGACAAGGGATGTGGAATGCTCTCCAGTGGTGGACCGCTCCAGATCATTTGCAGGAGGGCATCCTGCTCGTCCGCCTCCAGCCGACGGTCTCTCTGTCGACCTGGTGCCTCTCTGATGGGGTTGGGGTGCCCATCTGGGGAACACTGGCTCATGGCCTCTGGTCCCCGCTGGAGTCCCGATGCCACATCAACCTGTTGGAGTTCTCGAGCGGTCCGCCTAGCTCTCACCGCCTTTGCTCCTGCTCTCCGGGGTCAAGTGGTCCGAGTCCAGACGGACAATACCACTTGCACTATGTACTATCTAAAACTGGCCAGGGCGGGACGCGCCTCCATGCTTCTATGCAAGCAAAGCCTCTCCGCATTTGGTCACTGCAGCAGCCTGGAGGCGGATTCTAGCTATTCACGTGGCAGGTTTCCAACACCCTGGCCGATGCCCTGAGCCGGATAGGGGCTGCATCCCACGAGTGGTTCTCTCCTGCCGGAGGTAGTACAGCATCTGTTCTCCCTTTGGGCACACCTCAGGTGGACCTGTTTGCTCTGCTGGAGAACGCGGGTTGAGTCTGTTCCATGCCCGCCTCAGCAGGGCTCGCTGCAGGGGATGCCTTCTCGAGGCAATGGACCCCCGGCCTCTTTACGCCTTTTCCCCATTTCCCTGATCCACAAGGTGCTTCTCAAGGCGAGGATGACAAGGCGCAGGATTCTGATAGCCCCCAGACTGGCCGTCAGTTCTGGTACCTGATCTCCTCAGTCTCAGCTCCAGGACTCACTGGCAGCTTCCAGCCTCGCCGGACCTGCCTCTCAGTCAATCAGGGAAGGTGTTCCATCCGACCTTCAATCCCTGCACCTGACGGCCTGGTTCCTGAGCCGGCCAGAGTTCCAGGCTTTGGGTCTTTCCGGATTTGAGGTCCTCAATGTAGTTGAGGCGCCCCGTGAAGGAGTCGTATTTCAGAAAATGTTATGCCTTCAAATGGAAAAAGGTTTTCCATTTGGCGTCAGGGCAAGGGCTTGGACCCTTCCTCCTGTTCCTTAGCAAGCATCTTGACTATTTATGGTCCCTTTTCTAGTCAAGGGCTTAGGTCGCATTTAATTCTAAGGGTGTGCACCTGGTAGCTATCTTCTGCCACTGGCGCAAGGCCGGAAGCAGTCAGGCGCAGGAGAAGGTGGTTCACAACTCAAAGGCCTTGATCACATTTCCTCCAGTGCGGGAACCCCACCTCCGTGATCTACTGCTGGTACTGGCAAAGCCTCATGGCGTTTCATTCTAACCCATGCACAGGTGTGCCTCTTCACCTGTCGTGGAAGACCGCCTTGGTGGCTATCACTGGCCAGGCGGATGGGAGAGCTCCAGGCGCTTCCATCTAGTCTCCTTACCTGGTCTCCACAGGGATTGTTGTTCTGGGCGCCCCCAATTCAAATTCCTCCGTGGTGTCGGAGTTTCACCCAACTAGGTGTTGACTTCATGTGTTCTACCCCAATCACACCTTGGAGGCTTGTAATATAGGCTCCATACTCTGGATCCTAGAAGGGCGCCGTTATTATAAGGAGCGCATTGCTGAAATTGGGAGAGGTTCGCCAGCTGTTTGTCACCCACGCTATGTCAGCATTCAGCAGACCTGGCAGTTGCTGATTTATAAGTGTGGGTGGTCTCCTGCATAGATCTCTGCTATAAGTTAGCGGGCATGGAGCTTCCAGAGGGATAAGAGCTATTCTACCTGCGCGATACTGCTGCAATGTGGCTGCTTCCAGGACGTCCCTATCCAGGAAATCTGCAGGGCTGCTACCTGGAAGTTTGCAAGCACCTTCATTACCCATCACCACATCGACCTTGAGTCACGCCGATGCTGGTTTTGGGGCCTCGTCTCCAGTCTCTCTTTCCAAGTAAGTATATGGGTGTGCCTGCCTGCCTCCTCTCCGGAGAACTGCTAGAGTCTGCCAATGAGTGTGGATGAACAGTCCATAAACTCCCCAGAAATACACAGGTGTTACTCACCGTAACAGGAGTTCTAGGAATGGTATATGTTGTTCATCCATTACCTCCCGACCCGACTCTCCTGCTTCGGTCGCACAACCTGAGCTTTCCAGCGGCCAGATCTGCGCTATGGGGCGGCGATGAGTTATACCACCCGGTGGGTGGAGGAGCAAGCTTGAAGACCTTCCGCAAGATTTAAAGCGCAAGGATACTGCCAATGAGTGTGGATGAACAACATATACCATTCCTAGAACTCCTGTTACAGGTGAGTAACCTGTATATCAGTTCCGAGCGCTTCCCTTCGGGCTGTCATCGGCACCTCACATTTTCACAAAGTGCATGGCGGTCGTAGCGGCATCTCTGAGGAGACCAGGCCACTACGTGTTCCCGTACCTGGACAACTGGCTTCTCATGGCTCCTCCAAGGAGGCACTGATGATTTGCCATTCATCGTACTCCAGTCCCTTTTTCAATCACTGCATTCTCATCAATCGCCGTAGTCACTTCCTGGTGCCGCCCCAGAAACTGCAGTTTATAGGAGCAGTTCGGACACCGCCAGAGGAAAGCTTTTCTTCCCACGGACAGAATGGAACACATCAGATCCCCTCATCAGGCCCTGTTGGGGAGAAGACCATCCTGCCAGATTGGTCCTTCGCTTTGCTCGGAGACATGGCTGCGGCCATTGCAACAGTCCCGATGGCACGGCTCCACATGCGGGTAACTCAGTGGATGCTAAGGGTGCAGTGGGACCAAAGGCAAGACCATGTGCAGCAGCCAATTCAAATCACGAATGCTGCGATTCGGGATTGGCTATGGTGGCTAGATCCGGGCAACCTCTCCGCGGGGGTTCCCTTGTAGCGCCGTCTCCGACTGTGACTCTCTCCACAGACGCCTCGGGGCTCGGGTGGGGAGCACACCTAGACGGGGTGAGGTCTCAGGGCACATGGACAGCCCAGGAATCTCCTCTCCACATCAACATTTTGGAGATGAGGGTGGTTCTTTACGCTCTGCAGGCCTTCCAATCGGAGATTCCACTGGGTACTCTCCTGTTACAAACAGACAATACTGCAGTGATGTATTACCTCAACAAACAAGGAGGCACTCACTCCTACCCGCTTTGGAGGGAGGCCATGAGAGTGTGGGAGTGGGTAGTGCAGCACGGCGCAAACCTAATTGCAGTACACGTCCCAGGAGTGGACAATACCATCACAGACAGCCTGAGTCGCTCTCAGGCCAGAGTCCATGAGTGGGAACTTCTAGAGGAGGTGGCAGAGGATCTGTTTCACAGATGGGGCACTCCAGAGTTTGACCTTTTCGTGTCCCCATCCAATGCAAAACTGCCCAATTTTTGCTCGTTAGATCCAGGGCCTGGTGTTTTCTGGCCAGACGTGTTGTCCCTCTCCGGGGTGGGCAGATTCTTCTATGCCTTCCCTCCTTTCCCGTTGATCCAGAGAGTCCTCTCAAAACTTCGCAGGGAGCAGACGACGCTCATTTTGATAGCTCCTTTCTGGCCCAGACAAATTTAGTTCCTGCTTCTGCATCAGTTATCCCGGGAACCTCCACTTCCTTTGTCAATCAGCTCCCATCTGCTGTCTCAGGAGGAGGGTTCATTAGTCCATCCGGACTTGCGTTCTTTGAACCTGCACGCTTGGCTTCTAGAGACATAGCCATGTTGCGATACGGGGTCTCGCAAGAAGTGGCAGATGTACTCTCTTCCATCAGAAAACCGGCAACCCACGCAACGTACGCCATGAAATGGCATAGATTTTGCTTGTGGGCTCAAGCACGTGGTTTCTCGCTGTTAGAATGTCCCGTAAAACTGGTTCTGGATTACCTGCTTTCACTCTTTCAGTCCAGACTGGCTTACTCCTCGATTAAGGTGCACCTTTGTGCAATTTCGGCTTAACATGCCCCCATAGGCCATCGGATGGTGGCCTAATTGGACACTACTCGTGCCTTTTTAAGGGGAGTCCTCCACCTTAGGCTGCCTGTCTAGGATCGGATTCCTCCTTGGGACTTGCCCTTTGTCCTGGAGCAGCTTACGCTGCCACCTTTTGAACCAGCCGCAGATTGCGAGCTACGTTTTCTGTTGTAGAAACGTTATTTTTAGTTGCAGTTACTTTGGCAAGAAGGATTTCCGAATTGCATGCACTAATGTGCAAAGAACCTTATTTAGTTTTCCATCAGGATAGGGTATCCCTGAGGACAAACCCAAAGTTCTAGGGACATGGATATGTTGTTCATCCACACTCATTGGCAGGTATCCTTGCCGCTTTAAATCTTGCCGGAAGGTCTTCAAGCTTGCTCCTCCCACCCACCCGGGTGGTATAACTCTCGGCTCCGCCCCATGACGCCAGATCTTCCTTACCGCTGGAGCTCAGGTTCTCCTTAACGCCTGCGCTTGTGACTGGTTCCTAATTCTCCGCTTATGGATTTAAAAATAAATTTTGCAAAAGACTTCAGTCTTCTATCCCTCGCGACTGCGATGGACAAACCGACCCGGATTTCGAGATGCCCATCGCGGGCAGAAGATGTCTCGGACGGATCCACACTCCACGTGTGTCACTGTTAGCCTTGAGCACGACCGCGGGCTTAGACCTGTGCTCATCTTTCCTCGGCCTACGCCCTCGAAGACCGTGCTGCCTGATTGCAACTGGGCCGCCCGAGAAGCGCTTCTCCGTGAAGTCTAAGGAGGCCCGGTTGCTGTGTCCGCGCGGTGGCTTCCGGGCGCGGATCAGCTCGAGCGGATGGTCGCCTCAAGAGGAGGCGGCGCAGATTCTCGGCCGCGCATTTATCCCCGCTCTCTGGGTTCTTCCTACACGGCTTCTTTTAAGGAGCTTTGTCTGTCCCTCTCCACTAAAGGAGAAGGGCCTGCGTCTGCTGGACCTTATTCTCGGTCCAAAAAGAGGGACAGGGGTAAGTCCCTCCGTCGACGCTCTTGGGAGCGGGAAAGGTCCTCTCCCCGGCCGCGACCGTCGGGCTTCGCCGATCGACTGCTTCTGCCACTGGCCTCACGGTGTCCCCGGCCAGGTCAGTTGACCGAGACTCCTACCGATGAAGTCGAGATTTTTCTGACCCATTGGACGGGCTGTCGCCTTTAGCACCGAGATTCCTCTCCCCGTTCCCCGGGAGGAGTTGAGGATCCCGTGGCTCCCTGTGCCTCCGGTTCCGAGCCCTCGGATGGACCATCCGAGCGAGGGAGTGCCGTTCCGGCCGACACCTCCCCGCACCGACCTGGAAATTCCGGGACTCGGTCTCGGTCTCCGACTCTCTTGGCGGTCCAGCCGATCCCACCGTCTCAGGCGGTCTCGGTCCGCACTGCTGTAAGCGGCGCGCCGCGCCCTCGTCCCTCCTCCTCGGATGAGGGAGGTTTCGGGCGAATTACGGCCGACGTACGAGGACCTTATGTTGCAACAGCTTTCTCCTGGCGGGGAATAAGCACGGCCCGTCGCTTCCCCGCCATTAAGGTTGCGGTCACCGAACGCCGACACAACCCTCGACTTATCCGGGAGGAGCCTATGCCAGGCCGGTTGTTCGTCCAAACCAGCTGCTCCACCGATCCTCGTGGAACCTCCGCCTCCACAGCCACCAATTGGGGCTCCGACCAAGGATTCTCGGTCGGCCAAGGGTCTACCCCATCGGCTGTCAGTTACCCTCACTCCCGACCGACCTCGGCAGGTGAAGGTGGCTCAGGCCAGAGGCAGCTTCGAGGACTCTTCCGAGTCGAAGATGATTCCTCCTTTTCTCCAGCGACTGGACTTGGAGTCTTCAGGAGGTCAGTCAATGGACGATAGCCCGTCGTCCTTCCTAGGACTGCTTCGGCTCATCTCGGAGTCTACGGGATGGAGCTTCGAACCCGTTCCAAGCGGGCCAGGTATCCCCTCACAGAGATTCTGGACCGAGGGATTCTCCGGACAGGCGCTTTCCGTGGCGCGAGGCCATAGTGGGTCCGCACTGGAGCTTTGCAGCGCCTGCTTCCTGTCCTGCCTTCGGCCAGGATGGCCAGGAAGCATGCGGTCCCCACGGTTCCTTGTCCGGTTTTGAACACCCTCCGCTGAGGGTTGGTTACCGACAGCGTTTTCCGGCGCGCCGGCAACGCCAGGGATGTGGACAAACCTCCTGACAAGGAGTCCAAGAAATTGGACTATGTCGGGCGAAAAGTCTACGCTGCGTCCTCTCTTGGCCTTCGTCAGGCCAGTTCGGCCGTCCTCATGGCACATTTTTCTCATGCCCTGTTGGGCTCCTGGATGAGGTCATCCTCATCTTCCGCCCGATCTGCAGACTACGGTTAAGCAGGTGCGGGACCAGGGCAGTGGCCAAACAGCAGCTCAGACTGCTTTGGATATAGGGGACTCATGTGCCAGATCGGTGGCGGCCGCAGTGGCTGTCGTCGGAGCTTGGCTGAGGATATCCACCTTTACTTCGGATACCCAGCATGAGTTGGCGGATGTTCCTTTTGGGACTGACTCTTCGACCCTGGGGTGGAAGGTCACCTGCAGAGGATCGAGAAGTCCAATGCCACCTTGGACTCGGTCTCTTCCGCTCAGAAGGACAAAGCACCTGAACCACAGCCTAAGCCCTTTAGGTCCTTCTGGCCCCGCGCGCCAGCCCAGCAACGTCAGGGCCAGCAGGCTCGGCCTTGCATCCCAAACCCAAGCCGCCGCTTCCTCTAACAGGAGGCAGGGAGGAGGCCCAGGAGGTCCCTCGGCGGTCCCTCCTCCAAGCCTGCCCAGTGACGGGCTGAGGGTGTCGCCCCATCCCCGTCACCTTACCCCTGGGTCCCCGTGGAGAGCGTCGCCCTTCCGTTCCGCCTGGTCCGCTGTTACCACGGACAGGTGGGTCTTGAAGGTGGTGGAAGTAGCCTGCCTCTGGAATTGAGCAGGCACCACCCTTCAGAGCCGTCGCCTCGGGGCTTCGGATCCCCAGCTCACTGGCGGCCTCGTCGAGCCGACATCGCCTCCTCCTCCAGGGAGGTGGTAAAAAGGTGGTGGACCCTCCTTCAGACCCAGGGTTTGTGTCCAGGTACTTCCTGGTTCTGAAGCGGACGGGGTTGGCGCCCATTCTCGACCCACACGACCTAAACAAGTTCCTAAGGTCTCGAACCTTCAGGATGGTCACTCTGGCTCAGATAATACCATCCTTGGAGCCGGGCGTGTGGTTCTGCTCTCTGGACTTGCAGGCAGCGTTTTCACGTCCCTATCCGTCCGTCTCACCAGAGATTCTTCGCTTCCGAGCGGAAGGATCCTCTTCGAGTTCCAAGCCATGCCCTTCGGCTTGTCTCCAGCTCCCAGGGTCTTCACCAAATGCATGGCAGTGGTGACAGCATTCCTGCGGCGCCGAGGGGTCCGGGTGTACCCTTACCTGGACAACTGGCTGATAGCAGCTCCCTCCAGGAAGGAGGCGGAGTGGTCCAGAGATCTGGCCCTCCAGGTCTGCTTTCAACTGGGCCTCCTTATCAACGAGGCCAAGTCGGAACTCGAGCCGAAGCAGGTGATTCTATTCATCGGGGCGCAGCTCGACTCTCTTCGAGCCAGAGCGCGGCTCCCGGCGGACAGGGCCGAGGTTCTTTCCTCCTTTGCCCGATCATTTCTGGTTGGGCAATTGCGCCCTGCCCGGGACTTCCTGCGCCTCCTGGGTCTCATGGCGGCCTGCACCAGCGTGGTCCGTTGGGCCCGCTGGAACATGCGTCCCCTTCAGTGGGGACTGGCCAGCCAGTGGTCACAACGCTGCGATCCCTTGGACCAGCTTGTGTCGGTGACACAGGGGATGTGGAACGCTCTCCAGTGGTGGACCGTTCCAGATCATTTGCAGGAGGGCATCCCGTTCGTCCGCCCCGAGCCGACGGTCTCTCTATCGACCGATGCCTCTCTGATGGGTTGGGGTGCCCATCTGGGGGAACACCGGGCTCATGGCCTCTGGTTCCCGCGGGAGTCCCGATGCCACATCAACCTGCTGGAGCTCCGAGCGGTCCGCCTAGCTCTCACCGCCTTTGCTCCGTTCCTCCGGGGTCAAGTGGTCCGAGTCCAGACGGACAATACCACACCATGTACTATCTAAACCGCCAGGGCGGACGCGCTCCATGCTTCTATGCAAGGAAGCTCTCCGATTTGGTCACTCGTGGGCAGCCTGGAGGCGGATCTCTAGCCATTCACGTGGCAGGAGCCTCAACACCCTGGCCGATGCCCTGAGCCGGATAGGGGCTGCATCCCAGTGGTCTCCTGCCGGAGGTAGTACAGCATCTGTTCTCCCTTTGGGGCACACCTCAGGTGGACCTGTTTGCCTCCATGGAGAACGCAGCTGAGTCTGTTCCATGCCCGCCTCTAGCAGGGCTCGCTGCAGGGGATGCCTTCTCGAGGCAATGGACCCCGGGCCTCTTTTACCTTTCCCCATTTCCCTTGATCCACAAGGTGCTTCTCAAGGCGAGGAGGGACAAGGCGCAGGTGATTCTGATAGCCCCAGACTGGCCTCGCCAGTTCTGGTACCCAGATCTCCTCAGTCTCAGCTCCAGGACTCCGCGGCAGCTTCCAGCTCGCCCGGACCTGCTCTCAGTCAATCAGGGAAGGTGTTCCATCCGACCTTCAGTCCCTGCACCTGACGGCCTGGTTCCTGGCGGCTAGAGTTCCAGGCCTTGGTCTTTCCCGACGAGGTCCTCAATGTAGTTGAGGCGTCCCGTAAGTGAGTCGACCAGAAAATGCTATGCCTTCAAATGGAAAAGGTTTTCCATTTGGTGTCAGGGCAAGGGCTTGGACCCTTCCTCCTGTTCCTTGGCAAGCATCTTGGACTATTTATGGTCCCTTTCTAGTCAAGGGCTTAGGTCGGCGACCCTAAGGGTGCACCTGGCAGCCATCTCTGCTTACCGGGCGCGGGCCGGAAGCAGTCGAGGCGCAGGAGAAGGTGGTCTGGCGCTTTTCAAGGCCTTGATCACATTTCCTCCAGTGGGAACCCCCACCCGTGGGATCTACTGCTGGTACTGGCAAAGCTCATGGGCAAGCCATTCAACCTATGCACAGGTGTGCTCTCTCTCACCTGTCGTGGAAGACCGCCTTCTTGGTGGCTATCACGTCAGCCAGAAGGATGGGAGAGCTCCAGGCGCTTCCATCGAGTCTCCTTACCTGGTCTTCCACAGGGACAAGGTTGTCCTGCGCCCCACCGAAATTCCTTCGAAGGTGGTGGGAGTTTCACCTTAACCAGGTGTTGACTCTGCGGTGTTCTACCCCAATCACACCTCGGAGGCCGAATATAGGCTCCATACTCTGGACCCTAGAAGGGCGCTCGCTTATTATAAGGAGCGCACGGCTGAAATTCGGGGAGAGGTTCGCCAGCTGTTTGTCACCTACGCTGAAGCCGCATCTGGCAGACCTGCAGCCAAGCGGACGATAAGCAGGTGGGTAACCTCCTGCATAGATCTCTGCTATAAGTTGGCGGGCATGGAGCCTCCCAGAGGGATAAGAGCTCATTCTACCCGCCATACTGCTGCAACGGTGGCTGCTTCCAGGGACGTCCCTATCCAGGAAATCTGCAGGGCTGCTACCTGGAAGTCAGCAAACACCTTCATTACCCACTACCACATCGACCTTGAGTCACGCCGGGATGCTGGTTTTGGGGCCTCGGTTCTCCAGTCTCTCTTTCCCAAGTAAGTATTGGGGTGTGCGTCTTGCCTCCCTCCTCCCGGAGAACTGCTAGAGTCTGCCAATGAGTGTGGATGAACAACATATCCATGTCCCTAGAATGCAGGTTACTCACCTGTAACAGGAGTTCTAGGAATGGTATATGTTGTTCATCCACACGACCCACCCGACCTCCCCGGCTTCGACGCACAACCTGAGCTTCCAGCGGGCCAGATCTGGCGTCATGGGGCGGAGCCGAGAGTTATACCACCCGGGTGGGTGGGAGGAGCAAGCTTGAAGACCTTCCGGCAAGATTTAAAGCGGCAAGGATACCTGCCAATGAGTGTGGATGAACAACATATACCATTCCTAGAACTCCTGTTACAGGTGAGTAACCTGTATTTTCTGCCTAAGGTGGTTTCAGCCCTCACCCTTAATCAGGATATCGACTTACCAGTGTATTTTCCAAAGTACACCAACCGAGGAGAATCCCTTCTACACACCCTTGATGTACACAGGTGCCTCAGATATTATCTGACCAGAACCAAACAATTTCGGAAGTCAGATCAACTGTTTGTCTCCTTCACTGTTAGAATGAAAGGAGCTCCTGTCTCTAAACAGTCTCTCTCGAGGTGGCTTATCCAGTGCATCTCTTTCTGTTATGATAAGCGCAATAAACCCTTACCAGGCGTGGTTAAGGGTCATTCCACGAGAGGAGTGGCCACTTCCTTTGTGGTGTTAAGGAACGTCTCCACCTCAGCTATTTGCGCTGCAGCCACTTGGAGCTCGATGCATACCTTTATTAGGCATTACAGCCTGGACATTGCATTGAGGCGAAGAGCAGGGTTTGGCCTAGCCGTCTTTCAGGGACTTGTGTCCTAGGCTCGAGTAGGGTTGTGATCCCTACCTTTCCAACCCCCCTGTGGCGTAAGATTGCCACTATTGATTGGAAATCAGTCCTAATGGTGTAACCTGCTGCAAGAGCTGTATCTCGAAGTAAGATAGTACAGTTATGTAAGAACTTACCGTAACAGTAGATCTTCGAGAACAGCTCTTGCAGCAGGTACCTTCCCGCCCACCATGTCCCTTCTTATGGAGGTAGGTAGTAGCCAGACATCCATCTTATGGGAGGGGAAGTTCTTTTTTAGTCTTGGCCATCTGGTGGCAGATCCTCGGTCTCCTCTCCTGATGTCATCCAGCGGCCAGGAGTCTCCAGCGGGAGAACTGGAGATTGTGGGGGGACCGCCTCCTTATGTACTACGCCTGATGTCGGGGGTGGTCCCCGCTGAAGACTGCTAGCTAGAAAATTTCCGTAGGGTCGTGGCGCCTGACGGCTTCAGTCCTAATGGTGTAACCTGCTTCAAGAGCTGTTCTCGAAGATCTACTGTTACGGTAAGTTCTTACATAACTGTACTTTACAAAACAGGGAAATTCACAGGGTCCCCAGTACGTTTTGGAGAAGGATACAGCAAGAAGGAGAGGTTACCAAACTGGGTGGGGGCAGACGAGGAAGCGCTAGAGAGTATGTTGGGCAGGGGTTGTAGTGATATGGAGAATAGTTAGGTAGGAAGGAGAGAATCAGTAAGCTCAGGGTAGTTGAAATACAGGGTAATGGGGGTTAAAACATTTGCATGGCAGGATATTGGGGGGGGGGGGGGTTAAAACATTTGCACTGTGCACCAGTGGTGACCAGAGAACGAAGTTTCTTTTTAAATAGGTAATGAGTGGGTGTAAGCCACAGATTAAGGGGCAGTGCATTCCAGTATTTTGGGGGCAGCATGGGAGAAATCACAGGTACCCTTGGTAGTTTTACACCTTGGTATGTGACCCAATGTATGGTCAACTGATCTGAGGCCCTAGGAAGAGGACAGGGGGATTTGTATTTGGGCTGCATTCCTTTTTGGCACAAAGTATAGCAATTTTTTTATTTTTATTTTTTACATTTTTAGTATTCATTAGATTTATTATTAATTATATATTCCAGAACAATATAATTAAATAGTACATTTACAAACAACGTTTTCCAATACAAATTGCTTAAAAGTAAACTTATAGCATGGAAGAGAAATTGCAGAATGAAGTGTTTCAGGTAGTGTGTTCCAGCATAAAGGTGCTGCAATAGAAAAAGCACATGAACCAGACTTGTAGGAAGTTATATTTAATAGTGTGCCCTTACGTACGAACATACGAAACTGCCAGCAGAAAAAGGCTCGAAGGTCTATTAAGTCTGCCCAGTTGTGCAGCTCTCAGTTTAATACCACTGCAGCTGCCCTCCCTCCAACCATCCCCTCTCCCGGTCTCCCCATTCTGTTCTTGTCTGTACTCACCCTGCCCCTGACTCTATCCCAACCCCACTTAAAGCTATCCACTATCCTCAGTTCGATTAACTCCTCTGGCAGTGCGTTCCATCCTGCCACCTCTCCCTCTCTCTCTCTCTCTCGTAGTGCCTCCTTATTTCCCTCTTGAACCTTCCCCCTTCCAACTTCAGACTGCACCCCCTAGTGACCCTCCCCACTTTAAGCGGAACAGTCCTCCCGCTCTGACTTCATTTATGCCTTTCAAGTACTTAAAGGTCTCTATCATGTCCTCCCTTTCCATTCTCTCCTCCAGCGAGTACATGTTGAGCTCCCTCAATCTTTCATCATAAGGCATCTCCCCTAGTCAACTGATTATTTTTGTAGCCCTACGCTGCACCCCTTCCAGTAATCTCACATCCTTCTTGAGGTATGGGCACCAGTACTGCACACAGTACTCCCAAGTGCGGCCTCACCAGTGATCTATACAAGGGCAGGATGACCGCCTCCTTTCTGGAGGTGATCCCTCTAGCAATGCACCCCAGCATCCGATATGCCCTTGCTGCCGCCCTCCTGCCCTGTGCCGATACCTTCATGTCCCCTGTGACTAGTACTCCCAGGTCCTTCTCCTCCTCTGAAGCTGCTGCCTGCACTACCCCCAGCAAGTAGCTGTTCCTGGTATTTCTGGCTCCGATGTGGTGCATGATCTTGCACTTCTTAGCATTAAATCCTAACTGCCACTCATTTGACCAGTGTTTTGAGTTTAGCTAGATCCTCCCTGAGTGCCTGTCTCCCTTTCTCACTGTCCACTTTTGCACAAGTCTTAGTGTCATCGGCAAACAGGCTGGTCTTACTCTTGACCCCCTCTGCAATGTCTCCAGTAAAGACATTGAACAAAATAGAGCCCAGCACCAAACCCTGCGATACCCCACTAGTTACTGGCCTTAACTTGGATGTCTCCCCCTTTACAACTACCCTCTGTTGTCTGCCCTGAAGCCAGCTCTCAACCCATCCCACCAGTTTCTCCCCTGCCCCCATGTCCCTCCGCTTGCTCAGTAACCTCCCATGTGGCATCAAGTCTGAAGCCTTGCTGAAGTCCAGATACAGGACATCCACAGTGTGGCCTTCATCAACCGCCCTAGTGACCCAGTTATAGAAGTCGATTAGGCTAGTATGGCAAGATCTTCCCGAGACAAACCGGTGCTGCCTCTTGTCAGCAGATCTTAATTTGGACAGAACTAGTCGAACAAAAACCATATCAGATAAGAGAAACAAGGTATACGAAAAATGATTTAAAAATCATACATCCAAAAAAAATAGTCAGTTCTAGATGTGTCGGACAACCAACCTAATTGAAGACAAAGATCACAATGGTGAGTTTGAATAGGGGCAGACAGAACAAAACAACAAATATTATTATAGGTAATGGACAAGATATTGAGCTCCTTACAACCCAAATCAAAGTAGAGATTGGACGCATAATCAAAGTGTGGATGAAGGGAGCCCACTGCAATAGATTTTCAAGTTTCCATAGTAAATTAATTTTGAATTTATAAAGAATGCCCAATTTCTGATTGGTCGTACGACTAATGGACATAACCTGTAAAGAAAATGTAGCCCAGGATCAAGTAAAACCCCCAGATATGTAAATTGATGCACTTGTTCTATTACAGTACCCACATTATCTCGTAGCAATAAACAGGAATTTTCCTTTAACATTAAAGAAGTGCCAAATAACATTGCCTTTTTTTTTTAGAATTCAGAACCATTGAATTGTTTGAAAACCAAACACAGACATCCCTAAAATCTTTTTTGAGATTAAGTGGTGACTCAGACAATGATTTGGCATGAGAAAACATAATGAAATCGTCTGCATGAAGAATGGAGTCACATGATTTACTTAACAAGGGCATTTGACTAACAAATAAAGAAAACAATAATGGGCCTAAAATGGACCCCTGGGGTACCCCACATCCTGTTGTGAAACATGTGACTTAGCCGCACTGATTAACAAACTGTAAGCGATCCATCAAATAATGCCTAACCCAGGAAAAGCAACATCAGAAAAACCAGTGGCCCAAAGTTTAGAACATACCAAGTCATGTTCAGTCAAGTCAAATGCCTAAAAAAATCTCACACTGAATAGAGAGCAGACTGAGGGCTGAGAGCACAGTTAACTCAGCCTTAGGGGGTCATAGGCAGGCAAGGGGACTGGAGAAGCTGTAAGAAAAAGGAAGGCGGGTTCAAGAGGAGGAGTGACAGGTACAGGGGGAGTAGGAATATCCCTTAGCAGGCGTCTAAAGCTATGGAAAGAGGGGGAGAGATGAAGAGGGGAGCTAGTTCCAGAGGGAGGGAGAAGATAGGAGAAAGCAGCTTGCCCAGCACGTAAGTGAGGATGGGGAATGGAGAAGGTGCAGGAATCCCTGGTGTGTAGAGAGTAGAAAGAGGAGAGGCAGGGAAAGGAATGAGGAGAGGTAGGAGGGAAGTGAGCCAAGCCAGTGTTTGGCAGTAATGGTGGAGCAGTGGGACTGGCAATATGAGAGTAGTGGAAGAATGGAAAAGGAGGAATAGAGGGAGCAGTGATGAGTACGAAGTGTAGAGTTGGTAGTGAAATGATGGAAGGCATGACAGAAGGTGCCCAGTCTAGCAAGGGAAGAGGAGGGGGAGCGGTGCCGTAGACCATGTCCGTATAGTCGAAAACCGGGAGTACCATTTTGGTTACCATCTCCCGAAGGACCTGAGGGGAGAGGCAGTCCTTGTTGCAGTACCGGGTGCCAAGCTTAGGATAAAGTTTGGCATGGATGGCAGAGATGTGGGCAGAGACCTCAGTCTTGCTATCTTGCCACACACCAAGGTACTTGAAAGCAGGAACAACCTCCAAGTGGGTGCCAACCAAGATGGAGAAGCCTTTCCAGTTTCTGGCTGGTGCCAAATGTCATGGACACGGTGGTCTTGGTGGTAACCCTGAGCTATTGGCATATAACGAGCGCAATACATTGTGGAAGTCGTGGTGAAGCAGAACCTTCACAGCTGAGGTTGAAGGGCCTAAAGTATAGAAGACCATGTCATCTGCATGCATGTGAATATACGAAGAGATGCAGGCAGAGCGGAGGTCATTTTGGAAAACTGAGAATAGAATCGGACTCAGGATGGAGCCCTAGCACCTGCTAGGACAGGGAAGGGTGGGACAGAACAACGCCATCTGAACTGACTGATATAAGATATGTGTGGAACCAGTTCACAGCTGATGCTGAAAGTTCAGCAGAGTTGAGCTTGTCCAGGAGGAGCAGGTGGGACACAGAGCTGAAAGCTTTGGCTAGATCGATGAATATGGCTGCAGTGGTATATCTCTGCTCCATCCCAGAGAGGATAGAATCGGTTACGTGCAGCAGGGAAGGGATGGTAGAGTGGTTCTTCCTAAAACCAGACTGGTAAGGTGAGAGGAATTTGAGGAGTCAAGGACGTCAGCAAGCCTAGAGTACACAATGGACTCTTGAAGCTTAGCAAGACAGGGGTGGAGTGAAATTGGATTGTCATTGCTTGGGGAGGAGGGGCCACTCCTTTTGTGCATAGGTAGAATTTTAGCAACTTTCCAGGTCTATGGGACAGCACTGAGTGAGAAAGAGAGTTTCAGAAGGTGAGAGAGTGGGAGGGCAATAGCTGGAGCAGATATTTGTGGGAGTTTAGGGTCCAAGCCGTCAGGGCTGGACTTGGAAGGGTTAAGTGACTTAAGGGCAAGGAGACTTCCTTGGGGGAACAGGAGGGAAGTTAAAGCGGTGGGCTGTAGGAAAAATAGTGTGATCATGAGAGGGATGACTGCATAGTGCACAGATTGTGAAGAATTTGTTAAAATGAGCAGCAGTGGGGGGGGGGGGGAAACCAGTGAGCCATCCACCAGGAGGATGGGGCAGACTGGACTGGGGAATCGAATAACAAGTGGATGACCTTCCAGAATTTTGATGGTGAGTTTAGATTGGACTGGAAGTAATGAGCCTTTGCAGTGCGGACAGCCTTTGTACAGGAGTTGCTGAGTGATCTGTAGTATAGGAGGTCAGACAAGGAATGGGAGGACTTGTAACATCCCAGTGCAAAATCTGGGGACTTGCACAGCTCAATACGGTCAGGTATAATCCAGGGGTGCTGGGAGTGTTTAAGGGGGGGGGCATGAGTATTCCAGGTGTTGTAAAGATGGCAGTGAAGAGTGAAAGGGCTGTATTAGTGTAAACGGGACCAATGACAGTATGCAAGCTCATTTAGGAGGGCATCAGTGTCAAGTGACCTGAGAGGTCTGTACCAAAGGTATTTGGGGGCAGATTGAGGGAGACGCACTTCCCTGACACAGTAGGTTAGGCAGTGGTCACTGAAGGCATCTGAAAGAATGCTTGAAGCAGTGATGCAATGAAGGTGGGATGAGAGCACCCAGTCCAGGATGGAGTGGTTAGTGGAATGAGGATTGAATCGGGTGGGTTCTGCAATTAGCTGAGAGATGTTCAATGACTCAATCTTGTGGAGAGTAGGCCTGGAAGCAGGGAAAAGCCAGTTTAAGTTGAAATCCCTAGGGAGGATGAGCTCACCAGAGGCAGAGAGGGAGATGAGAGATAAGGAGTTGACCAAGGAAGAGGGGGAGAGATCTCGGGTAAGGCATAGTAAATGCTGACAAAGATGAGGAGGGTGGAAGGGAGGAATAACTTTACTAGCAGGAGCTCTTGAGAGGAAGGGAGTGTTCCACCGAAAGAGATGGAGCAGGATAGAGTTTGCTAAGACGTATTAGGGAGCCCTACCACCACGCTTGCCTCAGTCCTGATGAGAGGTGGAAGTAAGGGAGGGCTGAGCTGGAGTGAGGTACTCTAGAGGATAGCCAGGTTTCAGTAATGCACAAGAGATTGGAAGAGTGCTAGGAGATCCATACTTTGAGGAAGTCGAGCTTGGGGAGGTGGCTTTTGTCTTGATGTGGAAAATGCTGGGGCTTTTGAGTACAGTGGGGAGGGGGCTGGGTTGGGTTTAATGTCAGCAAGAAGTAGGAGGATAAAAAGGAGAAGGAGAATGGAGTGAGACTTCCATCCTCATGGTCGAGGGCAGGGAGAGTGAACAGGGAAGGAAGGAAGTGGAAGGACAGACTGGTTCGATGAAGAAATTCAAGGTTTAGAGAGGGGTATGAAGAAGTTCAGGGTGGATGTGAGGGGTGAGAGGATGGAGGAGGTGGGGGAGGGAGTTGGAAGTAGAGGAGGGGGGTAGAGAAGTGGGAGAGTGGATGAGAGCTATGGGAGTAGGCCGGGCAAGGAGGGGGGAGCGGGAAAGGAGGTGGTGAAAGATGTAGAAAGCAAGGGTATGGAGCATGGTGAGAAGGGTTGTAGTTAGAAAAAGCAGAGGGCAGATGCATTAACTGTGTAGGTAAGTGTGATTAATGGGCACTTTAGTCCCTGTTTACCAGTGAACAGTGAACTAGGAAGTAAGGTGAAGACTGGATAAACAAACGCAGTTAAGCAGAGCTATGAATAGCAGGGTGAAATACAGTAGGAGTTTCACTTGAGGTAAATAAGTAGCACAGGTTTGATAACCAGATATAAACATAGAAACATACAGTTTGACGGCACATAAGGACGACTTGGCCCACCTAGTCTGCCCATTTCCCTACCTGATGAATAATCTGCAGATCCTAGTTAACCAACAGCTTACTTCTCCTACCCCCCACTAGAATTGCCTTATCTCTGTCCCATGCATTCTTAAATTCTCCCACTGTTTTTGACTCCATAACCTCCTCAGGAAGGCTGTTCTGTGCATCCACAACCCTCTCAGTGAAAAAAATACTTTCTAACATTACCTCTGAGCCCCCCCAACTTCAAATTGTGCCTCCTTGTTCGTGAACATCTCTTTTCTGAACTAATAAGACTAATTATGGCAGCAAAAGCAGGAACAATTAAATCCGTCTGCAGTATAAAATTACATTCAAGTATTAAGGCACCAGGGGCAAATAAATCGGGTAGCAAACAGTTAATTTAGATACAGGTATTATGGCAACAGTAAGAGGAGCAAATAAATCGGGTGGCACTTTAAGTAGGTACAGGCAAAGGAAGCACAAGTACCGGTTAAGAGACTACCAACAGTTAGTCACATAAGTGCAGCACCCAGGGAAGATGTTCAAGGTGAGCCAGATGGAGTGTTAGCAAAACACTGCAGCTCTTCAGCCTGCAAACCAATAGTCAGAAAAGTTTGGTTTCAGTAGGCAGATGTGGTTATGGGTCTGAATGGGGACTAAGCTGTAAAACTAGCTGTCCAACTTATTTGAGTGAGCAGGTTACCTTGAGGAAGGAGCAGATTTGCATGGTAGATGGGACAGGCGGACTGACTTTGAATCACAGTGTTTGTAGGCGACGCAGCATGGCTTGTTGATGGCCAACCTCAGGTTGACTCCAGGCAGGTTCTTTCCTTGTCCTTATTTCTGCGGTCCTTAGATCTCCGGCCTGCTTCGCAGCAGCCCATTTGTCTGCAGGGGACACAAAAAGGAGGGGGTAACTCTGCCCACAAACACTGCTGATTGGCTGATGGCGTGCAACAGACTGGTGCAGATCTTTCTTTGTGTCTGGGGGTTGCAGGGCAGAGCGATAGCCAGTGTATGGGAGGTCGGAATCCAAGTTCTTTTCCCCACCTCATGGACCCATGCTGCGACTGAAGGCTGGAGTTCAGCTGAAACTGAAGTAGGCAAATTGTGCGGTGTTCTTGTGCTAGCAGTTTGAAATGTTGGCACTCTTTGTTACTCCACCCACCAACACTGCTGATTTGCTGGTGGCGTGCAACAGTCCAGTGCAGGTCTTTTGTCTGGTCCCGAGGTTGCAGGGCAGGAATGGCGGCAGATGGACGGGAAAGGGGACTCCAAGGTCTTTTCCCCACCATACAGACCCACACTGCAACTGAAGGCTGGAGTATGGCTGAAACTGATCTGCTCCCTTCGTGAGACCCACGAGCCTCATTTGAACGAGGGTACTTGATTCCCTGGTGTTTCTAACCTGTATTTTAAGGCAGTGTTCTATTTTACCAGAAGTGCTGTTGCTGCAAGTGCATAACGTCTTGGTTTTCTGCCCCCCCTCCCCCCACCTTCTGAAAAACATCCATCCGTGTGGCACGGTTTTGAGGCTGAAGTAGGATGGCTTCAGCTTTTTGATTTGTGGCCTGTCCTGTCTTGAGGATCAGCTGCAGGGAGGGTTCATTTCCTGCCCCCCCTGTCTGCTGCTGCAGTCCACTGGGGGCCCACAGGCTGCTGCAATTATTGTTTGGGGCCTGGCCCTGAGTGGACCCTTTCGCATGGCCCATTTTCATAAAATTCAGTTTACAAGTCGCTGTGCACTAAATCTATCAAATAAGTTTAAAAGACCGATGTTCATAGGGAAATGGAGTATCGCTGCATTTGTAACAGATAGCTTAAACTAGACAGAGGGAAAGTATATATGTGGACTGGTATATGTGGTGTCTTTGCTGGATGGAACATATAGTAATGTAATGACTGTATTTCCCTTGTATTGATGATATTTTTTTCCTTTTTGAATGTTATTTGTTTGACTTGGGATATGTATTGTTTGTTGCACACATGTACATGCATTTTGTGTTGTTGTAACCTGATACTTTAAACAGGTGCACCTTGAGAAAAGGGCATATGTAGCCCTAATGGTGGTATCACTGTATAAATACATTTTATCTACTGCTATGACATATTCACAATGGTTATCTTAAATTTAAACTTACTAGTACTGAGTGTTGAGGAGCTCTCAGGAGAAGCTTTCCTGTCATGGCCATTGCTCTCTAGCACCCCCTCTTATTTTATTTACATAGAAACATAGACTTTGACGGCAGATAAGGACCGCTTGGCCTACCTAGTCTGCCCATTTCCCTATCTGCTAGATAAGCTGCAGATCCTAGTTAACCAGCAGCCTATTTCTTCCTACCCCCAACAAGAATTGCCTTAGGTCTGTCCCATACATTCTTGAATTCTCCCACAGTTTTAAACCCCACAACCTCCTCAGGAAGGCGGTTCCACTCATCCACCACCCTCTCTGTGAAAAAATACTTCCTCATATTGCCCATGAGCCATCCCCCCTCTATCTTCAAATTGTGTCCCGTTGTTCTTGCACATCTTTTTTTTCTGAAAGATGCTGCCCTCTTGGACTTTGTTGATTCCACTGAGGTACTTAAAAGTTTAAATCATGTTTCCCCTCTCCCTCCTTTCCTCAAGGGTATACATATTAAGCTCCTTTAGTCTCTCCTCGTATGGCTTCTCTTGCAGACCCTAAACCATTTTAGTTGCCCTTCTCTGGACTGCCTCCGTCCTGTCTATGTCCTTGTGGAGATGGGGTCTCCAGAACTGGATGCAGTACTCCAGATGGGGTCTCACCAACTATCTGTACAGAGGGATAACAACTTCCTGTTTTCTGCTGCTGATGCCTCTCCCTATACATCGCAGTATCCCCCCAGCCCTCCCTACTGCCTTCTCATATTGCTCGCTAACCTTAAGGTCATCTAATATGATTGCCGCCAGGTCCCTTTCCATTTTTGTTGTTACTACCCCCCCTTCCCCCAATTGTGTGCTCTTCCCCTGGGTTTCTGTTTCCCAGGTGCATTATTTTGCACCAAATCCAGGCTGCCATACTTCTGACCATTCCTCCAACCTTGCGAAATCTCTCCTCATCCTTTCCACCCCCCCCTTGTGTATTAACCCTGCTGCAGATCTTTGTGTCATCTGCAAAGAGGCATACTTTTCCTTCCAGACCCTCTGCAATGTTACTTATAAAGACATTAAAAAGGACTGGACCCAGAACTGAACCCTGCGGCACCCCACTGGTAACTCCCCTTTCTTCAGAGTGGACTCCATTTACGATTACCTTCTGTGTCCTTTTGTCCAGCCAGTGTTTTACCTAGGCTACCACCCTGGGACCCACTCCCAGGCTAGCTAATTTGTTTATTAATCTTTAGCGTGGGACTGTGTCAGATGCCTTGCTAAAGTCTAGGTAGGCCATGTCCACAGCCCCTCCTTGGTGTACTACTTTGGTCACCAAGCAAAGAAATCGATTAGATTTGTCTGCCGTGACCTTCCCGTTGTGAATCCATGCTACCTTGGGTCCTGTGCCCCACTGGCCTCTATGTACTCAACAGTTCTTTCCTTCAGAAGTGATTCCATCATTTTCCCCTACTACAGAGGTCAAACTGACAGGTCTGTAGTTTCCTGCCTCTGTCTTGCTCCCACTTTTGTGAAGGGGAATCGCATCTGCCCACCTCCAGTCCTCCGATACCACACTATCCTCCCATGATTTGTTAAAAAAGGTAGTCAGTGGCGTCACTAGTTCTCCCCTTAATTCTTTTAGAATTCTGGGGTGAATCCCATCCGGCCCCATTGCATTGTCCACCTTCAGTTTTAGAAGTTCTTTCAGGACCCTTTTTTCTGTGAAAGGACTGGGATCGACCCCCCCCATCCAGAGTGCTTCTGTTAATTGGATTAGGTACCTCCCCTCCTCCTTTTTTGTGAATACTGAGCAGAAGTATTCATTCAGTATCCCTGCGTTTTCACTGTCTTTCTCTCTGCCCACCCACCGTCCATTCTGCTCAGCCTCACTATCCCTCCCTTGGTCTTTCTATGCTCCTTAATGTACCTATAAAAGGTTTTATCCTACTTCTTTACTGAGTTGACTGTCTTTTCCTCAGTTTGGGCCTTTGCTATTCTGACTGCCTTCCCTGCTTCCTTCTGCCTTAAGTGTGTTACCTCTGTCCTGCTCCTTCTGTGTTTCCTTATATTTCCTAAATGCTGTCTTTTTTTCTTCCTAATCTTCCATACCACCTCTTTTGAGAACCATAGTGGCTTTTCCTTTTGTTTTGATTTATTTGCTTTGCACAAAGGCTTGTTGCCTGTCTGATGGCAGTTTTGATGTTTTCCCATTGTTGCTTCACCCCTCCTCCTTGCCTGTTTGCTAGTGCTTTTCTAAGGCACTCTCCCATTGTGACAAAGTCATCCCTACTGAAGTCCAGTACCCTCACTTTTGTATGGCTTGACTGTGCAGCAGAGTTTATCGTGAACCACACTGTTTGGTGGTCGCTTGTTCTCAGATGGCTACCCACTTCTAGATCTGAGATCCTCTCACTGTCTCCATTTGTGAGTACGACGTCTAAGATTGCTCCCTTCTGAGTGGGTTCCAACACTAGCTGTCTGAGGCATGGCCCTTGTAGGGCATCAAGAATGGCCCTGCTCTTAGATGTGGCTGCGGCAAAGGTGCTCCAGTTAACATCTGGCATATTCAGGTCCCCCATTAACAATATCTCCCCTTTCTCTGCCATCCTAAGGATGCCTTCTGTCGTATCCTTGTCCATTCCCTCCCCCTGATATGGGGGTCTGTATACAACCCCTGTGCGGATTGTGGTGCCATTTCCAGTCTCTAAGGTGACCCACATTGCCTTCTCTCCTCCCTCTTTAATCTCTTGTTCCATTGCTTTTATCCCTTCCCTTACATAGAGCTACTCCTCCCCCTCTTCTACCCTCCCTGTCTGTCCTGTAGGTTGTGTACCCTGGTATGTTAACATCCCAGTCATGGTTCTCTGTGTACCATGTTTCTGTGACTGCCACGATATCCAGGCATCCCTCTTCCAACAAGGCCACCAGTTCTGGGAGCTTGTTGCCCAGACTACGGGCATTGGTACTTATTACCCTCCCTTTCTTGATGGCCTTACCCCTTTTTGCCCCATCCTTGTCCTTACTGCCTTTGTCGTTTTCTTCATGTACCCCTGCCCTTCTTATCGACGTCTCTACCTTGGTGCTTACCTCACTAACTACCCTGATATTTGGGGGAGGGGCGGGCTAGGATTTTCCTGTTCCTTTCCAGTGCCTCCCCCCTTGGCTAGTTTTAAATGCCTGCCAATGAAGCATTTAAGCCTATCACCTAGAATCCTGATTCCCCTCCTAGACAGATGCAGACCATCACACCAATATAGGCCTGCATCACTCCAGGTGGACCCCCAGTCCCCAATGAAGTCAAACCCCTGAGCACTGCACCAGTTTTTCAACCACTGATTGAATCCCAATGGTGTGGAGCGCCCTAGCCTCACCCATGCCATAGACAGGCAGCACCCCCGAGAAGGTTACCATGCGTGCTACTTGTCTAAGGCCCCTCCCCAACTCCACAGACTCCTGCACTGTTGTGATCCCTTTCCCAGTCAGTTCATTTGTCCCTAGGTGGACAGTGACATCCAGCTCCCTCCCCCATGCAGCTGCTTCCAAAATCCTGAGGATTCGCTCCCTGTCCCTCCAAGTCATGGCGCCCGGCAGGCACCTTACCTCCCTCTCCCCCCTCCCCCAGTTCTACCCTCCTAACAATGGAACCCCCCACCAGGAGTTGTTTCTTTCCCCTGTGGGGTCCCATGCCACCATCTTGTGGGCCTCCTTTGTGGAGGTTCCCAACATCCTCCTTGGTCTCCACAGCGAATGCCTCTGTAGACGAACCATACTCTGCCAGAGTGGCATACTAATTATGGAGAGGTACAGCTGGAGAAATGCGCCTCTGTTCCACCACCCTCACCCTCCCTGAACCTACTGTGGTCCAACTGTTCCTGTTTCTTGGCAACCTCTGAGGCAGCGGCAGTGGCACCGGTGGTCCTTGGGTGGGAGAGGAGGGCCCCCAAATCCTGGTCAACTCAGCCTGGAGATGAGCAACCTCCTCCTCAGTCCAGAGAGGTGCCTGCAGATGGGACAACACCGCATCCTCCAGAATGTCTCCTGGAAGACTGCTGCCCCACAGCCACTACACTGCACTGCAACACTCCCATCATGACTTATTTCTGGCCCCTTAACTGTTGTTTTGAATACTTACTCTTTCCTCTGTTTATTTTGTGTGTGTGTGTGTGTGTGTGAGATATATATTTTTTCCCACTACTTACCTACTGCCTCCATGCCCTTAAAGCTCCTGATCTTCCTGTTCTGAGACAGGAAGTTCCTATATTTCTCAGTAGTCTCCTTACTTGCTCAGAGTCAGATCTCTAGCACCTGGGGGGGGGACGGAGAGCTACTCTTGCCCTTCTAGGATGGTGAGTCTTTTGTGGCTCTGTGATCACTCACTTCCTGCTCCCAAACAGGAAGTTCCTGTTGTCAGTCAAATCCTGTGCCTATAAAAATAGAACTGGCTAAGGGTAGAGGGAAGGAGGGCAATATAGTCCCGGTAGAGAAGTACAGTTCTAGCAGCGCCGCCTTCCTCTTGCTGTTGTCTGTCAGATGCTGTCTAGGGCAGTTTTTAAATCCTAAACACCTGGCTTCCTTCTGGTTAAGCCACTCCCCCTAATTTACAGCTCTTTCTACACCTAGATAACTGCACAGATAATTCACATCAGCCAACTCAGACACACTAACTCTTTTTTTATTTGTTGTTTTTACCCTAAATTCAAGTTCCTAGTAGTAGAGTTCTAGTTATTTAATCCTAGAAGAGACTAAAGTAGAGAAGTATAGTTCTAGCAGCACCTCTTTCCTCTTGCTTTTCTCTGCCTATTTGATTTTTACTTGAATATTTACCTGATTATGATGTCACAGGAGGTCAGCATGGAGTTTTTTTACTAATAGATTTCACCTGATCACAATATATAAGTTGCACTTGTTAGTGTAATAGATTTAAGTCTGTGGAAGGGGGAAAGAAAATGTTGCTTGCAATGCCATGAAAATGTCAAGAAAAGTCTTGAGTAACCCAGTTCTGGATGCCTCACCTAAGGAGAGACAAGAACAGGCTGGAGAAAGTGCAGCATAAGGTAACCAGAAAAATTCAGGGCCAGCAGGGCAGATCCTACGAAACTCGACTTAGGGCACTTGATATGTACTTGCCTGAGGCCAGGCAAGAGAAGGGTGATATGACAAAGACCTTCAAGTTCTTGAAAGGAATGAACAAGGTGAACTGCGAGGAATTGTTCAAAAGGAGTAGCGAATCTAGGGCACGAGTGGAAGCTGGCTTTGGGGAGGTTCAGGAGGGATGTGAGAGTTTTGTTGAGTGATTGAGCCATAGAACAGTTTGCCAGTGGAGGTGGTGGGTGCCAGAACCATTAATGGTTTCAAGCACAGTTGGGACACAATGAAGGGCTTACTACTCAGAGCAGCTGTACAATGAACAGCCTTGTAAAATAAAATATATTTACAAACCAAACTGACTTATTTTGTATTCTGGTTGCTGTTTGTTTTGCAGAAAACATGTTATTCATCTATTTTACAATAAAAACTTAGTTACTTCATGCGAAAAAGCTAGCCGTCCAACATTTTAATTTATCCAGTGTATATCCCATAAGGCCGTTTGCATCGTCTAGCGCAAGTTATATGTGCCTGCTTCCATGAACCAGGTGGGAGAAATAAAACCAGCCATTGAAACAACTCAGTTCTGTCAGAAAAGCATCCTGTTGATATAAAAATAAGCAGCTCAGTTTTTTGTCAATTGCATTTTCTTTTCAATTGTTGTACTCCTTGTCTAAATATTACCCATGTTGTGAACCTTTACCTTAGTTCTTTACTGTATGTTTGTTATTGGTATTGCTTTCTGCTATCAACTATGTATTTTTCTCCTGATACTGAAACAATCCTGTTATTTGTATTGCTGTTATTGGACTACTCTGTAACCTCCCGGGTTGTGCCTGAAAATAGTCATTCTAGGAGTGTGGATATGGTGCTCATCCACACTCTCTGGCATGTCTCTTTCCCCTTTAAATCTGGCCGGAAGTCTTCAAGCTAGCTTCTCCCACCCACCTGGGTGGTAAATACCTCGGCTTCACCCCATGACGCCAGATCTTCCTTTCCGCTGGAAGATTCCGATTCCCTTGTGCTACTTTGGCAGTGGTAGGCCCTGGATTCTAGCGTCTGTCTTCACCGCAAATTACTTTGAAACTCATCAGAGTTTACGATTCCGATTTCAGTGCATCGAACATGGAGGTCAAATTGTCCCCTGGATTTCACTGGTGTCCTTGCGGCCAGAAAATGTTGTGCACCGATCCCCACCTCTCGTGTGTCTATTGCCTAGGTGTCGGACATGACACCACATCTTGTACCTTTTGTTTGGACGTTCTGGACGACCGCAAGGCGCACCTAAAATTGGGGAGACCGAAGCTTAGAAACCCGCTGGTGATATCTAAGGAGGCAAGGTGGGTGGTTTCTGTGGCCGTGGGATCCGCTGAGCAGCTTGAGCAGATGGTTGCCTTCGAGGAGAAAGCGGCTCAGGCTTTGGCCAGTCATAGTTTTTTCGTCCCTCTCAACCTTGGCTCCACATTTTCAGGCTCCTTTAGGGAGTTGTGCCAGTCTGTCCCCACCAGGGGTGAGGCACCCTCGGGCTCGCACTCCTCCCGCCCTCGGAAGAGGGACAAGGACCCGAAGTCTTCTTCCTCCAGAAGGAGACGCTCCTGGGACCGAGAGAGGTCCGAGTCCCAGGAACACGAGGTCTCGACTTCAGTCAAGATCGCTTCCTCGACGCTGCTTTACAGACCTTCCGTCTGGCCAGGCACCGAGACCGAGAAAACAACTGAACCGCTGAGATTACTCTCGACCCAATTGGGCATCGCCAACTCCAGTCGGCGACTCCTTAGAAAGGCGCCTGTCCTTTCCTTTCCCGATGAGGAGACACTGCCCTCGGGTGTCGATCGAGAAAAGGTGCGGAACCTCTTTTTCCCCGATTCCAGTGTCCCCCGATCGAACGAGCCGACCCCGTCAGTCTCAATCAAGGACCAGGACCCCTTCAGTCGAACAGCCAAAAAAAAAGGCTACAAACATTGTAAAAAGAGGCGCCGCCACTGGTCCTCATCCTCCTCGGACTAGGAGAGGCTTTGGTGGAAACTCCATTGACACTATGAGGATTTGATGTGGCAACAGTTGATTTTGACCGTGCAGAAGCTGGCTCCACCGGCTGCCCCAGCCATTACTTGGCTCCTGCCTCCTAAGCCGAGTCCGACCCTTCCGGAACTGAAGGCCTCGGTTCCACCTCCCATGGGGCTGGCGCGTATACTGGCTTGACCTGTTCCAGTTTCTCCACCGATTTTTGGTGGAGCCACCGCCTAAGCAGCCTCAGGGAGGGGCTCCCTTGAAAGAGGACCGTGCAGACACTGGGCTTCCCTGATGTCTGTCCATTACGGTCACCCCCCCCGACCACCCCAGCCGGATCGAAGGGGCGTGGCGGTGAGCCACTGTACCCGACTCTTGGATCCGATGACACGGGGTTGCACTCTCATCCCAGGGATGATGAGTCATCCGTGGCCGGACTGAAGGAAGGCCCTTCCTCCTTTCAGGGCATTCTCCGCCTGATTTCCGAGTCCACCAGAATGCCCCTGGAGCCCATCCAGAAAAAGGCGGAGTACCCCCTTACGGATATCCTCAAAACGGGGGATACCCTGATGGAGGCCTTTCCAGTGGCCGAAACCATCGTTGGCCTGGCCTTTGAGCTTTGGCAGTGTCCTGCTTCCTACCCAGCACCGTCTGCCTGCATGGCCCGCAAGTATACGGTGCCCATAGGGTCCCTGGTGGGGTTCACGGAGCATCCTTCGACTGAAAGCCTAGTGACTGCTTCTGTGTTCAGACGTACTGGTAGCTCAGCCAACACTGACCGACCCCACCCCCACCCCCGGACAAGGGAGTCCAAAAATAGGGACCACTCTGCCCGTAAGGTCTGTGCAGCCTCCTCCTTAGGCCTTCGTCATGCCAGCTCGGCTGTCATCATGGCACACTTCTGTCATGCCCTCCTTGGGTCATTAGATGAAGTCTTCCCTCATCTCCCGGCAGACATGCAGACCACAGTGAAGCAGGTCCATGATCAGGGCCGTACTGTTGCAAAACAGCAGCTCCAGATGGCCACGGACATTGGAGATTCCTGTGCCTGCTCTTTGGCAGCTGCATTGGCCACTCGCCGCAGGGCTTGGTTGAGGCTATCCTCCTTCCTGGTGGATACCTAGCACAAGTTAGCTGACATGCCCTTCCTAGGCACCGACCTCTTCGTTCCAGGAGTGGCTGGTCACCTCCACCGCGTAGAGCATTCCAGTGCCACCTTGGATGCTACCTCTGTGAAAGGTTCTTCGGGCAAGAACCAGCAGAAGCGCAAGAAGCCTTTTCAGCATTCTTCCTCTGCGATCAGGCAGCCCTCCTATCAGGGAAGCCAGCAGCAATAGCAGGCTCAAGCTTGGCGTCCCAGGCCCAAGCAGGGTCCTCAACAGCCCTGTAAAGGAGGCCAAGGTGCCGGTCCAGGAGCCTCCTCCTCCTCCAAGCCTGCCCAGTGACGGGTTGCCACCCCTACACCCGTCACGCCAGCTCTGGGTCCTCCCGTGGGGGGCTGGCTCCGCCACTTTTTTCTGCCTGGTCCGATATCACCTCGGACAGGTGGGTCCCAGAAGTGGTTGGCCAAGGACTGCCTCTGGAATTCGAGCAGTACCCTCCCAGCCAAGCCTGCGCCCCTCGGGAGGAAAGGATCTCAACTCACATTCAGTCGACTCTTTGAGATGACATTGCCCCGCTCCTCTGCAGAGAGGCGGTAGCTCCAGTGCCGGCTCCTCCTACAGACCCAGGCTTCATGTCCAGGTACTTCCTGGTGCCCAAGCGGATGGGGGGTTGGCGCCCCATCCTAGATCTCCACGACCTGAATCAATATCTCAGGTCTCGCACCTTCCGGATGGTAACTCTGAATCAGATCATACCATCCCTGGAGTGAAACATGTGGTTCTGTTTACTGGATCTGCAGGACACGTTCTTCCACATCCCAATCCGTCCGTCCCATCAGCGATTCCTCCGCTTCAGGGTTGAAGGGACCCTGTACGAATTCCGAGCCATGCCATTCAGTCCGTCATCGGCCCCAAGGGTCTTCACCAAGTGCATCGCAGTGGTGGCAGCCCATCTCCGGTGTCGGAGTTCGAATTTACCCTTATCTCGACAACTGGCTCTTGGCAGGTTCCTCCCTCCAGGAGATGGAGAGATGCAGGGATCTGGCTTTTCGAACCTGCTCCCAGCTAGGCCTCCTGATCAATGAGGCCAAGTCTGAACTTGCGCCCTCTCAGGTGATGGGTTTCATCGGGGCAGAGCTCGACTTTCGTCAAGCCAGAGCTCAGCTCCCAGTGGACAGGGCAGCGGTTCTATCCTCCTTTGCCCAGTCATTTCTGGTTGGGCACTTGTGCCCTGCCTGGGACTTCCTGCGCCTTCTGGATTACATGGTGGCGTGCACCTCAGTGGTCCATTGGGTCAGATGGCACATGCGCCCTCTCTAGTGGGAGCTGGCCACTCAGTGGACTCAGCGCTATGGTCACTCCGACCAGTTGATCACTGTGACCCAGAAGATGTGGGACGCTCTCCAGTGGTGGACCACTCCAGAATGGTTGAGAAGGGATCCCGGTTTGTCCGCCCCCAAGCCGGCCAGTGCGTTCTCAGGACCCGATCGTCTCATGGGCTGGGGAGCCCACATGGGGACAACAGAGCCCACGGGTTCTGGACCCCCAACTAGTCCCGATGTCACATCAACCTATTGGAGCTCATAGCAGTCAGACTGCCACTGTCCAGACGGACAATACTACGACCATGTACTGCCTCAACAAACCGGGCAACACGCACTCCCGTCTGCTGTGCAAGGAGGCGCTCCACATCTGAACCCTTGTGAGCCAGTTGAAAGCGGACCTCCTAGCCATTCATGTGGCAGGAGTCTCGAACCAGCTGGCGGATGCTCTCAGTCACATAGGCCAGACAACCTACAAGTGGTCTCTCCATCCAGAGGTAGCTTACAGTCTGTTCTCCCATTGGGGCAAACCGTTGGTGGACCTGTTTGCCTCCAGGGAAAACACCAAGCTGAGGCTGTACCATGCCTGCCCTCCTCAGCAGGGTTTGCTGCAGGGGGATGCCTTCTCGAGGTCATGGACCCCAGGCCTCCTCTGCACCTTCCCTCCGTTTCCCTTGATCCACAAGGTGTTACCTCAAGGTGAGGAGGAACAAGGCGAAGGTGATCCTGGTAACCCCAGATTGGCCGCGCCAGTTCTGATACCCAGATGATCGCGGCCTCAACTGCAGGCCCCGGAATGGCTTTGTACACACCTGGACCTGATATCTCTGAACCAGGGGAAGGTATTCCATCTGGACCTTCATTCCCTGCACCTCACAGCCTGGTACCTGAGTGGCTAGAGTTCCAAGCTCTGGGTCTTTCTGAGGATGTCTACATCGTTGTGGAGGCATCTCGTAAGGAATCAACCAGGAAATGTTACGTCTTCAAATGGAAGAGATTTTCCATTTGGTGTCAGGGTAAGAGTCTGGACCCCTTATCCTGCTCTGTGGCTAACATTCTCGACTACCTTTGGTCTCTCTCCAGCGGGGGTCTGTGGTCATCGACCCTTAGGGTGCACCTGGCAGCCATTTCTGCTTACGAACGCAGACGGTCAACCGTGCTTATTAACTGGGGAGACAGTCGCCGGGCGCTTCTTCAAAGGCTGCCTGAATACATATCCCTCCAGTGCGTGAGAGCTTCCCACCTCCGTGGGATCTGTTGCTGGTTTTGGCAAAACTCATGGGCAAGCCATTCGAACCCATGCACAAGTGTGAGCTCTCACACTTGTGGAAGACTGCCTTCTTGGTGGCTATCACGTCTGCCAGAAGGACAGGGGAGCTCCAGGTGCTTTCGGTGGACTCCCCTTATCTGGTCTTTCACAGGGACAAAGTTGTCTTGCGCCCCCACCCGAAATTCCTTCCGAAGGTGGTATCAGAGTTTCATCTTAACTAGGTGTTAACTTTGCCAGTGTACAACCCTAATTACACCGCTGACGCTGAGTACAGGCTCCATACCTTGGGCTTGAGATGTGCTCTCTCCTACTATAAGGAGAGGACGGCGGAAATTCGTGGAGAGGTTCGCCAGCTGTTTGTCACCTACGCTGAAGCCACATCTGGCAGACCTGCAGCCAAGTGGACCATTGCAAGGTGGTTTACATCTTGCATAGGTCTGTACTATGAGTTGGTGGGCAAGGAGCCTCCCAGAGGGATAAGAGCTCATTCTACCCGCCATACTGTTGCATTGGTGGCTGCCTCCAAGGACATCCCTATCCAGGAAATCAGTCGGGCTGCTACCTGGAAGTCAGCAAACACCTTCATTACCCACTACCACATCTACCTTGAGTCACGCTGGGATGCTGGTTTTGGGGCCTCGTTTTTCTCCAGTCTCTGTTTCCTAAGTAAGGGGTGTGCACCTTGCCTTCCTCCTTCCGGAGAACTGCTAGGAGTCTGCTAGAGAGTGTGGATGAAAAACATATCCACGCTCCTAGAAGAACAGGTTACTTACCTGTAACAGTAGTTCTAGGAGTGATATGTCGTTCATCCACATGCACCCACCCGACCTCCCTGGCTTTAGGCTCACAACCTTGCTTCCAGCAGGCTAAGATCTGGCGTCGTGGGGCGGAGCCGAGATATTTACCACCTGGGTGGGTGGGAGGAGCTAGCTTGAAGACGTCCGGCCGGATTTAAAGGGGAAAGGGACATGCCAGAGAGTGTGGATGAACAACATATACCAATCCTAGAACTACTGTTACAGGTGAGTAACCTGTTCTTTTGTGGCTAGTACACCTCGCCTGGTAAACAAAAACTAAATAAATAAATTTATGTAACAACTGCCAGTATAGCCTAGAGGTTAGAGGAACGAGGTGTGAACGAGACTGGTACATCAAGCAGACCAGACCTGAGTTTGATTCTCACAACCTCCACTTGCATACTGTGTGACTCTGAGCAAGTCACTTAACCGCCCAGTGCTCCCAGGTTGCCCCTGAAAACAGGCACTTGTGCCTAGTGGCCCTTAACCGGTTACCAAAGACAAAAATAAAATAAAAATAACATTTTACTCTGAGGTTGTGCATTATTCCTTAATCCATGTCAGCAATGACTAATGCACTGACAGAGGAGAGAGAGAAATAAATCCTTAAGTGATGATGAGGCAAAAACAAACAATTAGATGAGTGATGGAATCATAAACTGTGAATGAATTTCTTGACCGTATATTATGCAACGAAAAGGCTGTTAATTTTGGGCAGCAGTTTGAAACAACTCGGAGTGCTTGTGTGATGGCAACAGAAGGAACGCACATCACCATCAAATGTGGACACTGCAGAATGCTCACTGGTAGAGTTTATGGGATGGCAGTCCTCCCCCAACCTCCATGTAAGTCGAGGCATTCATTGAGCACATAAAACAAAATAATAAAAATTGCCATATGCCTTGCATGTACTGAGACCAGGAGGAGTCTGAGTGAAAGTGATCAGCTTGGCTGATTTACTCACTTTCAGTCAGACTCTCCATGCATCCCAGCTCAGCTGACAAATATCGCAGTTGCTACAGGACTTCGCTATTTTTACATATTTTGACCCCAGATTTTCAACATAGCCTTCTTATGACTCCACCTCACGAACAGCGGCAATGAAAATGTTAAAATCTTGCCTGAATGGTGATTTTGCAAAGTGACCGCAAAATCGCCTTTCAGGCTAGATTTGCATAATTCCACCACAGTTGGTCATAAGGTATGGTCCCAAAAAGGCCATGTTGAAAATTTAAGGGTCAAACTAAACGATACTGACATGGTTAAGTTCAAAACCCTATTGAAATACATTATACTGCACTTGCCTTGTTCTCATATTACCGTTGGCGGGTCCAGCAGCAAGACATGTCTTCGATCAGAAAGTGGATCTACACCATGGGACATGGTCAGGTGCGTGAGGGTATTTGGGGGTGTGTGTGGGGAGTCTGTGAGGTGGTGGGTGATGAGTGGGAGGTTGGGGTGGGGTTGGGGGGTCAGATCTCCAAGGGACCGTTTTCTTTGTTACAGGTTTACAAAAAAAAGAGGGATGGTTTTCTTTATTACAGGGGGACTTGCAGGGGACATTCTGACACTGAGGATTTGGCATCTCCGTGTCAGGCTACAGTTTGGTGGCACCGGGGGGGTGGGCATCCTGGTGCCAGTACGTATTTAGTTGGGGGGGTGACCTGGATGGGAGGGAGGTGAAGACGAGAATCTGTGTGCCGGGGGTGGGCACCCTGTCTGACCAAATAATAATTCTGTAAAGATTGGGAAGGGTGGGTGTGCGACCTGGAGGGGAGATGGAGAAAGAAACTAGGGGGAAAAAGAAGCGTGTCTGTTTAAGAAACAGGAGCCCTAGCGGGCGCCAAAGCAGCTTCCAGCCTCCTCAGGACATGGCTCTTCTCTGGCCACAGTTCCCGGCTTCAGCTGTGGCTGCAGGATGCAAGGAGCCCTAGCGGGTGCCAAAGCGGCTTCCAGCGTCCTCGGGACGTGGCTCTTCTCTGGCCGCTGTCCCCTCCTTCAGTTCCGGCCGCAGGATACAAGAAGCCCCTGTGGGCGCCAAACTGGCTTCCAGCCTGTTCTGGGCGCAGCTGCTCTCTGGCCACTGTCTCCTCGTTCAGCTCCGGCTGTATGGGATACAAGGAGCCCTATTGGGTGTCAAAGCAGCTTACAGCCTCCTTGGGATGTGGCTCTTCTCTGGCCTCCGTTCCCTCCTTGAGCTGCAGCCACAAGATACAAGGAGTCCTAGCGGGTGCCAGAGCGGCTTCCAGCCTCCTCGGGACGTAGCTCTTCTCTGGCCGCCGTCCCCTCCTTCAGCTCCAGCTGCAGGATACAAGGTAATTCAGCACTCTCCCTTCAGAGCTCCGGACTGAACCCCGGAGTACGGCTCTTGCCCTCATTGGCTAGCACCCGGAGACCTCTGCCCCACCATTGGCTGTACCCGGACTAGGCTCCCAGTGATTGGCTGTACTAGGAATCCCATTCTTTTCTATACAAGCTTGGTCTTCTCTGGGAACATTAATTGGGACCGCACTTTTTTTCTGCTGCTTCCTCCAACTCAGATTTTAAAAGTTAATTAGTGCTTGCTCCGAACTTTCCTAGAGTATTACTGTTAAATGCTGCTTAAATTAATTTGGCCTGGAATTTCCTAGCGTATTACTGTTAGATGTTGCTTAAATGAATTGGCCAGGAATTAAAATTGTGATTGCAGCACACTCAGCCCATTTCTGTGACTTTTCAATGCTTGGCTGCAGTATCTGTGGATGCAGCTGTTAAATTGTCTGAGTCAGCATAGGTTTATACTGTCATAGAATTTTTAAGCAGTTAATTAGTGCTGGCTCCGAACTTTCCCAGTGTATTACTGTTAAATGCTGTTTAAACTAATTGGCCAGGAACTAAAATTGTGATTTACAGCACTCTTAGCCCATTTCTGTAACTTTTCAGTGCTTAGCTGCAGTATCTGTGGATGCAGCTGTTAAATTGTCTGAGTCAGCATAGGTTTATACTGCCATAGAAATTTTAAGCAAAAGTCTATCAATTGTAGAGCTGATCTCTGCTGTAAATTCATGTCTCTCTCCCCTCGCTCTGCCTAATTTCAGCTAAGCTCCCCCCATCCTTGCCCCCTTCCTTACTTTAACTTCTTGTTTTCTCATTGCCGTTGCTAGAGTTCCCTTTCTCTGACTACACTGGATCCTGCCCCCGCCTGCACTCTGGGGCCCTCCCACCGTTTAGCACTTCTTTGCCCCTCTACCAACCACCTGCAGCTTCTCAGTCTCCCTCCTGCCCACCTTTTGCCCTTAACTTAAAACTAATTCCCCTTCTCCCTTTGTTCTCTCTTCCGCAGGAGCTCTAGTGGGCTCCAAAGCCAAAGCGGCTTCCAGCCTTCTTGGGGCATGGCTCTTCTCTGGCCGCCGTCCCATCCTTCAGCTCTGGCCACAGGATACAAGGTAATTCAGCAGTCTCCCTTAGGAGGTCCAGTCTGAACCCTGGAATAAGGCTATAGCCCTCATTGGCCAGTACCCAGAGACCTCTGCCTCACTATTGGCTATACCCGGACTAGACTCCCAGTGATTGACTGTACTAGGAATCCCAATCTTTTCTATGCAAGCTTGGTCCTCTCTGGGAACATTAATTGGGGCCGCGCGTTTTTTTTCAGCTGCTTCCTCCAATTCAAATTTTCTCCCGCCCCCCCCCCATTAAATCCAGTTAAACCACACCCCACCCTCTTCCCACCTTCTCCAATTGGCACCTTTTCTAACTTTAAAGCGATCTTCTGAACAGTTCCCAGATCCCCCCTCGTTTTTTATTTTTCTCTACTCCTCACTCTGCCCTTGCATTTCATCCCTTTTTTCTGCATTATCTATTTTCTGTCCTGCCATGCTCTGGTGACCCGTACTCCTTCAGGTTCTGCAAGTCCTCCCGAAACACCTACCGGTCCTATCTGAGCCTCCCCCACCCTCACATTGCAGCCGGTCGTGGGATATCCTGGAGCGTAACCCTTCGCCAGGCGGTCCCCTCCTCCAAAGGGGAAGGCACCGGGGTTGGGCGGTCCAGCGCGCTCACGATAGGGCCCAGGGATGCTGCTGAGGGGACAGGGGGCTCACTGACGGCACAGGAGGTGTCTGGGGGACAGAGCCGTCATCCGGTGGCCACCTGAGCAGTATTTACGCTTTTCTGGTTCCCCTTTCGCAAGACTTGTGTAGTGCCTCCAGTCTCCACTGGGGTCCACTACTGAGCGAGGCCCCAAACGCACCTCAGGATAGGAGAGCAGTCCATCGGACGCTCAATCCTATCCTCCTCTGCTGACCCCCGGCGTCCCGGGTCGGCGGCGTGGTTCGAGGTGTGGCATCCAGCACTTCAACCCTCTGCACCACCGGGCTAGCCACATTTCACCCCTTTTTGATGTCTTCTACTTTCTCTGTTTTCTGCTACATCCTCTGTAACTTCTAGCACAGTGTTCTTCATAAAAAGTTTGCTTTCTAATAATGTGTCAAATACTGACATCTACCATTACAAAGTCACCAGATACTAATTTAAACATTACTTTAACAATAATAATCAATATCTCACCCTACCAACACTGCTCCAAATCAGCCTCCACCCTTGAGTTACGTACCTTCTGCAATACAACACCCTACCTCACACCAAGTATGGATAAGGGGCAAATCGTGCATCCCCTCCCCCCACCAATCCCTGATATGTTAGTTGCCAGCTCCATAGTCAAGTATTGCATACCAAAATAAATAACTGGACGCAGTTACTAGCGAACCTAAAGAGGCAGGCTATACATATGGCTTGGATACTTTTACTTCTCTCTGGGAATATCCACCCGAGTCCTGGCCCCATGACAGATGCAGCAGCCCAACCAATTGCTACAGCTCAGCCTAGCAGGCACAGTGGGCTAACCCTCGCCTCCATTAATATTTGCAGCCTCATGGCAAAACTTGATGCACTACAAGTTTGGATTACCCAACACCAGCTGGATATCGTATTGGTAGTCGAAACATGGCTTAATCCTAGGATTGATGACACGGCCCTTCAGCTGCCAGGATATACCTCATTCAGACTTGACAGGATAGCCAAGCACGGGGGTGGTTGCGTTCTCTACCTAAAGGAGCACATACAGGACCAAATGTTGCCTCCCATCGCCACCAACTGTAGTACCCAACTTCTAGTGATAAAAGTATTACTCAGCACTAATGGCAAAATAGTAATTGTGGCATCAGTTTATATCCCCGACCTACCCAATGGTTTCAAAATTGTCCAGGGCTACCTTGCTGATCAACCAACAGAACCCGGAACTGTTAATGATGGGGGATTTCAGTATTAATTGGACATCCCCAGACACTGTCCTTTAACAAGATGCACTGCTAGCCCTAAACTTTATATAACTGTGAACTGCCCCACTCGCCTAAATTATCATACAGGAACAAGTTCTGTTCATGATCAACTGGATTATCACCAACCAGATGTTGAGAATAACTCACACTACAGTCCTCCTGGATTCCCTCAGCGATCATTCTCCCATCCTTTTTAGCTGGTCAAATTAGTCCCCCAAAGTACCAATTAGAACAGTCTTGCACAGATTATTGAAAAAAGGGAACCTGGCTGCCTTGGAAACGCACCTTGGGCTTCTTCAAGATCGGAGCTTCTTAGACATAGCAGAAGACGTCGACACTCCTTTAGAAGGGTTCATACTCAGATTCAGTGAGTCCTGTAATATGTATGCCCCCCACACAAAATGAACGGTACGAGACTCCTGCAACTCCTGGATCTCCCCCCAACTCCTAGAAATGATGAAATATTGAGATGACCTGTGGGCTAAAGCAAAAAGTACTGGCTCCCCCGGCTGACACCCAGAATTACAAAACTGCTCAGAACAAGTGCACTTGGGCAAGCAGGAAAGCTAAAAGCCAACATTTCAGAACTAAACTTACTAACTCCTGGGGAGACAGCCGTAGGTTCTGGGAAAACATTAAAACTTTATCAGGTAAACCTAATAAACCCACCCTCCGCCATACTAAAGATGGATGGTACCTCCACCCAGGACCCTAGTGTCATCACCAGTACATTTTAAAAAGGCATTCACCAACCTCAGCAGTGTTATGCCCACTGATTTCTTCCAAGCCTTGAGCAACGACAGTCCTTCAGAGGAGCCTATTCTCATTACTAGTTCACCTCCACCATTCTACCTGAAAATCATCACTCCAGAAAAAAGCAAAAAAGTACCTAATTAAAGTGCTTGGCAATACCAGAGCAAGTAGCACACCCTTGATGATATTCTCATTCCACTGACCAAAATCTTAAATCTGTCCCTTATCACTGGTAAATTCACCAGACTATGGAAAGCAGCGGTGGTCACACCTGTCCACAAAAACGGTGACTGGGCCCTCCATTCTAATTAGCAACCTATTTCCATACTCCCCCAAAAAAAAAGTGCTAGGCGATAGTATCGGACCAATTGTCAGACTACCTAGACAAATATCAGCTACAATGCCGTCAGCAATACGGCTTCCGTAAGCAACATGGCACTTCAGTTGCCCTTGTTGAGTTTACTGGATATAGTCACAGCGCTTTAGGGTGGGGGCAACCTATAGAGACTTCACCAAGGCCTTCGACACCGTTAACCACAAAATGCTCCTGAACCAACTTTCCTGGATGGGTCTATCTGCAGAATCAGTATCCTGGTTCAGAAGCTACCTTTCAGGGAGAGTGCAAAGAGTGAAAATCCAATCTGTCCTCTCTGATAATTTGCCCATTACTACAGGGGTGCCCCAGGGCTCAATTCTTGGCCCACAACTCTTTAGTTTGTTTCTTAACCATCTCCCCCAAGTAGTAAAAGACCATGTTTTTTATTATAAGCTGACGATGCTGTACTCTATTCAAGTCAGCACGACCCTGTGGTGCTCAAATCAGATGCAGTCGGATTTCTCCGCAGTAGAACAATGGTTCCTGAAATCCAAATTACTGCTTAACTACATGAAAACCAAAACCATGTTGTTTGCTTCTGCCAATAATAAACACAGATCTTATCCGCTACAAATTTGCAACAGTCTCTGTTCCCCCCCTTGAAATGGTACAAAGCTTCAAATATCTTGGTGTAACACTAGACAGAATTCTCACACCTGACATTGATATTGTTGCTAACACAGCTAATGCTAAACTGGGTCTACTCTTCCGAAATAAGCACTGCCTTACCAATGAAGCTCTAAAAATTGCTGTCTCAAGTTCAGTGCGATCAATCATTGATTATGGCGTAGTGGTAGATGGTGCCGCAACCCACACAGCGCTCCAGCGGATTAAGACCACGCTTAATAAGGCCTGTAGACTTGTGCTGGGGGCAGACTGGCTGACACACTCATGTCTGTACGCACAGCTTGGGTGGCTCAATCTGGAGTGCAGATTACAATATCGCGTCTGGGCCAAGAAATCCACCCTAGGAATTACCCCCTCCCCCCGGAAGTGCGAAATCTCCTCACAACACCCAGTGCTGCCAGAAGTACTAGGGGCATAAACAACCATACCCTTAAAATCCCCTTCCGCCATACCTCTCAAGGCCAACGATCATATGAATACCATGTGCCGCTCCAGCTTAACTCTCTGGGGGAAGACTTTCATAAAGAAACCAAGCTAGGGCAGTTTATGTCAAACCTCTGTGCACTTCTAGCATCTACCAGTGGCTATGACTGTGGCAACTAACTCCCTGACACTGCCACCCTTCCCTACCTTCGCTGTGAACTACCTCTACCTCTTCCCATACCTAGGTCCCCCTGTTACTAATACAACTTCTATCCTTCTACTGTCCACTTCTATTCAGTTTCCACCCCAGCCATTTCCTTTCTCCCCTGATTACCTCCTCTCTCCCCATCTAATTTAATCTGTCCCAGCTCCTGTATCTTGCTCTCCTTCCCTACCCCCATCCTCGCTCCTTATGCAACTTCTCCCCTCCTGTTACTGCTCCTCCCCCTCCACTCTTATCCACTTCCTTCTCTCTTCATTCTCAGCACTCTGCCCCATCCTGCACTTTTCTCTCTGACACTCAGCAACGAATACTATACTGTCCTATTGTACATAGACGAAAGATCTGTTGTTAAAGTCTTGCTATGGTTCTCCTCACCATTTGATTTGCAAGCAATAACACACTCCGAGGTGTGGGTTATCTCCTGATAAGAGAACGCCCAGGTGCGAAGTGACTCGTGCCTTTTGTACCTGGGAGTGCTCTTATCAGGTGATAACCCACATCTCGGAGTGTGTTATTGCGCTTATAAAATGGGCCCTGAAGTAATTATTTATTGGGGAAAAAACAAAAATTATACAAAAATTATAAAATATAAAAAAAATGGTTTAATAACACAAGTAGTAAAAAGTAGTCCCCCTATGAAGTCACAGTTAAGTTGGCAGTACAGTGCTTTACTGTTTACTGATTTAGATTGGTTTAAATCCTCCTGTGACATTTTTGTATTGTTTTTCCTGTTAAATGATGAGAGTACTGGGTTTTAAGACTGAGCTTTCACTTACACTGACAGCTGCCCCATCTGTGATCTTGTCTGGTGAGGTTGCCATATCTGAGTTGCTACTCCGTCCCCCCGCATACTCAGACTCACAAACACAGAATAATAATTTTCTTTAGTTTTTTTAAAAGGACAGTCAGAGCATGAACCAGTAGGAGTATGGGGAGCAAGTGTGTTGCCTGTAAGATCGATCAAGGCGGATTGGGAGCAAGTGTGTCCCTCTGGAGCCACCATAAACAGCGCTTCTGGCTGGCTGGGTTTCTGAAAGTAAAACAGTTAGGTTTTGTACATCACGCACCTGTTTGTGCCTTGAATTGCAGGTTTCTTTTTTTTTATATCGCAGTGGCATTGTGTGGACAAAATGGAGTTTTTTTGGTGAGAGTGACTGTTTTTACATTGGGATTTCTTTGAAAGTGCATCGTGCTGGCATGCGCTGTGGTGATTACGTCGGTGACAGTTTTGTGAAGAAGAGCTGAGACTTTTGTTGGGAAACATGGAAAAGCCTTTTTTTTTAAATGTTTTGCTGTTTTTGTTTACAGGTTGTGTTGTGTGGTATCAAAGAGGTGGGGGTGGGCAGACTGGCGCTCGATCTCAGGGATGTCACGTTCAGAGGTATGCCAGCCTGTTTCTGTTTTTGGCTGGCACAGCTCACTGATTCTGTGGTGTTGTGGGGCACAGGAGTGGAGGGTAGTGCCGGTCGGCTACTATATCACCTGATAAGGACACGACTCAGATGATGCAGTAGCCAATCAGAATGGTGGATTTCTTTAGCCCATTTTATAAGCCTTGTTATTACCCATGTTCAGCCCCATCTGTTTATTTGTACTGTGTATATATCCTTTGTAGTCACCTATAATTTGTAACTGTTGTCTTTTGGTCTGTTTGTAATGACGTAGAACCTCTGTGAACGAGCCTCTGGCTCAGGGGTACTTCCGAAATGCAAATAAATAAACGTAGGTGGATGGATGGATAGATAGACAGACAGACCAGGGGATCAGTGGCTCACTGCTCCTATTGCAGGGCACAGCATGACTTCCAGCTATGGCTGCAGAAAGCAGGAAAGGCCCGCTGTTCTCCTAGAGAAAATGTGAGTGAATGGCTCCTCTCGCTAAGCTGGGCACCCTGGACTTTAGGAGGCCCAGAAAAGGTATTTCTAGCAAGTTTTTCAAAAAAACAAACACTAGAATATAGCTAAATAGGTTCTGTTTCGCTAGGTTCAGATGTATGTTTTTTGAAACTGTATCATTTTTTTAATTTTTCAGTGTTCGAGTTTAAAAGAAAAAACAGGATGGTGGGCAGCACAATCAGAATTTCTTTTTTCACATGATCAGTATTTCTTTCAGAACAAGAGGTAAATCATGAAAATAAGCACACGCTTTCCTTTGCTTACCATTCGCATTTTTACGTTAACTCAAACTCGGAAAATTTCATGAAAAGAATTCCACACTGTTTAGGCTGTAGGTGAGAGCAAAACAATATGCAGTGTTAAGTACAGGGAAACCAAATGTGTTTTTTTTTTTTGTTTGTTTGTTTTTTTTTTTCTGGTTTTTGGCGTTACATATCTCAAAAACCAAACAAGATGCCACCACAGAACATTTCACATCTCAAGACTCTCGCAGCCTGACCACACCTTCCAAATTGTGGTCTGTTTCGTTAAACAACGCCATAGTTATTAAGGTGCAAAAACTGGGGTATAACATTAAACGGCCAACTCAACCCTAACTATAGGGGCGCTACTGAACCCCTATGATATGTATATCCTGTTACTATAATTAAGCTATATATCCTGTTTTGTATGTGTGAACCCCGGGTCAGCATGTATGTTTTCTGCCCAAGAGTGAACTTGATTGTAAAAAAATCTGGAATCAACTGTCCAGAAGTTCTGACACCTTGATATTTGACAGACAGTGTAGCCTAGAATTAACACCAAGCTGTGAGCATGGAGACCCAGCTGACAGGTTCAAATCCCACAACCTCTATTTGCATAACATGACTCTAAGCAAGTCGCTTATAGTAGCAGTGACAGCAGTGAAAATGTTTGACCTATTTATTCTATTTTAGATGGCCCCTTTTCTCCTGATTTGTATGACATCCTTCTTTTCCCATTTTGAGCCTGTTTTAGCACTTGTTTCACATTTGAAATACTGAAAGGCTCTCCTTTTAATATGGCTTGAACCAGGTTTTCTTCAAAACTGTTTTTGAGCACAAGTGATCCTGTTATGTCAGGGAGCAGTGTCTGATGCATGCTCGTTCATTGTAGTCAGAAGAAAACTGACGTAAAATGATGGGTGTTCACAAACAACAGAGAATACTGATAAAAACCTGGTCTGAGCCATATTGAAAAGAGTGCTCCTTTTTTATTATTTCAACTGTGAAAATAAAAGTAGTAAAGCAGACTCAAAATGTGGAAACAAGGACATCATTCAAGTGAGGAGATAAGTGAAATCTAAAAAAAAAAAAAATTGATCAAAATTTTCATCGTCATCTTGCACTGCCGCTTTAACCTTCCTGTGCTCCCCGACACACTTGGAAATGAGTTTTGGCTCATTGTACCTTTCTTGGACTAAAATTAAATAAGCAGTTTTATTCGTATATCATCCAGTTGCTAACACACGTTTTTGCTTGGTTCCCCATAGTTGGATGACTTGCTGGAAAAAAGGAAGGAGAAGTTGGATTCTGTCATGGAGTTTCGAGTGGATGACTCGCTGTTGATAAAGAGAATCTGCGGCAGGTAGGAAGTAGTTACTCATCCTTAAAAAGGGACCAGTCAACCAGTTGTCAGCTATAAGACCAAGAAGTGTGGCCTAAGAAATAAAGGCACGGCAAACTTATGAATTCTTTTTCATTATCTTCATACCAAAATGCAAGTGGCAGTTAGATTTTGCATATACTAAACAGCAGGACCAGTGACTAAGAAAACCCAGTCTCCCTGCAGCAGATATTACATTGACTTCAGTGCTAGCCATCAGGACTAGTAAAAGGACAGTTTTACTGGTCTGATACTAAATCTGTCAGCAGTGGGTCGCTGCCAATTTCGAAACCTGAAAATTGGTTTGTAACCATATTGGTCCTTGTGACAATTTTCTATGTATACCTGTCACTGTATATTTTTTTTTTTTTTTGACACTTTATTCAGTTCTTTCCGCAGGTGTATCAGAATGCAGCAGCTAAAGGGACATAGCTAGCATTCCTGGGGGAAAATGTCAAGATTCTTATCAAAACTGACCCACTGGCTCTAATGGCAGTTTACTTTCTGTGCTGTCCATTATCATGACAGGACCCCTGGACAGTTTATGGATGAACTTAGAAACTGTCTTTTGATGTGAGGACATGGCTAGCTTTACCAGATATTCCTGTTGGACTCAGGTCTTGTAACAAAAACAAAAAAAGATGCATTTGTCCATAGTCCAGATCAGACCAGTTTTCCAACCCAACTCTCAAAACACAAAGAATGTTGAATCTGTTGTGTCAGAGTGACATACTGGATGACATTTTGGGGAGCGGGGGCAACCAGGGGCGCTAATAGAAATTTCCAGGCCCAGGACACACCTTTAGGATTGGGGCCCCCCCTCTCTCTCCCATCTCGTACAAGGGTCTAGAAAGACTGAGAGAGAGAACGAGATTGGGGGCATAGAATGGACATATCTGGCCCGGGCAAGAGGAGGGAAAACCGGAGAGAAGCTGCTGCTGTGCACATTCCAAAAGGGTCCTCTGTGGCCCACGCAGTGCACCGTTGGGACACATCACATCTCTCACGGTGGCGGCGCCCACCTCCCCTTGATCTTTAAAGGGGGAGACAGGGACCAGACTGCACTGGGTGCCAGTTGAAAGGTAGCCTCTCACGGTCTCCATCCCTACCCCCTCCTGCTGATGGTCATTATCAAGGCAGCCGTGGATATCGGACCGACTCTTAGTCTCACCCTCATCAAGCCAGAGAAGGCGGACGGTAAATAAGTGGACTGGGGACATCAGGCAGGATGCTGGGGGGTTGGGTGCCATTTAGTGGTGGGCATTCAGTCACTGCCACTGTGGGACGGCTGCTACCTGCTAGTGAGGTGATGCTTCTCCTTGAATGGGTGACATCTTGGATAGGAGTGTTGCCATGGTTTGAGCTGCAATGGGGGGGGCATGTCAGAAACGTTTGGGACACTGCGGTCTGTGTCAGGCTCGGGAGGCCAGTGACACTTGTGTTTTTTTTTGTTTTTTGTTTTTTTACAAAGGGTTTCGGCAGCACAGGGGAACAGCACACTGCAGGAGGGGGTTCAACACCACAATGTGTGTTAAATAAGTTGTTACAAAAAGGAACAGCGGCCGGAGGGGGAAGAGGGCTGGACTTAGCCTCCGGTAGATGGGTTAACAAGAAAGAGGTCCCTCATCAGATGTACTTTGTGGGCGTTGCGACCTCATCCCAGGTGCTTGCTGCTGCCGCCTCCTAATCGCAGGGCTGACTGGGCTATAATGGCACGAATCAAAGAGCCTAACAACATTGTGCCATGCTGATGTGACCAGAAAAATACATTAGAGAGCGGACCTATGGCAAGATCCAACACGCAATTAAATTTGCACAAGGCAGACTTTCCCCTCAATTACAAAAAATAATAAATTACTCTGTGTAGAAATATGTCCTACCGTATCCAGAATCTGTTTTTTTTTTTTTGTTTTGTTTTTTTTCTCTCCTCTGAGCTCATACCGCCCGCCAGGTTTGTTGTTTTTGTGTCGCTAGATTTAAAACAGTTCCTCTCCCCCCTCAAACTAATTCCACTGCCTGTTGTCTTATAGTCTGTTCCTGTATGTGTGCAGCAGCCGCCCTGCCCTATCTGCTGTGTGGCTCAGCCAGTGAGCCAAACTTACTGCTGACAGACAGAAGAAGAGAAGGAGTGGGGGGAGCGGGACACCACCGGAGTGATTGCCAATCACAGGCAGGATCCATCCCGACTGTGTGGCTGTGCTCCAGTCGTGTGTGAAGGGGCATGTACCAACCCACTCCTCCGCCAATGTTATGGTGTGGTGAGAATTCCACTATTCCTCTGGAATGCAGGTCATCAGTACTTGAAGCAGGCAGCAGCTGGGCACTGCAGTGGTCCAGGATTCCCCCTCTCTCACTTGGTGTGTATAGCTTACAACTGCAGAGCCCCCCAGAGTCACCGGGCCCGGGACACTTGTCCCGGCTGCCCCCCCTCCCCCGTCGGTGACCCTGGGGGCAACTGTAGGCTCTTAAGGTTAGCAGAGCCTGAAAGAGACAGTCAGGTCTGGGACCACGAACAGTTACTATCTAAGGGTTCGAGTCTGCCCTGATTCACCAGACTGCCTCATGCAGTAAGCTTATTCTGCCTTGCTAAATACCGGAGTGTGAGAGGTTTTTCTGTTTGTAACTTACTGTTCAGAACATTTAATTTTAAATTTCTCTAGAATTATTGCTCTCCATAGTTCTTGTATAGTGTCCTGTATTATCCGTGTAAATATCTGGAAGAATTTTTTTTGTTTGTTTCTTTATTTATTAGTCTTACCTCCTTGGCTGGGGTGTTCCTATGGTTCCCTATGTTCGGTCCAACTGGCGGCTCCTGCACTGGGCGCCGTGCCCAAGCTGCCACCTTCTTCCTTCTCCCTCTCTAAGGCCACATCGCGGAAGGCCAAGGGGTCAGGGCCAGAGAGAGCTCCTGGAGCGTCTGGTGCAGCGCCGCATGCCGACCTTCATTTTTTTGTGCCGGATGATTCAGCCATGTTTTACTAAGCACCCCGGTACAGGCGCAATGACAAAGGACGCTGCGGCACACACTCCCGCACATTGGACGTCTGCCCACACTGACCCCACTGTTTCTCCACAAGTTGCGCTACCCCCTAGTCACCACCAGGAGTGAGTACCTTCACAGTAGTACCTCCTCACCCTCCTGGAGGAGGAGAGCAGTCTCAGGGATACTAAAGGTTAGAGGAATGGTCAAATGTATGGCAGCTTAGATTCAGTGCTAAGAAGTGCAAGGTAATGCACCTGGGAAACAAAAACCCAGGCGAAGAGTACACAATGGGGGGTGAGATACTAACAACAACAAAATGGAAAGGGACGTGGGGGTAGTCATATCAGATGACTTAAAGGTGGCAAGCAATGTGAGAGGGAAGTAAGGAGGGTTGGGGGGATACTGGGATGCATAGGGAGAGGCATCACCAGTAGAAAACAGGAAGTTGTTATCCCTCTGTACAGACAGCTGGTGAGACGCCATCTGGAGTACTGTGTGCAGTTCTGGAGAGCCAATCTCCGCAAAGACATAGACAAGATGGAAGCTGTCCAGAGGAGGGCAACTAAAATGGTGCAGGGACTGCACCAGAGGACCTATGAAGAGAGACTAAAGGAGCTTAATATGTATAGCCTCGAGGAAAGGAGGGAGAGGGGGGGACATGATAGAAACTTTTAAGTACCTCAAGGGAATCAACAAAGTCCAAGAGGATAGCATCTTTAAAAAAAAAAAAAAAGGTGTGCAAGGACAAGGGGACACAATTTGAAGATGGGGGGGGTGGCTCAGAGGTAATGTAAGGAAGTATTTTTTTCACAGAGAGGCTTGTGGTTGCATGGAACGGCCTTCCAGAGGAGGCTGTGGAGTCAAAAACAGTGGTTGAATTCAAGCATGCATGGGACAGTCATAAGGCAATTCTAGGAGGTGGGGTAGAAAGAAGTAGGCTGCTGGTTAACTAGGATCTGCAGCTTATCCATTAGGTAGGGGAAATGGGCAGACTGGGTGGGCCAAGCGGTCCTTATCTGCCGTCAAATTCTGTGTTTCTAATGGAGAACATTACAGGTGAGATACAATAAAAGAACACACAAAGCAATTCCAGTAATACAAAGGTGTACAAAGGCTTTCAATTAGTTACAATTAGTCTAGTATATAAATAATAAGGTACTGCTAGGGGTTCTAGGGAGCGATACCTGGGGGGGGGGGGTGGCTGCTGGGGGAGAAGGCAGTCCTGAAGGACGTTGTCTGAAAATTGGGCCAGGCGGAGCTCTAGGTATGGGCCAGTCAGGGACATTTACAGCTCCGAGTGCCAGTGAGGTGGTTTCGGAGGGTGATTTTTGAAGGGGCCGATTTTGGGGATGTTTGTGATATGAGTGAGGAGGGAGTTGTACCAAGAGGGGGCTCTGTGGTGGAATGATGTTTGGGCGAGAGAGGTCCTGGCTCTTGGGACCTGGAAGGTGGCTTTGGTTGTGCTTTGGGTGGCGACCGAGTGGGAGGCCAATTTTAGGGATGCTGTAACCTCTGGGGAGAGAGCCCAAGTAGTGATTTTTTTTTTTTTGCCAGTATACAGTTGTGGTAGCGCAGGCGCCATCAAAGGTGAGTAAGTTCGAGGAGGAGTAGAGCTGGCATGTGTGCGTCCTGCTGGGGGCACCGGTCAGGAGCCTGCAAGCCTTGTTGATCGAGGTTTGGACTTGGGTGAGGGCGGTGGGTCAGCAGTCACATAGATAGGGTGCCCGTAGTTGACCAATGACAGGATAGGGGAGGTGGTAGCCAGCCGGCGGGCATTCTGAGAGAGGCAGTCTTTGTGGCAGTAGAGGAGTCCAGTCCGGGTGTTTACAGCAGTGGACAGGGAATTAAGATGAGAGTTGAAAGAGAGCCGAGTTGAAGGTGATGCCCAGATATTTGTATGCAGACACCTGTTCAATGGGGGTGCAGGGTGCTGGGGAGGATAAGAAGGAGGGCGTATCTGGAGTTCCACTCTGATGGTGGGCAGAAAGCATAGATTTTGTCTTCTTGAGATTCAGAACTAGACAATGGTCGAGGAACCATTTTTCAGCTTGGCTGAAGGTGAGTTGCATAGAGTTCTGGAGGGTGATTGGGTCAGGGTGGGAAGTGACGAGAACCGCATCGTCTGCATATAGGAGCATACTGCCCGAGCTGGAGCTGGAGCTGGGAAGGGTGTTTAGAAAGAGACCGAACAATGTGAGATGCAGGATGGAACTCTGGGGGACACCTGAGTGAACAGGTAGGGCAGCTGATAGGGTACCGTTTATCTTGACCCGTTTGGGATCTGGCATGGAGGTAACTGGAGAACCAGACAAGGGGGCCAGATGAGAAGCCTAGTTGATGGAGGGAGTCAAGCAATAGGGTGTGAAACACAGTGTCAAAGGCCTTAGATAGGTCACTGAACACTGCCCCAGCAACGTCCCCAGAGTCAAGTGCAGAGTGTATTTGCTGTGAGAACTCTAGGAGGGCTGTGGTGGTACTTTGTCCAGGGCAGAAGCCATGCTGTTCTGGACATAGTATACTGTATTTGGTTTATATTCCATGAGTTGGGTGAATACTATTTTTTCCAGGGCTCTAGAGAGTGGGGGGAGGATGGAGATCGGTCTGTAGTTATTTGGTAATGTGCCAACTCTTATGAATTGGGGCAATTTCAGCCAATTTCCAGGCGCTCAGGAATTGACTGAGGCACAGAGACTGGTTTAACAGGTCGGTGAGAGGGGCTAGCATGATATCTAGAGTTAGACGGAGAATCCTGGAGTCAGTGGGGTCACAGCTGGGGTTGTGGCTGAAGAGGGCTTTTAGTAGGAGTGGTTTGGCTTCATGGGGAGATATGGTGCACAGGAGAAATGGGTGGCGATTCAGGGTGGGGGGTTTGAGTAGGGATAGGGTCAAAAAAGTGGACAGGAAAGACTGTACCTAGGTCAGAGAAAGTCGTGTTGAGGCAGTCAGCAGTGTGTGGGGGGTCAGTGGTAATAGCGCCGTTGACAGATATCTGAGATGGGGGGGAGTGAGTTTTTCCATTGAGCTCCTTAATATTATCCCAGAACGCATGCGCAGAGCCTCAGGAGGCGGTCAGGGTGGTTTGGTAGTATTTGGACTTGGCTTGCCTTATAGACGAGGTGCATTGGTTATGAGTGGCATTATAGGCCTGTCTGTCCACTGTCCTGCCTGACTCGACAACGACATGCCAGAGGTTGTCTTGCTTCCTCAGTTGTTGAATAAAGGAAGGCGAAATCCAGGTGGCATTATGTCTTTTGGAGCAGGTACTTGTAAAGGGGGCCAAGAGGTCACAGGCCTTGCAGAAGGCTCTGGTGAAGTAGGCTAGCACAGTGTCTATATGAGTCGCGAGTGAGATCGGGGACCAGTCAAGTTGGGCTAGGTACTGCTTCAGTTTACTGAGGCCCCATGGGCAAAAACGGCGGTGGGAGGTGACTTCGCATGTACGTTTTTGCGTGGGGGAGAACCAGAAACAGAGGATAGGGGAATGGTCACTGAGGGAGTTAGCTAGGACATTAACAGTCTTGATTTTGTGGGGGCGGTTGGAAAGTATTATGTCAAGGAGGGAGCAGGTGCCACTTGACTGGTTAAATCTGGTAGGAAGAGTGACTAATTGAGCTAAGTCAAGGGCAGTGAAGGAGTCCTTTATGTTTGCAGCAGTGGAGCCTAGCCAGTTGACACTGAGGTCACCTAGGACGAGCTGCTCAGCTTTGTGGGGCAGGGTAGAGAGATGGTCAGTAAGGGAGTGGATTGCTGGTCCTTGGGCCCATGGGGGTAGGTATGTATGTAGTGGTAAGATAGGGCCCCCAACCGGGTCAAGGGAGATTTTTAAGGTGATGGCTTGGGCACCGTGACCAAGCTTGGGGGCAGGGAGAGCATGGCTAAGGAGGGAATCACGCAAGTAGACTGCACATCCACCACCACGCTTACCAACTCGATCCTCTCGGAACAGGGTGAAACCAGGGAGGGAGACAGCTGAGTCAGGTGTTGATGCAGAGAGCCAGGTCTCCAATTTAGCAATGATGTCGGGCCTGTGTTGTGCGTCCCAACACTGGAGTGCAGCAGTTTTCTATTGCAGTTAGTGTCCTTCACTTGGTAATAATCGTGGATATGTTCGGTCCACACTGTTTGGCGTGTCCTTTGCCCTTAAGACTCTTGCTGGAAGGTCTTAAAGCTGGCTCCTCCCACCCACCCGGGTGGTGTAACCTTTGGCTCCGCCCTATGATGCTTGATCTTCCTTTCCGCTGGAAGATGCAGGTTCCCTCCTTACCGCTCTCGTGTTCAGTAGGCCCTGACTTCAAAATCCTTGGATTTATGAACATACCAGCACACATTAACAACGATCACTTCGTGATTGCGACCATCATGGTAGATAAATCTTCTCCGCTGCCACATGCGTATATTGGCTGGGTGTCGGCCATGACACTCAGGCCTGTTAATTGTTTTGCTTTTTACCTGAACGTCCTGGACGATCATCTCGCATGGCTGAAATTGGGCAGGCCGGAGAAATGGAACCCGCTGGTCAAATCTAAAGAGGCCCGATGGTCGGTCTCGGCGGCTGCGGGGTCCGCTGAACAATTGCAGACTTTAGAGGAAGCAATGGCTCAAGCCGCGGATCGGTCCTCAAAGTCCTTTTTTTATTCTGCTCAACTTTGGCTCCACATTCTCCGGTTCCTTTCGGGAGATGTACCTCTCCCTTTCCACCAAGGGTGCGGGGCCTTTGGGCTCGCATGTCTCTTGGTCCCATAAAAAGGACAAGGAACCAAGAGAATCTTCGTCTCACCAATGACGTTCCTGGGATTGTGAGAGATCTCAGTCCCAGGAATCACCTGTCTCAATCTCGGTCAAGACTGCAGCCTTGGCTGCTGGTTTCACGGTTCCACTGTCAAGCCAGCCGGCCCAGACACTGGACAACGATCCGGTTGAGATCATTCTCGATCCATTGTTGCCTGAGGAGGCTGACAACTCCTTAATCAGGACCCCGGTCCTGCCTCTCCCTGATGAGGAGACTCAGCCCACTGGGAAACCCATCGAGGACCCGGTCCCGGACCTAGGAGATCCACCGTTCTCCCTGGTGCCTTCCAGTCGACCCCTTCGGTCCCTCCAACGGTCGAGGTCTCGGACTCCTTCGACTGGATGGCCGAAGAAGTCACAGAAGCGCTCTAAAGCACCGACATTCTTCTTCCTCCTTGGACGAGGGGAGGCTTCGACAGAAACTCCGTCGACCCTATGAAGACCTAATGTGGCAACAGCTAATTCTGCATGGTCAAAACCCGACCTCAACTTGCACTGCACCGGCGACCCAGGTTCGGGAACGGACTCTTGTTGGCAGGGGGAGGGAGGATTGAGCATCCCAACGGATGCTGTCCTCCGTCTGGGGAGGGTTACCAGGGGTGCCTTGTGCACCCGCATCCCGAGAGAGCCATTGGAAGCACGTGCTCTCCAGGGTTCTGGCGGCTCCGTTCACTGGAGTCGGGGAAGGGGGGGACGCTGTCAGGCGCTTGGGAGAAGGCGTGCGTGAGCACGTCGCCTCTCTGGACGTACGTCCTCGTGCCGGCGCCCGGGTGGGGGGGGTCTGGGAACCACAGAAAAGCGGAAAAAGCCTCAGTGAGCCTAGATGACAGCCGCTCCAAACAGCCATCCATGTCCAGAACCCACGGGCAGATCTCCGCTGTGCAGGTGCTCCACGAATAGGAGGAGGAGGTAAGGAGTAACCAGGCACTCTAAGGGACAGACTCAGTGGTAGCAGGACCTCAGAGGGACATGAGCAATGCCCGAAGGAGTGGAGCACTGAGGGAGTACAGGGGGTATAAATGGAGCAAAGTGTCCCAAAGTAAAAAAAAAAAAAACCCAACCTCGGTTTCCATTCTGGCCATCACTTGGGTATCGCCTATAAGGCTGAAGCAGACTGCTCCGGAACCAGCTCGCACTGTTCCTCCTTCCTTGAAGCCAGTCAAAACAGTTCGGCCACAATTGACCTCTCCACCGATTTTTGGTGGAGCCGCCACCTAAACAGCCCCTGGCAGGGGTGCCTACTAAAGAATCTCGGCCTGTTCCGGGCCTCCCACATAGGTTCTCTGTTACCCTCACTCCTGACCGTCCTAGGTGAGTGGAGGGAGACTCGGGTGGCCAGCTGATTTATCTGGACTCATCGGAGTCCAGTGACTCGGACCTTCATTCCCGTCCCTTGGACGAGGAATCGGTCGGCAGTCTCACGACGGAGTAAGGCCTCTCTTCCTTTATGGAAATTCTCCAGCTTATCGCCGAATCCACGGAGATGCCTCTTGAGCCTGTACAGAAACAGGCCAAATATCCCCTTACAGATATCCTTAAATGAGGGGATTCTCTGATGGAAGCCTTTCCAGTGGCTGAGGCAATTATTGGTCCGGCTTTGGAGCTATGGCAGCATCCTGCCCTGCGCCTTCTGCATGCATGGCCTGCAAATATACGGTGCCCATAGGGTCCCTTTTGGGGTTCACAGAGCATCCCTCGCCTGAGGGTTTGGTGATCGAATCTATGTTCAGACGCTCAGGTAGTTCGGCAGATATGGATAGACCTCCGAACAAAGAGTCCAAAAAACTGGACCATTCTACCCGCAGAGTCGATGCTGCCTCTACACTAGGCCTCTGTCAGACAAGCTCGGCCGTCGTCATGGTGCGTTTCTCTCATGCCCTGTTGGGCTCCCTTGATGAGGTTCTATCTCACCTCCCTGCAGACCTCCAGACCACGGTCAAGCAGGCCCGGGGCCAGGGTCAGGCTATTGCCAAGCAGCAACTCCAGACGGCCCTGAACCTCAGGGATTTATGCACTCGTTCGGTGGTAGCCGTGGTTACCATGCGCAGTAGGGATTGGTTGAGGGTCTCCACCTTCATGGCAGATACCAAAGACAAACTAATGGACGTTTCTTTTCTGGGTACCAGCCTCTTCGGTCCAGGTGTGAACGGTCACCTCCAATACAGTGAGAAGTCCAGTGCCACCTTGGACTCCGTAACCTTTTGCACAGAAGGAATCTCAGGGTTCCAAAAAGCAGAAGAAAAAGCCATTTCTGCACCCTGCACCTGCGGCCAAGCAGCCCCACTTCGAATTGGGCAGCAACAGCAGGCACAATCTTGGCACCCTTAGCCCAAGTCCGGGCCACTGACGGCCTGTAAGCCTGAAGGTCAAGGCTCCAGTGGTACTCACTCTTGACCCTCTTTCTCTAAGCCTGCCCAGTGACAGGATGGGTTCTTTCACGTCCCAATCAGTCCGTCTCACCAGAGGTTCCTTCACTTCCTAGCAGAAGGAGCCCTATTTGAGTTCCGAGCCATGCCGTTCGGCTTGTCATCGGGCCCCATGGGTCTTCACCAAATGCATTGCAGTGGTGGTGGCCCATGTTCGGCGTCGAGCGGTTGGGGTTTACCCATATCTCGATGGTTGGCTCCTGGCGGGATTCTCCAGGCAGGAGGTAGAGAGGTCCAGGGATCTGGCCCTCTAGACCTGCACTGAACTTGGTTTCCTGATCAACGAGGCCAAGTCGGAACTCGTACCTTCGCAGGTGATATGTTTCATCGGGGCAGAGCTCGACTCTTGCTGAGCCAGAGCCCGGCTCCTGATGGACAGGGTAGAGGTTCTCTCCTCCTTTGCCCAATCATTTCTGGTTGGGCACTTGCACCCTGCCCAGAACTTTCTGCACCTTCTGGGGTACGTGGCGGCCTGCACCACCATGGTCCGATGTGCCTGGTGGGATAGCCAGTGGACTCAGTGTCACAGTCAATTTGACCAGTTGGTCACTGTGACACAGAAGATGTGGGACACTCTCCAGTGGTGGACCATCCTGGATCGCTTGCAGGAAGGAATCCCATTTGTCCGTCCCATGCTGATGGTCGTCCTCATGGCTGCTGCCTCTCTCACAGGCTGGGGAGCTCACAGAGCCCACGGGTTCTGGACCCCCGAGGAATCCCGATATATCAACTTGCTGGAGCTCAGAGCAGTCAGACAGGCACTGTCAGCATTCGCTCGGCTCCTTTGGGGTCAAGTGGTGCAAGTCCAGACGGACAGTACCATGACCATGTACTACCTCAACAAACAGGGCGGCACATACTCCCGGCTGCTGTGCAGGGAAGCACTTCACATCTGGACCCTCGTGAGCCGACTGGAGGCGGATCTCGTAGCCATCCATGTGGCAGGAGCCTCAAATCAACTGACTGATGCTCTCAGCCACGTAGGCGAGACATCCCACAAGTGGTCTCTCCATCCAGAGGTAGTACACGGCCTGTTCTCCCACTGGGGCAAACCTCAGGTGGATCTGTTCACCTCCAAAGAGAACACCGACTGAGGCGGTTTCTGTCCCCTAGCAGGGCTCGCTGCAGGGGGGTGCCTTCTTGAGGCCATGGACCCAAGGCCTCTTCTATGCATGCCTTTCTTCCACTTCCCTTGGTTCACAAGGTGATCCTCAAGGTCAGGAGGAACAAGGCACAGGTGATCCTGGTAGTCCCAGACTGGCTGTGCCAGTTCTGGTATCCAGCTCTCCTCAGCCTCCACTTCAGGCCTCCGCTGCATCTTCCAGTACGCCCGGACCTGTTATCTGTTAATCAGAGGAAGGTATTCCATCAGGACCTTCAATCCCTGCACCTGACAGCCTGGTTCCTGAGCGGCTAGAGTTCCAGGCTCAGGGTCTCTCTGAGGATGTACTCACAGTAGTGGAAACATCCAGGAAGGAGTTGACCAGGAGGTGCTATGCCTTCAAATGAAAGTGGCTTTCAATTTGGTGTCAAGGTAAGGGCCTGGACCCTTTGTCCTGTCCAGTGGCTAGCATCCTAGACTACTTTTGGTCTCTGTCCAAAGGGGGTTTTCAGTCTACGACCCTTATGGTGCACCCAGCAGCTATATCTACTTACCGGATGCGCGCCGGTCAGCAGAAGGTGGCGCAGGAGAAGGTGGTCTGGCATTTCATTAAAGGCCTTGATCTTACCTGCGCCAAATTATTCCCAAATCAGCGGAGCCGTACCTCACAAAAGCTCTGAGCCACTCCTCCTTCAGCAGCGACTCTCTAGATATGAAGCTCCTTCGACTCACCCTTCAGGAGGTCCTAAACACGCTAACTTGCATTTTAAACTGCTCCCTGTGTCTAGGTAAATTCCCCTCGAAGGGGTAATGGCGGATGATTTCCACTATCTTTAAAAGTGAGGATCGATCCAATACCAATAATTACTGCCCCATCTCCATACTCCCGCCTCTATCCAAGGCCTTAGAGTGGATTGTGTCAGACCAGCTCACTGATCACCTCACCAAATACAACTTACTCTGTAAACAACAACATGGCTTCCGCAAAGGGCACAGTACTACCACTGCCCTTCTTGAGTTTACCACCCACATACACTCTGCTTTGGACAAGGGTCACATCACTGGTGCTGTCTTCATAGACCTCACAAAGGCATTTGACACCATCACCCACTCCCTCCTACTTACCACCTTGGCCAACCTGGGCTTCTCCCATGATGCGTTGGGCTGGTTTACGGACTACCTCTTGTGAACCGGTCCCAGCAGGTTAAAATAGGGAACACCTTATCCAGTAGTCTGCCTGTCCTCCCTGGCGTTCCTCAGGGGTCCATTCTTGAGCCGCTGCTTTTCAGCCTATTCCTCAGCTCCCTCCCCATGTCCTGTCCCAGCAATCTATTACTGTACATGGATGATGCTGTCGTCTTCTCCTCCAACCCTGACCCCTTTCAACTCCACCACTCCCTCCAGGCCGCCTTTAGCTGTGCAGAGAACTGGTTCGCCGCTCAGCGCCTTACTCTCAACTATTCAGAAAACAAATTTATGCTGTTCTCCCACCCACAGAATGCACGAAAGGAGCTTTGCCCTCTAGTTCTAACTTTAAACCAGACCCCCCCTGGAGCAAGTGGGCTCCTTCAAATACCTGGGCATCACCTTGGACCATGTGCTTAACTTCCACCTTCATATTCACCACCTATCCAAGACCGTAAATGTTAGGTTGGGACTGTTGCACCGCTTCAAACACTGTCTCACCCCAGACACCCTCAGGCTTGCTGTCTCCTCTTCAGTCCACTCTCTGTTGGATTACGGTTTACTGATCTATAAAGCAGCAAACACCTCAGCCCTAGCTCCCTTCCTAAATAAAGCTTGCCGCCTCGTCCTGGGGTGTGACCGTCTCACGCACACCTGCTCATTTTATAACGATACCGGCTGGCTTAACCTTGATAACAGAATCGGGTTCCACATCTGCCTCATGGCTAAAAAAATTGCCCTTTGTCTCTCCCCCACTGGGCTAGCCCCTTTAGTCAACCCAGAACTCAAGGTGAAGCACACTCGTAGCTATGACAAGCTCCTCCTCTCAGTGCCCGCCTGCCGGACCTCCCTATTCCAAAGGTCCTTCAACTATAGGGCCCCTCGGTGGATGAACAGCCTACCCACCTCCCTGGCAAATGAACATAGACTTGGGCCATTCAGAACCCACCTTAGGAAACATCTCCTGACTTCAAGAACCTGCAACTGCCTTTGAGTTTATGATGGCCTTTGACGATGGCCCCTGGCTTGACTCTGCCGCCTCCCCCTCCTGCTTCTCAGCCTAACCAGAGACTGTTAGAAATCGTTTCGTATCTGTATCAACCTGTTTTGTGTAGGACCTTCACTAAGTAATCCCTAGTATTTGAATGTTTGCCTTACTGCTTATTGTAACTTAATCTGAACTTTATCACTGATCTATTGTTAGTTATGTCAGTCTGTACCTTATCTCTGTGACATGGATCCTTTGTAAATGAATCTATGACTCAAAGGTGTTTCCGAATTTCAAATAAAACAATAAAACCTATCCTCTCCGGTGCGTGAACCTCCACCTTCATGGGATCTACTGCTGGTATTGGCAAAGCTCATGACCAAGCCATTTGAGCCAATGCACAAGTGTGAGATGTCATATTTGTCGTAGAAAACTGCCTTCCTGGTGGCAATCACATCAGCCAGAAAGACTGGGGAGCTCAGGCTCTCTTGGTGGAGTCTCCTTACCTGGTCTTCCACAGGGACAAGGTTGTCCTGTGCCCCCACCGGAAATTCCTTCCAAATGTGGTGTCGGAGTTCCACCTTAATCAGGGGTTGACTCTGCCTGTGTTCTACCTGAACTACATCTCAGAGGCAGAGTACAGGCTTCATACTCTGGACCTGAGACGAGCGCTCTGTTATATGAAGCGGACGTTCGAGGAGAGGTTCACCAGCTGTTTGTCACCTATGCTGAAGCCACACCTGGCAGACCTGCAGTAAAGCAGATGAATTACATCCTGCATTGATCTCTGCTATAGGCTGGCAGGCAAGGAGCCTCCCAGAGGGATAAGAGCTCATTCTGCCTGCCATACTGCTGCGTCAGTGGCTGCTTCTAGGGACATCCCTACCCAGGAAATCTGCAGGGCTGCTACCTGGAAGACAGCAGACACCTTCATTACCCACCACCACATTGACCCAGAGTCACGCTGGGATGCTGGTTTTGAGGCCTCAGTTCTCCAGTCTCTGGTCCCCAAGTAAGTATTTCAGAGGGGGTGTGCGCCTTGCCTCCCTCCTGCCGGAGAACTGCTTGGAGTCTGCCAAACAGTGTGGATAGAACATCAAATCCACAATCCTAGAAAAACAGGTTACTCACCTGTAACTGTAGTTCTGGGAGTGGCATATGTTGTTCATCCACACGAACCCACCTGAGCTTCCAGCGGCCAAAGATCTGGCTTTATTGGGTGGAGCCAAGGGTTATACCACGGGTGGGTGGGTGGGAGAGCCAGCTCCAACACCTTCCTGCAAGATTCTTAAAGGGAAAGGACATGCCAAACAGTGTGGATGAACAACATATACCACTCTTAGAACTACTGTTACAGGTGAGTAACCTGTTTTTATACCCCTGTTTTTTCTTAGCATTAGCAGATCGGATTGCTTTGCTTCGGTGTTGTCTCATCAGTAACAGATGAATGGGATCCATCACGGGCTGGCTGTCCATCCACCATAAGCAGTTTTCAGAGCTTTGTACAGCTTCTGAATCAGTTAGAATGGATGATGTCTTCTCGTCCTCACTGCTGCTGCTGGTGTTCTCTGATCACTGGTCACAGCTGCAACAGTGTCCGTGTCCAACAGCTCCTGATGTCCGGGGTCTTCAGTTTCTTCTTCCCATTACTTCAGATCTATCTGTGCGTATGATACGATACGTGTCCGGTCCACCTCTGCTTGCAGCACCTGGTCAGTTTCTGAGGGAGTGTCGTCCAAGTCTGTTGTTAAAATTGACAGTTTTTGCCAGCACTTTGATATGGTGTGAAGCAGGAAGTCTGAGCAGCTTTCTGCCAACAAATAAATTGTATCCTTAATGTTGAGGGACATTATGATGGTGCAGAGGTCGTTCTGTTCATTTTCCTCTTTAAGAACTTGCGTTATCAGTTTGCTCTTGTACAGTCTCTTTAATGTGGCAAGGATCCCTTGATCCATTGGTTAGATCTTTACAGTTGTGTTGGCTAGCAGGAATTCACAATGGATAGAGCAGTCAGAGGTTATTACACTCTCAGAACTGGGGTGGGCACCTGAATTGTCCAACAGAAGCACAGCTCATGCAGGGCTATCAGAGAACTGAAGGTGAGAGCACACAGAAGACACAAAGTGGGTAAAAAGTCTTTGAAAATTTGGCAGCTCATCCATGCTCTGGGTTGTGATCGATAGACAACAGGCAGATTGTTTAGGCTCACATGCTTAAAGCAGCGTGGCTTAGCAGATTTTCCGATCGCTAGGAGTGGTAACTTGTGGCTACCAGTATCATTGGAGCATGCCATCACAGTAAGGCACATCTTGTTCTTTTTATACCCAAGGGCATGTTTTTCAGATCCAGAGGCAAGAGTTTTTTTTAGTGAGCAGTTTCCAAAATGTGCCAGTCTCATCAGCACTATAAATCTGCTGCTCTGTGAGACCTTCTTTGAACATTAGTTCTTTCATTTTTCATCTGAATGGTTCTGTTGTCCCTGAGGCAGAAGTGAGACTTTCTTATGCAGTGGTTAGCTGTCGGATGCCGTGACAATGCTTAAAACGATCAAGCCACCCTTCACTAGTCACAAAGCTAGGATCTGTCCCCAGCTGCTGGTTAAACTGTCAGGCTTTTTCTTTAAGGATCGTACCAAAGATTGGTATGCCTTTTGTACAGTTCTGCATGAACCATAGGTAAACAGCCTGATCTAAGTTCTCATCCCTGCATGTATGCGTGGTCTTACCGGCTGAAGCAGCTTCAAAGCTATCCATTGTGGCCGCAGACTCGTGGATTTTGTCTTTGGCCTTACGTATGTCACAGACTGTTGAGTTCCCTATCTCAAAGCGGCGGATAACATAGAGTTTCTCCCCTGCCTCCAGCGGTTCGAGAACTCGTAACTTCTGTGACATATCCAGCACTGAGCGCTTTTGTTTAGACATCTTTACAGAATTCTGTGTAGCTCAATGCAGTAACCACAGCTTTCATACCAGGGGTACTGCGTCTGCATTTTTCTGGCAAACAGTTTAGATTTCCAATTGCTACCAGCAGCTTGGTAATTACTGTACCGCTAGGTGTTAATTGGTGCAGTTACAGTAATCTCTGTGCTTCATAATCACAAGCCCGTCTGCCATTGTTCCGCTTAAGTGATAAAGTGATTACCAGCCACAAGCTGTCAAATTGCTGCAAAGATCGGGGGACATGACTGCATTTTGGATAACTGAGGATCTTACTTCGAGAGGGTTCCTACAGTAGGTCTTCACATATAGGATTGCGCGAAGGTCTAGCTTGCTGCCTTAGGCAAGTAATTTTTATTGTCGGGGGCGGCTTCACCATTAGTAGCCTCTCTTCCCAATGTGTTTTTTTTTTTTCTTCCAGCCAGGTGAGTTACTAGAGGGCATTTGTTTTTTGAGTATGGAGTTTGTCGGGGTGGGCCTGAGTCTGGTGAGTTGGTTGCTTGGGGAGAGATTTTTTTATGTTAGGACTTTGATTCTGTGTTGTTGTGTTGCGCTTGTTCTTGATGGCACCCTCCCCTTCCCATGCTCAGATTGGAAGCAGGAATCTTGGATGGAGAGGTCATCCCTTTTTATGACTTCCAGTGCATTCTCCTTGTTTCACTGTATTTTTCTGCCTACATACAGCTGGCCACTCGCAAACAGTATTGTTACTCTTGTCGCTTTTGTAAATTTGGCGCTTAGCACTTCACACACTTTCCTGCAGCTGGCTGCTTGCCAAATGCCATTTTTCCAAGTCCACACTTTGTGTGCTGTGCTTTCTGGCTAGTAAAGGTTTTAAAAATTGTGTCAACTGTCACAGAATACTTGCTATAGCAGATTCTCGTACCCTGTGCCTTAGATGTTTAGGTCCAGATCATACTTGCTCTCTTTGCATCAAATTTTGTAAGAAAACTTTGAGAAACGGAGCAGAGAGACTTGAACAAATTATGGCTGAGGAAAAATCAAAGGCTACCAATGCCATCAAAAAATAATTAAAATTCAAACGGGTGCTGATGAAGCATCAAGTCCCAGCCAAGAAAAGCAGGTGCTGATGAGATACCTGAAAATAAAGCTTACAAAGGAGCTGATGAGGGTCCTGCAAAACCAAAAACTAATAAGAACACTGATGAAGTGTCTGGTTTAAAAAGGAAGCATGATCAAGTCGCTGATGAGGTGGCTAAAAATAATATTTGCAAGGACAAAAACACTCCTGTTCCTCTTGGGAAAGCCAATAGTGAGACAACAAGCAGCTTAAAGCGTAAAGAAAAAACTAAACATACTCAACCCTCAGGAGCTACCGTCTGTGGAAGACATGGCAAAAGCATGACACGTCTTTCAGACCCTACAGAAAATAGGGTCTTTGTTTTCTGATACTTCACTGGTAAGCACTCTTCCGCAGTTCTCACTACAGGAGACTGTGAGGGCGATGTAGAAGAGGAAGAACATTATTATGATGCACCTGACATGCATTCAGAGGGCCTAGAACCTGATGTGTCCCCTGACCATCACTTTGGAGCTTGCCCTGTGGACCCGGGAGGACTCCTCCTCTATGCTTACGTTTATTCAAAATATGCTGGACACCCTGGACGTCCCTACTCAGGAGTCTAACCAGGATGATGACGAGGACCAGGGTTATAGGGAGATGAAAGGTCTCCCACCCCTAAGAGATTTGGCTTACCTATTTATAATGCTTTCAGAAAAAATACCATGAAATTGCTTCAAACCCCCACTTCTCTGGCAGAGGTTGACAGACGTTCTGACAAAAAAATACCAGTTGTCTAAAAATGACACTGAATTCCTGTCTGTACATCCCAGCCACGAGAGTATTGTACAGCAGGCAGCATGTGAGAAAGCTGGAGTCTCCTTGTCCTCCTTACCTCCTGGCAAGGACTCCAGAAAAAAAAATGGATTTTATTGCATAGAAGATGTACACAACAGCTTCTCTGCTTATCAGACTTTCTTCCTACATAGCTTTCACAGCCAAGTATAAAAAAGCAGTGTAGAATTCTGTCCTGGCTATTGCCCACAATGAGTCGGACACTATGGTACAGGAACTCCTTGACACTGCAGAAACTGCCCTGGAAGCTATGAAATATCAGTTCCACATGGCAGATGACAAACAACGATGCCGCCGCTAGAGCCATGGCCCATGCCATCTCTTTGAGGCATTTTGCCTGGCTTAGAACCATTAGTCTTACTCCAGACGCCCAGTCCAAAGCCATGGGTTTTCCTTTTGATCAAAACATATTGTTTGATTCCAGGACAACAGACTACATGAAAAAGGTCCGAGTACAAGGCCTCTTGGCAGAGTCATTCCTCTAAACCTAAACCTGCTGCCTCACAAAAATCCCACCCTAGGGGAAACGGGGGCAGAGGTTATTTTCCCAGACCCTATGCTCCCTATCCTCAACCTGACCTTTCTCCGTACAGAGGTTTTTATAGAGGGAGGGGCAGAAGGGTTCAAAGAAGAGCCACCTCTACCCAGCTAGCAGCCTCCCAGTCTAAGCCCTGATGTGAGTGTCCAGGTCGCCTCCCCTCTGCCAGTAGGGGGTAGATTCTCCCACTGTCTTCAAGCCTGGACCCTTATTACCACAGACAAGTGGGTCTTGGAGATAGTGGAAAAGGGTCTGCCACTACAGTTCAAACAAATGCCAGACCTCAGGCGTGCCCAGGTGTCAAAGCCCCTAACCCCAACACAGATACTTTTGTTGGAGTTAGAGGTTAAAAAAAAAAAACCTTCTAGCATTACGAGCAGTGGAGAGGGTCCCTGCCCATGAAAGGGGCAAAGGCTTACTCCAGGTACTTCCTGACACAAAATAAAACTGGGGAGTGGCAACCTATTTTGGATCTCCCAATATCTTAACAAAGATCTACTAAAACCAAAATTCAAAATGGTCATTCTGTCACTGGTCATTCAGTCCTTACAGCAGGGAGACTGGCTAGCCTCCCTGGACCTAAAGGACGCTTACTTCCACATACCCATAAGGAAGTCTCACAGGAAGTTTCTTGGATTCAAACTTCCTTCAGGTCACTATCAGTTTGCTGCGATGCCCTTCGGCCTGTCTTCTGCGCCATAGTTTTTGCCAAGAGCCTAGCAGTGGTAGCAGCACACCTCAGAAAGCTGGGTGTTTGTCTTGCCCCTATTTGGACGACTGGCTCATAGTGACAAAGTCTCCTCAGCAGATCAAGGAGTCTCTTTCCCTCACAAAGCATACTCTGAAATCTCTGGGCTTCCTGGTAAATCTGAAGAAATTCCACCTGGAGCCCACTCAGTTACTCAATTTCATAGGAGCTCAGCTGGACACTCTGAAAGGATCTGCCTTCCTCCCTTCAGAAAGAATTCAGTGTTTCCTGTCAGTGGCAGATTCTTTCATCCAGGGACAGCCAAGACTAGCCAGACATTTTCTCAGGCTTTTGGGACACATGGCATCAATGACTGCAGTGGTCCCAGGGGTCAAGTACAGGATGCGAGACCTTCAGTTCTCTCAGAGCTCGCTGGTCTCAAAGGAGCAATGCCCTATCAAAACTGATACCTATGACAGAACAGTTTCTTCAGGATCTGCTTTGGTGGAAGGATGCTGCAAATTTGGTGGTGGGGTCCCCTTCCATGTTCTTTTTCCCACAAAGTTGATGATCACAGATGCCTCCCTCCTGGGCTGGGGGTGCTCATTTGGACAGTGCCTCAGTAAGTGGCACCTGGACTTCTCAAGAGTCACAGTTGCACATTAACCTTCTGGAGCTCAGAGCCATTGTCCTGGCAAGCAAGGTTTTTGCTCCCATCATAAAAGGGCAGACTGTACAGATAAGGACAGACACCACCACTGCAATGTTTTACACGAAGAAGCAGGGTGGTACCAGATCAGAGACGCTTTGTTCAGAGGTTCTAAACATCTGGTTTCTCGCCTGTTCCCTTGGGGTCAGCCTTTCAGCTATCCACCTCCCAGGCAAAAACAACACCCTGGCGGATGCTCTCAGCCGCATTAGTCAGAGCCAAAGCGAGTGGACTTTGAACAAACAAGTGCTAGTCACAGTCTTCAGAAGGTGGAGCACACCAGCAGTGGATCTGTTTTCTTCTCCCCTCAACTTCCAGCTTCCTCAATACTGTTGCAGGCCTCCAGTCCCAGGAACACTTCCACTACATGTACTGATTCTGGACTGGTCAGGGAGATTCCTATATGCATTTCCTCCCTTTCCTCTGATACTCAAGGTAATGCTGAAACTCAGGCAACAGCCTGCATCTGTAATTCTGGTGGCTCCGGATTGACCCAGGCAAGCTGGCTTAAAAGCCTAACACAAAAAAGACACCCCTCTCTCAAGTTACACCTGGCTACAATTTCGACCTACCTTTCAGTGGGAAAGAAGTCCGTTTTTTCCCCACTCTGTGTTTAAACAGTTTTTCAGAGGCCTTTTGCACCTTCAGCCAATGGCGGAGCTGGGGGGCCAGCGCCCACCTGGGACCATTTTGCCTCTGAGTTTGCACCCCCTCGAGCCATAAACTAAACTAACAAGTTAGGTGCTTCCCTGGCTGGCTTCCACCCATGACAGGCGGCAGTCCTGCCTGGCGCCACTAGAGCCCAAGCCCCAAGTAATCAGCTGCGGGAGCGGGACATGACACGGGTCACCCGAGATTCAGGACAGGAGGAATTGACTGCATGGTGGGCACCCTGCCACCCAGCATCAGCCCCACAGAAGCAGAGGAATCAGCCACGGAACTCCCCTGGTGCCCCCATGAAAGTGGCGGAATAGTCAGCAGCCAGCCAAAGGTTACAGAACTTTTTATGGGGCATGTCAGGCCCCCAGACGCCCCCACAGAAGCCGAGGTCTTATGTAAGGCAGACCTGATGTTAAAAAGGAACAGTCTACTGGTTTCAGGTCAGGACTGCTTAGGAAGACAGAACTTTGAGAGGCTTCGTAGAGTTTAGTTCTGTGCTGTTTAATGCCCAATGATGTGAGGACTGCTCAGTGAATTCTGGCAACCTGCTTTGAAAATGAACGACACAGAAATAATAATTTTTCCGCGCTGGGAAGATTTAATGATATGAAGGGATTCAAGTTCTTATCACAGTGTTTAGACTGTGTGGCTTCCTGTTATCAGCTGCAAAAATCCCCCAGGGCTATCTTCAAAGTTCATTTGCTTAGCTGTTATCAGACTCACAAGGACAAGATCTAATACTTGCTTAAAAGGTTTAATTTATTACTATGTACAAGTTGACTCTGTACACAGCTATTGGAAAAAGACAAGAGCTGTCACATTTTTACCAGTGAGCACACATCTGCATAAATGTTTCTAGTTAACAGAATTTTAGTAACAGTTAAAGGATAGCCCAAACAGCGTCTTTACTGGCTGTACTGTTCCTAAAACCCTCCCAGGGAAGTGTAATGGAAAGGGAGATGTGCTGAATATTAAAATTAATTACCCTAAAATCTGAAGTTTTAATATAGTTTCAGCAAGATTGTTTCACTTCATTGCAATCAGGAAGCATTTGAGCAGCACTGTGCCGACTGCAGCCTATGACTGCCGGAAACGTGCGATAGGATGATGTCATCTTAGCAAGGCATCTCGTCCATAATACTGAATCCCAATGGAGCCTTTTGCATCATGTCTAAGATTAGCGCTATTATGTGTAACCTTTGCACATATATAGTGCTAATCTTAGACACCATATAAAAGGCTCCATAGAGATTCAGTATTATGGATAAGATACCTTGCTATGATGACATCATCATGGTGCAAGAACAAGGGCACAATTTGAAGATGGGGGGCCTAGAGGTAATGTAAGGAAGTATTTTTTCACAGAGAGGGTTGTGGATGCATGGAACGGCCTTCCGGAGGAGGTTGTGGAGTCAAAAACAGTGGTTGAATTCAAGCATGCATGGGACAGCCATAAGGCAATTCTAGGGGGTGGGGGTAGAAAGAAGTAGGCTGCTGGTTAACTAGGATCTGCAGCTTATCCATTAGGTAGGGAACTGGGCAGACTGGGTGGGCCAAGCGGTCCTTATCTGCCGTCAAATTCTGTGTTTCTATGTGTACATTCCCTGCAGTCTTATGCTCCGATCAGCTAAAATGTGTCCTGATTGTGGCAAACTGAAAAAAAAAAAAAAAAACTTGATGAAACTGTATTAAACTTCACATTTTAGGGTAATTATGTTTATTATTCAGCACATCTCCCTTTGTGCTACACTTCCATGGGAGGGTTTCAGGAACAGTATAATCAATAAAGGCACTGTTTCAGTATCATTTAAAAATCGAGCTTAATTCAGTCTATATTTGACCCAGAGCCTCCCTAGAATGATTCTCAGAATCCTGATCAGAGTACCTTACTGTCTCTGCCTGCAGTTCTCCTATTGTCTTCGTTTAGCAGGTGCACAACAGTAGAAATGCTATATGGTAGTCGGTCCAGAGGCGTGGGAGATGTGGGTTCAAACCTGGATTCCTGACTGGTGTGTGTGTGTGTGGGGGGGGGGTCTTCATGAAGTGCTCTTTTCCTGGGGAGAGTACAGAATGTACAGCAACCCCCCCCCTTTACAAACACACACAAAAACAATCCTGGACTAGCATTAGCACTCTAAAAAGCCTGCCACTCTCTTGCCCCAAGGATGTATTAGCCATGTCGGTCCCAACAATCGGAGGATTGAGAAGAAAAGGGATGCACATCTGTCCCCACAAAGCAACAACAAGAAACAGACTGCAGGGATACAGTTCATTATAGTAGATGGAAGCCCTTTTAGGCTACTCTCTAAAATAGAACTCTTAGCAGCCAAAGTGCACAAAATGAGCCCATCCTTTTAAAGTGCATGCAAGTCATTAACAGCAGCATGGGAAAAGGTAACAGTGTTGCCAGCAAGCCATTAATTTTTCATGAGTGTCACTTCGGTGAAAAAGGGTGAATGTGCCATCTAGGGTGGCAATTTGCCTCTGATATATTATTTCTAAGAAAGACAGCAAACTGGTGAACTGAGATTTCTTTCCTGCAATCTGGGAAGACTAATCAAATCATGAAAACATATGGGGAACAGCTGCAGTAAAACTGTCGTTTGAGACTCCAACACAGCTGAAGCTTCTTCTTTAGGTCTTAGGTCCTATCATATGAACCCAGTTTCACGTGATCTCCACTGGCTGTTGGTGAGGTGACAGATTTCCTTCAAGGTAAGCTTGCTGACCTAAAAAACCTACATGGGCTGGGCCCTAGCATCCTGTTTAACCTTCAGTTTCCTCATCAGACCTCCTGCCCTCTTTGTTCCTCGAAGGCAGGCTTTCTAGCAGTTCCCAGGGTTTGGTTGAAATGATCACTTTAGTTCGCTACCATCTTGACGCTCCCAAAATGGCTGATTTGCCCCCCACCGCTCCGCAACCCATTCTCCGCCACTGCCTTCAGCCTCCAGTTAGGGAGCCGGTTCCTCCTTGGAACCAGAATCTCTGCATTGCCACGCTCATGGAACCACCATTTGAGCCTATGGCCTCTGCCCATCTCAAGTTTGTAACTTAGAAATCAGTTTTCCTAGTGGCTATTACCTCTTCTAGGAGGATCTCAGAGCTACATGCCCTGTGCACTGCACCCAGTTGCATCATTCCCACAGAGACAAAACTGAGCTCAGGACAAATAGGAAGTTCCATCCTAAGGGGTTTTCTAAGTTTCACCATAACCAGTCTATTATTCTTATCTGTTCTCTTTACTGAGAAATCCACTCCTGGCGAGCATAAGCTCCACAGTCTGGATATTAAAAGAGCTCTCTTTTAGTACCTAAAGCATACTAGGCAGTTCAGAGGCTCTTCCACTCAATTGTTCCTCATCTGTGGGGAAGTAGGCAGAGGAAAACCAGCTACCAAGATAACTATTTTTCCGCTGCTTAGTCTCTTGCATTAGGTTATGCTATGAGAAAGCTGGTCAGCAACCTCCTAAAGGGCTCAGAGCCCATTTTACCAGGGGCAGTGCAGCCTGTGTGGTGGCTGCAAGAGACATACCCCTTCTGGATGTCTACAAGGCAGCTGCCTGGAAATCAGTACACACTTTTATTAAACATTACAGTTTGGATGTGCAGTCCAGATCTGATGCCAGATTTGGCAGGGCGGTTCTGCAGAGAGTCTTTCCTAAGTAGGTTCTCTGCCCACCTCCCACTATTGAACTGCTCTGTATTCTGCTATTGTTACTGATGCTAAAGGACTCCTGGGGTGAGAAGAAAAAATTACTCACAGTAGTAATCTTTCTTCCATCAGTAAGCTCCCACCTTTCCTCCCGGTTCACCTTTTAGGAGAAGGGCTCTGTTCTCAGTTTTATTACCAAATTTGTGTCTACATTTAAAATGCGTTTTGCTCAGATTCTTGAAATCTGTTTTGTAGTTTTGGACATTTGCATGTTTTTTGAATCCTGTTGGTTCACTTTTGGGGCATGTGGCCATTTATCTTCGAAATAATTTTGAAGCCCTTCAGGCTGCTCTCCCTCAGCATACTCCCCTACTCTTTTCTGACTGGCTAATGTCCTAAGCTCATTATCTTAAAGGCATACCTCCAGGGCAGTTGCACCTGGCCAGCTAACTGCTATTGTTACTGATGCTAAAGGACCCCCGGAAGAAAGAAGATTACTACCGTGAGTAATTCTTTCATACTGCTTTTCCTAGTGCATGGCCAGTTTTGAATCATCTGTTGGTGGATGTGGATTCTGGGGTGTTCCTGCCTGAACCCTGAGAATTCCCAGACCAGCAGCTGGGGAAAAGATCAGCTGGACTGAGAAAAGACTTGCCTTACTTGGTTGAATTGGTCCTGTCGACTCCAGCTGCATGCCTCTTTTCCAGTCAAGTGACTGGTTCCCCAGTCAGTGTCTGCTACCTCGGGGAGTGAGAGTCAAGTTGATGGCCCACTTCTTTATGGCCAGCAGCAGTCCTGTCCATTGTCAGCTATGGTGGGTATGCCAGCAGGTCTCCCCAGTCCAGAACAACAGTAGCTGCTGCAGCAGTAGAGGCAAATCAGGCCTTTGGAATCCTGGCCCAGTACAGAAAAAAGCAACAGAAGTCTTTAGGAGACAGTTCCTCCCTCCAGAGCAGCTCCTCCAGCCTGCGTTGTTCTTAGGGGGTGTTGATGAGTTGCAGAGAGGCTGGGTGCAGGACCTGCTCCCCACAGGACTAGAGCAGCTTAGCAGAGACCGAGTTAGGCCACTAGTGAAGCTGCCTTCCATGGGTGTAAGTAGCAATAAGTCACTGAGGTTTTTGCCACTTATGTGGTAGTGTATTGAGGCCCAGATGGGGCAAGTTGTGGATGCTGTTCTTGGAGCAGAGGTAACGTCATGGGCAGGGAACAGCAGATGCCGCAGGAACCACTGAAAGTCACACTCATGCAAGTTTCTGAGAACTCTTAAACTAAATAAATTTAGTGGGGCCTGGGTTCGATCACAGGAAGACTCTTGGAGGGGAACGAATGGAGTGAAGGGAGGGGAGCAATTGCTGATATTTGGAGTGGGAACCAGAGTTCAGGGCAGTGGTGCAGGTTCATAATGCATAGATGGGACTTGTGTCTGATTGAAAAGCTCATCCTCAACTATTTTCCTGTATATTATGCCCATTAAAGTTAAGTACCATGGCTGTCCATGGTATATGACTTTAAGCACCGTGGTACATGACTCTGCCTCAGCAAGTCCATTCTTCATCCTGTAGCTAGGTTAAAAAAAAAGTGGCAGTTTTCTCACTGTGCAAAACGACTGAGAAGTCTGTAAAGTGTCCTTTTAAAGTGTTGGGAATTGGGGGGGTCGGGAAGGCTCCAACAGCAAAATGTGGAGGAATGTGCGCGCCAAGCCCTCCATACAACTGCCACCAATGCCCAGCTCGACTCCAACCACACAGTGCTCTCAGCCATAATGTCGACCTGACCACCACGCCATCCTGAACAGCACTTCTGAATGCCACACCGACCAAAACAGCATGCTATTCCCATCCTCAACAGAAGAACATACTAAGGGACTGACTGCCCTAGCCACACCTCCTTATATAGGAGGGCCCTACACTATAGAAAAGTAGGATGGACAAAATAAAGCAAGGCAAACCTGGAAATGATTGAAAATGTGATTTTAAAGAAATGGTAATAACCATCTTAATGCACTATATATAAAATAAATGCTAGCAGGCCTGTCGGCGCACGGGTTGGATTTCCGCTTGCAACATTGAATTTCCGCTTGCGACACCGGCGACCCGGGTTTGGGAGTGGACTTTGGTCACCAGAGGGCTGACTGGGGGAGAAAGGCTTGAGCATCCCACAACTGCTCGCCTTCTCTGAGGGGAGGGAGGAGGCCAAGGCCTGCAGTTTGCCGTACTGCAAGTCCTGTCACCAGGAAGGGGCCAGCCGAGACACGTTGTGGACGTCTGTGCCTGGTGCCTTGACGTCAAGGGGCGTGCACCACGCTAAGGGAGAAAAGGAGGAAAAACTGGTGTTAGTCTCCTAGGTGACGGAGACCTAGCAGGGATCCTGATTACCTGCACCTCCCTGACCTACCCGGTGGTCTGATGCAGCAAGATTCTCGTGGGCACTGCCCAGCCACGTAACCGCCTGGGGGGTACAGCCACAGCTCGATGGGAAACCACCGGGGCTGAATTGGGGAGGTTGCGCGGGAGATTCTGCAATCTGTCTCCTGAATGAGTGGAGACGGACACTGCGAGGGGAGCATAAATAGCAATTAAAAAAAAAAAAAATGCTAGTTAAGTGTGGTGTATGGGGAAATATACCATCTCAGTGGCTAATTTGTTCACTATGGAGCTCATTAGTCCCCCTCGATGGTATATTTCTCCATACACCACACTTAAAGGTCCAAAGGACTCAAGCACTCAATAGGAGAAAAAAAGTCCACGCTAGAGTCCCAGATTGATTGATTGATTGATTGATTGATTTAACAGGCAGATACTCACTGCATTCCAAATGCAAGTGAAACAGTATACAGCATACTGAAACTCTACAAACTCCATGCTATTGCATCAAAAAACTTGAATCCAGCAGTGGCAAAAAAAATTAAAAAAACAAGACAGCTGTCTGTCTGCCAGAAAGCTCCAGCACTTCAACTCTAAACAAGTCTTCCTCAGGTGAAATGATTGCAGATGCAGTCTAAGGAAAAGATAACTGTTCTAATGCATTATATAAAATAAATGGTAGATGAGCATGGTGTGTGGGAAAAGACAACGTCTCGGGGAGGGTGCTGATTAGCTCGTTATGGAGCCAGTTAGCTCCCCTTGATGGTATATTTCCCCATACACCACCACTTATCTAGCATAGCATTTATTCTCTCTGTATATAAGGTGCTGCGTCAGTATGTAGGCTGAAAGCAGAACAAAAAGGCAATATTAAATGGACACTGAAAACCGAAAATAAGCCAGCCCAGTGGTGTGGAGGGCTGAGGCATCTGTGCCTTATAGAGCTGGCTGAGGCATCTGTGCCTTATAGAGCTGTGTGGAGTATAAAATTCCACCCGCAGAATGAACAATCCGATTCTGTGGAATTACGTGAATTTTCGTAAAAGTTCTGAATTTTGCAAAATCTTAAATTTCAGTAATTTCTCTATAATTTTAAAAGTCCATGTCCAAGTAACACCAGACGTGGAATGTAAGCAGTATCATATGGCTTACAAATGTGTACCACATTTCTAACTTAAAAGGGGGCAGAGTTATGGTTTGCCAAACATTTAATCAAAATTTAATTTTCAGGTATTTTGAGACCATTTTAAAATTTCTTCTCCAGATTTCTCCACAATATCAGGGTTTAGAGAAGCACATAGAATGCATATATGCACCATGTTTTAAGTCTCAAGCTTTAATGGGAGCCGAGTTATAGGTAGTCATTTTGCCAAAATTTGGATTTCTGTAATTTTGGTATAACTTTGATAGTATTCATTGAAATATTACAGAAATTGCCAGGTGTACAGGTTAGCACTACACGTGTATATGCACAGTTTCATATTTCTAGCTTTACATGGGACTGCGTTACAGCCTGCCAAAACATGTTGCCAAAATTTTAATTTTGGTTTGTTCCCTTCAATTCTAACACTACATATCCCGATTTAACCAGAGTTGAAACATTTAAACTACTATACCACATGGTCATTTCTGAAAAAGTTCATATTTTCAGCTTTAAATGGGATTAAATGAAAAGTAAACCTTCACAACATTTAAAGATTTAATATTGCAAGAATGTAAACTACAAATTTATAAACCCCTGAAACTTTAAAACTAGAGAATACAGTACCATTAAATCTGACAGGTTTGTAGACCTTACAAGGGGACTGTGTATGCCAGGAGGTTTGTCACTGTAAAGAACAAAGAGGATATCAGTGGGATCATTAGTTCTACTAAGTCAGTCTGGCTATGCCAAAAGAGAAAGGGAGAATAGTCGCCCAGTGAGGAACAGCAGAACTGCAGAAAGCGTATCCCAGCTTATCAAATGAAGTAGTGATATGTGCATTGTTAATGTTAAATTCCACACAAAAAAATTCTGAAAGCTTCATCTACAGAACATGCTATCATAAATATGTGAGAAAATGTTATTTTTTTTTTTCTGCAAAATTAAAACTGCTTAATCAATTTATCCAGTTGTGTTAGACAACGGGATACACAGACTATGGACATGCATGTCAAATGTTAACTCTGTGCATGCAAGAGCAGAGAAGCTACATTCACATTTTTGATAGTTTTCAGAAAGTTTTGCAAATATATAGATACTAAAGTTTTGAACCCCTGTAACTTAAAAATCTCATCAAATTCACTCCATATTTATCAAATTCAAATCAAATTGTATTTATAACATGCTTTTCTAAAAACCAAAGCGCGTATATGGTACAATATAAAACCAAATATACAGTCTAAAAAATATATATATACAAGATAAAAAGGCAGCAACAATAAAACTAAATATTGTCCCCAAAAGCTAAATCAAATAAGTTTTTAATGAGGACTTGAAGATCATTCCAAAAGCATTACAGAAAGGTTATCCATACTAATTTACACACGTCTAGCGCCAAAGGTTGCCTGAGTTCTATGTAGATTAAATTTGTTCATGAAATTTCCTGAAAAAGATAAAACGACAGATATTGAGCACATATAATTTTGAGACGATGCATCATATTGTCATGAAATATGGCACATTGTTAGAACACCCATCATCAATAAATCATGCCAAATTTAAGATCCCTGCCCCAATAGACAGTAAGGTATATGCAGATAAAAAATGTTCATGAAATTTCGCACAAACAATAAAATGACAACATTCGAGCCCCTACAATTTTGAAACTATCCAGCCAAATTACATGCCATTTGGCACATTTGTGACCATTGTCACAAAGTGTATATATTGTAAATTTCAGACCTCTGTTATGGAGTTATAATTAAATTACTACATTTTTAAAATTCTGTGAAAGTTCACCAGCATTTTGTGAAAGTTCGCAAAATTTTGCCAAAATTCCACGGATTTGGAATTTTCCCGTTCCATACAGCTCTAATTACTTTACCTCCTACTACCCGCATGGCGACCCATATTCGCGGTGCAGCAGGCCACCTGGGAGTCAACGGAAGGAGAGGATCGGCGTCCGGAGGACAGCTCTCTATCCTGTGGAGGGTGGGGATGAGTCTGCTGATTTCCTGTCCTCTAGCGGTAGCTGAGATGGAGCAATAGCCCATATGGAGGGTGGATGGGACAGACAACGGCGTGCCGCATGTGGAAGCGTGCCTGGCGTGGCCATTCAGCATCATTGCGCCTGCACACACTGGGGACGGGAGAAACAATGAAAAGTATCCCAACCGGTGAGATGATGCGGCCCTCACAGGTACTGCACCTGGCTAGCTGGCACCTTGTTAGAAATCCAGAGGTGAGTCCAGTGGATGCTAGGGTAATGGGGCTGGGGGGAGGGGGGCGGTGGAAGGGAGCTGCTCAGGAAGGGGGAAGAGAGACAGACAAGGCAAAAAAAAAAAAGAGAGAGAATAGAAAATAGAGTTCAAATCAGTGTTTCAACCATTGGTCTTTAGGAATAATCTATAAAGAGAAAATAGCCTTTGCCGTTTCTCATTGCTGCTATAGGCTGATCCATCCAGCAAGTGGGCGGTCATACCATGAGGAATTCAACCCACCAAAGCAGCCCATGAAGGATGACGTAAGTGCAAAATTAGCTTCTCTTTTAAGAGCAAAATAAGTCTCTGTACAGTGTGTGGGTCTGTACATTATGTGTGTCTGTATGTGTGTGTGTGAGGGAACACACGTGCATGCATGTTGACATGTTTGTATAGGCAATTTTGACTGTTTTCTAGGGACCAAACGACATGGGGATGACTAGTGGGGGCTCTGACTTCAGTGAGATGACTCATGGCAGCCCTGACGGTTCACAGGGGCTGTGATTACAAGGGGCTGACTACTACTGGAAGGAAACAGCGAATTCAGAATTCGAAGATATTTTTCAGATTTCATTACATTTTCCAAAATTACGACACTTCTCGAAATCAGAATTTTTGTCCATTCTGTGAAAATTTCTGGGTGAATTGTGTAATGATGCATGTGAACTGCAGCATGACAGCTTAGTGGAACTCCATTCTGCATATATCAGTCTGATCTGTTACAAATCATTCAAAAACGAGATGAAACAATACTACATAGATGACTTACTTTGTTCTGCACTTTAAAACGTAAATTTGCAATTCATACCTTCATTTCGCCATTCTAAGTCAGAATTCTGCGAAAGTTGACAAAGTGCATTCTGAAATTTCACAGAAGCAAAAATTCTGCTGCCGGAATTTGATTTTCACACAGCACTAAAGATGACTCGGGGGCTGAAGTGCAGGAATACCTCACGGGGTGGGGCCAAGCTGCAGGGGATAACTTACTGGGGTGCTGGCTTCAGGGGGAGGACAGAACCTAGCCTTGACTTCAGGGGGATTATACGATGGGGGAGGGCACGTGTTAGCATGGTGACTGACCATTGAGGGCCATATGTCTGGCAGATGACACCGTGGGGCCATGGCCATATGTCAGGGTGATGTTTTCCAAAGTGTCAGATCAGTGATTTCAAAGGGCACCCTAGCAGGATCCACAGAACTAGCTTATCAGTACCATGTATAACAAGCTAGAACCAGATATTCAGCATTTGTCTTCATAAAGAGCATTTTACAGTCCTCAGCTGCCTTATTAGTGCTTATCATGACATTCTCTGTTATGTCACAAACCACACCTGTGAGGTCAGTAGGGGACAGTCCGATGCTTTTTGAAAGATACAGTAGAAAAAGTATTTCAGATACTTAAAAGCTCAATAACAGGAGAAAGTTACAAAAGCTGTAAAAACATTAATTTTGGAAATATAACCGTTTTATACCTTTCATTTTTTTATTTTTTTATTTTTTTTGCTCCTTCCTTTGTAGTGGCCTTACTCGGCCTGGCAACCTTACCAGCCTCATCCCACCTTCTGTGTCTCTCTATCCTCTGCCACTTCCTACCACAGATTTGTCACTCTTTTGGGGGTTCTTTGTTTAGGGTGGTGGGGTAGGCATCTGCTTTGCGGAGATGAGGATGCCACTACCATGTTTCTGTACTTTGGGATTTACCCAAATTTCTCCCCTGCCCTTGGGAGGCCGGTAGAGCTGGCTCAGTAATGGGCACATGCATGTTAATCATGCTTTTCTTGATGGAGCCTGCTGCCAGTCCCCCTCCCAACAGCCCCAGTTGAACTGCCACTTGTCATCACCCAGGGGGTGATAGAGCAGCGGATGCTGGCTCTCTTCTTCCCTGAAGGAGGAGAGCATCCTGTAGGATATTCTATCCCTTCTTGGCCATATTCCAATGTCCCAGGCTCGTCCACAATTCCGGGTCATCAGCATCTCGGGCTGTAGCCGTGTCGACATGCCACCTATACCCCCACTTTAGTAATAAATCCTAGTGTTATCCTTGGAGAAACTGGACAGTTATTTCTAGGCTGCCATAAAATGACATCAGAATGTGCAGGTACAACTGGATTGCATATGCAGATGTTTAACATCTGGCTCCCAGTGTATTCGCTCCAGGACTTAGTCTTATGATCACTGAGAGGCAAATTGGGGGGGGGGGGGGTGTAAAACCCCTGTATGTGCATCTCCTGCAAAATGGGCTCAGCCTGCACCAGCCCTGGACCTGGGAGCCCAAGTTTGCTTCAGGATCCAGGTGGCTGTGTGGAAGGCAGCCATGATGACTTCTGTGGCTTTCTCCACTTCAGAGCCACTACTGGTGACCTACCAGCCCTGATGACCACTGTACAACTTTGTAGTGGTGGAAGCCTAAGAGTACCGACCATTGTTTTTTCTCAGCAGGAGCCCTGTGGAGGAGGCCGGATGCCTCCTTGCCCTGCCACAGGGGTTGCTCTGGAAGTGAAAGGATAGCACTTCCCTCCCCAGTTGGAAAGCGTTGTCATCAGTGATACCCCGACCACCGTCCATGGGACGGTGAGGATCCTCGGCCATCAGGGTGGCCTTATGTTTGCTCTTGTCTTTATTAAACAACAATTTGCTTTCCCAAGATAGTCCAGCTGTGATGCAACGTCTCGTGCTCAGGTGGGGGTGGGGTTTCATACTTCAGCTCAGTATTACAGCCATGAGGGAGTAAAACATAAGGGAGGCAGAGTGTCTGGTTCAGGGTCAAACATTGCAGTGTTGGCTTTGGTAAAATACAGACCTACAGTAGTTTCCTGTTCCCTGCTGTAACCACTGTGACACACTGCCTCTCATCTTTGAAGCTACCGCTGAAATGTAGAATTTGACTGCAGGAGACCAAAGGTTCATCAAGTTTGCCCTTACTATATTACTCACTGTTCTTGTACATGCTATGCTTTTCCATTATTAGATGTTTTTTTTTTTCCTTCAGCCTACACCCTCTTGCAGAAAGAAATGCTTTCTTAGCACAAAAGCTAATTGTATAGATTGCAGATATTCAACACAATTGTCCTTACATTCTTTTTCCTTTCCACTTATACTTCTTAAAGCAATTTGGTAGAGTCCCACTGTTATTTTTCAGTACAGTTGTGAGTAGCCATAGGCCTGGCAGAGGTAGGCCATGCCTTGTTGTGCTGTAGCTGCATTGATGCACCATTAACGAGAAGATCTAACTTTGAAAATAGGACTCAGTTGTGGAATATACTGTATTGGAACTATGCAGTCGCAAACAGAGAGACTTGCAGAGTTATTGATTTTGTGCAAAATGGAACCCTGCACAGGATTTGCAGCATCTGTACTAGTGTCCCTTTTTTAACATTTGATTCGCAGTTCACAGGAGCTGTACTGCTGAACAGGATGACAGTGTTCTACTGAAGGTGCCACAAAATGTTCATGTCTTTATGTTTCTGGAAATGCTGTCGAAAATAGTAAAACAGTGAGTGATCATAAACCACATCTACTGTACAAATAGGGTTAAAGCTCCCCCCACCTTTTCATATATCAGCAGCCTAAATATAGAACACTGACGACTTGGTTTTAACAAGTTGTTTGCATTCATTCTCTGGTTTGCAGTTTTCAGGTTTGAATACCCTAACCTGAACTGATGGTTTCAAGTACCTGAATCCATTTCTAGTTCAAGCAAGTACCCCTGCCTCAGGATGTGGGCCAAGTGCCCTTATCCATTTCACTGTTTTCCTCCTTCACAGTTCTGTATCCTATTCATTTGGACTCCTCAATGTTCTTCTTCTGCCCACTGGACCCCCCACTTCCCACGCTCTACCACCAGGGTCCTTGTATGGGACTTCCCCTTTAGTCTGAGTGTTCCTGCTAGAGGAGGGCCTCTTCAGCTGCCATGAGAGTAGAAGAACAGATATTATAAAAAGGGTCTGAGAAATGGAGCTTTCTGATTGGCTGCAAACATTCTAACAACCTTATGTTAATCTTTTATTAACATACATGTAGAGCTTAACCATAGGCTGAGCAAGGTTTAACACTGTTTAAAAACATTTTTTTATTATAATAGCAATAAGGCACTCCCAGGGATTATGTTAATAGCAGTTAATCACCCTCTAGGGGCATGTGGCACTCAGCTACACCTCGTGCCACAGTACACCCCAGAAGGTGATTAACAGACCATTAACATAACCCTTGGTCATGCCTTATTGCTTAATTGGCATTAGGATAGTGGCTGGGAAGTGAAACTTGTGTGCCATGGAACAGGTGGCCTGAAAAGATTGTGCAGACCGCCATCTTGCATACATGGGTGGAGGACTTCTTTTAACTGCTTTGCTCCTTCCTCCCTGACAATCGCTCCCACCCCCATGACGTCTTATGCGGGCTTTCACATCACCAAATGCACCACAACAACAAGTTGCTCCTAAAGTTGCGTGCTGCACGCAGCCCTTCCCTGATCGAAATTTTCTGTAGGACACAACTTCGCTCTCCTTGCTCGTCTCTAATCCTGCCATCCTGGGCTTTGGATGCAAACCTGGGTCTCCAGTATGCCAAGGAGATCCACCGCGAGGGAAAACGGGGGTGGGGGAGGAAGGAGTGGGTGACCTAGCCCTAGCTGTTCTCTGTGTTTGGACCTATACTAAACCGTAGCCTAGAGGTTGACATTCGAATATTGTTTTTTCTAGGTCACTGGAGAGCCTTTGATTCGTCGCTCTGATGACAATGAAGACACCCTGAAATCCCGTCTGCATGCCTACCACACGCAGACCACTCCCCTGGTTGAGTACTACCAAAGACAAGGGATCCACACCGCCATAGATGCCTCACAACCTCCCAATGTCGTCTACGCCAGTATCTTGGCTGCCTTCTCCAGAGCCACATGTAAAGATCTCATTATGTTTATGTAGAGTGCCCTCCTAGTGCTGCGTAAACTGGTTTCTGCTCATGTGCAATGTCAGCTGCACTGATAAGGATCCATTGCACTTTATTGGGCTGAAAAGGTCAGGGAAATGCTTAAACATGCATGCCAGTTGTCTGTGCTGTTTCAAATAATTCTGCACAGTATTTTTCTGAAATTCTAAATATTTACAGCTTAATTTTGCACTCCAGCTATTTTGTTACCTTGTCAGATGTTTACGTAACAAAACAGTTCCTGTAAAGCAGCATGGTAGTGGCTCTAAAGAACATAGTGCTCTCACTCCTTACTGCTTTTCTGTTCTTTTGTCTGACTTTGTGCTACTTTTCACCATCTCAGGAGCCTAAAAGCATATTTTTGATGAATTCTGCACTATTTTGCACTAGTGGAACAAAAATATATTTTTATTTCTGCGCAGCACAGAAAAAACAGACAGCTGGCATGAGTGGTTAAAAAGCAGAACTTTTCACAGGTGCCCTTTAATCAAGTTTGTAAAGAAGGCCATTTTTGTAAAGTCATGAACTAAGGGAGGACAGTGATACTCTGAAAGCGATTACTGGATTTGATTTGTAGTTAAATGATTGTACATAGAGTATGTCAGTAAAATACGCTTGCTTCCCTTTTTTATGCCTTTGTATATATTTTTGTCCCTTGTTTCTTTCTTTGAATCCAATTGTTCCCCTTTATCTCTGCTGCAAGGACCTCTATGAATGTCGTGCCATCCTTCCAGACTGAAAGTTGGGGGATAGCCTTCCTGTGCTTAGCGGGATTTCCTGTTTATGGAGTGGGGAGGCTGACTGACTTTATCCACCTATGTGGTCTACATCAATACCTGTATCAATGCCTTATTTGGGGTGAGGTAGTTCTGCCATATATGCCTTTCTAGCTTTTTGGTTAGAACACAATGGTGTTGGTTACCGGGGGGGCAGTAAGGCACTGTTAGGGGCTGCACACTCAGTCTCTGCCAGTCTTAATTACGCTAACATGGGTCCCCCGTTTTAGTGAGCAAACACACTGTAATCAGGGTGGGGGGGCATCTCCCATCCTCTTTGAAGTCTAGCACTATGTCCAGCTCTGATAACATCTGCTTATAACTAGCAAAACAGGGACAGTCCTGAGCCACCTGTGTATGCATCAGATGCATCGCAGCGTATGGAGGGAGGAGGTAGCATTCTTTTTGTTAGGCCGATACTTGAAACCTCACTGGGCAGTGTCATGTTATAGTCCGTCCTGATCAGCAGAGAAGGGATTAAACCACTACTATGCACATCAAAATGCAATTTTGTAAATATAATTCATTTAGCAGGCACAGTTTACTGTAGAATACATATTTCTGAATGCCATTTTCCCCATGATGCATTCATATTGTATAGAAAGCTTTATTTATGAGGAATATTTTTTTTCTCTCATAGAGCATTAGGATATCTGCAGTACTTTGTCATTGCAGACTGTAACGTCACAAACTGGAGCTGTCTGGTCGGATGTTCATTTATTAATTTTATGTAGTTTTTGTTAACCGGGTAGGTGCACTAGACAATAAATTGCCTATTTTCAGGCACGACCTGGGAGGTTACAAGACAGTAGACAATCAAGGCAGCAGAAAAACATTACAGTGTACAGAAAGGATGCGGTACAGACAGAACATGCCAATGTTGAACATATTCTGACCCTATGATTTCAATGAACATTGGTGAACAATCGAGTGAAAACGTAGCCATATACATTGTATAGCCGGTTACAATAAAAATTTCAAGAGAAAATTGAAGCACATACAGTCAGTTAAAGGAAAACTCTCCAAAACAGTAGGGGCAATCACCAGGGCTATAAAAACGCCCGATTAAAATAACCTATATGGTTTAAAATTAATGCAGCTAACCTTTCTTGAGTTATGTAGTGTTTTAATGTTGTTCCTGGATGCACCATTTCAAAAGTGCCGACGCATCGGAAGACCGAGTGTGCCCCTGGCATCCTGTCCTGTGCCAGAAGGCTCATAAAAATGATGAGCGAGGCGTATTTACACGGGAGAAAAAGAAACATAGTGGCATGTAGAGGTCTGTTAACTGAACCTCTAGAAGCAATTCCCAGTGAAAACGGAACACTGTAATGTACTTAAAATTGTTATTAAAGTTGCAGCTCCGAGTTCGCTCATGCGCAGTAGCACCTAGTGCTCCGAGTTCGCTCATGCGCAGTAGCACCTAGTGCTCCGAGTTCGAACGTGCGCAGTAGCACCTAGTGCTCCGAGTTCGAACATGCACAGTAGCGCTAGGTGCTACTGTGCATGACCAAACTCAGAGCTGCAACTATGAATGTCTGAGCTGTCTATGACAGCTGTTCAGGTGCAGTGGCATACATTTGAAAGGAAAACACCGCAGACAGTTTGCATACTGCTGTCGGCAGTATGCAAATTGCCTACGTCGGCACTGCATCTGACCTGTCTGTCATAGACAGATCTTCTCTTGTCAATCTTCACCATTCATTACTGCTTGGGTTCAGCCCGAGCTTAGCACCCACCACAGGGTGTATTTTTTTTTTTTTGTAGAGTCTGCGCGATGGCGCTGCCCCAAGAGTGACACACTGCGAGGGGTGGCCGTTAGGCGCCACAGACTCCTCCTACATCCCAGTTCTGTTTCTCCCGCTGTCGAAGCTGCACCTGCTGCGCAGAGCGAAAAAACTTTACGCCACTAGGCCTATTTCGTCATTCTTCAACGCCGCCTGCATCCTAGTTAGTTGTTCCCAACGTCATTTTCTGGTAAGACTGTATTTTACTTTTCTGACGACGCCGGGAGCTTTGCTGTTTAGAGTGATTAATTTTGCATCATGCCCAGTTCAGGAGCTAAACGAAAGTTGAAGGCGGGCCGTGCCCGCATGCGTCAGTGCTCCTGTGGCTGGCATTTTTTCCATCACGGACCGGCATGATGTTTGTCTTCGTTGCCTGGGACCTAACCATACTATGGACAGATGCGACACCTGTTTTTCAATGGCCCGCCGTGTTCTCGAAGTCCGCCTGTTTAAGATCGGCAAGGCCCGCCGACTTTCCGCGTACGGCGTCTCTCTCGGGCCTCCCTGGTAAGAACTTCAGACCCTTCCTCCGGGTCCCCTCTCAGGTCTGTACAGTCTGGAGAGGAGGAGGCCTCTTCGTCTTCCAGTCTTGCCAAGGGGGAGGCCACTTTTGTAGTGTCTGAGGAACACTGTGGTCCTTCCCGGGGCCACGATGGAGTCACCGCTTTGGCAGTCACCTCTTTGGAGGTGCAGGGTCCCTCAGTGTCGAGGCCCGCGGTTGCAGGGCCCGGCATGGGTGGAACCTCAACGCTGCTTTCCAGCGCCGTCTCGGATCCTGGCGCCACTCACGGCACCGGTGATCGGGGCGGCGCCATGTTGACTCTTGGTGCCTTGGGTTCAGTCGACTGTGCTGCCGGCGCCGAGGGCGGTGCCGGGGACTTGGCTGGTGCCGTGGGCGGGTCAGGACCGGGCTCTGACGTTGTCTCGGGTGCTGCGGTGTCGACCAGCACTGTGGGTGACACCGGCACCGTTCGTGGTGCGTTTTCCCGGGAGACTCCTGGGGTGGCCAGTATAGAGGTCCTGCTGGTCACCTCTTCCTTGGAAGTGGACGATTCAGATGGGAATCCATCCTGGCTCCCTGATTCTTTGGGATCGGAGTCTTCGGTGGGATATGGTGTCAGGCGGCCCAGCACGCCCATTCCTCAGTCTCCACAGCAGTCCTCTTCTGAGTGCTCCCAGGCTGGGGGTGGCCGGGAGCTTTTGGGAGGAGATGGCGTGGAGGTTGGGGAGAGGGCTGTTCTCCCACATGGGGCTGCGGCAGCTGCCGTCTCCGGTGCTGCCGCGCCTTCTCGGGGTGAACTGTCGCTGACATCGAGGAGGAGGGCATTCTCTGAGTCCGAGGGGTTGAGAGGGCATGGTGAGGCGGGCCGGTTTCCGCCTGCCACCCCTTGGGGTGTGGGTAGGAATCGTAGTGCCGAGCCCTGCCTCTCCCTCTTGGGTTTGGCGGATCCCTTCGGTGGTGTTGCTGTGGGCCCTTCTTCTGGATCCATACAGCCCTAGGCACGTCACAGGGGAGGACCCCCTTCCAGGCTCTGCCAAGGTTCGCATCCCCAGGGTTTCATTCTGCGACCTGGCTTGTTATCCGGGACCCCGCCAGCTTAGGCTTCGTTTTCTGGATTCCAGAGCCCCAGCAGAGGACAGTTGCCTGCTCGTAGGTGCCCCTCTCCCATTCCTCTGCAGTCAACCCCTGCTCTCCCAGGCAATGTCGGTCCTATGGGGCCGTTGTCCTGGGAGACGTTCAGAGGCTCTGCGGCAGCCTTCCCCTCATACGTTAGATGCATGCATGAGCAGGTGTTTTGCCTATCCCCACCACCGCAGGAGTCCTCTGGACACTCGAGTTCCCCATCATCCTCGTCTCCCTCCTTGGAGGGAAAGGAACCCTTTGCTCACCTTTCTTCCGACACTGATTTCACCGAATATCAGCATTTCCTGTCGAGGATGGTGAGGGATCTTCACATTTCATTTGTTAGACGTGACAATACCGAGCAGGAGACGCGTGAATTCCTCAGTGAATTCAGTGCCCAACATCTGGTGGTGTCATCCTGGCCTATTTCTTTCCAGGAGGCGTCTATCCGTTCCTGACAGTCTCCAGCCGACCCTGTTGCAGCCCTGCAGACTACAGGAGGAGGTATTGTGCCCCTTCTGAGTCCCAAGGTTCTCTCTCCAACCCGCCTTCGGGATTGGTGTACCTAGACACTCCTTCCAGGCACCGCCGCCTGGCGCATGACCAACCGTCGGACTCTGATTCTCTATAGTTTTGACCGGTTGGGGAGAAGAGTGTTCTCTTCCTCTTGTGCGATACTCTCTATCACATCTCATCAGGCACACCATGCTGCCTACAACAGGCATCTATGGTCGATGCTGTCTCAGCTCCTAGCATCAATGCCTGACTCAGAGCAATCCAGACAGGTCATTGCCCTCTCTGCTGTAGGCCTGGGGCTGGCAAGATACCAGCCAAGGGCATCTTAGGACGCCAGTGAGGTGGCTTCCAGGCTTTCAGGGACAGCGATCTGCATTAGGTGGATGGCATGGCTTCGTCTATCAAGGTTGTCACCCCTGGCCCAGCGTAGGGTGATTCGCTCCGCCTTCCGAGGGACCCGCCTGTTTTCCACCAGAGCTAGGAGACTTCTACAGGGGCTTCCTCCATCTCCTCGTCTTCGAGGGACACCTCCTAGCTCTCCTCAGCCTTAGGCTTTTTGTTTGATTAGCCATGGGTCCATCTCTTCTGTTTTCCACCAAAAGGAGGCTGTGGGTCTTGTTCCCTCAGGGTTTTTTCTTGTCCCCTGCGGGGGGGCTTGGTACTCACCCAAGCAGTAATGAATGGTGAAGATTGACAAGGGAAGATATGAAAATTACGTACCTACCGTAATTCTTGATCTTCTCTTGTATCTTCACCATTCATTACTGATACCCGCCCACCTTCCCCTCTAGGGCCTCCTACTTCGGCGTCTCCTTCTCCCTGCTTGTTCCTCCCCTCTTCCTTGTTGGCCTTTACAGCAAAAAAACCCTGCGTGTCTGTTCGTCTGAACAGATACCTTTCCTGAGGGAAAAGGGGAATGAGTGGAACTTATGCTATCCTCAGAGAACTCTTTCTGACTACCCCTAGGGTGACTTTTGGTCCTCTCTGGGCCATGCTGTTAAATTCACAGTTTAGGAGACCAGCCAGTTTCTGGCTATGTCTCCTTAAAGGTCCCCTCTGACAAGCCCTGATCTCCTATGTCAGTCTCTGATACTTTCTCCCTCCTGACATTACTCTTCTGGAGTTGGCGATCTTCGCTTGTCTTCAGGGAGTCTGACTGAGTTCCCATTCTTTCTATATCCAAAGGAGTGCCTTCTTAGGGCATCCCCCCCCCACACACACACACACTTTGGTGTTAACACTTAACAAAGTGCTTCATAAGCTTTTTCCCTTGCTAAGTTGGGCACTCTCCTCTCGGAACAGACTTTCTGCTTTGGCAGTCTGTGAGCTCTCAGCTGCAGTTTAAAGGGTTGGGGATGACTGGAGATACAGAATCTGCCTTGTATCCAAACTGCTCAAACTGCTTGGTTGAGCCTTCTCTCAAAAGTCCATCTAGTGGGATCCTGGCTCCCTTGTTCTTTGTTCCGAATTTATAAGCCTCAAACCAATCTCTAACTTGGCAGAGTTCTCTCTTCCAGCATCCCTCTGTCTTTTTCTTGTTCTTCTTCTTTCCCCTCCTCATCTGTTCCTCCCTTGGAGCCGCCCCAGCAGTGAGGCCCTACGGCCCCTTTAGGTGGATTCCCTTCTCATCTTCTATCCTCTACCGGCCTTTTTCAGTTTATATCCTTTTCTTTTTCTGTCCCTCGGCTCCCTTGCCTCGCTCTCTCTCTCTTCTTGCCCTTTTTTCGCCTCTCTGGCTGACAGAACTGGCATGTAGGAGGAGTCTGCAGCGCCTAACTGCTGCCACTCACGCATCACGTGGTGCGTCGGTCTCGGGGGTGGCGCCATCGGCGCCGACTCCTCTACAAAAAAAAACAAACTCCCGTGGCAGGTGCGCACCTCCAGCTGGACCCAAGCAGTTATGAATGGTGAAGATACAAGAGAAGATCAAGAATTACAGTAGTACGTAATTTTCATTCTACCCCGAACCCATAAGTGCACGCTGGGAGCCCACCCAGCGTGCTCATGCGCTTCCCAGTACAGCGTGATAGCCGACGGGTGCCCAATCCCCGCCGGCTCCATATCCCAAGCACACTTCCAGGTGCCATGCTGGGAGCCCACCACAGCGCGGGCAAACGCCTGTCTCCTGCTGCCCCCACCCCAAACATACTTCAGGTGCCATGCTGGGAGCCCACCCGAAGCGTGTGGACGTCCATCTGCTGGCGCCTCCCCCAAAAACACATTTCCAGGTGCCACGCTGCAAACCTCTGTATGGCCGACGGGGTGCCTAACTCGGCCGGCTCCACTGGTCCCTCCCAAAGAAAACTTCCAGCCGCTGGGAGCCCACCCCAGCGTGGCAAAAGTCTAGAGTTGTCTTCCTAAAAGGAAAAAAAAAGACTTAAAAACAAAAAACGGTCCCTCTTTGATTGTCTTGCCACCCGCCAACCTGCGCCCAACCTCTGCGCATCCACCTTCCCACACCCCCCAACCCATACTTACCTCGGGAGGCCGGCGTGACGATCTTCGGTGGACCAGGAACATGTCTGCACTCTTCAAAGCCAACCACGAACTGAAGAAATGCCGGTAAGCTGTATAATGGCATAAATAGGGTTATTTTCAACTTTGGTGCATATCTCGACCATTTTGGGGAATTTTTTCACCAAATTTTCAACATTGGGTTCTTGGGGCCCCAGCTCATGAACTCAGTCACTGTCATTTTTTATTCGGTCCCGAAAGGTGATTTCGCGGTCACTGCGCGGAACCACCTTTCGGGACCCAGTAACGAAAGGACAGTGCCACAGTTCATGAGGTAGGCCCCTCAAAACCCTATGCTGAAAACCTGGCACAAAAAATTCCCAAAAATGACTTTTACGAGCGTGCGTTGCGCTGTTCCTATGCATGCTCTTAACTTTGCAAATTTGTAATATTTTCACTCCAGATTTTCAGCATTTCCATTTTACCACACTTCCTTGTGAGCAGTACAGCTGTCATTTTTCATATCTTGCCCAAAATGTGTTTTCGAGCATGTAGCGCACAATGGTGCAGTCGGTGTGTGAAATCAATGTTCGGGACAGATTAAGAAAATCACAGTGATACTGTTCATGAGCAGACGTCTTAAAATGGCTATGTTGAAAATTTGGTGACAAAAGTCCATAAAATGACTGTTTTACGAGCGTGCATTGCGCAGTTTCCACGCACCCATGTAAGTTCACAAATTTGTAATATTGTCAGTCCAGATTGTCAACCCTGGCATTTTTCAACACCTACTTATGAACAGTACAGCTGTCATTTTTCACACCCTGGCCGAAATGTGTTTTCGCACTTCCAGTGCAGAAATGCATGGTCGCTGTGGGAAATCAGTGTTCAGGACAAATTAAGAAAATCACAATGACACTGTTCATGAGTGGAGGTCCCAAAATGCCTGTGTTGACAATCTGCTGTAAAAAATCCCCAAACTAATTACATTACGGGTGTGCGTTGCGCAGCTTCTATGCACGCTCGTGGCCACCAGTTTTTTAATATTTTCACTCCAGATTTTCAACATTGCCATTTTTTACACCTCCCCATGAACAGTACAGCTGTCATTTTCACATCCTGTTTGAAATGTGTTTTCTCACCAGTGGTGCCAAATGGTGTAGTCGCTGTGCAAAATCAGCTTTTGGCTAACAAACTGATATTGCCACTGTTCATGAGGTGAGGGGCACAAAAAAACATGTTTAAAACTTGGAGTGAAAATACCAACGAACGCCTGGGAAGTTAAGGTTTCCGACCATAACGCCTCACCCTGTGGAGACTGACAGGCATGAGGGTGTGACTTGGGATTGTCGCCTGTAATGCTCCTGCCATTCCACCCACACCCTGCAACCAGTGACAGGCATCAAGGTGTGCCTTGGACTATTTGGGCCCAAAGTTCACCCCATTCTCCTATACTGCACCCATCTCACCGTATTTCTTATGGAATGGGGTGAGCATAAGGCCCAAAGACTCCAAGGCACACTGTGACACTTGTCAGTGTCTGCAGGGTAGGGTGTGGTGAAACGTCATGGCTGTAATGCCTGATGACCCAAAGGCACATCGCAGTGCCCGTCAGTCTCTGCAGGGTGGTGGGGTTGGCTTCACTTCAATACTTCACTGCCTTACCTATTATGCGTCTCTCTAACTCCTACACTACCAATGCCAGCAAGCAAACATTCAGCATTGACAAATGCTTGTTTTCATATATACTGGTACTATTCTTGGCCTCTTTCTAGCTGTTAGGGACAGCGCCTGAGGATAAGGATATATTGTATAATCTGGTAAGTGGGGAAGCAAGGAACGAGGTAGCAGTCTTAAGTAGTTTAGGCTCCAACCCATTGGAGCCCGTTCTCCCGCAGGTGAAGAAGGTGTTTAGGAGCCGTAGTACTGCAACTCGAGTAACAGCACGGCGGTAGAAAGAGGGGGAGGAAGAGTGGTCATGTGAGAGTATTCTCAAAGGAGCACATTTGATTTCCGAAATTGGGTAGGTTGGAGAAATGGTTGTTAAAGGCATTGGCTATTTGACACCATTTATAGTCGTATCAGACAGCGTTTGTTCATCTTTACCAGTTCCCATGAGACACTTGATGTGGGTCCAGAAGCTTCTGGAGTCCCTAGCAGAGGCCTGCAATAGCTCCTTATAGAAGGTGCCTTTAGCCAAATGGATTTTTTTTAACAAGTATTTCTTGGGGTCCGGTATTCAAGTTAATTGCTGTGCAGGGATGAGGCTTTAAAAATGTATTCCAGCATGTCTCTTGCTTTTAGCAAGGCAAGCAGATTACTATGCAGCCACCTGGTGGCGTTTCCCCTGACCCTGCACCCAATTATGGGGTGTGTTTGTCCTGAAGGGATTTAATAATGGAGATAAAGTAGTTAAGAGCTTCAGCATCGTTGGTGCAGTATATCGGGGACCAGTCAACTAGGTGTAGGTCAGTAAGGAAAGCTATAGGATCAAACCTAGAGTAGTCCCAAAAAAAAACAGTTCCTTGGGAGGGCAAGAGTGGGAGCTGCATCCCAGACACAGTATACCAATGTATGATCACCAGTTGCATCAGCGAGGTTGCCAGCAGTGGCAAGCCTGTCCTTTCTGTTCAGCAGTACCCAGCCTATAAGGGAGTGTTTGCGTCCTGTGGTTGATAGCCTGGTTGGGTCACAGTTCAGTTGGGACTGGTGAAGCTTGTTTAAAAGTGATTCACATGAGTGATTACCATTCCAGTTTAGAATGAAATCCCCCGTGATTTCATTCTTTCCACTGACTAAGGCATTTACCACTCTTGTGAGGATTGTATGTACACCCAATGCGAATTTTCTTAAAGCCACCCAGGATCAGTAGTGAGTGTAGCACCTCACTGGGAGGTGGGGGTGGGAGGGTGGACTCCTGATGCAGCATTTTAGTTGTAGGTGATTCTTAAAACAGAACAAATAATTCCCCTACTTTCTTTATTAGAGGGGCGGTCAAGTCTGCACAGGTTATTGGCCAGCCAGGCAACATACAGAGTCTGGGACAGATGGTTTAAGTCAGGTCTCAGTGATGCCAAGTATTTCAGGTCTATAGTAAGATACCTGGGCTTCCAGCTCATGGAAGCTGGCCATAAGGCTACAAATGTTGAGGTGGGCAATCTTGAGATCCTTGGTGGAGAACCATGGGGAGGAATTTGAAGGGGTCAGATTTAGTAGTATGCCAGGATTGGTTTCTGTGTCACCTGATGAGGTTAATGAAAGAGAATGGTACCATAAACTAGCTAGTTCTACGACTAAAAGTCCAGGGGGGGGCCAGTAGAAAGCAAATGTGGCTAGGTACCAAAGAATATAAAAAAGGTACCTGGGCTTGAGACAACACATTAGGTTAGAGTGGGGTCTGAGAGAACCAGAGAACAAGTGTGCAACAGTTTCACTGTATGAGTGACTCAGTTAAAAATAGCAGAACAATTTTAGTACTGAGCAGCAATAAGATAAGTCAATTATAGAAGCTTTAGGCAGGCTAATGACATAGGAATCTTAAGGCAGAAGCTACCTAAATATTATTTTTAAACAAAATAGTGAGGCCTGATTAGAGTTAGCTACTCAAGTAGTTATGACTGAGCACAGTGGCCTAGTGTTATGTAAGCATGCCCGAGCTGAAAACAGTCTACTCAGGGTGGGACAGTTTAATAAGTGGAGACATTTCCAGTCTGGCTAAGAACCAGTGCAGTGATTTGAGTTGCCGATACAAACATACGAAACTGCCAGCACAGACGGGCCAAATGGTCTATCAGGTCTGCTCGCGAGTGCAGCTAGCAGTCCCTTATACTGCAGCTGTCCCTCCCCTTCCCGTCACTTTGTCCCATCCCCTTTTAAAACTCCCCACCAACTTACAGGACACCTCCTCTTTGCGCAGCACGTTCCACATAGACACCACCCTTTCTGTGAAAAAGAACTAAATAGATAAACTAAACAGGAGTATAGTGGAAACAAGCCTAGATTTAAAGTCAAAACTGTCTGAAGGCTGAACTAGTAACAACAAACTATACTGAGTAGTGCTCAGAACAATCAAATATTAGGTGCAGCTAGTAATCTTAAACACAGGCAGGCAAATGAGCATGAGTCACTTAGGTACAGAGGGGTGTATAAACCCCACAGAAGCTCGTTGAGAGATTGTTGGAATGGTCTGTGTAGGGCAGTGTCAGCGGCCAACCGGATGATTCCAGACAGACTCCTCGATGTCTTCAGCACATGGTTCTTTGCGCAGATGGGCTGCTCAGTCTGACTGCAGTGAAATAGGTAAGTAAGCTTCAGATTGGCTGAGAGGCTTACTGTGGGAGGGAGTGGAAGCAGGATTCTCTGGACGCTGTGAGGCGATTCGTTGGGGGGGAGGAGAGTTTTGCTGGCAGAGAAGCCCTATAATGACCCTTTGCTGACTGCTCCTGTGTGTGCCACAGTCCTGGAGCGGCGGAGACCTTTGTTTGCTGGGAGCCTGGGAATCTTAGTCAGCCAAAGTCCCACCTCTGCATCTTTCCAATTGGCTGATAGACTTGCAGGGGAGGGAGTGGAAGCAGGAGTCCTTGTCGCTGTGAAGCGATTGGTGGGGGAAGGGGTTGCTGGCAGAGAAGCCCCCTCGTGGCCCCTTGCTGCGTGCTCCAGTGTTCGCCACAGTCCTGCAGCAGTCAGATATTTTTGAAACACAAGGTGCTGAATTAGCAGTACTAATTTTTATAATAGTATGTATACAAAACAAAAAATGTCAACCTAGGAACTATTAAAGTTAAAAACAGTCTTTGTAAAGTCACATATTTCTGTTTTATCTACTTGCTCTTTGAACTACAAACTGTTGGGTGTAGTAGATTCCACACACCAGTAAGTATCCACCATTGATTCCACACACCAGTATGCATCCATCATTGAATCCGCCCGCCAGTATGCATCAGCTGTTGAATCCACACACCAATATGCATCCACTGTGGAATCCACACACCAGTGTGCGTCCACCATTGAATCTGCACACCTGTGTCTCCACAGTTGAATTAGCACACCTGTGTGTGTCCATGGTTGAATCTGCACGCCTGTGTGTGTCCATGGTTGAATCCGCACACCTGTGTGTGTCCACGGTTGAATATGCACACCAATATGCGGCCATCAATAAATCCACACAACAGCATGTCCATGGTTGAGTCAAAACACACAAGTGTTTGTCCACAGTTCTCGCAGTGCAATAGTGTGTTTCTGTGGTTGACCCAATATACTATTCTTTTCACAGCTGTACCAGTACAGCAATGTGCACCCACAGTTGTACCAACACAGCAGTGCATTTCAGAAGCCTGATCTACACACCAGTGTGCACCTACACATGCCCACCCAGGGCTTTTCTGGTGGGATATTGCACATTTCCACTTTTCTGTATTTTGGAAGCTGGTTAATGAAATCTCCCTCTCGGATGCTGTCTGGCCTTTTGGTGCCTTATGCCTAAATGCTGTTACTTTAACCTCTGCCCCCTGCCTGGGATTTATAACTTAATGTTTCATACTGTCACTTCTACTGGAAACTGTTCTGCAGCAGGGGATGATTTTCCCAAGAAGCTGACACCGACTGCAGAGAGAGGAGAATATGATTTCATACCCTGTCTCTTCCAGCAGCCTTGACTCAATATCCAGTTGACTGAGGTTCATGAATCTGTTGAGCAGTAACCACTGGACAAGAATATTGACACTGTCCACCCAGAAAATACATTCAGCTGCCGAGGTGGAGCTCAGCCAAGTGAAAGGCTAGTAAGATTAGGTTGGTTGACTTAAGTTAGAACCCAGATTTCTTTCCCTTTGCACTGGGATTGATAAGGCTAAAAAAGTTGATACCCATTTTATTAAAGCTGGCCCACCTCCGAAGTATTTAAACTATATTGAGGTTAAAACATAAGGCACCTTTCACCGCAAAGCCTTATCTTTAAAACCTCTGAGCTGTTAAGAAACTCAACATTTGACCTTTTCAGGCCTAGAATGGCTTTTAACAAGAGTGGAAATGGGACTGTCCTTTAAACATACCTGTCCTGTAACTGTTTTTGTTATTACTTCTGGCCCTGGGCCATAAGGTGATGGATCCATATTCCCACACCAGTGATTAGACTCTGTCAGTAATGAACCTGCAGTGCTGTTCTAGGGGTATTGCTGTCCTGCTGGTAGGTGCTATCATTTGATTCTTTCTGTCTGTCTCTGGTGAATTTCCAGGTGAAAGTTCCTGATCCCGTGGTCATTGTTTGGTCCCTTCTACCCATACTGGTGGATTTCCAGGTGGAAGATACTGATCCTATGGCTGTATTTTGGTCCCCTCTGCTACCCTTTGGTTAATTTCCAGGTGGAATTTACTGATCCTGTGGTCATTTGGTCCTGCCCTATAAGATGGATTTCCAGGTGGAAGTTACTGATCCAGTGGCCATCTTTTTGTCCCTTGTGCCTATATTTGGTGGATTTCCAGGTGGAAGTTACAGATCCTGTTTTCATCGTTTCACCTTGTTCAACAAGATGGATTTCCAAATAAAAGTTACTGATCCAGTGGCCATCTTTTAGTCCCTTATGCCTATATCTGGTGGACTTCCAGTGGAAGTTACTGGTCCCATGGCTGTTTTTTGATCCTCTCTGCTCTCTCTGATGGATTTCTAGGTGGAATTTACTGGTCCCATGGCCATTGTTTGGTCCCTTTTGCCCAGATCTGTTGGGTTTTCAGGTGGAAGTTCCTGATTCCTTGGCACTGTTTAAAAAGAATTACGGATTCTCCCACTGTCCCAACACATTTTTATTTAAAAGTTGCAAGTATACAGGATAGGTTCTACGAGGAACAAGTCTCATTTGCAGAACACTCCAAGTCATAATTATAAACATACTACAAACACTAATACATCCAATACAATACATTTAGACAAGTGATACAAACATTAATTAGCAAAACACTTGCAAATAGATCATGTAACACCTTTTTCTTTAAACCTTATTTAAAAGAGCCAACAGTGGAGCAGTTTCTAAACTGAAGGGTTAAATTGTTCCAGAAAAGAGAGAAATACCATAAGTAAAACGTTCTTTGCCATAACGTGTAGCAAATTTAAGTTGCAAAAAACTACGATACACACCCCTAAGGCTATATTTATGAACAGGGACAGTTAGCTTTTCAGAAAGAGTTGAGGGAGTTAGGTTATTAAAATAAGAGATAGCCAGTGAAGGTTACGCCTAGAACTGGGAGATAGCCAATTTAACTTGTGTAATAAAGAGCAATGATTCTCATCCCAATTAGATTTTAAATAAAATGCAGTCGCTGAAAATAGTGTTTAAGGGAGCTAGGTGCTTTTCTTGGGCATGGCGATAGTGTTGCTGTAAGCTAGAATGGGAAGAATGTCTTGCCTAGTGATGCGTTCACGATCCATGTTAGACAGACGACGTCTGGCACACTTCAAACGGCCCAGACATTGATAATTTTAGGCACAATTTTGTTAATATGTGGTTTACAAGTTAAAAGGGGGTCAAAGATGTGACCAGTGTCTTTAACTTCATTAACAACATTCCCACTCTTTGTGATGGATTTCACATTTGGTTATTGCTATCTGGGAGTTATGAGCTGGAGTGTTTCTCTTCATACAGTCCCAACACTTTGGTCTACATAGTGGTTTGAGAAATTGTGTGTATGACTGAGACAGTCTACAACCAAATCTGATTTTATAGAATGCACTGAATGACCTATTCTTGACAACATCCTATTTGTGTTTTATGGGAGTCTCCATAAGTGATGGTTGCTGTTTCTTTTTATATTAATTATTGCATGAAAGTCATTTTAGAAGTAAAATCAAAAACAGTTTTGTCTTAAACACAAACCTGTTTTACTTAACAAAAAAGGCAGCTGATTTATTTTACATACTGGGAAGACCAAAATCCTTGTACTAAAACCCTGTGACCCAAAATCTGGTTGGGGGGAGGTGTGAAAATCAGAAAATGCAGGACTTGGCAGCCACAACAGAGGTTGAGGCTTCGCAACTGTTTTGTTGTTAACCACAACATCAATTGAGACCTCCAGCTGTTTTGTCAGTGGCCATAGCATGAGGCAAGTGTCCTCCGGTTGCTGTTGTCATGGCCTTAGCGTCAGTCTGGGCCTCCATTTGTCTTGGTGTTTGTCAAGAGTCCTCCAACTATTTATGTTGCGCTATAACACTGACTGATGCCAACAGCTCTTTGGGTGTTACGCCAGTAACATCGATAGAGGCCTGCTGCTGTTCACTGTGGTGGCCATATCTTTGATTGAGGCCATCCGTTGTTCTTGTGTCTTATCAATAACACAGTCAAGGCCCTGCAGCTGTTTTGATGTCGGTAGCCTTGTGTCACTAAGTACAAAGGGTGTTGCTAGTTATATGGACCATAAGACCTCTAGAGCTAACTGTTAAACTTAAGGGCTGACTGCTGCCGTTTAAGGGAAATTTATTTTCATGTTTTGCCTTAACAGTCCAGAATGCTGTAGATAATTTTTTTGCTATCCATCTGTTTGGAACTCTCAATCATTTTATTTTTTAAATCATGTTTTTTTTTTTTTTTTCCCCCATTACAGCCATGTGACCAGATGATGCCGTCAAGACCCTTTCCACGTCCCCTTCCTGTTCTGAACAGCAGCGCTTTATTACGTTCACCCAGTGCAACATGAGGTTTTTGGGGGTAGTGATGGGATTAGTCGAGTGTGTAATCAGAGGTCTAAGGCTACTTGTTTGGTTTCCCTTATGAAGATATCAGACATAACAATGTGAATGCAACATGCACATAGAAAGACTGGAAACTGATTTAAAATGCAAACTTTTTGCCGTAGGGCTTTGTATATCTTCCCCCCCGCCACCACCACCACCAAACTCTCCATCTTGTGACAGTTGTAATTTTTCTATAAATATAGTGATCTTCTTCTTGCTGTACCAATAATGAAAGCCTCTAGCAAGAAGTGTAATCATAGTCTGTTGTAATAATTTCCTATGGATCCAGAACACATGAGCACTGGAAATGGAAGGGGGCACACAATGAATAATGAAAACTGTCTTAGGATTTGGCTACCATTACATTTAATCACTGAAAACAAAATTAATCTCTTTTTTATCACCAAAGGTAAGGCAGAACTCTGAATGAATTGTTAGGTGTTCTGCCATCTGCTGCTTCAGTTTGGCTGGCTAAGGTGAAGGCCAGTTTTTGAAAAGACATACTACATATGTGGGACTTGCTGACCTTGGCTTTAAATCTCTCTTTGGATGAAGTTCACTGTTCTGATATGGCTTGTCTCTTGGTAGGGAGTGTTTACATGTGTTTGTAAGTCACTGCATTGCCTTTGTTATGCTCCAAAAGATTGGACAAATAAAAGTTTATTTTAAAGATATTTTTATCTACATTGATGTAGTTTGTTTGCCAATTTTCTTATTTGAAACAAAACCTTTCTCTTCCTGATATAATTGCTTATGCTATTCTTGAAATCATTCAGTTTTCTCTTCTCTGTTTCAGAATATTTTTCCTGTTTATCACTAAACCCATCCACTCCCACTGTGGCACTCACTGACTGGTCCATACACTGCCTTTGGCAACTGTCCTACCCTCATATCGTGGATCACCCTCCATGCCAGATCGCAGTTGACCCCCACTGTGGCAGGCTGCTCTTGGATGGAAGCTCAGAAGGAAGAGAAACAATCATTTGTTCCCTGGTCTGCAGCTTCGGCAAGGAGCAGGGCCGCTCTCGACTCCCTACAAGGGGCTTTTCTCAGGCAGCTAGTTAAAGAACCCACCAGGGATGGGGCAGTGCTGGACCTGGTTCTTGCAAACAGGGAAAGCATGGTAGACGTCACAGTGGTAGTTCCCTAGGTACCGGTGATCACCATACGGTGTGGTTTAACATACTGACAGGAACAGAGGTAAACCACACGAGGACGAGGGTTCTGGTCTTTAGGAGAGTGGATTTTAAAGAAGTGAGAGACTGTCTCAAAAATGGCCTCGTGGGGAATGCCAGAGGAGTAGAGGCACAGTGGGGGAAAAATAAGAGAGGACGTAATTAAGGCAACTGGCCTGTGTGTGAAGGAAGTGAGTAAAATAGAAGGAAAACAAGACCGTTATGGTTCTCTGGGGAAGTGACCTAGGGCGTGAAGGAAAAAAGGGTGACATTCAGCAGGTATAAGGAAACACAGAGGGAGAAGGACAGGGCAGTATACCAAATGAAACGGAGGAAAGCACGAAGATCGGTGAGCAGAGCAAAGGCACAGACAGCAGAGGCTAGTCAAAGGGGTTGCTAAAGGGGAATAGGACTTTCAACAGATACATAAGTTAGAAGATGAAAGGGGGAGGGATAGGGAGGATTAAGAGAGCAGAATGGGGAGACTATACAGATGAGGACCAAGAAAAAGCTGCCATCATGAACAGGTGCTCCTGCTCAGTCTTCACAGTAGATACAAATCCATCTTCAGAGTAGAGAGTCCTGAAGGTGGACAAAGTAAGGAGTCCTAATGGGATATATCCAAGGATACTAAAGACAGACTTCTTCAACCTTTCACTGGAATAATGCAAGGTTTAGGAGGACTGGAGAAGTGCTGATGTGGTCCCTCTGCGTAAGACTGGTAGCAGGGAAAAGGCTATCAACTATAGGCCAGTCAGTCTCACTTTAATGCTGGGGAAATTAATGGAAACCCTGCTAATGGAAAGACTAGTAGAGTATCATGAATCTAATTTGCTGCAAAGCTACAGGCAGCATGGATTCACTGGGGGAGGGGGGTGCCAGACTAATCTGATTAATTTTTTTGACTGAGTACCCAGGGAAATAAATCGGAGGAGGATCGTGGATGTAGCCTGTCTGTACTATAGCAAGGCCTTGACACTATGCAACATAGGAGACTGATTAAGAAAGTGAGCCGCCTAGTGATGAGATCCAGTGTGGTGAGTTGAGTTAGAAACTGGTTAACAGGAAGGTGACAGAGGGTGGTGGTTAATGACACTCACTCTAATGATGGGAGAGTAACCAGCAGAGTGCCACAGGGCTCAGTTCTGGGAATGGTACTCTTCAATGTCTTCATATGTGACAGTGCAGAACAACTGAAAGAGAAGGTATGCCTTTTTTGCAGATGATATTAAAATGTGCAGTGGGGTGGACATGCAGGAGAGGGTGGAGAGAATGCACAGGGATCTTGGGGAAACTCAGAGTGGTCAAGATCATGGCAGTTGGTGTTCAGTGCCAAAAAAGTGCAAAATCATGCATCTAGGGCAAAGGAACCCAGGAGCTGAGTGTAGGACGAGGGAGGAGATGCTGACAGTAACTAAGCAGGAAAGGGACCTGGGTTATTGTAACTGACAACCTCAAATTGGCAGGGCAATGTGACAGAGCAGTGGGTAGGGTTAGTGGGATGTTGGGGTACATAGGGAAGGGTATCTCGAGCAGGAGGAGGTCTTGTCATGGTATCGCTCACTGTTGAGATCTACCTGGAGTACTGTGTCCATTTTGGAGACCACACCTCAGAAAGGACATAGGGTGGAGAGGCAACCCCAAGGAGGGCAACAGAAGTGATGCTGGGGTAGCATGAGAAGCCCTATGAGGAGAGACTGAGGGTTTCAATATTTATACTCTGGAAGAGAGAGGAGAGCAAGAGGGGACATGATGGAGACCTACAAGTACCTCGCAGGAGTGAACTGGGTTCAGGAACAGAGTCTCTTTCAAAGCAGAAAGTACACCAGGACCAGGGGGCACGTGGTGAAGCTGGGGAGGAGGGGTTAAGAGGGCTGTGAGGAAGCACTTCTTCACTGAAAATGTGGTAGATGCCTGGAACAGGTTGCCAGTGGAAGTGGTGGAGGTGGAAAAAAAAAAAAAGTGGGGCCTGTCTAGCATGCTTGGGATAGATAGGGTGTATTAGTAAATAAGCAGGGAGGGAGGAAAGAGGGTCATCTGGGACCATTTAGGGCTTGTGGAGATGGATGAAGCAGGGACTATCTGGTCAGACTGGGTGGGCCAAGCTTTTCTGCTGACAAATGTTATGCCTCAGTGAGAGATCTTGGGGGTTTATGTAGGTTGCTGTTAACCTGGTTGTATTTCAGTCCCGTTACTGTTGATCTTCTCATTGGCTCAGTCTCACTGTTAATCAGCTTATTGCTCTTCGGTCATTCACTGTTACTATTTGTATCGTGTTTCAAGTCTGTCACTGTTGATCTTGTTCTTGTTATTCTCGCCCTCGCTGATTTGATTGCATTTCTCTCTATTTCTATTGTTTCCATCCCTTAGTGTTAACCTTCTAATTATTTTTAATTCTGTTACTGTTAATATTCTTTTTGTTTCAGTCCATCGCTGTTAATCTTATGATTGTTTCAGTCCATTGCTGTTAATCTTCCGGTTACGATCTGTCATTAAAAGGAACATAGATCTTTCTGTTTAAATTTTTTTTCTGTAATTTTTATTGTAAATTTGGTCATGTGTCAAATACACAATAAGGTAAACTGGGGTTATGTTAATAATCTGTTAGTCATCCGGAGGGGGGTGATGTGGCACAAGGCGCAGCCAAGTGCCTCATCCCCCAAGGGGGTGAATAACTGAACATTACCCAGGAGTATCTTTTTGTTATTATAAAATTGGGTATTCCTAAAGATTAAACATAGCTATTTAAATTTTTGTTGTTGATTTTAACCCACTTTTAATAGTCAGTCCCTCTGCAGGTTTTCCTGGCTGAGAAGACCTTCTGACATGCTTCAACTTCATGTTTTGGTTGTTTGTATGATGTTCCCAGAAAACAGACACCCTTGTCATTTTCCTGGCTTATTTCCCTGGCGAAAGGGTTACGCTCTTCACTAAATTTGCAGAAGCAGAAAGAAGAAACAGGTTTCCTGTTGCAGAATTAGGAAACACCCCAGTTTCTGTGCTGCTGTGTCTGTTACTGTGCCATTGGGAAGCCCCATGATGCATTGAGCACATGGTCACAAAGTTAGGGAGCTGGAGCTACAGGCATGGAACACTGAAATTATTTTAGAAAAGCTCAAGCATCAAGTTCAGAGTAGGACCAGAAGTGTAGAAGCTCGGTACATTAGTGGTAGGTTGTCATGGTGAGAGACACATGCTCGCTTTTTCCAGCATTGTTCTGATTGTGCATGTGATTTTATTTTTTAGCTTATTTCGAGGGTATTTCTGTCAGCAGGCTATCACCAATAGGACTATAGCCATCAGGCACTAGGACCACACGTAAATTTTCTAGCTAGTAGTCTACCAGAGGGGGCTGCCCACCTCCGACGTCAGCCACTCCAGTAAAGGCGGAAGGCCCTCATACCCTCCTTAGTTCTTTTCCCGCTGTCGACCACTGAAACCACCGCAGCTACAGTCAACTGCCATTTCCTGTTTACCGCGCTTTATTATTTCTCAATTCTAACTCTGTTTTAACATTGAATTTTCAGTGATCTTTCTGGACTAAGTCTCCACCACTCATTCACACTAGTGGGACTACACCGGAGGCACTAGGACCCCTCAGGAGCCAAAAATCTTAAGGAGGGCCGGCGCCGGGAAAAGACCGCACATGCGCGCCACCATGAGGCTAGTTCGCGCCGTATAGGCCATCTCGGCATCGACCCTCCAACCACCTAAGCTCCTTTTCTCCCGTCGTCGGGTGCACTTCGATGATGACGTCTCTCGCCTGGCGGGAGTCAAGTCTTCATCTGTATGACAGCAGTTATAGTTCAGTATTCGATTAACTTACCATTCTTAGTGTTCTTTTCTTATTTAAAAAAAATACAAACAAGGAGGGGGAGGGGGAGGACTATAGCTGCTGTAATACAGATGAAGACTTGACTCCAGCCAAGTCATCCTTCGAGAATACCGCTGGCAACGGAAAGGAGATAATTCTCAGCCTGCCATCAAGTAGTTGACCTTAGACTGTAGCGGTGACTGTAGGGAGACTTCGTTTGAAAGCTGTGAGGGCAGTTGGGCTGTGTCCGGTTCACCGCCCTTTGAGAAGGGGGGGGTCCCACCACGGGCAGTCCAGTGCTGGGGGGGTGGACAGTCTGCCCGAAGCACAAAAGTAGTGGTCCCTTTCCTGACCTCGATTGAGGACCTGGCTCCACTTGACCTCGAGCTCTTCTTCCTCCTGCCGGTGGAAGAAGAATCGGTACCGTTCGAGGTCACCCTCTGGTATGTCTGTGCGGGGGTCTTCGGTGGTGGAGAGCGGTAGGCCTGAACTGACTTTGGTGGGTTCCTCTGTGACCCTGCTCTTAACAGCCATGATCCTCGACACGAGATCCCATCCATGTCCTTGATGGGGTCCCAGTGAGCAGTTTCACCTCTGGGCCGCTGTTTTAGAGCAGAGGGTACGGCGTCTGCCCAGTTGTCCTGGCCAGTGGACCCAGTTCTGGGGGTGTCAGAGCCACTGGACCGCGGCCGGGTTGGTGCTCTCCTGGGTGCCAACGCCATCGATGCTGACTCCTCATGCCTAACCCCTTCTACTTTTCTCTGCAGGGGCCGGCACAGGTACTACTTTCCTTCTCCCCCTCTTTCTTCAGGTCTGGGACCAGCAGCAGTGCTGGCACCGCATATGGTGCCGACGCTGGGTCTGGCACCATGTGTGGTGCAGGCGGCGAATGTGGTGCCAGTGCTGCGGATGGCGCTGAACTCTTCGCCACTTAAAGTGGCGGCATCTTCCATGTTCCTGGCCTAGACCTGCCTTTTGGAGGTTATTCTGGGGTAGAAGTGGATCTGGATGAGTCTGTCGCTATTCTGCTTTGTCAAAGACACAGTGGATGACTCATTTTATGGGCTGGAATGCAAGCCTTCTGTATCCGTGTGATTGAAGATCTTTCCAGTTTTTACCTTGGGGATATGGGGTCCACCATAACATTTCAGCCTTCATCTGTGGACCAAAGCAGACTTCTACATCTTGAGTTCCTACATTCCTAAGTACAAGGACACCTTGTGGAACACGCTCAGTGCAGTGGTCGAGAACCTCCCGTTACCAAATGCTCCACTGCTAGGGGCATATAGCTCAATAATCAGCTGAAAGCTTTTATGGATGCCTGAAACTCTGCCTGTAGAGCAGTTGCCGCTGGCAGCAGGTGGTTAACGTCTCCTTGACAGTGCTTCTCTGTTTGGCCCTCGGGTTGAGCTCTGGAGGCCACTCAGAACAATAGTGCTGCCATTTAAACAGGCAGCACCTGCTGCCCCTCAGAGGAACAAGAACTGTCAATGTTCTTGTAACAGGCAATGCTTACTAGGTAGAGGCCTAGGTGCCTGTATCAGGAACCAACCCCTCAGCCACGAAGAGAATGCAGTTTAGGGCACAGGGCAGGAAGTCTCCCTGTACCAACCTCTGTGGATCCAGTCCAGGTTCCACTAATTCAGTTCTACAAGCAATGGAAGCCCATTATAGCGGACATATGGGTCATCAGGATTGTCAGAGAGAGATACTCTCCCAAATTTCGCAGATTTCCCCAGACCTTCCATCCAGGCGTCAGCCCAGTCTATCCACCCCCAAGTCACACTCGCTTATGTCTTGGTTACAGAGCCTCTGCGGGAACTGGGCAGTAGAACTTGTTCCACAGTGGAACAGAGCATAGCTTCCTATTTATATTACTTCTGGTTCCAAGATAACAAGCGGCATGTGCCCATTTGTCGACCTTGGAAGGTTAAACAAGTACCTATTCAGGGAGGAGTTCACTAAAACCTCGGTGTTCAATTCTTCACTTCTTGAACATTTGGCTCCTAGCCAGCCCATCCGGGCAAGAGACAAAGGAAGCAGGCGCCACAGCTTCTCAGTTCTCTCCAAGGGGTTTTCTGATACAAGGAAGATGCCAGTTTCATCTGCCCAGCAGCTTCTTTTCTTAGGAGCCCTCCTGGATACCTCCGGGACATAATTTTTTTAGTTCCAGAGGACAGGAGAAATGACATCCTCAGATGGCTCATTGCATCTTGGAAAACGTCTGTATTCTGGCCCTTTTTGGTTAAGCGGATGCTGGGACACAGGGCGTCCTCCTCGGCAAGCGGTGGTCTCCGACCACGCATCCGCAATCCTCCGTACAAGATGACAGCCTCGAACAAAATCTCTCATGGGGTGGCTCACTGTCCAGACCTTCACAGTTGAGTGTGGAGCCAGGAGGAACCTCATCTTGTCATAAAATTCTTAGAGATGAGAGCTATCCTATAAACTAAAGTCCTGAAGTATGCCCTCTGTCTCTAAGTGATCCTACTTCGGAAGGATGTCAAAGCTGCAATGTATTACATCAATCAAGCAATCAAAATCTTTATTTTTCCAGGCGGGCACCGTTGAGCAAGGCTCATTTGCAAGGTGGACCTGGTCATGAATACATCAAAGTACAGTACAGAAGCAGGTATACAAAAAGCAATAATATACAAGAAAGAAAAAGTATATACAGTGTATACAGTACAGTACAAGGTTGAAATAAATAAAAAAACAGCATTATTTTACAATTGAAGGAGTCAGCAGATGTCAGAAAGCAGGCTGAGGCATCCTCCTACCTTCTGTGCAGGAAGGCAGTGAGAGTGGTACCTTGAGCACGATGTGTCCATTCAGATTGCATGCAGTCACCTTCGATGAGTGGGGCAGTTCGGACCTGGTCCTTTTTTGCATACCACAATGCAAGACTGCCCCTATCTTGCTTCAGAAATCCAGATGATTCTTATCGTCCTAGACTAGCCTCGGCAGATATGATCTGCTTTGATCTACGGTCTGTCAAAAGTTCCCCCTGAGGTGACTCCCTTTACAAGCAGACCCACTCACACAGGGACTTAGTCCTTCCTTGCCTGCGCTCTCTTCATCTCCTCGCCAGGCTCCAGAGGAAATGGAAGTGGGAATGTTTTAAGGTTTCCTAGACCATCACAGATATCTTTTAAGCCGTGCATGGGCCTTTTACCAGGAGGGCTTTTGCAGCTAAGTGGAAACCCTTCTCCTTCTGTTGTGCAAGTCCCGTCCAGACCCTTCGGTTGCCCACCAAATAAGGTTGGGGTGCCTCTTGGACCTGTCGAACGCAGGTCTGCAATACTCAGCAATGAAGGTACACCTCTGCGTGTTTTCGGTCTGTCTTGAGCCAGTAGACAACATGTCACTGGCTCAGTTACCATTAGTCAATTTTTGCTTCTCTGGATGTTAAGAGGGTTCTGCGATTCTTCGACAGGCTGAAGAGATACGCATCTGAGCAACTACTGTATCTTTCAGAATGCCTCGGCTGGGTCAGCCTGTTGCCATGAGATGTTTTCTGTTTGGTTAGTAGCATGTCCTCGGCACTACTAAGTTCAAGCTGGCCGGGTTCACTGTTGTTGCAGCTTTCCTGGCAGAGATTTGTAGTGTGCCTCTTGCAGACATCTGCAAGGCAACGAGTTGGAGCTCAGTGCATACCTTTGTAAAGCACTATTTTCCGGATGTCCATGCCAGACAGTTCACTTTCCTCGGCAGGTCAGTCCTGATGGACTTCTGTACTGAGTGAGTTCTGTCTCCTACCACCCTACCGAGGGCATTTCGATTTTTAGCTCGGTACTCTCCCACTAGTGTGAATGAGTGGTGGAGACTTTTATTCCAGGAAGATATGGAAATTACATACTAATTCTTGATCTTCTTGGATGAAGTCTCCACCACTCATTCACATGCCCACCCACCAACCATCCCCTGAGTTCACTCGTTCTACTTTGGTATTTACTTCCTTGTTGTTTGGGTTGTGAAGACATTGTCAAATTGACCCTTCTTACATGGGTCATCTGGACCTTCACATGTCCAGACGTTGGGGTTAGGTTTTCTTTCGTTAGTTTACGCTGCACTTCCTCGGTCGAAAAGGTACTGAGGCGGTTGGAGGATTGACGGCGAGATAGCCTATACGGCGCGAGCTAGACTCGTGGCACCACGTATGCGTGGTCCTATCCCGGCGCCGGCCCTCTTTAAGATTTTTGCCTCCCGTGGGGTCCTAGTGCCTCCGGCGTAGTCCCTCTAGTGTGAATGAGTTGTTGGAGACTTCGTCCAGGATCAAGAATTATGGTAAGTACGTAATTTCAGTTCCTCACCTGTCTGTCTTCTAAACCATCTTCATCATACAACCACTCCACGAAGTGTGCCTGCAGCAAACTGATCCCGGACAAGGATGGCCATTATACCTGCATCTTGCCCTAATGCTCAGACCACGACGTCCGAGCCTGCAAGGTCTGCCAGCGATTCAACCCGGCCTCCAGGAGACGTCACCAAAAGATCTTGGAGAGTCGCCTCCTTAAGCAGAAGATCACCTCAATGGAATGGGAGCTGTTTCCCTGACCCAATCCTTGGGGTCTTTGTCCTCGAAACCCTGGGACAAGGCCAGCGGGAAACATAAGCACAGGGACAAGGATTGGGATCAACCCTGGTCTGCCTCCCCCTTGCGGTCCCCTCCGAAATCCTTGACCACGAAAAGGTCTTCCTTCCTCGGTGAGTCGACCTCTTTGGCTCTGCATGCCCTAACTCCTACAGGGCTACCGGTGGCACAGCTGCCCGCCCAGGTTGCCCTCTCGGGCAACAACTCCTTGGGTCAGGGTATTGGTATCCTGCTCCCCAGCCCCTGCTGTTCCAGCCCTTATTCACAGTGGGCACACAGTCAGGCGGCTTGGCTGACATTTCTTCAGCCAGCGCCGGTGTGGTGGATGCTGGGCTTCTCACTGCCATCCCCACACCTGTGCTAGTCTCATCCTCTGGGACCACCACCGGCTCTGCTTCTTTCTCTCAGGGGCAGTCGCTGCAGGACATTGGCATCTCCTTGAGCCTGGTCTCTCCTCAGCTGGTGCCCATGGCGCCCCGTATCACCTCTGGGCCTTCGCCTGTTCTTCCTCCTCCACAGTCCATGGGACCCATGCTAGCTTTGCCTGTTCCGCCTACCAGCCCTACACCTGGCCTTCCTCAGCTGATTCCTGTTGGACCTGCCTCCATCCAGCTGCACCCTACGCCAGTGGGTCTGGTGCCAGTTCTACCTCAGCTGGCACCTCCGGGTCCAATGCCTGCCTACCCCTACCACACGCCTGCTAGACCTGCATCAGGTTACCCATACCCGATGCCCATGGGACCGGTGCCTGCACCCTTTGATAACCAATTCAATTTTATTTTTCCAGGATAACACCATTGAGACAGCTCATTTGTAAGGAGGTCCTGGGAAACACGGATATAGATGGAACTAAAGGCATACACAAATGCAAGTTCAGCGAACACACATACACAGACTGATAAAACTAAGAGCATATACAAAATATGGTTTCAGCAAATACAGCAAATTTGGCAAAATTCAGCTAACTCAGCAACAAACAACTGTGTAGTTAGGGACTGGTGTGGCCAAGGGGGAAGGAGACTAATAGGAGGATAGGATTAGAGGAGGGATTACCATGGTCTGATCTTGACCTTATGGTCTCTTATGCAAACGCAGGTCCCTGCCCCCGGCCTTCTTCAGACCCTTTCTCTGGTCCCAGTTCGCCAGGCCCCAGCACTCCTTGCTACCCCAGGATAGACCTGACTTGGACCATCAGCCTAACATCAGTGAGGATCAAGATGCAGACACCATTGAGAGCAACGGCAGCGGGTTTTCCCTGTCTAGGGCCAGAATCCTCAGAAGGGGAGGGACTCCCAAGTAACATCCTAACCCCCGATGATCCACTTTCATGGCCATCATAAGGGACATTCAATCCTGTGGGGTGGGAGACTGAAGAGCAGGACCCCGCGTGACGTCAAGTGGAGCCTTAGCTACATCAGCCCGAAGCCCTCCTTTAGTGGTCCCTCCATTCATTGAATCCTATGAGGATGTTACCGGGGCTGCTTGGAACTGTCCCCACACGGTCTCGGCGGTGTACCAAAAGGTGGACAGGCTTTACCATGTGCCAGCTGGCAAACCACATTTTGGGTAGCAGGCCAAGGCTGATTTGGTCATCATAAAAGCGACGCACGACCGAGACAAGAGGCCAAAACACCTGAACTATCTCCCACCTGACAGGGAGTCTCAGCAGCTGGATTAGATGGGCAAGCATGCTTTCGCCTCTGCCACCCTGGCCATTTGGGCCATTAATTACTTGGCCTACATGGTGCAGTATCAGAATCGTCTCTGGGACCAGGGTAGGGATGCAGTCCTAGCCATGCCTGATTCGGGCTCGGACATCGGCACCCACATTTCCGGGCTGCCTGTGATGTGGTCAATGCTTCCAGCCAAGCAGCAGCCGTAGGCATTTGTATGAGATGCCACTGCTGCCTACAGGTCATGGGCTTTGCCCAGGATGTCCATTTTAACATAATGGACACCCCTTTCAGAGGTTTCAAACTTTTCGGAGGAGATGTTCAAGATATCATCTCCGACTTCCAGGCCTTTGAATGGGCTCTCAGATCTGTCCACACCATGTATCGCGCCCAGTCGAAGTCGGGGCAGTGAGCTCCCTTTCATTGCTTTTCCTGCAGGCAGGCCTGTGCTCCTCCCAAAGCCCAGGGCAAGTGCAAGGTGGCGGCTGCCCTCCCCACTCCTTCTCCCATCGCCGCACGTGGCTCCAGAGGTGTGGCCACTGACCATTCAGTGGCTGCTCCTGACTCCTTGCCAACTCCCCCCCCCCACTCCAGTCATAGATCAGGAGGTGGTTGTAGGGGGTTGCTTCTCCCTGCATCTGGACAGGTGGAGGGAGATAACGACAGACTTGGTGCTGCAGCTCATCGAGAATGGCCACATATTAGAATTTGGGGAGTGGCCTCCAGAAAATCCTCCTTGACAATCCTCATACCCTTCTGGCCATGTCCCCCTCATCCAGGAAGAAATTCAGGCCCTCCTTCAAAAAAAGGCCAAAGAGCCAGTCCCACCTTTGCAACGTGGCAGGGGGTTCTACTCCCACTTTTTCTTAGTCCCAAAGTGCATGGGAGACCTTCGTCCCATCCTGGACTTAAGTCAGCTGAACCTGTTTATAGAGTGCAGATGGTTACCCTTCAGGGTTTGCTGCCCCTCCTACATCAGGGGGACTGGATCTGCTCCTGTTCTCTGGATATGCAGGATGCCTACCTGCATATCAAGGTTTTCGCCTCCCACAAGTGCATCCTTCATTTCCACTTTCAGAGAGCACACTACCAGTTCAGAGTTCTGCCCTTTGGCTTGTCTTCAGCACCCAGGGTCTTCACCAAATGTCTGGCGGTGGTGGCAGCTGCCTTGAGATGGCAGGGTTTCTATGTTTTCCCATACCTGGATGATCGACTCCTAGCTGCCCCATCCGAGGAACATCTTCTTCAAACTTTGGCGCATACCTACAGTCTGTTTCAGGCTTTGGGCATCACTGTCAGCATGCCAAAATCCTTTCTGACCCCCTGCCAATGTCTCCAGTACATGGGGTGGTGCTGGACACAGCTCAGGGGATGTCCTTCTTGCCCTCAGACAGAGCAGAGCATCTGAGGGACCAGGCCCGTCATCTTTACTCCAGCCATCACTTTCCTGCGTGGGCTTTTCTGAAACTTCTAGCTCTCATGGTCGCAGCCATTGCCATGGTTTCCTTGTCCAGGCTGCACATAAGAGTTCCTCAGTGGTTGCTGCGGGTCCAGTGGGACCAGTGCACTGATGCCCTGGATCAACCGATTATGGTCTCAGATCCAGTCAAGAATGTCGCAGGCTGTAGGTAAAAATGGACCACCAAGGCATAAATGCAGCAAAGTATATTTATTTACAGAAATTATAAAGTGAACTGATAACGGCAAAAAAAAAAAGTAAAACATAAAATAAGGCTAGGAATAGCTAGCTTTAAGGATGTTTACAACATTACATCCCATCTGATCTCCTCTCATCGGATGCTCTGTCCTTACTGACTCTACCTCTCCATCCTATCTGAATACCTGTTCTAGGTGCTCAGTTTATATACAATGCAGGGGTCAGGTGACTGCCTAGCTCCACCCCGTACCTTACTCTAAACATTATATCTTTATTTACAATAAGATTATTTTATTTACAGCAGCAATATACCTTTAAATCAGTATAACATATATACAGTCATAGAAGTGCATTACACTCTTCTTAGGAGTTTAAAACATTGTTTCTGGCCTCAGAAAGCACCACCCCTTCCAGCAGCAGCATAAAAGGATTCAGATTGTGGCCGACCGGCTCTTGGAGAAGTGCTGCAGCAGAAGGAGGATGGAATCCAAGGCTCTGAAATGCTATAAGAAGCGGGAAATCCCTTGTTTAATAAAAGGCTTAGAAATAGTCCAAAAGTGCTCCAATTCAGTTCCGATGGGTATGTAGACTTGAAAACAGTTATTTTTAGGCAGAAAACTTCACTCGGGGCTAAATGCCTTCACGATCGTGCGCACGTTCGAGTGGGTCTGAAATTACCGGCACTCCCATTCGCACAATCGTGCAGGAGCGCAGCGGCATATTTACATAGAGAAAAATGCATTTTTCAAGAGCTCCTGCCAGAAGGGCAAAACGGACAGGGAAGAGAACCAGGAGGTTCTCGACATGATTTTTAAACCTTGCAGGGTGCAAACAAGCCCACAGCGGTACAGCATGCAAAACAGGGCTTAAACAGGGCATTTAAAGCAGCGCCTTGCAATATATTTCATGGGGGCTATTTCTTCATAAAATCCTCATAAACCAGAATATAAGCAGGCATTTTAACAGGGGGAAAGCCTGAGGAGCACAGACAGCTCCATATACGATATTAAAACGGGAATACAAACGTTTTGCATTATAAGGAGCACATAGCAAGCTCCAGGCACATAAACAAAGAGGACAGGACGATTTTACAATACAGGGGAGCAGTCCTGATGTCCTCACCATTTATTATTATCACAAGCCTTTTTATAGGCAGATTAGCGGTACTGGGATGTACTGGAAAGGGACAGAAGAGGACGGACAAGTGACAAGACAGCAGATAAACAAAGTGGGTGGCCAGCCCAACAAACAAAACATTACAGTTACGACAAAGAACAGAAGTACATCCAGGAGACTCTATCTTCCTAGAGAAAAAAAAAGTGACTTCACTCAGGGTATTATTGTGGTGGCTGGAGCCCAGCAACCTGTTTCAAGGGTTGGGGGGTTCCATTTTGTATTCCTCCCCCGGTCCTAATGATGGATGCTTCGAGTCTCAGCTGGGAGGGGGTGGTTCACCTGGGGGTCCACCAAATTCTGGTGACATGGACCAAGGTGGAGAGGGCACTTTGCATCAGTGTCCTGGAGGTGCGAGCAGTCTTGCATGCCCTGCAGGCTTTCCAGACTCTGCTATCCCCTGGTCTGCTCTTGATTCAGATGGACAACATGTGCATTGTTTATTACATAATAATAATTTTATTTATATAGCGCCTTTCACTATATCAAGACGCTGAACAGATCAATAAAAACATCAACACACAATACAAACCACAAAACCATAAAAATTATAAAATATGTTCTAGAAGCATAATAAATTACAATAAAATTTCACACACTAAACAGTGCATTTAACTTTCCAAGAAGGCCATTCTCCAGAGATAGGTTTTCAGTTCCTTCTTAAAAATCTCCACGGAGGAGCATTCCCTTAACCGGCATGGTAGAAAATTCCAAAGAGTGGGTGCGGCATGAAAAAATGCTCTACTGCCAGAGGATTTCAAACTCACTCTTGGAATCTCTTAACAACCCCATGTCGGCCGAGCGGAGTGATCGGCTAGGGCAGTAAGGAACCAGAAGGTCTTTCAGATAGGATGGACCCTGATCGTGAAGGGCTTTGAAAGTCAATAAAATGACTTTAAAGGTGATCCGTCACCGTATTGGGAGCCAGTGCAGCTCGCGCAGCACTGGGGTAATGTGACAGGACCTACTTGTCCCAGTCAAAACCCGGGCTGCCGCGTTCTGCACGAGCTGTAGGCGGCGGATTTCAACCCCAGAAAGCCCAAAGTAGAGGTTGTTGTAGTAGTCGAGGCACAAGGACACAAAAGCGTGGACCAAAGTTGGCAGAGAGTCAGACGGAACAAGGTGCTTAACCCGGGCAATATTCCTAAGATGGTAAAAGGAAGTCTTGACGACGGCTGACACCTGGGATTGAAAAGTCAGCCTATCGTCAAGAATCACCCCAAGGTTGCGCACCCGTTCAGAGGCCGGAAGCGACACACCGCTGAGAAAAATTCCAGATGGCGCGCCAGCACACGACCTCTCAATCTGACCACCTGGGTCCATGATCAAAACCTCAGTTTTCTCCGAGTTCAACTTTAGCCAACTAGAATCCATCCATTCTTGGATCTCCCCCAGACAGTTATTAAATACCAAGAGAGCTCCATCCTGGTCGGGTGCAAAAGACAGGTATAGCTGAGTATCATCTGCATAGCAGTGAAACCTCAGCCCATACCGTCTTATAATGTTTCCGAGGGGCAGCATGTACACTGCAAATAACATGGGCGACAGCAGGGAACCCTGAGGCACTCCACACAACAAAGAGACTGGGCCGGAGGAAAAAATTCCCGACACAACTCTTTGTAATCTCCCAGTGAGGAATGACTCGAACCATTTAAGAACGGTTCCAGACATTCCACAAATTTGTCCCAGGCGTGCTAGCAACACCATGTGATCCATAGTGTCAAAAGCTGAAGAGAGATCAAAGAGAACCAGGATAGAACGTCTCCTTTGATCTCTCGCCCTCAGAAGGTCATTTAGCACCCGAACCAGCGCAGTCTCGGTACTGTGTCTTTTACGGAAACCAGACTGGAAGGATTCGTAGATATTATGGATGGTTAAATGGTCTTCCAATTGAGCAGCTATGACCTTTTCAATAACCTTCCCAATAAAGGGAAGGTTAGAGATGGGTCGATAGCTGGAAACACAATCTGGGTCCAAGGAAGCTTTCTTCAAGAGAGGTGTCACCACCGCCTCTTTCAGGGAGCTAGGAAACTCACCCGACTCCAAGGAGCACCAGACAATTTAGCCAGAACTGGACCTATGATGTCTACACAACCCAGAATTAGGGTAGTAGGTCCAGGATCCAAGCTGCAGCTTGTAGGGCGACACTGTGGATGATCCTCATAATATCCACGAACTCAGATCGACAAAGGAACTCCAGGAGAAGCGAGGTCTTGTGCTCTGCACACTCCCACCACATCACCCTTAGAGGTTGTTGGACACAAGTCCGCCTAATGTCAGCCACCTTGGTTGCAAAGTGAGCAAGCTCATCGCACTCAATTTGCGAAAAGGCTTTCCGAACTTGCAGACAGGCTGGGTTACAGTCTGTCTACGGCCGGAACAGCTGAGCTGGTGATTCTGAGCAACTGCAATCCCTGGACAGGAATTCTGCCTTCTTATGGGTGATTGCAGATTGATAACTAGTATAATGTTGATTAATCTAAGGCGGTTGGCATCAGGGCGGACTTGTCTCCTACAACAACTCTAACTCACTCGCCTGTCTCCGCATCTCCTCAGTCCCATCAAACCAAGGGGCCCTGGGGTGACGGGAAAGAGGGTGCTCACGAACAGGAGCAATAGAATCCAGGGCAACTGCAATGGCCTCATTATAGGCCCGTACGAGCGCCTCTGGACTACTGCCCACCAACACGAGGGATGATAGGTCAAGTACCGCCGCCAGGCCTTGTAGGGTAACGTTCCATCATGGGCGGTACCTGACCATCTCCACAGGGGCTGGCCTTCTCAGGGGGGTGCAAAAATTGAACCTCACGATGTGGTCAGACCAAACGACTGGTTCCACCCACATACCGGATGCATCAATCCCAAGAAAGGAGACCAAGTCGAGAGAGTGTCCAGATTCATGTGTAGCAGTGGAAACTACCTGTGTAAGACCCAAAGAAGACATTAGTTGGAGGAAGTGTTTACCAAATTGTGAGAGTTCATCGTCGACCCAGGCATTAAAGTCACCCAGCACCATCAATCTAGGCGACTCAAGCGACATGTCGGCGAGGAAGTCTGCCATTTCCTGAAGCGTTTCCCATCTCGGGTGGGACGGTAGATGAGAGCGATTGACCTACCTGCTACAACTGTGCACTCAAAGGACTCGGCCTCACCCACTACCACATTCGAGAGGCCCAATTCAGTCTTAAAACAGACTGCAACCCCCCTGCCCCTGCGGTCCAATCTCGGGCGGTGTAACACAGAGTACCCAGCCGGAGTCATGGCCTCCACTATAGGGCCAGAATTTTCATCCAGCCAGGTCTCGGTGATGCAAGCCAGATCAGCCGTGCCAATAAGGTTGGCTATAATAGCAGTTTTATTCCTAACAGATCTGGCATTGCATAACACCGCCCGAGTTGGACAAACCTTGGAGGTTGTCGGGCCTATCTGCCTACTGTAATCAGTAGTGCCCTTGGGTATGGAAACCAGACAGGGCGGACCCCGCTCTGGATTCCATTTTGCCCCAGGGCGCCTTCTGGACTTAATAACCCCAACACGGTGACTCCACTCGTTCCCCCACCCCTGTTCACGCCCCGCCCCTCGCCCTCCGACGGGCAATCCCCAATGCCCTACAACGCTGATATGTCTCGAACTGCAAGGGAGGAGTGCAGAAGGGGCGGAGGAAATGAAGAGAGGTGGGGGAATAACGCACCACCATGGAGGAGGAAGGCCAGCACATGACGCTGCTACCCAAATTAAACAATAAAAATAAACCCACCACCACCATAATTTGGTAAACACTTCCTCCAACTAATGTCTGCTTTGGGCCTTACACAGGTAGTTTCCACTGCTACACATAAATCTTTTAAGACCACCCACCATAATCAAGTAGGGGGGACTCATTCCTATCCCATGTGCAGGGAAGTGATGAGAGTCTAGTACTGGGCCATAAAGCATGGACTGGAGCTCTTGGCCTTCCATGTTCCCGGTGATCAAAAATCCGGGTGGACAGTCCAAGCCAGTCTCTGTCCAGAGCCCACGAGTGGGAGCTTCTGACCTCGGTAGTCGATCTGTTCGACAGATGGGGTTGTCCCAAGTTGGACCATATTGTGTCCCCTCACAACGCAAATCTGCTGCTTTTCTGCTCACTAGGTCCAGGGCCTGGAGTTTTCTGGTGAGACTCGTCCCCCTCTTGGAAAGTGAGGATCTCACTTCGAGGGGGCTCTTGCAGCAGGTTACACTGTTAAGACTGAAGCCGGAGGCGCCGGGACCCCAAGGAAAACTTCTAGCTAGCAGTATATAGCGGGGAACCACCCCCTGATTGCCCACCCTCAACATCCGTCTGTGGTATAAAAGTAACATCCGTCTGTGGTATAAAAGGGGCAGTCCCCAACCCTACCTCAGTTCTTTTTCTGCCGTCGGACCGTCACAGACGCCTTTTGCTTTCGTTGACCACCATTTTCTTCGCATTGCCCGTGTTTTATTGTTTCTAATTTTTTTTCATATTTTCAGCGATTTGTGTATGTCTTCTTCTCCTTCCTCCTCTATAGAGCGGCAGCAAACGAAGTGTGCTTGTGGAAAGCAACTTCCCCACAGGAACGGTCATTCATTGTGTTTGCTTTGCCTAGGTACGGATCATGACACTGAGGCCTGCCATCACTGCCATGATTTTAGCCAGCGCACCCAGTTTCACCACCAGAAGACCCTGTAAGCCTTCCTGCTGCAGCAAAAGCTCTCAGCGATGGAGAAGGAGCTTCAAAGTACCTCCTCTTCCCCAGCCTCCGGGGCATCCACTTTTTCATCAGCCAAGGAGACTCCTTCGGGAAAGCACAAACACCGGGAGAAGCATAGGGACAAACCCAGGTCAGCTTCCCGCTCCAGTTCCCCGCATAGGTTGGGCACCAAACATGGGTCTTCCTCCCACGGGAGGTTGACCTCTTCCACTCCAAGAGCCCTCTCTCCCTCCTGGCTACTAGTGGTCAAACCAGCCGCTCTCCTAACAGTCTTAGATGGTGGTTCTTCTGGGCTCAGGACTTCGTCCCCAGCCTCTCAGGCCCATTCAGCAGGCAGGTTCTCAACCAGGTGGCTCGGGCGGTGAGCAGACTCATTACCTGTCACCCTCCCGGTCAAGGCGTCTGCTAAGTCAGTTTCTCGTCAGGGACAGATGCCACAAGCGATGCCAGGGCATCGATCACCCCCCTGCGAGTGATGCGTCTGCCCTGCTTGGAGTCCACTCCCCAGGACAGGCTTCTCCTCCAGGCTGGTGCCGGCTGCTTCACAGACCAGGATCAGCCTGCACCTGTTCCGTATACGCTGGCCTCCCCGATGCCGACCCTGGCGATGCCTCAGCCATCGTCTCCTAATCCCCCACAGTTGCCAACTGGCCCTATCGATACACAGGAGTCCAAAAAGCTGGACTATGCCGGGCACAAGGTGTACGCTGCATCCTCCTGTGGCCTCCGCCAGGCCAGCTCGACCATGCTGATGGCACACTTCTCCCGCGCCCTCATGGGCTCCATGGATGAGGTGATCCCTCAGCTCCCGGCTGACCTGCAGACCACGGTCAAGCAGGTACGGGACCAGGGAAGGGCAGTGGCGAAACAGCAGCTCCAAACGGCTCTGGGCATTGGAGACTCCTGTGCTAGATCAGTTGCAGCTGCAGTGGCCATGCGCCACTGAGGATATCCACTTTCACGGCGGATACCCAGCATAAACTAGCAGATGTCCCCTTCCTGGGGACCAACCCCATCGGCCCTGGAAGTGGAAGGTCACCTCCAGCAGATCGAGAAGTCCAATGCCACTCTGGACTCGGTCACCTCCGCCCAGAAGGACAAGGGCCGTCGACAACAACAACATAAGTCCTTTCGCCCTTCTGCGCCTGCGGCCCGTCCGGCTCAACAGCACCAACACCAGGGCCAGCAGGCTGGTGCTTGGCACCCCAAAGCCAAGCCTGCGGCTTCCTCTAATAGGAAGCAGAGAGGAAAAGGCCCAGGAGGTCCCTCGGCCGGTCCCTCCTCCAAGCCTGCCCAGTGACGGGTTGAGGGGTGTCGCCCCCAGCCTCGTCACTCTCTCCTGGGTTCCCCCCATGGGGGGACGGCTCCGCCACTTCCTTTCCGCCTGATCCGCTATCACTACGGACCACTGGGTTTTGGAGGTGATAGGAAAGGGCTTGCCCCTGGAGTTCGACCAGGCCCCGCCCTTCAGAGCCGTCGCCCTTCGGCGGGCTACGGGGTCCGCAGCCTCTCTGTCGGCTCGCCGAGCTGATATCGCCCTGCTCCTCGAAAAAGTGGTGATCAGGAAGGTCGCGGATCCTCCTCCAGACCCGGGGTTTGTGTCCAGGTACTTCCTGGTCCCAAAACGGATGGGGGGGCTGGTGCCCCATTCTCGACCTGCACGACCTGAACAGGTTCCTAAGGTCTCGGACCTTCAGGATGATCAGTCTGGCTCAAATAATCCCATCCTTGGAACGAGGCATGTGGTTCTGTTCTCTGGACCTCCAGGACGCGTTCTTTCACGTCCCAATCTGTCCGTCCCGCCAGAGATTCCTCCACTTCAGGGCAGTGGGATCCCTCTACAAGTACCGGGCCATGCCCTTTGGCCTTTCCCTAGCTCCCAGGGTCTTCACCAAATGCATGGCAGTGGTGACAGCATTCCTGCAGCGCCGAAGGATCCAGGTGTACCCCTACCTGGACGATTGGCTGATTGCAGCCCCCTCCAGAATGGAGGTGGAGCGGTCCAGAGATCTGGCCCTCCAGGTTTGCTCTCAGGTTGGCCTCCTCATCAATGAGGCCAAGTCGGAACTCGTGCCAAAGCAGGTGATACAGTTTATCGGGGCAGAGCTTGACTCTCTACGAGCCAGAGCATGGCTCCCGGTGGACAGGGCCGAGGTTCTTTCCTCCTTTGCCCAATCATTTCAGGTTGGGCAGTTGCGCCCTGCCCGGGACTTCCTGCGCCTCCTGGGCCTCATGGCGGCCTGCACCAGCGTGGTCCATTGGGCCCGCCAGCCAATGGTCACAGCACTTCGATCCGCTGGATCAGCTAGTGACAGTGACCCAGGGGATGTGGAATGCTCTCCAGTGGTGGACTGTTCCAGCACATCTGCAGGAGGGCATCCCGTTCGTCTGCCCCGAGCCGACGGTCTCTCTATCGACCGATGCCTCTCTGATGGGTTGGGGTCCCCATCTGGGGGAGCACAGAGCGCACGGCCTCTGGTCCCCTCGGGAGTCCCGATGCCTCATCAACCTGCTGGAGCTTCGAGCAGTTCGTCTAGCCCTCACCGCCTTCTCTCCATTTCTACGGGGTCAAGTGGTTCGGGTCCAGACGGACAATACCACGACCATGTACTACCTAAACCGCCAGGGCAGGACACGCTCCATGCCTCTGTGCAGGGAAGCTCTCCGCATTTGGTCACTCATGCGCAGCCTGGAGGTGGATCTCCTTGCCATCCATGTGGCAGGAGCCTCCAACACTCTGGCCGATGCTCTAAGCCGGATAGGGGCTGCATCCCACAAGTGGTCTCTCCTACTGAAGGTAGTACAAGATCTGTTCTCCCACTGGGACACGCCTCAGGTGGACCTGTTTGCCTCCAGGGAGAATGCGAAGCCGAGACTGTTTCGTGCCCGGCCCCCTCAGCAGGGCTCGCTTCAGGGGGATGCCTTCTCGAGGCCATTTCCCTTGATTCACAAGGTGCTTCTCAAGGCGAGGAGGGACAAGGCGCAGGTGATTCTGGTAGCCCCAGACTGGCCCCGCCAGTTCTGGTATCCAGATCTCCTCAGTCTCAGCTCCAGGCTCCCGAGGCGGCTTCCAGCCCGCCCGGACCTGATCTCAGTCAATCAGGGGAAGGTATCCCATCCGGACCTTCAGTCCATGCACCTGATGGCCTGGTTCCTGAGCGGCTAGAGTTCCAGGCCTTGGGTCTTTCAGACGAGGTCCTCAGTGTCGTTGAGATGTCCCATAAGGAGTTGACCAGAAAATGCTACGCCTTCAAATGGAAGAGATTCTCCATTTGGTGTCAGGGCAAGGGCCTGGACCCTTCTTCCTGTTCCTTGGCAAGCATCCTGGACTACCTGTGGTCCCTTTCTCAACAAGGGCTTCAGTGGTCGATGACCCTTAGCGTGCACCTGGCAGCCATCTCTGCTTACCGGGCGCGGGCCGGGAAGCAGTCGGTGGTGCAGGAGAAGGTGGTCGGGCGCTTTTTCAAAGGCCTTGATCACATATCCCCTCCAGTGCGAGAACCACCACCTCCGTGGGATCTACTACTGGTATTGGCTAAGCTCATGGGCAAGCCATTCGAACCGATGCATAGGTGTGACATCTCTCACCTGTCGTGGAAGACCGCCTTCTTGATGACTATCACGTCAGCCAGAAGGATGGGAGAGTTCCAGGCACTTTCCATCGAGTCTCCTTATCTGCTCTTCCACAGGGACAAGGTTGTCCTGCACCCCCAACCGAAATTCCTTCCGAAGGTGGTGTCTGAGTTTCACCTTAACCAGGTGTTGACTCTGCCGATGTTCTACCCCAATCACACCTCGGAGGCCGAATATAGGCTCCATACTTTGGACCCTAGAAGAGCGCTCGCTTACTATAAGGAGCAGATGGCTGAAGTTCGGGGAGAGGTTCGCCAGCTGTTTGTCACCTACGCTGAAGCCGCACCTGGCAGACCTGCAGCCAAGCAGACAATAGGCAGGTGGGTCACCTCCTGCATAGATCTCTGCTATAGGTTGGCGGGCATGGAGCTTCCCAGAGGGATAAGAGCTCATTCTACCCGCCATACCGCTGCTTCCAGGGATGTCCCTATCCAGGAAATCTGCAGGGCTGCTACCTGGAAGTCAGCACACACCTTCATCGCCCACTACCACATCGACCTTGAGTCACGCCAGGATGCTGGTTTTGGGGCCTCGGTTCTCCAGTCTTTATTTCCCAAGTAGGGGGTGTGCGCCTTGCCTCTCTCCTCCCAGAGAACTGCTAGGATTCTGCCAGTAAGTGTGGATGAACAACATATCCATGTCCCTAGAAATACAGGTTACTCACCTGTAACAGGAGTTCTAGGAATAGTACATGTTGTTCATCCACACGACCCACCCTCCCCGGCTTCGACGCATAGCCTGGCTTCCAGCGGGCTAGATCTGGCGTCATGGGACGGAGCCGAGAGTTTTTACCACCCAGGTGGGTGGGAGGAGCCAGCTTGAAGACCTTCCGGCAAGATTTAAAGCGGCAAGGAACCTGCCAGACAATGTGGATGAACAACATATACCATTCCTAGAACTCCTGTTACAGGTGAGTAGCCTGTATTTGTTTACCCCTTTAAGGGATAGAATGAGCCTGAAAAGGGGGAGGGGAAGAAGTGTATTTAATATGGGGGGGGGTCGAAAATTTACAGCAGTAAAGTCAGAGCACTGTGAGCTCTGCAATTAATTAAAAAAAAAAAAAAACAACACAGGCTAGTCTCTGGGGACATTAGTGCTGGAAGCAAAGCTCCATGTGCCAATGGAAATGGCCTAGCAGGGAAGGTGACAGAATTTGAATTAGGTACAAGACCCTCTCCGTACCTAAATTTCATTTCAGAGCTGCCAGGCAGCTGTGTGATGCAGGGAGAATTCGAACCAGATGGGTTCGAGTTGAGGGATTCTCACACCCGTACAGGGCTGGATGGCCCCTGAAAAAAAAGGGACAGAGAAACAGAATTTATTACAATCCTAGAGAAGGCGGGTAGGCAGGCTAACAATAGAGAATGTAATATGAGCCTAAAGGTGGCAGGAAGGCAGGCTTACAATAGGAGCGTGAGCAGGAGAGGTTCAGAGCTATGGTGGGGGGTGGGTTAGGACAGGGAGGAGTTATTGGTGGCTACGGGGGCAGTGTGAGCATATCAGAAGGAAACCGAAGAAGAAAAATGCAGGAGCAGAGCTCCGAGCACAAATGTGCAGTACTGCCTAAAATTTCCACTTTATCTACACGTAGTAATCCTCAACAATAAACAGTGAAAGAAAAAAGAAGAAAAATAAATGGACAACTCTAACATCCACTTCTGTAGCACTTTACAAATTAAAGCAAAATTTGCAGCAGTGAAGTCAGAGCACTGTGAGCTCTGCAATTAATTTAAAAAAAAAACACAGGCTAGTCTCTGGGGAATTAGTGCTGGAAGCAAGGCTCCGTGTGCCAATGGAAATGGCCTAGCAGGGAAGGCGCCAAAATTTGAATTGTGTACAAGACCCTCTTCATACATAAATTTTGTTTTGGAGCTGCCGGGCGGCTGTGTGATGATGCAGGGAGAATTCGAACCAGATGGGTTCAAGTTGAGGGATTCGCATGCCCGTAAAGGGCTGGATGGCCCCTAAATTTCGTTTAGGAGCTGCTGGGCGGCTGTGTGATGCAGGGAGAATTCAAACCAGATTGGTTCGAGTTGAGGGATTCTCACGCCTGTACAGGGCTGGATGGCCATTAAATTTTGTTTAGGATTTGGTGGTGGAGGGCGAGAGGCCTATAGTTGCGAGGTCGTATATAAGAATTTTATGGGCGACAGAATCAAAAGCTTTGGCCAAGTCCACAAAAATTGCCAGTATAAGGTGACCCTTGTCCATAACCGAGTAGATATGGTTGGTAAGGCAGAGAAGTAATGAGGAAGTGGAGTGGTGTCGCCAGAAGCCGGATTGGTATGGGGTCAAAATGTCATTGGAGGATAGGAAGGAGTTTTAATCCTTTGGAGATAAGGGATTCTAGAATCTTGGAAAGGGAGGGGAGGAGAGAGCTAGGCCTGTAGTTGCTGGGGTTAGAAGGATCACCCCCTTTGTGAAGGGGAATGACCTTTGCCAATTTCCAGGCCTTGGGTAAGGAGCCAGATCAGAGAGAGAGATTGAAAAGATGGGTGATAGACGGGACTATGGCTGGAGCAGATATTTTCAAAAGGATATGATTAGTTACATCTGGACTCTGGTGGATTTCAGAGATTTGAGGGCATGAATTACCTCTAATGGAGTAATGGGGGGAGGTGTGGTTGGAAAGGGGGAAGGAAGGGTGAGTATGTGCGTGATGTGGCGAGAAGAGAGGGTTAGTTGGTTTTAAGCTTGGGTGCGGGGGGGATGTGCTGATGAGTAACGGGGGGTTCCTGAGGGTAAGGCACAGGTGGTGAACAAGTGATTTATGGAAGAGGCAGCATCACTGGACCTGGTGGAGAACTGAGAGCATGGAGGGGGGGAACTGGGAAGGGGTACCTAGCAGGAAGTGAAGAGTCTTCCAGAAAGCAGCTGGAGTTGGACTGCAATCATCGAGCTGGGATTTAAAGAAATTGGTTTTGGCAGATCTCACCGCCTTTGTGCAGGCATTCCTTAGCGTTTTGTATTTTTGGAGGGCATCGGAGGAGGCCTTGTAAGCTTTCCAAGCTCAGTCTTTACTTTTGAAGAGCTTCACCAGGTGAGGAGGGATCCAGGGAAGGTGCCTGCACCGGAGTTTCAACCATTTGAGGTGGGTGTGGGAGTTCCAGATATTCAGGAAGGTGGAGCTGAAGGCTACCTGTGTGGAGTCTATGTCTGGCATGGAGAAGACACCGGCCCAATCAGCAAGGTAAAGATCCGCTAGCAGTGACTGTTGATTCAAGGACCTTAGGGGCCTGAACCACATGTACTTGGGAGGGGGCAGGAGGGGGACAAGACTTCCTGTGGCAGTGGGTGATACAATGATCGCTGAAGGGATCCGGAAGAGTACCAGCCAAGGAGAATTTGTGAGGATGTGTTGGTAGAATCCAGTCAATTAGTAAGTCGTTGTTAGAGCGGGGGTTAAGCCTTGTGAAGTCAGATATGAGTTTTGTGAGGTTGAGGGCCTCTATTTCTTGTGTGGTTGGTCGAGCTTGCAGGGCAGGCCAGTTCAGGTTAAAATCACCCAGGACGGGAAGCTCACCAGAGGCGGCAAAGGAAATAAGTGTGGCGAGTTTTGATACTGTGGAAGCAGGGGTTGGGTTGGGGGAGAAATTAGTTGAAACAAAGAGGAGTGAGGTTGAGGGGAATGGCAACTTAGAAGTTCGTGCGATTTAGGGGCGGCGTCCTGGAGTAAGATGGAGGCCTGAAGGTACTCGAGGACATAGGTGGCAACACCGCCGCAGTGTTTTCCCCTGTCCTGGCAGAAAGTAGAGTACCCGGGGATAGCTACTAGAGAGTCTGGGCTGACTAGCACTGGGGAGGAACATAGAATAGCTTTAATGTTCCTGAATGCCTCATCACAGTGTGGGATCCATTGGACCTTGTTCGGGCATTTGTTCTTAGGTCAGTAAGGGGAGTGGCTATGGTGACAGACTTTGGTATGAACCTCCTATAGTAACTGGCCAACCCAAGGTAGGAACGTATGTGTTTCTTTGTACTGGGGATGGGACTGCCACCGGAGCAAAACATCCCTCCCCCCCCAACAGGAGTCTGTGCCCGTCAGTAGAGTTCTGTAATGCCGTGCAGGGTACTGTCATCCTCCTAGTGTCGACATACAGGGGAAAGAGAGGGTTGTCTCATATCATCGCAAGTTTGTACCCACCCACCTGGCCCAAGGACCTCTGTGCCCCGCTACAGTTTACATGTTTAAAGCATGTTTCCCTTGCAGGTTTGTCTCTACCCACCCACCCCGCGGACCTCTGTGCCCCGAGTGCACAGTGAAGCTAGAATGGACAAGAGTGAAGTCCTGTGTGATAGTGTCACAGAGCAGACAGGAAGGTAGGCAACGCACCCGGGTGTTTGCAAAAGGGAAAAGAGAGGAAGTCCCCCACCCATGATTTTACTGACCTCCATTCATGTGTACAGTCTCCCGTCCCATGCCAGCTCGTCCCCACAGTACTACATGATTTGCCACTGGGTTGTGAAATCAGTTCTGTCCCCCGCAGCACTCCATGATTACCCACCCACCCACCTCACGGATCTCCTATGGTTCCCCACACAGCACCGTGAAACGAAGCAGCAGCCCCGTCAATTGCGTCTCTGTCTCCATTCCCGTCCCCCTTCCTGTTGGTAGTGGCAGTGTATTGTTGGTGTCTCTGTGCCGTGTGCAGCCCTAGTCCCCCCTCAACCCGCTCTGTGGCTGCACCAAACACTGCCTACAGTTGTCAGTATCCCGGGCTGAGATAGACAGTGAGAGCAACATCGGGAGTGAGTGCACATTGCTGCTTCCCTTCCTGGCTCCTGATATCCCCGTGCGACCTTATAGCCCATATTGTTTTCTCTCTGTTGACAGTATCCTGGGCTGAGATAGATAAACAGTGGGAGTGACACCGGGAGCAAGTGCACATTGCTGCTTCCCTTCCTGGCTTCCGATACACCCGCGACCTTATAGCCCATATTGTTTTCCCTTTGAGAGAGACCCGTGAGAGAGAGAGAGTGTGTGAGGTGCCGTGGGACAAAATACCACTTGCTCTGTGTTGTGTCCTGTGTCTGTGTTGGCACAGATGTGGAGCAACAGTAGCAGCCGAGCGAAACACTGGGACCTCCACTGTTGGTGACGGCGACCAGGAGCAACTGGTGGATGACAGACAGACAGACAGACAGAGATATGTGGTCCGGGGAAGTTTTTTTTTGTTTGTTTGTTTTTGAGGGTGGGAGGGAGGCACAATTGTAACACTGTGAGTGTTCTGAAACAGAAGGATTCATGGAGAGGGCGAGGGAGAGAGAGACAGAAAGTGGTTAATTGGAGGCAGTATAGCGGAGACCTGAGTTTGAATCCCACAGCCCCCACTTGCATACTGTGTGACCCTGAGCAAGTCACTTAACTTCCCTGTGCTGCCAGGTTGCACCTGTAAACAAGCTTTCAGCTTAGTGTCTCTCTCCTGGTAAAACAAAAGATAAAAAAAAAATTGAAAGTTACTGCAGTGTGTGTCCGTGTCTCTCTGGAGGTAGTATACATTGGGATCAGCAGGGGGACACTTGTATGTGTGTGTGTGAGGGAGGTGCCTTTCTGCATCTGGTTGGACGTGTAGGAGTGCATGTTATGCACAGCAGATGTCACACATCATATCAGTAGTGTATGTGTGACATTTGTATGCGCATAACAGCGATGCAGGATGCTGTATTTGTTAGGGACGGTTTTGCCAAGTGGCAGGATACAGTACCTTTTCTGCTGTTTGAACAGCAAAAAAACAACTTTTTGACATTTTTTTTGTTTAAACATAAGCCATGTTATAAGTGCAATAACCCACTCCAAGGTGTGCTGTTATTGGGGATTAACGCACACCCGGATGCCGTGAGGACACTCAGCCTGGGGCCGCATGCCTCACAACACACTCGGGTGTGCGTTAATACCTAATAACAGCAGACCCTGCCGTTGGTTATTACTTACTTTTAACATGGCTGTGAACAACAGAGGGGAAACAAGCATTTGTCAATGCCGAATGTTTGCTTGCTGGCATTGGCAGTGGTAATGTAGAAGTTACAGAGCTGCGTAATAGGAATGGCAGTGAAGTACTGAACTGAAGCCAACCCCACCACCACCCTGCAGAGAGTGACAGGCATTGGGGTGTGCATTTGGGTCTTCAGGCATAATGGCCTCGCCATTTTACCACACCCCACCCTGCAGACACTGACAAGTGTTGTGTTCCTTGGGGACTTTGGCCCTTATGCGCACTCCATTTCATTAGGAAATGCGGTGAGATGGGTGCGATATAGGAGAATGGGGTGAACTTTGGGGCTGAAGAGTCCAAGGCATACCTCGATGCCTCTCACTGGCTGCAGGGTGTGGAATGGTATGAGCATTACAGGCAAGAATCCCAAGTCACACCCCTGATGCCTGTCATTCTCTACAGGGTTGGGCGTTATGGCTGGAAACCCTAATACCTCAGGCATTCGTTGGTATTTTCACTCCAAATTTTCAACATGTTTTTTGTGACCCCACCTCATGAACAGGGGAATATCAGTTTGTTAGCCGGAAGCTGCTTATGCACAGCGACTACGGCATTTAGCACCACAGGTGCAAAAACATTCGAACAGGATGTAAAAATGACAGCTGTACTGTTCACGGGAGGTGTAAAAATGGCAATGTTGCAAATCTGCAGTAAAAATATTTAAAAATGAAGTCATGGCGTACATAGAAACTGTCAAGCACACCGTAATATAATTAGGTTGGGGATATTTTACAGCAGATTGTCAACTCAGGCATTTTGGTGCCTCCGATCATGAACAATGTCACTGTGATTTTCTTTATCTGTGCCGAACAATGATTTCCCACAGCGACCATGCATCTCAGCGCTGAAAGTGTGAAAACACACTTCAGCCATGTTGTGAAAAATGACAACTGTACTGTTCATAAGGAAGTGTGAAAAAATGCCACTGGTGAAAATCTGGACTGAAAATATTACAAAGTCATGAACTTACGAGGTTGCGTGGAAACTGCGCATTGCTCACTCGTAACACAGTCATTTTATGGACTTTTGTCACCAAATTTTCAACATAGCCATTTTAAGACCTCTGCTCATGAACAGTGTACCTGTGATTTTCTTAATCTGTCCTAAACATTGCTTTCGCACACCAACAGCACCATTGTGCGCTACATGTGCGAAAACACATTTTGGGCGACATATGAAAAATGGCAGCTGTACTGTTCATAAGGAAGTGTAATAAATGGCAATGTTGAAAAATCCATGAAAATATTAATTGCATAAACTTACGAGCATGCATAGGAACCGCGAACGCACGCCGTAACAGTCATTTTAGGAATTTTTCACCAAATTTTCAACATAGCCATTTTAAGACCTCTGCTCATGAACAGTGTCACTGTGATTTTCTTAATGTGTCCCATACATTGATTTTGCACATACTGCGCCATTGTGCACTACATGGGTGGAAACACATTTTGGGCAGGATGTGAAAATGACAGCTATACTGCTCATAAGGAGGTGGTAAAATGGCAATGTTGAAAATCTGGAGTGAAAATATTGAAAATTCACAACTTACGAGTGATAGGGAGCTGTGCAAATCCATCACGTAAAACAGTCATTTTTAGGAATTTTTTCACCAAATTTTCAACATAGCCATTTTAACACCTGAGCTCATGAACAGTGTCACTGTGATTTTCTTAATTTGTCCCGTACATTGATCTCGCACACCGACTGCGCCATTGTGTGCTACATGGGCAGAAACACATTTTGGGTGACATGTGAAAAATGACAGCTGTACTGCTCATAAGAAGGTGTGATAAAATGGCAATGTTGGAAATCTGGAGTGAAAATATTGAAAATTCGCGACCTTACACATGCGTAGGAACTGCATAGCGCTGCGCTAGTAAAACAGTCATTTTTAGGAATTTTTTCACCAGATTTTCAACATAGCCATTTTAAGACCTCTGCTCATGAACAGTGTCACTGTGATTTTCTTAATTTGTCCCGTACATTGATTTCGCACACCGACTGCGCCATTCTGCTCTACATGGGCGGAAACACATTTTGGGTGAGATGTGAAAAATGACAGCTGTACTGCTCATAAGAAGGTGTGGTAAAATGGCAATGTTGAAAATCTGGAGTGAAAATATTGAAATTTCACGAACTTACGAGCCTGCATAGGAACTGCGCAACGCACGCTCGTAAAACAGTCATTTTTTGAGCCATATTAACACGGAGTTTTTGGGACCTTCTTTCCATGATCGAAACATTGTCAAGGGAGCCGGTCTGGCGTGATTTCTCGGTGTCACTGCGCCGAAATCACCCTTCGGCCCGAATAACGCCATGACAGTGACATCATTCATGAGAAGGGGTCCCAAAAACCCCATGTTGAAAATTTGGTACAAAAATTCCCAAAAATGCCCGAGATATGCAATAAAGTTGAAACCCCTTTATGTAACCCATTATACAGCTTACCGGCATTTCCTCAGTTTGCGGTCGGCTTTGAAGAGTGCAGACGTGTTCCCGGTCCACCGAAGATCGTCGCACCGGAGTCCGGAGGTGTAAGTATGGGGTGGGGAGGCTGGGTGCGCAGTGGTGGGTGCGGGTTGTGGAGGGGGTTGGAGGCGTGTGCGGGACAGTTTTATTTTACAGGTTTAAAAAAAAAAAGGCGTGGAGCTTGCCACGCTGGGGTGGGCTCCCAGCGTGGTACAGCGACTTGGGGCGTCAGCCGACGGATTGGGCACCCCTACGCCATAGATTACAGTGCTTGCCACGCTAGTGGGCTCCCAGCGTGGCACCTACAGCTGGGGGGTGGGGACGCAGCTCAGCAACTGGGGACGAGCTCAGCCGGCGGGGGATTGGGCACCCGTAACGCTGCTATACAGCACGGGGGCGTGTACGTCTGTCTGTGTGTGGGGGAGCTTGCGTGAGCAGCTGATATCTGTGCTCACTCAAGCGTAGCTCCCCCTTTCAACTGTGTGCCACTGCATTTTGGAACATGTCATAGACAGCTCCAAAATGCATTGGCTTACAGGGGCCCCGCCTGCCAGCCCACTGACTGAATTGGAGGAGGAGGTGACACACCTCCGAAATCTCCGATGAAGGCATTATGTTTCTTGCACATGCGTGCAAGCAAACATAAAAACTAACATGGATTGGATAAAGAGCAACAGCTGACCATCAAGCAACCATGGATTAATTCCACAGTAGAACCATGATTGCTTGTGTAATACCATTATGAACCACAGTAACATAGATAGCAGAATTCCCTGCTTTTCCCACTCACCCACCCAGTGGATCACCATTCACAACTGAATCACAGAAAGAGAGCAATAGATGACTTTAATCTCAACTTTTGTCTTTGTGGAGTAGGTAAGGAATAAAACATCACAGGGTGTGCATTATGGTGAAATAATTGCATGCCTCAGGTGAGTTGTTGGGCACAGGGTGCTGCCGAGTGCTGTTAAATGCACCTGAGAAGTGCGATTATTTCACCATAATGGCACACCTCTGGTATGTCTTATTGCTCTTATAAAATGGCATTTAAATATATGACATAAAATGAATGAAAATAAAAAAGTATTTTAAAAAGATAAAAATTGGACTTTTCGTTGAAATATGCTTCCTTTTTTTTTTAGCTTGATACTTTTATTCCATCCTCAGCTGGGGGGGGGGTGTTGCCTTTGGTTTCCCCTATCTGACCAGTCCCACGGCCCAGCACTGCTCCCAGTGCTTGTGCTCCACCCCCATTCCACTAACAGGCTGCTTCAAGGCAGGTACTTACCCCACCACCGTGGAAGCCAGGGGTCCGGATCCGGGAGGAGCAGTTCTGAGTGAGAGCGGTGCAGTGCCATCAGGACCAGCCATCATCTTGTACGCTGGAGGATTTTTGTTGTACTGCCTCCCCCATGGCGCGGGCGAGCAGTGGCATCAGTGACGCTGCTGTGCATGCTTCCACGCACTGTATGTCTGACGTCAGCCCACGCTGACCCCACAGCTCACCGCTGTACGCACAGACCCCCAGCCACCACCAGGAACCAACATAACTGTGGTTGTCCCTCCCCAGAGGAGAGTAGTCCTTGGGACTCTGAATCCTCACCCCCCCGCCGACCCTCCGATGCCGAGGTCGCTCCTGACCCCGGGTCGTCAGCGAGGTGTGGCATCCAGCTCCTCGACCTTCCGCACCACCACGCTGAAAATATGCTTCCATTTTAACTCTGAATACAAAAAAAATAGTCCCTATTCTGGTAACTGTGGGGTTAGCTAAAACATAAAACATAATGAAAACTGTGTGCACACATTTTATAAGAAAAATGTTACCATGCATTTTAAATCAATACAAGTACTGTTTCTTAATGGAAATGTGTTCAAAACTTTAAACCTGCCAGGTTGCCTTTTTTGGTGTGGGTGATGGATTTCACCTGAAAATACCCAGGTATGATTCAAATGTATTTGCTTTTATAAACTTCAGTAATGTATTTCAGCAGTTTGGATCTGCCTCTGCCTGTGTACCTCTGTTTTCCCACCTTTTCTCTTTGTTTATAAGTATTATTGCCTACTTTCTTCATCCTGTTCCCCGTCATTCCCCACATTCAAGATATGGAATATTTACCATGGAATGCAGGGATTTAAAATTCTGCTCGGTTCCACTGGCAGAATGTTCCTGTCCAAACATACTAAACACAAACACAACAAAGGCCTTTTGTAGAGCCACAGACTCGATTATCTCACTGTACGGGAAAGTGGAAGAGATTTCCCTGATGATCAGTTAAATGTTTCTATGTTTCTATGTTTCTAATACAGGAGGGTTTTTCATTGTCGGCAAAGAAACGGTTGTAAAGAAAACTGTGAACGATACTTAATGTTTCTAATTTGTTTATGTGCGTAAGTAATGTGTGATGATCAGGGAAACAACATTTAATTAATTTGTTTTATTTTTTATTTAAGGTAGTTTTATTTTTAGGGCCCAGTTGAAGGTTTTTTTTCACACTGTAAAGGTAGCAGCCATGTTTGTGATGGAAGATCAGTTCTGGTTGTAGGGGGACTGGTGGACGATAGTTCTGGTTGTAGGAGGACTGATTTGCTCATTGTGTGATGTGGTTTAGGACCAGGACGACTATGCACTATGCTCTGATATTGAATGGTCACTTGATTGGTTTTAACCAATTAAAATTATTTGATTTTTGGACTCATTTTATAATGGGCATCACTACCTGGGTAAATACACATTATGGTAAAGATGAACCTGCAGCTTGTATGACTGAAAACGAAAATAAAAAACTGAGATAAGAAAAAGGAAAATCAAAGAAAGAGGCTGCTTATATGGACGAATACAAATTGTTCAGATAAATACCCAACGCTCTGTTAAAGTTTGTAAATAGGTTGCTGTTCAGAGTCTTGCAAACCATTGTTGTTATTGTGTTTACAGTTGTTAACCTGTAGCCTGATTTGTAGATCTTAAAATTAACATATTACTGTTATCCATTAGAAGCAAATATTCTCTCTTCTGGCCAAATCTGCAATTGGTCCTGAATGTTGATACCATGCTATTGTTCTAGGATCGTGGATATGTTGTTCATCCACACTTATTGGCATGTCCCCTTTCCCTTTAAGGATCGCCGGAAGTCTTCAAGCTGGCTTCTCCCACCCACCCGGGTGGTATAACCCTCGGCTCTGCCCCATGACGCCAGATTTTCCTTTCTGATGAAAGATTCAGGTTGCCTTCTTCGTGCTCCTGCATTATGTAGGCCCTGGCTTCTAAACCTTCGGTTCTTCCGAAACTCCGTCTAGTTTGCATTAGCAACCATGACTCTTCTACTTCGATTATGGAAGACAAGTCTTCCCCGGATTTCGATGGTGTTCATGCGGCCAGAAAGTGTCGGACATGACACCGCTAAGTGCGACTTCTGCCTTGCATTTCACCCTGACGTCCTCAACGACCATCTCACACGCCTGAAGTTGGGGAGGCTGGAAAAACGGAACCCTCTGGTGAAATCAAAGGAGGCTCGGTGGGAGGTTTCTGCAGCTGTGGTATCCGCCGAGCAATTGGAACGTATGCAGACCTTCGAGGAGGAAGCAGTTCAGGCCGTGGAATCTTCCTGTCGGAGCTTCTTCATTCCGCTCAACCTGGGCTCCACCTTCTCAGGTTCTTTCTGAGAGTTGTGCCAGTCTCTCCCCTACAAAGGGGGAAGGTCCTGCGGGCATGCACTCATCTCTGTCCCGTAAGCAGGAAAAGGACCCGGGATCATCTTCGTCTCTGCGAAGATGTTCTTGGGATCAAGAGAGATACTTGTCCCAGGAACCGGCAGTCTCGACTTAGGTCGAGATCGCCTCTTCGGCCACTGGTTTCTTGTCCTTACCGTCTGGCCAGTCGACTGAACCGTCGATCGACGAGGTCGAAATTGTCATCGACCCATTGTCGCCGACTCTGGTCAACAACTCTCTGGATCAGACTCTGGTCCTTTCTTTCCCCGACAAGGAGACCCAGACTGCTGGGAATCCCGCTGAGGAAGTGGTCCCCGACCCCGGGAAGACACCAGTCCTGCCGGTGTCTCCCGACCGACTAAGTCGTCCTGCCTGATCTCGATCGTGGTCCAGGGACCCCCGACCAACAGGCCGAGGAAGAGCCATAAGTGCTCTAAAAAGAGGCGATGCCATCGGTCGTCCTCATCCTCCTCGGATGAAGAGAGGCTCAGGCGGAAACTCCATCAGCGCTACGAGGACCTCATATGGCAGCAACTAATTTTGTATGGGCACAAGCCGACACCGGCTTCTACCTGACTTTCACCTCCCAGGCCGAAGCCGACTCCTTCGGAGACGATTAAGTCGGTTCCCCCACCCGTGGAGCCAGCAAAACCTCCGGTTCAGCCTTTACCGGTCTCTCCACTGATTATGGTGGAACTGCCACCCAAGCAGCCTGTAGGAGGGGCTCCTTCCAAGGGAGATCGACCAGACACCGGGCTTCCCCAGCGTCTCTCGGTCACTGTCACCCTAGACCGCCCTTGGGTCAAAGGTGACTTAAGCAGTCGACCGTTGTATCTGGATTCCTCGATTCGATGAAATCGGCCTACATTCTCATCCTGGGGATGACGAATCGGCTGGGGATAGAGACGGAGGGTGGTCCTTTGTCTTTTCAGGGCATTCTTAGCCTCATCTCTGAGTCTACAGGATGCCCTGGAACCTATCCGGAAAAAGGCGGAGTACCCTCTTACGGACATTCTCCAGAGAGGGAATACCCCAACGGAGGCCTTTCTTGTGGCTGAGGCCATTGTTGGCTGGGCTTTAGAACTTTGGCAGTGTCCTGCCTCCTGTCCAGCTCTGTCTGCCCACATGGCCTGCAAGTATGTGGTGCCCATGGGGTCCCTTGCAGGGTTCACAGAGCATCCTTCATCCGAGAGCCTGGTGACTGCCTCTGTGTTCAGGCGTACTGGCAGTTCTGCCAACACTGACCGACCTCACGAAAAGGAATCCAAAAATTTGGATCTTTCGGCTCGAAAGGTCTATGCGGCATCATCTTTAGGCCTTCATCAGGCAAGTTCAGCCGTCGTCATGGCACACTTCTCCCATGCCCTCTTGGGGTCTTTGGATGAAGTCCTCCCACACCTCCCTGCAGACATGCGGACCACGGTCAAGCAAGTCCAGGATCAGGGCCTGACTGTTGTCAAACAGCAGCTTCAGACAGCCCTGGACATTGGGGATTCTTGTGCCCGCTCGATGGCAGCCGCAGTTGCCTCTCATCTCAGGGCTTGGCTGAGACTCTTCTCTTTTCTGGCAGATACTCAGCACAAACTAGCTGATGTGCCTTTCCTGGGCATCGACCTTTTCAGCCCAGGTGTGGCTGGTCACCTTCATCGTATTGAGTAGTCCAGTGCCACCTTGGACACTACTTCTGCTAAAGGTTCTTCGAGCAAGAAACAGCAGAAGAAGAAGCAGCCTTTTCAGCACTCTTCTCCTGTGGCCCAGCAACCCTCCTTTCAAGGAGGGCAGCAGCAGCAGGCTGAAGCTTGGCGCCCCTGGCCCAAGCCCGGGCCCTCCCAGGCCCATAAAGGAGGCAGAGGTTCTGGTCCTGGATCATCCTCCTCCAAGCCTGCTCAGTGACGGGGCGGGGTTTGCCACCCTCTCCCATCACGCCAGCTCTGGGTCCTTCTGTGGGGGGCTGGCTCTGCCACTTTCTTTCTGCATGGTCCATTATCACCACGGACAGGTGGGTTCTAGAAGTGGTCGGTCAGGGACTGCCTCTGGAATTCGAGCAGTACTCTCCAAGCCGAGCCCGCGCCCCTCAGGAGGAAAGAGTATCTGTCCATACTCAGTTGGCTGTCCGAGATGACATTGCTTAGCTCCTCCTCAAGGAGGCAGTAGCTCCAGTGGTGGATTCTCCAGCAGACCCAGGCTTTGTCACCAGGTACTTCCTGGTGCCCAAGCAGACGGTGGGCTGGTGCCCTATTCTAGATCTGCATGACCTGAATCAGTATCTCAGATCATGCACTTTTCAGATGGTCACTCTGTCCCAGATAATACCATCCTTGGAGTGAAACATGTGGTTCTGTTCACTGGATCTGCAAGATGCGTTCTTTCACGTCACAATCCGTCCATCTCATTGGCGGTTCCTCCGCTTCAGAGCCGAAGGGACCCTATACGAGTTCCGAGCCATGCAGTTCGGCCTGTCACCGGCCCCATGGGTCTTCACCAAATGCATCGGAGTGGTGGCAGCCCATCTCAGGTGTCGGGGGTGTCAGAATTACCCCTACCTCGACGATTGGCTCTTAGGTCCCACCCAGCAGGAGGTGGAGAGCTCCTGGGACCTGGCCCTCCAGACCTGCTCCCAACTCGGCCTCCTGATCAACGAGGCCAAGTTGGAACTCGTGCCTTCCCAGGTGATGTGCTTCATTGGGGCAGAGCTTGACTCCCATCAAGCCAGAGCTCTGCTCCCGGTGGACAGGAGAGGTTCTCTCCTCCTTTGCCCAATCATTTCTGGTTGGGCAATTGCATCCACCCTGGACTTTCTGTGCCTTCTGGGTTACATGGCGGCATGCACCTCCATGGTCCATTGGGCCCGGTGGCACATGCACCCCTCCAGTGGGAGCTGGCCGCCCAGTGGATTCAGCGCCATGGTAATTTTGACCAGCTGATCACTGTAACCTGGAAGATGTGGGACACTCTCCAATGGTGGACTGCCCCAGACTGGTTGCAGGAAGGGATCCCATTTGTCCGCCCCGAGCCAACGGCTGTCCTCATGACCGATGCCTCTCTCATGGGCTGGGGAGCCCACATGGGGGACAAAAGGGCCCACGGGTTCTGGACCCCCGAGGAGTCCCGATACCACATCAACCTATTCAAGCTCAGAGCAGTCAGACTGGCACTGTCAGCTTTCGCTCCTCAGCTCCGGGGCCAAGTGGTTCGAGTCCAGACAGACAATACCACGACCATGTACTACCTCAGCAAACAGGGCGGCATGCATTCCCGTCTGCTTTGCAGGGAGGCGCTCCACATCTGGACCCTCGTCAGCCATCTTGGGGCAGATGTCCTAACCATTCATGTGGCAGGAATCTCAAACCATCTGGCAGATGCTCTCAGCCGCTTAGGCGAGACATCCCACAGTAGTCTCTCCATCCAGAGGTAGCTTAAGCCTGTTCTCCCACTGGGGCAAACGATGGTGGACCTGTTTGCCTCCAGGGACAACGCCAAGCTGAGGTTGTTTCATGCCCGCCCACCTCAGCAGGGCTCGCTGCAGGGGGGTGTCTTCTCGAGGCCGTGGACCCCAGGCCTCTTCTACGCCTTCCCTCCATTTCCCTTGATCCACAGGGTGCTCCTCAAGGTGAGGAGGGACATGGCGAAGGTGATCCTGGTAGCCCCAGACTGACCACGCCAGTTCTGGTATCCAGATCTCATCAGCCTCGGCTACAGGCCCCCGGAGCGGCTTCCAGCATGCCCGGACCTGATCTCTCTCAACCAAGGGAAGGTATACCATCCAGACCTTCAATCCCTGCACCTCACAGCATGGTACCTGAGCGGCTAGAGTTCCAGGCTTTGGGTCTTTCCGAGGATGTCCTCACCATGGTGGAGGCATCCAGAAATGAATCAACCAGGACATGTTATGCCTTCAAATTGAAAAGATTTTCCATTTGGTGTCAGCCAGGGCCTAGGCCCTCTGTCCTGTCTGGTGGCTAACATTCTCGACTACCTTTTGGTCTGTGTCTAAAGGGGTCTTGGTCATCGACCTTTAGGGTGCACCTGGCAGCCATCTCTGCTTACCGGGCATGGGTTGGTCAGCTGACAGTGCAGGAGACAGTGGTCGGGTGCTTTTTCAAAGGCCTGGATTACATATCTCCTCCGGTGCGTGAACCTCCACCTCCGTGGGATCTACTGTTGTGGAAGGCGGCTTTCCTGGTGGCTGTCACGTCTGCCAGAAGGACAGGGAAGCTCCAGGCGCTTTCAATGGACTTCCCTTATCTGGTCTTCCACAGGGACAAGGTTGTCCTACACCCCCTTCCGAAATTCCTTCCGAAGGTGGTGTCAGAGTTTCACCTTAACCAGGTGTTAACTCTGCCAGTATACTACCTAATTACACTTGGAGGCAGAGTACAGGCTCCATACTTTGGACCTGAGATGAGCTCTCTCTATTATAAGGAGAGGACAGCGGAAATTTGGGGAGGCGGTTTGCCAGCTGTTTGTCACCTACGCTGAAGCCGCTTACATAGAAACATAGAAACATAGAAGCTGATGGCAGATAAGGACCACAAGGCCCATCCAGTCTGCCCATTTCTTTTCTACCTTATAAATGTGCCATCAGCCTTTGCTCTGTCAGTGGCTTATCTATTCATAGTCATTTGTATTGCTCCCTTATGCCTATCCCATGCCTGTTTGAAGCCCTGCACTGTATTCATAGCCACCACTTCTTGTGGTAAGCCATTCCATGCATCCACCACCCTTTCTGTGAAAAAGAATTTCCTCACATTCCCCCTTAATTGGCCTCCCTCTAATCTCATGCTGTGTCCTCTTGTCCTGTTATTTTTCTTATATTTAAATATGTTAGACTCTTTCACCTTGTTAATGCCCTTAAGGTGTTTGAATGCCTCGATCATATCACCTCTCTCCCTCCTTTGCTCAAGGGTATACATATTGAGCTTTGTTAATCTGTCCTCATATGTCTTCTGATGCAGTCCCTGCACCATTTTGGTTGCCCTTCTCTGGACTGCCTCAATTTGGTTAATGTCCTTGTGAAGGTGTGGCCTCCAATACTGCACGCAGTACTCCAGGTGGGGCCTAACCAGTGTCTTGTAAAGAGGGATTATTACCTCCCTCTTACGACTTGTGATACCCCTACTAATACACCCTGACACCCCCCTAGCCTTACCTACTGCTTTAGAGGTCTGCTTGGATGATTTCAGGTTATCAGTGATGATGATGCCCAAGTCTCTTTCTTCCTTTGTGACTGCTAGCAACTCCCCTCGCAGCCTATAGGTGGCTTCAGGGTTTCTCTTCCCTATGTGCATGATTTTGCACTTCTTTGCATTAAATCCCAGTTGCCACTCTTCTGACCATTTTGCTAGTTTATCCAGATCTCTTCTCATTCTGCCCACCCCATCTGGATCATCTACTCTGTTGCAGATCTTGGTGTCATCTGCAAACAGACAAGCCTTACCCTGTAGTCCATCTGCAAGGTCACTAATTAAGATGTTGAAGGGACTGGCTCCAGGACTGATCCCTTGAGGTACCCCACTTGTGACTTGCATCTCTTCTGACTGTATACCATTTACCACCACTCTCTGTTTTCTGCCCGTCAAGCAGTTTGCCACCCAGTTGATCAACTTCTGACCCACCCGAGCCTACCCAGCTTATTTATCAATCTTCTATGTGGAACAGTGTCAAAAGCTTTGCTGAAGTCAAGGTAGGCAACATCAACTGCTCCCCCTTGGTCCACCACTCTGGTTACCCAGTCAAAGAAATCTATGAGATTAGTTTGACAGGACCTTCCTTTGTAAACCCATGCTGTCTTGGATCCTGTGCCCCTATGGATTCCAGGTGTTGCACTATCCTTTCCTTAAGGAGTGTCTCCATAATCTTGCCCACTACAGAGGTAAGACTGACTGGTCTGTAGTTCCCGCCTCCTCCCTGCTACCACTCTTGTGGAGTGGGATCACATGAGCCCTTCTCCAGTCTTCTGGGACCTCTCCTGTGCTCAGAGACTCACTAAACAGTTCTGCTAATGGCTCTGCTAGTTCCACCTTTAGCTCCTTAAGTACCCTGGGATGTATGCCATCAGGTCCCATTGCCTTATCCACCCTGAGCTTAGCAAGCTCTTGTAGGACCCTTTCTTTTGTGAAGGGAGTAGTGCTCACCTCCCTCCCCCCTGTGTCCATGATGCTGAGCTGTGGGCCCTGCCCTACCTCTCTTCAGTAAATACGAGCAAAGTATCTATTTAGGATAGATGCCTATACAGGGTCCTCCTCTCACATGCTCCCTTTTCTCCATTGCTTAGAAATACCCTCTGGACTTTCTCCTTTCACTAATGTATCTATAGAAAGTCTTGTCACCTTCTTTTACTGTTCGTGCTAGTGTTTCCTCAGTTTGGGACTTTGCCTGCCTTACTGCCTTCCCTGCTTCCCTTAGGGCAGTTTGGTATGCCTCCCTATCTTCATCCCGCTGTGTTCCCTTATATTTCGTGAAGGCTAGCCTTTTGGCTCTGACCTTTTCTGCTACTGTATTTGAGAACCAAAGTGGTTTCCTTCTTCTTTTGCACTTCCTTTTCTGTCTAACACAATGGGATGTTGCTTCAAGTATTGCATCCTTAATGCTTGCCCACTTTGCCTGTACCCCCTCACCTGTGTTTCTTTTGCCAGGGCTAGCTTAACTCTGTTGGCCATCTTATCAAAGTCAGCTCCTCTGAAGTCCCATATTTTGCCTTGGAATGGGATGATTTAGATGTAGTAGCCAAATTGAACCATACCATGTGATGGTCACTGGCCCCAGGTGACCTTCTACCTGGAGATCTGTGATCCCTTCCTTGTTAGTCAGTACTAGATCTAGGATAGCCCTGTCTCTTGTGGGTTGCTGTACCAGTTGTTTGAGGCCTTCCCTGCAGGGAATCCACTATGTGTCTAGTTCTGGCAGATGTTCCTGCTGGTATTGACCAATCTGTATCCGGCATGTTGAAGTCTCCCATTATCAGAACCTCCCTTTAGCTGTCATGTTTGTATATCTTCTAACAGTAATGTGTCTGTGTCCTCCCTGGTCTGGGGCCTGTAGACAACCCCAGTTCTTATGGCTGTCCCATTTCCTGTTTCCAGGGTGACCCACAGTTCTTCTGGCTCCTTATGTGTATTCTGAATTTCTGTAGCTTTGATATTTTCATTGACATACAGGGCCACTCCTCCCCCACTTTTTGCACCTCTGTCTCTTCTGAACAATACATAGCCAGGTACTGAAGTCTCCCAAGTGTGGTTACTGGTAAACCACGTCTCACTAATTGCTACTATGTCCAGTTTAGCCTCTGACATTATTGCCTGTAGGTCTGGGATCTTATTTCCCAGACTGTGAGCATTTGTGTACATGATTTTCCATTGGCCAGATTTTGGTGTGTTAGTTGTTGGGTGAGGTTTGGCATTACCCCTGTGCATCGTATGGGGAGACAAACCTTTTTTCTTACCTGGTGATGCAAATGAACTGCAAACATGCTGAATCCCTGTTTGACCACTAGCTGAGGGGGGAAGGGTGTTCTTCTCATTCGACGTATGGGGTGCTGCACCCCTCTCCCCATTTGCTAGTTTAAATATTCTGCAAAGACGTCAGACTTCTGCCCCAATGCACTGACTCCCTCCTTAGTCAGATGCAGTCCATCAAATTTAAAGAACTTTCGCTCCCAGAACTGTTGCCAGTTCTCTACAAATCTGTGTCCTTTTTCCTGGCACCAGCCCTTGAGCCACGTGTTTAGCTCCCCTGTCTCCCCTTCTCTCCTTCTCTGACCTTCTGTCCATCTGCTCCCCTCTCCCAGACTGGCAGGATCTCAGAGAAGGAGATGCCGGACGACATAAATGATAGTTTGTCACCCAGCCTGGTCAGGTGTTCCTTGGTCTCCACAACTGACCGGCTGGCGAGATCATTAGTCCCTATGTGTACTAGGACATCAATGTTTTCTCCTGCTTCTGGCAAACCTGCAGCAAACGGACTATTGCAAGGTGGATTACATCTTGCATGGGTCTGTGCTATGTGTTGGCGGGCATGGAGCCTCCAGAGGGATAAGCGCTCATTCTACCCGCCATACTGCTGCATCAGTGGCTGCTTCCAGGGACATCCCTATCCATGAAATCTGTCGGGCTGCTACCTGGAAGTCAGCAAACACCTTCATTACCCATTACCATATCGACCTTGAGTCACACCGGGATACTGGTTTTGGGGCCTCAGTTCTCCAATCTCTTTTCCCCAAGTGAGTATCAGTGGGGGTGTGCGCCTTGCCTTCCTCCTCCCGGAGAACTGCTTGGAGTCTACCAATAAGTGTGGATAAACAACATATCCACGATCCTAGAAAAACAGGTTTCTCACCCGTAACAGTAGTTCTAGGAGTGGTATATGTTGTTCATCCACACGGACCCACCCGACCGCCCCAGCTGTAGACGCACAACACCTGGCTTCCAGTGGACTAAGATCTGGCGTCATGAGGTGGAGCCGAGGGTTATACCACCCAGGTGGGTGGGAGGAGCCAGCTTGAAGATTTCTGGTGATCCTTAAAGGGAAAGGGGACATGCCAATAAGTGTGGATGAACATGTACCACTCCTAGAACTACTGTTACAGGTGAGTAATCTGTTTTTACAGTTAAGATAAAAGTTACACTTAAGAGAGAGATTTTAAAATGTTAGAGCTCCGGTTAAATGTACACATCCTTTGTGTCTGTCACGAAAACGTGCATAATAATGATGTTAGGAGACATTTGCAATCCCACAATACATTACAAAATGTCAGTGGAAGCCAAGTCAGTGGAAGTGTCAGTGGTTCAGCAGGTAACACACTCGTCTCTGAGGCCGGGAGATCAGAAGGCTATGGGTTCTATCCCCACACCAGGCACTTGGGTTAATAACCCAATACTGACACTGTAGTGCAGCATGAGGGGGTGCTGCACTCCTGAGGTGCCGTCTTTCGGATGAGACGTTAAACCGAGGTCCCATCTGCCTGTTCTGGTGGTTGTTCAGATGGACGTTAAAGATCCCATGGCACCTCTTGAAAAAGAGTGAGGGAATATTTTATTCACAACTGGAAACTGGAAAGCAAAATACATACATAGAAATGTTTAGTCACACAGAAATACACTACAAAAAGGGAAAAAAACATAAATAACTATTTCATCATTCCGACCAATACAATTGTGATGGATGTTTAAATCCCTCCCCCACTAAAAAAGTAGGGGAACTATTCTTTAACTCAAAATAACTTTCAAACAAAAAATGGTATTACTTCATACCAACACATATTACAAAAAAGGACTAAAAACTAAAACGGAAAATTCAGGAATACAGAAAAGTATTTCATCACTCATGCAACTGAAAAACATAATCACACTTGATTCATCCTAAATCCCCTCCAAAGAAATAGGGGAATGCCTTTGATTTTTTTTTCCCCAGAAGAAACGAACAATACAAAAGAAAATAAACATACAGTTAAGGGTGTAAGCAACCCGTGTCCAACCAGGACATGTTTCTCCACCACAGTTTATATAAATCAGGAGAACTCTCCTTTTCTAAAGCCTGCCACCTAATCACTTCTTTCTATAACAATAGTACTACCTGTTCACCTGATATCAGTTTTTTCCGGAGAGTCCAACTACACCGTGCCAGCCAGAGTTAATAACTGATAAAACCCATCAAAAGCCGAATTGTGGTTGCATCAAATTTAACCCATGCACCTGGAAACACCCCCTCAGTCCAGATTTGAGGAGGCTGATGTTTCAAAAGGTTCAAGGGCCATTTTTTCTATGAAACTCTACCCAAAAGGACATAGCAAAGGGACAATCCAGCAAAAAGTGCGAGATTGTCTCAACAGTCCCTGTACCCTCATTCCCTATTGGACAAAACCGTTCTGTAAGGGCTTTATGTTTTAAGTTACCCGAACCCCAATTTTTCATACTAGAGAACCATAAAAATCCCTACATGTAATGCGGAATCTTTTACTTGATATAAAAAAAAAAAAAAAAAAGGGTTATCGAGGATTGATGCTAAATAGTTAACACTGAGAACCAGGGAGAGACATGAAAAAAGGATTCCAGTATCCAAATATATAAGGATTTCCGGGAAGAGGTGCAGAGAAAGTTCTTTGCTACCTTCCACAATTTAAATTTTCCAATAACACCAGTAAAATGACTGGGCAACTGAGACATCCGTGTTTGACGGGAGAGAAAGGTAGAGAGATCCCAGCTTGCTAACAAGGCCCAATTTCGTCCTCGATCCAAGGAGTCCAAACTTTAGTGACATTTGTTAGGAGGGGCTATAAATTATAATAGATAAAAGTAACATAGAAAAAACTACCGGATTTAGCATCCCAAACCACCCTCTATTATAGGTAAGTAGGTAATCCCTCTTTCAGTGGGTTCAGTCTACTTCCCTACAGGCACTGGAAGAAAACAATATACACAGACGCCTCCAGGGTCAGTGGGGGAGAAAAAACAGCTGCCAAAAACAGAAAATATGTCAGCAGGTAGGTCTTGATCAAATAAATACGTTTGGCTTTTGTCATCTACCATTTATTCCAACGGGTTACTCTTTCCCTTGCCATCTTCAAGTGCAGTTCCCAATTATATTTTTGAGGGTCTTCCCCCACCAAAATAGATTCCCAATATTTTCCTACAAGCCAAATCCACAGGTATTCCCCAAACCAAGGACACATCGACAGCATCATAACCCAAAGGCAGGATACCTCTTTTTAGCGTATTAATTACCGACCCAGAAATGAGATAGAAAAATTATGTAAAATTGATCATGCTGCCACCACAGAGGATTTATCAGCCAAAAAAAGACCTAAATCATCAGCATAGGCTATTGCAATAATCTGCCTATCGTCACACCCAACAGAAAGTCCTGTAATTAAATCTATCTCATGTAAGGCATGCTGAAGTGGGTCCAGTGATAAAATATACAATTATGGGCTATGGGAACAACCCTGGCACACCCCTCTATGCACTATAACAGCTTTACCAACCCAGCCATTTATACTTGGTAAGAGACTAATCCCTCGATAACAAGTCTGAAGCCAAGCTATAAATGTGGATGGTATCCCATAATTCTTTAAAGTTTCCCACAGGTACACATATTCTACCCGATCAAATGCTTTTGATTGATCTAAACAGACCAGGTGCCCAAACAGTTCCTGTGAAGCTCCTTTATGTAGAATCTCACGTAGGAGAATAAGAGCATCCTGGATCCATCTTGTTGGGATACCACTGTATTGAGACGGATGCACAATTTGATCCAAAACAATTTTCAACCGATTACTTAAAATTTTCATTAAAATGTTATAATCCGTGTTGAGGAGCGATATTGGTCTCCAATTTTTCAAATCGCCCCAGCTCCCTCCCTTAAATATCAAAATCAATAGCCCTTCCAACATACTTTCAGGAAGTTGCCCCTGTAATAAACAACTGTTGAGACAGTTGCCCAACTCTGATCCCAAAACTTCCCAATTTCTTTATAAAGGTCATGCAGGAGCCCATCACGACCCAGGGCAGTCCCTGATTTAAATGACCATATCACTTCTTTCAGTTCTAACTGTGAAATAGGCAGTCAAAAGAACCCCAAATCCGCGAATTTGTGGCATACCCTACAGGCCAACCACCTCCTCATATCCTCGGCTGATAAGGACTGGCTAGCCAAAGTATGAGGAAAATATGAATGAATTTCCAAAATCCCAACATTATCCGTTACCTGACCTCCAGTAGATGTAAGAAGGTGCTCCATATTTCAGTGTTCCGGAGGAGTTGCAGAGCTCGAAGGCAAAGTATCCTTTGATTTCCCAGTAGTTCCATATTTTTGCTTTCGTTCCATATTTCTCATGACCTCCATTTGTTTATGAGCCAGTTCGGCTTTTAGCCTCTTAATCAGCTGATGGCCCTCCCTCCCCAAATTTTGTCGAAGAGCTGTCCAAAATGAAATGCTATCCCTCAGATAACCTAGCTGATCCTGCTGAAATCTCCCATTAATATGCCCCATGGTCCGAAAAAATGCTTTAATATCTTTTTAGTATCTTCCACCAAGCATTACTATCTTCATGCAGAAAAACCCTGACTTTTATGCCTATAGAACCAAGTGAAAACCCTCTCTGATAGGGGAATATTTAGTAAAGAAATATTCAGTTTCCATATCCCAGGCCCATGCTTCTCCTCCAGGAGATCACCAAGCACAAGATCTAAAAGCCTATGATCAGAGGTAGCAACTTCCTGTAAAGCAACAGATTGAGTGATCAAAGATGGGAAACAAAAATAATCAATCAGAGAGCTCGAGGGCCACAGAAATAAGTGTGTCGGCTGTCAGGAGGGAGAGAACCAAAGGCATTCACAAGCCCCACATCTTTGATAAGTTGAGCAAGGCACAGCGCATCACAATATATTTTTTTACAGTCGTACAAAAATATTGGCGCCTCTTGCAGTTTTTCTAATAATGTGCCATTCCTTCCAGAAAATTGTTGAAATTAAAAATATTTTGGTATCCACATATGTATTTCTTTGGTTTGCAGTGGAATAAAACAAAAAGCAGAAACATTTACTAAATCTTGGCTTATTCCACACAGAAATCCTTAAATGGCCCAGACAAAATTATTGGCACCTTTTAGAAGTAGTTAGAAATAATTAGATTTCAAGCAGGTGATTCTCCTTCACTTTGGAATTGAACTCACCTGTGGTGAGTTGCGGGTGCCTGCAATATGAAAATCACTCATTCAACCAGTTTGAATAGAGAAAAGGACTCATTCTCTTGTTTTGTGTCACTGTGTGTACCGAGTGAGCATGGAGAAAAGAAAGACAGCCAGAGAATTGTCTGAGGAGGTCAGACAGAAGATTGTAGCCGAGCATGGACAATCTCAAGGCTACAAATCAGTCTCCAGAGACCTTGATGTTCCCATTTCCACCGTACGTAATGTTATCAGGATGTTTAAGGCCCATGGCACTGTAGCCAACCTCCCTGGACGTGGCCGAAAGAGAAAACTTGATTGAAGATTGCAGTGAAGGATTGTTCGAATGGTGGAGAAAGCACCTCGATCAACTGCCAAACAGATTCAAGCTGACCTTCAGACACAAGGTACGACAGAGTTTCAACTCGCACCATCTGTCGCCAACTCAGTGAAAGGGGGTTATATGGTAGGAGGCCCAGGAGGACCCCACTGCTGAGAGAGAGACATAAGAAAGCCCAACTGGGGTTTGCCAAAACACACCTGAACAAGCCAAATCCTTGGGGAGAATGTCCTGTGGACAGATGAGACCAAATTAGAGCTTTTTGTGCAAACATCATCTCTGTGTTTACAGAAAACAAAATGAAGTCTTCAAAGAAAAGAACACCTTCCCTACAGTCAAACATGGAGGAAGTTCAGTGATGTTTTGGGGTTGCTGTGCTGCCTCTGGCACTGGGTGCCTTGAACGTGTGCATGGCATCATGAAATCTGGAGATTACCAGGCCATTTTAGAGCGCAATCTTGAACCCAGTGTCAGAAAGCTGGGTCTCCGTCGAAGGTCATGGGTCTTCCAGCAGGACAGTGGCCCCAAACACACTTCAGAAAGCACCCAGGAATGGTTCAAGACAAGACGCTGGACTGTTCTGAAGTGGCCAGCAATGAGTCCAGATCTAAATCCCATTGAAAACCTGTGGAGAGATCTGAAAACAGCAGTTGGGAGAAGGCACCCTTCAAATCTGGGAGAGCTGGAGCAGTTTGCACAAGAAGAGTGGGCTAAACTGCCAGTAGAGAGGTGCAGGAAGCTCATCCATGGCTATAGGAAGTGGTTGATTGCAGTTATTTTGACCAAAGGCTGTGCTACCAAATATTAAGTCTAGGGTGTCAATAATTTTGTCAGTGCCATTTTCATTTTCTGATTTAAAAGGATATATTAAATTCTGAATCAAAAACAAAGGTTCTGTAATATTAACAGAGAAATAAAGAATTGTGGAGACCAAATACTGTACTGTTGTTAATTTCAACTTATGTTTAGAGGAATTGTGAGTTATTTGAAAAGTGCAAGGCGCCTAATATTTTTGGCCATGACTGTACCTAAAGGAGTCAAATTCTGAGAGGGCAAGCAACATTAAAATCCCCACCCAAGATGACCGGATGATTAGTAAGCAAAAAGGAAAGAGATCTAAACAGGGTTACTCTATCATGTTTAAGTTGAGGGCATAGATGTTAATTAGGCGAATAATCCGGCTTCACCATTTTACATCTAATAACAATGATCTGCCTTCCAACAACTCCAACTGATGGATTACCTGTACCGAGAAAAAAACATATCCCCACCCCAGAACATAATGCGTACCCTTGCGACCAGAAGCAGTCCCCCTATATCCACCCAGTAGTGGCTGCGGTTATCTCTTCAGAAGAGTGTAAACGAAATCCTGCAAAAACACACAATCTAAGTTACTGGTTAGGAAGTGTGCGAAAGTACTAAAACATTTCGCAAAGGATTGAATGCTATTTACATTCAAGGAGGCCACACGAAACTTAAACGGAACCAGGGGTCACACAAGTACAGTGCAGAAGACCTCATTTCACGTTACTTGAAGCTCTTGTTACTCTTCCACTTTTGGTGCCTTGAGAACTGTGATCGGTTTGTCCTGCCAATGCGTCCTGGCTTACAGACTGAGAGGGCGCATCAACTGACATCTCCACATTGTCCCGGTCTATGGGATTCTCTATCAAAACCGTATACGTATTCTGGTCTTCCAAAGGTGCATCTAAGCTATTTTCTTTGCTTTGACCTTGATTTGGAAGTTTTCCCTTCTTTCCTGAAACCAGCGTGAAATCGTCACGACCAGGAGGTGACTCAGGGAAGGGGAAGCGGAAGGGTCCGTGTGTCGACTTTTCTGCGGGAACAACAACAGTCATAGGGACCACGTTTACTGATTCTGGATAACTGGATCATGATCTAAAGGATCCATGGGTAATTGTCTCTTTGAAGCCTTGGCCCCTTTCAAGAGTGGCAAAGGCAAACCTCCCAGGGGAGCCTGTCCCTGTTTCACAGCCAAGCGAATGTAATGGTCTTGAACAACAAAGTCTGCATCCTCCGTATTTTGGCTGTGGAAGGGCAATCCTTAAAGGTATGTCCCACGTCTTCACAAAGGTCACATCTGGGTTGTTGAAAACAGTGGGCACTAGGGTGTCCTGCCTCCCCACAGTGTGAGCACTTTAAGACATCACAGGAGGTACTAATATGCTTACAGGATCCACACTTAAAGCAGACTCTCTGCTGCCCAGGGTAAAAAAGAAACCCCTTATCTCTCCCAGTAAAGAAGCAATTTGGTAAATGTATTAGATCTTGATCTGTATGGTGCAATTTAATTCGAAATTTCCACCCACCATTCCAAAACCCCTCTGCATCCATAATAGGTATTGGGTTACCCTGAATATCGCATCGCTTCTCCAGCCAGTGTATTTTGTCCACTATATTGACTCCCTTGTTCCTAAAGAGAATCGTAATAACCCTGCAGGGTTGTTTGGTGAAGGGCAAAACGATGAAATCAGTCCAAAGGGGGTTTGTTTTAAGATTTATATAACGGCACCAAAAGGTCTCCAATAGTGCTGGAGTGCGAAAACTAATGTCACAGGTAAACTCTCCTTGCACATGAATCAAGGCATATACCTCTGAAGGAGAAAACCCCATGGTTTTTTTTAAGTAGGATTTTCCCTGCATAAAATCTATTGGGGATTTTCACGGGGGCCCACATAACTGAGGCAAATAGCATTCCGCCTTTTCGCCAGTTCCACAGGATGGTGAAAATGACTAGTATACGTTGGTTTTTCAGGTTCTCCAGGATTAGGTACTGGTGTGAGGCAAGGAATATCGACCACAATGGGGTCCATGTTGTTCTCCATATCTTGCTGACCCACCTGTCCCACAGGAAGGGCAGGGAGAGCATCTGAAGGAGAAACACTGAGATCCATATCCCCCTTACTGAAAGAAACAGGAGCAGTACTTATCTGTGTGGGCAACCGGCCGTCTGATGCAGGCAACTCAGAATTGGGTCTCCAGTGACCATCGGACAGCGGAATCCACCCTGCGGCTTGTAGGGCCTTATCCGGTGACCAGGATTCTTCTACTTCGGTGCTCCAGTCTCGCCTGGACAGCAATTCGACTGCTATGGAATTTACTCCTGGCCGCTCATCAGCCGTAAAAAGTTTTGTAGGACCTTCTGAAACAGCTGAGCCCAGTGAAGTCTCTGAACATTTTCTTTTTCTATCCTCTGCTTGTTTAAGCCTTTCTTTCTACAATTGCTCGCTAACACGGAGCAATTCAGCTGCCAGACACTGTTGTTTTTGCTCCAAACTTAACTGATCGTAGGTTTCTTCCGATGAGGGACCGCTGTCTCGGGCAATTTGCTGGCCACCCAGAGGGTGCATCCCAGCCGCCCTGCAGCGGATCCCTCGGCCTGAGACATTGGTGCAGGCTTCTGTGTATCCTGGGCCACCTCAGCCCTATCCATCCCTCCGCCTCCAAGACCAGCCATGAAGTGAACCTTCTCACAGTACCAAGGTCCCCCTACTGGAGAGTAGGGGAATTTCCCCGGCGTCCAGGACAGATTTTTTTTTTCCATTCACCAGAAATACCATCAACAGCTTAATCTGTTTCAGTTTCAGGTGGTTACCATCTGTATCCCCATCCCTGGGTCACCCCTGAAAAAGGGACTTCTAGTCTCAGTGGGCTTACCTGGTCAACAAAATTCAATAAATAAATAAAATAAATAAGTCACGGTTTTTAGGAGCTGTAGAACATGCCTGTAAGTACTTACAGAAATATAATAGCATATTTGACATTACTAACACCATGCAGTTACATCAAACTGTTGTACAGTAATGCCTCCGTATACCCACAGTATATCGAAGAAAGACTGCATTAACCAGAATGTGTACTATCAATACAGTGTAAAGATAAATATCTGAACTGACTCTTCTTTTCCAAAATACCTAAGCATTACAAATAATAAATCTGCTTATTCCTAGATACGCTTGCCATGTTACAAGTGCATCAAACCACTCCAGACCATGGTTCTGCTGTGGAATTAATCCATGGTTGGGTGGTTGGAGGCACTCGGCCTGCAGCCTCATGCCACCCCACCTCCATCCCAGCAGTACCATGCTGTGCCATGGTTTAATGCTTATGCTCTGCAGTCTTATCAGCAGAGGAATATACCACTAACCCATACTCAATTATTGGAATAACATAGGTTCAGCTCAACTGATGTATCTGGGTTCTGGGACTGCTAAGTAACTAAAAAATAAATATTGAGTGGGAAAAAGACTGCAGAAATAACAGATTTGACACATGCCCATTGTACAGTTAATGCAAAACGTCTGAAGAGGGTTTACATTTTCTTTAATCTTTTCATGCATTAGTCCATCACTAGAGAATAAAGGGAAGGTGAAAACAGAATTATTGGAAATCCAACTAGAACAGAGTGTATTTTTCAAAGTGTTCCCAGAGCCGACACGGGCACATTAAACCAATAAAGAAACATTTTGTTTGTTTAATATTCTTGGTTATTTACTTTTTGGCACAGTGACTTCAGGGTGAGTATTCGAGAAGGAAGACTTGTTTTCAGCCGGTAGGAGTGTGCATTTTCCAAGCTGCCGAATTGTAATTGAAGAAAAAAATAATGTGAATAGTAGTGAAGTCTTGTGTTCAAGAGAATTATTTTAACACTGCCTTGTTTGTAACCTACCCTTAACTTGGTTCAGAAGAGGATGACGTCACATAATGTGGATCAGGGCTGTTCTCTAACAGCCTTCTTTGATTTTTTCAGGAACTCTACTTGAAAGAAAGGTTCAAAGCAGATCCTGTGATTCAAATTCTGATGGTGCAATACTGCTTTTTCCTCAAGTGGTTCATGTTGATTTAGCATTTTGAATAAACTGTAAGATACATTAGAGTGCACTCTGAAAATACTGTAGTGAAATGCACTTTTGTACGTGTGATTTGAATGGAGATACAAAAAGGCAAAAGTGTAAGAAAATGTTCTCTTATTCCTACAGGAGGAAATGTGCATCGACAGCTAATGGCAGCCTCTTATTGGGACCCACATAATTGTCCCTGTGTGCAGTTTGATGTAGGCTCTGTCATTGAGCAGTGCACTCCACCTTTCTTAAATCTCCTTGTTTTCTTTTCAACATGTAATGAAAGTCCTATCTGTAAATTAGTACATGTTTGCACACCATATTTTTTAGTTAGTTTTTGTTAACTGGTAAGGTGCACTAGGCAAATATTTGCTTATTTTCAGGCACAACTCAAGAGTACATAAGTAGACTTTTAGAATTCAGAGAAAACAATAACAAATGCACCAGGAATTGTACAATATACAAATGGATGATACAAGCATTACACAAAGACCAGAGATATATACTATAGACAGAAGATACAGTAGAGTACAACAACATTTTAGCTCCATACACTTTTACAATGCACAGAGAAAACAGACCAGAGATATATACTGCATAAGTAGAAGATACAGTGGAGTGCAAAACATTTTAGCTCCATACAGTGAGCTGTAAATTTTAAACAGAGGGTGGGTGATGAGAGGAAACACAGCACGGCAGATCTTACTTGAGGAAGCTTTGTAGCAGGCCAACACGGTAGGTCTAGGCCACCAGGCACCAGGACCACATGGAAATCTTCTAGCTAGCAGTCTGCAGTGGGGGACTGCCCGCTGAACATCACCCTTTGGCGTTAGCCTATCCTCTAAAGCAGGCCGCCCCACACCCTCCTCAGTTCTTTCCGCTGTTGACCTGCGTACATTGGACCATTAGGCACGCCGAGCTACAGTCGACTGCCACTTCCCTATTTTTCATTTTTTATTTTCTTTATAACTAACATCGAAGTTTTTCGGTGTTACCGACTTCAGGTTTATGTCTTCTATACCTGCCTTGTCTTCCGACCGCTCCAGTAAGTGTGCCTGGAGCAAACAAATACCAGGAAAGGATGGACACATTCTGCTTGTATCCTGTGCCTAGGCCCCAGCCATGACAGCGAAGCCTGCCAGATCTGCCAGAAATTTAACCAGGCCACATGGAGACATCGCCTTAAAATTCTAGAGAGCTGTTTGATCAAATAGAAGCTCATTGCAATGGAACAGGAGCTGCAGGCCAGGAGCTCTTCAGCTTCGCCAGCCCAGTCCTCTGGGGCTTCCTCTTCCTCTTAGTCCCGGGAAAAATCTAGCAGGAAGATAAACACTGGGACTGGTCCAGTCTGCTTCTTGCTCACGGACTCTTCATAAATCTTCAACTGCATCTGGGTCTATCTCCCATGGGGGGGGTCAGCCCCATCTGCCCTTACTCCTGCAGTGCTACCAGTGGCCCCGCTACCTGCCCTTATCTCCGTGGTGGGCGGTGGCTTTTCCGGGCAGGGGACTCTGTCTCCTGCTCCCCATCCCCTGATGCTAAGGCCCTTGACTTCCACAGGTTTTCAGCCATGAGGCTCGGCCAGCATGGGTGCGACTGGCACCAGCTCTTCTGCCATCGCCCCTCCGGCCCCGGTGCTGCCTGCATTGGCTCCCTCTACAGGGTACATCACCAGTCTTTCACGGCAGTGGTCGCAGCAGGCTACTGGCATCTCCCATAGCCTGGTGCAACCTCTGCCTTCACCAGGTAGTCCCCTCGGGCGCTGGTCTCTCCTCTCCCAGCACTGGTGGATTCCTCCCAGGCTTCCTCAGCTGATGCCCCTGAGTCTGCACCAGTATTGCCTCTGCCGGAGTCCACTGGCCTGGCTCTGCAGCCTGCACCTGCCGGACCTCCACTGGGATACACTATGCCTGGCTTGACACCACCCTTTCCTTACTCGGCGCTAGCCTACACCTATCCACAGGTCTACAACTACCCTGCGCTGGTGGACTATTATGGTCTTTTTACTACATGATGGTCTTTCATGCAGAAGCAGATCCCCACTCCTCAGGGCCTGACCCCAGTGTCTCTTCCCCCCCCCCCAAGCTACTCGCTGTGGATCTTCCATACCCGGACCCAGTGCGGCTGGGTCCCAGTATTCCACGCACTCCAGGGCACAGGCCCGATGCCAGTTCTGGCCTTCACCAGGACAGGTGGTTGCCAGTTGAGGAGGATGAAGATGGCTTTGAGTACTCTTGAGTCTTTCTGCCATCATGGGGACTTGTCTGAGGGCGAAGAACCCACTAAGGTGGTCCCTGAGTCCCTTCCTGATGATCCCTCCTTTACGGACATCATGAGGCACATCCAGGCTACCACAGGCTGGGAAACAGAGGGAGCAGGACCTGGAATTATGTCAGCTAGCCATCTGTTTGTGGCAGCCTCATGCTTTCCCCTTGGTGGTGTCCCCCTTTATTGACTCCTACGAGGATGTCACTATGGTGGCTTGGAATCATCCCTCTTCAACTGTAGCAGTGACTAAGAAGGCCAGTAGGCTCTACCATGCCCCAGCTGGTAAGCCCTTTTTAAGGGGGTAGCCTAAAACTGACTCTGTGGTCATCAGTATGGCGCACGATCACACTAAGAAACCTAAGCACCTCGGCTCCCTTCCCCCTGACAGGAAGTTGAGACAGCTGGATCAACTAAGCAAGCGGGTTTTCGCTTCCTCCGCCCTGGCCATCTGGGCCATTAACTGTTTGTGCCACATAGTGCAATATCAGAATGTCGTTTAAGTCCAGGCCAGGGAGCTGGTTCAGGCCTTGCCTGATGACCCATCCAAGAAATGGCTCACCTTGGTTCTCAAGGTGGGTACAGATGTGAGGACCCACATCCTTTGTGCTGCCTATGATGCGGTCGATGCCTTGGGCTGAGGGGCAGCTGCTGGCATCTGTCTCTGGTGCCACTCTTGGCTCCAGGTATCCGGGTTTTTTTCTGATGTGCATTACGGTATTTTGGATGCCCCCTTTTGAGGTTCTGTCCTTTTTGGTGGGGGGGTCCAGGATCTGATCTCCTCCTTTCAAGAGTCGGGACAGGCCCTCCAGTCTGTCCACTCACTGTACTATACCAAGTCTAAGTCTGGTCAGAGGCCACCCTTTCTCACCCCAAGAATTATCCAATATTCGTAACTCTTGCAGTCAGCCTTTAAGATGGAACTGCCTGGAGATAGAATGTATGCTAATGATGGAATCATCATTGGGTCATGTCACTTTTCAAATGCTGCCCTTGTCAACTGCCTACATTCTAACACTTCAGATTTCATTCTCCGCTTGCCAGACCAGACGCCTCAGAGACCTCTCCTCATCAGTCGTTGTCTAAACTTCAAAATAATTATAAGTATTTACTTATTTTTTCTTTTGCTGCCTTTATCTTCTATGTTTCTGTAGTAAACGCTAGTTAGTTAGTTTTTTATTATTTTTTGCGGTTTCTCCCGGTTCGGTATAACCAAGGAGAAACTGGGACATTTTTGGTTAGTTTCGGAGTTTCTGACCAAACCTCCATCAGTTTTAGCTTTATTTTACTAAATTTATTATCTTTTAGTAACCACTAAATCTGGTTACAGAACTGATAACTTCAGTTCCCTTTCCATCGGTTCCCTGTTCCGATGGGAACATCCATCGGTTCCTGAACCGACCCCAACCGCAAATAAACATTTAAATTTTAAAATAAAATTTCTTCACGTTTTTTTTTTTTTTTTATCAGTTCTCATAATGTCAGAAAAACCTAAGAAGAGAATCGGTGAACCTGGTTTCAAAAACTGTACTCAGTGTGGTGAAGTGCAGTTCTGGAGACCCCATCTTCGGAGGGACATAGACAGACAGGATTGAGGCAGTCCAGAGGAGGGTAACCAACATGGTGCAGGATCTGCACCAGAAGCCATATGAAGAGACACTAAAAGAGCTTAATATTTATACCCTTGAAGAAAGGGGGGGGGGAGACATGATAGAAACCTTCAAGTACCTCTAGGGAATCAACAAACTCCAAGAGGGTAGCATATTTCAGAAAAAGATGCACAAGAACAGGGGGCAATTTGAAGATGGGGGACGGCTCAGGGGCAACGTGAGTAAGTATTTTTGCAGAGAGGGTGGTGGATGCTTGGAACGCCTTTCTGAGGAGGCGTGGGGAATACAAGAATGCATGGGACCAACATAAGGCAATTATTTATTTATTTATTTATTAGACATCAGTTTACAACCTTTGAGCCAGGGGCTCATTTACAAAGGTACCTCATCACAGGGAGGACAAAACAATACAAACAAGCTTTTTACCATAAAACAGAGTATATAAATTTGTAGGAACATGAAGACATAGGACGGTTACAATTTTAAGGTTACAGGATTGGCAGAGCACAAGTAGGTTCGGAATAATTTGTACATCGGTCAAACAGTGGTGGACTATACAGAAATAAGCATTGTTGAGACAAGCGGAGAAGAAAATGGGATCATAGATAGTGATAAGTAGTAGGTTGGGTGCAGCCACTCAGGGGCTTTGTCAGAGCAATTGAGCAAGTAGAATTTAGAGGCAGCCACAGCTCGCGTAATGAAAATGGTGTTTATGAAGGTGGTCTTGAAGATCATGGAAGCATCAGTGATACTGGTGGGGAGGGTGTTATACCAGGATGGGGCTGCAGCAATATGCCCTTTGTCCTTGTGAGGTCCTTGCCCTCGGTACTAACAGTGAGGTTTTGCAGGAGGTTCGAGTTGCAGTAGTGGGTTTGCTTGGTGGATAGAGGCAGTCAACCCAGGCGGGACAGACCAAGGAGAGTCTTTTTAGTTAGGAGGCAGGTTTGATATCTAAGATGTTCATCTAGGTCGAGCAGATTAGCCTGGGCATATAAATGGCAGGTATGTGTTAGTCTAGGAGCCCTGGTGATTAGCCTACATGCCTTATTTAAAGTGAGGCGAGTTTTGTTTAGGGAGGTCTGGTCAGCAGCCCCTAAACTGGCAAGCCATAGTCTACTAGGGACAGTATAGAGGATGTGACCCATGAGTCCGGAGGCGTCAGGGGGGAGACAGTTTTTATGGAGGTAAAGGATACCCAGCCGAATGTTGGAGGCTGAGGCTAGGGCAGAGATATGGGCATGGAATGTGAGGGCAGAGTCGAAGGATATCCCAAGGTACTGGTACGAGTAGACTTGCTGAAGTGGGAACTTGGAACTGGTGAGGACCTGAATTGGAAAATTACTAGCTTTATTTTGGGGGTGGGCAAAGAGCCTGGTTTTTGTTTTTTTAAGATTTATTACAAATCTGTGCTCTTTGAACCAGGCCTCAGCGTCATTATAAGATAATTGCAAAGAGTCCTGAAGGGTGATAGGGTTACAGTCGGAGGCAAAGATAACGGCATCGTCTGCATAAAGTAAGAGATTACCAGCACATGCACCTGGCAGGGAATTGAGATATTGAGAAAAGAGCCAGGGCCCAAGAATGGAGCCCTGAGGAACACCAGAGCGGATAGTACAGGCGTTGGAGAGTGTCCCATTAATTTTAACACACTGGGAGCGGGCAGACAGGTAGCTGGAGCACCAGGAGACTGGCCCAGCAGCAAAGCCTGTGTGGCTGAGGGCATCCAGCAGGAGGGGATGGGAAACAGTATTGAAGGCTTTTGATAAATCAACAAACACTGCACCCACTAGAGAGCCAGAGTCCAGAGAGGAGTGAAGAAAATTAGAAAACTCAAGGAGGGTGGTGGTACTGTGGCCAGCACGGAAACCGTGCTGTTCAGGGCAGAGGATACTGTATTTGGTTAGATACTCTGAGATTTGGGTGGACGCAACTTTTTCTAAGGCCTTTGAGAGAGGTGAGAGGATAGAGATTGGCCGATAATTACCAGAAAGGGACCTATCACCACCCTTGTGTATGGGGGTGACTGGCAATTTTCCAGGCAGAGGGATTTATTGAAGAGGTTGGTGACTGGGGTGATAACCAGATCCAGAACCTAACGAAGGAGACTGGGGTCCAGGGAGTCACTGCCAATAGTATTGCTCTTTAAGGCCTTGGTTAGGTAAGGTCTGACTTCATGGGCAGTAACCCGGTGTTAGTGGAACCAAGGGCGTGTAAGAATAGGGTCAAGTGGGGGGGTGTCAAGTTGCTCGGGAGGACAGGGCTAAGGTCAGTGAAGGGTTTATTGAGGTAGTTGGCAATGTGGGCTGAGTCTGTGGAGTAGAGCCATCAATGTTGATTTGGGAGGGTGGGGAGGACGTCTGCCCACATTCAGTTGTTTGATATTGTCCCAGAAGGTTCTGGCATTCCCCAGGATGGGGTGAGTGAGGCCTGGTAGTGATCACCTTAGCCTTGGGATGGCCCAGGCCACATTTGTTTGGGCAGCTGCATAAGCCTGCTGTCAGCAGGGTGGCCAGTTTCCGTGGCAAGGTGCCATAGGTTATCCCTGTTTTTAAGAAGTCTGAGCAGGGGAGGTGTAACCCAGGGGGCATGCCGTACTTTGTAGCGGAGTACAGTTAGAGGAGCGAAAATGTCACAGGCTTTGTTAAACGTTTGGGTGGAAAAGGTTAGAGCCATATCAATATCGGGGGCATACTGTATGGGAGACCAGTCAATTTGGGCTAGGAGTTGCTTAAGGCCTTTTAGCCTACCTGGTCTTAGCCGCCACCGTAGGCTGGACTGTGCTGTGGATTTGGGTAAGGAGGTTGACCAATGGAAAAGTATAGGGGAGTGGTTGCTAAGTGGGGGGTAAGGAGGAAGTAGGCTCCTGGTTGACTAGGATCTGCAGCTTATCCAATAGGTGGGTAAATGGGCAGACTAGGTGGGCCAAGCGGTTCTTATCTGCCGCCAAAGTCTATGTTTCTATAAGTATTTGCCAAGGCAGACAAACACTCTGTGTGTTGTCTGCCATGGGTATGAGCATTTTGAAGTGAACTGTGATATTTGTAAAACCTTTCCTGAAAAGACGTTGGATAAGCGTCTAGAAAGGCTTAAAAAGAAGCTTCCTATGCCTGGGGGTCCCTCGAGCTCTGACCCACCGAAACCCCAACTTCTGCATGTAAAACTTCAGAACCTGTACAAGCTGCCTCTGACATGGGTACCCAGGCTCCTGGTAAGAGACTTAGTGAACCGGCTGACTCTCCAGTTCCAGCAAAAAAGGCCAGGAAAATCAAACACACAACCCCTTGCTGACCAACATTTGGGGTCTTCTGCTGTTCCTGCTGCTATGCCTTCACCACAAGAAATTGCCCAGGCATTTAGGGTGATTCAGGCCCTGCCGGAGCTGCTACCTACCCCTGACCATCAGGCTTTGATGCAGACCCATTCTAGGCAAGCAGCAACTTCTGCCCAGCCCCCACTCCAGCAGCAGATGGAGTTTGAGGACTATGGGGAATTTGAGGAGGAATAACCTATTGAGCCAAAAGTCTCCCCTGACCAGGAGTTTGGCTCCCCTCCCAGGACAGCAGAGAATTATTGTTCTCTCTTTTCCTTTGTGAGAAGGATGGTAGATGCCTTAGACATAGCCACCAGCGAGGATATAGAATATGAAGAGGAGGCTGAGTATCTTGAAATGATGGAGTTGACACCCACTAAGAAACTCCTGCTTCAAGTAAACAGATTCTTTAAAAAAGATGCATTACAGATTTTGCAGCCCCCCAACTCTGTCCCTCCTTTGCAGAAAAGGCTGGACAAAAAGCACCAATTGGATAGGGAAGGAGCTGAATTTTTGTTCACCCACCCTGACCACTAGGGGGTGGTACAAACTGCAGCCTGTGACAGGGCAAAGGTACTATATTATCCTCTCATCCTCCTGACAAAGATTCCAGGAAAATAGTATGGCTTAAAAAGGTTATCTGTCTGGCTATCAGGCAAGCCAGCTACCAGGCTTATGCGGCCCTGTACCAGAAATCCCTGTGGCAATTAGTCCTGGCTATGTCAGACAAGCTCTGGGTACCCTCTCAGCAGATCTTGCTGAGACTGCCAGATTGGTCTGGAAGCAACCAAATACCAGTTCAAATGGCTGCAGATACTAATGACACTGCTGCCAGATGGATGGCAATACAGTTACCCAGAGGAGGTTTGCATGGTTAGAGCCACAAACCTAAATCAGGATACCAAGGCCATGGACTTCCCTGTTGCAGTAACTCCCTATTTGGAGACCAAACAGAGGCCTATATCGCTCATAAGGAGGTGTGGTAAAATGGCAATGTTGAAAATCTGGAGTGAAAATATTGAAAATTCGAACTACTGCGTGCATAGGGCTATACAGCATGCGCTCGTAAAACAGTCATTTTTAGGAATTTTTTCACCAAATTTTCAACATAGCCATTTTAACACCTGAGCTCATGAACAGTGTCACTGTGATTTTCTTAATTTGTCCCGTACATTGATCTCGCACACCGACTGCGCCATTGTGTGCTACATGGGCAGAAACACATTTTGGGTGACATGTGAAAAATGACAGCTGTACTGCTCATAAGAAGGTGTGATAAAATGGCAGTGTTGGAAATCTGGAGTGAAAATATTAAAAATTCGCGACCTTACGAGCATGCGTAGGAACTGCGCAACGTACGCTCGTAAAACAGTCATTTTTAGGAATTTTTTCACCAGATTTTCAACATAGCCATTTTAAGACCTCTGCTCATGAACAGTGTCACTGTGATTTTCTTAATTTATCCTACATTGATTTATCACACCGACTGCGCCATTCTCTCTACATGGGAAAACACATTTTGGGTGAGATGTGAAAAATGACAGCTGTACTGCTCATAAGAAGGTGTGGTAAAATGGCAATGTTGAAAATCTGGATGAAATATTGAAATTTCACGAACTTACGAGCCTGCATAGGAACTGCATAGCGCACCCTCGTAAAACAGTCATTTTTGGAATTTGGCACAAATTTTCAACACGCAGTTTTGGGACCCCTTCTCGAGATAATGGTGTCACTGTCATGGCAGTATTCGGGCCGAAGGAGTGATTTATGATCTGCGAAATCACGCCAGGGCAATACTATATAACAATGTTTATCGATCATCGAAGATAAAATTTATTTATAAATTCCCAAAAATGCCGAGATATCCAATAAAGTTGAAACCCCTTTATGTAACCCATTATACAGCTTACGGCATTTCCTCAGTTTGCGGTCGGCTTTGAAGAGTGCAGGCGTGTTCCCGGTCCACCGAGATCGTCGCGCCGGAGTCGGAGGTAAGTATGGGGTGGGGAGGCTGGGTGCGCAGTGGGTGGGTGCGGGTTGTGGGAGGGTTGGGAGGCGTGCGCGGGACAGTTTTATTTTACAGGTTTAAAAAAAAAAAAAGGCGTGGGGCGTTTGCCCGCTGGGAGTGGGCTCCCAAGCGTGGCACAGACACAGAGTTCAGCGCAGCCGGGGATTGGGCACCCCCTCGCCATAGGACTACAGTGCTTGCCACGCTGAGGTGGGCTCCCAGCGTGGCACCTACAACTGGGGGTGGGGGCGCAGCTCAGCAACTTCAGGGGGCGCAGCTCAGCCGGCGGGGGATTGGGCACCCGTCAGCTGCTCATCTAGGCGTGCGTCTGTCTGTGTGTGGGGGAGCTGCGGCGTGAGCAGCTGATATCTGTGCTCACTCAAGCGTAGCTCCCCTTTCAACTGTATGCCACTGCATTTTGGAACATGTCATGAGCAGCTCCAAAATGCATTGGCTTACAGGGGCTGCGCCTGCCAGCCCACTGACTGAATTGGAGGAGGAGGTGACACACCTCCGAAATCTCCGATGAAGGCATTATGTTTCTTGCACATGCGTGCAAGCAAACATAAAAACTAACATGGATTGGATAAAGAGCAACAGCTGACCATCAAGCAACCATGGATTAATTCCACAGTAGAACCATGATTGCTTGTGTAATACCATTATGAACCACAGTAACATAGATAGCAGAATTCCTGCTTTCCACTCACCCACCCAGTGGATCACCATTCACAACTGAATCACAGAAAGAGAGCAATAGATGACTTTAATCTCAACTTTTGTCTTTGTGGAGTAGGTAAGGAATAAAACATCACAGGGTGCATTATGGTGAAATAATTGCATGCCTCAGGTGAGTTGTTGGGCACAGGGTGCTGCAGTGCTGTTAAATGCACCTGAAAGTGCGATTATTTCACCATAATGGCAACCTCTGGTATGTCTTATTGCTCTTATAAAATGGCATTTAAATATATGACATAAAATGAATGAAAATAAAAAGTATTTTAAAAGATAAAATTGGACTTTTCGTTGAAATATGCTTCTTTTTTTTTAGCTTGATACTTTTATTCCATCCTCAGCTGGGGGTGTTGCCTTTGGTTCCCTATCTGACCAGTCCACGGCCCAGCACTGCTCCCAGTGCTTGTGCTCCAACCCCATTCCACTAACAGGCTGCTTCAAGGCAGGTACTTACCCCACCACCGTGGAAGCCAGGGGTCCGGATCCGGGAGGAGCAGTTCTGAGTGAGAGCGGTGCAGTGCCATCAGGACCAGCCATCATCTTGTACGCTGGAGGATTTTTGTTGTACTGCCTCCCCCATGGCGCGGGCGTGCAGTGGCATCAGTGACGCTGCTGTGCATGCTTCCACGCACTGTATGTCTGACGTCAGCCCACGCTGACCCCACAGCTCACCGCTGTACGCACAGACCCCCAGCCACCACCAGGAACCAACATAACTGTGGTTGTCCCTCCCCAGAGGAGAGTAGTCCTTGGGACTCTGAATCCTCACCCCCCCCGCCGACCCTCCGATGCCCGAGGTCGCTCCTGACCCCGGGTCGTCAGCGAGGTGTGGCATCCAGCTCCTCGACCTTCCGCACCACCACGCTGAAAATATGCTTCCATTTTAACTCTGAATACAAAAAAAATAGTCCCTATTCTGGTAACTGTGGGGTTAGCTAAAAACATAAAACATAATGAAAACTGTGTGGCACACATTTTTATAAGAAAAAATGTTACCATGCATTTTAAATCAATACAAGTACTGTTTCTTAATGGAAATGTGTTCAAAACTTTAAACCTGCCAGGTTGCCTTTTTTTGGTGTGGGGGTGATGGATTTCACCTGAAAATACCCAGGTATGATTCAAATGTATTTGCTTTTATAAACTTCAGTAATGTATTTCAGCAGTTTGGATCTGCCTCTGCCTGTGTACCTCTGTTTTCCCACCTTTTCTCTTTGTTTATGAAGTATTATTGCCTACTTTCTTCATCCTGTTCCCCCCGTCATTCCCCACATTCAAGATATGGAATATTTACCATGGAATGCAGGGATTTAAAATTCTGCTCGGTTCCACTGGCAGAATGTTCCTGTCCAAACATACTAAACACAAACACAACAAAGGCCTTTTGTAGAGCCACAGACTCGATTATCTCACTGTACGGGAAAGTGGAAGAGATTTCCCTGATGATCAGTTAAATACAGGAGGGTTTTTCATTGTCGGCAAAGAAACGGTTGTAAAGAAAACTGTGAACGATACTTAATGTTTCTAATTTGTTTATGAGCGTAAGTAATGTGTGATGATCAGGGAAACAACATTTAATTAATTTGTTTTATTTTTTATTTAAGGTAGTTTTATTTTTAGGGCCCAGTTGAAGGTTTTTTTTCACACTGTAAAGGTAGCAGCCATGTTTGTGATGGAAGATCAGTTCTGGTTGTAGGGGGACTGGTGGACGATAGTTCTGGTTGTAGGAGGACTGATTTGCTCATTGTGTGATGTGGTTTAGGACCAGGACGACTATGCACTATGCTCTGATATTGAATGGTCACTTGATTGGTTTTAACCAATTAAAATTATTTGATTTTTGGACTCATTTTATAATGGGCATCACTACCTGGGTAAATACACATTATGGTAAAGATGAACCTGCAGCTTGTATGACTGAAAACGAAAATAAAAAACTGAGATAAGAAAAAGGAAAATCAAAGAAAGAGGCTGCTTATATGGACGAATACAAATTGTTCAGATAAATACCCAACGCTCTGTTAAAGTTTGTAAATAGGTTGCTGTTCAGAGTCTTGCAAACCATTGTTGTTATTGTGTTTACAGTTGTTAACCTGTAGCCTGATTTGTAGATCTTAAAATTAACATATTACTGTTATCCATTAGAAGCAAATATTCTCTCTTCTGGCCAAATCTGCAATTGGTCCTGAATGTTGATACCATGCTATTGTTCTAGGATCGTGGATATGTTGTTCATCCACACTTATTGGCATGTCCCCTTTCCCTTTAAGGATCGCCGGAAGTCTTCAAGCTGGCTTCTCCCACCCACCGGTGGTATAACCTCGGCTCTGCCCCATGGCCTTGAGATTTTCCTTTCTGATGAAAGATTCAGGTTGCCTTTCCGTGCTCCTGCATTATGTAGGCCCCGCTTCTAAACCTTCGGTTCTTCCGAAACTCCGCTCTAGTTTGCATTAGCAACCATGACTCTTCTACTGGATTATGGAAGACAAGTCTTCCCGGTTTGATGGTGTTCATGCGGCCAGAAAGTGTCGGACATGACACCGCTAAGTCCGACTTTCTGCCTTGCATTCACCCTGGCGTCCTCAGCGACCATCTCACACGCCTGAAGTTGGGAGGCTGGAAAGCGGAACCCTCTGGTGAAATCAAGGAGGCTCGGTGGGAGGTTTCTGCAGCTGTGGTATCCACCGAGCAATTGGGCGATGCAGACCTTGAGGAGGAAGCAGTTCAGGCCGTGGAATCTTCCTGTCGGAGCTTCTTCATTCCGCTCAACCTGGGCTCCACCTTCTCAGGTTCTTTCTGAGAGTTGTGCCAGTCTCTCCCCTACAAAGGGGAGGTCCTCGAGCATGCACTCATCTCTGTCCGTAAGCAGGAAAGGACCGGGATCATCTTCGTCTCTGCGAAGATGTTCTTGAGATCAAGAGAGATACTTGTCCCAGGAACCGGCAGTCTCGACTTGGTCGAGATCGCCTCTTCGACCACTGGTTTCTTGTCCTTACGTCAGGTCGACTGAACCGGTCGATCGACGAGGTCGAAATTGTCATCGACCCATTGTGCCGACTCTGGTCAACAACTCTCTGGATCAGACTCTGGTCCTTTCTTTCCCGACAAGGGCCCAGACTGCTGGGAATCCCGCTGAGGAAGTGGTCCCGACCCGGGAAGACACCAGTCCTGCCGGTGTCTCCCGACCCGACTAAGTCGTCCTGCTGATCTCGATCGTGGTCCAGGGACCCCGACCAACAGGCCGAGGAAGAGCCATAAGTGCTCTAAAAGAGCGATGCCATCGGTCGTCCTCATCCTCCTCGGATGAAGAGAGGCTCAGGCGGAAACTCCATCAGCGCCACGAGGACCTCATATGGCAGCAACTAATTTTGTATGGGCACAAGCCGACACGGCTTCTACCTGACTTTCACCTCCCAGGCCAGGCCGACTCCTGCGGAGGCGATTAAGTCGGTTCCCCACCCGTGGAGCCAGCAAAACCTCCGGTTCAGCCTTTACCGGTCTCTCCACTGATTATGGTGGAACTGCCACCCAAGCAGCCTGTAGGAGGGGCTCCTTCCAAGGGAGATCGACCAGACACCGGGCTTCCCCAGCGTCTCTCGGTCACTGTCACCCTAGACCGCCCTTGGGTCAAAGGTGACTTAAGCAGTCGACCGTTGTATCTGGATTCCTCGGATTCGGATGAAATCGGCCTACATTCTCATCCTGGGGATGACGAATCGGCTGGGGGGATAGAGACGGAGGGTGGTCCTTTGTCTTTTCAGGGCATTCTTAGCCTCATCTCTGAGTCTACAGGGATGCCCCTGGAACCTATCCGGAAAAAGGCGGAGTACCCTCTTACGGACATTCTCCAGAGAGGGAATACCCCAACGGAGGCCTTTCTTGTGGCTGAGGCCATTGTTGGCTGGGCTTTAGAACTTTGGCAGTGTCCTGCCTCCTGTCCAGCTCTGTCTGCCCACATGGCCTGCAAGTATGTGGTGCCCATGGGGTCCCTTGCAGGGTTCACAGAGCATCCTTCATCCGAGAGCCTGGTGACTGCCTCTGTGTTCAGGCGTGCAGCAGTTCTGCCAACACTGACCGACCTCACGAAAAGGAATCCAAAAATTTGGATCTTTCGGCTCGAAAGGTCTATGCGGCATCATCTTTAGGCCTTCATCAGGCAAGTTCAGCCGTCGTCATGGCACACTTCTCCCATGCCCTCTTGGGGTCTTTGGATGAAGTCCTCCCACACCTCCCTGCAGACATGCGGACCACGGTCAAGCAAGTCCAGGATCAGGGCCTGACTGTTGTCAAACAGCAGCTTCAGACAGCCCTGGACATTGGGGATTCTTGTGCCCGCTCGATGGCAGCCGCAGTTGCCTCTCATCTCAGGGCTTGGCTGAGACTCTTCTCTTTTCTGGCAGATACTCAGCACAAACTAGCTGATGTGCCTTTCCTGGGCATCGACCTTTTCAGCCCAGGTGTGGCTGGTCACCTTCATCGTATTGAGTAGTCCAGTGCCACCTTGGACACTACTTCTGCTAAAGGTTCTTCGAGCAAGAAACAGCAGAAGAAGAAGCAGCCTTTTCAGCACTCTTCTCCTGTGGCCCAGCAACCCTCCTTTCAAGGAGGGCAGCAGCAGCAGGCTGAAGCTTGGCGCCCCTGGCCCAAGCCCGGGCCCTCCCAGGCCCATAAAGGAGGCAGAGGTTCTGGTCCTGGATCATCCTCCTCCAAGCCTGCTCAGTGACGGGGCGGGGTTTGCCACCCCCTCTCCCATCACGCCAGCTCTGGGTCCTTCTGTGGGGGGCTGGCTCTGCCACTTTCTTTCTGCATGGTCCATTATCACCACGGACAGGTGGGTTCTAGAAGTGGTCGGTCAGGGACTGCCTCTGGAATTCGAGCAGTACTCTCCAAGCCGAGCCCGCGCCCCTCAGGAGGAAAGAGTATCTGTCCATACTCAGTTGGCTGTCCGAGATGACATTGCTTAGCTCCTCCTCAAGGAGGCAGTAGCTCCAGTGGTGGATTCTCCAGCAGACCCAGGCTTTGTCACCAGGTACTTCCTGGTGCCCAAGCAAACGTGGGCTGGTGCCTATTCTAGATCTGCATGACCTGAATCAGTATCTCAGATCATGCACTTTTCAGATGGTCACTCTGTCCCAGATAATACCATCCTTGGAGTGAAACATGTGGTTCTGTTCACTGGATCTGCAAGATCGTTCTTTCACGTCACAATCCGTCCATCTCATTGGCGGTTCCTCCGCTTCAGAGCCGAAGGGACCCTATCACGAGTTCGAGCCATGCAGTTGACCTGTCACCCGGCCCATGGGTCTTCACCAAATGCATCGGAGTGGTGGCAGCCCATCTCAGGTGCCGGGGGTGTCAGATTTACCCCTACCTCGACGATTGGCTCTTAGCAGGTCCCACCCAGCAGGAGGTGGAGAGCTCCTGGGACCTGGCCCTCCAGACCTGCTCCCAACTCGGCCTCCTGATCAACGAGGCCAAGTTGGAACTCGTGCCTTCCCAGGTGATGTGCTTCATTGGGGCAGAGCTTGACTCCCATCAAGCCAGAGCTCTGCTCCCGGTGGACAGGAGAGAGGTTCTCTCCTCCTTTGCCCAATCATTTCTGGTTGGGCAATTGCGACCTGCCCTGGACTTTCTGTGCCTTCTGGGTTACATGGCGGCATGCACCTCCATGGTCCATTGGGCCCGGTGGCACATGCACCCCTCCAGTGGGAGCTGGCCGCCCAGTGGATTCAGCGCCATGGTAATTTTGACCAGCTGATCACTGTAACCTGGAAGATGTGGGACACTCTCCAATGGTGGACTGCCCCAGACTGGTTGCAGGAAGGGATCCCATTTGTCCGCCCGAGCCAGCGTGTCCTCATGACCGATGCCTCTCTCATGGGCTGGGGAGCCCACATGGGGACAAAAGGGCCCACGGGTTCTGGACCCCGAGGTCGATACCACATCAACCTATTCAAGCTCCAGAGCAGTCAGACTGGCACTCAGCTTCGCTCCTCAGCTCGAGGGCCAAGTGGTTGAGTCCAGACAGACAATACCACGACCATGTACTACCTCAGCAAACAGGGCGGCATGCATTCCCGTCTGCTTTGCAGGGAGGCGCTCCACATCTGGACCCTCGTCAGCCATCTTGGGGCAGATGTCCTAACCATTCATGTGGCAGGAATCTCAAACCATCTGGCAGATGCTCTCAGCCGCTTAGGCGAGACATCCCACGAGTAGTCTCTCCATCCAGAGGTAGCTTACAGCCTGTTCTCCCACTGGGGCAAACCGATGGTGGACCTGTTTGCCTCCAGGGACAACGCCAAGCTGAGGTTGTTTCATGCCCGCCCACCTCAGCAGGGCTCGCTGCAGGGGGGTGTCTTCTCGAGGCCGTGGACCCCAGGCCTCTTCTACGCCTTCCCTCCATTTCCCTTGATCCACAGGGTGCTCCTCAAGGTGAGGAGGGACATGGCGAAGGTGATCCTGGTAGCCCCAGACTGACCACGCCAGTTCTGGTATCCAGATCTCATCAGCCTCGGCTACAGGCCCCCGGCGGCTTCAGCATGCCGGACCTGATCTCTCTCAACCAAGGGAAGGTATACCATCCAGACCTTCAATCCCTGCACCTCACAGCATGGTACCTGAGCGGCTAGAGTTCCAGGCTTTGGGTCTTTCCGAGGATGTCCTCACCATGGTGGAGGCATCCAGAAATGAATCAACCAGGACATGTTATGCCTTCAAATTGAAAAGATTTTCCATTTGGTGTCAGCCAAGGGCCTAGGCCCTCTGTCCTGTCTGGTGGCTAACATTCTCGACTACCTTTGGTCTGTGTCTAAAGGGGGTCTTCGGTCATCGACCTTTAGGGTGCACCTGGCAGCCATCTCTGCTTACCGGGCATGGGTTGGTCAGCTGACAGTGCAGGAGACAGTGGTCGGGTGCTTTTTCAAAGGCCTGGATTACATATCTCCTCCGGTGCGTGAACCTCCACCTCCGTGGGATCTACTGTTGTGGAGGCGGCTTTCCTGGTGGCTGTCACGTCTGCCAGAAGGACAGGGAAGCTCCAGGCGCTTTCAATGGACTTCCCTTATCTGGTCTTCCACAGGGACAAGGTTGTCCTACACCCCCTTCCGAAATTCCTTCCGAAGGTGGTGTCAGAGTTTCACCTTAACCAGGTGTTAACTCTGCCAGTATACTACCCTAATTACACTTCGGAGGCAGAGTACAGGCTCCATACTTTGGACCTGAGATGAGCTCTCTCCTATTATAAGGAGAGGACAGCGGAAATTTGGGGAGCGGTTTGCCAGCTGTTTGTCACCTACGCTGAAGCCGCTTACATAGAAACATAGAAACATAGAAGCTGACGGCAGATAAGGACCACAAGGCCCATCCAGTCTGCCCATTTCTTTTCTACCTTATAAATGTGCCATCAGCCTTTGCTCTGTCAGTGGCTTATCTATTCATAGTCATTTGTATTGCTCCCTTATGCCTATCCCATGCCTGTTTGAAGCCCTGCACTGTATTCATAGCCACCACTTCTTGTGGTAAGCCATTCCATCATCCACCACCCTTTCTGTGAAAAAAATTTCCTCACATTCCCCTTAATTGGCCTCCCTCTAATCTCATGCTGTGTCCTCTTGTCCTGTTATTTTTCTTATATTTAAATATGTTAGACTCTTTCACCTTGTTAATGCCTCTTAAGGTGTTTGAATGCCTCGATCATATCACCTCTCTCCCTCCTTTGCTCAAGGGTATACATATTGAGCTTTGTTAATCTGTCCTCATATGTCTTCTGATGCAGTCCTGCACCATTTTGGTTGCCCTTCTCTGGACTGCCTCAATTTGGTTAATGTCCTTGTGAAGGTGTGGCCTCAATACTGCACGCAGTACTCCAGGTGGGGCCTAACCAGTGTCTTGTAAAGAGGGATTATTACCTCCCTCTTACGACTTGTGATACCCCCTACTAATACACCCTAACACCCCCTAGCCTTACCTACTGCTTTAGAGGTCTGCTTGGATGATTTCAGGTCATCAGTGATGATGATGCCCAAGTCTCTTTCTTCCTTTGTGACTGCTAGCAACTCCCCTCGCAGCCTATAGGTGGCTTCAGGGTTTCTCTTCCCTATGTGCATGATTTTGCACTTCTTTGCATTAAATCCCAGTTGCCACTCTTCTGACCATTTTGCTAGTTTATCCAGATCTCTTCTCATTCTGCCCACCCCATCTGGATCATCTACTCTGTTGCAGATCTTGGTGTCATCTGCAAACAGACAAGCCTTACCCTGTAGTCCATCTGCAAGGTCACTAATTAAGATGTTGAAGAGGACTGGCTCCAGGACTGATCCCTGAGGTACCCCACTTGTGACTTGCATCTCTTCTGACTGTATACCATTTACCACCACTCTCTGTTTCTGCCCGTCAAACAGTTTGCCACCCAGTTGACCAACTTCTGACCCACCCGAGCCTACCCAGCTTATTTATCAATCTTCTATGTGGAACAGTGTCAAAAGCTTTGCTGAAGTCAAGGTAGGCAACATCAACTGCTCCCCCTTGGTCCACCACTCTGGTTACCCAGTCAAAGAAATCTATAAGATTAGTTTGACAGGACCTTCCTTTTGTAAACCCATGCTGTCTTGGATCCTGTGCCCCTATGGATTCCAGGTGTTGCACTATCCTTTCCTTAAGGAGTGTCTCCATAATCTTGCCCACTACAGAGGTAAGACTGACTGGTCTGTAGTTCCCGCCTCCTCCCTGCTACCACTCTTGTGGAGTGGGATCACATGAGCCCTTCTCCAGTCTTCTGGGACCTCTCCTGTGCTCAGAGACTCACTAAACAGTTCTGCTAATGGCTCTGCTAGTTCCACCTTTAGCTCCTTAAGTACCCTGGGATGTATGCCATCAGGTCCCATTGCCTTATCCACCCTGAGCTTAGCAAGCTCTTGTAGGACCCTTTCTTTTGTGAAGGGAGTAGTGCTCACCTCCCTCCCCCTGTGTCCATGATGCTGAGCTGTGGGCCCTGCCCTACCTTCTCTTCAGTAACACGAGCAAAAGTATCTATTTAGGATAGATGCCTATACAGGGTCCTCCTCTCACATGCTCCCTTTTCTCATTGCTTAGAAATACCCTCTGGACTTTCTCCTTTCACTAATGTATCTATAGAAAGTCTTGTCACCTTCTTTTACTGTTCGTGCTAGTGTTTCCTCAGTTTGGGACTTTGCCTGCCTTACTGCCTTCCCTGCTTCCCTTAGGGCAGTTTGGTATGCCTCCTATCTTCATCCGCTGTGTTCCCTTATATTTACGTGAAGGCTAGCCTTTTGGCTTGACCTTTTCTGCTACTGTATTTGAGAACCAAAGTGGTTTCCTTCTTCTTTTGCACTTCCTTTTCTGTCTAACACAATGGGATGTTGCTTCAAGTATTGCATCCTAATGCTTGCCCACTTTGCCTGTACCCTCACCTGTGTTTCTTTTTGCCAGGGCTAGCTTAACTCTGTTGGCCATCTTATCAAAGTCAGCTCCTCTGAAGTCCCATTTTTTGCCTTGGAATGGGATGATTTAGATGTAGTAGCCAAATTGAACCATACCATGTGATGGTCACTGGCCCCCAGGTGACCTTCTACCTGGAGATCTGTGATCCCTTCCTTGTTAGTCAGTACTAGATCTAGGATAGCCCTGTCTCTTGTGGGTTGCTGTACCAGTTGTTTGAGGCCTCCCCCTGCAGGGAATCCACTATGTGTCTAGTTCTGGCAGATGTTCCTGCTGGTATTGACCAATCTGTATCCGGCATGTTGAAGTCTCCCATTATCAGAACCTCCCCTTTAGCTGTCATGTTTTGTATATCTTCTAACAGTAATGTGTCTGTGTCCTCCCCCTGGTCTGGGGGCCTGTAGACAACCCCAGTTCTTATGGCTGTCCCATTTCCTGTTTCCAGGGTGACCCACAGTTCTTCTGGCTCCTTATGTGTATTCTGAATTTCTGTAGCTTTGATATTTTCATTGACATACAGGGCCACTCCTCCCCCACTTTTTGCACCTCTGTCTCTTCTGAACAATACATAGCCAGGTACTGAAGTCTCCCAAGTGTGGTTACTGGTAAACCACGTCTCACTAATTGCTACTATGTCCAGTTTAGCCTCTGACATTATTGCCTGTAGGTCTGGGATCTTATTTCCCAGACTGTGAGCATTTGTGTACATGATTTTCCATTGGCCAGATTTTGGTGTGTTAGTTGTTGGGTGAGGTTTGGCATTACTCCTGTGCATCGTATGGGGAGACAAACCTTTTTTCTTACCTGGTGATGCAAATGAACTGCAAACATGCTGAATCCCTGTTTGACCACTAGCTGAGGGGAGGGTGTTCTTCTCATTCGACGTATGAGGTGCTGCACTCTCCCCATTGCTAGTTTAAATATTCTGCAAAGGCGTCAGACTTCTGCCCCAATGCACTGACTCCTCCTTAGTCAGATGCAGTCCATCAAATTTAAAGAACTTTCGCTCCCAGAACTGTTGCCAGTTCCTACAAATCTGTGTCCTTTTCCTGGCACCAGCCCTTGAGCCACGTGTTTAGCCTCCCTTCTCTCCTTCTCTGACCTTCTGTCCATCTGCTCCCCTCTCCCAGACTGGCAGGATCTCAGAGAAGGAGATGCCGGACGACATAAATGATAGTTTGTCACCCAGCCTGGTCAGGTGTTCCTTGGTCTCCACAACTGACCGGCTGGCGAGATCATTAGTCCCTATGTGTACTAGGACATCAATGTTTTCTCCTGCTTCTGGCAAACCTGCAGCAAAACGGACTATTGCAAGGTGGATTACATCTTGCATGGGTCTGTGCTATGTGTTGGCGGGCATGGAGCCTCCCAGAGGGATAAGCGCTCATTCTACCCGCCATACTGCTGCATCAGTGGCTGCTTCCAGGGACATCCCTATCCATGAAATCTGTCGGGCTGCTACCTGGAAGTCAGCAAACACCTTCATTACCCATTACCATATCGACCTTGAGTCACACCGGGATACTGGTTTTGGGGCCTCAGTTCTCCAATCTCTTTTCCCCAAGTGAGTATCAGTGGGGGTGTGCGCCTTGCCTTCCTCCTCCCGGAGAACTGCTTGAGTCTACCAATAAGTGTGGATAAACAACATATCCACGATCCTAGAAAAACAGGTTTCTCACCGTAACAGTAGTTCTAGGAGTGGTATATGTTGTTCATCACCGCGGACCCTACGACACGCCCCAGCTGTGGCGCACAACACCTGGCTTCCAGTGGACTAGATCTGGCGTCATGAGGTGGAGCGAGGGTTATACCACCAGGTGGGTGGGAGGAGCCAGCTTGAAGATTTCTGGTGATCCTTAAAGGGAAAGGGGACATGCCAATAAGTGTGGATGAACATGTACCACTCCTAGAACTACTGTTACAGGTGAGTAATCTGTTTTTACAGTTAAGATAAAAGTTACACTTAAGAGAGAGATTTTAAAATGTTAGAGCTCCGGTTAAATGTACACATCCTTTGTGTCTGTCACGAAAACGTGCATAATAATGATGTTAGGAGACATTTGCAATCCCACAATACATTACAAAATGTCAGTGGAAGCCAAGTCAGTGGAAGTGTCAGTGGTTCAGCAGGTAACACTCGTCTCTGAGGCGGAGATCAGAAGGCTATGGGGTTCTATCCCCACCAGGCACTTGGGTTAATAACCCAATACTGACACTGTAGTGCAGCATGAGGTGCTGCACTCCTGAGGTGCCGTCTTTCGGATGAGACGTTAAACCGAGGTCCCATCTGCCTGTTCTGGTGGTTGTTCAGATGGACGTTAAAGATCCCATGGCACCTCTTGAAAAAGAGTGAGGGAATATTTTATTCACAACTGGAAACTGGAAAGCAAAATACATACATAGAAATGTTTAGTCACACAGAAATACACTACAAAAAGGGAAAAAAACATAAATAACTATTTCATCATTCCGACCAATACAATTGTGATGGATGTTTAAATCCTCCCCACTAAAAAGTAGGGAACTATTCTTTAACTCAAAATAACTTTCAAACAAAAATGGTATTACTTCATACCAACACATATTACAAAAAAGGACTAAAAACTAAAACGGAAAATTCAGGAATACAGAAAAGTATTTCATCACTCATGCAACTGAAAAACATAATCACACTTGATTCATCCTAAATCCCCTCCAAAGAAATAGGGGAATGCCTTTGATTTTTTTTTCCCCAGAAGAAACGAACAATACAAAAGAAAATAAACATACAGTGTCGGGTGTAAGCAACCCGTGTCCAACCAGGACATGTTTCTCCACCACAGTTTATATAAATCAGGGAGAACTCTCCCTTTTTCTAAAGCCTGCCACCTAATCACTTCTTTCTATAACAATAGTACTACCTGTTCACCTGATATCAGTTTTTTCCGGAGAGTCCAACTACACCGTGCCAGCCAGAGTTAATAACTGATAAAACCCATCAAAAGCCGAATTGTGGTTGCATCAAATTTAACCCATGCACCTGGAAACACCCCCTCAGTCCAGATTTGAGGAGGCTGATGTTTCAAAAGGTTCAAGGGCCATTTTTTCTATGAAACTCTACCCAAAAGGACATAGCAAAGGGACAATCCAGCAAAAAGTGCGAGATTGTCTCAACAGTCCCTGTACCCTCATTCCCTATTGGACAAAACCGTTCTGTAAGGGCTTTATGTTTTAAGTTACCCCGAACCCCCAATTTTTCATGCGTATAGAACCATAAAAAATCCTACATGTAATGCGGAATTCTTTTACTTGATATAAAAAAAAAAAAAAAAAAGGGTTATCGAGGATTGATGCTAAATAGTTAACACTGAGAACCAGGGAGAGACATGAAAAAAGGATTCCAGTATCCAAATATATAAGGATTTCCGGGAAGAGGTGCAGAGAAAGTTCTTTGCTACCTTCCACAATTTAAATTTTCCAATAACACCAGTAAAATGACTGGGCAACTGAGACATCCGTGTTTGCGGGAGAGAAAGGTAGAAGATCCCAGCTTGCTAACAAGGCCCAATTTCGTCCTCGATCCAAGGAGTCCAAACTTTAGTGACATTTGTTAGGAGGGGCTATAAATTATAATAGATAAAAGTAACATAGAAAAAACTACCGGATTTAGCATCCCCAAACCACCCTCTATTATAGGTAAGTAGGTAATCCCTCTTTTCAGTGGGTTCAGTCTACTTCCCTACAGGCACTGGAAGAAAACAATATACACAGACGCCTCCAGGGTCAGTGGGGGAGAAAAAACAGCTGCCAAAAACAGAAAATATGTCAGCAGGTAGGTCTTGATCAAATAAATACGTTTGGCTTTTGTCATCTACCATTTATTCCAACGGGTTACTCTTTCCCTTGCCATCTTCAAGTGCAGTTCCCAATTATATTTTTGAGGGTCTTCCCCACCAAAATAGATTCCCAATATTTTCCTACAAGCCAAACCACAGGTATTCCCCAAACCAAGGACACATCGACAGCATCATAACCCAAGGCAGGATACCTCTTTTTAAGTATTAATTACCGACCCAGAAATGAGATAGAAAATTATATAAAATTGATCATGCTGCCACCACAGAGGATTTATCAGCCAAAAAGACCTAAATCATCAGCATAGGCTATTGCAATAATCTGCCTATCGTCACACCCAACAGAAAGTCCTGTAATTAAATCTATCTCATGTAAGGCATGCTGAAGTGGGTCCAGTGATAAAATATACAATTATGGGCTATGGGAACAACCCTGGCACACCCCTCTATGCACTATAACAGCTTTACCAACCCAGCCATTTATACTTGGTAAGAGACTAATCCCTCGATAACAAGTCTGAAGCCAAGCTATAAATGTGGATGGTATCCCATAATTCTTTAAAGTTTCCCACAGGTACACATATTCTACCCGATCAAATGCTTTTGATTGATCTAAACAGACCAGGTGCCCAAACAGTTCCTGTGAAGCTCCTTTATGTAGAATCTCACGTAGGAGAATAAGAGCATCCTGGATCCATCTTGTTGGGATACCACTGTATTGAGACGGATGCACAATTTGATCCAAAACAATTTTCAACCGATTACTTAAAATTTTCATTAAAATGTTATAATCCGTGTTGAGGAGCGATATTGGTCTCCAATTTTCAAATCGCTAGCTCCCTCCCCTTAAATATCAAAATCAATAGCCCTTCAACATACTTTCAGGAAGTTGCCCTGTAATAAACAACTGTTGAGACAGTTGCCCAACTCTGATCCCAAAACTTCCCAATTTCTTTATAAAGGTCATGCAGGAGCCCATCCGACCCCAGGGCAGTCCCTGATTTAAATGACCATATCACTTCTTTCAGTTCTAACTGTGAAATAGGCTTAGTCAAAAGAACCCCAAATCCGGCGGAATTTGTGGCATACCCCTACAGGCCAACCACCTCCTCATATCCTCGGCTGATAAGGACTGGCTAGCCAAAGTATGAGGAAAATATGAATGAATTTCCTCTAAAATCCCAACATTATCCGTTACCTGACCTCCAGTAGATGTAAGAAGGTGCTCCATATTTCAGTGTTCCCGGAGGAGTTGCAGAGACTCGAAAGGCAAAGTATCCTTTGATTTCCCAGTAGTTCCATATTTTTGCTTTCGTTCCATATTTCTCATGACCTCCATTTGTTTATGAGCCAGTTCGGCTTTTAGCCTCTTAATCAGCTGATGGCCCTCCCTCCCCAAATTTTGTCGAAGAGCTGTCCAAAATGAAATGCTATCCCTCAGATAACCTAGCTGATCCTGCTGAAATCTCCCATTAATATGCCCCATGGTCCGAAAAAATGCTTTAATATCTTTTTTAGTATCTTCCCACCAAGCATTACTATCTTCATGCAGAAAAAACCCTGACTTTTATGCCTATAGAACCAAGTGAAAACCCTCTCTGATAGGGGGAATATTTAGTAAAGAAATATTCAGTTTCCATATCCCAGGCCCATGCTTCTCCTCCAGGAGATCACCAAGCACAAGATCTAAAAGCCTATGATCAGAGGTAGCAACTTCCTGTAAAGCAACAGATTGAGTGATCAAAGATGGGGAAACAAAAAAATAATCAATCGTAGAGGCTCGAGGGCCACAGAAATAAGTGTGTCGGCTGTCAGGAGGGAGAGAACCAAAGGCATTCACAAGCCCCACATCTTTGATAAGTTGAGCAAGGCACAGCGCATCACAATATATTTTTTTTTACAGTCGTGGCCAAAAATATTGGCGCCCTTGCAGTTTTTTCTAATAATGTGCCATTCCTTCCAGAAAATTGTTGAAATTAAAAAATATTTTGGTATCCACATATGTATTTCTTTGGTTTGCAGTGGAATAAAACAAAAAGCAGAAACATTTACTAAATCTTGGCTTATTCCACACAGAAATCCTTAAATGGCCCAGACAAAATTATTGGCACCTTTTAGAAGTAGTTAGAAATAATTAGATTTCAAGCAGGTGATTCTCCTTCACTTTGGAATTGAACTCACCTGTGGTGAGTTGCAGGTGCCTGCAATATGAAAATCACTCATTCAACCAGTTTGAATAGAGAAAAGGACTCATTCTCTTGTTTTGTGTCACTGTGTGTACCGCAGTGAGCATGGAGAAAAGAAAGACAGCCAGAGAATTGTCTGAGGAGGTCAGACAGAAGATTGTAGCCGAGCATGGACAATCTCAAGGCTACAAATCAGTCTCCAGAGACCTTGATGTTCCCATTTCCACCGTACGTAATGTTATCAGGATGTTTAAGGCCCATGGCACTGTAGCCAACCTCCCTGGACGTGGCCGCAAGAGAAAACTTGATTGAAGATTGCAGTGAAGGATTGTTCGAATGGTGGAGAAAGCACCTCGATCAACTGCCAAACAGATTCAAGCTGACCTTCAGACACAAGGTCGACAGAGTTTCAACTCGCACCATCTGTCGCCAACTCAGTGAAAGGGGTTATTGGTAGGAGGCCCAGGAGGACCCCACTGCTGAGAGAGACATAAAAGAAAGCCCAACTGGGGTTTGCCAAAACACACCTGAACAAGCCAAAATCCTTCTGGGAGAATGTCCTGTGGACAGATGAGACCAAATTAGAGCTTTTTTGTAAAGCACATCATCTCTGTGTTTACAGAAAACAAAATGAAGTCTTCAAAGAAAAGAACACCTTCCCTACAGTCAAACATGGAGGAAGTTCAGTGATGTTTTGGGGTTGCTGTGCTGCCTCTGGCACTGGGTGCCTTGAACGTGTGCATGGCATCATGAAATCTGGAGATTACCAGGCCATTTTAGGCGCAATCTTGAACCCAGTGTCAGAAAGCTGGGTCTCCGTCCGAAGGTCATGGGTCTTCCAGCAGGACAGTGGCCCCAAACACACTTCAGAAAGCACCCAGGAATGGTTCAAGACAAGACGCTGGACTGTTCTGAAGTGGCCAGCAATGAGTCCAGATCTAAATCCCATTGAAAACCTGTGGAGAGATCTGAAAACAGCAGTTGGGAGAAGGCACCCTTCAAATCTGGGAGAGCTGGAGCAGTTTGCACAAGAAGAGTGGGCTAAACTGCCAGTAGAGAGGTGCAGGAAGCTCATCCATGGCTATAGGAAGTGGTTGATTGCAGTTATTTTGACCAAAGGCTGTGCTACCAAATATTAAGTCTAGGGTGTCAATAATTTTGTCAGTGCCATTTCTTTTCATTTTCTGATTTAAAAGGATATATTAAATTCTGAATCAAAAACAAAGGTTCTGTAATATTAACAGAGAAATAAAGAATTGTGGAGACCAAATACTGTACTGTTGTTAATTTCAACTTATGTTTAGAGGAATTGTGAGTTATTTGAAAAAGTGCAAGGGCGCCAATATTTTTGGCCATGACTGTACCTAAAGGAGTCAAATTCTGAGAGGGCAAGGCAACATTAAAATCCCCACCCAAGATGACCGGATGATTAGTAAGCAAAAAAAGGGAAAGAGATCTAAACAGGGTTACTCTATCATGTTTAAGTTGAGGGGCATAGATGTTAATTAGACGAATAATCCGGCTTCACCATTTTACATCTAATAACAATGATCTGCCTTCCAACAACTCCAACTGATGGATTACCTGTACCCGAGATGAAAAAAAACATATCCCCACCCCAGAACATAATGCGTACCCTTGCGACCAGAAGCAGTCCCCCTATATCCACCCAGTAGTGGCTGCGGTTATCTCTTCAGAAGAGTGTAAGCGAAATCCTGCAAAACACACAATCTAAGTTACTGGTTGGAAGTGTGCGAAAGTACTAAAACATTTATCAAAGTTGAATGCTATTTACATTCAAGAGGCCACACGAAACTTAAAGCGGAACCAGGGTCACACAAGTACAGTGCAGAAGACCTCATTTCACGTTACTTGAAGCTCTTGTTACTCTTCCACTTTTGGTGCCTTGAGAACTGTGATCGGTTTGTCCTGCCAATGCGTCCTGGCTTACAGACTGAGAGGGCGCATCAACTGACATCTCCACATTGTCCCGGTCTATGGGATTCTCTATCAAAACCGTATACGTATTCTGGTCTTCCAAAGGTGCATCTAAGCTATTTTTCCTTTGCTTTGACCTTGATTTGGAAGTTTTCCCCTTCTTTCCTGAAACCAGCGTGAAATCGTCACGACCAGGAGGTGACTCAGGGAAGGGGAAGCGGAAGGGTCCGTAGTAGTCGACTTTTCTGCGGGAACAACAACAGTCATAGGGACCACGTTTACCGGATTCTGGATAACTGGATCATGATCTAAAGGATCCATGGGTAATTGTCTCTTTGAAGCCTTGGCCCCTTTCAAGAGTGGCAAAGGCAAACCTCCCCCAAGGGGAGCCTGTCCCTGTTTCACAGCCAAGCGAATGTAATGGTCTTGAACAACAAAGTCTGCATCCTCCGTATTTTTGGCTGTGGAAGGGCAATCCTTAAAGGTATGTCCCACGTCTTCACAAAGGTCACATCTGGGTTGTTGAAAACAGTGGGCACTAGGGTGTCCCGTCTCCCCACAGTGTGAGCACTTTAAGACATCACAGGAGGTACTAATATGCTTACAGGATCCACACTTAAAGCAGACTCTCTGCTGCCCAGGGTAAAAAAGAAACCCCTTATCTCTCCCAGTAAAGAAGCAATTTGGTAAATGTATTAGATCTTGATCTGTATGGTGCAATTTAATTCGAAATTTCCACCCACCATTCCAAAACCCCTCTGCATCCATAATAGGTATTGGGTTACCCTGAATATCGCATCGCTTCTCCAGCCAGTGTATTTTGTCCACTATATTGACTCCTTGTTCCTAAAGAGAATCGTAATAACCCTGCAGGGTTGTTTGGTGAAGAGGCAAAACGATGAAATCAGTCCAAAGGGGTTTGTTTAAGATTTATATAACTGCACCAAAAGGTCTCCAATAGTGCTGGAGTCACGAAAACTAATGTCACAGGTAAACTCTCCTTGCACATGAATCAAGGCATATACCTCTGAAGGAAAACCCCATGGTTTTTTAAGTAGGATTTTCCTGCATAAAATCTATTGGGGATTTTCAGGGGCCCACATAACTGAGGCAAATAGCATTCCGCCTTTTAGCCAGTTCCACAGGATGGTGAAAATGACTAGTATCGTTGGTTTTCAGGTTCTCCAGGATTAGGTACTGGTGTGAGGCAAGGAATATCGACCACAATGGGGTCCATGTTGTTCTCCATATCTTGCTGACCCACCTGTCCCACAGGAAGGGCAGGAGAGCATCTGAAGGAGAAACACTGAGATCCATATCCCCTTACTGAAGAAACAGGAGCAGTACTTATCTGTGTGGGCAACCGGCCGTCTGATGCAGGCAACTCAGAATTGGGTCTCCAGTGACCATCGGACAGCGGAATCCACCCTGCGGCTTGTAGGGCCTTATCCGGTGACCAGGATTCTTCTACTTCGGTGCTCCAGTCTCGCCTGGACAGCAATTCGACTGCTATGGAATTTACTCCTGGCCGCTCATCAGCCGTAAAAAGTTTTGTAGGACCTTCTGAAACAGCTGAGCCCAGTGAAGTCTCTGAACATTTTCTTTTTCTATCCTCTGCTTGTTTAAGCCTTTCTTTCTACAATTGCTCGCTAACACGGAGCAATTCAGCTGCCAGACACTGTTGTTTTTGCTCCAAACTTAACTGATCGTAGGTTTCTTCCGATGAGGGACCGCTGTCTCGGCATTTGCTGGCCACCCAGAGGGTGCATCAGCCGCCTGCAGCGGATCCCTCGACCTGGACGATGGTGCAGGCTTCTGTGTATCCTGGGCCACCTCAGCCCTATCCATCCCTCCGCCTCCAAGACCAGGAAGTGAACCTTCTCACAGTACCAAGGTCCCCCTACTGGAGAGTAGGGGAATTTCCCCGGCGTCCAGGACAGATTTTTTTTTTCCATTCACCAGAAATACCATCAACAGCTTAATCTGTTTCAGTTTCAGGTGGTTACCATCTGTATCCCCATCCCTGGGTCACCCCTGAAAAAGGGACTTCTAGTCTCAGTGGGCTTACCTGGTCAACAAAATTCAATAAATAAATAAAATAAATAAGTCACGGTTTTTCGAGGAGCTGTAGAACATGCCTGTAAGTACTTACAGAAATATAATAGCATATTTGACATTACTAACACCATGCAGTTACATCAAACTGTTGTACAGTAATGCCTCCGTATACCCACAGTATATCGAAGAAAGACTGCATTAACCAGAATGTGTACTATCAATACAGTGTAAAGATAAATATCTGAACTGACTCTTCTTTTCCAAAATACCTAAGCATTACAAATAATAAATCTGCTTATTCCTAGATACGCTTGCCATGTTACAAGTGCATCAAACCACTCCAGACCATGGTTCTGCTGTGGAATTAATCCATGGTTGGGTGGTTGGAGGCACTCGCCTCAACCTCATGCCACCCACCTCCATCCCAGCAGTACCATGCTGTGCCATGGTTTAATGCTATGCTCTGCAGTCTTATCAGCAGAGGAATATACCACTAACCCATACTCAATTATTGGAATAACATAGGTTCAGCTCAACTGATGTATCTGGGTTCTGGGACTGCTAAGTAACTAAAAAATAAATATTGAGTGGGAAAAAGACTGCAGAAATAACAGATTTGACACATGCCCATTGTACAGTTAATGCAAAACGTCTGAAGAGGGTTTACATTTTCTTTAATCTTTTCATGCATTAGTCCATCACTAGAGAATAAAGGGAAGGTGAAAACAGAATTATTGGAAATCCAACTAGAACAGAGTGTATTTTTCAAAGTGTTCCCAGAGCCGACACGGGCACATTAAACCAATAAAGAAACATTTTGTTTGTTTAATATTCTTGGTTATTTACTTTTTGCACAGTGACTTAGGTGAGTATTCGAGAAGGAAGACTTGTTTTCAGCCGGTAGTGTGCATTTTCCAAGCTGCCGAATTGTAATTGAAGAAAAAAATAATGTGAATAGTAGTGAAGTCTTGTGTTCAAGAGAATTATTTTAACACTGCCTTGTTTGTAACCTACCCTTAACTTGGTTCAGAAGAGGATGACGTCACATAATGTGGATCAGGGCTGTTCTCTAACAGCCTTCTTTTGATTTTTTCCAGGAACTCTACTTGAAAGAAAGGTTCAAAGCAGATCCTGTGATTCAAATTCTGATGGTGCAATACTGCTTTTTCCTCAAGTGGTTCATGTTGATTTAGCATTTTGAATAAACTGTAAGATACATTAGAGTGCACTCTGAAAATACTGTAGTGAAATGCACTTTTGTACGTGTGATTTGAATGGAGATACAAAAAGGCAAAAGTGTAAGAAAATGTTCTCTTATTCCTACAGGAGGAAATGTGCATCGACAGCTAATGGCAGCCTCTTATTGGGACCCACATAATTGTCCCTGTGTGCAGTTTGATGTAGGCTCTGTCATTGAGCAGTGCACTCCACCTTTCTTAAATCTCCTTGTTTTCTTTTCAACATGTAATGAAAGTCCTATCTGTAAATTAGTACATGTTTGCACACCATATTTTTTTAGTTAGTTTTTGTTAACTGGTAAGGTGCACTAGGCAAATATTTGCTTATTTTCAGGCACAACTCAGGCGAGTACATAAGTAGACTTTTAGAATTCAGAGAAAAAACAATAACAAATGCACCAGGAATTGTACAATATACAAATGGATGATACCAAGCATTACACAAAGACCAGAGATATATACTACATAGACAGAAGATACAGTAGAGTACAACAACATTTTAGCTCCATACACTTTTACAATGCACAGAGAAAACAGACCAGAGATATATACTGCATAAGTAGAAGATACAGTGGAGTGCAAAAACATTTTAGCTCCATACAGTGAGCTGTAAATTTGCTAAACAGAGGGTGGGTGATGAGAGGAAACACAGCACGGCAGATCTTACTTCGAGGAAGCTTTTGTAGCAGGCCAACACCGGTAGGTCTGAGCCACCAGGCACCAGGACCACATGGAAATCTTCTAGCTAGCAGTCTGCAGTGGGGGGACTGCCCACCGCTGACATCACCCTTTGACGTTAGCCTATCCTCTAAAAGCAGGCCGCCCCCCCACACCCTCCTCAGTTCTTTCCCGCTGTTGACCTGCGTACATTGGACCATTGAAGCCGCCGCAGCTACAGTCGACTGCCACTTCCCCGCTTTTTCATTTTTCTTATTTTCTTTAGTACTAACATCGAGTTTTTCGGTGTTACCGACTTCAGGTTTATGTCTTCTATACCTGCCTTGTCTTCCGACCGCTCCAGTAAGTGTGCCTGGAGCAAACAAATACCAGGAAAGGATGGACACATTCTGCTTGTATCCTGTGCCTAGGCCCCAGCCATGACAGCGAAGCCTGCCAGATCTGCCAGAAATTTAACCAGGCCACATGGAGACATCGCCTTAAAATTCTAGAGAGCTGTTTGATCAAATAGAAGCTCATTGCAATGGAACAGGAGCTGCAGGCCAGGAGCTCTTCAGCTCGCCAGCCCAGTCCTCTGGGGCTTCCTCTTCCTCTTAGTCGGGAAAAATCTAGCAGGAAGATAAACACTGGGACTGGTCCAGTCTGCTTCTTGCTCACGGACTCTTCATAAATCTTCAACTGCATCTGGGTCTATCTCCCATGAGAGGTCAGCCCCATCTGCCCTTACTCCTGCAGTGCTACCAGTGGCCCGCTACCTGCCCTTATCTCCGTGGTGGGCGGTGGCTTTTCGAGGCAGGGGACTCTGTCTCCTGCTCCCATCCCTGATGCTAAGGCCCTTGGCTTCCACAGGTTTTCAGCCATGAGGCTCGGCCAGCATGGGTGCGACTGGCACCAGCTCTTCTGCCATCGCCCCTCCGGCCCCGGTGCTGCCTGCATTGGCTCCCTCTACAGGGTACATCACCAGTCTTTCACGGCAGTGGTCGCAGCAGGCTACTGGCATCTCCCATAGCCTGGTGCAACCTCTGCCTTCACCAGGTAGGTCCCCCCCTCCCCGGCGCTGGTCTCTCCTCTCCCAGCACTGGTGGATTCCCCTCCCAGGCTTCCTCAGCTGATGCCCCCTGAGTCTGCACCAGTATTGCCTCTGCCGGAGTCCACTGGCCTGGCTCTGCAGCCTGCACCTGCCGGACCTCCACTGGGATACACTATGCCTGGCTTGACACCACCCTTTCCTTACTCGGCGCTAGCCTACACCTATCCACAGGTCTACAACTACCCTGCGCTGGTGGACTATTATGGTCTTTTTACTACATGATGGTCTTTCATGCAGAAGCAGATCCCCACTCCTCAGGGCCTGACCCCAGTGTCTCTTCCCCCCCCCCCAAGCTACTCGCTGTGGATCTTCCATACCCGGACCCAGTGCGGCTGGGTCCCAGTATCCGCACTCCAGGGCACAGGCCCGATGCCAGTTCTGGCCTTCACCAGGACAGGTGGTTGCCAGTTGAGGAGGATGAAGATGGCTTTGAGTACTCTTGAGTCTTTCTGCCATCATGGGGACTTGTCTGAGGGCGAAGAACCCACTAAGGTGGTCCCTGAGTCCTTCCTGATGATCCCTCCTTTACGGACATCATGAGGCACATCCAGGCTACCACAGGCTGGGAAACAGAGGGAGCAGGACCTGGAATTATGTCAGCTAGCCATCTGTTTGTGGCAGCCTCATGCTTTCCCTTGGTGGTGTCCCCTTTATTGACTCCTCTGAGGATGTCACTATGGTGGCTTGGAATCATCCTCTTCAACTGTAGCAGTGACTAAGAGGCGGTAGGCTCTACCATGCCCCAGCTGGTAAGCCCTTTTAGGGGGTAGCCTAAAACTGACTCTGTGGTCATCAGTATGGCATACGATCACACTAAGAAACCTAAGCACCTCGGCTCCCTTCCCCTGACAGGAAGTTGAGACAGCTGGATCAACTAAGCAAGCGGGTTTTCGCTTCCTCCGCCCTGGCCATCTGGGCCATTAACTGTTTGTGCCACATAGTGCAATATCAGAATGTCGTTTAAGTCCAGGCCAGGGAGCTGGTTCAGGCCTTGCCTGATGACCCATCCAAGAAATGGCTCACCTTGGTTCTCAAGGTGGGTACAGATGTGAGGACCCACATCCTTTGTGCTGCCTATGATGCGGTCGATGCCTTGGGCTGAGGGGCAGCTGCTGGCATCTGTCTCTGGTGCCACTCTTGGCTCCAGGTATCCGGGTTTTTTTCTGATGTGCAACACGGTATTTTGGATGCCCCCTTTTGAGGTTCTGTCCTTTTTGGTGGGGGGGTCCAGGATCTGATCTCCTCCTTTCAAGAGTCGGGACAGGCCCTCCAGTCTGTCCACTCACTGTACTATACCAAGTCTAAGTCTGGTCAGAGGCCACCCTTTCTCACCCCAAGAATTATCCAATATTCGTAACTCTTGCAGTCAGCCTTTAAGATGGAACTGCCTGGAGATAGAATGTATGCTAATGATGGAATCATCATTGGGTCATGTCACTTTTCAAATGCTGCCCTTGTCAACTGCCTACATTCTAACACTTCAGATTTCATTCTCCGCTTGCCAGACCAGACGCCTCAGAGACCTCTCCTCATCAGTCGTTGTCTAAACTTCAAAATAATTATAAGTATTTACTTATTTTTTCTTTTGCTGCCTTTATCTTCTATGTTTCTGTAGTAAACGCTAGTTAGTTAGTTTTTTATTATTTTTTGCGGTTTCTCCGGTTCGGTATAACCAAGGAGAACTGGGACATTTTAGTTAGTTTGAGTTTCTGACCAAACCTCCATCAGTTTTAGCTTTATTTTACTAAATTTATTATCTTTTAGTAACCACTAAATCTGGTTACAGAACTGATAACTTCAGTTCCCTTTCCATCGGTTCCCTGTTCGATGGAACATCCATCAGTTCCTGAACGACCCCAACCATAAATAAACATTTAAATTTTAAAAAAAAATTTCTTCACGTTTTTTTTTTTTTTTATCAGTTCTCATAATGTCAGAAAAACCTAAGAAGAGAATCGGTGAACCTGGTTTCAAAACTGTACTCAGTGTGGTGAAGTGCAGTTCTGGAGACCCATCTCATGAGGGACATAGACAGACAGGATTGAGGCAGTCCAGAAGGGTAACCAACATGGTGCAGGATCTGCACCAGAAGCCATATGAAGAGACACTAAAAGAGCTTAATATTTATACCCTTGAAGAAAGGGGAGACATGATAGAAACCTTCAAGTACCTCTAGGGAATCAACAAACTCCAAGAGGGTAGCATATTTCAGAAAAAGATGCACAAGAACAGGGGGGCACAATTTGAAGATGGGGGGACGGCTCAGGGGCAACGTGAGTAAGTATTTTTTGCAGAGAGGGTGGTGGATGCTTGGAACAGCCTTTCTGAGGAGGTCGTGGGGGAATACAAGAATGCATGGGACCAACATAAGGCAATTATTTATTTATTTATTTATTAGACATCAGTTTACAACCTTTGAGCCAGGGGCTCATTTACAAAGGTACCTCATCACAGGGAGGACAAAACAATACAAACAAGCTTTTTACCATAAAACAGAGTATATAAATTTGTAGGAACATGAAGACATAGGACGGTTACAATTTTAAGGTTACAGGATTGGCAGAGCACAAGTAGGTTCGGAATAATTTGTACATCGGTCAAACAGTGGTGGGACTATACAGAAATAAGCATTGTTGAGACAAGCGGAGAAGAAAATGGGATCATAGATAGTGATAAGTAGTAGGTTGGGTGCAGCCACTCAGGGAGCTTTGTCAGAGCAATTGAGCAAGAGTAAATTTAGAGGCAGCCACAGCTGCGCGTAGTAAGTAGGTGTTTATGAAGGGTGGTCTTGAAACGAGAGATCATGGAAGCATCAGTGATACTGGTGGGGAGGGTGTTATACCAGGATGGGGCTCTGTAGCAATATGCCCTTTGTCCTTGTGAGGTCCTTGCCCTCGGTACTAACAGTGAGGTTTTGCAGGAGGTTCGAGTTTGCAGTAGTGGGTTTGCTTGGTGGATAGAGGCAGTCAACCCAGGCGGGGACAGACCAAGGAGAGTCTTTTTAGTTAGGAGGCAGGTTTGATATCTAAGATGTTCATCTAGGTCGAGCAGATTAGCCTGGGCATATAAATGGCAGGTATGTGTTAGTCTAGGAGCCCTGGTGATTAGCCTACATGCCTTATTTAAAGTGAGGCGGATTTTGTTTAGGGAGGTCTGGTCAGCAGCCCATAAACTGGCAAGCCATAGTCTACTAGGGACAGTATAGAGGATGTGACCGCGAGTCGGAGGGCGTCAGGGGGGAGACAGTTTTTATGGAGGTAAAGGATACCCAGCCGAATGTTGGAGGCTGAGGCTAGGGCAGAGATATGGGCATGGAATGTGAGGGCAGGAGTGAAGGATATCCCAAGGTACTGGTACGAGTAGACTTGCTGAAGTGGGAACTTGGAACTGGTGAGGACCTGAATTGGAAAATTACTAGCTTTATTTTGGGGGTGGGCAAAGAGCCTGGTTTTTGTTTTTTTAAGATTTATTACAAATCTGTGCTCTTTGAACCAGGCCTCAGCGTCATTATAAGATAATTGCAAAGAGTCCTGAAGGGTGATAGGGTTACAGTCGGAGGCAAAGATAACGGCATCGTCTGCATAAAGTAAGAGATTACCAGCACATGCACCTGGCAGGGAATTGAGATATTGAGAAAAGAGCCAGGGCCCAAGAATGGAGCCCTGAGGAACACCAGAGCGGATAGTACAGGCGTTGGAGAGTGTCCCATTAATTTTAACACACTGGGAGCGGGCAGACAGGTAGCTGGAGCACCAGGAGACTGGCCCAGCAGCAAAGCCTGTGTGGCTGAGGGCATCCAGCAGGAGGGGATGGGAAACAGTATTGAAGGCTTTTGATAAATCAACAAACACTGCACCCACTAGAGAGCCAGAGTCCAGAGAGAGTAGAAGAAAATTAGAAACTCAAGGAGGGTGGGTGGTACTGTGGCCAGCACGAGGCTCCGTGCTGTTCAGGGCAGAGGATACTGTATTTGGTTAGATACTCTGAGATTTGGGTGGGCGCAACTTTTTCTAAGGCCTTTGAGAGAGGGTGAGAGGATGAGATTGGCGATAATTACCAGAAGGACCTATCACCACCCTTGTGTATGGGGTGACTGGCAATTTCCAGGCAGAGGATTTATTGAAGAGGTTGGTGACTGGGGTGATAACCAGATCCAGAACCTAACGAGAGGAGACTGGGGTCAGGGTCACTGCCAATAGTATTGCTCTTTAAGGCCTTGGTTAGAGTAAGGTCTGACTTCATGGGCAGTAACCCGGTGTTAGTGGAACCAAGGGCGTGTAAGAATAGGGTCAAGTGGGGGGGTGTCAAGTTGCTCGGGAGGACAGGGCTAAGGTCAGTGAAGGGTTTATTGAGGTAGTTGGCAATGTGGGCTGAGTCTGTGGAGATAGAGCCATCAATGTTGATTTGGGAGGGTGGGGGAGGACGTCTGCCCACATTCAGTTGTTTGATATTGTCCCAGAAGGTTCTGGCATTCCCCCAGGATGAGGTGAGTGAGGCCTGGTAGTGATCAGCCTTAGCCTTGCGGATGGCCCAGGTACATTTGTTTCGGGCAGCTGCATAAGCCTGCCTGTCAGCAGGGTGGCCAGTTTCCGTGGCAAGGTGCCATAGGTTATCCCTGTTTTTAAGAAGTCTGAGCAGGGGAGGTGTAACCCAGGGGGCATGCCGTACTTTGTAGCGGAGTACAGTTAGAGGAGCGAAAATGTCACAGGCTTTGTTAAACGCTTGGGTGGAAAAGGTTAGAGCCATATCAATATCGGGGCATACTGTATGGGAGACCAGTCAATTTGGGCTAGGAGTTGCTTAAGGCCTTTAGCCTACCTGGTCTTAGCCGCCACCGTAGGCTGGACTGTGCTGTGGATTTGGGTAAGGAGGTTGACCAATGGAAAGTATAGGGAGTGGTTGCTAAGTGGGGGTAAGGAGGAAGTGGGCTCCTGGTTGACTAGGATCTGCAGCTTATCCAATAGGTGGGTAAATGGGCAGACTAGGTGGGCCAAGCGGTTCTTATCTGCCGCCAAAGTCTATGTTTCTATAAGTGTTTGCCAAGGCAGACAAACACTCTGTGTGTTGTCTGCCATGGGTATGAGCATTTTAAGTGAACTGTGATATTTGTAAAACCTTTCCTGAAAAGGCGTTGGATAAGCGTCTAGAAAGGCTTAAAAAGAAGCTTCCTATGCCTGGGGGTCCTCATTCTGACCCCCGAAACCCCAACTTCTGCATGTAAAACTTCAGAACCTGTACAAGCTGCCTCTGACATGGGTACCCAGGCTCCTGGTAAGAGACTTAGTGAACGGCTGACTCTCCAGTTCCAGCAAAAAGGCCAGGAAAATCAAACACACAACCCTTGCTGACCAACATTTGGGGTCTTCTGCTGTTCTGCTGCTATGCCTTCACCACAAGAAATTGCCCAGGCATTTAGGGTGATTCAGGCCTGCAGCTCTACCTACCCTGACCATCAGGCTTTGATGCAGACCCATTCTAGGCAAGCAGCAACTTCTGCCCAGCCCCACTCCAGCAGCAGATGGAGTTTGAGGACTATGGGGAATTTGAGGAGGAATAACCTATTGAGCCAAAGTCTCCCTGACCAGGAGTTTGGCTCCCCTCCCAGGACAGCAGAGAATTATTGTTCTCTCTTTTCCTTTGTGAGAAGGATGGTAGATGCCTTAGACATAGCCACCAGCGAGGATATAGAATATGAAGAGGAGGCTGAGTATCTTGAAATGATGGAGTTGACACCACTAAGAAACTCCTGCTTCAAGTAAACAGATTCTTTAAAAAGATGCATTACAGATTTTGCAGCCCCAACTCTGTCCCTCCTTTGCAGAAAAGGCTGGACAAAAGCACCAATTGGATAGGGAAGGAGCTGAATTTTGTTCACCCACCCTGACCACTAGGGGTGGTACAAACTGCAGCCTGTGACAGGGCAAAGGTACTATATTATCCTCTCATCCTCCTGACAAAGATTCCAGGAAAATAGTATGGCTTAAAAAGGTTATCTGTCTGGCTATCAGGCAAGCCAGCTACCAGGCTTATGCGGCCCTGTACCAGAAATCCCTGTGGCAATTAGTCCTGGCTATGTCAGACAAAGCTCTGGGTACCCTCTCAGCAGATCTTGCTGAGACTGCCAGATTTGGTCTGGAAGCAACCAAATACCAGTTCCAAATGGCTGCAGATACTAATGACACTGCTGCCAGATGGATGGCAAATACAGTTACCCAAAGGAGGTTTGCATGGTTAAGAGCCACAAACCTAAATCAGGATACCAAGGCCATGGACTTCCCTGTTGCAGGTAACTCCCTATTTGGAGACCAAACAGAGGCCTATATCGGCTGGCCTGGTGGCGCTGAGGGCTGAGGCACTGGCGCCTTACCTCGCGCTACGCCGGCAACCCGTGTTCGGGAATGAGCACAGGCCATCAGGGGTCGGCAGGGGAGGAGAAGGATTGAGCATCCGAAGGACTGCTTTCCTTCTCCGGGGAGGGGGGTTTCTGGTGGTCGGCACTTGCTCGCCCCCCAGCGGAGGCTGGAGGACAGGGTGCCATACCACAAGCTAGGGAGGAGTCGGGCCAGACACCTGTAGGGAGGAAGCACGTGTGGAAGCGTGCATGCTCCCCTCCATTGGCGACATTGCATGGCCACGACTCCTGGGGAGAAAAACAAGGAGGAGAAAAAGAACGCTGTCACACAGGATGGCAGAGGGTGCCTCGCAGGCTCCGCCCCAGCTAGCCATGGCGCTGGCCAACTAAATCTGGACTTTGGTGGGGGAGTTAGGACCCCCCGCTGACTCCCTGCTGAGGGTAAGCCCTGGGGTCAGGTCAGCGCTGGCTGGTAGACGCCGGGGGACGGGCTGGAGATGCCCTCCTGAGGGATAGCCGGCAGCAGGAGAGAAACTAATAAGTAAAAAAAAAAAAAAACAGGCCTATATGAAAAAGATGGACGAATACAAGACCACCTATAGGAGTAACTCTGCCAAAGAAAGGGCGTCTCCCTCCATTAGGTCCTATGGAAGGGGAGGCAGAGGCAGAGCTGCCTACAGCAGGCCTTTTTACCAGGCCCAGGCTGTTCCACAACCCCAGCAGTACCCTCAGCAGACAGGGTACTTTAGGGGATGGGGCAGAAGGAGATCCAGGCGTGGCTTCCAGGCCAGTTGCCACAGCCAAAACAGGCTCCCTGACTTGTTTGCCAAGGCCGCCTTCCCACTACCAGTAGGGGGCAGACTGGCTCACTTTCTCCAGGCTTGGAAAAATATTACCACAGACAAGTGGGTTCTGAAAGTAGTGAGTCAGGGGTTTGTCCCTCAGTTTCAAATCCTTCCCACTTCTCAGAACTAGAGTGTTTAAGCCAGCTTCCAATGCAGAAAGTCTTCTGGAAAAGAAGGTTCAAAATCTACTGTTGTCAAAAGCAGTAGAACCTGTTCCTCCACAGCAAAAGGGGAAGGGTTTTTATTCAGGATATTTCCTCACAACAAAGAAAAATGGGGAGTGATGGCCCATTCTAAATCTAAGATTACTGAACAGGTACCTGACAAAACCGAAGTTCAAGATGGTGACCTTAGCACTAATTCTGCCAACACTCCAAAAAGGAGCTTGGTTGGCATCTTTGGACCTAAAAGATGCTTATTTCCACATCCCCATAAGAGACTCTCACAGAAAGTACCTTTGGTTCAGACTACCTTTGGGTCATTACCAAATCTTACTTTGAGAGGGTTCCTGCAGTAGGTCATAACATGTAGGACTAGCGCCACCTGGCATCTGGACCGCACGGCAGACTTTTCCAGCAATGTCTGACGGGGGACCGCCCACCCATCACATGACATCAGCATGACCCTATATAGTGGGCGGTCCCCACGCCCGCCCTCCAGTTCTTCAAACAACATGAAGTCTTGCTGCATTCTTACAATATGCAGTTAGCCCCAGCACTTGAACTGCCCCGGAGATGAAAGAGTTAACTCTATGCAGAAGCATAGAACGTTGAGCTCGAGCTCAGTTTTCAAACCCCTGTCTCTGGTACTTACCAGTGTAACCATCATATTCTTTCCTCCACCTAACAGTGAAGTCGCTCCGGAGATTTCTCCTTTGTTCGGTAGAGTTGAATCAGTGTTCGGTTTGTCTGACCATTTTATTATTTTTGGATTTTCCAGCCTCTGTCTACGGTACAGGTAATGTGGTAGATAGGTAGTGACTTTTATTAAGTTCTGTGGAAATTGTTCTTTTCTCGGTTTGTCTCCGGTCGGTCCGGTTATGAACCGACCTTTTTCATTGGTTTATTTTGTTCTGGGATTTAGAGTGGTGTTCCAGTGCCGATCGATTTCAAAATAACCGGACTTTTTCTGGTTCTTTTACAGAACCCGTAACATGGTTTGTAACCGATCGGTTGTTTATTACCTGGCTTGAAAGCTTTTAAGGGTAATTGTTTAGGTTGGCCATGTCTGAGAAACCCAAGGGAAAAAATGGTCCCACTGGGTTTCAACACTGTACAGTGTGTGGGGAGGTCTTTGCTAAGGCCGACCCCCACCTCATCTGTGTTTATTGTCTGGGGTTTGACCACTTCAAAACTGACCGCCAGATTTGTAAGAACTTTTCTAAAGCCACGCTGGATAAAAGGTTGAGTAAGCTGAAGGAAAGGGAGGCCGAGAAGTCCGTAGATCCGAATGGCCAGCCCAGTTCGGTTGCGGCCAATCCTGAGGAGGTGCCTACTGACCTGGGCGATACCTCCTCGGGGAAAAAGGAGGTCCGACTCCGAGGGGCCGGTTCTGTTGAAGAGGAAATGTAAGTCAGATGGTTCGGATCCAGCACCTCATACTGTAACCGCTGACGAGATAGCCAAAGCAATTAGTATAGTCCAGTCGCTTTGCCCGGTTAGGCGGTCTGTTCGGTCGGATCCGTCTCCATTGGATTGCAGTCCGGATGCTTTTTATGAGGAGTGGGAGGGAGACCAAGAATATCCCGAGGATGAAGATGAAGACAACGACTTTGAAGGTCTGGATGTGCCCATTGAACCGGACATCTCCCCAGACAGACTCTCCAGTGTCTCCCCTCCCAGGCTTTCTGACTCCCCTTCACACTTCTTGTTTTACAAGAAGGTGGCTGAAACCCTCCAGCTCCCAATGGTTGAAGCTGCTGAGGAGGAGGAGGAGGAAGCGCCTGATTTTGTAGAGATGATGGACATCCCAGAGTCCAAAAGATTGTCTATCCCTCTTCACAAGTCTTTGGGGAAACAGACAAAAAAGATTTTACAGACACCTAACTACTTACCTCCTGTGGATAAGAGAATGGACAGGAGGTATATGTTATCAGGCTCAGGTACGGAGTTTTTATACAGTCATTGCAGCCATGTTGGGGTTGTGCAGGCTGCAGCCTGTGACAGGGCTAACATTCCTTTGGCTTCATACCCCCCAGACAAAGACTCCAGGAAGGTCGATGCCATGGTCAAAAACAGTATTTGGCATCTTCTTTGGTACTTAGGCAGGCTAACTATATGGCCTACACAGCCAGGTACCAGAAGTCCAGGTGGGATACAGTTCTGGAACTGGCTAAACAGGCCTCCCCCCAGCTAGCCAGAGAGCTGGAGGAGGTGACTGCTGATGGAATTGAGGCATCCAAAGTGCAATTTCATGCTGCTGTGGACTCCAGTGATGTGGCATCAAGAGTCATGGCTATATCAGGAGACATGCCTAACTCAGATGTACTAGCCTTTCACAGGATACCCAGGCTAAGGCTATGGATTTCCCTGTAGTGGGTAACTCTGTGTTTGGGGAGCAGACAGAGGCTTACATGAAGAAGATGGATGAGTACAGGACCACCTACAGGAGTGCACAGGCCAAAGAGAGGCAAGCCACTCCTCAGAAGCAGCAGTCTAAGGGCAGGGGCAAGCCTTTTCACAGGCCTTTCTACCAAGCTCAGGCTTCCTCTTCCTTTTCACAGAAGGGGTTCTTTCGAGGGAGAGGTAGGAGGGGGATGAGCAGGGCTGCATCCTCTTCGCAGTCCAAGGCTCCTGCCAAGCAGACACCCTGATGTCAGCCCAGGTCGATTCCCCCATTCCAGTAGGAGGCAGACTGGCTTACTACTTCCTGGCCTGGAAGTCTGTTACCTCAGACAAGTGGGTCCTGGAGGTAGTAAGCCAGGGACTGGCCCTCAGCTTCAAAAGCTTTCCAAAACTGAGGGCCAGATCTTTCCCACCTGCATCCATCTCAGAGACCTTTGCCTTAGAGGCAGAGGTTTTGTCTCTTCTGGATCTCAGAACTGTAGAGAAAGTTTCTACTCGGCACAGGGGCAAAGGCCTGTACTTTCTTACCCAAAAAAAGTTAGGGGAGTGGCGACCCATCCTAGACCTAAGGCATTTGAACACAAACATCTCAAAACCAAAATTCAAAATGGTGACTCTGGGAATGATTCTTTCCTCTCTAAGGACAGGGGATTGGCTAGCATCCCTGGACCGCAAGGATGCCTATTTCCATATTCCCTTCAGGTGCTCCCACAGAAAGTACCTCAGGTTCAAGTTGTCTTCAGGCCACTATCAGCTACAACATATTCAGAAGAGACAGAGCAGGCAGGAAGGGAGGAGGAGTGGCACTGTATGTGAAAAATGACATAAGGGCCACAGAGATCCAGGAGGAACAAAATGGGGGAGAGATACTGTGGGTTAAGCTGGAAAGGAAAATTGGGACAGCCATCTGCATAGGTGTGGTCTATATACCAGCAGCCCAGGAGGAAGAAACAGATAGGGAGCTGATGCTAGCCATCCAAAGGATGGCAGACAAGGGTGAGGTAGTACTGGTTGGAGACTTCAATATTCCAGACGTGGACTGGAGCATCCCAGCAGCAGCATCAACTAGGAGCAGATTTATCCTAGACTCCCTTCAGGGTGCCTTCCTCAAGCAACTGGTCATGGAACCAACTCTGCAGAAGGCAATACTGGACCTTGTGCTCACAAACAGGGACAGTGTGATGGGGGTAACAGTGGGGGAGCACCTGGGGAACAGTGACCACCAGTCATTGTGGTTTGAAATCACAGAAAGAGCAGAACCAAACCACACAAAAACACATATCCTGGATTTTAGGGGGGCAGACTTTGGGAAAATGGGGAGATACTTGAAAGAGGCATTAAGGGGAATGGGACAGGAATCAGGGGTTGAGGAACAGTGGGCAGTATTTAAAATGGGGATTACAAGAACAACAGAATTATGCATTAAGCAGGTTAGCAGGAGGAAAAGGAAGAGGAGACCGTTATGGTTTTCCAAAGAGGTAGCAAAGAAAGTGAAAGCCAAAAAGATTGCATTCAGGCAATACAAAAAGACACAGGCAGAAGGGGATAGGGAGAAGTACCAGGAGAAGCAGAGGGAGGCAGGGAGGTCCGTAAGGGAAGCCAAAGCTCAGACAGAAGAACACATTGCAAAATCAGTGGGTAGAGGGGACAAAACCTTTTACAGGTACATAAGTGAAAAAAAGAAAAAGGGAGGGATAGTGAGACTGAAGGGGAGGATGGGGGCTGCGTGGAGGATGACAACAGTAAAGCTGACATATTGAACAGGTATTTCTGCTCAGTCTTTACTGAGGAAGAGGAGGGTAATGGGTCTGAAGGGAGTACAAGGGGTGAACTGGAAGTAATAAGAGTTGATAAAGCAATGGGACCAGATGGGGTGCACCCCAGGGTCCTTAAAGAGCTAAGAGAGGTGGTGGCTGAACCTCTGGCTATCCTGTTTAGCTGATCACTGGAAACGGGAGGTACCCAAAGACCGGAGGACAGTAGATGTAGTCCCCTTATACAAAAGCGGGAACAAAGAGGAAGCAGGGAACTACAGACCAGTCAGCCTCACCTCGGTAGTGGGGAAGATCATGGAAGCACTACTGAAGGAGAGATTGGTGGAACATCTGGTTGTCAATGGACTACAGGACCCAAGGCAGCATGGTTTCACCAGGGGGAGGTCATGTCAGACCAACCTCGTTGAATTTTTTGACTGGGTAACTAGGGAGGTGGATCAGGGGAGGGCAGTGGACATGGCCTATCTGGACTTCAGCAAGGCCTTTGACACTGTGCCACATAGAAGACTACTACACAAACTGGGGAATATGGGTGTGGGCAAGACAGTTGTGTGGTGGGTAGGTAACTGGCTGGGTGGCAGGACACAGAGGGTGGTGGTAAATGGCTGTCACTCCACAGAGGGAAGAGTGACCAGGGGGTGCCACAGGGATCAGTGCTGGGACCGGTCCTATTCAACATCTTCATTAGTGACATTGCGCAGGACCTAGAAGGCAGAATTTCACTGTTCGCTGATGACACAAAGCTCTGTAACAGAGTAGACACACCAGAGGTGTAGACAGAATGAGAAGGACCTGCAGAAACTTGAAGAATGGTCAGGGTTTGGCAGTTGAAATTCAATGCAAAGAAGTGCAAGATAATGCATATGGGGCACAAAAGCCCTGGCACAATATATCAGTTGGGGGTGAGGATATAGCATGCACCAAGCAGGAAAGGGATCTTGGGGTTATCATCTCTGATGACCTCAAGGTAGGAAACAGTGTGACAAAGCAGCAGGTAAAGCAAATAGGATGCTGGGATGTATAGGCAGGGGCATCAGCAGCAGGAAAAGGAGGTCATAATTCCGCTATACAAGCACTAGTGAGGCCCCACCTGGAGTACAGTGTACAGTTCTGGAGACCATACCTACGTAAGGACATAGACAGGGTAGAGAAGGTTCAGAGGAGGGCAACAAAGATGGTGCATGGATTGCATCACAAGTCCTATGAAGACAGGTTGAAGGAACTGAACATGTACTCCCTGGAGGAAGCGAGGGAGAGGGATATGATAGAGACATACAAGTATCTCACGAGGAGGAACAGAGTGCAGGAATACACTATTTTAAGCGAAAAAGATGTACCAGGACTAGAGGCGATGGGATGAAGTTGGAGGGAGGGCGATTCAGAAGAAACATGAGGAAGAATTTCTTCACAGAACGGGTGGTGGACAAGTGGAACACCCTGCCAGAGGAAGTGGTGGGGGCTGAAACAATCACGGGATGTAAGAATGCATGGGATAGACATAAAGGAATTCTGGAGGTCAGGGGTAAGGGGCAACAGACTTCTAGGAAAACATAAACTGAACTTACAAGCTCAAATGGGCAGACTGGGTGGGCCATAGGCCCTTATCTGCCGACACTGTCTATGTATCTATGTATCAGTTCAGAGCCATGCCATTCGGCCTAACATCAGCTCTAAGGGTGTTCACAAAGTGCCTTGCAGTAGTAGTTGCCTTCCTCAGAAGGCAGGGTATTTTCATTTTCCCATATCTGTACGACTGGCTGATTGTAGGACAGTCATCCAACCAGGTCAAGTCAGCTCTTCAAATCACTCAAGACTTGCTCAGTTCTCTGGGGTTTCTTCTCAATCTCCCAAAGTCTGTTCTCGAACCAGTACAACAACTTACTTTCATAGGAATAGAATTGGATACTATACAGGCAAAGGCCTTCCTCCCTCTGGCAAGGGTAAAGGCCCTAACTGATCTTGCTTCCTCTTTTTGACCTCTGGTCTCTCGTTCAGCAAGGCAGTTTCTTCAACTCCTGGGCCACATGGGAGCTTCCTCTGCGGTGGTGCAAGGGGCCAGATTTCAGATGAGGGCTATTCAGTTCCACCTAAAGTCCTTTTGGTCTCAGAAAAGAGATTCTCTCTCCAAATTGATTCCAGTGACTCAGACTCTGGTCCAAGCTCTCCAGTGGTGGCTGGACCAGGACAATCTCAGGCAAGAAGTTCCATTTGTTTCTCAAGTTCCCTCAGTAGTCCTGACTACAGATGCTTCTCTCCTAGGCTGGGGAGCCCTTACGGCTCAGGGGGTTTGGTCTCCACAAGAGTCTCTCCTTCACATCAATCTCCTGGATCTCAGGGCAGTTTTTCTGGCTCTTCAGGTCTTCTCTGAGTCAGTCCGGGGCAAGGTGGTGCAAGTCAGGACAGACACCACCACCACAGTGTGGTACATCAGCAAGCAGGGAGGCACTCGGTCCATGGCCTTGTGCACAGAGGCCATGAAACTGTGGTCTCTAGCCTATTCCCTTCAGACTTCCCTGATAGCAGTTCACCTTCCAGGAAAGGACAATGTACTGGCAGATGCTCTGAGCAGAATCTCCCAGGGACATCACAAATGGTTCCTGGACCCTCCCATACTACAGCTAATCTTCTTCAGAGGGGGCACCCCAGAGATAGATCTCTTTGCAGCCCCGGACAATCACCAACTTCCTCTGTTTTGTTGCAGACATCCAGTCCTGGGGACTGTTCCTCTGGATGCTCTCATTCTGGATTGGAAGGGCAAGTTTCTCTATGCATTCCCTCTGTTGTTCAGAGTCCTGATCAAAATCAGGTCCCAACCCTGCACAGTGATACTGGTGGCTCCAGATTGGGCCAGATAGCCTTGGTATCCTCTGCTGCTGTCTCTGGCAGTGTCACGTCCCCTGTCTCTCCCCAGGAGATACAACCTCCTAACATCCTCTCTCGGGAGGATTTGGTACCCCAATCTCCAGTCTCTCAACCTCAAGGCCTGGCTCTTGAAGAGTTAGAATATGCAGGCCTGCATCTTTCTCAGGGAGTTCTGGATATTCTGAAGGTTTCCAGGAAACCTTCCACTAGAAAAACGTATAATTCCAAATGGAAAAGGTTCAGCATTTGGTGTTCTCAGAAGGGCATTGTGCCTGATTCTGCAGATATTGTTACAGTCTTAGATTATTTGGTTCATCTTAATGGTCTAGGCCTTAGGCCTGCAACTCTGAAGGTTCACCTAGCAGCTGTCCGTGCATTCCTTTCAGCAGGGAAGGGGTCTTCCCTGGCATCTCATCCTGTTTTCAGTAAGTTTTTCAAAGGTCTGGTTCATATTAACCCTGCCTTTCAAGAACCTACTCTGGCTTGGGATCTTAATGTCTGCATTGCCCAGCTTATGCAGCCACCCTTTGTACCTCTGGCTTCAGCCGAGTTTGAGTACTTGACCTGGAATACTGTGTTCCTGGTAGCTATTACTTCTGCCAGGTGGTTTAGTGAATTACAGGCCTTGTCAGTTGAACCTGACTTCATCTCCTTCCATAGAGATAAGGTGGTCCTAAGAACCAATAGGAGGTTCTTACCCAAAGTGGTATCAGATTTTCATCTGAATCAGTCTGTGTCTCTTGTGTTTTTCACTGACCATTCTTCTTCAGGAGAAAGAAGATTACGCAGTTTGGATGTTAAAAGGGCTCTTAGCTACTACATAGAGAATACTAAGGCACACAGGCATGACATTGTTCAATTGTTTCTCACTTATGGTGAGGTGGGGAAAGGTAAGCATGCTACTAAAAGAACTATTGACAGGTGGATTGTCTCTTGTATACAGTTCTGCTATGACAAATTGGGGAAAAAACCACCATACTTTTACCCAGCATTACTCTCTGGGCATCCAGGCTCGGAGTGATGCTAGGCTTGGCACAGCAGTACTGCAGAGCCTGTTCCCAAAGTAGGTTCTGCATTCCCTCCTCCTGGGGGAACTGCTTGATAGTCTGCATATTGTCAGAATACAGCAAGATTTCTTGTTGTTTGAAGAAAAAAATTACTCACCATAATAATGTTGTTTCTTCTAATGGTGTCTTGCTGTATTCTGACCTCCCTCCCTTCCTCCCTGCCTTCCCTCTCAGAACCTAGTTTTGGGAAGTGGGCGGGCAGGTACAGTGTTGCACCTCAGGGGTGTACCTTGTACCCTCCCTCTTTAGGGTGGGGTAGTTGTCTTATTGTTACTGTTGTTACATTTTATATATATATTTATTTATTGTCACTACCCTTTTTTCTTGGGTTCTCGACTTGAGTCTTTTTGGATACAGATTACCTTTTGGCTGTATGTTTAACAATTTCCACAGTGTGTGCTTAGTTTACTCGTAAGAATCTGACGGTTACACTGGTAAGTACCAGAGACAGAGGTTTGAAAACCGAGCTTGAGCTCAAGGTTCTATGCTTCTGCATAGAATTAACTCTTTCCTCTCCGGGGCAGTTCAAGTTCTGGGGCTAACTGCATATTGTCAGAATACAGCAAGACTCCATTAGAAGAAACAACATTACTATGGTGAATAATTTTTTCTTTCCTGCCATCACCTCGTGCACATACCTCACAGTAGAATTGCTCAGCGATCGCCGTTGTTTTTTTGCTTATTTACTGAGTTTTTTGGTCTTTTTCGATCTCTGTCTTTATTCACATCTTGGATGTGCACCGAATTCTGAGGTGCTATACCCACGGGACCAAAGATTCCCGTAAGGATGGTCAGCTCTTTGTTTCCTTTTCCCCCCAAACTTTGGGGAAGGCTGTCACTAAACAGTACCTCTCTAAGTGGCTAGCAAACTGCATTCACTTCTTTTATCAGAAGTACGACAGACCTCCGCCGGGGTCTGTTAGAGGTCATTACACTAGGGGCATGGCTGCTTCTGCAGCTTTTCTCTAATGTTTCTGCAGCTGAGATTTGTGCGGCAGCAACTTGGAGTTCTATTTATACCTTCACCAAGCATTACAGTCTGAACATTGCTTCTAGGCGAAGGGCCGGGTTCGGCCTAGCTGTTCTGCAAGGCCTTCTGTTCTAGACTAATCCCATCTGACCCTCTTTTGTGTTTCTCCTCCTCCCGTGTTTCTCTTGGTCTCTCTTTGGAGGAACTGCTTGGGATTCAGTCCTACATGTTATGACCTGCTGCAGGAACCCTCTCGAAGTGAGGTAGTACAGTTATGTAAGAACTTACCATAACAGTAGATCTTCGAGAGAGGTTCCCGCAATAGGTTATGTTTTTTCCCCTCCTTCCCCATTTTTTCTGTTGGGTCTCCAGATCTGGCTTCTTCTCCTGTTGGGCTCCGGCGGGAGAACTGGAGGGCGGGCGTGGGGACTGGCCACTATATAGGGTCACGCTGATGTCATCACTTGACACGGGTGGGCGGTCCCCCGTCAGGCATTGCTGGAAAAGTCTGCTGTGCGGTCCAGGCGCCAGGTGGCGCTAGTCCTACATGTTATGACCTACTGCAGGAACCTCTCTCAAAGATCTGCTGTTACAGTTAAGTTTTTACGTAAATGTACTTTTTCAACCCTGCCCCCCCTGCACGCTTCAGCTCCAAGAGTGTTCACAAAGTGCCTGGCAATGGTAGTGGTACACCTACGAAGGTTGGGTGTTGCAGTATTCCCATACCGAGATGACTGGTTGGTGGTAGGAAACTCACCACAACAGGTAAGGGAACATTTGAAGCTCAGGGCCTCCTAGAGTCCTTAGGGTTCTGATAAATCTCAAAAAGTCTGTCCTTTTACCTGCACAGGTACTGCAGTTCATAGGAGCAGAGTTGAATACCCTAGAGGGCAGGGCCTACCTGCCTCTGGACAGGGTAAGAAACATTGTACAGATTCAATCAATCAAATTTTATTTAACCAGGCAGTTACATCATTGAGCGAGCTCATTTGCAAGATGGTCCTGGACACACAGAACAATTTCCATTTACAGTTTCAGACAACATGTTGAGGCATATCATAAACGGGGAAAAAAAAAATAACAGCATAAACATAATTAACATTACAGGATAATATGATATCGGGAATAAGTCTTGATAGCAAGGCAGTATACATACATGGATACTACATCATAGGATGTTTGGGGTCAACAAAGGAGCAAGGCATGAAAGAATGGTAGCGATACATAGGGTACAGTGGGAAGCGGGATAGAAACACATAAGGGGAAGTAGGGATAATCCTGCTTTATAAAATGGCAAGAAAAAATCTAGAAATCTTATTGGCCAAGAGACATCAGCTGACTGTACATTAATTCTCTTTATATGCACAGTCATCCTGGTCCTAAACCACATCACACATTGAGCAAATCAATCCTCCTACAGCCAGAACTATCTTCCATCAGACCCCCTGCAACCAGAACTGGTCTTCCATCACAAATATGGCTGCTACCTTTGCACTGTAAAAACCTTCAACTGGGCCCTAAATATAAAACTACCTTAAATAAAACAAATGATAAATGTTGTTTCCCTGATCATCACACTCTCCTTACACACATAAAATTAGAAACATTAAGTATTGTTTATAGTTTTCATTACAACTGTTTCTTTACTAACTGTGAAAAATCCCCCTTCTGTCTTTACCTGCTCATCAGGGAAATCTCTTCTGCTTACCCTGACAGTGAGATAATTGAGTCTGTGGCTCTAAAACAGGCCTTTGCTGTCTGTGTGTACAGAATGTCAGGAGAGTAACATTCTACAAGTGGAACAGAGCAGAATTTTGAATCCCTGTATTCCATGGTAAACATTCCATGATAAACATTCTGGCCCAGATATTCAAACTGCGCTCAAAACGAGCGCAACAGCAGGAGCAAGCACAAACCAGTTGCGCAAATGCGCAACAGGTGCTATATTCAAACATGGAGCAGAGCAAATTGCGCAAGCAACCAACGTCTGAATATCGCACATACTGCGCCATCGCGCAACCAGGAAGGAGAAGCTGAGCCAAAGTGTTGCGCTATGGAGCAACCAGGGAAGCTCAGCTGGCAATCCAGAGCTGCCATAACGCAAGCACAGCCCCCCCCCCCCAGAGCAATGGAACTGCACATCCAGGGAGGCAGGCTGGGGCCCACCGCCAGCCATGCCACACATGGGCACAGGAACACACTGCAGAACCCACATCACACCTGCGCACCCCAAGAACAGCATCACTGGGGGTGGGACAGATGATCTACTTGCCCATGGGGACAAGCCAACAAAGCATAGCAGAGCCATGACACCCCAGCACAACCACTGGCAGGTGGAGAGTGCCACACACAGGGGGTTGACAACCACAGTGCACATCAGCCCCCCGTACACACAGCACACCCTGCACTGTGACCGCAAGACACCACCCATGTGCAGTGACTGGCACTGCAGGAAACCATGCAGTCCCCCCAGCACTCATCAGCCCCGTGCAACACAGAAGCCTACAAGCCAGACACACCCTGTGCACCCAGCAGTGGGTGGCAGCAGACTGCAAGACCAACCGAAATGCACTGCCATGCTGGAGATACCTCCCCATGCACACACACACACACATACCCAGGACCATACCAGCCCAGATGGCATGTACACCCCTGGAACTGAGCACCCATAGCCAGCTGCAAATCAGAGACCAACACAGTATTCATATCAAAATAGAAATGTATATTTAAAAGACTAATCACAAAACCAAGTGAAACTATGTACAAGTGGGGGGGGGACGGTTAAAAGGCAGGGGTGTTCAAGGGGGAGGGAATAAAAACTTGGAGAGGGAAGGCAGGGTGATAGGGATGGGAGAAGTGGGAAAGGAATGTGGGCTATGGCCCAGTTGGCTGCTGGTCCTCCCCCTGCTGGCGCCCCCTCCTGTGCCTCCTTCGCCGATCACCATGGCGCTGTATGGCCTGCAGGATCTCCTGGTTCTGAAGTCCAATCTGGGTGAGGCGCCGAAGATCCTGGGACATCCTCCTGAGTACCTCGAGGCCTAGGAAAATGGGAACACAGTCAATGGCTGAGACTGACCACAACCCTGAACACCACCCAACCTGCAAGCCATATAGCCCAATGTCCCGCACCTGTGATGGCATACACCCACCCACAGTGAACATGCACATGGCCATCACAAACTGGCGGCACCAGCTATGTGCACCACTGGCCACACACACTGCCCACGTCCATCACAGTACAAACAAGGCTGGCAAGTGGCGTGGCAACGTGGTCGATGCCAGTTACACAGCTATGTGCCCAGTGCATGCCTGGACCACCAGTGACGCAACACAGACGTGCTGTGATACTGCACAGTGATGCATGTCACCTGTGTCGTGCCTACATACATAGATACATAGACAGTGTCATCGGATGAGGGCCTATGGCAAACCCAGTCTGTCCATATGAGCTTGTAAGTTCACGTTGTTTCCCTAGAAGTCTGCTTGCCCTTACCCTGATCTCCAGAATTCCTTCATGTCTGTCCCCTGCAGTCTGAAATCCGTGATTGTGTCAGCCCCACCACGTCCTCTGGCAGGGTGTTCCACCTGTCCACCACCCGCTCTGTGAAGACAGTCCATCACCATGTGTCCTCTGAATCATCCTCCTCCAACGTCATCCCATGCACTCTAGTCCTGGAACATCTTTTTCACTTCAAAAAGTGTGTCCTGCACCCTGATCCTCCCTGTAAGATACTTGTATGTCTCTATCATATCCCTCTCTCCCCCCTTCCCTCCAGGGAGTACATGTTCAGTTCCTTCAACCTGTCGTCATAGGACCCGTGATGCAAGCCATGCACCATCTTTGTTGCCCTCCTCTGAACCTTCCCTGGCCACTCTACATCCTTACGTAGGTATGGTCTCCGGAAATGTACAGTGTACTCCAGGTGGGGCCTCACTAGTGTCTTGTATAGTGGAATTATGACCTCCCCTTTCCTGCATGGTTGTATTGTGCAGGGCTAGTGGACTCCCCAGCATGCAATAGCATCCATGAAGTCATGATACTCACATTGCTCAAGCAGCTCTGTCTGCCGCTGTTGCCCCTGCTGCTGTTGCTGCGGCTGCTCTCTCCAGGTGCCGACTCCTGCTGCCACCGGGGCCCTGGCACGGCCCTCCTCATCCTGGCCCTGCATCCTCAGATCCCGGCCTGTGGGAGACATATGTTGAGACAAACATCAGTGTGACTCAAAAGCAGAGTGCCCCCTGCCCCAGTGAGAGTGCCCGCCCACAGCCATAACCATCCATCGCACAGCTGCACACACTGACACAGCCAACCGTGTCCAAGCTGTCACCTATGCACAGCCACAAGCACACACACACCTACAGAGAATATAGGTGCATAGATGGTACACTCACCTGGCCTAGGCACCATGCCCCGCCTGGCACGTGCCCGCAGCCTGGCCAACAAGTTCGGCTCCCTCAGCGGAGGTCACCATACCGGTGCCGGCACTGCTCAGCAGACCGGCCCCGTCCAGTGACCTCCACCAGGTCAGTGGCCACTTGCTGCCACACATGCGTCCTAGGCTTGGTGAGGGGGGCCTCACCATAGAGTGCCTCACAGTGGAGCTCCACCAGGGCCACCAGGTTGGCCACCCAGTGGGCTCCAACTCACTGCCCTCCTCTAGCCATCTCAGCCAGTTTACAGCAGGCAATATGGCGCTCCGCTGCCTGTAACCCCACGTGGAGATGTTGCGCAATAGACCACCACAGGCTCCAATCGCGCTGTTGAACAGCGCGTCACTTCACAAGCGCTGTCACCAGACAGCGCAATAGAGACGTACACATGGCATGCGAACAGCGCCAGGGGGCAAAGGGCATACACAAGGTCACGGCAATGACGCAAGGCTACGCACAGCGCCGTCGGACGTGTAGGCATCCTGCGCGACTGCCAAGCTGTGTACCAGTGCCACAGTGGACTATTGCGCAGTAGTGCCACAGTGCCATATAGTGCCCTGTGCTGTAGCGCCACTGGCACAATGGTGGCCATGGCCTGAATTGCCTATCGCGCACAGCAGGTCTGCAGCGCGACAGACGCATGCGTAAGCTGTCTGGGCATGCACAATGCAGTGTAGCATGCAGGCACAAATCTGCGCCATTGGCTCAGCCGGCCCTTCCATATTGCCAAATCCGCGATATTCAGCCGACATATGCAAATCATTCGATCAGCCATTCAAAGGCGCAGTGGCGCGATTAGCATGTCATTAAAGTTGCGCCACTCCTCATTTGCATGTGTTGCGCTATAAAAACGCGACAGTGGGTTGTGCTGGCCAGATTCGGTTACTGCAGGTGAGAGGTGAGTTACATGCTGTGTGATGCTCAGGACAATGCTCATGGGCAAGGGTGCCGGAGGATGATAAAGGCTGAGGGGGCTGAGCATGAAAAGGGCACTTAGAAAGGGACAAAGGGCACCCTTTCTATCAGTATCTGCCATACGGAGAAGAAACGTGGGGGGCTTCCGCCCCGCCGGCACCTATGCTCATGGGGAAATGCTGTCGACTGCACAGTGACAGGTGTCCACTTCCACCCATACAGATCACCATGACTGACCAGAGCCAAGTTGAGGGTGAGGACGGCGGGCATAGGAGGAGGCCGAACTTCACAGCGGCAGAGACGGAGGCCCTCTTCCAGGCCTACCTGGAGGATGAGCCACTATTGAGTGGACGGAGGGGCACCCCTCAGGAACGTTCAGCTGCATGGGAGGGGGTAGCTCGGGCCGTCAACCTGCACAGATGCCACCAGCGCTCCGTGCAGGAATGCAAGAAGAAGATGGGGAGTGACCGCAGGAGGCTGAAGGAGAAGGTGGCAGCCTTCAGGGCGGCACGTGCTGGCACTGGTGGGGGCCCGCCAGTGGTGTTGCAGCTGACCCCAACGGAGGAGACACTGGTCGCGGCCATGCAGCCGAGTGCCATTGTGGGCGCATTCAGGCGGAGGATTCCAGACAGGTGGAAGCCCATCACTGCACGGTATGACATGGTGGTGGTGGGGGGGGGGCTGTTGTTCACATGTACTCTCTTTCTGTTACAGATCCTGTTCGTCTTCAGGAGACGGTGGTGGTGGTGGGTCCAGACAGTGATGCAGACCTGCTGGACATGGAGGAGGGACCATCCACCTCCGCCACCAGCCAGCAGGCAGTGCAGCAGCATGCACGCTGGGCCAACAACTCTGGTGTCAGTGATACGGGTGCGGGGGGTGCACAGCCTGTGTCTCAGCAGTCCGGCATGCAGGTATGCCAGCATGCTGTGCCTATGGCAGTGGCACCTACCTGCACCATTGATGATAGCAGGCCTGCAATGGGCAGTGATAGGTGTGTGTCCCATGACGGACACATGGCAGGCCAGCCACGTGCCCCTGGGCCTTCCTGGTTCACACCTGTGTACCAGCATGCTGGCACAGTCCCAGGCTGTGCCTGTCAGCACCGTGGGGCAGCACTGGTGGCTGTGCAGGTGTCCGCACTGTTGCCAGCACGGAGGTGGAACAGGTGGACCTGGGGCTCTGCAGTTGAGGGCGGCAGCAGCAGTCGAACACCAGGTCTGGGGGTACAGTGTCAAGCAGTGGCACATGTCCTTTGATCCGCCCATACCTGGTCCTGGTGAACAGCGCCCACCCTCAAGGGGTGCTGTGCACCGGGACCGTCCACACCCTGGGGGTCACGATGCCATTGGGCACAGTACCCATTGGACACGCACAGCCGCCTGCTGCAGGAATCAGTACAGCTGCAGGGGTGGGTTGCAAGGTCCATGGAGGCACTGTCTGTGTCCGTGGAGTGGCACAGCAGGGAGTGTGTGCGGGACCGAGCCAAGCTGGTCCTTATGCGGACGGATGTGACCGCCGCCATTGACAGGCTGACCCAGGCAGTGGTCTCTGTCGCTGACGCATTGGGCACACTGTCAGGTGCCCTGTACTGTACACCCACAGTATGCTCTCCACTCCCCGCTCCGGCGTCGCTGGCGACACCAGGCCTGTCGACGCCGGGTTCTGCTGCGGCATCCCGAGCACCCCTGGTGCACGCTTGTTCGGCATGATGCAGACCCCTGTGCGGGCAAGGTCGCTTCGCGCAGTGGGACCCTGGTGGTGCAACAGCGCCACCCCATGGACCCTGCTCAGCCTGCCAGTGCTGCTGGCCACGGCGGGCCGCCCATGCATCCGCGGTGGCCGTGGGACAGTGCTACAAGACTGAGCTGTCTCCCAGCGCGGCCTGTCTGGTGCTGCCCTGTGTGCAATGTGGTCATGGTGGGCAGTGCACTGCTGGGTGCTCTGCTCACCACGCTGACACACGGACCACCTGCACAGTCTCCCAACTGCTGTCCACAGGTGCGTGTGCATGATGATGCCTGCATTGCACTGTACACCAAGGTGCAAGGGTGCCCAGGTCCTGACACATGTAGCTTGGACAGTACAGGTGGTGGGGTGGTCGGTGGTGCTGTGTGTTGGCAATGTCGTTTCCAGATGCTGTGCTTCTGCCCATGCGCTGCCTGGTGTGTGTGTGTGTGTCCATATGAGTGCTCACCCTCCTGATGGTGTGTTGGTATGCCTGGAACCTTCAACTCCTGACCTTCATGCAGTGTGTTCCCCTGTTGCCTGTGGTTTGAGCATGGACAGTGTTGCCTGCACATGTCCCCTTGACTTACCTGTGTTGGGCGTAGTGCTCTTCTGCAATGGTGTCCTGGTGCAGCTGGGCCTGCCGGGTCAGTCGGGGGTCCCTCCGTCCTGGGGGCTGCTCATTACCAACATCACCGGCGCCACTGGCATCCCCATCGCTGTCCCCCTCTTCGACCTGTACGGCTATCCCATGGTCTTTGGCCATGTTGTGCAGGATGCAACAGGCCAGGAATATCCCACAGGCCTTTTGGGGGCTGTACTGTAGGGCACCGCCGGAGGTGTCTAGGCATCGGAAGCATGCCTTGAGCATCCCAAACACCCGCTCTATGATGTTACGTGTTACGGCATGTGCCTCATTGAAGCATAGCTGCGCTGGGGTCGTGGGGCGCCGGTATGGTGTGAGCAGCCAGGGACGGAGTGAGTATCCGCAGTCACCTGTGTGGAGATAGTGGAGAGCAGTGTCATGTCAGGTCCATATTGTCCATATCCTTGTGTGCCACTACCATGGCACCTGTGTCATTCCCACCCTTGCCCAGAGTTTGCATTCCATACATGTGTACTCACCCACTAGATGACCCGTGGGATGTCCCCACTCTCGAATCGATGGCACAGTGCAGACTGGTGCCATATGAAGGCATCATGTGCTCCGCCAGGGTGTGTGCACAGACATTGATAATGCGCCCAGTGGCATCACACCACCTGGCAGTTGACACTGGAAAACCCCTTCGGTTCCAATATGCCTGGCCGTCGGGGCCAGGTGGCATGAATAGGCCACATGGGTGCAGTCTATGGCCCCTAGCACGCCAGGCATCGTGCTACCCTGTGGAACTCCTGCATGTTGGCTACGCCTGCGCGGTGCTGGGGAAATGGATGTACTCCAGCATGAGGCAGCAGTGCGCTGAGGAATTGGGTGAGGATGCGTGACATGGCCGACTGTGTAATGCCTGTGGTGTCCCCTGTCGCCCTCTAGAGGTGCCCGTGGCGAGCAGGCACATGCAGGCTGTCACCTTGGTCTCCACAGACAGAGCGTGACTCCGTCGTGAGGGTGCCTGCATCACATCACTGCACAGCTCACAGAGCCGTCTCAGTATTGCCCTGTTCAGGCGGTAGCGGGCCACGATCTCGACATCTGTGTACAGCTCGAAGCTGAGGCGGGCATGATACCGCCTGTCAGGGGCATCCGCCAACGGCCCCTCCACGGCCACGCCCCTGCAGCATGGTGTCTCACCCCCTCATTACAGCTTCCATGTGGAAGCTGGCACTGTCCATCTCCCTGGCTTCTGCCCCGGCTGCTGTTCCTGTGTTACCCCGCTGCCCCCACTGCTGCTTCCACTGCACCAGGCACCCCCGCTGGCCTCTCTGTCCTCCTGGACCCACTGTCCCTGTCTGCCCTTCCAGCTTCTGTCTCTCTCTCTGTCTCTCTCCCCAGTTTGCGGCCTGCTAAGGGTTCTTGCGCCGCTTCCTTGAGCCTTTTATTTTGGCTCAATTCCGCTACTCTTGTAACTTCCGGCTGAGCCACTCTTGCGCATTGTGCAGAGTGTTCGAATATCGTATTAGCACTTTATGCATGGACCCTTGCCAGTTGCGCATGCCTTCATTTCCATTGCTGTTGCTCAGCATGTTTCGTGGCGAACTGGCCCCTTCTGAACATCGCAGAATGGCGATTTTTGAGTTACACGCCGCAACCCTTTGGAATATCTGGGCCTCTATGTCTTGAATGTGGGGAAAACAGAAAACAGAATGAAGAAAGTGGGCAATACAGTAAATAGAGAATAATGAGTTAAGTAGCAGGATGCTCTCGAGGTGTGGTGGATGACCCATAAACCCTCGAGAGCGAAGCTCGAGAGGTTTATGTGTTCATCACACACCAAGAGGGTGTAAAAAAATCCATAAAACACACACTTACCTATACTTTTATTTTTTATAATCACTGGTGCAGGCAGTGAATAGCAGCATATGTTAAGGCAGTTCTGTCATACTGCCAGAGACAGAGACTCTGTCTCATACACAAAAGCAGTTCTCCTGTCAGACACACACACGCACACACACACACACACCCTGTCTCTGTAAGGCTGTTTTTTTTTGTTTTTTTTTTAACTTTAGTGGTTGTGTTTTGTTTTGTTTTTCCGAATTACATGGCTGGAGTCACACGCGATTGATTCCTGACTGAACCACTCTCTTGCCTTTCTCGTCAGGTACGAACGGCAGGGTTAACCAGATTTTTTTCTTTTTTCTTTTTTTTTTTTTTTCCTTTTATTTTCGTCTTTATCCCTCCTTACTGCCTCCGGTGCCCCCTCCTTCCGTCCGCTTGTGTCCTGCCCCGGGTCATCCTCAGGATCTGCCCCTAGAGTGCCCTACCTCCTTCTCCCTGTACATTGGGGTCTGTCCATTGGTGGTCCGGGCGGGCTAAGGCCGCCTTCATCTAGGGCTTGCCGGAGGGTATTTCCTGGTTTTCCCCTTACGCCCCTCGCTTCTCGAGACGTCTGAAGCGCTTTTGGGACGACGTCTCCCGAGTGGCAGCGTGATTGACGCACGCTTAGCCCTCACGCCGCTGCCAACGTTCTCCTCCCGACCAAGCCGGAGCCGCTTCATCCTCTCTTGGTCGGTGCTTCCACCGGCCGTGAGAGCCGATGTAGACCATGGAAGTATTTGTTCCATAGGTTCCCACCCTGAGGGAGGAGAGCATCCGCTGGGACGCCAATCCTCCTCCCCTACGACTCCAGCAACCCGAGTCCGTTCCGAACCCGGTCGCCGGTAAAACCAGATTTTTTTCTGATGGCAGGATCAACCAGATAAAGAATGTAAATTAGTGAAAAAAATATGTACCTGACAAGAAATAGAGCACTGTAAATCGCCGGGTGCTGGAAACCGTAGCCGCCATGTTTATTTACGAGTTCAGCCCAAGTAACGGCCAATAAGACGGTGCGCTTCAAAACACTGACTCTGGAGCACACTGCTACTGAGAGAAAGTTTGGACAAATGCCGTAATAACTTGATTTTGGGTTATTACGGCATTTTATTGATTTAGCAAAACCGACTGTTAAAGGGGGTCACCAGTAATTATTACTTTATAAACAAAAAGAAAAGGTGGGAAAACACAGTTAAATAGGCAGAGGCAGACCCAAAGTGCCCAAATACATTGCTAATGTTAATAAGAGCACCAACATTTGAATCTTACATAGGAGTTTTCAGGTGAAATCTACTCTCCTTGCCCACCAAAAAAAGGCAACCTGGCAGGTTTAAAGATTGTTTTTGTTACTAACTTTTCACCTCAATCCTATAGCAGTTTTCCTTTTATGTACTAGACCACAGTACATAAGTAAAAAACAAAAATAAAGAGGTTGCCTTCAATGAAAATTAAGTTTTAAACACTGCTTATGTCTTACAAATGTATAAATGTTACAGTGCATTTATATGATAAAATTTACATGTGACAGAGAAAGTATTTATTTTCAACCAACTTTACTAATAAATACGTTTACTGCAAAGTACTGTACTAGTTATTCTATTGCTGACATATCCTATTTTATACATTAATAGGGACTACTTTTTTCAGTTTTTAGAAGTTTTAGAGGTAATGTATTGTACACTCTTTTGAAAATAGTAAATACGTTTTAATCCCTATCAGAGTACATCAAACTAATTATTTTATGGTGCTGGCCCATTTTATAAGTGTGATAATCCACTCCAGGGTGTGCATTAAAGGATTTTAATGCACTTCCCAGAGGCGTAAGGACACTCGGCATTCAGCCTCATGCCTTAGCACACCCCTGGAGCGTGCATTAAAATTCTTTAATGCACACTCTGTCGTGGCTTGTTACTTACATAGAGTTCCCCCTAGGGGTTGCAATAGGAGGGAAGAGGAGGAGCTAGGAAGGGGGTAGTTGCCCCAAGGCTGCCGCCAACAAGGGGTATAGGGAGGCCAGGAGGATCCATAAGCTAAGGATAAATTTGATTACCGGAAACAGTCACACACAGTTTTCAGGCAGTTGAAAAGCAATTGTTTGAATACATAAGGGCTTGGCAGGCGGGAGACATTAAGAACTTTTTGTAATTTATTCCAAAGTGATGGTAGGAAGGAGCTGATGGCAGCTGCACCATGGTGACTTCTTGCTCGTGGTAGCTTGAGGAGGACAAGGGAGGAATTCTGTAGGCCATATATGCCAGTTGACTATTCGAACAGATTACAGATGTAGGGTGGGAGCTTGTTGGAGAGCACCCCAAAGATCCACATAAGGGCATTTATTTGCCTCCTCAGAGGGAGGGATGGCCAACCTATTGCCTGGTACAACAGGCAGTGATGAGTCCGGGGTAGCATATCGAGTATAAATCTCAAGGCTCGATGGTAGAGTGTATCAAGCTTCTGAAGTGCATACTGGGGGCAATGGCTATATAGAAAATCTGCGTAATGAAGCAGGGGTTAAAAGGTTGCTTGAACCAGCCACTTCCTGGCTTCAAGGGTGACAAGATGCCTTATGCAGAAGAATATGCCAAGACGCTGTCTTAATTTTTTTGTTAACTCACACAGATGTGAGCTGAAACTGAGTTTATTATCCAACCAGAGTCCCAGATATTTGAATTTATCCACTAATTCCAAGGGTTCACCAAGGAGGGTGGTAATCCGGGGGAGGCCAGACGTCCCCAAATTATGAGGGGGTTGCGGGGAGAAAATCATGGCTTTTGTTTTTTTTGTATTGAGCAAAAGCTTGAGATTCAACAGATTATATTGGAGGGTGATAACGTCTTGCTGTAGCTCCTTATGAGCAATATCTAATGAGGGGTTGGTTGTATAAAAGACTGTGTCATCTGCAAAAAGGTGAACATTTCCTGTTAGGATGCCAGAGTCGATGCAGTTTATGTAGAGTGCGAAAGGATGGGCCCCAGGAATGAATCTTGCGACACGCCTCGTGGCAGAACTTTAAGTGGGGATAGTTCCCCTTGTGTTTTAATTTGTTGTCTTCTATTTGTGAGATAACAATGGAACCACTTTAATGCTACAGGGGTTAGGCCAATGTTACCCAGAGAATCAAGCAGAATGGAATGAACAACTGTGTCAAATGGTTTGCTGAGATCAAGGAAGAGAGCATAGGTGTGCTGTTTGCTGTCCAGGGCTTTTAACCAGTCATTAGACACTTTGGCTAGAGCCGACACGGTGCTATGCTTTGGTCTAAACCCTGGCTGTGCTGGGTTGAAGATGTTTTTGCGATCCAAGTGCTCCCCCAATTGTGAGTTGACCATTTTGTCTAATAGTTTGGACAGTACAGGAAGAATCGAGATTGGTCTGTGATTGTTCAAGTCTGTGGGGTCTCCCGACTTGAACAAGGGGACAATGTGCACAATTTTCCAGCTAGGTGTTAGCTCCCCTTGCATAAGCGAGCAATTAAATAGATGAGTGATTGGAGCTGATAGATAATAGAACCCTGCTTTTAGAAAGAAGGGTTCTAATGAATCTGCACCAGCACTCTTTTTGGTTTCCAAGGAGAGGAGAAGGTCCTCCACCTGCTTAAAGGATACTGGCAGGAAGTTGAAGGGAGGGCAGCTGGTGCTGAGGGCAGAGGCAGGGCTGGTACATACACTAGTGGCACTTGGGCACATAGTTTGCTGACAGGAGAGGCATTGAATGCAAAGCCTGTAGTAGCAAAATGATTATTAAGTTGATCGAGGATCTCAGACCTGCCTGTATAAGACTTATTGTTTGCAATAATCTTGGCCAGGATTGGGGTGGCAGGGGAGTGTCCTACGACCTCTCAGGATTTGCCAGAACTTGGCAGAGCAATTTTTGTGTTTCTCAAAGGTAGACTGAAAGAACTGTGATTTTTCGGCCCTGACCAGTTTAGTGCAGGCGTTTCAGGCTACCCGAAAGGAGAGCCAATCTGCATCAGACTGTTACTTTCTTGCCCTTTTCCATAGGGTGTCTCTGGCTTGCAAAGCCCTTTTTAGGGATGGGCTGAACCAGTCAGGTGCCTGTTTTCGTGATTTGACCTTTCTTAGGGGAGCATGTTTGTTTATTACCCTTGTTAAGAGATCCTGAAAGATGCCGAAGGCTTCGGTCACAGAAGGTGTGAGATGGAAATCCTGCCACATGATATTCCTAAGATCAGGCAGGGAGGCAGAAATGTTTTAGACTGCGCTTTAATCTGAAGGTAGAGGTGGAAGGGAGGTGTGGGGAACACCTGATGCAGGCAACAGCGCAGTGATCACTCAGATCATTATGAAAGACCCCTGTGTGGGAGATGTTATGTGGCTTATTGACGAGCATAAGGTCCAATAAGGAACTACAACCAGGGTTTTTTTATTAGGTCGGGTAACCTCAGGGGTGATCTGAGTTAACCCGTGCTCATCACAGAAATCCTTAAGCCTGTTAGATCAGGCGTCATTCCAGTTGAGATTTAGGTCCCCCATAATAATGCATTCAGTGTTTGCAATATCCAGGAGGGAATGGAAGTGTGGCAGTAGACTGAGACCAGCGGCAGGCGGCCTATAGCATGCAGCTACCAATAGGGCCACTCCAGGCGATAGTGTTAACCTGAGGGCAAGACACTCAGATTCTTTGGATATTGATGTGCGGACAATGTCGGTAATTAGGAATTTGTCCTTGACATATATGGCAACACCACCACCTCTAGTCGACCTATCACACCTGTGTAGGTTGTAGCCAGGGATGTTGATTGTTTTGTCAGATACGTTGCTTCTAAGCCATGTTTCTGAGAACATTGCTACATCAGGCATAGTGTGTAACACCCAGGCCTGGAAGTGGTCAGTTTTGTTGACTAGGCTGCATACATTCATATCAGGAAGCTCAACCGCTTTAACTGTGAGAGCTCCCTGGAGCCGCTAGCAGGCAGGGGCTGGGTTTAATTCCACCTGCCTGCACAGGTAACAGCAGGATTAGCAATTTACTAAGCCATTTACAAGAAACCTCAGGAAGGCTTTGCTAGATTGCTTAATGTGGGCATTGGAGGGGCAGTGAAGGGTGGTCATGGTAAATATCGCTACCCTAGCAGAGAGATAGAGGGGTATCTGCTTGAGGGGTGTTGGGCAGTAGGGGATATGGAATATTCTGCTAGCATGCGGATTACTGCCTTTAAAGGGCAATGACTGAAAAGCTAATGCTATCAGAATTGGTTCCTGACATGTAGTGAAGTTCTGGCAGATTGTAAATTTCGGTGAGACCATGTTAGGCTCCAAGGATAGATGGAGGATGCAGCCAGAGAGGAGGAGGGTAGTCTAAGGGTTCCAGCTCAGGAATACTGCATGGCAGTAGATGCACAGCACACCAGATTGAGAAAGGAGTAGGATATTTTAGCTAAGGACAAGGGATTACCAGGAGCTTTGTGAAAGTGGGACTATACAGGAGAGCAGTATAATGAATAATAGGACTAAATTGGGGAGCAGGGGAGAACGCTCAGGTGGAAGAAAGCAGAGTAAGACTAGACTGTCAGGTGAGGAGCAATGCAGAATGAAGCACAGATGAGGAAAACAGAGGTGATGTCTTTAAGAGGAGGCTGGAATGCCAAGGGAGTGGCTTAGAGTGCAGCTGTAAGGTAGGGAGGAGGAGGGCTATTTAATAGCGGCTGGGGTGGAAGGGCAGGACAGAAAGTACACTCCTGGGAGAGATTAAACTCTCGGGAGTTGAGCAGCTTCCCTGTGCTTCAGTTTAAAAAAGGCGCCACAGGCAGTGCTCCGAGAATGGGCCAATCGCCGAAATGCAGCGAGATGGCCCTGCCAGTGACATGCCCCCCTCCGGATGAATGGTAGCAACAGCAGCAAATTCAGCTTGAACAGACCAAAAACTGCAAGGCAGTTTCTTCAGCTACTGGGCCATGTGGCTGCAGACACAGGCACAGTCTTGGGGGTCTAGGTTCCAGATGAGAAACGTGCAGTGCCACCTCAGGGCACATTGGTGCCAAAGGAGTGACCTCCTCTCAAAGCTGATTCCAGTAACAAAAAACGTTACTGCAGGCCCTACAGTGATGGAAAGAGAAAGCCAACCTAAGGGAAGGGGTTAGTTTCCACCAAGAGTCCCCATTCAGTGGTTCTCGTAACAGATGCATCACTACTAGGGTATATATATTTTTTTTCCAATTGTTTAACCAGGAGTGGCACACTAAGCTGAAAGCTTGTTTACAGGTGCAACCTGGGAGCACAGGGAAGTTAAGTGACTTGCTCAGGGTCACACAGTATGCAAGTGGGGGCTGTGGGATTCAAACCCTGGGCTCCAGATTTGCAGCTCAGAGCCTTAAACCACTGCGCTATACTGCCTCCCTAATGGTCAAGTGCAGAGTCACTCCAGCATATCAGTCTGTTGGAACTCAGAGCAGTGTTGCCGGCCCTGCAGGATTTCGCCCCAATAGTGCAGGGAAGGGTGGTACAGATCAGAACAGACAATACCACCACAATGTGCTACATTTACAAGGTCAAGCCCTCTGTGCACGGGGGCCATGAAAAATATGGAGCCTGGCCTACTCCTTAGGAGTTTCTATTCAGGCCATCCATCTTCCTTGGAAGGACAGCACCCTGGCAGATGCACTGAGTCAAGTCAACCAGGCCCATCACGATTGGGCCCTCAACAGATAGTTGCTGGAAGTAGTTTTCAGAAGGTGGGGTACCCCAGAGATGGATCTCTTTGCATCCCACGATAACCACCACCTGCCACAGTACTGTTGCAGGCCTCCAGCCCAGGGTACAATCCCTCTAGATGTTCTTGCCTTGGATTGGTCAGGGATGCACCTGTATGCTTTCCCTTCCCTCCCTTTGGTGTTCAGAGTTCTGATCAAGCTCAGATCCATACTCATACTAGGATTCATGCTAGGAATTTTAAGATGTACAGAAGGCTGCAGCCCATGTAAGTACATCTCCAGAATGCTGGTAAACATTTATGTTGGTTAAGCAAATATTTATCAAGATTTGTTTTAAATGTATCTAGGTTATTTGTTTTTAAAATGAACTTGGGTAAAGCATTCCATAATGGAATGATTCTCTGAGTATAGAAATAACGTCTGATATCTGTCCTAGGGTACGTTAATGATAGCTGCTATTTGTGACTTCTCAAATTACATTCCCTAATGTTAAAGGCTAATCCAAGTTGAGCCATGAGCTCAGAGTCTTTGGAAATCTATCCCAGCCAGCATCAATGATCTGTATGGCACCAGATTGGGCCAGGCAGCCATAGTACTCTCTGCTGCTCTCCATGTATGTAGCCGAACCAAAACACCTTCTTCAGAGGCACAACCTATTAACCTCTAGCCAAGGGACGATCTTACTCCGAGAGGGCTCTTGCAGTAGGTAATTACATATAGGACTGATGCCGACTAGCGCCAGGACAACGGAAAAGTTCTAGCTAGCAGTCCCTCTGGCCTTCCAGTTCTTTCTCGCCGTTGGCTCATGTTGGCGTCTCGCGTAAAGTTCAACGCTAAATAAGTGTACCGGTAGTTTTCACTGTCTTTTTTTTCGATTCTTGACTAAATCATCAGGCATTAGTCGGTGTATGTCATCCCTACACCTTCCGAGCACCAAAAATAAGTGCGATACAAATACGTGCAGCCTAGCAATCGGCCATTCCTAGTGCCTCTTCTGTCTAGGCCCAGATCATCAGGTGGAGAAGTGACAGCACTGCCTTAAATTCAGTGCCGCCACCCACAGACGGAGGCAGCAGTCCCTGGAGGCCCACATACTAAAGAAGAAAATGTCCTCTGTGGAGAAGGAGTTAAAAAAGCTCCAGCAGGCGTCTACTTTCCCCGAAGAACATCGTAAGAAGAAAGACAAGGAGAAGCACCAGGATAAGGGCTCCTCATCCATCGCGTCATCTTCGGGAGTCGCTGTGCTATAGGTAACGTCCCCTTCAGGGGACTGCTCCATGACGGCCACCTTGAGGCTTCCAAGGCAGCTTGGCCCACCGTCTGGCTTGCGCTCAGGCCCTTCGGGTGCCTCCGGGCTATAGGAGGCCTCCGCTCTCAGTAAAGCCACCACCGTGTGGCCTACTGGTTCGAGTGGCTCCAGTAAACCGGACGTCAGCTCCTCTGATGCCCGCACGGAGACGGTTGATAAGTCGCCCGACCCTTCGGGGCAGCGCACGGCCCCTCTTCCACCCGACCAGGCCGCTCCTCCCTCATGACCTGCCTCGGGTGATGGGTCCGATAAGTCGGATGTCGGCTTCTCCGGCGTCCGCCTGGACTCCGCTGATAAGTCGGACGTCAGCCTGCCCGACGCCCGCACGGCGACTGAGCCGACGCCGGACCCTCTCACATCCGCCGTTCCCGGCTCCCCGTAGCCTTCACTGCCCTCCGGGGACCCTGGGTCTCCTCAGCCTGACCCCGGGGAATTTTCCCCTCCATCCCCAGGCGATGCCAAGGTTCCTGCTGCATCCCCATCAGGCCGTCCGCCCGCTGGGCCGACTGACCTGACGTCGGTTCCCTGGATGCCGGCTCCGACGCCGGTCTTGCCGACGCCGGGCGACATCCCGCTTCCGGATGCCGCTCCAGCGCCGGGCCTTCCGCCCACCGGGCCTTCTGCTCCAGCCTGTCCGTGGGCCCTCCAACTGGGCCGTCTCCAGCAGACCCCCCCCAGTTCCCAGGTATCCGACCCTGTCATATCCGATGCCGTCTTACTCGGCTCCGCAGTATCCAACGCCCTATTCCCGGCGCCGGCCCTATCGGCCGCGGTACCCGGTGCCTCAATACCCAGCGCCTGGGTTTCCCACCATCGGGTTATGGATACAGCGCCTTCTGATTATAATCAATACCTGTATCCCCCTCCTCCTCCTCCTCCACTTCCCCCTCAGCCGCCAGTGGACTTGAAGGAGACTCTGGCCTCCTGGTGGGCTGAGGCCAAGGCTCAGCTCACCAGAGAGGTGGAGAATTGTCTCACAATGACGTTGCCAATTCTGGCTCCCGTACGTCCGTGACGACAGACTCCCTCCCCACCTCTGGACACTAGGGGTGAGCCCTCTGGTTCCAGGGTGGGGTAGGATACGCTTCCCCAAAGACCTTCCAAGGGGTCTATTCCTCCCCCACACTGGGAGAGGGAGTCTTCCTCTTCATCTTCTTCCTCCTTGGACACCTCAGATGACTCCGACAGTTGCTCTGAGCCGGACGATGAGCCACGCTCTCCGTCTAAGCCCAGGCCTAGGACTCCTCCGAAGTCTCCTCTGGAGGATCCTTCCTTTACGGAGTTGCTGCACAAAATCCGGGAGGTTCACAAGTGGCATTCCTTGGAACCGGATCCACAGTATAAGAAACTCGCTGAGCATCTGGATCTGCCCGAGACAGCTCCTACCTTGGTGCCACCCTGGATTGAGTCTCATGCCAATCTTGTTTCCACTATTTGGAAGCAACCGTCGGCTTTAGCCCCACTTCCTCGGAAGTCGAACAGGCTATATCAGGCTCCCGAGGGTGTTGACTTTCTAGATTCTCACCCTCGAGCTGATTCAGTCGTGATTAGCGCCGCTCATGGCCGGACAACTAACCCGAAACATCTGAGCTCGTCTCCACCTGACGAAGAATCCCGTCTTCTGGACCAGTATCGGAAGATCTTTGCTTCTTCCACTCTGGGGAATTAGGGCCCTAAATTATGTCAGTCACATGGGGGATTACCAGAAGGCGATTCTTAGTGAGGTGGAATCCAAATTGGACTCCCTTTCTGACTCTCAAGTCAAACAGGAAGTGGCTGACCTCGTCTCCTCTGCACGTTCGGCCAGTCGGCACATGCTTCTTGCTACATACGATGCAGTGGACACTGCTGGTAGGAGCTCCGCTTTTCGCCGTAGGCTTACAGCGTCATGCCTGGCTCCGTGTGTCAGGGTTGGTCCCGGAAGTGCAGTCCGCTATTCAAGAAGCGCCCTTCCGGGGTTCAGTGCTGTTCGGTGGTGATGTCAAGGACATTATCACCGATCTGCAGGAGAAGGAGACTGCACTGAAGTCTGTGGGCTCCATGCATCACCCCCATCAAACACAGTGCCATCCCTTTTGCAGGCGGAATCGGCAAAAGGCGAAACCCCAGGGAAAGCAGGCCAATAAATGCTGGGCCTCTCCAGCTGCCAAGCCCCCTCCGCCCAAAAAAAGCAGCGGGTGCTTCAGCTGTGACGCTGCCCCACACCACCTGACTCCTTTCCTCTCCCACAGCCTCTGGGCCTTCCAGAGGAACCGGTAGGAGGGAGGTTTTCCCCTCCATCTCCCGGGTTGGGAAAGGATAACTTCAGATTCCTGGGTGCTCCAGCTGATCGCAGAAGGACACTCAATAGAGTTTCTTCAGAAACCCCCTCGACACCCTCCCCCAAGGTCGTCGTACTCTCGGGAACATCATCTTCTGGTCCAGGAAGAGATTTCAGCACTTTTGCTGAAGGAGGCGATAGAACCCGTCCCCATTCCTCTTCAGGGAATGGGGTACTATTCCCATTTCTTACTGGTCCCGAGGAAAACAGGGGACGTGAGGCTGATTCTCGACCTCAGCTCCCTGAACTTGTTCGTGGAGTACAGGAGGTTCAGGATGCTCTCGCTGCAGAGCTTCCTGCCCCTTCTGCGGCCGGGACAGTGGCTGTGCATTTTGGATATGCAGGATGCCTACCTGCATATCCTTATCCGCCCTTCCCACCGCAAATACCTGCGTTTTGCGTTCCAGGGGGACCACTACCAGTTCAAGGCCCTCCCATTTGGTCTTTCTTAGGCGCCCCGGGTGTTTACCAAATGCCTTTCAGTGGTATCGGCGTACCCAAGGGGTGCAGGTTTTCCTGTACCTGGACGATTGGCTCCTGGCGGCCCCGTCCAGGGAGGAACTCCTGTGCTTCCTTTCCCTTACCCAGCAGGTCTTTGCCTGCCTGGGTATTACCATCTACTGGGCCAAGTCCCATCTGAACCCGTCCCAGAGGCTCCAGTTTATCGAGGCGATCCTGGACACAACCTCTGGCATGGCCTTCATGCCACCGGACAGGGCTACCACTCTCCAGGCCCAGGTCAGCCTGTTGTCCAGCCACAGGTGGGTCAGCGCCAGGTCAGTCCTTCGCCTTCTCGGGCTAATGGTGGCTGCGATTCCGACAGTCCCTCGCGCTCGGCTTCACATGAGAATCTCTCAGTGGATGCTTCAGTCTCAATGGGATCAGCTGGTGGACAACCTAGATCAACTTGTCCTGGTCTTTACTCCCATGGCTCAGGACATGCAGTGGGGGATGGTTCAGGAGAACCTCTGCAGGGGAGTTCCCTTTGGTCTCCCTTCCTCCTCGCAGGCGTTAACTACGGACGCCTACGGCAAGGGTTGGGGAGCCCATCTCGGTCCTCACAAGACCCAGGGCTCCTGGTCCAAGCTCAAGAAGTCTCTTCACATCAGTGTCCTCGAGCTAAGGGCAGTACTGTATGCTCTTCAGGCTCTGCATCTTTATCTGTCTCCCGGTCACCTAGCTGTACAGACGGACAATATGTGTGTGGTCTGGTACATCAACAAACAGGGAGGAACTTGTTCCTACACCCTTTGCAGAGAGGCGATGCGAGTCTGGGATTGGGCAGTGCAGCACAACCTTCACCTCACGGCATCTCATGTCCCGGGGGTTGAGAACACGCTGGCAGACAGGCTATGCCGGTCATCTGCTCTAGCTCACGAATGGGAACTGGATCAAGGGGTTGCAGACAATTTCTTCCTGCACTGGGAAACTCCACAGGTAGACCTGTTTGCTTCCCCTCAAAACACAGAACTTCCCGTCTTCTGCTCGCTCGCTCCAGGGTGCGGCATTTTTTGGAGAGACTCTCTGTCTGTAGACCAGAAAGGCAGATTTGTCTATGCCTTCCCCCCCGATTCCACTGATTATGAGGGTCTTGCAGAAACTTGGTTCGGAAGGAGCTCGAATGATTCTGATCGCTCCTTTCTGGCCCAGGCAAGTTTGGTTCTCTCTTCTGCAACAGTACTCAGAAGAACCTCCTCTTCCTGTCGCTATTTTTGCTGACCCAGGATCAGGGAACCCTGGTCCATCCAGGCCTCAAGTCCCTTCAGTTGCCGCAGCGTGGCTCCTACAGGCGTAGCTGAAGCCGATTCGAGTCCCCAAGTAGCTGAGATTCTGGTGGAGGCCAGGAAACCCTCAACCAGATCTACTTATGCCATGAAATGGAAGCGATTCTCTATTTGGGCTGCCTCCAATGATGTCGAACCCTTCTCGTGCTCTGTCGGCCGACTTCTGGATTACCTGTGACACCTCTTCGATCTGGGTCTCAGCCATTCATCCTTAAAGGCTCACATGGTGGCCATTGTGGCCTATCATGTCCCCTTTGCAGGCAGAATGTTTGCTCAGCTGGAGGTCTCTAAGACCTTTTTGAGAGGGGGTCCTTCACTTACGACCCCCTATCCGGGTTTCTGACCCTTCTTGGGATCTGAATTTCATTTTAGAGAAGCTTACTCTGCCTCCCTTCAAGCTGGCAGCCTCAGTGGACCTAAAGTTCCTTTCTTGGAAGACTCTCTTCCTAGTGGCCATTACTTCTGCTCGACAGATTTCCGAGCTTCAGGCCCTGATGTGTAAAATCCCGTATCTGATTTTTCACAAGGAACGTGTGGCTCTGCTTACCAACCCTAAGTTTCTCTCTAAGGTGGTAGCGGAATCGATGCTGAATCAATCCATAGAGTTGCCTGCCTTTTTTGTGCAGCACTCCAATCATGGAGAGTACCTCCTGCATACTTTGGATGTTCACCGAATTCTGAGATACTACACCAACAGGACGAAGGATCTGAGAAAGACTGGTCAACTGTTCGTCTCTTTTGCTCATAAAAAAGAAGGCAATGCTGTTTCTAAGCAATGCCTATCGAAATGGTTGACTCATTGTATCACTTTCTGTTATGACAAGTACAACAAGACCCTGCTGGGTCAAGTTAGAGGCCACTCTACCAGAGGGGTTGCTGCCTCTGCGGCTTGTTTCAAGAACGTGTCAGCAGCTGACATTTGTGCAGTTGCCTCTTGGGCTTCTGTCCATACCTTTACAAAACATTACAGTTTAGACATTGCCTCTCGCCGTAGAGCAGGCTTCGGGCTGGCTGTTTTACAAGGCCTCCTTTCCTAAGGCCTTCACAACCAGAGGATCTACTTCTGAGTAGCTTTCCTCCTCCCGTTTGCTTCTCCTTGTTCCAGACTGCTTGGGACTCAATCCTGTATTTAATTACCTACTGCAAGAGCCCTCTCGGAGTAAGATAGTACAGTTACGTAAGAACTTACCGTAACAGTAGATCTTCGAGAGAGGCTCTTGCAGTAGGTAATACCTTCCCGCCTTCCATCCCCCTAAGCTTTTTCAGCTCCTTTTCCAGGAGGGGAAATATCCACTTCTCTCTCTGCCTTTGCCTTGGCCTTTGAGCGGAAAGAACTGGAAGGCGGGCATGGGGGACCGACCCTTTATACTGACGCTGGTCACCTGACGTGGGGGCGGTCCCCTGCCAGAGACTGCTAGCTAGAAATTTTTCCGTTGGGTCCTGACGCCGGCCGGCATCAGTCCTATATGTAATTACCTACTGCAAGAGCCTCTCTTGAAGATCTACTGTTACGGTAAGTTCTTACGTAACTGTACTATCCTGTACCCGAACCTCAGATACCTCAGACTCAAGGCATGGCTCTTGAGGACTTAAGAGTTTGCAGGCTTGCATCTCTCAGAGAGTGTTCTGGATGTTCTCATGGGATACTGGAAACCCTCTGCTAAGAAAAATTATACCTCAAAATGGAAAAGGTTTTCAATTTGGTGTTCCACCAATGATGTGGTACCAGCACAGGCAGGGATTCCAGCTTTGCTGGACTACCTTATCCATTTGAATTCTCTAGGCTTGCAGCCCACTACCTTAAATGTCCATCTGGCCTCGGTATCTGCTTACATCTCAGCTGGAAAGAATGCCTCTACGGCATCAGATCCTATTTTCAAGAGGTTCTTCAAAGGGCTGACTCATCTGCACCCCCATAGGAACCGGTGCCAGCTTGGGACTTGAATGTCTTAAATGTCTGTATAGCCAAGCTCATGGGTCCCCTTTTTGAGCCTATGGCCTCAGCTCATTTGAAATATGTCACCTGGAAAACAGTTTTCCTGGTGGCAATAGCCTCTGCTAGAAGGATCAGTGATCTCCAGGCTCTGTGCATTGATCAGGACTACGCTTAATTCCACAGAGACAAGGTAGTCCTGCAAACAAACAGGACATTTCTTCCAAAGGTGGTTTCTGATTTCCATTTGAATCATACCATTACCCTACCAGTCTTTTTCACTGAACATTCTAGTTCAGGTGAGCATAGACTTCACAGTCTGGATGTTAAACTAGCCCTTAGCTACTACATGACAGCTACTAAGGACCACAGGCAGGACAGAAAACAGCTGTTCCTGACTTATGGGGATGTTGGAAAAGGAAATCCAGCATCTAAAAGGTCCATCTCTCACTGGATAGTTCAGTGTATTCAGTTTTGCTACTCCAAAGCTGGAAAAGAGCCCCCGGCAGGCCTGATGGCCCATTCCACAAGGGGTACAACTGCTACTATAGCAGCAGCCAGAGATGTCCCATTAGTGGAGATCTGTAAAGCAGCTACCTGGAGAACAGTGCACACCTTCACAAAGCACTATAGCCCGGACACCAAGTCCAGAGGTGATGCCAGGTTTGGCACACCAGTCCTGCAGAGTGTTTCCAAAGTAGGTTCTGTGCCCACCTCCAAAGGTACTGCTTCGTAGTCTGCAAGAGTTAGGAATATTGGAGAATTCCTGGGGTGAGAAGAAAAAATTACTTACCATAGTAATCTTGTTTCTTTCAAGGTATTCTCCAATATTCATAACTCTCCCACGCTGCCTCCCCTACCAGAACCAGTGGCATGTACACTCCAAGCTGAGCAACTATGTATGAGGGTGCCACACACTAGCATATCTGTTTTTTTTGAGCCTCTTGGGTATTGGTTTCCCCTTCTTTAGGTGATTGTGGCATTCGGGGGGGATTTGTGTGTTTTCCCTCCAGTTGGAGGTTTATTGAATAGTTTAGTGTTATTTTTAATACTATATAGATATAGTTCCTTATGGGGCCTGTCTTGCAGGCTTCCATGAAATTGAAGTGTTAGAATGTAGGCAGTTGATAAGGGCAGCATTTGAAAAGTGACTTGAGCCAATGATGATTCCATCATTAGCATACATTCTGTCTCCGGGCAGTTCTATCTTAAAGGCTGACTGCGTGAGTTATGAATATTGGAGAACACCTTGGAAGAAATGAGATTACTAAGGTAATTTTTTCTTTACCCCTTTTAACTGAATAAGTGAGGCCATTAACATTAAACATCAGAATGTTGGTAGATGTAGTACTCATGGTGGCTCACATAATAGACCTCCTCTGTAGGGGACCCCCAGATCGGCCTGTAGCACTCTTCTAGTGATGGAGGAGAAAAACACAAAAAATTGTTTCCACTCCAAGCAGAGTTCTAAATAAAACAGTGGCCAACTGGGCCAAGAACAGGCAAACTGTAAACAACTTCCAAAGGAAGAGAATGTAAGTATACATTCTCTAGGCACATTTGGGGGGAGGGGGACAACCCGGCGTTTCCATCCCCCCACAACCGAGTCGGTAGTGGTGTAGCTTACCTTGTTACAGGGGACCCTACGTGAGCCAATCCAAAGACAAAAGAGCTCAAAAGAAGAAAAATCCTCTGCACACGGAGCATAAACCAGAGAGTTCCCTTCTGCCCACCCCCAGACCATGGTAACAACTTATAGTATCAAATGTCCGATACCCTGAAATAGACCTATTGAGTCACCGTAAAGGCAATAAGGAAGCGGGGGATGGGGTTCAGACCCATCTCTGAGCAATGTTAAGCAGTAAGCTAAGGCACGGGAAATTCCTGACCCTGCTGCACACCGCAGACACAGCAGCAACAGTGTTAGAAGCCCCCATATAGAAAAAATATCAAGTGTATTGTGAGGCAGTATAGTCTTCCCAGCATACCCAGGGGAGCCATATCAAAGTACAGCCCAGAGCATCAACCTTTGAAAGAGCCATTGACTTCTCCACCTGCCCTCAGGGCTCTTTGCAAATGTAACATATAAAAGTATGAAGTGTGGAGATAGATGCTGATCTTACTTCAAGAGGAAGCTCTTGCAGCAGGTAACATCTAGGGCTGAAGCCGGCAGGTGTCAGGCCCCACGGCAAACTTCTTTCCAGCAGTACCAAGTGGGGACTGCACCCGACGTCCCAAGTGGTATAAGAGGTGGCGGTCTCCAGTGTGCCCCAGTTCTTTTCCTGCTGTCGACGCGCGATCATCGGCTCCATGGCCCGACTCTCGCCATTTCGACCACTGTTCATTTATATTGTTCAAAAATCAATCATTTTGCTTCTAGCATTCCTGCATGTCTTCTCCCTCAACCAGGCACACGAATAAGTGCGCCTGTGGAAGACAGATTCCCTTCAAGGATGGCCACGCAGCCTGCTTGTTCTGTCTAGGCCCGGACCATGACATCCTGTCCTGCTCCCACTGTCAGGCCTTCAACAGTCGGACCTGCATCCGTTGCCAGAAGTCCCTATAGGCCTTTCTCAATCAGTAGCAGTTGACAGCCATGCAGAGGGTCTCCTCCTTAGAAAGGGGAATCATCCCACAAAAGCTCCGAAAAACATCACTCTAAGCCCAAGAGGAAGCGCAGAGAGAGGGATAGAGAAAGGGAGAGGTCCCATTCAAGGTCGTGATCCTCCGGCTCCCATACCACCTCCAGGTTGGAGTCATCGGGCCACGATTCCCAGCTGACTATCGTGAAAGCCCTGACTACCTCCTACGGTCCGGCTGCGAAGGAGAAGACTGGGTCCTCTGCGATGCTCCAGCCTATCAAGATCTGGCCTCCTGCTGTGTCTTCTGGCCAGTTGTCGGACCCAGGTAAGGTCCATTGTGCCCCCCCCGGTCAGTCTCAGTATGCAGCACTGACTCCTGGGAGAAGGCAAAATCCTCAGGTCAGTTGGCAGGGAGGTCAAATCCTCAGACCAGTCGACAGGGAGGTCCTCCTCTCTCCCGCCGAAACAGGCTGCTAAATCATCTGAAAAATGCCATACTCCACTGTCTGACAGGCGTCACCATGAGAAACCCTCAAAACCCACGTCGGACTCGCACCAATATCGGTCTGAGGAGGGCACCACCAAGTCCGCTTTACCACCTCTGCCTGCTAAGACACCATCGCCCTACAAGTCCTCTCCTCACTCTGACACCAGGGCGGATGACACACTGATGCCAGAAGGACCTGGGTCCGACGGTCCTGATGCTCATGATACCCCATCATCACCCCCAGTTCGCCCACAGATGCCGATAAGACCAATGTCGGTACTGGCACTGGTACCCCAGGCCCATCGCCAGACCCGGCTCCGGGTTCCCCGAAACTAAACCTGAGCCAGGTCAAGGACCTTTTCTCTCACTGGTGGGAGACAATTAAGCCGGACGTCCTCCCATTGAAACCCACTCTGGCTACACCGGTTGAACCGAATCCAGCACCAATCCCGGGCGAGGGTACCCCACTCGCAGATGATGTGGCTCTGCACCCCCACTCGGACGAGGATAGGGGCAAGCAACCGACACCTGAAAAGCCATGCAAGAGGGTAGCCAAAAGAAAAAGCCACAGGTCCCGATCAAGGAGCCCCAGTTCTTCTAGCTCCTCGGACAGGCATTGTCACAAGCGCAGGAGGCGACGCTCACCTTCACTCTCCGATGATGACTCTTACCATCCGTTGGACTCCTCCACCTTGTCCTTCGAGGAACCTCCTTTGGGGGAGCCCAAGTATATGCCAAAGTCACCTCCAGACGACCCGTCCTTTATGGAGGTTATGAAGCACATTCAGGCCATCATGGGATGGGACATGGAGGTTCTGGACCCTGACCGTATGAGACTTGCCAAGTACCTCAGGTAAAACGATCCCAAGCCTGTAGTCATTGCCCCCCATGGTGGACACCTTTGAGGACATCACGCAGGCCACCTGGCGACACCCTCATTCTTCCACAGCCATCCCTAAAAACTTGGACCACTTATACCGGGCTCCCAAGGACCAATCCTTTTTGGCTGAGCAGCCTGCCATGGATTCGATGGTTATCTCAGCAGCTCATGACCATTCACAGAGGCCCAAACATCTGACCACCCAGCCTCTGGACAGAAAGTCAAAACAGCTGGATTCCATGGGCAGAAAGGTGTACTCATCTGCCACCTGCAGCATCAGGAGCTTAAATTTCCTGACCCATATGGTCCAGTTCCAGAACGCCCTTTGGGAACAAGGAATGGGAATCTTGCAGGGTGTGCCCGACTGCCCCAAAAGGCAGACCTCGCTAAACTGCTACAGATTGGTTCAGACGTAGGCATGCATGTGCTACTGTCTGCCTACAACTCTGCGGACATGGCGGCAAGGGCGACTGCCACAGGTGTTTGTTTACGGTGCCATTCGTGGCTCCGTGTATCTGGGTTTGTGCAGGATGTCCAATCTAACATCCTAGGCACACCCTTCAGGGGCTTCATCCTCTTTGGTGAGGATACAGAGAAAATTATCAACAGATTACAGGATTCTGGTAAGGCCGTCCACATCGTGCAGTCCATGTACCGCCTGAAATGGAGACAGTTTCGGAGGTCTCGATCTTACCTGAGTCAGTCTTCACCATTTATCACTGGTGGGTGTCTGCCGGAGGCAGGCATCCCGCAGGAGACTTTTATTTTTTTTGAGGAGGGGCCGATGCCATTGGCGCCGCCCACGAGGCTGACGTATTACATGGCGCTCACGGGTTGGCAAGTAGTGGCCGTTGGGTCCTCCTCCACTTCAGTTCTGCTTCTCCCACCATCAAGACAGTACCCCAGCTGACTCGAGACTACTGCGACCTAGTAGATACTGCGATGCCAAAGTTCGACACCGTTATACCTTCAACTTCGCCTCGGTTCTGCTACTCGGCACTGCTCCAGACTGGTAAGACCTTTCCTTTTGATTTTGTGTGCGGCGTCAAGTCTTTACTGAATTTAAGTTTTGTTACCATTCCGTCATGTCTGGTCGTCGGGACAAGAAGCAATCCAAGAATAGGTCAGCCCCCTATGCGTCGGTGTCCCTGTGGCTGACAGATTTCCATGACTGACTAACATGACGTGTGTCTCTCCTGTCTTGGCCCCCAGCATGATATGGATGATTGTGATGCCTGCTTCTCGATGGACCGTTGAGTTTTAGAACACCACACGTTAAAGGTCGGCAGGGCCCCAATGACTTTTGGGGGTCGGCGTCGCTTGTGCCGGTCCAAGCACAGGACTCTCTGCCCTACATCTAGGTCCCTTCCCGGGCTTATATGGCCCAGTGAAGAGGGAGCCTCCTCCTCTTCTAGCCTTGCTGTGGAGGAGGTCCCTATTGCGGTGCTGGAGATCCGGTCTGGCTCCATTCGGGGCCGGGCCAGGAGCACCGCCTTGGCAGTCACCTCCTTGGAGGTGCAGGCTCCCCATTGTTGGGGCCTATGGCTGTGGGTCCTGGCGCTGCCCATCAGCACTGTCTTGGATCCCAGAGCTGCACCACAAGGGGTGCGGGGCCGGATTGTGGCACCATGACTGGGGGAACCCTCGGGGCCGCCAGTCTGGAGCCCTTCATAATTGTCTCCTCCTCGGAGGCAGATGATTCTGATGTGGATCCGGGTTGGTTGCCTGATTCTTCAGAATCAGAGGGATCCCCTTGACCCAGCACCCTTGTGTCTCCCTGGGTGCCCTCTCTGGTGGCTCAGGCCACTGAGGCTCATGCGGATCTCTCAGCCACCCCTGGCTCGGGAGGCCAGCTGTGACCTTCTGGTCCCTCTGCTGCTGGTGTGGCAGTCGGGTTCTTGAGTGAGGGGGTGGCTGCCGTCCCCGGCACCATTTCCCCCTCTTAGGATCAAGATTCAGCCCCCTCCTCCTGAGGCCCTCCCGGGGGGGGGCCTGTGGAGTCGAGGAAGCCCTTGGCACAGGGGTCGAGGAAGAGGGCTTCCTTGGAGTACTCAGGGTTGAGGATGAGGGGCAAGGGACCACGGCACACTTCCATGACCCTTCAGGATCGGGGAGGAGCCGTAGTGCTGAGCCCTTTATTCTCCCCTCGAGTTCTCCCATGGAGGTCCCTCTGGATGCGGCTGGGATCTGTCTTTCTGGATCTATGCGGCCCCAGTCCCCTCATAGGGTAGCTCACCCTACAGGGTTAAGTCCTTGCCATTTCGATTTCCAAGATAGGACGGTGAATCTACAGACCTGCGGTTTTCCTCTGATGCCAGGCTCTCCTATGGATTCTGCTAGCTCTGGCAGAGGCATGTTACACCAGGTGACAGACTCGCCCATGCCTCTTCGCCCAGCTCCCCTTTTCTTAGGCCACATTGGGCCTTTGGGACCTTTGACCTGGGATCAGTTCAGGTCTCAGGCAGCATTACCTCAGTATGTTAGGGCCATGGGTGAACAGGTCTTCCGACCAGTTCCCCCGCCGCAGCCAGAGTCTGATTCATCAAGCTCCTTGACCTCCTTGTCTTCCTCCACTGAGGAAGAGGAACCTTCAGTCCACCTGTCCTCAGATGCTGATCAAGCCCAATATCAGCGCTTCCTGTTGAGGTGGGTTAGGGACTTGCTCATCTCCTGCTACACTAGGGACAATACTGAGCGTGCGATGCAGGCCCTCCTAGGTGAATACCGGGCACATCATTTGGTAGTCCACTCCTGTCCAGTTCACTTCCGGCAAGTGTCGTACAGTGCCTAGCAGCATTCATACTTCCAAGAACCAGCCACTATGGACTGCCGCAGGAGGTATTGTGCAACCCAGTAGTCTTCAGGCGCCTTGCCTCATCCACCTTCATGACTGACGCAGCTGGATACCCCTTTCGGGCTTCGATGCCCGGTCCGCGATAGGCCCCCCTGAGACCGACTCTCGAGAGTTGGATCGGTTATGGCAAAGAGTTTTCTCTTCAGTGCGGGGCCTGTTGGCAATCATCTCACATCAGGTCCACCATGCTGCCTACAACAGGCATCTGTGGGCAATGCTGGGACAAGCTCTAGCATTGCTGCCTGATTCGTAGGCTACCTGGCAAGCCATAGCCCTCTCCGCTATAGGCCTGGATTTAGCGAGGCAGCAGTGAAGGGCATCATACAATGCCAGTGAGGTCACTTCACAGCTTGCAAGGACAGCGATCTGCGTGTAGGCGGGGCGGCATGGCCGCCTGTCGGGAGTGGCTACCTTTGGCACTTTGGGTTATTTGCCTCCCCTTCCAGGGACCCATCTTTTTCTCACAGGGCGAGATGGGAGCTTCAGGGGCGCCTTCGTTGCCCTAAGGTTCAGGGGACCCAGTCTCACTCTGATCTCACGTCTTTTTCTCAAAAATGGTGTGAGGAGTTTGCTCAGTTCTTTTCAGATAAGGTTGCCTCAATCAGGACTGACGTCCGCTTGACCCACCCTAATGGGAGCTGTGATGGTCGGCAGGAGATGTCAGACACCCAATTTGTGTGGTCTGACTTCAGCCTTCCCACAATCAGTGACATTGTGATGGTCATCCGGTCATTGCATCCGACCAACTGTGGTTTGGACACAGGCCCCACACGTCTCTTAGTGGGCTGTGTGGATAAAATTGGTCCGGTCCTTGCTGAGATAGTCTGGAGGTCTTTGGAGAGGGAGATTTTTCCAAATCCTCTGAAGGAGGCTGTGGTTCAGCCCCTTCTTAAAAAGTCCTCTTTGGACCCGGATTGTCTGGTCAGCTACAGGCCTGGCTCTAACCTGCCCTTTGTGGGCAAGGTTATTGAGAAGGTGGTTGCATCGCAGCTGGATGATCATTTGACCAGCCACAATGTCTATGATTCTCTCCAGTCCAGATTTAGGGAGAGACATAGTACCGAGACAGCTCTTGTCTGGGTACTAAGTGACCTCCTAATAGCAAGAGATCGAAAGACCTGTTCCATCTTGGTCCTTCTTGATCTCTGTGCAGCATTTGACACCGTGGACCATGGTGTGCTTTTGGAGCGCTTGCAGTTTATCTGTGGGCTGTCTGGTACAGTCCTCAGTTGGTTTCGTTCTTTCCTTGAGGGTAGGACTCAGAGGGTGGTGTCTGGGATTTTTTCCTCTACATCATTCCCCCTATCCTGTGGGGTGCTGCAGGGCTCCATTTTGGCACCCATGTTGTTTGTGGTGTATGTGCTGCCGTTGGGAGAGATTATTAGGTGGTACGGTTTGAGTTTTCACTGCTATGCAGATGATTCTGAACTGTACATGTCCTTTGTGCCCGGCCAAGATGCTGCCATTTCGGTCTTTAACAACTGTCTAGCCGAAATCCAGGACTGGATGAATGTGAGTTGGCTGCGGTTGAATCCAGAGAAAACTGAGGTGTTGGTTGTGGACCCAGGTCGCCGGGAGGCGGGTTTGTTGGTGGGATCACCCTCGGGTTTATGGCTTAGGGGTGTTCAGCTAACTACCTCAGACTGGGTGCAGAACTTGGGCATTGTGTTTGATGACTGTTTGACACTTAAATCTCAGGTGTCGGCAGTTGTCAAAGCCTTTTTTTACCATCTGAGGAACATCGCCCGGGTGAAGCACCTGGTTCCTCCTGATGATCTTCCTACTTTGGTCCACGCCTTCATTACCTCCAGCCTTGACTATTGCAACGCCCTTTATCTTGGGCTACCGGGGGTTGATATTCATCACCTGCAGCTAGTGCAGAATGCGGCAGCCAGGCTATTGATTGTTTCTTCTAGGGCCAGTCATATAACGCCTGTGCTCCGCGGACTGCACTGGCTGCCAGTACGCTGGCGAATCACCTTCAAGGTCATTTTGCTGACCTATAAGGCCCTACACGATCAGGGACCTGGTTACCTGAAAGATCTCCTTTGTCCCTACTGTCCCTCCCGCTGTCTCCGATCCACTGATGAGGGATTGCTGGAGATTCCCAGGGTTTGTTTATAGACATCTGGGGCCAGATCTTTTAGTTTTATGGCCCCAACCCTGTGGAATTCTCTACCTCGTCAGGTGCGAGATTGCCCGACTGTCCAAAGTTTTAAGGGGGTGTTAAAAACATTTCTTTTTAGCCATGCGTATAATGATTTTTAATGTTGCCATTTTGGATAAATTTTTAACATTGTTTAATTATTTATTGATTTTTATTTATGTTATTTACAGGCGCCTTGGTTTTGGAAAGGTGCCTTTTACAAATAAAGTCTGATTTGATTTGATAAGTCCCAGCCTTGAACTGGCTAGTGGAGGGTCCCCCTCCCCCCTGTTCTCCCCCGGGGGGACTTAGGGATGTTTTCCCTTAGGGTTATTGGGCCCCCTTCGGGGGTGCTCAGTGTCACAAACCCACTCAGCAGGTCAGGCCCTCTGCTCCCAAAGTGCCAACCTCTGAGCGTAGTCTTGTAAACAGTTAACAGAACAAGGTAACCCTCTTGTCTGTTTTTGTGGGTTCGAACCAACCTTTGGTCTCAAGTCTTGGAGGGATTCAAACTGTGAACCTTTCGTTAGCGTACCCATTGCACAGGCTCAGATATTTCTGTCTTCGGGGTGGCCAGATATCTTTGCCTACGGGCACCTAACCAGGTGTACAAAAATGAACCCTTAAAACTTAAATAAAGACCTCAGATTATTCTTACCTTTTTCCAGTTTGGTATCACCATTCAAGCTTATGCACAGTGTCTGCTGTAACCATATATACTCCACTTACAAAAGGAAAGAAATTCAAAGACAGACCAAGTAGGCTCTAAAATTAGAGTTTTTACTAAAATAGATAAAAATATGTAACATATAAAATACAGAACTATTATATCACAAGACATACAAATCTCTTAAAACAGGTTTTAACAGTGCAATTCCTACTACAGTAATTAGATTTGTCTCTGTCTCTCTAAATACCTGCTTAAAGTGCTCACAGATGTTTCTTGGTCAGAGTCTAGATAAAAGTGTCTCTGTGTAGTAAAACAGAATATTCCTTAAGGCAAGGCAAAATTTATTTAAAAGACGCCCAATCCCGGAAGCTCTGGGCGCCGTACAAAATAGATAAAACAGCATCAGAATAAAATAAAACATCACAAATTTTAAACAAAAAAAAATAAAATAAATAACTCAGCAAATAATTTCAAGTTCTTAGTACAATTTATGGTTTTATCCCATAAAAGCTTGGGAAAATAGGAGGGCCTTCAGGCGAGCCTTAAATATATCTACAGTGGGTGCTCCCCTGACCTCAGCCGGCAAAGAATTCCAAAGAACGGGAGCTGCGACACTGAAAGCTCTGTCACCAGCAGATTTTAGCCTCGTTCTAGGAATGGCCTGGAGGCCCCCACTAGAAGAACGGAGAGGGCAGGTAGAGGGAGCAGGTACCAGAAGGTCCGACAGATAACCAGGGCCCTGCCGTGTAGGACCTTATAGGTGAGAAGACCCACCTTAAAGAGGATTCTCCACCTGACTGGTAGCCAGTGTAATTCATGCAGCACCGGTGTAATGTGGCAAAATTTATGCTGCCCAGTAAGTAACCGGGCAGCTGCGTTTTGCACCAGCTGCAGCCTGCGGAGAGATCCCCCTGTGACCCCGAGGTAGATCGCATTGCAGTAGTCAAACCTAGATGTGACTAAGGCATGTATCAAGGTAGGGAGGTCCAGAGGCGGAACAAGGGACTTAATCCTGGCAGTATTTCTGATATGGAAAAAACAGGAACGAACCATGGAGGATATTTGTACCTCCATAGTTAAATTCCTGTCCAGAATCACTCCAATATTTCGAACCCAAGAGGAGGCCTTCAATGACACAGCTCCTAGAGCAAGTCCAGTTGCTGAGTAAGAGGCTATCCCATCACGCACTCTGTTTGACTCCACTACCAATACCTCCGTCTTATCAGGGTTCAGTCACAGCCAGCTGGAGGCCATCCAGTCAGTCTCAGCCAGGCAGATATTTAGCACATCCGCTGCGTTGGATGTTCCTGGGGCAAAGGACTGATATAGCTGGGTGTCACCTAATGATCCCTCCCAGGGGCAGCATATACACTGCGAACAACATTGGGGCCAGTACCAATCCTTGAGGAACTCCACAAAATAGGAGGCTGGATATAGATGAAGAATTCCCCATCACAACCCGTTGCCTCCTGTTGGTAAAAAAGGACACAAACCAGCGGATGACAGTACCGGTGAGTCCGCAGAGCTCCCTAAGGCGGTCAAGCAACACACAATGGTCCACAGTGTCAAATGCTGAAGAGAGATCAAGGAGAACAAGAATTGTCTTATTCCCCCAATCTCTTGCCCTGAGGAGATCATTCTGCACCTGAACAATCCCGACTGGAAGGGTTCATACAACTCATGAGTCACGAAGTACTCTTCCAACTGAAGCGCCACCACCTTCGCCAAAAAGGGAAGGTTGGATATGGGACGGTAATTTGCCTTGACCTCCAGGTCCAGAGATGGTTTCTTTAAGAGGGGTCTCACTAGTGCCTTCTTCAAGGCATCTGGAAAGACCCCCTCGGATAAGGAGCACCAGACAATCAAGGCAAACACCGTGCCTACAGAGTCAACACATCTCATTAAGAAATGTGTCGGCACCGGGTCCAGCTCACAAAAGGTGTACTTCAGATTGACTGCCACCTCAATGACCTCACTAACCTCCACTGGTCTAAACTCCCCCCAACCAGGCGGCGTGCACTCAGAACACATAAGGCGACCACTGCCAGCTATGACATTGCTGGCTGAAGAAGCCACCTGCTGGATCGTGGATACTCTGTCCGAGAAGAACCGAGCAAACTCTTCGCACTCTGTATTAGAAAAAACCCTCCCAGGCTGCAGACAGGCAGGATGGAGTAGCCTGTCTACAGCTCGGAAAAGTGTAGCTGGTCGGTTCTTCCCAGTGGCAATCTCCCTGGACAGGAACACTGCCTTCTTATGGTTGATTGCCTCCTGGTATGCACTATAATGCATACGCAGGACCAGTTTGTCCCCCTCCAAGCTGGACCTCCTCCAGCAGCATGCTAACCTCCGACTCATCCTCTTCATCTCCCCGAGATCTCCGTCAAACCACAGGGACCTCAGGTATGAAGTTCTGGGTCGTACACGGACAGGTGTGAGGGAGTTAATGGTGTCAGATAACACCCTATTATAGGTGTCAACACCAACACCTCCGACGCATGCAACACCCACACTAGATAATTTAGCTGCCGCCAAAAAACCCTCAGGGGTCAGGCCCCATAAAGGGCGACAACTCATCATCTTAGCAGGGGAAGGGCTTCTGGTGGGAGCCCCAAGCATGAACTGCACCGTGCAGTGATTGGACCAAGGTACTCGATCAATCTTGAGATTAGCAATCTCAAGCCCCAGTGAGAACACCAGGTCCAACATGCAGCCGTCCTGATGAGTCGCTGCAGTAACAGCTTGTGTCAGGCCCAGGGAGGACATAGTCTGAAGAAAATTATGACTATACCTTTGATACCCATCGTCGACCAAAATATTGAAATCCCCCAGAAAAACACATCTGGGGGATTCCAGCGTTCCGTCGGTGATGAATTCAGCGATCTCCTGCAGGAAATTCCCCATCAGCCCAGAAGGGCGATAGATAAGGAAGATCCTGCAGCCCGCACCTGATCCCCCACGAACAGTCACACATTCAAAAGAACCTGGAGTTCCCACTGGGTGCACGGTGAAGGCCAGGCTGGATCTAAAAAAGATAGCTATACTGCCACCCCTGCGTTCCACTCTGGGGCAGTGCACCATGGTATACCCAGGAGGGACTGCGGCCTCAAAAACTGGGCCCGCATCATCCCCAACCCAAGTCTCCGTAATGTAAACCAGATCGACTGAAGAAATCGAGTCCACAATAGTTGCTGTGTTATTTCTAATTGATCTGGCATTGCATAGCACTGTCCTCGGGGGACTGGAGGGTGAGGCAGCCCCTCAGGTTACCTGACCACTTGGTCTGGTGGATTCCCTGGAGATGGGCACCAACCACATCTGGCCTCTCCCAGGTGCTCGTCGTAGCCCAGGGCACCTTCTGGACCCAACAACCTCTATCCTGCCGCCATCCAATATGCGTGGGGCGCCCCACTGCCCATGATCAACTCGATTCCTTCTAATCCCCACTTCCCAACAGCATCTTGCCGTGGTGTCTGAAACTGGGAAGGGGATAAAAGGATGTAGATCGTGCAGCAGGGAGCTCCCATACATAATGCTGGTCCCCATAGGCCCTCCCATATAACCCTTACACATCCCTAAATATTAAACTCAGGATACAACAAATAACTTTATCACAATTAATCATGTGTAACCCCCCTGCAAATGGGGGTTCCCAAAAGACTTCCAGGAGCTTGCTTGAATGCTCCAAGCCTGAATGGTGTTTGGAGTTTAAGCCATTTATCAGTGAGTGTTTTTAGAGCCTCTGGTACTGTCTCTTTAAGAGCTGTCTGCAGACGTAATTAGTTTGTATGGGGGACTATGTGTTTCTTTGATTGAGTACCACTCGAGCTGCTGCCAATTCACTCCATTTTTGCAGTCACTAGGAGTGCAAAGGGAACCTATCTGAAAGATGTAACTGTTTGCCAGAAATAATTTAGAGTAATAATGAAAATACAGTTTGTCTAACCTGCTTTCTTTGCAGTCAGAACTGTGTTTGCCTAGTTCCCATTCTAGTTTTGAACTGCTGAACTGGACCAATCAGTGTGGGGTAAGCTAGCTCTAAAATGGTGCCTTGGACGAATCAGAACTTGACTCATAATCTGAGCCAGCCACAAGAGGATTGTATGGGCAGTGACTCTGGGAGATGTAGTTTAGACTTGCGCCTTTTGGACCAACAGCAGCAGTCTATTGTGAGTGACAGCCAATCCAGTCAAGAACTGGGAGGAACTCAAAGGAAGTGCCCGGTTTTGTCTGTTGGAGTTTCAGTTTAGATCTGGCAGTGAAGGGAAAAGAAACCCTGTGCTCCTTCAGTGCACAGTTTCAGTCAAAAAACGTGTGTAAGGCCCAGAGTTCCGGTCTGCAGCTTGTGTAACTGCTTGTTAAAAAGAAAAGAATCAAAGGATCTCTGAAGAGTAGAAACCAGGCTCACCCTGTAGAAGACTGGAGAAATTGTTGAATTGCACTCGGTCTGTCAGGAACTGAATCTGCTGTGTGTTCTCCCGGGTATTGTGCAGTAATTGCGATCGGGATAGAGAAGCAGCCTGCCTGGTATAGTACTTTCTTTTTTTTACCATATAAATGTGTGAAGAGTCTCGTGGAGCTCAAGAGTAGCCCTGCTGACGTTGAAGGACCCTATCTTGTTTGGAGGTCGTGAGTACTAATTCAGGTCGCCTCCTGTTGAATTGCCACATTAAATCCAAATGGAATCACTGTACTGCTGACTGTTTAAACTAATTTTTCTTTTCACTGTGTGAAAGGGCCCTACCAACTGCCACGGTTTGGACTAGCCACTAGGGCTTGGGTACCCAGGGACAGTAACTGGTAGGGATAGGCCTGTGCCAGAGCCATAGGTAGATAGTAAAGGATAAGCTAATTAACCTGATTTCCCTGTCCTTGTTATATCCCCTAAATAAATCAGAGCTGCTTGTTTCAGCAAAGTTATACTGCCTGAGGTATTTGTCTATGTTAAAGTACTGTACTGTGATTGTTGCACTGTATCTTATTTCACAGGAGGTCCCAGTGCCGGAACTAGTCCTGGGGGTAAGTGTATACTGTGAAGGTAATTCTGATATATTGTGTGGGCCACTAGTGGGAAGAAAGGGGGGTTGCAGTGTCCCAGAGGGCTGTGACCAAGTAAGTTTAACTATTGCAAACCCTGACCTCTGGGTGGAGGCACCCGCCATTAGATCCAGGCCCCTCAACCTGTTAGTGGCAAATCAGGCAGGGGTAGTAGCCCCTGGGATAGCGCCATCTAGGGGTTACACATGCACAATTAAATAACAACTAAAAAAGCCTGCCTAGCTCATATAAAACAAACAAATATACTAATACAGTTAATAAATCTCAAGTGCAAAATAAAACTGCTTCACAATAATACTAAACCATCTGCACTATCCCCACACCAAAAATGAGTTCAAATACTAAACAGTGAGGCAAAAGACACTAAGTCTCTTTCAGTACTTATAAAATTATGGGGAGTAACTTGCCCTCACAAGCGTTTTCAACTTTTCGCGCCACTCACACTACGGCGCTTGTGGCCTGCGATTAAGTAGCTTCACAATCCCCACCCTCCAGATGACAAGAAGCAAACTGTATTTGCTAGCCCCTTTGTGTGAGGTCACCTAGCTCCTCCTCTGTCAGAATATATAAAAAAATATATCTATACAAAAACAGGATGTCTTTTCAAAGTATTAAATTCTGTAATCCTCAGCACAACTCATTTTCTCTTTCAAATGACATTTCTTTGATCTATTGATCAGCTTCCCCTCTCACACAGACATCAGCATTTATGATTTTCGCACCAGTTTGCTAAACCTGGTTTCCTCCTCTAACATCATAAACTTTTTTTACGATTTCCCTCTTAGCAACTACAGTTATAATTAAAAAGTCTGAAATTAGCTGCAGGTCTTCCAGGTAACACCTTATATCTAAAACCTGTGTGTGTGTGTGTGTCATACTCACATGCTGTTTCAGCATTTCTCAAGAGAGACAGTCCATAACCCATTTTTATATTACAAAAAATGATGCAGTGATCAGAACCAGCTGTCCAAGTGTCACACTCGGTACTCACCCACCAGTGATGAATGGTGAAGATTGACACAGGTAAGCTATGAAAATTACATACCTACCGTAATTCTTGATCTTCCTGTGTATCTTCATCATTCATCACTGAATCCCTCCCACCTTCCCCTCTTGAGGCCTCAGTCCCTGAGACGTGCCGCCTCCCTTCTACCCCAACCCCCGGAGTTCTCCCTCTACAGCGTTTGTTTGGGGGGTCTGTGGGCGGGTCAGGGTTTGACGAGTCTCAAACTATTTGGGTTCTACTTCCTGGGTCTCTGGGGGGCCCCTCCTCTACTGGACCCCATGCTTGACCCACTCTCTGGGTCTGTTGTTCTGAGGGAGGTGCCTCAGGCCTCCTGGGATGCCCTTACCCTTTCTCCATACTGTCCTTTTTCTCCTCTTCCCTCCCCCCTTAAACTTCTTGGTGTTTCCGGGAGTCGAGAACTGTGACAGTCCTCGATCTGTTGGAATTGAGACTTGGGGGTGGCCTCTCCCTGAACTCTGTGGTGCAACCCCCTGTTTTTCTTTGTGCTCCCTCTTCAACCTCTGAGCAGTGCTGGCTCTGCCTAAGTCTGGGGGCTCAGTGGTAAAAACTTGCAGCTCTGCTGCATTCTTGCTCATCAGACCACTTAGGCCTCCAGGCTGCAGCTCTTCTCACCAGGGTTCTTATCCTGGTGTTCCTCCAGAGCCGCTTCTGTTTGTTTTGGACCAAGGCCACCCCCCAACCCCCCATCACGTACCCTATTCTTCTCTCTCTCTCCTTTCTCCTCCCTTGGTTGCTCAGGGACTGGGGCCTGCTGGTCTACAACCCTCAGGCCCCTCCTCTTTCCTGTCCTCTTGTCGGCATACTCTTTTTCAGTTCACTCCTTTTCTTTTACTGTCTATTGGGCTCCCTTGCCCCGCCCTCCTTGCTCTTTACTTGTTTTCTCCTGTCTCTTCTTAGCACATAACTGAGGTGGAGGAGGACCCAACGGTTGTTACTGGCCAACCCGTGAGCACCATGTAATACGTCAGCCTTGTGGGCGGCGCCGATAGCGTGGGCCCCTCCTCCAAAAAAAAATCTCCCACGGGGTGCCTGTCTCCGGCAGACGCCCACCAGTGATGAATGGCGAAGATACACAGGAAGATCAAGAATTATGGTAGGTACGTCATTTTCATTTTTTGTGGCCAAGGGGGTCAACAGCCTCAGCAGCCCCATTTTCAAGCTCAGCGGAGAGGCTTCAGTCAGAGAAGAGGTCCCAGGGGATCCTCAGGCTCCACCTCTCACCAGACTAAACCAGCCCATGCCACCTTCCCTTCCCTTCCAACAGCATGACTTTCGGAGCAGCCCACCTCTCCACAACGCCTTGTTGGGAGAGTAGGTTGGCGGTCATTTCTCTTTTTATCCAGACGCCTGGAGACAAGTGACCTCTGACCACTGGGTCCTCGAACTCGTAGAGCACAGGCATTCTAGATAGTTCTTAGATATTCCTCCGGACAGGCCCCCAACCCCATCCCATCCCATCACACCATGGGAAATGCAGGCCTCATTCATCAAGAGATACTGGCCTGCTTTCCAAAAAGGCCATAGAATCAGTTCCCCCAAGCGAGAGGGGCACTGGATCTCTGGGTTCTATTCTCACTTCTTACTGGTCCCAGTGAAGTCAGGAGACTTGAGGCCCATCCTTGACCTCAGCGACCTGAATCGGTCGGTTGAGTACAAGCACTTCAGGATGGTTACCCTTCAGAGCCTGCTTCCCATGGTCTGTCAGGGAGACCGGTTAGCGTCTCTGGATATGCAAGGCGCCGACCTTCATATCCTGATAGCCAAACATAACAGGAAATACCTCTGATTTGCTTTCCAGGGCAGGCATTTCCGGTTCAGGGCATTGCCCTTCGGCCTCTCATCGGCTCCGAGGGTGTTCACAAAGTGCCTGGGGAAGGGGACACTACGTGTTTCCATACCTGGATGATTGGCTCCTTCTAGCCCAGTCCAAAGAACAACTTCAGAGTGCCATTCAGGATACTTACACTCTATTTCGGAGCCTGGGGATCACCATCAACTCAGCAAAGTCATCCCTGATCCCCTCACAGCTCCTGCCATTCATGGGGGCCCGCCTAGACACGGTCAAGGGAAGAGCTTTTCTGTCGCAGGACAAGGCAGAGCGCATTCGGGCTCTATCCAGGTAGATCTATTCAGCCTCCACTGTGCCAGTCAGACTTCTGCTCCGGTTGTTGGGCCAATGGCGGCATCCATCGTCACAGTCCTTTTATGATACTCCGGATGAGGATAATCCAGTGGACCCTTCGGGTCCAGTAGGACCAAAGGTGGGATGACCTGGACCTGCCAGTCTCTGTCACACTACCAATTCACTCAGAACTACTCTGGTCCTGGTGGATAACATCACCTGCCTTGCAGGAAGGGACTCTCTTTAGAGGGAAGTTCCCGACCAGGTCCTTACCATGGATGCTTCAAATTCGGGATGGTGTGCCCATCTAGGCATACACAAGACACAGGGATCGTGGTCTTCGACCGAGGAGTCCCTGCATATCAACGTCCTAGAGATGAGAGCTGTTCTCTATGCTCTCCAAGCCTTGGACATGGAGCTCAAGCCAGGACACCTCCTCGTTCAGACGGACAACGTCGTGTTTTTTTTACCTCAACAAACAAGGAGGCACGCACTCGTATCCCCTGTGCAGGGAAGCTATGAGGGTGTGGGATTGGACCATAGCCCATCAGATACCTGTCTCAGCGGTCCATGTCCCCGGTGTTCAAAATACACTAGCAGACACCCTCAGCAGAACAAGGTCGAGGGCGCACGAATGGTTGGTTCTCCAGTTAGTGGTCGACAACCTATTCGCCACGTGGGGGACACCAGAATTGGACCGTTCACTTCTGCCACCAACGCAAAACTGCCCAGTTTTTGCTCGCTAGATCCTGAGCCAGGTGCTTCCTGGCAAGACGCATTGTCCCTCTCCTGGAAGGGGAGATTCCTGTACACCCTCCCCCCCTTTTCCACTCCTTCAGAGAGTTCTTATCAAGGCGCAGACGGAGGGGACAACTATGATCCTCATAGCCCTGCTGTGGCCCCGTCAAATTTGGTTTCCACTATTGCAGCAATTGGCTGTGGCTCTACCAGTCTCACTTCCCCTGAGCACTCTCTCTCAGGACAACGAAATCTTGCGATCCCTGCATCTTCACGCACAGCTCCTGAGGGCTTAGTCAAACTTCGCTTTGGAGTTTCAGACAAGGTTGCCGAAGTCCTGGTGGAGGCCAGAAAACCCTCCATGAGAGCTACATATGCCATGAAGTGGAAGAGGTTCCATCTTTGGGCCACGGGGCGCCATCTGGATCCCCTGGCCTGTCCAGTTAACATCATGCTGGAATACCTGTTGTCCCTGTAGGAGTCAGGATAGAGTTACTCCTCCATAAAGGTACACATGGCTGCCCTTTCTGCCTACCACACCCCTGTTCAGGGCAGAACGGTGGCTCAGTTGGAGGTGACCCGCACTTTTCTCAGAGGTATACTCCACATAAAGCCCCCCATTTGGGATCCTGTTCCCCCTTGGGATCTTTTGTTCATTTTGGAGAAGCTGACCCTTCCCCCATTTGAACCTGCCATGGATTGCAAGCTACGTTTCCTTTCCTGGAAAACGTTATTTCTAGGAGTGTGGATATGTTGTTCTATCCACACTTCTTGGCATGTCCCTTTCCCCTTTAAATCTTGCTGGAAGTCTTCAAGCTGGCTTCTCCCACCCACCTGGGTGGTATACACCTCGGCTGTGCCCCGTGATGCCAGATCTTCCTTTCCGCTGGAAGATACAGTGCCTCCCTCGTGCTCTGCATCTCATAGGTCCTGGCTTCAGATACTTCGGTTTTACCGAAATTAAAACTTGTTTGAGTTAGCGATCTCGCTTTTGCGTCTTTCATTATGGAAGAGAAATCTTCTCCCTGATTTCGCCGTTGTCCTTGCGGCCAGAAAATGTTGCACACCGATCCCCATCTCACGTACATCTACTGCCTAGGTGTTGGCTATGACACCTCATCTTGCAGTTTCTGCTTGGCCTTCCATCCCAATGTTCTGCACGACCGCTCGGCACAACTTATGTTGGGGAGACCAGAGAAAAGGAATCCTCCGTTAAAATCTAAGGAGGCTAGGTGAGCAGTTTCCACGGCCGCGGGCTCTGCCGAGCAGCTGGAACAAATGAAGGTGTTCAAGGAAGAAGCCGCCCGCGCTTCAGCCAATCAAAGCTTTTTTGTTCCCCTCAACCTAGGCTCCACCTTCACGGGTTCCTTTAAGGAGCTGTGCCAGTCTCTCCCCACCCGGGGAGAGGCACCTGCAGGCTCGCACTCCTCCCGCCCTCGGAAGAGAGATAAGGAACCTGGCTCATCTTTGTCTAAGTGAAGGTGTTGCTGGGACCGAGAGTGGTCTCAGTCCCAGGAGCATGCAGTCTCGACCTCTGTCGAGATTGCTTCTTCGGTCGCTGGCTTCTCGGATCTCCCGTCTGGCCAAGTGACCAAAGAGACGGCCGACGAGGTCGATATTATCATCGACCTTTTGTCGCCGGCCGTGGCCGACGACTCCTTGGAAAGGACACCAGTCCCTGTTTTTCCCGATGAGGAGACCCAGCCAGCTGGTGTCCCCATCGAGAATCCAGTTCCGGACCCCCAGGTTTCACCGATCCCGGTGTCTCCCAATCGACTGAGTCAACCCCCTCGATGTCGATCAAGGTCCAGAATTTCCTCGGCCGAACGACCAAGGAAGAGCCATAAGCGCTCTAAAAAGAGGCGTCACCACAGGTCGTCCTGTTCCTCCTCGGATGAGGAGAGGCTCCAACGGAAACTCCGTCGGTGCTATGAGGACCTTATGTGGCAACAGCTGATTCTGATGGGGCAGAAGCCAGCTCCGCCGTCCACCCTGGCCATTACTTGGCTCTCGCCTCCTAGGCTGAAGCCAACCCCCTCGGAACCAACACTCTCGGTTTCTTCCCCCACGGGGATGGCCCGTCCACCGGTTCAGCCTTTACTGGTCGCTCCACCTATTTTGGTGGAACCACCACCCAAGCAGCCCTTGGGAGGCGCCTGCTAGAGGACCGTGCAGACTGGGCTTCCTGGCGTCTGTATCGTATGTCACCCGTCCATCCTCGAACACGACTCTTGGGACTCCGGACGTCACGGGCTCCACTCTCATCCGGGAGATGATGAGTCATCCCTCAGTGTTCGTATGGAGGAAGGCCCTTCCTCCTTCCAAGGGATCCTTCTCCTCATCTCTGATTCTACAGGGATGCCCCTGGAACCCATCCAGAAAAAGGTGGAGTACCCTCTCACGGATATCCTTAAGAGAGGGGATACTCCGACGGAGGTCTTTGCTGTGGCTGAGGCTATCGTTGGCCTGGCACTTGAACTATGGCAGCATCCTGCCTCATGCCCAGCACTGTCTGCCCACATGGCCCGCAAGTATGCAGTACCCATAGGGTCCCTTGCGGGGTTAACAGAGCACCCTTCGGCCAAGAGCCTGGTGACCGCCTCTGTGTTCAGGCATATGGGCAGTTCAGCCAACACTGATCATCCTCCTGACAAGGAGTCCAAGAATTTGGACCATTCGGCAAGGAAGGTCTATGCGACCTCTTCCTTGGGCCTTCGTCAGGCGAGTTCGGCCGTCATCATGGCACACTTCTCTCATGTCCTGCTAGGGTCATTAGACGAAGTCCTCCCACATCTCCCCGCGGACATGCAGACTACAGTCAAGCAAGTCCGGGACCAGGGCCATGCTGTTGCCAAACAGCAGCTCCAGATGGCCCTGGACATCGGCGATTCTTGTGCCTGCTCGATGGCTGCTGCAGTCACCTTTCGCCGCAGGGCCTGCCTGAGGCTTTCCTCCTTCCTGGCAGATACTCAGCACAAGTTAGCTGTTGTGCCCTTCCTTGGGACCAACCTGTTCAGCCCAAGAGTGGCCGGTCACCTACAGTGCATAGAGCAGTCCAATGCCACCTTGGACGCTACTTCTGCTAGAGGCTCTTCGGGCAAGAACCGGCAGAAGAAAAAGAAGAAGCCCTTTCAGCACTCTTCCCCTGCGGCCCAGCAGTCCTCCCACCAAGGAGGACAGCAGCATTAACAGCAGCAGGCTCAAGCTTGGCGCCCTCGGCTCAAGCCTGAACCCCAACAGGCCCATAAGGGAGGCCGAGGCTCAGGTCCTGCAGCCTCCTCCTCCTCCTTCAAGCCTGCTCAGTGACGGAATGGGGGTAGTCACCCCTATTCCCGTCATGCCAGCTCTGGGTCTTCCTGTGGGGATCCGGCTCCGCCTGGTCCGCTATCACTATGGACAGGTGGGTTCTAGAAGTGATCGGTCAGGGACTGCCTCTGGAATTTGAGCAGTACCCTCCCAGCCGAGCCCATGCCCTTCGGGAATAATGGATCTCCGCAAACACCCAGTTGGCTCTTTGGGCCGATGTTGCTCAGCTCCTCCTCAAGGAGGCAGTAGCTCCAGTGGTGGATCTGTCTGCAGACCCAGGCTTTGTCTCCAGGTATTTCCTGGTGCCCAAGTGGATGGGGGGCAGGCACCCCATTCTAGATCTCCATGACCTGAATCAATATCTCAGGTCACGCACCTTTCGGATGGTCACTCTGAACCAAGATCATACCATCCTTGGAGCGAAACATGTGGTTTTGTTCACTGAATCTGCAGGACGTGTTCCTTCACGTCCCAATCCGTCCATCCCATCAGCGGTTCCTCCACTTTAGGGTCGAGGGGACCCTGAACGAGTTTCAAGCCATGCCATTCAGCCTGTCATCGGCCCCACGGGTCTTCACCAAATGCATTGCAGTGGTAGCAGCCCATCTACGGCATCAGGGAGTCAGAATCTGTCCTTATCTCGATGATTGGCTCTTAGCAGGTTCCACCCAGCAAGAGGTGGAGAGGGCCAGGGATCTGGCCCTCTTGACCTGCACCCAACTTGGCCTCCTGATCAACGAGGCCAAGTCGGAACTCGTGCCGTCTCAGGTGATGGGCTTTATCGGGACAGAGCTCGACTCTTGTCAAGCCAGCACTCAACTCCCAGTGGACAGGGTGGAGGTTCTCTCCACCTTTGCCCAATCATTTCTGGTTGAGCACTTGCGCCCTGCCTGGGACTTTCTGCACCTTCTGGGTTACGTGGCAGGTGCACCTCAGTGGTCTGATGGGCCCGGTTGCACATGCACCCCCTCCGATGGGAGCTAGCCACCCAGTGGACTCAGCATCATGTTTTTTTCGACCAGCTGATCATTATAACCCAAAGGATGTGGGACGCTCTCCAATGATGGACCGCCCCAGACCGGTTGCAGGAAGGGATCCCATTTGTCCGCCCCGAGTCAATGGTCGTTCTCACGACAGATGCCTCTCTCATGGGCTGGGGAGCTCACATGTGGGACAACAGGGCCCACGGGTTCTGGATCCCCGAGGAGTCCCGATGCCACATCAACCTGTTGGTGCTCAGAGCAGTCAGACTGGCACTGTCAGCTTTCGCTCCTCAGCTCCGGGGTCAAGTGGTTCAAGTCCAGACGGACAATACCATGACCATGTACTACCTCAACAAACAGGGCGGCATGCACTCCCATTTGCTGTGCAAGGAGGTGCTCCACATCTGGACACTCGTAAGCCGGTTGGAGGCAGATCTCCTAGCCATCCATGTGGCCGGAGCCTTGAACCAGCTGGCAGATGCTCTCAGCCGCATAGGCCAGACATCCCACGAGTGGTCTCTCCATCCAGAGGTAGCTTACAGCCTGTTCTCCTGTTGGGGCAAACCGATGGTGGACCCGTTTGCCTCCAGGGAAAACACCAAGCTGAGACTGTATCATGCCCACCCCTCTCAGCAGGGGGATGCCTTCTCGAGGCCGTGGACCCCAGGCCTCCTCTACACCTTCCCTCCATTTCCCTTGATCCACAAGGTGTTACTCAAGGTGAGGAGGGACAAGGTGAAGGTGATTCTGGTTGCCCCAGACTGGCTGCGCCAGTTCTGGTATCCAGATCTTCTCAGCCTCAGCTGCAGGCCCCCGGAACGGCTTCGTACACCCCCGGGCCTGTTATCTCTCAACCAGGGGAAGGTCCTTCATCCGGACCTTCAATCCCTGCACCTCACAGCCTGGTACCTGAACGGCTAGAGTTCCTGGCTTTGGATCTTTCCGAAGATATTTACAGCGTGGTGGAGGCATCTAGAAACGAGTCGACCAGGAAATGTTATGACTTCAAGTGGAAAAGGTTTTCCATTTGGTGTCAGGGTCAGGGTCTGGACCCCTTATCCTGTTCTGTGGCCAACATTCTTGACTACCTTTGGTCTCTCTCTCCAAAGGGGGTCAACGGTCATCGACCCTTAGGGTGCACCTGGCATTGGCGCAGGAGACAGTGGTCGGGTGCTTTTTCAAAGGCCTGGATCACATATCCTCTCCGGTGCGTGAACCTCCACCTCCATGGGATCTACTGCTGGTTTTGTCAAAGCTCATGGGCAAGCCATTCAAACCCATGCACAAGTGTGAGTTGTCTCACTTGTCGTGGAAGATGGCCTTCCTGGTGCCTATCACGTCAGCCAGAAGGACAGGGGAGCTCCTGGCACTTTCGGTGGACTCCCCTTATCTGGTCTTCCACAGGGACAAAGTTGTCCTGCGCCCCCACCCGAAATTCCTTCCGAAGGTGGTGTCAGAGTTTCACCTTAACCAGGTGCTGACTCTGCCGGTATACTACCCTAACTACACCTCGGATGCTGAGTACAGGCTTCATACCTTGGACCTAAGACATGCTCTTTCCTATTATAAGGAGAGGATGGCAGAAATTCACTGAGGTTCGCCAGCTGTTTGTCACCTACGCTGAAGCCACTTCTGGCAGACCTGCAGCCAAATGGACCATTGTGAGATGGATTACCTCATGCATAGGTCTGTGCTGTCAGTTAACGGGCAAGTAGCCTCCCAGAGGGATAAGAACTCATTCTACCTGCCATGCTGCTACATCAGTGGCTGCTTCCAGGGACATCCCCATACAGGAAATCTGTCAGGCTGCTACCTGGAAGTCAGAATAACACCTTTGTCACCCACTACCACATCGACCTTGAGTCACGCCCGGATGCTGGTTTTAGGGCCTCGGTTCTCCAATCTCTGTTTCCTAAGTAGGGGGTGTGCGCCTTGCCTCCCTCCTCCTGGAGAACTGCTTGGAGTCTACCAAGAAGTGTGGATAGAACAGTATATCCACGCTCCTAGAAGAACAGGTTACTCACCTGTAATAGTAGTGGTATATGTTGTTCATCCACATGCACCCATCCGACCTCCCCGGCTTCGGGCACACAACCTTGCTTCCAGCGGGCTAAGATCTGGCATCACGGGGCGGAGCCGAGGTATATACCAACCGGGTGGGTGGAAGGAGCCAGCTTGAAGACTTCCGGCAAGATTTAAAGGGGAAAGGGACAAGCCAAGAAGTGTGGATGATCAACATATACCACTCCTAGAACTACTGTTACAGGTGAGTAACCTGTTCTTTTAGTTGCAGTTACTTCTGCTCTGAGAATTTCCGAGCTACAGGCCCTGATGTGTAAGGAGCCTTTTATTGTGTTCCACAAAGACAGGGTAGCTTTGTGTACCAATCCTAAGTGTCTCCCAAAAGTTGTTTCAGAAATGACGTTGAACCAAGATGTCCAACTACCTGTCTACTACCTGCCCACTCCAGTCGGGGAGAGGCACTTCTCCATACCTTGGATGTTCATTGCATGTTGCAATATTATTTTTCCAGAACCAGAGGGATCAGGAAATCTGATCAGTTGTTTGTATCTTTTGCTCCACGGTCCTTGGGTAGCCCTATATCAAAGCAGACTCTCTCCAGATGGCTGGTGCATTGCATCACTTTCTGTTATCATTAGCATGACAAACCCCTATCGGGCCAAGTAAGAGGTCATTCCACGAGGGGAGCTGCCTGTTTTGCAGCCCTCAAAAAGGTCTCTGCTTTGGACATTTGTGCAGCAGCCACATGGCACACGGTTCACACCTTCGTCAAACACTACAGTTTGGATATTGCCTCAAGATGCCGTGCCGGTTTCGGCCTGGCGGTCCTGCAGGGTCTGATCTCCTAAGGGTTCCCTTCCTTCCTTTTTTCCTCTCCTACCTCCCATGGAGTTGTCTTCAGCTTATACTGATTGGGACTCAGTCCTATATGTGTTACCTGCTGCAAGAGCTTCCTCTCGAAGTAAGATAGTAGCGTTACGTAAGAACTTACCATAACAGTAGATCTTCAAGAGAAGCTCTTGCAGCAGGTGTTCTTCCCACCCTCCTTCCCCCTGGAGGTCTCCCGCTGCATGTGTCTAGCGCCATACTGCCTATTTGCTGGACGAGAAATTGCCCCTCATTTTCCTGGATGGTTTTCAGGCGATCCGACTGCTGGTGCAAGAACTGGGGGCATGCTGGGGACCGCCGCCTCTTATACCATGTGGGACGTCAGGGGCGGGCCGACGGGGGCAGTCCCCACTTGGGACTGCTGGAAAGAAGTTTGCCGTGGGGTCCTGACACCTGCCGGCTACAGTCTTATATGTGTTACCTGCTGCAAGAGCTTCTCTTGAACATCTACTGTTACGGTAAGTTCTTACATACCTGTACTTTACTTCATAAAGCAATGTCTTATAAAAATGAATGACAGTAGTAAAATCCCCAGTATCAGTTGCATGTCTCTTATCATTAAAGGAATAGCATAAACAGAGTTAGATGGGAAAGTTTAAACCAATGGAGACAAAGGAGCAGAGATCGCTCTGGCTGGGTACTCCAGTCACCCACCTGCAGAAAACCCAGATTAGAGATGAAAAGAATTAAGGCTTCTCTTAAGATGGTACTGCCTGAACTGAAAGTACATACTCTGCGTCCTTCAGGTGGCCATCATGGACTTTCATTTGCTATTTTCTAGCCTGGCAGTATTGGAAGAAAGGCTTTGAGCTCTGTCATGGTCTGGGCAACTGCTGTTTGTCCATTTGTTCATACTCGTTTCCTGTGGACCATGGTCCAGTCACTCCTCTGTGGCTTTGGTGGGGCATCCTGTGCTGCTTTTCTGAACTGCACTGGGATTCCCCTCTCCTTCATGGCTCATAGGGCCTCCTTCGGTGAGTGATAAGGCTGTGAGCACCTTCCTCTACAAAAATTCTTAATTTAGCAGGGTATGGAGTCTGTACCTTGATTTGCTTCAGTCACAATGCTCTGATCAAATCCACGTACCGCCAACTCTATTTCTTGATCTCCATTGGGTACTCTTGATCTAGGAAAAACTGGGAACCACTATAAGAGAATTCTCTTTTCTGCCAAGCAAGTCTAAGCACTTTCTCCTTCACCCTATAGCTGGCAAACTTCATAATAATTAGCCGTGGTCTGGCATTAGGGTCTGAGGGGCACGGAAGCAATACTCTGTGTGCACGTTCTATTTTCAATTGCAAAGTCGATGTCAGGGCTAAAACATTTCTCAACAAATCAGCTAGAAAGTCACACAAATGGCCCATTTCTGCACCTTCTGGGAGCCACAGAGTATCTCTCTGAAAATGCGCCTCCAAATCAGTACATTTAGCCTGCAGGGCTTCTGCGTGGTGAATCATGGCCTCAACTGGAATACGGCATCTTCTGTAATGCCGACCCGTTGCTCTGCCTCTTCTAACTGCGTCTCCACTCCTGTAAGTCTCTCATGCAGCTTTTTGAATTTGTGGCAGTTTTCCTTATGGGAGGCTTTAATTTCTTACAGCAGCATCTCAGATATGCTCCAGATAACACGCTATGATTCATGATCTGTATATTCCTCTTGACCCATAGAACTGGCCAGAGAAACACTGTGGTCGGCATCTCTAGAACTGTGTCTCATTGATTGTAGTGACATTTTAAGCTTTTGACTGCAGTCTCTCACACAGCGATCTTCTCCCTCACTTTCCCTAGTCATTTAGAAGGTAATAAATGTTATTTTTATCTGTTCAGGAGAATTTGTTAGGATGGGGGGGGGATGGGAGTGCCTCACTCAATCTGTTATCCACCCTGTGATGTCACCGGCAGTCCTCGGCCACATCTTGGGTACGGTGTGCAGTATTGCTGCCCTTACCTAAAGAAGGACATCAACTTGCTGGAAATGGTCCAAAGAATGGCAACCAGAATGAACAGGGACAGCAAGGGAGAGCATAAGAGGATAGACTCTGAGATTTCGACATGTATTCCTTGGAGGATAGTGTGGCAGGATTGTATAAGACCCTGTCCAATTTGTTATACAGAGAGAGAGTTGCAAGCAAGGATCTATTTTTCTGTCCTCTCCTAGTCTGTCACATGTCTATCTCTTGTTCGTTTGATTGCTGTAACATAGAGGCAAAAAGCACCCATAGCAGACAGACACAGGCAGGACTGCTGTATGTATAAAGCAAATAGTCCTTTAATTTATTTATTTATTTCTGTTTCGGATTTACACCTTTGGGTCAGGGACTCATTTGCAAAGGTTCCAAGTCAGTCAATTACAGTACAGTCAAATACAGTACAGGGCGAACCAGTTAAGATAGAATCACAGGAGTTATAACAGATCATTACAGTTGATGTCACTACACAGAACATAAATTCAAAGAAACATTAGATAAGCCCGCTGTTATAGCAAAAATTAAAAGCATTTGTCAATGCCGAATGTTTGCTTGCTGGCATTGGCATTAGTAGTGTAGGAGTAAGAGAGCTGCTTAATAGGAATGGCAGTGAAGTATTGAACTGAAGCCAACCCCACCACCACCCTGCAGAGAATGACAGGCATTGGGGTGTGCCTTTGGGTCGTCGGGCATAACGGCCATGCCATTTCACCACACCCTACCCTGCAGACACCGACAAGTGTCACGGTGTGCCTTGGGGTCTTTGGCCCTTATGCTCACCCCGTTCCATCAGGAAATACGGTGAGATGGGTGCAGTATAGGAGAATGGGGTGAACTTTGGGGCAGAAGAGTTCAAAGCACACCTCGATGCCTCTCACTGGCTGCAGGGTGGGGGTGGAATGGTATGAGCATTACAGGCGACAATCCCAAGTCACACCTCTGATGTCTGTCAGTCGCTACAGGGTGGGGCATTATGGTCAGAAACCCTAACGCCTTAGGCATTCGTTGGTATTTTCACTCCAAATTTTCAACATGTTTTTTTTGTGACCCCCACCTTATGAACAGTGGCAATATCAGTGTGTTAGCTGAAAGCTGATTTTGCACAGCGACTACACCATTTGGCAACACAGGCGCGAAAACACATTTCGAACAGGATGTGAAAAATGACAGCTGTACTGTTCATGGGAAGGTGTAAAAAATGGCAATGTTGAAAATCTGCAGTGAAAATATTAAAAAAACTGAAGTCACAAGCGTGCGTAGAAACTGTGGAACGCACACCCATAATGTAATTAGTTTAGGGATTTTTTTATAGCAGATTGCCAACACAGGCATTTTGGGACCTCTGTTTATGAACAGTGTCACTGTGATTTTCTTAATCTGTCCCGAACAGTAATTTCCCACAGCGACCACGCATTTTTGCGCTGGAAATACGAAAACACAATTCGGCCATGGTGTGAAAAATTACAGCTGTACTGTTCATAAGAAAGTGTGGAAAAATGCCAGTGGTGAAAATCTGGGCTGAAAATATTACAAATTCATGAACTTACGAGGGTGCGTGGAAACTGTGCAATGCTCGCTCGTAACACAGTCATTTTATGGACTTTTGTCACCAAATGTTTAACATAGCCATTTTAAGACCTCTGCTCATGACCAGTGTCACTGTGATTTTTTCTTAATCTGTCCCGAACATTGATTTCGCACACCAACTGCGCCATTGTGCGCTACATGCACGGAAACACATTTTGGGCGAGATGTGAAAAATGACAGCTGTACTGCTCATAAGGAGGTGTGGTAAAATGGCAATGTTGAAAATCTGGAGTGAAAATATTAAAAATTCGCGAACTTACGAGCATATGTAGGAACTGCGCAACACACGCTCATAAAAGTAATTTTGGGGAATTTTTTTCACCAAATTTTCAACATAGGGTCTTTGGGAGCCTACCTCATGAACTGTGACACTGTTGTTTTCAATCAATCAATCAAAATCTTTATTTATCCAGGCGGGCACCATTGAGCAAGGTTCATTTGCAAGGTGGACCTGGTCACGAATACATCAAAGTACAGTACAGAAGCAGGTATACAAAAAGCAATAATATACAAGGAAGAAAAAGTATATACAGTGTATATAGTACAGTACAAGGTTGAAATAAATAAAAAAAAAAAACAGCATTATTTTACAACTGAAGAAGTCAGCAGATGTACAATCAACCATAGGCATACAGGGGTTATAAGCAGAGATCTTTTGAGTGAGGCAGCCGGCAACTACACATATAGGGGAAAGTGGCCATGTATGGGGTGGCAGGTTAGAGAAGTAAAGAAGAGGAGGGATATATTACCGATGACTGGGGGAAAAATTGAGCTAAAACCACAGAAAGTGACGATGGCTGTCGTGTACTTGTTTATTATGATAATGACGGAGGAGTGGTAGATAATTGAGACACTACTATGGATGGGGTGGGTCTTTAGCCAGGCTGGAGTGGACAGGGAAGGGTGGGTGCAGCAGGAAGAGTTAATAGGGAAAGAGTGAGAGCCAGGGGTAGAAACTTGGCGAGTGTCAGGATGGAAAGGGGGAGTTGCGGAATTAGTGGGCTAGCGGTGAGGAAAACATTTGCAAGGTGCTTTCATGTAGCATTTGTAGAGCGCTTTGAAGATATTCAGGCTAACAGGGCAGCTCAGCTTCAAGTTCCTTTGTAAACCGTTCCACAATGTGGGTAAAGGGAAGCTTAGAGCAGCTTTGCCGAAACGAGTTTTGACCCTTGGAACTTGGAGGGCAATTAGGGAATAGCTCTAGAGCATAGGTGCCTAACACCTCCAGGGAATACAGTCTGAGACATATGAGGGGAGCTTGTTGGTCACCGCTCTGAAGGCCCATAGGGCGGTGTTTCTGTTCCTTCTATAGTGAAGGGAAGTCCAGCCTAATGATGAGTACAGGGAGCAGTGGTGTGTGGAAAGTGGAAGGCCAGTAATGAACCTGATAGTTCTGTGGTAGAGGGTGTCCAACTTAGCCAGTGCAGAGGCAGTGCAGTGGCTGTAGAGCAGGACCGCATAATCTATTAAAGATAGGAAGGTAGCTTCAACCAGTTGAATCTTGGCCTCCTTTGTGAGCAGGTGGTTAATTCTGTAGAATAGTCCTAATCTTTGCCTTAGTTTCTTCTGTAGTTCTTTGAGATGGTCGGCGATGGAAAGTTTATGATTGAGCCAAATTCCTAGATATTTAAATTTAGCTATATACTCTAGTGTTTCTCCAAGAACAGTGGTAATTTGTGGGATAGCTCCCCCCCAGCAGGAATTGCCGCATGCAAAGGGGGGGGGGGGAGAGAAGAGCATGGCTTTTGTCTTTTTCGCATTGAGGCAAAGCTTTGTTCTATGAGCTGGTATTGTAGAAGGTTAAATTCAGCTTGGAGGTCTTCACAGGCTGCTTCCGGTGGGGCGACTCAAGTACAGTACAGTGTCGCTCTTGAATAAGTGGATGTTGGCTTTTGATGGGGTCATTGATGTTGTTAATGTAGACTGCAAAGAGGAGGGACCAAGGATAGAGCCCTGGGGCACGCCCTCAGCATAGGTTTTAATGGAGAAAGATCACCTTCAGCTTTAACCTGCTGTTTCCATTCTCTGAGGTAGTCTGCAAACCAGCACACAGATTATGGTCCAGGCTTAAGGTGCTTAGGGAGAAAGAAGCAGGCTATAATCGACTGTGTCGAATGCCTTACAAGATCCAAGAAAACAGCACAGACATGCTTCTTGTTGTCAAGGTCTAGGAGCCAATCATTGGTCACCTTAGCTAGGGCTGTTATGGTGCTGTGCTTTGCTCTGAATCCAGACTGAACCGGGTTTAATAGGCTTCTGGATTCTAAGTATACCCCTAGCTGGCCACACACAATTTTTTCTAGTAATTTAGACAAGATGGGGAGAAAGGATATCGATCTGTAATTATTTAGATCGCAGGGGTCACCTGCTTTTAATAGAGGGATGACATGGGCTATTTTCCATTGAGGGGGAGGCTACCTTGGGAGAGTGACATGTTGAATAGGTGGGTGATTGGCACCACAAGCACATGCTAGGCACATTTCAGATAGTATGGTTCTATGAAGTCGGAGCCTGCTCCCTTCCTGGTGTCCAGTTGCAGCAGTAGGTCTTTCACCTCTTTTAGAGAGACAGGAGGGAGAAGGCCTCCTCGGTAGAGGGGGACTCGTGGGTTGGTGGGCCCTGAGCTGTGCGGAGGTAATTGGCAGGAGAAGTATCAAATGCTAGCCCTGCCGTTGCAAAATGGTTATTGAGGGCTTCCAATATCTCCGATCCGTTAGCAAGAACGCTGCCACCGGACTTAATTTTTGCTGGAATGGAATTACCAGGTGCGTGTCCAGACATGTTTTCCAGAGCTTTGAAGGATTTCTTGAGGCAGAGGCTAGCTCCGAACGATAGTAGGCGGCCTTGGCTGCTCTGACCAACTTGGTGCACTTGTTACGTGCTCTCTTAAAAAGACACCAATCCGAGTCGTTCTTGCTTCTTAGGGCTTTTTTCCATAAAGTACCCCTTTCTAACAGGGAAGCTTTGAGCTCAGGCGAGAACCAATGGTAGGTGCTGCTCCTGACCCGCACCTTAACCAAGGGCGCATGCTTATTTAAAGCCTCACTTAAAATATCATAAAAAATAGTATATGCCCTGTTAACCGTTTTGGCTAGGAAGAATTCCTACTATCGCGGTGAATGTTTCAAATCGTGGACGTAAGCAAACAAATCAAAGTTGCGTTTGCACCTCTTGATAGAGAACTTTGCCACAAACTGTGGGTTGTGCATGGATCTAATGGTGGTGATTATACAATGATCGCTAATGTCTGAGAAAAATGTTCCGACATGAGAGAACAGGTGTGGCTTGCTAACCAAAATTACATCTAAGAGGGAGCTGTTGTTAAGGTTCTTTTTATTTGGGTGAGTAGGCTCGACAATGTGTTGCACCAGCCCTAGAGTGTCACAAAAGGATTTCAAGGGAGCTGATGCACTTGATAGCCAGTCGTAGTTCAGGTCGCCAAGAATAATGGTTTCCAAGAAACTGAGCCCCAGTACGGAACTGAGGTGAGACAGGAGATGAGGCCCGGCAGAAGGGGTCCTGTAGCAGCCTATTACACAGAGTGCACTGGAAGGAGAAAGTTCGATCTTTAGGGTCAAGCACTCAAATTCTTTGGGAGAGGATGATGTGTCTATGCATGCGGCTGAGTATTTGTCCCTTACATAAATTGTCACCCCACCTCCTCTTGATTGCCTATCCACTCGGAAGAGTAAATAATTTGGGATACTGATTTCATTGTCGGGGGTGGCTGGCCTAAGCCAGGTCTCAGTGATCACTAGGACGTCAGGTAGGGTGTGGCTCACCCAAGCCTGGATAAGGGTGAACTTTTTCAGCAAACTACAGGCATTAAGATGCATAAAAGACATTCCTTTGAAACCTGCCAGGTCTGATGGAGAAACAAGGGTGTCTAATGGTCCTGGGTTGAGTTCGACATTGCCTGAGCACAATAGTAAAAGAAGCAGGATTCTTTTTAAGGCAGCGAACTGTAATTTGTAAACACTATTTTTTGGGCGATAGGGGAGGCGGTGTTGATGGGTAGGCCTGTACCCACTCCTGGTGTTATACTGGCCTAGTGTTGCAGCCACTAGTGTCCTGGCAGAAATTGGCCATGAGTAGGAAGTCTCAAGTCTGGATGGGGGAGTAATCTGCAGAGGCAGCGCAGGAGATGTCCCACTCCCCGGCAGAGACAGCGGAGAAGCCCAATAGTCCAGAATGGCTACCTGAAAGGAGCTGTTGGACACAGGACAGGGAGAAGCGCAAGGGTCATTCCACTTTAGGGAGGGATGAAGGTTCAGAAGAATTGAGCTGAACGCTAGTAAAGCTAGTGACACACCGAGGAACCAGCTGTAATTTCCCATGGTAGATCTAAACACCACAACAGCCAGCAGTAAATGCCACTAGAAGCCTAGACCAATCGGTGATCAGGTGTCACAAGTTCAAAATCCTTTTGTTGGCTGAGAGGCGGTTTTGGCGCTGAACGTACATGTGGAGCAACTCTTTGCAGCTGAGCCAGTGAGGTGGTTCAAGGCTGCAATCCGGTGTGGCAAGATTGGTCTGTAGCTTTCGTTTCTGTTTCTGGCCCTGCTCCACCAGTACAGAATGGGAGTGGGGGCAGGCATTCAAGTGGATGAGCATGGTTCGGCCTGAGAAACAGGCAGAAAAACCCCGGGGATGGTCCTCAGAAAGAGAGGTATCTCAGGTCCACTAGAGCAGAAGAGGAAGTAGAAAATGTAATGTGTTTCCTCTTTAACAGAAAAGAGTAGTAGCCCTCTAGTGGCTATGTAGTATAATTTGCCAATGAGAAAAAAAAAAATATTAAATTCTTGCTTTACAAACAAGCATTTGTCAATGCCGAATGTTTGCTTGCTGGCATTGGCATTGGTAGTGTAGAAGTTACAGAGCTGCATAATAGAAATGGCAGTGAAATATTGAACTGAAGCCAACCCCACCACCACCCTGCAGAGAGTGATAGGCATTGGGGTGTGCCTTTGGGTCATCAGGCATAACGGCCACGCCATTTCACCACACCCTACCCTGCAGACACTGACAAGTGTCACGGTGTGCCCTGGGGTCTTTGGCCCTTATGCGCACCCCATTGCATCAGGAAATACGGTGAGATGGGTGCGGTATAGGAGAATAGGGTGAACTTTGGGGCAGAAGAGTCCAAGTCATACCTCAATGCCTCTCACTGGCTGCAGGGTGTGGAATGGTACGAGCATTACAGGCAAGAATCCCAAGTCACAACCCTGATGCCTGTCATTCTCTACAGGGTGGGGCGTTATGGTTGGAAACCCTAACACCTCAGGCATTCGTTGGTATTTTCACTCCAAATTTTCAACATGTTTTTTTTTGTGACCCCCCACCTCATGAACAGTGGCAATATGAGTTTGTTAGCCAAAAGCTGCTTATGCACAGCCTTTAGCACCACAGGTGCAAAAACACATTCCGAACAGGATGTGAAAAATGACAGCTGTACTGTTCATGGGGAGGTGTAAAAAATGGCAATGTTGCAAATCTGCAGTAAAAATATTAAAAAAACTGGTGAAGTCACGAAGCGTGCATAGAAACTGTGCAATGCACACCTGTAATGTAATTAGTTTGGGGATTTTTTACAGCAGATTGTCAACACAGGCATTTTGGGACCTCCGATCATGAACAGTGTCACTGTGATTTTCTTTATCTGTCCCGAACAGTGATTTCCCACAGTGACCACACATCTCTGTGCTGAAAGTGTGAAAACACATTTCGGCCATGTTGAGAAAAATGACAGCTGTACTGTTCATAAGGAAGTGTGGAAAAATGCCACTGGTGAAAATCTGGACTGAAAATATTACAAAGTCATGAACTTACGAGGGTGCGTGGAAACTGCGCAATGCTCACTCGTAACACAGTCATTTTATGGACTTTTGTTACCAAATTTTCAACATAGCCATTTTAAGACCTCTGCTCATGAACCGTGTGACTGTGATTTTCTTAATCTGTCCCAAATATTGCTTTCGCACACTGACTTCACCGTTGAGCGCTACATGTGCGGAAACACATTTGGGGCGACATGTGGAAAATGGCAGCTGCACTGTTCATAAGGAAGTGTAATAAAATGGCAATGTGGAAAATCTGGAGTGAAAATATAGAAAATTCGCAAACTTACGAGTGCGTAGGAATTGCGCAACGCATGCTCGTAAAGCAGTCATTTTTAAGAATTTTTTCACCAAATTTTCAACATAGCCATTTTAAGACCTCTGCTCATGAACAGTGCCACTGTGATTTTCTTAATGTGTCCCATACATTGATTTCGCACACCGACTGCGCCATTGTGCGCTACATGGGCAGAAACACGTTTTGGGCAAGATGTGAAAAATGACAGCTGTACTGCTCATAAGGAGGTGCGGTAAAATGGCAATGTTGAAAATCTGGAGTGAAAATATTGAAAATTCATGAACTTCACGTGCGTAGGAACTGCATAACGCTAAGTAAAAGCAGTCATTTATGAATTTTTCCACCAAATTTTCAACATAGGGTTTTGAGCCCACCTTATGAACAGTGGCAGTGTCGTTGCGATTTACTGGTCCCAAAAGGTGATTTCGCGCAGTGACTGCGAAATCACCCTTCGGGCCCGATTAACACCATTACAGTGAGAGCATTCATGAGAAGGGGTCCCAAAAACCCCATGTTGAAAATTTGGTGCAAAAATTCCAAAAAATGCCTGAGATATGCAGCAAAGTTGAAAAAACCCTATCTATCCCATTATACAGCTTACCGGCATTTCCTCAGTTCACGGTCGGCTTTGAAGAGTGTAGACGTGTTCCCGGTCCACCGAAGATCGTCGCGCTGGAGTCCGGAGGTAAGTATCGGGTGTGGGGAGGCGGGGTGCGCAGTGGGTGAGTGCGGGTGGGGGCAGAGACTGCGAGGGACCATTTTCAGTTTCAGGTTTTTTTTTTTTTTTTTTTAAATGACGACGCGGGACATTTGCCACGCTGCAGTGGGCTCCCAGCGTGGCACAAGGATGGCTGGTGGGGCTGGGGGCGTGGAGCCAATGGGGGACTGGGCACCCCCGTCGGCGATAGCATATGTTGCCACGCTGGGGTGGGCTCCCAGCGTGGCACCCTGTATTCTGGGGGGGGTGTGTGTGGAACCAGTGGAGCCGGCGAGTTAGGCACCCCATCAGCTATCGACATGTGGCCACACTGGTGGGCACCGCGTAACGCATATGGAACACTGTTTTGGGAGGCGCAGCAGCGGCGGCGAGTTGGGCACCCGTCGGCTACACAATGTGTGCGTGGGGGAGGCGAGCATGCAGTATGTGCGTGTGTGTGTGTGTGTGTGTGTGTGTGTGTAGGGGAGCGCATGAGCAGGCGATATCTTATCACTGCTTACTGAAGCGTAGCTCCCCCTTTCAACTGTACGCCACTGCATTTTGGAGCTGTCATAGACAGCTCGAGCAGGCATTGGAGAACTGCAGCCGCACCTGCAAACACACTGACTGAATTGGAAGAGGGCTGCCACACCTACGAAAATTCGGATGATGGCACTATGTTTCTTGCACATGCGTGCAAGCAAACATAAAAAGGATACTCTCCCAGGGTCAGCAGTGCTGATAAACGTCTCTAATGAAGCAAGGTAAAATGGAGTCCAGCAGGAAGAAGTCAGTGAGGCTGAGATCCTCCAATCAGAGTGCTGGCGCTGAAAATTCAGAATGTCCAAAGGTGCCAAATACCAATGTACCTGAGGGGGTATACGGCTTTTGGCTGTTTCTGTAGATTTCTGGGCCCTGCAACAAACCGGAGTTCAGAGGATCACGGCAGTTTCAACAGGAGAAAGAAAGCCTCAGGATCTGCTAATTTGCAGTAGCAAATTGTGGGTTGCTTCCCAGGACAAACTTGTAGCTTTTCCTCTGGTGGCGAGGTGCGAGCCCCAGGAGGGAACGGCACATCTGAGGGGGAGAGGAAAGGAGATGGATTAAGTAGGGGCAGGCAGGGGAGGTGTGGTTAACTCAAACAAAGAAACAGGGTGGTCACTATTATTTGGAAGGAGGAGGCTAAACTACAAAGTGGTAACAGAAACAGAGAGGAGACATCTCTTTTATCAGGTGACTCTCAAAGTCTCTCCCTTGATCAGAATGGATTCTTTGTGGAGCCCCATAGTGAACAAAAAAGTTTTCTACAAGTACTTTTGCCACAGTGGATGCCTTCTGGTCCTTTGTGGGGAAAGCTTGGGCATATCTCGTAAAATGGTCAGTGACCACCAGCACATTACTAATATTTCTCTGATCTGACTCCAGACTCAGAAAATCAATACAGACCAGCTCCATGGGTGCACTGGTGGTGATGTTAACAAGGGGGGGGCAGCCCTCTGGGGCAAAGCTTTCCTCTGTAAGCAGCGACTACAAGTTCGAATGTGTTGCTCCACATTAGCCCCCATCTTAGGCCAACAGAATCTGGATCTCATCAAGTCAAGTGTTCCGTCTATACCAAAGTGCCCCATGTGGTTGTTTAAGGACCTCAGTACTGAGTCTCGAAAAGCATTGGGCAGCACTAGTTGTTGTTTGTCTACTTGTCCCCCTCTGTCTGCTGTTTCTCTGTATAACAGTCTATTGATCAGTTTCAACTTAGGACCTTCTTTGTATAACAATGCAGTTCTCAGATCAGTGGAACGTAATTTGGACACATCTTTTCCTGCATAGAGGGCTTCTAAAGCTGATTTGATCATGGGATCTCGGGATTGAGGCCGCCGAATACTGTCATTGTCCAGCTGAGGCAGTGCACCAATGTCTGTTGCAGAAAAGTGGCAATAAGCAACAGGTATGCAATTCTCAGAGGGTCCCAAACAATCCACCATACAGTCCACTGCGTCCATGGACATTTGTTCCTCCGTCAAACTTCTGGCAGAGTGCTTGAATATCAGGTTCTGACAGTCTGACCCAGTCATTCTGGGGAACAGGCCTCCGGGAGAGAGCCTCAGCATCTATGTGGTTCAGGCCTGCTCTGTATTCAACAGCATAGTCGTAGGTAGATAATGCAGAAGCCACCTATGGCCAGTGCCATCCAACTTAGCTGAAGTCTGCACATAGGTCAGAGGATTATTGTCAGTTTTTACTAGGATCTTAGCCCCATACAAGTACTCGTGGAATTGATCAACAATGGCCCACTTCAAAGCTAGGAACTCTAACTTGTGTACAGGATAGTTCTTTTCAGAAGGGGTCAGACTTCTGCTGGCAAAGGCCACTGGTCTCAGGCCATTCTCGTGCTCCTGATACAACACAGCCCCCAACCCTTGCAGGGTAGCATCTTTCAAAAAAAGAGGTGTGCAAGAACAAGGGGGCACAATTTGAAGATGGGAGGGGTGGCTCAGAGGTCATTTAAGGAAGTATTTTTTCACAGAGAGGGTTGTGGATGCATGAAACGGCCTTCCGGAGGAGGTTGAGGAGTCAAAAACAGTGGTGGAATTCAAGCATGCATGGGACAGTCATAAGGCAATTCTAGGGGGTGGGGATAGGAAGAAGTAGGCTGCTGGTTAACTAGGATCTGCAGCTTATCCATTAGGTAGGGAAATGGGCAGACTGGGTGGGCCAAGCGGTCCTTATCTGCCTTCAAATTCTATGTTTCTATGTTTCATCAGTGTGCAGGACATAAGGTTTTGTTGGATCAGCATAGGCCAACACTGGAGCGTGAGTAAGTTGATATATGATCTCATGAAAAGCAGTCTCACAATCAGGAGTCCAGCGGGCCCCAAATACTTCATTTGGACGAAAATACACTCTTTCAGTCTCAGGGGACGCTGACTTTTTGTATCTTTTGTGGGTTGGGGGATACCCTTGAGTAAGGTTAAGTAAAGGGCGGATCTCTCTTGAACAGTCCTTGATGAAACGACGATAGTAACCACAGAATACCAGGAATCTTTGCAGTTCTTTTAGATTTTTTGGCTGGGGCCAGGTAGTCAAGGCCTCAACTTTGCTGGGGTCAGTCTTTATGCCCTCGGTGGACACTATATGTCCCACATATTTCACTGTTTGAAAGAATTGACATTTATCAATGGACAGTTTAAGGCCAAAATCTTCCAGTCAGTCCAATACTTTGAATAACCTGCTTTCATGTTCCTCCAAGGAGCTGCCGAACACTATGACATCATCCAGGTATACCAAGCACTCTAGTAAGTTCATATCCCCCACTGCACGCTCCATCAGATGCTGAAAAGTGGCTGGGGCACCCGAAATCCCTTGAGGCATCCTCATGAACTCATAAAAATCAAGTGGGCAAATAAAAGCAGTTTTTTTGCGGTCTTCTGGGGCCATCGGAATCTGATAGTACCCACTGCGGAGGTCCAGGACTGAGAACCATTTGCTACCATTTAGGCAATCCAAGGCATCCTGAATGCGTGGCATGGTGTACTGATCTGGAATAGTTCGCTGGTTCAAAGTATGATAATCCACACACATCCTGACTGTTCCATTCTTCTTTCTTACTACCACGATAGGGGAGGCATAGGGGCTTCTGGATTCTTGTATCACCCCAGCCGTGAGCATCTCCTGCAGGTGTCGTCTCACATCATCTATATCAGCAGGGGCCAGACGTCGAGATCTCTCATGAAATGGCCTCTCATCATGTAGCCAGATGTGGTGTTCAGCTCCCTGTACACATCCTGCATCCCACTCCTTCAAGGAAAACACCTGGTCCCTCTGGGTAAGCTTTTCACTAATCCTTTTCTTCCATTCTGCCGGCAACGGGGAGTCACCGAAATCAAACAAGTCAGGGGTCACTCGGTCACTCTTCCCCGGACTCTGTGCGGATACTGCTGGGCAGGACAGCAGTATCCGCACTCTGCACAGTGGCCAAAGTGCAGCCTCGCTTTACCTGAATCTCTCTATCAGACACATTGTGGACTTGAACCAGCATGAGCTCTGGCAGGCAGGATACTGGGTTTGACCAGCAGTCCCTCTGGCAATTTTCCATCGCCTGGTGCATCCAGCATCAGTATTTTATTCTTGACATCCTTTCTGATTTGGACCTCTTCTTGTAGAACACACTGTGCATTTGGTGCTAGCAGCAAAGGCTCCGGGTCCTTCTTCCAGACAACGCCCACCGGGTCTTCGGGTTACATTCGGCTAGCCTTTCTCTGATTTTCATAGGCCTTTTTGATTAAGGCCGGAATTCTGAGAGCTCACCCAGTCTTGGACCGTTGTTTTTCAGAACACATGCACTAATCACCCAAACATATGAGCATTTGTTGCAATCAACAAGGGAGCCCCATCATACAGTCCAGTGGGGGGACACAGTAAGGCTAGAGTCTCCACTTGTTTGGCCACCCCAGCCACAGAAGTAGGAAAAGATAACCAAATACAGATATAGCCAGAGTAGGGGTAGGCCTTTTCGCTCAGCCCCCAGACATGTAGTCCCTCTAAAGGTTGCAGGGGCACATCAGACAAATGCTTCTGATACCAGTCCTGAAACATGATGGTCACTTGAGAACCACTGTCCAACACAGCCCTGGTGGACACTCCATTCACTTTCACTGTAGTTTCCATGGAGGGACCCACTACTTCAGACCATTCAGGAGGCATAGCTTGAGAGGTTGCTCGGGCATTAGCCCTGGTGGCGAAACTGTTTCGGGGGGGCCCTCCTGGTAACCAGGCACAGGTCTTACGATGCCAGGCCACTAGCTTGCTGGTGACTTTCCTTAGGTTCTCTGGTAACCGGCACTCAGTCTGGAAATGTCCAGCTTCCCCACAACAGTAACAGAACTTAGTATCTCGGGGGTCTTTGGTGGGAGGGAGATCTCTCATCTGCCGGGATACTTCAGGCGCTCTACATGGCTCTTCTTGAACGGGTCGTTTACCCGAGATAACTCAAGTTCACCAACTTTATGGGGGGGTGACAGCAGCCTGTTTCAATTCCCTCACCATCTCCCGTAAATCTCTAATCTCTGCTCTCAAATTACTCTCTACCCGGGGATCAGAAGAAACGGCATGCACTCCCACTCCACTGTTGGGCTCAGGGGAAGTTTGATACAGGTCTGGCTCCCGATAAGTCTCTGTCATCCCCTTGATCAACCCTCTCAATTGATGGGTCTCATCTGGTTCACTGGGTTCAGGAGTCTGGCACAGATTCACAGCCCCCACATAGGGCTCCCACCCCTCTTTATCAGTTTCAATTTCATGAATTTCTCTCATCAATTGACAATATTCAGGAGGGGCGGCCCGTCGGTCGTGCAATTTGAGTTTCAGCAGTATCGCACTGGAAAATCTGGCTGACTTCAATATATGGTCTAAGCGGACCTGGTTCAATGTTTGTGCAGTTACTCCTCCTTTTCGGTGAGCCTTTTGTAGGTGCTCTTTCCATTTTGGTAACTAAGGCAGACAATTTCTCATTTCTCCACTGCTTGGCTGACTTGAATTTCCATAAGAGGTCTTCCCCTGTCTCTGTGCTACCAAACACCCCCTCTAAGGCGGAAAGGTATTCCACTGCAGTGGCCTCGGGACTAGTGGCCTGCAGGAACTGAATAGCTTCCAAAGCTGGGCCCCTCAAACTCTCCATCAGCCTCTTTCTCTTCTTCCCCTCAGAGCACTGTCACTCTTGTACCAAGGGTGTAGCATAGTCCATCCAAGTCTCCAAATCATCTTCCCCCGAAGGCACGGGCACAGTACCAGAGAAGAGTCTCAATCTCCGATAGGAGTCTAACTGTATTGGAAGGACAACTATAGGGGGTGGGGCCAGGATGGAGCTCTTAGATGACCCGAGAGATGTACCTGGGGACGGCAGGGGTGGGGGGGTCACTTGAGAGGTCTAACAGCTGTAGTAATTCCTGGGCAGTCCTCCCCTCTGCAGCCAACAGTTTAAGTAACTTGTCTTTAAGACTATTAGTTTTAGGGGACCCCCCCCCCCGGGGTGACCAAACCACTTTGGGCATGAATGACCCTCCATCCCTTTTGAGCACCTTCAGGGAAAATCACTGGGGGCACCCTCTCGGGGTCTATTGTAACACTGCATAAGAGCAGTACCTGCAAGGTTTGGTCGAGCAAGTCAGCCATTCGCCCTTTTACCTCTACCTTGCCCAAACATTTAACACGCTCGACAGCAGAAACAAGGTCAGCGTTTTTAATCCCCAGGGGGACATCCAACAGAAACACAGTCTTCTGGGAGTCCAATTCCTCAGCTTCACCCCACCCCATCAATTTATGCACCAGCATCTTAACGGGGTCGAGTTTTAACTTGGACGTGACATCCCCCTCCAGTCTTTCCTTTAGTTTGGACATAACGTGGTACTTCTACTCGGCCACTAGAGGACGCTAATCCCAGCAGTGCCTCCAAGATGTAACCCCCAGGTGGCACTATCCCAAGGGCTACTACCCCTGCCTGCTTAACTACTAACAGGGTGAGGGGCCTAGGTCCAATGGCGGGTGCCTCCATCCAGAGGTCGGGGTTAAGACAGTCTGATATGACTTGTCACAGCCCTCTGGGACACTCTGCCCCTTTCTTCCCACTAGTGGCCCACACAAGTTGATCACAGTACCTTCACAGTATACACTTACCCCCAGGATTGGTTCGATCAGCTTGACTCTGGGGACACCCTGTGAAATAAGATGCAGTAATACAATTGCCACTGTACAGTATTTCAACATAGGCACTCAGTTCAGGCAGTATACTTTGCAAAACAACCAAATCTGATTTATTTAGGGGGAAATAAGGGCAGGGGGAAATCAAGTTAAATGGCTTAATCACTTTACTGTTTCAGAGCACTGTGCACAGGCTAAAGTCCCTACAAGTCACTGTCACTGGGTACCCAGGCAATAAGGGGCTAGCCAAGTTTGGTGCAGCTGGTTGGGGCCTTGAAGATGAAAACAATTGTACAATACCCAATTTGTAATCCGGAGCCGGTAGGCTCGGTTCGTGTAGCCAGAGAGGGGAACAGATGAACACTTACAACTCAAGGGATCAGTTTGCAGGGAGCTACCCTGAATTTTACTCACGACTCTTGTGGCAGAACACCTTTCACACCGCCGGAGGACACAGGCCTGTGATCAGAACACTCCCAACACATTTATATGTAACAGAAGGTTACCATACCAGGCAGCTGCTTTCATATCCCAACTGCACTTACTGCCAATCCAGGAGGTCACCGTGCAGCTTCACTTCTCCTGACAGACCGAGCGCGATGAAGCAGATTCTCCAGTCCTCTACAGGGTGAGCCTGGTGGCTGGCTGCAAGCTGCACAGCCTCTTCTGATAGCAGACACGGCGGATTCAGTCCAAATCACTATGGTGAACGAGCCGCCCGACTTTTGGCCTTCCACACGCGCTTCCCGCGCGAAGACTCAACAGCGCAGAAGCCCAGATCTCCTTTCTCACTCACGGCCACAACAACTCTGCCTCCTCGGCCGTTAGGCAGGAGAATCACAATGGGCGCAACCCGACCTGATTTGAGGGTTTCAGATGCCAGTCTCCCACACCTTCCCCTATTGGTGCAAAAAGGCGCCACACTCCTGGACTTCACTTCCCAGACTCACTGGCCATATTCCCCATTGGCAGCCGGCTCCCGAGAGAGTCCTTTTCCTGGTTGGCTGCTCAATACTCCATCTTAAGCACCCCTTTCTCCTGATTGGATCCAGTTTACAGTTCTGATCCAAAATGGAGGGGCAAAGCACACAAAGTCCAGCTGCAAGAAAGGCAGGTTAAACAATTTACATTCCCACTAACACTGGAAAGGGTATGGGGCAGACAGTTACATTTCTGGAAAGTGCTCACTCTGCCCCTTTAGCAACGGCAGAAACGGAGCGGTTTGTCAGCGGCTCGAGCAGGAGAACACACAGTCCCCCCATGCAAACGAATTATGTCTGCAAGCAGACAGCTCTTAAAGAGACAGTACCAGAGGCTGTAAAAGCACTCCCTGATAAACGGCTTGAATGCCGAACCCCATTCAGGCTAGGAGCACTTAGCCAGCTCCTGGAAGACCTCTGGGAACCCCCATTTGCAGGGGGTTACATATATATTGTTCACTACCTGGGTTTTTCTATTTTGGGTTCTCGGCTTGAGTCTTTTGGGACCCACAATTTTACCTATTAGTTTATTGCTTACAATTTCCACACCAGGGGTATAGTTAGTTAGTTGCTCGTAAGAATCTGACTGGTTACACTCTGAAGCATCACAGACAGAGGTTTGAAATCCGAGCTCGAGCTCAACATTCTGTGCTTCTGCACAGAGTTAACTCTTTCATCTCCAGGGCAGTTCAAGTGCTGAGGGCTAACTGCATATGTCAGAATACAGCAAGACTGCATTAGAAAAAACACAATTACTAAGGTGAGTAATTTTTTCTTCCAGCCCCTCCACAATGTCACTAATGAAAACAGTGAACAGGACTGGCCCAAGGACCGATCCCTGAGGTACCCTTCTGGTCAACCCCCCCCCCCCCAGATTGTACCCCATTTACTACCACCCTCTGCCTCCTGTCCGTTAGCCAGTTCCTAACCTAGTTTACCACCTTGTCTCCCATGCCCAGACTACCCATCTTTTTAACCAGCCTCTTATGTAGGATGGTGTCAAAGGCTTTGCTGAAATCGAGGTAGGTGACTTCCACCATGCCAGAGCTAGAATCGCCCTGTCCCTGGTGAAGTCAAGCACAAGCTGCCTAAGTCCTGCCTCCTGTAGGGACTCTAGGATGCCTCTGCTTCTGGCTGAAGCTGCTGCCTGGGTGGTCCAGTCCACATCCAGCATATTGAAATCCCCCATCAGCAGAATTTCACCTTTTATTGCCATCTTGTGTATTTCATCGACTAGCTCCCTGTCCGCTTCCTCCTCCTCCTGTCCTGAAGGCCTGTATATCACCCCTGTGCATACTGCTGTGCCATTTCCAGGTTTAAGGGTGACCCACAGTGCCTCGGCCTCCCCCTGCTTACCCTGTACTTGTGCTGCCTTTATACCCTCCCTGACATACAAGGCAACTCGCCCCCCCCTTTTTTTTTACCCACCTGATCCCTCCTGAACGGAGCATAACCCAGTACATTGATTTCCCACCCATGATTTGCAGTGTACCAGGTTTCAGTTATTGCTACTTTGTCCAGATCTGCTTCTACTATCAAGGTCTCCGGGTCTGGGAGTTTATTTCCCAGGCTGCGGGCATTAGTTACCATGTCCTTCCGTGTTGTGCATTTTAGATTACGCCCTCTGCCCCTGTTACAGCTCTCCTGCTTCCTTCCCCAACCCCAGTTACTTTTCTTGTGTGGTCCCGATTCCACCACTTTGGCCTCCCCTCTGACAACTTCAGTTGTACTTGCCATCAAATTATTTTCCTGCAAGTACCCGGGGGGGGGGTTTACTAAGCCTCCTGGCTCTACCCCCTTGGCCAGTTTAAATGCTTGCTGCTGAAGCATTCAGACTTGTCACTCAGGATCGTGGTCCTCTTCCCAGACAGATGCAAACCATTGTCCTTATACAGGCTCGCATCCATCCATCTAGGTTTGGGCCCCAGTCCCTATGAAGCCAAACCCCTCCCTTCCACACCATTCCTTCAATCAGGAGTTGAATTTCTGGATGCGGAGTGTCCTAGCCTCCCCCCTGCCATGGACAGGTAGAACCTCCAAGAAGGAGACGGAGTGTGCTGCCTGCTTCAGGCCCCCCCCCCCCCAGCTTCCTGAAATCTTCCTTTATTCTGACTAACTCCACCCTGTCTCCCACCACACCATTCATCCCCAGGTGGACAGTGACATCCAGTTCCTCCCTCCTTGCTATTGCCCTTGCGTTCCTATTGATCCGCTTCCCATTACTCCATGCTGTGCTTCTGGGGATGCACTTGTCCCTCCTGCTAGGTTCCCCTAAAGTAACTCCCCGGACAGTTGAGTCCCCCACTAGTAGAAGCTTCCTCCTCCTCCTCTGGGGTTCTCTGCCCACCTTTCCTTGGGCTCCATCATGTAGGACCTGCTGATCCTCCCTGGTCTCAGCTGTGGGTGCACCTGTGGGGCTATCTTGCTCCTCCAAAACAGCATAGGAGTTAGTTAGCTGGACAAGTTTGGGGACGTGCCTCACACCCTCCCTGAGCCCACCATGATCCAACCATTCCTCCTCCTGGGCATCCTTTGAGGTTTTAGTTGTGGACTCAGTGGCCTCTGGGTGGGGATGAAAGCCCTCTGTAACCTGGCCAGCTCAGCTCAGAGACAGATGACTTCCTCATTCAACCCAGAGAGGTGCCTGCAGATAGGGCAGCATTACAGTCTCCAGAACATCTCCCTGAAGACAGCCGCTCCACAACCACTACACTGCACCACTCCCATCATGTTTGTTGTGGCCTTTCCCTGTTTAGTCTGTAACTATTGGCTCCTCCCCTTCCTGGATAGGTACGTACTGATTGGTGTACTCCCTTACTGTCCCACACCCTATATAAGGAGTAAGAGCCTTGGGATGGGCAGTTTGAGGGGTGGGATTAATCAGGGCAGCATCCAGAAACAATCAGTTCTCCTTCCTGCCACCCCCCCACAAAGTGAATAACACCCACTTCAGTAAGATCCTCTGTGTGCCCCTAAGTTAAGAGAGACCTCCCTTGAGGGGCAGCCCCTTAGAATACTCCCACAGAATTAATCGCCATCAACACTAAATGGCCTTTAGACTCCAGTCTCCAGAATCATGACTGCTGTCCTGGTGTCTGTCTCTGGAGGCTACCAGACAATGATTTCTGCTGGTGTTCCAAGAATCCAGTTGCTCCATAGTCTCCCACTAATGAATCTGAGCCAGAGGCACTAGGACTCCACGGGAGCCAGAATTTTTTGGGAGGCGGCTGGTGACGTGAGTAGGCCCCAAGCGCATATCAAAGCAGTTATACAGTGGCACCAGACCCTAACCACCTCAGTTTGTTTTTTAGAGCTGTTCAGTGCACAGCAGCATTGTCACTTTCCTTGTCAGGGACAGAACTTCCTCATCTATATTACGACAGTGTTCAGTTCTTCAGTTTTAGATTAAAATACACTAGTATTTATTTTTGTGTCAGTTTAGTCTAAATTTAAACAGAAATCTGCAGTTGTCTCTCGGCCCCCCTCATAAAAACTGTCAGCAACCTTGGAAGATGGGGAGCCTGAAAAGGCAAGTTGCTCTGGCAGTGGGGCTGTGTCTGTCCACCATCTCTCTCTATGGGTGAGTGGTCTGGCAGTGGGCAGTCCGGCTCCCAGGAGAATGGACAGTCCTCCTGGAGTGACAAAAAGAAACAGATTGGCATCAGGGTCTTTGTATTGTTCAACCTCTTCCCACAAAAAAAACATAAGGAAAAGAAAAGGCGCTGGTCAAGGTCATCCTATAGTCATTCTGCTTGAACCACTCGACTTCTGTGGACCCAGGTACCCCATAGAAACTGTAGGCAGATAAGGACCATACAGCCCATTTCCCTACTTGGTTTGGCAATCCCTGCTCTTACCTGGACTGCCTTTCCCCCGCTCTGCTGTACAGCAGGGTGCTTTTATGCTTATCACATGTACTTTTGAATCCCTGTACTGTTTTCACTTCCACCACCTCTGCTGATAGGCTGTTCATTGTATACCCCAACCTCTCTGTGAAAAAATACTTCCTACCATTACCCCTAAGCTTTACTCCCTCCAGCCTCATGTTATGTCCCCTTGTCCTTGTGCACTTTCTTCTCTGAAATATGCTCCCCTTCTGTACCCTGTTTATTCCTCTAAGGTATTTGAAAGTCTCTATCATATCCCCTCTCTCCCTTCTCTCTTCCAGTGAATAGATGTTAAGTTCCTTGAGTCTTTCCTCGTAAGGCTTGTGGTGCAGTCCATGTATCATTTTTGTTGCTGTTCTCTGGACTGCTTCCATTCTGTCTATGTTCTTCGTGAGATGCCATCTCCAGAATTGGACACAGTATTCCAGATGAGGCCTCACCAGTGATCTATACAGTGGCATTACCACTTCACTCCTCCTACTGGTTATGCCACTTCCTGTGCACCCCAGCATTCTGTTTGCTTTCCCCTTCTTTATCACAATGTTTGGCTGACTTCAGGTCATCAGATCTGATAACCCCAGGTGTCTCTCGTGACTTGTGGTGGCTAGAACCTGCCACCCCCCCCACCCACATCCTGTATTCCTCTCTTGGGTTTCTGTGTCCCAGGTGCATTATCTTGCACTTTTTAGCATTGAAACCCATCTGCAAACCCTTGACCATTCCTCAAATAGTCTTGGGTCATTTCTCATTTCATCTAGCCTCTTCTGTGTGTCGACTCTGTTACAGATCTTGGTGTCATCTGCAAACAGGCATACTTTCCCCTCCAGTCCCTCTGCAATGTCATTTAAGAAGACAATGAATAGGTCCGGACCCAGCACTGATCCCTGTGGAACCCCGCTGGTCACCTCCCCCAATCTGATTTTATACCATTTACTACCACCCTCTGGATCCTGCCTTTTAGCTAATTTCCAACCCATTTTACCACTTTAGAGCCCATGCCCAGATTCCCCAATTTGTTAAGCAACCTTCTATGCGGAACGTTGTCGAAGGCCTTACTGAAATCCAGGTAGGCCACATCCACTGCCCCTCCCTGATCCACCACCCTGGTCACCCAGTCAAAGAAATCGATAAGATTAGTCTGACAGGACCTGCCCTCTTCCTTGGTAAATACTGAGCAAAAATACTTGTTCAGTAGCTCAGCTTTTTCAAGGTCATCCTCCATCCACCCACCCTCTCCCTTCTTTAGCCTAACAATACCATTTCTGGTCTTCTTCCTCTCACTAATATAATGGAAGAAGATCTTGTCTCCCTTTTTAATAGCCTGTGCTATTCCTTCCTCCGTTCTTGACTTAGCCCCTCTGACAGCTTTCCCAGCTTCTCTCTGCTTCTCCAGATATTTCACTCTGTCTTCTTCTTTCTGCATCTCTTTATGTTTCCTGAATGCCTTACTTTTTTCTCACACTTTCCCTTGGCTACTGACTTAGAGAACCACAGTGGCCGCTTCTTTCCTTTGTTTTTGCTAAGCAATCTGACACATTGACTTGTCACTCCTGCTATGGATCTCTTGAGCCTAAGCCACTGTTCTTCTACACCTCCCCATATGTTCTACTGCCAGGGCAATTTTGAGCTGTTCCCCATCTCCATGAAACTGGCCTTCCAGAAATCTGCGATCTTAATCTTTGAATGGCTTTCTTCTGCCAATGTGTTGACTCTAAACCACACAGGTCTGCGGTCACTGGTACCAAGGGGACTGCCCACCTCAACGTCCATGATTTTGTCCCCGTTTGTCTGCATTAAGTCCAGTATAGCCCCGTTTGTCAGCATTAAGTCCAGTATAGCCCCCTTCCTGGTGGGCTCAACCACAAGCTGCCTTAGGTTTGCCCCATACATGGCAGACATGAGGTTCCTGCTCCTTTATGTACTTGCAATCTTGGTATTCCAATCTGCATCCTGCATGTTGAAGTCATCCATTAGTAGTACTTCCCCTTTGGCTGCCATATTATAGATGGTTTCCAGTAATACTAGATCTGTATCCTCCCCCTGCATGGGAAGCCTGTAAACTACTCCAGCACAGATGGTTGTTCCCCCCCCCCGACTCCAGAGTGACCCACAATGCCTCTGCTTCTTCCCTGGATCCCTGAGCTTCCGTAGGTTTAATCCCTTCCTTCACATACATAGCAACCCCTACTCCCTTTCCTATCCTTTCTAAAAAGTGTATACCCTGGTATGGTTGCATCCCAGTCATGGTTCTCTGCGTACCATGTCTCGGCAATAGACACAATGTCCAGGTTTGTTTCTTCTATCAGTGCCGTTAGGTCTGGGATTTTGTTTCCCAGACTGGGCATTTGTGCACATGACCTTCCACTCCGTCTACCCCCTTAATGTTCCTTGTTTATTGATCTTTGCCCTGTGCTGCATTAGTGATGTACCTTCTGTTCTCTCCCCCGTTGTAACCATGGTAGTTTTACAATTATATATGCTAGTTATTGAGTCCTCACTGCTTTCAGTTATGTCCTGTACTGAGGGGGAGCTATTATTGTCTCTGACAGTGAGGTCTCCTAGGTCTGCGGTGTTGAGCTCTCCATCCTGAAGTCCCTCTCTGCCCAATAGAGGGGACTTTGGTGGGCAGTTCGTACATTGGGCAGCTCTTATGTTGCAGTGGGTGCAGCATATAATTTTGGTTGCGCATTGTTAGTGCCAGGTCCTGGGCCATTGGGTCTGGTTGAGCTGGCACTATCTTTGATGCCATCAGACTTAGGTGCACTACTGACTTTGACTTCAGTGCCCTTGCCATCTTCAGTGCTGCCAGTGCCTGCTCCAGTGGTGGTGTCAATCAGTGCTGATGTCGGCACTGCCCTCTGTGCCCTCTGTGCCCTCGGCACTGAGGTTAGTCCCTTTGTGGCCAAATCTAGGCCTGTTCTTGGTGCCACAAATGGCACTGTTCCCAAAACCCTACCCAGGGCTGAATCCAGTGTCGCCCATGTTTCCAAGGCCATGGCCTGTGATGTTGCCCTTCATTGTCCCCCTCTACTACCCTCTGGGGACAGTAGGAGATTAGCTGGATCTGGACCTCATTATCACCAGTGGGGAGGATGAAGACCCATGCTACAACCCAGAAAACCCCAAACCGGTTCCTGCAACCATAACTCAGGAGGATCTCTTCTTTCAGGCTCTGCTCAGAAATGTGAATTCTGCCCTAAATATTGAGCTACCAGCCATTGACCAGGCTAGGCACCTCCAACTGGAGTTTTTAAATGTGCCTGGTATCCTGGTCTCTTTAGTTCCTCCCATCCAGCCAGCCTTGGAGAAGGCCTACTATTGCGGCCGCTGTCCCCAAGCAGGCAGACAGAAAGCATATGGCTTCTAAGTCAAAGCTCACGTGTTTTACTCAACCAGTAGCAGATGCCATTTTCATTTGGGCTGAAAATGGCACAGTCATGGTACCCAAGGAGGTCTCTCTGCATCTCTCTAACAAGGAGTCACACTAGGTAGACACCATGGGCAAGCTGGTCTGTACTTTGGCTACCCTTGGCATGATGATAGCAAGCTACCAGCGCCACTTCTCTAAGTATGAGTATGCTCTCTAGTGCAAGCTAAAATCTCTGTAAGAAGCTCTGCCATACACAGAGGCTAAACAGGAAATGCTGCTGGCTATTAAATAGGGTATCAAATATAACAGCCACTAGCTTAAGGCCTCTTTGGATGCCTTTGATGCAGCAGCCCACCTTGCAGCTGCAGATGTTTGTATCAGGCACCACTCCTGGCTGCAGACTGCTGGCGTCACCCTAGACATCCAACAGCAGATCATGAATGTGCCCTTCGATGGCACTTGTATGTTGATGCAGTCTCTTAAGCAGTCTGATGAAATGAGAATGACTTTTAAGAACTCTAGGCTGGCTCCCTACAACCCAGAAAGGGGTAGAGGATGTGGTTATTTCCATAATAAGCAGTCATTTGTAAGGCAATGATAGAGGAGACCCCCACTACAGATCCCAGCCTCCAGCCTAGAGGAAGGCATAGGCGCCAAAAGCACTCAGTGCCACCATCTGATGCTGTGGCCCCACATCTGCTTCTGTTGCCTGAAACAGACCACTCTTCCCCAGTTGAGGGTGCCTCACCCGCTTTTACCATCATTGGAAATCCGACAGACAAATAGATTTTATGGTTCATCTAAGAGGGGTACTCTCGGGAGTTGTTGGAAACCCCTTAGACAGTCTGCCCAGGAGACAAGTTCCCCCTTTCAGCTCACATCAGAGTTACTGGCTCAGGAGATTGTGGGCCTTCCGAGAAACAGAGCAGTAGAACTAGTGCCAGTGTTCAACCAGAACAGGGGTGCTACTCCTACTACTTCTGGTACCCAAGGAATCAGGGGCCATATGCCCCATTTTTGATCTCGGGAAACTGAACATGTACGTGGACTCAGAAAAATTCAGGATGGTTTCTCTGGGATCCTTGCTACCCTATCTGAAACAACAGGATTGGCTAGCATCTTTGGATATGCAAGGTGCATAACGGCACATACCAGTGCACACCAGCAACTACAACTACCTCTGGTTTTGCATGGAATGTCAGCATTACCATTTCAGAGTCTTACCCTTTGGACTTCCCCTGACATTGCAAGTCTTTATGTGCTTTGCAGTACTTGCAGTGCACCAATGAAAGTTAAGACTACACATCTTCCCATACCTGGACGACTGGCTGCTCACAAGTCTTTCCAAACAGGAGACAGAGCGGGCAGTGGCCACTGCCTCGATTACTGATGCCCATGAGAGTACTGTTGAACCTTGCCAGGTCTCAGTTGGAACCCTCCCGGGTACTGCTGTTCATAGGAACTGTTCTGGACATGACTCAGATTCGGGTCTATCTTCCAGACAGCAGAGCACTGTTGCAGATGGCATGCTTCATCATGGAGCATAAAACTGCCAGCGCACTCCATCCAGCACATGCTGGGACTTGTGGCATCCTTAGTTTTCACAGTCCCCCTAGCAAGGCTGCACTTGAGAACAACTCAGTGGGTGCTTAGCGCCCAGTGGTCTTAAGTATCACACCCTAGAAGCTGCCCCATACAGGTGACCATGCCTCTGGTGAGGTCCCTGCTGTGGTGGTTTGCAGAAGAAAACCTCTGAGGCTTCCCCTTCTTCAGACCAGAGCCATAGGTGATCCTCACCACAGATGCCCCCTTACTGAAATAGGGAACCCTCTGCTAGGGTCTCCAGAAACCAGGACTCTGGGGCTCATCAGAAATACATCTCCACATAAATGTGCTGGAGATGTGTGCAGATCTTACTTTGAAAGGGCTCTTGCAGTAGGTATTCACAGATAGGACTAAGCCGCCAGGCATCAGGACCACATGGAAAACTTCTAGCTAGCAGTCTCTGGCGGGGGACCTCCCCCACGTCAGGTGACCAGCGTCATATGACGTCTGTATAAAGGGGCGGTCCCCCACGCCCGCCTTCCAGTTCTTTCCCGCAGTCAGCTTGTGAAATTTCCTCGCGGTAGAACAGCGCTCATCAGTACCTTTGTCGGTTGTAAAGTTTTCAACTTTTTCTACCTTTTTTCTCGAATTTTTTTGTTTTCTCATACCATCTGCTGTGTATGTCATCCATGACGCCCTCCGAAACGCATAAAAGCAAGTGTGACTCATGTGGTTCCCAGCTTCCACACAAGGATGGCCATTCCTTGTGCCTCTTCTGTCTAGGCCCAGACCACCTCATGGAGAAGTGCCAGCACTGCCAGAAATTCAGCTCGGCTACCCGAAAGCAAAGGCAGGAGTCCCTGGAAGCCCATCTCCTCAAAAAGAAAATGGCATCCATGGAGAAGGAGTTGAAAAAACCTAGGCAGGCGTCAACCTCCCCTGAAGGCCACAAAAAGAAGCATGAGAAGGAGAGGCACCGGATGCGGGATTCATCTTCCACAGCAGCCGCTACTTCGGCTGGAGTCGCGGCCTTACAGGTATCATCCCCTCCGGGGATCGCTCCTCGACAGCCGCCTTGGTGGCTACCAAGAAGGCATTGCCCCGCCTGTCGGGTTCACACTCAGGCCCTTTGGGAGCCCCCAGGGCAAAGGAGGCCTCCGCTCCCATCAAGGCCGCTTCTCCACTGTGGCCTTCCGGTCCAAGCGGGTCCAGTAAGTTGGACGTTGATCCCACCGATGCCCGCCCGGACAAGGCTGCTAAGCCGCTCACCTCCTCGGTGATCGCCAGCCCACCCCCTTCCAACAAGGCCACCCCTCCTACATGGCCTTCCTCGACAGCGAGTCTGATAAGTCAGGACGCGGCTCCTCCGGCGTCTGCCTGGACACTGCTGACAAGATGGCCACTGGCTCCTCCTTCGACCACCCAGTCAACCTGCCTGTGTCAGACCCTATCATCACGCCTGATGCCCTAGGCTCTCCGCAACAGATAACCCCATTGCCTACCGAGGTCCTTGCATCCTCTCTGATCACACCTGGGGATTTCAGTCCTCCTTCCCTGGTTGAGACAGACGACCTTGGGACGCTGCCTTCGGGGGTCCCCCCTCCTATGCCTGACCCAATGCCGGCCGACCCAGTGATGCCCTCCGGCATCCCTTTGCCTGATGGTAGACCTGTTCCTCCATACTGTCGGACCCCTTCGGCAGTCTCCCTACGCCAGGCCTGATGCTTCCTCCATCCGGTCCGACAGCTGGGCCTTTGCCAGGACCCTCTGCTCCGTCAGAGCCCATGGCGCCAGGGTATCTGACACCGCAATACCCAGTGCCGCAGTACCCGGCTCCTCAGTATCCGACACCGCAGTCCCCGACTCAGCATTATCCAGCGCCGCAGTACTCAACGCCGGGCTTCCCGCCGTTGGGCTGCAGATACTCTTATTACAGGTACTCACCCTACCCGTATCCAAGCCTCCCTCCTCTGCCTCCACTGCCCACTCCGCAGCCACCGGTTGATCTGAAGGAGACCTTGGCCTCCTGGTGGGCTGAGGCCAAGGCTCAGCTCACCAAGGTGGTCAAGAGTTGTCTTCTGACATCGGTCCCTATGCCGGACCCCCTACATCGGAGACGGGAGACTCCCTCCCCTTTACCCGATGCCAGAGAAGAACTTTCTGGCACCCAGGGTGGGGAGGACATGCACCCACGGGGGCTCCACAGAGGGGTCTTTCCTCCCCCTCCCAGGGAGGAGTCGTCTTCTTCTACCTCAGAGCCATCTGACTCAGATTCTGAATCCGACCTCTCTGATCATGGAGACAAGCCCCATACTCCACAACACCCAAGGCCAAGGGACCCTCCAAAGTCTCCTCCGGGGGACCCTTCTTTTCTGGAGCTCTTGAGGAAGATCCAGGAGACACGTCAGTGGCAATCAGTGGAGCCAGACCCAGAGCAGAAGAAGTTCGCTGCCCATCTGGATCTGCCCGAGACCGCTCCCACACTGATTCCACCCTGGACAGAGCCTCACGCCAATCTTGTTTCCACTATTTGGAAACAACCATCCATGCTAGCCCCCCTTCTGAGGAAGTTGGATAGGCTATACCAGGCTCTGGAGGGCAAAGACTTCCTTAGTCTTCACCCCAAGGCGGATTTGGTTGTGATCAGCGCCACCCATGGCCGCTCCCCCAACCCCAAACATCTGAGCTCATCCCCGCCTGACAAGGAATCCCAACTTCTGGATCAGTACGGGAAGAAGATTTACTCCTCTTCAACTCTAGGCATCGGGGCCCTCAACTACTTTGGCCACATGGGGGATTTCCAGAAGTCCATCCTTAGCTAGGTGGAATCCAAGCTGGACTCCTGCCTGATTCACAAACTAAGCAGGAACTGGGAGACCTGGTCCGTTCCGCTTGTTCGGCCTGTAGGCATATGCTTCATGCCACCTACGATGCGGTGGACACAGCTGGCAGGAGCTCAGCTTTCGCTGTAGGCCTACGGCGTCATGCTTGGCTCCATGTGTCAGGATTGGTCCCTGAAGTACAGTCTGATATACAGGATGCTCCCTTCAGGGGTTCAATGTTGTTCGGGGGTAATGTCAAGGACATCATAACCGAACTGTAGGAGAAGGGCACTGCACTAAAGTCTGTCCAGACTTTGTACAGGCACCCTTCAGGGGCAGCGATGTCCTTTTTGTCGTCAAACCCGACAAAAACAAAAGCCCAACCAAGGAAAGCATGCCAACAAACGTCGGGCCCCTCCAGCAACCAAGACTCCCCCAGCAAAAAGTCCACGAGTGCCTCGGCTGTTGTGCTGCCCCACACCTCCTGACTCCCTGCCTCCCCCTCTGCTTCTGGCCATTCCAAAGGAACCGGTAGGGGGAAGATTCTCCTCCCATCTGCCGGGTTGGGAGAGGATAACATCGGATGCTTGGGTGCTCCAGCTAATATCTGCCGGACACTCAATAGAGTTTCTACAGAAACCTCCTCGAAAACCACCCCCTCAGTCATCTTACTCCAGTCAACATCTTCCGCTGGTTCTAGAAGAAATCCTATCCCTTCGAAGGTGGCGATAGAGCCAGTCCCCACTCATCTTTGGGCGACAGGTTACTATTCCCATTTCTTTCTAGTTCCAAAGAAGATGGGATACTTGAGGCCAATCCTAGACCTCAGCTCCCTGAACATGTTTGTGGAGTACAAATGTTTCAGAATGCTCTCCCTGCAGAGCTTTCTACCTTTACTCCAGCCAGGACAGTGGGTATGTGCTCTGGATATGCAGGATGCGTACCTGCATATCCCCATATGCCCTTTCCATTGCAAATACCTCTGTTTTTGCTTTCAGGGGGATCTCTACCAGTTCAAGGCCCTCCCATTTGGTCTCTCCTCGACTTCCCGCGTGTTCACCAAATGCCTGTCGATGGTAGCGGCCCACCTGCATACCCAGGGCATGCAGGTTTTCCCGTACCTGGACGATTGGCTCCTGGCAGTCCCATCCAGGGAAGAACTCCTGCACTCCCATTCCCTTACCCTGCAGGTTTTTACCAGCCTGGGTATTACCATCAACCAGGCCAAGTCCCACTTGGTCCCTTGCCAACACTTCCAGTTTATAGGGGTGATACTGGACACGACCACAGGCAAAGCCTTTTTGCCTCCGGACAGGGTCGGGACCCTTCAGAATCAGGCTCGTCATCTGTCCAGTTGCAGACAGGTCGGAGCCAGGTCAGTCCTCTGCCTCCTCGGGCTCATGGCGGCTGCCATTCCAACAGTTCCATTCACTCTGCTCCATATGAGGATCTCTCAATGGACGCTTCGGTCACAATCGGACCAAACCATGGACGATCTAGACCAAGAGGTGCTAGTGTTGGATCCCATGATCAGGGACTTGCACTGGTGGATGGTTCAGGAGAACCTGTGCCTAGGATTTCCGTTCTGCATCGCTCCTCCTTCCCAGACGCTGACAACGGATGCGTCAGGGGAGGGCTGGTGTGCCCACCTAGGGTCTCAGGACTCAGAGCAGCTGGTCCCTGTTCGAGCAGAAACTGCACATAAATGTGCTCGAACTGAGGGCAGTCCTTTATACCCTACAGGCTCTTTTTCCCTTCATTCTTCCTGGTCATCTTCTCATCCAGTCAGACAACATGTGTGTAGGGGGGGCACTGTGGAGCCCAAGCAGCAATCTTCATCAGCTCTGAACAGTGGAGGGTGAATCTACCGAAATCCACCCTTTTGAAGCCTCAAAAACTGATTTTTGACCTCATCATCAGAAAGAGTGACCCATAATTTCTAAAAATGGGTAATCCAAAAAAGGAAAAGGGGTCTAGAGGAGTTGGAAAAACTAAAGTTACCGGAGGAGCGGGGAGTTCAGAAGCCGCCATGTTGACTGAAGCCAGGCCTGAGTTGGGAGAGACCATAGCTTCCCTGGGGCATAAGCTGCAGACCCTGATAGCCTCCATGTCCACACTTAACCAAAAGGTGGACGACTTCAATGGTTGGGTCTTAATCCTGGAAACGGCAGTGGATGGCCTTAAGGGTGACCTCCAGGACGTGCGCAGACAGGCGGAAGCCTCCTCCGGTGCAACCACGTTGATGGTTAAAGAAAGCCAGCATTTGAAGTCACGGTTGGAGGCCCTTGAAAATCAAGCCCGAGTGGCCAATGTTAGAATAGTTGGGCTCCCCGAAGGCTCAGAAGGGGACTACCCTACCCTTAACATTAAAGAATGGCTCACTGAAAAACTCTCCCCAGAAGCACCAGAAGTGGATTGGGAGATCCAGAAAATCTACAGAGTTAATCTCCGTGGTTGCATGCAAAATCAAGAATATCCTCATACCTTGATGTTGGTTGCCTCGGGGGTCACAGCCCGAGACAGAATCTTAAGGTGTGCCCGTAGAACAGTGCCTGTATTTCAAGGGGGTCAACAGGTCCACCTATTTCCAAACATCAGTTATGCAATGAGACAGCGCCGCAAGAAATTAGAGGGATTGAAAAGGGCCTTGCGAGACCTTAGAGTGCCACACACCATTATTTTCCCAGCTCGGCTTCGGATCATGTATCAAAGTAAAACATATCTTTTCTCTGATCCTATTGAGGCCGGCAAGTGGGTAGACCGGAGGGCTGCTGATTCTCTTCGACACACGGAGGGTTCCGACAATGAGGCAACAACTTGAATGTTACTCCATAGGACACTGAACACTATTTTCGAGGGCAACTGTATGTATACCATTTAATGCAGCTTCCCAATAATGTTGGTTGAGAGACTTATGAATCTTGTTTCAAAGTTCACATAATAGAACTGAGACTCTAATTTCTTTTTTCGATTTTACTTTTTTATGCTACCACTTGGAAGTTGAACTGACTGTTTGAATATAACTGCAGTGGGAATGTTAGTTTCTGGCTCTGTCGGGGATTAACTAAGGGGGGAGTGGGTAGCTCTGTTCCCTTCAACTGTGTTTAAATCTTATGCTGCTATTCATTAGATTTTGACTATCTTACATCAGGAATATAACATGGCACCAATTGCCCCTCTTAGGGGCGCTGCTTATACTTTGGACTGGAATTGCTGGACAATTAAATCACATCCGTTTAGCCTTGTAGCTCATGGGCTTTTTAGCCAGCTTATAATGTTGTTTATTTCATTTTGAAAACTTTTGTGGGATCCCCCCAATGTGGTATCTATATGGTAGATGCATGGATATGCTTTGATTAAGGAAGGTTTTGTCCTTCCAGTGGTTAAAGCTACTAGCTTATTGGTCTGTCTGCTATGTGCTTTATCATGTCTTGTATATGATAAAATGAAAAAATAAAGTTAAAAAAAAAAAAGACAACATGTGTGTAGTCTGGTACCTCAACAAACAGGGAGGAACACATTCCTGTCCCCTGTGCCAGGAGGCGATGAGAGTCTGGTATTGGGCAGCCCAGCACGACCTTCATCTGACCGCAGTTCACGTTCCGGGAGTGGAAAACACCTTGGCAGACGAACTCAGTCGATCCTCAGCCAGGGCTCACAAATGGGAGTTAGACCAACAGGTCATAAATTACATCTTTCAGCAGTGGGGGACACCTCAAGTAGACCTCTTCACCTCCCTCCAAAGTGCAAAACTTCTCACCTTTTGCTCGCTTGCTCCAGGGCGAGACATTTTCTGGCAGGATGCTCTGTCTCTCTGTTGGAGGGACAGATTCGTTTATGCCTTCTCTCCCATTCCTTTGATTCCGAGGGTCCTGAATAAACTCGGATCAGAAGGGGCTCGAAGGATTCTCATCACCCCCTTCTGGCCCAGGCAAGTTTGGTTCTCTCTTCTGCAACAGTTTTCAGAGGAACCTCCTCTTCCTCTTCCTCTGTCGCAGCACTTGTTGACCCAGGATCAGGGGACCCTTGTTCACCCAGGCCTCAAATCCCTTCATCTTTATGCGTAGCTCCTGCAGACATAGCCAAAGCCCACTTTGGAGTCTCTCCCTTAGTAGTGGACATTTTGGTAGAGGCCAGGAAGGCTTCCACTAGGTCCACCTACACTATGAAGTGGAAACAGTTTTCCATCTGGGCATATTCTAAAGACCTAGAGCCTTTCTTGTGCCCAGCCAACAAAGTCCTGGATTACATACGTCACCTCTTCGACCTGGGTCTCAGCCATTCCTCTTTAAAAGTCCATATGGCAACTATTTCAGACTACCACGTTCCCTTTGAAAACAGGACTTTTGCTCAGTTGGAAGTCTCTAAGACTTTTCTTAAAGGGGTTCTCCACCTGAAACTCCCTATCTGCAATCCTGCCTCTCCATGGGACTTGAATTTTATTCTAGAGAAGCTCACACTGCCTCCTTTTGAGCCAGCAGCGGAAGCAGACTTAAAGTTCCTTTCTTGGAAGACACTCTTCCTAGTGGCCATCACTTCTGCTCAGCGCATTTCCAAGCTTCAAGCCTTGATGTGTAAAATCCCACATCTGATTTTCCACAAGGAATGTGTGGCTTTGTGCACCAACCCTAAGTTTCTTCCTAAGGTGGTGGCTGAATCTACGCTGAATCAATCCATTGAGTTACCGGCTTTCTTTATGCAACCCTCCAGTCAAGGGGAGTACCTCTTACATACTCTGGATGTTCACAGAATCCTGAGATGCTACACAATCGGACTAAGGATCTCAGGAAAACTAATCGGCTTTTTGTGTCTTTCACTCACAAAAGGGAAGGCAATGCTGTTTCCAAGCAATGCCTTTCCAAATGGTTGACCAATTGTATCACTTTCTGTTACGACATGTACAACAAGACCCTTCCGGGTCAGGTCAGAGGTCACTTCACCAGGGGAGTAGCTGCCTTTGCTGCTTGTTTCAGGAATGTGTCCGCGGCAAACATCTGCGCAGCCGCAACCTGGACTTCAGTCCATACCTTCATGAAACACTACAGTTTGGACATTACCTCTTGCCGTAGAGCAGACTTCGGGTTGGCTGTTCTGCAGGGCCTCCTTTCTTGAGACCTGCTTAGCCCTGAGGTTATATTGTGGATGGCAGTCCTCCTCCCGTTTTTTTCTTGTTCCAGACTGTTTGGGATTCAGTCCTATATGTAATTACCTACTGCAAGAGCCCTCTCGAAGTAAGATAGTACAGTTACGTAAGAACTTACCATAACAGTAGATCTTCAAGAGAGGCTGTTGCAGTAGGTATTACCTTCCCGCCCTCCATCCCCCTAAGTCTCTCTTATTCCTTTCCATGGGGGCACATCCTCTTCTCTCTCATCTTGCCTCTTTTGGTCTTTGGCAAGAAAGAACTGGAAGGTGGGTGTGGGGGACCGCCCCTTTATACCAACGTCTTATGACGCCGGTCACCTGACGTGGGGGCGGTCCCCCACCAGAGACTGCTAGACAGAAGTTTTCCATGGGGTCCTGACACCTGGCAGCTTAGTCTTATCTGTGAATACCTACTGCAAGAGCTTCTCTCGAAGATCTACTGTTACAATAAGCGCTTACGTAACTGTACTTTCTCTATGGTACAAAAGCCCTAGTGGACTTGGTCAGCCAAAACAGTCCTTCAGACAGACAAGTCTGTTGTGTATTATGTCAACAGATAAGCAGAAGCACACACTTATCATCTTGGCAGGGAGGCAGTGAGAGTGTGGGAATGGTGCCCAGAGTGTGGGGCCCTGCTCATAGCAATTTATCTGCCAGGAGGCCAGAACACTCTGGTAGACCAAGTCAAATAGCAGATCTTCACAAGTGGTCACTAGCACCACATGTCATGAGATCACTATTCAATGAGTGGGGAAACTCAGATGCGGACCTTTTTGCATCCCTGGTCAACGACAAACTGCCTTGATTCTGCTCTAGAAATCCAGGACCTGGCATTTTCTGTCAGAATGCATTCAGGCTGCCTTGGCACAATCTGTTTCTATTTGCATTCCTTCCCATCCCTCTCCTACAGAGACTGCTTTTCAAGCTGGAGGCACATGGTGGCAAGATGTTTGTAGTGGTCCCCTGCTGGCTTTGGCAGATATAGTTGCCTCTGTTGACTTGAGTGTCAGTCAGCAAACTGAGGATTCTGCCACTTAGGGTGGACTTTTTGTCCCAGGCTTAGGGCCAGCTGGTCCATCCCAACCTGTGCTCCCTTTACCTTCCGGCCTGGCTGCTGAAGAAACGGAAGTGAACAGGTTTAAAGTGTCTCAGTGAGTTTTTGAAATAATCTGGGAAGCATGTAAATCTTCTACCAGGAAAACATATACAACTAAATGGAAATGCTTTTCCATCTGGTGTTCCAAAACCTTTATTTACCCTTTTAAGTGTCTACCTGAAAAGGTATTGGGGGTACTTATTGGACCTTTCTGATGCTAGGTTACAGTATTTCATAGTTAAGGTCCACCTGTCTGCTGTATCAGCATACCACAAATCTGTAGGTATTCTTTCTTTGGCACAGCTGCTACTGTTCAAGAGCTTCCTAAGGGGAATATGACATACGAGGCTGGTGGCTCCTTGGGACCTCAATCTTGTGCTGGATATGCTCACTCACAAGCCCTTGTGACATGAAATATGTGATTTGGAAAGCAGCATTTCTGGTGGCCATCACATCTGCGCACAGTGTGTCTGTAATTCATGCTTTGGTCACAGATCCTTTCTATACTGTTTTCCTTAAAGGGATGGTTGTGCTTTGTACACATCCTATGTGTCTACCTACCTACTTTACCAGCTTCCAGAATGAGGGGAGGAGGACTCTCCACTCCCTGGGTATAAAGAAGGTCCCTAGATTATATTTATTTACTTAGTTTTTGTTAACCGGGAAGGAGGACTAGACAATGTTTTGCCTGTTTTCAACCTTGTCCCGGGGGATACAGATGGATGCCAACTGAAATTGAACCAGATTTTAAGCTGTTGGTGGTATTTTGGTGAATGGGGAAATGTGGCCAGGACACTGGGGAAATTCCTCTACTGTTTTCGAGAAGTGCAAAGGAATCTTTAAAATCCACCTGAGCTACCCCCAGAACAGGCCGATGGGGCCTTGGTTTAACGTCTCATCTGAAAGATGGATTCTACCTGGACAGAACTAAGGACTACAGGAAGGTAAAACAACTTTTGTCTCTGACCTAGTAGAAAGGGACTGCCTGTCACAATCAAGGGCACCTCAGGCTGGACTGTGATTTGCCTTTGCCACTGCTGTGTCCATGGCAGGGGTAAAACTAGAGGGCAGGGTGTATGCCCACTCCACCAGATTGGTAGCCAGTTTTTTGGCAGAATTACACACAGTGCCGATTGTAGAGATTTTCAGTGCTGCAACTTGGTGCACAGTGCGTACTCTTATCAAGCACTCTGTCCTAGATGTCCATGCCAGGCAGCATGCCACCTTTGGCACGACAATTCTGAATGAATTACTATCCCGAGTGAGCTCTGAGCTACAGCCTCCAGACTTTAAAGGGACACAGCGGGACTTTCTCGGGCTGGCTAGGGGCGACTGTGCACAGCAATCTGTGCGACCTCCCCCCCCCCCCCCGGCCGCAACTCACAAGAAAAAGGCGCCAAGAAGGCCCCCTACAAGAAGGGCTGCCAGCAGCTCCTGCATCCTCAGTCCATGGATGCCATCGAGAGTAGAGGAGCTGCAGAAAAATCGCCCCCACGCACCCTTTACCTCCTTTACTTAAATAGGTTTCAGGGACAGCCCAGCCCATTTCCAAAACTGCAACAGTTGCCCAGTGACTGGAGTGACTTAAAGGGGAACAGCCTGTTATGCACAACCCCTAAGTCATTGTGTGCATAGAACATAGAACCGTTTTACTACAAGTCCTGAGTTAGTCTGTTGTATCCTAAGGCTGGGAAAAAAGGGGGCCAGCCATTACATCATAGTGCTGTGTTTTTACTGTCTTTGATTTATCTTTGAGACTGGGAAGAGAGTTTGCTAGCCATTACATCATAGTGCTGTGTTTTTATTGTCTTTCATTCATCTCGATTGCCAGTTTACCCAGTCTATTTCCGTTTTAGCTTAGGCTATACAGCCTCCAGAACTGCCTTTGACTTATCTTGATTGCCAGTTTACCCAGTATATTTCCATCTTAGATTAGCCTATACAGCCTCCAGAACAGGGGGTCTGCATGTATGTTTAAGACACCTCAGGGAAGGCCTTACAGGAAAACCCTGAGTAAGGTAATGGCTGGAATTAGACAAATGTGGTGGTAGACAATGATGGGACATTAGAAGAGGGGGGAGCCGGGATTTTACTGGGAGCCCTATATGTACTGACAATTGCTGTAACTGATCACATCGCTATAGGTCAGGGCGGGCATCATACCAGTGGAGTTTGACCAGATGGGGGGGTCACTTTACCCCCAGGGTGTTATCACCCATGTTTCAGGATCAGTATGACGACTATATACATACTGGAAAAAAGGGAGTTCTTCATGGACGCAGTAACGTATATAAGGGCCCACAAGAGTAAAAACACCCCACCCCTGTGCAAGCCAGTGTTAAGACAATCCTCCTGGGCCTCTTGCTTCAAATGGGGGTGACATAGAGCCAAACTCCGGGCCCCCCAGGGACTAGCATTCCCAACCTAACACCCAGCACACCAGAATGGATCAATGCCAGGGGACTGAGGGTGGTCCATATGAATATCAATAGCCTAAGGCCCAAGATGCATGAACTTGAGGCCTGGACCAGACTTTACTCCCCTGACATCATTTGTATCTCTGAAACATGGCTGAAGCCAAATGTACTCCCTCTTAAGGTTGAACTGCAAGGCTTTAATACATTTAGGAAGGATAGGAAGAGGAGGAACTGTGGGGGAGTCCTCCTCTATGTCAGATCTCAAATCAATGCAGCTGTGGTCACTACCCCAGATCATGAAGGAGGGGTGTGTGAAGTAATATTTGTCAAAATTCTCATTAGGGGTTTCAAGCCACTCCTTCTTGGGTGCACCTATAACACACCAAAGAAGGCCTTGGAAGCCTTAAAAACACTGACAAACACCGTACCTACCCTGCCCAACTATGAAAAGATAATACTTGGGGATTTCAACCTAAACTGGGGGGATAAGCTAGCTGGGGAGGTCAAAAACAGCCTCCTGGGAGCTAATCTCACACAGCTGATGCACAAACCCACGTGCATCAATCAAAAAACTGGGAACCAAACCACACTAGACTGGATACTAGTGTCTAATCCAGAAAGGGCCAAAATGGTAGGGATGTGTGCAGACTCGCTCATCGACCACACATCTAGCTTTCTGGTGTGGAGGAACAATTTCCCCAAGCAACCCCCAGAACCTTCTGGACCAGAAATTATTCGGTGCTAAACGAAGGCTCCTTCCTTCAAGTCCTGTCTGAAGTGTACTGGGCCCAGGCCCTCGATACAACTACAATAGATAAAGCCCTTGAAGGCTTCACCAGCCATTTTTTGTCGGTAGCTAACAAGCCCCGTAAGAAGATCGGGGTCAAAGGTCAGGATGCTATGTGGCTTAACCCTGATCTCAAGAGGAGGTTGAATGACAGAGACAAATTATGGGGGAAATACAAACGCTCAAACCTACAACAGGACTGGGTGAGGTATCATGAAGCCAGAAATAGCTGCAAAAGGGAACTCAAAAATGCAAGAAAGAGTTACCTGCATGTGCTGCAATCCAAGAACTTATCAGACCAAACACGTTCTGGGGGCACATAAACACACTGCTCAAGGGGAGCAAGAGTAAGGTGACCGGGTTAATAAAAGAAAATGGGACACCACTCTCCACCCCTAAAGACGCGGCCAATACCTTCAACGATTTCTTCTTGGACCTACAGAGGTTAAGAACTGGCAATCCCAGCCAAGACCCAGATAGCCAAGCAAACCCAGGGAACCCTCTCCAGGGAGGCCAAGCAAACTCGGGGAACCCTCATCAGGGCCCCAAACTTCACCTTAAGCTGGTATCAGCAGGGGAAGTCTTAAAACTGCTTAGAGGCCTGAAACCAGAATGTGCCATAGGGCATGATACCCTGGAACCCAAGCTGCTGAATATTAGAGCCCCTGTTATTGCAGGACCTGTAGCCCAGCTCTTCAGCAGGTCCCTGACCGAAGGGAAAATACCTGCTCTGTGGAAGGTTGGAGTGGTGACCCCAATCCCGAAAAGTGGGCCACATGAAGACGTGGAAGATTTTAGGCCTATCTCCATTCTCTGCACCCTAAGCAAGTTACTGGAGAAGGTGGTCCACCAACAGGCAAACAACTACTTGAAACTGTACAACCTACAGGCTGATCAACAGCATGGCTTTAGAAAAAAACACAGGACTGAAACAGCCCTAATAAGCTTCACCACTGAAGTGTATGAAGCCTTAGACCAAAACAAAATGCTAGGGGTGGCCTTTATTGACCTAACCAAGACTTTTGATCTGGTTGACCACCAGCAACTTCTGCAATGACTAAGGGGGCTGGTTCTGGATACAGTAGCCCTGAAATAGTTCACAGACTACCTCAACGGCAGGACACAAATGGTTCGGTGGAATGGAGCTAAATCAGATGAGCGTCTAGTATCCGCAGGTGTTCCACAGGGTCAATCCTGGGCCCCCTGCTATTCTCCCTGTTCACTAACAACCTTCCCCAACACTACGGAGGGGCAAAAGTCCCGCTCTATGCCGATGACACAGTGCTGTACAGAACAGGAAGGGACACAGGGTCCTTAAATCTGGAGTTGAAGCAGGACTTCACAGCCCTCGAAACTTGGTGCCAGGTTAACAGGTTGGTCTTGAATAGCAAAAAGATGAAAGCCATGCTCTTTGGCCCAAAAAGACTGGGCCCAAAGAGATCTAACTTTCTGTCCCTCTTCACCCATGATGGAGTAGGGATAGAAGTAGTGGACAGCATAAAGTACCTGGGAATATACCTTGACCAGGAGGTCTCGTTCAGGAAGCATATGGACCACCTCACAAAGGTAGTAAACTAAAAACTGGGCCTCCTCTACAGACTAAACCCCTTTCTAACCAAGGAAACTAGAATAAGCCAGCCCGTCGGCGCAGTGGTTGGATTTCCACTTGCAACACCAGCAACCTGGGTTCGGGAACGGACTCGGATCGCTGGAGGGCTGGCGGGGGAGAAGGATGGAGCATCCTACAGACGGCTCTCCTTCTCTGGGGGAGGGTGGGGCAGTGCCCGGCACAAGGAGGACCCCTGACAGAGGCCTGGAGTTGCTCAAGCTACCGGCGCTTGCACATATGGCAGGCGGGGCAGACGCTGGCGTCATTGCACGTCCCCGCCTCCAAAAAGGAAAATCGCAGGAAAAAAGGGAAGCCAGGTGGGTCCACTGTCTATGTGAAGCCCTCCCTGGGGCTTCAGTTAGCCACCATCGCCACCACTCTCCCGACCAGTCACTGGTTCCGCGGCTCGGGTTACGGGGGACCAATGCCATGGCCCCACCCTCTGGGGGATAAGCCGAGGGAGGATGGCACTAGATAGTAGGTGGAAGCTCCAGGGGCCGTGACCAGGGCTGAGGGACCGACAGTAGGACATGCCAAATAAAGAGGATTAAAAAAAAAAGGAAACTAGAATAGCGGTTGGTAATGGGACAGTACTCCCCACCCTGTTCTATGGAGCAACCTTGCTCCAGTCACTTATGGCTACGGAAAAACAGCGACTGAGCACACACTACCACAGGGTCGGACAGTTTACTGCCAGGACAGAAAGAACAGAACACCACTGCAAGGTGCTCCAGGCCTTAGAATGGCCATCCCTGGAAGCAAGATTAGCATATCCCTCCCTGTGCATGGCATTTAAACTACAGCAACCCGGGGCCCCCTCCTGGGCTATGGGATCTGCTTGTCCCCAAGACAGAGACATGAGCTCAGATCTACCGATTGGACACTACTAGAAATACCCAGAGCTAGATAATCCCTAGGTCAACGGTCCTTCAAAGTTGCTCTTCCCAAACTCTGGAATGATCTCCCGAGAGAGATACAAGATAGCTCCTCTACTGAGGGTTTCAAGAAAGGGCTAAAAGTACACCTTGGGAAGGGGCCTCAGTACTGCTGCCTCACTTAAGGTCCCCCAGAGGGACTCAACTAAGGGTGTTATCTCTGCTACAGAACACAGCAAGTAGGAAGGAAGGGTCCGAAAGCTTGAAGGTTGTACCGATTTTTGCACTTACATAGGTTTATAACTGTCAATGGTCTGTTCCTAACCAAAATTCTGGACTATTGTTGTATCAGTTTCTGTGCTGTAATGTATGTTCATTCACTCAATGTAAGCCTTGCTGTACTGTACATCTCAAAGCATTGGTTTTTCCCTCCCTCTAGGTACATGTAACTAATCCCGGGTTGCCCCTGAAAAGAGACCACAAGGTTCCGGTGGGCCTACCCGGTTACCAAAATTTAAATAAATAAAATAAATAAATAGTCTGGCTGACTTTCTCTGGCCCATCAGTGCGAATCTATTGAGAAGATTGATTCTTGGAAGGTATGAAAGTTACATACTTACTGTAACTGCTGATCTTTCTGAATATCTTTTCCAGAGATTACCATGCCTGCCCACCATCCCCCGGCCACACTTCATTATTTGTTATTATGGTTCAAACAACATGATGTCTTGCTGTATTCTGACATTATGCAGTAAGCCCCTGCACTTGGAACTGCTCCAGAGAGGAAAGACTTAACTCTGTGCTAGAGCATAGAACGTTGGGCTCGAGCTCGGTTCAAACCTCTTTCTGTTGCACTTCAAAGTGTAACCATCAGTTTCTTTACTCCGCTTAACTGAACAGTCACTCCGGAGATATCTCCTTCGCTTGTCGGTTCGGTCTCAGTAAAACGTTGGTTTTAAATCATAATTTTCTTGTTTTTTTTTTGGTTCAGATCCCTGTCTGTGGTACAGTAAGTGTTGTAGGTAGTGGACATTAGTTTATTTTCTGTATTGTGTGGAAATTGTAAGCTTTTTCAATTGGTCCTGTTCGGAACTGATTGTTTTGATTCAGTCTATTCTTAGTCTTTATTCTTTGTTTTAGTGTGAGGTAGCGGTCGCTATCGGTTCCAAAAAAACATATTTTTAGAAGTTTTTTTCCACAGCCCGTAACACGGTTGGTAACCGATAGGGGGATCTTGCCTGGCTTTAAAGCTGCTAAAGTGTAAGTGGTTAGGATGGCTACGTCTGAGAAACCCAAAAGAAAAACCGGGCCCACTGGGTTTCAGCACTGTAGTGAGTGTAGGGATGCCTTTGCTAAGGCAGACCCTCACACCACCTGTGTATATTGTTTGGGGTTTGACCACCTCAATTCGGACTGCCAAATATGTAAACATTTTCCGAAGGCCACCCTGGACAAGAGATTGGGTAGGCTTAGGGAAAAGGTGGCCGAGAAGTCCACTGATCTGGATGGCCAGCCCGGCTCGGTTCCGACTGAACCTAAGGGAGTGCCCACTGACCTGGGCGATACTTCCTCGGGCAAAAGGAGAGCCAATCCTGAGGGGTCGGTTCCGGTTAAAAGAAAGAAGAAATCAGCCGGTTCAGATCCAGAACCGTTACGTCCAACCGCCGAAGAGATTGCCAGGGCGATTAGCACTGTGGAATCGCTCCATTCTGTTCCAGCTGATCCGGCACCTCCTGGTAGGCGCTTGGTTTGGTCGGTTCCTCCGTTTCTGGAATATTGTCCGGATGACTGTTATGAACTGGATTTGAAAGGGGAAGAAGGGTACGACGACGATGATGATGATGATGATGATGGTGTGGAAGGCCTGGATGAGCCCATTGAACCGGACATCTCCCCAGACAGGCCTTCCAGTGTTTCCCCTCCTAGGCTTTCTGAGTCCCCTTCCCACTATTTGTTTTACAAAAAAGTGGCAGAGACCCTCCAGCTCCCTCTGGTTGAAACTGTTGAGGAACAAGAGGAGCCTGACTATGTAGAAATGATGGACATCCCAGAGTCCAAAAGACAGTCTATTACCCTCCATAAATCTTTTGGGAAACCGACACAAAAAATTCTCCAGACACCAAATTCATTACCTCCTGTGGACAAGAGAATGAACAGGAGGTGTATGCTGTCAGGCTCAGGTACGGAGTTCTTGTTCCAACAATGCAGCCATGTTGGGGTCGTGCAGGCTGCAGCCTGTAATAAGGCTAATATACCTTTGGCTTCATCCCCCCAGATAAAGACTCTAGGAAGGTGGATGCTATGGCCAAGAAACAGTACTTGGCATCCTCCTTGGGACTCAGGCAGGCAAACTGTATGGCCTACACAGCCATATACCAGAAGTCCAGGTGGGATACTGTTTTAGAACTGGCTAAACAGGCTTCCCCCCAGCTAGCCAAAGAGCTGGAGGAGGTGGCTGCTGATGGGATTGAGGCATCCAAAGTCCAATTTCATGCTGCTGTGGACTCTAATGATGTTTCATCACGAGTCATGGCCACATCTGTGTCTCTTCAGAGATTTGCTTGGCTCAGATGTGCTAGCCTCTCACAGGATACCCAGGCTAAGGCCATGGAGTTCCCTGTGGTGGGTAATTCTTTGTTTGGGGAGTAGACAGAGAATTACATGAAAAAGATGGACGAATACAGGACCACCTACAGGAGTGCACAGGCCAAGGAAAGGTAGGCAACTCCTCAGAAGCAGCAATCTAGGGGCAGGGGCAGGCCTTTTCACAGGCCTTTCTACCAGGCACAGGCCTCCTGTCCTTTTCCTTGGAGGGGGTTCTTCAGAGGGAGAGGCAGAAGGGGGATGAGCAGGGCTGCATCCTCCTCTCAGTCCAAGGCTCCTGCCAAGCAGACACCCTGATGTGTCAGCCCGGGTCGACTCCCCTTTTCCAGTAGGAGGCAGGCTGGCTCGCTACTTCCAGGCCTGGAAGTCTGTTACCTCAGACAAGTGGGTCCTGGAGATAGTAAGCCAGGGACTGGCTCTCAACTTCAAAACATTTCCAAAGCTGAGGGTCAGGTCTTTTCCACCTGCAAACATCTCCGAAACCATTGCCTTAGAGGCAGAGGTTTCCTCTCTGCTGGCTCTCAGAGCCATAGAGAGAGTTCCTACTCCACACAGGGGCAAGGGTCTGTACTCCAGATACTTCCTTACCCCAAAAAAGACAGGGGAGTGGCGGCCCATCCTAGACCTAAGATACTTAAACAAGCACCTAGTCAAGCCAAAATTCAGAATGGTGACTCTGGGAGTAATTCTTCCCTCTCAGAGGCCAGGGGATTGGTTAGCCTCCCTGGACCTCAAGGATGCCTATTTTCACATTCCCATCAGGTGCTCCCACAGAAAGTACCTCAGGTTCGAACTGCCTTCAGGCCATTATCAGTTCAGAGCAATGCCCTTCGGACTAACATCAGCACCAAGGGTGTTCACAAAATGCTTAGCAGTAGTAGTTGCCTTTCTAAGGAGACAAAACATTTCCATGTTTCCATACCTGGACGACTCGCTCATTGTGGGGCAGTTTCCAGACCAAGTCAAGTCAAACCTGCAAGTGGCCCAACAACTGCTTACTTCTCTGGGATTCCTCCTCAATCTTCCAAAGTCAGTTCTCGAACCATTGCAACTCCTGACCTTCATAGGGATAGAGTTAGACACTGTCCAAGCAAAAGCTTTTCTTCCTCTGGCAAGGGTAAAGGCCCTTACAGATCTAGCTTCTTCTTTCAGCCTCCTGGTGTCTCAACCAGCAAGGCATTTTGTTCAACTTCTGGGCCACATTTGGCTTCCACTGCAGTGGTATAGGGAGCCAGATTTCAGATGAGGGACATTCAGTTCCATCTGAGGTCCTTTTGGTCTCAGAAAAAGGATCCTCTAACCAAACTGATTCTAGTGACTCAGACTCTGATCCATGCTCTCCAGTGGTGGTTGGATCAGGACAACCTCAGACAAGGAGTCCCATTCATCACTCAGACTCATTCTGTGGTATTAACCACAGATGCTTCTCTCCTGGGATGGGGAGCTCACTTGGGAGTCCTCACAGCACAGGGAGTGTGGTCCCTTCAGGAGTCTGTACTTCATATCAACCTTCTGGAGCTCAGGGCAGTGTACCTGGCTCTTCAAGCTTTCTCTGAGTCAGGACAGATGACATCACCACCATGTGGTACATCAACAAGTAGGGAGACACTCGGTCTACGGCCTTGTGCATGGAAGCCATGACATTATGGTCTCTGGCTTATTCCCTGCAGACATCTCTGGTAGCAGTCCACCTTCCGGGGAAGGACAATGTGCTAGCAGATGCTCTGAGCAGGACATCTCAGGGCCATCACGAATGGTCCCTGGATCCTCTAGTGTTAAAAGTAATTTTCTCAAGATGAGGCACTCTAGAGATAGATCTCTTTGCAGCCCCAGACAATCACCAACTTCCTCTCTTCTGTTTCAGACTGGGGGTCTTGGGCTCAGTCCCCCTGGATGCTCTACTTCTGGATTGGGAGGGGAAATTTCTGTATGCCTTTCCCCCCTTTCCTCTGTTGTTCAAGGTTCTAGTCAAGATAAGGTCACAATCATGCAAAGTGATCCTGATTGCACCAGACTGGGCCAGGCAGCCTTGGTATCCTCTGTTGCTGTCCCTAGCAGTCCATCTCCCCCTCTCTCTTCCCAAGAAACACAATCTGTTAACCTCCTCTCAGGGGAAGAAATGGTATCCCAACCTTCGGTTTCTCAACCTCAAGGCGTGGCTCTTGAGGAGTTAGAATATGCAAGTCTGCATCTGTCTCGGGGTTCTGGATATTGTCAAAGCCTCTCGAAAACCTGCCACCAGAAAAACTTATAATTCCAAATGGAAAAGATTCAGCATTTGGTGTTCCAATAGAGAAATATCTCCAGATACTACTGGTTTGGCTACAGTTCTGGATTATATGGTTCATCTTAATGGCTTAGGCTTCAGGCCAGCTACTCTGAAAGTACACTTGGCAGCTGTTTCTGCATTCCTGTCAGTGGGGAAGGCTTCCTCCCTGGCATCTCATCCTGTTTTCTGTAAATTCTTTAAAGGTTTGCTCCATACCAACCCTCCCTTTAAGGACCCTACTCCTGCTTGGGATCTTAATGTTTGCATTGCTCAGCTTATGCAACCTCCTTTTGAGCCTTTGGCCTCAGCACAACTTAAATACTTGACTTGGAAAACTGTGTTCCTGGTAGCCATTACCTCTGCCAGGCGTATCAGTGAATTACAAGCTCTGTCAGTGGAGCCTGATTTTATCTCATTCCATAGAGATAAGGTGGTCCTCAGAACCAGCAGGAGGTTCTTACCCAAAGTGGTTTCAGATTTTCATCTGAATCAGTCCATGTCTCTTCCTGTGTTCTTCACTGATCATTCTTCTTCAGGAGAGAGATTACACAGTTTGGATGTTAAGAGGGGCACTTAGCTACTACATTGAGTGCACTAAGGCACTTAGGTTTGACTGTCCTCAGTTGTTTCTCACTTATGGTGAAGTGGGAAAGGGTAAACCTGCCACTAAGAGATCTATTGCCAGGTGGATTGTCTCTTGTATACAATTCTGCTATGAAAAGCTAGGCAAAATACCCCCCTCAGGCCTGAGGGCTCATTCGACTAGAGGTACAGCTGCTTCTCTGGCTGCTTACTAGAAATATGCAAAGCAGCCACCTGGGAAACAGTCCATACATTCACCAAGCATTACTCTCTGGATATCCAGGCTGGGAGTGATGCTAGGTTTGGTACAGCAGTACTGCAGAGCCTATTCCCAAAATAGGTTTGGTACCCTCCTCCATGGAGGTACTGCTTGGTAGTCTGCATAATGTCAGAATACAGCAAGACTTCATGTTGTTTGAAGAAAAAATTACTCACCTTAGTAATTGTGTTTCTTCTAATGGAGTTTTGCTGTATTCTGACCTCCCTCCCTCCCTGACTCCCCTCTCAGAACCTGTTTTTTGGGAAGTGGGCTGGCAGGTACAGTGCTGCACCTCAGGGGTGTACTTGGCACTCCCTCCTTTTAGAAAGGGGGAGTGGGTTATGTTTATGTTGTTTTTTGTAGTTATATTTGTTCATTACCTGGTTATTGTTTTGGGGTTCTCAACTTGAGTCTTTTGGGACCCAAAACAATTGTTTGCCTTTTGGCTAGTTAATTTACAGTTTCCACCTAGGAGGTGTAGTTAGTTAGCTCGTAAGAATCTGACGGTTACACTTTGAAGTGCAGCAGACAGAGTTTTGAACCAAGCTCGAGCCCAGCGTTCTATGCTCTGGCATAGAGTTAAGTCTTTCCTCTCTGGAGCAGTTCAAGTGCAGGGGCTAACTGCATAATGTCAGAATACAGCAAGACTCCATTACAAGAAACACAATTACTAAGGTGAGTAATTTTTTCTTTTTACCCTTCTGTCTTGATTTGGGATATAAAGACACTTTGTTATTGGTTTGGTGGCCCCATCTTACATGGGCTATCTTATGCAATTTGGTTAAGTGCATAAGGTACACATTAGGTTCACGCTGCTCACTTCCTCTATAAAAAAAAGTACAGAAGTGGTTGGGAGCTGGTGTTGCTGTATACCTGCCGGTGCGTGTGGTGACTACTCATGCCATATGCCACCAGCCCCCTCCAGAAATGTTCTGGCTCCCACAGAGTCCTAGCACCTCCGGCGCAGACCCATTTGTGGCAATATATGGAGAAGATATTCAGAAAGATCAACATTTACATGAAGTATGTAACTTTCGAGAGCCAGCCTGCAAGCACAGTGGTAGCATTACTGCTTGGGGTGCCAACAACCCAGGGTCAGGAGCAACCTCAGGAGTTGGAGGGCTGCCCTGTGGGAGGTTGGATCAAGCATCTCAAGGACTGCTGTTCTCCGAGGAGAGAGGGGACCAGTGGCCGATGCAGCACTGGCCTCTAGTGGTGGCTGGGGGTCAGCACATTAGCCAACACTGCGTGGGGACAGTGAGGGCAGCCATCTGGCATGTGGTACCTGAAAGCATGCGCAGCACCCGCCATTGATGGCACACCCGCGCCCAGGGAGAAAAAAAGGCACAAAAAACTTCAATCCTCCGGCACTTGGGAAGGTTGGTGTCCCATCGGCTCCAGACCAGGTGCATCTGAGTTGCTGCTCTGGTCTATCCTCAGCCTTCCGTGATGTGCAGTGCCCATCCATTGCAACGTGGCCTGGAGAATGGCAGGAGTCGAGTACGGTGCTGTGACCAGTGTGGCGCCGCTGGATACCAGCTGGATGGGGGAACCATAGGTAAAAAACCCTGCCGAGGAGGTAAAAATAATTAAAAAAGTATGTAATTTTCATTTCCCACTCACTAGATCCACAGACAGCTGCTTCAAGTGAGGGAGCCTTTGCCTCCTCTTGGATGACCTGATAAGCAAGCTAAGGCAAGGGTGCCCTGAAGGCACATCTCTACCCTCCTATCACTCTGCTATCCTTACACATCTGCCAGCACTCAACAATTGGTAATCTATCTCACACTCACTGGCTGTCTGAGACTCTACCAGTCAGTTGGCCCCTGTGGTCTGGCAGTTTAGTAAAGAAGCCTTCTACCCCTGCTGGCAGGAGAGGGTTGTAGGGCGAAGTTCTTAAATAGGAACCATTGAGCACCTTGCAAAAACATTTAATGAATTTTACCATTTTCTTTTGCTAAGAGGTAGGGCTGACTCTTCAGCTGACAGAAAGACATTATATAACTGAGAAATTAGGACTTTTGAGACTTGCCAGTATGAGGGATTGTACAATGCCCAAAGGTTCAGTAAAAAGTTACAATTTTAGGGATGTTAAACTTTTGCATTAGGGTCTGAATGGTCAGTAGTTGTCCATATTTATTTAGCTAGACAAGATGTTTACGTTTCCTGTCCATCCAGATCTGGATGCCTTTGTTTAACATAAGGGGTGGATTGGGATTATGCCATAGGGGTGTGAATGCTGACAGAGATCTGACTGTTTCATGAATAGGTGTGCTCTGTGTCAAATTTTATACATTGTTTTACAGATGACTTGGGAGTCTACCAAAATCATGATCTTCCAAGAATCAGTCTTCTCCATAGATTCCCACTTTTGGGTCTGTGCCAGAGGCTTTAGGACCCCATGGGAGCCAGAACTTTTCTGAAGGGCTGACAATGGAAGTAAGCCCCATGTGCCTGTCACTGCATGTGCCTCCTGGTATACAGTGGCGCCAGCACCTAACCACCTCACTTCCTTTTTCCCCCCGCTGTAGATTGCGCAACAGCAGCAGCGTTGCCACTCTCCACATTGGGGCCAGAACTTCACTGTCTATATGATGATAGCATTCAATTCTTTGGTTTTAGTTTAAAATACACTAGTGTTTATTTTTTGTGTCAGCTTAGTTAAATGCAGAAAAATCTAGTTCTGTCTCTCTCGGCTCCACCTCATGCAAACGGTTGACCGTAGAAGAAGGTAGGGAGCTTGAAAAGGCAAGTTGCTTTGGGAAAGGGGTTGTGTATCACCACCACCGTGCTCTGGGCAGATGCTGTGGTAGTGGGCAATGAAGTGCCCAGGAGGACAGACAGTTTTCCCTGGAGTTGAAAATATAAGTGGTCCAGATCCCACACACACACACGCTGCATCGGGGTCTTTGCACCTTTCGGCCTCCACCTCTTTCCTCAAAAAGCATAAGGGGAAAAAACAGTATCAGATGAGGTCATCCTCTGGTCATTCTGCTGCGAAACTCTCGACTTCTGTGGATGTGGGTACCCCGCTGTCATCACTAATGACACCCAAAACGTTTGGGCCAGTAAGGTCGAGGTCTCTGTCCAATAGAGGGGACTCCGGTGGGCAGTTTGGCCACTGAGCAGCTCTTATGGAGCAGTGATGCAGTGCATTAGTGAAGCATTGCTGTTTTTGGTGCCAGTTAATGGGCCATCACAGTCTGTACTGCTAGCGCTGTATTCAGTGCTGCTTGACTTTGGTGTGCAACTGACTCCGGCTCCAGCCTCTGGGCTGTGGCTGTTGTTGGTGCTACCAACGCCTGCTCCTCCTGTGATGTCACCTCTGTCCCTTCTGGGGACAGGGCAGCCATGGTGCCACCTCCAGTTCTTTGGGGCCAGCATGGTCATTGACACCGTTAGTGGTGCCCCATCTGATGGCAGGGTTGGGCCAGTGCTGATGATGGTGCCACATGGGGCTTCAGTGCTGGGATCATTCCCTTCAGGGATGGTCCCAGGGCCATCCTCAGTGCCACCACCAACACCATTCCTGAGGCCCTATCCAATCTAGTGTTGCCGACACCATGGCCTGCACTGTTGCCCTTTCAACCCCATCCTTTTTACTACCTGCCTTGTGTAAAAGAAGTAGAAGGGGATAAGTCAGATCCTAACTTTATCATCTCTGCTGATGAGGACGATGACTCAGACTATGGTCTGGAGAACCTGGAACTAGATCCTGTCAACGTACCTCATGAGGATTATTCCTTTCAGGCTGTACTCCGAAAAATGTACTCTGCACTGAATTTTGAGCCAGCAGCAATAAACCAGGCTAGACCCTGCCAACTGGAATTTCTAAATGTGCCTAATATTCCAGTCTCTCCAGTTCCTCTGATCCAGCCAGCCCTAGAGACAACTCTCTGAGGTGGCTTGGAGGAGGCCTGCTACTGTGGCAGCTGTCTCCATGCAGAAGGACAAGAAATATTTGGTGCCTAAATCTAAGCCCATGTATTTCACTTAGCCAATAGTGGATGGCATTATTATTCTGGCTGAGAATGACAATCACAGCAGAAAAATAGCTCAACCACAGTGTGCGCCAGGCAAAAAAAATAAACACAGAGAAAGAAAACTGGACCACACAGCTGCAAACAAGTTTTATTATAATTTATAGACACACCGTAGCAGAATCGAAGAAAACAAGAAAGTCTCGATTCTGCTGCGTGTATGTGTATTTTAATATTATAAAAAATGTAGCTATGTGGTGCTGGTTTTGCTCTGAGAATGACAAAGCCGTAGTGCCCAAGGAGGTCACCGCACACCCCACTAACAAGGAGTTGTATAAGGTAGACACCATGGGCAAGCGTGTATGTGCCTTGGTTACCCCTGGCATGAGTATAGCTAGCTACCAGGGCCACTTCTTGAAGTATGAGTACGCCCTCTGGTGCAAGCTTAAATCTCTGACAGAGCTCCTGCCAGACACAGAGGCAAAATAAGAAATGCTATTAGCTGTTAAATAAGGTACTGAATCTAACAGCCACCAGTTTAAAACCTGTATGGATGCCTTTGATACAGAAGCTCACTCTGCGGTGGCAGGTATTTGCATCAGGAACCACTTTTGGCTGTGGACTGCTTTACCCTTGATATCCAACAACAGATAATGAATGTGCCCTTCGGTGGCATTTATCTGTTGGACAGCAGGTGGAACAGTGACTGAAAAAGTCAAACAAAATGAGAATATAACTTCCAGGCCGGCTCTCTGTAACCTGCAAAGGGAAAAAAAATGCAGCTCTTTCCACAACAAGCGTGTCTTTCATGGTTGGGGCAGGGGAGCTCCAAACAAATCCCAGCCACCCTAGGCCCAGACCTAAAGGCAGAACTGCATAATAGAGATTTGCTTTGGAAAACAGCTCGAAAAACAAAGCTTCCAGCTGACTGGATTTTGTTTAGGAAAGCAAGGAATCTTTGTACTAGGATGGTCAGAGAAGCAAAGGCCAACTATGTTCACGTAGAACTTGACTCTTCCTCTAAATGTTCCCCCAAATTCCGGAAAACACTTAAGGACATTGAAGGTCACGTGTCCACAAATTCCCTACCCACAAGAATTACTATTGGGGCCACTGCAGTCTCTGATAGGCCGACAATCCTTGACTCCCTCAATAACCACTTTGTTAACGCAGGTTTAGCATTTGATACCTCCCCCGCCAGTAACCTCTACTCTCAACTCGGTGTACAGGACCAAGAAGCTCCTGTCATCAGCACTGTGTTCTCCCTTCAGCCTGCATCCTTGAAAGACATTGAGGACCTCTTGCTACAACTAGACACCAGAAAGAGTGCTGGTGTTAACCTCCTTGACCCCTTTTTCCTGAAACTTGGTCATCACGTCCGGGCTGCGCCAATTACCCATCTCTTTAAGTTATCCCTTTCTCAGGGTGACCTTCCTCCCCTATGGAAAACTGCGCACATGATCCCCCTTTTCAAATCTAGAGACCCTAGTGACCTTAACAGTTACAAGCCTATCTCTCTACTCCCTGTCCTGTCTAAACTGTTAGAGAAAATTGTGAGTGCACAGCTCAGGAATTACCTGGAATCTGCAGATCTGCTTAACCCTTTACAATTGGACTTTAGACCACGCCATAGCACCATCTTAGCACTTGCTAAGGTGACTAATGACTGGCAGTGTGACCTCGATGCCAAGAATTTTGTTTGTGCAGTATTTTTAGACCTAAGTAAGGCATTCACCACTGTTGATCACGATCTGCTCTTTACGTCCCTCCAGAACATAGACCTGGACTCTCTATCATTGAGGTGGTTTTCCAACTATCTTTCAGGTCGTCTCCCGCGGGTAAAAGCAGACGGGAATTCTCGACCCTAAAACCTCTGTATATAATGCACTGCAGGGCTCAACATTGGGCCCCCTGCTCTTGCAATATATATAAACAGAGTTGATGCCAGCCTCAGTACTGCAAATGTACATTTATTTGCAGATGATATGGTACTTTACATCAGCAGGTCTTCCCTGGAAGCTGCATGTATTGATCTTCAGCAGGAGTTTAATCTGCTGCAACTGCAGCTCTTGAACCAGAAACTTCTACTGAACACTAAGAAAACAAAGGCAATGCTCCTCTCACCCTCTGCACATATAACGGATTCTACTGCCCAAGGAACCTTTCCTCAGATCTCCACACTCCTAGGCGAACCTTTGGAATATGTAACTAAGTTCAAATACTTGGGGGTCTGGATCGACCATAGACTTTCTTATAATGACCATATTGAAGAACTTATAAAAAAGCTCAGACAGAGGCTTGGTCTCTACTATAGGATTAATCACCTGCTTACTCGGGTGGCCAAGAAGCGATTGATCCAGTCCACCTTCCTAACATTGTTGGACTATGCAGACTTCCTTTACAGTCAAGGCCCCACCTCTGCACTGGTCATGCTCTATCATAGAGTCTTGAGGTTAATTACTGGCCTCCCTTTCGCCGCGCATCACTGCTCCCTATATGCTGCTGTGGGATGGCCATTCCTCAAATATAGAAGACAGAGGAATGCCGCCCTTTGGACCTTCAGAGCTATTACCAAGAAGTTGCCTCACTATGTCTTGGATTGCCTGCCCCTATGCTCGGTAGGCAAATATGCTTTGAGGAGTGCCTCCTACACCTCCTTTATTATATGTAAGGTCAGATCGCACTTTGGTAGGACAACCTTAAGTTCTAGGATTCTGGATATGTTGAACTGTTCACACTTGTTGGCATGTTCTTTCCCTTTAAGATTCTTGCCAGAAGGTCTAAAAGCTGGCTTCTCCCACCCACCCGGGTGGTATATGCCTCGGCTCCACCCCTTGACACCAGATCTTCCTTTCTGCTGGAAGATTCAGGTTCCTTTCTCATCGCTCACACGTTACCGAAGGCCCTGGTGTTTAAATCTATGGATTTACCCAAACTCCGACACGTTAGAGTTTCTCCCAATCACTTTGCGATTTCAACCGCTATGGAGGACAAGTCCTCACCCGGTTTCTGCCAATGTCTGTGCGGGCAAAAGATGTCTCGCACCAACCTGCATGCCTCATGTGTTTATTGCCTGGGTCTCGGCCATGACACCCAGGCATGCGAAATGTGTCACGCTTTACATCCGACCATCTTGGATGATAGTCTTGCACGACTGCAACTGGGCAGACTGAAAAACGGAATCCACCAGTCAAATCCAAGAAAGCCCATTGGGTAGTCCACCAAGGAGCTCGAACAGATGAAGACCTTTGAAGAGGAGGTGGCTCGGGCCGCGGATCGGTCCTCTTCCATGTCCATCTTCATCCTGCTCAATCTGGGCTCCACCTTCTCAGGCTCCTTTCAGGAGTTGTGCCAGTCCCTCCCTACCAGAGGAGAGGGACCCTCGGACGCACACGTCTCTCAGTTCCGTAAAAAGGGCAAGGAGCCTAAGGAATCTTTGTCTCACCGACGACACTCCTGGAACCATGAGAGATCTCGGTCCCAGGAATCTGCTGTCTCGACTTCGGTTGAGGTAGGCCAGCCAGCTAAGATGCAGGATGACAATCTGGTTGAGATTATTCTCAACCCCATCGACCTGTCATCGCTCGATGAGGCCAACAACTCCTTATTCAGGACCCCAGCCCTGCCTGCCACCGAGGAGGAGACCCAGCCCGCTGGGAATCCCCTCGTGGTCTCAGTCCCTGACCAGGAAGAGCCACGGTTCTCCCCGGCTCTTTCCGAACAACCTCATCGGTCCCCCCCCAGACAGTCCAGATCGAGGTCTCAGACTCTTTCCACCAACAGGCCAAAGAAGGCGCATAAGTGTTGAAAGAAGAGGTGGTGCCACCACTCTTCCTCGTCCTCCTCGAATGAGGAGAGGCTTTAACGGAAACTCCATCGAGGATTTAATGTGGCAGCAGCTAATTATGTCTGGTCAGAAGTCGGCTCCAGCTTCTACCCCGGCCATTACTTGGCTGTTGCCCTCTAGGCCGACGTCTACTCCTCAGGAGCTGGTCCGCACCATTCCTCCACCCGTGGAGTCAGTGAAGACCATCTCGGCTCGGCCAAAACCAGCCTCTCCACTGACTGTGGTGGAGCTGCCACCGGAGCAGCCTTCTTTGGGGGCTCCTTCTAAGGAGTCTCGGCCCATTCCGGGCCTACCACGTAGGCTGTCTGTCACCTCACTCCTGACCATCCTAGGTGAGTGCAGGGTGACTCTGGTGGCCAGCCGATCTATCTGGACTCTTCAGAGTCCAAGGACTCCGACCTACATTTTTGCCCTCTGGACGAGGAATCTGTCAGTAGTCTTTTGATAGAGGAAGGCCCTTCTTCCTTCATGCACATCCTCCACCTCATCTCCGAATCCACGGGGATGCCCTTGGAACCCGTTCAAAAATGGGCTGAATACCCCATCACTGACATCCTCAAACAGGGGAATTCACCAATGGAGGCTTTTCCAGTGGCCACGCCCATTGTTGGTCTGGCCTTGGAGCTGTGGCAGCATCCTGTCTCCTGCCCACGCCTTCAGCCCGGATGGCCCAAAAGTACGCGGTACCTATCGGGTCCCTTTCAGGATTCACAGAGCACCCCTCAGCTGAGGGATTGGTGACTGAGTCTGTGTTCAGGTGCTGGGTAATTCAGGAGATGCTGATAGACCCCCAGACAAAGAGTCCAAAAAATTGGACCACTCGGACCAGAAAGTCTATGCTGCCTCTTCGCTGGGCCTTCATCAGGCAAGCTCGGCCATCATCATGGTGCATTTTTCACATGCCCTCCCGGGGTCTCTCTGTGAGGTTCTACCTCACCTCCACGCAGACCTCCAGACCATGGTCAAGCAGGTCCGTGACCAGGGCCGGGCAGTTGTGAAGCAGCAACTCCAGATGGCTCTGGACCTCCGGGACTCATGCGCCCGCTTAGTGTCAGCCGCAGTTGCTGTGTGCCGCAGGGCTTGGTTAAGTAAGGGTCTCCACCTTCACAGCGGACACCCAGCACAAGCTGACGGATGTCCCTTTCCTGGGTACCGATCTTTTCTTCTTTTTTTTTTTTTTTGTATTATCTGTTTATGCCCTCCTACATGCTCTGGAGCTGCCTCTCCTTCGGGATGCTGTGACCCACAAACATTCCCCTTACTATCTCCCCCTCGGCCACCTACCTCAAATCTACAGCCTTCACGGGGTGGGTCCCCCTCCTCCAAGGGGGAAGGCACCAGCGGGGGAGACCAGCACACTATTCTTCTTTGGTCCCGGATGCTGCTGAGGTGTTTCATGGCTTCCGAGGAGTCTTTGGAGGTGCCTGGGGTCGGCAGACATAATCCGGCTAGTCTGTGGAGTGGTTTTTCTGGTTTTCTAGTTCCCCCAGCACACCGCTCATGCAGTGCCCCCAGTCTCCACCGGGTGCCGCTACCGAGCGAAGCTGTCCCCAATCCCACCCCAGGATAGAAGAGCAGTCTATCGGACGCTCGATCCTATCCTCCCCCTGCTGACCCCTGGCGACCTGAGTCCATTCCCGAACCCAGGTTGCCGGCATGGGTCGAGGTAAGTCACCAGCACCTCAACCCTCTATGCCACTGGGTCAGTCTGTACCGATCTTTTCTGCCCAGGTGTGGACGGTCACCTCCAACGAATAGAAAAGTCCAGTGCCACCTTGGACTTTGTGACTTTTTCTCAAAAGGAACCCCAGGGTTCTAAAAAGCAGAAGAAAAAGCCTTTCAGGCCTTCTACCCCTGCGGCCAAGCAGCCCCAATTCCAATCGCAGCAGCATCAGCATCAGCAGCAGGCTCAACCTTGGTGCCCTCGGCCCAAGTCCAGGCCACCAGTGGCCCGCAAACCTGTAGGATGGGGTTCAGGTGGTTCCCAAGCCGGACCTTCTTCCTTCAGTCCTGCCCAGTGATGGGATGGGGGGTGGCCAACCCCATACCCGCCACACCAGCTGTGGGTCCTCATGTGGGAGGCTGTCTCCACCACTTCCTTTCCGCCTGGTCCACTGTTACAATGGACAAGTGGGTTTTAGAAGTGGTCAGCCAGGGACTGCCTCTGGAATTCCAGCAGTACCCTCCAAGCCGAGCCCACGCCCCACGGGAGGAGATGGTGTCCATACACACTCAGTCGGCTCTCAGAGATGACATTGCTCAACTCCTCCACAAGGAGGCAGTGGCCAGAGTCACAGACCCCCTGTCAACCCAGGGTTTGTTTCCAGGTACTTCCTGGTCCCAAAACAGATGGGGGGCTGGCGCCCCATTCTATATCTGCACGACCTGAACCAATTTCTTGGGTCCCACACGTTCAGGATGGTAACTCTGTCTCAGATTATACCATCTGTCAAGCAGAACATGTGGTTCTACTCTCTGGATCTTCAGGACACGTTCTTTCACATCCCAATCCGTCCATCTCACCAGAGGTTCCTTCGCTTCCGAGCCGGAGAGAGTCTTCTTCAAGTTCCAAGCCATGCTGTTTGGCCTGTCATCAGCCCCCCGGGTCTTCACCACATGCATTGTAGTGGTGGCGGCCCATCTTCGTCGTAGAGGGGTCAGGGTGTACCCTTATCTTGATGACTGTCTCGTAGCAGGTTCCTCCAGACAGGAGGTGGAGAGGTCCAGGGATCTGGCCCTCCAGACCTGCATCAATCTTGGTCTCCTGGTCAATGAGACGAAGTCAGAACTTGTACCTTCGCAGGTGATCTGCTTCATCGGGGCAGAGCTCGACTCTTGTCGAGCCAGAGCCAGGCTCCCGACGGACAGGGCAGAGGTTCTCTCCTCCTTTGCCCAATCATTTCTGGTTGGGCTCTTGCGGCCTGCCCGGGACTTCCTGCACCTTCTGGGGTACATGGTGGCCTGCACCACCATGGTCCAATGGGCCCGGTGGCATATGTGCCCCCTTCAATGGGAGCTGGCCAGCCAGTCAACTCAGCGACATGGTCATTTCGATCAGCTGGTCACGGTGACCTAGAAGATGTGGGACACCCTCCAATGGTGGGCTGTCCTAGCACATTTGCAGGAAGGGATCCCGTTTGTCCATTCTGAGCCGACGGTCATTCTCACGATTGATGCCTCTCTCACGGGCTGGGGTGCCCACATGGGAAATCACAGAGTCCATGGGCTCTGCCCCCGAGGAATCCCTGATATCATATCAACCTGCTGGAGCTCAGAGCAGTCCAACTGGCACTATCAGCATTCACTCGGCTCCTTCGGGGTCAAGTGGTGCAAGTCCAGACAGACAATAACACAACCATGTACTATCTCAACAAGCAGGGCGGCACACACTCCTGGCCTCTGTGCAGGGAAACGCTCTGCATCTGGACCCTCATGTGCTGACTGGAGGCAGAGATCCTAGCCAGCCATGTGGCAGGTGCCTCAAACCAACTGGCAGATGCACTCAGCCATGTGGGCGAGACGTCCCATGAGTGGTCTCTCCATTCAGAGGTAGTACACAGCCTCTTCTCCCACTGGGGCAAACATCAGGTGGATCTGTGTGCCTCCAGGGAGAATGCAAAGCTGAGGCTGTTTCATGCCCACCCCCCTCAGCAGGGCTTGCTGCAGGGGGATGCCTTCTTGAGGCTGTGGACCCCAGGCCTCTTCTATATCTTCCCTCCACTTCCCTTGGTTCACAAGGTGCTCCTCAATGTCAGGAGGGACAATGCAAGGATGATTCTGGTAGCCCCAGACTGGCCCCGCCAGTTCTGGTATATAGATCGCCTCAGCACCAGGCTCCCGAGGCATCTCCAAGCACACCAGGACCTGATCTCCATCAGGGGAAGGTATTCCATCCGGACCTTCAGTTCGTGCAGCTGACAGCCTGGTTCCTGAGCAGCTAGAGTTCCCGGCTTTGGGTCTCTCTGAGGATGTATTCACAGTAGTGGAAGTATCAGAAGAGTCGACCAGGAGGTGCTATGCCTTTAAATGGAAAAGGTTTTCCATTTGGTGTCAGGGCAAGGGCCTGGACCCTTTGTCCTGTCCGGTGGCTAGCATCCTCAACTACCTTTGGTCTCTGTCCAAGGGGGGGGTTCGGTCTGCGACCCTTAAGGTGCACCTGGCAGCCATCTCTGCTTACCGGGTGCGGGCCAGTCAGCAGACGGTGACACAGGAGAAGGTGGTCTGGCACTTCTTTAAAGGCCTCAACCATATTTCCTCTTCGGTGTGTGAACCACCACCACCACTGTGGGATCTACTGCTGGTACTGGCAAAGCTCATGGGCAAGACATTCAAATCGATGCACAGGTGTGAGATGTCACATCTGTCGTGGAAGACCACCTTCTTGGTGGCTATCATGTCAGCCAGAAGGACTGGAGAGCTACAGGTGGTCTCTGTTGAGTCTCCTTACCTGGTCTTCCACAGGGACAAGGTTGTCCTGCGCATCCACCCGAAATTCCTTCCGAAGGTGGTGTCGGAGTTTCACCTTAATCAGGTGTTGACTCTGCCGGTATACTACCCCAATTACACCTCGGAGGCCGAGTACAGGCTCCATACTTTGGAACTGAGATGAGCGCTCTCTTATTGTAAGGAGCGGACGGCGGAATTCTGGGGAGAGGTTCGCCAGCTGTTTGTCACCTATGCTGAAGCCGCACCTGATAGGCCTGCAGCCAAGCAGATGATTGGCAGATGGATTACATCGTGTACTGATCTCTGCTATAGGTTGGCGGGCAAGGAGCCTCCCATAGGGATAAGAGCTCACTCTACCCGCCATACTGCTGCATTGGTGGCTGCTTCCAGGGACGTCCCTATCCAGGAAATCTGCAGGGCTGCTACCTGGAAGTCAGCAAACACCTTCATCTCCCACTACCACATCGACCTAGAGTCGTGCCGAGATGCTGATTTTGGGGCCTCAGTTCTCCAATCTCTGTTTCCCAAGTAAGTATTGACGGGGTGTGCGCCTTGCCTCCCTCCTCCCAGAGAACTGCAAGGAGTGTGCCAACAAGTGTGGATAGAAAAACATATCCGCGATCCTAGAAAAACAGGTTACTCACCCGTAACAGTAGTTCTAGGAATGGTATATGTTGTTCATCAACACGGACCCACCCAACCTCCCCAGCTTCGACACACAATCACTGCTCCAGCAGGCAAGATCTGGCGTCAAGGGGTGGAGCCGAGGCATATACTACCCAGGTGGGTGGGAGGAGCCAACTTTTGGACCTTCTGGCAAGAATCTTAAAGGGAAAGGACATGCCAACAAGTGTGGATGAACAACATGTACCACTCCTAGAACTACTGTTACAGGTGAGTAACCTGTTTTTACGCGTTACCCTCACTCTGGAACAAGCTGCAAAAAACATTGAAATTCATCTACCCTATCAAACTGTCAACATTCAAAACTCTTCACGCTCATTTCTTTCAAGGAATCCTGTAGTTGTTTTACCTGACCCTGCCTTATTACTTGAATTGAGCCTCCCACTCTCCGTCCTCCCCTGACCCCTACTCTTTCTGTTCCTTTATTCCCTCCCTCTCCTTGCCTTTGACCAGCATCATGGAGCCTATCTTCATTCCATTGGTGGTCTCAGCAGCACTCTGTGATCAGTGGCCATTGTATGGCTGCCACTGCCCATTTAGTCTTCTACCCCTCTACCTCCTCCCTTTTAGGTGTCTGCCCCTTCCCCTTACCCCTCACTTTATGGATCTATCCTTCTACTTCATACCTAATCTGAGAGCCCTTTCTCTTGCACCCTGTATATTCCTTGTAACTTGTATTTATTATTCCCTTCCTACAGTCCAGAGAATCGCATGTATATTGTTGTATATATATTTTTAACAAGAATTAGTGTTGTTATCCATCTGAATTCTGTACATTGTTCTATGTTCAATTTATATTGTATCATGATTCTGTTGTGTATGTAACCCCCCATTACCAGGGGTTACTAGAATCCCAGTAAGACCTAGTGGTAGGCAGGGAAGGCAGCTTGTGAAACTCCAGTTAAATGGATTTCACACTGTCTCACTCTGTTCTCAGTCTCAGCTGAGACTGAGGGATGACATCATTTTAGAACTGTCGCAGCTGCATAAGCCACACTGGAATGTTGCAGTTGGAGGTTAGAGTAGAACACTGGGGATTTTGAAGTGAGTCTGTAGAGTTCAGTAGAGTGTGGCAGTTTGAAAGAGGAGCTCTGCTGTAAGCAGGCCCTCAGAGCTCCAAGCTCTGTCAAAGAGCTACTTTTGTTGTATAGGTGTGTGTTCCCACCTGAAGAGGAACACAAGAAGAGCATATTGAAGTGGTAGAGACCGCTTTCAATGGTTCAGGGCCCCATCCCTGCGGGGATGGGGGGAAGGTATCAGCCTGTTTCCAGGGGCAACCCCCTTGGTCCGGCTAGGGAAAAGAAGCTGCCTAGTTTAAATTCGTGCTGAGGCACCAGAAGTTCTGGACGAGATTCCTTGAGGAGGAAACGCCTGTGGGGCACCTGCAACTGAAGGGTGAGTTCGCTCTGCTAAAGGGCCATGTGTTTTCACCTGCATCAAGATGAAACTAAAGGGACTGTTACTGTGGGGTCAGGAAAAGACAGCCAAGTACAGTTTGGAAGATGTGGGGACTGGACTGCTTGACTCGGTGGGGGGTCTACAGTAATGGACAAAGCCACTTTTTAAGTATGTTCAAGTCCAGCACAAATGGGATGTAAAGACAGCAGATTGAATGTGAAATACATTTAAAAAAGAATCTACACAGCAAAGTGTTTTAAAGGATGAGGTGTTACAGTCTAGAGAAATGGCCGGGTATGAATTACGGGAGCGAGAGGTGGGAGACCCCCCATCAATAGTAACCAAATTCACCTCTACGGATTTGCTCTGGGACACCTGTTGCTTTCTCTCAGGTACTTGGCCAGTGCCTGAGGAAAGTACCCAGATGTAGGATTGATGAGGAAGATTCCCTTATGGAGCAGAAGTGCTCATAGGTGGTTTAGGGAGTCACCAGTAAATGTTTCCATGCTATATGGAAAGTGTCCAAGTGGCTGACAAGGGAGCCGAGCCAGGGAAAACCCAGAGCAGCGTACAGTTTCGGGCTGTGTGCCCAGTTTGTTTCAGAGCCTGAGGGCTAAAGTGATGAGGATGTGTTCTGGTCTCCTTAAATCTACATTACCAGGAGTGTAGCCCCATGGGGGTCCATCTATGCTTTGTTTATTCTGTTGGATGTGAATAAAAGCCACACTTTAGAATCCCACTTCTGGTATTGGACATTACAGTTATTGCTTCCTTTGTCCTGAGTTACTTGGGTGCCCCTGTGCAGAGTAGCCAAACCTAGCCAATGTGCCGAGTGACACATTTCTCCCCGAACCCAGTCCACCAGGTAGTGCTGTCAATATAGAAACAGCATACCTGGGTGGAGGTTACATGCATGTAACCCTTCTATGCTTGACTATGTATCTATGTCCAGGTCCACCTCGAAAATGAGCTTTGCTCAATGGTGTTCGCCTGGTTAAATAAAGATTGATTGATTGATTGAGAAGAAAGCATAGCTGAAGGCACAGGTGCCAGAAGCGCTTTGTCGCACCATGTGAAGCACACGGCTGTAGATCCACTTAAGCTGCTCAAGGTGGACCACTCCTCCCCAGTTGGGAGTCACCTAACCCTGTTTTACTGTCAGTGGGAATCCATCTTCATGGATATATGGGTGTTCAGGATCATCCAAGAAGGGTACTCCCTGGAATTGTTGGAAACACTCCCGGGACAATCCTCCCAGTACGCAACTCCCCTTGTCAGCTCACATGTCAGAGCTTCTAGCATAGGAGATTGTGGACCTTCTGAGAAACAGGGCAGTGGAAATAGTGCAAGGGTCAGAACAAAACAAGAGGGTTCTACTTCCACTACCTCCTTGTACCAAAGAAATCTGGGGCCGTGCGCCTCATTCTTGACCTCAAAAATCTGAAAAAATACACAGAGCGAGAAAAATTCACAATGATTTCTCTAGGGTCCCTGTTACTTTACCTGAAACATCAGGATTAACTAGAATCATTGGATATGTAGAATGCATATTAGCATATACTGGTGCATCCCAACCACCACAAGTACCTCCGGTATTTAGTGGAAGGGCAACACTACCTGTTCAGAATCCTACCCCTTGTACTTTCCTCGACACTGCAAGTCTTTACAGAGTGCTTTGCAGTGCTCGCAGCGCACCTCAGAAAGCTAGGACTCTTAAGTCTTCCTGTATCAGAACAGTTGGCTAATTTCAAGCCCCGTCCAAACAGTGGACAGTGCAGGTAGTGGCCAAAGCCTCTGGCTTCCTAGCACCCATGGGAGCCCTGCTGAACCTGCTGGGTTGGGGAGCCCACTGCCAGAATCTCCAAACACAAAGTGTCTGGGACTCGTTGGAAGCAAATCTCCACATCAGTGTGATGGAAACGCGAGCAGTTCTTTATGGTCTGAAAGCCCTTGTGGAGTTGGTCAGCTGAAAGATAGTTCTCTTCCAGACGGACCAAAAGTCTGTCATGTACTATATCAACAAGCAAGGAGGAGCACACTCTTACCTTTCTGTGGTGAGGCAGTGAAAGTGGGGCAGTAGTGTCTAAATAAGGGGATCTTTCTCCAAGTAGTTTATCTGCCAGGGGTCTAGAACACTGACAAGAATTAAGTTAAACAGAGATAGATCCTCACAAGTGGTCACTAGCTCCTGACATCGTGAGGTCACCATTCAATGAGTGGGGCACCCCAGATTTTAATCTTTTTGCGACCCCATTCAGCGCCATACTGGTGCTCCAAAACCCCCATGCACCCTTTTAAGTGTCCACCTGAAAAGGTTGTGGAGTATTTACTGGACCTTTCTGATGCTGACTTGCAGAATTCCACAATTAAGGTCCACCTCTCTGGTATGTCAGCATACCACAAACCTGTAAGTACCCTCTCTTTGGCACAGCTGCCACTGTTTAAGAGATTCTTCAGCAGTATTCTGCACACACGGCCTCCTGAGGTATCATTTGAAAGCCCTCCAAGCCTGTTGCAACTTGTGACTTGAAGTTTTTAACTTTGAAAGCAGCATTTCTAGTAGCTGTCACCACTGCATGAAGGGTATCTAAAATCCTTGCTTTGGTCACAGATCCTCCATATACTGTTTTCCATAAAGATAAGGTTGTTTTCAGTACACACCTCAAGTATCTACCCAAGGTGGTGTCATAATTCCATCTCAATCAAGCTGTAATCCTGCCTACCTACTTTGTCAGCTTCCAGAATGAGGGAGAAATGACTCTCCCCTCACTGAATGTTAAGAGGATCCTTAGGTTTTACCTTGACAGGACTAAGGAACACAGACAGTCAAAACAGCTCTTTGTCTCTTTCAGCCCAAATTGAAAAGGACAGCCTGTCACAATCTGATGCATTTCAGCCTGGATTGTCAGCTGCCTTGGCCACTGCTAATACTTTGATTCAGGTTAAATTGGAAGGTGAGGTACATGCCCACTCCTCCAGAGCAGTTTCCTCTTCTGTGGCAGAAATACACTTGGGCCCAGATATTCAAAAGGGTTGCGCATGGCGCAACAGTGTTGCGCCATGTGCAACCCATTGATGCGCCCCGGCGTGATATTCAAAAGGGAAAGTGCGCCACAAATCCCGGCGCCGGAGTGCATCAGACAGTATGCAGGACAGGTGGGGGCGGTTTGATGATAACCTGCACAGCCCGGCTGTTCAGCCCGGATGTGCAGAGTCATGCATGCGCAACCCTCTACCCGCGCCTGCACAAAGTTAAGCCCCAAAAAAAGGAATAAGTGATGGCCATCCACAGGTGAGCTGCCGCATTGCAGGGCGCGCAGACAGTGTGCCACCTGTGGGTGGCCACCCGAGTTCCCTGCCGCACCTGGCGGGCACCCCATGCCCCATCCGGGCATCCCTGGAGTGAAATCCCCACGTCCAATATCCCTGGAGGTCCAGTGGACCTCTATGTGCCCGATCGCGGGCATCAGTATAGTCCCCCTCGTCCAATATCCCTGGTGGTCCAGTGGACCGATCGCCGCCATCATTCACATATCTGGACTGAGTAGTATGGTATGGGCTGCATGCCCATTGGCTCACGCTGTGTACCAATGGGCGTGCAACCCTACCGAGCTGTCAGTCGGCAGGCGGCGGGCGGCAGGCGGGTGGGTGCTGCCACCCGCCGCTGACAGGGGAGCAGGGTGGTGGGGCCCAGTGGGCGGGTGGGGAGGGGTACACTAGACCACCAGGGTGGTAGGGGTCTGTTATGTGTTACAGATGCCCGCGATCGGGCGGCAATCGGTCCACTGGACCAGCAGGGATATTGAATGGGAGGGGGACTATACTGATGCCCGCGATCGGGCACATAGAGGTCCACTGGACAACCAGGGATATTGGACGGGTTTTTTTTTTATTTTACAGGAATGCCCGCGATCAGGCTGCAGGGGGTGTCTGTCCCCGATGGCTGCTGCCTGGCAGGGCGCCAGGCGCAAGTCGTCGGGGATCAGCATACCTGCATGCTAATGGCATGCAAATGGGGCCGTAATGAGATGCAAATGGCCCCCTGTGCGCCTTGCATAAATTATGGCCCCATTTGCATGTTCCTTTGAATATCGTAGTGCTGTGCATGGCGCGAATGGCACTTTCGCTAGCGCATCTCCATGCTCCACTCTGGCCACTTGCACTGGCACAGTGCCACTCGTCATGTGCACAGTGGGGGTGGCCAGGTGCTGATACAAAGCTGCTGCACCATAGCGCAGCTCCGTCTGGAATATCGCCAGGCCACACCCCCCGCGCAACAAAGTTGAGCTGCGTCCAGGCTTGCGCCACAGCCTGGCGCAGTTTGAATATCTGGGCCTCTGTGCCTGTTAGAAAATGTGCAGAACTGCAACTTGGAGCACAGTGCACACTTTTACCAAGCACTATGCCCTGGATGTGCATGCCAAGCAGCATACCACCTTTAGCAGGACAATTCTGAACAGATTACTATCCTGAATGAGCCTTCAGTTCCAGCCTCCCTATTCCTGGGGACTTTCTCTGAGCTTGGTACTCTGACCAGTTAGTGTGAGTCTATGGAGAAGACTGATTCTTGAAAGATATGAAAGTCACATATTTACCATAACTGTTGATCTTCCTGAATATCGCCTCCATAGATTACCAGGCCTGCCCACCATCCCGGGACTCGCTCCAGTATTGTATTGGTCTTCACCCCTTTTATTTATTTATTGAAGTGTTTCACCAGAAAAGGCGCACTGAACAACAAGTTGATCATCTCATGGTGCATCCTGGGGGAAAGGGTAGTGGAAATACATACATGCATACAACAGCAAACATTATTACAATATTGGCAGCGGTGAATCGCAAATTAACAGAAAGAACATATTAAGTGCTACAAAGAGTACAATTGTATACAGAGGTCCTAATGGACAGGTCAAGTGCATTACATTAGGATAACACCTTAAATTCATGGTGATGGTACCATATAGCCTGAAAGAAAGGGGTGGATAGGGAGTAACGGCAGAGGTGGAAAGGTAGCAATGCTGGGAGGGGAGCAGATGAAAATGAATCAAGGTTATAGATATAATGATAGTAATAGATTGATAGGAACCCAAAGTTATAGTTATATTGGTAGTTGATAACCCGAAGGAATGGCCAGGTAGGGATCTCAACAGGGAAAGTAGTGGGGCTGGAAGGGAAGTGTAATTCAGAATAGTTACTTAATATATTGATAGAGGCTGGGGTGCAGGTCAGGAATATCAGGTAGGTTAATTGCAGGTACAATTTATAGATAGAGAGGAAATTATGTAGGGCTGAAATTATAGAGGAGGGAGTGGAGGAGTGGGGAATCTGTTGAGAAAGTGAATTCCACAGTTTTGGGAAGCGATACAAGAAAGCAGCCTGGCCTACACTGGTAGACCGGTGAGGGACAACCAAGGAACGGGAGTCATAAGATCTAAGTGAGTGGGCAGAGGGGAGGGAGGGAGGACTGATAGAGAGGAGGTGTGATAAGATGGGAGCGATCCAAACCAGAATTTAGAGACAAATTTTGCATAATGATGGAGGCGACTATTTTCTAGTGAGGGAAGTGCCAGGGAGTGGTAGAGTTGACAGTGGTGAGTGAGAGGAGGAGAGTCCCGAGTGAAGTGACAGAAGGAGTTGAAGAAGGTATCCAGTCTGGCTAAGGAGGTCTTGGGGGCGGCACTGTAGACTGTATCATAGTAGTCAAAAATAGGAAGGATCATCTTCTGGATAAGTTTGCGCCTAGCCGGGAGAGGGAGGCAGTTCCGGTTCCTGTATAGAGCGACAAGCTTGGGGTGCAGATTTTTCAGGATAGTGTCCACATGACCAGAGAAGGTGAGATGTTGGTCAAGCCAAACACCCAGATATCTGAATGAGGAGGTGTCCTCAAGGACTGTCCCATCAAGGTTATGGAAGGAGGGCAGGGAAGGAAGCCTAGAGAGTCTCTGCCTAGTGCTGAAGGTCATGGAGACTGTCTTCTTGGTGCTTAGAAAAAGTTGATGAGAGCAAAACCAGTGCTGAACATTGTTGAAATCCTGCTGAAGTCCGTTTGCATCATCAGTGGGGGACTGTCCGGAGGTGTAGAGGACCGTGTCATCTGCGTACATATGTATTGAGGTTGATGTACAGACAAATGGTAGGTCATTAAGAAATATGGAGAAAAGTATAGGGCCCAACATGGACCCTTGAGGGACACCAGTGTTGATAGGGAAAGGGGGAGATGTGGTGTCAGCAATTCTGACTGACTGGGTCTGACCTACAAGGTAGGCTCTGAACCAGTTAGTGGCTGAGTCAGTCAGACCTGCTGAGGAAAGGGAGTTTAGTAGTAGGGAGTGGGAAACCATGTCGAAAGCCTTGGCTAGGTCGACTTGGTTTGGACTGTGAAGACACTGTTTTACTGGTTTTGGTGACCTTTCTTACATGGGCCACTAGGGCTATCTTATGCCTACAGGTTAAGTGCATAGATTACTTGTGAGTTGCATGCTGCTCACCTCCTTGGTTAAAAAGGTGCTGAGGTGGTTGTAGACTGGCGCCGCTGTATACCAGCAGGCACAGACATGCACATGGCCTATTCGTGCCGCCAATCCTCCAGAAATGTTCTGGCTCCTGCAGGGTCCTAGCACCTCTGGCACAGACCAGCTAGTGATAATCTATGGGGAAAATATTCAGGCAGAAAGACAAACAGTTACGGTAAGTACGGAACTTTCATTTCTTTGGGGATGTGCCACAAAATATCCAGTAGCTTATCACTTACTTCTGCTTTCTCCAACTATGGTGGGGGGGGGGAAAGACATACGGACTCCACAATCCCACCAGCTGTGTGGCTCAAGAGATGTTTTCTAGATGTAGGAGATGGGTGGTAAAACCGATAATGTTTTTTTTATACTTGCTTTATTAAGGTACACAAACTTTACAGATAGTTTACAATACCTGAAGTGTCTGAAAGTATTGCCATATAGTTTACGGTATTTACTTAAACATACTTAACTCTCCCAAACTGTGGGAGAAGGTCCATAGAATAAAATAAAATAATCATAAAACAAAACCAGGATTAGGTCCTTTAAAAACATACTATAAGGTCATATTTTGACCATACCAGGAAATACATCTAATACGTGGTACATTTATAGAAAAATCACTAAAAATATTTGTTACAGATAAATAAGACTGTGATTCCCTCTATATCATTCAATGAGGTGTCAGTGGGGGTCCTAAAAGAAACCATTTGAGGAACTCTTAATCTGGTGGATTATATTCATAATAATCAAATTGTGAGTTATATTCCATCATGCAATAACCATCGAGGCCACCTGTTCTTGTAAAGCTGTGTTTGTTGCCTAAGGGTATAGGTTACTCTTTCTATTTGATGGCCAGATTCCAGCACTTCTACCCAGCCTGATAGTTCAGGGACAGGAGCCTGGAGCCATTGTTTAGTAATTGACTTTAGGGCTAGCGCCACCAATATGGTCCATAGGTATCTCTCATCTTTACACCTCAGTTCCCATGGTATTCGTTCTAACGCCATATGTTCCGGGCCCAATTTTGTTTGTACAGTATGCGCAGCTTGTAACGGACTAGTTTGACATATGGCGTTTCGTCCGTTACAAGCAGCGTCCGTTACATCAGTTTTACTGTTTTCTCGAGCGAGAGTGTAAAAAAAAAAAAAATCATCCACTCCTGCAAACAGTAGCTTTTGACCCTGTCGATTCCACTGCAAGACTGAAGTGTATGCCTCCCCCATGCAACTCTTACCGGGGTAAATTGTGTGTACTTGAGGAAATCTAAGTGCAAGGCAGCCATTCATAAAGCGAGTGGAGTGAACGGTAGTTAATGACATGTTTCAACATTCCCATAGTGTTGTTTCACCTCCCATGCAGTTCTGCAGCAGTCGTCACCACTGTGGCCCTTAGTGGCTGTTGTTTCCCACCTTTTCATAGCATTTCAGTGTGTAAGCCACATACTTGTTTCCCTGATTCCCTCCCCCCGTATCGGCACTCACGTGTATTGCGGTCCGGAGTTACTGCTTACTTATGTGAAAGAGGAACTGTGTCCAGACTCTTAACTCAAGTTTTGGTAAAGTCCTCTGTAAATTGTGGTGCCAGAGAGAGAAATTATGTTTCTCTCCCCATGGCCCGCTATTCCCCAGCAGGATGTCAGCAGCTGTGCTGCAGGTGAGCTCCCAGGAAACAGCTTCAGCAAGTGCTGGCAGTATGCAAGGAAAATAAGTCCCTGTTCTTTTTACCCTGTTCTTTTTAAAACTTTCATAATGTGAAGCTATTAACAGCAGCACAGCTGCATTAATGGCTGCTAGAGGTGTGAAGAGATCTGTGAATGGGCTACTCGGCAGCCGCTAAATGCGGAATTACAGGTCCGCTTAATCAGGTGGCTTTATTATTGAGCCATATAGTAAATGGCTTCTGGCATTTGAGATTTGTCCGGTACAAGCGGACGTCTGCTACATGCGGGTCCGGTTAATTTGGCACATACTGTAATATAAATATTTGGGACAGGTGTCTTATGATTTCCTCCCAAAATACAGTTATTGAAGGGCAGGACCAGAAGATATGGGCCTGCATGGCACATTGTTCCCCACATCCTCGCCAGCATTCTGATGGTGTTCCTGCTGTGAAGTGGGCTGTCTGGGCTGGTACTAAAAAGTATCTGACCCTAAGCTTCCAACAGTAGTCTCTCCAAACTAGAGAACTGGAAGTGGACCACGTACTTCTCCAAATCAGGGGCCATTGCTGGTCTGTAATAGATATCTGCAGGTCCTGCTCCCATTTAGTTTTTATGTAATGTGAAGTGATTTCTATATCTGCAATATAATTCATATAGAGCTGGGATATAGCATGTCTCTCTCCCCCTGGACCCCAAATCGTATGGAATATAGGAGTCCCTGCATAAGTCCCCTTTTCTGTTGACATTTTCTGAATCTGTTTGTTTATTGCATCCCTGAGCTGATAGTATCGAAACCTATCCATAGGAAGAAAACCATACCATTGTTGAAGTGCCTCAAAGGACAGAATTGTGTGGCCATTCAGCATCTGGTATGGTGAGTGGAAGCCCCTTTTGGCTTGCTGCTGATACCACTTATCTAGCTTAGCTGGGGTAAACTGAGGATCATATGCCCACCATTTATATTTCCGGAGCTGTCTTTGTGTTTCACCTCTGCTGATTCCTTTTTTCCAGCCGGCTAGGATAGCCTTTGTGCCTGAATGCCTTTGTATCTCACTAGGCCCTCCCTCCAGAAAAAGGCTCGCCTGAATGGGGGGATCACTTTGGTCCCCTAAATCTATCCTCTTCCAAGGTGCATCATAGTCTGGGTTACCCCAGAGGAGGGCAATCCTCATCTGTGCCTCCACCCAATGACTCAACAAATTTGGGAAGGCCAGTCCACCCTCTTGTTTCGAAAGGTATAACATGGTCTTTCGAAGAAGAAAAGTCTCTGACAAGTCTCGAGATCTCGTTGGGTCACAATGCATGGTACACACTGGAACAGATACAAAAGGCACGGGAGTGCATTCATCTTGAGCACCTGGACTCCTGCATTTAAGGATAGGGGGAGAAGTGACCATCGTTGGAAATCATTTTTTAATTGCTTTATGACAGGAGGGTAATTATGTTTCCACAAATGTGCGGTGTCTGTACTGATCCCGACTCCTAGATATTTTAGGGACTCTAAGTCACAGTGCATGGGGTACTTCAGGATGCTGCAAAAGAAGGTAAAGCCATCAAAAAATGGAGAGCAATGAGTACCAATGCCCGTAGTCTGAGTAACAAGCTTCCTGAATTAGTGGCCTTGATGGAGGAGGAACATCTGGATATCGTGGCAGTCACAGAAACATGGTACACACAAAACCATGACTGGGACATAAACATACCAGGATACACTATCTACAGGAGGGACAGGGAGGGTAAAAGAGGAGGAGGATAGCTCTTTACATAAGGGAAGGAATCAAAGCAACAGAACAAAATGGAAAACAGGGAGGAGAAGAAGCACTGTGGGTAAATTTGGAGACCGGCAATGGCACTACAATCCGCACAGGGGTTGTATACAGACCCCCTTCTCAGGGAGAGGAAATGGACAAGGAAATGATAGAAAGAAAACTTAGAATGGCAGAAAAAGGGGAGATATTGCTGATGGATGATCTGAATATGCCAGATGTTAACTGGAGTGCAGTTGCAGCAGCCACTTCAAAGAGTGGGGTTATTCTAGATGCCCTACAAGGGGCATGCCTTAGACAACTAGTATTGGAGCCCACCTGAGAGGGAGCAATCTTAGACCTGGTTCTCTCAAATGGAGATGAAGAGAGGATCACAGATGTAGAAGTGGGTAGCCATCTGGGAACTAGCGACCATCGAACAGTATGGTTCACAATAAACACAGCGATAGAGTCAAGCCATACAAAGGCAAAAGTACTGGACTTCAGGAGGGCTGACTTTGCCAAAATGGGTGCGTGCCTATGGAATGCACTAGCAAATGGGCAGGAAGGAGGGGTGGAAGAACAATGGGGAATAATAAAAACTACCATCACAGAGGTAACAAGCCTTTGTGTGAAGCAAATTAACAAAACGAAATGATGTAAGAAACCACTATGGTTCTCAAAGGAAGTGGCAGTGAAGGTTCAAGAGAAAAAGAAAGCATTCAGGAAGTACAAGGAATCACAGAAGGAGCAGGACAGGGAACTGTATCAGTTAAAGCAAAAGGAAGCTGGGAAGGCAGTCAGAACATCAAATGCCCAAACGGAGGAAAAGATAGCCAACCCAGTTAAGAAGGGATAAAACCTTTTATAGGTAAATCAGGGAGCGAAGGAAGACCAAGGGAGTGCTAGTGAGGCTTAATAAAGAGGAGGGAGGGTGGGCAGAGGGTGACTGTGAAAAGGCAGAGATACTAAACAAATATTTTTGTTCAGCACTTACAAAGGAAGTGGGGGAGGTACTTAAAACAAACAGTAGAAACACTCTGGATACAGAAGTTGATACCAGCCCATTTACAGAAGAAAGGGTTCTGAAAGAACTCTTAAAACTGAAGGTGGACAAAGCAATGGGGCCTGATGGGATTCATCCCAGAATTCTAAAAGAACTAAGGGTAGAACTAGTGACACCACTGACTACCCTCTTTAACAAATCATGGGAGGATGGGGTGGTACCCGAGGACTGGAGAAGGGCAGATGTGATTCCCCTTCACAAAAGTGGGAGCAAGGCAGAAGCAGAAATCTACAGACCTGTTAGTTTAACCTCAGTGGTAGGGAAAATGATGGAATTACTTCTGAAGGAAAGAATTGTTGAGTATCTAGAGGCCAGAGGGCTCAGGACCCAAGGCAGCATGGATTCACAGTGGAAGGTCTTGCCAGACAAATCTGATAGATTTCCTTGACTGGGTGACCAAAGTAGTAGATCAGGGAGGGCTGTGACATGGCCTACCTAGACTTTAGCAAGGCATTTGACACAGTCCCACACAAAAGATTAATATACAAGTTAGCCAGCCTGGGAGTGGGTCCCAAGATGACAGCCTGGGTAAAGAATTGTAATTCCAATTGCACTTACTCCAAGGCCATGTTTAAGAGGAGTTCACTACTATGGTGACCTCAAAACCCAGTATATCTCCAAATTATAGCGCCAAAACCACAGCAAAATGAAAAATTGAATACAACCAATTGTTGTCTTTATTTCACCAATTGTGAGAACCCCTAGCGCCTCGGCTGAGTGCCTTCAAGGGGTATAATATCACAACAAAGCTTAAGTGCCTTTAAATACCTTTTGTTATAAGTGACATCATACTGTGTTGAACCAATCCAGACATAACATTATGTGCACCAATCACAATTTAGAAGCAACAATTAAAGAAATAGACATACAAAAATTCCATAATAAGAAAATCAGGAAGGGGGGAGAGCAGGGAAAGGGAATTGGGGGGGAGTAAAAATTATCTCAAACCACAAAAAATAGAAATGTAGTTAATTTTAAACTAACATAAACCTTAAAATTAGAAATTTAATTTCCACATCTTTCTCCTTGCAGTCTAAATGCTACATTTTTTGGATATACCTTATATTAAATTTCAGCATTACTAATATGCTAGACAATTTATATTTATTTCCTTGGGGTTCTCCTAAAAACTAGGGACACACCACCTTAATAAACACAATTTGTGTGCAGGAAAAATACTATCCAGCTAAGATTATATTTTTGTCTGCATATTCAAATATCTGAACCTTGTAATGCACTTTTTTAAAAAAAAAAGGATTTTATCCAAAATGTACACAAAGCACAGGCAAAACAAACAAATCTCTCCCTCCATATTTATAACCAACTATGCTTAATTTAAGAGAATGATATTTCACATTTTTCTCATTTCAAACATTTTGCAACCTGTCTCTTATTATCCACTTGTAAAGCACTTTAGGGTACAATCATTTGGCAAAAGAACAGAACTTAGTGCAAGTGAAGAAATTGGTTGTCTGGAAAGTAAAAAACTAATGAAGGGACTCTAGACGAAACATTGGACTTTCTTCTAGTAGAGATTGAGAAAAATGAAGATCTAAGAGAAAATGAGATTCAGACATACCGAAGAGATTCTGGAGACGGGGAAAGCAATATAGAAATGAACACTCTAGAAGACATGAGTCCGATAGAATTAGAAGGACTTCCTATACTAGAGGACTTCTTAAAAATGAGAAATATGATGTTTAAAAACAATTCAGTTTTCTGTCCCTCTGTTATTAATGGCAATGTGACTGCATTTGAAAATACGGTGCTATATAAGGTAAGAGAGCTACTGAATAATAATAAATATAATAAAATTAGTTCAAATTTAACTAAAGTTGAAAAGGAAGCTTTAAAGGAACTAACTAGCAATTCAGCAGTAGTGATTAAAAAGGCTGATAAAGGTGGCAACATTGTATTGATGGACAGAGATAAATATAAAGAAATGGTGGAAGTACTATTATTTGATGTGAATAATTATAAAAAACTTTTACAGAATCCAACACAGATATTCAGAAGGCAATTATGTGAATTACTGGATGAAGCTGTAATGAGAGGAGATATAAATGATCAAGAATTTAAGTATTTATATAGTGAGTATCCAATAATTCCAACTTTGTATTGTCTTCCTAAAATTCACAAGAATATGATAAATCCACGGAAGACCAATTGTTTCAGTATTGGATCGATTACTGAACACTTGAGTGAATTTATCGATCTGTACTTCAATACAGTATGGTAAAATTGCCATCATATTTGAGGGACACGGGTGATGCCATCGACAAGATATGTAATTTAACATGGGATAAAGACTATTTATGGATGTGTATAGATGTAGAAGCTTTATACACATCCATAAGACATGCTGATGGCATCAGAGCTGCTATGTATTTTTTACTTAAAGATCAGGAATATACTGGGGCTCCGGTACAATTTCTCAATGACATATTAGAATTTATATTACATCACAGCTTTTTTGAATTCAGTAATGAATATTATTTGCAAACATGTGGCACTGCAATGGGAGCCTCAATGGCCCCAGCATATGCAAATCTTTTCTTAGGATTATGAGAATTAGAAGTGTTGTATGATCCTAATGAAAATCCATTCACAGAAAACATCGTAGGATGGAAAAGATTTATTGATGACTGTCTTTGCATATGGAATGGAAGTAGAGAAACTGCAGAACAATTTATTCAATGGCTAAACAGAAATAATCGAAATTTAAAGTTTACAGTAGTAATTAATGAATGCAGTATTAATTTCTTGGACATTACCATGGAGGGAGATAGTGAAACTGGGGAAATCTTTACAAAAGGATATAGAAAAGAAAGCAGTACTAATTCTTTATTGAGAAATGATAGTTCACATCCTACCAAATTAAGAAATTCTATACCATATGGGCAACTAGTAAAGATTAAGGAGAAACTGCACATCAGATACTGAGTTTGATTTACAAAACGAAGGAATTGTTACAAAGATTCAGAGAAGAAAGGCTATAGGAGTCAGTTTTAAATAAAGCTGTAGCCAGAATTAAAGGCAAAAACAGAAAGATTTTTTAGAAAAAGAACAAAGGAATCACAGCATAAAAGCGATCAGGTGACGTGTTCACTGGAATTTAATGCAGTATCTGGGCTGTAGGGAACATTGTTTGGAATAGTTGGGAGATACTAAAGAGTGACCCTGATATTAATGAGATTCTACCTGAAAAACCTAGAATAACATTTAGACGTACATCTAATTTACAAGATAAATTAGTAAACAGCCAATTTTCACAAGATAATTCCAGAAAAGAAATGTGGTTACCAAAAAAACCTACAGGTAACCATAAATGTGGGAACTGTAATATTTGCAAACATATGCACACAAGCAACAGTTTCACATTACCTAATAAAGTCACAATTGGAGTTAAAGAGTTAATAAATTGCAAAACTTCGTTTGTGGTGTATATGTTATGGTGCAGCTGTAATTTGTTTTATATAGGAAAGACAGTGAGACCATTAAAAGAAAGGATCCAAGAACATGTAAGATCTATTATAAATGGTAAATTGGACACACCTATAGGAAGGCATTTCTCCATGGTGCATGATAACAGTACTATAGGTTTTAAATTTATGGGACTGGAACAAGTGAAAACAAATCCAAGAGGAGGTGATAGGCCAAATAAGTTATTACAAAGAGAAAGCTCTTGGATCCTTAAAGCAAATACAGTTGCACCTTTTGGACTTAATGAAAGATGGGATCTGAAACCCTTTTTGAAAGAATAGTTAAGGATTTTTTATAGGTGATGTTTTCTAGTTAAAATGAATGTATCTATAATCAAGTACATTGAATAATGATTCCTGCTTGTTTTTCTCCCTTACAAATCTTTTCAGGTTGCAATAGTATAAAGAAAACATCTTCCTTCCGGTACAGATGGCAATCCAAACCAAAAACCTTTTCCGGTCTAGATGGGTTTACCTTGAACACTTCTGTATCTATCCCTCTACAGCAGCAAAATAACATACAAGTAGAATAAACCTTTTTTGTCCTTTATGTTTATATACTAATTTTGGACATGATTGCACCCTAAAGTGCTTTACAAGTGGATAATAAGAGATAGGTTGCAAAATGTTTGAAATGAGAAAAATGTGAAATATCATTCTATTAAATTAAGCATAGTTGGTTATAAATATGGAGGGAGAGATTTGTTTGTTTTGCCTGTGCTTTGTGTACATTTTGGATAAAATCCTTTTTTTTTAAAAAAGTGCATTACAAGGTTCAAATATTTGAATATGCAGACAAAAATATAATCTTAGCTGGATAGTATTTTTCCTGCACACAAATTGTGTTTATTGAGGTGGTGTGTCCCTAGTTTTTAGGAGAACCCCAAGGAAATAAATATAAATTGTCTAGCATATTAGTAATGCTGAAATTTAATATAAGGTATATCCAAAAAATGTAGCATTTAGACTGCAAGGAGAAAGATGTGGAAATTAAATTTCAAATTTTAAGGTTTATGTTAGTTTAAAATTAACTACATTTCTATTTTTGTGGTTTGAGATAATTTTACCCCCAATTCCCTTTCCTGCTCTCCCTCTTCCTGATTTTCTTATTATGGAATTTTGTATGTCTATTTCTTTAATTGTTGCTTCTAAAATTGTGATTGGTGTACATAATGTTATGTCTGGATTGGTTCAACACAGTATGATGTCACTTATGACAAAAGGTATTTAAAGGCACTTAAGCTTTGTTGTGATATTATACCCCCTTGAAGGCACTCAGCCGAGGCGCTAGGGGTTCTCACAATTGGTGAAATAAAGACAACAATTGGTTGTATTCAGTTTTTCATTTTGCTGTGGTTTTTGAGCGCTACAATTTGGAGATATATGGATAAAGAATTGGCTGGAGAACAGGACACAGAGAGTAATAGTAAATGGAGTCCACTCTGAAGAAAGGGGGGTTACTAGTGGGGTACCGCAGGGTTCAGTATTAGGACCGGTCCTCTTCAATGTCTTTATAAGCGACATTGCAGAGGGACTGGAAGGAAAAGTATGTCTCTTTGCACATGACACAAAGATCTGCAACAGAGTTGATGCACAAGGTGGGGTGGAAAGGATGAGAAGGGACTTGGCAAGTTAGAGGAATGGTCAAATGTATGGCAGCTTAGATTCAATGCTAAGAAGTGCAAGGTAATGCACCTGGGAAACAAAAACCCAGGGGAAGAGTACACAATGGGGGGTGAGATACTAACAACAACAAAAATGGAAAGGGACCTGGGGGTAGTCATATCAGATGACCTAAAGGTGGGCAAGCAATGTGAGAGGGCAGCAAGGAGGGCTGGGGGGATACTGGGATGCATAGGGAGAGGCATCACCAGTAGAAAACAGGAAGTTATTACCCCTCTGTGCAGACAGTTGGTGAGACCCCATCTGAAGTACTGCGTGCAATTCTAGAGACCCAATCTCCGCAAGGACATAGACAGGATGGAGGCTGTCCAGAGGAGGGCACTAAAATGGTGCAGGGTCTGCACCGGAAGAGTTATGAAGAGAGACTTATGAGCTGAATATGTATAGCCTCGAGGAAAGGAGGGAGAGGGGGACATGATAGAAACTTTCATGACCTCAAGGAATCAACAAAGTCCAAGAGGGTAGCATCTTTCAAAAAAGAGGTGTGCAAGAACAAGGGGCACAATTTGAAAATAGAAGGGGCGGCTCAGAGGTAATTATGGAGTATTTTTTCCACAGAGGTTGTGGATGCATGGAACGGCCTTCCGGAGGAGGTTGTGGAGTCAAAAACAGTGGTGGAATTCAAGCATGCATGGGACAGTCATAAGGCAATTCTAGGGGGTTGGGGTAGGAAGAAGTAGGCTGCTGGTTAACTAGGATCTGCAGCTTATCCATTAGGTAGGGAAATGGGCAGACTGGGTGGGCCAAGCGGTCCTTATCTGCCGTCAAAATCTATGTTTCTGTGTTAAGTTGGGTGGCCTTGTCTGGTTTATAATTGAAACTGAGTATCTCAGTCTTCCCCTTGTTAAGTTTGTAACCTGCTAGCATAGAAAATTCTCAAATCACAGCAAACACCATGGGGTGGGAAGCCTCTGGGTCAGCTAGATATAAAAGCACATCATCTGCATATAATGCTAGTTTATGTGTTGACCCCCCCAAATCAATTTCCCGTACCTCCGGGTGTTGTCTGATCATTTGAGCTAAGGGTTCAGTTTAGAGGGCAAACAGGAGGGGGGAGAGAGGGCACCCTTGTCTAGTACCTCGCTCCAGACTAAGCGCATCCGATATGTGGCCATTTACCCTAACATGTGCCTGAGGGGACTCATATAGCCTGAACAGGGCAGTGATAAACTGCTGTGGGAAACCAAACTGGGAAAGGACACATCCCAGAAAAGGCCAGGAGACCCTATCGAAGGCCTTTTCTGCATCTAGACTTACTATCAAGGAGGGAAGTTTTTGTCTTGTTTATGTGATCAATTATGTGTGTTGTTCATCGTAAATTGTCTTGGGCTTGTCTGCCAGGGATAAATCCCGTCTGGTCCATATTTATTAGGGATGGGAAATAATTCTGTAAGCATCTTGCCATGATTGATGTCAGGATCTTACAGTCCGTGTTCAGTAGTGAGATAGGGCGATAAGATGTACATCTGGCTGGGTCCTTTCGAGGCTTGGGCACCACCGAAATAACAGCCCTGGACCATGAAGGTGAAGCGGTCACCTCTCCCCCATCACCTCCCCATAGACCCAGAGAAGTAGAAGTTGGATTTGTCCCCCCATGCACTTGTAGAATTCCGATGGGAAGCCATCCGATCCAGGGCACTTACCCACTTTCAGTCTCCCAGTCTCTACCTTAACCTCTTCCCCCGTTATAGGAGCCAGGAGGGATTCCCCTTGTTCTGGCGTGAGCCCCAGGAGTTTTAATTTTTCTAAAAAGGTCTGCATTGATGCCCTCCCTAGGGTTTTCTCCTCCGTGTATAATGTAGCATAATATTCCTTGAAGGCACCCGAGATCTCATCTACCCCCTTGACCATTGCCCTCCTCTGGGGGTGACACACATGGGTGATTGTGGCCCTGGCCCTCTGTGCCCGAAGTCTACCAGCCAATAATTTTAAAGAGTGTGGGCCCGCCTCATAGTATCTCTGACATAAGAATAGGAGTTTTTGCTCCACGTGGTAATCTAGTATGCCAGAGAGTTCTCTTTTATACTTCACTACCAGTCTAGCATTGCTTGTAAAGCGCTTTGGGATGCTGTGTATGAAAAGCGCTATATAAATGCTGATTCTTCTTCTTCTTGTAATTCAGAAGCTGTCGAGCCCTATCTCTGTCCATTTTCTGTTTTTGCTGCCCTTCTAACTCCTGCGCACATTTGAGTAGTTCTATTCTGCAGGCCTTCCTAGTCTTTTTTTTCTGCGAGGCTATCTGTATTAATTTTCCCTTTAGCACCGCTTTAGCTGCATCCCATAAAATGGATTAAGAGGTATCCTGATCAGAATTTTGGGCAAGGAAGTTTTTGTATGTCTCAGTTACTAAGTTTTTTACCTCTTTATCTTTCAGAAGGGAGACATTCAAGCGCCAAAAGGTGTTATGTCTTAACTTTCCCAAGTCAATCTGCATATATAAGGGGGCGTGATCAGAGAGAAGGAACTCACCCATCCAGGAGTCATAAACCCTCTGTACTTCATCTTTCGGGACTAAAAAGTAGTCTAGTCTAGAGTACACGTTATGGGCAGCAGAGAAAAAGGTATAATCTCTTTGCCTCCCGTGCTGATGACGCTAAACGTCCACTAGGCCCAACTCCGCTGTTAGTTTAGCTATTTGTATTGCAGTATGGTGTGGCTTTCTGGGAACTGAGGAGGAGGAATCCAGATGAGGATTAAATGTCAGGTTCAGGTCAGCCCCACAGATCAATTGCCCCTCATTCCAATCTTGCAATGTAGTCAGGAAGGTACAATATTCTTGGTATGGTGTCTCCGGAGGGAAATATACAGATGCCAAGGTTATGGTGTTACCCATAAACTTCCCCTTTAACATAGCAAATCCTTCCTCCTTGTCTATTTTCGAGTCTATTTTTTCAAATTGTGTCTTTGAGGGAACTAGAACCATTGCACCGCGCTTTCTACCCCTCTTATAGGACGAAGCTTCTAATTCCCTGAATCCCAGCTTTAAGAACTTGTTGTGCTCCTGCATCGTCAAATGAGTTTCTTGTAGGAGCAAGAAGTCCACAGAGGCTTTTTTAGCCTAACTTATAATCTTGCTCCTTTTTATTGGGTTGGTAAGACCCTTTACATTATACGAGCACACTAGAGTACCCTGTTTATCCATATTTAGAGCTGTGTATTCTAAATGCCAGCCCTCTGCCAAGGATTCTTCCTCCTTCCCCTGGGTCATCTGCTTTGTATTCCCTAACCTTTGTTGAAAATAAAAATAAGACATATTCCTGGTTTGTAAGATCAGAACTACACAAAACAGTGATTATATTAAGAAAAAAGAAAAAAACACTTATCAAAACAGGTCAACATGACCATTAACTTTATAAACATCGATCAACTTCCAAAAGTGGAGACCCTACTTCAAGGGTCTCTTTTCTTGTTCACTCCAAAAGCTGTGTGAGGCAAGTCTGGAGGGGTTTTGCTGTGTCTCCTCGCTGAGAGACCCCCTCCGAGAGCTTCTGGGTGGAAAAAGAGAAACTAATTTAGCTCTGCACCAAATCCAAAGGTTTAAAGTAAACTGGCCTCTGATGGCTATAATAGTGAGCACCGAACCCTCTTGGTGGTGAAGGGTTAGACGGTTGTGTGCATTTGTATGGAGGTTAAGGCCCATTCGACCTTTGTTTTAGAGTTAGAATTTACATTGGGTTGTGCAGGGTACGCTCCAGGAGCCCCTAGGACACGAGCACCTCGCCCACCCGAGTAGACACCCCTCCCCAGAGAGGAGCAAGGGAACCGAAGATCAATCTAGGAAGTACTAAGTACTCCACAGGTCAAATTCTACATTAATTGTCATGATGCTATCACTAGGATAGTCTGTGTGTTATATTTTGTTAGCTGGTGACTGTCCAGGCCATTTAGGAGGGAGCCGTATCCCACCGTCCAGCTGGTAGAGTTGACCACCAAATCTATTTAGAGCACTTAATGGCCCTTGGCTCTTCCCTCCAGGTAACCCGCAAAGGTCACTCATAGATCGAGCACTCAGCCACCGTGCTCTTTCATAGGTCTCTTTGCAGGTATTTGTTGTGGTCAAAATAGCTCCAATTCACCATCTGTTTTATGTTTCCCAATCGGTCTGATAGGGTGGCTCCCCTCCCCTGCGGCTCAAACCACGTATTATGTTGCTTTGGGAATGGTCCTCGGTTCATTCCCCCGAGTCGTGGGTGTCCTCCCCAAGAGAGGTGGGCCGCGCCCAACAGGGCCCCATCTCCGCACACCCCACCCCCTTGTACTTCTTATCCGCTCAACATTTATGAAGAAAAAGACCCTTGTTTAATCAAAATAAAAGGCAAGTGTTTCGGTCTGTTATTATCTCTCCATTCTTAGAGTCCATATTCCGTTTCAGCTACAAAGGTCTTTAAGCCCTCCATCCCCTTAACACAGTCACACATAGATGTTATTGAAGGAACGCCTTCAAATACAAAAACTACTTGCTGTTATAGTTTTATGCGTTCAGGTTTGGGATCCTGCTTCATTCACCGGTGCAGCATGGTCCTCAGGGGTATTCAGTCTGGTTTGGGTTTCTCGATCTTGTTCACCCTGTCGCGAGCATTTCTGGGCTCTCTGAGTCCCACAAGCCGGAAGTGTCCATGCTGGGTTTTACTCCTTGCCTTTTCGGTCCGATTATCGACCAAGCTCTCCTGAGCACTAAATTGTTGTAGATTTTGATTTGCCGTTGGGTCTGGGAGGGTAATCCCGTGCTGGGCCAAGAAATCAGAGGCATCTCTCAGCTCCTGAAAATGAAGTGGACCCTTTGAGGTAAGGACTTTAAGTTGAGCAGGGTATTCTGCAAATGCTCGCATCTCTTTCTGTTGAAGCAATTTCACAGTTGCTAGGACTTGCCTTCATCTCGCCAGGCGCTGGGGGGGTAAAGTCATGATTGAAAAATAATCATGTGTCCCCAAATTCTACACTTTTTTTCGACCAAGCTAGAGAAAGAATCTCCTCTTTGACCCTATAGTTGAGAAAGGCAAGTACTACCAATCTCGGTCTAGCCTTTGGGTCTCGGGGTCTAGGAATAAGTGATTGATGTGCACAAATTATGTCTAGGGCTTTTTCTGGTGGCAAATTCAGGATTTCGTGCAGAAAAAAGTCCATGAAGGTTAACATGTTACCGGACTCCGTACCCTCCGGCAGACCACGGATTCAGATATTGTTCCTCCGGTTACGGTTTTCCATTTCCTTCAGCTGTTGCTCAAGTGTAGCGGTGCGTTGGTTAAGCTCAAGGAGAGCCAAATTGTGCACATCAATAGTTTGGGTATAGTCTGCTAAGGTGGTCTCAAGGGCTCCCGTACGGTGCTCCAGGGTTTCAATTTCTTTCCTGTGATCAGAGACTTTGGCTTCTAAGCGCTGCAGTGTTTCCGTCATCTGCTTAAGGGTCTGGCAGAGCTGGTGCAAGGTAATAGTACAGTCAGCCTCCTCCAGCGGTATGTCTGAGAATATAGTGCCGTCTGAAGTCTCCTGGGATTTACAGGCCATCAGTGGCTGCGTTCCTTCAGAGATATATTTCAATGGTTTACCACCTCCATTCGGCGGATTTTCTTTAAACCGCTGCTTTGGAGCCATAAGATAGGCAGTAATGCTGCGTTTGAAAGACAGGATGGGGGCTGAATCTCCAGGATGCGAGTGGATTGTTTTAGGTCGGTCTTGCAGCCCGCAGACTAAGCCGCCATTAAGAGGTGCTCACAACCGGAAGTCAAAACCAATAATTTTGATTAATGTTGAGAAGTTGTAGCAATGTGGGCAGGTAGCATTTCTCACAGAAGGGATTTTGCCCATTGCTAATGGTAATACTGAGTGGTCAGTGTGAGAGGGCAGCAAGGAGGGCTGGGGATACTGGGATGCATAGGGAGAGGCATCACCAGTAGAAAACAGGAAGTTATTATCCCTCTGTACAGACAGCTGGTGAGACCCCATCTGGAGTACTGCGTGCAGTTCTGGAGACCCAATCTCCGCAAAGACATAGACAGGATGGAAGCTGTCCAGAGGAGGGCAACTAAAATGGTGCAGGGTCTGCACCAGAAGACATATGAAGAGAGACTTAAGGAGCTTAATATGTATAGCCTTGAGGAAAGGAGGGAGAGGGACATGATAGAAACTTTCAAGTACCTCAAGGGAATCAACAAAGTCCAAGAGGGTAGCATCTTTCAAAAAGAGTTGTGCAAGAACAAGGGGGCACAATTTGAAGATAGAGGGGGCAGCTCAGAGGTAATTTCAGGAAGTATTTTTTCACAGAGAGGTTATGGATGCATGGAACGGCCTTCCGGAGGAGGTTGTGGAGTCAAAAACAGTGGTGGAATTCAAGCATGCATGGGACAGTCATAAGGCAATTCTAGGGGGTGGGGGTAGGAAGAAGTAGGCTGCTGGTTAACTAGGATCTGCAGCTTATCCATTAGGTAGGGAAATGGGCAGACTGGGTGGGCCAAGTGGTCCTTATCTGCTGTCAAATTCTATGTTTCTATGTTTCAGTGCTGCTACCCAGTGGCCAACTTAACCATGATGGATCTTGTGTTGCCCACTGTTGCTTACCACAGGAACCTTTCTGGTTGTGCCAAAATTGTGCCAACAGCAGGGCCTTCCATCACTATTACTGTCATTGCTTAAGTTGGCCAGTAGAGGGAGGTGCAACTGCAAGGCAGTGCAGTGGATATCCTCCCCTCCACCCCTTTTGGAGACAGAGGGCAGGATTTTCAAACATGTTAGATCATTGTAAGTCCCGGTGCGCCGACGATATGACGTTTGGGACTTGCAGCGATCTAACAGGATTTTCTGTCCCATGCAGTAATTGCCACAAGGTAGACCAACATTCTCTGGTCTACCTTGCGGCTATCCTGGGGCCCTTGTTATTGAGCTTGCACCAGAAATTTGGCACAAGTTGCTGTAACTCATGGAAACCGTTGCAACTGCACCCAAGATTGGGAAATTGAATCCACTTGCGGCAAAGGGTTCAGCACACGGCCAGAACCCAAGTGTGGTGGCGCAGGTCTGAACACAGGCCCTGTGTCACCCTTCGAAAATCCTGCCCAGAGTGTTGTGTCACCACTTCGATGCAATGTAAGCTTCTGCCAGCTCTGAGCCTGAGGGCCCGTGAATGTCCTCCAGTCCTTAAAATGTTTAGGCCGGTTCAATAGCACGAGCTGGGGACCTGCTTAGCATTCTGGCAGCCAGAGCTTGTGTAATCCCTCGGTGGTGCTATCCCAAGGGCTACTACCCCTGCCTGCTTAACTACTAACAGGTTGAGGGGCCTAGGTCCAATGGCGGGTGCCTCCACCCAGAGGTCAGGGTTTGCAGTAGTTAAACTAACTTGGTGACAGCCCTCTGGGACACTGTAACCCACCTTTCTTCCCACTAGTGGCCCACACAATGCATTAGGAATATCTTCACAATGTACACTTACCCCCAGGACTGGCTCCGTCGACTGGACTCTGGGGACACCCTGTAAAACAAGATGATACAGTGCAAAAACCACAGTACAATACTTTAACATAAACGAATACCTCAGTCAGTGCAACTTTGCTGAAAACCAACAGATCTGATTTATTTAAGGAGCTGTAACAAGGAAGGGGGAAATCAGGTTAATTAGGTTAAACACATTAATAATCACAGTACTGTGTGCATATTCAGAGTCCCAGATTGTCACTTTCACTGGGTACCCAGGATGGGGAGGGGGCTAGCCAGGATCGGTGCAGCTGGTTGGGGCCCTGTGATGGAAAAAACACTTGCACAATACCCAGTCGTAATCCGGAGCCGGAGGGCTCAGTGCGTGAAGAAATGAAAAAAGCAACAATTAGATGACGCACTTGAAATTCAATAAACAGATGGCAGGGAGCTACCCTGCTTTGTACTCACAAACTCAATGCTGGGAACTGGATGGAAGGCAGATTGTCCTGGATTGCCAGGAGGAGCAGACCATGTGGACAAGGTCCTTGTGACTGGACCCCACTGCAGTTTAGAGCAAATGGATGTAGTCTGGATTAAGCTGGGGTTTACTTCCAGCTTCATGCACTCAATTCACTGTACAGGGGATTTGAAACACGATTCCCTACAAGCACCACACACATTTATATGTAGAAGGAAAGTACTATACCAGGCAGGCTGCTTCTCGATCCCGATCACAATTACTGCACAATACCCGGGAGAACACACAGCAGATTCGGTTCCTGACAGACCGAGAGCGATTCAGCAATTTATCCAGTCTTCTACAGGGTGAGCCTGGTTTCTGCTCTTCAGATCTAATTAATTCTCTTCACAGGTCGGATTCAGTCCGAGTAGGCGCTTGCACAGGCTGCAGACCGAAACTCAGGGTCTTACACGTGCTTACCGTGCTAAAACTATACACCACAGAAGCACACAGCTCCTTTTCTCTTCACTGTCTCACCTCATCTGATCTTTCCAGTAGACAGAGCCGGGCATTTCCTTTGAGTTCCTCCCAGTTCAGTTGGCTGGTTTGGCTGTCACTTACAATCAGACTCCGCCTGTTGGTGCAAAAAGGCGCCGAAGTCCAAACTACAATTCCCAGAGGCATTGGCCATACAGTACATAGGTGGCTGGCGCCACAATGAGAGTCCAAGTTCTGATTTGCCAGCAGCAGGCTCCATTTCAAAGGTCCCCCCACACTGATTGGTCCAGTAAAGCTGTTCAAAACCAGAATGGAGGGCTAGGCAAACACAGTTCTGACTGCAAAGAAAAGCAGGTTAGGCAAACTGTATTTTCGTTATTACTTTAAATGATTTCTGGCAAACAGTTACATCTTTGAAAAGTGCTCACTCTGCCCACTTAGCGATTGCAGAAACAGAGCAATTTGGCAGCAGCTCAAGTGGGACTCATGCAGGGAAACACACAGTCCCCCCATAGAAACTAATTATGTCTGCAAGCATCCAGCTCTTAAAGAGGCAGTACCAGAGGCTCTAAGAGCACTCACAGATAAACGGCTTAAACGCCAAACACCATCCAGGCTTGGAGCATTCAAGCAAGCTCCTGGAAGACTTTCTGGGAACCCCCATTTGCAGGGAGGTTACATTTGGATCCCAAACCCAGGACAATTCTGTGGGTTGGCAGAAAGCTGTGGAAAGCCTCCTCCTGGGTGCTCCCTGATTGGGTGAGGAAGGCAGGTTCGCCTGCTCTGCAGCTGCACTCTGGCACTCCCAGGATGCAGAGCAGCCTGTGAGGTGGGTGGGGGTGCTGACTCCACATCTGCATGCCTTAGGATGGGTGCACAAATTCTGAATCAATGCCATTGTTTTCCTGAGGTGGGGAAAGAAAACATCTCAGAATGTGCCAGCCATAGGATGTGAGCTGTGGACTCTACTTCTAAAAGCCCTCCACTGAGGGCACAGTTGGATGAGTGATTGTCAGGGATGTCAGATTGTGCTAAAAGACCAGGAAGGTAATGCTGACATTGGGAACATAAACACCTACAGGGCTGGCCCCCACCAGTATCTGAACTCCGTGGTCTGTGGAGGTGTGGGTTACACCAACATAATGAGCTGGACACAAGAAAAGGAGGGGGAGGAAGCAAGTAACAGAAATAACCTGCTGAATGTGAAAACATAGTTCAGAAACCTGAAATTGTTTGGCTGATGAAACTTCGTCAGAGCTATGAGTGGAAACAGGAAATGTTATTTGGCTTGAACTGTTTTTTCCACAGGCTGTTCCTAGTGAAAGTTTGGTGGCTGGAACGGAGACGTGTTTATGATTTTTTGTTCCCGTGGGGTGTTTTTCCCCTTTCTGTTGTTTCTTGCTGATGCAGCAGCACCCACTGGTTCTGTGGTCTGTTATGATTACAGTGGAAAATCATTCTGAGATAAACCACCCTGGATGAGCCTAGAATTCAAAGCTATTGGTTTCCTTGATGAAAGGAGAAAAATGCACTTATAGCACAAAGAAAAGCACCTACATAAACATTTTGACCAATGATCTGTCAAGTCCCCCCCTCCGCTGTTCTGGAAAATGTATCCCATGATGTTATCCCCCTGCATGAACTCATCCACTTTGAGCTTACAAATGGGTATTAAGTTTATTTGCATCAGGAGTTGTACGTAGGCATTAAGCAAACAAGCCCTTCCAATGGGCCAAGGTGATAAGAGTAACCAGGGCAGACTAAGTAGACCAAAAGATTCTTATCTGTCGACACCTTCTATGTTTCAATGGTGTCCTGAAATATATCTGATAACATTTAAAGGTCTGAAACCTTCAATACTTTATTTATTGAATTTTGTTAACCGGGTAGGCCCACTGGAACCCAGAGTCCCTTTTTCAGAGGTGACTTGGAGTTAATGACACAGAATGCAAAACAGTATAGCTTTTAGAGTCAGACAATTCATGGGTTAATGAACTAGATGTGCTGATACAAATATGTACCATAACAAGAAACAATACACAGTACACAGCAGCAGTAGTTGGTAGTGGGGAAACATGTTTCATTATAAACTTGTAGTAATAATGTATTTATGACAAATCTAACATACCATTAATTCCAGTTTTGTTATCATTGTATTTCAAGCCTGAACTGAGATACCGGGTTTTGTAACTGCTCTCTGGCCACAATCACTGTGAATAAATGAACCATCTTGGAGTGGTGGTGTGCTGTTTACCATCAGAACTGTTAGTATGCTGGCCCAGTGGGATGAAGGGCTGGTGGTCCAGCTTCAGAAACAAATGCAAGTGACTTTGGGGTTGGCTGGGGAAAAGAGGATTGAGCATTCCAAGGACAGATGCCCTCCCTCGGGGGGGGGCAATGTCCTGCTGCTCATCTGCCGCCTGAAGAAGTTTGGGGCGGCAGTGCAGCAGGACCATGCAGGAAGGGTATCTCTGCAGAGGTGGAGCAAGCACATCGCATCCTTTGGACACAGAGTGGGCCCTGGGACAAAAATGGTGACACATCTCCCAGTTGCAGGATGATACCTGACTCTCCATATGCCCTGCACTGGTGACGGGGCACCTCCGATGGATGTTCTCTGACAGAGGACAGTGGAGCAAGGTAAACCATAGATAAGCCATGTGAGGGGAACTGAAGGTGTCAGTCATATGGTGGCAGCTGGGCAGAAAAAAGGCAGCACTATAAAAAAGGAAAGAAATGTGTGCTAGTGGCAGTACTGCCTGTCACATCAGCAACCTGTGTTCAGGAATGGACTTGAGTCATTCGGGGTTGGCCGGAGTCCTCTATGGGGGGGCAGGGAGGGGGTCTAGTGTCCTGCTGTTAGGCTGTCACTTAGCAGAGGCCAAATGGTAGCACACTGGGTTCACCCTAGTGGTGGGAGGGCCACCTTCAGATGCTGATATGCAGTGCATCATTGCACATTGGTAGCCCTCATTAAAAAATGCTGAAAGGGCCAGCCTGGTGGCGCAAAGGGCTGAGGCGCTGGCGCCTTACCTTGAACCACGATGGTGACCTGGGTTCAGGAATGGACTTGGGATGCCGGGGGCTGGCAGGGGAAGGAGAGGATTGGGCATCCATGGGACTGCTCTCCTCTCCTGAGGTGGGTTACGGGATGGCGTCGCTAGGCAGTGGCCTCTGGTGGAGACCAGGAGCACTGCATGGTGGTGCAGTGAAAAGGAAAGCACAGCAGAAAATCAGAAACGCTCCATGCTCAGCCGGCTGATGGCTGCCCAGCTCTCCGACGCCACCAATGCCCCTAACGAGCCATGTCCACCTCAGCAACACCCCGGGGCCAAGTGTTGTGCTGGTCTTCCCCCTGGCTGGCACCTTCCCCCTCGTAGGAGGGGGACCCATCCGGTGAAGGGTTAGCCAGGTTACCCTGGGGGTGGCTGCCATGTGAGGATGGAGGCTCAGGGGGACAGGTGGGTCGGAGGGGCCTTGGCAAGCCTGAAGGAGTGGCAGACGTGATAGCATGTAGGAGGGGTGTAAAAAAAAAAATGCTGGCGACCCCCCCCATCCAGCTTGGTGATTTCCTGCCCCACCCCAAAAGGAAACCACACCACTGACAGTGCAGGGTCCTGAATCTGGATTGTGCTCAGGCGGGGGGTGTGTGCAGGATGGCCCTCCACCCTGCCATGGGCGGGAGGGAATAAGTGGGGGAGTCAAGGAGCCAGGTTAGTCCCTGAGAAGGTGAGGGATGGGGCTGTCCAGTAGTAACGATTATAAAACACTGATGGAAAAAAAAATGTGCACTAGCACCCCCCCAATATATCCACTGTATGAATACAGCATGTAAACTGAAAAAGTAACATCAAGGGAAAGGAATTTTTAAAAAAGGCTAGGGGTGGGGCCGGCCACGCCAGTGCAGCGCTTAGATTTCCCACTGCAATGCCAACAACCCAGGTTCGGAATGGACCCGGGAGTCGAGAGGACAGGGAGAAGGATTGAGCATCCTTAGCCACTTCCTCTTCAGAAGGAGGGAGGGATGAGTGCCTGGCACCTAACGGACCTCTGGTGGAGGCCAGGGGCACCGCAGCGACCGGTGCCAGTACGTTGGGGGGGCAGGGCGGATGCTGGGTGTCATTGCATGTCCCTACCCACAGGGCAGCAAGCACGGAAAATGCCAGTCCCCCAGCATAACGGCCCATTCCACTCCGCTCTCCACTGCCTCCAGCACCTACGGGGGGGGGGTCCCACCTCGGGGCCCTGACCCGGTGGGTAATCCGGGCTTGCCCATGATGTCCATTAGGGAGTGGGAAGCCCCTCTGCGGCCCTGCCTGGGGGGGGTAAGCCTGGGCATGGGGGCGACAGGCAGACGGACCCTGAGAGAAGGGGGGAATCCTGCCCCCCCCCAAAAAAAAGGCTAGGGGTGTTTATCTTTAATGATTTGAGTAATTAATTATAAAATTAGTGATAAAAACTGTTTTAAAAATATCAAATGTCAGAAATATAATATTACTTAAAAGCTGTATGAGAACATTTTTTTGCCAGCTAGCAAATACTGCTGCCTTAACATAAAAATAAGGTTTTACATCAGCATGTGGGCTGAAAAATGAAACAAAAAGGTAATATTAAATGCACACTGAAAATATAAAAAAGTTAGAATCAATGTTTCGATTATGTTTTCTTCAGGAGTTATTTAAAGGAGAAAAAAGCAAAATTAGTCACTGCTAAATAAAGGTATTTTTTTTAAAGCACCTTTAATATGCACTGTTTCCAAAGCACTTTTTTAATTTTGTAAGGGAGGGACACACAGAGCATCAAAGAGTGCTGAGATTAGAGAGATGGTCACACAGGAGGTATTGGTTGAGGGATTCAAACTTTAGTCTCCAAGTTCTTAACACTGCACTCTAACCTCTAGGCTAATCAAATATAGCTACATGACAAAAATCAACCCCCACTCCGTACAGATAAAATAATTTCAAAATCACCCAAACACTCAAACATTGCACCCCTGACGGACAAAATTACTCCTGCACCACCCACAAATACAAACCCACACACCAAGAAATATAGCAGAAGGAACAAAGAAAATAGAATCAAAACAGGACACTGGAATATTATTTTATTTATTTCATTTTTGTTGACCGGGTGGGTGCACTAGACAAAAGCATTGCCAGGCATGACGTGGGAGAATTACAGATAAAAGTGGTGCTCTACAGTCAAACACAACATGAAAACATACTGCAAAATGCTCACCACATAACAAATTACAAACCTGCACAAACAGAACATCCATAGAAAAACAAACACATGCAACAACCTAACAGTACTAATGTTACCAACATTTTTTCCTGTACTCCCCACAGTACTATAAAAGCTGTAGAAATTGACAAAATATCTGACTGAGCTCTATCTCACAGTTCCTGTGGATGCTGTGGCCACCGATGGACCAGCACTGACCACCAACAGACCACACGCACCTGGAACCAGCAACAGTACGCTGCAGCATTGGACATCACTTCCTGTCTTAACTTGAAGCAGCAGCATCTGTTATCAGCAAACAATTTTATCATAATTTTGTGTTTTGTTAATCAGGAATATATTTCTGACGTCCTTAGATTCATCATATTTTTATTTCCTCAGATATTTTTAAGCAGCTTTTATTAGAAATTTTGTAATTAATGACTCAAGTCAATAAAGATGGCTGCCACTGTTTAACTCTTTGAATGTTGAATATTTGTATGTACTTCTGCACCATTGTAAGGGTTAAACATGTCTTCTGTTAAGGTTACTTTTTTTTTTTTCAAAAATACTTTCTACCCCCAGGTTGCAAATGGCTCTTCAGCCCCTGCCCACCTCTCCCACCATCTGCTATCTCCCACGGGACCCACTGCTGAAGAATCCTTCACAGATTTCCCTACATAGCAGGGCCGGTGAGGGAAGGGGTCCAGTGTTGCAGCGGGTGAGCGGAGCTTCATGTGCCTACTCCCAGTATTTCTGCTTTTTGCCCCATCCCAACCAACAGTGTGCAATGACACAGGGCATGCATGCCTGTGGAGGGGCACACACACCACATTGTCCTCTGCCAGCCAGCCTCTTGTGAGTCACTGCCCTGCCAGCACACTACCACAGGGTAGCAATGTAGGAGTGATGCATCTTGTCCTCCCTCCCCAGCCAACCCCCAGTAACCCGGGTCCATTCCCGAACCTGAGTCACTAGCATGGTGGGAGGTGTGGTATCCAGTGCCTCTACCCTCCATGCCACTGGGACAGCCCCATTAAGGTTACTTTTGGACTGTACAAACTAGATTAATCCTATGAATGCACATGTTTCCAATTGTAAACAGCACATCTCACCAAGATGTTTAATTAATACATGGTGGGTATGGCAAGTTAGTGGAAACTTAAAACTTCAAAACCACAGATCTTGGTGCAAAAATGAGATAGAATTAAAAGAAAAATGGATATATTGATGATCTTCCGGGAATCAGTGTTCACCATTGATTCCCACTTATTGGTCTGGGGTCAGAGGCCCTAGCACCCTGCGGGAGCAAATATTTTGCAGGGAGAGAATCGATGTTGGCTGCTGATGGCACCTGAGCACCTTGCATGGTGCCACGTGCACCAGCCAATAACTCTCAACCGCTTTTTCATGCACCTCCGTTCTGTTCTTCCTGCCATCGAGAACACACCATGGGAGTAACAGCACCTCAGTTTGCTCATCTTTGTTCACTTTTGACCTACATTACAGCTGAAGTTTACTTACTGTGCATTTCTTGCTTTATTATTTTACTCTTCCATGATGCAGACATCTGAGAAGAAGAGGCTAAGAAGACCAAGAAAGTTCATCAGCCTCCCATCATGCATCGATGCCCCTGTGTATGGTCTGCCTTGGCTTTCAGCATGATATGGATGTGTGTGACACCTGCTTCTCAGTAGACTTCTGTACCTTTGCAGATGAGGTGGGGTCACTCTACCTTTGGAGGTAGATGTCGCATCATGCAGCCAAGGTATGGTCACTAGGCCTCCCCCTTAGGCATCTTCCTGGGACCTCTTGTTCTGTGAAAGTACAGGATCCTCCTCGACCTCACTCTGCTGAGGTGTAGGAGGCCCTTGTGGGTGGGTCTGGTGGACAGCCGTCTTCTGGGCAGTCAGCTGCGAACCTCCACAGTCTGCTTGCTCTGAGCAGCAGTAGATCTTACTTCAAGGGGACTCTTACAGCAGGTAACACCTATAGGACTGAAGCCGGCAGGTGCCAGGACCCCATGGAAAATTTCTAGCTAGCAATATATTGCAGGGTACTGCCCTCAATGTCAGCCCGGCCCCTGACGTCACGCGTGGTATAAAAGGGGCGGTTCCCCATTCTTTTCTCGCTGTTGACCGCACAAGTCGGACCTCTGCGGATGCCTTCAGCTAGTTGACCACCATTTTGCATCGCGTTTTGTTATTTTCTCCAAAACCAGTGATTTTTTTTTTTTAATTAAGCTTTTTGGTCCCCGTCGCCTCCTCCTGCCAACTGGCGATGGAGGCACATATTTTTATTTTTACGTTTTTCTCCCCTTACTCCCCCAATGCCCCGGCACACAGCCGTGCAAGCATGTGGAGGCATGCTTCGCACCCCGTGGCACCAGCTCAGCCCCTTCTACCTCCCAATACCTTTGCTGCCCCCTCTGCGCCTACACTACCACTAGACCTCCACGCAGTGGGAGCGGGAACTACGAGGGGCGCCAACCCACCCTCAGAAGAGGAGACCTTGCCGGCCAGCATGCTCAGTCCTGTTCTGCCCCCCCCCCCTTGCAGGCACCCTGATGACCCAAAGTCATTCCCGAACCCGGGTCTCCAGCGTAGCACGAGGTAAGGCATCCAGCGCTCAACCCTCTGTGCCACCGGGCCGGCAAAACCAGTGGTTTCTTCAGAAATTCACTTGCATGTCTTCTTCTTCTCCACCCTCCTCAATCGAGAGGCGACTTTCAAAGTGTGCGTGTGGCAAGCAGATTCCTCACAAGGATGGCCATCTGGCCTGCCTCATCTGCCTAGGCCTGGACCACGATATTGAGGCCTGCCAGCATTGCCAAGATTTTTTTTTTTTTTAACAAGTTTTATTTTATTTATTTATTTATTTCAGTACTCGCGGAAAACCATTTGAGCTCAGAGCTCTTTACATAGGTTCCACGTCAGGACATTTCAATATAACAGATAGGTGAACATTATACAAAGGGTTGCAGAAATAAAAAGGTAAACAAACAGGATTATATATCAAACACAGTACAGGTCACAGGAAAACAGACAATTTACAGTGCCCAACCGTGAAACCAGTCAGTTGTCAGCAAACAAGAGGTTGTTTGGAGCGTTGCTGAGTGCTAAAGAAAAAAAGAAAAGGGGGTGAAGGGGAGGTGCCGAGTGCAATGTGCAAACGGAGAATGTAATATCAGTGTAGCAGTAGGGATCGGAGGGAGGTGACTAGACTGGAGGCAGAGGGAGAGGGTGCTAGGTGTGTGGGGGGAGCAGGAGGGCCTACTCGGGGGAGAAAGGGAAGGGTTGCAGGGCAGGGGATGGAAGTAGTGATGGGGGCTTCATACAGTAGTTTCTATACTACATAAAATCAACAAGGAGGGATGCGCAGATCCCCAAACTGAATGTACAGGAGTGAAATTTTAAAACTCTACAGTTACATTAAGATTCATCTGTCCACACATTACAGAGAGCCACCTGCACTGAAAACCAAACAGGAGTTAAGTCCAACCTGATTGTGCTGTAGATCAATGGTACTCTCACCTAAGTTATTTCTTAAGAAAAGAATAAAACCAGAACCTCAGGTCCCAAGTAGAACTAAGATTTGGGGGGAGATAAAGCAAGCTTTTAGTGTAGCCAGAAAAAAAATACATGATGTCCTGGTCCCAATTAAGCTATTTATTTACTCGCATATCCTGGCAGGACAGCAACCCGCCATGCAAGTAGTCAGGATGCGATAATAGGAGTTACTGAAAGTTCACAAACTGAGAGGTGTTTAAACACCTTCTTGGAAATACTACACCAATTGGCATTAACAGGATATACAATACAAATGTTTAACTTGGAGTAGCAATTTAGACTCAAATTACAAAAAGAAAAGTAATGCTTATTTCAAGTATTTTTGAGGCAGTATAGCACAGTGGTTTAAGGCTCTGAGCTGCAAATCTGGTGACATCCAGCAGACCAGACCTGGGTTTGAATCCCACAGCTTCCATTTGCATACTGTGTGACCCTGAGCAAGTCACTTAACCTCCCTGTGCTCCCAGGTCACTCCTGTAAAAAAGCTTTCAGCTTAGTGTGTTACTCCTGGTTAAACAACTAAATAAAAAAAAGTATAGTAAAGTAAAGCATTCACTTCAGAGTACAGCAATCCATATTGGCAGCTGACAAGTGGTTAGAGCTCGGCCTGCATTAAAACAATTCAACAATTAATGTTCCATCGGTTTAACCATAGATAGCTCCATCCAGCAGTCGAAACAAAAATCCACTTTTACGTCGGACATTGAAGTCATCCCTCATCCTCAGATTCTTCCTCGGGGTGCAGTTCTTGAATTATCTTCGCCACAAATGCTGCAGCTGCCTGCGGCTCCACAAAGACATGCATTTTATTCTTAAAACGTATCTGCAGTCTTGCTGGGTAATTCAGCTGGGCCACAACACCGTGCTGCAGGAGTTCTTTTTTAGTTATTTGTAGTTCTTTCTTTCTCACCTGGGTTGGGGCTGATAGGTCAGGAAAAATAGCTATTTGACTCCCTTCCCACAGAATTTCACCTTTGGCTCTCGCTACCTACAGCAGAGAGATCCGATCCTTGGGGGAGGATAAAGTGGCTATAGCTGTCAAAGAGCGCCCTGTGGAGTTACCTCATGGACGTGGCCTTTGAGGTATGACAAAGACTTTTACCAGCTTAATACTTGCATCATCGGGTAACAGCTGAAGGTTGGTAAATATCAATCTTTGTACTGATTGAAAGAGATCATTTTTCGCCGCGAAGTGAGGTGGAAAGTCCACTATTCTAATATTGGTCTGATGTTGCACATTTTCTAGGGCTTTCACCTTGGCCTTTAGGAAATGAAAGTCCCTTACATATGTGGTGTTATATTCAGCCTGTCTGCTGTTAGTCTCCTTAAGTTCTCGGAGCGAGGTCACATTCTCTGTAATTCTGCCTTCGTTTTCTGTTAATTTGGCCTCTATGGCCGCCAAGCGTTTATTTGTTTCGTCGCCTGTTGCCTGTAGTTTCGTTAACATTGCGAGCATCTGTGAGGTAGAAAGCTTCAGCTGAGCCATTCCACTGCCAGCGGTCAGCCGTGAACCCGATGAGGAGCCTGCTGAAGAGAGATAGACTTCCAAGCTACAAGCAGCGTGCTTGGTCTTTTTTAGGGCTCATCTTGTACCAAAGTGTTTCCAATAAACCCTGGTAAAGTTTCAGCTCGGTTTGTAGAATTTAAATTGTAGATGCAAAACTTTAAAGTTTATAGTGCTCGCAGTTCTTTCAAAAAGGAGCCTCCATGTTGCTGCTCCACAGTGCCCCCCCCATTGCCAAGATTTTAATCAACGCATTCGGCTCCACCGACAGAAGACCATCAAAACCTTCCTGCTCACCAAGAAGTTGTCCAACATGGAGACGGAGCTTCACCGCAAGAATTCATCCTCTTCTCCAGCCTCTGGGGCCTCTTCCTCTTCTTCTCACAAAGAGAAGAAATCAAGTCACAGCCACAAGCACCAGGAGAAGCATAAGGAGAAACCCAGGACAGAAGACTGCTTGCGGTCCCTGATTAAATCGGCAACCACCTCGGGGTCGTCCCAACTTCCTCCACTGTGGCTGCCCTCTCATCCTCCAGGCTCCTGGTGACAAAACCTCCCTCCCTTATCACAGTTGTGGGAGAAGGTTTGACGGGGCATGGGACTAAGTCCCACGCCTCTCAGCCTCTCAAGTTTAAATCATTAATCCCAGCGGGCTCTAAACCAAGTGGCATGGCCGGTGAACCTTCGAGCAGCAGGTCTTTGCCTGTCGCTCTCCCAGCCAGGGTGTCTGCTGAGTTCTCCCTGACATCAGGGGCCAACGCTACCAGGCAGACACCCGGGACCGTCGCCCTCCTCCAGGAAAGAGGGGCATCCATACGCTCAGGAGCCAGCTCCCCTGTTCAGATGACTCCTCCTAGGCGGCCGCCGGCTGAATCCCCAGCCTGGCCTCAGTCTACGCCAGTCCCCTCGACACCGGCTTCTCCACCCCCTCAGGTGTCCCCATCGCCACCTAACCCCAAGTCACTGGCAGGGCCTGATGCCCATCCTCAGCCAAGGCCAGACACCCGACGATCTGACACCAGGTCCAGTTCATCCGATGGTCCCTCTGAGTCTGACACCAGGTACCCTAACTCAGACTATACTGATGCCCAAGTCACCTCAACTTGATGACCAGATGCCTGGGCCATCTAAACCTAACCCCCCCGACGCTGGACACTCCAGCCTTGCCGCAGAACCCTCTGCAAGTCCTAAACAAGCTCTTTGCAGCCTGTGGGGCCTGTTTTAAAGATAAAGATGCACCCAGGGCACCTCCTCGGCCAGCGGGGGCCGCCTCTGGACAAGCCTCCAGTCCGCCCACCTACTCCACCTCCTAGGGGGATTACTCCCAACGCCAGATGGGGGTGATACCCTCCTTCTTAAAGGTTGGCCGTGTAAGCACTCACATTCACCTTCCCCCTCCCCAGACCCGGGGGGGGGGGATTCAGACAGGTACTACTCATCTTCTTCCAGCCGAGAGGACTCTGACCTGCCATCGGAGCTGGAGGGTGGAAAAGACACTCCTCGTTTCCCGCCTGATGACCCATCATTCATGGATGTAATGAGGCACATCAACTGAACAGCTGGGATACAGAAGAGCTGGATCCAGAGTGGCGTCGGCTGGCCACCATTGTCAGAAAGAAAGACACCCTGCCTATGGTAGTTCCTCCTATTGTGGTGTCCTATAAGGACATCAATAGGATTGCCTGGAAACGCCCATTTTCTAAGCTGGCTGTATCTAAGAAATCGGACCAGCTCCATACAACCCCTAGGGAGGATCCCTTTTATGGGGAACAGCCAGAGGGGGACTGAGTTGTAATTAATGCTGCCTACAGCCACTCCAGGCATCCTTAGGCATTTGAGCACGCAACCCCCAGACAAGGATTCCAAGCAGTTTGACCATCTGGCCAGGAAGGTGTATTCCTCAGCTACTTGCGCCATTTGTTCCCAAAACTTCCTTGCCCACATGGTTCAATGCCAGAATGCCCTTGGGACAAGGCAGTGGAGGTTGCTCAAGCCATACCAGATTGCCCAGGGAAGGCAGAGTTAATGGCCATCCTGAAGTCAGTCTTCGACATAGGCAACCATGTCCTTCGGGCACCCTATGATATGATGGACTTGACAGGCAGGACCACAGCTTCCACTGTCTGTGTCCACCACTATTCCTGGTTGAGAGTGTTCAGGTTCACCCTGGATGTCCAGTCCAGGATTATGGATGCCCCCTTTAGAGGACCGGTCCTGTTTGGCGAAGACTCACCTAAACCACTTCATCCTTGCCTTAAACAACACCTGTGACAAAGTCGCCCCATCACCAAAAGAGTGGCCAAAGGTAACCCAGTACCATGGGTCAATGACCACCTCCTGGATCTCATGCGTAATAGAGACTCCCTATGGCACCTCTCCAATGAGACTGGCTGGCCAGCTGACAGACAGAAGTATAGAGAAGCTAGGAACAAATGTACGTGGTCCCTACGCAAAGCAAAAGCGGAGCATTACCAGACCTCACTCACTAACTCCTGGGGCTCAGGAAGAAAGTTCTGGAACAACATCAAAGACCTGTGTGGCAAAGCTACCAACTCCGCCCCCAGCCAGCTCAGGGTTCATGGGTGCCTTATCTCTGACCCAGCCCGTATGGCCAATGCCTTTAATGACGCCTTCTCCAATCTTAGTCAGGTTCTCCCTCCTAACTTCTTTGACCCTACCCCTGACACCCCCACCCATCTGCCCCACCCTTTCGCCTGCATGTCATCTCTCCCAGGGATGCTGAGCCTTACCTCAGGCAGGCTCTAAGTCATTCCAGATATAGCAGTGACACCCTAGACCTAAAATTGCTTCGACTCTCACTCACCGAGGTGCTCGACCCCCTCACCCATATTCTAAATCGCTCCTTATGCCAAGGGAAATTCCCCTCCCGCTGGAAATCTGCCCATATCACGCCCATCTTCAAAAGTGGTGACCATGCCCTCACTAACAACTACCGACCCATTTCCATTCTCCCTCCCCTATCCAAGGCCCTTGAGAGGATAGTCTCAGACCAACTAACAGTCCACCTAGACAAATACAACCTGCTTAGCCTGCAACAACATGGCTTCCGGAAGGGCCACAGCACCACCACTGCCCTTCTGGAACTCACCTCGTACCTCCACTCGGCCCTAGGTAGAGGACATATCGCAGGAGCTGTCTTCATAGATCTTACCAAGGTGTTCGACACCGTCAATCATCCACTCCTGCTGTCCACTCTGGCTAGTACAGGTTTCTCCCCGGATGCCCTGGGATGGTTCTCCGACTACCTGTCAAACCGCTCTCAGCAGGTAAGGATTGGTGATACTGTCTCCAGTAGCCTACCTGTCCTCTCGGGTGTCCCGCAAGGGTCCGTCCTGGGTCCATTACTCTTCAGCCTCTTTCTAAATTCCCTCCCTAAGACCTGCCCCGGGAATCTTCTTCTATATGCAGGTGATGCCGTCCTCTATACGTCCAACATTGACCCACTACAGCTCCACCTATCCCTCCAGTCCTCCTTCAACACCGCAGAGCTATGGTTTGCGTCCCATCGCCTTGTCCTGAACTATTCCAAGACTAAGGGTATGTATTTCTCCCATCCATCTAACTCAAAAAAGGCACTATGCCCACATCTTAGGACTGCCAACCACACCAACCTTGACCAGGTGGACTCCTTCAAATATCTAGGCCTAACACTTGACACTGCACTCACATTCCACCAGCATATCCACCTCCTCTCGACTACCCTCAACATGGCGGCTAGGGCTCCTGTATCGCCTCAAACACTGCTTTACCCCAATGCCCTAAGGCTAGCTGTCTCCTCCTCAGTCCTCTCCCTACTAGACTATGGCCTAGTCATCTATGGGGAGGCTAACTCCTCGACACTCAACAGACTACGTGTCTCCCTAAATAAAGCTTGCCGACTCACTTTAGGCTGTGACCATCTAACTCATACATGCACACTGTACAATACAACCAACTGGCTTAGCCTGGACAATAGGCTCAAGTTCCACACTTGCCTCTTGGCAAAAAAATTTGCCCTTGGTCCCTGCCCCTCAGGTCTCGCTCCACTAATAAGACCAGCCCAATCGCTAAAGCACAGTCGGAGTTATGGAAAACATCTACTGTCTGTCCCCCACTGCCGTACCTCCCTATACCAGAGGTCCTTCAGCTGCAGAGCCCCATCTTGGATGAATAGTCTGCCCCCACCGATTGCAAATAATAACAGACTAGGATCCTTCAAAACCGCTCTTAGATCCCACCTACAGGCCTCTAAGCTGTGTGACTGTCCTTGACTAATACCTCATCCAACGACAGACCCAGGCTATGGCCGGCTTCCCCTCTGCTTAACCCTACCATTTACAGTGCCCTTTTTGCATAGCTCTGCTCTGATATACAACATTTTGTGTTGCCTGTTGTCCTGCACTGCCATGCCATGCTGTGTTGCCTGTCTGCCTTAGCTTGACCTAGGTCTCCTCTGAGGGCCCCATAAAGGCCTCTGTAACTACTGCTTATGTAATACCTGACTATGTACTACTGTACTGCTATGTAACCTCTCTCCTTGTATGTAATACCTGTGACGTGGAACCTTTGTAAATGAGTCCTTGACTCAAAGGTACTTCCGAATCTCCAATAAATAAATAAATAAAATCATCACTTACCTGCAGGAGTCTGGCAAAGCCATTAGATCTGTACACACTATGTACAAATCCCAGCCCAAGCAGTACTCTAAACAGTCCTTTTGGAGGAATGCTAGACAGCAATCTAGGGGACAGCAACGGCAAACAGCAGGTTTCACGTGAAAGGCCTCCACTCCTGCCTCTGAAGGTTCCACCCCTCGGACCCCCAGAACCTCCCAGCCTGCGGTTCCCCTCCCTGGCTCCTCAGTTTCACTCGTTGCCTGACCACCCTCTCCTGGCCGAAGCCTTAGAGGCGGTGATGGGGGGTCAGTTTTCCTTGCACCTAGATGGGTGGCGTCAGATAACCACGGATCAGTGGGTTTTACAACTCATCATATGGGGGCACACTCTTGAGTTTAATGAGATTCCCCCAGACCACCCTCCGATCCCATCCCATTACTCTCAGGCTCACAGCGCTCTCATCACAGAGGAGATCCAGGCTGTTCTGTGAAAACAGGCCATAGAGCCTGTCTCCCTAGCTCAATGGGGGAAAGGGTTTTACTCCCATTTCTTCCTAGTGCCAAAGAAAACAGAGGACCTGCGGCCAATCCTAGACCTCAGCCACCTGAATCAGTACATCAAGTACAAATGATTCAGAATGGTCACTCTGAGAGGACTACTCCCCCTTCTCCATCAGGGGGATTGGTTATGCTCCCTGGACATGATGGACGCATACCTCCACATTCTGATTTTCCAACCACACAGGAGGTTCTTTCGCTTCTGTTTTCAGGGATGCCACTACCAGTTCCAGGCTCTGCCCTTCAGCCTGTACTCTGCCCCCAGGGTTTTCACCAAATGCCTTGCAGTAGTGGCCCCAGCTCTCAGAAGGCAGGGGCATTATGTCTTTCCCTACCTCAATGACTGGCTACTAACTGCTCCCACCAGGGGTCGGCTACTCCATACCCTGCAGGCCACTCTTTCCCTGTAACAGGACCTAGGGTTTGTCTTAAATCTCCCCAAGTCCTTCTCTTGGTCAAGTCAGCGACTACAATATATAGAGGCAATTTTGGACACTGAGCAAGGCAAAGCCTTTCTCCCTCAAGACAGGGCAGAGCTACTTCAGATGCATGCTCGGCAAATCTCCTGTGCTTGTCAGGATCCGGCCAGATCTGTCCTCAGACTTTTGGGATACATGGCAGCTACCATCGCCATGGTACCCCTGGCCAAACTATACATGAAGGTGATCCAGCAAAACCTGAGAGTTCAGTGGGATCAGCGTTCAGACAACCTGGAGCATCCGGTCTTGGTGTCAAACCCTGTCAGACAAGCGTTGACTTGGTAGTTGAATTCTGCCAACCTTTCCAGAGGAGTTAGCCGGCCTGGTGGCGCTGAGAGCTGAGGCACTGGACGCCTTACTTTACGCTATGCCGACAACCCATGTTCGGGAACAAGCATGGGCCGCCGGGGGTTGGCAGGGTTGGAGAAGGATTGAGTGTCCGAAGGACAGCTTTTCTTCTCTGGGGAGGGGGGACAACAGTGGTCGGCGCTCGACTGGCACCCAGTGGAGACTGGGGGGCAGTGCGCTGACACTGCAGAAGAGGGGCGGAGATGCGTCAGATGCCTGGAGGAGTGGATGCGGACACGTGCATGGTCCCTCCGCTGGTATCACTGTACACCCCTCCCCACAGGGGAGAAAATGGAAAAATCCCTCGGCAGCATGAAGGTCGCCCCAACAGCACCGCCATGGATGCGCCCAAGTTAGCTTCCTCCTGGAGCCCGCCCTCCAGGTCTCCGCAGTGGTGGGATAAGTACCCACTGTGATGCGGCCGGAAGGGCTGTGGCAGGGAGGTCTGAGCTCTGGCCGCACTGGGGCGGCAGCCCTGAAGGCTGGCTGGAAGGGGGAACCAAAGGCACAACCCATCCCCCAGCCAAGGACATAAAATAAAGTAAAAAAAAAAAAAAAAAAAAAAACCTTTCCAGAGGAGCCTGTCTATGGGGGGAGTCTCCCAGGCAGTTCCTGACCACAGATGCATTGGGCCAAGGCTGGGGAGCCCACTTAGGAGCTCGCCAGACTCAAGGGTCCTCGGACCAGCATGAACTTCATCTCCATATCAATATCTTGGTGATGAGGGCGATTCTGTATGCCCTTCAGGCCTTACAGACAGTCTTACTCCCTGGCCCCCTGTTGATCCAGGCTGACAACATGTCAGTGGTCTTTTACATCAACAAGCAGGGGAGGACTCACTCTTATCTCCTCTGCAAGGAGGCCATGGTAGTGTGGGCATGGGCAAGAGATCATCACCTAGACTTGACAGCAGTCCATGTTCCAGGTGTACAAAACGCCCTGGCTGACAGCCTAAGCCGGTCTCAGTCCAGGGCTCACGAATGGAAACTTCTTCCCTCAGTGGCAGAAGATCTCTTCGACAAATAGCGTGGTCCAGAACTGGATCTGTTTGCCTCCCCATCCAACACAACTTGCCCAGTTTTTGCTCGCTAGATCCAGGGCCTGATGTTTTCTGGCGAGACGCGTTGTCCTTCTCCTGGACAGGGAGGTTCCTTTATGCATCCCTCCCTTCCCTCTGTTGCAGCAAGTTCTTCTCAAGCTGCAGTCGGAGGGAGTAGAGATGATTCTGGTGGCACCCTGATGGCCATGCCAGATTTGGTTTCCACTGCTTCAGCAACTTGCAGTGGAACCTCTGGTCTCCCTACCCTGTGCTCAGAATTGCTCTCCCAGGAACAGGGAACCCTGGTCCATCCAGATCTCAAATCTCTGCACCTCCATGTGCGGCTCCTGCAGACCTAGCTGTCTCCAGGTTTGGGGTATCACCCAGGGTGGTGGATGTCCTTGTGGCCACCCAGAAACCCTCTACTAGGGCTACCTATGCTATGAACTGGAAGTGGTTCAGCATCTGGGCCACCGCTCTACATTTAGACTCTTTCACCTGCCCGGTGAATTTGGTCCTCGAGTACCTCCTTTCCTTATCTGACGCAGGTCTCCGCTACTCTTCGCTCAAAGTGCACTTTTCTGCCATTTCAGCCTACTATGTGCCTATTGAGGCAAAACTCTTGCCCAGCTGGATCTTCCTTGTGCATTCCTACGAGGCATTCTGCACTTGAAGCCTCCCATCTGGGACTCCATGCTGCCATGGGATCTTTTGTTTGTTCTAGAAAGGCTCACATTGCCTCCCTTTGAACTTGCCGCAAGTTGGAAGCTGCGCTTTCTGTCATGGAAAGCATTACTTTTAGTTGTCATTACTTCTGCTCAGAAGATTTCTGAGCTTCAGGCCCTGATGTGTAAGGAGCCTTATTTGGTTTTTCACAAGAACAGGGTGTCCTTGAGGACTAATCCTAAGTTTCTTCCGAAGGTGGTGTCAGAGTTTACTTTGAATCAGGACATCCACCTTCCTGTATATTACCCGGAGTATTCAAGTTGCGGGGAGGCATTACTACATACTCTAGATGTTCATAGGGTGCTTCGATATTATTTGGAGCGCACCCAGACCATTAGAAAGTCCGATCAGTTGTTTGTTTCCTTCGCCCCAGGATGGAAGGGGCTCCTGTTTCTAAACAGTGTTTGTCCAGATGGTTGGTTAATTGCATTGCTTTCTGCTACAGTGAGTATGACAGACCCTTACCGGGCTTAGTAAATGGTCATTCTACCAGGCGCATGGCTGCTTCTTTTGCCTCCTCGAGAAATGTGTCTGCCGCCGACATTTGTGCGGCCGCCACTTGGGAGTTCAGTCCACACCTTTGTCAAGCACTACAGTCTGGACATTGCTTCTTGCTGCAGAGCAGGCTTTGGACTAGCAGTCCTTCAGGGCTTCCTGTCTTAATGCCCTAGGGGGACTTCTGCCTCCACCCTTCTGACCGGGGTTTCTCATTTACTGCTTGAGACTCAGTCCTAAAGGTGTTACCTGCTGCAAGAGCCCCCTCGAAGTAAAGCTAGTGCAGTTACGTAAGAACTTAACATAACAGTAGACCTTTGAGAGGAGCTTTTGCAGCAGGTACTGTATTTCCCTACCACCTTCCCCTTGGTAGCTGCTTCTCCATCACAAATACCTTTGTTTCCTCTGTTAGAGGATCCTCCTCGGTTCTTCTTTTTCACTTACTTGCTGGGTCTCCGGCGGGAGAACTAGGGATGGGCTGGGCGACTGCCCCTTTTATACCATGCGCGACATCGGGGGTGGGCCGATGTCAGGGGCACTCCCCCGCTCTATATTGTTAGCTAGAAGTTTTCCTTGGGGTCCTGGTGCCTGCTGGCTTCAGTCCTAAAGTTGTTACCTGCTGCAAGAGCTCCTCTCGAAGATCTACTTTTATGGTAAGTTCTTGGGTAACTACTTTCCTGGTGGTGAGACCAAAGGTATATGCAGTGGACACCTCATTGTCATCTGGTGCTGCTTATGCAGTTGTCACCATTCATAGTGACAGTGAGCTGGGCAACGTGGGGCCTCCCTCCAGTGTCGGAGGAGGGACTGGCATTGGGGCTGTTGTGCAGTCCGGTTGCCGAGGTGGAAGTTATTTCCTCTAGTGTTGCTAGCAACACCAAGGGGGAGGACATCTCCAACAATGGACGCGGTGATGGCCATGGTGTTAGTCATAGGTCTGTCACCATCCATGATGCCGGTGACAGGGTCATCCCTGGCCCCAGCACCAGGGATGGCTCTGGGGTTGATGCCAAGTCTGATACTAAGGGCGGTACCGGTCATGGCGTGGGGGATGAAACCATGTCAGAGGTTGTTGTTGACTCTGAGCCTGGTGTCAGAGGTGGCACCAGCTCGAAGTCTGATGGGTGCCTGGGGAAGAGTTCTCACCAGAGTGTTGGTCGACACTGCCGTCAGTGAGGACCAGAGCCACCCTGTGAGAACTGTACAGCTCTGCTCTCCTCACCTGGGGGAATTGGGCACTGACCGGGTTGCACCCCTTATGTAGGAGGACCCCATTGGGGCAACTCTGCCAGGCCCTCCCCTCGGACAAAGTCTCCTGTATAGTTTCACAGTGCAGGTAAAGGCCCATGAGACCTTGAGTGTCATCCTCCTCTGGGAGTCACCACTTCCTAGAAAGGTTGCCTGCGTTCACAGGCCCTGAGGGACCACATATTTTTGTCTGCTATATCCTTTCCCTATTCCTTTGGGTTGGAAAGCCTCTAGCCCTCTCTTATTTCTCTCCATTTTGTTTCTCTCCTGGTGAACAGAACTGAGGTGCATGAAGGAGCCAGCGACAGCTACTGGTTCCTGTGCATGGCACCATGTAAGGTGCGCAGGTGTCATCAGTAATCAATGTTGGCTCTCTCCCTGCAAAAAATTTGCTCTTGTGGGGTCTTAGTGCCTCCAGCCCAAGAAGACCCATAAGTGATAATCGTGAAGATAGTCTGGAAGATCTATAATTATGGTAAGTACATAATTTTAATTTCTTACTGGAAATTCCTTAGCACGAAATAGCACATGGCCGTCAGGGAGGCATATTCTCCCTTCTCCCTTTTTTTAAAAGACTTTCCCACTGCTTATCCTCCTCAGAAATCAATCAATCAATCAATCAAATTCTTTATCCAGGCGAACACCATTGAGCAAGCTCATTTACAAGGTGGACCTGCATTACACAAGTCAAGTAACAATGCATTTATATACAGACAAATAGACAGTAGATGCAAGAGTAAAACAGTACATGTAGGCCTGCAATAGACAGGATAAGTAAAAATACATTTGGGTTCAGGTAAAAGACAGTCAGTAAGGGTATACATAACAATAGGGTAGCAAGTCAGTAAAAATTTATACCAGATACAACAACATACATGGTTTAGTATTCCTGTAAGGTAAAGGCATTATAGTCCAGCGAAGAGATTAGTTGAAGTGGATGCTACAAGCAAAGAGACATATATAGTCAGTTTAAAAAGACCCAGGCGTATCAAGGGGGAGACATGTGTCGGGAGAAGTGGGCAGCCAGTTGTGGGGGGTCTGGAACTGGGATAATACTAGGAGCGAAGGAATGAGATGCTGTGGGTATACAAGGAATAGGTGGTTGAGGGAGGGTGAGATTTAGGGCGGTAGATAAGTAGGTGGCTCAGGGACAAGTTATGCACTGATACAAGAAGGAAGGAGGATGGGAAAAGCAGGGAGGATGTGGAAGGGGGGTGTAAGTAAGCTAGGATCATTGGAAGCAGTTGCAGGCTTCTGTAATGTATTTTAAGTATAAGGTCTTAAACACAGTGAGACTAACAGGAGTCCTCAGTTTCAGTGATTTCTGTAGCACATTCCAGAGTGACGGAAGAAAAAATTCTATGGCAGCTCTCCCAAAACGCGTTAGGGCTTTTGGCACTTTCAGAGAAATCAGTGAACAGCTTCTCAGGGCATAGGTTCCAGGCATATTGAGAGTCAGGCAATCAACAGTGTACTGCAGAAGTTTGCCAGTGATAACTCTGTATGTCCAGAGAGCTGCATTTTTATTTCATCTGTAGTGTAGGGAGGTCCAACCTACAGCAGCATATAAAGAGCAGTGATGGGTGGAGAAAGGGAAACCAGTGGTGAAGCGCAGCGCTCTGTGGTAAGGTATGTCCAATTTACCGAGGTATGAAGTAGCACATTGGCTGTATATAAAGTCGGTGTAATCAATTAGGGAAGGAACGTAGACTGAACTAGCTGTCTCTTGGCTTCTGTAGTTAGTAGGCGGTTTAACCTGAAGAAGAGATCTAGTCTCTGCCTCAGTTTTTTTAACAAATCCTCCAGGTGGTCTGTAAAGGAGAGTTTGAAGTCTAGCCAGACCCCCAGGTATTTGAATTTCGGCACAAATTCCAGGGTTTCTCCTAGGAGGGTGGTGATGGGGGGTAGAGCAGGGTAGGCTGCATGGTTAATAGGTGAAAATAGCATCGCCTTTGTCTTTTTGGCATTAAGTAGCAATTTTATACTAAGGAGCTGGTATTGAAGTATGTTGAAGTCAGCTTACAGGTTGTTACAGGCAGTTTCAGGAGTTGTTCGGCTTGGGTAGATCACTGTATCATCTACGAACAGATGAATTTCGCCTCATTGATGCCTGAGTCTATATTGTTGATATAGATGGCAAATAGGAGTGGACCCAGGATGGATCCCTGCGGGACGCCTCTTTTTAACAGATTTGAGGGGGAGAGTTCACCTTCAGCCTTGACCTGTTGGTGCCTATCAGAAAGGTAGTTGTGGAACCAACGCAAGGAGATAGAATCTAGATCAATAGCTTTTAATGAAGAAAGAAGGAGGCTGTGGTCGACAGTGTTGAAGGCCTTACTTAGGTCTAAAAAATGGCGCAGACAAATTTTTTGTTCTCTAGCTTACGCTGCCAGTCATTTGTCACCTTGGCCTGGGCCGTGATTGTACTATGTTCAGTTTTGAAACCAGATTGCATTGGGTTTAGCAGGTTAGTATCATCTATGAAAGATTTCAGCTGGGCATTCATGATTTTTTCCAGAAGTTTTGATAGTACCGGGAGAAGGGAGATGGGCCTGTAGTTGTTTAGATCACAGGGGTCTCCGGATTTAAACAACGGAATAACATGTGTGGTCTTCCACAGTTTGGGGAGGGTCCCTTGAGAAAGGGACAAGTTAAATAGATGTGTAATAGGTACTGCCAAGACATGATAAGCAATCTTTAGGTAGTATGGATTGAAGGTGTCAGCGCCAGCACTTTTTCTGGTGTCCAACTGGAGGAGGAGATCTTCGACCTCTTTTAGTGAGGCAGGAGAGAATGAAAAGACTGCATCTGAGGGACTAGATTCTGAAGGTTGCGTGGTAAGCTGGGAGCGTAGGTTACATGCAGGTGAGTTATCAAAAGCTAGCCCTGTAGTAGCAAAGTGATTGTTGAAGGCTTGTAGTATCTCTTTATTGTTGTTGATAGTTACATTGTCAGAAATAATTTTTGAGGGGAGAGTGTTTCCTGTGGTATTACCAGAAAGTTCTCTTATTGTGGACCAGAACTTGGTAGGGCAGTTGGAGGCAGTGTCGAGTTCAGAGCGATAGAAGTTGGACTTGGTTTCCCAAATTAGCTTTGTACAGTGGTTTCTGGCTGTTCTGAAAAGATGCCAGTCTTCGGCTTTGTGGGATTTGCGTGCTAGCTTCCAGAGCTTGTCTCTTTTTAATAGTGCTGCCTTGATGTCTGCTGTAAACCAACAGCACTTTCTAGCCTTTATGTGGGTTTTGACTAAGGGTGCGTGGGTGTTAAGAGCGCTGGATACAATTTCGTGGAAAATAGCATATGCTGTTTCTACTGATTTGGCTAAATAAAAGGTCTGCCAAAGCAGGGAGGCTTTCAGGTCATTGATATATGCAAGCAGGTCAAAATACCGTTTTGATCTTTTGGTAGAGAACTTTGCTGAGGCTGTTGGTTTAGTGACTGCTCTTATGCCAGCAATAAAACAATGGTCACTAACATTGACAGAAAAGATCCCAGCATGGGAGAAGAAATGGGGTTTGCTTACTAGAAGTACATCTAATAGTGTACTTTTCGTAGAGTTTTTCTTATTGATATGAGTAGGTTCATTAATAAGTAGAGTGAGCCCATGAGAGTCACAGAAGGATTTAAGTGGAAGAGATGCGTATGACAGCTAGTCGTAGTTAAAGTCCCCTAGTATAATTGTTTCCATTGTGTCGGTACTCATAGTAGATGATAGGTGGGACAGGAGCTGTTACCCCGAGGCCGGGGGTGTATAACATCCTATGACACGGAGGGCCATTGATGTAGATATTTCGATTTTTAAGGACAGGCATTCAAAGGCATTGGCAATTGATGTAGTGTCGAGGGTAGCAACCGTAAACTTGTCTTTAACATAGATGGTTACACTGCCACCTCTGGTTAGTCTATCAGTTCTGAATAACAGATAGTTGGAGATGCTGACCTCTTTGTCTGGCGTGGATGGACGAAGCCAGGATTCAGATATGACAAGTACATCGGCTCCCTGTGGATAGCCCAAGCCTGTATTGAGGTGAGTTTCTTTAAGAGGCTACACACATTTACATGCATAAAGCTGATACCTTTATACTTTGTGACTTTGGACGGTGAAGGAATTGCTTGTACAGGAGAAATGCTTCTTTATGCATATGATGTCACTTTTTAAGAAGGGATGAAATTTAGCAGCCCTCTGTGTCACTCTACAAAAAGATTTTGACAGTTTTCTACAGTGGTTCTCGGATCTCAGGATGGTTCTCAATACCAAAAAAAGCAATAATCTTTGGCAAAACAAAATAGAAGACTTCCCTCTCCCTTCCCTCCCTTTATTTACACCGCCAGCACCATGCCACCAACCTCATTTCTAAATTCTGGCTTGGGTCTCTCCCCCTTACCTTTCCTCTCTCCTCTCCCCATCATCCCCTTCCTCCTATCAGCTATGCTCCATAGACTCCTGTAACTTCACTGTCTCACATCCCCATTCCAGTTCGGGGCAGATAGCCTTCTCTTACCGACGCCACTCCCTCTGGAACTCTCTTCAAAGCTCCCTTCATTTATCTCCTTCCCTGCACTCTATAAAATGTACCCTTTCCTAATCCCTCCCTTCTTCTTGTTCCTGCCCTTCCTCATCTCAGAAACTGGCCTGAGTGAGTCTGTCTCTCTCTCTGCACATTCTTAACTTGCCTTGTCCTATGCCCCATCCTCCCTAACCCTTCTGACTCCTAATGGCAACAGAAATCATTTCCTCATCCCCTATGATCTTTCCCTCCGTCCCTGCCTCCTTTAGTTTCTCCTCTTACGGCTAGCTTCTTATGCTAAATTTGAGTAATAAATGTCTGGCAATATTTGCCAATGTTACTTTGTTATTTCATTACCTTTTATTTTTAAAATGTGTACTCCATATTTATATGGTAATCTGACTGTAATATTGTGTCCACTCCCTTTTCCCTTTCCTGTGGGTCGCACCTGGAAACAAGCTTCAGCTCAGTGTACCTCTCCTGGTTACCAACATTTTAAATAAATGAAAAATGCTTAGTAGTGGTAAACTTTTTAGGCTTTAGATGATGAGTGCCTTGAGTTGATTAATGAGTGTAAGTACTTGGGGGGTTATCTTGGACAGCACCCTTACTTATGATTCTCATGTTGACCATATAGTAAGATCAATACATAAGTGTTTATGTTCATTATTCCATCCTCGAGGTAGTCTTCTGCCCAAAGTGCATGTTCTGTTGGCCAATAGCCTGCTTTTCTCTGTTCTTTATTATGGTATATTATGTTATTCTGCTGTCCAGACCAAGATAAGAGTTCTTTATAATTATATCCTCCGATTCAGTACTGGCCTTCCTTTGCATACTCACCCCTATTTGTTACGTAATTCTCCTCAAGTACTTTCCTTTGGCAATTGTGTAAAATTTAAAACATCTACATTTTTTTCATAAAATTGCTCTTGGTAAAGTTCCCTCATCTATTTCAGAACTGTTTTCTGTTTCTGATAACAACTGTCATACCAGATCATAAGACAGTTTATTGTTCTCAGTTTCATTAGGCTCTTCATTTTGTTGGTGCCTGGATTTATAAAAATCTTCCAAACTCTCTAAAATGTTGTAAATCAGTGTTTCAGTTTTTGAAACAATTATCATCTTTGCTCTTGGAACAATCTCACTTTAGCAGTTTATAATTGTTTTTGTTTCTGTGTTACTTCTGTTTTCTTTGTTTGCTGGATTCATTTGAAAACGGGCAGTTGGGTCAAGGTGCATTTTCAGGGTAAACAATAAAAATTATTTTCATACAGACATTGTGCCATTTCAGCACGCATTGTCTATATGACTGTTGGGTCACAGTAGCACCACAGAAAGTGCATATGTGCAGTGCACTAGAGCTCTGAGGGCAACAGACACCGGTAAGCAAAGGAGGACAGCACATCTTAAATGGGTTAGCGCCTTTGCTCCTAGGTACCATATTCAAAGGCCAGCACACCAATGGCCACATATAACATGTGTGACTGTCAAAGCACCCCACAGTCTCCAGTGGGGCCCCCTCTTTCTCTTTCCCCCTCTCTCAGCCTTTGCTACTGAGACCAACTAGACCAGCATCGCTGTTGTCAAGGTTCCCACTTTAGCAAGCGTGCAGATCCTGGTGCTCTGATAATCTTTTCCACCATATTCTATGCTTTAGATTCCCTATAGTGAGCATCTGTGCTCTGGGTAGGACAATCTCTCTCAGAAACCCTTCATTAGGCACCCCTTATCCTCTCTTGGAAACTCTTAACTAGGCACCCCTTATCCTGGTACCCTTCCCTCAGAGATACAGTCACAAACCAATAGGAAACACTGGTTGTCCAAATAAAGCAGTAATAGTTAATAAATTCACTTTTTACACATGGTCAAACGGTGCATATACAGGATTACAAAGTAAAGCTTTCACTCTTGTGCAGATAAACACCTCTATCTTAATTACAAGTTAAAAAGTTTCCTCTAAGCTCACTACCATGCATTACACTTGGTGACCTTCAGATCTTGGACCTGGCTCCCTTCTTGAATGTTCACTCAACATCTACAAGCCAAAAAAGAGCACAAAAGAAGCTTTTTTTTGTTTTGTTTTGTTTGAACTTTATGTTTATTGTTTTAGTTAAAACATATACATCAGTCCTCATACAGGGCTTTATAAAGTAGACACGAGTACAGTAAATTATGATAGTCATAGTTGCCCCCTGTAATCATTTACAGTAGGAATGAGGGGTATCCATTATTTAATGTCCAATAAATGTCCAAAAAAGCTAGCCTTCTCAGCGGCCTTGGAGTGTCCTTATTCAGGCAGAATTAAAGGAAATCATCAAAGCATTCTCTAGGGAATGCTAATTATCCATGTGTACAATAATAGGAAGGTTCATGCATTACCATCACTTTCTGCAGTCAGTTATATATTGGTAACAACAATCTTGTTAATATCTTGAACAAGCAACCATAGGCAAAGCAATCATTTTAACTTTAACTTTATACACAGCAAACAGGCATGTGTATGATTAAAAGCAGAACGTCTCAAAGCTATCACAACTTCGCCCAACCCTTCACATCATTGTCATGCTGAGATACGAAAGAGGGTTGCACTGAAGCAGACCCTCATAATGTGTCTGCATGACCAGCATACTGGACTTTCCCAAAATTAACATCCTAATGCTCTACATGACACCAAGGGGGAAGATCACAAGGACTTAAATAAATCAGGTCCTTTTATGCTCCGAGTAGTGAGCTAACTCTATTGATGTGATGACCTAAATAAAAGTCAAAGTCAAACCAGCTCTCTGTCTTGCTCTGAACCCTCCTCCTCCACTGGGTTAGTTTCTCTGGTAGCAAACTCCTTCTCCATTCTTTCCAACCATCTTCCTGCGTCGGCAGGATTGGTAAACTGACAGGACTTTTCCCCAGTAAATAATCCTGAGTCTTGCCGGTAACAGGAACAAATTAATCACCCCCAGTGCTCTCAGTCACTGTCGGATCCCATCAAATCTTTTCCAACGGGAATGGGTCTGGAAGGAGAGATCCAGAAAAAGTTTAACATCCACGTCGTTAATGGCCAAGGGGTATGCTGCTCTTGCTGCGGATATTAGGACATCCCGTATGTCAGCTCCAGTTGTTTGCATAAGGAATGTGCGGTGTAAGTTCGTATTTGTAGGCTGTACTCTGGGGTTGACCCTGTAAGTCTTCCGCAACGATCCCCAATTTAAGTCTGCTGGTACTGGTATTGTCTGTATCTTTTGTTTTAAAAAAGCCAGTAGATTAGGGCCTTCTGCCCTTTCAGGAACTCCGAACAGGTGCACATTCTTCACTTGGGTCTCATTCTCTAAGGCCTCGAACCTGCCATGCAGTTGCACATTCTCCTCCGTTAGCATAGCGACTGCCGCCTGGGTGGTGATCAATCTTTTTTCACTTTCCGCCACAGTAGAGGAGAGTTCGATAATGGCTGCATCATGCTTTTCCAGTCATGTTGTTTTTTTTTTCAATTTTAGCATCCATTGCTTTTACCGTAGTCAGTATTTGTTGCCATGGAGGGGCTTTGACTGTTTCAACCACGTTCTCAGCCTCATGAGCTGGAGGTTCCATGGCCTTAGCCGTCTTCGCCACGTTAGCTTTAGAGGGAGCTGCCACAGTGTTCTTCTGCTTCCCCATTACGATTTTGATATCTTTTGGTTGCTGCTGACTTCCCCAATTAAGATTTCTCAATATTTTTTTTTATTGCTTCACTCCTGATCGCCAAAATCAACAGTTTAATAGAACCGAACTGCAGAGCAGTCACGAGTTGCTTCCTGCCAGGAGAATGGCTCTCTAGCACCCCAAAAGAAGCTGTATTGATGAATTTATGCCCCCCGGAGTACCTTGGTTGAACAAGGTTGTGACATAATTTCCCAGTACCCAAATTCATCCGTTCAACAGAAGTTGACTTGGACCAGAAATTTGGGTGGGGCCTACTTTCCAATTTTATCTGAAAAAACAGACTCCCAGGAGGCTACTTCGTCTTGAAGATTGTAAACATAGCAAAAGACAGTGACAAGGCCAGGTCCAGGCAGGATGTTTCCAAATTATTTATCACTGAAGAACCCCCTCCCCCCTTAAGAGCACTTGTTAAGATTTTGCTGGGCTGCTCAGATCTCTTAGAAATAGGTCAGGCTCTTGTTACAGCTGATTAATGCAGCATGATGATATCAAACCCTGGTCCCCACACTTACACATAGAGTGAATCAGCAATTAAGTAAGCAGTAACCCACAACAGGGTGTGCATTTATTGGAGATTAATCTTCACCCCGGGTGCATTGTGAGGCATGAGCCTGCAGGCTGAGTGTCCTCGCAGCACCCAGGGTGTTGATTAATTCCCAATAAATGCACACCCTGTTGTGCATTTATTGAGAATTAATCAACACCCCGGGTGCATTGTGAGGCATGAGCCTGCAGGCCGAATGTCCTCGCAGCACCCAGGGTGTTGATTAATTCCCAATAAATGCACACCCTGGAGTGGGTTATTGTACTTATAACATGGGCACAACATGGACTCACAGGCACAAAGGACAGTCAGCACATGGACAAAACATGGGAACTTTACTATGTATTCTTCCACCACAACATAAGATTGCAGTACCACACGTTATTCTGTGTCCTGCCACTGCAAGATATAGTTCCAACCACAAGATATACTTGTATTAGCATAAGTTTTGTATAACAAGTTCAGCGTGCTGCTTGATTTGTGGCTGGGTCCCTTTCACCATTTACTGTGCTGGTAAAACACTGATGGAGACAGACACTGTGCATGGAGACTGTACACTCAAGAGAGAGAGACACTGCAGTACAGAAACTGTGCAGTACAACTCCCAAGCTATATGTCAGTGTCTCTGTCACAAGGCTCACTCTCAAACACTGTGTTCCCCAGACTGAAAGAACTCAACACTGACGTGCACTATCTGCAGTTGTGGAGGACACTGTGGTGCTGTCTCTCGGCTGACTTTTTCACTTTCTTCCCCGGACAGCTACATGAACAGGATGGAGAGAAGATGGCATTGCTGCAGATCTGCAAAGCATTGGTGGGATGACGGGTGACTGGGAACTGAGCTGCCTCTATGTATTCAGGCTGTATGCTGTGTCTCCCTGATACACGTCTCTCTCGCTCTCCACTGCAGAGGGTTAAGCAAGAGAGTGAGAGCCACATGGTGAGCTGATTGCATATAAGGAGCGCAAACTCACAACCTGCTCCTAGACTGCTCACATTTACAGGATCACTGTGTGCTTTTCAGTGTGTGATGGAGTAGATCAGAGAGACTGACTGCACACTTACAGTGGTGCCTTAGGGAATGGGTTTAGGAATACATCAGTGGGACAGGCAGGAGGGTTACTCCTAGACCGCTCACATTTACAGGATCACTATGTGCTTGTCAGTGTGTGACAGAGTAGATCAGTGGGACTAGCTGCACACTTACAGGGGTGCATTACGGAACGGGTTTAGGTAGTACATCAGTGGGACAAGCAGGAGGGTACAGGACTAATTATGCCAGGAGATCTGTGTTTATGCAGGGGAAATGAAGTCATCCGTGGGGCGGATGGGTGGGTACGGATCTATTGGGACAGGCACGGCTGTCACAGCACTGTTGGAGGGGATGAAACTGACAGCAGGAAACATTAGGTGATCGTAGGGTGGGTGGAAATGCTTGTATGGCTGGTGGCAGACTCACAGCTGTACAGGTCTGGATAGTGCTAGGTCCGGGTGGTGGTGGTGGGGCACACATCTACACTACCTCAGCCTGCAACTTAGCAGGCACTCACCACCCGGGAGACGGACACTGTGCAACACATACATAGCATTGCTCAAGTATTGCGCAGCACACTCAATGCCACAGATTTCTAGTAGCAGAGATCACAGGCTACAGCACCTGGCTCCTGCTGTCTTAGCAGGGAAAACAATAACCGACACTGCATTGCTGTCAAAATAACAAGATATGGACAGCTCAAGCATCTGTGAAGGTGGATGCAGCACAACATGCTGTGCGTATACTGTGGACTAATCAACTGTCACCAATCGGGTACCACTGTTTCTCTTGCCCATGTTATAACAAGAAATAATTCAGGCAATCCAAAGAGAAAGTAGTTCAGTCATCACAGCTTGTAAGGTGCTCAGGGGCCATCTGCATGCCATTATGTGACCATGAGCAGCTCTGTACTGTGCCTCAGTGCAGTTGTATGTACGGTGGCATTGTGCAGAGCTTTGGTCATTGCCCCCTCACTGGATCCCCATACATTCCTAAAATAGCTGTTCTAATGGTATGGATACAATTCACATCAACACTTTGGCAGTTCCACTGGAACAGGCTAATTTGTCGGACATCTTCAAACTCAGCTCCTCCCACCATCCCAGCATTATATCCACCAACTCCGCCCTGTAACGTAAGAGCTTTCTTTTCACTGGAATGGGACAGGTCTCTTTCCAGCTCTGTGGCATTCAGGGATCTTTTGTGAGTTAAGCGCGTTGGCAAATAACGTCTTCCATTTCTATTACATTTCTTCTTCCACTCGTTCTGGCTGTGCCTTTGATGACCTCAGTCTTGGCATGGAAAATAGGAAGCAACAACTTGCCTTCAGGTTCTGTATTCAATGTCGGCAGAAAGTGTTGAACACTGACCCCCATGTGTCCTGCTTGTACTGTTTGGGAGCACAGCACGATATGGAGGGTTGTGGCCCTTGCCAGATGATGCTTCCTGTGTTGCTGGAAGGTTGGCAGGCTAGACTCATCTTAGGTCAACCCTCAGAACAGGACCCCAAGAATCTTCCTCAGAGCCGCAAAAAGGCCTTGGTGGCTGCCAGGTCAGATTCCCAGCTTGTGACTCTTGAGGTGGAAGCACCTGCAGCCGCAGTGAGTTCCTCATTGGTCTTGGCACTGCTTCCAACTTGATCCATTATTGGCGGATCCTTCATGGAGGAATTCCATGAAATGTGTTGGGCCCTTGAGGCCTTTGGGTAGAGCCCTTCTCACCAGGGCAAAAGCATACGTGCCACTGGCACAGGTCGTGGGATCAGGAGATATTGTGATCCTCCTATTCCTTCGACTCCCCTGACCTCTTAATGCTTGTCGAGTGCTCAACTGTGGTTGAGTTGCTTTCGGGCGTGGGCCTAGTTGAGAGCTCCTTAGTAATCCCATTGGATTTGTCGACCTTGATGCCAGTCGAGCAGGCAGTCGAGATCTTTCTCAGCCTGTCGACTGGCTGCCAGACCTTGGTGCTCCCGGTCCGTACTTAGGAGGACATGGCTAGGTCAGTTTTCCTGACCAGGTCAATCCGGGACCAGCCTCAGCCAATGGTCATGCCTCTGAAGTCAGTGCTACTTACTGAACATAGCTCAGCATGTAGTCTACTATGACTCTCTGGAGGCCTTGCCTCGATTTTGGCCCTCAGGTTGATGATCAAGTTCGCCCAACCAGGAGGTGCCGTTGTCACCACTCCTGGACCTCCTCATCCTCAAGTGAGGAGAGGCACCACCACAACATGCGGCAGTGGTACAAGGAGCTCCTCTAGCAGCAGTGAACCATCGCAGGGAGGGGTACAGCTCTACCCTCTGGCCCTTCGGCCACCTGGCAACTACCAGTTATGCCTAAGTCACTCCATACATGACAGATGTCCCCGGCATCTGCTTCACCACCCTTGAGGGTGGAGACACCACCACCACCACAGCCATTGGTAGGGGCTCCCACAAAGGACTCCCATACTGCTTCCAGCTTATCAGGCTAGCTGTCAGTGGAGATCACCCAGTTGGAGGAGCCCAGGTGGTTCATGGCAACAAATGGTAGAGCAGTTTTTGAGGAGTCTTTGGATGACTCTGAAGGGCCGCCTATGCTCTCATCAAGGACTCATGCTTTTGACCACAGCTCAGTTGAGGGAGGGTCCACCGACCATGGGTAGGTGTCTTCTGGGGCTTTACTTTGCCTCATGATGAGTCCATGAGTGTGCCTTGGAGCCAGATTTGAAGAGGGCTAATACCCCTTCACTGACATCCTGGACTGGGACGATTTCCCCAAAGGTTGCCTTTCATGTGGCTGTGGCCATCTTAGGACTGGTCCCAGAGCTTTGACAGAGTCTAGCATCCTGCCCAGCACCCTTCACCCATATGGTCAGCAAGTATGACGTCCCTACTGAGTCCCTTTTAGGGTTCTGTGATCACCTTTTGATAGAGGGGCTGGTATTGGACTTGGCCTTCTGGAAATCCAGTGGCCAAAGAGATACGACATGCCTCAGAACAAAGAGTCCAAAAAGATTGACCACATGACTAAAAAGGGCTGCACTGCTGCATCATTGGGTCTCCTTCTGGCAAGCTACACTGTGATGATGGCCAACTTTGGTCACTCCTTGTTGGGAGCACTGGATGATGTCCTCCATCTTCCGACTGACCTTCAGCTACCTGAGAAGTTGGTCAGAGACCAGAGTCCATCACTAGCTAGACACCAGCTGTAAACAGCTCTAGACATGGGTGACTTCTGTGCCCATGCGTAATGCATCCCAGGGCATGGCATATACCCAGCACAAATTGGCCAATGTCCCTCTGCTGGGTACCAGCATCTTGGGCCCTGGGGTGGAAGGTTGTTTCACCAGGATTGAGAAGTCCATTGCTACCCTAGTTTCTGTGGTGTTGTCTGAGAAGGACCCAAAGGCACAGAAACCAAAGGAAAAGACCTTTCAGTACAGGTTCTTACAGACACAGCAGCCTCAGCACTTGAGTCCAAAACCCAAGTTCGGTGGCTAGGGCCCAAAAGGCGGGTGGCAGGGGATGGGGTGTCACTCTGGCCCCAGTAACCAGTGCCCCTCCAAAGCTGCCCAGTGATGGGTCAGAGTGTGTCATCCTCCTGCCTATCCAGTCCCTGAATCTGCTGCCATTGAGTGGTTGGCTGTGCCACTTCTGGCCACAGTAGTAGCCACAGTGGTCTGTAATTACTACAGGCAAGTGGGTATTAGAAGTGGCAGGCAGAGGATTGCCTCCAGATTTTTATGCTCTCCCACCTCACTGACTCCACACTCCTTGGGAGTCTTTGATGTTACATTTATTTAGTTATTTAGTTTTTGTTAATCAGGTAGGTGCGCTAGACAGTAAAAATGCCTATTTTCAGGCACAGCGCAGGAGGGTTACAGATATTTTATTTATTTATTGAAATGTTTCACCGGGAAGGCACACTGAACAACAAGTTGCTTGTCTCCCGGTGCAACTTGGGGGAAGGGGGACAATAGGGATTTACAACAACAATTATGGATACAGAGAACAGATACAATATGGAACATTTGATACAAACTAATATGTTATAAACAATAAGTGAAGTTAAGACCGGTAAAGCAAAGACAATTGAATGCATCAGTAGGTGGTCACACGACACGTGAGACAGTAAGCCTGTCAGATAGTGTTGCAGCAGTACAATCATATAGTGCAAGATATTTACAAAAATATTTACAGAGCTGCCCACTGAGACTGATAACAAGTGCTAGGTGCAAGCAATGGCAGGAGTAGGCAGCTGACCAGATTAGAAGAGAGGGAAGAAGTTAATGTAACCCCTAGGTGGCGCTTTCCCAAGGGCTGCTACCCCTGCCTGTTTGACTACGGACAGGTTGAGGAGCCTAGGTCCTATGGCTGGTGCCTCCACCCAGAGGTCAGGGTTTGTAGTGGTTAGACTAGCTTAGTCACAGTCCTCTGGGGCACTGAGACCCCCTTTTATTCCCTCTAGTGGCTCACACAGTACCCCGGAGTTACAGCCCCAATACCCTACATATGCACACTGTTTACTCATATAGATACCACTTACCCTCAAGACTGATTCTGCAGCACGTCTCTGAGGACCCCCTGTAAAATAAGGTTAAACAACATGCACAGCAAAACACAATACTGTTTCCATAAGTACCAACACCACAAATAGTATATAGTATAACAACAACAAATCTGATTTATGTAGGGGGCAGCAACACAGGAGGGGGAAATCAGGTTAATTGGTGGCATTAAATCACAGTACTGTGCACACATACAGGGTCTGAAAAGTCACACTCTAGGTACCCAGGTTGGGGGTGCTAGCCAGGTCCATTGCCCGGGGTTGGCTGGCAGGTGCAGATGGATGCGGCCCTGTAGAAGAAAACATATGCATGTAACCCCCCTGCAAATGGGGGTTCCCAAAAGACTTCCAGGAGCTTGCTTGAATGCTCCAAGCCTGAATGGTGTTTGGCGTTTAAGCCATTTATCAGTGAGTGTTTTTAGAGCCTCTGGTACTGTCTCTTTAAGAGCTGTCTGCTTGCAGACATAATTAGTTGTATGGGGGACTGTGTGCTTCTCTGTTTGAGTACCACTTGAGCTGCTGCCAATTCACTCCATTTTTGCAGTCACTAGGAGTGCAAAGGGAACCTATCTGAAAGATGTAACTGTTTGCCAGAAATCATTTACAGTAATAATGAAATTACAGTTTGTCTAACCTGCTTTCTTTGCAGTCAGAACTGTGTCTCCCTAGTTCCCCATTCTGGTTTTGAACTGCTGAACTGGACCAATCAGTGTGGGGTAAGCTAGCTCTAAAATGGTGCATTGGACGAATCAGAACTTGGACTCATAATCTGAGCCAGCCACAAGAGGATTGTATGGGCAGTGACTCTGGGAGATGTAGTTTAGACTTGGCGCCTTTTGGACCAACAGCAGCAGTCTATTGTGGTGACAGCCAATCAGTCAAGAACTGGGAGGAACTCAAAGGAAGTGCCGGTTTTGTCTGTTGGAGTTCAGTTTAGCTCTGGCAGTGAAGGGAAAGAAACCCTGTGCTCCTTCAGTGCACAGTTTTAGTCAAAAACGTTGTAAGGCCCCGAGTTCGGTCTGCAGCTTGTGTAACTGCTTGTTAGGACTGAATCCGTCCTGTGAAAAGAATCAAAGGATCTCTGAAGAGTAGAAACCAGGCTCACCCTGTAGAAGACTGGAGAAATTGTTGAATTGCACTCGGTCTGTCAGGAACTGAATCTGCTGTGTGTTCTCCCGGTATTGTGCAGTAATTGCGATCGGGATAGAGAAGCAGCCTGCCTGGTATAGTACTTTCTTTTTACCATATAAATGTGTGAAGAGTCTCGTGGAGCTCAAGAGTAGCCCTGCTGACGTTGAAGGACCCTATCTTGTTTGGAGGTCGTGAGTACTAATTCAGGTCGCTCCCTGTTGAATGCCACATTAAATCCAAATGGAATCACTGTACTGCTGACTGTTTAAACTAATTTTCTTTTCACTGTGGAAAGGGCCCTACCAGCTGCCACGGTTTGGACTAGCCACTAGGGCTTGGGTACCCAGGGACAGTAACTGGTAGGGATAGGCCTGTGCACAGAGCCATAGGTAGATAGTAAAGTGATAAGCTAATTAACCTGATTTCCCCCTGTCCTTGTTATATCCCCCTAAATAAATCAGAGCTGCTTGTTTCAGCAAAGTTATACTGCCTGAGGTATTTGTCTATGTTAAAGTACTGTACTGTGATTGTTGCACTGTATCTTATTTCACAGGAGGTCCCAGTGCCAGAACTAGTCCTGAGGGTAAGTGTATACTGTGAAGGTAATTCTGATATATTGTGTGGGCCACTAGTGGGAAGAAAGGGGGGTTGCAGTGTCCCAGAGGGCTGTGACCAAGTAAGTTTAACTATTGCAAACCCTGACCTCTGGGTGGAGGCACCCGCCATTGGATCCAGGCCCCTCAACCTGTTAGTGGCAAATCAGGCAGGGGTAGTAGCCCCTGGGATAGCGCCATCTAGGGGTTACATGCACAACACCCAATTGTAATCTGGAGCCGGAGGGCTCAGTCCATGAAACAGTGAAACAACAAGAATTAGATGACACACTTATGATTGAAAAACAAGCTGCAGGGGAATACCCTGATTTGTACTCACAACACCCAAGCTGAGGATCAGATGGAGAATGTCCCTCTGGATTGCCAGAAGAGCAGGGCATGAGGACAAGATCCTTGTGACTGGACCCCACTGCAGTTGATAGCAAACGGATGTAGTCCGAATTAAGCTGGGGTTTACTTCCAGCTTCAGCACACAATTCACTGTACAGGGGATTTGAAATAGCGATTCCCCACAAGTAGTATGCACATTTATATGTAACAGGAAAGTACTATACCAGGCAGGCTGCTCTCCGATCCTGATCGCAATAACTGCAAAATCCCTGGGAGCACACACAGCAGCTTCAGTTCCTGACAGACCGAGTGCGGTTCAGCAATTTCTACAGGGTGAGCCTGGTTTCCACACTTCTAGTGCTTCTTTCTCCTCACAACTTGGATTCAGTCCAAACTGGCACTCACAAAGGCTGCAGACCGAAACTAAGGCCTCACACGCGCTTCCTGCGCGAAACTATACACCACAGAAGCACACTGCTCCTTTTTTCTTCACTGCCACAGCTGATCTGACCTTTCCAGTCACAGAGCAGGGCATTTCCTTTAGCTCCACACTATTCTGTTGGCTGATTCAGCTGTCACTCACAATAAGACTCCCTCTGTTGGTAGAAAAAGGCACCGAGGTCAAAACTACATTTCCCAGAGTCACTGCCCATACAGTCCCCTTGTGGCTGGCTCAAATTAAGAGTCCAATTTCTGATTCGTCCACAGGCTCCATTTTAGGGCTCCCTTAACCCAATTGGCCCAGCACAGCAGATTAGGTCCAAAATGGAGAGGTAACACACACAGAGTCCCAGCTGCATTAAAGGCAGGTTAGACAAACTACAATTTTGCTAATGCTTTAAATGATTACAGGCAAACAGTTACAGCTTTCAGATGGGCTCCTTTACCTTCAGCGACCATAAAATGGAGTGATTACTCCATGGCTGAGTGGGATTCGAGCATTAAATACACAGTCCCCCCATACAAACTAATTAAGTCTGCAAGCAGACAGCTCTTAATGAGACAGTACGTGGAGGCTTAAATAGCACTCACTTGCAACTATGGTTAAGCATCTCAGAAGCCGAACACCACCCAGGCTTGGAGCATTCAGGCAAGCTCCTGGAAGACTTTTGGGAACCCCCATTTGCAGGGGGGTTACACTAAGGTACACCTCCAGGATGTTATGAACCCTACCGGGGGGGGACTGAGAGAGGACAGAACAGTGAATGTAAGACGAGAGGTGAGGAAAGACTGCCAAGACCAAGGTCGACCTCCAAGGTGAAGAGAACCCTGCGGGGGGGGGGCAGGCCTCAGAGCAAGGCAATAGACAAGAACAGTCAGAGTAGGAAAGCTAGTAGCAAGCCACATTACTAGTTACCCCCACAGGATGCATGAACCCTGCAAGGAGAATAGGTATTGGTGAGCTGGACAGGGTATATATGAGTTAAGGGGGATTAAAGCAAGTACAGCAGGAGGAGGAGTAGTTGTGTAGAGCAGTACCAAGGGAGTAGGTTAAGGAGGAGTGATGTATTTGTGGGAAGAGAGCATTCCAGGATTTGGGGAAGCAGTAGGAAAAAACAGTCTGATCTGCAAGGGTAGATCTCTGTAGGACCAACAGGGAGTGAGTGTCAGTAGATCGCAGGAATGAGAGATATGAGATGTGGGATAATGGAAGATTGAAGGTAGGGAGAGAGTTTGCCAAGCCAGAATTTGGAGGTTAGTTTGGCAATGTGAGTAAGTCGCCAGTTGGACAGCGGAGGAAAGGCTAGTGCGTGATAAAGGTCACAGTGGTGAGTACGAGAGGGTGCATCTAGGGCAAAGTGGCAGAAGAAGTTAAAGAGAGAGTCCAATTTGGCCAGAGAAGATTTGGGAGCAGCACCATAGACTACATCACAGTAGTCGAAAATGGGGAGTATCATCTTTTGGACAAGTTCGCACCTCACAGTCAATGGGATGCTACTTGGTTCCTGTATAGGGCACTGAGCTTGGGGTGCAGTTTCTTCAAGATGGAGTCGATATGTACAGAGAAGTTGAGGTGTTGGTCAAGCCAGACCCCAAGGTATCTGAAAGAGGAAGTGTCCTCCGGGTTGTCCCATCTAGGGTGTGGAAAGAGTGTAAGTCAGAAAGCCTCGAGAGTCTCTGCCTGGTGTCGAAGGTCATGGAGACTATCTTCTTGGCATTGAGTGAGAGCTGGTGTGAAGCAAACCATAGCTGGACCTGGTTGAAGTCATGTTGTAAGCTGGTTACCACAGTTGAAGAGTTACTGCTGGAACTGAACAAGACAGTGTCATCAGCATACATATGGATGAAGGAGGTGGAGCAGGCTAAGGGAAGGTCATTTATAAAGATGTAAAAAAGTAAGGGACCTAGCACTGAGTTCTGGGGGACACCAGTGTCGATAGGGAGAGGAGGGGAGTTGGAATCCGAGATTCTTACTGATTGTGTCCTACCGGTAAGATAGGATTCAAACCAGTTAGTGGTGGATGTGGACAGGCCTGCAGCAGAGAGGGAGCCAAGGAGGAGGGAATGGGAAACAGTGTCAAACGCTTTGGTTAGGTTGACAAAGATGGCTGAGGTGACCAGGCTATCATCCATCCCAGTAAGGATGGAGTCGGTGAGCCTGAGGAGGGAGGTAGTAGTAGAGTGGTTCTTCTGAAAGCCAGATTGGAACGGGGTTAAAAATGAGGTATCAGAGAGAAAGGGAGAAAGTAGGGAAAGAACTAGGTGTTCTTGTAGTTTAGCAAGTGTAGGGAGGAGAGAGACAAGGCGATAGTTGCCAGGAGCAGATGAGTCGCTACCCTTGGGGAGAAGAATAACTATAGCATGCTTCCAGGGGGAAGGGACTTGCGCTGTCATAAAGGAAAGATTTAGGATTAAGGAGATAGGGTAGGCAATAGCAGGGGCAGAGAGATAAAGAAGTTTGGGATTGAGGTCATCTGGAGAGGAACATTTTGAGGGATTTGGAGAGAGCAGGGCACTTAGAGCATCAGTGGGGGAGATTTGAGAGAAGAAAAAGGAGTGGGAGTCAGGTGATGGCATGGGAGTGGGGGAAGGGGTGGGTGGGTGGGAGGAAATAACACAGGAGAGTCTTGGCACAGGAGATGTAGCAGGCATTAAATTCACTGGCTACCAAGCATGAATCCGATACCAGGGAACTTTTGATCTTTAGAACAGGAATTGGGGGTCGAGAAGGAGGGGAGAAAAGAGCATGCACTACCCACCAGAATTTGGAGGGGGAGTTGATGTTTGTGTGGAAAGAGGATTTAAAGTACTCTGACTTGGCCAGTCTAGTAGCCTTGGTACATGAGTTGCGGAGCATTCTGTAAGCAGTGTAGTTGCTCGGCAGCCTAGATGATTTGTGTTTTTTCCAGGCACGGTCGCGCAACCGTAAGCAGGCTAATAATTCAGGGGTAACCCAGGGGAGGTGTAAGCCTCGAACTCTGGTCTGCCTGAAGGGAGCAAAGGTATTCCAGGTGGAGAGGAATTTATCCTTGAAATAGGCGACAGCATGGTCAATGGTGGGGGGCAGAAGCCAGAGGGGCCCAATCCACGGAGGCAAGCTTGGACTGAAGAGGGGCAAGTCAAGGGATTTAAAGGAGCGAAGCAGGATTGTTTTATGAGGTGTTTTTGGGTGGTGTACTTTGCAAACCAGGAAGATGAGATTGTGATCGCTTAGTGCATCAGGGAGGATACCTGCCTTGATGACACGGTGAGGGTGAGTGGTGAGAGCCCAGTCAAGGAGGGTGTTTTTATGAGTTTTACTATTAGGGCATGTAGGCTCCTGGATGAGTTGAGTGATGTAATGTCGTTCTGGATCTTACTCAATTTAGGTGACAGCCAATTTATGTTCAAATCACCTAGAATGAACAGGTCACCTGAGTGTGAAGTGGAGGTAATGGAAGTTAAAAGATCAGTAGTGGCTGTAGGGTTAATGTTAGGCCGACAGTAGATGCCAGCTACGAAGAGAGGAGCAGGGAATGGGAGAGTAATTTATGTGACTAGGGCCTCGTAGGTTGCAGGGACTGAAGACGAGAGCACTGTATTAGCCTGCAATGTATACTGGATGTACATGGCCACACCCCCGGCCCGACCTGCCCTGTCTTGCCTGTAGAGGAGTATCCGGGTATTGCAATGGAGTTGTCAGGGATTTTACCTGTGAGCCATGTCTCAGTTAAAATTAGGACGTCGAAATGTAGGAGCCATGAGGATTTGGATGAGGTCAGTTTTGTGTAGTAGACTGCATGTGTTCAGGTGGATATATTTTAGCCCGTTAGGGGTAGATGATGAGACTGAGGGGCTGAAACCAGTAGAGTAGGGGGAGTGAGTGGAAGAGGAAAAAGCTGGGGGGCCAGGGTTAGGGTGGATATTTTCAGATGAGAGAAGGAGGATGGCTAGGATGAGGTAGTGTACTTTAGAGCATTTGTAGTGAAACTTTGGGTTAGGAGGAGGTGTGGAGGAAGGGGCAGGGGTGAAGGAGAATGCGAGACGGAGATAGGTAAGAAAACTAGGAGGAGGAAGGAGAGAGGCAGGGGGCGATAAGGAAAGTAAGACTAGGCTACTAAAGGGGCAGTGGGAGTAATTGCAAGGATGAATGATGTAGTTGAAAGAGAAGGGGGAAGGGCAGTTGGAGGTGCGGCGCTAGGGGTGGTAGTGATGAGTGACAGGACAAAGAGAGTGTGAAGTAAGAAGAAGGAGGAGGGAAGGGGGAGAAAGAAAGTGAGCACCATTTTAGGGGAAGGAGCTGCAGGCTTCATTATAAAATATGATAGGAGCAGAACAAAATGCTGGCAATCTTGACTTCCGGTGCAACTTCCGGCCATATGGCTGCTTGGACATCGTGCTCCCAGCCACTTTCCATTTTAAAGTTGATAAAACAGCCACAAATCTAAACAAACTTGATAAAAAGCGACCTAATAATCTATGGCTGCAAGTAACTTACGCGGGGGACCTAACAGATTTGCCACACTTCGCCCTGACACAGAAAACTCAGGAGACTCAACATACTCCGAAGCCTACAGGCCCAAGAGATGGAATAAACCTAAGCTGAATCAGCCAACTAAAATGGAGAGTAAATTAGACAAAATACTGCAGGAACTTCAGGAGTTCAAGTCGGACTTCCAAAAATTCAAACAAACACAAGAATCCTTTCAAAAAGATCTTGCTTATCTACACTATGAAGTTACCTCCCTCGATAACAGGACATTAGAACAATCTGTCATTACATCACAATTGCAAGACACTCTCAGTCAAATGGCTCACCTCTGTCAGCTCACTGTGGATCGACAAGAAGATGCTGAAAATCGCAGCTGCCGTCAGAATCTATGGATATATGGCATCCCCGAAAACAGCGAAGGCCCGAATTTACTTAATTTTGTGGAGGCCTTCCTTCAGGAGGCCCTTGTGCTGCCTGCGGACTACAATTTTGAAATAGAAAGACTGCACCGAGCCTTAGGCCCGAAGCCTACACAGCCGACAGCACGCCCCAGATCTATAATTATTAAATTCCTTCATTTCAAACAAAAGAATATATCTTAAAGCAAGGTTGGGCCAAATCCCGCCTCTGTTGTGGAGAATATCGCGTTTTTGTGGATAATGACTACGCCTTGGTTACCATGCAACGAAGACGGGCCTATATTCCACTATTTCCAATCCTTAGGCAACAGAAACTCAAATTTAGAACACCATACCCCTGAAGACTGATCGTTCAATTTCCATCTAGGCAACAATCGTACAACACCTTCGAGGAGGCCTGCACAGACTTTAAGAAACGTGGACTTGCTGTTCCTCCATCCACTCACCTACCAAGGAAATTGCCCGAAGAAAGAGACCCTCAAGAACTGACATCAGCTAGGTAACCGCCAGACCAGAGAGCCACCATAGTTTCAATCAAGAAAATGCTGGCACAGCTCTCCAGACAATCAGACTAAAGTCTCCCAGAACTTATGGTGCACAGTGAATGGAGGGACGGGGGTGGGGGTCTGGGGATTGATCCACGGAGACCACAATATTAGCAGACTCATATGTGGTTTTAACATATATTTTCTCCTCAGTAGATATATTTGAAGTTTCACAATTAACCTAGTTAAGCGGGGTTACTATGTTAGGGGGCGGGGGCGCCCTACGAAAGTGGGACCGCTGGGTCCATATGACTGGGTCGCGGAGGTGTCAGGAGATGGAGGGTATCTCTGCACAGACTGTAGGGCTGATGGAGCTTGGGGGATGAGTGAGCGGGAGGCGAGCCATACTCAGCTGGTCATGAAAAGCCCTCGTGATGGAAAATCTATCAATTTGGATGTTTTGCTACCAGACAGAACCGGGCAGAAGAACATTGGCCCTAGACCAGGGAGAAGCTCATTCTTTCTGATTTTCTCCCGCTAAATAAGGGATTGACAGAAAAGATCGGTGTCTGTGTCAGGTTGAAAAGGCTCTCTTGGCCTGACAGTCTGCTTGGGCCCAGATACCCACCAGGACTGGGGCAATATATTTAAATGAGCTCCTTCTCTAAGTCTGCATTTGCTTGTTAAATAGAGTGCAATTATAGGGTCTTCTCAGCCTGGTGAGGTCTGGTGACACACCTAGATATTTCGCCCTGATAACCCGAGGTGGGATTTATGGTTGGTGGGCTTGCTCCCTGTCTTGCCTCCCTAGGGCACATGACCCTGAAAGTGTCTAGAGCGGAAAGTTGAAATGTTCCCTCTTCTCTGGATGCCTGTAGCTTTCCAGGAGGCATGGGACTCGGTTAGGTCTCCGGTCGGGGCTTCCCCATGTTCTCCTCCCCTCGTGATTGACACCAGCTTTGCATTGGTGCTACTGACGAGGAGCAGAGAGGTGGGTCCTTTCCCGAGACCCTCTGGCAGGTTTGAGTCCCTCCACCCTCACTATGTGGACACATTTGGAGTTCCTATATGAAAGCCCTTTAGTGGCTTTAACGATCCCTAACTTCATGCTCTACTAGATACTCAGCCTGATATTAGAATTATACAGTAAAAGCCCTTTCCGCTCACTAAGTGGGAATGAGAGTTGACTGGTTAAGCGATTAAAGATTGATATGTGAACTCCCGGGATGCCACGGTCTGGATGGCTGGTCAGACCTCCCTTTGGTTTTTTTTCTCAGCACAAACTAATGCAGACCCATCTCGTGGAGGGCTGCACAGTTATTGGGGACCATGATTAAAAGTGTCCCTCACAAATCACTATCAGCCTGACAACTCCCTGATCAATGAAGCACTTTAGCCACACTTAGAAAGGCTGACATGTTTCCAGTGTACTTGGTACACAGTAAGTGACCAGACGCTGGGGGGGGGGGTTCCCAGAAGACCCCAAGATTCAGAGGGTCTGCAAGGAGTCTTAATTTCATATTTTCTCCCCCCTGGATCTACCGAATGAGATATAAGGTTTCTCTACCCAGTGCCGGGTTCGCTGTCTCGGGGAGGGGGCTCAAGTACATCCTATGAAGGAATAGACCATTAGATCTGTCCGTTTGGATAGTGGGGGTGGTGGGGGGATGGGGGTCTCTCTGCTCTACCCCTGAAACCAGTGGAAATTGAGTGGGTGGGGGGGGGGAGGCGAGCCCTAAATGACGAGGCCAGGAAGTGCCTTCTTAATCCAGAACCAGTAAATGATATGCTATGCCACAAGACGGATCAAGGAGGGAGAATATAGACCCACTAGCTCCTAGATGGGTTGGGAGCTCATTCCGTCTGGTTCTTTCCTGCTAAATAGGGGTTTTTCAGAAGTGCCCAGTATCAGAGATAGGCTGATGGGATCCTGGTCGCTAAACAAACGGCTCGGACCCAGAGTCATGTCACGGCTGGGAGATCGTTAAATAGGGCGTAGTCATAGGACCTCCCCGACCTTGAGAAATCCGGTGACAATTGAAGGGTTTTCAACCTGAAGAGTCAAAATGACATCTGGACACATGTCCTACCCAGGGTAATACTCGAGGGTCTTCTGGCAGGTGGGCTCACCCCCTATCTCATCCCACCTCCCAGGGCAAAGCAATACTGTTGACACCTGAGATCGGGGATGGGGCGGTCCTCCCCCCCCCCCCAACATTCATGCCCTCATGGAATACACAGAACATGGTTGGAATTCTGACCGAGGTCTGCCCGTGCTGCTCCCTTCTCTCTGACCTGGCTCAGACCCAGGTCCTTGTCCCTCATATTGGTGGAGAGCCTGTGGGTAGTACCCCTCTTGGATCCTTCTAGTGTTCCTGTGCTCCTCCACCCCCACAACTTGTACACAATTAGGGACCCCCAGCTAAAATGGATATTGCAGATTCCACAATGAATGGTTGCTTTTCTTATTAAGCAAATTGGGGTAGTCACCTCAAGCCACGAACACATCCCGGGAGCCTTCTGGCCCCTGACTCCTGGAGCAGCAGCCCTGATCTCAGAACTTTGTAATGATTCCCCAGTCTCTACTCAGCAGGAAAAAGATGCAGACAGGCCCTGTACACACAGAGTCCATAGAGAATTCCCTAAGATACCTTGGAATAGGCTACATCTCAATAAAACCTTGATTATGGAAAGGTCCCAGAGAGGGGTTCACGGAGTTGCATCTATATACCTAGGGGACACCCAAACTGTCAAAAAGAGGTCATCAGACTTGGCTCGGATCATTTATGTCTCCCCCCCCAGACACAACCTCATTTAATGGGGGGGCGGTCCGGAGATCACCACTTAAGCTAAGCTTTGACCATAAAGGTCCTGCACCTTTTCCTCGAGATCTTCCTATTCCTACTAATCATAATTAATTTTCTTCTACGCCTATTCTTTGTTATGTCTGCTCTCACCCTCTTCCCTTCCAGACTTAGGGGCAATAGTTTCCCCAGGGCCCCACACCAATTTTTGGCATGGGAGTCCACTCCTGAATGGTCAAATTTCTGTTCCCAAATGCCTGCTCCACCCAAGCATGCATTGTTGGAAATCACACACATCCCTCATAATAAGGGTTTGTATATAGTTACCATTTTAACCTATTGGGTAAATGCTCTCACAAGCAGGCCCAGTTGGCATGCTAGGTTTTGTATAGTTCTTTCTCTCTGGCCAGTTTCTTTTTGATTTTCTTTATTATTATTTTTGGATCACATAGTACTGAATTATTGTATCTAGTACAGATCTTACTGGTTGTGTGCAACTGGAAATTCTGGGGAATGGATGTGGGGGTCGCTGGCACCTGGGGGGGGGGCCTGATGAAAATGAAAAACCCATCTATAGATAGTAATGCAACACCCTTTTAAACTTATATCTCACAATGTGAATGGACTGGCTGGCCCCATCAAGAGGGATCGGACACTTAGAGCTCTCAAAAAACTGAACCCGGACATTCTCCTTTTACAAGAGACACACCTCTCCTCGGCTGAGTGCCACAAACTGCTCAAGTTTGAGTTCACTCAGATTATTGAATCTGCATACCAGAGAGGTAGAAAAAGAGGCTCAGTAATTTTAATACCGAAACATTCCAAATTACAACTGCTGGACCAGTACGCCGATAAAGAGGGTCGACTGGCATTGGCGGTAGTCAGACTGAACCAACAAATCTTAACAGTATGTAGCCTTTATATCCCACCGGGATCAGATGCTTCCACCATACAGCATCTAATGGATGCCATTCTGGTCAGGCAACAGGGAATTTTAGTCCTTGGTGGAGACTTTAACTGCCTCCTTAACCCCTCCCTGGATTCGTCGGCGACCCGGCCCCCTCCACAATCATTGGGACAAAAGCATTTGCGATGCCTCATTCATGGCCTGAGTACTCACATGGCGACAACTGCACCCCTCACAGCGAAAATGTACTTTCTACTCCCATACCTTTAAACACTATTCCAGATTAGACTACTTTTGTCTAGGAAAAGAATACCTTGATCTAATCTCGACAGCGGAAATTCACAACATAAGCCTATCTGATCATGCCCTCATTATCTTGACCCTTGACATTAAGAAAGGTAAAGTAAACACTCAATGGAGATTTAACCCATCTCTTTTTCGAGATAAAGAATTCCGGGACTTATTAGACAAATGGATGCCAGAAATAATTAGAGATAATACCTCATCACAGATTACCCCACAAATCCTCTGGGACACCCTCAAGGTCGTACTTAGAGGCTACATCATAACCTACACCTCTCAAAAGAAAAGACAAGCGGAGTCCAATCTACTAACCCTACAGGACAAACTTGAATTCCTTCAAGAGTTCCACATGCAAGGAGATACTCATCTCCTTTCTCTGATAACACAAACACAAGTAAAGATCCAACAATTACTGACAGCAAAAACTGAGCAGGCCTTGGCGTGGCTGCAGCAATGTTATTATGAAGGAGGAGCTACAGCATCCAAACTCCTAGATTTCCAACTCAAACATCAAATACAACAACGCACTATCCCTAAAATAAAGGACCCCATATCAGGCCAAACTAAATATTCTACACCACAGATTTTAGAGGCATTTAAGAATTACTACCAGAAGTTGTATTCCTCCTCTACCCCTCCAGAATCGCATAACATTCCCAAGTTTTTCGACCAGTTACAACTTCCAGCGCTTTCGGTGGAACAACAAAACCGGATAGTAGCACCAATTACAGAATTGGAGCTTCAAAACGTAATTCGAAATCTTAAGAATGGTAAGTCCCCAGGTCCAGATGGCTTTGGAGCAGAATTCTACAAGAACACATAGGGTCTTTTAAAAAACTCACTTCTCCAGGTACTAACATCTGCACACACCACCTCCTCTTTTCCTATCTCCTGGAGACAAGCCACAATTTCGGTGATCTTGAAACCCCCAAAACCTCTGCATTTATGCGATTCATACTGAACTATCTCGGTACTCAATCAAGATTACAAAATATATATGAGCATATTGGCACATAGACTCGATCACATCCTTCCCACATTGATACACCCAGATCAATCGGGATTCATTAAAGGCAGGCTGACCACCGATAATATCAAAAGAACATTATTTCTTATAGACCATGCCCAATCTAATAAACCCCCCCCCTGTTAATATTAAAGTCTGGATGCCCAAAAGGCTTTTGACATGATCTCCTGGGAATTCCTTCAAGCAGCCTCGCTAAAGTTTAATTTCCCAACCATTTTCAGAGACGCAATTAGAGGAATTTACACAGGACCGGAGGCCGTCGTGAAGTTAAATGGCTTCCACTCAGAGCGCTTCTCCTTACATAAGGGTACCCGACAGGGCTGTCCCCTTTCCCCATACCTGTTTGCTATTTTTGTTGAACCGATAGCCCAGTTCCTTAGACAATCCCCTAACCTACATGGATATGAAATTCCAGACCAATCATATCACAAAATAGCATACTATGCTGATGGCCTCCTAATTTATATTACCCGCCGGGCGGAATCATTACCAACTCTATTCACCATGTTAAAGGAAATAGAGACTCTTACTGGATGCACCATAAATATTAGTAAATCAGTGGCTCTGACTGTGCAATCCTCCTTCTCATTAGACTTTACCCAGAAATTCCCATATAATTGGGATTAAGCATATCTAACATACTTAGGAATCAAAATCTCCCCAAAACTAAGGGAACTCTACAACCTGAATTACTCCTCCACCCTCTCTCGAATAAACTCGGATCTCCAGAGGTGGACTCCTCTTCCACTGTCTCTGATAGCCAGGGTGCAGTCTATCCAAATGAATTCTCTCCCGAAGGTCTTATACCTAGTACAAAATATTCCTTTACCCCTCTCACAGAGGGACATACACCTCTCACAGAGAGACATACAATTTTGGAATAAATCAATTAGTAAATTCTTATGGGGGAATCAACAGCCTAGAATAGTTCTGGCAAAGATGCAGTGCCCTAAAGAGAGAGAAGGACTATCCCTACCTAATATCTTCCTCTACTCAATGGCCTCACTACTTACCCACATAACTACCTGGCTGTTGCCTTGGACTCAGGCCCCAATTTGGGTATCAATAGAGCAGAATATAGCTTCATGATCCCTGTCCTCTTCATGGATATTCCAACCAAATAATAGAACTCGTATATAGGAGGCCTCTTGATTTACCAAAGAGATGCTTCATGCCTGGACACAATTCCTGGCTCATCCATGCTGTGGATTTCTCGCCTCCTGGTTAGGGATCCCAGCCGAGGACCCTTCTTGGACCCCGGTGGGGTTAGACTCCTCTTTTCATTTCTGGGCCAGAAAAGGACTCCGATTCACTCACCAATTCTACACTAACGCAATATTCAGAAATGTTTGATCAACTTAAACAGGAGTTCTCTTTGCAGCGGAGTGACTTTTTTAGATACTTACAAATCCATCACTTCTTAAATTCAAAGATCGGACTTGACGTCTCCGATCAAGTTATCCCACCCCTCTGCAGCCTCCTGACCCAGTTGGAAGGGGGAAGTCCCTGTAATCATTTGATCTCTCAATTTTATAAAGCCCTACAAGGAGCTCCGTCTCAGGTTATGGACCTGGTGCAATTTCACTGGGAGGCGGAACTTCAGACGGACTTGACTCAAGAAGACTGGCTCCGGATATGGAGGAGAAAGCACAAAACCTCTAGTTCATACACATGGAGAGAATATTCATGGAAAATAGTCTCCAGATATTTTCGCATACCACAGATCACAGCTAAATTCTTGGCAGATGGGGACTCCTCATGTTGGAGGAGTTGCAAATGCGAGGTAGCCACCCTCACACACATTTTATGGTTGTGTCCAGTATTAGCTACATATTGGGCTACTATAAGACAGAATAACATACCTCTTCCCGACACTGACTGAGCTATCTCTGGTGATGAGTCTACTGCCCTATTATCCCCGTTCCTTTAGAAACCCACACCAGATATACCTCCTCAGCATCCTATTAGGAGCGGCCAAGAAATGTATAACTAGACTCTGGCTCCAGCAGGAGTCCCCCACCATTACAGCCTGGGAAAACACAGTATATGACATATACAAACTTGAACATATGACCACTAGGATTCATAATAAGGTTCCTGAGCTGATGAACAGGTGGAATCCTTGGTTTCTCTCGATTGATCAGTTCAGATCGGACCAGATACCTTAGACTGAGAGTTTAGATGGGGAGCTAGGAGGGGATCTGATTGATGGGGTCCGGCCAGTCCCAAACACAGTTCTTCCCTTAAGGGTCCTTTTATTAATAATAGGGGAGGGGGTATCCACCTGCCACTGTCTCCTGGGGGAGTCTCCCTTTGGTGCCCAGGCCTCCACCCCCTCGTTCACTTATCTGAATATGTACCTACCTAATTACCTAGTCCAGGATATATCCCACAGTATATAACCTAGCCCAGAATATCTGCTGATGTAAGTTCACCTCTAAGTAAGAAAGGACTTAAAAGATCTTTTGGTATTAATCAATAAGGTAAATATTAATTCTCTACTCATTTATATTAATGTAACCCCCCTGCAAATGGGGGTTCCCAAAAGACTTCCAGGAGCTTGCTTGAATGCTCCAAGCCCGGATGGTGTTTGGCATTTAAGCCATTTATCTGTGAGTGTTTTTAGAGCCTCTGGTACTGTCTCTTTAAGAGCTGTCTGCTTGCAGACATAATTAGTTTGTATGGGGGGACTGTGTGTTTCTCTGCTTGAGTACCACTCGAGCTGCCAATTCACTCCATTTTGCAGTCACTAGGAGTGCAAAGGGAACCTATCTGAAAGATGTAACTGTTTGCCAGAAATCGTTTAGAGTAATAATAAAAATACAGTTTGTCTAACCTGCTTTCTTTGCAGTCAGAACTGTGTTTGCCTAGTTCCCATTCTAGTTTTGAACTGCTGAACTGGACCAATCAGTGTGGGTTAAGGTAGCTCTAAAATGGTGCCTTGGGCCGAATCAGAACTTGGACTCGTAATCTGAGCCAGCCACAAGAGGATTGTATGGGCAGTGACTCTGGGAGATGTAGTTTGGACCGGTGCCTTTTTGGACCAACAGGGGCAGTCTATTGTGAGTGACAGCCAATCCAGCCAAGAACTGGGAGGAACTCAAAGGAAGTGCCAGTTTTGTCTACTGGAGTTTCAGTTTTAGCTCTGGCAGTGAGAGAGGAAGGAGCCCTGTGCTTTTCGGTGTGCAGTTTTAGTCGGAAGCGTGTAAGGCCCCAAGTTCCGTCTGCAGCTTGTGTAACTGCTTGTTAGGACTGAATCCGTCCTGTGAAGAGAATCATGGATATCTGAAGAGTAGAAACCAGGCTTCACCCTGTAGAAGACTGAGAAATTGCTGAATTGGCGCCGGTCTGTCAAGAACTGAATCTGCTGTGTGTTCTCCCGGGTTGTGCAGTAATTGCGATCGGGATAGAGAAGCAGCCTGCCTGGTATAGTAATTTCTTTTACCATATAAATGTGTGAGGAGGCTTGTGTAGCTCAAGTGAATCCTGCTGCCATTAAAGGACTTTTGCCTGTTACTGTTTACCATATAAATGTGTGAGGAGGCTTGTGTAGCTCAAGTGAATCCTGTTACTGTTTACCATATAAATGTGTGAGGAGGCTTGTGTAGCTCGAGTGAATCCTGCTGCCATTAAAGGACTTTTGCCTGTTGCAGTTTGTCATATAAATGTGTGAGGAGTCTCATGGAGCTCAAGAGTAGCCCTGCTGACGTTGAAGGACCCTATCTTGTTTGGAGGTCGTGAGTACTAAATCAGGATCGCTCCCTGTTGAATTGCCACATTGAATCCAAATGGAATTACTGTACTGCTGACTGTTTAATTTTTCTTTTCTCTGTGTGAAAGGGCCCCTACCAGCCGCCACGGTTTGGACTAGCCACTAGGGCTTGGGTACCCAGGGACAGTAACTGGTAGGGATAGGCCTGTGCACAGAGCCATAAGTAGATGAGTAAAGTGATAAGCTAATTAACCTGATTTCCCCCTGTCCTTGTTGTATCCCCTAAATAAATCAGAGCTGCTTTTCAGCAAAGCTATACTGCCTGAGGTATTTGTCTATGTTAAAGTATTGTACTGTGATTGTTGCACTGTATCTTCTTATTTTACAGGGGGTCCCAGTGCCTGAACCAGTCCTGGGGGTAAGTGTATACTGTGAAGGTAATTCTGATATACTGTGTGGGCCACTAGTGGGAAGAAAGGGGGGTTGCAGTGTCCCAGAGGGCTGTGACCAAGTTAGTTTAACTATTGCAAACCCTGACCTCTGGGTGGAGGCACCCGCCATCGGATCCAGGCCCCTCAACCTGTTAGTGGCAAATCAGGCGGGGGTAGTAGCCCCTGGGATAGCGCCATCTAGGGGTTACATTAATATTGATTTATATGTTATTTATTGAGTCTGCTCCTTTTATGGCTGGTTACTTTTATTAGTGAAGCTCGTAATCTTATCCTGTACTGTACAATATACTCCTGTATGATTACAATGTGATCCTAAACTTGTTAAAAATTAAATAAAAAATAAAGTTAAAAAAAAATAAATGCTGGCAATCTTACTATGGGATGTGTAAGGTCGGCCGGAGGTAGGAAAAGGGAATTGGAGCTTACCTACGAAGAAATACAGAATCGTTTAAGATGGCTCAGATGTAGAAATACACAGAGGCCGGAATAGCAGTGCTGGAAGGTACTGAGAATCAAGAGCAGCCCTCTTGTGGCCAGTTCGCATAAGCTGCAAATGTAAATGTAGGGACTTGGTAAATAACATGTGACCAGCCAAGTAACAGCCCAGTTAGGCGGGGGCATTTGGGGCGGAATTGCACTTTGTGGGAAAAATTGCAAGCTGCCCTGGCAGGAATCTGCTTCAAAGAATCCAGCACAAACTATTAAAACTGCTCAATAACTTTATCGGCTACCTGTAAAAGCCCAAGATGGGGGAAAGAAAGCTGTATAATCTGAACCTGCCAGTCAGGGTTCGATGTGTGTGGCACCAGGTACAGTTCCTAGCCCCTTTACCTTACAAGCCCGTAGCGATGCTGTGGAGGCGGCAGTGGCCAAAACGAGATCCGCTGCCAGGGCTGTAGTGATCCTTCAGCTTTGAGGGGGTGGGAGGATGCCCACCTAGAAGAGGGAAGAGAAGCAGGGGTTAGATAAAGAGGGATAAATTGGAGCAGGAGCTTAGCTAGTTGCGAAGAGTGGGACGGGAAAAGTTAAAACAGGGAGACAGTGAGGAATTAGCAGGTGGTAGCAGATTTGGAGGGGCGCTGTATAGCAGAGAAGATTAGCAACAGAAAGGGCCTTTTGCAGGAGTCGGCAGCAAATGGCGTCAGGTGGGGATATTAGCAGTTAGGGAGAGTTTCGAATCAGTGTGGCCCAGACTGAGAAAATCAGGGAAGGAGCTAAAATAACAAAAGTCAAGACACCCGGACACAGCTAAATTAGAACTACAGAGATAGGTACAAGTCAGAACTAACACACTGCTAAAACAACTTGCACTCTATAATTTACTCAGACTTTAGCAGTAACAGATCAATTCATTCCTTGGTGAACTCCAGACTGTAATTTACTTAGACTTTAGAAGTAATAAAATGAGTTTGTTCCTAAGTGAACTTAATCCCTACGAACAGTATACTGTGTCAGTAGTGCGACAGACTGTGGCAGAGCAAATTAAATCATTTCTAATGGAGCTTGATCACTAAAAACAAAATATTTTTTTTAACAATGGTGCAACAGACCGTGGCTGTAACAAAGTATTTCGCTCATAAGGGAGCTTGATCACCAAAAGAAAAAAAACATTTTAGCAATAATACATTAGACTGTGGATATGACAAGATAATCTGCTCCCAAGGTTGCTTAATCACTAAAACAAAATAATTGTTAACCAAAATGGCTGTAACAAATTGCTTCGAATCTAGAAGAGCTAAACATTGAACATAGAAGCAAAATACTTTAATTAACTCTACCATTTAAGACATCGCTGAAACAAATTAATCGTACCTTAGAGAAAAAACACTAAAAACAAAATGCTTTATAACTGGCATGTACAGACTTTAAGCTGCAGCATTTAAAAAGGCCTTCCAGTTCAATTTGCAGGCTGCCCTGGCTGGAATCTGCTTCCAAGATTCCAGCACAAACTTTTAAACTGCTCAACAACATTATCGGCTACCTGTAAAACCCAAGACGGGGGAAAGAAAGCCATAAAGTCCAAACCTGCCAGTCAGGGTTCGATACGTGTGGCGCCAGGTACAGTTCCTAGTCCCTTCTCCTTACAAGCCTATAGTGATGCTGTGGAGGTGGCAGCAGCCGAAACAAGACCCGCTGCCAGCACTGTAGTGATCCTTCAACTGGGAGGGGGTGGGAAGATGCCCATGGATGGGGCTCTGCACCTTACAAGCCCGTAGAGATGCTGTGGAGGTGGCTGAAGCGAGATTCGCTGCCAATGCTGAAGTGATCCTTCAGCGGGGGAGGGTGAGGGGACACCCGTGGATGGGCCTCAGCACCTTACAATGAGCATGAACCTTATAATGAGCAGAGATACAAAGTGACAATACTTTACATGAAAATACAAAATCATACATGCCCACACAATGCAAAGCATCATGGGCTGCATATACAAATCACCACAGAATGTTATGCTGGTTCAATAACATTCTGTGGTGATTATATACAACCATAATCTTTACGTGTATTTGTAATATTTCTTGAAACTTAGCTTCCCAGCCAAATGCCCTTTGGGGTAACCCTTGCCTCAGTGTTTGCACACACAGGTTCTTTGTCTTTTAAATACTTTACATGGCAGCGCTAAGCAGTTGATATAGAAGTACATGACCACGGAATACATTACAGACAAATCAGGACATGCTGTTCACCCTCAGGGAGGATGTAGCTCAGCTGCTGCCAAAGGAGCGAAAGGTCATGTCTCAGATGCCCTGGCAGGTCGGGGTAGGTGTCCAAGTGCTTCCCATTCCTGAAATGGACAAGGGGTTGGTGCCTCATATTGAATGTGCACAGTCTAAATCAGTTCATGTGGAAGCGAAAGATCTTATCTGTATCAGTCTTCACCATTCATCACCTGTGGGTTCTGGCCAGAGGTCATGACCCCGCGGGAGCTTTTTTGTATGGATGGGCGAAGTCGACGCACAGTCAGTGGCGCCCTCGAGGTCGACGCACAGTCAGTGGCACTCGCGGGTTGGCCGTTAGGTGTTGTCGACTCCACCCTCCCACCAGTTCGTCTCCCACCACAGAGGTTGCTCTTCATGAAGAGCTACTGTACAAGAGGCCTAGTTTTTCCTGTGTGTCGACGCTGAAAAAGTCTCTCGAGGCCAAAAAGTCTCCACTGCTGGTTCCGTTTTCACCTCCACTCGAAGCCGCTGTGGTAGGACTGTTCCTTTCTTTATTTTTTCAATGACGTCAAGTCTTTGTTTAGCTTATTTTACCATAGGTCATGTCTCGGTCGGGGAGCAAGAAATCGTTGAAGACGGGGCAGCCCCTTATGCAACGGTGCCTGTGAAGCCATAAATACTCCGTCACCAACCAGCATGACCGTTGCCTCGCGTGTCTTGGCCCACTTCATGACATGGATTCGTGCGACACCTTCTCCATGGACCGTTGTGTCATCAAACAACACGCATTGAAAGTTGGACGAGCTCCACCGACTTTAGGGAGACGGGCGCGCACTCGGGCCAAGCCACAGTCTCTCAGCCTTTCCTCTGGGTCCCCTTCCAGTTCTATATGCACCGTGGAGGAGGGGGCTTCTACTCCTAGTAGCCTCGCCATTGCAGAAGCTCCTTCCGTGGTGCAGGAGGCCCGGTCTGTCCCCCCCAGGGGTGGACGGGAGGCACCGCAGTGGCAATCACCCCTTCAGGGGCGAAGGCTCCCCTGGTGTTGTTTCCTTGGGCTGGGAAGCCTGGGTTGGCACTGTCCTCAATGCCATCCGTCGGCACCGTCTTGGGCCTCGGTGCTGTTCGTGGTGCTGTGGGCCCTGATGGCGCCATGGTCATCGTCGGTCCATCGCTCAGCACCATCTGTTCTTTCGATGTTGTTTGCTGCACGATGGTGCTGATGGCACTGTGGGAGGTTCTATGGCACCGTCTTCGACCACTTCTCGCCTCAGCGCCATTCGTGGCTCTGAGGCTGAGGACAGCGCTGTGTCTAGCTCTGGTGCCGCTTGCGGTGCCAAGCAGTGATACAGCACCGTGGGGGGTGTCATCCTTGGTGCCATTAGCGGCGATGAGGGAGCTGTTGGTGCTGTCATTTTGCGCCGCCTGTGGTGCCATGGGTCGGGACAGCACCGTGGCAGGCATCGACTCTGCTTCTGCTACCTCCCTCGGCACCGTGTCTTCTTCAGGCACCATTTGCATTGTGGTTGGAGACGTTGGCACCAGCTCTGGTGCAGACACCTGGACTGGTACCCCCTTCGGTCAGGATGGCAGCGGGCACCCGCGTACTGTCTAGCATCGGACTTTGGTCTCTACCTCCTCGGAGTCGGAGTCTGATTCGGACAGGCTTTTTGAATCTTTGGAGTTGGCAGCCCACGTGGCACCCTGGTAGTTTTCTCAACTGATGGAGTCAGCCCCCTTCTAAGGGGCGGGCAGTTGCCCCCATGTCCAGGGTCAAGGGTGCTGACCAGCAGGCAGTGGTGCAGGCCACTATTGCTCTGCAGCCTGGGCTCAGAGGGTTTTCTGCTCCCTCAGTTGTGGTATCCCATCAGGTGATGTGCCTGGATCGCCCAACTTTAGGGCCAATCGGAGCACCCACTGGCAGGGTGGAGAGCACACCTGGGGGATGACAGAGCCCATGAGTTCTGGTCACCCTGGAGGTCCCGTCACTACATCAACCTACTGGAGCTCCGTGTGGTGCAGCTGGCTGTCATGGAATTTGATTCTCTGATTGGGGTCAGGTTGTGTAGGTCCAGAAGGACAACATCATGACCATGTTCTACTAGAACAAGCAGGGCAGAACTCGTTCTCTTTCCCTGTGTTGGGAGGTTCTCCATACCTGGACACTCGTGCATGACCTGGGTGCCGATCTGCTAGTGATCCATGTTATGGGAGTGAACAATCAATTAGCAGATGCTCTCAGCGAAGTGGGAGAGACATGAGTGGTCCCTGCATCAGGACGTGGTATGCCGCCTGTTCTCAAAGTGGGGCATCCCCCTGGAAGACAGGTTTGCCTCCTGGGAGAACAGAAAGCTGAGCCTGTTTTGTGCCCACCAACCACAGTTGGGTACACTGTTGGGGATGCCTTCATGAAGCCCTGGACCCCAGGTCTCTTGTATGCCTTCCCCTCCAATCCAGTTGTCTACAAGGTGGTGATCAAGGCCTGGAAGAACAAGGTGCAGATGATCCTGACAGCTTCAGCCTGGCCCATACAGTTCTGGTACCTGGATCTTCTAAGCCTCAGCAGCAGGCCTCCATGGTGGTTCCATCTTCACCCCGATCTGCTGACCAGACAATAGGGGAATGGCCTGCGCCCAGACCTTGAAGCCCTGCACCTCTCGGCCTGGTTCCTGAGCGGCTAGATTTCCAGGCGTTATGTCTCTCACAAGACGTCCTCCACATTGTGGAGGCCTTCCCAAAGGAGTCAACTCACAAATGCTATGCATTCAAATGGAAGAGGTTTTCAATATGGTGCCAGGGCAAGAAACGTGATCCCCCTTGCCTGCCCCATGGCGAACATCCTTGATTACCTCTGGTCCCTCTTCAGTCGGGCCTGCGAACAATGACCCTTAAGGTGTACCAGGCAGCTATCTCTGCTTACCGGGCTTGGGCTGGTATGCTGACAGTGGCTCAGAAGAAGGTGGTCAGGTGCTTTTTTTTTTCCAATCAAGGTTTTTCTCCCCTTCTGGTGGACCTTTGGAGGGGCTTGTTCTCCAGTCCCTGACTCCCGCACACAACCCACCCACTAGGTCCCCCACAGGTTGCCCCCCCCCGTGGCAGGGCTGAGGGTAAAGGGCATTGACCCCCCCGAGACCGACATCTAGACTCCAGGGGGCTGGTGCAAGAGCTACGGGGCCATCATGGAGCCTGCCAGCCCCAGTTTTCCACATTTCTCCCTGCCCCTGGCAGTGGTTGCTCGAGCAAGTGTGGAGGTACGCGCACGCAGCGATATGCGGCACCCTCCCTATTCTAGCTGTTCCCATCTGTACTACCCCTGGGGCCTCCACCCAGGGGCAGCCTTGCAGTGGTCACCACTGGCTCCCAACCCAGGACAGGAGAGCTGCTCGGCAGCTGCCCAATCCATCTCTCAGCCTCCCACCCTCCGTCTGACCCCCGACAACCCAGGCTCATTCCTGAACCTGGGTCGCCGGCATGGCGCAAGGTCTGGCATCCAGCACCTCAACCCTCAGCACCATGAGGCTGGCAGTCAGGTGCTTTTTAAAGGTCTTGACCACTTGTCCCCTCTGGTGCATGTGCCACTGCCTCCTTGGGACCTACTATTGGTGCTGACTTTGCTAATAGGCAAGCCATTTGAGACTGTGCACAGGTGTGAGATGTCATACCTGTTGTGGAAGACGGATTTATTGGTGGCTATCACATCAACCAGAAGGATTAGTGAGCTCCAGGTGGTATTGGTGAAGTCTCCTTATCTGGTCTTCCACGAAGACAAGGTCATCCTTTACACACACCCGAAGTTCTTCCCAAAGGTAGTATGGGAGTTTTACCTTAATCAGGTGATTAACCTTCCAGTATACTTTAACACTCCATCTTTGGAGGCCTACTGCAGGCTCTCTATACTCTGGACCTGCAGAGAGTGCTCACTTATTATAAGGAGTGCATAGCTGGAGTTCAGGGTGAGGCTCGACAGCTGTTTGTAAAATACACAGAAGGCGCACCTAGCAGAGCAGCAGCAAAGTGGATGATTGGCAGGTGGTTAATATTTTTACCCTAAATTTTCACCATAGCCTTCTTATGACCCCACCTCATGAACACAAGTGGAGAAATCTTTCAGATTCTGCCTGAAAAGTGATTTCATGCAACAAATGCTAAAACATGTTTTGGCCAGGATTTGATAAATGACAGCTGTCACATTCATGAAGTGATGTGAAAAAATGGCTACACTGAAAATCTGGGGTCAAAATATTGACAGTTAGCAAAGTTACAAGCATGAGTTAAAAAATGTCAACGTACTCTCATAACTTTGCTGTTTTTTTAATATTTTAACCCCAAATTTTCAACATAGCCTTCTTATGACCCCACATAGCATTCTTATGACCCCTCCTCATGAACAAGAGCGGAGAAAATTTTCAAATCCTTCCTGAAAAATTATTTTCGTAGTGACCGCAAAATCACCTTTCAGGATGGATTTGTATAATTTCACCACCCTTGTTCATGAGGTGAGGTCCCAAAAAAGCAATGTTGAAAATCTGGGGGAAAGTGTTAAAAAATGACTAAATTATGAGGACAAGTTCAAAACCCATTGACATAAATTGAACTGCATGCCTGATTTCCTCAGTTCCAAGTCCATCATCGAACAGAAAGATGTGTCTCCAGTCCAAAGAGGATTATGGCATTGGACCCCAGCAGGTGAGTAAGTGGGGTGGTGGGTACCAGTGGCAGTGGGCCGGTGGCAGCAACAGACATCAATGGATGGTTTTCTTTTCTAACAGTGTGTGTAAAAAAGACTACAAGGGACAGTTTTCTTTAGTTCAGGTACCAACACTGGGGATTGGGCACTCCAGTGTTGGGTTTAACCTGTAGGGGCACAGGAAGCGATGGGGAGGAGGGAGGGATACTTTGACAGAGGGTAGGATTACTGGGCGTAAAAATAAAAATGATAAAAAAGACTATGAGGGTTAGTTTTCTTTATTTCAGGCACAGACACTGGGGACTGGGCACCACAATGTTGGTGTTATGTTTGGTGGCACCAAGGGTGGGCTTCCCAATGTTGCACAGTGGAAATGGGTGGGATGGGGGGTACTAGTTGGCACCAGAGATTGGGCATCCTGGTGTCAGAAAATGAAAAAGGAAGGGGGAAGCAATGGGAGGTGGGAGGGGTTGTTTTCTTGTTGGTAAGGGGAGGACCACATCATGCTGATCATGGCGCTGATCAGGTCTGCTTGCTGTGTGGCATTATACATATCAAAGGAAAGAGCTGCCCTGTGATTCAGGTGGCTCTTTTCTTTGAACTACATGAAGTACACTGCACATGGGACACTGCCTATCCCCTTCTGTCTGGTCCCCCCAGTCCCTTTGCAGGGTTCCTCACATCCTGAAGGGATCTCCAGGGACATGACTCTTCCCCCTCCCCCCACCTCACCCTTTACTCTCCTTTTCCCCCTTTTCTTTCACGTAAGCACTTGTTTACTTATTAACCCGGCACCTATTATGTCCACTCTTTCTACCTGTTATGCGCGACACTGGTTTAACACTGTTTGTAACACCTGCCTTACAACTGTGTGTTAATGTTGATCTTGTAACTTGAATGTTTAATGTCTCACTCCTATTGCACCCCTTCCCCCCAGATCACACCAGGAGACGAGGGACTTGTCACTCAGTGTGCTTTCCTGGTGAAACATTTCAATAAATAAATAAGTTTCCACCCAGCAAGACCAGAAGGGTATCATGAGTAGCCTGACTGATGATTGATCTGACACAGTTGAACCCCTTGCAGACTGCCCTGCACTGAACCGACAGTGACAAAGCTCTCAAATTCCACTATCATACCAATGTGTTCACTTTGTGCAAGCACAAGGGTGAACATAACAACACAGTCATTCTCACGGAAATGGATCAGGAGCAGACAGGGGGGAAAAGAGCTATGCCCGTAGTGGAACACATTACAAAAATGTGGCAGTCCTTCCAGGTTACAGGAAACCTAGTCACAGCTGCTGCCCTCCCCCCGCCCATCCCCCAGCATAGATCACTCAACCAGTACCTATCCTGCGGGAGATGGAGGAAGGGGAATTGACAGCCTAAGGTGACCCCAGAACAGGACATAAGTTCCCCACCAAGGGTTAATTAAGATTTTTCCTCCTATTCTGACTTTGTACCACAAATGGTAGACACACTTAATATTCTCTCCACTGAAACAGAAGCATAAAGAGGAAGTAGACTTTATCACTTGGATGGGAGTGACGTCCACTAAAAGGCTGTCATTGCCCATTCACAAATCCCTCTAAAAGGTCGCAACTAGAGTTATGGTAGTCCCATGCGTTGCTATGGGCGTAGACATAAAACTTAAGAAAAAAATACCAGGTGGACTGTCAGGGAGTTGAATACCTGTGTGCCCACCCTGACCACGAGGGCATGGTAGAAGTTACAGATTTTTAGAGGGCTAAGGTCTCCTTATCAAGCCGCCTAGCAAAAAGGATTACAGAAAACTGAATAACATGGCAAGGAAACTTTATACCACAGCCACCTTGCAGCTGAGACAAGCAGCTTACATGGCATGCCCAGCCCAGTACTAAAAGGCACTGTGAACGCTGTCATGGCATTGAGCAAAACAAATCCACATGAAGTGGGTGATGATTTGGCAGCCACATCCAAAGCAGCAGGATGCTACTGACAAACCATCTAGGGTCCTGGCACATACAGTGGCTTCTGGGAGATTGTCCTGGCTAAGGGCAACAGACCTGATGCAGGATACTCAAAATAAAGCGATTGATTTCCCTTCTGAATGGTCATAATTTTGTGGTGATAAAACAAAAGCCTATATGAAGAAAATGGATGAGCAAAGATCCACTTACAAAAACCTGACTGAGAAAGGGAAGGCCTCTACTTCCTACGTGCCTTATGGAAGTGGAGGCGGGGGTAGGGCCTACAATACTATCAAAGGCCCTACACCTACTTTGAATATCCAGTGCAGAGAGTCGCTGGCAGAGGCAGGCAGAAGTCAGTATCAGCTTCCTGGCCTCAAGCAACACAAACCCCCTAACAGTTTTGTCCAGGTCACCGTAGACTCACTGCCAGTGGGACAGACCTGGCTCACTATTTCCAGGAGTAGCAAAGAATTACTACAGACAAGTGGATACTGCAAGTTGTGAACCAAGGTTTAGCTGTTAGTTGGTGAACTTTCCAAAGCTAAAGAAGCCAAGAAATTTTCCAGCCCCAGTCCAGAGCAAAGGTTTCTCCTGGAGGTGAAAAAAATGTGCTACAGCTCAAGCCATGGAAAAAGTCCCCCCTACTCCCCAGTGGGGAAAGGGTCTAATTTCAAGACACTGTACTTCCTTTTTTTAATTTAATCTGCTTTTTCCCCATCTGTTCAACTGGCCCCCATCAGTTCTAGCCCATTCAAGTAGCCCCATCACCTGTCTTCTCTGGGACTTGCCTCTTCTCCATTCTACCCTGGCCTGCTCCCCATGGCGGGGCCATCGGGTTTGGACTCTAGCCCCCGACAGAGCCTTGGTTGGTGTAGTGGAAAGCAAGAGAGAGAGAGCCATGGTTAGCAGTGTGAGGCCTGTGGCAAGGGGCAGATGTCGTCCAGTAGTAGTTGGGGTGTTTCCATGTTTTTCAACCCCTTGGACACCGAGAGAAGCTCCTGACACAGAAGAAGAAGAATCAGCATTTATAGAGTGCTTTTCATACACAGTGTATCCCAAAATTCTTCACAAGAAATGCTAGACTGGTAATGAAGTGACTGAATGTGTAGTGGTGGCCATATCGCATATCAACACCTATACACAGCCTGGACAATTGCATGAACCAGTTTATGGGAAGGGGAATGTTGGCCAGGACACTGGGAATGTTCCCTACTCTTTGCGAAAAGTGCTCTGGGTTCTTTTACTTCCACCTGGACACCTACCAGGGCAGCACCAGAATGGGTAGAAGGGACCTAGGTTTAACATCTCATCCGAAGGATGGCACGCCCCAGCAGTACGGCACCCCCTAATACTGCACTTGGATGCCAGCGTTTTAGGTGCAAGTCCAATCCTGGTGTAGGACGAGAACCCACGACCTTCTGGTCCTGGGGCGGATGTGCTACCAACTAGCCATACTGACACCATGTACCTGTACATGCATGCTGTGCATTTGTTGCACGTCAGAGCACATCGGCGTTCTCCCTCCCAGGTTCTTGGCTCCAACTGCACCACTACTAGGGGTCACCAGGTGGCAGTACTGTAGCAGAATCTGAACTCCCTTCCACCCCAAGGCAGAAGGAATCCTCTAGGACAGTCATCTCACCTCCTCTGGCCGGCCCTCCGATGACTCAGGCTCGTTCTCGAACCTGGGTCATTGACATAGTGAGCGGTAGTGCAGCTGCTGTGATGGCAGGCCAGCATTTCAAGATACTTCATAACTCAAAGAAAAATGGGACATTGCAACCCATTTGGCTCAAAGGTTCCTGAACATGCACCTCAAGAAAGGAAAATTCAGGATGGTAACTCTGGGTACAGTGATCCCATTCCTGAAGAGTGATTTGTGTCCCTGGATCTAAAAGATGCATACTTCCACATTCCAAAAAGACTCAACCACAGAGAGTACCTAAAACTCAGGCTAGGGAATTGTCAATACCAGTTCTCACCACTGCCTTTTGGTCTAACCTCAGTACCAAGGGTATTCGCAAAGTGCCAAGCTTTGGTAGCATCACATCTGTGAAGGAAAGGTATGGTAGTTTTTCCCTATCTAGATAACTGGCTCATTATAGGAAAACAAAAGAGGAAGCAGTTCTTTCTGTATCCATGGTACAGTATGCTGGAAAGGCTGAGATTTTTCTTGAACCTATAAAAGTTGCAGCTAGAACCCAGTCAGATACTGAAGTTCATAGGTGCAGAATTGGATACTTTGCAGTGAAAGCTTTTCTGACTCAAAACAGAGCAGACAACCTCATTCAATTTGCAGAATCGTTCCTGACAGGTCACAAGAAGACTCCCTGGGAATTCCTGTATTTTAGGCCACGTGGCTTCAGCAGTAGCTATGGTACCACAGAGTGTCTGCAAATGAGAGGTATACTATACAAAACCACTTAAGAAGATACAGCATCAAAGAACAGATCATCCAGACCACTTAGTTTCAGTCACCCAAACACTGTCTCAGGCCCTGGAGTGGTGAAAAGACAGAGACAGTCTCAGAGAAGGTATGTATCCCTTCCTCCAGCTGTCTCCTACAGAAGTCCTCACCAGTCACCACAGATGCTTCGCTATTGGGATGGAGAGGGCATCTAGAGGATAGAACAGCAAGTGGTGTCTGGAGTGCACAGGAACACTTGGAACACATAAACATTAGAACTCTGTGCAAAGCTCCTGTCAGTGCAGTCTTTTTCCTCCCTGTTGCAGGAGCAAACAGTCCAGATCAAGACAGATGGTACAGCAATCATGTATTTCATAAACAGGCAGGGAGGTACAAGATCCACAATGCTGCGCTGAGAGGCAGTGCAGATATGGAGCCCCACGTACTCTCTAGATTGCAAAAGAACTGCAGTACACCTGCCAGGAAAGGGCAGTCTCCTCACAGATTTCCTAAGCAGGATGACTTAAGGAAATCATAGAAATATAGAATTTGTCAGCAGAAAAGGACAGCTTGGCCCACCCAGTCTGCTCAGATGTTCCCTACCTATTCTGTCTTTGCACATTCTAACTGATCACTGGCAGCCCTCTTCCCTTCCTGTCAGTTTACTAGTTTTTCTGTATGCCTGTCCCATGCATGCTTGAAGTCCCCCACTGTTTTTGCCCCTACTGCCTTGGCTGGCAAACTGTTCCAGGTGTCCACTATTCTTTCAGTGAAGTAATATTTCCCTACATCCCTCCTAAACTTAGAAACATAAGAATGTAGAATTTGATGGCAGATAAGGATTGCTTGGCCCTCCCAGTCTGCCAATTTTTCCCTATCTGCATTATTACTGCAGACCATACTTGATCCAAACTTCCCCCTTCTAGTTTCATTGCATGTCTTCTTGTCCTGGTGCATCTCCTCATTTGAAACAGACTCCCCTCCTGTACCCTGTTCACCCCATGAGGTACTTGTAGGACTCTATCATGCCCCCCCCCGAGGTGTACTGTACATGTTGAGATCCCTTAGTCTCTCCTCGTAGGGTTTCTCGTGCAACCTGTGCACCATTTTACTTGCCCCCTCTCTGGACTGCTGCCACCTTGTCTATGTTCCGTCTGAGATGCAGCCTCCGGACACAGTACTCCAAGTGGGGTCTCACCAACGACCTATACAGTGGTAACACTGCCTCCTTCCTCCTGCTGGTGATACCTGTCCCTATGCACAGGAACAAAGTAAACTGGCACTACTCACGAATGCTTATTGAAGATGCAACAGTGAGAGCTCCAAGTGCGTCAACTTTAGTTTTGTGGATAACACAGCAACCATGCATATAAATGGATGTACAAAGATGCCTCAATGTTTTGCATGCATGTGCTTTGTCAAGAGACTGTCATGTTGTCATCTGTCTGTATTTAACAGCTGATTTTAAAGGGACAGAGCATGTGAAAACAGATGAGAAAGCAAACCAAAAAGTGCAAATAGTACATACAAATGATACATAATAGTGAACATTATACTAAAAATAGTCACAAAGCAATCATGAGTAGTATACCATTGATTTGTGTTTAGTAGCCCTTGTGGCTTTTACTAGCCACAGTTTGGTTAGAGACATGATGACCAACAGTGTAGCCAAAAAAACAATATGCAATGAGTTCCTAGTTGTGGTTAATTGGCTATCTTGTGCCTCACTACATTTCTACCGCTGGAGTACTCCCCGACACCCTCAGCGATCATTGCATTACTTTCTGTGTAAGAAAAGCTTCAACTCCCCAGTCAGCCCCCAAATATATATGGTATTGCCCGCTCTGCACCCTGGACTCAAATTTCCTTCTCCAGGAGGAGGGAGCAAAGGAGGGAGAGAGGTGACATGATAGAAACGTTCAAATACGTCAAGGGCATGAAAAATGTGAAAGGGGACAACATATTCCAGTTTAAAAGTAGTGCCAGAACAAGAGGGCATGACATGAGACTGATAGGTGGTCGCATTTGGGGAAATGTCAGGAAGTTCTTTTTTACAGAGAGGGTGGTGGATGCATGGAATAACCTGCCCCAGGAAGTGGTGGCCACCCGTAAGGTGACAGGCTTCAAACATGCATGGGACAGGAATAAAGGAATATTACAGATAGGAAGAAAAAGCTAAAACCAATGACGAGATAGGGTACATGGCCACTTCGGCAGATAGCATAAATGGGCAGACTGGATGGGCCTGGCAGCCCTTATCTGCTAACAGTATCTATGTGTCTACGTAGGATTTAATTCAAGCAGACTGGTCTCATTTTTAATCAGCCCATGACGTTGACGCAGCCCTCCAGTTATTCACCAAAACCGTAACTAGAATCTGGAATTTTCATGCCCCCCTTAAAAAACGCAAGAGTGAAGCATCGTCACCTCCCCTGGATAACACCAGTCCTCCTAAACCTCTGCAGATCTCGAGACAAGCTCTGGGCACAATTCAAGGCCTCCCTTCTACCCTCGCATTTTCAACTCTACAGGTCCCTTAGAAATTCCTGCACTAAGGTCATCCGAAAAGCCAAATCAACTTATTTTAAGTCATAACTGCAGGCAAGATCCTGTTCACCATGTAACTTTTGGAAAGTTCTCCGCACCCTCATAGACACTCCCTCTACTCAAGCACCACTAATCCTAAAACATGAAGGATCGACATTTACTGACTCTGCTTCAATCGCCAATACCTTCAACACGTTCTTTACAACCTGCACCATTCCTGATCATCCTATCACCTTCCCCATAGGTTCTCCTCCCACCCCTGCTGTTGTCCCTGCTGGGTCTGGCTTTTCCTCCCCCCCATCTCCTCCCAAGAGATTTACAAGGCACTTATGCCACTCAACCCTACTAAAACAAGCCCAGATGCCTACACCCCAAGATTCTTCAGATATCAGCACCTGCTATTTCCGCCCCCCTCGCTCAACTTCTTAACAGTTCTCTCTCTACCAGAACTGTCCCCAGGCTTGGAAACTAGCCAAAGTGCTCCCCCTCCATAAAAGTGGGGATGTCACCTCGCCTGGCAGCTACAGGCCCATCTCCCTCCTACCTGCTCTCGCCAAACTCCAGGAGTTTCTTATCTATTTGAGGCTCCTGGAACATCTCTCTGCAACTGACAGTCCCTCTCCCTTCCAGTCTGGTTTTAGGAAGCAGCACTCCACTGTCTCCTCCCTGCTCCATGTCATCGACTCAATCCAGTTAGCTATGGACAAATACCTTGTTACTGCTGCCATCTTCGTGGACCTGGCAAAGGCCTTTGACTCTGTCTCTCACCACCTCCTAATCCAAAAACTCCATTCCTCTGGTCTGGCTCCAGCTGCTTCTGATTGGTTTAGGTCATACCTTCAACACAGACAGCAATCTGTACAAGTAGAAAACAACCTAACCCCCCTCCCCAATTCTAGCCGGCATCCCGGAAGGTTCTATTCTTGGTCCCATTCTATTCTCAGTATTCATAAACGACCCCCCATCTGCTCCCCCTCTAAAATTCATATGTATGCAGACAACACAGTTATATACTTTTCTGGTCCCTCTGATGCAGCTATAACTCCCTCCCTGCAGTGTGACTTTGACAAAGTGCAGCACTGGTTCCATCAAAACCAGCTAAAACTAAACTTCAAAAAAACAGTATAATTGTTCTTTGGATTAAGGCAAAGATGGTCCAAGTCCCTTAAACCCCACCACCACCACCACCATTTACCACCTTGGTTGGCTTACTTTAGAGACATTTAATTCATTCAGATATCTAGGGTATGGCATCCTTAATTCTTCAACCCATATAGACCCCATTTGCACCAAACTTCACCCTAAACTCAGTGCCCTCTACCGACACAAAAAATTCCTCCCTTTGTCCACTCACCGAGACTTAGTCACCAAAACCATTCTCTCTGTGATAGACTATGCAGACATTGTCTATGGCTCTGCTCCTGCTACTTCCCTAGCAAGACTTGATACCCTACTCAATTAATTTTGCCACTTTGCCACCTCCCCCCCCCACTCACCACTGTACCCTCTACTCCTCCCTCTGCCTAATGCCTCTATCCACCAGGCACCTGATTCATAGCCTCACATCCTTTGGCAAATTCTGGTTTGGGACACTCCCACCCTACCTCAACTCCTGCCTATCTCCAGCTAGCTCCTCCACATACTCCCTTCATTCTAGAGATGCCCGTATGTTCCTCCTTCCCCACCCTCGCACATGCACAGGCCTGGCGGCATTTACTTACCTTCTCCCTCACCTCTGGAGTCAACTTCCTTGGGACACTCACCACTCCCCTACTTTATCTGCCCTAAAAATCCATGCTCATCTGTTCCTGCCAACACATGCTCTTGCCAATCCTCATCCTCCTCCCTTCTCCCTTCATAGGTACTGCATCCTTGCCAACCCAAGGAGTCCCAGTCTCCCTGGTCTGACCCCCAGTGGTTTGTTTAGTTTCTCCCTGGTCTGACCTCCACTAATATTGTTTAATTCTCTTAACTAAGAATCCCATACTGTCATTCATTGACCTACGCAGCCAGGATAGTGTTATGCTTGTGCAACTGTGTTAGTTTGGTTTTGGCCGTTCGCGCTCTATTCCAGAGGAGCTACCACTCTGTAGGGGTACAACGGCAAGGAACTCTTGAGAGGGTTCCACCCCTAGAGGTGCCATGGGATGGTTCCCGTGGCTAAAAGTACCTTTGGAATCCCCCTAAGGAGAGAGTGCTGCTGCTGAAGGAGGGGGGGAGGATGGTGGGGCAAAGAAAAAATGCTTCACATTGAGGCTGAGAGGAACTGCTTATATAGCTCAGGAAGTGGGAGTGGCTGGCTGCTTGGCCACTGAACTCCAGACATAGCCTTACATTTCATTGACCTACACAGCCAGTATAGTGTTATGCTTGTGCAACTGTGTTAGTTTGGTTTTGGCCATTCACACTCTCTATTCCAGAGGAATTACTGTGATGTGTACAGCCAGTTCTGAGTGTTGTCTTTTTCTCCCTGACTTTCCCCACCACCTGTTTTGAGAACCATAGTGGCTTTTTCTTTTATTTTGATTTGTTTATTTGCTTCACACAAAGGCTTGTTGACTCTGTGATGGCAGTTTTGATGATTCCCCATTGTTGCTCCACCCCTCCTTCTAGCCTGTATGCTAGTGCTTTTCTGAGGTACTCTCCCATCTTGCCAAAATCAGCCCTCCTGAAGTCCAGTACCCTCACTTTTTTATGGCTTGACTCTGTAGCCGAGTTTAATGTGAACCACACTGTTTGATGGTCACTTGTTCCCAGATGGCAACGCATTTCTAGATCTGAGATCCTTTCATTGTCCCATTGAGTATGAGGTCTAAGATTGCTCTTTCATGAGTGGGTTCCGAAACTAGCTGTCTGAGGCATGCCACCTGTAGAGTATCGAGAATGGCCCTGCTCTTGGATGTGGCTGCAGCAAGTGTGCTCCAGATAATATCTGGCATATTCAGGTCTCCCATCAACAGTATCTCCCCTTTCTCTGCCATCCTACGAATGCCTTCTCTCATATCCTTGTCCATTCCCTTCCCTTGATCTGGGGGTCTGTATACAACCCCTGTGCGGATTGTGGTGCCACTTCCAGTCTCCAAGGTGACCCACAGTGCCTCCTCTTCTCCCTGTTTACTCTTTTGTTCAGTTGCTTCTATCCCTTCCTTTACATAGAGAGCTACTCCTCCCCCTCTTCTCTCCTCCCTGTCTCTCCTGTAGGTTACGTACCCTGGTATGTTAACATCCCAGTCATGGTTCTCTGTGTACCATGTTTCTGTGACTGCTACGATATCCAGGCATCCCTCTTCCGTCAAGGCCACCAGTTCAGGGAGGTTGTTGCCCAGGCTACAGGCATTGGTACTCATTATCCTCCATTTCCTGAAGACCTTACTCCTTTTTGCCTCATCCCTGTCCTTCTTGCCTTTGTCACTTTCTCCATTTACCCCTGCCCTTTTCCCTATCGACATCTCTATGTTGGTGTTTACTGCACTTACTACCGTGACTTTTTTAGGAGGGGCTAGGTTTTCCCTGCTCCTTTCCAGTGCCTGCCCCCTTGGCTAGTTTAAATACTTGCCAATGAAGCATTTAAACCTGTCACCTAGGATCCTAGTTCCCTCCTGGACAGATGCAGCCAATCATGCCAGTATAGGCTTGCATCACTCCAGATGGACCCCCAGTCCCCAGTAAAGCCAAATCCCTGAGCTCTGCACCAGTTTTTCAATCACTGATTGAATCCCATGGTGTGGAGCACCCTGTCCTCTCGTACGCCATAGAGAGGCAGCACCTCCGAGAAGGTTACCGTGCGTGCTACTTGTCTAAAGCCCCTTCCCAATTCCACAAACTCTTCCTGCACTGCTCTGATCCCATTCTTAGCCAGGTCATTTGTCCCTAGGTGGACAATGACATCCAGCTCCCTCTCCTGTGCAGCTGCTCAGGCAATCCTGATGATTCGCTCCCTGTCCCTCCAAGCCATGGCGCCAGGCAGGCACCTTACATCCCTCTCCCCTTCCTCCCCCAGTTCTACCTTCCTAACAATGGAGTCCCTCACAAGGAGTTGTTTCCTTCCCCTGTGGGGTCCCATGCCACCCTCCTGTGGGTCTCCTTTGTGGAGGTTCCCAGCATCCTCCTTGGTCTCCACTGTGGGTGCCTCCATAGAGGAACCACACTTTGCCAGAATGGCATAGGAATTGTGGAGAGGTACAACTGGAGGGATGCGCCTCTATTCCACCACTCTCACCCTCCCTGAGTCCACCGTGGTCCAACCGCTTCTCTTTCTTGGCAACCTCTGAGGCAACGGCAGTGGCCCTGATGGTCCCTGGATAGAGGAGGAGGTCCCACAAATCCTGGCCAACTCAGCCTGGAGATGAGAAACCTCCTCCCTCAGCCCAGAGAAGTGCTTGCAGATGGGACAACACCGCATCCTCCAGAACGTCTCCTGGAAGACTGCTGCTCCACAGCCACTGCACTGCACCACTCCCATCATGTCTTATTTCTGGCCCCTTCACTATTGTTTGGAATCCTTACTCTTTTCCTCTGTTTTTTTTTTTCCCTTCTCTCTCTACTTACTTTCTGCCTCTGTGCCCTTTAAGCTCCTGATTGTCCTGTTCTGAGACAAGAAGGTCCTATATTTCTCAGTAGACCCCTTACTTGCTTAGAGGCAGACCTCCAGCAGCTAGAGGGGGCCGGAGAGCTACTCTTGCCCTTCTAGGGTGGTGCTTCTTTGGTGGCTCTGTGATCACTCACTTCCTGCTCCCAAAAAGGAAGTTCTTGTTGTCAGTCAAATCCTGTGCTTATAAAAGTAGAACCAGCTTTGGAGGGGAGGGGAGGGAAGGTAGGCAATATAGTTTTTTTAGAAAAGTGTAGAGCGTTCTATTTCTTTAGTCCTAGTAGAGAAGTCCAGTCACACAGCACTCTTTCCTTCTGTTGTCCTCTGCTAAGCCACTGACAGAATCTTTCTAAGGCAGTGTTTAAATCTAGTTTCCTTCTAGCTAAGCCATTCCCTCTACTTACTAGATCTTTCTACAAGTAATTTAAACTGCACAGCAATCAAGCCCCTTCAGCCACCTGCGATTTATACCTAGATAACTGTTCAGATAACCACTTTAGCTAACTGAGACAAACACACTCATTTTTTCTTGTTTGTTTTTTTACCCTAAATTAAAGGTCCCAGTAGAGAAGTCCAGTCAAACAGCACTCCCTCCTTCTGGTGTCCTCTGCCAAGCCTCTGACATAATCTTTCTAAGGCAGTGTTCCAGCTTCCAGCTGTAGGCAGCATAGCCCATCCAAAAATTTACTGTAGACCCCCTTCCTTGCAATTAGGCACAATGATGTCAAACGCCTAACAAAACATAATACATAACATAATGCTTTCAGGTGTTTGGGGTGGGAAATGCAGGCAGGGAGGTGACGTGTGACAAAGTTTACTAGATAAGCATACAGTAATAGGCAGGTGTGAAAAGGATTCCATGGTAAGGCTGCATGTACAGTATTTGGTACCTGAATTACCTGAATACTCTGTAAAACTCAGAAAGAAATGGGGTGATTTTGTATATGCAGTGTAAAATGTTAAGACATTTAGGTTGAAAACTATACATTTTCCTGTGTTTTACATTATTGTGCCTAATTGACAGAAATATTATGGGTAGCAAGCCTTTGGTGGGGTGTTACCCATGTCTGGAACTCTTATTTTCTGTAGTTTCCAAAAATATGTACCTTTCTTATTATGACATGTTACACTTGATTTCTACAGGCCATAGAGAAACAGCTTTGAGCTCTTAGAAACATAGAAATTGACAACAGATAGAGACCGCAAGCCCCACCTAGTCTGCCAATATTCCCTACCTACCTACCGTAACACCACAGACCCTATTTGATCTATAGCTTTTTGGCCCCTCTCCTTGCCACTAAGGATCCCTTATGCCTGTCCCATGCCTTCTTGAATCCCACTACAGCTTCTGTCCCCACCACCTCCTCTGAGAGGCTGCTCCAGGCATCTACCACTCTTTCTGTGAAGAAGTACTTCTTCAAATCTCCCGAGTCTTACTCCCCACTCCAGCTTCATAGCATGTCCCCTTGCTTTTGAGCATCTTTTCTCTGAAAAAGGCTTCCTTCTTGAACCTTATTTATACCTTTGAGGTATTTGAAAGTCTCTGTCGTATCCCCCCTCTCCCTCCTTTCCTCCAAGCTGTACATGTTGAGGTCCTTCAGTCTCTACTTATAGTGCTTCTGATGCAGACCCTGCACCATTTTAATTGCTCTCTTCTGGATCGTCTCTAGTCTGTCCATGTCCTTCCAGAGATGTGGTCTACAGAACTGGACACAGTACTCCAGGTGAGGTCTCACCAGAGATTTATACAGTGGTATCACCACTTCCCCCTTTCTGCTGGTGATACCCCTTCCTGTGCACCCCAGCATCCCAATGGCTCTCCCCACTGCCTTGTCACACTGTATGGCCACCTTCAGGTCATCAGATATGATTACCCCCAGGTCTCTTTCATGTTTGGTGGTCTCCAGTAGCACCATCCCCATTTTGTACTTCACCCCTGGGTTTCTGCACCCCAAGTGCACAATTTTGCACTTCTTCACATTGAAACTTAGTTGCCACTCTCTTGTCCATTCCTCAAGCTTTCTTAGATCCCTCTTCGTCCCCCCTCCGAGTGTCTTACTTTATTGCAGATCTTAGTGTCATCTGCAAACAAGCATACCTTCCCTTCTAGTCCCTCTGCTATGTCGCTAATAAAGACATTAAAGAGGACCAGTCCCAGTACTGATCCCTGTGGCACCCCAGTAGTCACCCTGCCTTCCTCAGAGTGAACGCCATGGAGTAAATTAACACTTCTGGTTGTTATCAGTGAAACTAAAAATATATTTAAACATCGTTTAGACTATTTTATTTATTTATTTGTAATATCGGAAAACCTTTGAGCGTGAGCTGTTTTACAAAGGTTCCACGTCAGGGTGGACAAATAATACAAGACACAAATACAGTGGTTACAGGTTCAGAACAAATACAGTTGTTAGGGGTTCAGCACATTAGGCAATTAAAGAGTAGTACATGAGAATTTTAGACAAACAGTGGAAAACAAAGCGATTGTAAGAGGATTTAGGTTATGTCTTGGATGATTCTCTGGGTGGCTCGGCCCTGGAGACCACAAAAAGTCCATTGATAGACTATGGTTGGGAAAGTGAGAGAAGGGGGGTTTGGGGGGGCAGTATGCAGAGCTGTAAGGAGGATTAATAGTTTACTAGTGCTCCTGGCTAGGCTGGGATGAGGGCAGGTTTTTCTAGGTATCTGTTCTGGGTTTAACCGGAGGTGTTGATTAGTCTTTCAAGTATGGCCTAAGAAACAGATGCATTGTGAGCTAGACTTTAGGTGCTGTTTGAGGCCTGTTTTGAACTGTGGCAGGCTGTGTGTTTGTAGTTTCCGCTGGAGTTCATTTAGCCAGGGGGGGGCTTGGTAGGAGAAAGTGCGCTGCCCAAGTGAGGTTCGCTGGAATGGGATGGACAGTGCTCCATTCTTCCTCCCTCTGGTGATGTGGGATGAGAGAGAGTCCTCAAGCAGGCTTTCTATGCAGGGTGGATTTTTTCTGAGGAGTGCCTTCTTACCCAGTAGACAGGTTTGGTATTTGAGCCTGTCTTTTAGGTTAAGCCAGTTTGTACGCTCATATAGGGTGCAAGTGTGAGTGTAATGGTCTGCGCACAGGGTCAGGCGGCAATTTGGACCCTGTTGAGTGCAGTATCAGTGGCAGCTCCATAGACCACTAGCCCGTAGTCTGTCGTCGGGAGTATTGAGCTGGAGACTGAGATTCGGAGTGCTTCCTGAGTGAGGGATTTCTTATGTCTATAGAGGGCCCCAGTCTTTGTATTTACTGATCTGACAAGGGAGTCAATATGGTTTGTATAAGTGAGAGAGTCATCAATGGTGATCCCATGGTACTTAAATGATTGTATCTGCTCAATCTGCTCACCAGCGTTATTGGTGATTTCGAGGGGAGTGAGCCTGTGTTTATTGTAGGGGCTGGAATGGAGCATGGCCTTGGTTTTCTTGTAGTTCAGTAGTATCTTTTTCCTACAGAAACAGTCCTCAAGTTTGTTTAAAGAGGTCTGTAGTTCTGTTTGTAGGGCAGCCTGGGAGGTGCCACTACTCAGCAGCACAGCATCGTCCGCATGGACTGATAGGTAGCTGGTATGATCTTTCCTACTAGTTAATGGATTAGTATAAGAGCATTATGGGTTTCTGCCTTCTCGCTCTTGCACTTACCTTAGTATGAACCTTAGTATGAACTCTCTTTACCACCACCCTCTGTTGTCTAACCCCCACCAATTTCTTACCCAATTTCCCACCTTTGGACCCACTCCCAGGCTACATAGCTTGTTTACGAGTCTTCTATATGGAACAATGTCAAAGGCCTTACTGAATCTAGGTAGGCCACATCCACCGCTCTACCCCGATCTAATTCCCTGGTCACCCAGTCAAAGAAATCTATCAGATTTGTTTGACATGACCTTCCCTCTGTGAATCCATGCTGCCTCAGATCTTGCAAGCCACTAGATTCAAGATATTCCACAATCCTTTCCTTCAGTAGTGATTCCATTAATTTCCCCACCACCAAAGTCAGGCTGACTGGCCTGTAATTGCCAGCCTTCTCCCTGCCACCGCTTTTGAGAAGCAGGACTACATTTTCCCTCTTCCAGTCCTCTGGGACCACTCCTGTCTCCAGTGAGTGGTTGAACAGGACTGCCAGAGGTGCAGCCAGCACCTCTCTGAGCTCCCTCAATATCCTTGGGTGCATCCCGTCTGGCTCCATTGCCTTGTCCACTTTCAGATTTGTAAGTGCCTACATGACTCCCTCCTCTGTAAATGGGCTAGTGTCCCCTTCCTTTGATGCCCCTGCCACTTATCTATGCTCCCTCTCCTTCCCTTTCCTCCATGAACACTGAATAAAAGTATTCATTCAGGATGTCAGCTTTTTCCTTGTCCCCTACCACATACCCCCCCTTCCCTCTTTAGCTTCACAATCCCTCCCCTGGTCTTCTTCCTTTCACATGCATCCCTGAAAAATGTCTTGTCCCCTTTCTTTACTGATTGAGCTATTTTTTTCCTCCATTTGCGCCTTTGCATTCTGGACCAATTCGTTACATTTAAACTAATGCAAAAATTGCATATGCCTCCTAGCCCCTTTGCTGAGATGGGTAAAATAATAACCTGCCTACCAAACAAGTGACAGCCCCGGCCTGACCTTCCCATACAGGACAAAAGAACATACCTTACTCTGTCAATTAAAAACTGTAGCCTGAGTGGCAATGAGGGTTGAGGCGCTGAACGCCACACCTCATGCCATGCTGGCAACACATGTTCAGGAATGAGCATGGGCCGCCGGGGGTCAGCAGGGGAGGGAGAGGATAGAGCATCCGACAACTGCTCTCCTGTCCTGGGGATGGGTGGGTATGCCGTCCCACTCCTTGGCTGCCTCTCATTGGAGGATGGGGAGTAGCGCCAGAGCTAGGGAGACAAGTAGTGTGGCTTCATGACTCGTGCGTGCCTCCACACATGCACATTTACAGCCGCAAGGAGGAGGGACCAGGCAAAGAGAGAAACATTGCTGCCAGCTTTATGGAAGCCCCTCCAGTACTCTGGCGCCGCTCCCTCAGGAGCTCCCAGGACCGCTCTGGATATGTACTCAGGAAGGGGGAGGATGGCCCTCCTCCCTTCCACCCCGCCACAGGGGGGAATCCGTGGGGGATACAGGGTATGGGGGATGCATGGGGTGAGGTGGCGACCGGCAACTGGAGGAGGACAGAAGCTTGCCGGCAGGCAGAGGAGAATAAATATTAAAAAAAAAAAAAAAAAAAACTGTAGCCTGAGGTCCCATGAACAAAGTTTTGTGGGTACTACTGAGATGGGTAACCTGCCCCAAAATGTTCATAACCTAGCAAGTGATTGTCTTTTTTTTTTCAACTTTCTTTATCCTCCTGTGGCATGTCACTCATATCTTCTGCCAACCCTACCAATCTCGGGGTCTTTCAGGGTCTTGAGGCGCTATGCGCACCATGACAGATCCCCTGAGTCGGTCTGGAGGCATCATCCTTGGTGGCCCTCCCTGTTTCCTCCATTACTCCCATGATCCTATGCCTGAGACCCCCGGAAGTGGTGGTGCATGCGACCACAGCTCCAGTGCCAGAACTCTTCAACCCTCCCTCGGCCTAACGCTGGCAGTCCTTGGAGTGACACTGTCACTCTGGCCTCTACCAGGGAGCGGCCAAACTCCGAGGATATCTCTTACACCCTCCCGAGGCAGAGGGCCACCAACTGGCAGCCACTCACGCCCTTCCTCCCACCCACCCCTCCTGGCCTCCGACGACCCAGGCTTGTTCCTGCACCCGGGTCGCCAGCGTGTTGTGAGGTGTGGCGTCCAGTGCCTCAACCCTCTGAGCCATCAGGCCAGCCTTGCCTGCCCCTCTTGTCAGGATGATCTTTTGTACCAGTCATTAGCTGACCTAGTCATTCCAGTACATCGGTTTGATGTGGTATCTTTTAAAACAATCCTCCAGACACGGGTCTGGCTTTCCTGATGCCTTTATTGTATCAGACTCAACATTTCTGTTGTGGTCTGGTTTTCCTTTCAGTAGATCATAATGATAATAATAATAATAATAAATTTATTTAGTATAGTGCCTTTCACGCATCAATGTGCTGCACAATCAGCTAAAAAACAATGAACAATAAATACAGATAAAAATCAGAGGAATTCAGGGTATGCTTTCCCCCACAAAAAGGTCTTCAGTGCCTGCTTAAAGCACCCCACTGTCCTGCACTCCCATAGCTGACGGGGCAGAGAATTTCAGAGAGTAGGTGCCACAAACCCAAAGGCACGCACACCCGATGACTTTAAACTTACCCTAGGAATCTCCAGCAACCTCTCGACAGCCGAGCGGGACTGTCGCAGAAATGTCTTTCAGTCAGTCTGGCTATACCTTCCATTTCTTTCCATTTCTGGTACTCCTGTTGAATCAAATAGGAGAGTCAAGATTATAATAGTTTGGGAATCCAAGAGGGATAATAAAGAACCAGATGACTTTGCCGAGTGTAGAGTAAAAACATTGTATATTGCCAGTTGAAATAGGTGAACAGCTAATTCTGAGTAGCATCATAGGACTCTAGCAGTTGGTGTGTCTTGTCCACACCTCCTATGTGCTTGTTATGGTCAAAGACACATTGAGGCTTATTAATCAACATGTTCATACCATGACTTGGAACTGCTGCTGTAGGTTGGTCATGAAGTGTACTCAGGAGGTATACATCCTTTTATCTATGAATTTTACAGTCAGCTGTTCCCTGTATTGTAGAGTACTAGACTCACAAAGTTTCTGCTTTCTGGTGACCAACTCTTTGTCAGATCTCAGTCTATTGGTCCTCATAGTGCCACAAGCTATTGTGTCTGACTGATACAGGACATAAAACAGAGGAATCCCAGTCTATAGGTCATCTACATAGAGGTGGTAGCCAGAACTTAGTAAATGAAGAAACTGGGTCCCACACAATTTTTTCACTGGTATTCAGATATTTGGGGGGCAGTCTGGAACAGCATGTGCTATGTCCTTCCCAGTATAGATTCAGAAATGGTATGTGTACATGGTGGTATAGTACTTCCACAAAGTTTCTACAGTTTAATTCCATGCTGGCACATTTCAGGGGAAGATATTGTTTAAATATTATTCTCCCCTAAAACAGCAGAAGAGACTCATTCACTGAGATGTTTTAGGATGGGGTGTATGTAATCTCCCCTGGGGCTTACCACCCTTCCCCTCTATTGGGACCATCCAGGCAGCATGGTGCCTTTCTGTGCATTATCTGTCAGGAATTGGACTTAGGGCTGAGCTATGTGTGTATTAAGGGTACTGTGGTGCTGTGTGGAACAGTGTACTTGCCACTGAACAGCTGGGTTTATTACCTGGGTTTATTACACGGAGTAAGAGCCTGCTCTGTTTTCCCATTTCATCCTGTGGTACATGGCTACATTTCACTAAACTCTCCCCTTTGCAGTGGAGGAAGTCAGGGGTGGGTGTCCAGCCCATCAGTGATTTGCTCCCTGAGGACAGAAGCCCAAGCTGATGCTGTTGTGCAAGTGCCTTCCTGGCAACATTCTGACATGAAGGAAACAACCAGAGAGGCCTTAAGAACAAGTAGACCTGTTGGACGTCGAGAAGCCCTTGTGGAGGGAGGTATTTATTGATTGAAAGAGTTTTACCAGGAAAGGCCTACGGAGCCATAATAGCTCATTTCCAGATGTGTCCTGGGAGAAGGGGTACAAAGCAAACAATATAGCAATATTAATACAAAAATGACATTACTAAAGGTGTGAAAGGACATAGAAACGAATTTGTTGGCAGAAAAGGACCACTTGGCCCACCCAGTCTGCCCAAGATGTTCTCCGTCTAATCTGTCTCTACAGACCCTAACTGGTCTCCAGTGACCCTTCCCTGCCTGTTTACTAATATATCCCTTGGTAAATAGGCAAGGGGAGGAGGACATTGCACTCTGTGCACGGGGGACTTAGAAGTAAGTCGAGCAACCGATTGTGACAGGTGACAGCACCTGCAGCCTGACTGACCATTTCACTGAGAGGGAGCCAGTGAACCATGTCAGTTCAGTGTTCATCAGGTACTGCTGTAGCTGAGCGCTGTGCACGTAGCTCTCAACCTTTCGTCCCCCAAATGTAGAACACTGCCTCTCAGAATGTGGAATAAAAAGGCAAAATGTGGAACACCTTGTCAAATTATGGCGATAGAAGCCTAGAACACTGTAGGAGTGTATGTTTTCATGTTCACAAAGTTTACTGTTTATTGAGCAATGCATTTTTCACATTTATTGTTTGAATTTTTCCTTAACTTTTTAGCGCGCAATGTGGGACAGATTGTTTCAATGTGGAACAGAAGGCTTTTGTGAGGCAAAATGAGAAACTGTTCCTCGTAATATGGGACAGTTGAGAGGTGTGGCTGTGCATACCACAGAGAGGAGAAAGAAGAGCGTCTGAATGGCCTAGCAAAAAACAGCAAGTACAGTCTTCACATGTGACCCAGCAGTCATGCTGTTCATGATTGCTGAAGTTCAGACGGGAACCTCAGCGTTAATTGGCAAGGGCTAGATACTCTTGCATGGACCTGTAGTCCCAGAGATTATTCATACTGTTCATTGAGCAGACCAGTTCATCCCTTTTGTATAATATTTTGATGGTTCTTAAAGTACAGGTAAATCCTCTTTAGGAGCATCAGTTTGAGCCCATTTTCAGTACAGCTTCAGCTAAGTTTGTTAGTGTGATGACTAGTGTGTGTGGTCAATCAAGTGAGCTTGCCATTCCCGTTAGCTGCCTGCTGCCGTGTGAGGGACTCTCAGTCACCAGTTGATGGTTGGTTGATTGGTAATGCACTGCTTCCACCGTTTCCTGGTGTACGAGTGTCGCAACCTCTCTGTCCAGTCCATTGGCATCAGAGGTGACTGCTGCGACAACTACGCAGTCATGTACATCTGTTCTGAATGCAGGGTCATGAGTACTCAGGCCTTGCCTTGAGCCTTCTTCTTATTTATTTTTTTTTATTATTCTTTGGTAACGGGTAAGACCCATCATTCAAGTGAGTGCCGTTTATCACCATCATCTGTTTCCTTTCCATTAACCAGTTTCTAACCCAACTAACCACTTTGGATCATTCCCCCAGGCTGTTTAGTTTCTTTTTCAGCCTCCTGTGTGGCACAGTGTTGATGACCTTGCTGAAATCCAGATAGACCACATCCACTGCCTTCTCCTGATCTATTTTCCTGGTCACCTAGTCAAAGAAATCCATCAAATTCATTTGGCGTGACCTTCCCCAATGAATCCATGCTGACTGTGGTCTTGCAACCCACTGGATTCAGGATACTCTGCCAGTCTTTCTTGTGTAACCCCTAGGTAGCACTATCCCAAGAGCTACTACCCCTGCCTGCTTGGCTAGTAGCAGGTTAAGGGGCCTGGGTAATGAAACAGGTGCCTCCACCTGGAGGTCAGGGTTGTTACTGGTCAAGCTAACCTGGGCACAGCCCTCCGGGACACTGTAACCCCCCCTTTCCTTTCCAGTGGCCTGAACAACATACAATAATTACTTTCGAAATGACCCTTATTCACTAGGCAATTACCCACACTGTTTGCACTTACCACCAGAGCTGGTTCCTCTAGCTTGAGCCTGGGGACCCCATGTAAAACTAGGTTAAGCACAGCAAATAGCAACAGTACAATACTTTTGGCACAAACTAGAACTACAGTTAGGTTAAATGCAAACAAAATTAAATCTGATTTATTCAGGGAACTTGAACAAGGGAGGGGTGTAATCAGGTTGATTTGCTTAAAAGCTGTATTAATCAGACAGTTATGCATGTAGTTCAGAGTCACTACACAGTCACACACTCTGGGTACCCAGGTAGGAAAACGGCATGCTAGCCAGAAACGTTGCAGCTGGTTGGGGCCCTGTGATGGAAGAAAGCTACATGCACAAACACACTATTTGTAATCCGGAGTCGGAAGGCTCAGTTCGTGAAAGAAAAGGCAACAAGACAATCAGATGACAACACTTTTAGATTTAGCTGTTGTTGCAGGGAACTACCCTGATGTTTACTCATGATACCCAATACTGGACACAGGCAGGATGAAATTGAGACTGCAGGCTGTTGAGCTGGAGTACCCGGAGAAGCAGGACCCACAGGAATCACAGAGGTGTCGTTCCTGTTAAAGGCGTTGAGCAGGGGGCTGATCCCCAGGCTGGTCTCTCGTCGATGACTTTCTCTGTGTAGCAGGTATTCTGGCTGGGCCAGTGTAGCAGGGCCCAGACAAATGGAAATGGATATGGATTCAGTCCGTGGAGCTGGATACAGCCACCAGCAAGCAAAATACAGTTCAGACACACAGTGGGGAATCAAATCACGACCCACTATAAGCACACAGCACATTCACATGTAAGGAAATTCCACTGTACCAGGCAAATGGCTCTCTGGTCTCAATTACAGAGTCTCTGCACAATCCGGGAGTTCAGAGGTAGCTGGAAGTCCTGAAAGGGCCAATCGCGTTCAGCAAAATCTTCGGTCTTCTTCAGGTTAAAGCCTGGTCACAATTCAGTGGCTTAATTCGCTCTCCAAATTCGAATTCAGTCTGAAAAAAAAACCCACAAGTTCCCTCTCAGGAACAGCAGGCAGGCATGCAGGCCAAACTCAGGCCTTTCCACAGTTCTCTCACGTGAATCCACTATGACTTGCTGCTCGAACTATCTTGAGCTGTTACTTCTTCACTTCCCAACTCAGATCTAACTGAAACTGCAAGCAGTGTAGGACTTTCCCCAAGATCCAAAAGGTTCGGTTGGCTGATCTGTCTGTCAAGTCACAAAAAGAGCTCCCCCTCCAGGTTATTTTAGGTGCCAAAAGCCCAAAACTACAATTCCTACAAGTTTTGGCCCCACCAAGCCCCTGTAGGCAGGCCCCATTTTAGAGTCCCAAATGTACTGATTGGCCCATTCTGACAGTCTAGGACCAAGATGATGGAAACAAACAGAACTGTCCATGCTGCAAAGAAGGCAGGTTAGAACAAACTGCAATATTATTACTACTCTAACGAATGATCAGCAAACAAGTACATCTTCTAACAGAGCTCCCTCTCAAATTAATTATGACTGCAATCCAGGCAGTTCTTAAAGAGACAGTACACAGAGGCTATACAGGCACTCTCTGGCAGTACATTTAAACTGCTAAAATGCAGGACACCAGCCTGGCAGTGAGCATTTAAGCAAGCTCAAGGAAGACTTTTTGGGAACCCATTTGTAGGGGGGTTACACCCTTCCCTGCCTGGAGAAAACCTGGCGTCTGCGTCAAGTCAGTACCATCATGCATCAGTTAACATAAACTTATTACTTTACTATACATATTCACTACACTTCACAATACTGTATCCATAATGACAATGTTTATGCACGTTTCATACATGTGATACTGATTCCACTATGATTAACATACTTGTAATATCACAATACTGATTCATGTTATAACTTCCTGTAGATTAAACAATGTAGGAGGGGGCCCTTCCCTATCAGCTAACTTGGGGCTGGATGGGGCAGGGGCACCATACTGAGAAGGAAGAACAATCAACCTGGAATTGGCCAATAAGCTCAGTTTGGATAGTGAGCTCTGAGAAATATTAACACCTTTGTGAACCACATTGAGAGGCAAATCCACTGGCCTCCCGGGAGAATCATAACTGAAGCGCAATCCTGGCTTGACAACTCGGCTAGTGTTTCTGGGGGGAACAGCCACAGTCTCTGTACTTTCAGCACTAACTTTGGAACTTTCGCTAGTCGTGAGGGGTGCCTCTGCATGGATGGGAATGTCCAAACTGGGAGCACTGTCAGCTCCTTGCTCTGTAGGCTCTGTCTCCACAACACTTGGCTCATTTAGAGAAGGTTCTGGCACAATTAGGCTATGCGGCACTGAAGGGGGGCTGTCAACACTCTCACATTGTTTGTCAGGTTTGGTGTGTCACCAGGGAGACTCAGACCATCAGCCCCTTCTTCAGGCAATTCACACAGTTCCAAAAAACACAGAGAGTCCGCAACCTCAGATGTGATGCTTTGCACCTCACTTTCAGGGAGCATTGGCTCCAAGGACGAAGCTCGGGGGTTAGGCAGTCCAGAAGGCCCAGCTTCATCCTCACAATTAGTCATAGGGTTACCTCGAAACAGCTGACTCAATTCATAGGAGAGGTAATAGGCATTGTCACACTCACTATCGTCAGAGGTGGACTGACAGTCACTATCATTCTGGGCCTGCTGCGGAGGAAACCTTAACTCTGTAACTACTGGGGTAGGTTGACTCTGTCTCTTTTTTTTGCAGCAGCACGAGTCACTGGCCCAGGGGAAGCAATGTCTGCTGGCTCAGCTTCAGTAATAACTTGGCCGATAGGCAGCAAGTGGTTACAGAGCATGGTTTTGACAGCTTTGGAGTTATTCTCTGGGCGTACCTTGTATACTGGTAGATCATCCAACTTTCCAACTACTACATGAGGAAGATGGTGCCATCTATCAGCACTTTTGTGCTTGCCATGTAGTCCCAAATTGCGTTAACAACACACAGTCTCCGGGCCATAGATCTTGAGCCTTTACTTTCTTGTCGTGCCTCTCTTTGTTGGCGAGATTTCTTTTAGCGGCCATTGTCTCGGCCAGTTGATATGCATGGTTCAATTGAGCTTTCAGTTTCTGTACATACTGCAGGTAGTTTTTAGCTCGGACCCCATCTGGAGAGACCCCAAAATAGACATCAACTGGCAGGCAGGCCTCCCTTCCAAACATGAGGCAGTAGGGGGAGAACCCAGTATCATCATTTTTGGTGCAATTGTATGAGTGTACCAAGGTGCTAATCTGCTGGCTCCACTTATGCTTGTCTTTTGGGTGGAGGGTGCCCAGCTTGTCTAGAAGGATGCGGTTAAAACATTCTGGTTGAGGGTCCCCTGCAGGTGATAGGGGGTGGTTCTTGACTTCCGCACCCCTCACAGAGAGAGCATTTCTTTGATTAGCCGACTTTCAAAGTCTCTGCCTTAGTCAGGGTGGATCCGCTGGGGGGCACCATAGTGGACAAAGAAATTTTCCATTAGCACCTTGGCCATGGTAGAGGCCTTTTGATCTTTAGTTGGAAAAGTTTGTGCATACTGTGTGAAATGATCCGTAACCACTAACACATTGCCAATATGCCGCTGATCAGGTTCCAAACACAAAAAGTCTATGCAGACCAGTTCCATAGGGGTGCTGGTAGTAAGACTGACAAGGGGGCCAGCAGTCTGAGGCAGGGCTTTCCTTTGTAGGCAACGACTGGAGGTCTTTATATGTCTGACCCCACAGAGGAAGGAAACAACTCCTGGTGTGGGTCTCCATTGTTAGGAAGGTAGAACTGGGGGGAGGAAGGGGAGAGGGATGTAAGGTGCCTGCCTGGCGCCATGGCTTGGAGGGACAGGGAGTGAATCATCAGGATTGCCTGAGCAGCTGCACAGGGGAGGGAGCTGGATATCATTGTCCACCTAGGGACAAATGACCTGGCTAAGAATGGGATCAGAGCAGTGCAGGAAGAGTTTGTGGAATTGGGGAGGGGCTTTAGACAAGTAGCACGCACGGTAACCTTCTCGGAGGTGCTGCCTCTCTATGGCGTACGAGAGGACAGGGTGCTCCACACCATGGGATTCAATCAGTGGTTGAAAAACTGGTGCAGAGCTCAGGGATTTGGCTTTACTGGGGACTGGGGGTCCATCTGGAGTGATGCAAGCCTTTATATGGTGCTCAGCATTGGCCCCCCCCATCTTGGGCCAGTAGAATCGAAATCGTACCAGGTCAAGAGTTCTGTCAATACCGAGGTGGCCCATGTGATTGTGGAGGGACCGCAGTACCAGATCTTTAAAGGCCGTGGGCAGGACCAGTTGCTGCTTGTCTACTCAACCACTGCGATCCACTCTCTCTCTTTCTATAACAACTGATTGTGTAACTTCAACCTGGGACCTTCTTTAAACAACAGGGAATTTTGCAAGTCGGGAACGCAACTGGGACACATCTTTCCCTGCATGCAGGGCATCAAGTGCTGGCTGAATCATAGGATCTTGGGATTGAGCCCACTGGATGCTGTCTTTGTCAAATTGAGGTAGTGCACTAATATCTAGAGCAGAGAAATGGCAAAAGGCAGCCGGTATGCAGGTATTGGGAGGGCCCAAGCAATCTACTAAACAGTCCACTGTGTCCATAGACATCTGTTCATCTCTATCAAACTTTTGACACAGTGCTCGGATATCGGGTTCAGACAACCTGACCCAATCACTCTTGGAGACTGGCCTTCCTGACAGGGCGTCAGCATCAATATGGTTCAGTCCTGGCCTGTATTCAACAGCATAATCATAGGTTGATAAAGCAGAGAGCCACTGGTTCCCAGTGGCGTCCAACTTAGCTGAAGTCTTTACATAGGTTAATGGGTTATTGTCAGTCTTCACCAATATCTTTGCCCCACAGAGGTACTCATGAAACTGCTCAACAATGGCCTATTTTAGGGTAAGGAACTCCAGCTTGTGCACAGGATAGTTTCGTTCTGACGGGGTCAAGCTCCTGCTGGCAAAAGCCACTGGTCTTGAACCATCCTCATGGTCTTGATACAGCAAAGCTTCTAGGCCCTGCAGACTAGCGTCTGTATGCAGCACATAGGGCTTGGTAGGGTCAACATAGGTGAGGATGGGGGCGTGGGTGAGCTGGTATATGACTTTGTGGAATGCTGCTTCACCTTCGGGTGTCCAGTGGGGCCCAAAAGGTTCACATGTTCAGAAGTATACTTTCTCAGGTTCTTTGACAGCCCTTTTCTTGTATTTACGGTTGGTAGGGGGGTAATCTTGGGTGAGATTCAGGAGCGGGCGAATCACCTTGGAATAGTCTTTCATGAACCTGCGGTAGTAGCCACAGAACCCCGGAAAACGTTGTAGTTCTTTCAAGTTATGGGCCTGGGACCAAGTAGTCAGTGACTCAACCTTACTGGGATCGGTCTCTATCCCTTCTGCAGTTACTATGTGCCCCACATACTTCACAGAGGTTTGAAAAAACTGGCACTTGTCAGTGGACAGCTTGAGGCCGAAGTCTTCCAATCGGTCTAGGACTTTAAACAGTCAGGTCTCATGCTCCTCTAATGTGCGTCTGAACACAATGACATCATCTAGGTATACTGGGCATTCCAGCAAGTTCATATCTCCCACCGCATGTTCCATCAGTCGCTGAAAGGTGGCCCGGGGCATCCGAAATCCCCTGTGGCATTCTCAGGAATTCGTAGAACCACAAAGGACAGATGAAGGTGGTTTTCTCACGGTCCTCTATGGCCATTGCAATCTGGCAATATCCGCTGCGAAGATCCAATACTGAGAACCATTTGCTCCCATTCAAGCAATCCAGGGCATCTTGTATATGGGGCATGATGTATTGATCTGGGACGGTCCGCCGGTTCAGGGTTCGATAATCAACACATATCCTCATCGACCCATTCTTCTTACACACAACCACAATGGGAGAGGCATATGGGCTCCTTGATTCCTGTAACACGCCAGCAGCGAGCATTTCCTGCAGGTGTCTCTTCACATCATTTATGTCCGCTGGGGCGAGGTGTCGGGATCTCTCTCGAAATGGCCGGTCATCATGCAGGCATATATGATGCTCGGCACCTTGGACACACCCCATGTCCCATTCTTTTAATGAAAAAAACACGTGGTCTCTTTGGGCGAGTTTCTTGCTAATCCTAGGCTTCCATTCAGCTGGCAGCAGGGAATCACCAAAGTCAAATAAGTCCGGGGTCACTTTCTCCTTTTGGCCAGAGTACTTGTTATTAGGTAATACTGCAGTGTCTGCACAGTGTACTGTAGCTAGAGTGCACCCTCTGTTTACCTAGACCTCCCAATCTGACATATTTCAAATCTGGACCATCACTTGTTGTGCATAGGCATGGGCATGGGCAGACAAGTTGCTGGGTTTAACCAATAATCCTTCTGGCAACTTTCCATTACCTGGTGCATCCAACGTTAATATTTTGTTCTTTACGTTTCTCTTTAGGCAGACTTCTCCATGGATTGTGCACTGGGCATTGGGGGCCAATACCAAGGAGTCAAATTCCTTTTTCCACACTATCCCCACTGGCTCATTTGGGTCCTCTTCATTGGGTTTCTGTTGTAAGTCATATGCCCTTTTTACTAAGGCTGGAATTCTTAGGGTTCGTCCAGTCAGTTGCCCTTGTTTCTCATGGCAGAGTTGTGCTAGTCTCCCAAACGTGGTCATTTGTTCCAATTAACAGGTGAACCCTATCATACAGTCCAGTGGGGGGGACACTAGGGCCAGTGTCTCTAGTTGCTCCTCTGCACCAGTTACAGTTGCAGAAAAAGACAACCAGAGGTGAACATATCCTAGGTAGGGATAAGACTTGTCGCTAAGCCCCCACACATGTAGACCTTCCAGAGATTGTAATGGCACATGAGATAAGTGTTTGTCATACCAGTCCTGAAATACAATGGTCACTTGTGACCCACTGTCAAGCACAGCCTGAGTAGGAATATCATTCACAGTCACAGTAGTCTTCGTTGAAGGGCCCACTATTTTGGACCAGTCTAGAGGGACAACAGCAGGGGCCTGGACAGACGATTTAGCCAAAGAGGGGTTTGAGTTAGGATTGCTGAAGCCTTCACTGTGGTCATCTCGTGCACCCCTTAACCACTGACTCATTTTCCATAGCTCTCGTTGAAGCCAGTTCACCACTTTCTCTAAGTCCTTCTGAGATCGGTATTCCCTCTTCATGTGGCCATCCTTGCCACAATTGTGACAAATGACAGGCTTTCAGGGCATCCTTGGGGAAAACTTAGCAGGGGATGCTGGAGCATCAATGGGAGAGTGTGATCTGACTTCTGCTGGTAGTGTACCATGTCTCAAAAGTTCCTTTAGGGTGGCAGTCAATTCCCTGAGCTCAGCCGAGAAGCCACCCTCGGTAGAGGATGCCTGAGGGTGCATCCCCACCCCCATAACAGTCACGTCCTGACAGGAGCCAGGGTCTCTGTCAGCAGGGGATACCTCAGCGAACGTACCCGGTTGTACTTTTCTGATTTCCTTCAGCAACTCCTCCCCACCACCATTTAGCTCACAGCAGGACACTCGTAGTGGTCTCCATTTCGGAAGGGCCTTCCAGTGCCATGATCACTTGGGCTGCACTCTCCCCATAAGTACAATCTCCCTCTTCACCTTCTACCTCCCAGAGTTTTTTCAAGTCACAGCAGTCAGATGGGTTACCTCTCCTATCCTGGAGCCTTAACTGGATGATCTGCAGTTTAGAATGCTTGGCATTTTGCAGTATATGCCCCAATCTCACACGGTTTAAATCACTGGCTGCTACCCCACCTTTTGGTAAGCTTTCTGCAGAGCTCTTTCTAGGCAAGTAACATACACAGACAAACTTTCCCCCTTCCATTGTTTGGTACCTTGGAACTTCCACATCAAAGTCTCCCCTGACTCAGTGCTCCCAAAATTGCCTTCAGGTACAGATAGGTACTTCTGAGCAGATGCATCAGGGTTCGTGGATCTCAAAAATTTAATGGCTTCAAGGGTGGGGCCCCTCAAACTTTCTATGATTCTTTTCCACTTCTCAGCCTCCGCACACTGCCACTCGGGTACCAAGGGGGCAACATAGTGGATCCAGGTCTCCCAGTCATCTTCCCCCTTGGGGATGGGGAGGGTGCCCGAGAAGATTCTCAGCCTTCGGTATGTAAACCCCCTACAAATGGGGGTTCCCAAAAGGCCTTCCTTGAGCTTGCCTACATGCTCACTTCCAGGCTGGTGTCCTGCGTTTTAGCAGTTTTAATGTGATTACCAGAGCCTGTATAGCCTCTGTGTACTGTCTCTTTAAGAGCTGCCTACTTTCAGTTATAAGTAACCTGAGAGGGAGCTTTGTTGAAAGATGTAACTATTTGCTAAAAATCATTTAGAGTGATAATGATAATGTAGTTTGTCTAACCTGCTTTCTTTGTAGCAAGGACTATTTTGTTTGTCTCCACTATCTTGGTCCTGGACTGCAAATTGGACCAATCATTTCTGGTGGGACCTAAAATGTAGCTAGACTACAGGAGCTGTCTGAAGTCAAAATCTGTAGGAATTGTAGTTTTAAACTTTTGCACCTTTTTGCAACTGAAGGGAGGGCTGTTGCTTTGACTGACAGCCAAATCAGCCAGCGAAACCTTTTATTTTTATCATGACCTTTTTTGTGGCCCGGCTGCGTCTCCGGCTTGGAGCATCCAGCCACCGCCCGCCCACCCGGGAGAACTGGGTAGCTCAGACTGCACCCAGGAGGATCAGGGACAGTCGTCTTGCCATCCCGCTGGAGGGCTGCCCTCTGCCTCAGCCAGCCAGGATAGCCCCGGACCCTCCCTGACAGGACTCTGCCAGAGTCCTCCAGGTGGCTCGGAGTGTGGCCATCAAGCTGCACGGTCGCGCCCAGCCATTTTCCTCCTGACTGGTCCCCCGGAATATGGACATGCAGTGACGTCCGGACACAGCATGCTGACATTCGCCACGTTCCCTCTCCAGTATCCCCCGCTCCAGTAGCGCACCCGAGCATCCCCAGGGGCCGCTACAGTGCGGCAGGATTCCCCAACCCACCCCAGGACCAGGAGAGAAGTCTACGGATGCTCAATCGCAGTCCTCCCCTGCCGACCCCCGACGACCCGGGCTCGTTCCCAAACCCAGGTCACCGGTGTGGCACATGGTGTGACGTCCAGTGCCTCAACCCTCAATGCCATTGGGCTGGCCACAACCAAACATTTTTGGATCTTGTGAAAGTCCCAGGCTGCTTGCAGCTTTCTGTTAGATCTAAGCTGGAAGCTAAAGAGGAAAGAGCTGAAGTGATTCTGAGCAGCAATCCTGAGTGGATTCGCATGGGAGAACTGTGAAAAGGCTGAGTTTTTGGCCTGTAAATCTGCCTGCTGCTCCTGAGAGGGAGAGAAGAGAATTATTTTGGACTAAATCCAAGTTTGTGTGACTAAAGTAAGCTACTGAAGTGGGCCAGACTCAACCTGAAGAAGACTGAAGATTTTGCTGAATGCGATCAGTCTGTCAGGAGTTCCAGCTACCCCTAAGCTCCTGGTATGTGCAGAGACTTTGCGATTGTGACCGGGGAGCGCTTTGCCTGGTACAGTAGATTTCCCATACATGTAAATGTGCTATGAGCTGCTAGTGGGTTGTGAGTTAGTTAACCACTGTGTGAACTGTGTTCTGCTTGCTGGAAGCTGTATCCAGCCCAAAACAGACTGCATCCGAATTTGTCTCCATGTGGTCTGGGCCTTGCCAGCCTGGTCCAGCCAGACTACCCACTGCACAGAGAAGCCATCAACAAGAGAACTGCCTGGGGATCAGCCCCCTGCTCCACGCTTGAACAGGAACGATGCCTCTGTGACTCATGTGGGCCCTGCTTCTCCTGGCATTCCAGATCAACCACCTGCAGTCTCGATTTTCATCCAGCCTGTGTCCAGTCTTGGGTATCGTGAGTAAATACCAGGGTAGCTCCCTGCAACAACAGCTTAATCTGAGTGTGTCATCTGATTGTCTTGTTGTTTTGTTTCCTTTATGAACTGAGCCCTCTGGCTCCGGATTACAAATATTGTGTACTGTGCATGCTGTGTTTTCCATCACAGGGCCCCAACCAGCTGCAACCGTGGGCAATGGTCCTAACTAGCCCATCTTTTCTCCACCTGGGTACCCAGAGGTGGACTGTGTGGGGGGACTCAAAGCACATGCATAACTGCTTGATTGATATAACCTTTAAGCTAATTAACCTGATTTTGCCCCTCCCTTGTTCACGTCCCCTGAATAAATCAGATCTAACTTTTTCTGTATGTAATCTGACTGTGGCTCCAATTTGTGCTCAAAGTTCTGTACTGTTGCTATTTGCTGTGCATAACCTTGTTTTACAGGAGGATCCCCAGGGTCAAGCCAGAGGAACCAGCCCTGGTAGTAAGTGCAAACAGTGTGGGTACTTGTGTGGTGTACCAGGGGTATTGTGAAAGTGATTATTGTACAGTGTTCAGGCCACTAGAGGGGAAAGAGGGGGGTTACAGTGTCCCAGAAGGCTGTGCCCAGGTTAGCTAGACCACTAACAACCTTGATCTCTGGGTGGAGGCACCCGTCTCAGAACTCAGGCCCCTCAACCTGCTACTAGCCAAGCAGGCAGGGGTAGTAGCCCTTGGGATAGCGCCACCTAGGGGTTACAGGTAGGTGTCATGACTAATGGTGGGTACAGATATAGGGGCCAGCAGTGGCACAGACACAGAAGGCTGGGCAGTAACAGGTGCTGGAGTGGGAGAGGGTGCTGGGAAAGGAACACCCCCAGGTGGCAATAATAGTTTCTTAAAGTCATCTGCAGTTTTCCCTTCCTCCAGCAACAACTTAGCAAATTTCTCCTCAAAAGTCTCAGATAATGGTGGGAGCTCATCCTCCCCCCAGAGTCTTTACTGTCTTTTGTCATCACTCTCCAGGCGGCTAGGGCCCCTTCTGAGGCAACAGTCTGAGGCACTTTAGAGCTGTCCTCCAGGTCCCAAGGGCTACTACCCCTGCCTGCTTGGCTAGTAGCAGGTTAAGGGGCCTGGGTAATGCAACGGGTGCCTCCACCCAGAGGTCAGGGTTGTTACTGGTCAAGCCAACCTGGGCACAGCCCTCCGGGACACTGTAACCCCCCTCTTTCCCTTCCAGTGGCCTGAACAATATACAATAATTACTTTCGCAATGACCCTTATTCACCAGGCAATTACGTACACTGTTTGAACTTACCACCAGGGCTGGTTCCTCTAGCTTGACCCTGGGGACCCCTGTAAAACAAGGTTAAGCACAGCAAATAGCAACAATACAATACTTTTGGCACAAACTGGAACCACAGTCAGGTTAAATGCAAACAAAGTTAAATCTGATTTATTCAGGGGACTTGAACAAGGGAGGGGGCATAATCAGGTTGATTTGCTTGAAAGCTATATTAATCAGACAGTTATGCATGCAGTTCAGAGTCCCTACACAGTCACACACTCTGGGTACCCAGGTTGGAAAACGGCGGGCTAGCCAGGAACATTGCAGCTGGTTGGGGCCCTGTGATGGAAGAAAGCAACATGCACAACACACACTATTTGTAATCCGGAGTCGGAGGGCTCAGTTCATGAAAGAAAAGGCAACAAGACAATCAGATGACAACACTTTTAGATTTAGCTGTTGTTGCAGGGAGCTACCCTGATGTTTACTCATGATACCCAATACTGGACACAGGCAGGATGAAATTGTGACTGCAGGTTGTTAAGCTGAAGTGCCCGGACAAGCAGGGCCCACACGAATCACCGAGGCGTTATTCCTGTTCAAGGCATTGAGCAGGGGGGCTGATCCCCAGGCCGATCTCTTGTTGATGACTTTCTCTGCACAGCAGGTATTCTGGCTGCGCCAGTGTAGCAGGGCCCAGGCAAATGGAAATGGATGCAGATTTAGTCCATAGAGCTGGATACAGCCTCCAGCAAGCAAAACACAGTTCAGACACACAGTGGGGAATCAAATCATGACCCACTATAAGCACACAGCACATTCACATGTAAGGAAATTCCACTGCACCAGGCAAATAGCTCTCCGGTCGAATTTACAGAGTCTCTGCACAATCCAGGAGTTCACAGGTAGCTGGAAGTCCTGACAGGCCAATCACATTCAGCAAATCTTCGGTCTTCTTCAGGTTAAAGCCTGGTCACAATTCAGTGGCTTAATTTGCTCTCCAAATTCAAATTCAGTCTGAAAAAAAAAAACACAAGTTCCCTCTCAGGAACAGCAGGCAGGCATGCAGGCCAAACTCAGGCCTTTCCACAGTTCTCCCACGCGAATCCACTATGGCTTGCTGCTTGAACTATCTCAAGCTGTTACTTCTTCACTTCCCAACTCAGATCTAACTGAAACTGCAAGCAGTGTGGGACTTTCCCCAAGATCCAAAAGGTTTGGTTGGCTGATCTGTCTGTCAGTCACAACAAGGGTTCCCCCTCCAGGTTATTTTAGGTGCCAAAAGCCCAAAACTACAATTCCTACAAGTTTTGGCCCCACCAAGCCCCTGTAGGCAGGCTCCATTTCAGAGTCCCAAATGTACTTATTGGCCCATTCTGACAGTCCAGGACCAAGATGATGGAAACAAACAAAACTGTCCATGCTGTAAAGAAGGCAGGTTGGAACAAACTGCAATATTATTACTACTCTAATGATTAACAAACAAGTACGTCTTCTAACAGGGCTCCCTCTTAGATTAATTATGGCTGCAATCCAGGCAGCTCTTAACGAGACGGTACACAGAGGCTGTACAGGCACTCTCTGGTAATACATTTAAACTGCTAAAACGCAGGACACCAGCCTGGCAGTGAGCATTTAAGCAAGCCCAAGGAAGAATTTTCAGGAACCCCCATTTATAGGGGGTTACACTTGTAGCAGGGTTTCCATTCATTTCTCCACCACTGAAGTAAGAATGACCGGCCTATAATTGCTAGCCTCCTCTGTGCTGCTACTCTTATGAAGAGGGACCACATCAACTCTCCTTCAGTCCTCTGGAACCATGCCTGTTTCCAGTAAGCTGTTGAATAAGGCTATCAGTGGAGCAGCTAGCACCTCCCTGAGTTTCTCTAGAACTCTCATATGTATCCTGTCTGGTCCCATAGCTTTGTCCACCTTCAGAGCTGCAAGTCCCTTCTGGACTATTCCTTCTGAAAATGGCCTTGTATCCACCACCCCCATTCCTTTTCTTCCCTAGTGGTCCATCCCTCCCTCCCTTCACTGTGAAGACTGAGCAGAAATACCTATTAAGGATGTCTGCTTTTTCTTGGTCCTCTTCTACAGTTCCACCCCCTCTCCCCCGCCTTTCTAATCCTCACTATCCCTCTCCTTGCTTTCCTCTTCTCATTTGTGCATCTGAGGAAAGTCTTATTCCCCTTAGTGACCCCTTTATTCTTTCCTCAGTCTGTGCCTTTGTTCCCCTCACCACCTTGCCTGCTTCTCTCTGCCTAACTAGATATACCTCTCCATCCTCCTCCCTCTGTGTTCCTTATATCCCCTGAAAGCTACCCTTTTTTCCTATATCACTTTTGCCACACCCTTAGAGAACCATTACGGTCTCTTTTTCCTTCTGCTTTTACTCACTTCCTTCATGCAAAATTAGTTGCTTTAGTGATACCCTCTCTTATTTGTGCTCACTGTGCCTCCACTCCTCCCTGGCAATCCTCTTCCTTGAGGCAGTTTCTGAGGCGGTCCACCAACACATCATAATGATTTTATAATCCTGACACTGGCATGTATTTATCACTATTATTATGTAATGGTGCTCACAACTCTGATATCATTAATTGTATGGATTACTGGCATGTTCAGTTTATAATGCAATAAAAATAAAGTTAAAAAAAAAAATCCATGTTTCTGAAGTCCAAAACCCTCGTCCTCATGTGGTTAGCCTCTGTTCCTGTCTTAATGTTAACTACACTGTACCATGATCACTGGTACCCAGGGGACTGCACTGTGTGACATGTAGAATTCTGTCCCAGTTTGTAAGCACCAGGTCCAGCACTGCCCCATCCCTAGTGGGTTCTGTGATTAGCTGCCTATGAAAAGACCCTTGTAGGGAGTCCAGGATGGCCTTAGGTGTCAGCGTGGCTCAGTTGGTAGCACATCTGCCTCTGGACCAGAAGGTCGTGGGTTCTCGTCCCACACCAGGATTGGACTTGCACCTAAAAATCGCTAGCATCCGAAAGCAGTATTGGGGGGTGCTGTACTGCTGGGGTGTGCCGTCCTTCGGATGAGACGTTAAACCGAGGTCCTTTCTGCCCATCCTGGTGTTGTCCTGGTGGGTGTCCAGGTGGAAGTAAAAGAACCCAGGGCACTCTTCTCAGAAGAGTAGGGAACATTCCCGGTGTCCTGGCCAATATTCCCCTTCCCATAAAACCAGTTCATGCAATTATCCAGGCTGTGTGTGGGTGTTGATGTGCGAAATGGCCGCCACCACACATTCAGTCACTTCACTACCAGTCTAGCATTGCTTGTAAAGTGCTTTGGATGTATGAAAAGCGCTATATAAATGCTGATTCTTCTTCTTCTTACTCCTTGTGGAAGCTACTACTGGAAGGCTCCACTCCATATCTGGCAGACTAAAGTCACCAACTAGCAGCACCTCCCTCTTACTTGCAATTTTGATGATGGCTTTCCCAAGTGCTTTTTCCAACTTCTCCTGTGCTGGAGGCCTGTACACTACTACGGTACAGATAGTGACCCAGAAGTCTATCTCCATGGTGACCCACAGCACCTCCAGGCCTTCCTTTTCTTCATGGTACCCCTTTACCTCCATGGCCTTGATTTCCTCCTCACCATTCCTTGACTCCTTCAATCTTTTATACTCCCTTACTTGGGTTTTAACCCTCCTTTGTTCTGTCTTGTCCTCATCCCTGCCTTTCTGCTTCCCCCTCTCCTAGGGGACTTTTCTCCCCCCCCCCAAGCTCTCCCTCCCTGCTGCACCGTCATGTGGGGGAGGCAATTGTTGCCTTCCTCCAGTTAGTTTAAATGCTCATCAAAGTAGCATTTAAACCTCCCACCAAGATCTGTGGTTCCCTTCCTGGAAAGGTGTCAGCTGTCTCCATTATAGAGATCCATATTCTCCCAGGCTGCCCCCTCCCACCAGTCCCCAATGTAGAGAAGCCCTCCTCCATGCCTTCAATCATTCTTTAAATGCCCTGGTGTGGTGTATTCTTGCATCTCCCCGGCCATATACAGTTAACATCTCAGAAAAAGCCACCATCTTTTCTGCTTAAAGCCCCCCGAACTTCCTGAACTTACCCTGCACTATGTCTACCATGTCCCTTGCCAGGTCATTTGTCCCCAGGTGGACAATGATATCTAGCTCCCTCCCATCTTCTGGTGCTCTAGCGATCCGCTGGATACACTTCCATCCCTCCAAGTCAAAGCACCAGGAAGGCACTTCACCTCCCTTTTCCTCACCTCCCCACTCCCAAATTTATCCCCCTAACTGTAGAGACCTACACCAGTTGCTGCTTCCTCCTTTGCATAAGGCGTCTTCCCCTCTCCTTGGGGCCTCTACATCTGAGGATTCCCACTTCTTCCCTTCCCAGTGTGATGGGTGCCAGCTCTCAGCTATCCTGTTTCTCCAGAATAGGGAAGAAATTCCACAGTGGTATAGGCTGAGGAGCATGCACCCTTCCTATGATCCTCACCCTCCAGGAGCCCACCAAGGTCCTTCCATTCTGCCTCTGCCTAGGCATCCTTTGGGAGAGTGGTGGCAGACCTGGTGGCCCCTGAGTGGGGCAGAAAGTCCTCTGTACCCTTGCCAGTTCAGTCCAGAGTCCAGGAACCTCTGCCCTTAACCCAGAGAGGTGAGTACAAATGGGACAGCACCTCAGTCTCCATAAGGTCTCCTGGAAGACTGCAGCCCCACACCCATTGCACAGCACTGCTCCTATAAATGTATCCATCTTTTCTTTTGCCTAGTGTCTCTGTCTTCTGGGTCCAACAGTTGATGCTCATCAGTCACAGTTTCCTTTGATGACTCAGCTTCCTTTCCTTTCCTTTCCTTTCCTTTCACCAGGAAAAATATACTGAGCTAACAGCTCATGTCCAGATGTGTCCAGGAGGGAAGAGGATGTGATGAGTGCAGTACTGTAATCAGTTTCATCGATAATGTTACAATTATAAAGCAATAATAATTAAAGTAAAAAGTACTATGTAGTAGACAATTGAGAGGAAGCGCAAAGTAAATATTGCAAAACATAGCATATAGATAGCATATCGATAGCAACAGTTTAGCAAAGTGCAACTGTCAGCAAAATTAGGGTGGGAAGAGAGAGATTACGAGTACAATGGGGGACAAGTCAGAGGGAGAAGTGGAACAATAAACCAGGGCAGTAGGGGGAGGGAGGAGCATTGGGATTAGCCTAGGATCAGTGACAACCGCAGAAGTGAGGTAGTGGAGTCACAGAGGAGGGATTTTAGTGATAGAAAAGAGGGAGCTCTCATTGTCTTCCTTCTCAGCAGGTGCCTCATGCTGTGTCTTCTCTGCTCTGAGCACACATCTCTTTCTTTGTTAAAAGTAGCCCGTCGGTAAGTGGAGCTGGCCTAGCTGAACTCAGAAACTCATCTGGACTCTGTTACATGCCCAAAGCAACCTGATTTTATTAATATTCCAAAGTTCCCATTCACCGATATAACAGTCAGTCACTTTACCACTTTGCTGTTTGCCTGTTTTCGTGGCTCAGTTGCCTAATCCAAGTAAGCACCACCTGTTGGAACAGTTGCCCCTAGCCTGAGGAGTGTTAAAAATGTATAGAGTGGTAGTTTTCTAGTACTTCCCATGGTGTGTTACCTACTTGTTCCCTGGACCCCTGGATCAGCATAGTTTTTTTAAAATAAGATCACCCCTAGCTGGGATAACAGAATGGAAAAATGTACTGATCCTGGCCAAATTAGTTGAGGCACCAAAATTCAGGACACTCTTGTCTGCACTTATGAGCGTAGTGGATTAGGCAATTGAGCTGCGATGATGGACATAGAACGGTGAAATAATTGTCTGATTCAATCTGCAGACATCTGAAACATTTAAAACATGGTGCCTGAAATAATAACATAGCTTGTTATGTACTTTGACCACATTTGGGAGTAGGTGACTTGAACCACGAAAATGGACAAACAGCAAAGCGGTAAAGTGACTGGTTTTTACTCTGCAGAATATTAATTTTGCTTTTGTGCCTTCAAGAATTTGGTAGTATAGTCACTGTGGTTTTGAATTTATATATTGGTGAATGGGAACTTTGAAGCATTAATAAAATCAGGTTGCTTAGAATATATGAGTTCAGATAAATTTCTGGGTGCAGCTAGGCCACCTCCACTTGTGTGCAGCTACCTTTAAGAATGGAATTTCCCTGTTATTTTGTGCCAGACTATCTTGAGTTTTAGAGCACAACATGTTTTCTTTTCACACAACTCGTCAGCCAGGTCAGTTACTAGTTTGAGCCTTCTATGATGTCAGCTCTGATGATTGTCTCCGATATGGCTGTAGCGAAGATAAATGCTCTTCCTTTCCGAGGCATTCCTGATACAGTATGCTGAGGTTGACCTCTCCATGTCCCCATGAGCTGTATAACTCCTCTGATGCTAGAGTGAGCTCTATATTTGGCTTCCTCTTGAACCATGACCATGACTCAATGTTTTGCATTAAAACTGGTCTTGTGTGATGTCACAGACTGAACAAGCAGCTAGTAGCACTGCACTAGACCCACCCGTCGAATAAACCTTCTAAAAATAGACTATTTCACACAAATATGTTCACTAGTGCCTGGCGGAGGAAAGAAGGACAATTGGTGCACCAGATCTAGACTGCGGAGCAAAAATTTGGAACAAGATGTAGGTAGATTGCAATCTTTCAGTTCAGACAGCAGCCGGAGTGAATCTCTCGCCAGCAGCAAGGGTCATGGATATGATACAGACACTGAGGCAAAAAAGTTAACTCTGAGCTACTTCGAAATACTTTCAAAAGAAATTCAGGACTCCAGAGAGGACAATAAACAAGAATTTTGAAAATTTTACCAAAAGCTGATAAAAGTCGAGCACAGAGTTGAGGCTGCTGATGGGAGGGTGAATCTAATAGAGGACAGTGCCATTCAGCTGGGGGAAGTCATGGAGTCCTTGAAGCACCATCCTGCTGCTCTGCAAGAAAAATGCACCGATTCGGATAGCAGATCGCACAGAGATAATTTGTGTTTATGTGAACTGCCTGAAGGTACAGAAACTGGCTTCATGCCTGATTGTTTTTTTTGTACGATCTTCTAAAAGATGTTTGAGTCTTCCTAGCTGACTATGCACTGAATATTGAGTGACTTCATGGGGCCTTGAAACCTAGGTCAAATGACCCACAAACTAGACCACGCTCTATCATTATGAAATTTAATAGTTATAAGGTGAAAGGAGATACATTAAGAAGGACTTGGCAGAAGAAGGATATTAAATATCAAGGGGCACGTTTCCTATTTGACAAGGACTATCCCCTCAAAATACAGAGACAGCGCATGGTCTGTAGGGCTATTATTAAGTTTCTGAGGGACAAACAAATAAACTTTCACACCCCATTCCCAGCAAAACTCTGATGTTTTGGCCGGTCTGGTGGCACTGAGGGTTGAGGTGCTGGACACCACACCTCGTGCCATGCCAGTGACCTGGGTTCAGGAGTGAGCTCAGGTTGCCAGGGGTCAGCAGGGGAGGGAGAGGATTGACTGTCCGACTGACTGCTCTTCTTTCCCAGGGTGGGGGATCGGGTGTTCCACTCTCTGGCTGACACTTGCTGGAGGCTGGGTGCCAGCATTGGAGATTGGGAAGCAAGGAGCATGGCTACATAGCACGTGCGCGCCTCCACATGCACGTGCATACGGTGCTGCAACGTGGGTGATAAATGGAGGAAAAAGGAAAACTGTAGGCTCCATGAAGCCCTGCCTGCCAGTAAACTCCCTGCTCTGTTGCCAGATCGCCGAAGCCCCAGTCTGAATTGTGAATCTTGGGTGGGGGTAGGACGGCATCCCCTTCCTGGCCCCGCCATGGGGTGATAAAATCTGTAGAAGTGGAGCTTGGTGGTTCCCATGGCCAGATTAATGGATGTGGGGGCCCTACTCCAAGTCATATTTTGTGGCCCCGTGGGGCCCCTAAATGCCAACATTCCACTCTTCTGCAGCAACGACCAGGGTACTCAGGCAGGATGTGGTTAATAATTCTATGTGTTATGCCACTTGACTTGACAGGTCACATGCCCTTGATTATAAACAACACAATTCAGAATGACCAATTACTGCACAAAGAAACATTTTATCAGTACAATATTAACATTTTGTAAATTTTCACTTTTTAGTTACCTTTAACTCGTCTTGTTTTTCCTTTGCCACTACTGTACCTTGTAACTGTTTTTGTTGTTATTAAGTATGGATCCTCTTTTCTTCCCTCCCCTGAGACACACCTGGACATTAGACTTCAATTAGTGTGCCCTGCCTGCCCAGATATCAAATTCAAATTCCACATAAATAAATGAATAAAAATGGGGATTGTAGCTGCCACAATCTCCCTGCACATGCCTCCTTGAATACCTGTTCTGTCTGCCAAAATCAAAAAAACTAAAGCATGTATTGAAGCAGTTAGTGGGGCTCACAGCTCCCTCCCATTATTTCCTCGCTCAAGACTCCTTCGAGCTCTAAACCTGAGACATGCTCAAGCTCCTTGCCTCCGCAATGCATCTGCCACAATCACCCTCTGTGCAGCTACCTTTGTCATGAATTCTATCTGTTCCCCACTGTCTCCTCTCCTCCATCTCCATTGTCATGTGTAGTTTTATTGTCATCTTAAAAGTTGCTTTGCTGCCAATGCTGAGTTGCCACATCCTTGCCCCTACTCCAAGTCATTGATGCCAAAGCAGCTAAACAGAGTTGTGCCAAAAAGACTGAGCCTTAAGAACCCTGCAGGTGTTGACTGCAGTCAATTCAGAAATTAAGTTTCCTAGAGCAACCTGTTGCAACTTCCCAGTAATGTATATGACTCAAATCAAACAAAGACAAAACTGTGCCAGCAAGAGCAAGTCACACAAGTTAGTTCCCCTCAGATGACTTATTAGCATCCCATGGTCCACTCAGTGCCAAACTCAAATCTTATTAAAGACTCAGTACACTACTCAGGTTACTGAATACTCACAGACAGACCATGACCAGAGGCAACCACAGCTTAGTTTGTTTCTCCAATGCAATAAAACTAGTTATTTCTGCAGCACAAATGACTTGGACACTGCAGCACGCAGAAAACTAGTCAACACAACATACCTGGTGTGGCCTGACTGTTGTGAATGTGACTTTGATGAGTCCAGTCTGTCCTCTTGATTGTTTTCTCAAGATCACACAGGCAGTGGTGACACGACTCAGCCTTGCAGTGTGGCCTGGCATGGGAGGACTCCTCATAGTCACAGCAGGACCAAAGGCCAAACTAGCAGCAGCACTGACTGACCCTGGCTAGTGGCTATACTGAAAACACCAGCAGCATGTGAGGCTGCACTGAAGCCAAATCTGACTCCGGGTGACCTCCCCGTGGCCTACTTTTGTGTCTTTAGACAGAAGATTCTTCTTCTTCTTTGATAGACAAGACCAGCCATCGGCATTGATGACTGACCGCCACAGCTTTCTCTCGTTCTCCTCCTCCTCTACTCCTCGTTACTGCTTGGCCACATGTCCTGATGCCATGCACATGCACACACTGATTCCAGCTCCCCAGTAGCCACACCTCCAGAGGACCTCTGATGGACATGATTGGTTGCGTGTGGTGGGGTCAGGGTGGAGCAGAGGTGAAGCTGGAGCAGCCATCAGAGAAACTGAGAGGCTCACTTGCTCAGAACAGTTGCGGGGGAGGGTCATCATTCACCAGGCTGACTCAGTGAGGTGGGGGGGGGGGCTGACTGACTCCAAGGAGGGGGCTGTTTTTTGGGCAGTTCGGCCTGTCAACAGTTGTCCAGTACAGCCAGAATAAAGAAAGTAGCTGTAAATAAGTTAACAGTGGGGGCCCTCCTGAACCTTGGGGCCCTATGCCATGGCGTAATTAGCATACAGGTTAATCCAGCCATGGTGGTTCCAGAGGAACAGCAGGCGGATGTGGGTGGCAGGGACAGGGCGGAGCTAGCCACCTACAATACACCACGGAGGGGATAAAATGTGTGTTAAAAAAAACTCTTGGAGTTTTTGGGGAGGAGGGAGTCACCATATACCAGACGTTGGAGGCTGCGAGAAAGGCACTACAGTAAAAGGGATTCAAGGTCCCCACCTCCATGGATGGACCACCACAGAAGAGAAAGGCCCAATCCATGGACTGGCAGACTATGAGAACCCAAAGAGCATGCACCTCAGGCCGACTGGGCACCCCAGAAGCAATCCAGCAGCTTCAGAAAATGCTTCAAGGTCTGCAAAAAAAGCTCATCAAGAGGTACCACCGAGGTGGAGCAAGTGACCTGATTTTATGTCAGCCAAGTGCTGTTTTTCACATCTCCCAGGCAGACTGGTTGATCTGATTATATATTCTTTACTAAGATCATTTCAATATTGATTCTGGACAGACTTATTGGTCCATGAAGCACAAAGTAGTGCATGGTTTATTTTCATTAATTTTACTTTCTTCAGGACTAATCCACTGGTGCCACTTCTTATGCTGTAACCATTCCCCTCCACGTCACTATTTTCTTTTTTTCACTCCTTCAGGTTTAAGGGATTAATTTAATTTTGGCAGCATTTTTAGCCCCCTGGTATGTCACCCAAGACAGATTCTCCGATGTTTCCCACTACATTAGGCATGCTGCTTTATGTAGCTTGCCCTGGAGGTTGGAGGGCTGCTGGGCATGGGGTCTCAGACAGGCACCACAGCATAGTGATTATAGGGCACTGTGGATTCAGACTGGGAAACTGGTCTGCTACCAGCATCCCCTTAAGTACCTTGTTTCCTGAATTGCATATGCCATGCCACCCTGGGCCTGCTCCTCCTGTGGCCTATTACTTCCTACACTTCCTGGGACTGACAGCATGGTAGCACAGGAGAGAGGTGAAATCATACCTCCCTTATTAAGAAAGGGGTTTGACACTGGCTGGATAGAACTGATGTGCTTTATCATTGGCGTCCTCCAACACAGATGACCTAGAGGTTCTATGATGTGGCCCTGGAATGACATTTATTTTTTGGTGTGCATTCCATCCTCCTGCACCGTATGCTTAATGCATCAAGTTTATTATACAGTGTGCTCAATAAGGAGGCGGGGAGCAGCAGGGACGGCTTGGAGACAATATGTATGTACTAACATACATTGTGGGAAGAGCTGTGATACTTGGGGAGTGATTGAGGGACTGCTGTTCAGTTTTTAAACGTGTCTAAGTGTTTGTGGTACTGGAGCCCTACTCCCTTTGAGATAGAAAGTAGGAAGAGAGCGAGGTAGGTCTGTCAGTGATAGACAGAACTACGAAAGCATAGTTGTCTGTGTTTTTCACCACCCGGGACATCTTTGCACTGTGCCTTGGCCTCGCATGAGAGGCATAGGCACGGAGGGCATAAATTACATTTTAAAGTGCTGACAGTTGTTCGAGGGATTCACGACCCCCACAGGCACTTCTGGGTCATCTAGTCCCATATCTCGTGGCCCTGCTGTGAGCAGGTGAGCATTATTGTGCTAACATACATTGTGGGAAGAGCTGTGATACTTGGGGAGTGATTGAGGGACTGTTGTTCAGTTTTTCAATGTGTCTAAGTGTCTGTGGCAGTGAAGCCCTACTCTCTTTGAGACAGGAAGTAGGAAGAGAGCGCGTTAGTTCTGTCAGTGATAGACAGAACTACAAAAGCTCCAGTTGTCTGTGTTTTTCACCACCTGGGACATCTTTGCACTGTGCCTTGGCCTCGCATGAGAGGCAGACGCACGGAGGGCATGAATTACATTTTAAAGCGCTGACAGGTGTTTAAGGGATTCATAACCCCCACAGGCACTTACGGGTCATTTAGCCCATATCTAAATTTAAAATTTAAATATCTAGTGGCCCTGCTGCGAGCAGGGCAAGCAGGAGCTGGAACTAAACATCACCAATAATTTACAAGGCCCAAACCTACCATGAGGCAGTGTGCCAGGTGCGGTATGTACACAGAGGGAGATGATACTCTGGGGTTTATATGTGACAATTGTAGCTTAATAGAGGTGCTGCAAGCTGAAATTGCTGCTCTATAGCATAAAGTGAGGGTACAGGCCGAGATCTCTGTGCTGGAACAGTTTATTGACACAGCAACAAATGATTTATCTATGTCAGAACAGCCCTCATCATCTAATATTCCAACACCCCCAGTTGAAGCCCCTGATGAGTCTGGCAATAAAAATGACTGGTATATAGTGCATAAATCATCTAAGGGAAGAGGGAATACAGGGGGCTCTTCCAATATATTAACCCCTAATAAAATTTGTGCCCTAGTAGCTGACCGTGATCTTAATGAAGTAAGTGAGCCCACACTACTAGACGATCAAAAAACAAACAGTGGTACTCCACTGAGCTCCCATGATACAGTCAACCCTGTCATACCAACACATGCTAAAGAAGCACCAAGGGATGTCTTCATTATAGATGATTCAGTGCTTAGGTATACTGACCAAGTGATCTGCAGAAATAGGAAAGAAAACACCACTGTTTCTATATTGCCTGGGGCTGGTATTGGGGATATACAGAATTTACTTCCTGGTCTGCTTGAAAACACGCATAAACCAGTAACAGTTTTACATGTAGGAGTTAATGATGAGGGCAAGAGAAGTCTCATTGAGATACAGCAGGACTTCAAGTTAGTTGGGGAGGTGCTTACAACCAGAGGATGTGAACTGGTTATTTCTGGCATCTTACCAGTTCCCCAGGTGGGATGGTAACAATATGAGGACATCAGACATTTAAATGGGTGGCTCAAGCATTGGTGTTTTAGGGAAGGGTTTACCTATATGGATCACTGGGAGGATTTCCAGGCACCACACAGTTTTGCGCAGGATGGATTACACCTTAACAGGCAGGGAAAACGGGTCTTTGCAAGAAAACTAATGCAGTTTATTGACACTTATTTAAACTTGAAGTAAGGAGGGACATGGGGGCCACTAAAAGAAATACAGTACACAACTCAGAGTCCAACTGGAACTTTCTTGTACTAAATGCTAGAAGCCTAAACAACAAAATGGATGAACTGAAGTTGAAATTATACAATTCAAACATCTTCATATGTGCCATTACAGAGACTTGGTAGTGAGCAGAAGACACCTGGGACAAACAAATATCGGGCTATACCTTATATAATAAGGATAGGACTCACACCAAGGGAGGAGGGGTGGTGCTATATGTTCTTGATAGTATAGTGTCAGCAAATATGGCAAATATGTTATAACTGAGTATCTTTATTTTTTCTTTTAGTTGTTTTGGTTGTTTATTGTGCATTCTTTTACTACCTCTTTATGTATGTTGACCCTCATCCTTTGACGTGGAACCTTTGTAAACGAGCAGTTTCTGCTCAAAGGTATTTGTAATCCGAGAATTTAATAAATAAAAATAAATAAATAAATAAATATTGACTGTACTGCATGGGGCAATTCTGAAATTTTGTGGATTAAAGTTACCTCCCCCTATGCTCATCTAAGATCAGTATAGAAGTGGTATATAGACCGCCAACTAGCCCCGTCCAACATGATAGCCTACTATTAGATTTCATCAAATACATCACACGGCAGGACAGTGTTATCCTACTAGAAGATTTTAATTTCCCAGGTGTAAACTGGGATACATTGCAAACGGACTCCCAGGTAGAGACTAGTTATCTGGAGGCCTTTCTGTTAGCAGGACTAGAACAATTGGTCTGGGAAAATACTAGGGGTAATCATGTCCTGGATTTGGTACTGAGTAATATGACAGAAAATATTCAAAATTGTACGGTGGAGGTTCCCCTGAGTACTAACGACCATTCTGTGATTCGTTTTAAGTATATAGGGGTCAGGGAAATCAACACAGGTAGCACTATAATTCACAACTACAATATGGCAGACTTCAGTACAATAAAAGAAGAATTGGACAAATGGAACTGGGTGAAAGAATTTGAAAACCTAACATTACACAATATGTGGGATAGGTTTAGTGCCAAACTTAATAAACTGGTTCAAACCTATATACCTGTCACCAGTAAATATAATAAATCCAGGAGAGCCCTTCCCTTATGGCTTACCCCCACAGTTAAAAAAATAATAAAAACAAAAAAACAGGGCATATAGTAGGGTTAAACAGAGTGGTGATAACGGATCTTGGGAAGCGTATAAACACAGCTTGGAGGAAGCAGAGAGAACTATTGCCAAGGCTGAAAGTAAATATGAATACAAGCTAGCAACAAAAGCATAGGGCAATTATAAGTCCTTCGATGCTTACATTAATAACAAAAGGGGAGCTGGTAGAACGATTGGTCCATTGAAAGATAATGCTGGGAAACTAATAACAGGGAACAAGGACATGGCAGGTCAGTTCAATTGTTATTTTTCCTTCGTCTTTATGTAACCCCCTACAAATGGGGGTTCCCAAAAAGTCTTCCTTGAGCTTACCTAAATGCTCACTGCCAGGCTGGTGTCCTGCGTTTTAGCATTTTAACTGTGATTACCAGAGCTTGTATAGCCTCTGTGTACTGTCTCTTTAAGAACTGCCTAATTGCAGTTTAAGTAATCTGAGATAGAGCGCTGTTGAAAGATGTAACTATTTGCTGAAAACCATTTAGAATGGTAATGATAATGTAGTTTGTCTAACTTGCTTTCTTTGTAGCAAGGATTGTTTTGTTTGTCTCCACTATCTTGGTCCTGGACTGCAAATTGAACCAATCAGTTTCGGTGGGACCTAAAATGTAGCCGGACTACAGGAGCTGTCTGAATTCAAAATCTATAGGAACTGTGGTTTGAGTTTTGCACCTTTTGCAACTGAAGGGGAGCTGTTGCTTTGACTGACAGCCAAATCAGCCAACCAAATCTTTGGATCTTGGGAAGTCCCGGCTGCTTACAGTTTTTCAGTTTGAACTAAGCTGGAAGCTGAGCAAGAAGGAGCTGAAGTGTTTCTGAGCAGCTATCCTGAGTGGATTCACATGGGAGAACTCTGAAAAGGCTACATTTTTGGCCTGCATGCCGGTGTGCTGCTCCTGAGAGGGAGAGAAGAGAATTATTTTGGACTAAATCCAAGTTTGTGTGACTAAAGTAAGCTTCTGAAGTGGGCTGGGCTCAACCTGAAGAAGACCGAATATTTTTGCTGAATGCGATCGGCTTGTCAAGAGTTCTAGCTACCCCTAAGCTCCCGGTGTGTGCAGACCTTGCGATTGTGCCCGGGGAACGCTTTGCCTGGTACAGTAGAATTCCCATACATATAAATGTGGTATGAGCTGCTAGTGGGTTGTGAGTTAGTTCCCCACTGTGTGAACTGTGTTCTGATTGCTGGAAGCTGTATCCAGCCCAAAACAGACTGCATCTGAATTTGTCTTCATGTGGTCTGGGCCTTGTCAGCCTGACCCAGCCAGACTTTCCACTGCACAGAGAAACCATCGACGAGAGACCTGCCTGGGGATCAGCCCCCTGCTCCATGCTTGAACAGGAATGATGCCTCTGTGACTTGTGTGAGCCCTGCTTCTGCTGACATTCCAGATCAACCACCTGCAGTCTCAATTTTCGTCCAGCCTGTGTCCAGTCTTGGGTATTGTTAGTAAATAGCAGGGTAGTTCCCTACAACAACAGCTTAATCTGAGTGTGTCATCTGATTGTCTTGTTGTTTCGTTTCCTTTACGAACTGAGCCCTCTGGCTCTGGATTACAAATATTGTGTACTGTGCAGGTTGTGTTTTCCATCACAAGGCCACAACCAGCTGCAACCCCAGGCAACTGCCCTGGCTAGCCCATCTCTTTTCTACTTGGGTACCCAGAGGTGGACTGTGTGGGGGAGGACTCAAAGCGTATGCATAACTGCCTGATTGATATAACCTTTAAGCTAATTAACCTGATTTTGCCCCTCCCTTGTTCAAGTCCTCTGAATAAATCAGATCTAACTTTTTCTGCATGTAATCTGACTGTGGTTCCAGTTTGTGCTCAAAGTACTGTACTGTTGCTATTTGCTGTGCTTAACCTTGTTTTACGGGTCCCTAGGGTCGAGCCAGAGGAACCAGCCCTGGTGGTGGGTGCAAACAGTGTGGGTACTTGTGTGGTGTACCAGGGGTATTGTGAAAGTGATTATTGTACAGTGTTCAGGCCACTAGAGGGGAAAGAGGGGGGGCTACAGTGTCCCAGAGGGCTGTGCCCAGGTTAGCTTGACCACTACCAACCCTGATCTCCGGGTGGAGGCACCCATTTCAGAACTCAGGCCCCTTAACCTGCTGCTAGCCAAGCAGGCAGGGGTAGTAGCCCTTGGGATAACGCTACCTAGGGGTTACATCTTGGAGGCTCACCGCTGGGATTTTGTGTCTTCTAGTGGTCGAAACTATGAATTATTGTCAAACATAAATGGCTACCCCAACAGAAGTGGCTGTACACCAGTTGGTGGGGAGGTGTACTGGGCAGGAGATCGACCCCCAAAATGCTATACTTATCCTGGATATTCCCCTGCGTACCAATAAGGACACTGTAGAGGGAGTACTTTCCAAGGTTGAATGTTTACAGAACCCTGTGGTGGTAGGTCAACAGGTTAATCTGCTCACACAAAGTTTCATGGCGTTAGTAGAGTGTAAGGACCCAGTAGACAGTTCCAAAGTGCCACAGACTATCACCCCCAAAGGAGCCCTCACTGCCTGGAGAGTGATAACTAAAGACAGTAAAGACCCCTGGGAGAATGAGCCCCCCCACACTATCTGAGACTTTTGAGGAGAAATTTGCTAAGTTGTTGCTGGAAGAAGGGAAAACTGTGGAGGACTTAAAGAAACTATTCCTGCCACTTGGGAGTGTTCCTCCCCCAACACCCCCTCCCGCTCCAGCACCCGTTATTGCCCCTCCTTCTGCGCCCATGCTGATGCTGGCTCCTATGTCTGTACCTGCCATTAGTCATGACTCTTACCGAAGGTTGAGAATCTTCTTCGGCACCCTCCCCACCCCCCAAGGGGAGGATGATTGGGAGACCTGGATAGATTGTGTTGCTCCTTTGGTACCTGAATGGCAGTGTGCAGAGGCTGAGAAACAGAAAAGGATCATAGAAAGTTTGAGGGGTCCCACCCTAGACGCCATTAAATATCTGAGGTCCACAAACCCTGATGCATCTGCCCAGAAGTACCTATCTGCACTCAAAGGCAATTTTGGGAGCATTGAGTCAGGGGAGAACTTGATGTGGAAATTTTGAGGAACAAAACAATGGCCAGGGGAAAGTTTGTCTGCATATGTTACTCGTCTGGAAAGAGCACTGCAAAAGGCTTACCGAAAAGGTGGGGTAGCCGCCAGTGACTTAAACCATGTGAGGTTGGGGCACATAGTGCAACATGTAAAACATTCTAAATTGCAGCTTCTTCAATTAAGGCTCCCAGATAGAAGGGGTAATCCACCGGACTATTGTGACTTGATAAAAGAACTCTGGGAGGTTGAAGATAAAGAGGGGGATTGTAATTCTAGGGTGAGTGCAGCCCAAGTGATCACGGCATCGGAAGGCCCTTCCGAAGTGGGAACCAGTGAGGGTGTGCCACCATGGGATGGACTGCTGAGGGAGTTCAGGGAAACAAACAACAGCCTCTTTATGAAGGCTGCTCCTGCAAGTACAGGCACCGACCCTTATCCAACTGCATCTGCTATGGGGGTTGGGGTGTCCACCTATGCATCTTCTGCTGACAGCAGCTTGAAACTCGATGCCTTGACTGTGGAAGTAAGTGAATTGACGAGATGTCTCCACATGTTCGCCACACAGCAGACAGAGATGGCACCAAGGTTTTCAGTTGGTAGTACTACCACCCCAGCTCCCAGTGTGATGCCTCGACCACCCCAAATCCCAGAAAACATATTTTGCCATAATTGTGGGAAGGATGGGCACATGAAGAGAGAATACCGGTCCACAAAAGACCTAGATAAAATTGTATACAGGCTTCAAGGAGAGCTTCGGAGAACGAATCAGCAGTCAAGGAGTACCCAAAATGACTGCAGTGAGGGTCCAAGAAGTAGTAATTCAAATCCCTATGTGGCTAAATCATCTCTCCAGGCCCCTGCTGCTGTCCCTCCAGATTGGTCCAAAATAGTCAGCCCTTCAATGGAGACTATGGTGGCTGTGAATGGTATTCCTACTTGAGCTGTGCTGGACAGTGGGTCACAAGTGACCATTGTATTTAAGGACTGGTATGACGAACACTCATCTGCTGTGCCCTTACAATCCTTGGAAGGCCTACATGTGCGGGGGCTGAACGACAAGTCTTATCCCTACCTAGGATATGTCCGCCTCTGGTTGTCATTTCCTGCAGCTGTAACTGGTTTAGAGGAGCAAGTCGAGACACTGGCCTTAGTGTGTCCCTCTACTGGACTGTATGATGGGGTTCCCCTGTTAATTGGGACCAATGCCCATATGTTTGGGAGACTGGCACAAGAACCGGTAGGGGTTGTGTGGAAGAAGGATCCCAATTCAGTGGTACTGGCCCCTAACGCCCAGTTTACAGTTCGAGGGGAGGTCCGCCTCTGCAGAGATGTCAAGAACAAAATACTGATGTTGGACGCACCAGGCGATGGAAAATTGCCGGAAGGATTATTGGTTAAGCCCAGCATCTTGCCAGCTTGTGCTTATGCCTGTGCATGACAAGTGATGGTTCAGATTCATTATGTGTCAGATCGGGAGATCCGGGTGAACAGAGGATGCACCCTAGCTACGGTACACTGCGCAGACACTGCAGTGTTGCCCAGCAACAAGCAGCCCGGGACTTCCCCAAGATCCAAAAAATTTGGTTGGCTGATGTGGCTGTCAGTCAAAGCAACAGCTCCCCCTTCAGTTGCAAAAAAAGGCACAAAAACGCAAACCACAGTTCCTATAGATTTTGAATTCAGACAGCTCCTGTAGTCCGCTACATTTTAGGTCCCACCAGAACTGATTGGTCCAATTTGCAGTCCAGGACCAAGATAGTGGAGACAAACAAAACAATCCTTGCTACAAAGAAAGCAGGTTAGACAAACTACATTATCATTATCACTCTAAATGATTTTCAGCAAATAGTTACATATTTCAACAGAGCTCCCTCTCAGGTTACTTATAACTGAAAGTAGGCAGCTCTTAAAGAGGCAGTACACAGAGGCTATACAAGCTCTGGTAATCACATTTAAACTGCTAAAATGCTGGACACCAGCCTGGCAGTGAGCATTTAGGCAAGCTCAAGGAAGACTTTTTGGGAACCCCCATTTGTAGGGGAGTTACATTTAATATAGGCCCAAAAGCTTCAGACTCAAATATCAAACTACAAGGGATTTTAGGCCCACAAATTGAGGCTCAAGATGTGAGGAAAAGGTTCAAAAATCTGAATCAAAATAAGGCACAGGGTCCAGACAGTCTACATCCCAGACTTCTTAAAGAACTTGCAGATAGCTTGGCAGGGCCTGTTACATTTATATTTCAACAATCCCTGGATACAGGCCAGGTCATGGAGATATGGAGACAGGCAACGGTAATTCCAGTACACAAAAAAGGCTCAAGACAGGAGGTCGGTAGTTATAGGCCAATTAGTCTGACTTCGGTTCTCGGAAAAGTACTCGAGGGCATGGTCAAGGACATGATCATGAGCAATATCGAGCTGGGGGGGGGCGAAGGATGAGACAAAGCACGGATTTACTAAGGGCAGATCATGCCAAACTAACCTACTTGAATTTTACGGTAAAGTTAGTAAAGCATTAGACGAAGGTAGCTCGGTGGATGTTGTGTTTCTGGATTTCGCCAAGGCCTTTGACAAGGTCCCCCCATGAGCAACTGATTGAAACCCTTAATGAACTGGGAGTACAGTACAGCCAAAAATAGCTAGCTGGATTAGGGATTGGCTGATGGGGAGAAAGTAAAGGGTATGTGTACTGGATGAATTGTCAGATTGTGCAGATGTGACTAGCGTGGTCTCCCAGGGATCAGTATTGGGACCCTGCTTTTTTAACTTATACATCTCCATAATGAGGACAAAAGCTGACATCTGGCTTTTCAGATTTGCAGATGATACGCACCTGGGTTTCCCGGTAAACAACCAGTCTGATGCGGCAATACTACAGGAAGCATTAGGGGAGCTAGAGACTTAGGCACTATTTAACATCGAGAAGTGCATAGTGATGCACTTGGGGCCTGAATTAGATTACACACTGGCCGGGCAGGTGCTCAGATTAGTGCATGATGAGCGAGACCTGGAGATCAGGGTTAGCAATAACCTTAAATTCTAGCTACATTGTAAACGGGATTAGTGGAATCCAGAGTTGCATCCATAGACACATTAAGAGCAGGAAAAAGGGAGGCTTTGCTCCCTCTCTATACCTCTTTGGTATGGCCCGACACCGAGTATTGTGCACAGTTTTGGCTCCTGGAAATAAGGGCGATATTAGAGCCCTGGAGAAAGTTCAGAGAAGGGCGACTTGAAGAATCAAAGACGTCCAGGGGTTAGACTATGAAGAAAGACTGAAAGAACTGGACCTGTATACCTTAGAATATCGCAGATTGAGGGGGGATATGTGCCTGATCTTTCAGGGCTCTGTCAAATCAACATCTGTGGGAACAGTTGGGCCTCACCCACAGAGACCAGATTTACAATACGAGGGCCCATCCCCTATAGCTAAAAGGTGATAGGTACAACACGCATGTACGAAAGCACTGGTTCTCAGTGAGAGTAGTTAAAATCTGGAATGAACTACATATTGAGGTGGTAGGTAGCAAAACTAAGGAGGCATTCAAGCATACTCTTGACCACATTATGACTAGTAAAAACATTACTGGATATCCGTAGATTTCTATAAGCGAGCTATAATGGACTTCAGTCTTTACGGAGCTCAGAGTAACCTATGAAATATGTTTTGCAACTGTTTGGTCCTTGTACTGTCTACAAGTAGCTTTCTTACTTCTTACTCCAGGAGTCCTTTAGCATCAGTAACTTTAAGCAGCTAGCTGACCAGGTAGTACTGCCCCGGAGGTGTGGTTTATGCTAATTAGTCAGCATCAGCCAATCAGGAGAGACTTTGGGGGTATGCTGAGGAGAGACCAGAATTTTTTCTCCGCTGACTGAACAATACTGCCACTGAGGTGTTCCACTCAATTAGCCAAGAAAACAAGTTTTCTTGAACTTTTGTGGTAAAACTTTTCAGTTTATTTTTCTTTTACTGTGCTGAGTATATTTTAGTTGTTTTATTGCGGTTCTTCTCTGTTCCTGGAACTGCATTTATCGATCGGTTCCGTGGTTCCTCCGCGGTTCCCTCCTTTATTTTCTTTATTTTATTTTAACCATGTTTGTGTATTTTGATGGTTCCTTTTAAACCTTTTATCATGGTTCCTTTTTTTCTTCAGGAACTGCGATTTTAAGGCTTTTTTTTTTAACTTCAGAAATAACAGTTCTTTACCGCGAGGGAACCGACTTCATTCCATTACTAACAGTAGCAGAACCATTGAATTTAAAATGGTTTCTGTCGGCATGTCAGAAATCCCAAAAAAGAGGACTGGACCCACAGGTCGTAAAAATGCCCAAATTGTCACAGGACTGTGGCCAAAGCTGACACCCATAATCTGTGCTTAAAGTGTTTGGGTTCAAACCGTTACTGTTCACTTTGATCAACATTTTGTTCCAAAACCTTGAGAAACAGAGCAAAGAGGCTTAGAGAGATGGCTGAGGAAGGGTCTGCTTCAGTCTCAAAAAGGCCCAGGCTGATCGATGAGGGGCCTTCAAAAAATTCTAACGGGTGCTGATGAAGCATCCACTAGCTCTAAGCCCAAAAGAGGCACAGATGAAGTGTCTTCAAGAGAAAAAATAATAAATCAAAACCAAGAGCTTCCAAAGGGGCTGATGAAGTGCCTTTAAAAATAAAAAGAATAGGGGCAATGATGAAGTGCCTGGATCTAAAAGGAAGCCAGATTCTGCCACAGATAAAGTGGCACCAAAAAAAGTGTGTAAAGAAAAATTGCCTCCTGTCCATCCTGGTAATGGTAAGGGTGATCAGGCAGGGGGTAAGAAACATAAAGAGAAGTGTAAGCACACACAGGCTGACAGTCTCCCTGATTTTTAGAAGGAGCTGCCCTCGGCTGAAAATATGGCAAAGGTTTGGCATGTTTTCCAGACCTTACAAGGCATGGGGGTCTATTTTTTCTGCCCTGTCAAGCAAATACCCTTCTGCAGCCTCCTCTGATGCAGGGGCCTATGGGGGTGGTGATGAGGATGATTATTATGATGCTCCAGTCAATCTCTCAAGAGTTTCTCCCATGGAGCCTGACATTTCCCCTGATCCCTATTTTGGTGCATTCCCTTCGGATCAGGAGGAAAATTTCTCTATGCTAACTTTCCTCCAGCACCTGGTGGATACTCTGGACATACCCTGCCAGCCAGGAGTCTAACCAGGAGGAAGAGAAGGATGACAATTACAGGGAAATGAAAGATCTTACTTTGAGAGGATTCCTGCAGTAGGTCTTCACATATAGGACTGTGCACCCTGGCATCAGGTTTGAACGGCAAACTTGTAGCTAGCAATCATCAGCGGGGACCACCCCCCGATGTCAGGTGATGTGACATCAGCCCGACTATAAAAGGAGTGGTCCCATGTCCGCCCTCCAGTTCTTTCCCACCGTCGCTTCAGTTCGTTCGACAGATGCAGTAGAACAGCGATCAGTCACCTGCTTGGTATTTAATGATTTTCATCTTATTCTCTGAATTTTTCGAATGTGTGTATGTCGTTTTGTCTTAAGAGAAAGTGCTCCAAGTGCAGCGCCCAAATCTCACATGGGGACGACCACTCCCTCTGCCTCCTCTGCCTGGGGCCTAAGCATAACTCGGCTAAGTGTGCTAGTTGCCAAAGGTTCAAACAAGCCACACAGACCCGAAGCATGCAGACCCTCGAGGCCCACCTTCTGACCCAACAGCTGACTTCAATGGAAAAGGAGCTTCAGGAGCTTAGGGAGAGGTTGTCATCTCTGGCCCCAGAAAAAAGAAAGAAAAAGAAGGACAAGGAGAAGCGCCGGGAGAGAAGCCCATCACCACAAGGGAGACCCTCCACTTCCAGAACCGTTAGTACCACTCTTACGGGCACTTCATCCGCTTCTGCGGGCCAGACGCCTTCTCCCCCTCCTGCCAAGGTGTGCAGGCAGCTGGGTGTTGCCTCTCTCGAGGTATCTGTTAGTTCTCCCACTCGCAGCACCGCCGATAAGTCGCCCTGTTGCCCTGCCGCTGGGCACCCAGCCCAGACCGATAAGCCTGACTGTGGTCCTTCTTCTGCAGCTAGCCCGGTCATGACTGATAAGCCGAACGATGGACCCTCTGTTGACTGCACAGCTGCATCTACTCTCCCGTTGGGCTCCCTTGAGGACCCTGACGCCGGAACGAGTGTGCTCATGGGGACACTTCATCCCTGCCGGTCTCTCCCCCCAGGAATTCGTCACCTGTTCCCGACCTTTCCCTTCCGTCGGGATCACTCCCAGATCTGTCGTTGGGGTCTCTTCTAGAGTTTCCCCCTTTGCCTGGTTCTTTACCACCACCGGTTACCCCTCCTCCTAGGGGCCCATCGCTGGACCGGGATCTTTTAGGTATGGAGCCTCTCCTTTGGGACCCTCGGGCCCTACGCCTCATGCCTTGCCACTGCCCAGCAGCCCTTTGGTGCCTGCTCTGGCTGGGCCTTCAGCTCCTCCTGTGGGACCCTCTGGTGGTTTCCCAGGGCCTGACCCCCATGTTCTGTGCTAGGCGGCCCTCCGCTGGACTCTTCTCATCTGACGCCGGGCCTGGTGCTTCCGACGCCGGGCTATCCGATGCCCAGATACCCGACGCCTGGATACTTGACATCTGGATATCTGCCATTAGGTTATCCCTCAGGGTCTGCAGGGTACCAATACCCCTACTGGCATCATCCTGCTTACCAGCTCTTGGCCGGGTATCTCAGGTACCAGCCTCCTCCTCCTCCACCACTGCCGCCTGATCTCGAATCTGTCCCAGCTTGGTGGCAGGATGCTAGGACACAACTCCTTACAGAACTTAGGTAGTCCCAGCCGCTTGGAGGAATTCCTGTACCCAGAGCACCACCTCCTCCTCCAGTTCCTTTGGGATTTGCTATGGGTTCTCTGCCAGTGGGCGACACCGGGATGGATCCTTCCCTTCCCAGTGATTCGGAGCCTTCAGATTCGGATTCCAATGTCGACCTCTCTGAACCTCGTTCACCAGTCAAACTTCATCCAAAAGAATCCCCCAAATTCCCCCCCCAGAGGGTCCTTCTTTTGGGGATCTCTTGAGAACTATTCAAACTGCAGGGGACTGGCCATCCAAGGAGATAGATCTTCAGCAAAAAAGAACATTTGGACTTGTCCCCCCTTGGATGGGCCCGCACGAGGATCTAGTTGCTACAATATGGCAACAGCCCTCTTCTATCCCGGCTGTTTCCAGGAAGGCTGACAGAACCTACTTCCCCCCCGAAGGGATCTCTCATATGACTTCACACCCAAAAGCTGACTCTATGGTCATCATGGCCGCGGATGACCACTCAGCTCAACCTAAACAATTGAGTTCCTCTCCACCAGACAAGGACTCAAGACAGCATGACCAGTTTGATAGGAAAATCTACTCGTCCACCTCCTGCGCCATCCAGTCGCTGAACTACGTGTCCCACATGGTGGCTTTTCAGAAGTCCTCTCTCACAGAACTGGAGAGGGACCTTCAGGACATCCCTGATGAAAACCTCAGGGCTAAACTGCTGGACAAAGTTTGCATGAGTAAATCTTCCATCCATCACGCACTCTGGGCCACTTATGATTCTGTGGACTCTGTGGCTTGGGCTGTGGCCTCGGGAATCTGCCTTCCGCACCTAGCATGGCTGCACCTCACAGGTTTGGCACAGGATGCTCAGTCATCCCTTTTAGACGTACCTTTCAGGGGTTCCATCCTCTTTGGCTGCGACGCAAAATACATTATTACAGGGCTGCAAGAGAGCAATAGGTCTCTTAGAGACATATGCTCCATGTATCAGATGGATCAAAAGAAACAGCCCTTTTGTCACCAGAGAAGATGGAACAAGAACCAGAACAAGCGTCAAGGTAAAAGACACACCATTGGCTCTGGAGTCCAAGCTCCTCAGGCTAAGTTTGCCAAAGCAGCCTCAGGAACTAAAGCTCCACTCCTCTTGGCATCCTGACTCATTTTCCCTCCTCCCGCTCCCTCTGTTCCCCTCGGAGGAACTGGTAGGAGGGAGGTTCGATCTCCACCTGGAGGGGTGGAAGTCTGTCACCGCAGATGTATGGGTTCTTCAGCTCATACAAAGAGGTCACTCTATCGAGTTTCCTGGAGATTCCACCTTCAGACCCTCTGGGAAGGTCCTTTTACCCATCAGGTCAGATCCCCATTGTCCACCAAGAGATCTAGGCCCTGCTACAAAAGTGGCCATAAAACGCGTCCCTTCAAATCAACTAGGAAGGGAATTCTACTCTCATTTCTTCCTAGTCCCAGAAAAGATGGGGGATCTGTGACCTATCCTAGATCTCAGCATGCTCAACCTCTTTGTGGAGTACAAGAAGTTCCGCATACTGACTCTTCAGGGACTCCTACCCCTGCTCCTGTCAAACACATGGCTGTGCTCCCTGGATATGCATGATGCTTATCTTCATATCCCCATCCTCCCTGCCCACCGCCGCTTCCTTCAATTCTCCTTCGGGGAGAACCATTTCCAATTCAAGGCACTTCCCTTTGGCCTGTCCTCAGCGCCCCGGGTTTTCACCAAGTAACTAGCGGTGGTAGCGGCATTTCTCCGCCGCAGGGACATACATGTGTTCCCATACTTGCACGATTGGCTGTTTTCAGACCCATCCCTGGACAGCCTGAAGGAGTCTCTCTCCTTCACTCTGGATCTGTTTGCCCAGCTGGGCATCTTGGTCAATCTCCCCAAGTCTCAGCTAGTACCCTCTCAGTGCCTCCAATTTATTGGAGCGGCACTGGATACAGTACAGAGCATGGCCTTCTTACCATTGGATCGAGCAGAGACCTTGGCTTCTCAGGCCACCTTGGTGGCCAAACTCAATGGACCCCAGCGCACTCAGTGCTCCATTCCTACCATTCCCCCTGGCCAGACTGCACATGAGGGTTACCCAGTGGTCTCTTCGAGTCCAGTGGGATCAACAATCGGACGACATGAACCGACTGGTCATGATCTCCAACAGCCTTCAGAAAGACCTCCTCTGGTGGCAGGACTTCACCAACTTGTTGGTGGGAGCCCCCTTCCACTCTTTGGCTCCCTCCCAGACCCTCACCTCGGATGCCTCCGATATGGGTTGGGGAGCCCATTTGGGGGATCACAGAACTCAAGATTCATGGTCTCCTCAGGAGCAACTTCTTCACATCAACATCCTGGAGAACAGAGCAGTCTTCTACGCTGTCCAGGCCTTCCAGCCATTACTCCTTCCGGGAACACTTCTGATCCAGACAGACAACATGGTGACTGTCTGGTACCTCAGCAAACAGGGAGGTACCTGATCATACTCTCTTTGCAGGAAAGCAATGACAGTATGGTATTGGGCTATTCAGCACGGCCTGTTTCTGACAGCAATCCACGTACTAAGCGTGCACAATGTCCTGGCAGACAGTCTCAGCCAATCAGTAGCCAGGGCTCACGAGTGGGAACTAAAGCAGGAGGTAGTCGAAGACCTGTTTCTTTGGTGGGGTCGGCCAGACCTAGATCTGTTCACCTCCCCATTCAACACAAAACCACCCAACTTTTGCTCGCTCGTTCCCAGGCATGGTGCTTTCTGGTGAGATGCACTGTCTCTCTCTTGGACAGGGAGGTTTCTATATGCATTTCCTCCATTTCCTCTCATTCAGAATGTTCTTTTGAAGCTCCAGGCAGAAGGAGCCCACTTGGTTCTGATTGCCCCTCTGTGGCCCCGGCAGATTTGGTTCCCGCTGTTACAACAACTAGTTCTAGAACCGCCGGTCCTTCTGCCACTGTCTCAAGACCTTCTGTCTCAGAAGCAGGGCACCCTGGTCCATCCAAGTCCTCAGTGTCTCCATCTTCATGCATGGCACCAGTGGGCATAGCGGTTTCTCGCTATTGAGTTTCTTCTCAGGTTGCTTAAGTCCTCATGGAAGCCAGAAAACCCTCTACCAGATCCACCTACGCCATGAAGTGGAAGATATTTTATATCTGGGCAACAGCCAAATGCTTGGACCTTTTTTCTTGCTCAGCCTCCCAGGTGTTAGAGTACCTCTCACATCTTTCTGAGTTGGGCCTTAGTTACTCCTCTGTTAAGGTCCATCTTTCTGCAGTGTCGGCCTACCACCTTCCGGTGGAAGGCAAAACCCTAGCACAACTAGAGGTTTCCAAAACTTTCCTGAGGGGTATCCTTCACATCAAACCCCTGTTCTCCCTGGGATCTTAATTTTATGTTGGAGAAACTTACTTTGTCCCCTTTTGAACCAGCAGCAAATTGTTATATGCGCTTCCTGTCCTGGAAGACACAGTTTTTGGTTGCAGTTACTTCAGCTCGAAGGGTCTCAGAGCTCCAGGCCTTTTTTTTTTGTTGCAGAGAGCCTTATCTGATTTTCCACAAGGACTGGGTGGTCCTGAGGACTAATTCTTCTTTTCTTCCAAAAGTGGTTTCGGAGACGACTCTCAGCCAGAGTGTTGAACTGCCGGTCTGTTTTCCTCAGCATTCCAACAGGGGGGGAATATCTTTTGCACACCTTGGATGTGCATCAGATTTTGAGGTACTATACCTCCTGGACTAAGGAGGTTAGAAAGTCGAATCAACTCTTTGTGGCTTTTTCCTCCCAGTGCCTGGGCAAGGCCATCTCTGAACAGACTATTTCTAGGTGGCTGGCTAACTGTATTCACTACACTTACCAGAAATACAGAAAAACCCTTCTGGGGGCGGTTAAATGCCACTCCACCAGAAGCGTGGCCACTTCTACCACTTTTTTCAGGAATGTGTCCACTGTGGAGATCTGTGCAGCGGCCACTTGGTCTTCCGTCCACACCTTCACTAAGCACTACAGTCTGGACATTGCCTCTAGGCATTGAGCTGGTTTCAGCCTTGCAGTTTTGCAAAGTCTTCTGTCTTAAGGCAGATCCTTAGTTGGCAGACATCTTCCTCCTCCTGGAAACTCGTCTCCGATTCCTTCTTTTTGTTAGACTGCTTGGAATTCAGTCCTGTATGTGAAGACCTACTGCATGAACCCTCTCGAAGTAAGATATAGCAGTTACATAAGAACTTACCATAACAGTAGATCTTCAAGAGAGGTTCCCGCAGTAGGTCTAGTTTCCCACCCACCTTCCCCCAACTCCTGGAAATCTTCCTTTTTTATTTTATTCTGTCTAGTCCCCAGGTCTAGCCAGGGCACAGGGTCCCAGGAGTTGTTACTCCTTTCTTTCTGCTATCCTCTCTCTAGGTCTCTGGTGGAAAAGAACTGGAGGGCTGGCATGGGACCGTCCCTTTTATAGTCAGGCTGTCATTGCGCCACCTGATGTTGGGCGGCGGTCCTCACTGATGTTTGCTAGCTATAAATTTGCCATTTGAACCTGACGCTAAGGGGGCGCAGTCCTATATGTGAAGACCTACTGCAGGAACCTCTCTCGAAGATCTACTGTTACAGTAAGTTCTTACATAACTGCTATGTCTCCCTCCTCCTAAAAAGATGGTTCTTCCAGTTTACAAAGCTTTAAGGAGAAACACCATGAAGCTGTTGCAGACTCCATCTTCTTTACCTGGGGTTGATAAAAAATACTGCTCTCCAGAGCAGACACTGATTTTTTGTCTGTCCACCATGAGGGTGTAGTGCAGCAAGCTGCATGTGATAAAGCTGGAGTGCCTTTGTCTTCCTTGCCTCCAGATACAGACTCTAGGTAAATAGATTATACTGCAAAGAAAACTTACACTTCTGCTTCTTTGCTTCTCTGCCTGTCTTCCTATTTGGCCTATACAGCCAAATACCAGGAGGCTTTGTGGAATTCGGTTCTGGCCATTGCTCAATCAGAGTCTGAGTCTAAGGTCCAGGACTTAATTGAAACTGCTAAGACTGACCTGGAAGCAACTAAGTACCAGTTCCATATGGCAGATGATAACGATTATGCTGCATCTAGCGTTATGGCCCAGGCCATTTCTCTCAGAAGGTTTGCCTGGCTGAGGAACATCAGTTTGACACAGGATACCCAGTCTAAAGCTCTGGACTTCCCCAGTGACAAAAATCTTCTATTCGACTCCAGGGCAGAAGAGTACTTGAGAAAGGTGGATGAGTCTCGGCCCAAGTCAGGCAGAAGAAGAGTTTTTTTCCCCAAGCCTTATTACCCCATCTTCACCCTCAGTACAACTACTCTCAGACAAAAGGGTACTATAGGGGAAGGGGCAGAAGAGGCCCAAGAAAACTAGCCAGTACCCAGGCCCCTGCATCTCAGTCTAAGCCCTGACTTCAGTGCCTTGGCCGCCTCCCCTCCACCAGTAGAGTACAGGCTCTCCCACTACCTCCAAGCTTGGACCCACATAACTCCAGACAAGTGGGTCTTGGAATTAGTGGAAAAGGGCCTGCCTCTTCACTTCAAAAAGATGTCAGCTTTAAAGGGTTCTCTATTTTCAAAACCCTTAACACCATCAGAAAAACTCCTGCTGGAGCTGGAGGTTAACAACCTTCTGGCATCAGAGGTGGTGGAAAGAGTGCCAGCCTTGTAGAAAAACAAAGGCATTTATTCTAGGTACTTCCTCACCCAAAAGAAAACCAGGGAGTGGCGACCTATCCTAGACCTCAGGTATCCCAACAGACACTTCTTGAAACCAAAATTCAGGTTGATGACACTAAAAATTGTCATTCAGTCTTTACAACAGGGAGACCGGCTAGTCTCTCTGGATCTCAAGGATGCCTGTTTTCATATCCCTATAAGGCAGTCCCCCAGAAAATTCCTGAGGTTCAGGCTTCCTTCACAGCATTATTAACTCACAGCAATGCCCTTCGGTCTAACATCCGTGCCAAGGGTATTTATCAAAAGTCTGGCTGTCGTGGCAGCACATCTCAGAAAACAGGGGGTTTCAGTGTAACCCTGCCTGGACAACTGGCTGATAGTAGGGAAAACCCCAGGTCAGGTCCAGGGGTTCCTGCTGATCACAAAAAGAACTGTGCTCTCTTTGGGTTTCCTCATAAACCTAAAGATCTCACTTAGAGCCAACCCATCTCCTAACATTTATAGGAGCACAGTTGGACACAAAGTAGTGCAGGGCCTTCTTGCCACCAGAAAGAATTCAGAATTTCCTAGTAGTGGCAAACGCTTTCACCCTGGGCCAACCAAGGCCGGTCAGACACTTCCTAAAACTCCTGGGACACATGGCATTCATGACTGCTGTAGTCCCAGGAGTCAGGTACTGGATGAGGGACATACAGTATCACTTACACTCCCACTGGTCCCAAAAGAGCAATGCTCTGTCCAAACTTATACCAACGACACAGAATGTTCTTCAAGCTCTGTGCTGGTGTAAGGACAGCACCAACCTGTCTGTAGGTGTTCCTTTCCAGATCTCCCTCCTACAAAAACCATCACTACAGATGCTTCCCTGCTAGGATGGAAAGCACATCTGGACAATTCCTGTGTTAGAAGCACTTGGACCCAAAGCAGTCAAGGGCACACATCAATCTTCTAGAACTCAGGGCCATTTATCTGGCACTAAAATCCTTTGCTCCTCACATCAAAGGCCACTCGGTGCAGGTCCGGACAGACAACACCACTGCCATGTTCTACATAAACAAACAGGGTGGCACAAGGTCGGGAGTCCTCTGTACAGAGGCCATGAAGATTTGGACCTTGGCATTTTCCCTCAAGGTGACTGTATCAGCCATTCACCTTCCGCGCAAAGACAATACCCTGGCAGATGCCCTAAGCCAGGGACATAGTGGGTGGTGCCTAAACAAGCAGGTGCTAGCTACACTGTTCAGGAGATGGGGAACCCCAGAAATAGACCTGTTTGCCTCTCCCTCAATCACCAGCTTCCTCTCTTCTGCTGCAGGCCACCAGTCATGGGAACTCTCCCAACAAATGCCATGGTGTTGGACTGGTCAGGGAAGTTTCTTCCCTCCATTTCCTCTCATTTTCAAGGTCCTGCGAAAACTCGGGTTCCAACCAGCACTAATGATTCTGGTGGCTCCAGATTGGCCAAGGCAATTTTGGTATCCCCTACTGTTAACATTTCACACAGCAGGCCCATTCGCCTTCCCCTCAGCCACTCACTCCTGACCCTTCTCCACTCAGGGGTGACTTACCCAGACCTGCGGTCTCTTCACCTCAAAGCTTGGCTGTTGAGGAGTTAGAGTTTCCTGCTTCTCAGTACTCAGAACCGGTCGTTAAGATCCTGAGGATGGCAAAAAAGCCTAATATGAAAAAGACTTATGCAGCCATATGGAAGAGGTTTTCCATCTGGTGTAAGGGCAAGAAGACTAGTCCCTTCTCAGCCTCTGACACCACTATGTTGAACTATCTGATTCATCTCCAGGCCTCAGGCTTGAGGCCCTCTTCACTCAAACTACATTTGGCTGCTATTTCAGCCTACCTATCAGTAGGAAAGCCAAAATCTGTTTACTCCCAGCCGGTGTTCAAACAGTTTTTCAAAGGCCTGTCACACCTTCAGCCTACTGTTAGGGAACTTGTTCCTCCTTGGAGCCTTGATCTGTGTATAGTCAAGCTCATGGAGTCTCCCTTTGAGCCCATGGCTACAGCCCACCTCAAGTATGTTACCTGGAAGACTGTCTTCCTGGTAGCCATTAATTCTGAGGATTTCAGAGTTGCAAGCTCTCTGTACTGAGCCCAACTATTTTATTCCCCACAGGTATAAGGTTGAGCTCAGGACAAACAGGAAATTTATGCCCAAGGCGGTATCTGAGTTCCACCTTAACCAGTTCATTACCCTACCTGAAAAGTCAACTCCTGGGGAACAGAAACTCCATAGCCTGGATGTCAAGAGAGCTCTGTTCTACTATTTGGAATGCACTAAACAGATTAGGGGTGCTTCTACCCAACTATTCCTTACCTGTGGGGAAGTGGGTAGAGGTGGACCAGCCACCAAGAGAACTATTTCTCATTGGATAGCCTCTTGCATTCGTTTCTGCTATGGTAAAGCTGGCAAACAGCCCCCTGAGGGCCTCAGAGCCCACTCTACCAGGGGCTTAGCTGCCTCGGTGGCAGCCGCTAGGGACATCCCTTTGCTGGATGTCTGCAAAGCAGCCACTCGGAAGACTGTACACACATTCACTAAGCACTACTGCCTAGATGTACAGTCTAGATCTGATGCCAAATTTGGAAGGGTGGTGCTACAGAGCCAATTTCCTAAGTAGGTCCTCTGCCCTCCTCCCAACTGCACTGCTTGTAGTCTGCTTAAAGTTACAGATGCTAAAGGACCCCTGGGATAAGAAGAAAAAATTACTCACCGTAGTAATCTTCTTTCTTTCAAGTTGTCCTTTAGCATCAGTAAGCTCCCGCCCTTCCTCCCCTGACAACCTGACTTCAGAGGTCTCTGCCTTTATCTTCTACCAGATTTGCTAGTGTAACCCCCCTACAAATTGGGGTTTACTATAATGTCTTCCTGGGCTCCTTAATGCTCCCTGTTAGGCTGCTGCCCTGTCTTAAGTAGTTCTATTTATGTGAGAGTGCTATATTGAGCTACTGCGCCTGTCTCTTTAAAAGCATACCTGATCTGTATTTAGAAATTAGTCTGGGCTGGGTCCGATTGATTTAAGGCTTGCGACTGGCCAGACAGTGTGTTATTTTGCTCCATTCTGCAGTCGCTACTTGAGCAGAGGGAGCTCTCATAGGAACTGTGATTGTTTACTCCTTATTTGCTGTTATAGTAAAGATAGAAAAGTTTATTTTATTTTTTATTTATTTATTGAAATGTTTCACCAGGAAGGTACACTGAACAACAAGTTGCTCGTCTTCCGGTGCGACCTGGGGGGGTACAATTGGATGAAGAATTAGATACACAGTTTAACATTTAAAATATACAAGAAATTAAACGTTCAATTACATTTGTAACAAGACAGTTAAAAACTATCATAAATAATCATTGTCACATTTGTAACATAACATACAATTAAATATATCATACCTATGAACTATGAATTTAATTACAAGTGGCATATCTGAGGAACATAGTACATAGTGGTGAAGGGAGATGGAGGCTGGGGTAGTGGAAGGTTAACAGGTGATGTGAGTCATGGAGAGGAGCAGAGGCATAGGAGGACAGTTGAGGGTTAAAGCAGGAGCAGTTAAATGAGAGAAAGTTATATAAGGCAGAGGCAAGGAAGTGGGAGGAGGAGGAGGAGTGCCATATTTGGGGGAGGTTCCAGGTTTGCAGGAAATGGGTAAAGCCTGATTGACTGATTAGAGTGGTACGATGGGGACCAACAAAGTGCGAGTGTCAGAGGATCTGAGGGAATGGGAGGGGGGAGGGGGAAGACAGTAAGCATGAGAGGTAGGAGGGAAGTTCTCCTAACCAAAATTTAGAAGTGAGTTTGGCACAATGAGTGAGGTGCCTGTTGGCAAGCGGAGGAAGGGAAATGGTGTGGTAGAGGTCACAGTGATGAGTGCGTGATGGAGCATCAAGAGCAAATCGACAGAAGGAGTTAAATAGAGTGTCCAATCTGGTTAGGGAGGATTTGGGAGCGGCAACATAGACTACTTCACAGTAGTCAAAAATTGGGAGGATCATCTTCTGGACTAGTTCACGTCGCACTGTAGGACGGATGCAACTACGGTTCCTGAATAAGTCACCAAGCTTGGGAAGCAATTTTTTCCAGATGGCGTCAGTGTGGCCCGAAAAGTCGAGATGTTGGTCCAACCAAACCCCAAGGTATCCGAATGAGGAGGTGTCCTTTAATATTGTCCCATCAAGGGTATGGAAAGATGGTAAAGGGTGGAGCCTAGGGTCTCTGCCTAGTGCCAAAGGTCATGGAGACAGTCTTTTTTGGCATTTAGGAATAGTTGATGTGAGGCAAACCATAACTGAACCTGGTGGAAGTCAAGCTAAAGGGTGGTTGCAACATCAGCAGGGCATTTGCCAGATGAGAACAGGACAGTGTCGGCATACATATGGATAGAGGTGTAGGGGGAGCTTACTGAGGGCAAGTCATTTAGTAAGATGGAGAAAAGAATGGGCCCAAGCACTGAGCCCTGTGGGACTCCAGTGGAAACAGAGAGGGGGGGAAGGAATTGTATCCTGGATCTTGACTGATTGTGTTCTGCCTGAGAGGTAAGCTCTAAACCAGTTTTGGGCAGAAGTAGACAATCTTGCAGCCGTAAGGGAGTCAAGAAGTAGGGCATGAGAGGCTGTGTCAAATGACTTGGCGAGGTCGACAAAGATGGCAGAGGTAATGAGCCCATTATCCATCCCAGTGAGGATGGAGTCAGTAAGCCTGAGTAGGGAGGTGGTAGTGGAGTGGTTCTTCCAAAAACCAGATTGGAATGGGGTAAAAAGGGAAGAGTCATCGAGGAAGGAGGTTAGCTGAGAGAGGACCAGTTGTTCTTGGAGTTTAGCAAGGGCAGGGTGTAGGAAGACTGGGCAGAAATTTGCAGGGGAGGAGGGGTCACCACCCTTTGGGAGAGGGAGGACCACTGCATGTTTCCAGGATGAGGGGACAGAGGAGGATGAGAAGGAGAGATTTAAGGTCAAGGAGAGAGAGAGGGAGGGAGGGGAAGCTATAGAAGAAGCGGAAAGGTAGAGGAGTTTAGGGTCAAGATCATCCAGCGATGAGCCTTTGGAAAGATTGAGAGAGAGAAGGGCCATTAGTGTTTCTTCTGGGGAGACCACAGAAAAGAAGGAAGGATGGGCATGGAGGGGTTGAGTACTGGGTGTGGGAGGATGAGGAGGGGGGAAGTTAGAGGGGAGTGACTTTAGAAGTGCTGTGGCACAGGTGGTATAATAGGAGTTAAACTCTTGAGCCGCTGCACGTGGTTCAGAGACCAATGAGTTTTATTTTAAGCACAGGGGAGGTGGATGTGAAGGGGGGAGAATAGGGTGTGGACCACTTTCCAGAATGTGGAGGGGGAAATGATGTTTTTGAGAAAAGATGATTTAAAATATTCAGACTTGGCTAATCTGGTAGCTTTTGTGCAGGCATTTCTTAACATGCGATACCTGGCATGGTCTGGGGGAAGCTGGGAGGCCTTATGTTTCCTCCAAGCTTTGTCCCGTTCCCTGAGACAGGTCAGTAACTCAGGGGAGACCCAGGGATGATGGTTGCCATGAACTCTAGTGCATTTTTGAAAGGAGCATAGGAGTTCCATGTAGTTCGAAATTTATCTTTAAAATAAGCGAGGGCTTGGTCAATGTAAGGGGCAAAGGCAATAGGGGACCAGTCGGAGCTGGCCAGTTCATTAAGAAGGGGATTAAGGTCTAAGGAGCTGCAGGAGCGGAGTTGCAGAATTTTGTGAGGCAGTTTAAGTCTATGGAGTTTCCTGACTACGAAGATTGGGTGACGATCAATGAGTGGATCCATGAGTTTGTCAAACCGCTTTATTTGCAGCTCAAACATTTGGATGGAAGGCACCATGTTAGGTCCAGGACTTCCAGTATTTGGTCCAGTTGAACCACTGGGGACTTAAAATGGATCCCGTTCCCCAGGATTCTTGTGGGAAGGAAATTTTTGTAGTTTTGTAGTTTTGAGTGTTGTCACCCAAATGGACTTGGAGGGAGAGCCCTTACTGTGACTGACAGTTCCCTCAGCCAATCAAACATTTTGGATTGCAAGGGAAATGCCCAGAGCTGCCTGAAGCAGTGGATCAGTTAGAGTTAGAAGTGGAAGAGTGAACAGCTTGAGCTTTCGAGCAGCTGCTCCCAGTAGGAGCGTAGGGGAGTCAGCGGGAAGAGGTTGAGCTGGCCTTCCTGCCACGTTCTCCTACAATTGAACTGCCTATTGCAGAAGTTGAACCTGTCCGATTTCCAACCTTGGAACTGTGGCAGAAGAAAAGAAGAAGTGTCACTGCAACTTGTGATTTGAACTGAAGACTTGCTCCAGAAGTGATCGGCCCAGCTTGTGAGAGAACTGAACTTGGATCGAATGGTTTGCACAGTAAAGCTGTCAATTTGCAACCGGACTGTATACGAACTGTTGCTTGAAGAAGTGAGTGATTAAATGTGCTAAATGTGTTTCGTAGGTCGCGATTTGGTTCCCCACGATAAAATCTGTTACACCAGTTGGAGGCTTCACCAGCAGAAGATCACAAACTTTTCCAGAACTGTTCATCCTGTCTGGGTCCTTCCATCTCTGCCTAGGCCGCTACTCCCGCATCAGAAACCATCTCGGCAAAAGACCGGCTTGGGGATTCAGCCCTCTGCCCAACACCATCGAGTAGCTTGCAACCACCCGGAGGTGAGTTGTATCGGCCCAGCTTCCCCTGGCCTCCTTGATCACCACCATGAGGTCTACATCTCGCCTGCAGTGCTGCCAGGTCCTGGTAGCATAAGTACAAATCAGGGTTGCTCCCTGCAATGAAAGCAAAAATCATTGTGGTACCATCTAATTGTTTCTTTTACTGGGTTCTTTCAATGGACTGAGCCAACCGGCTTGGATTACAAATTATTGGGTTGTGTGCATGGTTCGCTGTTTTCTTTCCTTATGGGCCCCAACATCAGCTACAATGCCGACCACCCCGGGCAACGCTTCAGGCTAGCCTGCATCACATTCTGGGTACCCAGGATTGTTGAACTGTCAAGTGGGAACTTAAAGTGCATGCCAGACAATCCTGATTTAAATCAGATTGCTAATCCTTCTGCTAGATTCACTCCCCTCCCTTGTTCACTGCCCCTAAATAAACCTGATTGTCTTTTTTTCACATTTAACCTGGCTAGTGTGCATATTACTAGTTGAGTTACAGTGTTAATGTTGTATTGTTGCAGTGCTGATCTTATTTTCCAAGGGGTCTCCAGGTCAGTTGCAGCAGATCCAGCCCTGGTGGTAAGTAAGAAGGGTGTGAGCACATTATTACTGCTGCTTATTAATTGTGAATGCACCATTGTGTTATTCCTTAGGCCACTAGAAGGGCTGGTGGGGGTTATAGCTTCCCAGAGGGCTACACCAGAGCAGACAGGCAACCCCAATAGCATTTCTCTGGTTGGAGGCACCTAATTAGAGAACTCAGGCTCCCCCAACCTGTGTATTGCCATACAGTCAGAGGTAGTAGCCTTAGAATAGCACCGCCCGGCGCCTAGGGGTTACACTAGGTTTCCATTTCGAGCTTCGTTTTAAGCAAAGTTTCTCTGGTTTATTGTTATACATGCTTTTTGCATGATTTTTAATTCCTGTTGGTTCGTAACTTTGGGCATGTGCCCATTTATCTTCGAAAAAATTCTGGTGCCTTCTCAGGCAGTCTCTCCTCAGCACATACCCAAAGTCTCCCCTGATTGGCTGATGCTAATAAATTAGCATAAACCATTCCTCTGGGGCAGTACTTACCTGGTCAGCTAGCTGTTTAAAGTTATTGATGCTAAAGGACACCTTGGAAGAAAGAAGATTACTACGGTGAGTAATTTTTTCTTCAGAGCCTGCAATACCAGCAACGGGCTCACGGTGAGGGCCTCTCACTGAGAGGACACACTCCTCAACCATCCCAACCCTGGGTGAGTTACCATCTCTGATCTATACCAGGGAAGGGAATAGAGAACTGGGGCTCCAGATCTCCAACCTTGGAGGGACACAGTTCACACTGGTTTTGGTTATACCTGCCCAGTTGGCAGGCAGTTTGTATTTGCAAAATGTTCTTTTCTGTTTTAAGGTCACAACACACTTTATTACTAAGACTGCAGGTCTCGGGTTGAGCCTGCTATGCAGAGAAGGTCAGCAGATGGTTATTCACTTTATAGTTGTAACCCCCCTGCAAATGGGGGTTCCCAAAAGACTTCCAGGAGCTTGCTTGAATGCTCCAAGCCTGAATGGTGTTTGGCATTTAAGCCATTTATCAGTGAGTGTTTTTAGAGCCTCTGGTACTGTCTCTTTAAGAGCTGTCTGCTTGCAGACATAATTAGTTTGTATGGGGGACTGTGTGTTTCTTTGATTGAGTACCACTCAAGCTGCTGCCAATTCACTTCATTTTTGCAGTCACTAGGAGTGCAAAGGAACCTATCTGAAAGATGTAACTGTTTGCCAGAAATTATTTAGAGTAATAATGAAATTACAGTTTGTCTAACCTGCTTTCTTTGCAGTCAGAACTGTGTCTGCTAGTTCCCCATTCTAGTTTTGAACTGCTGAACTGGACCAATCAGTGTGGGGTAAGCTAGCTCTAAAATGGTGCCTTGGACGAATCAGAACTTGGACTCATAATCTGAGCCAGCCACAAGAGGATTGTATGGGCAGTGACTCTGGGAGATGTAGTTTAGACTTCAGTGCCTTTTGGACCAACAGCAGCAGTCTATTGTGGTGACAGCCAATCCAGTCAAGAACTGGGAGGAACTCAAAGGAAGTGCCAGTTTTGTCGGTTGGAGTTTCAGTTGAGCTTTGGCAGTGAAGAAGGAAGGAGCCCTGTGCTTTTTCAGTGTGCAGTTTTAGTCAAAAACGTGTGTAAGGCCCAGAGTTCCGGTCTGCAGCTTGTATAACAGCTTGTTAGGACTGAATCCGTCCTGTGAAAGAATCAAAGGATCTCTGAAGAGTAGAAACCAGGCTCACCCTGTAGAAGACTGGAAGAATTGCTGAAAATTGCACTCGGTCTGTCAGGAACTGAATCTGCTGTGTGTTCTCCCGGGTATTGTGCAGTAATTGCGATCGGGATACAGATGCAGCCTGCCTGGTATAGTGCTTTCTTTTATATGGATGTGTGAAGAGGTTTGTGCACCTCAAGTGAGCCCTGCTGACATTGAAGGACCGTATCTTATTTGGAGGTCGTGAGTACTAATTCAGGGTCGCTCCCTGTTGAATTGCCACATTAAATCCAAATGGAATTACTGTACTGCTGACTGTTTAATTCTCCTTTCTCTGTGTGAAAGGGCCCCATCCAGCTGCCACAGTTTGGACTAGCCACTAGGGCTTGGGTACCCAGGGACAGTAACTGATAGGGATAGGCCTGTGCACAGAGCCATAAGTAGATTATTAGAGTGATAAGCTAATTAACCTGATTTCCCCTGTCCTTGTTATATCCCTAAATAAATCAGAGCTGCTTGTTTCAGCAAAGTTATACTGCCTGAGGTATTTGTCTATGTTAAAGTACTGTACTGTGATTGTTGCACTGTATCTCATTTCACAGGAGGTCCCAGTGCGGAACCAGACCTGGGGTAAGTGTATACTGTGAAGGTAATTCTGATATATTGTGTGGGCCACTAGTGGGAAGAAAGGGGGGTTGCAGTGTCCCAGAGGGCTGTGACCAAGTTAGTTTAACTATTGCAAACCCTGACCTCTGGGTGGAGGCACCCGCCATTGGATCCAGGCCCCTCAACCTGTTAGTGGCAAATCAGGCAGGGGTAGTAGCCCCTGGGATAGCGCCATCTAGGGGTTACATAGTGTTTTACGGGAAATGGTTAATATTGACACTTTGGTACTCTCCCATAATGTTTATGGTATGATTAATCCGATCAAAGAAAGCAAGGTTATTGACTTTTTTAAAGAACTCTAAAGCTGAATTTATTTATTTTTTTTTACAAGAAACCCACCTCTCCGAGGCAGAGCCGGAGAAATTCAGATGGTTTGGATACTGTACCATGGTGGCCTCCTCATACAAATCTGGGCAGAGGAGGGGATCTGTGGTTGGTGCACGATGCCATCTCTTTTGAATTAGTGGATCAGAAAACAGATAAGGAGGGCAGATATGCACTTGCTAAAGGGAGATACAGTGGGGTTTTGCTTACATTGGCAAACATATATGCCCCCCCCCTTCCCCCAGCAGACGTTGTTTTTTTTCCATAGCTTCTTTTTAACTTTGGTGGAGTGGGTGGAGGGCCCCTTGATTTATGGCGGTGATCTGAATCTTACCTTTTTCCTCATTTAGACTCCTCATCCCAGATCCCAAAGAGGAAACATAATGTAGCTAAAAAGGTGTGCACATTGTTACAAGAACGGGGTACATGGACGTTTGGTGCCACCTACATAGACAGGATAGAAATGACATGTACTACTCATCTCCCCACCAAATATATTCTCAGATTATTTTTTTGATCCACAAATAGCTGGGGAAATCAGTGTCAGACTATTGGATAGGGGACTTGGGTCTTTCTGATCATGCTCCAGTTTATCTAAAAGTCAGACTAGGTATGGTTAAACATAATACATTCTGGAGGTTAAATGTTTCCCTCCTTCAGGATGAAGAGATTCAGAAACGAATTCCTGATTTTGTAGTGCAGGCAATAAAAGACAATGACTCTCCAGACACCCCCCCCACCACCACCACTGTTATGGGATATGGATAAAGCTATGCCTAGGGGGAAGTTTATAGAGATCTCCTCTAGAAGGGAAAAAACAGAACTTGAAGCTCTCCAAGAGAAGTTGGGTAGAACTAGGGTAAACCGCTAGCCCAATTTAAGAAAGAGTTATGCTCCATATTAGATTATGAAGTAGAACAGCAACTTTTGTTCTTTTTTTTTTTCCAATTCTATTTATACACCCTCTCACACAAGGCATCCTTCCGAGGTGCTCTCTTGGCAAGGGTCTGTCACTCCCTGCCTGAACCCCTGTTACCAGTGAGCTTCCAACCTGACTAGCACAGCGAGGCCCAGGTCCCTGGCTACTGGGTACCCCCCGGGAGAGGGTTCGCCCGCCCCTGGCAACCTTTCAGACTCAAGGGGCCTACCTGGCTGTCGGGTTGGTGCCTGGGAAGTTTTTCTTGGTGCGCTGGGCCAGCGTTGGGATGTGGGCTGTGCCTCTGGAGCCCTCTTCATCTCCACTGGCCAAGCGGGGGAATTTCTTAGCATTGTCCCTTGCAAGCTCCCTCCTCCCCCTGAGCACGGCGTGTAGTGGTACCATGGCGCACTGCAACCCTGCTGGCGTCTGCCACGCTCTGCCCCATCTCATTGGTCCTACGTCCTGCAGTACCCCCGATCTCCATCGGGGGCCACTAGGATGCCAGACAACCCATAGCCCTCCCCCTGGGAGAGGAGAGCAGTCTACAGATGCCTCATACTTCTCCCTCTCCTGCCGACCCCCAGCAACCCGAGTTCGTATCCGAACTTGGGTCACCGGTGTGGCGCGAGGTGTAGCGTCCAGCGCCTCAACCCTCAGTGCCACCAGGTGGCTTGCAACTCTTGTTCTTAAGGCAAATATATTATGACAGATGGGCTATTAAAGTGCTGGCTGGTTGTATTGAGGGTACAGACAGCTCAAGCTCAAATCTCTTAATTGACCGACCTCATGTCGGGGCAGAGACTGGGTACTGTTCCAAAGATTTCTGATGCCTTTAAGGCCTACTGTGTCGCACTCTACAGGGCAGAGAATGACCCAGGAAATCAAACCACAGCCATATTCTCACAAAACTTGCATTTACCATAGGTCGTAGAGGAACAAAATGAAGTATTAGTAGCCCCTGCCACTGCTCTTGAAATAGGAAGGGAGATAACCAGGCTGAAGACAGGGAAATGTTTGAGGACTGATGGTTTTGGTGGTGAATTCTATAAACAATTCCGAGATTCTGTCAGCCTTCTCCTACAGAAGGCCTTCAAAGCAGCCCTGGGAGAATATGGACAGATGGCCCCCTCCTGGACTCAGACAGTGATTTCGGTGATACCCAAGCCTGGCAAGGACCCCAGAATCAGTTCTTCTTACAGACCAATCTCAGTTTTAAACATAGACTATAAACTTCTCACATCTTTTCTGACAAGGAGACTGTAACCTAATATCCCTAAACTAATACACTTAGATCAATCCTGATTTGTGCCAGGCGGACAGGCCCAGTACAATATATGTCAGACAGTTCATATTATTGACCATCTCTACAGAACTAATCAAGCAGCTTTTCTCATGAGCTTATTTGCAGAGAAAGCTTTTGATAAAGTCTCTTGGGCATTTCTGAAAGGGATCCTTGCCGGGTTTGGCTTCGAGGAACACTTCATATGATACATCACCACCGTTTACCAGGACCCGATAGTATATATCAAGGTGAATGGGCACATTTCAGGGACTTTTTCACTGGGCAGGGCGCTCACCAGGGTTACCCTTTATCCCCGATCCTGTTTGCTCTGTATATTGCATAGGCGTACGCCCCCCCCCCAAGTTTGTGCTGACTGACGTTTTTTTTCAGTAATTGTTAAATTAATTACATGTAAAACCTTTCCCCTGCCCCCTACCCCAAATGTCAAAGTCAAACTACGCCTTATGGTATATTGAGCATCTGGCTTAGAGCATACGGCTTAACCCTCAAGTTCGGGGCACTCACCTGGGGAACATAGAATACAAAGTGGCCCTTTACACATGTGATGTTTTTTTTTTAACCAGGAGAGAGACACTAGGCTGAAAGCTTGTTTCCAGGTGCGACCTGGGAGCACAAGGAAGTTAAGTGACTTGCTCAGGGTCACACAGTATGCAAGTGGGGGCTGTGGGATTCAAACCCAGTTCTCCAGGTTTGCAGCTTAGAGCCTTAAAACACTGCGCTATACTGCCTCCCATTCTTTTGTACTTAGCTGACTCAGAACATTCCCTTCAGGCAATCATGCAGGAAATACAAACCTTCACTAGACTGTCGGGCTACACTGTAAATACTACTAAGACAGAGGTGTTGGTCTTTTCCCACCAGGTCTCCCCTATCTTAAACAACAATTTCCCATGAAATAGGCACTTAGTACACTTCAATATCTGGGAATTATTTTAGGCATCAACTGCAAAACTTTGTTTACTGATAATTAGGGAGAGTTACCAGGAGAAAAAAAAGGGAGGCAGGAAAGGCAGTTAGGAGTGCAAAAGCACAAAGAGGAAAAGATTGCCAAATCAGTGAAAAACAAGGATGAAACATTTTTTAAATACATAAGTGAAAAAAGAAAGACAAAGGGAGGGATAGTAAAGCTGATAGGGGAAGGAGGAGGTTGTGGGGAAGAGGACCACCAAAAGTGGACATATTGAACAAATACTTCCGTTCAGTATTTACGGAGGAGGGGGTAGGTAACAGGCCAAAGATAAAGGACAGAAGGTGGACACAAGTCATTTTACAGAAGAAAGAGCCCTTAAGGAACTTACAACATTAAAAGTAAACAAGGCAATGGGGCCAGACAGGGTGTACCCCAGAATACTGAGGGAACTCAAGGAGGAGCTGGTTGCAACTCTGATGGTCGTGTTCAACCTGTCATTAGAAACATGGGAGGTACTGGGGGACTGGAGGAGGGCAAATGTAGTCCCACTCCACAAAAGTGGAAATAGGGAGGAGGCAGAAAATTACAGGCCAGTCAGCCTAACGTTGGTGGTCAGCAAGGTAACAGACTCACTACTGAAGGAAAGGATTGGGGAATACCTTTTTACTAGAAGTCTACAGGATCCAAGGCAACATGGTTTCACAGGAGGAGGTCTTAACCAGACAAACTTGATTGAGTTCTTTGACTGGGCAACCAAGGAAGTGGATCAGGGAGGGGCAGTAGACATGGCCTATCTGGATTTCAGCAGGCCTTCGACACCCTTCCACATAGAAGACTGATAAGCAAGCTGGGGAGCCTAGGAGCAGGTTGTATTTTGCTTGGGTTCCACATCATCTACCGACCCATGTGTTCATAGCATAAGTAACCTTGTTTATTTTCACTGTGATATTGCTGTATTGCACTAACACATAGAAATAGGTATTCATCGTACAAGCATGGGTACTAGGACTATGCTTGCCACGGATATATGCTGCTATATGTTATGTTTACATCATATTATGGTTTTATTTATGTTTTATGTTTATTGCACTGGACATGCATATCTTTTATTTATTGTGTTTACCTAGGTTATGTGTGTTCCTTTTATGTTCTGACATAGTCATATAATCATGTGTAATTTGTGTCTTATACCAAAGTATCATGCCATGTGCATTTCTGTTTATGCTGCATTCTCTTTGTTCATAACACATAGCTGACAATGCATTTTCTTTGTTCCGAGATTCTTACTTACCTTGCAGCTTTATTTCCTATGTAATTGCCCAAAGGAGCCGCCTTATTTACATGCTTTATCCAATGCTGTATGTTTATCATATCTGTAACTGCACTGTTATCAGTCATATATATTGCTTGCACACCAGCTCCTCCGAAGAGAAATAAACCATACTCAAGGAATGGTGGGAAATCGGCTCCCTTGTGATTACTTTATCACATGTCTGACATGCGTATTTGTAATAAAACTGCTTTTTATTACATACTACTTGTGGTATAATCTTTGGATAGCCAATCCAACATACAAGAATCTGATGGTAAGCTGAACTTACTGTAGTAGAGAGTTGACTGGGTAATAGGAATAAGAGGGTGGTGGTAAATGGCATCCACTCTGGAACAGGCAAATTGACCAGTGGGGTGCCGTAAGGATCAGTACTAGGCCTGGTCCTCTTCAATGTCTTTATCAACGACATTACAGAAGGACTGGAAGGGGGAAAGTATGCTTGTTCCTGGACACCACAAAATGCTGTAACAGAGTGGACACACTGGGGCGGAGAAAGAATGAGGGATGATCTAAAAAAGCTGAAGGAATGGTCATGGATTTGGCAGATGGTTTCAATGCAAAAAAGTGCCAAAATCATGTACATGGGGCGCAGAAACCCGGGGCAACATACCAACTGGGAGGAGAGGTATAAACAGTCACAGAGCAGGAAAGGGACCTAAGGATGATCATTTCTGATGACCTGAAGGTAGCTAAACAGTGTGATAAGGCTAGTGGGATGCTGGGATACATAGGGGAATCACCGTCAGAAAGAGGGAGGTAATAATACCCCTGTATAGATCACTGGTGAGACCACACCTTGAGTACTATGTCCAGTTCTGGAGTCCCCATCTCTGCAAGGACATAGATAGGGTGGAGGGGGTACAAAGGAGGGTAACCAAAATGGTGCAGGGCCTGTATCAGAAGCCTTATGAGGAAAGATTTAAGGAATTAAGTATATACTCCCTGGAGAAAAGGAGGGAAGGGGGGGCGATATGACAGAAATAGTCAAATACCTCACCGATAAAAACAAGGTACTGTACAGGAAGGTAGCATTTCCCAAAGAAAAAGATGCTCGAGGACAAGGGGTCACACTATGAAGATGGAAGGGGGAAAAGCAGAGGAAATGGGAGGAAATACTCCTTCCTGGAAAGGTGGTGGATGCATGGAACAGCCTCCCAGTGGAGATGGTGGGGGCTGTAATGGTTACAGGATTCAAGAATGCATGGGATAGACACAAAGGGATCTTGGAAGTAAGAGGGGGTAAAGACCGGAGACCAAGTTAAGTATCTGCGTGTCACTGTAGGTAGGAAAAACAGGGCAGACTAGGTGGGCCAGGAGGTCCTTATCTGTTGACAAGTCCTATGTTTCTGTTACAATCCCCTATTGACTGCACTGGCAGCTGAATTTAAACGGTGCACTCCCATCCCCCTGCCTTTACATTACTGAGTGCCGTCAATTAAAATAAAAATGAATGTACTCCCCAGTATCTCTTTCAAGTGCTCTGGCAAAAGTAAATACAGCCTTTTATTTGGCTGGGGACCTGGTTTAGGGTTAGTCAGTCCACTTTGCATCTTCCAAGGGGCAGGGGGGTGGGCTGTCACTCTCCCAGCTGGATACTGAGTGGCTGTGCAGATGAGAGTAGCCCAGTTATAGGTAAATGATAAGGACTTTATTTCCCATTGAAAAACAATAGATTTTGACAGAGGACTTCTCTATACTGCTACAGGCATTACTAGTTTCTCCCAAGATTTTAATGCAGACCCTCAGGACTCTCTTAGAGGGATATGCGCAGTGTTGGTGGGGTGGAAAAGGGGTACATTAAGAGGTCTCACTAAGGACAGGATGTGGTAGTATAAATGGTAGGCATGGGATGGCACTTTTTTCCCCCCAACTACCATAGATCCCTGATTCCAAAGACAGCCTAAAGAAGACCTCCATTTTGCAGGGCAACTTCTCTGTGAGGTCCCAGTCAGAAACTTTGATGATTGTGTGCATTCTTTTATATGGAAACCCACTGATTGATTTAGATATTTGCAACTAAGGGACGACATTCATAAACTGCTGAGAAACACTGCTGGGGAACCTGCCACATTTTGTTCTATACCTTTACTGCAGTTTGAGGCTCCCCACAGGGAACCAGTACTATTGCATTATTAGACTCTTAATTATATTAAGGATCAGGGACATTCTATAGACTATTTCAATCAAGATGAGAAAAATAATTAAATGTCAAGTTAACAGACACCCTGTGGAAACAAATGTGGGAAATGGTCTGGCTCACCTCCTACTCACCTAAGTGGAGGGACTTTGTATGGAAGCTTAGAATTAGATATTTTTTGGTACCCCTAATGCACTCCAAATGGTGAACTAGTGTATCTTCCCACTGCTGGAGACACTCATGAAAGCATTTGGGACCTCCACTCATGAACAGTGGCACTGTGATTTTATCAGTCTGTCCTGAACATTGATTCCCCACAGCAACCGTGCCATTCTGCGCCAGATGTGCGAAAACAAATTTCAGGCAGGAGTGAAAAATAACAGCTGTACCATTCATAAGGAGGTGTGAAGAAATGGCAATGTTGAAAATCTGGACTGAAAATATAAAAAATTCTCAAAGTTACAAGCATGTGTGAAAACTGCGCAACATACGCTCATAACACAGTCACTTTGTGGAATTGTTTCATCAGATTTTCAACATAGGCATTTTGGGACCTCTGCTCAGCAACAGTGGCACTGTGATTTTGTTAATCTGTCTCGAACATTGATTTCCCACAGTGACCGCGCAATTCTGTGCCAGATGTGTGAAAACACATTTCGGGCAGGATGCGAAAAATGACAGCTGTACCATTCTTAACAAGGTGTAAAGAAATGGCAATGCTGAAAATCTGGACTGAAAATATTAAAAATTCTCGAACTTACGAGCATGCATGGAAACTAAGCAATGCATGCTCGTAACACAGTCATTTTGTGGAATTTTTTCACCAAATTTTCAACGGAGGCATTTTTGGACCTCCACTCATGAACAGTGTCACTGTGATTTTCTTAATCTGTCCCGAACACTGATTTCCCACAGCAACCACGCCATTATGCGCCAGATGTGCGAAAAAACATTTCGGGCAGGATGTGAAAAATGACAGCTGTACTGTTCATAAAATTGGCAATGTTGAAAATCTGGAGTGAAAATATTAAAAATTCTTGAACTTACAAGTGTGCATGGAAACTGCATAACACACACTTGTAACAGTCATTTTTTGGAATTTTTTTCACCAGATTTGCAACATAGGCTTTTTGGCAGCCCACCAAATGAACAGTGACACTGTCGTTTCAGTAATTAGTCCTGAAAGGTGATTCCACGCACTGACCGTAAAATCAACTTTCGGGACCCAATAATGAAATGACAGTGACTGAGTTCATGAGGTGGGGTCCCAAGAACCCTATGTTGAAAATTTGGAGCCAAAAGTCGTAAAAATGGCTAAAATATCCACCTAAGTTGAACCCCCACTGATGCCATGATACAGCTTACCCTGATTTTCTTCAGTTCGTGGTTGGCATTGAAGAGTGCAGACGTGTTCCCGCTCCACCGAAGGTAATCGCGCCAGGCTCCGGAGGTAAGAATGGGGTGAGGGGAGGTGGAGTGCGTGAAGGGGGTGCGGGTTGGGGGATGGGGGCCATCGTGACTACGAGGGACCATTTTCCATTTTACAGGGTGAAAAAAAAAAAACGTCGCAGGAAGGTTTTTTCTTTCAGGGTGTGACAAGGACATTATGGCACACTGGGGTGGGCTCCCAGTCTGCCACCTGTGTTTTTTGGGGACGGGACTGAAGCCGACAGGGATTGGGACCCTTGTTGGCAAAGAAAGCGTGTCTGTGTTTGGGGGGCCAAGATGCTGAGGGGGATTGGGCATCCCCCCCTCGGCAGACAAAACAAGGGGAAACATTATGCCGACGGGGATTGGGCTCCCCCATCAGCAAACGAACTGGGGAGGGGGATGCTGACAGAGGAATTGGGCACCCCTGATGTCAGCTTTCGCAGGACTGTGAGAGGAGGATGGCGGCAGCCGCCGCCATGTTTATTGAAATTTTCAGCAAGCAAGGCATGCCCTGCAATGACAGGGTGCTCCCTCATTGCAGCGGCAAAATTCTTTCAAGTTGGTGGCACGCTTGTGAACTGCTGTTATAGACAGTGTGCTCATTCATTGGTGCCTCAGAGACCAGCCTAAAAAAGCAGTGGTGCCATTGGCCACAACACGGCCGCACCTCCACAACCTGCTACTCCAGCAAGCTGTCACAAAATGTTGCTTGTGCTACATGCACAAAACAACATAAAAAATAAATGGTCTTGTGATAATTATAGTTGTAGCTCCAGCATCCACCAAACCACGTATTTCCTGGTCTCACAGGCAAATACATCAGATTTGAACTCATGACTGTGGTCACCATAGAAACATAGAATTTGACAGCAGATAAGGACCGCTTGGCCCACCCAGTCTGCCCATTTCCCTACCTAATGGAGAAGCTGCAGATCCTAGTTAACCAGCAGCCTACTTCGTTCTACCCCCAACCCGTAGAATTGCCTTATGGCTGTCCCATGCATGCTTGAATTCAGTCACTGTTTTTGACTCCACAACCTCCTCCGGAGTGCCGTTCCATGCATCCACAACCCTCTCTGTGAAAAAATACTTCCTTACATTACCTCTGAGCCGCCCTCCCCTCTATCTTCAAATTGTGCCCCCTTGTTCTTGCACACCTCTTTTTTTGAAAGATGCTACCCTCTTGGACTTTGTTGATTCCCTTGAGGTACTTGAACGTTTCTATCATGTCCCCCTCTCCCTCCTTTCCTCAAGGCTATACATATTAAGCTCCTTTAGTCTCTCTTCATATGTCTTCCAGTGCAGACCCTGCACCATTTTAGTTGCCCTCCTCTGGACAGCTTCCATCTTGTCTATGTCCTTGCGGAGACTGGGTCTCCAGAACTGCACACAGTACTCCAGATGGGGTCTCACCAGATGTCTGTACAGAGGGATAACAACTTCCTGTTTTCTACTGGTGATGCCTCTCCCTATGCATCCCAGTATCCCCCTAGCCCTCCTTACTGCCCTCTCACATTGCTTGCTCTCACCATCTCAGTTGTCTGTTTCTCTGCAATTATTTCCACAACTTTGGACTTCTCTCTCATCAAGGTTGTTGCTGTACTATTTGCAGGTTATTCTGGCTTATTTTTAGAACAATCAGGTTTCTTGCATCCTAGTCTGTTACATCTGTAGTATAGAAGTTTGAATCTATTATGTTTCCTAGGCAGATATGACCTGTGCTTTGCATTAGATGTGTAACCCCCAGGTGGCGCTATCCCAAGGGCTACTACCCCTGCCTGCCTAACTGCTAACAGGTTGAGGGGCCTAGGTTCTATGACGGGTGCCTCCACCCAGAGGTCAGGGTTTACAGTAGTTCGACTAACTTGGTCACAGCCCTCTGGGACACAGATCCCTTCGCAATCCTATTAGTGGCCCCCACAATGTACCATAAGTATCTTCACTGTTTACACTTACCCCCAGGACTGGTTGGGCCAACTTGACTCTGGGGACCGACTGTAAAACAAGATGATGCAGTGCAATAGCCACAGTACAACACTTTAACATAAACACATACCTTAGTCAGTGTAACTTTGCTGCAACAAATAGATCTGATTTATTTAAGGTGCTGTAACAAGGACAGGGGGAAATCAGGTTAATTAGGTTAGACACAATAATAATCACAGTACTGTGCGCACATTCAGAGTCCCAAAATGTCACTTTGCTGGGTACCCAAGATGGTAGGGGGCTAGTCAGGATTGGTACAGCTGGTTGGGGCCCTGTGATGGAAAAACACTTGCACAATACCCAAATTGTAATCCGGAGCCGGATGGCTCAGTTTATGAAGACAGAAAGAACAGAAATCAGATGGCACCTTGCAAATAAATGTACCGATGGCAGGGATCTACCCTGATTTTCACTCACAAACTTAATCCTGAAAGCTATCACTGAGGGGGTCATGGATTGTCAGACACCCTCACACAGCAGGGGGAAGAAGTCCTACAAGCAGGCACACAGCTTCAAACAGCCATGGATTCAGTCTGCCTGCACGCGATTGCCTTCCCATCTGCACACCCAGGACCAGAGGACTCGTTAAGCTGTCCTCCCCAAACACCCCATACATTTATATGTAAAAGAAATTACTATACCAGGCAGCTGCTTGCAGGTCCCAATCGCACTTACTGCTAACCCGGGAGTTCACAACGCAGCTTCACTTTCCTGACAGACCGAGCATGATGAAGCAGATTCTCCAGTCCTCTACAGGGTGAGCCTGGTACCCAAATGTTCAGCCTCTCCTTTCCTCAGTAGCTGAGGATTCAGTCCAAATTGCCACGGCAAACACGCCGCTCGAGTTTAGTCCTTCACCTTGGCTTCATAGTGAAAACTCTACTGGCCTTGGGAGCTCGGAGCTCTTTCTCCAGTCACGGTCACAACAGATCTGCCTTTCCATACAAGGCAGGGTATTCCAATCGGGTGCCACCCGGTCCAGTTGGTAGACTTCAGTTGTGAATCACTCAAAACTCCCCTTATTGGCGAGAAAAGGCGCCACGGTCCAGAACTTCACTTCCCAGAATTACTAGCTATATTCCTTATGACCAGCCGGCTCCCAAGAGAGTCCTGATCCTGGTTGGTCCGCTTAAACTCCATTTTAGATGCCCCTCCTGCCTGATTGGATCTGTTCAGCAGTTCAGATCCAAAATAGAGGGGCAAGACACACAGAGTGCCAACTGCAAGAAAGGCAGGTTAGACAAATTACATTTCCACTAATACTCAAAACAATATGGGGCAAACAGTTACACCTCTAATAAGTGCCCTCTTTCACCCATTTAGCGACAGCATTAACGGAGTGATTGGTCAGCAGCTCGAGCGGGACTCGAGCAGGGAAACACACAGTCCTCCATGTAAACTAATCATGCCTGCAAGCAGACAGCTTTTAAAGAGACAGTACCAGGGGCTCTAAAAGCACTCACAATAAACGGCTTAAACGCCGAACTCCATTCAGGTTGGGAGCACTAGGTAAGCTCCTAGAAGGCTTTTGGGAACCCACAATTGCAGTGGGGTTACAGATGGATAACTTGGTGCTGAATGTCTCTGTGGTTCAGGTCCTCTGTCCTGGAATCTCTCATTCCTCTCATACTGGTTGCTGATTGTAGGCTTCACTTGACACAGGTTCTTATGTAATGTTCTTCCCTTCTGGATTAGCTGTTTTATGGCCCTTGGCATGGCACACATCAGCAAATTCTGTAGGTCTGGCTGTAAAGTTCCCACACAATGAACTCCAAAATCTCTCTTTCTCATGTGCGTCTGAAGATGGGCATTTGTAGATGTCCCATTTGTCTAACACCAACATGTTTTTTTGTTTTTTTTTTCCAAATTCTGTTTTTTCCTCCAGCCAGTGGATCTCTTTCAGGCATCCTGTAGTACCCCCAGGCTCTATCTCCGTGCCTGAGAGGCCTCTTGAAACCTGGCACCAGCCCGGCTATCCCCCCGGCTCTGAACCCCCCGAGGTAGGGCCGCCCTATCCACCCAGGGTGCTCTATCTGCAAATTCGGGCCGGGCTGGGCATGGCCCAGGTAAGGAGTGCCCTCGGCGATGGAGTGTGGTCCTTGTGGATACAGCTGCTGTCGCCTATCTACTTGGCTGGGTATTTTTGATTTATCCTCACCCCCCTCCCTCATTACTCCCTTTCTCTCCCTGATGGAGTGCGGCATGCAATGACGCCAGGGAACGTCTTGCCGTAACTCCGCAACCCTCTATTTCTGACCCTGAGCATTGTGGTACCTCTGGTCTCCACCACAGGTCACCCGCGGTGGCGGGCAGAGAATCCCTGGCCCCCAGAGAAAGGGCAGCTGTCCTCCAGATGCTCAATCCTTCCTCCCCCCACCGACACCTGGTGACCTAGGCTCACTCCCGAACCCGGGTCGCCGGCGTGGCGCAAGAAGTGGCATCCAGTGTCTCAACCCTCAGCACCACCGGGCCGGCAACACCAACATGTCAATTTGATCTCCGGCTTTCTGCAGATGATCCAGCTCTCTATCCATAAATGTTGTCTGCTCAGAGATGGACTGGCCCACCAGGATACCCTGGAAATTTCCAGGTGGGCCCACTCTGTTGGGTACCTGGCCACCTTCTAAGCTCTGGAACTCTTTGATTTTATCATCTGTTTTTCTCTAATTAAATGGGGGTATTTGGGGCCCTTTAAGTAAATGTAAGATGCAAACACAGAGCTAGTGTATCTGATTGAAGTGCAATACTAATATGAATGTATCACCATGGGTCCTCCCCTATTGATTTTCCAGGTGACCCCCATATCAACTTTCCCGATGAGCACCTTGACCCTATACCGACCATGTGTCTGCTTGTTTCTTTGTCAAAGTACTCAAGAAACTGGATTCTGCACAGTTTCTAGTCTCATAGCTGCTTTTGCTTGTAGCGCCACCACTTGCTTGCTACATCTCTCATGGCTCCTTCGAACTGCTGGATTCACGTATCTTCTGGCACCCATGCCTGTCTCAGTGTTCTCTCAAATGACCTTAAGAACTCTAAGGCATCCTCTTCCTTTTTACCTCCAAAGGTTGTAGAATTTCTTCCGACCTATGGTGCAGCAATCGGTATAACTGGTGTCACTTTCTCATAGCCTTGAGATAAGTTTCCTCTTCTCTGTGGTACCTTCTGACTTCCACGTCTCAACTCCTCTACACATGGTGTTCCATTTCTTCTTGATGGTCCTGCAGGTGTACTTTTCTGTCTCCGGTGGTCAGACTCAGATTCTGTATATTATTCATGACTCTGTCCATGAATGCTCCAACCTTTTGATCTGTTCTCTTTTCAAACTCTCCACCTCTTATGGAGTATTTTCTGTTGGTGTTCCTTTCAAAGCACCTCTGCTGAATTCCATAGGCATCCTCATGACTCCTCTCACTGGTGACTTAGAACTTCTAGGCTTGAACTTGGATGCATCCAGTGAAGGATAATTTGTTCTGAACCCCGTAACTGGATTTAGACCATGTGCTCCTCCTTAATCACTATGACCCTCACTCTGACCAAACATTGCCAAGGAAGCAGAAAATTACAGGCCTGTCAGCCTGACGTTGGTGGTTAGTAAGGTAATAGAATCACTACTGAAGGAAAGGATTGGGGAATACCTTTTTACTAGTAGTCTACAGGATCCAAGGCAACATGGTTTCACAGGAGGAGGTCTTAACCAGACAAACTTGATTGAGTTCTTTGACTGGGTAACCAAAGAAGTGGATCAGGGAGGGGCAGTAGACATGGCCTACCTGGATTTCAGCAAGGCCTTCAACACCGTTCCACATAGAAGACTGATAAGCAAGCTGGGGAGCTTAGGAGTAGGTCGTATTTTGCCTGGGTCCCACATCATCTACTGACCCATGTGTTCATAGCATAAGTAACCTTGTTTATTTTCACTGTGATATTGCTGTATTGCACTAACACATAGAAATAGGTATTCATCGTACAAGCATGGGTACTATGACTATGCTTGCCACTGATATATGCTGCTGTATGTTATGTTTACATCATGCTATGGTTTTATTCATGTTTTATGTTTATTACACCAGACATGTATATCTTTTATTTATTGTATTTACCTAGGTAATGTGTGTTCCTTTTATGTTCTGACATAGTCATATCATCATGTGCAATTTGTGTCTTATACCAAAGTATCATGCCATGTGCATTTCTGTTTATGCTGCATTCTCTTTGTTCATAACACATAGCTGACAATGCATTTTCTTTGTTCCGAGATTCTTACTTACCTTGCAGCTTTATTTCCTATGTAATTGCCCAAAGGAGCCGCCTTATTTACATGCCTTATCCAATGCTGTATGTTTATCATATCTGTAACTGCAATGTTATCAGTCATTTATACTGCTTGCACACCAGCTCCTCGAAGAGAAAGAGACCATACTCGAAGAATGGTGGGAAATTGGCTCCCTTGTGATTATCACATGTCTGACGTGAGTATTTGTAATAAAACTGCTTTTTATTACATACTGCTTGTGGTATAATCTTTGGATAGCCAATCCAACATACAAGAATCTGATGGTAACCTGAACTTAGAAACATAGACTTTGACGACAGATAAGGACCACTTGGCCCACCCAGTCTGCCCATTTCCCTACCTACTGGATAAGCTGCAGATTCTAGTTAACCAACAGCCAACTTCCTGCCACCCCCCACTACAATTGCTTTATGTCTGTCCCATGCATGTTTGAATTTCCCCACTGTTTTAGACCCAACAACCTCCTCAGGAAGGCGGTTCCATGCATCCACCACTCTCTCCGTGAAAAAAAATGTCCTCACATTACCCCTGAGCCATCCCCCCTCTATCTTTAAATTGTGCCCCCTTGTTCTTACACATCTCTTTTTCTGAAAGATGCTACCCTCCTGGACTTTGTTGATTCCCTTGAGGTACTTGTGTCATGTCCCCCCTGTCCCTCCTTTCATCAAGGGTATACATATTAAGCTCTCTCACTCTCTCTTCATATGGTTTCTGATGCAGACCCTGCACCATTTTAGTTGTCCTCCTCTGGACTGCTTCCATCCTAGCTATGTCCTTGCATAGATGAGGTCTCCAAAACTGCACACAGTACTCCAGATGGGGTCTCACGAACTGTCTGTACAGAGGGATACCCACTTCCCTTTTTCTACTTGTGATGCCCCTTCCTATGCATGCCAGTATCCCCCTGGCTCTCCTTACTGACTTCTCACATTGCTTACCCAACTTTAGATCATCTGATATGAGTACCCCCAGGTCCCTTTCCATTTTTGTTGTTGTTAGTACCTCCCCTGCTATTGTGTACTCTTCTCCTGGGTTTTTGTTTCCCAGGTGCATTACTTTGCACTTCTTTGCATTGAATCTAAGTTGCCATATGTCTGACCATTCCTCCAACCTTGACAAGTCCCTTCTCATCCTTTCTACCCCCCCCTTGTGTATCAACTCTGTTACAGATCTTTGTGTCATCTGCAAAGAGACATACCTTTCCCTCCAGACCCTCTGCAATGTCACCTATAAAGATGTTAAAGAAGACTGGACCTAATACTGAGCCCTGAGGTACTCCACTAGTGACCCCCATTTCTTTGGAATGTGTTCCATTCACTATTACCTTATGTGTCCTGCTGTACAGCCAGTTTGCTACCCAGGCTACCACCATGGGACCCACTCCCAGGCTGGCTAACTTGATTATCAATCTTTTGTGCGGGACTGTGTCAAATGCCTTGCTAAAGTCTAGGTAGGCCATATCCACAGCCCCTCCCTGGTCTATTACTTTGGTCACCCAGTCAAAGAAATCTATTAGATTCATCTGACATGACCTTCCTGCTGTAAATCCATGCTGCTTTGGGTCCTGTGCCCCGCTGGCCTCTAGGTACTAAACAGTTCTTTCTTTCAGAAGTGATTCCATCATTTTCCATACCACTGAGGTCAAACTTACAGGTCTGTAGTTTCCTGCTTCTGCCTTGCTCCCACTTTGTGAAGGGGAATCACATCTACCCTCGTCCAGTCCTCAGGTACCACCCCATCCTCCCATGATTTGTTAAAAGTGTGGTCAGTGGTATCACTAGGTCCTCCTTAGTTCTTTTAGGATTCTGGGGTGAATCCTGTCAGGCCCCATTGCTTTGTCCACCTTGAGTTTTAGGAGTTCTTTCAGGACTCTTTCTTCTGTAAATGGACTGGTGTCAACCCCCTACCCAGAGTGCTTCTATTGTCTGGTTTAGGTAACTCCTCCTCATCTTCTTTTGTGAATACTGAGCAAAAGTATTCATTCAGTAACTCTGCCTTTTCACTGTCTCCCTCTGCCCACCTCCCCTCTCCCTTATTAATCTTCACTATTCCTCCCTTAACCTTTCTATGCTCCCTAATGTACCTATAAAAGGGTTTATCCCCCTTCTTAACTGATTTGGCTATTTTTTCCTCGGTTTGGGCTTTTGCTATTCTGACTGCCTTCCCCACTTTTTTCTGCTTTAATTGATATAGTTCCCTGTCGTGCTCCTTCTGTGATTCCTTATACTTTTTGCATGCAGCCATTTTCTCCTTAACCTTCCCTGCCACCTCTTTTGAGAACCATAGTGTTTTTTTACTCCGCTTTGTTTTCTTTATCTGTTTTACACAAAGGCTTGTTGCCTCTATGATGGTAGTTTTGATTTTTCTCCATTGTTCTTCCACCCCTTCTTGTTGGCCATTTGCTAGTGTATTCCTCAGGTATTCACCCATTTTGCCAAAGTCAGCCCTTCTAAAGTCCAGTATGCTTGTTTTTTTTATGGCTCGTCTCCATGGTTGTGCATATTGTGAAGCACACTGTGCAGTGGTCGCTTGTTCCCAGATGTCTACTGACTTCTAAATTTGTGATCCTCTCTCCATTTGAGAGTACCAGGTCTAGTATTGCTCCCTCCCAAGAGGGTTCCAACACTAGCTGTCTAACGCCTGCCCCCTGCAGGGCATTAAGAATGACCCTGCTCTTGGATGTGGCTGCAGTACATGTCATCCAGTTAACATCTGGCATATTCAGGTCCCCCATCAACAGTATCTCCCCTTTTTCAGCCATTTTGAGAATGTCCTCTATCATTTTCTTGTCCATTTCCTCCCCTTGAGATGGGGGTCTGTATACAACCCCTGTGCGGATTGTGATGCCATTTCCTGTTGCCAAGGTGACCTAGAGCACCTCTTGTCCTCCCCCTTTACTCTTTAGTTCTGTAGCTTTGATCCCTTCCCTTATGTATAGAGCTACTCCACCTCCTCTTTTCCCCTCCCTGTCCCTTCTGTAGACTGTGTACCCCGTATGTTGACATCCCAGTCATGGTTCTCCATGTACCATGTTTCCGTGACTGCCACAATATCCAATTGTTCATCTTCCATCAAGGCTACTAGCTCAGGAAGCTTGTTTCCCAGACCACGGGCATTGGTACTCATTGCCCTCCATTTAATGTTGGCTTTATCCTTTTTTCCCCCATGCCTGCTCTTTTTGCTCTTGTCTATTTTTCCATTTACCCCTGTCCTGCCCTCTGTTGAGCACTGTACCTCAGTGTTTACCTTACTACCTGTCATGTTTTGTGGGGGGAGGCTTGAAATTTCCTGCCTCTTATTAGCACCTCCCCCCATGGCTAGTTTAAAAGCTTGAAAGGAAGCATTTAAACCTGTCACTTAGAATCTTGGTTCCCTTTGTGGACAGATGCAGACCATCATGCCAGTATAGACCTTCATCTTTCCAGGTGTACCCCCAGTCCACAATGAAGCCAAAGCCCTGGGCTCTGCACCAGTTTTGCAACCATTCATTAAACTGCATGGTGTGTAGTACCCTAGCCTCACCCCTGCCATGAACTGGCAACACCTCTGAGAAGGTAACCGTGCTTGCTACCTGTCTGAGGCCCCTTCCCAACTCCACAATTTCATCCTGCATTGCACTGATCCCATGCTTAGCTAGGTCATTTGTCCCAAGGTGGACAATGATATCTAGTTCCCTCTCCTGTGATGCTGCTTCTGCAATCCTGAGGATTCACTTCTTTTCCCACCAAGCCGTGGCACCAGGCAGGCACCTTACTTCCCTCTCCTCTCCCTTCCCTCTCCTCTCCCTTCCCCAGGTCTACCCCTGTAACAACTGAGTCCCCTATCAGAAGCTGTTTCCTTCCCCTGTGGTGTCCCTTGCCACCCTTCTGTGGGTCTCCCTTGCGGATGTCCTCAGCAATCTTCTTAGTCTCCATTGAGGGTGCCATCATAGAGGAACCTTGCTCTGCCAGATTGGCATATTGTTTGTGTAGAGGTACAACTAGGGGGCTTCACCTCTGTTCCACCACCCGCACCCTCCCAGAACCCACTGTGATCCAATGGCTCTTCATACTTGGCAGCCTCTGAGGCAGTGGTTGTGGCAGTGGTGCTCTTTGGGTGGGGGAGGCATCTTTAGTCCTTGCCAGTTCAGCCTGGAGGTGGGCAACCTCCTCCCTCAGAGCTGACAGCTTACTGTAGTAGAGACTTGACTGGGTAATAGGAGTCAGAGGGTGGTGGTAAACGGCATCCACTCTGGCATAGGCAAAGTGACCTGTGGGGTGCCATAAGGATCAGTACTAGGTCTGGTCCTCTTCAATATCTTTATCAGCGACATTACAGAAGGACTGGAAGGGAGAAAATATGCTTGTTCCTGGACACCACAAAACACTGTAACAGAGTGGACACACGGGGGGGAGAAAGAATGAGGGATGATCTAAAAAAGCTGGAGGAATGGTCATGGGTTTGGCAGCTGGGTTTCAATGCAAAAAAGTGTCAAAATCATGTACATGGGGCACAGAAACCTGGGGGCAACATACCAACTGGGAGGAGAGGTATAAACAGTCACAGAGCAGGAAAGGGACCTAAGTATGATCATTTCTGATGACCTGAAGGTAGCTAAACAGTGTGATAAGGCTAGTGGGATGCTGGGATACATAGGGGAATCACCGTCAGAAAGAGGGAGTTAATAATACCCCTGTATAGATCACTGGTGAGACCACACCTTGAGTACTGTGTCCGGTTCTGGAGTCTTCATCTCTGCAAGGACATAGATAGGGTGGAGGGGGTACAAAGGAGGGCAACCAGAGTGGTGCAGGGCCTGTATCAGAAGCCTTATGAGGAAAGGCTTAAGGAATTAAGTATATACTCCCTGGAGGAAAGGATGGGATATGACAGAAACAGTCAAATACCTCACAGGTAAAAACAAGGTACTGTACTGGAAGGTAGCATTTCCCAAAGAAAAAGATGCTCGAGGACAAGGGGTCACATTATGAAGATGGAAGGGGGAGAAGCAGAGGAAATGGGAGGAAATACTTCTTCCCGGAGAGGTGGTGGATGCCTGGAACAGTCTCCCAGCGGAGGTGGAGGGCTGTAATGGTTACAGGATTCAAGAATGCATGGAATAGACACAAAGGGATCTTGGAAGTAAGAGGGGGTAAAGACCGGAGACCGAGCAAGTATCTGCGTGTCACTCTAGGTAGGAAAAACAGGGCAGACTAGGTGGGCCAGGAGGTCCTTATCTGTTGACAAGTTCTATGTTTCTGTTACAATCCCCTATTGACTGCATTGGCAGCTGAATTTAAACGGTGCACTCCTCTCCCCTCCCCCTGCCTTTACATTACTGAGTGCCGTCAATTAAAATAAAACTAATGTACTCCCCAGTATCTCTTTCAAGTGCTCTGGCAAAAGTAAATACAGCCTTTTATTTGGCTGGGGACCAGGTTTAGGGTTAGTCAGTCCACTATGCATCTCCCCAAGGGGCAGGGGGGTGGGCTGTCACTCTCCCAGCTGGATACTGGGTTGCTGTGCAGATGAGAGTAGCCCAGTTATAGGTAAATGATAAGAACTTTATTTCCCATTGAAAAACAATAGATTTTGTTAGAGGACTTCTCTATACTGCTACAGACATTGCTACTTTCTCCCAAGGATTTTAATGCAGACCCTCAGGACTCTCTTAGAGGGATATGCGAAGTGTTGGTGGGGTGGAAAAGGGGTACATTAAGAGGTCTCACTAAGCACAGGATGTGGCAGCATAAATGATAGGCATGGGATGACACTTTTTTCCCCAACTACCATAGATCCCTGATTCCAAAGACAGGCTAAAGAAGGCCTCCATTTTGCAGGGCAACTTCTCTGTGAGGTCCCAGTCAGAAACTTTGAAGACTGTGTACAGTCTTTTATATGGAAACCCACTGATTAATTTAGATATTTGCAGCTAAGGGACTGCATTCATAAATTGCTCAGAAAAACTTCTGGGGAACCTGTCACATTATGTTTTATACTTTTACTGCAGTTTGGGGTTCCCCACAGGGAACAGGTACCATTGCATTATTGGACTCTTAATTATATTAAGGATCAGGGACATTCTACAGACTATTTTAATCAAGATGAGAAAAATAATTAAATGTCAAGTTAACAAACACCCTGTGGAAAAAAATGTGGGAAATGGTCTGGCTCACCTCCTACTCACCTAAGTGGAGGGAATTTGTATGGAAGCTTAGAATTAGATATTTTTTGGTACCCCTAATGCACTCCAAATGGTGAACTAGTGTATCTTCCCACTGCTGGAGACACTGTGGGGAGGCAATTACCTCACAGACCCATATCTTTTGCCAATGCTCTAAAATACACAGGTTTTGGGTAGAGGGTAAAAGAAAGATATCTCATATTTTGAATATCCTGGAACCCCAGGATGTGAGCACCTTTTACTAGGTATAAAACCTAAATCACTGAAGGGCAGGGACGGTATCTATCTTTGGGGTGTACGTACAACTACAGCAGCTACAACAATAACAAGGAGATGGCTCCAGAGAGACTCCCCCCTTCCCTTACCAGAGTGGGTAGAAATTACTAACCAAATACAAGTTTTAGAGAAGACAACCTTTATTATCCAGCATAGGTTTGAAGCTTACACAGATCATTGGACAAGATGAGACATGTCTCAACTGGAGGAAGACACAGACTCTGAAACTTGAGGCTCAGTTTAGCCTAAGGCATCTGACTGATGACTGCAGAAAGGGCAGAGTGGGTCTTGGAACATACAGACTGTCGTCATGATTTGCCTTGCAGCCTTCTTACCTATGAATACCAAAGGAACTTAGATGAACTTTGACTATGAACCTATACTTGTGGGACGTCTGATAAATATTAATGTTTTGTGACTCAGTGTTTTAAAGTTTTATGTGTGTTGACCTGTTGTCATCATCTTTTTTTAGCATGACCACTGTTGTTCTTGATCAAGTGAGTGATTCAGTTGCTTTGTACGTGCTGTTCTCATACCAAGATCATTCAGTAAAGAAGTATAAACAAGCATTTGTCAATGCCAGATGTCTTGCTGGCATTGGCATTGGTAGTGCAGGAGTTAGAGAGATGCATAATAGGAATGGCAGTGAAGTATGGAACTGACGCCAACCCCACCCCACCCTGCAGAGACTGACAGGCATTGAGGTGTGCCTTTGGGTCATCGGCCATAACGCTCATGCCATTTCACCTCACCCTACCCTGCAGACTCCAAAGTCTTGCGTTGTGCCTTGGCATCATCGGGTCTTACGCTCACCCCGTTCCATAAGAAAATACATTGAGATGGGTGCAATATAGGAGAATGGGGTGAATGTTGGGGCTGAAGAGTCCAAGGCACACCTTGATGCCCGTCACTGGCTGCAGGGTGGGTGTGGAATGGTGTGAGTATTTCAGCCAACAATCCAAAGTCACACCCCTGACGCCTGTCAGTCTCTACAGGTTGGGACATTACAGTTAGAAACCCTAATGCCCTGGGCGTTTGTTGGTATTTGCACTCCAGATTTTCAGCATGGGGTTTATGTGACCCAAGCTCATGAAAGCATTTGAGACCTCCACTCATGAACAGTGGCACTGTGATTTTATCAATCTGTCCTGAACATTGATTCCCCACAGCAACCGCGCCATTCTGTGCCAGATGTGTGAAAACACATTTCAGGCAGGAGTGAAAAATGACAGCTGTACCATTCATAAGGAGGTGTGAAGAAATGGCAATGTTGAAAATCTGGACTGAAAATATAAAAAATTCTCGAAGTTACGAGCGTGTGTGAAAACAGCGCAACACACGCTCATAACTCACTTTGTGGAATTGTTTCACCAGATTTTCAACATAGGCATTTTGGGACCTCTGCTCAGGAACAGTGGTACTGTGATTTTGTTAATCTGTCCCGAACATTGATTTCCCACTGCGACCGCGCCATTCTGTGCCAGATGTGCGAAAACACATTTTGGGCAGGATGCCAAAAATGACAGCTGTACCGTTCTTAAGAAGGTGTAAAGAAATGGCAATGTGGAAAATCTGGACTGAAAATATTAAAAATTCTTGAACTTACGAGCATGCATGGAAACTAAGCAATGCACGCTCGTAACACAGTCATTTTGTGGAATTTTTTCACCAAATTTTCAACAGAGGCATTTTTGGACCTCCACTCATGAACAGTGTCACTGTGATTGTCTTAATCTGTCCCAAACATTGATTTCCCACAGCAACCACGCCATTACATGCCAGATGTGCGAAAAAACATTTCGGGCAGGATGTGAAAAAAGACAGCTGTACTGTTCATAAAATTGGCAATGTTGAAAATCTGGAGTGAAAATATTAAAAATCTCGAACTTACAAGTGTGCATGGAAACTGCATAACACACACTTGTAACAGTCATTTTTTGGAATTTTTTTCACCAGATTTGCAACATAGGCTTTTTGGCAGCCCACCAAATGAACAGTGACACTGTCGTTTCATTAATCAGTCCTGAAAGGTGATTCCATGCACTGACCGTGAAATCAACTTTCGGGACCCAATAATGAAATGACAGTGACTGAGTTCATGAGGTGGGGTCCCAAGAACCCTATGTTGAAAATTTGGAGCCAAAAGTCGCAAAAATGGCCGAGATATCCACCTAAGTTGAACCCCCCATTGATGCCATTATACAGCTTACCCTGATTTTCTTCAGTTCGTGGTTGGCATTGAAGGCGAGGCGATGTTCCCGCTCCACGAAGGTAATCGCGTCAGGCTCCGGAGGTAAGTATGGGGTGAGGAGGTGGAGTGCGTGAAGGAGTGCGGGTTGGGGAGGGGCCATCGTGACTCGAGGACCATTTTCCATTTTACAGGGTGAAAAAAACGTTGCAGGAAGGTTTTTTCTTTCAGGGTGTGACAAGGACATTATGGCACACTGGGGTGGGCTCCCAGTGTGCCACCTGTGTTTTTTGGGGATAGGACTGAAGCCGACAGGGATTGGGACCCCCGTTGGCAAAGAAAGCGTGTCTGTGTTTGGGGGGGCAAGATGCTGAGGGGGATTGGGCACCCCCCTCGGCAGACAAAACAAGGGGGAACATTATGCCGACGGGGATTGGGCTCCCCCATCAGCAAACGAACTGGGGAGGGGGATGCTGACAGGGGAATTGGTCACCCCTGATGTCAGCTTTCGCAGGACTGTGAGAGGAGGATGGCGGCAGCTGCCGCCATGTTTATTGAAATGTTTCAGCAAGCAAGGCATGCCCTGCAATGACAGGGCGCTCCCTCATTGCAGCGGCAAAATTCTTTCAAGTTGGTGGCATGCTTGTGAACTGCTGTCATAGACAGCATGCTCATTCATTGGTGCCTCAGAGACCAGTCTAAAAAAGCAGTGGTGCCATTGGCAACAACACGGCCACACCTGCACAACCTGCTACTCCAGCAAGCTGTCACAAAATATTGCTTGCGCTACATGCACAAGACAACATAAAAAATAAATGGTCTTGTGATAATTATAGTTGTAGCTCCAGCATCCACCAAACCACGTATTTCCTGGTCTCACAGGCAAATACATCAGATTTGAACTCATGACTGTGGTCACCATAGAAACATAGAATTTGACAGCAGATTAGGACCGCTTGGCCCACCCAGTCTGCCCATTTCCCTACCTAATGGATAAGCTGCAGATCCTAGTTAACCAGCAGCCTTCTTCTTTCTACCCCACCCCGTAGAATTGCCTTATGGCTGTCCCATGCATGCTTGAATTCAGTCACTGCTTTTGACTCCACAACCTCCTCCGGAAGGCCGTTCCATGCATCCACAACTCTCTCCATGAAAAATACTTCCTTACATTACCTCTGCCACCCTCCCTCTATCTTCAAATTGTGCCCCTTGTTCTTGCACACCTCTTTTTTGAAAGATGCTACCCTCTTGGACTTTGTTGATTCCTTGAGGTACTTGAACATTTCTATCATGTCCCCCTCTCCCTCCTTTCCTCGAGGCTATACATATTAAGCTCCTTTAGTCTCTCTTCATATGTCTTCCGGTGCAGACCCTGCACCATTTTAGTTGCCCTCCTCTGGACAGCTTCCATCTTGTCTATGTCCTTGCGGAGACTGGGTCTCCAGAACTGCACCCAGTACTCCAGATGGGGTCTCACCAGCTGTCTGTACAGAGGGATAACAACTTCCTGTTTTCTACTGGTGATGCTTCTCCCTATGCATCCCAGTATCCCCCCCAGCCCTCCTTACTGCCCTCTCACATTGCTTGCTCTCACCATCTCAGTTGCTCTCACCATCTCAGTTGTCTGTTTCTCTGCAATTATTTCCACAACTTTGGACTTCTCTCTCATCAAGGTTGTTGCTGTACTATTTGCAGGTTATTCTGGCTTATTTTCAGATCAATCAGGTTTCTTGCGTCCTAGTCTGTTACATCTGTAGCATAGAAGTTTGAATCTATTGTGTTTCCTAGGCAGATATGACCTGTGCTTTGCATTAGATGTGTAACCCCTAGGTGGCGTTATCCCAAGGGCTACTACCCCAGCCTGCCTAACTGCTAACAGGTTGAGGGGCCTAGGTTCTATGATGGGTGCCTCCACCCAGAGGTCAGGGTTTACAGTAGTTCGATTAACTTGGTCACAGCCCTCTGGGACACTGAGATCCCCTCGCAATCCTATTAGTGGCCCCCACAATGTATCATAAGAACCTTCACTGTTGACACTTACCCCCAGGACTTATTGGGCCAACTTGACTCTGGGGACCCCCTGTAAAACAAGATGATGCAGTGCAATAGCCACAGTACAACACTTTAACATAAACACATACCTTAGTCAGTGTAACTTTGCTGCAACAAATAGATCTGATTTATTTAAGGGACTGTAACAAGGACAGGGGGAAATCAGGTTAATTAGGTTAGACACAATAATAATCACAGTACTGTGCGCACATTCAGAGTCCCAAAATGTCACTTTGCTGGGTACACAAGATGGTAGGGGGCTAGTCAGGATCGGTGCAGCTGGTTGGGGCCCTGTGATGGAAAAACACTTGCACAATACCCAAATTGTAATCCGGAGCCGGATGGCTCAGTTTATGAAGACAGAAAGAACAGAAATCAGATGGCACCCTGCAAATAAATGTACCGATGGCAGGGAGCTACCCTGATTTGCACTCACAAACTTAATCCTGAAAGCTATCACTGAGGGGCTCATGGATTGCCGGACACCCTCGCACAGCAGGGGGAGGAAGTCCTACCAGCAGGCACACAGCTTCAAACAGCCACGGATTCAGTCCGCCTGCACGCGATTGCCTTCCCGTCTGCACACGCGGGACCAGAGGACTCGTTAAACTGTCCTTCCCAAACACCCCACACATTTATATGTAAAGGAAATTACTATACCAGGCAGCTGCTCGCAGGTCCTGATCGCACTTACTGCTAACCCGGGAGTTCACAACGCAGCTTCACTTTCCTGACAGACCAAGCACGATGAAGCAGTTTCTCCAGTCCTCTACAGGGTGAGCCTGGTACCCAAATGTTCAGCCTCTCCTTTCCTCAGTAGCTGCGGATTCAGTCCGAATCACCACGGCAAACACGTCACCTGAGTTTAGTCCTTCACACGCGCTTCCCGTGCGAAAACTCTACAGCGCAGGAGCTCGGAGCTCTTTCTCCAGTCACGGTCACAACGGATCTGCCTTTCCATACACAAGGCAGGGTATTCCAATCGGGTGCCACCCGGTCCAGTTGGTAGACTTCAGTTGTCAATCACTCAAAACTCCCCTTATTGGCGAGAAAAGGCGCCACGGTCCAGAACTTCACTTCCCAGAATTACTAGCTATATTCCTTATGGCCAGCCAGCTCCCAAGAGAGCCCTGATCCTGGTTGGTCCGCTTAAACTCCATTTTAGATGCCCCTCCTGCCTGATTGGTTCTGTTCAGCAGTTCAGATCCAAAATGGAAGGGCAAGACACACAGAGTCCCAGCTGCAAGAAAGGCAGGTTAGACAAATTACATTTCCACTAATACTCAAAACAATGTGGGGCAAACAGTTACACCTCTAATAAATGCCCCCTTTCGCCCATTTAGCGACAGCATTAGCGGAGTGATTGGTCAGCAACTCGAGCGGGACTCGAGCAGGGAAATACACAGTCCCCCATGTAAACTAATCATGCCTGCAAGCAGACAGCTTTTAAAGAGATAGTTCCAGGGGCTCTAAAAGCACTCACAATAAACGGCCTAAACGCTGAACTCCATTCAGGTTGGGAGCACTAGGTAAGCTCCTAGAAGGCTTTTGGGAACCCCCAATAGCAGTGGGGTTACAGATGGATAACTTGGTGCTGAATGTCTCTGTGGTTCAGGTCCTCTGTCCTGGAATCTCTCATTCCTCTCATACTGGTTGCTGATTGTAGGCTTCACTTGACACAGGTTCTTACGTAATGTTCTTCCCTTCTGGATTAGCTGTTTTATGGCCCTTGGCATGGCACACATCAGCAAATTCTGTAGGTCTGGCTGTAAAGTTCCCACAATGAACTCCAAAATCTCTCTTTCTCATGTGCGTCTGAAGATGGGCATTTGTAGATGTCCCATTTGTCTAACACCAACATGTTTCCCCCATTCTGTTTTTTTCTCCAGCCAGTGGATCTCTCTCAGGCATCCTGTAGTACCCCCTGGCTCTATCTCCGTGCCTGAGAGGCCTCCTGAAACCTGGCACCAGCCCGGCTATCCCCCCGGCTCTGAACCCCCCGAGGTAGGGCCGCCCTATCCACCCAAGGTGCTCTATCTGCAAATTCGGGCCGGGCTGGGCACGGCCCAGGTAAGGAGTGCCATCAGCGATGGAGTGTGGTCCTTGTGGATACAGGTGCTGTCACCTATCCACTTGGCTGGGTATTTTTGCTTTATCCTCATCCCCCTCCCTCATTACTCCCTCCCTCTCCCTGACGGAGTGCAGCGTGCAGTGATGCCAGGGAACGTCTTGCCGTAACTCTGCAACCCTCTATTTCTGACCCTGAGCGTTGTGGTACCTCCGGTCTCCACCAGAGGTCACCGCGGTGGCGGGCAGAGAATCCCTGGCCCCCCGAGGAAGGACAGATGTCCTCCAGATGCTCAATCCTTCCTCCCCCCGCCGACACCCGGTGACCTGGGCTCACTCCCGAACCCGGGTCGCCAGATTGGTGCAAGGAGTGGCATCCAGTGCCTCAACCCTCAGCACCACCGGGCCGGCAACACCAACATGTCAATTTGATCTCCGGCTTTCTGCAGATGATCCAGCTCTCTATCCATAAATGTTGTCTGCTCAGAGATGGACTGGCCCATCAGGATACCCTGGAAATTTCCAGGTGGGCCCACTCTGTTGGGTACCTGGCCACCTTCTAAACTCTGAAACTCTTTGGTTTTATCATCTGTTTTTCTCTAATTAAATGGGGTATTTGGGGCCCTTTAAGTAAATGTAAGATGCAAACACAGAGCTAGTGTATCTGATTGAAGTGCAATACTGATATGAATGTATCACCATGGGTCCTCCCATATTGATTTTCCAGGTGACCCCCATATCAACTTTCCAGGTGAGCATTTATAAGCGACATTGCAGAAGGACTGGAAGGAAAAGTATGTCTCTTTGCAGATGACACTAAGATCTGCAACAGAGTTGATGCACAGGGTGGGGTGGAAAGGATGAGAAGGGACTTGGCAAGGTTAGAGGAATGGTCAAATGTATGGCAGCTTAGATTCAATGCTAAGAAGTGCAAGGTAATGCACCTGGGAAACAAAAACCCAGGGGAAGAGTACACAATGGGAGGTGAGATACTAACAACAACAAAAATGGAAAGGGACCTGGGGGTAGTCATATCAGATGACCTAAAGGTGGGCAAGCAATGTGAGAGAAGGCAGCAAGGAGGGCTGGGGGATACTGGGATGCATAGGAGAGGCATCACCAGTAGAAAACAGGAAGTTATTATCCCTCTGTACAGACAGCTGGTGAGACCCCATCTGGAGTACTGTGTGCAGTTCTGGAGACCCAATCTCCCGAAAGACATAGACAGGATGGAAGCTGTCAGAGGAGGGCAACTAAAATGGTGCAGGGTCTGCACCGGAGGACATATGAAGAGAGACTTAAGGAGCTTAATATGTATAGCCTCGAGGAAAGGAGGAGAGGGGACATGATAGAAACTTTCAAGTACCTCAAGGGAATCAACAAAGTCCAAGAGGTAGCATCTTTCAAAAAGAGGTGTGCAAGAACAAAAGGGCACAATTTGAAGATAGAGGCGGCTCAGAGGTAATTTAAAGTATTTTTTCAGAGAGGGTTGTGGATGCATGGAATGGCCTTCCGGAGGAGGTTGTGGAGTCAAAATCAGTGGTGGAATTCAAGCATGCATGGGATAGTCATAAGGCAATTCTGGGGGGTGGGGGTAGGAAGAAGTAGGCTGCTGGTTAACTAGGATCTGCAGCTTATCCAGTAGGTAGGGAAATGGGCAGACTGGGTGGGCCAAGCGGTCCTTATCTGCCGTCACATTCTATGTTTCTATGTTTCTATGAGCACCTTGACCCTAGACCGACCATGTGTCTGCTTGTTTCTTTGTCAAAGTACTCAAGAAACCGGATTCTGCACAGTTTCCAGTCTCATAGCTGCCTTTTGCTTGTAGCGCCACCACTTGCTTGCTACATCTCTCATGGCTCCTTCGAACTGCTGGATTCACGTATCTTCTGGCACCCATGACTGTCTCAGTGTTCTCTCAAATGACCTTAAGAACTCTAAGGCATCCTCTTCCTTTCTACCTCCAAAGGTTGTAGAATTTCTTCCGACCTATGGTGCAGCAATCGATATGACTGGTGTCACTTTCTCATAGCCTTGAGATAAGTTTCCTCTTCTCTGTGGTACCTTCTGACTTCCACGTCTGAACTCCTCTACACATGGTGTTCCATTTCTTCTTGATGGTCCTGCAGGTGTACTTTTCTGTCTCTGGTGGTCAGACTCAGATTCTGTATATTATTCATGACTTTGTCCATGAATGCTCCAAGCTTTTGATCTGTTCTCTTTTCAAACTCTCCACCTCTTATGGAGTATTCTCTGTTGGTGTTCCTTTCAAAGCACCTCTGCTGAATTCCACAGGAATCCTCATGACTCCTCTCACTGGTGACTTAGAACTTCTAGGCTTGAACTTTGATGCATCCAGTGAAGGATAATTTGTTCTGAACCCCGTAACTGGATTTAGACCGTGTGCTCCTCCTTAATTACTATGACCAAACATTGCCAAGGAAGCAGAAAATTACAGGCCTGTCAGCCTGACATTGATGGTCAGTAAGGTAATAGAATCACTACTGAGGGAAAGGATTGGGGAATACCTTTTTACTAGTAGTCTACAGGATCCAAGGCAACATGGTTTCACAGGAGGAGGTCTTAACCAGACAAACTTGATTGAGTTCTTTGACTGGGTAACCAAGGAAGTGGATCAGGGAGGGGCAGTAGACATGGCCTACCTGGATTTCAGCAAGGCCTTCGACACCGTTCCACATAGAAAACTGATAAGCAAACTGGGGAGCTTAGGAGTAGGTCGTATTTTGCCTGGGTCCCACATCATCTACTGACCCATGTGTTCATAGCATAAGTAACCTTGTTTATTTTCACTGTGATATTGCTGTATTGCACTAACACATAGTAATAGGTATCCATCGTACAAGCATGGGTACTAGGACTATGCTTGCCACTGATATATGCTGCTGTATGTTATGTTTATATCATGTTATGGTTTTATTCATGTTTTATGTTTATTACACCAGACATGTATATCTTTTATTTATTGTATTTACCTAGGTAATGTGTGTTCCTTTTATGTTCTGACATAGTCATATAATCATGTGTAATTTGTGTCTTATACCAAAGTATCATGCCATGTGCATTTCTGTTTATGCTGCATTCTCTTTGTTCATAACACATAGCTGACAATGCATTTTCTTTGTTCCGAGATTCTTACTTACCTTGCAGCTTTATTTCCTATGTAATTGCCCAAAGGAGCCACCTTATTTACATGCCTTATCCAATGCTGTATGTTTATCATATCTGTAACTGCAATGTTATCAGTCATATATATTGCTTGCACACCAGCTCCTCGAAGAGAAAGAGACCATACTCGAAGAATGGTGGGAAATCGGCTCCCTTGTGATTATCACACATCTGACGTGAGTATTTGTAATAAAACTGCTTTTTATTACATACTGCTTGTGGTATAATCTTTGGATAGCCAATCCAACATACAAGAATCTGATGGTAAGCTGAACTTAGAAACATAGAAACATAGACTTTGACGGCAGATAAGGACCACTTGGCCCACCCAGTCTGCCCATTTTCCTACCTACTGGATAAGCTGCAGCTTCTAGTTAACCAACAGCCTACTTCCTGCCACCCCCCACTACAATTGCTTTATGTCCGTCCCATGAATGTTTGAATTTCCCCACTGTTTTAGACCCAACAGCCTCCCCAGGAAGGCGGTTCCATGCATCCACCACTCTCTCAGTGAAAAAAAAATTCCTCACATTACCCCTGAGCCATCCCCCCTCTATCTTTAAATTGTGCCCCCTTGTTCTTACACATCTCTTTTTCTGAAAGATGCTACCCTCCTGGACTTTGTTGATTCCCTTGAGGTACTTGTGTCATGTCCCCCCTGTCCCTCCTTTCATCAAGGGTATACATATTAAGCTCTCTCAGTCTCTCTTCATATGGTTTCTGATGCAGACCCTGCACCATTTTAGTTGCCCTTCTCTGGACTGCTTCCATCCTGTCTATGTCCTTGCATAGATGAGGTCTCCAAAACTGCACACAGTACTCCAGATGGCGTCTCATGAACTGTCTGTACAGAGGGATAACCACTTCCCTTTTTCTACTTGTGATGCCCCTTACTATGCATGCCAGTATCCCCCTGGCTCTCCTTACTGACTTCTTACATTGCTTACCCAACTTTAGATCATCTGATATGACTACCCCCAGGTCCCTTTCCGTTTTTGTTGTTGTTAGTACCTCCCCTGCTATTGTGTACTCTTCTCCTGGGTTTTTGTTTCCCAGGTGCATTACTTTGCACTTCTTTGCATTGAATCTAAGTTGCCATATGTCTGACCATTCCTCCTACCTTGACAAGTCCCTTCTCATCCTTTCTACCCCCCCTTGTGTATCAACTCTGTTACAGGTCTTTGTGTCATCTGCAAAGAGGCATACCTTTCCCTCCAGACCCTCTGCAATGTCACTGGAGTGCAGTTGCAGCTGCCACTTCGAAGAGTGCAGTGATTCTAGATGCCCTACAGGGGGCATGCCTTAGACAACTAGTACTGGAGCCCACTCGAGAGGGAGCAATATTAGACTTGATTCTCTCAAATGGAGATTGAGAGAGGATCACAGATGTAGAAGTGGGTAGCCATCTGGGAACTAGCGACCATCGAACAGTATGGTTCACAATAAACACAGCAATAGAGTCAAGCCATACAAAGATAAAAGTACTGGACTTTAGGAGGGCCGACTTTGCCAAAATGGGTGAGTGCCTAAGGAATGCACTAGCAAATGGGCAGGAAGGAGGGGTGGAAGAACAATGGGGAATAATAAAAACTGCCATTACAGAGGTAACGAGCCTTTGTGTGAAGCAAATAAACAAAACAAGACGATGTAAGAAACCACTATGGTTCTCAAAGGAAGTGGCAGTGAAGGTTCAAGAGAAAAAGAAAGCATTCAGGAAGTACAAGGAATCGCAGAAGGAGCAGGACAGAGAACTGTATCAGTTAAAGCAAAAGGAGGCTGGGAAGGCAGTCCGAACAGCAAAGGCCCAAACCGAGGAAAAGATAGCCAACTCAGTTAAGAAGGGATAAAACCTTTATAGGTACATCAGAGCAGAGGAAGACCAAGGAGGGATAGTGAGGCTTAATAAAGGGAGGAGGGTGGGCAGAGGGAGACTGTGAAAGGCAGAGATACTAAACAAATATTTTTGCTCAGTATTTACAAATGAAGAGGAGGTACATAAAACAAACAGTAGTAACACTCTGGATACAGAAGTTGATACCAGCCCATTTACAAAAGAAAGGGTTCTGAAAGAACTCTTAAAACTGAAGGTGGACAAAGCAATGGGGCCTGATGGGATTCATCCCAGAATTCTAAAAGAGCTAAGGGTAGAACTAGTGACACCACTGACTACCCTTTTTAACAAATCATGGGAGGATGGGGTGGTACCCGAGGACTGGAGGAGGGCAGATGTGATTCCCCTTCACAAAAGTGGGAGCAAGGCAGAAGCAGGAAACTACAGACCTGTTAGTTTAACCTCAGTGATAGGGAAAATTATGGAATCACTTCTGAAGGAAAGAATTGTCGAGTATCTAGAGGCCAGAGGGGCACGGGACCCTAGGCAGCATGGATTCATAGCGGGAAGGTCACGCCGGACAAATCTGATAGATTTCTTTGACTGGGTGACCAAAGTAGTAGATCAGGGAGGGGCTGTGGACATGGCCTACCTAGACTTTAGCAAGGCATTTGACACAGTCCCACACAAAAGATTAATATACAAGTTAGCCAGCCTGGGAGTGGGTCCCAAGATGACAGCCTGGGTAAAGAATTGGCTGGAGAATAGGACACAGAGAGTAATAGTAAATGGAGTCCACTCAGAAGAAAGGAGGGTTACTAGTGGGTACCGCAGGGTTCAGTATTAGGACCGGTCCTCTTCAATGTCTTTATAAGCAACATTGCGGAAGGACTGGAAGGAAAAGTATGTCTCTTTGCAGATGACACTAAGATCTGCAACAGAGTTGATGCACAGGGTGGGGTGGAAAGAATGAGAAGGGACTTGGCAAGGTTAGAGGAATGGTCAAATGTATGGCAGCTTAGATTCAATGCTAAGAAGTGCAAGGTAATGCACCTGGGAAACAAAAACCCAGGGGAAGAGTACACAATGGGGGGTGAGATACTAACAACAACAAAAATGGAAAGGGACCTGGGGGTAGTCATATCAGATGACCTAAAGGTGGGCAAGCAATGTGAGAGGGCAGCAAGGAGGGCTGGGGGTTACTAGGATGCATAGAGAGAGGCATCACCAGTAGAAAACAGGAAGTTATTATCCCTCTGTACAGACAGCTGGTGAGACCCCATCTGGAGTACTGTGTGCAGTTCTGGAGACCAAACTCCGCAAAGACATAGACAGGATGGAAGCTGTCCAGAGGAGGGCAACTAAAATGGTGCAGGGTCTGCACCGGAAGACATATGAAGAGAGACTTAAGGAGCTTAATATGTATAGCCTCGAGGAAAGGAGGGAGAGGGGGACATGATAGAAACTTTCAAGTACCTCAAGGGAATCAACAAAGTCCAAGAGGGTAGCATCTTTCAAAAAAGAGGTGTGCAAGAACAAGAGGGCACAATTTGAAGATAGAGGGGCAGCTCAGAGGTAATTTAAGGAAGTATTTTTCACAGAGGCGGTTGTGGATGCATGGAATGGCCTTCGGAGGAAGGTTGTGGAGTCAAAATCAGTGGTGGAATTCAAGCATGCATGGGACAGTCATAAGGCAATTCTGGGGGTTGGGGTAAGAAGAAGTAGGCTGCTGGTTAACTAGGATCTGCAGCTTATCCAGTAGGTAGGGAAATGGGCAGACTGGGTGGTCCAAGCGGTCCTTATCTGCCGTCAAATTCTATGTTTCTATGTGTCAAATGCCTTGCTAAAGTCTAGGTAGGCCATATCCACATCCCCTCCCTGGTCTATTACTTTGGTCACCCAGTCAAAAAATCTATTAGATTCATCTGACATGACCTTCCTGCTGTAAATCCATGCTGCTTTGGGTCCTGTGCCCCGCTGGCCTCTAGGTACTCAACAATTCTTTCTTTCAGAAGTGATTCCATCATTTTCCCTACCACTGAGGTCAAACTTACAGGTCTGGAGTTTCCTGCTTCTGCCTTGCTCCCACTTTTGTGAAGGAATCACATCTACCCTCCTCCAGTCCTCAGGTACCACCCCATCCTCCCATGATTTGTTAAAAAGTGTGGTCAGTGGCATCACTAGGTCCTCCCTTAGTTCTTTTAGGATTCTGGGGTGAATCCCATCAGGCCCCATTGCTTTGTCCACCTTGAGTTTTAGGAGTTCTTTCAGAACTCTTTCTTCTGTAAATGGACTGGTGTCAACCCCCCTACCCAGAGTGCTTCTGTTGTCTGGTTTAGGTAACTCTTCCTCATCTTCTTTTGTGAATACTGAGCAAAAGTATTCATTCAGTAACTCTGCCTTTTCACTGTCTCCCTCTGCCCACCTCCCTCTCCCTTATTAATCTTCACTATTCCTCCCTTAACCTTTCTAAGCTCCCTAATGTACCTATAAAGGTTTTATCCCCTTCTTAACTGATTTGGCTATTTTTCCTCGGTTTGGGCTTTTGCTATTCTGACTGCCTTCCCACTTTTTTCTGCTTTAATTGATACAGTTCCCTGTCGTGCTCCTTCTGTGATTCCTTATACTTTTTGAATGCAGCCTTTTCTCCTAACCTTCCCTGCCACCTCTTTTGAGAACCATAGTGTTTTACTCCGCTTTGTTTTCTTTATCTATTTCACAAAGGCTTGTTGCCTCTATGATGGCAGTTTTGATTTTCTCCATTGTTCTTCCACCCTCCTTTTGGCCATTTGCTAGTGTATTCCTCAGGTATTCACCCATTTTGCCAAAGTCAGCCCTTCTAAAGTCCAGTATGCTTGTTTTTGTATGGCTCGTCTCCATGGTTGTGCATGTTGTAAAGCACACTGTGCAGTGGTCGCTTGTTCCCAGATGTCTACTGACTTCTAAATTTGTGATCCTCTCTCCACTTGAGAGTACCAGGTCTAGTATTGCTCCCTCCCGAGTGGGTTCCAACACTAGCTGTCTACGGCCTGCCCCCTGCAGGACATTGAGAATGACCCTGCTTTTGGATGTGGCTGCAGTACATGTCATCCAGTTAACATCTGGCATATTCAGGTCCCCCATCAACAGTATCTCCCCTTTTTCAGCCATTTTGAGAATGTCCTCTATCATTTTCTTGTCCATTTCCTCCCCTTGAGATGGGGGTCTGTATACAACCCCTGTGCAGATTGTGATGCCATTCCCTGTCTCCGGGGTGACCCAGAGTGCCTCTTGTCCTCCCCCTTTACTTTTTAGTTCTGTAGCTTTGATCCCTTCCCTTATGTATAGAGCTACTCCACCTCCTCTTTTCCCCTCCCTGTCCCTTCTGTAGACTGTGTACCCCGGTATGTTGACATCCCAGTCATGGTTCTCCATGTACCATGTTTCCATGACTGCCACAATATCCAATTGTTCATCTTCCATCAAGGCTACTAGCTCAGGAAGCTTGTTTCCCAGACTATGAGCATTGGTACTCATTGCCCTCCATTTAATGTTGGCTTTACCCTTTTTTCCCCCATGCCTGCTCTTTTTGCCCGTGTCTATTTTTCCATTTACCCCTGTCCTGCCCTCTGTTGAGCACTGTACCTCAGTGTTTACCTTACTACCTGTCATGTTTTGTGGGGGGAGGCTTGAAATTTCCTGCCTCTTATTAGCACCTCCCCCCATGGCTAGTTTAAAAGCTTGCCAAGGAAGCATTTAAACCTGTCACTTAGAATCTTGGTTCCCTTTGTGGACAGATGCAGACCATCATGCCAGTATAGACCTTCATCTCTCCAGGTGTACCCTCAGTCCACAATGAAGCCACGCCCTGTGCTCTGCACCAGTTTTGCAACCGTTCATTAAACTGCATGGTGTGTAGTACCCTATCCTCACCCCTGCCATGAACTGGCAGCACCTCTGAGAAGGTAACCGTGCTTGCTACCTATCTGAGGCCCCTCCCCAACTCCACAATTTCATCCTGCACTGCACTGATCCCATGCCTAGCTAAGTCATTTGTCCCAAGGTGGACAATGATATCTAGTTCCCTCTCCTGTGATGCTGCTTCTGCAATCCTGAGGATTCACTTCTTGTCCCACCAAGCCATGGCACCAGGCAGGCATCTTACGTCCCTCTCCTCTCCCTTCCCCAGGTCTACCCCTGTAACAACTGAGTCCCCTATCAGAAGCTGTTTCCTTCCCCTGTGGTGTCCCTTGCCACCCTTCTGTGGGTCTCCCTTGTGGATGTCCTCAGCATTCTCCTTAGTCTCCACTGAGGGTGCCATCATAGAGGAACCTTGCTCTGCCAGACTGGCATATTGTTTGTGTAGAGGTACAACTAGGGGGCTTCACCTCTGTTCCACCACCCACACCCTCCCAGAACCCACTGTGATCCAATGGCTCTTCATACTTGGCAGCCTCTGAGGCAGTGGTTGTGGCAGTGGTGCTCTTTGGGTGGGGGAGGCCTCTTTAGTCCTTGCCAGCTCAGCCTGGAGGTGGGCAACCTCCTCCCTCAGAGCTGACAGCTTACTGTAGTAGAGACTTGACTGGGTAATAGGAGTCAGAGGGTGGTGGTAAACGGCATCCACTCTGGTGTAGGCAAAGTGACCTGTGAGGTGCCATAAAGATCAGTACTAGGTCTGGTCCTCTTCAATGTCTTTATCAGCGACATTACAGAAGGACTGGAAGGGAGAAAATATGCTTGTTCCTGGACACCACAAAACACTGTAACAGAGTGGACACACGGGGGGGAGGGGAGAAAGAATGAGGGGTGATCTAAAAAAGCTGGAGGAATGGTCATGGGTTTGGCAGCTGGGTTTCAATGCAAAAAAGTGCCAAAATCATGTACATGGGGCACAGAAACCTGGGGGCAACATACCAACTGGGAGGAGAGGTATAAACAGTCACAGAGCAGGAAAGGGACCTAAGTATGATCATTTCTGGTGACCTGAAGGTAGCTAAACAGTGTGATAAGGCTAGTGGGATGCTGGGATACATAGGGGAATCACCGGCAGAAAGAGGGAGGTAATAATACCCCTGTATAGATCACTGGTGAGACCACACCTTGAGTACTGTGTCCGGTTCTGGAGTCCTCATCTCTGCAAGGACATAGATAGGGTGGAGGGGGTACAAAGGAGGGCAACCAGAATGATGCAGGGCCTGCATCAGAAGCCTTATGAGGAAAGGCTTAAGGAATTAAGTATATACTCCCTGGAGGAAAGGATGGGATATGACAGAAACAGTCAAATACCTCACAGGTAAAAACAAGGTACTGTACAGGAAGGTAGCATTTCCCAAAGAAAAAGTTGCTCGAGGACAAGGGGTCACATTATGAAGATGGAAGGGGGAGAAGCAGAGGAAATGGGAGGAAATACTTCTTCCCGGAGAGGTGATGGATGCGTGGAACAGCCTCCCAGCGGAGGTGGTGGGGGCTGTAATGGTTACAGGATTCAAGAATGCATGGGATAGACACAAAGGGATCTTGGAAGTAAGAGGGGGTATAGACCGGAGACTGAGCAAGTATCTGCATGTCACTGTAGGTAGGAAAAACAGGGCAAACTACGTGGACCAGGAGGTCCTTATCTGTTGACAAGTTCTATGTTTCTGTTACAATCCCCTATTGACTGCATTGGCAGCTGAATTTAAACGGTGCACTCCCCTCCCCTCCCCCTGCCTTTACATTACTGCGTGCCGTCAATTAAAATAAAATGAATGTACTCCCCAGTATCTCTTTCAAGTGCTCTGGCAAAAGTAAATACAGCCTTTTATTTGGCTGAGGACCGGGTTTAGGGTTAGTCAGTCCACTTTGCATCTCCCCAAGGGGTAGGGGGGTGGGCTGTCACTCTCCCAGCTGGATACTGGGTGGCTGTGCAGATGAGAGTAGCCCAGTTATAGGTAAATGATAAGAACTTTATTTCCCATTGAAAAACAATACATTTTGATAGAGGACTTCTCTATACTGCAACAGGCATTACTAGTTTCTCCCAAGGATTTTAATGCAGACCCTCAGGACTGTCTTAGAGGTATATGCGCAGTGTTGGTGGGGTGGAAAAGGTACATTAGAGAGTCTCTAAGGACAGGATGTGACAGCATAAATGGTAGGCATGGGATGACACTTTTTTCCCCAACTACCATAGATCCCTAGTTCCCAAGACAGCCTAAAGAAGACCTCCATTTTGCAGGGCAACTTCTCTGTGAGTTCCCAGTCAGAAACTTTGATGATTGTGTGCATTCTTTTATATGGAAACCCACTGATTGATTTAGATATTTGCAACTAAGGGACTGCATTCATAAACTGCTCAGAAAAACTGCTGGGGAACCTGCCACATTATGTTCTATACTTTTACTGCAGTTTGGGGTTCCCTACAGGGAACAGGTACCATTGCATTATTGGACTCTTAATTATATTAAAGATCAGGGACATTCTACAGACTATTTTAATCAAGATGAGAAAAATAATTAAATGTCAAGTTAACAAACACCCTGTGGAAAAAAATGTGGGAAATGGTCTGGCTCACCTCCTACTCACCTAAGTGGAGGGAATTTGTATGGAAGCTTAGAATTAGATATTTTTTGGTACCCCTAATGCACTCCAAATGGTGAACTAGTGTATCTTCCCACTGCTGGAGACACTGTGGGTGACGATTGCCTCACAGACCCATATCTTTTGGCAAGCCTCTAAAATACACAGGTTTTGGGTAGAGGTTAAAAGAAAGATATCTCATATTTTGAATATCCTGGAACCCCAGGATGTGAGCACCTTTTACTAGGTATAAAACCTAAATCACTGAAGGGCAGGGACGGTATCTATCTTTGGGGTGTACTCACAACTACAGCAGCTAAAACAATAACAAGGAGATGGCTCCAGAGAGACTCCCCCCTCCCCTTACCAGAGTGGGTAGAAATTACTAACCAAATACAAGTTTTAGAGAAGACAACCTTTATTGTCCAGCATAGGTTTGAAGCTTACACAGATCACTGGACAAGATGAGACATGTCTCAACTGGAGGAAGACACAGACTCTGAAACTTGAGGCTCAGTTTAGCCTAAGGCATCTGACTGATGACTGCAGAAAGGGCAGAGTGGGTCTTGGAACATACAGACTGTCGTCATGATTTGCCTTGCTGACTTCTTACCTATGAATACCAAAGGGACTTAGATGAACTTTGACTATGAACCTATACTTGTGGGACGTCTGATAAATATTAATGTTTTGTGACTCAGTGTTTTAAAGTTTTATGTGTGTTGACCTGTTGTCATCATCTTTTTTTAGCATGACCACTGTTGTTCTTGATCAAGTGAGTGATTCAGTTGCTTTGTACGTGCTGTTCTCATACCAAGATCATTCAGTAAAGAAGTATAAACAAGCATTTGTCAATGCCAGATGTCTTGCTGGCATTGGCATTGGTAGTGCAGGAGTTAGAGAGATGCATAATAGGAATGGCAGCGAAGTATGGAACTGACGCCAACCCCACCCCACCCTGCAGAGACTGACAGGCATTGAGGTGTACCTTTGGGAGTCGGCCATAACACTCATGCCATTTCACCTCACCCTACCCTGCAGACTCCGCAATGTTGCGTTGTGCCTTGGCATCATCGGGCCTTATGCTCACATCATTCCATAAGAAAATACATTGAGATGGGTGCAGTATAGGAGAATGGGGTGAATGTTGGGGCCGAAGAGTCCAAGGCACACCTTGATGCCTGTCACTGGCTGCATGGTGGGTGTGGAATGGTGTGAGCATTACAGCCAATAATCCAAAGTCATACCCCTGACGCCTGTCAGTCTCTACAGGGTGGGACATTACAGTTAGAAACCCTAATGCCGATCTCATCAGGAGAGCACTAGAGGGTAAGGCCCCCTTGATGCACATGACATCCCAAATCTATAAGGCCATAGTGAGTATGAAGAGAAATTCAACACATTACATAAAACAGAGATGGGAAGCAGACTTGGAAATGGAGATCCCTGATGAAATTTGGTTGCAGCATCTCCAGCAACTACACACAGTTACGGCCTCTCCTTATTGGAGAGAGTTTAACTGGAAGGTTTCTGTTAGGTTTTTTAAAACACCAGCTATGCAGAGGAAGTACATTCCGGAACTAGGGGGCCTTTGCTGGAGAGAATGTGGTACTTCACCTGGCACTTATGGACATATATTTTGGACATGTCTGCAGCTCAAGCCCTTTTACAACAATCTACAAGAAGCTCTAGCAGAAGTGTTTTCTTCTCCAGTAGTAATTACAGGGGAGTTATTCCTTTTCACTCAACGTGCAGATGGACAAGGGGACCCAAATTCTAGAACAATTATGTTAATTGCTATTTTAGCTGCAAAAAAAATGATAACAAGACACTGGCTGTCGACGGACACCCCAACAATTAGGGAGTGGCAAAATCTGATGAATGAGATTTATAGGAAGGAGAAAATTACATCCTGGACTCGTCACATTGGGGAGCAATTTGAAATAAGATGGAGACAATGGGTAATGTACATTATGAAACATAACGCTACATTTGTTCCTTGAAAAAGGGGATGGAGATAAGGAAATAATAAATAAAATTAAAAAAAAGAGGAGAGAGATGTTGTAGCCTGATCCAGGGTTAGCTAGTATAGGTAAGGAGTGAAATCTGGGCTTCACACTTTGAATATCAACTTGCTCCTAACCAAGTGTATGTATAAGACAAGGTATTAAGATGAAATGGAACTGCAGTTTTCCCATGTGATGTGTTTTTTTATATTTTTTTTAAGACCGTGATAACAGTGTAATCAAATCTGACATATATGTCTGTAAATATGTTATTTATGTATATGTGTAACCCCTAGGAGGCGCTACCCTTAGGGCTGCTACCCCTGTCTGCCTCCACCCAGAGGTCGGGGTTAGTACAATTAAAACTACCTCGGTTACAGCTCTCTGGGCTACTGCAACCCCCCTTTCGTCCCCCTAGTGACTCACACTGGGTACCAACAATTCTGTTCTCCAGTATACTTTCCCCACGGATGATATATTCCAGCTCACTCCGGGGACCCCCTGTAAAGTAAGGCACAGTTATATTGCAATCACCCGGCAGCAGTTCTCCAGTAATGTACACAATAGCCAGGGTGTAGTTATAACACAGCAATCTGATTTATTAGAAGGGCAGATAACAAGGGAAAAGGTGTGGGGGGGGGGAATCAGGTTGATTAGCTTATCACTATACTTTTCTACCTAGGGCTCTGTGCACAGGCCTATCCCTACGATTTACTGTCCCGGGGTACCCAAGCCCTAATGGCTCGTCCAACGTGGCAGCTGGTTGGGGCCCTTAACACAGATAACATCCAGTCTTGAGCAGGTCAGAATAGGAGGAAAGTTTAATTAGGCAGTCAGCAACACAATAATGCACTGAAACCACTGTGTAACACTCTGCAGGGAGCTACCCCTGAATCAGTACTCACAACCCCAGCAAATAACGATTCCTTCAATGCTACCAGGATGGAGCCTGAACTTCACCAGCCTCCTCACACATTTATATGGCCAACAGCAACAGAGGGGTACCACACCAGACAGCTGCTTCCAAGGCTCCCACAGACTTACAAACACTGCAAGGCTGCAACGGCAGCTTCAGCCTTCCCACGAAACGAGCAGAACTCGGGAAATCCTCCAGTCCTCCTACAGGTCGAGCCTGGTGGGTAGCTGTACAGGGCACAGCCTCCTCTGACCGCCTGCCGACGGATTTGAGAGCAAAATCGATCGCAGAGAAAACGGCCGCCTCAGGCCTTCACGCGCTTCCCACGTGAACACTTTCCAGCGCAGAAGCTCCTCACTCCTCACCAGCCACAACGCATCTGCCCCTGGCAGCACTGAGCACTCCTTCCAGATCGGCCGCTGGCCGTTTTCATTGGCTGGCTGCACATGCCAGTCATTTCCTCTCGCCTTCAGTGGTGCGGAAAAAGCGCCATAGCCCATAATACCTTTCTCAAATACAAACACCTCCTCTATTGGTCAGCCAGCTCTGTGGGGTTCCAAGGTACTGATTGGTCCAATTCAATAGTTCTGGACCAAAATGGAGGAGGCAATCGAAACCATCTGTGCTGCAAAGCAAGGCAGGTTAGAACAACTACACTATCATTATTATTTTACACTATTTTAAACAAACATTCACATCCTCTAGCAGAACTCCCTGTGCACCACTAGCGATAGCAGCAGGAAGTTATTTTTTCAGTTGCCCAGGCGGGACTCGGGCATACAACCCATAGCTCCCCTCCCATTCCAAACAATTATGACTGCAACAGGCAACCCTTAAAAGGACAGCTTACAGAGGCTTCTCAAAGCTCAACGGTTCCCCATTTAAGCGGTTTTTGTGCCGATTACTAACCAGGCATGGAGCATAAAACAAGCTCCAAGGAAACTTTTAGGAACCCCCATTTGTAGGGGGGTTACACCATATTTTTCTCTTTCTTTATTTTTAAAAAAAAATAGTAAAGGAAAATTAAAAATAAAAAGTTTCAAAAAAAAAGAAACCCTCATGCCCCGGGTGTTTGTTGGTATTTGCACTCCAAATTTTCAACATGGGCTTTATGTGACCCAACCTCATGAAAGCATTTGGGACCTCCGCTCATGAACAGTGGCACTGTGATTTTATCAATCTGTCCTGAACATTGATTCCCCACAGCAACCGCGCCATTCTGCACCAGATGTGTGAAAACACATTTCAGACAGGATGTGAAAAATGACAGCTGTATCATTCATAAGGAGGTGTGAAGAAATGGCAATGTTGAAAATCTGGACTGAAAATATAAAAAATTCTCAAAGTTACGAGCGTGCGTGAAAACTGTGCAATACACGCTCATAACACAGTCATTTTGTGGAATTGTTTCACCAGATTTTCAACATAGGCATTTTGGGACCTCTGCTCAGGAACAGTGGCACTGTGATTTTGTTAATCTGTCCCGAACATTGATTTCCCACAGAGACTGTGCCACTGTGCCTTTCTCTGCCAGATGTGCGAAAACACATTTCGGGCAGAATGCGAAAAATGACAGCTGTACCGTTCTTAACGAGGTGTGAAGAAATGGCAATGTTGAAAATCTGGACTGAAAATATTAAAAATTCTCGAACTTACAAGCATGCATGGAAACTGCGCAATGCACGCTCGTTACACAGTCATTTTGTGGAATTTTTTCACCAAATTTTCAACAGAAGCATTTTGGGACCTCCACTCATGAACAGTGTCACTGTGGTTTTCTTAATCTGTCCTGAACATCGATTTCCCACAGCAACCATGCCATTATGAGCCAGATGTGCGAAAAAACATTTCGGGCAGGATGTGAAAAATGACAGCTGTACTGTTCATAAGGAGGTGTGAAAAACTGGCAATGTTGAAAATCTGGAGTGAAAATATTAAAAATTTTTGAACTTATGAACGTGCATGGAAACTGCATAACACACACTTGTACAGTAACAGTCATTTTTGAGAATTTTTTTCACCAGATTTGCAACATAGGCTTTTTGGCAGCCCACCTCATGAACAGTGACACTGTTGTTTCATTAATCAATCCTGAAAGGTGATTCCACGCACTGACCGTGAAATCAACTTTCAGGACCCAATAATGAAATGACACTGACTGAGTTCATGAGGAGGGGTCCCAAGAACCCTATGTTGAAAATTTGGAGCCAAAAGTCGCAAAAATGGCCGAGATATCCACCTAAGTTGAACCCCCCCCCCCCAATTGATGCCATTATACAGCTTACCCTGATTTTCTTCAGTTCGTGGTTGGTTTAATTCCTTAAGCCTTTCCTCATAAGGCTTCTGATGCAGGCCCTGCACCATTTTGGTTGCCCTCCTTTGTACCCCCGTCCACCCTATCTATGTCCTTGCAGAGGTGGGGACTTTGCATCTTACATTTACTTAACGGGCCCCAAATACCCCATTTAATTAGAGAAAAACAGATGATAAAACCAAAGAGTTTCAGAGTTTAGAAAGTGGCCAGGTACCAAACAGAGTGGGCCCACCTGGAAATTTCCAGGGTATCCTGGTGGACCAGTCCATCCCTGAGCAGACAACATTTATGGAGAGAGAGCTGGATCATCTGCAGAAAGCCAGAGATCAAATTGACATGTTGGTGTTGCCGGCCCGGTGGCACTGAGGGTTGAGGCGCTGGACGCCACACCTCACGCCACGCCGGCGACCCGGGTTCGGGAGCGAGCCTAGGTCGCTGGGTGTCAGCGGAGGGAGGAAGGATTGAGTGTCTGGAAGACAGCTGTCCTTCCTCGGGGGGCCAGGGATTCTCTGCCCGGCACGGCGGCGACCTCTGGTGAAGACCGGAGATACCGCAACGCTCGGGGCCACACATAGAGGGTTGCGGAGTTATGGCAAGACGTTCCCTGGTGTCATTGCACGCCGCACTCCGTCAGTGAGAGGGAGGGAGTAACGAGGGAGGGGGTGGGGACAAAGCAAAAATACTCAGCCAAGTGGATAGGCGACGGCACCTGTATCCACCAGGACCACACTCTACTGCCGGGGGCACTCTTTACCTGGGCCGAGCCCAGCCCGTCCCGAATTTGCAGATAGAGCACCCTGGGTGGATAGGGCGGCCCTACCTCAGGAGGGTTCAGAGCCGGGGGGATAGCCGGGCTGGTGCCAGGTTTCAGGAGGCCTCTCAGGCATGGAGATAGAGCCAGGGGGTACTACAGGATGCCTGAGAGAGTTCCACTGGCTGGAGAAAAAAACAGAATTCGAAAAAAAAAAAAAAAGACATGGTGTTAGGCAAATGGGACATCTACAAATGCCCATCTTCAGACGCACATGAGAAAGAGAGATTTTGGAGATCATTGTGGGAACTTTACAGCCAGACCTACAGAATTTGCTGATGTGTGCCATGCCAAGGGCCATAAAAGAGCTAATTCAGAAGGGAAGAAAATTACATGAGAACCTGTGTCAAGTGAAGCCTACAATCAGCAACCAGTATGAGAGGAATGAGAGATTCCAGGACAGAGGACCTGAACCACAGAGACATTCAGCACCAAGTTATCCATCTGTAACCCCCCTGCAATTGGGGGTTCCCAAAAGCCTTCTAGGAGCTTACTTAGTGCTCCCAACCTGAATGGAGTTCGGCGTTTAAGCCGTTTATTGTGAGTGCTTTTAGAGCCCCTGGTACTGTCTCTTTAAAAGCTGTCTGCTTGCAGGCATGATTAGTTTACATGGGGGACTGTGTGTTTCCCTGCTCGAGTCCCGCTCGAGTTGCTGACCAATCGCTCCATTAATGCTGTCGCTAAATGGGCGAAAGGGGGCACTTATTAGAGGTGTAACTGTTTGCCCCATATTGTTTAGAGTACTAGTGGAAATGTAATTTGTCTAACCTGCCTTTGTTGCAGCTGGGACTTTGTGTGTCTTGCACACTGGGGTGGGCTCCCAGTGTGCCACCTGTCATTTTGAGGGCAGGGACTGAAGCTGACAGGGATTGGGACCCCCGTTGGTCAAGCGACTGTCTGTGTTTGGGGGGGCATGATGCTGAGGGGATTGGGCACCCGCGCAGACAAAACAAAGTGGGAACATTATGCACGAGGACTGGCTCCCATCGGGTAAACGAACTGGAAAGGGGCATGCCGACAGGGCACCGGCCCCGATGTCAGCTGTGAGGACTGTGAGACAATGACAGGACGCTCCCTCATTGCAGCGGCAAAATTCTTTCAAGTTGGTGGCACGCTTGTGAACTGCTGTCATAGACAGCGTGCTCATTCATTGGTGCCACAGAGACCAGCCTAAAAAAGCAGTGGTGCCATTGGCAACAACACGACCACACCTCCACAACCTGCTACTCCAGCAAGCTGTCACAAAATATTGCTTGCGCTACGTGCGAAAGACAACATAAAAAATAAATGGTCTTGTGATAATTATAGTTGTAGCTCCAGCATCCACCAAACCACGTATTTCCTGGTTTCACAGGCAAATACATCAGATTTGAACTCATGACTGTGGTCACTATCTCAGTTGTCTGTTTCTCTGCAATTATTTCCATGACTTTGGACTTCTCTCTCATCAAGGTTGTTGCTGTACTATTTGCAGGTTATTCTGGCTTATTTTCAGAACAATCAGGTTTCTTGTGTCCTAGTCTGTTACATCTGTAGTATAGAAGTTTGAATCTATTATGTTTCCTAGGCAGATATGACCTGTGCTTTGCATTAGATGTGTAACCCCTAGGTAGCGCTATCCCAAGGGCTACTACCCCTGCCTGCCTAACTGCTAACAGGTTGAGGGGCCTAGGTTTTATGACCGGTGCATCCACCCAGAGGTCAGGGTTTACAGTAGTTTGACTAACTTGGTCACAGCCCTTTGGGACACTGAGACCCCCTCGCAATCCTATTAGTGGCCCCCACAATGTACCATAAGTATCTTCACTGTTTACACTTACCCCCAGGACTGGTTGGGCCAACTTGACTCTGGGGACCCCCTGTAAAACAAGATGATGCAGTGCAATAGCCACAGTACAACACTTTAACATAAACACATACCTCAGTCAGTGTAACTTTGCTGCAACAAATAGATCTGATTTATTTAAGGGGCTGTAACAAGGACAGGGGGAAATCAGGTTAATTAGGTTAGACACAATAATAATCACAGTACTGTGCACATTCAGAGTCCCAAATGTCACTTTGCTGGGTACCCAAGATGGTAGGGGCTAGTCAGGATCGGTGCAGCTGGTTGTGGCCCTGTGATGGAAAAACACTTGCACAATACCCAAATTGTAATCCGGAGCCGGATGGCTCAGTTCATGAAGACAGAAAGAACAGAAATCAGATGACACCTTGCAAATAAATGTACCGATGGCAGGGAGCTACCCTGATTTGCACTCACAAACTTGATGCTGAAAGCTATCACTGAGGGGGTCATGGATTGCCGGACACCCTCGCACAGCAGGGGGAGGAAGTCCTACCAGCAGGCACACAGCTTCAAACAGCCACGGATTCAGTCCGCCTGCACACGATTGCCTTCCCATCTGCACACGCAGGACCAGAGGACTCGTTAAGCTGTCCTCCCCAGACACCCCACACATTTATATGTAAAAGAAATTACTATACCAGGCAGCTGTTTGCAGGTCCCGATCGCACTTACTGCTAACCCGGGAGTTCACAACGCAGCTTCACTTTCCTGACAGACCGAGCACGATGAAGCAGTTTCTCCAGTCCTCTACAGGGTAAGCCTGGTACCCAAATGATTAGCCTCTCCCTTCCTCAGTAGCTGTGGATTCAGTCCGAATTGCCACAGCAAACACGCCACCCGAGTTTAGGTCTTCACACGCACTTCCCACGCAAAAAATCTACAGCGCAGGAGCTCGGAGCTCCTTCTCCAGTCACAGTCACAATGGATATGCCTTTCCATACACAAGGCAGGGTATTCCATTCGGGCGCCACCCGGTCCAATTGGTGGACTTCAGTTGTCAATCACTCAAAACTCCCCTTATTGGCGAGAAAAGGCACCATGGTCCAGAACTTCACTTCCCAGAATTACTAGCTATATTCCTTATGGCCAGCCAGTTCCCAAGAGAGTCCTGATCCTGGTTGGTCCGCTTAAACTCCATTTTAGATGCCCCTCCTGCCTGATTGGATCTATTCAGCAGTTCAGATCCAAAATGGAGGGGCAAGACACACAGAGTCCCAGGTGCAAGAAAGGCAGGTTAGACAAATTACATTTCCACTAATACTCTAAACAATATGGGGCAAACAGCTACACCTCTAATAAGTGCCCCCTTTCACCTATTTAGCGGCAGCATTAACGGAGCGATTGGTCAGCAACTGAAGCGGGACTCGAGCAGGGAAACACACAGTTCCCCATGTAAACTAATCATGCCTGCAAGCAGACAGCTCTTAAAGGGACAGTACCAGAGGCTCTAAAAGCACTCACAATAAACGGCTTAAACGACGAACTCCATTCAGGTTGGGAGCACTAGGTAAGCTCCTAGAAGGATTTTGGGAACCCTCAATTGCGGGGGGTTTACAGATGGATAACTTGGTGTCGAATGTCTCTGTGGTTCAGGTCCTCCGTCCTGGAATCTCTCATTCCTCTCATACTGGTTGCTGATTGTAGGTTTCACTTGACACAGGTTCTTACGTAACGTTCTTCCCTTCTGGATTAGCTCTTTTATGGCCCTTGGCATGGCACACATCAGCAAATTCTGTAGGTCTGGCTGTAAAGTTCCCACAATGAGCTCCAAAATCTCTCTTTCTCATGTGCGTCTGAAGATGGGCATTTGTAGATGTCCCATGTGTCTAACACCAACATGTCTTTTTTTTTTTTTTCCGAATTCTGTTTTTTCCTCCAGCCAGTGGAACTCTCTCAGGCATCCTGTAGTACCCCCTGGCTCTATCACCATGCCTGAGAGGCCTCCTGAAACCTGGAACCAGCCCGGCTATCCCCCCGGCTCTGAGACCCCCGAGGTAGGGCCGCCCTATCCACCCAGGGTGCTCTATCTGCAAATTTGGGCCAGGCTGGGCTTGGTCCAGAGTGAGAGTGCCCGGCCTGGTGGTGGTCCTGGTGGATACAGGTGCCGTCGCCTATCCACTTGGCTGGGTATTTTGCTTGTCCCCACCCCCTCCTCGTTACTCCCTCCTCTCCCTGATGGGTGCGGCGTGCAATGATGCCAGGGAACATCTTGCCATAACTCTGCAACCCTCTATTTCTGGCCCTGAGCGTTGCGGTACCTCTGGTCTCCACCAGAGGTTGCCGCCGTGCCAGGCAGAGAATCCCTGGCCCCCCGAGGAAGAACAGCTGTCCTCCAGATGCTCAATCCTTCCTCCCCCCACCAACACCCGGCAACCTAGGCTCGCTCCCGAACCCGGATCGCCGGTGTGGTGCGAGGTGTGGTATCCAGCGCCTCAACCCTCAGCGCCACCGGGCCGGCAACACCAACATGTCAGTTTGATCTCCAGCTCTCTGCAGATGATCCAGCTCTCTCTCCATAAATGTTGTCTGCTCAGAGATGAACTGGCCCACCAGGATACCCTGGAAATTTCCAGGTGGGCCCACTCTGTTGGGTACCTGGCCACCTTCTAAATTCTGAAACTCTTTGGTTTTATCATCTGTTTTTTTCTAATTAAATGGGGTATTTGGGGCCCTTTAAGTAAATGTAAGATGCAAACACAGAGCTAGTGTATCTGACTGAAGTGCAATACTGATATGAATGAATGTATCACCCTGGGTCCTCCCCTATTGATTTTCCAGGTGACCCCCGTATCAACTTTCCAGGTGAGCACCTTGACCCCAGACCGACCATGTGTCTGCTTGTTTCTTTCTCAAAGTACTCAAGAATCTGGATTCTGCACAGTTTCCAGTCTCATAGCTGCTTTTGCTTGTAGCGCCACCACTTGCTTGCTACATCTCTCATGGCTCCTTCAAAGTGCTAGACTCACGTATCTTCTGGCACCCATGCCTGTCTCAGTGTTCTCTCAAATGACCTTAAGAACTCTAAGGCATCCTCTTCCTTTTTACCTCCAAAGGTTGAAGAATTTCTTCCGACCTATGGTGCAGCAATCGGTATGACTGGTGTCACTTTCTCATAGCCTTGAGATGAGTTTTCTCTTCTCTGTGGTGCCTCCTGACTTCCACGTCTCAACTCCTCTACACATGGTGTTCCATTTCTTCTTGATGGTCCTGCAGGTGTACTTTTCTGTCTCCGGTGGTCAGACTCAGATTCTGTATATTATTCATGACTCTGTCCACGAATGCTCCAACCTTTTGATCTGTTCTGTTTTCAAACTCTCCACCTCTTATGGCATATTCTCTGTTGGTGTTCCTTTCAAAACACCTCTGCTGAATTCCACAGGCATCCTCATGACTCCTCTCACTGGTGACTTAGAACTTCTAGGCTTGAACTTGGACGCATCCAGTGAAGGATAATTTGTTCTGAACCCTGTAACTGGATTTAGACCGTGTGCTCCCCCTAAATCACTATGACCCTCACTCTGACCAAACATTGCCAAGAGCTTTGATACATACCAGTTTCTCACTTTAGGAAAGTGACAGATCAAAACTTAGAGCTGAGCAAAGTAGAGCTATCTTCACCACAATCCCTTCCTCGTACTCACTAGTGGTTACACATGAAATCCACCCCATTATTGCCAGACGTAATACTACAGATCCTGTGCAAACAATTTACAAAATCTCCAACTTCAAAACATAAATACTTTTTAAATGTTCCACAGTTTGGCGTAATCTGGAATAGGTCAGTCTTGTTGTTGTTTCAACTGTTGCACACAAAGCAGTTAACACTTTCCCATTACAGCCTGGGTACCATAAAGTGTAACTAGGCTACCAGAGTGACCAACTGCTGATCCAGACTATCAGCCTTATGTTGATATGACCATAAAAGGTATTATCTTGGCAACTGAGACTGTTCCGCTGCTAGGTAGCTGGTATGCCAATGAGTCACTAGGTTCTTTTACTTCTCTTTCCACCCACCCCCACTAGATTGGATACACTGGGCAGGTATGCACAGCTGACTCATCAACCAGTTAGTTGTGGGAACCTATATTACAGAGAAGGCTGTGTACAGGACAGGACTGACACCGGAGACAACATTTGTGAGATTTATGTAACTCCGACGTATGACTCAGACACTGTTTTGCTGGGCAGTTCTGCCAACATGACAGACACAGCCTGCAAAATAAAAAATAACAATTACACTTTTGAAATAATCTCTTAAATGACTGTAACTTATACTCTGGACAAATACTTATACTCTGTTACTTCTGTCCCACAGGTCTGCACCTCCTAACCCTGGGGACTATGGGCTATACCTATACCCACCAGTCCTCCAATATTACCAGTACCACCAGCGCTAGGCCTCCCCTTGGACCTCATACATTGCATTTTCACTTTACAGGTGCCTTAAGGGCAAGCAAAGACAACTAGGCCTATACCCACCTCAGTCAGCCCACTCACCCCTTTTACCCAGGTACCTTTTCCTAGTATCTAAACAACTTTCTGTCTGTTATACTCTATAGCAATTCACTGTAAATTCACTGTAGCATTTAAATCACATTAACTAACAAATACTTTGAGGCATTCATATTACAATCCCCTCTCGGGGGGAGTATAGTGGAAGGCTGTATTGTGCAGTGGTTTAAGGCTCTGTGCTGCAAACCTGGGTTTGAATCCCACAGCCCCCCACTTGCATACTGTGTGACCCTGAGCAAATCACTTAACTTTCTTATGCTCCCAGGTCACTCCTGGAAACAAGCTTCAGCTTAGTGTGCCTTTCCTGGTTAAACAATTTCCCCTCCCCTTCCCCCCTCAGTCTCTGAGAAAAGTCTCTTTAATTGCTGGACAGTAGTCCTTTTGTAGCAAATGGGAATCACAAATCCCAGTGTAAGCCCTCCCCTCTACAAATCTGGGGACTTACCTGAACTATGTTGTGGCCCCACTATGTCCTGTTTCTGCCTCTGGTCCCCTGGACTGTCAATCAGGACCAGAGGGCTTCCCATGGGATCACAGCTGCAGCCACTGAATTTCCTGTTTTTTGGCCTCATGGCGATGGGCCGAGGCTTGTGTGCTGGTTTGCACCTCCGGCACTGGGAAAGTGGTTTGCCTGGTCTGGAAGTTGCCTGGGAAGGACCAGGATGTAAACAATAATGGTGACGTGCATGCGGATGTTACGTGCATGTGCCACTGGCTTTAAAGGAGCCATTGCTCTAAAAATGTATCTGGGTGTGCGGGCACGTTTGGGGGGGGGGGCTTTCCTAGCTCCAGGGCAGGCAGCGAAGCCAGGGGGCAAGTAGTGGGCACCTCTGGGTATGGAGTTGGTGTATTTACCCATAAAGTGGGCTGGTTTTTAAAAGATATAAGCCGTACAAGCAGGCAGCATAATGTAAACAGTAATGGCGGCCCCCAGTAATCTCCCTGCAGCAGGGGCCGCTGGAAAAAGGGTAAAGAGCACCATCAGAGCCCAGGAAAGGACTGGCTAATCAAGAGGGAGGTTTTGGGCTGCTACAAAAAGAGCCCAGAGCCCAAGAAAAGGAGAAATCCCAGAGAGATCCAAGAGGGAGAGAGTGGGGAAGGGCTGCACCAGCCTAAAGCAAGTCTGGGTGCATTAAGGCCCCTCTGAGCCTCAAAAGGCAGATTTGGGCAGAGTGCCTACAAGATTTAGCAGTAGGGGATAAAGTGGGTTGCTGATTTGTTTCCCTGTGGGAAAATTGAACCTGCACTGTGTTTTGTAGTTTGGGGCCTGAAAACATATAGAAACTGTTGGAACTGTTCACTAACCTGGAAGAAAAGTTATTTGTGCGGGGCTCTAGACTGTTTAGGAGCCCAGCTGTGGTTCAGTACCAGAGGAAGCTATGTGTCCAGTTGGACATCCAGGGTACTTCAGGCCTGCCAGTACACCCTGGCCCATTGAAAATCCAGAAGAGGCGAAGACGACGAATGGCCAGAAGAGGCAAAGATGATGAAAGGTCTTTGATATAAAGATGATGACAGGCCAGAAAAAAGGAAAAATGAAAGGCCTGTCACAGGTGAATGGTCCTGTAATTTGCTGCCCATCTACAGCTGGCTAAAGTGGTGCAATGAAAGATTGTCTGCTGATACCAGAGCGGTACTGCAATTCTGTATCCAAGTTCAACTCCCCCACCCAAAGTCTTCAGAAACTGTAAGTATCTCCAGGCAGTGGCCATAAGGAGTTCTGCTGCAATTTAGCTAGCTAGATAACATAAGGGGGTTAAAATCCTGGGTAGGACTTTGTAATCTGCAAGATAAGCTCAGGCAGAAAATCGGAAACTAAAGTTCTGCTGTATTGTTCTGAATTCTATTGGGCCCCTTGTCACCAGGTGTGGGTTTAGGATAACACATATCTCAGGCAGACCACAAGTCAGGTGCATAAAAAATGTACAAGTGCGTTTGTCATTTTATTTTATACCAGGTAAAACAAATAAAAGATACAGAAAGAAAAAACGTTATTCAGACAACTGCTTTTCTTCAACAGTTTCTCCTCTAAGGAACACCAGCGAGCAGTGTGCAAATTGCACACTACTGAGGTCTCACACCTTCAACAGCCAGGATGCAACTGACCTCCCTCTCTAACCAATGTCTCTAGTGGGGGGTCTTTTATACACACCTAGGGATGACCTCACTGACATGTGATCCACCATTTTTCTTATAATGAACATAATGCCTCTATGCTACTAATATTCTAACTATAAACATCAATAACATACATACTGGCTACAGTGCTCTCTAGTGAGCCTAAGATAATGCAACATTGCCTGGTTTTAAAGGCTCAGAAATGACATAAATAAATAATGAGTACTAATGGGGCTAAGCCCCTCCCTCCTGGGAGTGACATCATATTTTTGGATCACTATAAATACAGTCAGCTTGAGGGCTGCCAACCCTAAAGCAAAGCAGGATTTACAATCCTCTACAGGTGCAGCTTCTTTCAGTTTATACATTATACAACCAGTATACCTCCTAGCTTGAGTGAGGAGTCTCTGGGTTGGCATGGGGAATGGGGGAATTCTACTCCAGTGTAGCATACCCGTTAGTGAACCCAGATCGGCCCCCTCGGGAAGCGTGTAAAAGGAAGCCCCTGAGCAGCCAATTGGTAAGTGGGGCTGTTACACCAGTATGTCAGATGAATGTTCCTCTTGAACTAGTCCTGCAAATAAATTGTTGTATCACTTTCCTTGTATGAATTCTTGAATTTTGTGGACAGATGTTGGATCCTTTGGAGACAGCAGTTGAATCTTGGTATTGCTGATTCTTGATAATGACCTGGACGCTGGAAAATGCTGTGCTAAACTGGCTGGATGCAAGCTGAAACAAGTTACAGGAACTGGTACCACTTGCAGCAGGCAATAACTACACTCTTCCTGTTCTCACCTACTGCTATACTGACCCTGGCAGTGGGATACAGAAGATCCCGTATATACTAGGCTTACTGTGCAACAGGTAGTCCCCTAGGCCCTGTCTGCCGGTAGGCCTCTATCGGCTGGACTCCCTCTGGTCAGAAACTGGTACCTTCAGGTTGGTCTCACTGCTTGAGCTCTCCCTAAACCAAGATGTGCAGCTCCTTTTATACTCACTCAGCATTCTCTTTAACCCAAATTATGGCCTCTGAGTGGACAGCCAGATGGTTCTACTCCTTAGCACCAATCATCTGTGATTCCACGTGGAATCCTGCAGCTTGGGCCACATTGGAATCCTCAGATTTGAATTTCCTGATCAACTGCCTGAAAATTCCAAGCCTGCTCTGCCCGGTTAACTTGGAGTCATTTTTACTGCATGTTGCAGAAATCACCACAAACATGGATTACAAATAAAAGCAATCACATTTTCACTTCCCTATTTGGAACGATGCCTTCTTGGGCTTTCTCCAGTATTTTTACAAATAAATCGAACCACAGGAATCCCGTCACTATTAAATTAACTTTCACAAGTATGACAACAGTCAATGTGCTGTGTACCTTCCGCCATTATTCCTGAGGGGAAAATGCTGCTAAAAGTAGTCATTTCTCATTAAACAATACACTTTACTTCCTGTTTGAGACTGGAAAACAATTTATTCTAATGTCCGTGGTCTGAACTCCTCAGAGGGGCTGTCCCACTGGCTTCAGTAACTACTCTTGTCCCACAGCATGCTCCTCCTTCAACCTCTCTGTCTGCCAGCATGGCTTCTGGACTACCAATCATTTTCTAAGACCACCCCATCTTCACAGGTCAGTGACGCCCTCTTTCCTGGTCACTGAAACAGGCGGGATTAATTTTATCTGACAGCCCACCCTTCAAACTATATTTGTATCAAGTCTTTAATTCAGATTTAAATTTGCTGCATTATGGGCATTAGTAAGTTGCTCATATTTTGCAGTGTAAATTCTTGCTGTACCATTCTTTTGAAGTAATTTTCCAACATTTTCTGAGGGGCTCTTGGGTTTTATAGCCCATTATCTTAGTGCAGTGCTAGTCCTTTGAGCCATCAATTATAATTTTTTGAATAGTCCAGTTAAGAAGGGAAGGGATCATAAATCGGGACAATCCCGATGGCCAGCCAATCCCTTCCAATTCCCAGTCCGTTGGCCATGCCCCTGCACTCAGATATTTTGTGACATCTAACAAGGGAGAGCATGAGGGCTTAGTTTCAAAACTTTTTTAATGTGATAAAGCAATCTATTCTATTAGTTGAGCAGTGGCGTTCATGTATATCATAGACTTCAATGGGGCATGCCCCCACGCTCTCCCTGGTTAGACGTCACAAAATGTCTGAGCACAGGGGCATGGCCAGCAGACTGGGAAGTGGAAGGGATCAGCTGGCCATAGGGTTCAGCCCAATTTCCAGTACCTTCCCTTCCTAACTGGACTATTCAAAAATGATCATTTATGGCTCAAAGGACTAGTGCTGCACAAAGGTAACAGGCTATAAAGCCCAACAGGAGATCTTGGACATTTCGTTTAAGCACTCTAGCTTCAGCTAGATCCATTTTCATAAAATAATCTTGCAGGTTTGTTTATTAGACTGTGAGCCAGCTTTCTGTAGTATTTCTTGGATTATTAAATCTTTATTTTATGAGTTTTCCTTGGGTGTTTGCAGCATGTATTGTTTCTTTCTGGGCAGCTTGCTGCTGCCTAAGATGGTACTCGTTTTGTGAGCCTATCCCCATTTCTCTGAGGCAGTCTCTCTCTCTCTCCATAACTCCTCAGGGTTATTTATTTCTTGCAGCCAGTCTGTACATTTGCTAACCTGGCACTTCCAGTCTGCCAACTGAAATGAGTGCTTAGTGTGTACTTGGTGGTTTCCTTTTACCACTGAGAGTGCTCGCTCATAAAACTGACCACAGGCCTTAGCCTGTTTAGTGACCACGGTAGCGGTGCACTGCCTCCTTGGGTCGGCATCTACCTTGGGAACTACCCTTCACAGTAGGTGGTGGCAATTTCATTTGAGCCACTTAGCTCCATTTCCACTCCTCTAACTGGCACCTAGCACCACACAGCTGCTGCTCTGCAATACATTAGATCAACTGCTCTATTAAATAAACACTTTTTTGGGCTACAGTAAAAATTCTTTGCACATGTGCAGATACAAATTATGGCATATGGCAATAATACATTCCAAGATGGTGCTCTGATTTTACTACTAGACCACCAGGGTGCAAGATAACCTGGGCAATCAAATCACTAGCCTATGGCTACCAAACTAATGCATATGGCTACTAACTAAATACTGGTGCCAGACACCCTATCATTTATGTCAGATTATGTACTGTGTGTGGTGGGGTAGGCAATCATCTCCCCCTTAACTTCAGTGAACAGTCTTCAGTTAGTGAAGGGGGAATAAGCTTCTAGCTGGAGGCTGGGAGAGTAAGCAGACTTGAAAGATTTTCTTAGCTGGTGTTCTGTGTGTTTGTAATTGTATTTGAGGGCTGGTCTTAACTGCCATTTATTGTGCTTTTTCATTTAGTTTGGGCAGCCTTTTATTGATTTTGCATTTAGTTTGGGCAGGAGGAAGGGATTCAAACAGACAATGTGGTGTTTGTGTGTGTTTAAAAGTTGCTATCTGGTCTGTAAGTGCAGGCATCATATTACAGGGGATTAGTGCTGTTTGAATGCAAGGTGTGACTGCCAGCTCAGTCAGTCTTCAGTTAGTGACAGGGGAATAAGCTTCTAGCTGGAGGCTGGGAGAGTAAGTAGACTTGAAAGATTTTTTTAGCTGGTAGTGCTTGAAGGTGCAGTGAGGGGCAGACACAGGGCTGATACACTCTCATGAGAGTCAGGTGTAGGCTCTAATACCACCCTCCCCCACCCCTCCCTCCCTCCCCAGAGCTCGGCTCATTTATAGGGGAACACCTGCCTTGCCATTGGAGGAAAAGGCTTCAGGTGCAGCTCATGTAGTTCTAGCCACTGGGGGTTGGGTTTAAAGGCTGGGACAGAGGAGCTTAGGGAGTTGTACACTTCCCCTATAAGTTTACTGTGTAGTACTGCACCTACTGTAGTAACGGGGGTACCTGTTTACTGTGGGACTGTATCTAGGATTAGTGGGTGACCTGATTAGTGGGTAGGGGGTGTGTCTTGGACTAGTGGGGAACCTGGTGGTTCACCCAAGGAAATCTACTTGGAGGGGAATCGAACCACATGTCATTAGGACCGGCATCTTTGGGAAAGTGGTGAGGTGCACAGGGTGTGGGGCGGCCATGATACTGGACTGGGCTTGGAAGTTCAGTGGTTGCCCAGTATGCTACCAGCTGGCACAGCTTAGGGAGGAGGTTGAGGGGATTAAGAGACAGCTGGAGGGAGAGGGGAGGTATGGTTGGGAAATAGGGCAGGGGCTCTACCACGGGGTTGCACAAAGCACTAGGGGTGGGAGCATGGGGAAAGGACTGCAGGAGAGTACTCAGGGGTCACATAGGGACCCTGACAGAGGGAGCCCAAAAGGAGGACAGTACCAAGGAAGCAGGCAGGTATCTGGAGACCCTCACAGAGGGGGGCCAAAGGGAGGATATTCTCAGGGAAGTAGGCAGATGGCTGGGGCTGGACAGAAGGAAGCAATGGGGGGAGGTGGATTAGACCTTAAGCTCAGTAACCGCTTCAATTCTCTTCTTCTGCTTGAGGATGAGGGGTGATGTAGCCATGACAGGGCTAGAGATGGAAAGGGAGTGGGGGCAGGAGGCAGGGCCGGATAGCAGGAAGAACAGGGGGGAACTTGGAATGTGGGAAAGGGGGAGCAGGGGAACAGAGCAGGAGGAGGAGGGGGTAGAGGGAGGAAAGCACAAGGAGAAGGACCAGTTGGGAGGAAAGGGCAAGGAGAGGGACTAGAAGTACAAGGAGGATACAGCAAAGACAGCTGAGGGTTTAGGCCAGGGGAACATGACAGGCAAGGAGGGGCTGAACAGAGACGGGAAGGAAGGGAGGATGAACCAGGCAAGTATAGCAGATGGAGGGAGGACCAGTCGCGAGCAGTGATGGGGGGGTAGCGGGGTACAGAAGGATATTCGGGAGGAGGTGAGGAGTTAGGATCTGAGGGGAGGGGGTGGCCAGGGTAAATAAGGAGGAGGCGGCAGGTGACACCCAGATAGGGGGAGGAGCAAGGAGCCGACTGAGGGGAGGGGCCGGTAGAAAGGATGAGGGACATGGAAGGGGGGGAATGGAGAAAAAGGGGTGGTCAGAGTGCTCCTGTTGGGTGATTCCATGATCAAGGGTATCAAATGGGATTGGGAGGGGGAAGCCTGCCTGGTTAGAACAAAATGCTTCCCTGGACTAATGGTGCACAGGGTCAAGCATGAGGTATATCAGCTGGCAAAAGATTGTGGAGGCTCCCCAGATATACTGGTCCACCTGGGTACCAATGACATTGAGGGAAATAGTGAGCTAGATATACAGGCAAGGTTCAGGGAACTTGCTAGGGTCTGCCATGACATAGGATGCACAATTTCCTTCTCGGAAATCCTGCCGGTGCCAAGGGCTAGTGGGGAACACAAGAGGAAGATTAGGGAGATAAACCATTGGCTCAGGGAGTGGTGTGGGGCTGGAGGGTATGGGTTGATGGGGGATTGAGGGGAGACCAGGAAGGATAAGGGGCTATATGCTAGAGATAGGCTCCATCTCAGTTCGGAAGGGAGGGAAATCCTTAAGTTGAAAATAGAGAGGTTCATTGGTGAAAGATGGAGTTTAAACTTGTGAAGGGGGAAGGATGGGAGAAAAGGCTGTCGAGGGGGGTCCAATAAAGGAGGGAATCTGTCTCCACCCACCTGGGGAGCTGGAGGAATGCAGGAAAAGGCCGACTGGTAAAGTGCTGACCGGGGGAAGACGGAATCCCCATGGGAACGTGAGCAGGTGAAATGGAAGTATATGAAAAGGGTGGAAGGTAGTTCTGCTAAATGCCAGGAGCTTAGGAAATAAAATGGCTGAGCTCCAGGTGATGCTAACTGAGGGAGACATGAATGTGGCAGCGGTCACTGAGACCTGAGCCACCGCAGAGCATGACTGGGAACTGAACCTGGGGGTTACACCATGTTCAGGAAGGACAGGGGGGATGGAAGGGGAAGAGGGGTAGCAATAATAGTCAAAAACTGCATTGGCACAGGAGGAGTGGAGGAGGCGGAGGGAACTGTGGAGGCGATTTGGGTCACCTTGATAACAGGGGGGGCAAGAGAGTAAAAAATAGCAGTGGTGTATAGACCACCCACGCTGGTGGAGGAGAGTCTGGTGGCAGATGTGGGGATACACTGCAGACTGGGCAGGGGAAGGGTGGTGGTGTTGGGGGACTTAAACATGCCAGGAATGGACTGGGAGACTATGACATCCTCGGTGGCCAGGGAACAGAGGTTGTTGGATGTCTTTCAGGACACATTCTTAACTCAGCAGGTGGGGGAACTGACCAAGGAGGCATGAATACTGGATGTGGTCCTGTCAGACAGTGACCAGATTGGGGGCCCGGAGGTAAGGAACTGTTGGCGGGGAGTGACCATGCCACGGTCTGGTTCTGCCTGGACCTAGGAGGGGTAGAAGGCTGCACAAAGATGGAGGTAACTGACTTCAGAGGGGCGGATTTCAAGGAAATGGGAAGGATCCTTAAGAAGCATTTGGATGGGATTGGGCCAGACATGGACGCTGACAGTAGGTGGGAAATCATCGGGGGGGTGGAGGATGCTACCAGCACCTGTACAAGAGTAAGACAAAAATGTGGTAGGGCCCATAAACCCTGCTGGTGGACCAGGGAATTTCAGGAGGTGGTGAGGGGAAAGAAGGTAGCTTAAAGGAATTTCAAGTGCTCAAGGAGTGAAAGGGACTGAGGAGAGTATGAGCTGATGGCCAGAAGAGCCACTACGGTGGTGAGGGAGGCTAAGGCAAGGAAGGAGCAGAATCTGGCCAGGGAAATTAGGAGAGGGAACAAGGGGTTCTTTAAATACACAGGGGAAAAGTGGAGGGTGAAGGGGCAGATTAGCAGGATTAAAACAGGAGGGATGGGCATAAGACCCGGGGGAGCAGGCTGAGGTACTAAATGAGTACTTCGCCTCAGTTTTCAGGAAGGAAAATGGGGGGGGCTGCATCATACATGGGAGGAGACGGTGAAACTGAGGAAGGGGGTACCCTTACCGATCGGCGGGTCTGGAGAGAGGGAGGCCATCACTGGCATAAGGGGGAAAGACAAAGCAGGGGGATGAGGTAGCGGAGGTGGAAATCATGGCAGAGAGAGTGAGGGAAGCCCTCAGGTCACTTAAAACAGAGAAAGCACTGAGGCCGGATAAATTACATCCCAGACTGCTGAAGGAACTGGCGGATGTCCTGGCAAAACCCCTGGTGGAGCTTTTCAGCATCTCTCTGAGAACAGGGTGGGTGCCCCAGGACTGGAAGGTGGCGCATATAGGGGGGAGATTCAGGGGAGAAAGGAGGAGGTGCTCCTTCATGGAAAGGGTAGTGGAGCCATGGAATGCGCTGCCCAGGAGGCTGGTGGAGGCAGAGACAGTGGAGGGGTTCAAGAGGGGGTGGGACAGGTACAGGGGAAGGATTCTGGAAGCAAAGACCTGTGCAGCGAGAATATCCAGGACTGGGAAGGGAGAAACCAGAGAGGGCGAGGGGGGCAGCAAGGTCAGCTCCTAGGGTGGGGGCTGACCAAACGAGCAGACACGAAAGACCGTTAGGCCTATTTTGCTGGCATTTTAGTATGTTAGTATGTAACTTGCTACTAGGATCCTAATAATATACTTGTGGAAATATTTTTAATTTTAGAGTTTGACCTCCTACATGGCAAGATCCCAACTATCTCTGCTGGATCTCCCAACAGGTGACCCACAGCTATGAGGTACATAAGTTTCTTGTGCAATGGGTGTTCCATGACCATTACAATAGGTCAGAGCCCCATTTACAAAGGTAATGGAAAGGACAACTTCTTTCCTATAAAAAAAAAATCATGGGAGATACATTTCAAGTGAAAATACATTGGGGACAGGACCCGGGGTAATGATCAGCAACAACTTTTAATGAGGATTATAAGAAGGGTCTCAGAAGAGCTACATTACCGTAGTGCATGCATTCTTATAAAAAAGTAGCAGCATTCCATCCACTGGTACCGCTGAATGACTATAAACATGCATTCTAATTTTCTGAACAAGCATTCTTGGTCAGATGGTGGATGAACTACTGTAGTAGAACCAGACTAGTAGAACCAGGTTCTCATTTGTCAGCAGTTCAAAGCTATAACATAAGACTGCCATCTTTAAATAGTGTGGTTTTGTCTGCTGAGTACAGGGTTAAAAATCTGAGAGTCACCATGGACTCTCAGGTGACTGCTGAACCTGCCTGATGATGCTCTAAGCAAAACCAGTCAAGAGTTTTTCTTTAGTGTTCTTGCTGGAGTCTGTGTAGGAGGCTTCCACCTACTACTACATACCTTGGCTCGTCTTTTTGTGATACTGCAAATAAATGTTTGTATCCTAAGTAGCTTTTTGGGATTTTTTTGATAGGTACAGGTCTTGTAGTTTTAACTGCTGCTTTCTGATTCTACATAACGTGCAGTGGAACAGCCTTGGTTTTGCTCCTAACTCTGGTATGTGCCTTTGTGACCTTGAGACTTAACTGCCATACCACTCTATACCTGGGGCTGTCTCCTTGGTAGCTGCACTACCTACAGCTGGTGCAAAATGCTGTGTGCAGGCTGATAGCTGGAACACCCTCGACAGAGCATATCAAGCCTGTGCTGCAGGAGTCGCACTGGCTTCTAATTAAGTGGAATACCCACACTGAGCAGTGTGACCCACACTGCACCTGCAATATAAAGCAAACTACCTGGAGGTATGAAAAGTACAAGGTTTGTTCAGAGCTCACCCATCCATAGATAATGATAATAATAACTTTATTTGTCCAGCGCCTTTCAAAATATCAAGGCGCTTTAACAATAAAAAGATAAAACAGATGCAGTAAAACACAATTAAAAAATACAGAGTCAATAAATCCATGAATTCAATAAATTCAAACAGAATAGGCTTGATGCCATAGATAGGTTTTCAAGACCTGTTTAAAGCCCCCCACGGTTGTGTACTCCCAGAGCTGATGGAGTAGAGAATTCCAAAGGGCTGGCGCTGCATACATGAATGCACGGGCCCCCGATGATTTTAAGGATACCCTTGGAATCTCTAGCAACCTCTCGTCAGCCGAGTGGAGTGATCACCCGGGGCAGTAAGGAACCAGAAGCTCTTTCAGGTAGTCCGGGCCCAGTGCGTGTAGGGCTTTATAAGTCAGAAGTCTGACTTTGAAGGTGATCCTCCACTGAATCGGCAGCCAGTGCAGTTCGCGCAGCACCAGGGAGATATGACACGTTTAGGGAGTCCCTGTCAACAACCGGGCTGCTGCGTTCTGCACCAGCTGCAAGTGGTGGATATCAACCCCTGGCAGCCCTAGATAAAGGGAGTTGCAATAATCAAGGTGTGAGGTTGCAAAGGCGTGGCCCAATGTAGGAAGATCACCGGACGGAACTAGGTGCTTGACCCTGGAGATGTTCTTCAGATGGTAAAAGGAAGACTTGAAGACAGCTGACACCTGAGATCGTAGTGTCAGCCCATCATCAAGAATCACCCTCAGGTCCCACACCCATTCAGAGGCAAGAAGCTGGGAGCCCCCCAGGAAGAGCCCCATAGGCAGACCAGCCCCCGACCCCTCTATCCAGTGACCCGGGTCCACAGCCATCACCTCAGTCTTTCCCGAGTTCAACTTCAACCAGCTGGAATTCATCCAATCTTGGATTTCAACGAGGCAGTTATTAAATACCGAGAGTGCCCTATCCTGGTCAGGTGCAAAAGACAGGTGGAGCTGGGTATCATCAGCATAGCAGTGAAACCTCAGCTCATACCATCTTACAGTGTCTCCAAGGGGCAGCATGTACACTGCGAATGACATGAGGGACAACACCGAACCCTGAGGGACCCCACATGACAGAGAGAAAGGGTCGGAGGAATAAATCCCCGACACCACCCTCTGAGTTCTGCCAGTGAGGAAAGACTTAAACCACCTGAGGACTATACCAGACAGGCCACAGATGAACCTCAGGCATTCAAGCAGTACCCCATGGTCCACAGTGTCAAATGCTGAGGAGAGATGAAAAAGAAGCAAAATGGAGTGGCTTTTCTGATCTCTTGCCATCAGGAGATCATTGAGCACCCAAACCAGTGCAGTCTCAGTACTATGCCTCTTTTAAAAACTGGATTGGAGAGGTTTGTAGATGTTATGGATGGTCAAATGGCTCTGCAGTTGTATGGCCGCTACTTTCTCAATCGCCTTCCCCACAAAGGGGAGGTTAGAGATGGGTCTATAGTTAGCAAGGCAGTCTGGGTCCAGAGAAGCTTTCTTCAGGAGGGGTGTCGCCACTGCCTTCTTCAGGGAGCTTGAGAACTCACCGACTCAAGGGAGCACCAGACTATCTGTGCCAAGACCGGCCCGATGATATCTCAACAACCCATAATCAGGGAAGGCGGGCCCGGATCTAAACTACAGCACATAGGATGCATACCCTGGACAATCTGCATGACATCGACGAACTCCAGGAAAAGTGAGGGAACGTGACCAAGCACCGATCAATAGCATCCCCCATAGAGTGTGCTGGTCGGATCCCCGCCCTGGTGCCAACCACCATATCTGCAAAGAATCGAGTGAGTTTGTCACACTCCAGTTGTGAAAAAGCTCTTCGAGACTGCAGGCAGGCCGGGTTGCACAGTCTGTCCACAGTTCGAAAGAGCTGAGCCAGTTGATTCTGAGCAGCTGCAATCTCCCCGGCAAGAACTCTGCCTTCTTACGGGAGATTGTTGATTGATAGACTTGATAATGTACCATCAATCTAAGATAGTCAGCCTCCAGGGTGTATTTCCACCAGCAATGTTCTAACCTTCGTCCTAGTCGCCACATCTCCCTCAAGGTCCCATCAAATCCACAACCTCCCAGCTGAGCGCATACATGCTTGCAAAGCGGCAGATTTAAACTTTGTGAGACAGGAAACCACTGGCATCAGTAGGTTTCTGAGGAACATCGCAGGCAATATTATCCATTTGCAAACATGTTAACCTTTATTTAATGCCAATTACATAAACACCAACAGTTTAAAAAGCTTTTAGGTGCTATATATCTAAGGCTAAACATGTTTACATTTTTTTTTATCCCACCCCCCCTTCCCCCTACGGGGATCGGTCCCTACCTCACCCCCCCATGCCCGGGCTTACCCCACCGGGTGGGGCCACTGGGCAGGCAACGGACTATGGGTTTCAAGCTCTGGCTTACCCCCCAGGGCGGAGCCATGGAAGCTGGCCCCCCCCGGTGGACATGGGTCTCAGCGGGGGTGGTGGCAGGCAGGGCTTTATATAAGGGGGCCGGCTTTTTTGTGGTGCCAAGTTCCCTGGGTGTGGGGATGTGCAATTATGGCCAGCATCCTCCCCGTTATGTGAGGTGCTGGCAGTGGTGGTACCCCCAGCCCCTGCCAGAAGTCCACAATGCGCTGGACGCTCTTCCCCCCCTCCCCGGAAGACAGCAGTCTCTGGGATGCTCAGTTCTTCTCCCTGTCCGGCCCTCTGACTCCCGAGTCCATTCCTGAATTCAGGATGTCAGTGCCGCAAGCAGATGCCTTGCCGCTACACCAGCGGGCCAGCTTTACGTGCTTACATTTTAGTGGGAGACCCCACCTTCTTCAAAACATAAGCCTGTCCTGCCTCGCTGTGCCCTCGCTGCATCCCTCTTACCCGCTGCCCCCTCCTACCATCTAAGATCCAGTGACTCTCATGTCCTCCTGGTCCCAAAAACCCACACCCAAATGGGCGACCGGGCCTTTGCTGCGTATGCACCCAGGTTATAGAACTCCCTTCAAGCTACCACTTGCTCCTCCTCCTCATCCTCCTCCTCTTCCCATCCCTGCTTAAAAGCCTCCCTCTTGGGCTTCCTCAAATTGGCCTCCTCCTGCCACTGCACTTAAATCACCCCCCCGACCACTCCACGTTGACTGGCTGAGTCATTAGCAAACTCCTTGTTTAAGGTGGCGGTTCCCTACATCTTATCCACTAATGAAGCATGCTGCTACCAGCTGAATTGATTGTGTTGGGTCCACTTTGGCCCTACTGCTCACTAATCATTGTATATGTTACTGTTCTAGCCACTGCTCTATCTTTAGGGGCGTAGTTGCCCTGATATGTTGATTACTGCCTTTACCATGCTGTTTATCGTCCTCCCGCTTGTAATGTACATCCCTTGATGCTCTTGTATTACCTGTTTTGTTGTTGCTCTTGATTATATCTTGTAACTGTCTGTGCCTGATGTGCTTGAATGTACCTCTGTAATCTCCCGGGTCGCACCTGAAAATAGGCACTTGGTTGTCTAGTGTGCTTACCTGGTAAACAAGAGCAAATAAATAAATAAATACCTGTATTGAAAGACAGAGTTTGATGACATCCAAAATGACTGTGCAAAGTGCACAATACATTAAAAGTGAAGAATATATCGCAAGATATATTGTGCGTACATATAAAGTGCTATAAATCACATTACCACCATTAATAAAATAATATGCTAATAACGGTCGATTCCCATCAAAAAAACGATGGGAGCAGCCATTTACACATAGAACTTTCTCAGCTATCCCAAGGGAGACCAACAGGGATCTTGCTCCATAGTATCCTCAGACATAACCATCGCCACATATGGAGACAAACAGAACCACTCACCAGTCATCTCATTAATTATTTATTACTATTACTGTTTGCTGTCCAAATACACCACATATGATTCATCTTTTGTAGAATACTCAACTCATTATCGTTGGCTCACTATTAATAGTGAAACGCTGGAAGGCAGATTGTGTAGGCTGATACATACAAGAAGGTTCATTGAATAAATTCAATAACAGAAACATTGTTATAAAAGGAAGATTTATATAAGGATGTTAGTTAGTTCATCATGAAATAGCCATAGAAAAGATGACATTATTTGGCACCAGACCTTATGTTTGCACTGAAAGATCTTGATGAAGTAATGAGTACACAATGAAATGTTGATCATATGTAGTGTATTTGGACTGCAAACTGTAATAATAATAAATACTTAGTGAGTGGGCCTTTGTCTCCATGTGTGGTTATGGTTTTAATTAGGCAGCACACAACTTTTATGATTTTTTTTTTTTTTTTTTTTTTTTTGCCATGAAGTGTTTTTTTATCCTCCCATGCAGAACAGGCAGCTTATTAGCTCTGTTCCTGTGGGTCGTGACTGTCTCCTACCTCCTCTGTCCCGGTGTCTAGTTTTTCCCGTGGATTCCACAATGGCAGGGCCAGGGGGAGGGATGCCCTCCCACCCTGGGAGAACATATTCAGAATGCCCCCCCCCCCCAATCGGGAGGCAGAGCGGACCACGACACCATAGGCAGGGCTTCACTAATCCCATCCCCATGTTTTCTCCCTGATTTTCTAGTCCCTCCCCGTAGCTGGGGCGCACACATCAGCGCATGCCTGTGAAGGCACACAGGTGATGCAGCGAAATATAGACTTTGATGGAAGATAAGGACCGCTTGGCCCACCCAGTCTGCCCATTTCCCCTACCTACTGGATAAGCTGCAGATCCTAGTTAACCAACAGCCTACTTCTTCCTACCCCCCGCCAGAATTGCCTTATGTCTGCCCCTTGCATTCTTGAATTCCCCACTGTTTTAGATATAACCTCCACAGGAAGGCCGTTCCATGTGTCCACCACCCTCTCTGTGAAGAAATACTTCCTCACAGTGTCCCTGAGCTACTCCCCCTCTATCTTCAAATTGTGCCCCCTTGTTCTTGCACATCTCTTTTTCTGAAAGATGCTACCCTCTTGGACTTTCCTGATTCCCTTGAGGCACTTGAAAGTTCCTGTCATGTCCCCCCTCTCCCTCCTTTCCTCAAGGGTATACATATTAAGCTCTTTTAGTCTCTCTTGATGTGGCTTCTGTTGTAGACACTGCACCATTTTAGTTGCCCTCCTCTGGACTACCTCCATCCTGTCTATGTCCTTGCGGAGATGGGGTCTCCAGAACTGCAAGCAGTACTTCAGATGGGGTCTCACCGACTGTCTCTACAGAGGTATAACAACTTCCTGTTTTCTGCTGGTGATGTCTCTCCCTATACATCCCAGTATCCCCCAGCCATCCTTACTGCCTTCTCATATTGCTTGCTTACTTTTAGATCATCTGATATGACTACCCCCGGCCCCTTTCCAGTTTTGTTGTTGTTAATACCCCCCTTCCCCACTGTGTACTCTTCCCCTGGGTTTTTGTTTCCCAGGTGCATTACTTTGCACTTTTTTGCATTGAATCTAAGCTGTCATACTGTTGACCATTCCTCCAACCTTGCCAAGTCCCTTCTCATCCTTTCCACCACCTTGTGTATCAACCCTGTTGCAGATCTTTGTCGTCTGCAAAGAGGCATACTTTTCCTTCCAGTCCCTCCTCAATGTCACTTATAAAGACATTAAAACGGACCAAATACAGTTTTGAACTCTGCGGTACCCCGCTAGTAACCTCCCTTTCTTCGGAATGAACTCTGTTTACTATTACCCTCTGTGTCCTGTTGTCCAGACAGTTTTTTACCTGGGCTACCACCCTGGGACCCACTCCCAGGCTGCCTAATTTGTTTATAAATCTTTTGTGTGGGACTGTATCAAATGCCTTGCTAAAGTCTAGGTAGGACAAGTCAACAGCTCCACCCTAGTCTACTACTTTGGTCACCCAGTCAAAGAAATCTATTAGATTCATCTGACATGACCTTCCTGCTGTGAATCCATGCTGCCTTGGGTCCTATGCCCCGCTGGCCTCTAGGTACTCAACAGTTCTTTCTTTCAGAAATGATTCTATCATTTTCCCCTACCACTGAGGTCAAGCCAACAGGTCTATAGTTTCCTGCCTCTGCTTTGCTCCCACTTTTGTGAAGGGGAATCACATCTGCCCTCCTTCAGTCCTTAGGTACCAAACCGTCCTTCCATAATTTGTTGAAAAGGGTAGTCAGTGGTGTCACAAGTTCTTCCCTTAGTTCTTTTAGAATTCTGGAGTGAATCCCATCAGGCTCATTGCTTTGTCCACCTTCAGTTTTAGGAGTTCTTTCAGAACCCTTTCTTCTGTGAATGGACTGGTATTGACCCTCTTATCCAGAGTGCTTCTATTGATTGGATTAGGTACCTCCCCCTCCTCTTCTTTTGTGAATACTGAGCAGAAATATTTGTTCAGTATCCCTGCTTTATCACTGCCCTTCTCTGCCCACCCACCATTCTCTTTATTAAGCCTCACTATCCCTCCCTTGGTCTTTCTTCACTCCCTAATGTACCTATGTAACCCCTAGATGGCGCTATCCCAGGGGCTACTAACCCTGCCTGATTTGCCACTAACAGGTTGAGGGGCCTGGATCCAATGGCGGGTGCCTCCACCCAGAGGTCAGGGTTTGCAATAGTTAAACTTACTTGGTCACAGCCCTGGGACACTGCAACCCCTTTCTTCCCACTAGTGGCCCACACAATATATCAGAATTACTTCAGTATACACACCCCAGGGCTGGTTCAGGCACTGGGACCTCCTGTAAAATAAGATACAGTGCAACAATCACAGTACAATACTTTAACATAGACAAATACCTCAGGCAGTATAACTTTGCTGAAACAAGCAGCTCAGATTTATTTAGGGAATATAACAAGGACAGGGAAATCAGGTTAATTAGCTTATCACTTTACTCATCTACCTATGGCTCTGTGCACAGGCCTATCCTTCTACCAGTTAGTCTACCTGGGCACCCAGCCCCAGTGGCTAGTCCAAACCGTGGCAGCTGGTAGGGGCCCTTTCCCACAGAGAAAAGAAAATTAGTTTAAACAGTCAGCAGTACAGTGATTCCATTTGGATTCAATGTGGCAATTCAACAGGAGCACCCTGAATTAGTACTCACGACCTCCAAACAAGATAGGGTCCTTCAATGTCAGCAGGGCTACTCTTGAGCTCCACGAGACTCCTCACACATTTATATGGCAAACTGCAACAGGCAAAAGTCCTTTAATGGCAGCAGGATTCACTTGAGCTAACCAAGCCTCCTCACACATTTATATGGTGAACAGTAACAGGCAAAAGTCCTTTAATGGCAGCAGGATTCACTTGAGGTACACAAGCCTCTTCACACATTTATATGGTAAAACAGAAAGTACTATACCAGGCAGGCTGCTTCTATCCCGATCGCACTACTGCACAATACCCGGGAGAACACAAAGCAGATTCAGTTCCTGACAGACCGAGTGCATTCAGCAATTTCTCCAGTCTTCTACAGGGTGAGCCTGGTTTCTACTCTTCAGATACCCTTTGATTCTCTTCACAGGATGGATTCAGTCTAACAAAGTTACACAAGCTGCAGACCGGAACTCTGGGCCTTACACACGTTTCCTGACTAAAACTGCACACTGAAAAAGCACAGGGCTCCTTCCTTCTTCACTGCCAGAGCTCAACTGAAACTCCAACAGACAAAACCGGGCACTTCCTTTGAGTTCCTCCCAGTTCTTGACTGGATTGGCTGTCAGTCACAATAGACTGCTCCTGTTGGTCAGAAAAGGCGCCGAAGTCTAAACTACATCTCCCAGAGTCACTGCCCATACAATCCTCTTGTGGCTGGCTCAGATTATGAGTCAAGGTTCTGATTCGTCCAGGCACCATTTTAGAGCTAGCTTACCCCACACCGATTGGTCCAGTTCAGCAGTTCAAAACCAGAATGGGGAACTAGGTAGACACAGTTCTGACTGCAAAGAAAGCAGGTTAGACAAACTTTAATTTCATTATTACTCTAAATGGTTTCTGGCAAACAGTTACATCTTTCAGATAGGGTTCCTTTGCACTCCTAGTGACTGCAAAAATGGAGTGAATTGGCAGCAGCTCGAGTGGTACTCAATCACAGAAACACACAGTCCCCCATACAAACTAATTATGTCTGCAAGCAGACAGCTCTTAAAGAGACAGTACCAGAGGTTCTAAAAACACTCACTGATAAATGGCTTAAATGCCAAACACCATTCAGGCTTGGAGCATTCAAGCAAGCTCCTGGAAGTCTTTTGGGAACCCCCATTTGCAGGTGGGTTACACCCTTCCTGGCCTGGGAAAGCTTGACGTCCGCGTCAAGCAAGTACCCCCAAAAGTTTCAACTGCAACCATATACATTTGCATTAGGCTCGCACATGTAATCATCAGTCAATATATCATTTTACCAAGAACACATTTCTGAAACATTGCAGTACGTCACTCTTTACACAGTATTACATACACATTGTACCATAACTTATTACCTCTTGTACATGAAACCTGAAGAGAGGGGGCCCTTCCTATCAGTTACCTTGGGGCTGGATGAGCAAGGCACCATACTTAGAGGGCAACACAAGTAACTTGGAGTTAGCACTGACGCTCAGTTTGGGCAATGAGCTCGGGGACACATACACTCCTTTATGGACAACATTGAGAGGCAGATCCACTGGCCGGCTCAGGGAATCATAACTGAGGTGCACCACAGGCTTTACAGCTCAACCAGTCTTTCTAGGGGGAACTGTTACAGTCTCTGCACTCTGAGCCTCATTTTCAGCATTGTCCTCACTTGTCAGGGAGTCTCCATGGGGTAGAGAGGCTAGAACTTGGGGCACTTTCAGCTCCAGGAGTTACAGTTTCTGAGTCCACAACATTTGGCTCGCATGGAGAGCTTTCGGACACTGGCAGTGGACTGTCAGGGCACTCAAAATACTCTTTCTTGTTCTGGTGTATCACCAGTCTGACCTAATCCATCATTTTTCCCTGAAAGCTCAAACAGTTCAACCATGCACAATGATTCCATTTCATCTGATCTGATGCTTTGCACTTCACTTTCTGGGAGCATTGGCTCCAGGGACGAAGCTGGGGGCTTGGACAGTCCAGAAGGCCCAGCTTCATCCCAGTATTGACTAGGGATTGCCCGAAACAATTGACTCAGTTCGTAAGAAGGATAGTATTCAAAGTCACTCTCACTTTCTTCCGATATGGACTGACAGTCATGCTCAACTGGGACTTGTGGAGGGGAACGCTTAACTTTGCTTCTGTAGGTGCAGACTTTCTTGATCTTTTCTTAGCAGCAGCTCTAGTCACTGGTCCAGAGGGGCATCTTCTAGGGCTCAGACTCAATTAAGATTTGTCCAATGGGCAGTAAATGATTTCTATGCATTGTTTTTACATCTTTGAATTATTCTCAGGCCTTACTTTGTACACTGGCAGATCATCTAGTTTGCCCACTACAATGTGAGGGAGATGGTGCCATCTGTCAGCAATCTTGTGCTTGCCATGCAGTCCCAAATTTCTTAGCAATACCCGATCTCCCTCCTGGAGTTCCTGTGCTTTCACCTTTATCATACCTTTCTTTGTTGGCCAGATTTCTTTTGGCAGCCATGGTTTGAGCCAGTTGAGCGCATGAGTTAGCTGGGCCTTTAACTTTGCACATACTGTAAATAGTTGTCAGCTTGAACCCCATCAGGAGAGACCCCAAACACACATCTACCGGTAGTCGAGCTTCTTCCAAACATCAGGCGGTAGGGGAGAACCCAGTGGCATCACTTTTGGTGCAGTTATAAGCATGTACCAGGGTGCTAATTTGTTGGCTCCATCTAGTCTTGTCCTTTGGGTGCAGGGTGCCTAGCATATCTAGCAAAGTGCGGTTGAAACGCTCAGGCTGTGGGTCCCCTGGGGTGGTAAGGAGTGGTTCTGGACTTCTCACTCCCCACAGAGAAAGCATCTCTTTGATAAGATGACTCTCAAAGTCTCTCCCTTGATCAGAATGGATTCTTTGTGGAGCCCATAGTGAACAAAAAGTTTTCTACAAGTACTTTGGCTACAGTGGATGCTTTCTGGTCTTTGGTGGGGAAAGCTTGGGCATATCTCGTGAAATGGTCAGTGACCACCAGCACATTACTGATATTTCATTGATCTGATTCCAAACTCAGAAAATCAATACAGACCAGCTCCATGGGTGCACTGGTGGTTATGTTAACAAGGGGGGCAGCCCTCTGGGGCAAAGCTTTCCTCTGTAAGCAGCGACTACAAGTTCGAATGTGTTGCTCCACATCAGCCCCCATCTTAGGCCAATAGGAATCTGGATCTCACCAAGTCAAGTTTTCTGTCTATACCAAGGTGCCCCATGTGGTTGTGCAAGGACCTCAATACTGAGTCTCGAAAGGCAGTGGGCAGCCAGTTGTTGTTTGTCTACTTGTCCCCTCTGTCTACTGTTTCTCTGTATAACAGTTTATTGATCAGTTCTCAACTTAGGACCTTCTTTGTATAACAGTGCAGTTCTCAAATCAGTGGACGTAATTTGGACACATCTTTTCCTGCATAGAGGGCTTCTAAAGCTGATTTGATCATAGGATCGCGGATTGAGCCCGCCTATACTGTCATTGTCCAGCTGAGGCAGTGCACCAATGTCTATTGCAGAAAAGTGGCAATAAGCAGCAGGTATGCAAATCTCAGAGGGTCCCAAGCAATCCACCATGCAGTCCACTGCGTCCGTGGACATTGTTCCTCCCTGTCAAACTTCCGGCAGAGTGCCCGAATGTCAGGTTCTGCCAATCGGACCCAATCATTCTGGGGAACAGGCCTCCGGGAGAGAGCATCAGCATCTATGTGGTTCAGACCTGCTCGGTATTCGAGAGCATAGTCATATGTAGATAATGCAGAAAGCCACCTGTGGCCAGTGGCATCCAACTTAGCTGAGGTCTGCACATAGGTCAAAGGATTATTGTCAGTTTTTACTAGTATTTTAGCCCCATACAAGTACTCATGGAATTGGTCAACAATAGCCCACTTCAAAGCTAGGAACTCTAACTTATGTACAGGATAGTTCTTTTCGGATGGGGTCAGGCTTCTACTGGCAAAGGCCACTGGTCTCAGGCCATTCTCGTGCTCTTGGTACAACACAGCCCCAACCCTTGCAAGCTAGCATCAGTGTGCAGGACGTAGGTTTTCTTGGATCGGCATAGGCCAGCACTGGAGCATGGGTAAGTTGATATATGATCTCATGAAAAGCAGTCTCACAATCAGGAGTCCAGCGGGCCCCAAATACTTCACTCGGATGAAAATACACTCTTTCAGTCTTGAGGGACGCTAACTTTTGGTATTTTTTGTGGGTTGGGGGATACCCTTGAGTAAGGTTAAGTAAAGGGTGGATCACTCTTGAATAGTCCTTGATGGAACGCCGATAATAACCACAGAATCCCAGGAATCTTTGCAGTTCTTTAGATTTTGGGCTGTAGGCCAGGTGGTCAAGGCCTCAACTTACTTGGGTCAGTCTCTATTCCCTCGTGGATACTATGTGTCCCACATACTTTACTGATGTTTGAAAGAATTGACACTTATCAATGGACAGTTTACGCCAAAGTCCTCCAGTCGGTCCAATACCTTAAATAATCTGCTCTCATGTTCCTCCAGTGAGCTGCCAACACAATAACATCATCTAGGTATACCAGGCACTTTAGTAAGTTCATGTCCCCACTGCACGCTCCATCAATCATTGAAAAGTGGCTGGGGCACCTGAAATCCTTGAGGCATCCTCATGAATTCATAGAAGCCAAGCGGACAGATAAAGGCTGTCTTCTCACGGTCCTCTGGGGCCATCGGATCTGGTAGTACCCACCGCGGAGATCCAACACAGAGAACCACTTGCTCCGCTTAGGCAGTCCAAAGCATCCTGAATGCGGGCATTGTGTACTGATCAGGATAGTCCGCGGTTTAAGGTGCGATAATCCACACAGATCCTTACTGTCCCATCTTTTTCCTCACTACCACAATGGGGAAGCATAAGGGCTTCTGGATTTGTATTACACCAGCAGCTAACATCTCTTGCAAATGCCGTCTCACATCATCTATGTCAGCAGGTGCCAGGCGCCGAGACCTCTCACGAAATGGTCTTTCATCATGCAGCCGGATATTGTGCTCAGCTCCTTGCACGCATCCTACATCCCATTCCTTTAAAGAAAACACCTGGTCTCTCTGGGCAAGCTTCTCACTGATCCTCACTTTCCATTCAGCTGGCAGGCGGGAGTCGCCGAAATCAAACAAGTCAGAAGTTACTCTGTCATTCTTCCTTGAACTCTTGCTGCTGGGTAGCACTGCAGTGTCTGCACAATGCACATTAGCCAGGATGCAACCTCTATTTACTCGAATGTCTCTTTCAGACACATTATGAACTTGGACCATTACCCTTCTGGCATAAGCATGGGCTCTAGCGGGCAAAATACTAGGCTTGGACTAGCAGTCCCTCTGGCAATTTTCCATCGCCTGGTGCATCCAACATTAATATTTTATTCTTAACATCCTTTCTGATACGGACCTCTCCTGTAAGGTACACTGGGAATTTGGCCAGGATCAGAGACTCAGGATCCTTCTTCCATACAATTCCAACCGGTTCCTCTGGTTCTATTTTTCAGCACTCTCTGTGCCTCATAGGCCTTCTTAATTAAAGCCGAACTCTAAAGCTCTACAAGTCTTTGACCCTGTTTTTCATAACATAACTGTGCCAGCCTTCCAACATATGAGCATTTGTTCCAATCAACAAAGGGACACCATCATACAGTCCAGTGGGGGACACACTAAGGCTAGGGTCTCTACTTGTTCGGCCACTCCAGCCACGGAGGTGGGGAAAGACAGCCAAATTCGGATGTACCCGGAATAGGGGTAGGCCTTCTCACTTAACCCCCATACATGCAGTCCTTCTAATGATTGTAAGGGTATGTCTGACAAATGCTTCTGATACCAATCTTGGAACATAATTGTCACTTGGGAGCCACTGTCTAATACAGCTCTTGTAGACACTCCATTCACCTTTACAGTGGTCTCCATGGAGGGACCCACTATTCTGGACCAGTCTGGAGAGGCGGTAGTGGGGGCCTGGGCAACTGACCTTGCCACAAAAAGACGTGAGTTAGCATTTTTGGTGCCCTCACTGGGATCATTTTGTGCACCTCTTAACCACTGATTTGTTCTCCGAAGCTCTCCTTGTAGCCTATATGCAACTTTGTCAGTGTCTTTTGGGACCGCATTCCTCTTCATGTGCCCATCCTTCCGCAATTATAGCAAAACATACTTTCTGGAGTTTGAGCTGGCCGAGGCGCCACACTGGGAGCCAGGGCGGGTACTACTAACTGGAAACCTTGTGCCATTCTGTCTGCGCGTGATAAGCATTTGGAGACATCTCGTCAGTTTCTCCACTTCCATGGTCAAGGAATTGAGTTTGGAGCTGTTATCAGCAGGAGATACATGGGTGATACCCCCCCCCATAGCAGATGCAGTCGGATATAGGTCAGGGCCTGTACTTGCAGGCGTGGCCTTCATAAAGGACTGTTTTTGAATTCCCGGATCTCTCAACAGTTCGCCCCATTGTGACATATCTTTTTCCTTGTCAGAGCACTCATTGACTATCAACCTCTGCCCCTGAACTTCACTTGATGGGTCACCCTCAGTCACTCGGGTCGTAGCCACAGCTGATGGTGCAGGTCCCTCCCGAGGTCGCCTTTTCTCAACTCCTCGAATTTCTCTCATTAACTCATCATAGAGGTGGGGATTCCAGTCGATTTGCCAGGCGAACTGAAGCAACAGCAGTTCTGAGAAGGGGCAGACTTAAGGATTCCGTCCAGTCTGGTTCGTCCAGTTCAATCGCTGGCAGACTACCCTTTCTGAGGCATTCTTGCAACAATTTTTCCAGCCGAGATACATACACAGACAACAACTCCCTTGGTACTGTTGTGCATTTTTACTCTCCACCATAGGTCCTCATCAGAATCTGGGCCCCATACACATTCTCCAAGGCCTCAAGATAGGCCTGTGCAGTCGCTCAGGGTTACTGGCCCGTTTAGCACGGATGGTAGCCAGGGCAGGACCTCGGAGGCTCTCACTAACCCTCTTTCGCTTTCAGCTTCCCGGCATTGCCATTCTAGCACTTGGGGGCAACATAGTCTATCCAGGTCTCCAGTCATCCTCCCTTGGGGGTGGGGAGGGTCAGAGAAGATCCTCAACCTTCGTAAGAGTCGTGACTAATGGCAGGTGCAGAAATAGGAGTCTGCATTGGTTCAGCCACCATTACGGGCACTGGAGCGGGAGAGGTGTTGGGGAGGAACACCCTAGGTGGCAAGAATAGTTTCAAGTCCTCCACAGTTTTCCTTCTCCCAGCAACCATTTAGCAAATTTCTCCTCAAAAGTTTCAGATAGTGGTGGGGCTCATTCCCCCGGTCTTTACTGTCCTTAGTTATCACCTCAAGCAGTGAGGGCTCCTCTGGGGTAATGGTCTGTGGCACTTTGGAGCTATCTATGGGATCCTTAAACTCTACTAGGGCCAGAAAAGTGTGGGTGAGCAGATTAGCATGTCAACCCACCACCACAGGGTTTTGTAAACCTTCCACCTTGGAAAGTACTCCCTGTACAATGTCCGTATTGATACCCAAGGGGATGTCCAGTATAAGCATAAGCATTTGTGGGTCGATCCCTCCCCAGTACACCACTCCACCAGCCGTGCACAGCCACTTCTGTCGGGTACCTATTTTTCTAACAGTGGTTCGTAGAATATGGCCACTAGAGGACACACAATCCCAGCGGTGAGCTCCAAGATGTAACCCCTAGATGGCGCTATCCCAGGGGCTACTACCCTGCCTGATTTGCCACCAACAGGTTGAGGGCCTGGATCCAATGGCGGTGCCTCCACCCAGAGGTCAGGGTTTGCAGTAGTTAAACTTACTTGGTCACAGCCCTCTGGGACACTGCAACCCCCTTTCTTCCCACTAGTGGCCCACACAATATATCAGAATTACCTTCACAGTATACACTTACCCCCAGGGCTGGTTCAGGCACTGGGACCTCCTGTAAAATAAGATACAGTGCAACAATCACAGGACAATACTTTAACATAGACAAATACCTCAGGCAGTATAACTTTGCTGAAACAAGCAGCTCGGATTTATTTAGGGGGAATATAACAAGGACAGGGGAAATCAGGTTAATTAGCTTATCACTTACTCATCTGCTCCATGGCTCTGTGCATAGGCTCATCCCTACCAGTTACTGTCCCTGGGTACCCAAGCCCTAGTGGCTAGTCCAAACCGTGGCAGCTGGTAGGGGCCCTTTCCCACAGAGAAAAGAAAAATTAGTTTAAACAGTCAGCAGTACAGTGATTCCATTTGGCTTCAATGTGGCAATTCAACAGACAGCGACCCTGAATTAGTACTCACGACCTCCAAACAAGATAGGGTCCTTCAATGTCAGCAGGGCTACTCTTGAGCTCCACGAGACTCCTCACACATTTATATGGCAAACTGCAACAGGCAAAAGTCCTTTAATGGCAGCAGCAGGATTCACTTGAGCTAACCAAGCCTTCTCACACATTTATATGGTGAACAGTAACAGGCAAAAGTCCTTTAATGGCAGCAGGATTCACTTGAGGTACACAAGCCTCTTCACACATTTATATGGTAAAACAGAAAGTACTATACCAGGCAGGCTGCTTCTCTATCCCGATCGCAATTACTGCACAATACCCGGGAGAACACACAGCAGATTCAGTTCCTGACAGACCGAGTGCAATTCAACAATTTCTCCAGTCTTCTACAGGGTGAGCCTGGTTTCTACTCTTCAGATACCCTTTGATTCTCTTCACAGGATGGATTCAGTCCTAACAAGCAGTTACTCAAGCTGCAGACCGGAACTCTGGGCCTTACACACGTTTCCTGACTAAAACTGCACACTGAAAAAGCACAGGCTCCTTCCTTCTTCACTGCCAGAGCTCAACTGAAACTCCAACAGACAAAACCGGCACTTCCTTTGAGTTCCTCCCAGTTCTTGACTGGATTGGCTGTCACTCAACAGACTGCTCCTGTTGGTCCAAAAAGGCTACGGTCTAAACTACATCTCCAGAGTCACTGCCCATACAATCCTCTTGTGGCTGGCTCAGATTATGAGTCCAAGTTCTGATTCGTCCAAGGCACCATTTTAGAGCTCAGCTTACCCACACTGATTGGTCCAGTTCAGCAGTTCAAAATCAGAATGGGAACTAGGCAGACACAGTTCTGACTGCAAAGAAAGCAGGTTAGACAAACTTTAATTTCATTATTACTCTAAATGGTTTCTGGCAAACAGTTACATCTTTCAGATAGGTTCCTTTGCACTCCTAGTGACTGCAAAATGGAGTGAATTGGCAGCAGCTCGAGGTGGTACTCAATCACAGAAACACACAGTCCCCCATACAACTAATTATGTCTGCAAGCAGACAGCTCTTAAAGAGACAGTACCAGAGGTTCTAAAACACTCACTGATAAATGGCTTAAACGCCAAACACCATTCAGGCTTGGAGCATTCAAGCAAGCTCCTGGAAGTCTTTTGGGAACCCCCATTTGCAGGGGGGTTACACCTATAAAAGGTTTTATCCTCCTTCCTAACCGAGTTGGCTATCTTTTCCTTGGTTTGGGCCTTTGCCATTCTGACTGCCTTCCCCACTTCCTACTGCTTTAACTGGTACAGTTCTCTGTCCTGCTCCTTCTGTGTTTCCTTATACTTCTGAATGCTATCTTTTTCTCCCTAACCTTCCGCACCACCTCTTTTGAGAAGCATAGTGTTTCTTTTTTCTTTCATTTAGATTTATTTGCTTCACACAAAGGCCTGTTGCCTCTGTGATGGCAGTTTTGATGTTTCCCCATTGTTCCTCCACCCCTCCTTCTTGCCTGTTTGCTAGTGCCTTTCTGAGGCACTCTCCCATTTTGACAAAGTCAGCCCTCCTAAAGTCCAGTACCCTCACTTTTGTATGGCTTGACTCTGCAGCTGTGTTTATCGTGAACCACACTGTTTTATGGTCACTTGTTCCCAGATGACTACCCACTTCTAGATCTGAGATCCTATCTCCATCCCCATTTGAGAGCACAGGTCTAAGATTGCTCCCTCCTGAGTGGGTTGCAACACTAGCTGTCTGAAGCTTGCCCCCTGTAGGGCAACGAGAATGACTCTGCTCTTGAATGTGGCTGCAGCAAAGGTGCCCCAGTTAACATCTGGCATATTCAGGTCACCCATCAACAATATCTCCTCTTTTTCTGCCATCCTAAGGATGCCTTCTATCATTTCCTTGTCCATTTCCTCCCCCTGAGACGACAGTCTGTGTACAACTCCCGTGTGGACTGTGGTGCCATTTCCTGTCTCCAGGGTGACCCACTGTGCCTCCTCCCTGCTTACCCTTTACTTCTGTTGCTTTGATCCCTCCCCTTATGTGGAGGGGATGCAGGTGGGAGAAGCCTTTGGTAACAGCGACCACAGCATGGTAATGTTCAAGGTCAGGGCAGGGAGACAAGTAAAACCAGTACTACAGTCATGGACTTCGGATGCACAGACTTTGACAAGATGAGAAGGACAGTAAGGGAGACAATGGAGGATACAGAGAATATAGGGGCAGTGGAGGAGTTATGGCAAGCTATCAACGGAGGAATACTGAAAGCTGCAGAAATGTCCATAAAAAAGGGTAGGAAGAGCAAAAGGGGTAAGAGACCACTTTGGTTTACAAAGGAGGTTGTGGGGGCAGTCAGGGAAAGGAGGAGGGCTTTCAGAAAATGTAAGAGGTTACTCAGTGAGGAATATAAGGAAGAGTATAGGGAAAGAGGAGTATGGCAGGGAAGAAGATCAGAAGGGCAAAAGCAGATACTGAGGAGAAAATAGCAAAAAAAAGCCAAAAGGTGGATAAAACTTTTTCAGGTATGTAAGGGAGAAGAGAAGGGCAAGGCCAGGGATTACTAGGTTGAGGGGGAAGGATAAATAAAATTGGAAAGGGACTGTGAAAAAGCAGAGTTATTAAATAAGTACTTTACTCGGTATTCACAAAGGAGGAGGACGGTAGGGAACCTGAGCTAAAGTCGAATGGGAAGGAGGGCAAATGGGTGGATCTGAGCCCATTCACTGTGTATAGGGTTAGGGCAGAGCTAGATAGACTGAGGGTGGACAAGGCAATGGGGCCTGTTGGATTACACCCCAGGGTGATCAGAGAATTGAAGGATAGTTGGCCGCACCCTTGACAAGGCTCTTCAACTTGTCCCTGGATATGGGGAGAGTGCTGGAGGACTGGAAGAGGGCAGACATAGTGCCTTTACACAAGGGAGGTAGTAAAGAGGTGAAGGGGAACTACCAACCTGTCAGCCTCATGTCAGTGGTGGGGAAGGTAAAGGAGGCATTAATCAAGGAGAGGGTGGTGGATTACGTGGAGAAGAGTGGCTTGCAGGACAGCATACAGCATAGCTTCACGAAGGGAAAGTCTTGCCAGACAAACCTAATTCAGTTAACTGGGTGACTCAGGTGATTGACGGGGGGGGCAGTAGGCAAAGGCCTTTGACACTGTCCCCCAAAGGAGGCTGGTGAGCAAGATGGAAAGCCTGGGGTTGGGTGGGAAAATAACAAGCTAGGTGGAGGCCTGGCTGTCAGGAAAAACTCAGAGGGTGGTGCTAAATGGGAAGCACTCCGGGACAGTGAGGGTGAAGAAATGGAGTGCCACAGGCCGTTCTGGGTCCGCTTTCTTCAACGTCTATATCAGTGATATTGCTGAGGGTTGAGGGGGAAGGTGTGCCTATTTGCTGATGATATGAAAATATGCAATAGGGTGAACATCCCGGGGTGGGGGGATGGAGGACATGAGGGAGGTCTTAAAGTGCTTGAAAAATGGTCTGGGATGTGGCAGCTGAAATTTAATGCCCAGAAGTGGTCTGTGACGCACTTGGGGATTAGGAACAGAAGAGCAGGGTACACCTTAGGTGGGGAGAAAATTAAAGTAACAGAACAGGAGAGAGATCTGGGGATCATAGTCTCCTTGAACCTTAAGGTAGGAATCCAATGTAGCAGGGAAGCGAGAAAGGCCAGTGGAATATTGGCACGTATAGGCAGAGGCATTACTAGCAGAAAGAGGGCGGTAATAATGCCCCTTTACAAAGTCATGGTGAGGCCGCACCTGGAGTGTGGGGTTTAGTTCTGGAGGCCACATCTCCGCAAGGGTATAGATGTGTTGGAGAGGGTTCAGAGAAGGGCAACCAAGATGGTGCAGGTATGCAGGTGTAACCCCCCAACCCCGTTTACCCAGGGTTACTAGAATCCCAGTAAGACCTAGTGGTAGGCAGGGAAGGCAGCTTGTGAAGTTCCAGTTAAATGGATTTAACACTGTCTCACTCTGTTCTCAGTCTCAGCTGAGACTGAGGGATGACATCATTTTAGAACTGTCGCAGCTGCATAAGCCACACTGGAATGTTGCAGTTGGAGGTTAGAGTAGAACGCTGGGGAATTTGAAACCAGTCTGTGTGCAGTCTGAGAGAGAGACTGTAGTGCAGCAGAGTATGTGCAGGCTCCCAGAGCTTTAAGCTATGTTTCAGAGCTACTTTTGTGTAGGTGTGTGTTTCCACCGTAAGAGGAACACAGGAACTGATAATTGAAGTGGTGGGAGACCGCTCACTGAGTTCAGAGCCCCATCCCGAGGGAGGGGGAAGGTGTCTGCCTGTTTTCCAGGGCAAACCCCCCGGTCTGTTTAAGGAAAGAAGCTGCCTGTTTGAGTTGTGCTGAGGCACCAGAAGCTCTGTAAGAGATTCCTTGAGGAGGAAACGCCTGTGGGCACCTGCAACCAAAGGGTGAGTTCACTCTGCAAAAGGGCCAAGTGTTTTCACCTGAAACAGAAGGAAACTAAAGGGACTGTTACTATGGGGTCAGGAAAAGACAGCCAAGTACAGTTGGAAGATGTGGGGATTGGACTGCTTAACTTAGTGGGGGGGGTCTAGAGTAATGGACAATGCCACTTATAAGTATGTTCAAGTCCAGCACAAATGGAAAGAAAGAATGCGGTGATTGGACTGCTTAATTCTGTGAGGGGTCTAGAGTAATGGACAATGCCACTTATTTTAAGTATGTTCAAGTCCAGCACAAATGCGAAGCAAGACAAGTAGATTGAATGTGAAATACATTTAACAAGAATCTACACAGCAAAGTGTTAAAGGATGAGGTGTTTACAGTCCAGTGAAATGGCCAGGTATGAATTGTGGGAGCGAGAGGTGGGAGACCCCCCATCAGTAGTAATCAAATTCACCTCTACGGGTTTGCTCTGAGACACCTTTTGCTTTCCCTCAGGTACTTGGCCAGTGCCTGAGGAAAGTACCCAGACGTGGGATTAAGAGGAAGATTCCCTGATGGAGCCAAGGTGCTCTTAGGTGGTTTAGGGAGCCACCAGAAAATGTTTCCATGAGGTATGGAAAGTGTCTAAGTGGCTGGCAAGGGAGCCAAGCCAGGGAAAACCCAGAACAGTGTACAAGTTCGGGCTGTGTAACCCAAAGCAGCATACAAGTCTGGGCTGTGTGCCCAGTGTGTTGTAGAGCCTAAGGGCTAAAGTGAAGAGGATGTGTTCTGGTCTCTTTTAATCTGCATTACCAGGAGTGTAGCCTGTGAGGGTCCATCTATGCTTTGTTTATTCTGTTTGATGTGAATAAAAGCCACACTTTAGAATCCCACTTATGGTATTGGACATTACAGTCATTGCTTCCTGTGTTCGGAGTTACTTGGGTGCCCCTGTGCAGAGTAGCCAAACCTAGCCTTTGTGCCAAGTGACCTATTCCTCCCCAAACCCAGCCCACCTGTTTTTGCTGTCAGATACAAACGGCATACCGGGTAGGGGTTACACAGGGAAGAAGAAATGACTCACTGCAGTAATCTTCTTTCTTCCATGGGGTCCTTTAGCATCAGTAACTTTTTGCACTTAGCTGGCTAGGTGCAATAGCCCCGGAGATGTGCCTTTGAGAGATTTTTTAAAGAGTGTTGGGCTAGCCAATCAAAAGACAGGAGGGGGAGTGAACTGAGTGAAAGCTGTTGACTGCTTCAGAATTTTTTTAAAGGAAAAACGAGGCAAATGCCCCAAAAAGAATTAACAGGATTCAAAAAACATGCAGATGTCCAAAAGTGAAATAGAAACAGCAACACGAGGTAAAACTCATCAATAACAAATGCCAAATTTGGTAAAGGGGATGTAGAGAGCTTCTCCTCGGTAGGTGAATCGGAGAGGAAGGGTGGGAGCTTACTGATGCTAAAGGACCCCATGGAAGAAAGAAGATTACTGCGGTGAGTAATTTTTTTTCTTCTTACCCCAGGAGTCCTTTAGCATCAGTAACATTTTGTAGACTACCAAGCAGTACCAAGTGGGAGGTGGGCAGAGAACCTACTTAGGAAAGAGGCTCTGCAAGAACTGCCCTGCCAAATTTGGCATCAGATCTGGTCTGCACATCCAAACTGTAGTGTTTCACAAAGGTGTCACAGATTTCAGGTAGCTGTTTCAGACATCCAGTAGGGGAATGTCCCTTGTTGCTGCAAGCGTGGGCTGCAGTGCCCTGGTCGAATGGGCCCTGAGCCCCACTGGAGGTTGTTGACCAGCTTTCTCATAGCAGAATCTAATACAAGAGACCAACCAATGAGAAATAGTTCTCTTGGTAGCTGGTCTTCCTCTGCCTACATCCCCGTAGGTGAGGAACAACTGAGTGGAAGAGCCTCTGGACTGTCTAGTATGCTCTAGGTAGTGAAAGATGGCTCTTTTGACATCCAAGCTATGGAGCTTTTGCTCACCAGGAGTAGATGGTTCAGTAAAGAAGACAGACAGAGTAATGGATTGGTTCAAGTGAAACTCTGAAACCACCTTTGGCAGAAACTTCCTATTTGTCCTGAGCTCAACTTTATCATTGTGGGGAATGATGTAATTCGGCTCAGTGCACAGGGCCTGTAGCTCTGAAATCCTCCTAGCAGATGTAATGACTACCAGGAAGATGGTCTTCCAAGTTACAAACTTGATATAGGCCGTGGACATAGGCTCGAAAGGTGGTTTCATGAGCCCATCTATGCAAAGGTTCTGGCTCCAAGGAGCAACAGGCTCCCTGGTTGGAGGCTGGAGGTGCAAGAGGCCTTTGAAAAACTGTTTAAAAATGTCATGGGAAAAAAACTGATTTCTTCTTTCCCACCAAAAGTTAGGCCGAAATTGCCACCAGGTGTAGCTTGTGTGAATATGGTTTCAAGCCTGACTCTTGTAGGTGTACCAGGTAGTCTAGCAGCTGAGGGTCTCAAGCTGATAGGGGTTCGATCTTTTCGCTTCTGCAGCAGAGGGAAAACCTTTTCCACCTGGCTGCATAAGTCTTCTTAGTGTTCAGTTTTTTAGCCATCCTCGGTATCTTAAGGACCTGTTCAGAGTACTGTGAGGATGGAAACTCTAACTCCTCAAGAACCTGGCTTTGAGGTGAGGAGAGTGTATGTCTGGGTACTGCACTCCTGTCTGAGGAAGGGTCAGCAGGGAGCAAGTTGGAGGCAGGCGAATGGGCCTGTAGCAGGACATTGAGAGAAGGAGAGGGTACCAGGCTTGCCTGGGCCAGTCCGGAGCCACTAGAATCATGGATGCAGGCTGCTGCCTGAGTTTCAGCAAAACCCTGAATATCAGGGGAAAGGGAGGAAATGCGTATAGGAACCTCCCTGATCAGTCCAGGATCAGGGTATCCAGAGGAAGTGTTCCCGGAACTGGGGGCCTGCAACAGTACTTAGGAAGCTGGAAATTGAGAGGAGAGGCAAACAGATCCACGTCTGGTGTGCCCAACTGCCTGAACACTGTGGCTAGTACTTGCTTGTTTAGTGTCCATTCACTCTGACCTTAACTGATGCAGCTTAGAGCATCCACCAGAGTATTGAGTTTGCCTGGGAGGTGAATAGCTGAGAGGCTGACTCCCAGGGAGAATGCTAGAGACCAGAGCTTCAGATCTTCTAAACAGAATATTCTTGATCTGGTACCACCCTGATGTTTATGTAGAACATTGCAGTGGTGTTGTTCATTCGAATTTGAACTGCCTGCCCTTCCATGCTGGGAGCGAAAGCTTTGAGAGCTAGTAAGACTGCTCTGAGTTCTAAAAGATCTATGTGCAACTGTGACTCTTCGGGAGTCCAGTTGCCGCTTACTGAGGCACAGTCTAGATGAGCTCCCCAGAACAACAGGGAGGCATCTGTGGTGATCATCTTTGTGGGTAGAGGAGCTTGAAATGGAACCCCTGCCTGCAAATTTGCAGGGTCCTTCCATCACAGCAAATTTTGGAGGAATTGCTCCAACACCGGTATTAACTCTGAAAATTTGTTGCTTCTCTGAGACCAGTGAGCTCTGAGGTAGGCTTGCAGGAGTCTCATCTTGTACCTGACTCTTGGGACTACTGCAGTCATAGAGGCCATATGTCCCAGAAGTTTGAGGAAATGTCTGGCTGGTCTTGGCTATCCCTGGGCGAAAGAATCCATCACTGAAAGGAAACTCTGAATTCTTTCCTGTGGGAGGAAAGCATATCCCTTCCGAGTGTCCAGCTGGGCCCCTACGAAGGCGAGCAGCTGGGTGGGTTCCGGGTGAGACTTCTTGAGATTTACCAGGAAACCTACAGACTCCAGAGTGCGTTCTGTAAGGGAAAGAGATTCCTTGACTTGGCAAGGAGACTTTCCTACTATGAGCCAGTCGTCCTGATAGGGGTAGAGAGTGACATCCAGTCTCCTGAGATATGCTGCTACCACTGCGAGACACTTGGTAAAGACTCTTGGGGCCAAGGACAGACCAAAGGGCATTGCGGTGAACTGATAGTGACCCAAAGGAAGTTTGAACCTGAGAAACTTCCTGTGAGATCTTCTTATGGGTATGTGGCAGTAGGCGTCCTTTAAGTCGAGGGAGGCTAGCCAGTCTCCCTGCTGTAAGGACTGTATGACCAGCGACAGAGTGACCATTTTGAATTTGGGTTTCTTCAGATGTTTGTTTAAATATCTAAGATCTAAGATAGGTTGCCACTCCCCAGTTTTCTTTTGTGTCAGAAAATACCTGGAGTAGAGGCCCTTGCCCTTCTCGTGGGTGGGGACCCTCTCCACTGCTCATAAAGCCAGAAGGTTTTGTACCTCCATTTCCAATAGCAGTATCTGTGATGGTAACAGAGGTCTTGATACCTGGGTACGTTTGAGGTCTGGCAACTGCTTAAACTGTAATGACAGACCCTTCTCCACTATCTCCAGCACCCACTTGTCTGACGTGATGAGGGACCAGTGCTGAAGATAGTGAGAGAGTCTGCCTCCAACTGGAAATGGGGAGGCGACTTGGACACTCACATCAGGACTTAGACTGAGAGGCAGGTGGCTAGGTAGAGGTGGATCTTCTTTGGCCCCTTCTGCCCTTGGCTCTGAAAGACCCCCTGTACTGGCTAAAGTCAGATTGGGGATAGGGACTGTAAGGCCTGGGAAAAAACTTCTGCCCCTACCACCCCTGGGATGGGATCTCTGAGGGGTGGTGCGTTTAGGCTTGGATGAATGGCTCTGCCAGGAGGCCTTGTACTGTAGACCTTTTCATGTAGTCAGTGGTTCTGTAATCAAACAACATATTTTATCACAGGAAAATCCATGGCCTTGTTCTGAGTGTCTGTGGTCAGACTGGTTGTTCTAAGCCAGGCGAAGCGTCTCAGCGATATGGCATGGGCCATCGCCCTAGAGATTGCATCATTATTGTCATCTGCCATGTGGAATTGGTACATAGTAGCTTCCAACGCAGTTTTTGACGTATCCACCAGCTCCTGTACCATAGAATCTGATCCGTTGCGGGTGATAGCCTGGACAGATTTCCAAAGGGCTTTCTAATATTTGGCTGTGAATGCCATGTAAGAAGAAAGCCTGAGAAGCAGGGAAGCTGTGGCATATATTTTCTTTGCTATAAAGTCAATTTTCTTGGAATCCTTGTCAGGGGGAGAGGGCGACAAGGATACACCAGCTTTCTCACAAGCTGCCTGCTGCACTATACTTTCATGGCTAGAGTGTGCTGACAGGAACTCGGTACCATTTTTAGACAATTTATATTTTCTCTGAAGCCGCTTATCAACTCCTAGTATTGAAGTGGGGTGTTGAAGCACTGTCATGGTATTTCTTCTAAATGCATTATAGATAGGGACGACCAGGGTTTTTAAGGATGAAAGACCCTTCCTCTCCCTATAATCTTCATCTTCATCGACATCCTGGTTGTGCTCCTGTGTAGGGAGGTCCAAGGTATCCAGCATATTTTGTGTAGATGAAAACATAGAGGAAGGATCCTCATGGTCACCCGGGGGATCCCCAAGGCGAAGGTCCGGGGACTTCTGGGGCTCAAGACCCTTAAAATCCATGTCAGGGGCATCATAGAACTAATCATCATCTGTGTCACCCTCACAGTCTACAGAACAGAGAACTGTGGAAGAGTGCTTGCCAGACCCAGTAAATAGAAGACCCATCTTTTGAAGGGTCTGAAACAGTTGCCATGCTTTTTCCATATCTTGCACTAACGGAAAAACCTGCGCAGTTTGTAAGTGCTTTGATTTTTCTGAATGCTTTAAGCTGCCTGTTGTCTCACTATTGGCTTTCCCAGGAGCAACGGGAGCATATCTGTCTTGACAGAGTTTCTTTTTAGCCACTTCATCAGAGGCTTGATCAAGCTTCCTTTTTTCGTCACTCTTATTATTTTTCAATTTGTGAGGAACTTCATCTTTGGAAGCTTTATTTTTTGATTGGGATCTGGAGGGTTCCTCAGCACCTCTGCTTTTGGTATTAGTATTTTTGAATGGCCCCTCGTTGGAAACCTTTGATTTATCCTCAGCCATAATTATCAAAGGTTTGTCTGCTATGTTCGCCAATTTAAGCAAAGCAAACCAGTTCTGGACCTATAAACTGAGTGCAGGTTTCTGTGAAAATGCCACCAGCTAGTCCTGCCCCAGTTAAAAAACTCTGTCTATTACCAGTGCCTTTTTTTTTTTTGGTTGTAAAACTGGGATCTATACCAGTGGAAATCTTAAGAGAAAACTAGTACTACTCAACTGCGCACAGGTGGCTGCTGGACCCTTATGGACAGTCCTGACACAGATGATACCAAGGTACATATAGGATAGTGCATGGGGAACGGTTGACAACAGGGCTATTCTTTCACCGAGTTGGCAATATGATGATGGATTATCTCGAGAGCGCAGCTCGAGAGGTAATCCGTCGTCATAGTGCCAACGAGGTGAAAGATGCCCTGTTGTCAACTGTTCCCCATGCACTTTTCTTTATAGTGTATGGTGGAACGTCGTTTTTTGGGGAAAAAAATCAGTTACTAGAAGGAAAAAGGAACTTTACATTTTGAACGTTTTCATGCTTGACATTTTAACTGCTTAAGAACTTTACATTGTGAACGTTTTAACGCTAAACATTAGTACTGCCGCCGACATTGCTGCTTTCGCCATGTGTCCTGTCTATGGAGCGAGCCCTAACTGTCAAATGCTGCTCGAGGACACAGTGTGACGTTCGCAGTACAGTAGAAAACATCATTCTGTTGCACTGCGAACGTCACTAGTGTGTGACTACAAGGTTTCGAAAACTATGGATTTCGGTGGAGAACGACGTTCCACCATACACTATAATAATATAACATAAAAGGTTTCATCGTAATTGCCAATCTAGAGAGAAAACCCCCAGGCACTGTTTAAATTTGAAATCTACTGCAGGTGCCTTGTGGTAAACCCCGAGAGGTCTGAGGTAAAAAACCAAAAACAAGGCAACTGTCCCCAATTCGAAGGTTCCCACAAGAAATTAGTCAAAATGAAGGAAACCATCAAAATAAACACCATGATAAAATTAGGCTTTGGTAAATAAATGCGGTGAAAATAAAGTGTAATAACGCCGTCGCACTAAAAATAAAAAATCTGCGAACCGCTAATGAAAAAGTAAAAGTTGTCACTCAGCACACTAAAGGAAAAGATTTATGAGGAAAACCTTACCCAGATAAGCACTAGGAGGCTGTCAACAAGGAAAGTTGGGAGACATCTCAGAGGCAATATGCTCAGTCCAGCGGAGAAAAAATTCTGAAGCAATCAACAGCTTTCACTCAGCTAAGTACAAAAAGTTACTGATACTAAAGGACTCCTGGGGTAAGAAAGTCATACGAGCAGAGATGTAAGGAGCCGGATCTGTACACGATGGAGACAAGGAGGGAAAGGGAAGACATGATTAAAACTTTTAAATATGTAAAGGGGCTCAATAAAGTGGGAGAAGAGGGTTTACTTAAGAGGAAGGAGGGAAGGAGTCAAAACTAGAAGACACAACCTCAGACTGCAAGGAAAAAGATACAGGAGCAATGTGAGAGGGCGTTTCTTCATGGAGAGGGTGGGGGAGCCCTGGAACAGACTACCAGATGGAGTGGTGGGGGCAAAATCGGTGGAAGAATTCAAGAGGGCATGGGGCAAGCATAAGGGGCTGAGTTTCAAGGGGAGGGCAGTGGCTGGCAGGGAGGGGGTGGTGTAGGAGGAAAAAAGGGCAGACTTAATGGGCAGGTATGATCCTTTTCTGCTGTCAAGCTTCTATGATATGATTCTATTAAGCATTTAAACCTATCACCAAGGATCCTGGTTTCCCTCCTGGACAGATGCAGACCACTGCACCAATGTAGGCCTGTATCCCTCCAGGTGGACCCCTCCAGTCCCAAATGAAAACAAAACTCTGAGCTCTGCACCAGTTTTTCAACCAATTGATTGAATCCCATGGTGCTTAGCACCCTAGCCTCACCCATGCCATAGACAGACAGCTTCTCTGAGAAGATTACTGTGCATGCTACTTGTCTAAGGCCCCTCCCCAACTCCACAAACTCCTCCTGTACTGCTTTGATCTCTTTCCCAGCCAGGTCATTTGTCCCTAGGTGGACAATGACATCCAGCTCCCTCCCTCATGCAGTTGCTCCCGCAATCCTGCGGATTCGCTCCCAGTCTCTTCAAGCCATGGCACCAGGCAGGCACCTTTCCTCCCTCTCCTCTCCTCCCCCAGTTCTACCCCCCTAACAGTTGAGTCCCCCACCAGGAGTTGCTTCCTTCCCCTGTGGGGTCCCATGCCATCCTCCTGTGGGTCTCCTTTGTGGAAGTTCCCAGCATCCTCCTTGGTTTTCACTGTGGGTGCCTCCACAGAGGAACCACACTCTGTCAGAACAGCGTACGAATTGTGGAGAGGTACAACTGGAGGGATGTGCTTCCGTTCCACCACCCTCACCCTCCCTGAGACAACTGTGGTCCAACTGCTTCTCTTTCTTGGCAACCTCTGAGACAGCGGCCCTTGTGGTCCCTGGGTGGGAGAGGTAGTCCCCCAAATCCTGGCCAACTCAGCCTGGCGACGAGCAACCTCGTCCCTCAGCCCAGAGAGGTACCTGCAGAGGTCCCTCAATTCCCTCCCTTAATGTTATGCAGAAGTCCCTCAGTTCCCTCTTTTCATGTCATGCAGAAGTCCCTCAGTGCCCTCCCTTTGTGTCACTCCCAGACCTGTCCTACCACCAGGTCTCCACCAAGTGGCAGTCATGTGGCAGAGCTGGCAACCCTTCCTCCTCAGGAGAGGAGAGGAGAGCAGACCATTGAATTCTCTAGCCCGTCCCCCAGCAGGCCCACAGCAACCCAAGATCGCTCCCAATTCTAGGTGGCCGGCATGGTGGTTGGTAGTGCTACCACCTGAACACTAGGCCAAAGATTTCCTTATTAACATACAAGGCTGTACATGGATTCTGTCCTAGCTACTTAAAAAAAATCTCTTGGTATGGTGCACTCCTGGTTGCTCACTCCACTCCAAGGGGTTGCTTAAGGCCACCTTGAGATCCTGGTTAAAGCGGACAGGTGATGGGGCTTTCTTGGTGGTGGACCTAGCTATTTGGAACGCCCTTCCTCTGCACCTTAGGAGAATCTTGGTGGAGGCATTTAAGATGAGACTGAAGTAAGTGTTGCTCAGATAGTATCCTAGAAACTAGGATACGAACAGATACACCTCCCATTTGGCTAGCCAGATGCTTTGGTGGGATAGCAATGCGATGTGACCATGGATCCTACCCTCTAGGATCCAACAAACGTTGTGGATCCTAGCAACAGATCCAGCTCGAATCCTATCTGACCTAGGATCCATCGCTATCTGATCTCAGATCCTAACTATGTGACCTAGGATCCCTGGATTTGACCTAGGATCCATCACTATCTGACCCTGGAGCCTAACTATCTGACCTAGGATCCCTGGATCCTAACTAGGATCCATCGCTATCTGACCCTGGTTCCTACATCTGTCTTTTATAGGACTTCTGGTAGGATCCTAGATAGGATACCAGCACTATCTGACAGCGGTAGGATCCACAAAAGCATTATCTGAGCAACACTTGAAGTTTTATCTTTTTTTCTCAAGCTTTTGGCTGTGCTTAGTTTTATCCATTATTTGTGAATGTATTTATTGTCTTTGCTTTTCTGTATTTATTATGTTTCTAATTCTTTCGCTCTGTTCGTTTCATTGAGTAATGCACCCCAAGACCTTGGGATAGGGTGCTAGTATTAAATAAAACTGCCTTTCTTTTCCATCTTGAGGAGGAACACATTCAAATGGTACACGTTTAACAAGTTTTCATTTTTTTTTTATAACTGCAGTAAGGCACTCCCAAGGTTTAAATTAACACTGACGGTTAATCTAACCCTTGGAGTGCCTGATTGCTATGGGGCAACAGCTAGCAACGCAAATTAAAAATGGTGACCTGCATCAGGAGAGACTTCCTAAGCAGGACAGGTGGAATGGAAGGATATTGTAATGCCCCTCTGCAATTATGTGGTCAGACCCGACCTGAGTGTTGTGTACCGCCCAGATTCCCATACCCGAAGAACTATAGTGCTAGGACTGAGGTGGTGCAGAACCTCTCTGTTCATCCCTCTCAAGTCAACTGTCCCACATTAAGAAGGGTAAATCTCATTTCATCGAGGTTTTCTCAAGATTGGATATCGTGTCTCTATTTATTGAGTTTCGTCCTATATTTAGATGGACTGTGCCATACTTGGCTAATGTGAAAAGTAGAGTTGGTCGGGGCCGGTGATGCTGTGGACAAGAGAGATGCTTATGAGGGTAAACATGATGGCGCCCCGACTATTCTAAGCGGTCAATAGGAATATTCCCTTCACTGATGACCCAGCAGTTTGCACTATTCGGGGAGCGCTGGTCTACGTTGTCATAACCGTAGCCCTGCGGCCGCCCCACCGCACCGCAGTCTTGACATAACAGGCGGAGATCCCTGTGACGTCACGGCAACGACCGCAGTGTGTCCCTGTTGGGCGGTAATGGCAGGAGGTTCCCGAAATCCCGATTCTTCCGAGTAGTGGGGCCTAGAGGGTGACGGAGAGGGGGTGTCCTGTGGAGGTCACGGAACGGACAACAGGACTTCAGTTGGACAATCGCATCAGCAGGTAAATAAGCAATCTGGCAGTGTTTTTTTTTTTTTTTATTCCGGAGTAGGTGCATGTTATGCGCATCAAAAAAAATATATATATATTAATTTTGCAAATTTTATACGCAGCGATGTAAATTGCAGAATGGAAGGTCATCGTGTCAGTTGCAAGCTGCAGCACCAGTTTATGAGGGGGACGTGTACCTAATGTGCAGAATTTAAAGGGTGCTGGTTTGGGGAGAGGATAAAAACTGCCGATGTGCCCACACCCTGTCTGTACTTGCTGGCCCACGAACCACCCACCCTCCCTCTAAAAATGCATGAAAAAAAGAAAAAGGAATAAAGGAGGTTGTACCTATGGGGTAGGACATGCGTTTAAATAAATGCTTACCCAGCAGTGTCAGAGAGTGAACTCTAGGTGACAGAGACCGCTCCTCAGTGTGACAGTGATACTCTGTGATCTGAGGGTATTTTAGTACCCCCCCGAATTATATGCAGTATTTGATTTCCCTGTACAAATATTAATGTTTTATTTTTTTCATTTTTTATCTTGCTTTATTGCCGTTTGCAGACGTATACGTTAATGTAATGGTATAAATTTTTTTTTTATGTTTTTTTCCCTCTGGTCACAGCCTATGGGGCCTCTCTCAGGCATCCTGGCTTGATCCTGCCCGCCTGAGGTCTCCCCATCCCGAGCCTCCTGTCCCCCCCCCCTTCTGCAGCCAGTATCCCCGACTTGACCCCTCCGAGGTGGGGCCGCCTCTCTTTTGGGCGCTCTCTTATAGACTGGCCAGCTGCAGGTGACGGGCCCGGATGGAGGAACTGGAAGGCTGGGTGGGTGAGATCCGGAGGTGGGCATGGGGGCCAGGTGCTGTCGCCTTCCCACAGAGCTGGTTGTTTCCTTGTTCTGTTGCGCTCCTCCCCCCTCCCAAGCGTGGCATGCAATGACGCCATGGTGCATGGCAACCCTGCCGGCATCTGCCACACTCCCCACGTCTTTTTGTCTGCTTCCTGCAGCGCCTCCGATCTCCACGAGGGGTCACTGGGATGCCGGACAACCCTGTAACCCTCCCCCCGAGAGAGAGAGCAGTCCATTGGATGCTCAATCCTCTTCCTCCCCTGCCGACCTCGGCACCAGAGCCGCTCCTGGTTTCAGTCGCCCGGCAGTAGTGCAGGTGTGGCATCCAGCGCCTCAACCCTCTGCGCCTCCGGGCCGGGCAATGGAATGGTAGTATGATCACCACACAGACGTGTTTTCTTATACCTGTGGGTGTTTTTTTCTGGGTCACAATGGGGGGCCTTTTTTAGACACATTGTTATGTCAGGTCTGGAATGAAGGAACACACATTTTCACTGAGAAGGTATAAAGAAGAGAGTAGAGTGTTGTAATTTTTTTTTGTAACTCAAAATGCATTGTACTTTGATAAGGATGTCGAATAGTTAGGAGTGTGTGTGTAAATGTAAGCAGTAAAGAAGCCTATTCATTTTGTTCATCTGTTGTCAAATATGTGTTTTTACTGTTCACTATTATGTGCCATCTTGAAAATGTATTTATTTTATTCTTTGGTAACTGGGTATGGCCCACTAGGCACAAGTGTCTGTTTTCAGGGGCGACCCAGGAGCACTGGGTGGTTAAGTGACTTGCTCAGAGTCACGCACTATGCAATTGGAGGTTGTGGGAATCAAACCCAAGTCTGCTGGATGTACCAAGCTCACTCACACCTCGTTACTCTGACCTCGAGGCTGTACTGCCAGAATGGCCTCTGGGGCCAGTTTAACCGCTCAGATAACAAAATAAATAAAATAAGGTGTATCTTGCTGGGATAATGTCACACCAAAGGTGCATGAGGCAAGAGGCCACTGGCAGAGTGGATTCAACCACCCAAGAATTGATGCCGCCGCAGCACATGCTTTGTAGTGCCTTACTGTGATTATAAAATAGAGCCATTTTAGTGTTTATGATTGTAAGTAAGCTGTTTTGTGGGCAAAGCCAGCAAAAAAGTCTGGGCACTTAGCGTTAACTGTCTGGCCGTGTGAGGGTAGACTTCAGGAGGCAAATTTACAGGTTTAAACATACCGTAGTGATATTTATTTTTCAAAAGTTCGAAAAATAAATGAAAACAAAAAATTGCAAAGAAAATCACTACTTAATATTAGTAGCTTCTCCCATAATACAGTCCTGGATCTTAGAGCTCCTAAGACCCTTCTCATCTGCATTCAACAGCTTGTTTACAGTAGCAGTAGAACCTCTCTCCTCTCTCTCAGGGCTGAGCCCCACTGGGCTGAACCAAACTAGACTGAACTCAGTGAAGAGGTATTTATATATTTTGGTGGGGGTCACCTGACTGAGCCCTTACATGTCTGGACATGTTTCAAAACCAAGAGGGGGAGGGGGTTTTGTCAGGGGATTTCCTGATTCAGTTAAAGGTACAGTGTATATCTCCACAGATATTGACTCTCTATATCTCTGATCCACAGTGACTAAGCACATTTATAAAGTATACCACATTCTCATGCAAAACATTTTATACAGTGACAAGTTTATAATGTGAATTTATGAAAATATCTTTAGAATTTTTTATAACTGTACTAATCATGATATTATTATTGTTTTGTAATATATGGATTGTTAAAATAACACTCCCAAAAAGCATATAAAAAAATCCCTGTAATAGGGTAGTTAGTCCCGTAATACTATATTTCCGGTCCTCGTAATACTATACTTTCGGCCCAACAATACTATACTTCCGGTCCTCGTAACAGCATCATTGGGATCACTGACGTGACTACTGTCTAAACCGTGTATTTTTTTTTTTTTATTATTATTTCTGAGAGAAAGAAGTGGGGATGGGAAAGGGGGTGTGAGTGAGGAGCAAGGAACAAGATTTGGATTCTAACTCTGCAGACCGCAGTGCCGTACAGCAGAAATAAGTAAGAAGGTAGAAATTCATTGCATCCCTATAGTACAAAAAATAACAAACAGTTTCTGGTGTTTCAAGGCAGAAATTCCATCTTGAGGTGCTGGGGACACAAGAAACCTCTCGAGCTTTGCACTCGAGGTTTCCTGTGTCCCCAGAACCTCTCGATGGAATTACTGCCTTGTAATACACCAGAACCTATCTATTATCCTATTTATATGACTACTGAATCCTTTTTATTTAAAAAGGCTTTATTAACTGTATTTATTCCTGTTAAATATAGCCTTTATGCTTTTTGTGCACAAAATGCACTTACGCACTTTAATGGAAAACCAAAAAAGCAGCTCCACACTGGAGCTGTGCAAGCCCAAATCAGTCTCAGTCAAATCCAAAAAAAGGGCAGCACCAGCATCCGTCTCAGTTTATGATAACAACATTTATTGTATTATATGCCTGTAAAGAAGCAGTGGCAATAAAGGCTTCCTGAGGAAGTGCATATGCACGTAACCGGTCGGGGCTTGTGAGTCTGCCTTTATTGCCACTGCTTCTTTACAGGCATGTAATACAATAAATGTTGTTTTCATAAACTGAGACGGATGCTGGTGCTGCCCTTTTTTTGGATTTGACTTACGCACTTTACACAACATCTCTCCGGGTGTTTGGCATCATTCCAGGGACTGGATGGATGGAAATGGAAAAAGAATGAAAAGAGAGAACTAGTAGGAAGTTTAGTAGGAACAGTAAAGAGCTACGCTAGGTGGCCAACCTAGAGTAGGGAGGGAAAGAAGAAAAGCAAAGAGAAAAGCATTAACCGTTGCTAGGAAATGAGATAGAAAAGTGGTCCATCACTCACAGTGCTCATGAAGTAGTCAAACGCTGATCTGGAAAGACCAACGCCACCCTGCTGTCTTCTTATGTTTGCTTGCACGCATGTGCAAGAAACATAGTGCCATCATCCGAGTTTTCGGAGGTGTGGCAGCCCTCTTCCAATTCAGTCATTGTGTTTGCAGGCGCGGCCGCAGTTCTCCAATGCCTGCTGGAGCTGTTTATGACAGCTCCAAAATGCAGTGGAGTACAGTTGAAAGGGGGAGCTACGCTTCAGTGAGCAGCGATAAGATATCGCCTGCTCATGTGCGCTCCTACACACACACACACACACACAGAGCACGCATACTGCGTGCTGCACCCCCCCCAAGCAGAGTTACATATGCCACGCTAGGTGCCCACCCAGCGGCACAGATATTAGAGCAGTCGACGGGGTGCCCAACTGTCGGCTCCACTGTCCCCCCCCAGTAGAGGGTGCCACGCTGGGAGCCCACCCCAGCATGGCAACAGATGCTATTGCCGACGCAGAGTGCCCAATCCCCGCCGGCTCCACGCCCGCCCCCACCAGCAGTCAGCCCCAGCACGCTGGGAGCCCACATCACGTGGCAAACATCCCGCGTCATTGAAGTAAAGAAAACCTGAAACTTAAAAACGGTCCTCACAGTCTCTGCCCCCACCCCACCCACCCACCGCGCACCCTGCCTCCCCACCCCACCCCATACTTACCTCCAGAGTCCGCACGACGATCTTCGGTGGACCGGGAACACGTCTGCACTTTTCAAAGCCGACCGTGCACTGAGGAAATGCCGGTAAGCTGTATAATGTAATGAATAGGGTTTTTTTCAACTTTGCTGCATATCTCAGCCATTTTTTGGAATCTTTACACCACATTTTTAACATAGGGTTTTTGGGACCCCTTCTCATGAATGCTTTCACTGTCATGGCGTTCATCGGGCCCGAAGGGTGATTTCAAGTCACCGCGCAAAATCACCTTTCGGACTGAGTAATGAAACCACACTGCCACTGTTCATAAGGGCGGCTCTCAAAAACAGGTGTTGAAAATTTGGTGGAAAATTCCAAAAATGACTGTTTTACTAGCGCATGTTGCATGGTTCCACGCACGCTCGTAAGTTTCCAATTTTCAATATTTTCACTCCAGATTTTTAACATTGCCATTTTACCACACCTTCTTATGAGCAGTACAGCTGTCATTTTTCACATCTGCCTAAATGCAGCTCGCCCCCATGTAGCGCATAATGGCACAGTCGTGTGTGAAATCACGTATGGGACATATTAAGAAAATCACAGTGACACTGTTCATGAGCAGAGGTCTTAAAATGGCTATGTTGAAAATTTGGTGAAAAATTCCTTAAAATGACTGTTTTACGAGTCTGTATGCAGTTCCTATGCACGCTCTTAAGTTTGTGAATTTTCTATATTTTCACTCCAGATTTTCCACATTGCCATTTTATTACACTTCCTTATGAACAGTACAGCTGCCATTGTTCACATGTCGCCCCAAATCTGTTTCCACGCATGTAGCGCACAGTGGTGCAGTCGGTGTGCGAAAGCAATGTTTGGGACAGATTAAGGAAATCACAGTTGACCTGTTCATAAGTAGAGGTCTTAAATGGCTGTGTTGAAAATTTGGTGACAAAGTCCATAAATGACTGTTTTACTTAGTGAGCATTGTGCAGTTTCCACGCACCCTCGTAAGTTCATGACTTTGTAATATTTTCAGTCCAGATTTTCACCAGTGGCATTTTTCCACACTTCCTTATGAACAGTACAGCTGCCATTTTTCACAACATGGCCGAAATGTGTTTTCACACTTTCAGCGCAGAGATGCGTGGTCGCTGTGGGAAATCATTGTTCGGGACAGATAAAGAAAAGCACAGTGACACTGTTCATGATCGGAGGTCCCAGAATGCCTGTGTTGACAATCTGCTGTAAAAAATCCCCAACCTAATTACAGTACGGGTGTGCGTTGCACTGTTTCTATGCACGCTCGTGACTTCACCAGTTTTTTTAATATTTTGACTGCAGATTTGCAACATTGCCATTTTTTACACCTCCCCATGAACAGTACAGCTGTCATTTTTCACATCCTGTTCGAATGTGTTTTTGCACCTGTGGTGCTAAATGCCGTAGTCACTGTGCATAAGCAGCTTTCGGCTAACAAACTGATATTGCCACTGTTCATAAGGTGGGGGTCACAAAAAACATAGGTTGAAAATTTGGAGTGAAAATACCAATGAATGCCTGAGGTGTTAGGGTTTCCAACCATAACGCCCCACCCTGTAGAGAATGACAGGCATCAGGGGTGTGACTTGGGATTCTTGTCTGTAATGCTCATACCATTCCACATCCTGCAGCCAGTGAGAGGCATCGAGGTATGCCTTGGACTCTTCTGCCCCAAAGTTCACCCCATTCTCCTATACCGCACCCATCTCACCGTATTTCCTGATGGAATGGGGTGCGCATAAGGGCCAAAGACCCCAAGGCACACCGTGACACTTGTCAGTGTCTGCAGGGTAGGGTGTGGTGAAATGGCGTGGCTGCTATGCCTAACGCACCCAAAGGCACACCCAATGCCTGTCACTCTCTGCAAGGTGGTGGTGGGGTTGGCTTCAGTTCAATACTTCACTGCCATTCCTATTATGCAGCTCTGTAACTTCTACACTACCAATGCCAATGCCAGCAAGCAAACATTCGGCATTGACAAATGCTTGTTTATGTTTGCAGCACTTCAGTAAATCTGTGCATCTGAACTCCAAGTCAGTGATTGACTGTTTATTGAGCATATGTAAGTGCCTGGACTTTTTGCTTGCTTTGATGTGATCTGATACTGCTCAAGGACACCAGTAGCGGCTCTAGCCACAAATGGTTACCAGGGCACAGATGGGGCACAACCGATGGCAGCCAGGGCACTGATATATTGTTACTATGGGGGAAGCTTTGCACCATATGGGGCACCAACTGGGGCACAGCATTTTTTTACCAGGGCACGTGCCCTGGCGGGCCCTGGTGTAGAGCCACCACTGAAGGACACCACATCCTGTCTGTGCAATTCTTTTTGAGTATTATTTTGCGGGCACTAATTTTCTCTGTGAGGTTGTGCAGGCATGACATCATGGGTGAAACTATCTCTCCACCAATCAGCTTTCAGCATTTTTCCTATCCATTTTATTTATTTATTTGCAGTGGCGGATCCAGGATTTTACAATGGGGGCTGTGCCTGCTGATATGTAACTTTTTATGTTTTTAAGCCTTTATACTATCTTATTTATTGCATTTTTGACTGAAAATATAAACATGAGCTATAGTTCTGAATGTATATATTTTTTAAATCAATACATTAGACATCTCCAGCAAAGTGAAATGCAGTAGTAGCAAGCAAGTAAGTTACAATGGGGGGTGTGCCTGCATCCACTAAAACCCCCTAGATCTGCTACTGTTTATTTAAGCAGTAATGCCTGACAGGGTGTGTGTGTCATGCTGGGATAACGTCACGCCTCAGGTGGTTGGGCATGAGGCCGCAGGATGAGTGCGTCCAACGACTGAGGCCTGACGTTATCCCAAACAACACATACCCTGGAGGGCATTATTGCTATTATACAGTGGCTCGTTGTTATACAGAATAAAAAAAATAATTTTAAAGATGTTTTTGTGTGGAAAAATATTTTTGGTTTTTAAGAGAAGATGAAACAATCAAAAGCTCCATAAAACAATCAGTCAATAAATGCTTATCTACAGGTTCACAGTGAGGCTGAGACTAGACCCGTGATGTTGTACTGGGATAACATCACAGGTCCAGCCCAAGACTGACCAATCAGAGACCAGGATTTTTTCTTGCCATTGTATAATTGAAAATGTTGTACCAGGTAAACCATAAATACAACAGTAGTCTCATTTACAGATGCAACCTGAAGGGAGGGTAGGAGAGAGGGGGAAAAGGTACAGGACTAACATAAGTTAAAATGCTAACAATGCAAATGTGTAGTATTAGTTACCATAGTATACAGTGCATACATAGATTCGGCAGCAGTTGGTACACCATACAGTACAAAGTAGGCGTCAGTTTCATAATAGATATACAAGACAGTCAGGTGGAGCACTCACAAGAGGGTTAAAGTGCTGTTTTAATTTTGATTTAGTAGTGAAGATTGAGAGGGAGCAGGTAATGACAGAGGACAGCTTATTCCATACTTTGGGCAAACGGAAGGTAATTGGTACGTGACCAGCTTTCTTTTTCATAGAGGGGGGTTATGTAGCCTTGTATCCATCTCTGAATGTAACAGGTAGGCAAGGTTTGTGGCTGGAGAGAATAGGCCACCAAGGTAGGAAGGGTGCTAGCTAGCCCAGATTGTGACTGATAGCAAGGCGATGAGGCAAGCATGATTAGAGTCTAGATTGCACCAGCCTAGAGTACATTACATTGGACTCCAGGACTGGAGGATGGCACACGTGGTGCCCCTCCACAAGAGTGTTTCCAAGGACGAACGAGGCAACTAAACTAGTCAGCCTTACATCCATTGTGGGGAAGCTAATGGAGACTATTCTTAAGGAAAGGCTAGTAACCTTTCTGGAGGTGAATGGTCTCCAGGACAACAGACAGCATGGATTTGTCTCAGGAACATCTTGTCAGACCAACTTGGTGGACTTTTATGACTGGGTGACTAGGGCACTCGACAGGGGCCAAGCGGTGGATGTCTTGTATCTAGACTTCAGCAAGGCCTTTGATTCAGTACCACATGGGAAACTGATTAGCCAGATGAGATACCACAGAGCAGGGGAGAAAATGGTGGAGTGGATCAGGAACTGGCTGAATGACAGGAAGCAGAGGGTAATCGTAAGAGGGGGAACTCTCAACTCCAAGAGCCATAACCAGGGAGATACCATAGGGCTCGGTACTGGGTCCAGTGTTTGGCATTTTCTTTGCCGACATCTCACATGGGTTTAAGAATAAGATCAGCCTTTTTGCGGATGGCACAAAGTTAGGTGCAGTGGTGGATGACACAGAGGGGTGGCAAGGGCTACAGGATGATCTAGCTAGACTCAAGCACTGGTCATAAAAATGGCAACTGGGGCTCAATGCAAAGAAGTGCAAAGTCATGCACTTGGGAGCAAGAAACCCAAGGAATCATTACTGACTGGGGGGTACAGTTATCTCCTTCAGCAGAGGAAAAAGATCTTGGGGTGATAATAACATGGCAAATGAACCATTCAGCGCAGTGCAGAAAAGCGTCAGCTAAGGCTAATAAGATGCTGGGATGTATTGCCAGAGGAATCACATCCAGGAGAGGGGAGATCATCCTGCCATTGGTGAGGCCACACCTGGAGTACTGTGTGCAGTTCCGGCCCCAACCCCCCATACACTTAAAGAAAGATGTGAAACTGCTGGAGGGGATCTAACGCAGAGCAACCAGGATGATCCTCGGTATGGAGGACAAACCCTACGAGGAGAGACTGCTGGAGCTCAACACATACTCCCTGGAGGAATGGAGGGATAGCGGGGACATGATAGAAACCTTCAAATATATGAAAAGCATAAATAAAGATGGTACAGAGGGAATTGTAAGATTAAGGAGAAGGCGGGACACTAGGGGGCACAATCTGAAGTTGGACGGTGGTAGATTCAGAAGAGAAATGAGAAGGCACTATTTCATGGAGAGAGTGGTGACAGGGTGGAATGCACTGCCTGAGGAGGTGGTATACTTGAAGATGGTGGGTAGTTTTAAGAGAGGATAAGCCAAAGTCAGGGGGAAGGTCATCAATGAGGCACTGGGGGGAAGGGTAAAAGCTAGTGCGGGTATGAAACTGCATATGTGGGTAGGTGGGAGGGAGCAGCTGCAGTGTAGTAGACTGTTAGCTGCACACTCGAGCAGACTAGATAGACCATCAGGCCTATATCTGCTGGCATTCTTCATATGTCCGTATGGGTACAAGGTGCACAGTATAGACGAATGTGATACTGACGCTTTTCTGGTTTAAAACTTCATTTAAGATTAGAGAAATGTTTTAGCAGATGTTGTTACTTTTTTTTTGTCTTAATGTTTGTCAGTCTGTGATTGGCTGTATTGGATCAAAGTGTAGCCTGTGTTGTAATTGCATTTTTTTTTTTTTATGAACAAGCAATTGGGACCTTGCTTGGAAACTGAGACCACCCAATTCTAAGTAAATGTTCCCATAAAAGTAAATGTCAGGAGTTAACACAGGAAACAAGGGGACAGCACTCGGATGACAAGATCACATACCACCACTGGGTAAAACAATTCAGATTTCTCAGATGACCTTATGTGTGTAACCCCCCCCTACAAATGGGGGTTCCCAAAAAGTCCTCCTTGAACTTGCTTAAATGCTAACTGCCAGGCTGGTGTCCTGCGTTTTAGCAGTTTAAATGTATTACCAGAGAGTGCTTGTATAGCCTCTGTGTACTGTCTCTTTAAGAGATGCTTGGATTGCAGTTATAATTAATCTGAGAGGGAGCTGTGTTAGAAGATGTACTTGTTTGCTGATCATTTGTTAGAGTAGTAATGACTTTGCAGTTTGTTCTAACCTGCCTTCTTTGCAGCATGGACAGTTCTGTTTGTTTCCATCATTTTGGTCCTGGACTGTCAGAATGGGCCAATCAGTACATTGGGACTCTAAAATGGAGCCTGCCTAGATAGAAACATAGAAACATAGAATTTGACGGCAGATAAGGACCGCTTGGCCCACCCAGTCTGCCCATTTCCCTACCTAATGGATAAGCTGCAGATCCTAGTTAACCAGCAGCCTACTTCTTTCTACCCCCACCCCCTAGAATTGCCTTATGGCTGTCCCATGCATGCTTGAATTCAACCACTGTTTTTGACTCCACAACCTCCTCCGGAAAGCCGTTCCATGCATCCACAACCCTCTCTTTGAAAAAATACTTCCTTACATTACCTCTGAGCCGCCCCCCTTCTATCTTCAAATTGTGCCTACAGGGACTTGGTGGGGCTAAAACTTGTAGGAATTGTAGTTTTGGGCCTTTGGTGCCTAAAATAACCTGGAGGGGGAGCTCTTGTTGTGGCTGACAGACGGATCAGCCAACCAAACCTTTTGGATCTTGGGGAAAGTCCCACACTGCTTGCAGTTTCAGTTAGATCTGAGTTGGGAAGTGAAGAAGTAACAGCTCGAGATAGTTCGAGCAGCAATCCATAGTGGATTCGTGCAGGAGAACTGTGGAAAGGCCTGAGTTTGGCCTGCATGCCTGCCTTCTGTTCCTGAGAGGGAACTTGTGTTTTTTTTTTTTCGGACTGAATCCGAATTTGGAGAGCGAATTAAGCCACTGAATTGTGACCAGGCTTTAACCTGAAGAAGAACGAAGATTTGCTGAATGCGATCGGCCTGTCAAGACTTCCAGCTACCTCTGAACTCCCGGATTGTGCAGAGACTCTGAAATTGCGACCGGAGAGCCATTTTCCTGGTACAGTGAAATGTCCTTACATGTGAATGTGCTGTGTGCTTATAGTGGGTCGTGATTTGGTTCCCCACTGTATGTCTGAACTATGTTTTGCTTGCTGGAGGCTGTATCCAGCTCAACAGACTGAATCCGTATCCATTTCTGTTTGCCTGTGCCCTGCTACACTGGCCCAGCCAGAATACCTGCTACGCAGAGAAAGTAATCGACGAGAGACCGGCCTGGGGATCAGCTCCCTGCTTAACGCCTTGAACAGGAATGACGCCTCAGTGATTTGTGTGGGCCATGCTTCTTCCGGCACTCCAGCTCAACAGCCTGTAGTCTCGATTTCGTCCTGCCTATGTCCAGTATTGGGTATCGTGAGTAAACATCAGGGTAGCTCCCTGCAACAACAGCTAAATCTAAAGGTGTTGTCATCTGTCTTGTTCCCTTTACTTTATGAACTGAGCTCTCCGGCTCCGGATTACAAATAGTGTGTGTTGTGCATGTTGCTTTCTTCCATCACAGGGCACCAACCAACTGCAATGTTCCTGACTAGCCCACCGTTTTCCTACCTGGGTACCCAGAGTCTGTGACTGTGTAGGAATTCTGAACTACATGCATAACTGTCTGATTAATATAGCTTTTAAGCAAATCAACCTGATTACGCCCTTCCCTTGTTCAAGTCTCCTGAATAAATCAGATTTAACTTTGTTTGCATTCAACCTGACTGTGGTTCCAGTTTGTGCCAAAACTATTGTACTGTTGCTATTTGCTGTGCTTAACCTTGTTTTACAGGGGGGGGTCCCCAAGGTCAAGTTAGAGGAACCAGCCCTGGTGGTAAGTGCAAACAGTGTGGGTAATTGCCTGGTGAATAAGGGTCATTGTGAAAGTAATTATTGTATATTGTTCAGGCCACTAGAAGGGAAAGAGGGGGTTACAGTGTCCCAGAGGGTTGTGCCCAGGTTAGCTTGATCACTAACAACTCTGACCTCCGGGTGGAGGCATCTGTTTCATTACCCAGGCCCCTTAACTTGCTACTAGCCAAGCAGGCAGGGGTAGTAGCCCTTGGGATAGCGCCACCTATGGGTGCATGTGCAAAACAGTGCTGCCGAGAGCCCCTACTGCTGGCCATGCCAGTGTTAGTCAACCAATAGACACAAAGCCACCTAAGAAAAATATGGGACATTTTGTACTCAGTGGTGGTTAGTGTTTGTTTTAATTCTGATCTTGTCATTTGAATGCTATCTTGTTTCGTGCATTATTACTTCTTTGGGAGCTCGGCACTATGGTCCAGTGAGCACCCTCATTGTGAAGATGCCACAGTTGTTTGAGCCTACTTTAGCTAACTTTAGAACTAAGAGTATCCTTTCTGCAACCCCTCTCCCCCATTACAAAGTAAAAGGTAGTGGTGTGTGAATTATTTGAGTTCACTTCAGAACTGTGGGTACCTTGTCTATAAATAGCCCTTCCTAAGTAAGTGTCATAGCTGTATGTTTGCGATTCACTTTAGAGCTTTGGGGGCCCACTCCCCTGTTGGCCTCCATAATTCCACTATTGGCTGTACTGTGTGGATGTGTACTACCCTTATGCTGGGGTCATCCAGGAATCTTGACAGTAATGAAATGATTGTTCATCCTGGTAAATTTGTAATAAATGGTTAGCCATAATGATGCATGGAAATCCGTGGTCGTCAAACTCTGTTACACACACCCTTGTATAATAAGAGATGTATAATGGAGTTTGCATAACTGGAAATTCGTTAATCGTGAACAGCTGAACTGTATATCTGACAGTTCTTGTGCTCTTTTCGCCTTCCTTCCTGCTCATCAAGTCTCTCAAAAGACAGCACACCATTCTCCAGCTAGATGACAGTCACAATGGCAACCTTAAACTTACACCTAATTAACGTCAGAAAATAGACTTTTCCATAGTTATTCAATTTTACAAATGTGTTCTCAACAAAAAATGGTGGAAACATACACTTTTAATAGCACGTGAAGTGCTATTAACAAGTTTAGACAAAATGACATTTAAAACACTATTCAAGACCAGATGCCGTTTGAAACACCGCTGTTGCTTGAGTCTTGCAATTTCTCTGTCAGTATTTCTTTTGGTCACCAGTTATGTAAAATAAAATATGTGTAACTCAGATTTTTTACACACGTTTAGTCAGGGATACCTTGATTTTTTTAATTTTTATTTATTTATTCTTCATTTGGATAATACCATTTGAGCGAGAGCTCTTTACATAGGTTCCACTTCAACAATCAAGACTAATAACAAGAACAAGAACAAAGGAATGAAAACAATTGAGTGGCAGTACAGTGACTAGAATGACGCTGTTACACTGCTCCAGATTTACATGGACAAGAATGGTTGGCAAGATGAATAACAAGAGCAGGAAACATTACATACAGTGAAATGTGCGGTGGCTTAAGGACATTGTACTAAGTATGCCCAGTAACTAAGTGCAAATACAGAAAGTGTGATTGTTGTGGAATGACAGAGAGAGCAGAGGTAGCCGCAAAAGATGATCTAGTGAGAGAGAGAGAAAAAAAGTCAGCCCAGGGGCCTCATCAGGTTGCTTAACTGCAAGGGAGAGTGGACTTAAGTCACGCGGGGGCTGTGCCAGGTGACCTGGGGCTAGTTGGCAATTTAGTGAGTGCAGTCATATATGGAGTCTGAGACAAGTCGGAGTTTAAGCTTCTGTTTGAAGGCTCCAAAGGTAGCAGCAGATGATACGTCAGTAGCAAGTGAGTTGAACCAGAGTGGGGCTCGGTAGGCAAAAGACCTTTGTTCCTGAGAGGTTTGGCATTGAGGGATCTTGAAATATCAACAGACTGAGCTTCTGGTATGATGTGAGTTGGAGCTGGAGGTAAGAAGCTCCTGAATCCCAGGAGGCATCAGGAGAGGTAATTTTCGTAGCTAGGAGACAGGTTGGGTATTGAAGCTGCCATTGAACGGAAGCCAGTTTGCCTGTGCATATGTGTCGCAGGTGTGGGTTAGACGTCCTGAGCCTGTGAGGAGCCAGCAGGCCTTATTTAGCGCTATTGTAATACGTTTAAGGGACGTGGCAGTGGCCGACCCCTATATGACAAGACCATAGTCCACAAGAGAGACCACCATGCTGTGCATAGCTGAACTAAGGGCTTCGGGTGTCAGACTACGCCTGTGTCTGTATAGGAGCCCAATTCGCATGTTGATAACTTTGGATAAGCTAGCTATATGCCTGGCATAAGAGAGGGGTGCTATCCACCGTAATCCCTAAATATTTAAAATGAGGAACTAGCTCCAGTGGCGCTCCAACATCATTTAGGATAGAGAGTGGGTAGTATCTGTGCTTGCTTTGGGCAGTTGCAAACAACATGGTTTTAGTCTTTTTGTAGTTCAAGACTAATTTATGGTTGTTAAACCAACTCTTTACTGCGGCAAAGTTTTGCCGGAGCTCAAGTTCAACCTCCTTGGGATCAGTAGCATCAGTAAAGAGGACTGCATCATCTACATAGAGGAGGATGTGACCCTGGCAGGAGGTGGAAGCAAATTCAGAAAGATGCTGAACAGGAGGAGACCAGGATTGATCCTTGGGGGGGGGGGATTCCTGACTTGACAGGTTTGCTGTCTGAGAGGACGTTAGCTATCTTTATTCATTGTGATTGATTCAGAAGGTAGCTCCTGAACCAGGCCACGGCATTGGGGGAGAGACCAAGGCTAGTAAGTTGCTCTATCAGGAGGGCATGACTAACCATGTCGAATGCCTTGGTTAAGTCAATGTATGCTGCACCAACCATCTGACCCTGGTCCAAGGATTTATGAATGTAGCCCGTGAACTCGAGCAAGGCAGCGGTGGTGTTGTGACCAGCCCTAAACCCATATTGCTGGGGGCATAGAAGTTGATAGTTATCTAGGTAGTCAACCAGCTGGTCCGAGACAATTTTCTCAAGGGTTTTGGATAGTGGAGGTAGGATGGCAATAGATCGGTAGTTTCCATGAGAAGCACAGTCACCGCTCTTATGGACAGGTGTCACTACCACAGATTTCCACTTTTGAGGAAAATGGGTGAACCTTAGGGATAGGTTAATTATATGTGTAAGAGGTGTCAGAAGCTTCTCCAGGGTAAGACTGACAAACTTGAGGTCCAGGGTATCTCTGCTGTAGTGTCCTTTACCTAACATCTTTCAGAGATACTTCCTGGCTTCTTTAAGAGTGATAGTTCTAAAATAGGAAGGCGGATGGGTAGGGGGCTACTCAGAATTGTTAAGACCAGCAGAAGGAGAGGTAGGGCTGAAAAAGTCTGGGGGGAGAACTCCGCTGAGGTCAGTGAACGCTGTGCTGAAGGTGTTGGAGATGGTTTTTGGGTCTAGAGTAGGGACCCCATCTATGTTGAGCATGGTAGGGGCAGATTTAGGATCCTTCCTAGTGACTTCATTGAGATTATTCCAAAATTGCTTGCTATCATTCCAGGCATGAGACAAGGCTTCTTCATAGTAAGAATTTTTTGTAGCCCTGATTGTCCTGGTACAGTCATTTCTAGCCTTTTTATAAGACTGAATGTCAGACTGATCACCCAAGTTATGCGCTCTCTGCCAAAGGAGGTCCCTGGCCTTTAGGAGATCGATAATGTCTAATAAACCACCCATGCTTTGCTGTCATGGTTTATTAGGTATCCCACGCTAAGGGTGTGTAAAAATACCAAGTTACCCCTTCCCATGCATAATTCTGAATATAAACAGTGCTTGCTCTAGCCAGGGTTGGAATTTTGCTACATATAGCTTAGAAAATATGGCAGTTTGGAATGGGAGTTATGTCAATCCTACGTGATAACAGCACCATTGGAGACATTTGGGGTACTATGACATCCTTCATGGTGTGGTGACATTACTGTTAACAGTTGGGTTAGTGTGACCTCCTTTATGTTGGCATCAGTTTGGGAGACTTTTGGGTCGATGTTACCTTTCTCATTGTGAAATCACAGCAGGAGAGAGCTGGGTAGTTGTGACCTCCTTTTTGGTGACGTCTCATAACCGGAGACAGCTCTGTTGCTGTGATCTCCCTCATGGCGATGTCGCTGTGGGAGATGACTGGGTAGCTTTGATCTCTCTCATCGGGACAGAACTGTGGGAGACTGTTGGGCTGCCTGCTTCATGCTGAAGGAGACAGTTGGTCACCGTGACACCTGTTATGGTAGCATCACAGTAAAAGTCGGTAGGGTCTGTATTCTCCAGTAGCCATATAATCAAATGCTAAAATACAGTATCCCCCACCCCTTTTTTTTTGGTAACTTTCTGTTTTTGTCCACCATTTTCACCTTGCCAGCTACCGGGACCTCCTTCTACCCACAGCAGGAATCCTTCAGTAGTCCAGCCCGCAACGGGCCTTTGCTCGACAACCAGGTACCCCAACCATAACCCACAGCTTATCCCCTGTTGGCGGGACTCCCTGGTGCCCCTAAGCTGGAAGAAGAATACTTCACTCAACAGTCGAGACCCATCAGGAGGAACCGGTGTGGTGTGGGTGGAGTCAAAGAGACCCTCCTGTTTTGTGTGTGTGTGTGTGGGGAATTTCATCTGCTCAGCACTGCTGGGAATTTTCCCTGTTAAGCCACCCCTTCTCCCACCCCAGGGCTTGGTCCTGAGAGGTGACCCCAGCGAAATGCCTATCAGGGCTGTCGTAAGAAGGGGTGAGCTCTGCTCTACCTTTAGTAATCCCGTGCTGGCCCCACTCTGGCCCCATGCTGGCCTTCACATTACTCGCCAGGTGAGTAAGTACATACCAACATAAAGGCACCCCAGGGGGACCACTTGTTCCTTCCTGCATCTTCCTGCATGACACCTTCCCCCACCACACCCCCGGGTCACCAGGAGGTAAGGCAGGAGGCATCCAAGGGATGTGCGAATCCTGCCTCACCGGTCAGCCCCAGACGTCCTGGGCTCGGGATGTGATCCCAGGTCATCTGGATGGCATGCAGTAACCGTACTGCTGCACTAGCCAGCTGGCTTAAAATACAGTATTTTCTAAGTGGCTAAAATAATTTCTGACCAGTTCACCACAGTACCTAAAGTCTTAAAGGTAGAGAGTGTGCCACATTATTTTCCAATTAGGGTTTTCTGTGTAAGCATTAATCCATGACGTAGCATGGTTCTAGTGTAGAAGTAATCCACGCCGGGGGTTGGGGGAGGTTGGGGCATGCCTCCAACCACTCAAGCATGTATTAATTCTACAGTAGAACCATGTTGTGGAGTGGATTAATGTACTTGTAACATGGCAAGTGCAGAAACAGGGAATTATGCTTCATAAGAGATTGTAACATGACATCTTATATTAGCAAGTACAATAAAACACAGAGACAGACACAGGTAGTTGGAACGTTGAATTCTGTATTGTGCTGAAGAGGCTGATTTTAGTATTGTGAGTACAACGGTGAACAGTCATTCAGTTACTGATTACATGCAGATGTGATCAGCTTTTGTGAACTGTGGAATTGTCTCTGTTTTCCTGCTATGTTTGCTGTTAGGGATTTGACTGCTGTACATAATGGGAAATGCATATATCTAAGTATATTCTGTATGGTGCTCAACAGGCAGATTTTCCTTTTAATATTGTAAGTACAACGGTGAACAGTAATTCAATTACAGATTACATGCAGATGTGATCAACATTTCGCAATGTGTTGATTTTGACTGAATTACTTTTGTGAACTGTGGAATTGTCTCCGTTTTTCTGTTGTGTTTGCTGTTTGAGATATGGCTGCTGTGCATGATGGGAAATGCATATATTTAAGTGCACAGGAGATTTGAGTTCTGGTGGTGAATGACAGAATTACAAGAGCAAGCACAGTTTATTGAGAAGCAACCATGGTTCTGAAATGTTGATTACATCGACATGTAATCAGTAATTGAATTACTGTTCACTGTTGTACTCTCCATATTAAAAGAAAAATCAGGGCCAGCCCAGTGGCACTGAGAGTTGAGGCACTGGATGCCACACCTCGTACCATGCTGACGATCCAGGTTTGGGAATGGACTTGGACTGGTGGCGGTCGGCGGGGTCGGAGAGGATCGAGCGTATGGAGGACTGCTCTCCTGTCCTGGGGAGAATTGGGTTTGTGTCCCCGGCACAAGCGACTTCCAGTGGAGACTGGGGGTTGCTGCAGTCAGGGATACCTTCAACTGGGATCAGGGCAGTGGTGGACATCCTGCAGGTGAGCACAGGAGCGTGCTCACCATGCGCTGGATGTCATTGTACGTCTGTGCCTCCCAGGCTTATGTAGAAATGCCCCTCTCGGCGTGCACCATGATGCCCCCGATGGGCCACCGATTGCTGGCCAAACAAAGCCTGGCATAAGTCGGGGCGGAGGCTCAAGAGTGATGCGATCTCTCCTCCCCGGTCCTGCGACCTGGGGCCCCTCCGTGGGTGGTAAGCCATGGTCCTCCCCGCTTCGCAGTTGCAGCAGAGGCTGGCTGGACGATCATTGAGGGCCCGCGTTAAGGGCTGAAATGGTGATGCCCACTGCCGCCAAAAGGAGGAAAAAATAGAATGTACCAAAAAAAAAAAAGGAAAATCAGCCTGTTCCAGCATAATACACAATGCAGTTAAATATATGCATTTCCCATCATACACAGCAGCCAAATCCCAAACAGCAAACACAGCAGAAAAATGGAGACAATTACACAGTTCACAAAAGTAAGTCGGCCAAAATCAACACATATTCTGAAATGTTGATCACATCTGCATGTAATCAGTAACTGAATCATTGTTAACCATTTTACTCACCATATTAAAAGAAAATCGGCCTGTTCCAGCACAATACAAGAATTCTACGTTCCAACTATCTGTGTCAGTGTTTTATTGTACTTGCTAATACAGGATGTCATATTACAATCTCTTTGTCAAGCATAATGCCCTGTTTTTGCACTTGCCATGCTACAAGCACATTCAACCACTCCACAGCATGGTTCTACTGTAGAATTAATCCATGCCTGGGTGGTTGGAGGCACTCTCCCCCACCCCCCACCCCCCACCCCGGCATGGATTAATTCTACAGTGGAACCATGCTGTGTTATGGATTAATGCTTTACATACAGTACTGTAATTGTTCTTTTTTGTCATATGGGTGTTTGCCCCCAGACCGCCACCTTCGCTTGCTGTCAGGCCCGTATACTGATAACCTCCCAGCCCCAGCATCCCCTCACTGCTAAACCAAGTTGGGGAGCCACAGAGTATGAGACCCGAGAGTACAAGTGGCCATCATCAGGTGGCCCGGAAGACAGTGGTTTTTATTTATTTTTTTTTACGCCTTCCGTGCACCCCTGACCGGCCTCTCCTTCAGGCCACCTAGGTGCACCCCGCCGCCACTTCACCCCGCCACCATCCACCGCCCCATATTGGCAGCTCCTTGGGAAACCTGATATATCCCTTCGTCAACAGGACCCCCCTTCTAAGAGAGACAGTGCCGGTAGCCGTATCTGTCTTGACCTGGGTGCTGCTGGGGTCTGTCTGGGCGATCCGGGGCTTTGTGGCGACAGGGGCTCGGCGACCGTCATCCAGTTGATCGGGGGCAATTTTCCATTTTCTGGCCTGCTGACACTCAACCATGATTTGGCCTATGTGGGATGACAACCTGGGGTGAGGATGTGCAGGGGCGTGTCGAAGCTGCATACTCCATGCACGTCGCCCAATCTACCGCCAGGTGCCGAGGCCCTGCCAATCCCCCCTGAAAGTGAAGCGTCCAATGGATGATCTTGATTCCCTCCCTACCAGTCTCCACTTGTGACACCTGGGCTCAGGGCGTGAACCCGGGTTGCCATCATGCTGAGCAAACCCTTTAGCTTGGTGTCACGGAGCCGGCTAGACATGGTGTTTTTCTGTTTTTCCCCATGTTTATTTTTAAGACCTCCCACCTGCCCAGTGCTGAGCGGTGCCCAGAGTGGGACACATCAGTTTGGTGCTGGTGGTCAATTTGGCCACTAGTTTTCAAAATCTAGTAGCCAAATCAATATTTGCAGTGGCTATCATTTTTAAGGTCTCAAAAATCACTTTGTGAGCAGGTGACTAGTTGGCCGGTACATTTAAAAATCTAGTAGCCAAACCAATTTTTTTTAGTGGCCATTGTCCACCTGGCTACCCAGTTTCTTCTGCCCTAGCGGTGCCCCAGTAGGCCTCACACACAGGGTTGTCCCTGTGGAGCAGGCAAGCTCCCTGGCCCACTGCAGGGGTCATTGCGGTGGCAGAACCACAGTGCCATCCCTCCCTGACTGGGAATGCTGCAGCATGGCAGTGCCACACCATCCCCCTCGGCCACCCAGCCCAGCTCCTGAGTTTGCTCTTGAACCCAGGTTGCTGGCATGTGACACACTACTAACTCAGCACACGCCACATTAGCAGCTGGGCCATAGGACGTCCCTGTGTTATTGGGGCAACCTGTTCTTTGACTGGATGACCAGGGAAGTGGATCAGGGCGGAGTGCTGGATGTGGCCTACCTGGATTTTAGTAAGGCCTTTGACACTGTTCCACACTGAAGACTGGTGAACAAGCTGGGCAACCTTGACATGGGTCCAAAAGTAGTAAAATGGGTAAGAGGTTGGCTAAGCAATGGGACTTAGGTGGTGGGGGTAAATGGTGTTCACTGAAGAAGGCAAGGTGACCAGCGGGGTGCCACAGGAGTGAGTACTAGGCCTGGTCCTCTTCAGTGTCTATTAACCATATCGCGGAAGGGCTGGAAGGGGAAATATACCTGTTTGTGGATGGCATAAAAATCTGCAACAGAGTGGACACACCAGTGGGGGGGGGGTGAGGGACAATCTGAAAAAGCTGGAAGAATGGTCAAGGGAATGGTAGCTGAGTTTCAGTGCAAAAAAGTGCAAAGCCATGCACTTGGGGCATGGAAACCCAGGGACAACGTGCCAATTGAGAGGGGAGGTATTGACAACCACAACACAGGAAAGGAACCTAGGGGTTATAATTTCTGATGACCTGAAGGTAGCAAAGCAGTGTGATAAGGCAGTGGGGAAAGCTAACAGGATGCTCGGGTGCATAGGGAGGGGCATCACCAGCAGAAAAAGGGAGGTAGTGTTACCCCTGTATAGATCAATGGTGAGGCGTCACCTCGAGTACTGTGTCCAGTTCTGAAAGACCCATGTCCGGAAGGACATAGATAGGGTGGAGATGGTACAGAAGAGGGCAACCAAAATGGTGCAGGGCCTGCATCAAAAGCCCTACGAGGAAAGATTCAAGGAATTAAATATGTATTCTCTAGAATGTACTCCTAAGGTAGGGAATTTGACAAGAAAAACTAAAACTGATAAAGGTAGAATGGCAGAGATAGGGAAAAATGGAACTGAAAACAGGAGCAGAAATGAGGGTAGCAATGGAGATAAGAGGGGAGCTATTAGGAAGGGAGGCTGCAAAACCTGTAAGGCCATGTGCACAAATGACTGCAGTCTAGGAAACAAAATCCTGGACTTAGCTGTATTGATGGCAGAGGCGGACCTGGACATTGTCGTTATTACCGAGACATGGTACGCAGGGAACCACTACAGGAAAGACAAAGTGGGAAGAAAGGGTGGAGGAGTGGCTATTTATATCTGGGAAGAAATTAAAGCAACTGAGGTCCAGGGAATGCAGGAGGAAGCGGAGGCACTGTGGGTCACCCTTGAGCCTGGGAATGGCACTGCCATTCATACAGGGGTGATTTACAGACCTCCGGCACAAGGGGGAGGGTATGGACAGGGCACTGGTGGAAACCATCCACAAAATGGCAGCCAAAGGGGAAGTGCTGCTGGTGGGAGACTTCACTTTACCGGATGTGAATTGGAGCACTCAGGCAGCAGACACAGTCAGAAGCAGATCATCCTGATCACCCTGCAGGGGGTGTGCCTCAGACAGCTTGTGGATGAACCCACCTGTGAGGAGCAATATTGGACCTGATACTCACAAATGGGGACATGATCAATGAGGTAATGGTAGGTGGCCACCTAGGGTCCAGTGACCATAGGAAAGTGTGGTTCAGTGTAACAATGACATAGGAATCAAACCACATGAACGCAAGGGTCCTGGATTTCAGCAGGGCTGACTTTACTAAAATGGGGAATGTCTCAAGAAGGCCCTGGCAGGGGAGATGGGGGGGGGTGATGTAGAGAAACAGTAGGCTAATCTTAAGGGAGCCATAACAGAGACAACAAGCCTTTGTGTTAGGCAACTAAACAAAGCAAAAAGAAAGAAAAAACACTGTAGTTCACGAAGGACGTGGCCGGGAAAATAAGGGAGAAAAGGCGGGCATTCAGAAAGTACAAGGAGACACAAGGGGGAGGACAGAAAACTGTATCTGGAAAGGCAGAGGGAAGCAGGGAAGGCAGTCAGGAGCGCAAAGGCGCAGGTGGAAGAGAAATTACCCCAGGCAATCAAGAATGGGGACAAGACCTTTTCAGGTACATTAGTGAAAGGAAGAGAACCAGGGTGGGACTGTCAACTTAAAAAAGGAGGAAGGGGGATGCACAGAGAGGGACCTAGAAAAAGCAGCAATCCTGAACAAATATTTTTGTTAAATATTCACAGAGGAAGGGAAAGGACCACAGCTCAGTGATAAAATCACCAACAGAAGGAAGGTGGACACCAGTCCATTTACGGAGGAGAGAGTCCTAAAGTAACTTGGGAACCTGTGGGTGGATAAGTCTATGGGGCCGGACGAGATACATCCCACAATAACTACTTTTCTATCCATAACATTCTCCACGCATAGAAACAAACTCATTTTAAACGTTATGACTACTCTTCTATCCATAACATTCTCCGCATGTTAACGCTCATGTAAACTGCAATTAGTTTAAGCCACAACATCTCCTGCCTTTCATGGCTCATAATGTATGTTTTTCATTTTAAGCTGTAACCTATTGTATAATATAGCGCTACAGCGATTTAACAACTTTCCAAAAGCCTTTAAGGATATAACATATTTTCAAATAGGTTTCTTACTCGGAAAGAGCTTCTCTTGAACTTACAAAGATTCTGTGGCATCAAGAGATTAGCGTTGGCCTATTCCTCTTATATCCATATGGTGAGTGCTGTGATGCAATCAGCCAGCGTGAACAAGGTATATTAGGCACGGATGAATCAACTTCTGCAATCATTTCAAAGAGTTTTCAGTACACTTAATGGTGCTTCTAACACTCAGTCTCTAATGAAGTTTTACTGCTCAGATGCAAAATAACATCCATTGTCCTCGATTGTGTGTTAATTGAATAAAGAGATGAGGAGGGGGGTGGAAGGAGAGTTACATAGAACTAGAGCTGAAAACGGAATCCGTGAAGCAAAACAAATAAGTTAGAAAACATTCTACTATATTTCAAATGTTGTCTAAATTAAAGGATGGGGGGGGGGGCAGAGGGCAGGAGAGTTACATAGCAGGGAAACTGAAAAGGGGGAATTTGTAAAGCAGAATAAAGAATAAAGATAGAAAGCATTCCTATATATTTCAATTATAATATATAATGATTGTACTAATCTTTACCAACAAGCCTGCCATTTAATATCTTCATTCAGTCCCCAGTCCTTATAATAAGTACTTAACATATATATCCATCTTGTTTCCTTTCTGTCAAGAATTTTCTGATAATCTCCTTCTCTCTCCGGTTTTGGAACTTTCTCTAGGCCCCAAAATCGCAATTGCATAACTGTATGGGCCCTCTCATTAAAGTGTCTGGCCACTGATGAGCTTTCATTTTTTAATCTAATGTTGCTTTTATGTTTTGATATACATTTCTTAAGCTCTCTAGATGTTTGGCCCACACATAGTCTGTCGCATGGACATTGCAATACATAAATTACTCCTGCAGTATTGCAATCTGTGCAATCAAAAATGTTTTATAGTATATATCTCCCCTGTATGTGGGTGTTTGAAGAATTCTTTTCTAGAGGTATTCCCACATACAGTACATTTATTGCATGGGTACATTCCATTTTTAAGTGGGCCAAGTAGTAACTGTCCAAATTTTGGTTCTCTGCACGTATGTACAGTCTTGACTAGCTTGTCCCTGAGATTCGGTTTCCTTTTTTAATGTCACAAATGACTTTTCTCTAAATATCTGACAAGTTTCTGGAACTTTTTGTAGTATGCTCCAGTTCTGTAAAATGATATGTCTGCTTCTAGAAATCTCCATACAGTGTGTTATACTGAATGTCTTTTATTTTTTACTTTGTACAGATATAACATTATCTATTCTATTTGCTAACAATGACTCTCTGGAAATTCCTGCTACTCTTGTTTTCACCTGCTTAATAGTTTTTGTTGAGTAATCCCTAGATTTAAACCTATTTAAGGTAATCTTTTCTTCTTTTTTAAAGTCAAAGCTGCAATTCCGTTTAGTTCTAAGTAATTGTGAAAACGGAATACTATCCTTAAATTTAGTTGGGTGAAAACTTCTATTATGAAGTGTAGTGTTTCTGTCTGTAGGTTTACGATAAATTTTAGTTTCTAATTTGTTATTAATCTTCAAAATAGTGATATCCAAAAAGTTAATACTTAGTTTGCTGTAATTTGCCACAAATTTCAAATTTAAGTCATACGTATTTGTGTATTCTAAAAACCATTGTAACTGGTTTTCCTCACCTTGCCACAACATAAGCACGCCATCAATAAATCTCCTCCAAAATAGGATACATTGTTTATATTGTTCTTCCTGTTCATTACAATTTAAGATGTATTTACGTTCAAAACTGTACATATACACATTCGTGTAACCAGGGGCCATACTACTCCCCATTGCTGTACCCTTCTTTTGACCAAAGAAATCATTTTCTAATTTAAAATAATTATTATTTAATACGAAAGCTGCTAACTCCATTAGTAGTGCTGCCTTCGGTCTCTGTTCCATTGGTCTCGGGTCCAAAAGCTCGTTTAATGACCTTACCCCTTCAGTGTGAGGAATCGACGTATATAGGTCTTTAACGTCTATAGTAACCATTATCGTATGTTCTGTAATTTTGTTCTGAGCATTGATTTGTTCCAAACGTTGTAAAATATGTGTGGTGTCTTTAATATAGGTACTCGTCTGTTGGACTAGGTCCTGAATGTGAAAATCCACATATCTAGATATTGGCTCTAAAATTGAGCCTATTCAGGAGACTATTGGTCTCCCAGGAGGATTTACTTCATCCTTGTGGATTTTAGGAAGTGCATAAAACACTGGGGTCCTCGGGTTCTCACATATTAGTAGTTCTGCTTCCCATTGATATAACCATCCCTGGGTTTGAAATTCTTCCACTAGTTCCCTGAGTTTCAAATTGATTTCCTCTATAGGGTCCTCTGGTAATTTCTCATAGTTATAGTCGATATCTAACAGTTGTTTACACATATTCCTATATTTGTCCAAGTCCATAAGGACTATAGCCTCACCCTTGTCAGCTGATTTAATTACTAATTCAGGATCATTCTCAAGTGTTGATATTATTTTCAGTTGTTTTCTAGTAAGGTTTGTAGCATATTTGTTGTTTACATTTTTGGTTTTACATAATTCTCCTATTGCTTTTGAAACTGTGTTAATATATGTCTCAACTGCGTTACTTGTCCCAGTTGGTAGCATATAAGAGGAACGAGTCCCTATAGCCAATTTTAACCCTCTTTGGGTTACTTATTTCCTGGTTTCCAAACTGCAAAACAACAAGAAAACATAAGAGGTGAATGAAACTATAAAAAACTTTTTGATTTAAAGGGAAAGTACATTTTATCCTTGATGTTCTTTTAATGATTATAATTACTTTAAATAATGAAGTTAGAAATTCTTGTTTGGATAAAGATAATATCTAATTAATAAGGGTCAAAACTGGCACTTTGAGGTAGCAAATGGCCAGTTATTTTGTTGGTAGCCATTTTGGCTAGTGGAGACTAGTATGGGACAAAATTGATGAAATATACATCTCATTATTATTTAAATAAGGCTGATGTTTGATATTGTGGTGGTGGTCATAAAATATAAAATATAAAAATGATTTTGAAAATGAATTATCAGACTTTGCAATTGAACATTTTTTTAATTTTTATTTACATTCATTTAACAGTCCCCCAGAAGATGCCAAATGCTGGAGAAACATTGGGGAACATTCTGAAAAAGAATAAAAATAAAAGTAAAGTGGAATACTACATGTGACGAGCGTATGGTTATTCACCAGAGATGGAGAACTATTTTTCATGAATGAACTATCACACAATTTAACCATTTCCGCATCATAAGTTTTCAGAATAAGTTTCAAGATTTCCCCCGAAAATACTACTTATGCATAGCAAGAAGTATCACCAGCAGAAAAAGGGAAGTGGTTGTACCATTGTACAGATCCTTGGTGAGACCTCATCTGGAGTACTGTGTCTAGTTCAGAAGGCTACACCGCCAGAAAGAAAAAGACAGAGTGGAGGTGGTTCAGAGAAGGGCAACACAAATGGTGCAGGGACTATACCAGAAGTCTTATGAGGAGAGACTAAAGAATCTAAATATGTATTTCCTGGAGGAGAGGGGAGAGAGAGGGGAGATATGATAGAAACTTTCAAGTATTTCTGGGGTAGAAACAAGGTACAAGAGGGAAGCATTTTTCAGAAACGAAGATGCTCAAGAACAAGAGAGCATGATATGAGGTTGGGGGGGCAAGCTCAGGAGCAACATGAGGAAGTACTTTGTCACTGAAAGAGTAGTGGATGCTTGGAACACCCTCACCAAGGAGGTTGTGGGGGAATACAAGAACGCATGGGATAAAGGGTACCCTAGCAACAGGGAAGAGAGTATAATACGCAGATCTACTAGGGACTGCGGAATTATGTTTAGGCAGGGAAATGGGCAGACTGGGCGAGGGAAGCGGTCCTTATCTGACGTCAAAATCTATGTATCTTTGTAGAGGAAAGGGGAGACATGAGAGAAGCGTTCAAATACCTCACAGATATTAATAAAGTACATGAAGGTAGCATTGTACATAGAAAAATATGTTCATGGTCAAGGGGTCATGCTATGAAGTTGGGGAGGAGAGACTCAAGGAGATATGAGGAAATACTTCTTCACGCAAAGGGTGGTGTACATTGTTAGTTAAGCAGTGGCCATGATCTGTTCTGAATGGGCATCTAAACTACTAAAATTTAGGTTTAAAAAAACAGCCCCATTGATTTCTATGGCTCGCGCCCCTGCGCTGCCTGTATAGTGACATCATAAAACACGCTAGCGTGGGGGTGAATCACTGTCAGAGAAGGCACCAGGAAGTGGAAGGGATCATGGAGCCAAATTACGATCACTTTCTAAATCGGGGGACATATAAGAAAAGATATTTTCACCATGGGATTTTGAGCCAGGTAAGGGTTTGTTATGCTTCTGGGGGAGAACACCTAGATAGTTGCTATTTAAAGGAAATGTTCTGATTTTGGCAATATCGCGCATTTCTGAAACCGAGGGGTATATCATTTAGAATGCACTGCTTAAAAAGTAAAAACTGGGACTCTGTGCACGTGCACCAGTGCTGGCCTTAATGCGCATGCACTGAGTCTCGGTTTTACTTTCCAAGCAGGGATTTCTATATAAAGTACCCCTCTATTTCAAAGAGGTGGTATTGCCAAAATCAGCATATTTCCTTTAATACAGCTGGCTGTGGGTCATCAACTGACAGTAAGGAGATAGGGGTGAGAAAATTTAGGGGTAACATGAGACCTGAGCAAGGAAGCTTTGTTTGAATAGAGAGACTGGACGGTTAAGAGTTAAAACCACGTTGAATAAAAAAGTTTGTGTAGCTGAAGGGCAGTAAGGTAGTTATCTACCTTTTTGGAGTTATGCTACATTGCTGTTATAGTTTTATGTACTATGAAAGAAAATGTTAACTGAAGACAGTTCATTGGAAAGCAACTGTTGTTAGAAATAAGAAGATCTGTACTGTATAAATAAGCTGATTAATTGCTATAATACGGCTATGTATTGCAAATGGAATTCTGCCTAAGATGTATCAGTATGATAAACTATAAATAAAAAACTAATTAAGTTAAAAAAAAAAATACAGCTGGCTGTTTACTTTATATGACACAAAAATCGCCAAACTTGTGCATGAACGAGTTCAGCGGATTCAGTGCCATATCTCTATCGAGGATGCGCGGGAAGGAGCGGACAGATATTATAAGGTCAGGATGACTGAAAGTCACTTTTGCTGAAAAATACCGATTACAAGAAAAAACATACATTTGAAATGCCATATATGCAGTTACACTGTAAAACTCTCTTAACGGGCACAAGCAGTAGAGGGTTTCAGAAAATTGGTTAAAAAGTTGACAGTGTTCCTTTAAGAAATAGAGGGAATTAAAAATACACTGTTGAGTAATCTAATGATGTCAGAAATACATCATTACTAAAAAAAGTGTATTACACTGATATCATCTTTTTTTTTCTTCCGCACAAAGTGCAAATTGGGACCAGCCCCACAGATGAATGTGTGACTGTGAAACCACAAAGTTGCTAAAGAAACAGACAGGAAATCCACAAGATGAAAAGCAGGAACAGGTGAGGGTACGTGCTGTGAGAACATCCCCCTTCCCCTCCACACTATCTGCTACTGCCACCAAGCTAGTTCAAGCCTAGAGCTGAAACGGAGAGACTGCTCAAAAAGGATCATGTAGGTCTTCAGGACAGATGGGCAGCTTATCTCAGTGATTACTGCAGTCTCTGCTGAGGCATTCGTGCCACTTCTGGTCAGAGCCGAGTTCACATAAGGCTGAATCCTGAACTCGGCATCCTAAGTATTTTCGTACTGTACAGCGCCCCAGCCAGTGACAAGGACTCCATAGAAGGGAATTACCAGGAGAAGCATGTGCAGTAGAATTCCTCTCAGCAAGCAGGACTCAAACTATTACATGAACATTTTTGTTGGCCTGGATTACTGTTCATTACTCTAACTGTAGAGGGCTCGTAAGGTGCAAGGCGAAACCGAGCTCTGAATGCCCCAGGTAACCCAGTCTCTGGAGTGCCTAAACTAAGCTGGTTTAATTTTTGTTTAATGAGTGTTTTTATAACTAAAATTAGTACATGAACATTTCCAAATCCTTTTAAAATGTAGTCAGCCAACAAGATTGCTCCATTCAAACTGTAATTTTAGTAGTTATTGGGGCAGTGTTAGCCAGTGCTAAGCATTTGGCACACACATTGTAATGCAAAAAAATTACAGAACCTAACTGGGAATTGAACCCTGGCCTCTGGACCATTGTTTTATAGTATTTATGTATTTAGCCATTGTTTTATAATATTTACAGAATGGTGCAGCACACTTCTGGAAACAGAACAGCAGGGGTCACAGTAGTGCAGTGCTGTGTACCCTTAACCAAGTTACTGAGTGACTACAGCATTCAAACCGAGTACTACTAAACTCAGCAATAAATAGTGACATAATGAACACAACACAGTGCACAAACTTGTTGCCACTAAAATCATAAACAGTTACATAGTGGCCACAGAACACAAACTAGGTGCCACTAAACCAGCTTATACACAGTCACTCAGCAGCTACCAAACAGAAACTATGTATCAGTAAAACAAGTCAGTTATAAAGAGTCGCATAGTGGCCACAACGTGCAAACTGGGTGCCACTAAACCAAGTTATTAACAGTTATACAGTGGCTACAGCAAACAAACTGTGTGCTACTAAATTAAGTTATGAACAATCACATAATGGCCACCACACACAAACTGGATACCGCTAACCAGGTTATAGACAGTCACGCAGTGGCCACAAACTGGATACCATGAAATCTGCTTATAAACAGTCACACAGTGGCTCCAGTCCACAAACTGGATACCACGAAACTAGGGTTTAAACTGTCACACAATGGCCACATCACACAAACTTTATAAACTGCCCCACAGCAGGTCCACCCCACAAACTGGATACCACGTAACCAGGTTATAAACGGTTACAGAGTGGCTGTAGTGCACAAACTGGATACCACTAAACCAGGGTTTAAACAGTCATGTATTGGCCGCAACACACAAACTGGAAACCACTAAACCAGGTTATAAAAAGTCACACAACAGCCACAGCACACACACTGTATACTGCTAAACCAGGATATAAGCATCACTCAGCAGCCACAGTACACAAACTGGATACCACTGCTAGCCCAGTAGTGCAACAGTAGTGCTACTGCTCCCCTATGCCAAGGCCTGAGTTTGGAAGCAAGATAGAGTCATGGGGGGGGGGGCGGAATAGGAGGACTGAGTGTCCTGAGGCCTGCTTCCGTCTTTCGGAGAGGGATGATTGTGTGTCCTACTGCTTGACCGCTGCCTAGCAAAGACTGGCTGGCAGCATGGCTTGGGACACAGCAGAGTAGGGGATAGAATGCTGCCAGCGCCTACTGCACATGAGCAGTTGTGCATCCATGTGTGCCGTTGCATGACAGCATCTCTAAGGAGAGAGGAAAAGGTGACAAAACGACTGTCGACTGGACATATGATGCCCCCCCCACATCCATTGTCTGGCTCTGTCTTCCTGTCTCCTAGGCTTCACCTCCACAGTGAGTGGCTGGTTATAGGTGGTTGAACTGCCGAGGTGCTGAAGGTGGGCCTGGCCTTGGTGGGGGGGGCTCAAGTCAAGTGGGTAATGCAGTGGTGCATACCGGATGGCCCAAGAGTCCCAGAAAGCCCAGGTAAGGAGGAAGGTACCGAATAAGGTCTAGGCTGGAGGTGCCTGAGGGAAAATAGAATTGGACAGAAAAATGGATACCAGTAAACCAGTTAACAGTCACACAGTGGCTGCAGCACACAAACTGGGTGCCACTAAACCAAGTTGTAAACAGCCACACAGTGGTCACAGCATACAAACAGTACCACTTAATTATGCAGCAGGCACACAGTGGCCATAGCACACAAACTATGCCACTTAATCATGGTTTAAACATTCACCCAGTGGCCATAGCACACAAACTGGATGCCATTAAATCAAGTTATAAACAGTTATACAGTGGCTACAGTAGACAAACTGGGTGCCACTGAACCAAACTATAAACAGTCACACTACAGCTCTTATCACACAAAATTAATGCCGCTGAACTAGGATTCAAACAGTCACACAGCAGGCGTAGCACACAAACGGGGATGTCACTAAACCAGCTTGTAAACAGTCACACAGTAGATACAGCACTCACAGTGGGCGCCACTAAACACAGTTATGAAGAGCCACACAGTGGCCACAGCCACAGGTAGTGCCACTTAATCAGTGTATCAACTATTATACTGTGACTACAGCGCACAGACTGGTCGGGTTATAAACTGACACACAGTGCCCCAACACAGAAACTGAGTACCATTAAACCAGGTTATAAAAAGCCAAACAGCAGCCACAACACGATAACTGAGAACCAAGTAACAAAGCTATAAACAGTCATACAGTAAATACAGTGCATAAACTTTGTGTTAATGAACTACGTTACAAACAACATATAAACTGGGAGTCAGAAAATAAAGTTGTAAGCACAAAAACAGGATACCATAAACCAGGGTTTAAATAGTCGCATATTGGCCACAGTACATGAACTGGATACTGCTAAACCAGCGTATAAACATTCACATAGTGGCTACAACACACAAGCTAAGTACGACTTAACTGGCTTATAAACAATCACAGAGCAGTCACAACGCGCAAAATGGATACCACTGAACCAGGTTAAAAACAGCCACACTAGTGGCCACATCAGAAAAAACTGTATACCACTAAACCAGGTTATAAACAACTATAGTGGCCACAATGCACAAACTGGGTGTCACTATACCAGGGTATAAACAGTCACACAGTGGGCACAAAACACTAACTAGGTACCACTAAACCAGGCTTTAAACAGTTACACAAGTGCCACAACACACAAATTGAGTGCAGCTATACCAGGTTATAAACAGTCACACAGTGGGCACAACACACAAACTAAGTACAACTATACCTGGTTATAAACAGTCACGCAACGGGCACAACACACAGACTGGGTGCAACTGTACCAGGTTATAAACAGTCACACAGTGGGCACAACATACAAACTGGCTGCAACTATTTCTGGTTATAAAAAGTCAGGCAGTGGGCACAACACACAAACTGGGTGCAACCATACCAGGTTATAACCAGTCACACAGTAGGCACAATACACAAACTGGACGCAACTATACCTGGTTATAAACAGTCAACCAGTGGGCACAGCACACAAACTAGGTTCAACTATACCAGCTTATAAACAGTCACGCAGTGGGCACAATACACAAACTGGGTGCAACTATACCTGATTATAAATGGGCAGTGGGCACAACACACAGACTGTGTGCAGCTGTACCAGGTTATAAACAGTTAGAGTGGGCACAGCACACAAACTGGGTTCAACTGTACCTGGTTATAAACAGTCAGGCAGTGAGCACAACACACAGACTGTGTGCAACTGTACCAGGTTATAAACAGTCACACAGTGAGCACAACACACAAACTGGGTTCCACTAAACAAGGTTATAAACAGTCACACAGTGGGCACAGCACACAAAGTATGTGCAACTATTCTTACCCCAAGAGTCCTTTAGCATCAGTAACTATAGCAGTTAGCTGGCTAGGTGCAACTGCCCCGGAGGTATGCCTTTAAGAGAATTAGCATAATGAGCTAGTGCATCAGCCAGTCAAAAAAAAAGAGGGGAGTGTGCTGAGAGGGAGCAGCCTGAAGGGCTTCAGAATTTTTTTCTCCGATGACTGAGCAACATTGCCCCGGAGGTGTCTCTCAACTTTCCTTGTTGACCGCCTTTTTCTGCTTAGCTTGGTAAAGTTTTCCTCACAAACTTAATTTTTTGTGTGCTGAGTGTAATTTTATTATTTTTAGCGGTTTGTTTCTTTTTCGCGCATCTGTGTTTTACTGCAACTGCGTATATTTGTATACATTTTTACCACATCTGCATAATTTATATACATTTTTTACCGCAAATGCATATTTTCGATGGTTCTTCACTATTTTATCACTTTTCTTGAAGGAACCATTGAATTTTAGTGTTTTTACTTACTTTTTACCTCAGAAATTGTGGGTCCCTACCATGAGGTAACTGTTTGGATTTTCAAACTTTGACCGTTATTGCTGGGTTCTCTGTGGATTGGCATGTCAGAGATTCCCAGAACAGCAAGAAATCTGGACCTACAGGATTTTAAAAAAGTATGTCAGCTGTCACAGGAGTTGGCTTAACAGCTTTTTAACAACCTGTGCCTCAGGTGTTTTGGTCCAGATCTAATGGTTCTCTTTGCACAAATTTGGTAAGAAACAGAGCAAAGAGACTTAGAAAAAAAAATACACACACATATATATATATATATATATATATATATATATGCACAAACACACACACGCACTATTTTATATATATATATATATATAGGTAGATAGTTATATGGCTAAGGAAAAATCAAAGGCTACCGATGAGGGGCCATCTAAAACTAATAATAACAATTCAAGCGGATGTGCTGATGAAGCCTCCAAGTCCCAGCCAAAAAATAAAGCTTCCAAAGGAGCTGATGAAGTTTCTCACAAATTTGAAAATAATAAAGGCACCGGTGAAGAGTCTGTACAAAAAAGGAAGCATGATTAAGCTGCTAATGAAGTGGCTAGAAAGATAGTCTGTAAAGACAAAAACACTCCTGTTCCTCTTGGGAAAGCCAGTAGTGAGACAACGGGCAGCTTAAAGCATAAAAAAAAAAAACAAAGCATATACAGCCACAGTCTGCGCAAGAACTCCCATCTGTGCAAGACATGGCAAAAGCATGGCACCTTTTTCAGACCCTACAAAAGATGGGGTCTATATTTACTGGGACAGGCAAGCATTCTTCCACAGTTCTGTCTTCTGGAGACTGTGAGAGTGATGCAGATGATGATGATGAACATTTTTGTGATGCCCCTGACATGAATTTTGAGGGTCCAGAATCTGATGTGTCCCCTGACCCTCCTTTTGGAGCTTCCTCTGCTGACCAAGAGGATCCTTCCTCAATGCTTACATTTATCCAAAATATGCTAGACACCCTGGACATCCCTACTGAGGAGTACATCCAGGATGAGGATGAGGATAAAGATTACAGGGGATGAAAGGTCTCCCACCCCCTGAGAGACTGGGTGAACCTATCTATGATGTTTCAGAAAAAATACCATGAAACTGCTTCAAACTCCCACTTCTGTGACAGAGATTGACAACCGGGCTGAGAAAAAATACCAATTGTCTTAAAAGATACTGAGTTCCTGTCTGTACATCCCAGCCATGAGAGTATAGTACAGCAGGCAGCTTGTGAGAAAACTGGGGTTTCCTTGTCCGCCTTACCCCCGGACAAGGACTCCAGAAAAATAGACTTCATAGCAAAGAAAATGTATACCACAGCTTCGCTGCTGGTCAGACTTTCGTCCTATAAGGCTTTCACTGCCAAATATCAGAAAGCACTGTGGAATTCTGTCCTGGACGTTACTCGCCATGGGTCAGATACAGTATGGTACAGGAGCTGGTGGATATGGCAAAAACTGCCCTGGAAGTTACAAAATACCAATTCCAGATGGCAGATGACAACAGTGATGCTGCCTCCAGAGCCATGGCCCATGCCATCTCTCTGAGGCGCTTTGCCTGGCTAAGAACTACCAGTCTGACCCCAGACACCCAATCTAGGGCAGTGGACTTTCCCTGTGCTCAAAACATGTTGTTCGATTCCAGAACAACTGACTACATGAAAAAGGTCGACGAGTACAAAGCCTCTTGATAGAGTCACTCATCTAAACCTAAGCCTCCTGCTCTGCAGAAATTCTACCAGAGGGGAAATAGGGGTAGAAGTTATTTTCCCAGGCCTTACTTTCCCTATCCCCAGTCTGATTTCTCTCAGTACAAGAGTGCTTTCAGCGGGAAGGGCAGAAGGGACCAAAGAAGGGCCACCTCTACCCAGCCAGCAGCCTCGCAGTCTAAGCCCTGATGTGAGTGTCCAGGTCGCCTCCCCTTTGCCAGTAGGAGGCAGACTCTCCCACTGTCTTCAGAACTGGTCACTCATTACCTTGGACAAGTGGGTTCTGGAGATAGTGGAAAAGGGTCTGCCACTACAGTTCAAGCAGATGCCAGACCTCAAGCATACCCAGGAGTCAAAACCTCTAACCCCAACACAGGTGCTACTGTTGGAATTGGAGGTAAAAAATCTTCTAGTTCTACGAGCGGTGGAGAGGGTCCCAGCCCACGAAAAGGGCAAGGGACTCTACTCCAGGTACTTTCTGACACAAAAGAAAACTGGGGAGTGGCGACCTATCTTGGATTTCAGATATTTGAACAAACATCTGCTAAAACCCAAATTCAAAATGGTCACTTGGTCACTAGTCTTACAGTCCTTACAGCAGGGAAACTGGCTAGCCTCCCTAGACCTAAAGGACGCTTACTTCCATATACCCATAAGGAGGTCTCACAGGAAGTTTCTCAGATTCAAACTCCCTTTGGGACACTGTCAGTTCACTGCAATGCCCTTCGGCGTGTCCTTGGCCTCAAGAGTCTTTATCATGTGCCTGGCAGTGGTAGCAGCACACCTCAGGAAGCTGGGTTTCACTATCTACTCCTATTTAGATGATTGGCTCATAGTGGCAAAGTCTCCTTGTCAGGTCAATGAGTCCCTTTCCCTTGCCGAGCACACTCTAGAGTCTCTGGGATTCCTGGTAAATCTAAAGAAGTCTCACCTGGAACCCAACCAGCTACTCACCTTCATAGGAGCTCAGCTGGACACCCAGAAAGGATATGCCTTCCTCCAGGAGAGAATTCAGAGTGTCCTCTCAGTGGCAGATTCTTTCTTCCCAGGACAGCCAAGACCAGCCAGACATTTCCTCAGGCTCTTGGGACTCATAGCTTCAATGACTGCAGTGGTCCTAGTAGTCGGGTACAGGATGTGACACCTGCAAGCCTATTTCAGAGCTTGCTGGTCTCAAAGAAGCAACAATTTTTCAAAGCTGATACCTGTGACAGAGCAGTTCCTGTAGACTCTGCTTTGGTGGAAGAATCCTGCAAATCAGGCAGCAGGGATACCCTTCTAGGCTCCACTTCTCGCAAAGACGATGACCACAGATGCCCCCCTTCTGAGGAGCTCATCTGGACTGTGTCTCAGTAAGTGGCACCTGGACTCTCCAAGAGCCACAGTTACACATCAACCTTTTGGAACTCGGAGCAATCTTTCTAGCTCTCAAAGCATTTGCTCCTGTCATAAAAGGACAGACTGTACAAATTCGAACAGACAACACCACAGCAATATTTTACATAAACAAGCAGTGTGGTACCAGATCAGGAATACTCTGTTTGGAGGCTCTGAAAATCTGATCTCTCGCCTTATCCCTGGGAGTCAGCCTTTCAGCTGTTTACCTCCCAGGCAAACACAGTACCCTGGCAGATGCTTTAAGTCACATCAGTCAAGGCCAGAGTGAATGGACTCTAAACAAGCAAGTTCTAGCCACAGTGTTCAGGTGGTGGGGTACATCAGAAGAGGATCTGTTTGCCTCTCCCCTCAACTTCCAGCTTCCTCAGTACTGTTGCAGGCCCCCCAGTTCCGAGAACACTTCCCATGGATGCCTTGATCCTGGACTGGTCAGGGAGGTTCCTATATGCATTCCCTCCCTTTCCCCTGATACTCAGGGTATTGCTTGCAACTCAGATAGCAGCCTTCATCAGTGATTCTGGTGGCTCCGGATTGGCCCAAGCAAGCCTGGTACCCTCCCCTTCTCTCACTGTCCTGAAGCAGGCCCATTTGCCTGCCACCAACTCACTCTCTGCTGACCCTTCCTCAGACAGGAGTGCATTATCCAGACTTACACTTTCTTCACCTCAAGGCCTGGCTCTTGAGGCGCTAGAATTCCCAACCTCTTAGTACTCGGAACAGGTCCTTAAGATCCTGAGAACAGCTAAAAAGCCTAATACAAAAAAAGACTTATGCAGCCAAATGGAAACAGTTCTTCCTCTGGTGCAAGAGCAAAAAAAGGTCAATCCTCTTACAGCTTCAGACCCTCAGCTGCTGGATTACCTGGTACATCTGCAGGCGTCAGGCTTGAAACCCTCTTCCCTCAAACTACACCTGGCTGCAATATCTGCCTATCTTTTGGTGGGAAAGAAAAAGTCAATTTTTTCCAACACCATATTCAAACAGTTTTTCAAAGACCTCTTGTACCTCCAGCCTTCAGTCAGGGAGCCGATTCATCCTTGGAGCCTGAATCTCTGCATTGCCAGGCTCATGCAACCACCCTTTGAGCCTATGGCCACTGCACATATCAAGTTTGTGACCTGGAAGTTGGTCTTCCTGGTGGCCATTACCTCTGCCAGGAAAATTTCAGAGTTACAGGCCCTGTGCATTGAGCCTCATTAACATCATTCCTCACAAAGATAAAATTGAGCTCGGGACAAATAGGAAGTTTCTGCCTAAGGTGATTTTAGAGTTCCACATAAACCAGTCCATTACTCTACCTGTCTTTACTGAGAAATCCACTCCTGGTGAGTAAAAGTGCCACAGTTTGGATGTTAAAAGAGCCCTCTTTTACTACCTAGAGCATACTAGGCAGTCCAGAGGCTCTTCCACTCAGTTGTGTCTCATCTACGGAAATGTAGGCAGAGGAAGACCAGCTACCAAGATAACTATTTCCCGCTGGTTGGTCTCTTGTATTAGATTCTGCTATGAAAAAGCTGGTCATCAACCTCCTGTGGGGCTCAGGGCCCACTCCACCAGGGGCACTGCAGCCTCTGTGGCAGCAGCAATACCACTTCTGGATGTCTGCAAAGCAGCTTCCTGGAAATCTGCGCACATTTCATTAAGCACTACAGTGTAGATGTGCAGTCCAGATCTGACGCCAAATTTGGCAGGGTGATTCTGCAGAGCCTTTTCCTAAGTAGGTTCTCTGCCCACATCCCACTTGGTACTGCTTGGTAGTCTGCTAAAGTTACTGATGCTAAAGGACTCCTGGGGTAAGAAGAAAAAATTACTCACTGTAGTAATCTTCTTTCTTCCAGGGGGTCCTTTAGCATCAGTAAGTTTCCACCCTTCCTCCCCAGTTCACCTGTTAGGAGAAGGGCTCTGTTCTCAGTTCTATTACCAAATTTGGGTTTTTATTAATGAGTTTTCATGTTTAGGTTGTTGTTATCTGTTTTCAGGTTTGGGACATTTGCATGTTTTTTGAATCCTTTTGGTTCACTTTTCGGGGCATGTGCCCATTATCTTTGAAAAAATTTTGAAGCCCTTCAGGCTGCTGCCTCTCAGCAAACTCCACTCCTTTTTTTTCATTGGCTGATGCCATAGCTCATTATGCTAATTCTCTTAAAGGCATACCTCCGGGGCAGTTGCACCTAGACAGTTAACTGCTATAGTTACTGATGCTAAAGGACACCTTGGAAAAAAGAAGATTACTATGGTGAGTAATTTTTTCTAGCTGGTTATAAACAGTCAGGTAGTGTGCACAACACACAAACTGGGTGCAACCATACAAGGTTATAAATACTCACACAGTAGGCACAACATGCAAACTGGGTGCAGCTGTACCTGGTTATAACGACAGTGGGCACAACACACAAACTGTTTGCAGCTATACCTGGTTATAAACAGTCAGGCAGTGGGCACAACACACAGACTGGGTTCAACTATACCTGGTTATAAACAGTTACACAGTGTGCACAACACACAAATTGGGTTCCACAAAACTATGATATAAACACAAACTGGGTTCCACTAAACTAGAATATAAACAGTCGCACACAGAAACATAGACTTTTTTTGTTGTTGTTAATCCTTTTTTCCCCTGAAATCCTCTGCCTTCCTTCTGATGTCCCCCGCAGGCACCAGGTATCAGACCCCTCTCCTAAACCCCATGACTTATCCTTCATGGCAGGGGCAGGGAGACCTCTCTACCAATTAGACCGGATCCAGTTATTCGGGAGGTACTTCCTGGAGTCGTTGTGGTGGGGACAGTCGTCAGCCGCAGATGACTCTGTTTTTCCCCTCCAGAGGATGAAGTGTTCCCATGGCGCCATCGAGCTTGCGGCCTGTCTCCTCCAGGCATCTGGCGCATCCCGCCCCGTCTTCCAGCGTCGGCATGCCACCACCCAGCCTTCGCTAGAGGGCAAGCGATCGCTGAGTGCTGCTATCCCCCCTTCCCGGAGAAGAAGAGCAGTCCATGGAATGCTCGATCCCTCTTCTCCCCTGCTGACCCCTGGCAGCCCATGCTCATTCCCAAACATGGGTTGCCAGTGTGGCGTGAGGTAAGGCATCCAGCGCCTCAGCCCTCAACTCCACCAGGCTGGCTAGAAACATAGAATTTGATGGCAGATAAAGACCGCTTGGCCCACCCAGTCTGCCCATTTCCCTACCTATTGGATAACCTGCAGATCCTAGTTAACCAATAGTCTACTTCCTCCTGCCCTCACTACAGTTGCCTTATGTCTGTCCCATGCATTCTTGAATTCTCACACTGTTTTTGACCCCATGACCTCCTCAGGAAGCCGTTTCTTGTGTCCACCAGCCTCTCTGTAACAAAATACTTCCTTACATTGCCCCTGAGCCATTCCCCTCTATTTTCAAACTGTGTCCACTTGTTGTTGCACATCTCTTTTTCTGAAAGATGCTCCTCTCTTGGACTTTGTTGATTCCCTTGAGGTACTTGAAAGTTTCTATCAAGTGGGCACAACACACAAACTGGGTACAACTATACCTGGTTATAAACAGTCAGGCAGTGGGCACAACACACAAACTGGGTGCGGTTATACCTGGTTATAAACAGGCAGTGGGCACAACACACTGACTGGGTGTAACTGTACCAGGTTATAAACAGTCACACAGTGGGCACAACATGCAAACTGGGTTCAACTATACCAAGTTATAAACAGTCACACAGTGGGCACAACACACAGACTGGGTGCAACTACACCTGATTTATAAACAGTCACACAGTGGGCACAACACAAAAAACTGGGTTCCACTAAACCAGTTAATAAAAAAATCACACAGTGGGCACAACACACAAACAGCATTTCACTAAACTAGGGTATAAACAGTCACACAGTGGGCACAACTCACAAACTGGGTTCCATTAAACTAGGATATAAACAGTCAATATAAACAGTCACACAGTAGGCACAACACACAGACTGGGTGCAGCTATACCTGGTTATAAACAGTAAGGCAATGAGCACAACACACAAATTGGGTGCAACTGTACCTAGTTATAAACAGTCAGGCAGTGGGCACAACACACAGACCGGGTGCAACTGTACCAGGTTGTGAACAGTCACACAGTGGGCAGAACACACAAACTGGGTTCAACTATACCAGGTTATAAACAGTCACACAGTGGGCACAACACACAAACTGGGTGCGGCTATACCTGGTTATAAACAGTAGCACAGTGGGCACAACTCACAGACTGGGCTTCACTAAACTATGTTATAAACAAACAGTGGGCACAACACACAAACTGGGTTCCATTAAACTAGGATATAAACAGTTACACATAGAAACATAGAAATAAAAACATAGACTTTGACGGCAGATAAGGGACGCTTGGCCCACCTAGTCTGCCCATTTCCCATGCGTCCACCACCCTTTCTGTGAAAAAATACTTCATTACATTGCCCCTGAGCCATCCCCCTCTATCTTCAAACTGTGTGCCCTTGTTCTTGCACATCTCTTTTTCTGAAAGATGCTACCCTCTTGGACTTTGTTGATTCCCTTGAGGTACTTGAAAGTTTCTATCAAATGGGCACAGCACACAAGCTGAGTACAACTATACCTGGTTATAAACAGTCAGGCAGTGGGCACAACACACAGACTGGGTGTAAATGTACCAGGTTATAAACAGTCACACAGTGGGCACAACATGCAAACTGGGTTCAGCTATACCAGGTTATAAACAGTCACACAGTGGGCACAACACGCAAACTGGGTTCAACTATACCAGGTTATAAACAGTCACACAGTGGGCACAACACATAGACTGGGTGCAACTACCCTTGACTATAAACAGACAGTGGAAACAACACACAGATTGGGTGCAGCGGTACTAGGTTATAAACAGTCACACAGTGGCTCAACATGCAAACAGTGTTTCAGTAAACTAGGTTATAAAGAGCCACCCAGTGGGCACAACACACAAACTGGGTTCAACTATGCCAGGTTATAAACGGTCACACAGTGGGCACAACACACAGACTGGGTTCCACTAAACCAGTTTATAAAAAGTCACTCAGTGGGCACAACACACAAACAGTGTTTCAGTAAACTATGGTAGAAACAGTCACACAGTGGGCACAACTCACAAACTGGGGTTCCATTAAACTAGGATATAAACAGTCACACAGTGGGAACAACACACAAACTGAGTGCAGCTGTACCAGGTTATAAACAGTCATACAGTGGGCACAACACACAAACTGGGTGCAACTACACATGGTTATAACAGTCAGACAGTGGGAACAACACACAGACTGGTTGTAACTGTACCAGGTTATAAACAGTCACACAGTGGGCATAACACACAAACTGGGTGCAAATATACCTTGGTATTAACAGTCACAAAGTGGGCACAACACACAAACTGGGTGCAACTATACCTGTTTATAAACAGTGATGCAATGGATGCAACACAAACTGGGGCTCTCTAAACTAGGTTATAAACAGTCACGTAGTGCACACAATACACAAACTAGGTGCCACTAAACTAAGATATAAACAGTCACACAGGGGTCTTAACACATAAACTGGGTTCCACTAAACCAGTTTATAAAGAGCAAGGCCCCTAGAATTCTGTGGCCGCAGAATTTTGCGCAGAACTTGCAATCTACCGCAGAACTTCTGAGGTGCCACAGAATTCACTCTTCTTGGTGATTTTTTATTAATATTTCTGTTTATACATAGAATCTGGTTCCCTTCCCCTCTTTTTATATGCAAAACCCCCCCATATGTTCAGAATGTGACGTTATCATTGCTATAACGTCATACATTAGCTAATGAAATGCCTGCATTCTGCCACAGAAATGAACAGTCACTTATCTACCACAGCTCCCACTGCCACAGACGGTGGCACAGCACATCATGCATGGTGATATTTACTCAACCTGCACTACAGCCTAATACAATTTTCAGTCTTATATTGTTGCACTAGGGCCAACTTAAACAAAACCTTGTCAATAGCACCGACCTGTTAAGTCCATACCTCACTTTGTACAAACCTATTTGTGCCTTTAAGGTATAGAGACGCTATCCCAAATGAATAACTGGTAAAATAAATTTAACTGTCTAAATTTTTAAGAAAAATAAAGTAATTATGCCCAGAAAAGTGAAATATAATAATGTGTAGACCTGTTAAATAATTGCACTGTGCGCATTTTGTCAGGGTTATTGATTACATATTGTCATTAGTTGATAGAATCACCTAAAAGTTATTGAGAAATGTTGTGTGCAGGGACAGCTGTTGGGCCAGAGGGTAGCATGCTGTGTTTCTGTGCCAACAACTCGGGTACAGAGATTAGCTCTGGAGCTGGCTGGGCAGCAAAAGGATTGGTGGAACACATCACTGCTCGGAGCCTGGGAAGGTATGGTGCAGTGTTCTGTCACATGGTGGACACATTGTGATGGGCAGGAGAGCTGTATCTCACAATTGGTTCACATGCATGTCATGGCCTGATGGTGTTACGCAGTGTGTCAGGGAGAGCAGGTTGACATGAAAAATGAGTTTTGCAATAGCTCCTCTATTCCATTTCCAATGGGACCAGTATGAATGAGGATGCAAGCTCATGGAAATTAAAAAATATATATATATATATACACACACACACACATGTATATACAGTATCTCTGTCTCTCTCACCACACATACATATTTGTATGTATGTTACAGATTGCATATAAATATATGTGATTCACAGTGGGAACCTCATGAGTGGTGTAGAAAGCACATACAAATATATAAGTGATAGTGGAAACCTCATTAGAGGGGATGGATAGCATACATATAGAAATATCTTATTTATCACATAAGATCCTCTCTGCATGTCATTTATGCAACAGGCTAGGAGTTAAGGGAGAGACATTTGTTTTTCTTTTTTAGTCATAAAATTATTTTTATAAATCTTGTTATTTTTTTAACTAGTATTACTGTGCTTTCCACCATCCTGATTGCTATAACCACTGCCATAAAAGTGAAGTCAGGATGACAAGCTGACACTGTGATGTGGTAGTTTGTTAGTGCCGCAGAACTTCCGCAGAAATTACAAACCACCGCTGCAGAAGTTCTGCGGCAAATGGTAGTCTTGCTGCAGAACTTGGTACCACTGTGCCGCAGAAAAGTAGGGGCCCTGATAAAGAGTCACACAGAGTGGGCACAACACGCAAACTAGGTGCAACTATACCTAGTTATAAACAGTCACGCAGTGGGTACAACACACAAACTGGGGTCCACTAAACTAGGTTATAAACAGTCACTCGGCACAACACACAAACTAGGTGCAACTATACCAGGATATAAACAGTCACACAGTGGGCACAACACACAAACTGGAAGTTATAAACAATCACATAGTGGGCACAACACACAAACTGGGTGCTGCTAAACTTTGTTATAAACAGTGATGCAGTTGTCTTAACACATAAACTGGGTTCCACTAAACTAGGTTATAAACAGTCACACAGTGGGCACAGCACAGACTGGGTACCACTAAACTATAGTTTAAAGGGTCACACAGAGGCTATAGCACACCCACTGGGTGACACTAAATGAGGGTTTAAACTGTTGTACAATGGCCACTGCACACAGACAAGGTGCCATTAAATCAGGTTATAAACAGTCACACAGAGGCTTCAGCACACAAACTGGAAGCCACAACCATCGTGGCCAGTGGGGCTTCCTTTGTGACTTTGCTGAGTGGACTTGCCGTGACTTGAATGCAGTGTTACAGAAATAGCTGATTTTACAGTCCAGACTGGTCTGCAGTCTCGAGCTGTCCCCTTAGATACCCAGACGACCTTCCTGAACAACACCATGTTTAGAAATTGATTTATTCTGCTGCCACATGGATCTGGTCTGGGAAACAGATGTGCAGTAGTTGCCCACTACCTGAGTAGTAGTAGTATTAGTAGTAGTTTTATTTCTTAGGTGCCCAGTCCCATTGGCTCTGGGTGCCTTACAAAACAGAAATACAGCAGCACTATCAGTATTTAATACAGTAGTATAAAATAGTCTACTGATACGGTATTTAGGTACTGTTTAAGTGGGGTAAACTATTAAAAATAAATGATGTTTATTTATGTTTATCAGTATAGCACAGTGGTAGAGTTACCACTTGCCATTCAGATGACCTGGGTTCGTGCTCCGAGCCCGGAATGTCTGGTGCCAGCTGGCGAGGCAGGGTTCAGGCATCCATTGGACACCTCCCGCCTTGGGGAGGAGGGCACCTCCTTCCGCTGCACGACCCCTTCCATGTGACCCAGAGGGAGGGGGTTGTCGTGCGGGATGGATCAAGTAGTCCCTTTGGGGTGGCCTTACGTTGGCATGTGCCCACTCGTCTGCCAGCTGACGCGGAGGTGTCACATGCCGAGAGTGGGACCGTCAGGGCAGCACCAAAGGTGGGGCCGGGCTCACCCACCCTTCTGACGGCCTGATAGGCATCTCGCCATGGCCAACCTCTCAGGACCACGCCCTGGGGTGAGGGAAGGAAAAGGGAATAAAAATCCCCAGCAGTTCTGGGCAGATGAAGCCACCCTGCCCCCCAAGGCAGGGTCTCCTCAACTCCTCCCACACCTCGCTGGCTCCACACCCACAGTCCCTGACTGTTGAATGAAGTATGTTCCTTCCAGTTTAAGGGGGACCACGGGATCCCACCCACGGGGGATAAGTCATGGGTTACAGTCGGGGTACCTGGAAGGTTGTCGAGCAAAGGCTGGTGTTGGGCTGGATCATCTGGGACATCACGTGGTGGGTGGAAGGCTTGGGCAGGTGGAAGGAGGTTCCAGAAGCTGGCATGGTAAAAATTGGGGCAAGAACAGAAAGTTAAAAAAAAAAAAAAAAATGATGTTTCAAACCCCATCTAAATAACTCAACCAAAGGGTCCTCCCCAAGCTTGGAGAGCAGATGATTCCAAAAAACTGCAGAGGCAACCATGAAAGCATGGTCCCCAGAGCTGGTTCTTCTGCTGAGTAGCACCATCTGAGTCATTGTCTCTTTGTGTTACCACTTTCCCAGCTGGAGGAAAAAGTATAGTCTGGTCAGGTGTGGCTGAAAGGAGGTTTTTTTTTTTTTGGCGATCCTCATGGGATATCGCATGGAGACTATTAGGGTTTGGATCCAAGAGAATGTTGCAGCCCAGCTAGTCGGCATATGTGTCTGAGTCTGGGCTGTGCTGGAGGTTGGGAAACTTCAGTGAGAATTCATTTTGTGTGCCTCAACCCCCACCCCCCAGAAAAAAAAATGAAAATAATGGAAGACATCTGTCCAAATAAAACTTGTAGGCTGCTGTGTTTTGGGTGCTAGCCCAGTCATAAGTGTCGTTGTGACGGAATTGGCTGCATACATGATAGGATCATGCCGAGAAGAGAAAAACAATTATAATTATGGGATCTCACATGCTGAGAAGAGAAAAACAATTGTAATTATGGGATCTCAGTCTGTTTTATTTAGTTATTTATTTATTTTTGTTACAGTATATTAACCCAGGATAGCCCAGCTAAGATGCAGTATCTCGTTTTTTTTTGTTTTTTTTTGTTACTTAAATTTTTATTGATGCACAGTAAAAATACATCAAACTGGCATAACCATAGTTGAACTGTTATCACAATCTGATAGGAATACAATTAATGTTGCTAAACAGTCATAGCTAGAGGAGTACATATTGCATCGAATATACTATGTTCTGTGGATAAAGTCCCAGATGGCAAGTTCAAATGTCCATACCGATGTAATCTGAAGGCGCTCCACAGTTCATTCTTCTCTGTTCTCACATAGTTAATTCTGTTATGTATTATTCATTTATTTCGTACCTTTTTTAATTGAGACTCCTCTTATCTGCTACAGAACATTTCCTAGTTTTCGGAAAACTATACAGGATCGTTGCCTTAAACCAATTAAGGCCCAGCAATGTTACAAAACAAAAGAAAAACCAGTAGTTAACTATTCAACTGATTAACCAATCAACTTATTGATTAGTTTATTGATTGGTGGTGTGTGCGTGACGAGCTCATCTATTACCTTCTGTGATGGGATAGGTCCCTTTGCTCACCATTTCCCCACTCCTCTCCGTGTTGGACTTTAGTATTATTTTATTAAATTATATTTTGTGCACTCCTTTTACATTTTACGTTTCTGCCCTTATCCTCCTGTTCCCTGTCCACCCCCCCCACCTATGTTAAAAGCTCTAAGATAGATGTTTGATTAACGACTTTCCAAACCCACATGGTAGGCGAGGGATGACTTGGCCTTGGGCCTCAGTTACCTGTTCCCATCTCTCTTATATCGGTTCAAAACCTGAAAAGTTAAAAACCTGAGAAGTTAATAGGGCGGGGTCTGGGTTCACACCCACTTCAATGCTTGTCGCTCTATTAAGGGCCCTCTCTCTCTCTAGTTGTTCAGTGGGGAACCTTTCTCATACCAGTCCCTCCACACCAGTTCGAATCTCTCCATGGTAAACCTCAGAGCTGCTGTGATTCTCTCCATTTGTTCTAGCTCATTTACTTTGTCTCTCCAGGTCTGGGCAGTAGGCATTCTCGTGGATCGCCAACAAATTGTAATACTCTTTAGAGGTGCCAGTCTGAAGGTGTAGTATAGCTACTTTTGAGGCCCAGAGAGTTTTAAAAGCTCCCTTTTTGGAAATCCGAAACATAGGGTTTCAAAGGTTCTTGGCAGGGGAACCCCCAAAACCCCCTGGATCTGTTCATGTACCTGTCGCCAGAAGCCTTCTAGCTCTGGGCATCCCCCCAAAAATGTGAAAATGTGAACCCACCCCGCACTCCTCCAACATTAAAAGCGCATCAAAACTTTACATGATGGTACTCACCCCACGTGGGTGAAGCTGTAATACGCTAGCCTTGGGAAAGTGCCCTCTGCCATTCAGTGCTTTCCAATTGCATGTTTGAATCCCTTTCCCATCTGAACTTAACTGCTTTAACTTGTCCTGAGTGTTGGTCTGTCAACAGTCTGTAGGTCTAAGAAATGGGTTTCATCTTAACTCTCAGGGTGATCTAACTATAAAAGAGCTGCTCTAGATCTTTTAGGGGCCTTAAAAGCTGTTGTAAATGTGAGGGTTGCTGAATAAAATGTCTTACTTGTAAGAATCTAAAATGGTCTTCTTTTCTGAGTCCATATTTTAACCTTAGTTTCTGGAATGTGGTACAGATGCCACCCTCCAACAAGTGAGTAAACCTGGTGAGGCCTTGGTGCTCCCAAAACTGGTACCCCGCATCCAAACTGGGGGGACCAAAAGGTTCATGATGGCGTATGAGGGATAAAGGACTCAACCCTCCCGGAACCTTCAGTTGTCTGCCTAGAGCAAGCAACACTCGCAGGGTATGCCTGGTACACGGGTTTTTCACCTTGCACACCGTACCCGGGGAAACAGAAAGCCATAGGAAAAGTCCAAAGTGTTAAGTTTTGGGCTTGTTCCAGCTCCATAGGGAGCCATGTATTGTTCACTCTCTGCTTCATCCAGGCATATAGCCAGGGGGCCTGTGTTGCCAAGTAGTAGTCTTTAATATCCGGCAAACCCAGTCCGCCCTGCTCCCGCCTGGTACAAAGAAGTGCCCTTCTCAACTTGGGCTTTTTGCCATGCCATATAAAACTTGTTATTAGATGGTCCATTTCTTTTAAAAACAACTTGGGGGGGGGCAATCGGTACTGTCTGAAATAAAGTAAACGTGGCAGCACATTCATTTTGATGGAGTGTACCCTTCCCAAAAGGGTTAGAGGGAGCAGTCTCCACCTGCCCAGGTCTTGTCTAATAGAGTCCCGGAGTCTAAGGTAGTTGGCAGAGAAAAGCTGGGATGTGTCCGACGAAACCCTTATTCCCAGGTATCTAATTGTGTTGTTTGGGGCCCACGCGAACTGAAAATTGGATTGTAATTCAGGTGATGGATGCCCACTTAGCCGTAGTGCCTCAGATTTTGAAGGGTTAATTTTGTATCCTGCTAAGTCCTGAAATTAATTTAAAATTTTTGTAAGATAGGGAAGCGAGCCAACCGGGTCTCCTAGGTAAATAAGTGTGTCATCAGCATACAATAAGAGTTTATGGGTCTGGGAGCCTACCTTAATTCCCACCACCTGGGGATGTTGTCTGATCTGCTTGGCCAGGGCCTCTAGGGAGAGGGCAAACAGCAGCGGAGAAAGTGGGCATCCTTGATGAGTTCCTCGCGATAAGGGGAATCTGGCTGAGACGCAGCCATTTACACTAATCACTGCTTCTGGCTGAGAATATAGCGCTGCGACAGCTCCTATGAAGTTGTCTCCCATATTAAACTTTTTGAGAACGGATTGGAGAAAAACCCAATCCACCCTATCAAATGCCTTTTCGGCATCGATACTTACTGCTAGTTTAAGGGACGTGGCTGTTTTTTGAGAGGAGATTATGTTCAAGAGATGTCTTACATTGTCCTGCAGGAATCTACCAGAAATAAATCCAGTTTGATCCGGGTGTACAAGATCACTAATGACTAATTGAAGTCTCCGAGCTAGTATACCAGTGAATAATTTTACGTCTGTGTTTAATAGGGAAATTGGTCTATATGATCCGCATTCCTCTGGTGGTTTACCTGGTTTCAACAATACCGATATCTTGGCGTACTTCCATGACGGGGGGATCGGTAGGGCTTTTCTCAGGATTGCATTAAATGTTTCTAAGAGGAAGGGAAGGAGGTCTGTCTGGAAAGTCTTGTAAAACTCTGCGGGGTACCCATCCAATCCTGGAGCCTTAGTATTCTTAAGCGAGGAAATCTGGTTTTTAAGCTCCTGCATTGTGATAGGGGCCCCCAAATTTTCCCCCCGGACTGATCCAGGACCGGAAGGCGAATCCCCCCAAAATATTGGGCAATTTTAGCCTCATGATCAGGGTATCTTTCTGCTGCATACAATTTTTGGTAGAAGTCAGCAAAGCATTTCGTTATATCTGGTTGGGATGTGACCAGACACCCATCCGATCCCCTCCTAAGTTTTAGTACTGCCCTCAATGCTGCTTCTTTACACAGTTGAGCTGCTAACAGTTTACCTGCCCTGTTGCCCTTCTCATAGAAGAGCTGCCTAGCGAACCGGCAGCTGGTTTCTAGTTGATGATTTACCAATCGAGATAACTTTTCCCTGGCTGCATCTAGTTCCTTTTTTGTCTCTGCTCAATTATGCTGCTTGTGCTGTACCTCCAACTCAAAGACTGCCCTTTCTAGCTTTCTCTGTTCCTCTTTTCTATCTTTATTTACCTTAGATGCGTACGCAATAATTTTATCCCTTAAATATGCTTTCAACGTGTCCCAATATACCATGGGGGGGTAGCCACCTGATTATTTAATGCTTGAAATTGCTTGATCTCTGTTTTGATCATCGTTTTGAATCTCTCCTTATTAATAAGGCTCAAGTTCAACTTCCATGTCTGATGGCGGTTTGGGGTCCCCAGCAGTAGTTTTAACAGGACAGGGGCATGGTCAGACAAGGTAAAGCTGACTATTAAGGCTGAATTTAATGCCCAGGTCCAACTTGTAGGAATCAGCAAGAGGTCAATCCTACTGTACCCTGAGTGCCTGGGAGAGTACAGAGAATAATCTCTCATGGTGGGGTGTAAAAATCTCCAGGCATCTGTCATGCCATGTTCGTGGATGAGTCTATGAAGTGTTGTTGAGGCTTTAGATCTTCTACCTGGTGGCTTCCCAGATTTATCTAAGCGAGGGCAAAGGATTGTATTAAAATCTCCACCTACTATCCTAAGGGCAGAGTCAAACCTGGGAAAGGCTGACAGTATCTTTGCTAAGAAGGCAGATCTAGGGTTTTCCTCATTGGGTGCATATACAGTATGTTAAGGATACTACACTTGTGAGCCCCCAGGTCTGCCTCCACATATATGTATCTTCCCTTGGGGTCGGACCTTACCGCTATCTCCTTAAAAGGGAGGTTTCTCCTTATTAAGGGCGATATCTACCCCGAACTCTCTCAATTCTCTTAGCACCCTCACCCTTTTAATAGGGCTCCCCAGCCCCTTACATTGTAAGTGGCTATTTGGATTTCAGCCATATTCTTTTAGCCATGGAACTGGTTTGGTCCGACCCCTGGGGGCCTTTCTTCCTAAGATTATGTTCGACGCACACACCACTACTCCCAAAAGACAAAGAAAAGTGTCATATTTCGTAACCAACTCTAAAACTATATGCAAATTGACAGATTTTATCCCTCTGTCATCCTGTGCGGTTTTATAATGCATCCTATTATGTACTTCAAGGTGATACTTCAGATGGTGCATTAAAAAAAAATATGTATAACCCTAATAGGTCTCTCCTGTACTATGGTGGCGAATAGGGAGACCCTGGGGAGACTATACTGAGTGCTCCCCGGCTGACCACTCCTCCAATCGATGGGTCAGTAGGGTGATTAGCTGAGCTTCTAAGTGTGGGTATCTATATTCACCCATCACGAGGTCCAAATTGGTTAAGCCATCTGGGCCTCAATATTTTATTCGCCCAGCTCGACAGAATCATTATTTCCTTCAGTTTAAATGAAAAGAACCTGATTCCCTCGGGGAGAGAAGGGAGGAAGGGGAAGGAGGAAAGGGAAGGGGAGGGGCGACAGCAGATTTCTCGATATGAGCATGTTTGAAATTCAACCCTTACACAGGGCGTTGAATATCAACGGCACTGCAGTGTGCCCTCGGGTTTATACCTTCAGTTCCACTAAAGCCCACCCACCCCTCGTCTCTTGTTAAAACGTAGAGTGCCACGACCCTAAGTTCAGGTAATGTAGCCGCCCTCAATCGGTTAATACGCCACTGCTAGAAGGCTGAACTAATGGTAGTAATAGTCATGTTATGGATAACAGCATATCATCCCCCCAACCCCCAACCGGGTCCCCAAACTTTATCCCAAGCATGTATAAATTTTCCAAAATTTCTTAAACAATAAGAGCCTAGTGAATTCACTTTTGCCAGCAAATTCCTGCATATTAACTGTTACCCAGTCTTATTTGGCTACATTTCAGCTTGCTCCGTTGGTGATCTGGGGCTGCACCTGGGATTCTGCAGTCACGGATGTCTTCTTGATTGACACTGTAAGCGGTCTGACTGCCCTGCGGACCTTCTGCCAGACACCGCGTTTTGGGCGTCTGACCTTTTCCAGAAGCCGACTGCCAGGCCAGGACCTCCAGCTCTTGTCTTGGGAAGCAAGACTGCAACTTGTCCATCTTGAGCCCTTGGTCTGCAAGAATTCACTCGCTTCCACAATGTCTGCAAAACGTTTAATAACTCCCTCGCTGGTCTTCACCCGGAGTCGGGCTGGATAGTCAAGGTAGGCCTTCATTCCCTTCTGCCTCAGGGTTTTCATCGCTGCCAGAATCAATCCCCGTTGCAGTGTTGTCGATGCAGCAAAATCGTGGTCAAAATAGAGTTGCTGGTCCCCGAAAATAACCTTCTTGCGACCCCACGCCATTTTAAGGATTTTTTCCTTGACTCTGTAGTCCAAAAACGCCAGGATTATCGATCTCGGCCTGGCATTCACGTTTGCTGTGAGTGCTCTATATGCTCGGATTATACCGAGCGGCTCCTCCTTGGGACAGCTTAGTAATTCTTGTAATAAGCTTTCCATGGATGGCACCATGTCCCCCGATTCTGTTTTCTCTGGGAGCCCGTGGATTCTTATATTATTTCGTCGATGTCGATTCTCTAATTCTTCCACCCTTTTACTCAGTTGTATCTCTCTATGGTGCAGATTTAGAAGCGCTGAATTATATACATCCGTCTCGTTACAATACTCTGTCAAACAGGCCTCTACCGCTCCCACGCGCCTCTCGACTACCCGGAGATCGCGCTTAGTATCAGCCACTGCTGTTTCAATTCGCTTCAGTGTTTCTCCGATTTTACTTAACTGAGTGCAGAGTTGTTTAGAGGTAATTGTAAATTCAGGCTCATTCTCAACATCTCCGGTCTGTTCGGATTCTGCCAGTACACTTCGTGGACACTGTTTGGTTACTGGTGGGGGTTGCCAGGCTAAGGTCCGTTGGAGAGGCTCTGTGGACGTGTTTGGCGCTTCAGATTCTCTCAGTTTTTGTCTCGTAGCCATATGTAGGCTAGCTCGTGCAGGTTTTTTGGCCTTTTGTTTCTTTCTGGATGCTAAGATGGTTTGGGATTCTATCGAGTCAGGCAGAGCTTCAGCTTCAAGCGGCCATATGCAATGCTTACGTCACCAGAAGTACTCCCAGTATCTCGTCTTTAGAGGGGCCTTTTCCACTTTTTACAAGTGAGTTGACTGAAGCACTAAGGGGTTAAGTACTTGTTTAAGTTCACACAGACTTATAAGTAGCACTGGTAGGATTTGAACCTGTGCCTGTTGGTACTCATGCTAGTGCTGTAGTCATTAGACCATGCAGCCTTTCAGATGGTTATTGATAACTGAGGAAATGGATTGAGAATAATGGCCCCATTTTTTTTTTATACAGTCTTTTGCCCTCTAGCCGGCCACATTTGCCTCGCCCCTCGCTGTCTTGTCAGCAGGGATCCACATGGGGTGGGATCCGAGGGTACTGGGACTGTTATGAATGGTGGCCAGTGCTCATAGGATTTTCTTTTTCCTCTCCCTTTCTCTGCCTTCCTGACGCCAAGCAGCACCCCTGCAGGTCATGCCCACACATGGTGTGCCCCTGCAAAGGAAGCAAGCACCATGGCACACCACAAGGGCCGCTATTGCAGCAGATCCTGGTGTTCATCCATGCATCTCCCCAGCTGCCTGTGTAGCTTCTAAGTCTGCTCCCAAACTTGGGTCGCCAGCGTGAGAATGCTAGGCTCTACCCACTTGGCCAGCGGGTAGCCTCATTATCAAATTGACAACAGTAATCTTGGGCAAGAAGTTACAGGGTGTAAGCATTACAAAACAGTTTCAGTATTAGAAAATCTTTCTTTTTTTCCCACTGACCCCGACCCCCCAGCCCCGTCACCCGGCGTCCCAGGGACTTAGCTCAGTCCCGGTCTTCCCCCACGGCTTGCCCCCTCTTGGTGGGAGTCAGCGGCTCCAGCCTAACGATGGAATGGATCCGGTTTCCTGGAGAAGGTCCTATAGCCTGGGTGCGGAGCCTGCGAGGGATAGATATCAAGGCAAGGCAAGTTTTATTCACATAACGCCCTATCCAGGGGCTCAGAGCGCTTAACAAACATAATAATGAGGGCAGTAAAACATCCCAGCAAATACATATAATCATAAAAGAGTCAAAACTCTTTCAAATATATATTTTTTAAAGAGGCTTTAAAGGCCTCCGCTGAGCTGGCTGTTTTAATATATGGTAGAAGGGAATTCCACAACAATAGAGTGGTATCTCCTGATCTCTTTAGATGGGAGGGTGGCACCACCAACAAACCATCATCAGTGGAATGTAAGGGGCAGATAGGAGAGTACAGAATCAGGAGATCTTTTAGGTAGTCAGGTCCCAGACCACGTAGGGCCTTGTATGTTAACAAGCTTATCTTGAAGGTGATGTGCACATTCACAGGCAGCCAGTGCAGAGCGTGCAGAACAGGAGTGACATGATCCCTCAAAGAGGTACCCTGGCCGCGGCATTCTGCACGAGCTGCAGTCGACTCACCACACCTCCAGACAACCCTAGGTATACCTAGGTATAGGGCGTTACAGTAATCAAGTCGGCTAGTAACAAAGGGATGAAGAACCGTAGCCAGGTCAGTAGGAGTCAGAAAAGGACGGATCCTGGCAGTATTCCAGAGATGGGAAAAACCAGCTGTGATGACAGAAGAGACCTGTTTTTCAAGGTCAAGACGGTCTTCAAGAATATGCCAAGATACTTAACCACACTGATCACCAACAGGGGACGCCCGTCAACCACTAAGGTGAGCAGTCTCCCATCAGAAAAAATATCCCCATGACCCGACTCTATCACCATAACCTCTGTTTTGCCAGGGTTGAGACATAGCCAGTTCGTGGACATCCAGTTGTTAATCTCAACTATGCACCGGCTCAGCGTATCTGGGGAGAAAAGGTCATCGGGGGCACAGGACAGGTACAACTGGGTATCATCTGCATAGCAGTGAAACTCCAGATTATACCACCTAATGATCTCTCCCAGCGGCCACATATACACAGAGAACAACAGGGGTGCCAAACTAGAACCCTGCGGGAGACCCCAAGGCAGTGTGAAAGAACCAGAGGAGAAATTCCCTAGGGCGACGAGCTGTGATCTTTCGGTTAAATATGAGTGGAACCAGCACAAGACTGCTCCATTAGTGCCCACATAGTTCCGCAGATGGTCCAACAGCACCCCGTGATCTATCGTGTCAAATTCTGAAGACTGGTCCAAGAGCACCAAGATGGTATAGTGCCCTTGGTCCCTCGTCATGAAGAGATCATGTGCCACCCTGACCAAAGCTGTTTTAGTGTCATGCTGGGGCCAAAAACTCGACTGGAGAGGTTCATAGATAGACAGAGTCTCCAGGCACTCAACAAACTGGTCAACCACCACATTCTCGATAAACTTCCTGAAAAAGTGAAGATTAGAGATGGGCCTATAGTTTGAGAGAACGTCAGGGTTGATAGTTGGGTTTTTAAGGAAGGGCCTTACTACAGTCTCTTTCTGAGATGCAGGAAAGACCCCTTCACTTAACAACCCATTGACGATCTCCACAAACACTGGACCCAGGAAATCCAATAATACTGTCCTGCTGCTAACCATTTTTCTGCTTTTCTGTCCATCGAAGGAGTGGATGAGCAGTACCATCCAGACGTACCTACGCACGCTTCCATGCAGAGGCCTTATAGGAGCAAAAACGGGCTTATGCCTTCTGGCTCCTGACAGATCTTAGTATGAACCTTAGTAGGACGTTGATGGCTGCTGCTCCTCCATTCCCCCCATTGTGGTCCCAGCTGCCTGTTCCCCGAGCCACTGCAAGTGGTTGGGCGAATGCTAGGGCCAGTGTCCCACCCTCCCCACAGAAGGAGAGCTGTCCTTCGGACACTCGATCTTCCTCTCCTCTGCCAACCCCCCCCCCCGACACCCCACTATCACTTCCGACCCTGGATCACCGGTGTGGCGGCAGGTGAGGATTGATGCCCCAGCCCTCTGCACCACCAGGCTGGCCTCCATATCAGATTTAATTGGGCATTTAGTACACTAGGTGGTAGCATACCCAAGAGGCAGTTTGCAAGAAGAGCAGTGTATAGGATCTGGAAAGAGAATTCATTTAGGGAAGAAATGACGTTTCAGCAGTAATGAAAGCCCTTGATTAGTTTTTAAGTGAACACTGTCAGCTGTTCTCTGCTGTTTTTTTACCCCATTAACACATACGTGCTTGCACTCCCTGCTGCCTTCTTACTGGATCTATACTGTACATACCTGCAAAATAATCCTGAAAATTACCTATTTTCCCCTCGCTTTTTATTGTAAAATGTAATCCTAGGGTTCTGATCTTATCAACGGCCCCCGACATTTTATTTATTTATTGAAGTCTTGAAATTACATCACCTTGGAGCCAGAGGCTCATTTACAAAAGCTCAGGGTCAAGGAGGGAAGTAACAAAGGGACAGTTCCATGGCAAAAGGGCAAAAACAAGTATACAAATTACAAAAAATACAGAATAAAAATGAATAATCTCTATTACATAGTAAGTGCTGCTAGGTTACGTGAGTTACAGGGTTAGAGTTATTGTACACTTAGAAAGAGCGTTCAGAGGGAATGACATTGTCAGTAATCCTTGTCAGTAAACCGCAGAGGTTGAGGATACAGGGAGTTGAAGAGTAGGGTAGTTATAGGATAAGTCCAGAGTATGGTTGAGGGCAGGTAGGCAAAAAATAGAATGGGGTGATGTCATCCAAGCCAGACTACTTAAGAGCAAGGATAGGGGGATGAAAAGAAAAGGAGTAGGACATAAAGTATTTGTAAAAGAAAGGGGGTTTGACAAGGGGTGATGTTGGAGTGAGGAAGGGGGTGTGGTATGTTATTGCAGGAGGGGGGATAAGTCAGCGGAAGGGCTAAAGGGGCAACATCAGATAGATAAGAAAGAGGTGACAATGCCAGGGTAGGTGGAGGAAGGGAGATGGAATCAAGTAGCTGAGGTGTAGTCAGAGTACGGGTAGTCTGGGTGGGTAGGGGAGAGGCAAGGGAAGTAAGGGAATAGAGAAGATAAGTAAGTAAGTAGTGAGAGCAGGTAGCAGTAGGTGGGATAGGACTCCGTATAAATGAGGTCAGACATTCACAGCAACTGCATTTCATTAGATGCTGCCGTAGTTTGGTTTTGAAGGGTCCAGTTTTGGTGTCCGATAGGAGTTCAGGTGGAAGGTTACTTAGCCAGGAAGGTGCCCTATACACGACGGAGTGCTGAGCCTGTGCAGTGAGGCAGAAAGGGACCTGAAAGGTGGGGTTGGACGAGCTGCTAGTGCGATGGCGGTTATTTGTCCTGTTGAGGAGCTGCAACAACGAGGGCTGGGCTAGTCCAAGGCTAATTTTGTTTGTGAAAAGCAGGTTTGGTAGGAGATTCTGCCCTGAAGATTCAGCCATTTCGCTGAGGCATAGAGGTCACAGGTGTGGGTGTAAAGGTGGACATCAGTGACTAGACGGCAGGCTTTGTTAACAGCAACAGTTAACCTCTTAAGTGTGGTATTGGTTGCAGAGACGTATATTATTAGCCCAAAGTCAATAATTGAAAGGATGGAACTAGAAATGGCTAGGTGGAGCACTTCTTGGGACATGCTGTGCCTGTGTCTATACAGAAGCCCTACCCTAATGATTACAGGTCTGGAGATTAAATTTACATGATCATTGTAAGATAGGTTGCTGTTGAGTGTTATGCCTAGATATTTAAAGTTGTGGACTTGTTCAAGGGGTGAGCTGTGGTTGTTAGCGATAAGTAGCTGGGCATTTTTATACTTGTTTTGAGGGCTGGCAAAGAGCATCACTTTATTTTTTTAATAATTCATTATTAGTTTATGTTTGGTGAACTAGGACTCAAATGCAGTGAAGCTTTCTTACAGACTGCTGATGAGAGGTAGAGGATCAGGTTGGCTGGTGAAGAGCACAGCGTCGTCCGCGTAAAGGAGTAGGTTTGTAGGGCAGATTTGGGGAAGGATATTCAGGTAGAGGCTAAATAAGAGAGGACCCAGGATTGAGCCTTGGGGGACTCCAGAGCGTACCAGGTGGCCGATTGAGAGTGTATCCTGTATTTTCACTCTTTGGGTTCTGTTCTCCAGGTAGCTTTTAAACCATGCAGTGACATCATGAGAGAGACCAAGGGTGGGTAGGGACCTGAGTAATATGGTATGGTTAACGGCATCAAACCCCTTTGTGAAATCAGTGTAGATTGACCCCACAAGGTGTCCATGATCCAGTGTCTTATGGATGAAATCTGTGTATTCAAGGAGGGCAGTGGTGGTGCTGTGCCCTTTTCTGAATCCCTGCTGTTTGGCACATTATATATTATAGGTGGCAAGGTAGTCAGGCAACTGGTTGGCAACTGTTCGCTCTAATGCTTTGGAGAGGGGTGGCAAAATGGAGATCGGACGATAATTAGAGTGAGTGGCCCTATCACCGCTTTTGTGAATGGGTGTTACAACTGCTGCTTTCCAAACCAAGTGGAATTGGCCAAGACAGAGGGGTAGGCCGAGTACCTTGGTGAGAGGTGACAGAACTGAGTCAAGGGTGTGAAGGAGCAATTTAAGATCTAGGGTGTCATTTCTAAATTTTCTAAGGACACGCAGTAAGTATTTTTTAGCTGTCACGGTAGTTATTGTCTTGAAATAGAAAGGGGGTGCGTTTGGGGTGGATTCACTTTACTGGCATTGTTCAGGCAGGGAGGATCACTGAAGAAGTTGGAAGGGAGTACTCCACTCAGTTCAGTGAAAACGCTATTGAAAAGAAAAAGAAGGTAATTGTAAATGGAGTCCACTCTGAAGAAAGAGGGGTTACTAGTGGGGTACCGTAGGGTTCAGTACCAGGTCCAGTCCTTTTTAATGTCTTTATAAGTGACATTGCAGAGGGACTGGAAGGAAAAGTATGCCTCTTTGCAGATGACACAAAGATCTGCAACAGGGTTGATACACAAGGAGGCGTGGAAAGGATGAGAAGGGACTTGGCAAGGTTGGAGGAATGGTCGGAAGTATGGCAGCTAGGATTCAATGTAAAGAAGTGCAAAATAATGCACCTGGGAAACAAAAACCCAGGGGAAGGTTACACAATGGGGGAGGAGGTAGTAATAACAACAAAAAAGGAAAGGGACCTGGGGGGTAATCATATCAGATGACCATATCAATGTCTGTAGTTTGCTAAAGAAGATTGACTCTATACAGACCTGGGCTCTACATGCATCTCCTGATTTCTTCATGATAACTGAATCCTGGCTCACACCCTTGACCCTGGACAAATCTATCAACGTAGCCGGATATATCATCTACCGCTGTGATAGACCGACTAGAGGGGGAGGGGTTGCAGTATACGTCAAAAGCAAATTCACAGTCACAGTCTTTGACTGTACCTCAAAACTAAGGAATTTGAATGCCTTGCTCTAAAATTATCACTTTCCAGCGAGCAATCACTCCTGATGGCAGCATGCTACCGACCACCGTCTGGTGGCTGGGCACTTCTGCCACACCTTCAAAACCTTCTTGACTCTGCTGATACTGAGTGTATTCTAATGGGGGATTTCAATCTAAATTGGAATGATGACAGCTCTAAGAAATTGAAGGATCTATGCGATGCTAATGGTCTGTTACAAATGATGACTGCTATAACCAGACCTAACAGAAAAAAACCCTGAGTGCAGCACCCTCCTGGACCTTATCCTAGTAAACAAACCTCACACTATCTCGCATACTGGAGTATTCTTCAACTATATAAGTGACCATTGCACTACTGCCTGCATCAGACATCCTTCCCAAATAAAAATGGCCTCCAAATTCAAACCGAAAAGATGCCTGAAAAAGTTCTGCCAGTACACTTTCCTGAAAGATCTAAGCAACATTCAATGGCAGGATTTCTATCTAGCCCCCATCTTTAACGACGCATTTAACGTCTTTCACAGCCTCTTACTGGAGCTAATAGACAAACACGCCCCACTAAGACTGAACAAATCAAAAAATAAAACCCTGGCTGGTTCTCTCTCATCCTGAAGAAAGCACTTAGGGATAGGGACTACTGGTGGAAAAAAGCGAGGAAATCCCACCTGGAGGCTGATTGGTTAGCATTCCGTACCACTAGGAATGCTTGTACCAAGCTAATTAGGCCAGAAAAAGCTAGGTACTTCCAAAAAGAACAGAAGACAATAAAACAACTCTGCCAAATTTTGGAACATCCTCAAAAGTCGAAGGTCAGTCCACTGCAACACCCTTCCAAAATAAAATTGTGTCTGACGGTACCATCTATACGGACAAAGCTGATATACTAGAAAAGCTTAATGATCACTTTGCCACTGCAGGGCTTGCCTTTGACACCTCACCGATCAGCAAACTTAGCCCGGCAAGAGACTACACTGTTGGCTTCACTGATAATCACAACCATAACTGACCACATCCCACCCCCTTCAGCTTCCTCACAATTACGTTCAAGCAAGTGGAGGACCTCCTCCTTTCTCTGGATACAAAAAAGAGGATCAGTGGCAGGATTTTTAGGACAGTAAATTAATAAAAAGGGAACTAGGAAAGCTTCAGTAGCAGACAAGTAGTGGAATAGCAGTATAATTGCAGTATAATGTGGGGAGTGGTGCAATGGTGGCTGTGGGGCAGCCATATTCAGGCAGACCGTCTGGGCACTGAGGTGCTGCCCTATCTGCATGCATCTCTCTGGACTGCGGGATGAGGTAGCCAGACTCAGAGCGGAAGTAAACTGGGTCAGGAGTACCATCACCCCTATCCAGAGACCACCCAGTCCAATGCAACTGCCTCAAGGATGCCGAGCGAGGAACACTTGGATGACAGTGGGCTCAGGGAGGTTAAAGCGATCAGGCAGAGGCACATCCCAGATCCTACTCCACTCAAGAACTCATATGCCACACTGGCAAGCAGGGACAACCAAATAGAGGTACCCAGAGAGTGGAAGGAAAGGATGTGGAGGTTAGCCAGGAGGTGACCTCAGCGGGAAAGCAGTGGATCCCAGAGGAGGAGGCGAATCCTGGTGGGGACTCCATTATAAGAGGATCAGCTAGGAACACAGGAGGGGAGGACAGGAGGTGAGGTGCCTACCAGGTGCCACGGCATGGAGGGATGGAAGGAAGATCCTGGGGATCACTGGGAAGGCAAGGCAGGAGGGTGAGCTGGATGTCATTATCCACCTAGGTACTAATGAAATGGCAAATGGGAGCCAAAGGAAGTTCAGGAAGAGTTTAGGAAATTGGGGAGGGGTCTCAAGCAAGTAGCTACTTCTGTCACTTTCTCAAGTACTTCCTGCAGGAGGCAAGGAGAGCATGGGAGTGCATGCACCAGGAACTTTAACTCATGGTTGAAGAACTGGTGCTGTGAGAAGGGTTTGGATTCATTGGTGACTGGGGACCCACCTGGAGGATGGAGGTTTGTTCAAGCCTGTGGCCTGCATCCATCCTGGAGTGGAATCAAGCACTCAATAATAAGTTTAAATGCTACATTGACAAGCATTTAAACTAGCAAAGGGGTGGTAGGCCAGCAAGGAGGTACCTACTTGCTCACCCCACAGCTAGCAGTGGAACCAGTGAACCAGAGGGTGGCTATCTCTGCAAAGCAGTGTGCAAAGATGGAGATTAGTGCCCAAGAGGTGGATAGACAGAAAAGGGGCAAAATTCAGCAGAAGGGCAGACAGCAAGGAGAACCAGGGATAAAGGACAACCAAGGAAGGGGCTGGAGTAGAACAGCGAAACAGTCTAGGGAGGTCAAATCATGAAAAGCCACGTGTGCAAATGCCAGGAGCCTTAGCAACAAGATGGAAGATCTGGAGGCTGTCATGGTGCAGTCAGACCTGGACATTGTGGCCATTGCTGAAACCTGGTGTAATGGTAACCATGACTGGGAGATGGCCATACCTGGCTACAACATATTCAGAAGAGACAGAGCAGGCAGGAAGGGAGGAGGAGTGGCACTGTATGTAAAAAATGACATAAGGGCCACAGAGATCCAGGAGAAACAAAATGGGGGAGAGATACTGTGGGTTAAGCTGGAAAGGAAAATGGGGACAGCCATCCGCACAGGTGTGGTTTATAGACCACCAGCCCAGGAGGAAGAAACAGATAGGGAGCTGATGCTAGCCATCAAGGATGGCAGACAAAAGTGAGAGTAGTACTGGTTGGAGACTTCAATATTCCAGGCGTGGACTGGAGCATCCCAGCAGCAGCATCAACTAGGAGCAGATTTATCCTGGACTCCTTCAGGGTGCCTTCCTCAAGCAACTGGTCATGGAACCAACTCGGCAGAAGGCAATACTGGACCTTGTGCTCACAAACAGGGACAGTGTGATGGGGGTAACAGTGGGGAGCACCTGGGGAACAGTGACCACCAGTCATTGTGGTTTGAAATCACAGAAAGAGCAGAACCAAACCACACAAAAACACATATCCTGGATTTTAGGGGGGCAGACTTTGGGAAAATGGGGAGATACTTGAAAGAGGCATTAAGGGGAATGAGACAGGAATCGGGTTGAGGAACAGTGGGCAGTATTTAAAATGGGATTACAAGAACAACAGAATTATGCATTAAGCAGGTTAGCAAGAGGAAAAGGAAGAGAGACCATTATGGTTTCCAAAGAGGTAGCAAAATGAAAGCAAAAAGATTGCATTCAGGCAATACAAAAGACACAGGCAGAAGGGATAGGGAGAAGTACGAGGAGAAGCAAAGGGAGGCAGGGAGGTCAGTAAGGGAAGCCAAAGCTCAGACAGAAGAACACATTGCAAAATCAGTGGGTAGAGGGGACAAAACCTTTTACAGGTACACAAGTGAAAAAAGAAAGACAAAGGGAGGGATAGTGAGACTGAAGGGGGAGGATGGGGGCCGCGTGGAGGATGACAACAGTAAAGCTGACATATTGAACAGGTATTTCTGCTCAGTCTTTACTGAGGAAGAGGAGGGTAATGGGTCTGAAGGGAGTACAAGGGGTGAGAATGGTGCAGAAATGGACACAAGTCCCTTTACACGAGAAAGGGTCCTGAAGGAACTGGAAGTAATAAGAGTTGATAAAGCAATGGGGCCAGATGGGATGCACCCTAGGGTCCTTAAAGAACTAAGAGAGGTGGTGGCTGAACCTCTGGCTATCCTATTTAGCCGATCACTGGAAACAGGGGAGGTACCCAAAGACTGGAGGACAGCAGATGTAGTCCCCTTATACAAAAGTGGGAACAAAGAGGAAGCAGGGAACTACAGACCAGTCAGCCTCACCTCGGTAGTGGGGAAGACCATCGAAGCACTACTGAAGGAGAGATCGGTGGAACATCTGGTTGTCAATGGACTACAGGACCCAAGGCAGCATGGTTTCACCAGGGGGAGGTCATGTCAGACCAACCTCGTTGAATTTTTTGACTGGGTGACTAGGGAGGTGGATCAGGGGAGGGCAGTGGACATGGCCTATCTGGACTTCAGCAAGGCCTTTGACACTGTGCCACATAGAAGACTATTACACAAACTGGGGAATATGGGTGTGGGCAGGACAGTAGTGTGGTGGGTAGGTAACTGGCTGGGTGGCAGGACACAGAGGTGGCGGTAAATGGCTGTCACTCCACAGAGGAAGAGTGACCAGTGGGGTACCACAGGGATCAGTGCTGGGACCGGTCCTATTCAACATCTTCATCAGTGACATTACAGGACCTAGAGGCAGAATTTCACTGTTCACTGATGACACAAAGCTCTGTAACAGAGTAGACACACCAGAGGGTGTAGACAGAATGAGAAGGACCTGCAGAAACTTGAAGAATGGTCAGGGTTTGGCAGTTGAAATTCAATGCAAGGAAGTGCAAGATAATGCATATGGGGCACAAAACCTGGCACAATATATCAGTTGGGGGTGAGGATATAGCATGCACCAAGCAGGAAAGGATCTTGGGGTTATTATCTCTGATGACCTCAAGGTAGGGAAACAGTGTGACAAGGCAGCAGGTAAAGCAAATAGGCTGCTGGGATGTATAGGCAGGGGCATCACCAGCAGGAAAAGGGAGGTCATAATTCCACTATACAAGACACTAGTGAGGCCCCACCTGGAGTACAGTTTACAGTTCTGGAGACCATACCTACGTAAGGACATAGACAGGGTAGAGAAGGTTCAGAGGAAGGCAACAAAGATGGTGCATGGATTGCAGCACAAGTCCTGTGAAGACAGGTTGAAGGAACTGAACATGTACTCCTGGAGAAGAGGAGGAGAGGGATATGATAGAGACATACAAGTATCTTACAGGGAGGAACAGGGTGCAGGAATACACTATTTTTAAGCGAAAAAGATGTTCCAGGACTAGGGCATGGGATGAAGTTGGAGGGAGGACGATTCAGAGGAAACATGAGGAAGAATTTCTTCACAGAGCGGGTGGTGGACAAGTGGAACACCCTGCCAGAGGAAGTGGTGGGGGCTGAAACAATCACGGGATTTAAGAATGCATAGGATAGACATATAGGAATTCTGGAGGTCAGGGGTAAGGGGCAACAGACTTCCAGGAAAACATAAACTGAACTTACAAGCTCAAATGGGCAGACTGGGTGGGCCATAGGCCCTTATCTGCTGACACTGTCTATGTATCTATGTAGTGCGGGTACAGATAATATTGACCCTTACTTCCTAAAGCTTGGCCATACCTATCTGACTGCCCCCATTACACACTTACTCAACACCTCTCTGATTCAGGGTGAGCTACCTGTCTTGTGGAAAACTGCTCACATCCTACCATTATTCAAGACTGGGGATCCGAGTGATCTGAACAATTACCGGCCTATTTCTATACTATCCATCCTCTCTAAATTACTTGAAAAAATTGTCAACATCCAACTTAGAGAACATTTGGATTCACAAAAGTTGCTAAACCCGGCTCAGTCCGGCTTCAGAGCCAAACACAGTACAATATCGGCTCTTGACAAGTAACTACAGACTGGCAAATGGCCTTGGACTCTAGAAGCATATATTTGCCCTCTTCCTTGATCTAAGTAAGGCCTTGATACTGTGGATCATACCGTCATGCTTACTGCACTGGGTAACATCGGACTTGATAGTTCTGCCATTAAATGGTTCACGAGCTACCTAACCAATAGGTTACAACAAGTCAAAGCCATAGGAGTTCTGTCCCCACAAAATCCTTGTTCGAGGTCCCACAAGGCTCCATCCTGGGCCCTATCCTCTTTGCAATATACACCAATAATCTGGACTCATAGCTGGGCACAGCAATGTACCATTCTAGTTGATACTGTACTTCTGTACCACAAATTCATCCTCGATCTGGCCCATGAGTACTTACAGAAAGACTTCGTCACCTTCCAATACAACCTTCTCACTCATAAGCTCCTCCTCAACGCCAAAAAGACTAAAGCAATGATTCTCTCACCAAAGTCTCCTTATGGATGTCCACATATCACACAGATCCGAACACTCTTAGATGAACCCCTTGAAGTAGTTGATACCTTTAAATACTTAGGGTTCTGGCTGGATAACAAGCTCAACTTTCTGTGCCACTTAAATGAAACCTTGAAGAAACTAAGACAGCGATTAGGTTTATTTTATCGCATTAAACACCTTCTCACGTTAGAAGCCAGAATGAGACTAGTACAAACTACATTCCTACCTGTACTGGACTACGCTGACTTCCTTTACAGTCATTGCCCATCAATGATGCTAAACAAACTGGACACCCTTTACCACCGGGCTTTAAGATTTATCTTAAATCTACCCCGTAGTACACATCACTGTCGTCTATACCAGGTTTCGGGATGGACCTCACTCTCAACTAGAAGAAAAGGAATGCTGTCCTCTGGTTTTTAGAGCATTATCTGATAACCTCCTGCATCGTCTCGAACATCTTCAAATGGGCTAAAGGTTCCTATGGCCTGAGGCAGCTTCTTCTTAATCTGCTTCCAGATTCCTAGAGTAAAACTACCCTTGGCTGAGCAGCAATCAGCTTCTCACTTCCATCACTTTGGAACACTATGCAAGACTCATTAAAATTATCCTCACTTCCAAGCATTTTCACATTCAAAGCTCTATTAATGGATTATCTGAAGGAATCATGCAACTGTTTCAGATGCCGATGACCCCTAAGCCTCGGGTGCCACTCTCAAATCCTACGCCTAAGTATCTCATCCACCCCACATTCCTAACAACAGAAACCTAGGACCTACAAGCCTAGTTCCCTTAATCCAAGATGACCCTGCCTATTCTCTACCTTTTACCTATTCTGGCCTCCCTTTTGGCTGCCTACTCTTTCACCCCAATTTCTAACCTATTCCTTAATACCTCCTTATTTTTTATCATTTAGGTACGAGCTCTTTCTCAGCGGAGACTATATGGGATTGTTGTCTCTTCTCATTTCAGTAAAGCTTATCATTATGTACCTTTGCATATTAATTATGTTGACCGGTATGTATAGGCCCATATTGACTGGCACCTTCACAATGTTTTTTTTTTTTTTTTTTTGCACCATTGTCCACCGTAATTGTAATCTTATGAAGTGTACTGTATTGTATTTATGCCCAGGACCACCTTGAAAATGAGCTTGCTCAATGGTGTTTATGCCTGGTTAAATAAAGTGATTGATTGATTGATTGATTAAGGTTAACAAGCAATATGAGAAAGCAGTAGGGAGGGCTGGGGATATACTGGGTAGCAAGGTATTCGACACAGTCCCACACAAAAGATTAATAAACAAATTAGTCAGCCTGGGAGTGGGTCCCAGGGTGGTAGCCTGGGTAAAACACTGGCTGGACAACAGGACACAGAAGGTAATAGTAAACTGAGTCCACTCCGAAGGGTTCAGTACTGGGACTGGAAGGAAAAGTATGCATCTTTGCGGATGACACAACGATCTGCAACAGAGTTGATACACAAGAGGGTGTGGAAAGGATGAGAAGGGATTTGGCAAGGTTTGAGGAATGGTCAGAAGTATGGCAGTTTGGATTCAATGCAAAGAAGTGCAAAATAATGCATCTGGGAAACAAAGGGGAAGAGTACACAATTGGAGGGGATACTAACAACAACAAAAATGGAAAGGGACCTGGGGGTAGTCATATCAGATGACCCAAAGGTGGGCAAGCAATGTGAGAAGGCAGTAAGTAGGGCTGGTGAAATACTGAGATGCATAGGGAGAGGCATCACCAGCAGAAAACAGGAAGTTGTTATCCCTTTGTACAGACAGTTGGTGAGACCCCATCTGGAGTACTGCGTCCAGTTCTGGAGACCCCATCTCTGCAAGAACATAGACAGGATAGAGGCAGTCCAGAGGAGGACAACTAAAATGGTGCAGGTTTCTGCAAGAGAAGCCATACGATGAGAGACTAAAGGAGCTTGATATGTATACCCTTGAGGAAAGGAGGGAGAAGGGGGACATGATAGAAACTTTTAAGTACCTCAGTGGAATCAACAAAGTCTAGAAGGGTAGCATCTTTCAGAAAAAGACACATGCAAGAACAAAGGGACACACTTTAAAAGGGGGGGCGGCGGTTCAGGGGTAATGTCAGGAAGTATTTTTTCACAGAGAGGGTAGTGGATGCATGAACAGCCTTCCTGAGGAGGTTGTGGGGTCTAAAACTGTGGGAGAATTCAAGAATGTATGGGACAGACATAAGGCAATTCTTGTGGGGGGTATGAAGAAATAGGCTGTTGGTTAACTAGGATCTGCAGCTTATCCTGTAGGTAGGGAGATGGGCAGACTAGGTGGGCCAAGCAGTCCTTATCTGCTGTCAAAGTCTATGTTTCTATATTTCTGTGCTATTTCTCTAGGGTTCTGAGTGGAAACACCATTAATACTGAGCACAGAGGGAGGGATTTTTTGGGCTTGCCAGTGAATATTTTTATGTTCTCCCAGACTTTTTTGCTATTTCCCCAGGAGTTAGAGAATTGGTCTTGGAGTGGGAAATTTTAGCAAGGCATACTGCACGGGTGCTGTCATTCCTAGCCTCCTTGCAGTGTTGCCAGTCTTTAGGTTTTTGAGTGGCCTGTGCTACTTGCCTGAGATGATCACAGGAAGCCATGAGGCTTAGGAGGGGTGCGGTAATCCAGGGGTTGTTGGCTGATTTGCTCTTCTATTTTTTGAAGGGGGCAAGGATATCACATGCCTTGTTAAACAGAGAGATGAAATGCCCTAGCGCTAGGTGAACACTTGTTGCTGTGTCAATTAGTGACCAGTCGCACATGCGGAGGAATTCTTGAAATTGCTCGTTGCCCTCGACTTAGTGCCCACTGGTAGGACGGTTTATTAGGGGGTTTGGGATACTGGCGTGACCACTGATACACAGTTGAGCAGTGGTCACTGAGGGAGTCGGGAAGAACCTGAGTGTCTTTAATACTTTCAGGACGGTTGGTGAGAATGAGGTATAATAGGGTGTTGGTACCAGTTCTATAGTTAAGCCTAGTAGGGGATTGATCCAGTTGTGTGAGGCCAACCGCTGCAGTGGCAACCTTAAAAGGGCCAACCTCAGGTGTTTGCCAATTGATGTTGAAGTCTCCTAGTGCGACAACCTCAGAGTGATTGGGTAATTTGGTGATATAGTCAATGATAGTGTCAAGGCCTGTAGCTGTGTCCCTTGGAGGGATATAAACTGACAGGATGGTGAGTGACTTCCCTTTGTGATCCAAGGTAACTTTGACTGCAGTAGCCTGGGCACTGTTCCCGGTGGACAACATTGGAAGGGCATGTCACTGTAGAGTGTCCGAGAGGTAAATGGCACAGCCCATCCCCCCCTTTTTTTTTTACCAAGCTGATCCACTCTACAGATAGTATATCCTGCGAGGACAGTGGTGGAATCCGGTGTTTTGGGAGAGAGACAGGTTTCAGCAATGGCTAGGATGTCAGACTTGTGCTGTTGTACTCAGACTTGCAGCTGATCCAACTTTGACAGCAGACTACGTATGTTGAGGGAAACAATGTTAAGACCGTTAGAGTTAGAATGTTTAATGAATGTGTGCTGCAGAGGGCCAGGGTTGGGGTGAACATTTCCAGAGAGTAGCAAGAGTAGAAGGGCTTGTCAGATTAGCATGAGCTTTAGTAGTTTAGATTTGAGGATAACTGGATGTTTGGGAACAAATTTAGATGACGGGCACAGAGAGTGAGGCAAGGTGTGACACTAGAGAGAGAGAGAGCGAGAGAGTTGGGGTGGGCCATAAGTGCATATTGACACAGTCAGGCAGGTAGGGCGCTGGAAGGTGGGTTGCGCGATTACTTAAGGTGCATGAAGGCACTGTTGTGTCCATTTGGAATGGAGTAATGGGGGGGAGTAGTTGTGACAGTAGTACATACATGCACGCTTCCATATGTAAATGACACCAAAGCGCCAGCAGGCTTATACATGGATGAGTTTTTTCAGTTTGGACCCCCATGAGACAGACACTGAACTTTGTACTGTTATGCTTAATTTTTGGAACCGAGGGGTGTATCAAGGGTAAATCCACATTTCTCACCCCAGGAATTCTTTAGCATCTATTGACAGAAGCAGTATGCCAGCTGGGTTTAGCTGCCCCGGGGAGGAGGAGTCAATGCAAATGAGGAAGGCACTGGCCAATCAGGATACAGTCAGAGCAGAGTGCTGCCTGCAGTCAGCCTGAAGGACCTCAGAGCGTTTTCTCCGCTTAACTGGCAACACTGCCCTGGAGCTCTTCTCTTCAGAGATCTTCCTGTGCCCTTTTCCATCTTTTTGAGTGCTGCTTTAAGGTATTTTGTATATTTTCTTCATTTTATCTATTTTTATCGCATCTGCACTGGGTTCTGCACAGTTGCTGGATTTTTTTCATTTTTTCCTGCTTCGGCGTTTTTTTCTGAAGTAAAATTTGCCTGCGTGCATGATAAATTGTGTTATTTTTATTTAATTTGTTAGTTTTAGTATTTATCGATTGGTTTTTAACTGCGTTTGCGGTAAAATCATCGATTTGTTTTTCGTCTTGCGCGTGTGCATTTTTTCTATTGCACACCAGCACGAATTCTTGGAAACCTTTTTTCTCTGTTTAAATTCAAAATAATTAATATTTGAAGGGTACTGTCCTCTCTTTGGGATGAGACTCTCTTGTTTGCTGTGCAGTGGGCTTTGTTAACAAGAAGTGTGGAGATGGTTCTGTTTTTAAAACAATTAAAAAAATCTCAAAGTTGACTTTGATTTGTTTAAGCTTTGGCCTAACTATTATTATCTGGGCTTTTAGTTTACCTCCCCCTCCTCTAAAAGCGCTGAGGAGGGTACCTCAAGTTAACACAAAAGAAATGATAGGTCCCCTTGGGACTTCTGTTATTACAAGTCTGGTTCTGTAGTAGTTGTTTTTCTGTCCAAGCCTTTAATTTGAAAATAGGCAGGGTGTCCTCTTCCCTGCACAAAGATGGAGATTAATCTCCTCTGACCCTCCCACCTGAAGAACTTAGGGAGATATCAGGGTTGATAAAATTATGCCCTCTGCAACTGAATTTCTGAGAGCTTGGTAATTATTCCAGACTTTAATTTTCTGGGCGTTTCTCGGCTCCTTTGGGTCCGAGTATTCCTCTCCTTGTAATCCTTACGCCCAAGGATATTATTGTTATGATTATTATTAGTAATTTAGGAGAGGATTTTCCTTCATGATCTCCTCTTGGGGCCCACTAATTCCAGTCGGTCACCCTGAGGTTGATTCAGGTTATGGTATAATGAGGCATATCTATATATATATATATATATATATATATATGGTGGACTCCCTGGACTTTCCCCTTCAGGATGACACCAGTAAAGAGGTGGAGGACGACGACTTCATAGATGTGGTGGTTGCTGTCCTCCAAAGAAGTTGACAACTCTCTGAAGACTCCTACAGGTAGGTTCTGGAAAACCCTCCTTCTCTTTCGGGGTTGAGAGAAGCATTCAGATGAATTACCAGCTCTGTAAATGTTCTGCTGTTTTTATCTGTATAGTTTTAGATTAAAGAGAGTTAGTGCAAACAGCGGCCGGCTTCTCAGCCTCGTGCCATTGTCTGCTTTCCCTCCAGAGATAGATTCTAGATAATCATGTACCATGTGTAAGAAATTTTTACATAATGCCTTTAACCTTTTTAGCATACAGTACGCTGTTATATATTAAGAGTGTTAGATGTGTACTATCCTTGCCATAGTGCGGCATCTCTTGAGCACTATTCACATGGAGGTTTCCTGGAATACCCAAATGGCATGTAGTAGCACTGTGCTCTCATAGTAAGTCATAATGTTACAGCTTCTAGAGTCTTGGCGTAGGTCATTTTCCTTAGGCTTGCCTGTCTGAAAAGTTCCAGCCTTTTGGGTTATGTTTTGGTGCAAATTTTGGTTGGTCTTTATGTCAAACTGAAGCTGACAGGCACGTATGGACGAGTTTAACTCTCCTAGTACTCAGTTAAATATAAGCGCTCCTTCCCCAGGAGTCTCAAGGGGCTTCGGGTAGGAATTATTCTCCCTTTAACCCTTTTTTCCTACGCCAACACATTAGGAAATTTCCAAATGTGAAGTTTTCCACAGGTTTAGGCAGGAATGCTCTTTCATTCCTGATGATCCCTTTTTTCTTCAGTTACTTTTCTTCTTGGTTCAAGTTTTTACTCCTTTGGTTGGAAAAAAAATCAAAGGGAGATAGATATATGCAGATATTAACATTTAAATATATATACAGTATATCTACGTGCATGATAAGTAAATAAATATCTAAAGTTTACCTCCAAATGCTGCGTCCTCTGTTGTTCGTCAGTAGCATGTCAGCAGTGTTAATTAGGTCACCAGACCCTCGTAAGGGTCAAGGTCATGAAAGGGTTCCCTGCTGCTTGGGAGTTGGACCTTTTTTCCCAGACTTTTACCTGAATTTTAAAGGAAAATAGGGAACAGCAAATCATTATCAATTTTCACAACCTGGGGTAAGGATACTTCCTTGACTCAGGTCTTTCTTTTGCAAACGTAGGGAATTTTTCTTGTCTCCTTTGATACATTCTATGTTCTCAGTTCCTTAGTACGGGTTTTTTTTCTCAGGCAGTTTTATTCCATGCTGTTTAGACTGCCTCCAGGGTGTTCTCAGATACAGAGTAAAAATCAGGCTGTTCTCCAGGTATCTGAGTAGGTCGGTGGTTTCCACCTCAAGACAGGGAATCTCTGGATTCCCTTATCGGAGGCTTGACCGACTTTAGGCAATTCCCCTTGACTTTGGTTTTCAAGCCCTGAGTCTGACATTTTGATTCCTACAGTCTCGAGGGTTCTTTGTACCTACTAGACAAAAGTTCCCTAACTATTTAAATCTCAGCAACTCTTAGGGGGCAATGCTCATCTCTTGTCAGAGGAAGCTCTTTCCCTGCATGGGGTGCATAATTTTATCATTAAAGTCCCAGGAGCTAGGCCTCTGGGTTAGATTCCAAATAATAGAATTTTTCGTGAAGCTTGAACCCTGTTACAAGCTGGACTGGAGTAAGGAAACAGTGAACTTTACACCTCTCCCCTTCAAATCTTCAGTACAGAGGCTTCCTTGTGGTTGGCACTTCACTTTGGGGTGTTCCATCAATGGGTCTTGGTTTCTGAGAGAGTCCGTCTCTCTTCGGTCCCTGGAATCTCAGAGCATCTCTATCAGGCCTGTATTTTTTTCAGTCCAGAGACCATTTAGTTCGATACCCCGGGCCTGTATCTCACTAATGAGCATTTGGGATACAGGGCTTCCAATCTCTCTGCAATAGCTATGAGTTGTGATCTCTAGCTGGCTTCTTTGGAGGTGTCTTAGCCACTCATCCATCTGTTGGGCAAAGACAAAACTCTGGCAGGGACACCACAAGTGGTCCCTTTGGCAGATCCTCTAAGCCGCAATAGTCAGGGCCACCACAAGTGAGCCCTCAGCACACAGGTCCTAGCCACATCATTCAGGGGAAAGGTCAGGTCTAGATCTGAATTTTCACCTCAGCCCGAGCCTCCAGTTTTTTTCCTTTTTTCCTGTTGCAGGCCCCAGCTCGGGGTTCTGTCCAACGGTTTTCTTACCTCAAGACTGGCCTGAAATTTTCTCTCCTTATATCCCTCGTTTCCTAAGTACCTCTCTAGTTAAGGTATCAGCCACCACGATCCTGGTGGCTCTGGACAACCTTGGTACTTTCTGAAAAATCAGGAGTAGTGTTTTTCTCAGCTCCCCAGTCTTTTCTTCTCAAGGCCTGGTTCCTAAGAGGCTAGATCTCTTAGAGTCCCCGTATCGAAACAAGGCCTGGAATGTCTATATAAAAAAAAACACATAGTTTTAGTATCACAAAAACCACAGTTTTTCTAGGGGAAGTGGCTTTTCCTCTGGATACAAGGACAAGAGCCTAGAGTTTTTCAATCCTCTCGTGACTGGATTATTTTGTTCATTTCTAGGCATTACAGTCTTGGACTTTGAACTAGTTTGGTCTTTGTGACTTGTTTTCTGTAAAAGTATAAAGGTTTTTATTTTCCTTCCAACAGTGGGACAGTAGGTCTCTTTTCTTTGGGAGTACACCTAACGGTTACTCGGATTCTTTTTCCATCAGGCAAGAGAAATCTTGTCTTTTCTCAGACCATTTCAAAGAATTCCGAAAAGGGCCATCTTCACTTCCAGACCCTTCTAGGGAGCGGAGTTTTTTCCCATGGTACACAAACCTCTAAATTCGGTTTCATGGGGTGTCCCTTTGAATCTGTGGAAATTCTGTCCTGAAGCGAGTAACATCAAAGACAATTTTTCTGCTTGTTTTCCTCTGTCAGACATTTTTCAGAGTTTCAGGTTGTTCTCTTAGGCCTTGTCCTCTCAGTGTCTTTATGAACAATTTAGTCTTCTGGACGGATAGAAAATCTTTTTTCCAAGTGTTCTACCATTTCCTTCATCAGTCGTTTTTCTCTGCCTATACTGCTCTCAGGCAAGTCCTCTCTAGGCTATCCTAACCTGCTTGGATGGGGCATGAATTAGTCCTGCCGATCTGCGTCAGCAGTCCTAGCAGTTCAGGTTCTGTCATTATCATACTTTCCTTTCCTGCATTTTTGCAGAAAAGGAGAAACCAGTGACCAAAAGTATTTTCCAATGGGACTGTTTTCCCATATTTCGGGTCTGCTTCAGTAAAGCTGACATTCAGCCCTTCTCATGCTTAGGGCCTACTTACTGGAGACCAGCTGCCTCCTAGGCAGCATTCAAGGCTATATCCTCACCAGAAGTGTGCAGACCATTTATTTGAAATTTGCTTTTCACGTTCAATAAGATCTTTCAAACAACATGAAGTCTTGCTATATTATGACATACGCAGTGAGTCCCAACCTTCGAACTGCTCCGGAGGTGAGAGAGTTAACTTTCCATGCCAGGCATGGAAAGCTGAGCTTGAGCTCGGTTGAAAACTCTGTCTGTTGTTCTTCAAACTCAAACTGTCAGATTCTTTACTCCGCCTCACTGAGCAGTCGCTCCGGAGATTTCTCCTTCTGCTCGATTCATTTTGTCGGTTAAAGTATTATTTTCTCAGTTTTTTGACCGAATTTAAACCGCAACCGGTCGGTTCAAGCTCTGTCTGTGGTATTTGTGAGTACTAGATAGGTTTTACATTTATTTCTTCTGTGTGGAACTTGTAAACGGTTTATCGGTTCGGTTTGAACCGATCAGGTTGTTTAAAATACATTAATCTGTCCTTTAGAGTGTGGTTACCGGTTCTTATCGGTTCTAAAAAAAATGGATTTTATTACGTTTTTTTCCACGACCCGTGACACGATTGGAAACCGATAAGAGGGTCTTACCTGGCAGATTGCCATAAACGGGTAAGTTTGGTTAGGCTGGCATTATGTGTGAGAAACCCAAAAGAAAAACAGGGCCCACTGGGTTTCAACACTGCAGTGTCTGTGGGGACGTCTTTGCTAAGGCTGACCCCCACACCACAGGTGTTTATTGTCTGGGGATTGATCACCTCAATGCAGACTGCCAGATTTGCAAAAATTTTCCTGCAGCTACCCTGGAAAAGAGAGTTAGTAGGCTCAGGGAAAGGGAGGCCAAAAAGTCCGCTGAACCGGATGGCCAGCCCGGTTCGGTTCCAACTGAACTGGAGGGAGTGCCCTCTGACCAGGGCGAGACTTCCTCGGGCAACAGGAGAGCCGATTCGGAGGAGTCGGTTCCAGCAAAAAGGACTAGGAAATCAGCTGGTGTGGAGCCAAAACTTCCCTCTCCAACCGCTAAAGAAATAGCCAAAGCGATTAAAATTGTCCAGTCGCTTTCCCCGGTTCCGACCGAACCGGCACCATCAGGTAAGTGTACGGTTCGGCCAGTTCCACCGGTTCAAGAGTATGATTTAGAGGAATTTTATGAACCGGAGGAGGGGGAAGAGGTATATGAGGAGAGTGAATGTGGATTTGAAAGTCTGGATGTGCCCATTGAACCGGACATCTCCCCAGACAGACCTTCAGGAGTGTCTCCTCCTAGGCTTTCTGAGTCCCCTTCTCATTTAATGTTTTATAAAAAAGTGGCTGAAACCCTCCAGCTCCCTATGGAGGAAGCTGCGGATGATCAAGAGGAGCCTATGTGGAAATGATGGATATCCCAGAGTCTAGGAGACTGTCTATTCCTTTGCATAAATCCTTTGGGAAACAGACAGTAAAAATTCTAAAAACTCCTCACACTATACCTCCTGTGGATAAGAGAATGGACAAGAGGTACACATTGTCAGGCTCTGATACGGAGTTCCTTACACAACAATGCAGCCATGTTGGGGTAGTGCAGGCTGCAGCCTGTGACAAGGCAAATATTCCCTTGGCTTCACACCCCCCCTGACAAGGACTCCAGGAGGATTGATGCCATGTCAAAGAAACAGTACATGGCAGCGTCCTTGGGACTCAGACAGGCAAATTATATGGCTTATGTTGCTAGATACCAGAAATCCAGATGGGTTGCTGTTATGGCTCTAGCAAAACAGGTCCCTAGCCAGCTTGCCAAGGAGCTGGAGCAGGTGCTGCTGATGGTATTGAGGCATCTAAGGTGCAATTCCATGCTGCAGTGGACTCTAATGATGTGTCGTCCAGAGTCATGGCTACATTTGTGGCAGCTTAGCAGAATGCTTGGCTCAGATGTACTAGCCTGTCACAGGATACCCAGACTAAGGCCATGGATTTTTCCTGTTGTGGGTAATTCTCTGTTTGGGGAGCAGACAGAGAACTACATGAAGAAAATGGATGAGTATGGGACCACCTATAGGAGTGCACAGGCCAAGGAAGCAGGCCACTCCTCAAGGCAGCCTTCCAGGGGCAGGGGCAGGCCTTTTCATGGCCTTTTACCAAGTCCAGGCCTCCTCTTCTTCGCCCAGAGGGGTTCTTTAGAGGAGGCAGGCGGGGTACAAGCAGGCCTGCTTCCACCCTCAGCCTAAAGCCCCTGCCAAGCAGGCACCCTGATGGGGTGGCCAGGCCGATTCTCAACTACCTGTGAGGGGCAGGCTGGCTTACTTTGTCCAGGACTGGAAGTCTCTGACATCAGACAAGTGGGTCCTGGAAGTAGTAAGCCAGGGACTGGTTCTCAGCTTCAAAAATTTCCAAGATGAGAACCAGATCCTTTCCACCTACAAATCCACCAGAGGCACTTGCCCTAGGGCAGAAGTCTCTTCCCTCCTGGCTCTCAGAGCCGTGGAAGGGTTCCACCCTACACCAGGGCAAGGTTGTACTCAGGTACTTCCTTACCCCAAAAGACAGGAGACTGGCGGCCCATCCTGGATCTCAGATACTTAAACAAGCACGTTTAAAACCAAAATTCAAAATGGTGACTCTGGGAATTATTCTACCCTCTCTAAGGCCAGGGGACTGGCTAGCGTCCCTGGACCTCAAGGATGCCTACTTCCATATTCTCATCAGAAGCTCCCATCGAAAGTACCTCAGGTTCGTGCTGCCCTCAAGCCATTACCAGTTCAGAGCAATGCCCTTTGGCCTCACCTCTGCTCCAAGGGTATTCACAAAATGCCTGGCAATAGCAGTTGCCTACCTAAGAAGGCAAAAAATTGCCATCTTCCTTTACCAGGACGACTGGCTCATAGTAGGCCAGTCTCCAGATCAAGTCAAGTTACATCTTCAGATAACTCAGCAACTGCTTACCTCTCTAGGTTTCCTTCTGAATCTTCCAAAGTCAGTTCTAGAGCCCTTCAGCTCCTCACCTTCATAGGCCAGAGCTGAACACAGAGGAAGCCAGAGCCTTCCTTCCTTTGGACAGGGCAAGGACCCTGGTCTCTCTGGCCTCCTCATTCACCCTGCAGGTCTCTCAACCAGCAAGGCATTTTCTACAGCTCCTGGGGCACATGGCTGCTTTTACAGCAGTAGTGCAAGGAGCAAGATTTCAGATGAGGGACATCCAGTTCCATTTGAGAGCCTTTTGGTCTCAAAGAAAGGACCCTCTAACCAAGTTGATCCCAGTAACTCGAACCTGATCCAAGCCCTACAGTGGTGGCAGGATCAGAGCAATCTGAGACAAGGGTTCCCTTTGTCACTCAGTCTCACTCTTTAATCCTTACTACAGATGCATCCCTCTTGGGGTGGGGAGCTCACATGGGCGACCTCACTGCCAGGATTGTGGTCCCCTCAGGAATCTCTGCTCCACATCAACCTGTTGGAGCTCAGAGCAGTTTTTCTAGCACTTCAAGCTTTTTCCAAATCTGTTCAGAACAAAGTTATACAGGTCAGAACAGACAACACCACAATGTGGTACATCAACAAGCAAGGAGGCACTCGGTCTACGGCCTTGTGCACCGAAGTACTGAAGTTGTGGTCTCTGGCTTACTCCCTGAACACCTCCCTTACGGCAGTTCACCTCCCAGGCAAAGACAATGTCCTGGCAGATGCTCACAGCAGGATTTCCCAGGGCCATCACGAATGGTCACTGGATACCCTGGTCCTGGAGGTAGTATTTGCCAGATGGGGCACCCCGCAGATAGATCTTTTTGCAGCCCCAGACACTCACCAACTTCCCCTTTTTTGCTGCAGGCCCCCAGTGTTGGGCTCAGTCCCTCTGGATGCCTTAGTTCTCAATTGGGATGGGAAGTTTCTCTATGCTTTCCCCCTTCCCTCTCCTGTTCAAAGTGTTAGTCAAAATCAGATCTCAATCCTGCAAAGTGATTCTGATTGCTCCAGATTGGGTCAGACAACCTTGGTATCCACTCCTACTGTCCTTAGCAGTCCATCTTCCCCTGTGTCTTCCCAGCAATCACAATCTGTTAACCTGTGCTCAGGGAAGGGTTTGGTACCCGAACCTCAAATCTCTCAATCTCAAGGCCTGGCTCTTGAAGAGTTAGAGTTTGCTGATCTACACCTCTCCCAAGGTGTAATGGATATATTGAAGGCTTCTAGGAAGCCTTCCACCAGAAACTACTTACAATTCTAAATGGAAGAGGTTTTCCATATGGTGCTCTGGGAAGCATATTTCCCAGAATCTGCTGATTTACCCACAGTCCTGGATTATATGGTCCATTTAAACACTTTGGGGCTGAGACCAGCTACCCTAAAGGTGCATTTGGCAGCTGTGTCTGCTTTTATTTCAGCAGGTAAACCCTCTTCTCTTTCAGCTCATCCTGTAGTCTCTAAGTTTTTAAGGGATTGCTTCACCAACCCTCCATTCAGGGACCCTACCCTGCCTGGGATCTTAATGTTTGCATTGCTCAGCTTATGCAACCTCCTTTGAGCCCTTGTCTTCAGCAGAGCTTAAGTATTTGACTTGGGAGACTGTGTTTCTGGTAGCCATCACTTCTGCCAGGCATAAAGTGAATTACAAGCTTTGTCAGTGGAGCCTAATTTTATCTCCTTTCATAGAGATAAGGTGGTCCTCAGGACTAACAGGAAGTTCTTGCCTAAGGTGGTTTCAGATTTCCACCTTAATCAATCTATATCTCTTCCAGTGTACTTCACTGACCATTCCTCCTCTGGCGAGAGGAGGCTGCACAACAGATGTGAAGAGAGCCCTTAGTTACTACATTGAGCGTGCCGAGGGTCACAGGTTTGACTCCCTCAACTGTTCCTCACTTATGGTGAGGTTGGTGAAAACCTGCCACTAAAGATCCATTGCCAGGTGGATTGTCTCTTGTATCCAATTCTGTTATGAAAAGCTGGGTGAGGTTCCTCCCTCAGGCCTGAGGGCTCACTCTACCAGAGGTATAGCTGCTTTCCTGGCTGCTGCCAGGGACATCCCATTCAGAGATTTGTCAAGCAGCTACCTGGAGAGCAGTTCACACTTTACCAAGCATTACTCCCTGGACATCCAGGCTAGGAGTGATGCTCGGTTTTAACACAACTGTGCTTCAGAGCCTATTTCTAAGTAGGTTCTGTCCCTCCTCCATGGAGGTACTGCTGTGTAGTCTGCATATGTCATAATATAGCAAGACTTCATGTTGTTTGAAAAAAAATTACTCACCTTAGTAATGTTGTTTCTTCTAATGAGTCTTGCTATATTATGACCTCCCTTGCCCCTCTCAGAACCTCTGTTTTTTGGGATGTGGGTGGGCAGTGCAGTGTTAGCACTTAGTAGATGCCCACCTTATTTTCACCCTCCTTTTTGGGGTGACTGGGTGGTGTGTTTTCATTTTTGAGTCTCCTGACTTGAGTCTTTGTTTTGGGACCAAAAATGTGTTCTTATATCTAGTAGCCAGTTGGCTGAGTGTAGGTTTACAGCTTCCACACAGGACCTTAGTGAGTTTAGCTCGTAAAGATCTGACAGTTTGAGTTTGAAGAACAACAGACAGAGTTTTCAACCAAGCTCGAGCTCAGCGTTCCATGCCTGGCATGGAAAGTTAACTCTTTCACCTCCGGAGCAGTTCGAAGGTTGGGACTTACTGCATATGTCATAATATAGCAAGACTCCATTAGAAGAAACAACATTACTAAGGTGAGTAATTTTTTCTTCTTGGATGTGTAGTCTGATAGGATGCCAGTTTTGGCAGGATGGTACTTCAGAGCCTCTTCTTAAAATAGGTTTCTGTGCCCTCCTCCCAACTACACTGCTTTGAAGTCTGCTTCTGTCAATAGATGCTAAAGAATTCCTGGGGTGAGAAGAAACAATTACTCACCGGAGTAATATTACTTCTTCCAGGGTGTTCTTTAGCATTATTGACACTTCCACCCTTCTTCCCCTGGAAACCTTATCTAAAGGCTCTGTTAGGGGATTTAGCCAAATTTGACGACTGTCATTCGTTCATGTGATTTAAAAAAAAAAAATTCATAATGGTGGGTTAGAATATATAGTGGGTTATTGCTAACAGTTTTTTTGCGCCTAGTGGGCACAGTTTTTGCTCTTTTTCAGCTTCGAAATGTGTTCTGAGGTCCTTCAGGCTGACTACAGGCAGCACTGTACTCTAACTGTATCCTGATTGGCCAATGCCTTCCTCATTTGCATTGGCTCCTCCTCTCCGGGGCAGCTGAACCCAGTTGGCATACTGCTTCTGTCAATAATGCTAAAGAATACCCTGGAAGAAGTAATATTACTTTGGTGAGTAATTGTTTCTTAAAAGTCAAGCCATGAGAGTGGGATGCGCAGACTGTCGTGCATGTCCAGTGTCGTGGCTTGACTTTTAAATGTGGATGTACCCTTGATACCCCTCTTGGTTCCAAAAATGGAGCATAACAGTAAGTTCTGGTTGCTTTACATTACAAAGTTCAGCGTCTGTCTCATGGGGGGCCAAACTGAAAAAATTCACAGACAAGCCTGCTGGCATTTGTGATAAGGTTGAATAAGACCTTGTCTCATTTGCTATGCAGAAAGGGTTTACATGCAAGGGTCTGTTCTGTCCTCTTCTTTTCTGTCTCTTGTCTGTCTGGTTGCATAACCAAATTTTCTTGTGAGACCTAGGAAGTGATCACTCGGACAGTTTTGCAATTCTCTGCCTTTCGCCTTCTCTCTGCCTTCCCTTGCTCTTTCTGTCTTTTCTCCCCCCCCCCATATCTGCAGATATAAAAATATATGTGAATCTATGTGGAAATGTCAGTGATACTGGGATCCCTTTGTTTAAATATGTATGTAGTTTTACTGTTGAAATTATTGCAAAAATCAATTTGGAACTCAAGGGGTTAACCTGAAATGCAGCTTTTAAGCCTTTTATAGAGATGTAAATAAGAGGTCAGTTCTGGATCACTGTGTTCTTTTTGCTGCACCTGCATTGGAACCTTACAAGAAAATTGTGTGAGAAGCATACTGTTTTCTTAATGAGTTTCCCCGGGCACAGACTTATAAAAAGAGCAGCAATGCTTGTGCAAGGGAGAGACAGAGACTAAGATTGGAAATTGAGAAGGAAAATGCAGAAGGACGACTCTGCTTTCTATGTTTGTACTGCCATTGTAAATAGCTATATAGAACAATTTTTAGTTTTATTTTGCTGTTAATAATAAAACGCTATTTGCGAATTTTACAACTGCTCCAGGTTTTTCTATGCTTCAAACAACATGAAGTCTTGCTGTAGTCTGACAATTGCAGTTAGGCCCTGCCTTTCAACTGCCCCGGAGAACATAGGGTTAACTTTTCTATGCATGGCATAGAATGTTCATCTCGAGCTCAGTTGAAGCCTCTGCCTGTTGTTATTCGAACTGCAACTGTCAGATTCTTTACTTCGCCTCACTGAACAGTCGCTCCGGAGATTTCTCCTGCTGCTCGGTTCAAAGTCGGTTGAAGTGTCGCTTTTCGGTCGGTTTTCTTCCGAAATTGTTGTTTCCGCTAGTTGGTTCAAGTCTCTGTCTGTGGTACCATGAGTACTAGATAGGTTTTGTTCTGTTTTCTGTGTGGAACTTGTAAACTTGTGGATCAGTTCAGCTGAACCGGTCATTTTGAGGTAAACTTTGTACTTTACTTTAGTGTGTGATTACCGGTCCGTATCGATTCTAAAAAAAAAAAAAAAAAAGGGTTTTAGTACATTTTTTTCCAAGACCCGTGACACAGTCAGGGGGTAGGGGAGTCTTGCCTGGCAGATTGCCGAAAAAAGGGTAAGTTTGGTTAGGTTGGCCATGTCTGAGAAACCCAAGAAAAAAACCGGGCCCACTGGGTTTCAACACTGCAGTGTGTGGGGGGAGGTCTTTGCTAACTGATCCCCACACCACCTGTGTTTATTGTCGGGGGTTTGACCACCTCGATTCAGACTGCCAAATTTGCAAAAAGTTTCCCAAATCTACCCTGGAAAAGAGATTAGGTAGACTGAGGGAAAGGGAGGCTGAGATGTCTGCTGACCCGGATGGCCAGCCCGGTTCGGTTCCGACTGAACCAGAAGGATTGCCCTCTGACCAGGGCGATACTTCTTTGGGCAAAAGGAGAGCCGATTCCGAGGAATCGGTTCCGACAAAAAGAAAAGACAAGTCGACCGGTTCGGATCCAGAATCTTGTACTCCGACCACCGATGAACTAGCCAAAGCGATTAGGATTACGGAATCGCTTCGATCGGTTCCGACTGAACCGGCACCATTCGGCAGGGGCTCGGTTCGGTCGGTTCCCCCGGTTCCGGATTATACGCTGGAAGAATTTTATGAACTGGAGTTTGAGGAGGAGGGAGAGTTTGAGGATGATTATGGAGATGGTGAAAGTCTGGATGTGCCTATTGACCCGGACATCTCCCCAGACAGACCTTCAGGTGTTTCTCCTCCTAGGCTTTCTGAGTCCCCTTCACATTACATGTTTTACAGAATGGTGGCCGATACCCTCCAGCTTCCTGTGGAGGAGGCAGTAGAGGATCAGGAAGAGCCTGACTATGTAGAGATGATGGACATCCCAGAGTCCAGGAAACTGTCTATTCCCCTCCACAAATCTTTTGGGAAACAGGCACAAAAAATTCTTAAGTCTCCCAATTCTATACCTCCTGTGGACAGAAGAATGAACAAGAGGTATACTCTTTCAGGCTCAGATCCGGAGTTCCTTTTTCAGCAATGCAGCCATGTTGGGGTTGTACAGGCTGCTACCTGTGATAAGGCAAACATTCCCTTGGCATCACACCCCCAGACAAGGACTCCAGGAAGATTGATGCCATGGCAAAGAAGCAGTACATGGCATCATCTTTATGACTCAGGCAGGCTAATTATATGGCCTATGCAGCCAGGTACCAGAAGTCCAGGTGTAACACTGTACTGGCACTGGCTAAACAGGCTCCTACCCAGCTTGCCAAGGAGATGGAGCAGGTGGCTGCAGATGGGATTAAGTCATCGAAAGTTCAGTTTCATGCTACTGTAGACTCCAATGATGTATCATCGAGAGTCATGGCTACATCTGTGGCTCTTCGGAGAATGGCTTGGCTCAGATGTACTAGCCTCTCACTGGATACCCAGGCTAAGGCCATGGATTTTCCTGTAGTGGGTAATTCTGTGTTTGGGGAGCAGACAGAATTACACGAAGAAAATGGATGAATACATGACCACCTACAGGAGTGCTCAGGCCAAAAAAAGGCAAGCAACTCCTCAAAGGCAGCAGTCCAGGGGCAGGGGCAGGCCTTTTTACCAAGCACATGCCTCTTCTTCTTCTTCTTTTTCGCAGAGGGGGTTCTTTAGAAGGAGAGGCAGAAGGGGGATGAGCAGGCCTGCATCCACCCCTCAGCCTAAAGCCCCTGCCAAGCAGACACCCTGATGGGTCTGCCCGGGTTGATTCTCCTGTACCAGTAAGGGGCAGGCTGGCTTACTTTGTCCATGACTGGATGTCTCTTACATCAGACAAGTGGGTCCTGAAAGTAGTAAGCCAGGGTCTGGTTCTCAGCTTCAAAAAATTTCCCAAGCTGAGAGCCAGATCTTTTCCACCTGCAAATCTCTCAGAGACCCTTGCCCTAGAGGCAGAGGTTTCTTCTCTCCTAGCTGTCAGAGCTATAGAGAGTTCCTACCCTACACTGGGGCAAAGGATTGTACTCCAGGTACTTCCTAACCCCCCAAAAAGACAGGAGAGTGGCGACCCATCCTGGACCTAAGATATCTGAACAAACATCTTAAAGCCAAAGTTCAGAATGATAACTCTGGGAATTATCTTCCCCTCTCTCAGGCCAGGAGACTGGCTAGCCTCCCTGGACCTCAAAGATGCCTACTTTCACATTCCCATCAGGTGCTCCCACAGAAAGTACCTCAGGTTCAAGTTGCCCTTAGGCCACTATCAGTTCAGAGCAATGCCCTTCGGCATAACATCAGCTCCAAGGGTCTTCACAAAGTGCCTGGCAGTAGTTGTTGCCTTCCTAAGAAGACAAAAGATTTCCATTTTCCCATACTTGGACGACTTGCTTATAGTAGGCCAGTCTCCAGACCAAGTCAAGTCACACCTGCAAGTGACCCAGCAAGTGCTCACTTTAGGATTTCTTCTCAACCTACCAAAGTCAGTTCTCGAACCAGTGCAGCTCCTCACTTTCATAGGGGCAGAGCTGGATACGGTGAAAGCAAGATCCTTCCTTCCCCTGGAAAGGGCAAGGACCCTCATGGAACAGGCCTCTTCATTCAGCCTTCAGGTGTCTCAACCAGCAAGGCATTTCCTTCAGCTGCTGGGCCACATGGCAGCTTCTACAGCAGTGGTCCAGGGCGCAAGATTCCAAATGAGGGACATTCAGTTCCACTTAAGAGCTTTTTGGTCCCAAAGAAAGGATTCTCTTACCAAACTAATTCCAGTGACTCGAACCCTGATCCAAGCCTTGCAATGGTGGCAGGATCAGGACAATTTGAGACAAGGTGTTCCATTTGTCACTCAGTCTCATTCACTGGTCCTCACCACAGATGCTTCCCTGCTGGGCTGGGGAGCCCATTTGGGGGAACTTACCACCCAGGGACTGTGGTCTCCTCAGGAATCTCTGCTTGACATCAACCTCTTGGAACTCAGAGCAGTGTTTCTGGCACTGCAAGTTTTTTCCAAATCTGTACAGAACAAGGTGGTTCAGGTCAGAACAGACAACACCACCACCATGTGGTACATCAACAAGCAAGGAGGCACTCGGTCCACGGCCTTGTGCACAGAGGCAATGAAGTTGTGGTCCCTGGCCTATTCCCTGCAAACCTCTCTGATAGCAGTTCACCTCCCAGGGAGGGACAGTGTCCTAGCAGATGCACTGAGCAGAATATCCCAGGGCCATCACAAATGGGCCCTAGATCCTCTGGGGTTGAAAGTGATTTTCTCAAGATGGGGCACTCCAGAGATAGATCTTTTTGCAGCCCCAGACAATCACCAACTTCCTCTTTTTTGTTGCAGACCCCCCCGTCTTGGGCTCAGTCCCCCTGGATGCTCTGATCCAGAACTAGGAAGGGAAATTTCTGTATGCTTTTCCCCCCTTCCCTCTCCTGTTCAAAGTGCTGGTCAAGATAAGGTCACAACCATTTAAAGTGATTCTGATTGCTCCAAACTGGGCCAGGCAGCTATGGTATCCCTTGTTACTGTCCCTGGCAGTCCATCTTCCCCTGTCTCTTCCCAGGAATTGCAGCCTGTTAACATCCTCTCAGGGGAGGATTTGGTACCCGAATCTTCAGTCTGTCAATCTCAAGGCTTGGCTCTTGAAGAGTTAGAGTTTGCAGATCTGCATCTTTCCCAAGGGGTTCTGGACATTCTTAAGGCTTTTCGAAAGCCTTCCACCAGAAAGACATACAACTCCAAATGGAAAAAGATTCAGCATTTGGTGTTCTAAGAAAAATATTTCCCCAGACTCTGCTGAATTGCCCATGGTTCTGGATTATATGGTCCATCTTAATGGCCTAGGTCTCAGACCAGCTACTGTCAAGGTACACTTGGCAGCTGTTTCTGCTTTCTTGTCACTAGGCAAGCCTTCCTCTCTATCATCCCATCCTGTGTTTTGTAAGTTTTTCAAGGGATTGCTTCACACCAATCCCCCCTTTAGGGATCCTGCTCCTGCTTGGGATCTTAATGTTTGCATTGCTCAGCTTATGCAACCCCCTTTAGAGCTTTTTTTCTCAACAGAGCTTAAGTACGTGACTTGGAAAACTGTGTTTCTGGTAGCCATTACTTCTGCCAGACATACAGTATCAGTGAATTGCAGGTCTTGTCAGTGGAATCTGATTTCATTTCTTTTCACAGAGATAAAGTGGTCCTTAGAACTAACAGAAAGTTCTTGCCTAAAGTGGTTTCAGATTTCCACCTCAGTTAGTCTGCATCTCTCCGTTTTCTTCACTGATCATTCTTCCTCGGGAGAGAGGAGGCTACACAGTTTGGATGTTAAAAGAGCCCTTGGGTACTATATAGAGTGTACCAAGGGTCACAGGTTTGAATCCCTCCAGTTGTTCCTCACTTATGGAGAAGTTGGGAAGGGCAAACCTGCCACTAAGAGATCTGTTGCCAGGTGGATTGTTTCTTGTATTCAATTCTGCTATGAAAAACTGGGTAGAATTCCACCCTCATGCCTGAGGGCTCATTACACTAGAGGTACAGCTGCTTCCCTGGCTGCTGCCAAGGATATCCCTCTCTTAGAAATTTTGTCAAGCAGCCACCTGGAAAACAGTCCATACTTTTACCAAGCATTACTCTCTGGATATCCAGGCTAGGAGTGATGCTTGGTTTGGCACAGCAGTACTTCAGAGCCTGTTTCCAAAGTAGGTTCTGTCCCTCCTCCATGGAGGTACTGCTTAGTAGTCTGCAATTGTCAGAATACAGCAAGACTTCATGTTGTTTGAAGAAAAAATTACTCACCTTAGTAATTATGTTTCTTCTAGTGGAGTCTTACTGTATTCTGACCTCCCCCCGCCTCCCCTCTCAGAACCTAGATTTTGGGATGTGGGTGGGCAGGAGTAGTGTTGGCACCCTAGGGGTGCCCCTTTTGCACCCTTTTTATTCTTTGGGTGGAATGTTGTTTCATTTGATGGTTTTTTTGTTTTTGGGTTTCCTGACTTGAGTCTCCCTTTGAGAACCAAAAACATTATATTTTTGCCAGTTGGCTAGTTAAAAATTTTACAGTTCCGCACAGAACACCTAGTGAGTTTTTGCTCATAAAGATCTGACAGTTGCAGTTGGAATAACAACAGGCAGAGGCTTCAACCAAGCTCGAGATGAACATTCTCTGTCATGCATAGAAAAGTTAACCCTATGTTCTCCGTGGCAGTTGAAAGGCAGGACCTAACTGCAATTGTCAGAACACAGCAAGACTCCACTAGAAGAAACATAATTACTAAGGTGAGTAATTCTTTCTTCCTGGCCTGTACCTCGATGACAGATGGTTTTAGAAGTGGGATTTACGCCGTGCATACTCTAAGCCAGAAGTTTTGTGCATTGGTACTAGACCTGGTACCAGGGAAGCAGAGAAGAGAAGAGATGCAGCAACAGGAGCAGCAAAGAAGAGAAGAGATGCAGCGATAGATGGATGCCTTGCAAGCTATCAAAGCTGGAAGAGCTCGCACTGGTCCAGCAGAGCAACAAGACACAAACAACTTAAAATACATTATACTTACAAAGTTGTATCCCTCAAATGATTTCAAAGCATACCTGACAACTTTTAAAAGGGTTGCTGCAGCTTGCCAGTGGCCAAAGCAGCAGTGGGCAATCAGACTGGTACCTTATCTGACATCATGGCTCAACTCTCTTGGCAGCGACATAGTGACCGCTCTAACACTCGGCCTCTTCAAGTCCAAGCTGCGCCTCTCACTGCTTGTTTCCTGCGATTGCCCATCTTAACATTTCCACCGTTCCAGCTGCACATGCCCCAGCACCCAGCACTTATAATCAGTCTTTGCACCCCTAGCACCTTACCTGTCATATTCCCTCAACAAGGCCCCCTGGCTGCACGATCTTCCACCCTCGCCCACCTCCCCGTGATCTCCACCCTGCCCTGCCCCAACAACCTCCTGTACTCTCCTTACCCCTGCACCTCCTAACCCCTTGATCTTCTACCTCACTTCTCCCCACCGACCCCCTCCTCCTTGTCTTGCTCATAGCTCAAGTCTTTGTACTGGTTATTACATGTCTGTAAGTCAGTGACTATATGTTTATAACTAAAAATCATGACTGTTGCACACGCTGACGTGGAACCTTTGTAAAAGAGCCTTGGCGCAAAGGCATTGATTGAAATAAATAAATAAATAAAAAAGGAAAAAAACTTGCTTACAGCAGTATGAATAATGCACAGTCAGAAAACTATGACCTGGTGAAAAGCGAAATCCTGAAAAGGTATGACATCTCAGGAGTGACATACAGGCAGAGATTTCAGTCTCTGAAGTACACCTCAGTTGACAGTCCTCAAGAAGCCTTCACCTGAATCTGAGAACTCCTCATGAAATGGCTACAACCAGAGGGCAGAACACTCTCACAGATCATCGACACATTTGCAGTGGAGCAGTTCATCAACATCCTGCCTATAGGTGTACAGCTTTGGGTAAAAGAACACTGACCTGAAAGTGGGGAAAAGGCCGTTTCTTTGGCCGAAGACTACCAAATGGCCAGACAGATGCCACAGCAGCGAGATAGCAGCCAAGCATCGGTAAGATATTCTTTTTCCCATTTAAACTCCAAGTACGTTAAGAACTCTGGTGGGGGTAACAAATTTGCGCCCAAAGACTTTGCCATAACTATAATAAGCCAGGTCATACTGCAAGAAATTGCCGTAGTAAGAAGAGTGGCACTGGAGCAGATTTGTCCTCAACAAATTGCAGCAAGTACTTAACAAATGTGAAGGTGGGAGATAAGACTGTGAAGGGACTTATAGATTCGGGAAGCAGACAGACCCTAGTGCATATTGAAGTGATGGGAAAACAGTGTCCAAAAGGACCAGGAACTGGTGTCATCTGCATCCATGGGGACACTGGATACTATCCCACCAGCCAAGTGACTCTCACTACTAATGGGTGTCATAGAATCATATCATAGGATCATAGACGCTTGATGGCAGCAAAGGACCATACTGGCCCATCTAGTCTGCCCTTTTTTCCACCCTACACCTCCCCCTCCCTGCCAGCCACCACCCTCCACCCGATACTCTGTCCCATATGCTTGTCCCATGGCATCTTAAATTCTTCCACTGATTTAGCTCCCACCACTCCGTCTGGTAGTCTGTTCCAGGGCTCCACCACCCTCTTCGTGAAAAAACGCCCTCTCACGTTGCCCCTGTATCTTTTTCCTTCCAGTCTGAGGCTGTGCCCTCTAGTTTTAACCCCCTTCTTCCTCTTAAGTAAACCATCTTTTCCACTTTATTGAGCCCCTTTACATAGTTAAAAGTTTCAATCATGTCTCCTCTTTCCCTCCTTGTCTCCAGCATGTACAGATCCAGCTCCTTACACCTGTGCTCGTATGACTTTACCTGCATACCCTGCACCATCTTGGATGCCGTTCTCTGAACCCTCTCTAATACATCTATATGTTTTGTGGAGATGTGGCCTCCAGAACTGAACCCCATACTCCAGGTGTGGCCGCACCATGGCTTTGTAAAGGGGCATTATTACCTCCCTCTTTCTGCTAGTAATGCCCCTGCCTGTGGATGCCAACATTCCATTGGCCTTTCCCACCGACCTGCTACATTGGATTCCTACTGTAAGTGTCCCATCAAATGAAAGTTGGGGTAGTACCTAAGTTACATGTACCTGTGATTATTGGAAATTACTTTCCAGGATTTACTGAGTTAATCAAAGAGGGAGTAAATCCTGATGTTTCAGCAGCAGTGGTGACAAGAGCTCAGGCAAAGAAAATTTCAGGTGGCGGGGACCATTCCTTTCGCTGATTTTGATTCGGACTTGTTTGAGCACAGCTCCAAGATCCAGAAGTCCAAGAAAGAAGATGCCTGAAACAACAGTGGCAATAAAAGACTGATGGACATAAGGGGTTAAAATATGAACATGCTGAAGCTAAACTGGTAACTGATTGTGATTTTGTTTCAGAGCAAACTAAAGATGTTTCTCTCCAGGGTTATTTTAAGCAGCTGGGGGTAAAACCAAAACAGGGTGAACCTATGTTTAAAAAATATAATGGGGTACTGTACAGCGTTTGGGTTAAACCTCAGATATGGGAACAGATAGAATAATTAGTTATACCACAAAAGTCTAGAACTGAGTTGTTACAGATAGCCCGTGATAGTCTATGGCTGGTCACTCAGGGAGGGATCACACCCTTGCCAGATTACTGTACAGATTTTACTGGCCTGGAATTCATGAAGATGTTGCTACCTATTGCAGTTCTTGTGCTGAATGTCAGAAAGTAGCCCTAGTGACGAAAAAAGACAAGGTGGCCTTGGTGCCCCTAACTTAATAGATGTGCCTTTTGAGAGAATTGCAATGGATGTGATTGGCCCCTTAGACAAAAGTAAAAGGGTAATCGATTCATTTGGTAATATGTGACTATGCTACTTGATACCCAGTGGCAGTTCCAATGCATACTGTCACAGCTCCAAAAGTGGCAGTAGAGCATGCCAACATTTTCAGCAGTTTGGGCATACCTAAAGAGATTATTACTGATCAAGGTAGTAATTTTGGTGTTGCATTACTGAAGGAGCTGTACCCAGCTCTTAGGTATCACTGCAATTAGAACATCCCCTTATCGCCCTCAGACAGATGGTCTTGTTGAGCAGTTTAATCAAACTCTAAAACGCATGTTAAAAAGGTTTGTAAAAGGGAAAGGGAAGGACTGGGGCCAATACTTACCTTACCTGCTTTTTGCTTACAGAGAAGTGCCACAGGCATCAACATGTTTTCCCTATTTGAAGTGCTGTATGGTAGACAATCTAGAGGGCCACTAGATGTAATAAAAGAAACATGGGAAGATAACCCCCATTAGAAATAAATCTATTACATCTTATATGTGTGCCCTGAGAAAGAAGCTGGCAAAATATGTTGAAATTGCCCATAGAAATTAGGAAGAGGCCCAAAACCAGCAGAAGGTGTATTATGACCATGGTGCAAAAGAAAAAGTTTTTGAGCTAGGTGAAAAGGTCTTGCTGCTGCTGCCCACTGCAGAAAGTAAACTGTTAATGAAATGGCAAGGACCTTGTAAGGTTCTTAGACGTACTGGCACAGTTAACTATGAGACTGAGACCTCTGATAGGAAAAATCCTACTAAGATATACCATGCTAACCTGTTCAAGAAATAGGTTGAACAAAACACCAAAAGCTGTTTTGCTGGTTTACCAGAAACTGATAAAGAAGATGCTGATGTAGCTTATGATAGACTGGAACAAACTGTAACTGCTGATGCTGTAAAGGTGAATGTTTCCTTAACCTCCGAACAAACCACAGAAATTTATAACTTGCTAAAGGCATTTAACAGTACTTTTACCACAGTTCCAGGCCAAGCAAAATGGGTCGAGCACGCAATAGAGACAAGGAATGCCCGCCTTATTAGACAAAAGACATACAGTTTACCAGAGAGATTAAGAGCAGACGTGGTTAAGGAAATACGAAAATGAAAGCATTAACTGGCTCAGTGGTGCTGAGGGTTGAGGCACTGGATATCACACCTCACACCACGCCGGCATTCCGGGTTCAGGAACAAGCCCGAGCCGTCGGGGGTTGGCGGGGAGGGAGAGGATTGAGCGTCCGAGGGACAGCTCTCCTCCTCTTCCAGGAGGGAGGGGGTTTCACGATCGGCACTTGACTGGCCTCTGACGGAAGTCGGAGGCACGGCAAGTGCAGAGCATACAGCAAGGGATGGGGAGCAGTGACGTGATGCCATGATGTCAGGGTGCGTACCACTCCCCCAGAACAAGGGAAACTGCTTGCCAGGCCACAGGAAGATGGAACACTGGAGCAGATCCCTCATAGCTCACACCTGCCTGACCGTCCAGTTCCTGATGAGACCTGAATTGTTCGGGGTGTAGTAGCCCCACCTTGTCCTCCCCCGGGGGGGGAAGAAACGCGGCTCCATGGGGTGAACAGGAAGGTCCGGGTAAGGTGGCAGACTCCACTAGTGTTCCCAATGAAGTGGAGCTTGGAGAGGCAGGGCGGGTAAAGTACAATTTCAAAAAAAAAAAAAAAAATGAAAGAATTGGATATCATAGAAGAGTCGAGAAGTGCTTGGTCATTACCAGTGGTGATTGTAAACGAAAAAGAAAGGGGTGTAAGAATCTGCCTTGATTTTAGGAAACTTAATCAAGTGTCAGAATTTGACAGTTATCCAGTGCCGAGAATAGATAATATGGTAGACAGACTGGGAAGTGCCAAATATAGCAGTACCCTCGATCTCACCAAGGGTTACTGGCAAATCTCCTTAGCTAAAGAATCTAGAGACAAAACTGCATTTGCCGCTCCTTTACGATTCTGTCATTTCACCACCATGCCATTTGGTTTACATGGTGCACCCACTACATTCCCAGTGGTACATGAATGTAATTTTATCCCCTCACACTGGTTATTGTGCTGCATACCTGTATGATTCGTGGTGTACAGTCCAGACTGGAAGAGCCGCCTGGAACACCTACAGGCCATTATCCAAATGATCAAAAAGGCAGGTCTGACAATTAATCCTACCAAGTGTGTATTGGGCATGTAGGGAACTAGATATTTGGGCTATGTTTTGGGAAATGGAGAAGTCAAGCCAAAAGATAGAAGCTGTAGCTAACAGCCCTGTCCCCAAAAACCAAGAAATAAAGGTAATTTTTAGGGCTGGCTGGTTATCGTCGGAGATTTGTGCCCAGCTTTGCCGAGTTAGCTACTCCCCTCCCTGAATTCACAAAGAAACAATTCCCAAATAATATGAAATGGACCCCAGAGTGTGACGAGGCGTTTCAGACCATTAAGGCTGCATTATGTTCAGCCCCTGTTTTAAGAAGCCCAGACTTTGAGAAACAGTTTCTGTTGCAGACTGATGCATCAGAGGTACGCCTAGGTGCATTCTTGAGTCAGCATGTAGATGGGAAAGAACATCCTGTTCTGTTCATAAGTAGGACGTTGCACGACAGAGAAAAAAAGGTACTTCACAATTGAAAATGAATGCCTTGCAGCAAAGTGGACCATGGAGTCCCTTAAGTTTTATTTAGTAGGAGCTGACTTTGTACTTGTAACAGATCACAATTCTCTCTGTTGGTTTAACCAAATGAGGGATACAAGTTATAGAATCACACAGGGGTACCTAGCACTACAGCCATTTAAATTTAAAGTGATGCACAAATCTGGGAAAGAGAATGTCAGTACTGATTTTCTATCAAGATATGGATCAGGAATTGAGAATTCAGAAGGATGAAAACATGTGAGTTGAAACTTCTGTGTTTGCTATGCTGCATATGCTGCATATGCACTGAACTGTAAAGTTTATAAGCTAATGTCAGATGGGAATTTAGTAGAATGTTTTGGAAACCTGTTTTTGTAAAACAGGTTCCCTCTTGGAGGTGGGGTATGTGACAGGGTTGAATAAGGCCCTGTCCCATTTGTTATGCAGAAAGAGTTTAAATGCAAGGGTCTGTTCTGTCCTATTCTTTTCTGTCTCTTGTCTGGTTACGCAACCAAATTTTCTTTTTTTTTTATGCAGGTTTTTATTCCCTGAGCCCAGGCAGGGGCTTTGGCCCTCCAAAGGAGAGGCTGTCTCTCGGGTCCTGCCGCACTACACTTAGCCGACCCCAGAAATTCCCCCACTGCTTGACTTGCCCCCCGTGGCTGGGCCAGGAAGGTGGTGCCCTCTTCCCGGGGATCCATTCCAGAAGCCGGGGTTAGCGCAGTGGACCATCATGGAACCCTGCCAAGCTAATTTTTACTCCAGTTTTCATCCTGCCTCCTCCCCACTGACGTAAACCACATTGGAGTGCGCCTCCCAACCCGTATTGCCATCTAGTCACCACCAGAGGGCAATCAGCGAGTGGGACAATGTAGGCTCCTCCCCCGAGAGAGGAGAGCAGTCCTCCGGACACTCAATTCTCTCTCCCCCCACTGACACCTGGTGGCCTGGGGCTCGTTCCCGAATCTGGGTTGCCGGCGTGGCGTGAGGCCTCAATCCTCAGCGCTACCAGGCCGGCTCATCCAAATTTTCTTGTGAGACCTAGGAACTGATCAATTTGAAGGTTTTGCAGTTCTCTGCCTCTCGCTATCTCTCCTTCTCTTGCTGTTTCTCTCTCCCCCCCCCCACATATCTGCAGGTATAAAAATAAATGTGAATCTTTATGTGGAAATGTCACTGACACTGGGATCCCTTTGTTTAAAAATGTATTTAGTTGTACTGTTGAAATTATTACAAAAAGCTATTTGTAACTCAAGGGGTTAACCTGAAATGCAGTTTTTAAGCCTTTTGCAGAGATGTAAAAGAGGTCAGTTCTGGATCACTATGTTCTTTTTGCTGCACCTGCATCAAAAACTCCAAGAACACTGGAAACTTACAAGAACACTGTGTGAGAAGCATACTGTTTTCTTAACAAGTTTCCCAGGCACAGACTTATACCGTAAGACTCACAGACTTACCTGGCTTCTTCCTTAACTTCTCTACCCCCATCGGCTTTCTCGCTACGTCACTCAGATACTAGGCTATTCCAAATCCCTCTTATGCGCACCTCTATGGGTCAAGAAGGCTAAGTTACGTTACAAACTCTGGAATGACCCTTCCAGCAGATATCATATCCTCCAATCATAGACACCCTCAACACCCTCCTTCTCGAACATTTCCTCATGGTCTGCTCTTGCTCCCGGCCTACTCAATAGCAGGCCCAAACTTCTGTTGGCCTACTCTAGCATTTTATAACTAATTAAGCTCTGGCAAGGTACGCATGGTGCTCGCTCCTTTCTTCTCTCCTGCTCTAGTTCTGTAATCTGTAGCTGAGTAGATTTCATTACTATGTAATGGTTATTTCACTCTGTTGGTCTTAGTTTTGTATAGAAGTTACATGTCTGCCCTAGCTACCTACTGTATAGGCTCTCATACAGTGCCTCCTCAATTGTACAGAATTTATGTGCATTACTGTCCTTCCCCTATGTCCCCTTCCCTGTTCCCCCCAGGTCGCATCTGGAAATGAGTGGTTCTCCGGTCAGTATGCCTGCCTGGTTAAACTCTTAAATAAATAAATAAATAAATAAATAAATAAATAAAAAAGAGCAGCAATGCTTGTGCAAGGGAGAGACGGACTAAGAGACCAAGACTGGAAATTGAGAAGAAAAAGGCTCATTTCCAGGTACATTGTGAGGGGAAGAGGATTAGGAAGAAAAAAGTATATTCAACAGATACAGTCAATGTAAAAAAAAGTATTATACAGGTGTATGTGAATTACCAGTGTTATCAAGCACCAGTAAACAGGCTATATCTCCTCAGATATTCTGCTGCGCTGTGCATTACCTGAATTATTTTTTTTTCAACTTTATTTATTTATATACTTTTATAACCAAAATACATTCAAGACACATTCATAAATCTAATATAAATAGTTACAGAGGCAATTTCATAAACAGAATCATACAATTCCTTATCTGTTAGTAGATATCATCAGAGGTAGTGGTAATCTAAGCGATTATCCAACCATATATTGATGAGGACCAGTCCGCCTATATATGGCCTCAGATGATTATTGATCTTTTCTCTTTTCTTTTCCTCTCCTTCCAAAACCCATAGGCAAGAGGGACATCAATAGCTATGGAACAAAATCAGATCTTTCCCCTGCCATATATAAGACCCATCGCCTCCACAATAATTCAAATTGGGGCACTCTTTTATTCAAGGAGGCCGTCAGTGCCTCCATTCTGTATATGTTTATCATAATTTCCTGCCATTGGCTTATGGGGATAGGGAGGTGTGACTTCCAGCTCCTGGTTATAGCCTTCTGAGCGACTAAGAATGCTATTTTCAGAAATCTGGTGGTAAGTGGGTCCCTATGCCCCTCTGGTACTTCTAAAAACAAGAAACAAGTAGGTGAGATTATTATATCTGGTGTAAGAATTATTCCCAGGGCTTGTTGCAACTCCTGCAGGAAAGTGGACAATACCGGACAGCTCCATAGCATGTGGAGATATGTTGCCCATAACTGTCCACATCTCCTCCAACACTCTACCCTGTCCTCAGCTGAAGCCCATCTCCCCTTGAAGAGTCACCTGTCCAAGAAAACCCCCCAATCCCCTATAAAGTAGTACCCCATGTCCCCAAACCACCCCTTGAACCAGCTGTTGTCCCAAGGACCTTGGCGAGCGAAAGTACGTGATGAAAATTTTCCAGGCAAAATCTTGCCAGCTGATTGCTGCTAGGCCCCAGTGTACTGTAGAGCGGGCCCAATTCCAAACTTCCTCCTGAATTTGCCTCCTCAAGTCCCTCTCTTCTTATGGAGTCCATAGTGTCTCCTTTCCAAGCTAGCAAATCCCTGTACAGAATAGAAATCATGTGAGTATTGATAGGTGCTTTCTCTATGGCATTTTTTAAAGAAAAGGCAATTTGGGGGAGGTTCATCAGCCCCCCTGATTAAACTCTGATAAAAGCTTCCTTGTCAGGTTCCTAACTTGAAAGAATCTAAATCTATCCTGCCAGGGGATGCCATATCTGTGGACTAAAGCCTCAAAAGGGACAATCTCCCCTTCTTCCACAAAATGCCATATTAGATGCAGGCCTCTCGTCTTCCACTTCCTGAACCCACTATCCCAAATCCCTGGTGAGAAGGAATCCAGATATGGAATAGAAAAGGAAAGGAATTTCCAATTCTTAGCCCTTTTATCGCTTAGGATATTGTGCCATATCTCGAATGTAAGCACTGTAAAGGATTTTCCTGCCGGTCCAGGAGAGGTTTCTCCTCTTTCAAGTAGTAAGTTGTTTAAGTTAAAGGTTACCCTCTGAGAATTCCGCATTTTTCCACTTGGACATGTATAGCTTATCCAACCAAAAAAAGGCCGTTCTTAGATGTGATGCATAATAATAAAGTTTAAAGTTAGGTAACGAGAGGCCTCCCTCTCTCTTCGGCACCTGGAGAACTGAAAGCCGGACCCTTGGCCTGTGTGGGCCCCAAAGGAACCGAGAGACTACCCTGTTTAAAAGGTTAAAATATGAATCTGGAACCTTAATCGGAATAGTTTGTACCAGATACAGGAATTTGGGAAGGATTATCATTTTTATGGCCTCCACTCTTTGGGTTAAGGGGATAGGGACAGATAGCCAGAGTTCCAATTCAGACCTGATGTTCACTAAAATAGTGGAAAAGTTAAGCAAGAATAAATTGTCAAACTGGAATCCCAGCCGTACTTCCAAATATTTAAAATTGGTCAGATTCCATTTAAAAGGAAACCTCTGTCTAATTCGATCAGATGGCTCATAGTGTTTAGTTAAAACCTCCGTCTTAGATAAGTTTAACTTGTAGCCGGCCAAAAGGCTAAATTCTGATAAAGCGCCCCACAGTTTTTCCAGGGATTGTTCCGGGTCTCTGAGGTAGATCAAGAGGTCATCAGCGTATAGGGCTAGTTTATGCATCCCCCCCAGCTCCCATCCCCGAATTTCCTCCTCCTGTCTCAGCGCCTGTGCTAGCGGCTCGAGATACAGCGCAAAAAGAAGAGGGAGGGGGCAACCCTGCCTGGTACCTCTTTGTAATGATATTGGTTGGGAGACGTTGCCATTAATTTTTATATAAGCTTTTGGTTTAGTGTATATTTTAGATATGATCCCCACAAAAGCCTCTGAGAACCCAAATCTGCTCAGGGCCAATTTCAAAAAGTCCCATGCCACCCGGTCGAAGGCCTTCTCCGCATCCAAACTCAAAACCATGCAGGGGCCCCGACCGGCGGCATGGTACATTACATGTAGGGTTCTTTTAATGTTGTCTTGTGTCTGCCTACCCAGTATGAACCCTGTCTGATCATTATTAATCAATTTGGGCAGAATCTCTTCTAATCGTTTTGCAAGAATTGAGGCATATAGTTTATAATCTATATTTAACACTGATATAGGGCGGTAGGACCCACAGTGAGTTGCATCTTTCCCGGGCTTGGGGATACTCGAGATTACTGCATAATTCCAGGTATCTGGTATGTCCCCTCCCAATTGTGCCAACTTACAGGCTCTCAGTAAGGGGACGCTTATTTCTTTTCTAAAAAATTTAAAGAATTCAGGGGTGTACCTGTCTGGGCCAGGCGCTTTCCTTGTTTTCAATCTTTTAATTGCAGCCTCTAATTCAATTGAGGAAATAGGTCTGTCCAGGGCAACTCTATGCTCTTGATTTAGTTCTGGAAGTTTTAGTTTCTTTAAGTAGGCATTGATTGGTTCACTCCCTACCGAATGTTCTGAGCTATATAAATTTATATAAAAATCTCTAAAGCCCAAGAGAATTTTCTCCATCGATCTCACGAGTTTACCCGACTTGGGATCCCTAATTTGCATAATTGTGTTCTCTGCATTCTGCCGTCTAAGTCTGTGGGCCAAGAAGTGGGATGCTCTGGGCCCTGATTCATGATACCTCTGCCTCAGGCGTTGTAGTGCCTGTTCCGTTCTAATGTCAATAATTCCCTGTATCTGTTGTCTGGTCTTTAGTATTTCTGATTGTACCGAGGTCACCCCAGCCGCTGCCTGCCCCAACAGATTGTGAAGCTGTGTTTGAAGTTGCTCCATTTTTTTATTTTGTTGCTTTTTAAAATATGCAGCATATTTAATGCAGTCCCCCCTGAACACCGTCTTAATAGTGTCCCATATTATGGTACCAGGAATTTCTGTGGACTCATTGTCCTTCAGAATTTGCGTTATTCTGGTCTTAGCCATATCTGTAAAATCCTTCAAGTTTAGTAGGTAGTTATTAAATTTCCAAAGGGATCTTCCCTTTCTAACTTCCCATTTCATGACCACAGACACCTGTGTATGATCCGATAGGACCGATGGGATGTGTCTGCATTTCAGAATCTGGTCCCGGTGCTCACCTGAGACTAGTATATAGTCAATCCTGGCATAGGAACCATGTGGGAATGAGTAGTGGGTATATTCCCTTTTATTGGCATTGTGGTGTCTCCAAGCATCCAGCCAAAATGCGCCCCTCAAATACCTCTTGACTAGCTTGCCTACCGGAGTCTGGCTAAAGTTCTGCTTTCTAGAGGTGTCTCTGGGGTCCCATATCTGATTCAGGTCTCCACCCACCACCAGTGTTCCCACTTGGTATTCAAGAATACGGAGTAGGGAACTAAAGATCTTCGCCGTGGAACCTGGCAGACATACAAAAGAAAACTAATGTGATAGATGTGCCGTCTAAGTTACCCTTCTAAAATAGCCAATCGTCCTTCCAGTCGGAGTAACTATTAGTTTTCTGAAATGGAGTCCTTTAGCCACCAATATTGCCGCTCCCCTTCTCTTCCCTCCCTTATAGGAGGCCGCAACTACTGTGTCAAAGCCAAATCTTGCCAATTTCAGATGTTCAGCTCTATTAAGATGCGTTTCTTGCAATAGGATAAAGGTGGGGTTTTCCCTCTTCAGGGTCGACATAATTTTGTATCGCTTTACTGGACTATTTAGCCCATTTACGTTATGTGAGATAATTTTAATCATTTTGCTATCTGCCATTTTCATACATGGATGTACTGGACTTTGAATATGAGGAGGACAAACTTCTCAATATCCCCATTTTTGTTATCCTCCTCTGAGTTATCCCACTCCCTCTCACCTCTACCTCTTCTCTCAGGTATGCTAATGAATGCAACAAGCCCTGGGATTTTATATGGTGAGAACGAACACTTTGCCAATGCAACTGACCAGAATGTATTAAGACAGATATCCCAACTATCATAACAACATAACACATACACATATAGAATAACTCAGAAGGTACCCTTAACTGAGCAACTAGTACCTTCTGTAAAACACTATTTACAATATGACTCCCAAGGTAGGGGAGCAGAGTGTTCTGCTCTCTGTGAAATCGAGTAAGACCCACTCGATTGGGAGGGGAAGGAGCCTTAAATACGGCCCGTTCCTCCTGGACTCCACAGTAATTGAGTCCTTGCCAGTTGTTATGGCAAATCGTCATCAGTAAACATTTTGACAGGAAATGTAGTATGGGTATGTTTACCACGCCCCATCTACTGTGTTTAGCGTTGGGCTTCCCCATCTACCTAGCTACTTCCTTTCCTACAATCCAGAATCTCTTAATACGAAATTTGAAATAGAGATCCCCATTGTCTGAAGGAATTTTGGCTTTGGCAATATAACTCGTGGGTCCCATACTGCCCTCCCACCATTATTCCCAGCCCCCTCCGCATGGTGCCGGAGATAGCTCATATATCCCTTGTTCTGTAGTGGATTTGTTAATCAACCCACTCTAATAAAGGGTTATTTAAGAACAAAGCCCCCTCAGCCCCAAGTATGAGGAGGAGAACCAGGGACCGAGGCGTGAAGGACAACAACCATTCCTTCTAGAGATCTCCAAATCAGTACCTTCACAGTGCTCTCTCATTAAGCTAAGGAGGTTAAACTAAGAGAGGATCTCCTCGATTTCTTAACTTGTGGCTTATGATTTGCGAGAGAAACTCCCGCCTCCACCCGCTGTGACAATACCCTGTCCGCAGATCCACCCCATAATTTCCCTTTCATAGATTACGCAGTAGTGTTAATCATGGTGGAGATCCAAGGAAGAGTATGACCCCCCCCTCCTGCAACCGGCCAAGACTTCCGGGTTTAACAGTACCGCAATCTCTATATATCCCGCACATTGTGAGTGGAATCCCCTCTGTCCCCCCCCACATCTAATTTCTCCCCCACCCCTTTTAAGTTCCCCATGATGCCCCAGGCGATTGTCAAAAAGTGCCCTTCCTCCGTCCAGACGCCATGCCTCGAGCCTCGGTATTATAGCTCGCCGTCTTAAAGGGGGCCTACCCATAAGTCTTCGGGAGAGCGTCCCATATGGAGAGCGGGCAACCAGAAATAACTCACAAAACCCTCTCTGGGTGAGATCCCCTATAGGATACCCGGTCCTCTGGGCTAGGCGGTTGCTCCCCGCCTGTCCCCCACCGCCCACACCTCCCCCTTACTCTCCCGAACACCAAGCCCTCCATCCAGCATATCCCCCCATCCCATAGCAGACTCAATGCCCCTCTTCCTCATCCCTTTCACTCCAGAAGAGGAGCAACAAGGTCTACGTCCACAGCCAAAACCTCCACTTCTAGCTACCTATTCCCTCCCCAAATCCTTCTAGCTTACCAAATGTCAAAGCATATCCCCCCAACAGCCCCCATCCGCCTGAAGAGGCCCCACCAGAAACCTCCTCCTACCCCCCTTTGGTGGCGCTCCATGTCCATAAACTCCTCGGTACAAATTATATTCTGCAACACTACACTACTTAAAGTACCACTAATTAAGAAAGTCGATACACCAGGTGAGCGTCAGTCCATTCGAACCCCAGTGGCAGGAGGAGGAACATTGAGCCGGCAGTCTATGCAACAAAGTAAGAAAGGCCTCACCAACTGAGTTATTTCTTTCATGTATTTGAGTCAGTATTATGGAGTGGGATCTTAGGGTCACTATTTTGCGTTAAGCGGCCTAGCATTCTCTTGATGTCCATGAGGGTATTGTCTGCCGCTCTCCTTCCTTCACGGTTACCAGTGCGAGAGTTGTTCACACACCATGGATTCTGTAACGTCTGAGGTGGATACTTACGTCTGGTGGGCATTATGATTTCGTGTCCACGGTCCTTAAAGGCCTGTAGGGTTTCCTCTGCCGAGTGATAGATTTCGGTACCTGAGTCCCAGCATACTCGGAGCCTGGCGGGGTAGGGCGTCTGGAACCTCACCTTAATTTCTCTTAGTTTCCTTAGCAACGGAGCATATGCCTGGCGTTGTTGTTGAAGTAACTGGGGGTAGTCTTGATCGAATAGGAGTCTAGCTCCATTATACTCCACTCGGCCCTGCTTCCATGCTGATCTTAGGATTTTTTCTTTATCTCGATAACTCGAAAGTTTCACAATTATTGAGCGAGGTCTGGCTGTAGGTAAGGTTGGCTTTGGCACTAAGGCCCTGTGAGCTCGCTCAATCTTAAAATTGAATGATTGTGGTAGATCCAAGACGTGGCGGAACAAGTCTTCCACAAATTTGCACATGTCACCGACCTCTGCTGATTCTGGTAGGCCGTGGATTCTAATGTTGTCCCTCCGGGAACGTGCTTCTAAGTCAAGGCATTTGGCTGAGATGGATTCAGTTTGTTGTGTAAGATATTCAATTGCCTTAGAGATCTGTCGCAGGTCGTCCTCAGCCGTCGATACCCTTTCTGCTGCTTCAGTCACTCTAGAGTCTAGTTTATTTAAATCCGAATGCAGTTTATTGAATTTGAGTTTTGTTTCCGATCTGAATTGTTTTATTTCGGACAATAATGTCTCAAACCGTGATCTGGATAGGTTGTCCATTTCGGTCTCGGTGTCGATTCCCGCCATACTCTGAGGGGATTCTCTCCCACTCGCAGCCGAGCTAGTAGGGCTCAATCCTGGGCAATCCTGCTTCCCCTTCGTATTTTTAGAGTGGGATCTCCTCCTGGATGTATTTCCACAACTTGATTTCTGCATATTTGATACTATTAATCGATTTTACTTGTGTGGAAATGTCTCTCTGGATCTTTGGCTGGAGAGCTCTCTGTCTAAGCTGCCATGTCGCCAATGACGTCAACGGAAGTCCCTGAATTATTTTTTTGTGAACTTTATTTATCCCTCCTAATGCTGGCAACTCAGGGCATCTCTCTGGTGAGCCTCCCTTGACTTAGCTACTTCCCACCTGAAACCCCCTGACCAGGGAATCGGGGACAGAAACACCTCACTCCCACTCCCAGAACCACAACCGGCCCCCCAGATCTATACCACCTGGGCGGGGGCCACCCGACACCTACCCGGGTGTCCTCTCTGAAATCTAGACAGCTGGGTCCAGGAGCAGAGCAAGGGCTCGAGAGAGTTGGCCAGGAAAGTCCGGTGTTGGGAATGTGAGCCGTAGTCTCCTGAGCCCACCGTCACTTCCCTGAGAGCCGGAGGTTTCCACCTTGTTGTTGCGAGGACACGGACATGCAGTGGCATCCTGCTCGTGACAGGCACACTCCCACACCCATGCAAAAGACGCTCACTGCTGCTATACCCTTACTTGCGTGCCCACGCAGACTGCAGTGATCCCCAGAGTCACCAGGTGTCACTAACGCTGTGCGAGGCAAAACCCGCTCAGTCATATTCTCCCTGGCTGACTCCCGATGACCTGAGTCCGCTCCCGAACCTGGGTTGCTAGCCTGGCGCGAGGTGTGGTGCCCAGCGCCTCAACCCTCAGCGCCTCCGGGCTGTCCCTCACTACCTGAATTTAATGATGATAGAACTAAATCTGTAAGTGCTGTAAGTTCTGTGATATAAGCAAATCGCCAGAACTGTTGAGGGCTGACAAACTTGCAGGGAAATCAATCTTGATATTACCTATACTGAAACAGTAATCCTGACCTGTTCTAAAAATACAAAATGTTTCATGGAATACTACCTGCCTGTATTTATATCATAGTAGTCCTGGGTGCTGACTGATTACCAGTTAATATAAGTTTACAAAATGAACAGGCAATGGCCTCTCAGCACCCTCTATTACTAAGGTACTGCCCGCCAGGCAACATTAATTCCTCCCTAATTATCCTTCGTGGTCTCAAAAAAGAGGGGACCTGGCGGGGGCGGGGCTAGTTGCCGACTGACAAAGACGTCTCACACAGAAGCTTCCATTTGCAGGCTTACTTTTAGCTATTTTAAACCGCAAAACTCCACTCTTGGTAACCCATAGGATTGATTTTGGCTCTCTGAGTGTCCTACCGTTGGAAAATGCAATAAAAATACCAAAAATAGTAATTTCGCCAGCCCTATTGGAGGCAACATGGGGAGACCCAAGAATCCGCAGCAACAGGGCCCAGCACATGGCTTCGACACCGAACCTTCCAACTCAGCTGTCTTGAAAGCAGTTAAGGACCTTGAGTCCTTCGTTAAGGAACTAGACAAGAAAGTGGACGGTTTTATTTCGAGGGTGGTCACTACGGTGGAAACAAAATTGGATTTGGTAGCAGCACAAAGCAAATTATCGCACACGATGGCTGAAAAGGCCATCACGGCTACTGCGAGTCTGGTGAGTGAGAACCATTTATTGTGTCAGTGCTTAGAAAATCTGGAGAATGGTGCCCCCCTAGCCAACGTGCGGTTATTAGGGGTCCCAGAGACTTCCGAAGGCCATAACCTTATGGAATACATGGTTTCTTTGGTGAAATCTATGCTTGCCATTTCGGTGGATGGGGCTGTCAGGCAAGCCTACTGGATTACTCCACGACGTCGATCCCAGCTGGAAGGGACTCCACGGACTATCCTTATGGTCACAGCAGGTCCGACCATCAAGGAACTAATTTTGCAGGCAGCCAAAGAAAAGGGACAGCTTCATTTACCAGATGGCCCAAAAATGTACTTTCCCCCCAATCTTTCCTATGCAACATACCAGAGATGCAAGGCATTGATGCGGTATGATCTGAGCAGTGTCAACTGGGGATAGTGAATGTACTGTTATATACCCTGCGAAACTGCGTATACAATATGCCAGGAAAACTTTTATTTTCAATGATCCAACAGAAGCGGGGAAGAGAGTCGAGAAAATCCAATCAGACTTTACAAGATGCAAGGAATCTGATTGTAACCCCCCTGCAAATGGGGGTTCCCAAAAGACTTCCAGGAGCTTGCTTGAATGCTCCAAGCCTGAATGGTGTTTGGCATTTAAGCCATTTATCAGTGAGTGTTTTTAGAACCTCTGGTACTGTCTCTTTAAGAGCTGTCTGCTTGCAGACATAATTAGTTTGTATGGGGGACTGTGTGTTTCTTTGATTGAGTACCACTCAAGCTGCTGCCAATTCACTTCATTTTGCAGTCACTAGGAGTGCAAAGGAACCTATCTGAAAGATGTAACTGTTTGCCAGAAATTATTTAGAGTAATAATGAAATTACAGTTTGTCTAACCTGCTTTCTTTGTAGTCAGAACTGTGTCTGCTAGTTCCCATTCTAGTTTTGAACTGCTGAACTGGACCAATCAGTGTGGGGTAAGCTAGCTCTAAAATGGTGCCTTGGACGAATCAGAACTTGGACTCATAATCTGAGCCAGCCACAAGAGGATTGTATGAGCAGTGACTCTGGGAGATGTAGTTTAGACTTCAGCACCTTTTGGACCAACAGCAGCAGTCTATTGTGAGTGACAGCCAATCCAGTCAAGAACTGGGAGGAACTCAAAGGAAGTGCCCGGTTTTGTCGGTTGGAGTTTCAGTTGAGCTTTGGCAGTGAAGAAGGAAGGAGCCCTGTGCTTTTCAGTGTGCAGTTTTAGTCAAACGTGTGTAAGGCCCAGAGTTCCGGGTCTGCAGCTTGTGTAACAGCTTGTTAGGACTGAATCCGTCCTGTGAAAAGAATCAAAGGATCTCTGAAGAGTAGAAACCAGGCTCACCCTGTAGAAGACTGGAGGAATTGCTGAAAATTGCACTCGGTCTGTCAGGAACTGAATCTGCTGTGTGTTCTCCCGGTTTGTGCAGTAATTGCGATCGGGATACAGATGCAGCCTGCCTGGTATAGTGCTTTCTTTTATATGGATGTGTGAAGGGTTTGTGTACCTCAAGTGAGCCCTGCTGACACTGAAGGACCCTATCTTATTTGGAGGTCGTGAGTACTAATTCAGGTCGCTCCTGTTGAATTGCCACATTAAATCAAATGGAATTACTGTACTGCTGACTGTTTAATTCTCCTTTCTCTGTGTGAAAAGGCCCCTACCACTGCCACGAGTTTGGACTAGCCACTAGGGCTTGGGTACCCAGGGACAGTAACTGATAGGGATAGGCCTGTGCACAGAGCCATAGGTAGATTATTAAAGTGATAAGCTAATTAACCTGATTTCCCCTGTCCTTGTTATATCCCCTAAATAAATCAGAGCTGCTTGTTTCAGCAAAGTTATACTGCCTGAGGTATTTGTCTATGTTAAAGTACTGTACTGTGATTGTTGCACTGTATCTCATTTCACAGGAGGTCCCAGTGCGGAACCAGACCTGGGGGTAAGTGTATACTGTGAAGGTAATTCTGATATATTGTGTGGGCCACTAGTGGGAAGAAAGGGGGGTTGCAGTGTCCCAGAGGGCTGTGACCAAGTTAGTTTAACTATTGCAAACCCTGACCTCTGGGTGGAGGCACCCGCCATTGGATCCAGGCCCCTCAACCTGTTAGTGGTAAATCAGGCAGGGGTAGTAGCCCCTGGGATAGCGCCATCTAGGGGTTACATGATGATTCAGACTCTGAGGGGGACTGAGAGGGACTTAATATTAACTAAATATGGGCCACTTAACTGTACAAGGGATATAAGAGTTAAATGGTTAACTGCTGGGATTAACATTGTGTACTGATTTTGTATAGGGTAGGGCATTGTACTATTGCCCTAAGTTATTTCTTTTATTCTCAGCTTATACATTGCTTACTGAGTTAAAATATTAATATTACTGTTTGTAATTACTGTTCAAGGAGCCAATGTGTGGTCAGACGTCTCCATTATGTTTTGGGACAATTATAGTTTTTACATGGACTTATGATATGTCACTAAGACCACATCAAGAGTGTTTCACTCAGGGACTTTTAGGGTACAGCTATTTAGTATGAGGTCCATGGTCTTGGCGAAGAAGCCATTTAAGGAATGTATTTAGAATTTATATGTTTACAAGAGCGAACATAAACCTATACTTCTTAACCCTCCACTGATGTAACAAAGAGTGATATGCTTATAATCCTCTGTAGAAGACATTTATTATGTATCTTTTTAGTACGTGGAACCAAGTATAATATATTGAATATGTATTTTGATATATTCAGTAAATAAAAAGTTAAAAAAAAAAAGGGGAACTACTATAATATTAGTGCTTACTTAAGAGTTTACAAACGTAGGACCATTCTCCCCTTCCCTGGTTTGCTTATCAAACCCCTGACAAGCATAAAAAATATTTATTTAAATGTTGCTAACCGGGAAAGGCACACTGAGCTGAGGCTCATTTCCAGGTGCGACCCAGAGGAAATACAATACAGGGTGATGAAACACATAAGGAAAACAACCAAGTACAAAAATACACTGAAGGTACATTTGGAATCGGACCAGTACACTGACATACAAAAGTACAGGAGTATACAGCAGCAACACATTTTGAACAAGGTAAGACAAATATTAACATGATAAATTCTGAAATATAACATAAAGCATCAGATTTGTTCAGAGTAATACAGTGTTTACAGGAATAAGTACAATACCCCAACACTGTGAACGCCCCTCCACCTAGAAACGGTGGCCCCAATTATGTAGAAAAGGGAGCTAGTCCTATGGTAAGTGAGGGGGAAGGGTTGGGTGAGGTGGGTGGAGAGTTAGAGAGAGAGGAGGGACAAGTACAAGGAGAGGAGGGAGTAGTGTGAAGCAGGGACATGAGGGCGGAGAAGGTGGGGGCATGGCGGGTGTCCCATGGGAGCTGTTTCCAGAGATGAGGAAGCAGTATGAGAAGGCCGCCTGGCCTGAGCAAGTGCGAGGGAGAAGGAGGGAGAAAGTCCAGGCATCCCTTGACAGAAGGGAGTACTTGAAGTTGCAAACTTTAGCGAGACATGGAGGTAGGAAGGGAAAGTCCTGAACCAGAATTTCCCAATGAAGGTGACGCTATGTATCCGGTGCCTTGTGGATAGGGGCATGAGAGAGAGAGAGAGAGGAGGAGGAGTAGAGGGTACAGTGGTGAGTGAGCGGGGGAAAGGAAGTCCAGATAAGAGTAGGGATTGCCAAACCAAGTAGGGAAATGGGCAGACTAGGTGGGCTGTATGGACCTTATCTGCTGACAGATTCTATGTTTCTATGAAGAGGTGGTGAAACGGCAAAAAAGAGTTTAGCAGGGTATCCACTCTGGCAAGAGAGGTAGCAGGGACAGTGCAATAGACAATATCAGCTTAGTGTATGACAGGGAGAATGTTTTTTGTGATCAAATCGTGCTGGGTTGACTATGGGAGATGATCTTTATGCTGATAAAGGGCTCCGAGTTTTGGGCGGAACTTGGAACAAATGGAGTCTGTGTGTGTGAAGTCAAGACTGCAATCCTGCCAAATCCCTAGGTATTTGAATGAGTTGACTGACTGGAGGGGTGAGCCCTCAAGGGTGGTAAAGTTAGGGGGGCTTAGAGATTTGGACCGTTTACACCTTGAGCCAAAGAACATTGAATCTATCTTTTTGGAATTCAGTTTGAGTAGGTTTTGATGGAACCAAGTTTGCACTTTGTTGAAGTCGCACTGAAGGGAGGTTGTGACATCAGGGGCAGATGGGCCGAAATAGAATAATACGGTGTCATCTGCACACATATGAAGTTTGGAGGCGGAGCAACAGAGGAGAGGTCATTGATGAATAAATAGAAAAGAAAGGGACCCAGAATGGACCCTTGGGGGACACTGGCTAAAATGGGGAGGGGGAGAGTGAGGTTCCTACAAGGACAGATTGCTGCCTGTGCTGGAGATAAGATTTAAACCAGTTTGTAGCAGCAGGAGCTAGCCCAGTGGAGTAGTTTCTGGACAATAAGGGAGTGGGAGACAGAGTCAAAGGCCTTGGCCAAGTCCACGAACATGGCTGCCGTGACAAGGCATGGAGCGGGGAGGAGACTGTGGAATGAGGTTTCCTGAACCCGGATTGGTAGGGAGAGAGACAGTTTGTGGCGATGAGGTGATCCAGGAGCCTAGTGTAGATAAGAGACTCCTGGAGCTTTGCAAGAGCAGGAAGGAGGAATAAGGGTCTGTAGTTACTGAGAGAAGTAAGGTCACCTCCTTTATGTAGAGGGAGCATTCTGGCGAGTTTCCAAGCCAAGGGGAGGGAGCTGGTAGAGAGGGAGAGGTTAAGGAGATGGGCGAAGGGGGCTACAATGAGAGGAGCGGGGATACGAAGAAACTTTGGGTGGAGTCTGTCTGGGCTGGATTTAGTGGGGTTAAGGGACAAAAGTGCCTTACAGACTTCTTGGGGGGAGATGGGGGGAAAAATGTAACCAGGCCCAGCAGTGGCAAGAGGGTGGTCAGGGCGAGTACAGGCGGTAAAGAATTTGTTGAAGGCCATAACAATTGCAGCAGTGTCAGAGACTGTCGTACCCTCAATGTGTAGGATTTGGGGGGCTTGGGCGGAGGGGGGTCTATTAGATTTCGGAGGGCCTGCCAGAAGTTAGCTGGAGAGCCTGATTTTGTTTGAACTGTGAGGTAGCTGGATTTAGCCTTTCTGATGACCTGTGTGCAGGTGTTTCTGTGGGACCTGAAGAGCTGATAATCCGAAGGTAGGAGGGAGGCCTTGAATTTTGCCCAGCAAGTCTCCCGAGATTTACAGAAGGAAATGAGGTTCGGTGTTATCCAGGGGAGGTGATGATGCCCAACTGTTGCCTTTTTTTAAGGGGGGCATAGGTGTTCCAGACACAGGTAATGGTATCGGAAAGCAGTTGGAGAGCTGAGTCTACATTTGGGGCTGAGTACACAGGTGACCAATCTGCATGGAATAAGTCCTGTAGGAGGGAGTTTGAGTCCAAGTGGCAGATGGGGCGGTACCAAATATATTTGGGTGCCAATTTAGGGGTTGAAGCCTTTCGTACACTGAAAGTGATACAATGATCGCTAAGGGCATCGGGGAGCACTCCAGCATTAGAGATGCAGTGGGGATGGGAAGAGATCACCCATTCGAGTAGGGTGTGTTTGGAGGATTTGGGGTTCAGACAAGTAGGCTCTGAGATCATCTGGGAAAGGTTTAATGCTTCAGTTTTGAGGATAGAGAGTTTGGTGGAGGGGGAAGAGGCAGTCTTGATTAAAAAGTCACAAAGCAGGATGAGCTCACCTTTGCTTAAGTGTGAGGAGTTAGTGGAGATGACCATGGAGTTGTGGGGTGCTTTGGGAGGGCGATAAAGTACTGCTATGTAGATTGGAAAGGTGGAGGGAAGGGAGAGAAAGACAGTAAGAAGCTCATGAGAGGAGGGCTTGGTGTCTCTGAGGGAGATGGAGCAGGAGAGGGAGTTCTTGGTGTAGCTGGAGAGAGAGGAGTCAGGGATTTTGGTGGTGAGCTAAGTCTCAGTAAGGTGACCCAGACTTTTAGGTCATCCATTCTGGGAAGAAGGCTCCTAGCATTAAGGTGAAAAATACGTAAGCCCTTTGGTTGTGCAGAAGGAGTCTGTGGAAGTGGAGGGCCAGGGTTAATTTCGATATCCCCACAGAGGAGCAAGAGGAGTACACAGAGAGAAAACGGGGCAGGGTATTTAGACCGTCTGGGGGAGCGTGGGAGGAGGGGGGTGAGGAGAGGCAGATTCAGCGGAGGAGGGCCTCAAGATTAAGAAAAGAGGAGAATAGCAGGCTAGAGTGGGTGAGTGATGAAGGAGGAAGGAGAGGAGGACAGGGTAGCTGGGAGGTGCAGCGAAGTGGAGGGGAGGGATTGAGGGGCAAGGTGGAGTGGAAGGTATAGGACAGGCTGGGGGAGGGGGGAGAAGTAAGAGGTAGGAAAGGGTGGTGTAAAGGTGGAAAGAAGATGGGGAAGGTGGCTCTGGGAGTTGGACCATGGAGGGAAGTGGAAAGGTGGGGGAGTGGTTTAGAGGTGGGGAGCAAGATGGAGGGAATATCAAAAGGAGGGAACTGAGAGTGATTAAGTAAAAAGTGTGCATGTCTGCAAGGGGAGGGGAAGGGAGAGGAGTGTGAATCAGAGGTATGAGGGTGGTTGGAGTAATAGGGCACTGGTGGGAACAGAAGCCTTAGTCCAGCTGGAAGAATGGAACAGGGGTAGGAACCTTGGCAGTGAATCAGAGTGGATCACTGATGTAAGGGCTAAGAGAGGGGCTTGTTAGAGTAGATGAGACACAGAGTTGAAAGGAGGGATTATTACAGGAGCAGGTGGGAGCACTAGGCAGAGACTGTGTTCTTGATTGGGTGTGTTATTAAAGGGAGACACCCCCAGGGTGGGGAAGGATTATTCACCTTCACGTGGCGGGGCGCCCCGCTGGCCCTGCGAGAAACAATCAGGCCACTTTACCTCTGGCTATGGAATCGCTTTGTCGGGCAGTCGGTAGGTGAGATGTTCAGGATAGGGGGGGGCGGGCAGAAGCCCAGGGAGCAAGCCCGCCCACCCTCTGCCGCTGCGGAAGAGATGCGTCAGTGCAGCACTGGGGAGAGACCTAGGGAGAAACAGACAAGAAATCAGACACCAGAGTGTGTGATGTCCCAAGATGGAGTGAACACAATACAGAGCCGCTGAAGCCTCGACTAGGAAACCATGGGGCAACACACCCTGGTGTCTAGGTGAATGGGGAAACAAAATAAAAATATTAAATCAAGCATTCGGGGTTATACAGCATTTAGCGGTGATTTCGAATTTGGAACCGAAGTGAACAGAAGTGGCAAACTTTGTAAAATCAGTTACTTCATAGGATCTAAGACACAATTCTTTCCAAATACAGCTAACAGAATACACTGTACACAGCTGTAGCTTCATGCACAGTACAGCAAATCAGATTACCAGGCTCAATGAAGATTAGCCCTAAAACAGTCATCTTTTTGAGTGCCAGGAATCACTTACTAGATGCGGTACCTTACAAAGTTCAAATTCTGACCTGCTGAGCTTCAGTTCAGATTATTAGTTTAGCTCTATGAAATTCAGGTTTGATTCCAGCAGGCATTACCCTCCTGAAAGAGCAGTGTACTTAACGGACTTGTAGAACAGTGAATATCTAGGCTGGGCAGATTCCTGGAGAGAGAGCTATATGGCCGATTACACTGCCAGGCTTCACATCGAGCAGGGTGCTGTTCTAAATTAACCCAAAATTACTTTAGTCTCTTACTCTAACAGAGTTACTAGCTGGCAACTGCTGCACATTCACATTGACTACCAAAAAGTGTCTTTAGGAGTCCTTCTACATCCTTCTCGGACAGAGGTGTAACCAGCACATGTGACTCTCACAACAGGCAAAGCAGGCAACCGTGGCCATTTTGTGCAACTTCCACGTGCCACCCAGTTGGCCCTGTGACAAACAGTCAGGCCACTTTACCTTTGGCCGTGGAATCGCTTTGTCGAGTGGTCGGCAGGTGAGATGTTTGGGATGAGGGGAGGGGCCAGGTAGAAACCCTGGGAGCAAGCCCACCTACCCTCTGCCACTGCAGAGGTGATCTGCATCAGTGCAGCACTGGGGAAGAGACCTTTGGCCATGGAATCGCTTTGTCAGTGGTCGGCAGGTGAGATGTTTGGGATGAGGAGGGTGGGGACCAGGGAGAAGCCCAGGGAGCAAGCCCGCCTATCCTCTGCCACTGCGGAGGAGATCTGGTGATGCTGAATTTAATCCTGGTTCACCTGGTAAAAATGTCAGGATTGTATCACTCACTACATCACTCGGGGCTACCACTAAAGGGTTAAAATAATCCATTTGAATATAAACAGTCTAAGGCCCAAATTGCACGAATTGGAGGCATAGGTAGTCTAGCGGTTAGAGTAACAAGCTGTGCATGAGCTTGGTACATCCAGCAGACCTGGGTTTGATTCTCACAACCTCCACTTGCATACTGTGTGACTCTGAGCAAGTCACTTAACCGCCCAGTGCTCCCAGGTCACCCCTGAAAACAGGCACTTTTGCCTAGTGGGCCTTACCTGGTTACCAAAGACTGGAAAAAAAAATACTCTCCTGATATAGTTGCCATTTCAGAAACCTGGCTCAAACAACATATACAGACACACTAGGTGGAGCTTATCGGTTTCAAGACCTTTAGGCAGGATAGGTGTGGAAAAAAGGGTAGAGTTATTTATGTCAGATTCTCCATAAATGCATCACTGGTTGCAATACATGCATTAAACATTTCTGACTGTGAGGCAGTATTCATTAAACTACTGCTAGGTGGAACTAAGCCCCTACTGGTAGGATGTGTTTACAGTCCCCCTAAGGTAGTAACAGCAGCTGCCCTGAAGTCTCTAACTGATGCAATCTATGACCTGCCTCAGAGCGAAACAAGCATTTGTCAATGCCGAATGTTTGCTTGCTGGCATTGGCAGTGGTAATGTAGAAGTTACAGAGCTGCGTAATAGGAATGGCAGTGAAGTAATGAACTGAAGCCAACCCCACCACCACCCTGCAGAGAGTGACAGGCATTGGGGTGTACATTTGGGTCATCAGGCATAATGGCATCGCCAGTTCACCACACCCCACCCTGCAGACACTGACAAGTGTCACGGTGTTCCTTGGGTCTTTGGCCATATGCACACCCCATTTCATTAGGAAATGCGGTGAGATGGGTGCGATATAGGAGAATGGGGTGAACTTTGGGGCTGAAGAGTCCAAGGCATACCTCGATGCCTCTCACTGGCTGCAGGGTGTGGAATGGTATGAGCATTACAGGCAAGAATCCCAAGTCACACCCCTGATGCCTGTCATTCTCTATAGGGTTGGGCGTTATGGTTGGAAACACTAATACCTCAGGCATTCGTTGGTATTTTCACTCCAAATTTTCAACATTTTTTTTTGTGACCCCACCTCATGAACAGGGGGAATATCAGTTTGTTAGCCGAAAGCTGCTTATGCACAGCGACTACGGCATTTAGCACCACAGGTGCAAAAACATTCCAAACAGGATGTAAAAAATGACAGCTGTACTGTTCATGGGGAGGTGTAAAAAATGGCAATGTTGCAAATCTGCAGTAAAAATATTTAAAAAAATGGTGAAGTCATGAGCGTACATAGAAACTGTGCAACGCACACCCGTAATATAATTAGGTTGGGGATATTTTACAGCAGATTGTCAACTCAGGCATTTTGGTGCCTCCGATCATGAACAGTGTCACTGTGATTTTCTTTATCTGTGCCGAACAATGATTTCCCACAGCGACCATGCATCTCAGCGCTGAAAGTGTGAAAACACACTTCAGCCATGTTGTGAAAAATGACAGCTGTACTGTTCATAAGGAAGTGTGAAAAAATGCCACTGGTGAAAATCTGGACTGAAAATATTACAAAGTCATGAACTTATGAGGGTGCGTGAAAACTGCGATTGCTCACTCAGTAACACAGTCATTTTATGGACTTTGTCACCAAATTTTCAACATAGCCATTTTAAGACCTCTGCTCATGAACAGTGTAACTGTGATTTTCTTAATCTGTCCTAAACATTGCTTTTATGAAACCAACAGCACCATTATGCTTCATGTCGCGAAAACACATTTTGGGCGACATATGAAAAATGGCAGCTGTACTGTTCATAAGGAAGTGTAATAAAATGGCAATGTTAAAAATCTGGAGTGAAAATATTAAATTTGCAAACTTACCAGCATGCATAGGAACTGCGCAACGCACGCTCGTAAAACAGTCATTTTTAGGGATTTTTTCACCAAATTTTCAATATAGCCATTTTAAGACCTCTGCTCATGAACAGTGTCACTGTGATTTTCCTAATGTGTCCCATACATTGATTTTGCACATACTGCGCCATTGTGCACTACATGGGCAGAAACACATTTTGGGCAAGATGTGAAAATGACAGCTATACTGCTCATAAGGAGGTGTGGTAAAATGGCAATGTTGAAAATCTGGAGTGAAAATATTGAAAAGCGAACTTGTCGAAAAGGTGAGAACTGCGCAGTGCACCCTCAGAAACAGTCATTTTGGAATTTTTTCACCAAATTTTCAACATAGCCATTTTAAGACCTTTGCTCATGAACAGTGTCACTGTGACTTTCTTAATTTGTCCCGTACATTGATTTCACACACCGACTGTGCCATTGTGCGCTACATGGGCGGAAACACGTTTTGGGTGAGATGTGAAAAATGACAGCTATACTGCTCATAAGAAGGTGTGGTAAAATGGCAATGTTGAAAATCTGGAGTGAAAATATTGAAAATTCGCGAACTTACAAGCATGCATAGGAGCTGTACAACGCACGCTCGTAAAACAGTCATTTTTAGGAATTATTTCACCAAATTTTCAACATAGCCATTTTAAGACCTCTGCTCATGAACAGTGTCACTGTGATTTTCTTAATTTGTCCCGTACATTGATCTCACACACCGACTGCGCCATTGTGCGCTACATGGGCTGGAAACACATTTGGGTGAGATGTGAAAATGACAGTTGTACTGCTCATAAGAAGGTGCGTAAAATGGCAATGTTGAAAATCTGGAGGAAAATATTGAAAATATTGAAATATCGCGACCCATCTAGCTCATGAACTGCGCAGAACGCACGTCGTAAAGCAGTCATTTTTAGGAATTTTTTCACCAAACTTTCATCATAGCCATTTTAAGACCTCTGCTCATGAACAGTGTCACTGTGATTTTCTTAATTTGTCCCGTACATTGATTTCACACACCGACTGCGCCATTCTGCGCTACATGGGCGGAAACACATTTTGGGTGAGATGTGAAAAATGACAGCTGTACTGCTCATAAGAAGGTGTGGTAAAATGGCAATGTTGAAAATCTGGAGTGAAAATATTGAAATTCATGAACTTACTGAGCCTCGTAGGAACTGCATAGCACCCTCGTAAAACAGTCATTTTGGAATTTTGGCACCAAATTTTCAACATGGGGTTTTGGGACCCCTTCTCATGAATGATGTCACTGTCATGGCGGTATTCAGGCCCAAGGGTGATTTCACGTCCTGTGCGAAATCACCCTTCGGCCTGAATAACGCCAAGACAGTGACATCATTCATGAGAAGGGGTACAAACCATATGTTGAAAATTTGCAAAAATTCCAAAAATGCCCGAGATATGCAATAAAGTTGAAACCCCTATGTAACCCATTATACAGCTTACCGGCATTTCCTTAGTTCGCGGTCGGCTTTGAAGAGTGAAGACGTGTTCCGGTCCACCGAAGATTGTCACGCGAGTCCGAGGTAAGTATGAGGTGAGGGGGTGTGGGAGGCTGGGTGCAGTGGGTGGGTGCGGGTTGTGGGAGGGGTTGGGAGGCGCGCACGGGACAGTTTTATTTTACAGGTTTAAAAAAAAGATCGTGGGACATTTGCCACGCTGGTGGGCTCCCAGCGTGGCACAAGGACTTGGGGGCGCTCAGCTGACGGGATTGGGCACCCCGCCAGTCAAGGACTACAGTGCTTGCCATGCTGGGGTGGGCTCCTAGCGTGGCACCTACAACTGGGGGTGTGGGGGCAGCTCAGCAACTGGGGGCGCAGCTCAGCCCGGCGAGAGTTGGGCACCCGTCGGCTATGCAATCTGACCTTACGTCTGTCTGTGTGTGTGGGGCTGGCGTGAGCAGCCGATATCTTAGCGGTGCTCACTCAAACGTAGCTCCCCTTTCAATCAGAGCATCGCATTTGGAGCGTGTCATGACAGCTCCAAAATGCATTATTTACAGGGGCCGCGCCTGCCAGCCCACTGACTGAATTGGAGGAGGAGGTGACACACCTCTGAAATCTCCGATGAAGGCACTATGTTTCTTGCACATGCGTGCAAGCAAACATAAAAGTGATCCTGGGGGACTTCAATATAAGAGTGGTGATATAAGGCCCATATTGCATGACACTAATCTTACCCAAATAATTAGTGAGCCGACAAGGATGAATACAAAAACAGGCAACCATAGTACCACTCTGGACTGGATTCTTGTTATCAAACCAGAGAGAATCAAATTGGCCGGCACCTTTGCTGACTCTTTAAGTGATCATGCTCCCACTTTTCAGTGTCTGGAAAAATGAGCATCCTATACCCCCTCCCAGAATTTTCTGGGCTTGGGACTACTCAAAATTTGACATGTGCTCCTTCCTAAAAATGATCTCTGAAGTGGATTGGATCCAAATTAAGCTTGCCCCCGTTTAGATAAAGCCCTAGACTTCTTTATTAAGAACCTATTGGCAGCTAATAAACATAACCCACTAAAACAAATCAGGGTTAAAGGACAGCAATCTAGGTGGCTGTCCCAAGAAGTAAATAAACTAATTATGGAGAGAGACAGGGCCTGGGGAACTTTCAAGGCTACAAACCAGACTTAGGATTGGCAGAAATATAGAGAATAAAGAAGCAAATGTAAAAAGAAACTAAAATCTGCAAAAAGACAGTATCTCATAGTAAGAATCTTTTTATTGACCCCAAAAAATTCTGGTCCCAAATTAATATCCTTCTCAAGGGGCATACCATTCTGGAAGAATGTGATATTGTAACAAATAGTAAGCGTTTTAGTAATCCTCAGGACTCTACAACGGCTGTCAGTGCCTTTCTTACAGACCTGGACAAATTTAAGAACTCTCCCCCTGGGACATCGTCCACTTCCCCTCAGAGTTGTAATCAGGACTCCTCCCCCTTCCCTAATTTCCATTTCAGGACGGTGACTAAAACAGAAGTACTCAAACTACTTAAGAATGTTAAAGTTACTGGGTCAGCAGGGTACAATAAACTGGAAACGAGGCTCCTTAATATCGCAGCCCACGTCATTGCCTCCCCATCACTTGGCAATACAACAGTCCCTTCTAGAAGGAAAAGTCCCTACAGTATGGAAAGTGGCCCTGGTAACCCCTATCCATAAAGGTGGGTCACGTGAGGAAGTAGAGAATTACCGGCCAATATCTCTACTGTGTATTCTAGCAAAACAATGGAGAGGACTATCTACAACCAGGTACAGGAAGAACGCGGCTTACTTACTGCTCAGCAACATGGCTTTAGAAAAAAATCATGGAACAAACACAGCTCTTGTTAGCCTTACTATCGATATCTTCGCTGCCCTTGATGCTGGCTTGCTAACTGGTACGGTCTTAATTGACCTCACCAAGGCCTTTGACCTGGTGAACCACTAACTACTTATTATGAAGCTGAAATCCCTTGGCCTTAATAGCCTGTCCACACAGTGGTTCTCAGACTACCTCTCGGGAAGGTCGCAAATCGTCAAATGGAAGGGTGCTTTTTAGGGATATGGATCTGGTGTACTAATCCACATTTCCAGCAGTGTCCTTTCCCCTTTAAGGCTCGCTGGAAAGTCTTCAAACTGGCTCCTCCCACCCACCCACCCGAGTGGTAATTCCATCTGCACTGCCTCATGACGTCAGGTCTTCCTTTCCGCTGGAAGAAGAGAGGCCCTTTGCTATTTCTTCTTACTTTATTAAAAAACTTTAGTCTTCAGGCTATTTACTTCTCGCCACCAAAATGGACGACGCAAAGTCCACTTCAGGGTTCCCGAAATGCGGTTGTGGGCAAAAGATGTCCCGAACGGATCCGCACACCTCGTGCATATACTGCCTGGGCCATGAGCACGATACCCAGACCTGCGGGCTTTGCCACGCTTTTCATCCCACCACCTTGGAGGATTGCTTAGCCCCCTTGCTTCTTGGACATCCGGATGATTGGGACCTGCCCGTAAGATCCAAGGATACCCATCGGGTGGTCTCCGCAGCTGCGGGGTCCACCGAACAACTTGCAGCATTCAAGGAGGCCATGGCTCAGGCTGTAGCGCAGGCTTCCTGGGCTTCGGTCTTTTTGCCACTCTCTTTAGGTGCCTCCTTTACTCTGGCATTTAAGGAACTGTGCCAGGCCCTGCCCACCCATGGGCAGAGTCCATTGGGCACTAAATCCAAAAAATCTGAAAAAGACCAAGAAATGGTCTTGCCACAGGTCGTGGGATCGGGAGCACTCTCGGGCCTCTGATTCCCAAGCTTCCCCAGAGTTTCCGACCACGGTCGGTGTGTCGGCTCAGGCTGCTGACTCCACGGTCTCCTCTTTGGGCCTGTTGATTGAGACTCAGGTAGACACTCCGGCCGAGATCTTTCTCAACCCAGTCGACCCCTTGTCTTCCGAGGAGGTCGATACCTCCCTCTCCAGGACTCCAGTCCTTCCACTCTTTCAGGGAGGACTGGACCAGGTTTCTGTTCTGCCCCCTCTCAACCCGGAGCTTCCGGACAAGAGATGCCGCGGCATTCGTTGGCCCCCTCTGAGACCCACCGTCGGCTGAGGTCCCATTCTTGGAGCCCCGACTCGGGCAGCATGTGTTGATCTCGACACTCACGCTCTCAACGCTCAGGCAAGCAGTGCCGCCGCTATTCCTCATCCTCGTCGAGCAAGCAGAGGCACCTGCAAGTTGCGCTAGCACTACCAGGATCTCATGTGGCAGCAGCTTTGGTGGACCCAGGTGAAGCTGGTCCTGGCGCCTAACTCTGCCCTTCCTAGGCTACCACTACCAGAGCCGCAGCTGACCCCACCTCGGCAGGAGCTAATCTTTACGGTACCGGTGCCGCCCCCTCCAGCCTCTCCACCGATCCCGGTGGAGCTGCTTCCTAAGCAGCCGATGTTCAGAGCTCTGACCAAGGACACTTATCCGGGCAGGGGTTTACCCCATTGGCTGTTGGTCACCGTTCCCCCAGATTGCCCACGCAGGGTTAGCAGGGACTCAGGCGGTTGACCGTTCTTCCACGATTCTTCGGAATCGGAGGGGTCCTCCCTACAATCCCAACTGCTGGTTGTAGAGTCGACAGCTGACCTCTCAACGGATCAAGGGCCCATGTCCTTTATGGGTCTTCTCTGTCTCATTTCCGAATCTATGTGTCTCCAGCTGGAGCCCGTTCAGAAGCGGGAATGATACCTGCTGACAGAGATCCTTGACTGGGATGACTCTCCGGTGGAAGCCTGCCCAGTTCAGGATGCTATCCTCGGTCCTGCCCTGGAACTGTGGCAGCACCCAGTACCATTGACCCACAAGTATGTGGCCGCTACCGGCTCCCTGTTGGGCTTCATGGAACATCCCTTGGCTGAGGACCTTGTGGCTGATTCCATGTTTCGGCGCACTAGCAATGTGAAGGATGATGACAGACACCCCGATAAGGAGTCCAAGAAATTGGATCACCATATGGCCAAGAAGATGTAAGCCACTTCCTCCCTCGGCCTTTGGCAAGCGAGCTTGGCCTTGCAAATGGACCATTTTTCGCACACTGTTATGGGTTCCCTGGACGAGATGATTCCCCATCTCCCCCGCGGACCTGCAGACTACCATCAAGCAGGTCAGGGACCAAGGCAGAGCGGTAGCTAAACAGCAGTTCCAAATTGCCATGGACCTTGGCGATTCTTGCACCCAGTCTGTGGCTGCAGCAGTTGCCATGTGCCACAGGGCTTGGCTATGCATCTCCACCTTTACGGCTGACACTCAGCACAAGTTGGCAGACATTCCCTTCTTGGGTACTGACTTGTTCGGACCCGGTTTGGAAGGGCACCTCACCTGAATCGAGAAGTCCAGCATCACCTTGGACAGGGTGACTTCTGCCCAGAAGGACCCAAAGGGCTCTAAGCCTTAGAAGAAAAAGCCCTTTCAGCCTGCCTCTGCCCCGGCGGCCAAAATTACCCAGGCCCCAGCTGGGAAGCTACATGTTTGGTGTCCCCAACCGAAATCAATGGCCTTGATTATCAGGAAGCCAAGAGGTTGAGGTCCCAGTGGCCTCTCTGCCAGCTTCCCCTCCACTTCCAAGTCTGCCCAGTAACGGGATGGGAGGCACCTCCCCCATACCCGCCCCGACTCCCATGGGTTCTCCCGTGGGGGTTCGGTTCTGCCACTTCCTTGTCCGCTGTTACCATGGACAAGGTGAGTCCTTGAGGTGATCGGCCAGGGTCTGCCTCTGGAGTTAGAGGTGTACCCGCCCTGCTGAGCCCACACCCCAAGGGAGGACATGGTGTCCGTCGATATCCTGTCAGCCCTTCGGGAAGACATAGCTCAACTCCTCCTCAAGGAGGTCGTGGCTCTTGTCTCGGACCCTGACGAACACCCAGGGTTTGTCTCCAGGTACTTTCTGGTGCCTAAACGGACGGAGAGGGCTGCCACCCCATCTTAGATCTGCACGACCTGAACAACTTCATCAGGCCATGCACCATCAGAATGGTCACTCTGTCTCGGATCATACCGTCTCTCAAGCAGAACATGTGGTTTTACTCCCTGGATCATCAGGGTGTGTTTTTTCACGTCCCAGTCCGTCTGTCCCAGCGCTGGTTGCTCCAGTTCTGGGTGGAGGGGATCCTCTACAAGTTCCAGGCCATGCCATTCGGCCTCTCCTCTGCCCCCAGGGTCTTCACCAAGTGCATCGCAGTGGTGGCAGCTTACCTGAGGCGCTTAGGGGTCCAGGTTTACCCCTACCTGGATGACTGGCTGATTGCAGGTCCCTCCAGGCAGAAGGTGAAGATGTCCAGGGACCTGACCTCCAGACCTGCGTCTCCCTTGGCCTCCTGGTCAACGAGGCCAAGTCGGAACTTGTGCCCTCACAGATGATCAACTTCATCGGGGTGGAGCTCGACTCTTGCATAGCCAGAGCTTGACTCCTGGCAGACAGGGCGGAGGCTGTATCCTCCTTTGCCTGATCATTTGGGGTTGTGCAGTTGCATCCTGCTCAGGACTTCCTCTGCCTACAGGGATACATGGCGGCTTGCACCAGCATGGTCCATTGTGCCCACTGGAGAATGTGCTCCCTGCAATGGGAGCTGGCATGCCAGTGGTCTCAGCACATGGGCCACTTCGACCAGCCAGTCGCTGTGAACAAGTTGATGTGGGATGCCCTCCAGTGGTGGTTAGTCCCAGAACATCTGCAGGAAGGTATCCCATTTGTCCGTCCAGAGCCGACGGTCATCCTGACAACCGATGCCTCTCTCGTGGGCTGGGGTGCCCACCTGGGGGAACACAGAGTCCTGGGCTTTGAACCCCCAAGGAGTCCCAGTGCCACATCGACCTGCTGGAGCTTCGGGCAGTTCGGCTGGTCGCGGACTGCTTTTGCTTCACACATTTGGGGTCAGGTGGTCCAGGTCCAGATGGACAACAGCACAACCATGTACTACCTTAACAAGCGGAGTGGGACACACTCCCTTCCTCTGTGCAGGAAAGCTCTCTGCATGTGGACCCTTGTGCGCAGCTTCGAGGCTGACCTCCTGGCCATCCATGTGGCCAGTTTCTCCAGCCAGCTGAAGGATTCTAGCAGCTGCATGGGCGAGGCGCCTCACGAGTGATCTCTCCACTCAGAAGTAGTACACAGCCTGTTCTCCCAGTGGGGCACTCCTCTGTGGACCTGTTTGCCTCCAGGGAGAACGAAAAGCTGAGGCTGTACTGTGCCTGCCTCCCTCAGTAGGGAATGCTGCAGATACCTTCTCGAGGCCCTGGACCCCAGGCCTCTTCTATGCCTTCCCTCCGTTTCCCTTGATCCACAAGGTGTTGCTCATGGAGAGGAGGGATGAGGCATGTGTGATCCTGGTGATTCTGGACCGGTCACACCAGTTTTTGTACCCCAGTCTTCTCAGCCTTATCAGTAGGCTCCCGAGGCATCTTCTTCTCCACCTGGACCTGCTCTCCATCAATCAGGGGAAGGTACTCCATCTGGGCCTGCATCTTACAGCCTGGTTCCTGAGCAGCTAGAGTTCTAGGCTTTGGGTCTCTCCGAAGATGTCCTCACTGTGGTCGAGGCATCTTGGAAGGAGTCGACCCGGAAATGGTACACCTTCAAATGGAAGAGGTTTTCCATTTGGTGCCAGGGTAAGGGGCTCGACCCCTTAGCTTGTCCTGTGGCTAGCATTCTTGATTACCCTTGGTCCCTCTCTAAGTCAGTCCTTCAGTCGACGACCCTTAAGGCACACCTGGCAGCCATCTCTACCTACCGGGCGCGGGCCGGTCAGCAGTCGGTGGTGCAGGAGAAGGTGGTCTGGCGCTTTTTTAAAGGCCTTGACCACATTTCGCCTCTGGTGCATGAACCACCACCTTGGGACTTGTTGCTGGTGTTGGCAGAGCTCATGGGCAAGCCATTTGAACCAATGCACAGGTGTGACATATCTCACCTGTCGTGGAAGACCACCTTCCTGGTGGCTGTTACATCAGTCAGAAGGATCAGTGAGCTCCAGTCGCTCTCAGTGGAGTCTCCTTACTTGGTCTTCCGAAGGGACAAGGTTGTCCTTTGCCCCAATCTGAAGTTTCTCCCTAGGTTGTGTCGGCTTTTTACCTTAACCAGGTGATTAATCTCCCAGTGTACTTCACCAATCACACCTTGGAGGCCAAGCACAGGCTCCATACGTTGGACCTGCAGCGAACGCTTGCTTACTAGGTGGAGCGCATGGCTGGATTATGGAAGAGGTTCGCCAGCTATTTGTCACCTAAGCTGAAGCTGCATCTGGCATACTGGCAGCTAAGCAGATGATTGGCAGGTGGATTGTTTGGTACATCGATCTCTGCTATAGGTTGGTGGGTAGAGAGCCTCCTGTAGGGCTACGGGCTCATTCTACCCATCATACCACTGCCTCGGTGGCTGCTTCCAGGAATGTCATTATCCAGGAAATCTGCAGGACTGCTACCTGGAGGTCAGCACAAACCTTAATTTCCCACTGTCACATCGACCTTGAGTTACACCGGGATGCTGGTTTTGGGGCCTCTTTATTCCCTAAGTAGGGGGTGTGCACCTTACCCCCTCCTCCCGGAGAATTGCTAGGAGTCTGCCAGAAGTGTGGATAAGTACACCGTATCCACATCCCTAGAAAAACAGGTTACTCACCTGTAACAGTAGTTCTAGTAGTGGTATATTGTGTACATCCACACTGATGCACCCGACCTCCCCTGGCAAGTGGCACACTGATTCTGCTTCCAGTGAGCAAGATCTGATGTCACGAGGTGGTGTCGAGGGAGTTACCACTCAGTGGGTGGGAGGAGCCAGCTTGAAGACTTTCCGGCGAGCCTTAAAGGGGAAAGGACACTGCTAGAAGTGCGGATGTACACCATATACTACTCCTAGAACTACTGTTTGGGGTGAGTAACCTGTTTTTATCAGACAAATGCCCTGTCCTGGATGATGTCCCCCAAGGGTCAATACTCGGTCCTCTACTATTCTCTTTGTTTGTAAATGACATGCCTCAAAATTGTGGCGGGGCTAAATTGACAATATATGCAGACGATGCCGTATTGTACCGAAGTTCTCAGGATGCTGCCCAACTGAACGATTTTCTCGGAAAAGACCTTCAACTGCTTGACAGCAGGTTCGATACCAGTAAACCAGTTCTTAACGTTCAAAAGACAAAGGCTTTACTGTTCAGCCCCAAAAGTCTGGGTTCCAATAGGTCACAAATCCTGTCACGTGCCCTCTCAAATGGATCAGTGATTGAGCTTGTGGAATCCATTAAGTACTTGGGGGTGCACTTAAACCAGGACAGTACCCACAAAGTACATATTGATCATCTAACAAAGTCTCTGAATCAAAAATTAGGCATCCTATATTGTCTAAGCCCCTTCCTCACAAAGGAGTCTCGTCTAAAGATAGCCGCTGGTACCTTTCCACCCACCTTGTTATATGGATCTCTGGTACAACACTCCATTAGAAGCATGGAGAAGCAAAGGCTTAGAACCCTGTACTGCAGGATAGGACGCTTTGCAGCTGTGGCCCCACCTAAGGATCACCATTGTAATGTGTTACAAACATTAAACTGACCAACTACTGAAGGTAAACTGACTTATCCTGTACTGTGTTTAGCCTTCTAACTCGGGCTCAACAATGCTCCCCAAGCCTGACAAACCTGATAACGGCCAAACAGAATAGAAGGTCACTCAGCTCCTCAGACCGTCTTTTCCTCCATGTCCCTAGGGTAAGAACCACTGAAGGGCATAGGTCATTTGCTACCTCTGTTTCATTCCTTTGGAATTACCTCCCTAGCAGCCTTCAGGAAAGCGCCTCAATTGGTGGATTTAAAAGGGGACTAAAGGCTCATTTAGTGGAGCTTAGTAATTGCAGCTGCAATCGCTGTTGTACTAATTTCCTTAGTATCCCACTACTGTTTTGTGCTCTTAACTTGTATTTTATTCTGTTTTCTGCATCTAAAGATCCTTATGACATTGTTCATAAGTGTTTCGCAGAAGATGTAACCTTCGTGATTAATGCTGTAACCCACGACCTATTTGACTAAACTACATCACCACACCCCATTGTGAAGTGCTCCATCCCCTTCTTGTCTTAATCGTTTTACAGATGTCCACAAATGTCTTTCTGAATGTCAAAATTACCCGCTGTATCTCACAAATGTCTTTCTCTGGGTTATCCACTGTCCCAGGTTGTGCAGTGTTCAATCTGTCTTGTTCTAAATGTTGATTTATTGTGTTTTTCTGTAATTATTGTGTTATTCTGTAATTAATTCTGGGTTGCCTTTGAAAAAGGGACTCTTATGGTCTTAGTGGGCCTACTGGATAACCAAAATTAAATAAATATAAAAGGGAATTAAAGAGTCAATCAGGACTTCACATGATTAAAGGGAAACTTCCATCTAGGATTAAATTAATAAGTATTGTTACCAATGGAAAGCTGCTTTACATAAGCTATTGACTGAACCTGTAATACTTTTAGGGCCAGAATTATAACCCATTCAGTTGCCCCTCCTTTATAGCTGCAGGCACCCATTTTCTAAATCACAGGCACAGGAAATGACATCACATCAGGGGAAACATATATAGTTGATAAATGTTTTAACAAGGAGAGGCGCACTAAGCTGAAGCTTGAGTCCAGGTGCAACCTGAGAGCACAAGAAAGTTAAGTGACTTACTCAGCATCATACAGTAATGCAAGTGGGGACTGTGGGATTCAAACCCGGGTCACCAGGGTTATGGCTCAGAGCCTTAAACCACTGCACTTTACTGCCTCTTTCAAGGTAAGAGCAAAAGAAGAGTTAGGCCTCTTGATGAACTGTCACAACCAACCACTTAATACGTTAGTGACTGCACCTGGGAGCATCAGGGAAGTGAAAAGGTTTTAGCTCAGAAAGGAGGGGCTACCGGAGATTTCCTGCTGGAAAGACAGAGTGAAACAGTTGGAATCGTGAAATGAAAAAACAAATCTGCTGTGTTTTTTTTTCTTTTACTTTGGTAAAAGGAAACCTATTTTTGGATGGTGTTCAAATATTTTTTTATGTTGCAACCTTCAGAAGGTAGTAAAAGAAAATGGGGAAAAGTGAGTGTGTATGTGTGTGTGTTTTGGGGGGGGGGCACTGTAGTAATAAGAGTCCATGATTGCTTCCCTTCTGACATTGCATGCATTTAGGGGCACTTTGAATAATCTGGGACAAATGTAGGGGGTCTCCACCCCCCACACACACACACGCACCTGTAGGTTCTGGCACCTATGTTCAGAAGGGTTCTGTACTGACAGCCATCTATCCTATCACAGACCAACACAAAACAATGATTTTGTTATAGCTTATTTACCCAGGATAGTCCAGCTGAGATGTGCTACCTCATTTCCAGTGGGGTCCTGCTGCTATTCATTTCTGCTGCTAGGTGGACAGGAGCACTGGGGGGTTGTGTGACTTACTCAAGATCACACAGTTAGTATTTGACATTACTGAGGTTTGAAACTCTCATCTCCTGAGCCCCAAGCTTGTACTCTAGCCACTAGATCACACTCCTTCTATGTAAGGGAAGGGATCAAAGCAACAGAACTAAAGGGTAAACAGGGAGGAGAGGAGGCACTGTGGGTCACCCTGGACACTTGAAATGGCTCCACAATCTGCACAGGGGTTGTATACAGACCCCCGTCTCAGGGGAGGAAATGGACAAGGAAATGATAGAAGGCATCCTTGGGATGGCAGAGAAAGGGGAGATACTGTTGATGGGAGACCTGAATATGCCAGATGTTGTCTGGAGCACCTTTGCTGCAGCCACATCCAAGAGCAGGGCCATTCTCGATGCCCTTCAGGGGGCATGCCTCAGACAGCTAGTTTTGGAACCCACTCAGGAGAGAGCTATCTTAGACCTGGTACTCTCAAAAGGGTACGGAGAGAGGATCTCTGCTTTTGAAGTGGGTAGCCATCTGGGAACAAGCAAACACCAAACAGTGTGGTTCACGATAAACTTAACTGTAGAGTCAAGCCACACAGAAGTGAAGGCACTGGACTTCAGGAGGGCTGATTTTTGTCAAAATGGGAAAGTGCCTTAGAAAAGCACTAGCAAACAGGCAAGAAGGTGGGGTGGAGCAACAGTGGGGAAACATCAAAACCACCATCACAGAGGCAACATGCCTTTGTGTGAAGCAAACAAATCAAAACGAAAGAAAAAAACACTATGGTTCTCAAAAGAAGTGGCGGGGAAAGTAAGGGAGAAAAATATAGCATTCAGGAAGTATAAGGAAACACAGAAGGAGAAGGACAGAGAACTGTACCAGTTAAAGCAGAAGGAAGCAGGTAAGGCAGTCAGAATAGCAAAGGCCCAAACCGAGGAAAGGACAGCCAGCTCGGTTAAGAAGGGGGATAAAACCTTTTATAGGTACATTAGGGAGCAAAGAAAGACTAAGGCAGGGATACTGAGGCTGAACAAAGAGGAAGGTGGTTGGGCAGAGAGCGACAGTGAAAAAGCAGGGATACTGATTGAATACTTCTACTCAGTATTCACAGTGGAAAAGCAAGGGGAAATACCTAATCCAGTCAATAGAAGCACTCTGGATGGGGGGGGTTGATATTAGTCCTTTCACAGAAGAAAGGGTTCTGAAAGAACTCTTAAAACTGAAAGTGGATAAAGCAATGGGGCCTGATGGGATTCACCCCAGAATTCTAAAAGAACTAAGGGAAGAACTAGTAACACCACTGACTACCCTTTTTAATAAAGCATGGGAGGATGGTGTGGTACCTGAGGACTGGAGGACACCAATAAAAGCACAGGGGACGATGGCTTGGAACCCTTTTTCCTAAGGTTAGGATATGCCCATCTTGCAGCCCCTATTCTCCACATCTTCAGTCTTTCCATTACATCTGCTACTGTGCCGTCTTGCTGGAAATCAGCACATATCCTCCCTCTGTTTAAATCTGGCGATCCATGCGATATAAATAATTATAGGCCTATCTCCATATTGCCTATTCTTTCTAAAGTTCTCAAAAAACTGATCCACATTCAGTTAAAATCGTACTTGGAAACCTTCTCTCTCATTAATCCAGCCCAAACTGGCTTCCAGGCAAATCATAGCACAATCTCTGCGCTAGCAAAAGTAACCAATAACTGGATCTCTGCTATAGATGCAAAGAAGGTAACTGGAGCAGTCTTTTTGGATCTAAGCAAAGCTTTTGATACTGTTGACCACAAACTATTAGTCAATTGCCTTGCAAAGCTGGGTGCCTCATACCATACTACCCAGTGGTTCACGAGTTACTTAACTGGGAGATTTCAAAAAGTAAAAGCTGAAGGCTGTTTCTCTGCTGCCGTGCCAGTTATTAGAGGCGTCCCCCAAGGATCCATCTTAGGCCCTATCTTGTTCTCATTATACATTAATGATCTTGATTCCAACATATCTACGTCCAATCTGCACTTTTTTGAAGATGATACTGTGCTGTATACTTCTGGCTCATCGCTATCTGAAGTTAAGGGCGTGCTTCAAGCGGACTTTGCACAACTAGAGCATAATTTAATAAAGGCAAAGCTCCTGCTAAATGCCAAGAAGACCAAAGTGATGATATTCTCCCGTAGTGCTGCCACATGTACCCCCAATACCCTACCCCAAGATTTTATTGTTACCACACTAAATGAGCCTCTGGAAGTTGTCTCCAAATTTAAATACCTGGGTATCTGGATTGACAACAAACTTTCTTTCAGTGTCCATGTTGATGACCTCTCTAGAAGACTAAAAGCCAGGCTAGGTTTCTTCTTTAGAAATAGGCCCCTCTTCCCCCTTGAAACTCGAAATAAGCTCGTCCAGGCCACTTTTCTCCCTCTTCTCGACTATGGCGATGTAATCTACTCCTCTACCACTCTTGCAAATCTAAGTAAATTGGACATCCTTTATCACCGTGCATTACGGTTCATTACCAACTCCCCTTATTGTTCACATCATTGTGACTTATATGCAGCTGTTGGTTGGACATCCCTCACTACTAGACGCCTGCTCCATGCTGGGTTATGGACTCTCAAACTGCTCCTGCAGAAACTTCCGAGCTATCTCTCATTAGTATTTCACATAGTGTATACTCACTAAGAAAATCGGACTTTATTATGCTCAATATACCGAGGACGCGGACCTCCTTTGGTAAACGTGCTATTGCACATGCCCTTTCCTCTATTTGGAACCAATTACAAACCGTACTGAAACTATCTAGCATAGTTTCAATTAACTTCTACAAATTGCTAAGCTCAGCTAAAATAAAAGATACCTGTAACTGTCATTAGCCTCTTCTTTCCTATGTGCCATGTGCATCCATTGGTAAGACATAATTGCTTTGTTCATATTAACTACTTATTGCCTGCACTTTCATTTATAACAAGATACTATTCCACGTTCTGGCACCTGACTTACATCTGCTACCTTGCTGTAGCAACCTAATTACTGCTACCCTTTCCCTCCTACTCCTTGCCTTATCTATGTATACACCTCACTGATCACACTATCAAACCATTCCTACCTTCTTTATCTGTCTTTTCAGCTGTCTGTCCCATCTTCCAAAGTGTATATATTGCAAACACCAGTTCCATGTTTCAATTATCAGTATGCTATCTACAAGTTGCTTCACTGTGTTATATTAGCTGATTACCACCTGCGGTCATCCTGTGTGGCGACCATGTATGTATATCATGTCTGAATTATGTGAGCTTGTATGTATGTATATACTGTTTATTAACTATTTATGTATGTATGTTGTGTAAGTCTACATGTCACAGGACCTCCTTGTGAATGAGCTTGCTCTATGGAGTTTCCTGAAATAAACTTGAAACTTGAAAACTTGAAACTTGGAGGAGGGTGGATGTGATTCCCCTTCACAAAAGTGGGAGCAGGACAGAGGCAGGAAACTACAGACCTGTCAGTTTGACCTCAGTGGTAGGGAAAATGATGGAATCACTTCTGAAGGAGAGAATTGTTGAGTACCTAGAGGCCAGTGGGGCACAGGACCCAAGGCAGCATGGATTCACAGTGGGAAGGTCATGTCAGACAAATCTAATTGATTTCTTTGACTGGGTGACCAAAGCAGTAGACGAGGGAGGGGCTGTGGACATGGCCTACCTAGACTTTAGCAAGGCATTTGACACAGTCCCACACAAAAGATTAATAAACAAATTAGCCAGCCTGGGAGTGGGTCCCAGGGTGGTAGCCTGGGTAAAACACTGGTTGGACAACAGGACTCAGCGGGTAATAGTAAATGGAGTCCACAGTGAAGAAAGAAGGGTTACTAGTGGGGTACCGCAGGGTTCAGTACTGGGGCCGGTCCTTTTTAATGTCTTTATAAGTGACATTGCAGAGGGACTGGAAGGGAAAGTATGTCTCTTTGCAGATGACACATAGATCTACAACAGGGTTGATATGCAAGGTGGAGGTGGAAAGGATGAAAAGTGACTTGGCAAGGTTGGAGGAATGGTCAAATGTATGGCAGCTTAGATTCAGTGCAAAGAAGTGCAAAATAATGCACCTGGGAAACAAAAACTCAGGGGAACAGTACACAGTGGGGGGTGAGATACTGACAACAACAAAAATGGAAAGGGACCTGGGGGTAGTCATATCAGATGACCTAAAGATGGGCCAGCAGTGTGAGAAGGCAGTAAGGAGGGCTAGGGGATACTGTGATGCATAGGGAGAGGCATTACCAGCAGAAAACAGGAAGTTGGCCCTCTGTACAGACAGTTGGTAAGACCACATCTGGAGTACTGTGTACAGTTCTGGAGACCTCATCTCCGCAAAGACATAGACAGGGTGGAGGCTGTCCAGAGGAGGGCAACCAAAATGTTGCAGGGTCTGCATCAGAAGACATATGAAGAAAGACTAAAGGAACTTAAGATGTGCAGCCTCGAGGAAAGGAGGGAGAGGGGGGACATGACAGAAACTTTCAAATACATCAAGGGAATCAACAAAGTCCAAGAGGGTAGCATCTTTCATAAAAAAAGATGTGCAAGAACAAGGGGGCACAATTTGAAGATAGAGGGGGAACGGTTCAGAGGTAATGTGAGGAAGTATTTCTTCACAGAGAGGGTTGTGGATACATGGAACAGCCTTCCTGAGGAGGTCGTAGAGTCAAAAACAGTAGGGGAATTCAAGAATGCAAGGGACAGACATAAAGCAATTCTAGTGGGGGGTAGGAGGAAGTAGGCTATTGGTTAACTAGGATCTGCAGCTTATTCGTTATGTAGGGAAATGGGCAGACTGGGTGGGCCAAGCGGTCCTTATCTGCCATCAAATTCTATGTTTCTATGACAGAACACGATGCCAACAAAAAAAATTTAAACACAAGTACTTCAGTGCTAACAAATACTGGAACTAAATAGGTACATAAATAAAAATTATTTACAGTGTTACCACAGTAGCAGAATATTCTGCAAATCACACTGTCACTAAACATTTTACTGAACTGAAATGTTACAAAACATTGTACAAAGCAGTATAAACCCCAAAGGAGCTCGAAAACTGTTGGCATTGGCAGTACACAACTTTTGTTTATAGCAACCCCTTCAAGATTAGAGACAAGGTCACATCTCCATGGACTGGGTAAAAGCATTTTTTATTTCATTTCCTCTGATCTTCAAGGAGGCAGTATAGCACAGTGGTTTAAGGCTCTGAGCTGTAAACCTAGCAGCCTGAGTTTGAATCCCAAAGTCCCCATTTGCATTACTGTATGACCTTGAGCTAGTCACTTGACTTTCTTGTGCTCTCAGGTCACACCTGGACTCATGCTTCAGCTTAGTGTGCCTCTCCTGGTTAAAATATTTATGGACTATATGTGTTTTTTTTTTCCCCAATTGTTTAACCAAGTGAGACACACTAAGCTGAAAGTTTGTTTACAGGTGCAGCCTGGGAGCACAGGGAAGTTAAGCGACTTGCTCAGGTTCACACAGTATGCAAGTGGGAGCTGTGGGATTCAAACCCAGGTCTCCAGATTTGCAGCTCAGAGCCTTAAACCACTACGCTATACTGCCTCCCAAATTTCCCCGATGCATGTCATTTCCTGTGCCTGTGATTTAGAAAATGGATGCCTGCAGCTATAAAGGGAGGGGAAACTGAATGGGTATAATTCTGGCCCTAAAAGTGTTACGGGGTCGATCAGTAGCTTATGTAAAGCAGATTTCCATTGGTAACAATATTGATTAATTTAATCCTAGACGGACGTTTCCCTTTAAGCAAAATAATGAATTAAAAAACAACATCCTTCAGATGAGATGCTAAACCCAGGTCCCTTCTGCTCATCTCTGGTCACTGTCCAGGTGCAAATAAAAGATCCCATGGCACTTATTGATGAAGAGTAGGGGAGTTTCCACAGTGTGTCATGATCAACAGTCCTCTATTAGTAAAACAGGTTCATGTAACCCACCCCCCAGGATGCACCTAGAAATAAGCTGTCACAGCTTAGTGTGCCTTTCCTGGTCAGAGATTACAAATAAATGAATACAGCTAGGCGGGGTCCTGCTGGGCATACAATAAAATGACAAGCAGAAAGAGGCAAACACAGGCGACAGTAGGGGAAATAGGAAAACACAGGGGTAGAAAAAAGGCAAAAAGAGTAATTAGGCATAAAGAGTAAGTTAGGTAAGGGGCAGACATGCCAGTGCAAGAGGGTGCAAAAAGAAGTATGAGATGGTATTTCAGAGAGAGATAAGGTGAAAAACTAAATGTAGAAGGTGCGGGAGTCCCTAGAGCGAAGTGCAAAGGAGGAGAAGCTTTTCAGCAAATCCCAGCAGGAAATCATCTTGAGAATGGCAGTAGAGGAGGACTATCCAGCAACTGAGGACTGCCAGGCCCTCAAGGGGCCTGGGCCATTCACTAAAAGGACCCCATATTTCCAACAGGTGACACCACTTAGCTTAGTTTATTCTAAAAAAGAAGGCCACCCTGCTACCCCTGTGCTCCAGTCACAGATGTTGTATCACAAAGAAACTGGGAGTGGGCAGCCTCGAACAGACCAGGCCGAGCGGAGTCATCCAACCAGGTCCCTCATAATGCACACTAAGTTAGTGTGTGAATTAGAGATAACCTCTCTAGAGCTAGCATAATGAGACTTGGTCAAATAAAGGACAGTGGAAAGAGAAAACAGAGGAGTTATGAACTAGGCATAATTGGAATGAAGCCAAATAATGGATAACAAATCCCCCATTTGCCAACTGGTCACTTTGAGGTAAGTGGAAACAGTGAACAAGGCAACAAGAGAAGACAACATACTTACAACAAATTGAAGTGGTTTAAATTGGCTTAAGCAAAATCATGACTTCCAAGTTAGGGGAAGGCTAAAAGGAGCCTTCCCTTATATCGAGAAAGTTGAAGGTTCCCTTGGGGGAATACACACCATAGCTGTGGGTCCTCTTAGCAGCAATACTGCTAAAAGGAGAGGGGGTAGGCATATGAGTAGCCCAGTACACTCTCCTAACAGAGAGACATCAGGTACTGGTGAAAAAGCTTGAAGATAGGTGAGATACCTCCATCTCGCACACCACTCTGAATATGGAGGTGTTCACCTAGGGAAAAGGAGAGGGTAGTGGGCTCAGACAGTTTCCCCCCTTCTAACACCAGTGACTATCAAAAAAATAGTTGAGCGTGATCCAGAAGTGGTTAGTGATTAAAAACTTAATAAACAGGTGGGGCTAAAGAACAGAGGTCTTCTTGGGCACTGGAAGGTCAAACAAGGAGGGGTGGTTACTGGAATAATGGGGGGGGGGTGAAGCAAAGCACTGACCAAGGGGAGGAACAGGGTGCAGACACCACTGCCATTGATGGCAGTTTAAGATATAAGCTCCATGGGCCAACCGGAACTAGGGCACAGCCCTGCAAAAAATGAAGGAACAGATCTTGGAGGCATCGGAAGTGTATTGCAGAGCCATGAAGTTGTGAGGCAGCCTAGTTCCCGCTGAGTGAGTGGCAAGTCCCAAGATACCAGTCGCCAAGGTCTGCTCCCTGGTAGATCTGTCGACAGCCCCATCAGTGCATTAGAATTATTGTTCATGTCTGTGGTCGGGATGGGGGCATCTGGGGTCCCCCCCAGAACCGAGGGGTGAAGCCCGGCGATTCCACATCATCGGTGGACTGAAAAGCATAATGGCTAGGCAAGCTAAACAAGAGAGTCATAATGGTTACATCAAGGAGGTGGGGAGAGAGTGGGCAACCATGAGCCCGCTATGATGGCCGTATAGATCCATGGACTGAGTGGTAATGCAAAATTCTGACTGTGAGAGGGAGGCATCACTGCTGGGTCCATTATTCTCCAGCTCCGTATATTCCATGGGGCCACAGTCTGTGAATTCAGGGCGGACTTGCTACAGCGAGGAGCTCCCATGCATATCGCCCGGGTGAAAGGTTTGAATTACTCACATTGGCCAGAGTATCATTCCTGAGCTGGGCCTGCCGATTGGTCATAGTGCTAGGCAATGGTGACAACCCCACCCCCCAACACAGCGCCTGCTGCCCTGCCCTCCAAGCCATCCAGGATGTATAGTTGGTCATGAAGGAAATGAATCGCTGCTTATTGTATGCCAACTGCCCAAAGTGAGCTGGTATTCCAGCACAAAACAGGGGTGGCACTGTTATAGTAGATGCAGCGCCAGAGCTCTGTCTGGTGGTGCCAGAGATATGAGGAGCAGAGCATGAGAAATGGCAAACATAGAAACAGAGAATTTGATGGAAGATAAGGACCGCCAGGCCCATCCAGTCTGCCCTTTGTTTCCCCTACTTACAAAAAAATGCCTCAGATCCTACTTGATCTATGGCAGCACCTCCTCTTTTGAACCTCCAGGGTCCCCCTGTGTCTATCTCATGCAGTCTTGAATTCCCTCCTTGACTTTACCCCCACCACCTCTGCTGGTAGGCTGTTCCATGCCTCCACTACCCTTTCCATGAAGAAGTACTTTCTCACGTTGCCCCTTAGTCTACCCACTTCTAGTCTCATGTCATGTCCCCTTGTTCTAGGGCATCTTTTCATCTGAAGAATGCTGCCTTCCTATACCTTATTTATTGCCTTTAGGTACTTGAAGGTCTCAATCATGTCACCCCTCTCTCCTCTTCTCCATGGTATACATGCTGAGTTCCTCCAGTCTTTCCTCGTATAATGTTTGGTGTAGGCCCTGCACCATTTTTGTTGCCCTTCTTAGAACAGCCTCTACCTTATCTATATTCTTTCAAAGATGCAAATGAGGCCTCACCAAGTACCTAACAGTGGCATCACTGTCACAAACCCACTCCTGAGGTTCGGGTCCACTGAGATCACAGTGCCTACCACAAGTGCAGTTCGTGACAGGGAGGGAGAAAACAGGGATACCCTCCTTGTGTCCTAGAATGCTTGCTGAGTTCACAACTAAACACCAGCCACAAGGTCCCAGGGCATCCCTCTTTCCTCTGGATCAGTGTAGAATACTAGTCTCGAGTCTTGTAGCCAAATATGAACCCTTCTTGGTTGTTACACAAAGGGGGAAGATCCGGGCTTACAACCTCTTCAGGGTAGCATTGTTACCCTGATTCTGCCTTCTCCCACAATGCGTGCAATAACCTGGTTCAGATCCCCACAGACTCTTTCATGAGACTTCAGTATTCCCCCTATCTTTATCGAGACTTTCCCTTTCAGACCCTTTGTTCAATTTGATAGCTTACGATAGCACCCCTTAGCAATAACAGTTTAGTCACAGATTATTACTGAAACATCCCACAGTCACACGTGCAATATATAAATCTTGTTCAGGCAGGTTTCTTAAAACAAATGTCTTTACTAAATAAATATTTATCATACATTACAACGAAAAGGTTTGATTAATTTGGTCACAGAATAACACAAATAAAAAGTGGACATGTACATACAAAAAAAAAAAACACCTTAAAACTGTTAGCTGGACTCCTAGGTGGAGTCCTAGTATCTGCATTAGAGGAGGAGAAGGACTTGGGAGTGATGATCACAAGTGACCTGAAGCACTCCACGCAGTGCAGGAAAGCAGCAGCAAAGGCAAACAAGATGCTGGGATGCATATCTAGGGGGATCAGTAGTAGGAGAGAGGAGGTTATACTGCCTTTGTACAGGTCACTGGTAAGGTCGCATCTAGAGTATGGAGCTTAGTACTGGTGCCCACACCTCAAAGGTGACATTAACCTGCTGGAGAAGGTTCAGAGGAGGGTTACAAAGATGATAGTGGGTCAGCAGGATAAGGCATACGAGGAGTGGTTGAGGGCACTGAACGTGTACTCCCTGGAAGATGAGAGGGGGGGGGGACTTGATTGGGACCTTCAAATACTTGAAAGGGATAAATAAGGTTGAAAGGAGAGTCTCTATAAAATGAGTGGCAACCATAACACTAGGGGGCACAGTCTTAAGCTGGAGGGTGGGAGGTTTAGGAGGGAGGTTATGAAGCACTTCTTCACAGAGAAGGTGGGGAACACCTGGAATGCACTGCCGGAAGAGGTCATCTCATTGAAGACGGTTGGCAGCTTTAAGAGAGGCTGGGATAGGCATAGGGGAAAAGTAAGGATCATGGGTAGGGAGGATGGGAGGAGTGGGGAGGGAGGGCAGGGACAGTAGCTCAAGCTGTGGACCCTGCAATACAAGCAGACTTGATAGACCAAATGGCCTTCTTCTGCTGGCTTCTTCGTATATTCGTATGTACCTTACGTTTGTAGTGGATTGAAGTCCAGGAAAAGTAAATTTATTTATTTATTTATTTCGTTTTTGTTGACCGTGTAAATGCACTAGACAAATTCTGCCTATTTTCAGGCACGACCCAGGGGAAGGGGTTACAGATTAATGCCAACTGACTTTGAACCAGATGAAGCTGTTGGTGGTATTTTTGGTGAATGAAAATTAGTAGTAGTAAGTAATAGTAAATGAAAGTTTCAGTTTCTTTTGATAGCAGTCTTACTTCTTATGTGTCAGGAGAAGAGTGTCCCTTGAAGATGCTCAGCAAAATGAGAGAGAGACCCTGGTTTTCAAGCTCTTTATATAGTGTCAAAATCCCTGGTCTGTTCTAACATTTAGGCCAGTAAATGTCACTCTTGTGCTTTCCAAACAACACAATTTTCTGGCTACCTTGTGATGTCATACTTCTCTGACAGTTACGACACCTGTAAGAGAATTCGCAATAGCCTGCCAGGTGGATATTTCTGTCCTTTCCTTTCATCTCATTAAAAGCAATATACCGTGACAGTTTTCTGGGACCAAAACATCCTGCCTGTGAGGTGAAAAAGGGCTATCTCCTGAACATTTTATATCTCTATGTTTCCCTCAGTTAACCAGGGAAATACCTTTTGAACAGCTACCCCCAAGACCTTGACAACTAATTGTCAGCTTCCTTGCAAGCAAGCTGGTTCCTCTCAGGTCAGAGGAAGGTCAAACATTTTAAAAGAAATCCAGTCTCTCTGACTATTCTAAGAGACCTTTCCTTAACACTAGCATTCTTGTGGCATGTATACATACACAAAATATAACAGAATATAACACTATACATCTGAACATCTGACTGACAGTGGCATAGCTTGCCACATCACTACCTCCTAGACTGAATTTGTGGGAACACACCCCCTACCGCAGGGTAACGTTTTCATAAAGTCTGTTACTGTTCTAACTGGTCAGATAGGCCATCTACATTGGCATTGGCCGACCCTGCCGTGTGGGTGGTGGTCATGTCATACGTCTAGAGGGCAATACTCCATCTTAAGAGATGACCAGTTGTTTAACCCATCTGATTTAGCCACACCAGGGGGTTATGTTCAGTCTGTACCTTAAAGTGCCTTCCATAGAGATACAGCTCTAATTTCTTCAGGGCCCATACCAGCGTAAAGCATTCCTTTTCAGCTGTGGAATAGGCCTGCTTTCGTGTAAGTAACTTTTTGCTTAGGTATACAATTGGGTAATCTTTTCCCTGATTAGAGATCTGTCTGAGGACTGCTCCAATTCCCACATCTGAGGCATCTGTCTATACAACAAACTGCCTATTGTAATCTGGACTGGCTAAGACACGGGCACTTCACAGTGCCTCCTTTAGCTGTACGAAGGCTCGTTCACAGTCTGGCTCCCAGTCTACTTTTTTGGGCTTTCTTTTCTTTAGCAGGCCAGATAGGGGAGCTGCCAGGGTACTGTAATTTGGAATAAACATTCGATAGTACCCTGCAGTCTCTAGGAAGCTCCTAACCTGCTTCTGGGTTTCAGTTGTAGGCCACGCCTCTATTGCCTCAGTCTTTGCTTTATTAGGATGAAGCTGCCCCCGCCCCACTATATGGCCTAGGTATGCCACCTCCGCCATAGCCAATTGGCACTTTTCAGCCTTGACAGTGCGCCCTGCCCTCTGTATCCTGCCCAACACTTCCTTCAGGTGGAACAGGTTTTCCTTCCAACTGGTACTGAAGATGGCAATATCATCCAGATAAGCCACTGCGTAGTTTTCAATACCATGTAACACCTGGTTGACCAACCTTTGGAAGGTGGCAGGGGCGTTCTTCATTCCAAAAGGCATTACCTGGAACTCAAATAATCCTATTGGAGTGATGAAGACCGATGTCTTCCTAGCTCTGGCAGTTAACTTCACCTGCCAATACTCTTTTGTCAAGTCAGTGGTGGTAAGGTATGTGGCCCCTCCCAACTTGTTCAATAGCTTGTCCGTCCATGGCATTGGGTGGGCATCAGACTTCGTGACTTTGTTGAGTCCACAATAGTCCACACAGAAGCGAGTAGAGCTATCCAGCTTGGGAACAAGGACTATGGGTGAGGCCCAGGGACTGTGGGATTTCCGGATGACCCCTAAATCAGCATTTCCTCCACCTTCCTCCTAATGTCCTTTAGGATGGCCTCAGACACCCGATAGGCTGTCTATTGGATGGATGCTTGCATCCCTGTATCTACATCATGTGTCGCTAAGGGAGTACATCTTGGCTTGGCCGTAAACAAAGGGGCAAAGTCCTCTAAAACCTCCCTCCCTTCCTGGGACTGTTCCAGGGTCAACTGGGGTGACAGTTTGATTGTCTCCACAGAGGACTTCCACTTGCTTTCCTCCAGCAGGTCCAGTAGGGGGTCTTCTTCATCCATCCCTTCCCCAGGACTACATACTGTAAATACCATGTCAGCCCTATTTACATATGGCTTCATCATGTTGACATGGTACACCCTATGGGTATGTCTCCTGTCAGGCAGTTCTACAATATAGTTCACGTCATTGACCTGTCCGACTGCCTTATGTGGTCCCGCCCACTCAGCCTGCAGCTTGTCCTTCCGGACTGAGATTAGGACCATGACTTCCTGACGTGCACTGTACTAGCCAGCTCTGGCTCCACGGTCGTACCAGACTTTTTGTTTCTGTTGGACAGCTGACAGGTTGCTTTGGGCTGTCCCATAAGCTCCTTCAGCTTCTCCCTAATCTTAAGGACATACTCCACCATGAGAGTTCCCTGGGTGGTGTGCTTGCCTTCCCAGTCTTCCTGGATCAAGTCTAGGGGGCCCACGCACCCTACATCCATATAAGAGTTTGAAGGGGGAGAACCCTGTCAACTCTTGGGGCACCTCCCTGTATGCGAACAACAGGTGGGGAAGGTACTTCTCCCAGTCCTTCCCATGCTGTTCAGCAAATGATTGGAGCATTGATTTTAGGGTACCATTAAACCTTTCCACGAGTCCATTCACTTGTGGGTGATAAGGTGTCATGCATCTCTGTACCACCCCACACTTCTCCCACAAACACTTCATCAGGTCCCATGAACGTACACCCTTGATCATTGATAACCTCCTGCAGAAACCCGACATGGGAGCAAATCCCTAGCAAGGCATCTGCCACTTTGTGTGTCCTAAGTGAGGAGAAAGGCGACCACCTCTGGGTATCAGGTGGCGTAATCGACCACCGTCAGGATAAACGTCTTCCCAGAGGAGCTTGGAGTACTCAAAGGTCCCACAATATCCATTCCTACCCTCTGGAATGGCTTCTTCACAATGGGCAAGGGAATTAGGGCAGCTTTGGTTTTACTACCCACCTTCCCTATTTGTTGGCACCGGTGACAAGACCTGCAATATTCCTTCACCTGCTGGGTGAAGTTGGGTCAATAGAAATTCTGGGCCAGTCACTGCATGGTGCGCACGATGCCCAGATGTCTGGACATGGGGATATCATGAACAATCTTGAGCAACTGCTCACGGTACCCCTGGGAAACAGCAAGCTGCCTGCCCATCACCCCTCCCTCTGTCCTTACAGCCTGTGTATGCAGCAGTCTATTGTCCCTAAATACTCTATGTCTTATGTCACCTCCCTGTGTCCCATCAGATTCTGCACAAGCCCTCAGACTCTCCAAACTAGGGCCAGCTCTCTAAGCAGCTGTAAAATCTTCACATTTTCCCAAGGTATGGGACATGTCTGCCTCAGATCCTAAACTAGGGTCCATAGCTCTAGCGTCAGGGCATTCAGGGTCACTGCCATTCCTAACCTTCTGACCATTTCTTACCCCTCCCTCCTCGGAGTAACCTTTTGTAGCTGTTTTGTGAACTGCTACTTGAGGAAGTCCAACCTCCCTTTCATTGCTCTCCATGTCCGAAGATGCAGAATGGGGAACCAGCCTCCCATTTCTTTTCCACAGGGGCTTCTATGGGGCTCAGGGAACTAGAAGCGGCCTTTGCCATCTGACTGCAGGTAACTGCACATGCCACCCCCTTCTGGAGATTGTTCCATGTAATCACATCCAGGGCGAGGTTGCCACATTTTGTACTGTCTCTCCTGTCTCACCTCAGTCCAAGAGAACAATAGCAAGTGGCAGGGTTTTCTCCTCCCCAGTGACTCCCCTTACCATTACAAACTGATTAGGTATAAGCTGCTCAGGCCCAACCAAATCCCCTTTTACCAAGGTAAGAGACGCCCCTGTGTCCCTTAACCCATGGGTTTACACCTCATTTACAGTAACCGGGTGTATGTGCTCCCTCATGTTTACAGGCGTGCTTTCAGGGATACACAGTGCACTCAACTCTGTTCGAGCACCACCTTGTCCACTCTGTACCTTTTTAGGACACTGTGTAGCAAGATGCCCTGGCTTTTTACAAAACCAACAGTCATCGTTTCTTTTATCCGAGAAATCCCTTTTTTGTAACCTGGGGCATCCCCCTTTCTGTGGAGGCAGTGAGGGTTTTAGCTGCCCTGAAGGCGCGCTTTTCCCTTTTTGCGCTGCCACACCCACTACACTTCCTTTCAAAGCAGGCCTGCTCCTGTCATAGCGATCCGAGAGCTCAGCAACCTGCTGTGCTGTTTTTTGGATCTCGGTCCTCTAGCCAAGTTTTCATCTCTGCTGGGCAAGCCCAAAAGAACTGCTCTAAAAGTGCAACCTCCTCAGTTTTCCCCACAGAATTTGCTTCCACCCTCTCCCACCAGCGCTTTAAAAAATGCCGTTGTTTGTGGCTTGTTCTTCAAAGCTCATGTCAGGGCTTTTTTGGAGTTTTCAGAATTTATTCCTGTAGGCCTCAGGAGTAAGTTTATACTTTTTAAGTAAAGCAGCTTTAAGTTTCTCATCTTGACTATCATCATTATCCAGTTGGCCTACTGTCTCACGCTCTTTGCCAGTAAGTAGTGGGGACAGCTGGAAGCTCCAGGACTTCCTGGGTGCCTTGGCCTGGATATAGACCTTTTCAAACTAATTCAAAAGTGCATCCATATCCTCCCCCTCTTTAAATTCCGCTGTTAATTTGGAACTTAATTTATACCCCAGCCCTGGAGTTTCAGGTCTGTCCCTGCCACTTACCTCCTCTGGCACTGGTCATTTGGAGTCTTAGCCTCTCCAGTTCGAATTCTCTCTGGCGCTCTTTTTCCTCTCTCTCAGCCTCTCTCTGGTGCTGTCTTTCTTGTAATTCCATCTCGAACTTCCTCTGCTCGAATTCCAGCTCCAATTTCCTCAACTCCAGCTGCAGCCTGATCCCTTCTGGCTCCAGCTTTGTGGTGGCCTTCCCGTGGCGCTGTGGCTCTGGGTTCCCTCTGGCCTCTCTGTCCTCCTCCCTGGGACTGGACTCTGCGACGTCCCTTGGCGCCTCCAGGCCCAAGGTGTGGTCCCTTTCAGTCACCTGCTCTGACTTGAGGGTCGAAGCAACCGCTTGCTCATCGGCTGCCATGAGAACCTCCATGGTGCTTTTTGGTTCACCCCTCGTACTGGACCCCTCTTTCCTGACACAGCTGCCTTAGGTAGTCTGTAGTGTATTCGCTGTAGTTGGAAGTCAGCTTCTTCTCTAACTACTACTACAGTAGCTTACACTGAAAAAACCAAAACAGGGAAATTTATACTGTAACCAAATTATTTTTTTCCAAATCTCTGCCTTGATTATGTGTGGATTGTTTTCAGTTTATCAATCTGGTATACTGGCCTTGAATCCAACTGTTATGCCTGTGCCACCAATATCTCTCAAATCTCACTGCTACCAGATCTCTTGAATCCCATCGCTACCACCAGATCTGTCCCGAACCCACTCTTGAGGGGCAGGTCCACTGAGCTCACAGCGCCCACCCGTAAGTGCAGTCTGTGACAGGGAGGGAGAAAACAGGGATAACCTCCTTGTGTCCTCCTAGAATGCTCGCTGAGTTCACAACTGAACACCCGCCACCAGGTCCCAGGGTGTCCCTCTTTACTATGGATCAGGGTACAATACTGGTCTTGAGTCTTGTAGCCAGATATGAACCTTTCTTGGTCGTTACACAAAGGGGTAAGATCCAGGCGTTACAACCTCTTTGGGGTAGCGTAACCCTGATTCTGCCTTCTCCCGTAAGGCATGCAATAACCTGGTTCAAATCTCCACAGACCCTTCCTTTAGGCTTCAGTATTCCCCCTATCTTTATCCAGACTTTCCCTTTTCAGACCCTTTGTTCGATTTGGTAGCTTATGATGGCACCCCTTAGCAAGAACAGTTTAGTCACAGATTATTACTGAAACATCCCACAGTCACACATTCAATATAGGAATCTCACTCAGGCAGGTTTCTTAAAACAAATGTCTTTACTAAATAATTAAATTATCATACATTACAACAAAAAGGTTTGATCAGTTTGGTAACAGAATAACACAAATAAAAAGTGGACATGTACATACAAACACAAAAATGCTTTAAAACTGTTAGCTAAGTTCTGCCTTAAGTTTGTAGTGGATTGAAGTCCAGGAAAAAATAAATGAAAGTTTCAGTTTCCTTTGATTGCAGTCTTGCTTCTTGCGTGTCAGGAGAAGAGTGTCCCTTGAAAATGCTCAGCAAAATGAGAGAGAGACCCTGGTTTTCACGCTCTTTATATAGTGTCAGAATCTTTGGTCTGTCCTAACTTTTAGGCCAGTAGATGTCACTCTTGCACTGTCCCAACAATACAATTTTCTGGCTACCTTGTGATGTCATACTTCTCTGACAATTATGACACCTGTAAGAGAATTCGCAGTAGCCTGCCAGAATGGATATTTCTGTCCTTTCCTTTCATCTCATCGAAGGCAATATACCATGACAGTTTCCTGTGACCAAAGCATCCTGCCTTTGAGGAGAAAAAGGGCTATCGCCTGAACATTTTATTTGCTTCTGTTTCCCTCAGTTACTTAACCAGGGAAATACCCTTTGATCAGCTACCCCCAAGCTTTTGACAAGTAATTGTCATCTTCCTGGCAAGCAAGTTGGTTCCTCTCAGGTCAGATATTTTAAAAGAAATCCAGTCTCTCTCACTTTCCTGTTGTGTGACTTCTAACAACCCCCCCCAAATCATGTAATCCGTCCCTTGGTTCCTATGCCTCAAGTGCATTATTTTGCACTTTTTCGCATTGAATCTTAGCTGCCACACTCCAGACCATTCTTCCAGCTTAGCTAGGTCCCTCCACTCCTCCTGGACTGTCTACCCTATTGCAGATCTTGGTGTCATCCGCAAAGAGGCATATCTTCCCCTCCAGCCTCTCCGTAATGTCACTGATGAAGGCATTAAAAAGTACTGGCCCAAGAAATGATCCCTGTGACACCTCGCTGGTCACCCTCTCTACCTTGGAGTTAGTTCTGTTTACGACCACTCTCTGCGTTCTGTCCCTCAACCAATTCCCAACCCAGTTTATCACCTTGTGACCCAATCCCAGGCTACCCAGCTTGTTCACCAGCCTCCTGTATGGGACGGTGTTGAATGCCTTGCTGAAGTCAAGGTAGACCATATCCACTGTTCTCCATACTGATCCACCTCCCTGGTCACCCAGTCAAAGAAATCTATCAGGTTTGTTTGATATGACTTTCCTGTCGTAAATCCATGCTGCCTCGGATCCTGTGCTCCACTGGCTTTAAAGTGCTCCACTATCCTTCTTTTTAGTAGCGATTCCATCATTTTCCCCACCACCGAGGTCAGACCGACAGGTCTAAAATTACCAGCCTCTTCTCTGCTTCCACTTTTGTGGAGAGGGACCACATCGGCCCTCCTCCATTCCTCTGGAACCTCTCCCATATCCAGTGACTTGTTTAACAGGGATGTCAGTGGTGCAGTCAATATCTTCCTTAATTCCTGTAATACCCTAAGGTGTATCCCATCTGGTCCCATTGCTTTGTCCACCTTTAGTGAGTTGTTTAGGACTCTCTCCCTTGTAAATGGCCTGCTGTCTACCTCCCTACCAGTCCTGAGTCTTAGCTGTGGTCCCTCCCCTTCCCCTTCCTCTGTGAAAACTGAATAGAAATATTTGTTCAGGATTGATGCTTTATCCTGGTCTCCTTCCACTCCCACCCCTTCCTTCCCTTTTAGCCTAACAATACCCCCGGTCTTCCTTTGTTCACTAATATATTCGTAAAGTCTTGCACCCTTTTTTTTTTTTTGTTTTATCTCTTTATACTCCCTCCTTGCCCCCAATGTCCCCCTCCTTCCGACTGCACAATCCCCCGATGCCCCCATTGGGATCTGCCCCTAGAGTGCTCTCTTACCTCTCCTTTCTCCTCCATAGCACAGCGGGGTCTGTCCTTAGGTGGGCTCGAGATGGGGCAGTCTTCATCTAGGGACACCGAGGACGGCCGTTTTTCTGCTGTTCTCCACTTCCCCGCCCCTGGGACGCCAGCACACAGGGGCGTCGTCCCTAGAGGGGCGGACGTGCTGGCGCACCCTCCTCAAGCACCTATCAACGTCCCCTCCCCGACTCCTGGTTACGACACACCTCTCTGAGCGCCGGTGCTCCCACCGACATTCTCGGGGTTGGAAATCCCTCCCACTGAGGGAGGAGAGCATCCGTTGAGGCGCTCAATCCTCCCTCCCCCCGGCCGACCCCGCACCCTTTTTTTTTAACCTCTTTTGCTATTTTCTCATCTGTCTTCGCCTTGGTGCTCTTGACCACTTTTTCTGCCTCCCTTTGCTTTTCTAGATACATTGCCCTGTCCTCTTCCTTCTGCTGCTCCTTATATTTCCTGAACAGCAATGTTTTTGCATTTACTTTTCTTGCCACTTCCTGCGAGAACCATAGTGGTTTCTTTTTCCTCTTGCCTTTGCCTAGTTCCCAAATGCAAAGGTTTGTTGCCTCCCCATGGCTCCTTTTAAATGGGCCCATAGTTCTCTCTCCTTGCTAGGGCTTCCCTTATATACAACCCCATCGTTGTGAATTCTGCCCTCTGGAAGTCCAGAACCCTCGCTTTTGTGTGGCATGACCTTGTTTCAGTACTCATATTGAACCACACTGTGCGATGGTCACTGGACCCCAAGTGGTCACTCACTGTGACATCCATAATTCTGTCCCCGTTGGTTAGAACCAGGTCCAAAATCGCTCTCTCTCAGGTGGGCTCAAGCAGTAGCTGCTTGAGGTGTGTCCCTAGTAAGGAGTCCAGGATGTCTCTATCCCTGGCTGTTGCAGCCACTGGGATGCTCCACTCATTCTCTGGTAAACTGAAGTCACCTACCAGCAGCACCTCCCCTTTAGCTGCCATCTTGTGGATGTCTTCCAGGTGCTCTCTGTCCATTTCCTCCCTTTGTGCAGGGGGTCTGTAGATTACACCTGTTCGTATGTATGATATATTGTGGGTCAGTACAGAAGAGACTCATACACAGTGTGTCAGTTAGTTGCCATCTTTTTTTCTACTCCGAGATAGTGGTCTTACATCACTGGACATACACAAAGAAAGGCATACTGTGCATGACAGGAACTTACATATATAATGGACTAAATTACCCAAATGTATAAACTACAATTCTAGTCAACTTCCTACCATATATATTTATTTATTTATTGTATAATCGGATTTACAACCTTTAGGAGTTTGGCCATGTCATAAAGCTGACAAGTGTGGGTGAGCCTAGGGGCACTGGTCACTAGCCTGCAAGCCTTGTTTAGGGTGAGTCGAATCTTGTTGAGGGCTGTGGAGTCAACAGCACCATAGACCGGAAGGCCGTAATCAACAAGAGACATTACTGAGGATGTAATTGCAAGCCTGAGGGCATCAGGTGGGAGGCAGTCCTTGTGACGGTAGAGGATGCCAAGACGAGCGTTAGCGGTGGATGCGAGGGCTGTAATGTGGGCATGAAAGGTGAGGGCCGAGTCAAAGATTATCCCAAGGTATTTGTAAGAGTAAACTTGTTCAAGTAGTTGATGAGTGCTTGTGAAGATTTGGAGGGGGTTGTTGCTGGCTTTGTTCTGGTGGTGGGCAAAGAGCATTGTCTTCGTTTTTTTGAGGTTAATGACTAGTCTGCACTCCTTAAACCAGTTCTCTGCATCACTGAAAGAGCGGTGGAGGGAGTCTTGGAGGGAGGTGGGATTTCTGTGGGCAGCATAAATAACGGCATCGTTGGTGTACAAGAGAATATTGCCAGAACAAGCACTGGCTGGGCAGGGTGTTTAGGTAGAGGCTAAAGAGTATGGGGCCCAAGATAGAGCCCTGGGGAACGCCTGAACAGATGGGATGGGTTTCCGAGAGTATCCCATTGTTTTTGACACACTGGGAGTGGGCTGATAGGTAACTCATTCACCAGGCGAGGGGACCAGCAGAGAAACCTGTATGGTAGAGGGCATTTAGTAGGAGGGGTGGGAGACAGTGTCAAAGGCCTTAGAGAGGTCAATGAACACTGCTCCAGCTAGGGAACTGGAGTCAAGGGAGAAGTGCAGGAAGTTGGAGAACTCCATTAATACTGTACTTGTACTGTGACCATAGCGGAAGCCATGCTGTTCCGGGCATAGAATGTTATATTTTGCTAGATATTCGGTGAGTTGAGTGGCCACCACTTTTTCTAAGGATTTGGGGGGGGGAAGGATAGAGATTGGACGATAGTTGCTGTGGTGGACCTGTCACCTCCTTTGTGAATAGATGTGACTATAGTTGTTTTCCATGCTGTGGGGAATTGCCCCAGACAGAGGGACCAGTTTAGTAGGCCAGCGAGTGGGACCAGGACATCATCCCCGACCAGCTGGAATATTTCTGGATCCAAGGAGTCGCTGCTAGGACTTTTGCTGTTTAGTGCTTTAAGCAGCAGCAGTCTGGCTTCCTGGACTGATAGTTTGCATAGATAGAACCAGGGGCGCTGAGGATCTGAGGGCGGTGGGTTGGGGGTTGGGTCAAAAAAGTTACTCAGGAGGACAGGGCTAAGATCTGTAAAGGAGGAGTTAAGGCAGTTGGCAATACCAGTGGGGTCAGTAAAAGGTGGAGCCATGGACCATAAGCTGGGCTGGGGGGAGCGTGATTTCCCATTTTTTTTTTTTATATAGTCCCAGAAGTTCCGGGCACACCACCATGAGGAGGTGAGGGTGGCCTGGTAGTGGTCTGCCTTAGCTTTTTGGATGGCCCACGTGCACCTGTTACGTGCGGCATTATATGCCTGTCTGTCAGCCTTCCGGACGGTCTCGGTGGCTATATGTCAGAGGTTATCCCTGTTCCTGAGCAGTTGGAGTAGGGCAGTGGTGACCCAAGGTGCGTTTTGCCTTTTGGAGCGGATCATGGTGAAGGGTGCAAAAAGATCACAGGCCTTGTTAAAGGCTTGTGAGAAGAGGTCGAGGGCAGCTTCAGTGTTGGTTGCATGGTGGATGGGAGAGTAATCAATCTGAGCGAGGAACTGTTTGAGTTTTTTCAGTCCGCCTGGGTAGAGACTCCTGCGGCGTTTGGCTTGGGCTATATGTTTGGGGGTGGGGGCAGACCAGAGGAATAGGAGAGGGGAGTGGTCACTTAAGGAGTCCTGGAGGACTTGAATATCCTGAATCTTTTGGGGGTGGTTGGAGACAATGATATCTAGGAGGGTGCAAGTCCCTGTAGTTTGGGTACGTCTAGTGGGTTGAGAGACGAGTATATCCATGTATATACTACCATACATATCCATGCATATACTACACTCCTCCCCTTTAGACAGAAACTTGTCTAAAATATTTCAACAGTAACATTCCTAACTTCCGGGCTGAAGTAGATTGTTCGGTACCCAGAAACAAGTTCAGGGGATTATTCTGTCCCTTGGGTAGAACTTGTCACTAACTAAGTAACAGTACTATCAAGAGTTTAGTTACACAGCAGTACAAGTTCATTACATGACTTTACAGATCAAGTCTTTGTGGTGGTCTTCGGTGCCTCGGGATATCTGCGGGCTGGAATAACCGCTGCTGATGGAATAGGAGATTCATTATTATTTGGCACCGGCTCTGGTGGATCTTCACAGGTAGGAGCTAAGTCCTCTGTGTCACTGTCCTCAGATGGAGTGACGTCTTCTGCTGCATTTTCAGAAACCTTGGAATGCAGTAGGTGATCCACATGTACGTAAACAAGCTGATGTCTCATGCGACCTGCATAACTCAAATGTCCACGTGTTTCAGTCACCACCCCAGGAATCCAAGAACCCTTGGGATGTCTACAGTCTCGAACCATCACCCTCTCCCCAGGATGAAAAATCCATACTAGTTTGGCTGACTTGTCATGACCCTTTTGCTGTTGTAGTTGATGTTTCGCAACAGTGTCGGCCAAGTCTGGCTTGAGCAATGACAAACGGGTACGAGGTTGACGTTTTGGGAACAGTTCAGCAGGTGTTCTCTCTGTGACTATGTGAGGAGTGTTTCTGTAGAGCAAACAGAAAACGAGCCAGCCTTTGAGCTGTAGGTACTTGCCATGAATCTGGTTTATTCCAAGCTGTTTTGAATGTCTGTACAGCTCTTTCAGCTGCGCCATTTGATGCTGGATGGTAAAGAGGAGTCAAAATATGTTTGACGCCATTCTGCTTTTTTACTTGCATTTGCATTCAGTATAGGAATTACAACCCTTCAGGGACTCATTTACAAAGGCTCCGCGTCAATTACATTAGTTAGGACATACACAGAGTAAGAATACTGTACAGAGGCAACCATGGGCTAAAACAAATTCAGGGCACCATTGGTAGAGCAAAATGATCTATTACAATATTATTTACAGAGTTTTGATAGTAACAGAGAAACCAAAGCTATAAAGAGTAGTTTAGATTAGCAGTCACAGTTACTGTTTAACAGGATATGGGTGCGCAGCACTGGTTAAACGGCCCTATGCTAGGGATTTTGAGGGCAGCATCCGGGAGGGAGTTCTTCCATTGGGGGGCCCTGTAGGAAAAGGATCTTTGGCCAGCAGTGGTCCTTGCGAAGGGGATGTGAAAAGTAGTAGTGCTAGAGCTTCTAGTGGCCCTTGTCGGCATGCACTTTTGAAGGAGTGATAGACAGCCTGGGGGAGCTAACCTAGTTGTATTTTTTTGGCCATTAAGCAGGACTGATAGAAAAATCGCTCCTGGAAATTTAGCCAGGATGACTGTAGGTAGAGGTCACAGGTATGTGTAAGGCGATCACAGCCTATGGCAAGCCGGCAGACTTTGTTGCGAGTGCGTTATATGCTGGACAGGGCAGTGTCGGAGGTGGCGCCATATATAATTATGCCATAGTCTACTAGGGGAAGGATGGAGCTAGAGATGGCTAATCGAAGGGCAATGGGGGGAGATAGGGCCTATATTTGTAGAGGAGGCAGGTTCTAGTGTTAATGGCAGAGCAGATCAATGCAGTATGCTTACGGAAAGTGAGGGCAGAGTCAAGAGTGACCCCTAGGTATTTAAAAGTGGAGACTGCATCCAACATGGCACCCTGTGAGTTAAGTATGGATAATTTAGTCATACTGTTTTTATGTTGAGGGTGGGCGAATAGCATGACCTTTGTTTGTTTGTGGTTGAGGACAAGTTTATGAGAGGTGAACCATGATTCTTCCGCAGTGAAGGAGCCCTGTAAGGAGTTTTGAAGCTGGGTAGGGTCAGGGTGCTGGCTGAAAATTACAGCATCATCAATGTAAAGGAGCAGGCACTCAGTGGAAGCTAAAGGGAGGGAGTTCAAGTACAGGGAGAGAAGAAGAAGGCCAAGGATGGACCCTTGAGGGACACCCGAACAGACTGGGAGGCTGGCAGAGAAGGTGCTATTTATTTTTACTTGCTGGGTATGGACATTGAGATAGCTGGTGAACCAGACTGCAGTTTTAGGGGAGACTCCAACAGAGAGGATGGTGTTTATTAGCAGGCTGTGATTTATGGTATCGAAGGCCTTGGACAGATCAATGTAGACAGATCCAGCCAGGTCTCCCTGGTCGAGTGCTTCATGGAGGAAGGAGGTAATTGGAGCAGGGCAGTGGTGGTATTGTGCCCTTTTCCGAAACCATGCTGTTGATTGCACAGTAGGCGGTGTGTGTCCAAATATTCTAGAACAGTTTAAAGACATGGGAAGAAAATTTGGGACCATTGTCCGGCACTAACTTCCGTGGTAGTCCATAAGAGCCAAAAAGTTGTCTCAAAAGGTCTGTAGTCTTTTCAGTAGTTGTGACTTGTGTGAGTAATAATTCCAGCCATTTGGAGTGGACATCAGTTACTACCAAGAAGTGTTGTTTGTCCACCTCAGCATAGTCGACATGGATGCAATCCCATGGTGTGGTAGCCCAGGACCAAGGATGCAGGGGTGCGGTAGCAGTTGATTGCGGACAGCCGCACATGGCGCACATTGGTTGACAAGATGTTGGATATGTTGATCAAGTCCTGGCCACCAGAGGTATCCTCTGGCCAAAGTAACTTCTTGCGGAACTTTGGAGGTATCTCAACTCGAGCGCCCCACAGAACACAACCTTGCTGTGTGGACAGCTGGTCCTTCTTGTCTAAGAAAGGTCGGAAGGTTGGGTCTTTTGTGAAGTTAGGCCAACCATTTAGGGTGAAATCTAGGACTTTAGAGAGGACAGGATCTCACCGTGTCTCTGCTGCGACATCCTGTGAAGCAATTGGTAAGTCCTTGAGATGTGAAAGATGGAATACTGTTGCATCATCTTCCTTTGCGGTAGCATCCTTGCATGGCAGTCTCGACAATGCATCTGCATTTGCGTGATCTTGAGAACGTCGGTATTCGATGTCATAGTCATATGCCAACAAAATCTGGGCCCATCGCTGCATCCAGAGTGCTGCGAGAGTTGGTATTGCAGCCTTTGGCCCCAGAATTAACAGTAGAGGCTTGTGATCTGTTAGTAGAGTGAATTTCTGTCCATACAAGTACTTATGGAACTTTTTGACACTGAAAATTCTGCTCAAGGCTTCTTTCTTGATCTGAGCATGGTTTCTTTCGCTTGAGAACAATGTCCAAGAAGCAAAAGCAATTGGGTGTTCTTCTCCAGAAGGTAACACATGTGAGATAACAGCCCCCACTCCATATGGTGACACATCGCATGCCAGCCTCAGAGGTTTAGCTGGGTCATAGTGCGCTAACCATTTGCTGCCTAGAAGATATTTCTTGCAAGTCTGGAATGCTTCCTCACACTGTGGGGACCAGTTCCATTGAACTTCTTTCTGTAGCAAGTTATGGAGTGGTTGCAACAATGTGGACAGATGAGCTAGGAACTGTCCATAGCAGTTCAAGAGGCCTAAGAATGATCCTAACTCTGTCACATTTGTTGGTGCAGGTGCCTTGACTATAACATCCACCTTGCTGTCTATTGGGCGTAGGCCTTGGGCGTCAATCCAGTGACCTAGGTACTCAACAGAATTTTGCAGAAATTGGCATTTTGCTAACTTTACTCTCAGTCCATACTGTTGCAGTCTGGTCAGAACGTGGTCCAGGATTGCCAAATGCTCTTCCACTGTGGGTGCGGTTACCAAGATATCATCCATAAAGCATACTACATGGTCCAGTCCATGCAATATCTGGTCCATTGTGTTCTGGAAGATTGCTGATGCTGTGGAAACTCCATATGCCAAGCGATGATACCGGCAAAGTCCTTTGTGGGTGTTAATGGTAAGATACGGTTCTGACTCTGGTTCCAGTTGCTGGTATGCAAAGGATAAGTCCAACTTGCTGAAGAACATGCTCCCTGTGAGTGTAGCAAACAAGTCCTCTGCATTGGGTAATGGGTATGGATCTTGTTGTGTACAACGGTTCACTGTAACCTTGTAGTCACTACACAACCTCACTGCTTTGTCTCATTTCGATACCACAATGATAGGGGCAGCCCATCTGCTCCTCTCTATTCTTGAGATGATACCAAGGCTTTCAAGACGGTCTAGTTCCTTCTCTATTGCTTCCCTTAAAGCATACGGTACTGGTCGAGGCTTGTGGAAAATTGGAACGGCTCCCGGTTGCATTCGGATCTTTGCCTTGAAATCTCGAATCATGCTGTAACTGTCCTGGAAAACAGGACCATGTTTGTCCAGTATTTTCTTTAGCGCATCTTGCCGTGCTTTGGTCACTGTAGTCAAGCTGAAGATCTTTTCCCAGTTCGATTTGATCTGCATGAGTCAGTCTCTGCCTAGTAATGCAGGTCTTTCTCCATGTACCACCACCAGAAGCAAGGTCCACCTTCCTCCCTCGTAGGTGACTGGCACTTGAATTTCTCCTAGCACGGGGATTTGCTCTCCCATGTAAGTCGAGAGCTGAATAGATGATGCTTGCAATGGGCACTGCTGGAGTTTCTCTCTGTTGATGTTCTCTGGCACAAGAGATACTGAGGCTCCGGTGTCTAGCTGCATGTTCACCGGGTTGCCTGCTAGCTCAAGCTGGAGGTAAATTTCCTTTCCGGTTGCCTGTGTTGTATAAACCATGAACAGACGCAATGCCTCATCCTCTGTTTCAGTGGTTGCAGTGCTATTTGTGACACACCATGCAGTAGCAGCCTGTGATGTTCTTTTGCATACCCTTTGTATGTGACCCACTTTTCTGCAGCTGCGGCATTTCTCGTGTTGAAAGCGGCATGTGCTTTGATGGTGGTTACCTCCACATCAGTAACACGGTTTTGACTTTGTGGAAGTGCCCTGTGGTGCAGGCTTCCTAAATGTTTGGGGTTGCTGACCAGCATATGATGAACCACTGTGTGGCATGTCCCTTTTGTTCTAGGGTATAGGTAACCTTATGAACTTCATTTCTTTGGGGTTCAAAATGTCCCACCAGTGCTTGGAAACCTTTTTGAGCACGTTCCATAGCAATTGCAATGTCACAAGCTGTCTTAAAGTCTAGTTTCTTTTCTTGCAAAAGCCTTTTTCTGTACGCGTCCCCTCTCAGACCACAGACAGAGCGACCCCGGAGGGCATCATCCAGGGACTGGCCGAACTCACAAGTGCGTGATAGATGCTTTAATGTGATGATGTAGTCAGCAGTAGGTTCCCCTTCCCCTTGGTTGCGCTGGTAGAAGGTGTACCATTCAGCAATGAGAAGGGGCTGGGGTTTGAAATGCTTTTAAGTGCCTCAGTGACTTGCTCATATGTCAAGGTCAGGGTCAGGATGTCAGCTGGGGCCGTTAAATTCTATAGAAGGGCATAAATATGTGGTCGTAAGACTGCTAAGAAGACATCTACTTGTTCATCTTCTGCAATTTTGTTTGCCTTAAGCTAGCGCTGGAAAAGCTCTAGATATAAGTCAAATGTTTCCTTGGATTCATGAAATTCAGATATTGTGCCAGTTGTAGTCATGATGTCTGTGGCTACAGGTAGGTGCTCAGGAGCTGCAGTGTCCACACACAGAAACAAAATGTGTCTTTTTCTGGCTTTTTTTACTCAGTGTGTGATGCAGTTTCTGTGGTGTGCCTCAAGAGGCTTCTGCTTTGCTACAGTTGTCAGTGTCTGAGGACATGCACCAGCCGAGATGAAGCAAAGGAATGTTAGGTTTCAGGTTGAAGCCATAATTCGTGTGCCTCATGCAGACCTGCTATTTAGCTGTGTTGTTTGTTTTTCAGTACATCAAAGTAGCAAATAGCTCTTTAGGTTTCTGTTTTATCTGTCTGTAGATAAATCTGTACCTAGAGCATACAAGTGAGCAATTGATGGAGTTTTCAGCAAGTAGCCAGAGAAAGACAGTTAAGCAGCCCGACGAACAGAATAGATGCAAAGAGCTGGAAAGATTTACTGTACAATTTAAATAAAAAAAAAAACATGCATTAATTTACATGACCCTTCAGTTGCATTTGTAGAAGTTCTGGTGTTAATCCTCACTGCCAGTGTGATATATTGTGGGTCAGTACAGAAGAGGCTCATACACGGTGTGTCAGTTAGTGGCCATATTTTATTTCTACTCAGAGATAGTGGTCTTACATCACTGCACATACACAAAGAAGGCTTATTATGCATGACAGGAACTTACATATAATATAGGATAGTGGAGGAATAGTTGACAACAGGGCTATTCTTTCATCAGTTACATTATGACGACGGATTACCCGGAGCGCATGCCTCGAGGTAATCCGCCGCCATAGTGCCAACGAGGTGAAAGATGCCCTGTTGTCAACTGTTCCCATGCACTTTTCTTTATAGTGTATGGTGGAACGTCGTCTTTTTGGGAAAAAAAATCACTGCAGCATGTTTCTGCTTCAAAACATTTTTACTGGGTTACTAGAAGGAAAAAATAACTTTACCTTTTGAATGTTTTAACGCTAAACATTAGTACTGCTGCCGACATTGCTGCTTTCCCTATGTATCCTGTCTATGGAGTGAGCCCTAACTGTCAAATGCTGTTCGAGGACACAGTGTGTGACGTTCGCAGTGCAATAGAAAAAATCGTTCTGCTGCACTGCGAACGGCACTAGTGAGTGACTACAAGGCTTTGACAAGGATGGATTTCTGTGGAGAACGACGTTCCACCATACACTATAATGGACTACAATACCCACATGTATAAACTACAATTCTAATCAACTTCCTACTGTAACCCCCCTGCAAATGGGGGTTCCCAAAAGACTTCCAGGAGCTTGCTTGAATGCTCCAAGCCTGAATGGTGTTTGGCATTTAAGCCATTTATCAGTGAGTGTTTTTAGAGCCTCTGGTACTGTCTCTTTAAGAGCTGTCTGCTTGCAGACATAATTAGTTTGTATGGGGACTGTGTGCTTCTCTGAGTACCACTCGAGCTGCTGCCAATTCACTTCATTTTTGCAGTCACTAGAGTGCAAAGGAACCTATCTGAAAGATGTAACTGTTTGCCAGAAATTATTTAGAGTAATAATGAAATTACAGTTTGTCTAACCTGCTTTCTTTGCAGTCAGAACTGTGTCTGCTAGTTCCCCATTCTAGTTTTGAACTGCTGAACTGGACCAATCAGTGTGGGAAAGCTAGCTCTAAAATGGTGCCTTGGACGAATCAGAACTTGGACTCATAATCTGAGCCAGCCACAAGAGGATTGTATGGGCAGTGACTCTGGGAGATGTAGTTTAGACTTCAGTGCCTTTTTGACCAACAGCAGCAGTCTATTGTGAGTGACAGCCAATCCAGTCAAGAACTGGGAGGAACTCAAAGGAAGTGCCCGTTTTGTCGGTTGGAGTTTCAGTTGAGCTTTGGCAGTGAAGAAGGAAGGAGCCCTGTGCTTTTCAGTGTGCAGTTTGAGTCAAAAACGGTGTAAGGCCCAGAGTTCCGGTCTGCAGCTTGTGTAACAGCTTGTTAGGACTGAATCCGTCCCCGAGAAAAGAATCAAAGGATCTCTGAAGAGTAGAAACCAGGCTCACCCTGTAGAAGACTGGAGGAATTGCTGAAAATTGCACTCGGTCTGTCAGGAACTGAATCTGCTGTGTGTTCTCCCGGTATTGTGCAGTAATTGCAGATCGGGATACAGATGCAGCCTGCCTGGTATAGTGCTTTCTTTTATATGGATGTGTGAAGAGGTTTGTGTACCTCAAGTGAGCCCTGCTGACATTGAAGGACCCTATCTTATTTGGAGGTTGTGAGTACTAATTCAGGGTCGCTCCTGTTGAATTGCCACATTAAATCCAAATGGAATTACTGTACTGCTGACTGTTTAATTCTCCTTTTCTCTGTGTGAAAGGGCCCCTACCAGCTGCCACGGTTTGGACTAGCTACTCAGGGCTTGGGTACCTAGGACAGTAACTGATAGGGATAGGCCTGTGCACAGAGCCATAGGTTGATTAGTAGAGTGATAAGCTAATTAACCTGATTTCCCTGTCCTTGTTATATCCCCAAATAAATCAGAGCTGCTTGTTTCAGCAAAGTTATACTGCCTGAGGTATTTGTCTATGTTAAAGTACTGTACTGTGATTGTTGCACTGTATCTCATTTCACAGGAGGTCCCAGTGCCGGAACCAGACCTGGGGGTAAGTGTATACTGTGAAGGTAATTTGATATATTGTGTGGGCCACTAGTGGGAAGAAAGGGGGTTGCAGTGTCCCAGAGGGCTGTGACCAAGTTAGTTTAACTATTGCAAACCCTGACCTCTGGGTGGAGGCACCCGCCATTGGATCCAGGCCCCTCAACCTGTTAGTGGCAAATCAGGCAGGGGTAGTAGCCCCTGGGATAGCGCCATCTAGGGGTTACACTACCATATATATCCATGTATATACTACCATACATATCCATGCATATACTACAGTATGGCTGTGCCATTGCCTGTTTCCAGGGTGACCCACAGAGAGTCTGCCCCCCTGCAGTCTTTGCACCTCTGTCGCCTTTATACCCTCCCTGACGTAGAGAGCCCCCCTCCCTTTTTGCCCTCTCTGTCTGTTCTGAACAAAGTGTAACCTTGTATAGCTACATCCCAGTCATCATTCGCATTGTACCATGTCTCTGTAATAGCTACAATATTACAATATCCAGATCAGCCTCAGCTATCAAGGCTGCCAGATCAGGGATTTTGTTTCCCAGGCTGCGGGCATTTGCACACCTGGCCTCCATGTTCTGCATGCTGTCCTCCTGTCCTGTCCCCTAATCCCCTTGTGTCCCCTCTCTTCCCCTTTTCTGCCGAGTTCAGTGCTTACTGGCAATTTTGTGACATTTGTGTCACAAAACAGGGCACTTTAAAGGACAGTAGCTGATGTGAGAGGTCCCCGAGAGTCTAAATTGATTATATCACCAGAATATGCAACACATGCTTTAGGAAACTAGGTTGAGCAGTGGAGACACCCAGTGCTTCTTGCCAGAAACAGGGAAACCCTCAAATCAGGCAGGCTGTCTTATTTGCAGAGCTGGTGCCTTCGCTGGACCCAGGGAGCACTTAGAAAAAGGGTAGGTACCATTAGGGGAACATACAAATAGAAGCCATAAATCGAGTTGCACAGATTGAGCCCACACAGCAGTAAAGGCATAAAACTGGTAATTTAACCCCCCGCCAAAATAAATTCATCAGAATTGCTGACCCCCTGAGCTCACCTGAAAGGTCTGGAATACAAAAGAAAATTGGCATGCCTTGAATGATGCACCAGTCCTAGCACTCTTGTTGGCTATGGTGTTGACAGATGTGATATGTCCCAGACTGGGTTTCTATAACAAGAATTAATAACTGTGTTTCTCTTGTTTGCAGGCAAGAAGACTATGTACAATACTGATTCACCGATGCTGCCATTATATATTTTATTCTTAAACTAACGACTGCTACCTATTTTGACTGTTAATATGTCAATGCAATGATAAAACAGTTCACCATTACACAGCTTGCAGTGTTTTTGACTAACTATGGCAATGCAAACCTTGTTGGTTATTTAATAAACAACCCTTTTGTCATCCTCTGGGGAGTCTCTGTTCAAGACAGCAGCTTGAACTCTGCTCTGTGCTGCAGAGCTGTGAAAATGTTTCTGTTTTTCCAGGAGATTTGTAATTTGGCCGAGTTCCCGAGCCCTGCGAGTTAAAGCTTTGACTCAGTCCCAGTACAGTATGTGCAGAGCTCAAACAGAGTGAGAGACTCGGCCACAATTTGTACTATGTCTGCGCAGCTGGTATTTAGGTCAGCAAGAACAGGAGCCTGAGGCCAGCGTTTGTACTGTAAAGACACAGAAGTGCATAGAGCAAGAAAGACAGCAAGGGCAGTGGAGAGAGAAAGGGGCATATGGTTATGCAATGTTGGAATGACAATTTTATCAGCTATGGAGGTTATAGGTGTAAATTGTCCCCAATCATTGGAAGTTACTGTTTGGGCTTATGCCAAAGGCAGAAGTTTGATGTCTTTAAAGAACATTTATTTATTAGGTCTAGGATTACAATACCTTTGAGCCAGGGCTCTTTTACAAAGGTTCCATGTCAGGTTACAATTCAAAACATAAGACATGTAAGTCAGATTACAAATTCAACGCATAGGACAAGGTTACAAAAGTGTAAGCTAAACAGAGTTACAAAGCATCTGAGAAACAAAACAAGTTTTGGAGGCTAGGTTACAAGGAGATAGCAGATGAGGTGCAGAGAGGATAGAGGACTAGAGAGAGGAAGAGTAGAGGGGTGCGGAGAGCTATAGAAGAGGAGCGCAGCCAGAGGCATTGTCCTAGACATAACACTGGGAAATCCGTGCTAAGGGGTACCCAAGTGCTAATAGGAGAGAGAACTGCATAAGGTTAGGGAAATATTCATGGGGTCAGCTAGTGGTGGCAGTCACAGGAGCTAGAGGCAATGAGAGAGAGAGGCGTAGCCTTGATTTAAATGCACCAAGGGTAAGAGTGGAGGAGATGTTACTGTTTAGACCATTTAGCCAGCTGGGCACCCTGTAGGCAAAAGATCTTTGACCTTGTGAGGTACGACCTGCAAGAACTGTGATTCAGACCCCCTGGTTGAGTGGAGGTTATTGCTAGGGTGCAGGAGTGCACACACTCCAGGGGGCGCAAGGCCCATAGTTATTTTCTTCGCCATGGTGCAAGTTAGGTACTTTATCTGATTGGTGAGTTGCAGCCATCCAGTTTGTGCATAGAGGTCACACGTGTGTGTGAGGTGGTGAGATCCAGTGAGAAGTCGGCAGGCCTTATTGAGGGAGGTGGATATGCGTCTAAGAGCGGTAGCGGGGGCAGAGCCATAGATGATAAGCCCTTAGTCAATAATGGAGACAACAGAGCTCTGAACTGCGACAGTCAGGGCTTCTGGGGTAAGATGTTGCCTATGCTGGAAGAGAAGGCCAAGGGGAGTATTTGCTGCTTTGGCTACAGAGTCAATGTGGGCACTGTAAGTTAGATGAGGGTCTAGAGTGATCCCAAGGTACTTAAAGGCTTGAACCTGTTCCAGGGTGACTCCATGACTGGTTTTGATGGCTAGGGGGTGCAGCTTATGCTTGTTATCAGAGCTGCTGAACATCATAAACTTTGTTTTCTTATTATTGAGGCCCAGATTGTGATTTGAGAACCAGTTTTCAACAGATGTGAAGCCAAGCTGACGGCTGTCTTGTAGAGGCTTAGGATCCTTGTGGGAAGCAAGAATTACAGCATCATCTGCATAGAGGATGATTGTTTCAGAGCAAGAATTTGGAAGGGAGTTCAGGAACAAGCTGAATAGTAGGGGGCCCAGAACGGATCCCTGGGGGACACCTGAGCGAACAGGCCTGGTATCAGAGAGGACATCTGCAATGTTTACTCTTTGAGACCGGTCCTCCAAGTAGCTTTTGAACCAGGCAGTGGAGTCGGGACTCGGGAGAGAGCCCAGCTTTCAGAAGTTGCACAAGCAGTAGGTGGTAATGGACAGTGTTGAACGCCTTAGTCAGATCGATAAAGATGGACCCAAATAACTGACCATTGTCCAGTGAGCTGTGAAGAATGCCAGAGAATTCCAGTAGGGCAGATGAGGTGCTATGTCCTTTCCTGAAGCCATGTTGTTGCGAGCACAGGATATTGTATTTGTCCAGGAAATCTGTGAGCTGATCTGCTGCAGTACGTTCAAGGGCCTTGGAGAGGGGTGGCTATATAGAGATCGGACAGTAGTTTCCATGAGTGGCCCTGTCACCACTTTTATGGACGGGGTAACAGTGGCGAATTTCCATTTGTCAGGGAACTGGTTGAGCCTAAGTGAGAGGTTGAAAATATATGTCAGTGTCTGTAACACCTCATCAAGGGTGAGGGTCAGCAGTTTAAGGTCAAGTGTATCACAGCTGGATCTGGATTTGTTGATGGCTTTGGTAATGTATTTGTGGGCACCATGCATCTTGACTGCTTTGAAATAAAAAGGTGGGTGGCTAGAGGAGGAGGCATGGGGGGGGGAGGAGAGGGAGAGTCATAGTCCTTGAAAAAGTCAGAAGGGAGAACACTGCCGAGATCAGTGAATGCAGTGTTGAAGGTATTTGCTATGATTTTAGGGTCAAGCGTAGTAGACCCATTTATGTTGAGCAAGGTAGGGGAGGTTTTTGTCTGCTTCCCAGTGACCTCTTTAATATTGTTCCAAAATGCCGTCCCGTTACCCCAGGTATCTGACAGAGTGTTCTTGAAGTAGGTAGATTTCTTTTGCCGGATAGATTTGGCACAGTCATTCCATGCACGTTTATAGTTTTTCATGTCAGTTTCTTTACCAGTTGTTCTGGCCAGATCTCAGAGGTGATCTCTAGATTTTAGTTGACGTAAGTAATCAGCTGAGAGCCAGGGATTGCAGAGGGCTTTGACTTTGTGCTTTTTAAAAGGAGCGTAGGAGTCATAGGCTGCATTGAAATTGTTGATGAAGTAATCCAGCGCAGTATTTACATCTGTTGCTTTGTAGATAAGGGATCAGTCTTGGAGGTTGAGGCATGTTTTGAGGTGTGACAACTGCCCATGTGGTAGGACTCTACTAGTGATGATATTAGGAGGGGGCTTGCGGAATTTGTTTGACCATTCACAGATGACAGGGGAATGGTCGCTAAGTGAGTCAGGGAGGACTGCCAGCAAGGGCTCGGGGAGTGCGGCAGCAGGCTCTTCTCGCCATGGGGGCGTGTAGACCGCCATCTGAGGGACTGTTAGCCCAAAGGGCTATGAGGATGACTTGCTAGCAAGGGCTTGGGGAGTGTGGAAGCAGGCTCTTCTCACCGTGGAGGCGTGTAGACCCCCGTCTGAGGCGCTGTTAGCCCAAAGCTAGCAAATGGGGAGAGGGGTGCAGCACCCCATACGTCGAATGGGAAGAACACCCCTCTCCCCTCAGCTAATGGCCAAACAGGAGTTCAGCATATTTGTAGTTCATTTGCATCACCAGGTAAGGAAAAAGGTCCAGCTCCCCATAGGACGCACAGTGGAAACGCCAGACCTCACCCAACAAGTAACACATCGAAATCTGGCCATTGGAAAATCATGTACACAAATGCTCGGAGTCTGGGAAACAAGATCCCAGACCTGCAGGCAATAATGACAGAGGCTAAACTGGACATAGTAGCTATTAGTGAGACATGGTTTACCAGTAATCACACTTGGGAGACTTCAGTACCTGGCTATGTACTGTTCAGAAGAGAGTGAGGTGCAAAAAGGGGAGGTGGAGTGGTCCTTTATGTCAATGAAAATATCAAAGCTACAGAAATTCAGAATACACATAAAGAGCCCGAAGAACTGTGGGTCACCCAGGAAACAGGAAATGGGACAGCCATACGAACTGGGGTTGTGTACAGGCCTCCAGACCTGGGGGAGGACGCAGACACATTACTGTTAGAAGATATACAAAACATGACAGCTAAAGGGGAGGTTCTGATAATGGGAGACTTCAACATGCCAGATACAGACTGGTCAATACCAGCAGGAACATCTGCCAGAACTAGACATATGGTGGATTCCTTGCGGGGGGGGGGGACCTCAAACAACTGGTACAACAGCCCGCAAGAGATGGGGCTATCCTAGATCTAGTACTAACAGGGAAAATATCACAGATCTCCAGGTAGAAGGTCACCTGGGGGCCAGTGACCATCACATGGTATGGTTTACTTTGGTCACTAGAATTAAATCATCCAATTCCAAGGCAAAAATATGGGACTTCAGAGGAGCTGACTTTGATAAGATGGCCAACAGAGTTAAGCTAGCCCTGGCAAAAAGAAATACAGGTGAGGGGTACAGGCAAAGTGGGCAAGCATTAAGGATGCAATACTTGAAGCAACATCCCATTGTGTTAGAGAGAAACGGAAGTGCAAAAGAAGAAGGAAACCACTTTGGTTCTCACAAACAGTGTCAGAAAAGGTCATAGCCAAATGGCTGGCCTTCTGGAAATATAAGGGAACACAGCAGGATGAAGATAGGGAGGCATACCAAACTTCCCTAAGGGAAGCAGGGAAGGCAGTAAGGTAGGCAAAGGCACAAACAGTAAAAGAAGGTGACAAGACTTTCTATAGATACATTAGTGAAAGGAGAAAGTCCAGAGGGGGTATTGCTAAGATCAAAGGGGATAAGGGGGCATGTGAGGAGGAGGAGGACCATGTAAAAGCATCTACCCTGAATAGATACTTCTGCTCAGTATTTACTGAAGAGAAGGTAGGGCAGGGTCCACAGCTCAGCACCATGGACACGGGGGAGGTGTGCACTGGTCCCTTCACAAAAGAAAGGGTCCTACAAGAGCTCAATAAGCTCAGGGTGGACAAGGCAATGGGACTTGATGGAATACATATCAGGATACTAAAGGAGCTAAGGGTGGAACTAGCAGAGCCATTATCGGAACTGTTTAGTGAGTCTCTGTGCACAGGAGAGGTCCCAGAAGACTGGAGAAGGGCTCATTTGATCCCGCTCTACAAGAGTGGTAGCAGGGAGGAGGCAGGGAACTACAGACCAGTCAGTCTTACCTCAGTAGTGGGCAAGATTATGGAGGCACTCCTTAAGGAAAGGATAGTGCAACACCTGGAATCCATAGGAACATGGGATCCAAGACAGCATGGTTTTATTTTTTCATTTATTTCAGTCTAGGATTACAATACCTTTGAGCCAAGGCTCTTTTACAAAGGTTCCACGTCAGTGTGTGCCACAGTCATAATTTTTAGTTACAAACATATAGTCATTGACTTACAGACATGTATTAACCAGTACAAAGACTTGAGCTATGAGTAAGACAAGGGAGGTGGGAGGTGCAGGGGTAAGGGAGAGTACGGGAGGTGGTTGGGGGCAGGAGCAGGAGTGGAGATACAGGGGGTGAGCGAGGGTGGGAGACAGTGCAGCCAGGGGGCCTTGTCGAGGGAATATGACAGGTAAGGTGCTAGGGGTGCAAAGACTGATTGTAAGTGCTGGGTGCTGGGGCATGTGCAGCTGGAACGGTGGAAATGTTAAGATGGGCAATCGCAGGATACAAGCAGTGAGAGGCGCAGCTTGGACTTGAAGAGGCCAAGTGTTGGAGTGGTCGCTATGTCGCTGCCAAGAGAGTTGAGCCAGTTGGATGCCCGATAGGAGAATGATGTTTGTCCTTGGGTCGTGCGACATCGTGGGATATGTAGTAGATGGGAACTGGATCTCCTTGTAGTGACATTCCCATGTCTAGGGTTAATGAGGGCACAGACACCAGGTGGGGCAAGCCCCATTATAATTTTCTTGGCCGTGATGCAGGTTTGGTATTTTATGCATTTGTCCAGTTGAAGCCATCCAGATTGGGAATAAAGGTCACATGTGTGGGTATGGTGATGTGAGCCAGTGATGAGACGACAGGCCTTATTCAGGGAGGTCGCGATACGTTTGAGAGCAGTGGTAGTTGTAGACCCATATATGATACAGGGAAGGAAGGTCCTGTCAAACTAATCTTATAGATTTCTTTGACTGGATAACCAGAGTTGTGGACCAAGGGGGAGCAGTTGATGTTGCCTACCTTGACTTCAGCAAAGTTTTCGATACTGTTCCACATGGAAGATTGCTTAATTAGCTGGGTAGGCTTGGGGTGGGTCAGAAGTTGGTCCACTGGGTGGCAAACTGGTTGATGGGCAGAAAACAGAGAGTGGTGGTAAATGGTATACAGTCAGAAGAGATGCAAGTCACAAGTGGGGTACCTCAGGGATCAGTCCTGGGGCCAGTCCTCTTCAACATCTTCATCAGTGACATTGCAGATGGACTAGAGGGTAAGGTTTGTCTGTTTGCAGATGACACCAAGATCTGCAACAGGCTAGATGATCCAGATGGGGTGGGCAGAATGAGAAGAGATCTGGATAAACTAGCAAAATGAAAGAGTGGCAACTGGGGTTTAACGCAAAGAAGTGCAAGATCATGCACATAGGGAAGAGAAACCCCGAAGCCACCTATAGGCTGGGAGAGGAGTTACTGGCATTCACAGTCACAAGGGAAGAAAGAGACTTGAGCATCATCATCACCGATGACCTGAAATCATCCAAGCAGACCACTAAAGCAGTAGGTAAGGCTAGGGGGATGTTGGGATGTATTAGTAGGGATATCACAAGTCGGAAGAGGGAGGTAATAATTCCTCTTTACAAGGCACTAGTTAGGCCCCATCTGGAGTACTGCGTGCAGTACTGGAGGCCACACCTTCACAAGGACGTTAACCAAATTGAGGCAGTCCAGAGAAAGGCAACCAAAATGGTGCAGGGACTGCATCAGAAAACATATGAGGACAGATTAATGGAGCTCAATATGTATACCCTAGAGCAAAGGAGGGAGAGAGGTGATATGATCGAAACATTCAAACACCTTAAGGGCACTAGCAAGGTGAAAGAGTCTAACATGTTTCAATATAAGAAAAATAGCAGGACAAGAGGACGCAGCATGAGATTAGAGGGAGGCCGATTAAGGGGTAATGTGAGGAAGTTCTTTTTCACAGAAAGGGTGGTGGATGCATGGAACGGCCTACCTCAGGAAGTCGTGGATATGAATACAGTGCAGGGCTTCAAACAGGCATATGATAGGCATAAGGGAACAATACAGATGAGTATGAATAGATAGGCCATTGACAGAGCAAGAGGCCGATGGCACATTCATAAGGTAGAAAAAGAAATGGGGAGACTGGATGGTCCTTGAGGTCCTTATCTGCCATCAACTTCTATGTTCCTTTTTATTTTGTAATACAGCTCACCGCAGACCAGCAGAATGGAGCCTCCGGATTCGCCGATGTGGCACAGCTGACTGAAACCGAGCGGGTATTAACCCACAGGTAACACCCGCTTGGTCAGTACCAGTTGTTGCCATGGAGGCACCAGAGGGTACCCGCCCGCCCCGTCACCACCGTGAGCGCCCACCCGCGGCGCTGGAGAGCCGCCATCCCTGCTCTCGCCCGCTGTCCTCTCCGCATCAACAGGCGCGCGACCACAACTGCATTGTGTTATGCAGCTCAGGAGAGTAGCGGACAAAGTGAGCCAGCAGAGCCGAAGAAGTCTTCCAGTGTCCCGACTCCCAGCACCGAGCACACCGCTGCGATGTCAGCAACTGTCACCCGGAGCACGGCGATCGTTGACGAGTGCTCCACCGACCCATGTTAGTAGTTGACCTGTGTCCTGTGACTGTAAGTTAAATAAACAGCCTTTGCTCCACGATCTGTCTCCCGTCTCCTCTGTCCATAGGGCTCCCGCCCGACCATGGGGCTCGCGGGTGGTCATGCCGGTAGCATAGGCTCGTTGCCGCCGCAATGAGCCTATGTTACAAGTGCATTAATCACCTTCAGCATCGGGCTCTGCCGTGATTAATGCCCGCTAGAAGTTAGACCCCGGCTGCACCTCGGCACCAACCCCCCCCCCGAGGGCATTAATCCACCGGCAGAGCCCTCCTTTGTCAGTGATTAATGCTTACTTAATCTTTTCTCGTAATTTGCTGTGCTGTTTCAAGCAACATGAAGTCTTGCTATATTCTGACACATGTAGTGAGTCCCAACCTTCGAACTGCTCCGGAAGTGAAAGAGTTAACTTTCCATGCCAGGCATGGAACGCTGAGCTCGAGCTCGGTTGAGACTCTGTCTGTTGTTCTTCAAACTCAAACCGTCAGATTCTTTACTCCGCCTCACTGAACAGTCGCTCCGGAGATTTCTCCTTCTGCTCGGTTCATTTTGTTGGTTAAAGTATTGTTTTTCTCGGTTTTTGACTGAAATTAAACCGCAACCTGTCAGTTCAGTCTCTGTCTGTGGTATTTGTGAGTACTAGATAGGTTTTAAATTAATTCTATTCTGTGTGGAACTTGTAAACGGTTTATCGGTTCAGTTTGAACCAATCAAGTTGTTTAAAAAATTTTAATCTGTGATTTAGAGTGTGGTTACCGGTTCTTATCGGTTCTAAAAAAAAAACGGATTTTATTACATTTTTTTCCATGACCCGTGACATGGTTGGGAACCGATAAGAGGGTCTTACCTGGCGGATTGCCATAAACAGGTAAGTTTGGATAGGACTGGCACTATGTCTGAGAAACCCAAAAGAAAAACCGGGCCCACTGGGTTCAACACTGCAGTGTGTGTGGGGAAGTCTTTGCCAAGGCTGACCCCCACACCACCTGTGTTTACTGTCTGGGGTTTGACCACCTCATTGCAGACTGCCAGATTTGTAAGAATTTTCCTGCAGCTACCCTGGAGAATAGTTGGTAGGCTCAGGGAAAGGGAGGCCAAAAAGTCTGCTGAACCGGATGACCAGCCCGGTTCGGTTCCAACTGAACCAGAAGGAGTGCCCTCTGACCAGGGCGAGACTTCTTCGGGCAAAAGGATATCCGACTCTGAGGAGTCGGTTCCAGCAAAAAGGACTAGGAAATCATCTGGTGTGGAGCCAAAACTTTCCTCTCCAACCGCTGAAGAAATAGCCAAAGCGATCAAAATTGTCCAGTCGCTTTTCCCGGTTCCAACCGAACCGGCACCGTCAAGTAAACGCCCGGTTTGGCTGGTTCCACCAGTTCAAGACTATGATTTAGAGGAATATTATGAACCGGAGGAGGGGGAAGAGGAGTATGAGGAGAGTGAATGTGGATTTGAAAGTCTGGATGTACCCATTGACCCGGACATCTCCCCAGACAGACCTTCAGGAGTGTTTCCTCCTAGGCTTTCTGAGTCCCCTTCTCATTTTATGTTTTACAAAAAAGTGGCTGAAACCCTCCAACTCCCTATGGAGGAAGCTGTGGATGATCAAGAGGAGCCTGACTATGTGGAAGTGATGGACATCCCTGAGTCTAGGAGACTGTCTGTTCCCTTGCATAAATCTTTTGGGAAACAGACATTTAAAATTCTAAAAACTCCTCATCCTGTGGATAAGAGAATGGACAAGAGGTACACATTGTCAGGCTCTGATACGGAGTTCCTTACACAACAATGCAGCAATGTTGGGGTAGTGCAGGCTGCAGCCTGTGGCAAGGCAAATATTCCCTTGGCTTCACACCCCCCGGACAAGGACTCCAGGAGGACTGATGCCATGGCAAAGAAACAGTACATGGCAGCATCCTTAGGACTCAGGCAAATTATATGGCTTATGTTGCTAGATATCAGAACTCCAGATGGGACACTGTCATGGCTCTAGCAAAACAGGTCCCTGGCCAGCTTGCCAAGGAGCTGAAGCAGGTGCTGCTGATGGTATTGAGGCATCCAAGGTGCAATTCCATGCTGCAGTGGACTCAAATGATGTGTCATCAAGAGTCATGGCTACATCTGTGGCACTTCGCAGAATGGCTTGGCTCAGATGTACTAGCCTGTCACAGGATACCCAGACTAAGGCCATGGATTTTCCTGTTGTGGGTAATTCTCTGTTTGGGGAGCAGACAGAGAATTACATGAAGAAAATGGATGAGTATGGGACCACCTATAGGAGTGCACAGGCCAAGGAAAGGCAGGCCACTCCTCAAAGGCAGCTTCCCAGGGGCAGGGGCAGGCCTTTTCATAGGCCTTTTTACCAAGCCCAGGCCTCCTCTTCTGCTTATGCCCAGAGGGGGTTCTTTAGAGGGAGAGGCAGACGGGGTACAAGCAGGCCTGCTTCCACCCCTCAGCCCAAAGCCCCTGCCAAGCAGGCACCCTGATGGAGTTGCCAGGGCCGATTCTCAGCTACCTGTAGGGGGCAGGCTGGCTTACTTTGTCCAGGACTGGGAGTCTCTGACATCAGACAAATGGGTCCTGGAGGTAGTAAGCCAGGGACTGGTTCTCAGCTTCAAAAAGTTTCCAAAGATGAGAACCAGATCCTTTCCACCTGCAAATCCATCAGAGGCACTTGTCTTAGAGGCAGAGATCTCTTCCCTCGTCACTCTCAGAGCTGTGGAAAGAGTTCCACCCCTACACCAGGGCAAAGGATTGTATTCCAGGTACTTCCTTACCCCAAAAAAGACAGGAGAATGGCGGCCCATCCTGGATCTCAGATACTTAAACAAGCACCTTTTAAAACCAAAATTCAAAATGGTGACTCTGGGAATTATTCTACCCTCTCTAAGGCCAGGGGACTGGCTAGTGCCCCTGGACCTCAAGGATGCCTACTTCCACATTCTCATCAGAAGCTCCCACCGAAAGTACCTCAGGTTCGAGCTGCCCTCAGGCCATTACCAGTTCAGAGCAATGCCCTTTGGCCTCACCTCTTCTCCAAGGGTATTCACAAAATGCCTGGCAGTAGCAGTTGCTTCTCTAAGAAGGCAAAAAATTGCCATCTTCCCTTACCTGGACGACTGGCTCATAGTACGCCAGTCCCCAGACCAAGTCAAGTTACACTTACAGATAACTCAGCAACTGCTCACCTCTCTAGGTTTCCTTCTGAATCTTTCAAAGTCAGTTCTAGAGCCTGTCCAGCTCCTCACCTTCATAGGCGCAGAGCTGAACACAGAGAAAGCCAGAGCCTTCCTTTGGACAGGGCAAGGACCCTGGTCTCTCTGGCCTTCTCATTCACCCTGCAGGTGTCTCAACCAGCAAGGCATTTTCTACAGCTCCTGGGGCACATGGCTGCTTCTACAGCAGTAGTGCAGGGAGCAAGATTTCAGATGAGGGACATTCAGTTCCATTTGAGAGCCTTTTGGTCTCAAAGGAAAGACCCTCTAACAAATTGATCCCAGTGACTCGAACCCTGATCGAGGCCCTACAGTGGTGGCAGGATCAGAACAATCTGAGACAAGGGGTTCCTTTTGTCACTCAGTCTCACTCCTTAATCCTTACTACAGATGCATCCCTCTTGGGGTGGGGAACTCACATGGGCGACCTCACCACCAAGGGGTCGTGGTCTCCTCAGGAATCTCTGCTCCACATCAGTCTGTTGGAACTCAGAGCAGTTTTTCTAGCACTTCAAGCTTTTTCCAAATCTGTTCAGAACAAAGTTGTACAGGTCAGAACAGACACCACCACCACAATGTGGTACATCAACAAGCAAGGGGGCACTCGGTCTACGGCCTTGTGCACCGAAGCAATGAAGTTGTGGTCTCTGGCTTACTCCCTGAACACCTCCTCACGGCAGTTCACTCCCAGGCAAGGACAATGTCCTGGCAGATGCTCTCAGCAGGATTTCCCAGGGCCATCACGAATGGTCACTGGACCCCCTGGTCTTGGAGGTGATATTTTCCAGATGGGGCACCCCGCAGATAGATCTTTTTGCAGCCCCAGACAATCACCAACTTCCCCTTTTTTGCTGCAGGCCCCCAGTGTTGGGCTCAGTCCCTCTGGATGCCTTAGTTCTCAATTGGGAAGGGAAGTTTCTCTATGCTTTTCCCCCCTTCCCTCTCCTGTTCAAAGTGTTAGTCAAAATCAGATCTCAACCCTGCAAGATGATCCTGATTGCTCCAGATTGGGCCAGACAACCCTGGTATCCACTCCTACTGTCCTTAGTAGTCCATCTTCCCCTGTGTCTTCCCAGGAATTACAACCTGTTAACCTGTGCTCAGGGGAGGGTTTGGTACCCGAACCGCAAATCTCTTAATCTCAAGGCCTGTCTCTTGAAGAGTTAGAGTTTGCTGATTTACACCTCTCCCAAGGTGTAATGGATATCCTGAAGGCTTCTAGAAAATCTTCCACCAGGGCTACTTATAATTCCAAATGGAAGAGGTTTTCCATATGGTGCTCTGGAAAGCATATTTCCCCAGAATCTGCTGATTTACCCACAGTCCTGGATTATATGGTCCATTTAAATACCTTGAGGCTGAGGCCAGCTACCCTAAAAGTGCATCTGGCAGCTGTGTCTGCTTTTATTTCAGCAGGTAAACCCTCTTCTCTTTCAGCTCACCCTGTATTCTCCAAGTTTTTCAAGGGATTGCTTACACCAACCTCCATTCAGGGACCGTGTCCGCCTGGGATCTTAATGTTTGCATTGCTCAGTTTATGCAACCCCTTTGAGCCTTTGTCTTCAGCAGAGCTTAAGTACTTGACTTGGAAGACTGTGTTTCTGGTAGCCATCACTTCTGCCAGGCATAAAGTGAATTACAAGCTTTGTCAGTGGAGTCTGATTTTATCTCCTTTCATAGAGATAAGGTGGTCCTCAGGACTAACAGGAAGTTCTTGCCTAAGGTGGTTTCAGATTTCCACCTTAATCAATCTATATCTCTTCCAGTGTACTTCACTGACCATTCCTCCTCCTCTGGCGAGAGGGCTGCACAACAGATGTGAAGAGGCCCTTAGTTACTACATAGAGCGTACCAAGGGTCACAGGTTTGACTCCCTCCAACTGTTCCTCACTTATGGTGAGGTTGGTAAAGGGAAACCTGCCACTAAAAGATCCATTGCCAGGTGGATTGTCTATTGTATCCAATTTTGCTATGAAAAACTGGGTAAGGTTCCTCAGGCCTGAGGGCTCACTCTACCAGAGGTACAGTTGCTTCCCTGGCTGCTGCCAGGAACATCCCTATTCTAGAGATATGTCAAGCAGCTACCTGGAAAACAGTTCACACTTTTACCAAGCATTACTCCCTGGACATCCAGGCTAGGAGTGATGCTCGGTTTGGCACAGCTGTGCTTCAGAGCCTATTTCCTAAGTAGGTTCTGTCCCTCCTCCATGGAGGTACTGCTTTAGTAGTCTAGATATGTCAGAATATAGCAAGACTTCATGTTGTTTGAAGAAAAATCACTCACCTTAGTAATGTTGTTTCTTCTAATGGAGTCTTGCTATATTCTGACCTCCCCCGCCTGCCCTCTCAGAACCTCTGTTTTTGGGATGTGGGTGGCAGTGCAGTGTTGGCACTTAGTAGGTGCCCACCTTGTTGTTTTTCACCCTCTTTCTTGGGGTGACTTGGTGTTGTGTTTTCATTTTTGGGTCTCCTGACTTGAGTCTTTGTTTTGGAACCAAAAAATGTGTTCTTATGTTTAGTAGCCAGTTGGCTAGTGTAGGTTTACAGCTTCCACACAGGACCTCAGTGAGTTTAGCTCGTAAAGATCTGACGGTTTGAGTTTGAAGAACAACAGATAGAGTCTCAACCGAGCTCGAGCTCAGCGTTCCATGCCTGGCATGGAAAGTTAACTCTTTCACCTCCGGAGCAGTTCGAAGGTTGGGACTCACTGCATATGTCAGAATATAGCAAGACTCCATTAGAAGAAACAACATTACTAAAGTGAGTAATTTTTTCTTATTGACTGCTCTTTGCTGCATTGTATTTGTAATGTCTGAAAAGCGCTTGGAGCCCAATAGGAGTATTTTCAGCAAATAAAGTACCACTGCATCATAACCTAGGTAAATGTCAGCATTGTGCGAGTTATTAGGGCTTCATTTAGAGCTACAGGGGTCCCTGTCCAAAAACTGAGCCCCCTTCCCCATTGTTGCTCTTTCTATAGAGGTTTGTTCTTCCTGGCCATGTCTGTCCTTCGGGAATATATTCTGGTCCCATGGATGTACCGCGTTCAGGCCTGAATCCCTGATCTTCTCCAGCCCCGGCAAGCTGCCGGTTACTCCTTAGGCTTTCCCATTCGTGGCAGTGGCTTCTGGGGGGGGGGGGGTTATGATCTAGGTGCCGCAGGCACAAGGGCTTGGGGATGCAGGGCCCAGACTGTCATTTAGATACTTTTTTTTCTTCCTGTTTTGTTGATTCTTCCAACCTCCCTGAATGGAACCCAGCATATGTCCACCTTGCACACATGCAGCGTGTCTCCTGTGGCAGGAGCAAGTTTACTGGCCCAGCCACAGGGGTCGCTGTAGCACTGGAACTTGCCGTCATGGCAGCTACCTCAACCTGACGTGCCTCTTGATGGGGTGACCCCAGGTCGGCTGCATGGCAGCGCAACACACTACCGCTGGGCCATTGGGTGGCTCCCTTTTTGTTATTATAAATAAATATCAATGTTGTATGAGTTACTGGGGCTCGCTTTAAAGCTTAGGGGGTCCTGTCTATAAACTGAGCCCCCATCCCCAATTATAAGTACATGTCAGTGTTGTGTGAGTTACTGGGGCTCACTTTAAAGCTTAGGGTCCTGTCTATAAACTGAGCCCCCATCCCCAATTATAAGTACATGTCAGTATTGTGTGAGTTACTGGGGCTCGCTTCAAAGCTTTGGATTCCTGTCTACAAACTAAGCCCTCATCTCCCATTATAAGTACATGTCAGTGTGAGTTACTGGGGCTCGCTTTAAAGCTTTGGGGGTCCTGTCTGTAAACTATGACCCCCCCATTATAAGTAAATGTCAGATCTTACTTCGAGAGGGCTCTTGCAGTAGGTAATTACATATAGGACTGACGCCGGTCGGCGGCAGGACCCCACGGAAAAATTTCTAGCTAGCAGTCCCTGCGTGAGCCGCCCACGTCAGGTGACCCGGTGTCAAAGCGACGTCGGTATAAAGAGCGGTCCCAGACGCCCGCCTTCCAGTTCTTTCCTCTCAGCTCGTGTAGCGCCTGTTAAGTTCTTATCACCAGTCCTGTTACTTCGCTGCTTTTTTTCCGAACAAGTTTTCAGTAGAGAATTTTATTCTTCTTTCGTCAGGTGAACGTCGGTTTATGTCGTCCCCTTCAAAGAATAAGTGCGACTCGTGCGGCACCCAACTGCCTCACAAAGACGGTCACTCCCTCTGCCTTTTCTGCTTAGGCCCCGACCACGAGGTCAACAAGTGTCCGCACTGCCTTCGTTTTAGCGCGGCCACCCGCAGACAACGCCAGCAGTCCCTCGAAGCCCATCTCCTCAAAAAGAAGATGTCTGCGATGGAGAAGGAGTTGAAGAAACTTCGGGAGGCGTCGACTTCCCCTGAAGGGCATAAGAAGCGGGACAAGGAAAGGCACCGGAGAAGGCTCTCCTCCGCGACTCCGGCGATCGCTGGCAAGGTAACATCCCTCTGGGGGATCGCCCGACGGCAGCCTCCAAGGTTTTGGAGGAGGCGTCGGCCCGCCCGTCGGGTTCGCGTTCGAGCCTGCCGGGTGTCTCCGGGCAAAAGGAGACTCTAGCCCCCAGTACCGCCGCAGTACGCCAGGAGAAGGCCGCTAAGACGCTCGACCCTCCGGGGCGGCGCACGGCAGCGTCCCCTTCGGACCGGGCCTCCTCCCATACTGGGCCCACCTCCGACGAGGGACCCCTGAAGTCAGACGCCGGCTCCTCTGGCGTCTGCCGGGATTCAGCCCATAAGCCACACATTGGCCCCTCTGACGTGCGCCAGGCCTCGGAGCCTCGGCAGACCCTGCTGCCTGTCGCACCAGGCTCCCGCAGCCTCGCTGCGCGCCAGGAGAGCCCCAGTTCCCTGCCCGACCCCGGGGATTTTTCCCTTCCGTCCCCGGACGAGGCTCGGGACCCTGGGCTACCGTCCGATCCTCTTCCTGAAGAGCCGGATCTGATGCCGGCTCCCCTGATGCCGGCCCCGGCGCCGACTCCTCCGACGCCGGCCCCGACACCGGCCCTGCTGACGCTGGTTCCGATACTGGCCCCTCTGACGCCGGCGGGGGATATTCCTCTTCCATCGGGCCCTCCACCCCACGGGCCTATCCCGACTGATCCGCCCGTGGAGTACCCGGCTGGGCCGTCTGCTCCGGCAGCTCCTCCAGTGCCTGGGCATCCTCCATCATATCCGACGCCGGTTTTCCCAGGTTCGCAGTATCCTGCGCCACAGTACCCGGTGCCGACTCCTTCGACGCCGCAGTACCCGACGCCGCAGTACCCGGCTCTGGTATACCCGCAGCCGGGTTACGGATACTCCCCTACAGATTTCTCCTGCACACTTATCCCCTCCTCCTCCTCCTCCTCCTCCACCGCCCCCTAAGCCACCGGTGGATCTTCTGGAGACTCTTGCCTCCTGGTGGGCTGAGGCCAAGGCTCAGCTCACCAAGGAAGTTGAGAGCTGTCTTACGGCGACGGTGCCACTCCCGGCTCCCGTTACGCCCCAGACGGCACACTCCCTCTCCTCCTCTGGATTCCCGGGCCTTTCCCTCGGGATCCAGAGGGGAGCAGGACACGCGTTCTGGGATTCCCCCCAAGGAACCCGTTCCTTCCCCTAGTTGAGTCAGGGAGTCTTACTCTGCTTGAGATTCTTCTTCTTTCTCGAACTCCTCGGAGGCTTCCGATGGATGTTCCGAGAAAGACGACGAGCCACGCTCTCCGTCCAAGCCCCGGCCGAGGACTCCTCCGAAGTCTCCTCCGGAGGATCCTTCCTTCACAGAGTTGCTCAGGAAGATCCAGGAGGTCCATCAGTGGCACTCCTTAGAGCCAGATCCTCAACGAGTTAAACTCCCCGAACATCTGGACTTACCCCTTACGGCTCATACCCTAGTGCCACCCTGGATCGAGCCTCATGCCCACCTTGTTTCCACGATTTGGAAGCAACCGTCGGCTTTAGCCACACTTCCCAGGAAGTTGAACAGGCTATACCAGGCTCCGGAGGGTGTAGACTTTTTAGACTCTCACCCCCGTGCAGACTCGGTTGTGATTAGCGCCGCTCACGGCCGGTCAGCACACCCAAAACACTTGAGTTCGTCTCCCCCGGATAAGGAATCTCGCCTTCTGGATCAGTATGGAAGGAAGATCTACGCTTCTTCTACACTGGGAATTAGGGCCCTGAACTATGTAGCACATATGGGGGATTACCAGAAGGCCGTCCTTACCCAGGCGGAATCTAAGATCGACTCTTTGCCTGACTCCCAAGTCAAGCAGGAGTTGGCCGCCCTGGTCCGTTCTGCTCGTTCGGCCAGTCGTCATATTTTGAAGACGACCTACGACGCAGTGGACACCGCAGGACGGAGTTCTGTCTTTGCCGTCAGCCTTCGGCGTCATGCATGGCTCCATGTGTCAGGTCTGGTCCCAGAGATGCAGTCAGCGATCCAAGAAGCACCTTTCAGGGGTTCTGTGCTTTTCGGTGGTGATGTCAAGGACATCATCACCGATTTGGAGGAGAAGGGGACGGCCCTTAAATCTGTTGATTCAATATACCATCCCCATCCCCCACAGCGCTGTCCCTTTCGCAGACGCAGCCGTCCTCAAGCGAAACCTCAGGGAAGGCGGGCCACTAAACATCGGGCCCCCACAGCTGCCAGGCCCCCGCCCCCCAAAAAAGCAACGGGTGCCTCAGGTGCAGCGCTGCCTCACACCACCTGACTCCTTCCCTCTCCCACCGCCTCCGGCAGTCCCGGAGGAACCGGTAGGAGGGAGGTTCTCCCTCCACCTTCCGGGTTGGGAGAGGATAACATCGGATTCATGGGTGCTTCAGATCATAGCAGAGGGGCACTCCATAGAGTTTCTACAGAAACCTCCGCGTCACCCCCCTCTGAACTCCGCTTACTCAAGGGACCATCTTCCTTTGGTCAGGGAAGAAATCTCAGCGCTCCTTGCGAAACAGGCTATAGAACCCATCCCTCCTCACCTCTACGGGACGGGTTACTATTCCCACTTCTTCCTTGTACCAAAGAAGACAGGAGATCTCAGACCTATTCTTGATCTCAGCTCTCTGAACCTGTATGTGGAATACAAGAGGTTCAGAATGCTTTCCCTTCAAACCCTTTTGCCCCTGCTATGGCCGGGCCAATGGCTTTGTGCACTAGATATGCAGGATGCGTACCTGCACATCCCCATTTGCCCTTCGCACCGAAAGTACCTCAGGTTTGCGCTCCAGGGGTCCACTACCACTTCGGGTGCTCCGCTTGGTCTTTCCTCGGCCCCCGAGTCTTACCAAATGCCTGGTGGTGGCTGCGTGCCCACCCGTCTTTGGGAGCTCAGGTTTTCCCTACCTGGACGACTGACTCTTGGTGGCCTCGTCCAGGGAGGAACTCCTGCATTTTCTCTCCCTCACCCAGCAGGTTTTCACTGGCCTGGGTATTACCATCAACCATTCCAAGTCTCACCTGGAGCCTTCACAGAGGCTCCAGTTCATCGGGGCAGTTCTCGACACATCACTGTGCAAAGCCTTTCTGCCTTGGGACAGGGGGCCTCCCTCCAGTCACAGATTTCCCTCCTGTCAGAACACAGGAGGGTCCTGGCGAGGTTAGTGCTTCGTCTACTGGGGCTTATAGCGGCGGCCACCCCGACGGTTCCGTGCGCGCGCCTCCACATGAGAATCTCTCAGTGGACTCTCTGATCTCAGTGGGATCAACGGGTAGACGATCTAGATCATCTAGTTCTGATCTCCTCGCCGATGGTAAGAGACTTGCAATGGTGGATGGTTCGAGAGAACCTTTTCCGGGGGTCCCTTTTCATCCTCCCCGATCAGACCCTGACCACGGGCGCTTCAGGCGAGGGTTGGGAGCCCATCTGGGTCCTCACCGAACCCAGGGCCTATGGTCAAAGATGGAGATTGTTCTCCATAGCAACGTGCTCGAGCTTCGAGCAGTGCTGTATGCTCTCCAGGCCCTTCACCAATTCATCCTTCCCGGTCATCTAGCTGTCCAAACGGACAACATGTGCGTGGTGTGGTACATCAACAAGCAGGGAGGGACTCGGTCCTACCCGCTGTGCAGGGAAACGATGAGGGTTTGGGATTGGGCAACGCTTCACAACCTTCATCTCACAGCGATCCATGTTCCGGGAGTCGACAATGTCCTGGCAGACAGACTAAGTCGCTCGTCGGCTCTACCACACGAGTGGGAATTGGACGAAAAAGTTCTAAAAAGCATCTTCCAGATTTGGGAGACTCCTCAGATAGACCTGTTCGCTTCCTCCCAAAACGCAAAGCTTCCAATCTTTTGCTCGCTCGCTCCAGAGCGAGACGCTTTCTGGAACGACGCTCTATCTCTAAGCTGGAAGGACAGATTCGTCTATGCTTTTCCCCCAATTCCTCTGGTCCCTCATGTGTTACAGAAGCTGGCTTTAGAAGGATGAGAATGATTCTGATCGCCTCCTTTCTGGCCCAGGCAAATCTGGTTCTCTCTTCTACAACAATACTCAGAGGTTCCTCCTCTTCCTCTTCCTTTATCTCCAGGATTGCTGACCCAGGATCAGGGGAACCTGGTCCATCCGGGACTCAAGTCCCTTCAACTTCATGCATGGCTCTTGCAGACTTAGCCCAATCTCGTTTTGGCGTTTCTCATAAGGTGGCCGAGATTCTGGTGGAGGCTAGAAAACCCTCCACTAGGTCCACCTACGCCATGAAATGGAAAAGATTTTCTATCTGGGCTGCGGCTAGGAACGTGGAACCCTTTTCCTGTCCTGTGACCATTCTGCTTGAGTACATGCGTCATCTTTTCGACCTGGGTCTCAGTCACTCCTCTTTGAAAGTCCACATGGCGGTTATTTCAGCCTACCATGTCCCTTTCACTGACAAGGCATTTGCCCAGCTGGAGGTATCCAAAACTTTCCTCAGAGGGGTCCTTCATCTCAGGCCCCCTGTCCGGAATCCATCTCCCCCATGGGACTTGAACTTTGTCCTCGAGAAACTTACCCTTCCTCCTTCGAGCCTGCGGCTTCCGCAGAATTGAAGTTTTTATCATGGAAGACACTCTTCTTGGTGGCCATTACTTCTGCTTGCAGAATTTCCGAGCTCCAGGCCCTGATGTGCAAAATCCCTTATCTGATTTTTCACAAAGAACGAGTAGCTCTTCGCACGAATCCTAAGTTTCTCCCGAAGGTGGTAGCGGAATCTACCTTGAATCAGTCTATTGAATTACCTGCCTTCTTCACGCAGTACTCCAATCAAGGAGAATACCTGCTCCATACCATGGATGTTCACAGGATCCTGAGATACTACACCGATAGAACGAAGGATCTCAGAAAGACTGATCAGTTGTTTGTCTCTTTTGCTCACAAAAGAGAAGGCAATGCTGTCTCTAAGCAATGCCTATCAAAATGGTTGGCCCATTGCATCACTTTCTGTTATGACAAGTACAACAAGACCCTACCGGGTCAAGTCAGAGGTCACTTCACTCGTGGAGTGGCAGCCTCTGCGGCTTGTTTCAAGAACGTGTCTGCGGCAGACATCTGTGCTGCCGCCACTTGGACTTCAGTCCACACCTTTACTAAACATTACAGTTTGGATATTGCCTCTCGCCGTAGAGCAGGCTTCGGGTTAGCTGTCTTGCAAGGCCTCCTTTCTTGAGACCTGCTAGATTATTGGCTACTTTTTGGAGTACTTCCTCCTCCTCCCGGTGCCTTTCATTTGTTCCAGACTGCTTGGGATTCTGTCCTACATGTAATTACCTACTGCAAGAGCCCTCTCGAAGTAAGATAGTACAGTTACGTAAGAACTTACCGTAACAGTAGATCTTTGAGAGGCTCTGCAGTAGGTAATACCTTCCCGCCTCCATCCCCCAGGCTTTTTCAGCTCCTTTCCATTGAGGAAATGTCTGCTTCTCCTCGCCTGGGCCATCCGGCCTGTGGCGGGAAAGAATCAAAGGCGGCGCCTGGGACTCGCCTTTGGCACCGACGCTGCTTGACGCCGTCACCTGACGCGGGGGCCGTCCCCGCCAAGAACTGCTAGCTAGAAATTTTTCCGTGGGGTCCTGCCGGCGTCAGTCCTATATGTAATTACCTACTGCAAGAGCCTCTCTCGAAGATCTACTGTTACGGTAAGTTCTTATGTAACTGTACTTTTTGTATGATTGGGGTTAACTTTAGAGGTGTTGGGGACTTGTCCATAAAGTGAGCCCCTCTCCCTCATTAAAAGTAAATGTCTGTGTTGAGTTACTGTGGCTTGCTTTAGAGCTGTGGAATCTTGCTATAAATTTAGCCCTGCACATTGAAAGTTAATGAGCTGCCTACCCCTCCAGAAGAAGTTTGAAAAACATAAAATACAGTATTCAGTCACACTTCAGCTTGCATTTCACATTAGCACCTCATTGCCTCTCCCCATTATTTAGAGTTAAGGTCATGTAAATGAAAACAGAATCATTGTTCCTTGAGAGTTCATCAGCTCCTGTTGCTCATTCCCCACCTGATGTCACAATACTCTGCTTGTGGCATCATCGTTACTCCCATGGCAACAGACTGTGATGTTACAACAGAGGATTATGATTTCAAGTAGAGCATAAGCTATAGGGAAAGATGCACTCTAAGAGATAAAGATCCTGTTTTTTGCAAATATTCTCGGGAATGAATAGGAGGGAGGAGAAATCTATAGATGGTAAATGATATCTAGCTGAACTGTGTCTAAACGTTGTTTTCCAAAGTTTTTCCAAAGGTACCGGCAGCTCTGTAATGACAGTATTGAATGAGCTACTGGGGCTCAGTTTAGAGCTATGTGGGTCCTTTGTATAAACTTAGTCCCTCTCCCTCTGTATACATAGATGCCAGTGTTATATGAGTTACTTGGGCTCACTTGGCTCAGCTGGCTAAGACTGAACCCGGATAAGAGGAAGGTGTTAGTGATTGAGTTTGGTTGATAACAGTGTGCGGGGGCTACAGAGGAGATGACAGGTGTGGTGCTTGGTCTCTCCAGCCTGGGGATCATTCTGGATGAAAGACTGAGGCTCAGGTGTTTTCCATAGTCTGAAGTGACTTTTACCATCTCAGGCATATTGCCCGGATAAAAGCCTTGATCCTACCGGATGACCTGTCATCACTGGTACATGCTTTTGTGACTTCCACACTTGACTGCCATAATGCTTTATATCTGGGGGTTAGCGGAGGGGTCCAATGATGCCTGCAACTGGTGCAGAACGCAGTGACCAGGTTGCTGATGGGCCTTCCGAGGTCCTGTCACGTAACCCCAGTCCAGCATGAACAGCGCTGGCTGCTGGTGAAGTGACAAATCACCTTCAGGGTCGATTTACTGACCTACATAGTCCTACACGGACTGGGCCCTGGTTATGTGAGTGATCTTGTGACTCCTTACTGTACTCTTCACCCTCTGCTCCTCCAAGGTGGACATTCTAGTAGTTCCCAGGCCAGTGTAAAGTCATCAGGTGATCATGCTTTTGAAGTTGCCGGCCCAGGTCTGTGGAACTTGCTTCAAAAATCTTTAAGGGAGGCCCACTCTGTGGAGGCCTTTAGGAAGGGCATAAAGACCTATCCGTTCAGGGGGCCTTTGGAGTCAGTTAGTTGCCTCCCTTACTGGCTGCTATGTTACTTATTTATTCTCAATCACAGAAAATCCTGCACTCACCACCGCCACAGTATAAATGCTGCTCACAGGATTATGTAGGCAGGCAAAATTCCTTTATTAGGTGCTGCACAGAGTTTTGATGCATTTTGGATTACCCTTTATTAAAAGTCTTTTGATAAAGGGTAATCTGAAGCGCGTCAAGACTCTGTGTAAAGCACCTAATAAAGGAATTTTGCCTGCCTACATAATCTTGTGAGCAGCATTTATATTGTGGTGATGGTGAGTGCAGGATTTTCTGTGATTATGGTTGCTATTTTTTTCTGGAACCTCCTCTCCCAGTGCAGCATCCTGTTTGTTCTTACTTATTTATTCTGTTTTAATTTATTTATTTATTTTAGTTTCCGCTGCTTTTTTATTGTACTGTTATTTGTGCATTTTTCAATATGTTTTTATGATATAAAGCACTCTGAACCCCAGGAAACATGTGCTAGACAAATAAACTTACTACTACTACTTTAGATCTGTGGGGTCCTGTTTATAAATGTCTGTGTGAATGTGTTTGAGATTGTTTTGCAGTGTGTGTATGAATGTTTCTGTGGGAGTGTACCTGTGTCTGAGTTTGTGTTGCTATGTGAGTATGAATGCCTGTGTTTGAGTGTGTTACTGTGTGTATTTATAAATGCATGTCTGTGTGTGACTGTCTAAATGTTTGTTGCTGTGTGTGTCAGTGCATGGTTCTGTGTGTGTCTGAGTTTGTGTTGTGTTGCTGTGTGTGTGTGTATGAGTTGTGTTGCTGTGTGTGTGTGTTTCACTGAATGAGTTGTGTTGCTGTGTGTGTGTATGAATGCATGTATCAGTGTGTGATTATTTGAGTTTGTATTGTGTTGCTGGGTGTGTATGAATACATATGTGTATGTGACTATGTCTGAGTTTGTGTTGTGTTGCTGTGTGTGTGTGTGTGTGTGTGTGACTGTAGGAGTTGTGTTGGTGTGTGTGTGTATGAATGCATGTATCAGTGTGTGGCAGTGTTTGTGTTGTGTTGCTGGGTGAGTTTGAATACAACTGTGTATGTGACTGTATGAGTTTGTGTTGTGTTGCTGTGTGTGTGTATGTGTATGAATGCATGCATGTGGCTGCATAACGATGTCCATCTGTCAGTGTCCAAGTCTGTTTTGCTGTGTGAATGCATGCAACTTTGTGTGCATCTGTCATTGTTCAGTCTGTGTGTGTGTCTCTGTTTGTGTGTGTATTTAAATGCATGCAGCTGTGGCAATATGCATGCCAGTTTCACATGCTGACTGTGCAAGCCTTTTGGCTCTGACCAGCTCTTGATTTGTTTTTGAATAAAGAGAATTGCAGTGTCAGGTGGCTTTGCAGACGTCGGAGAAACCCATGTGAATTTCCTTACTCTTTAATTCATGCTTGTTTTTGGATCTGGTGTTACAATTGCATAGATCACATCAGATTACCTCCTCCTTACATGAGTTATATATCACATGGCACTGTGCTATACTGGTGTGTCCCTGTAACACCTTTTAGCATGTCTGCACACTCGGGTTTCTTAACACTGTTCTACAGCAGAGTACCTTGGTCTGTATTCTGAACCTTTGGTATTCATGAAGCACATAATATTTTAGCTTTATTTCTCCTCAGCATAAAGCACTTATTTTATTATTTATTTATTGATTATTGGTAACCGGGAAAGACACACTGAACTAAGGCTGGTTTCCAGGAGTGACCCGGGTGGGGGTGGGGAGGAGGAATACAGGGTATCAGTTCCATTCACTAACATACTAACATACTAAAAAGCCAGCAGAATAAGCCAAATGATCTGTCTTGTCTGCTCGAAAGCCAGCAACCTAGTGGCTGCTCGCCTTTACCACCCCCCAGCCCCCAAAAGGGTCTTCTTTAGTTTCAGTTTCCCCTTGTACCTGTCCCACCCCTTCTTGAATCCCTCCACTGTGCCCTCCTCCACCAGCCTCCCAGGCAGCGCATTCCAAGGCTCCACCACCCTCTGAGTGAAAGAATGTTTCCTACACTCCCCCCTGTAGTTTCCCCCCCTCCCGCTTCCACTCACAGCCCCTGGTTGTTCCCATCTTCTTTAGCCTAAAAAGCCCCTTGGTTCCACTCCTGGTTATTCCTTTTACATATTTGAAAACCTCTATCATATCTCCCCTGTCCCTCCTGTCCTCCAGTGAGTAAAGCCCAAGCTCTTCCAGTCTGTCCTCGTAAGGCTTCCCCTCCATGCCCTGAATCATCCTGGTCACTCTCCTCTGGACCCTCTCCAGAAGCACTATGTCCTTCTTCAGAAGAGGTCTCCAGAACTGTACACAGTACTTGAGCTGCGGCCTGACCAAGGCATTATACAGAGGGAGGATCACCTCCCTCCTTCTGGATGTAATTCCCCCCTGGTTATTCAGCCCAGTATCCTGTTTGCTTTGGCTGCAGTTCTTCTACAATTTTCAGAGTTGCTCATTTTGACGTGTATCACCACCCCTAAATCCGTTTCTCCCAATGTGGCTTGCAGTGTGATCCCCCCAGGGTGTATTCATGGCCCGGGTTCCTTACCACCAAATGTAGTACTTTACATTTCCCAGCATTAAATTTCAGTTCCCCACCTCCTTGACCACCCCTCCAGGGTATCCAGATCCCCCTGGACCGCCTCCCTCGCTTCTTCACAATCCACCAGTGCTCCCAGTTTTGAATCGTCCTCAAAGAGACTCAACCTATTCTTAACCCCCATATCCGAGACATAGGCATTGAACAAGAGTGGCCCCAATACCAAACCCTGAGGGACACCACTGATTACCTTCCTGGGAGAGGAGAGGAGAGTATGCCTCCCACCATTACCCTCTGTAAATGCCCCGAGAGCTAATTTTCAACCCAATTGAGTTCCTGTCCTCCCACCCCCATCTCCCCCAGCTTTTTTATCAGCTCATAATGTGGTACTGAATCAAACGCCTTGCTGAAATCTAGGTATAGGACGTCCACCGGCCTATGTCTGTCCAAGGCCCCTGTCACCTAGTCAAAAACTTTATGAGGTTGGACTGACATGATCTCTCCAGAACAAAGCCGTACTGTTTATCATCCTGGTGCCCTAGCCATTCCAGCTGCCTCCCAATCCTCTCCTTGATAAAGCCCTCCATTACTTTGCCTACCACAGACGTTAGGTTTACACAGGCCTAAACAGGCCTATAATTCCCCATCTCTTCTGTAGACCCCGCTTTATGAATAGACACTGCATAAGCCACCCTCCAGTCTTGGGGCACCCATCCTGTCAGCAAAGAGGTATTAAAGAATGCAGCCAGTGGAGCTGCCAGCTCCTCCAGCAATTCCTTCACAACCCTCGGGTGTAGCCCATCCAGCCCTGGCGCCTTATCAGTCTTCAGCTTCTGAAGGGCCTCCCTCACCCTATCCACTGTGATTTCTTCCCCTCATTCCTCCCCCTCACTCAACCTCAACCTCCCCACCCCTTTTGGGTCTGGTCCTATCTGTACCCTAGCCTCATTCCGTCCACTGGTCTCAGACTGACAAAAGTGCAGTCAGTGTAAACAAAACAGATACAGGTAAGTATGAGCTACCAAGTCAAAAGGCAGTAATAGGATACTGTCAAAAGTACAGTAGGATAAGATCAGGTAATATTGACAATGCATGGCAGTATGTATAGTGAAAAATGTACCAGGATAAGTTGTACTGAAAGTATAATAAAATAGAACCAACAGTTGCAGCACTTTCTGGAGGGGGTGCGGAGGGAATATTTAGAAATTACCCAGACCAGGTCAGGCTGGCAGGCAGCTGGGATGAATTAGGTGAGTGGGCACAGAGGCCATAAACAAACCAAGAATAGGGGGAGGAGGGCACAGGACAGACTAGCTTGGGCAAGAGGAAGCAAAAAGGAGTTTGAGCTAATGTTTGAAAGAATGGTAGGAGGAAGACCGACGAAATGTGGGGAGAGGTTGTTCCAAGTGAAGGGAAGACAGCAGGAGTGTTAGTGCTACATTGTCTTTATGTGAGCAATAAAGTACGACAGGGTGTATGATTATGGCTCAGTAACCACATGTCTCTCGAGGGTGTTAGTAGGCACAAGGCGCTTGTGTTGCTTGCCTTTAAACACCCGAGAGAGAAGTGTGATTATTAACCATAATCACAAATCCCTGGAGTGTTTTATTGCTCTTACAAAATGTGCAAGAAAAATCCTAATTAGAAAATGTTATATCTATGCACACTCATGATTTTAAATAAAATACTGTTTCTGTTAGTGAAAATGTCTGCAGAAGAAAAAAACAGTTCTTCTTAATTGGTTTATTTTACATTAATTCACATGCTGAAAACTGTACCTGTTTTACTTCATCTGACCTCTTCATCTGTCTGGTTTGTTCTTCACAGTTTTTTACTTGTTTATTGCGATTGCAGAGGTAAAGAGACAGTTGTCATCAGATCTTGGGTCACTGAGATTAAGCGTTGAAGATGGGAAGTGACTGACTTGTTGGCCTGGTTTTGCTAATTCGTAGCGCCGTCAAGCAGTTGCAGGGTGGTTGAGTGGTTGGGACTCGCAGTGCTCCCAGATCGATTTGGTGTTTTCCCTGCAACTCAAGGCTGTTTTCCAGCGTTTTTCTGTAGATTAACTTATTTCCTATGGAAGCCGAATTGCTCTGTTTTCCTGTGTAACCAGTGAAAGTCTATGGGAAGAATTTCCTGCAGGTGGCTCCAAACACCTATGAAATACAGGAATCCCTGTAGATCTGGGAGCCCTGGGACTGTAAGAGTTACTTTACTTGTAAGCCTTGCTTTATTTTTTATTTGGAATGGTTCAGTGCAAACGATGGTCAGACGGGTTGGCACTGAGTGAGAGACAGAGGTGCCGGAGTGTTGGTTAAAAGCTGATTGCTGTGGAGTGAATGCTCATGTTTTTATCGTCTAAGTGGTGTGGGTTTCTCTTGCCGAAAACATGGCTGCCGTTTGTTTCTTTTTTGGTTGCAGTGGATTTATATTTACATGTGAAGTGGTTGAGAACTACAACTCGAGTAATTATGGTGGAATAATTACACAGGGTGGAACGGTTCTCAGCCAATCACAGTGCTGGGTTTCTTACACCTTTTATAATTGGCCTTATTTTACTCTTGCTGTTTTCCTTCACTCCGTAAGAGCAGTGCTGAGCCAGGAGTGCAGAAAAACTGTGGTTCTGCCCTGGATGCCCCTAATAAGCCCACCTGCTAACTGTTTGAGTCTACTGTATAAAGTTAATGCTTTACCTGAGTCTCATGCATCCAAGAAGTGACGACATTCGGGGGGAAGGGCGCTGTGGAGCCCAAGTTGAGTGGTCACAATATACTTCTGCTCCATCGAAAAGTTTTATTAAACTTCAAATTTTACTTACCATTGGACTTATCGAAATGAATATTTCACCTTCTCGGCAAGTAGGCGTCTTGCGTAACACAATGGGGAAGTTTAGTAAAAATCAGCCGTCGGGCGATGCAAGGATCAGGCTAGAAAAGGTTCGATTGCAGGCCCCACCACCCAGTCTGCATACTGTGGTGCAGCAGAAAGGGACGGCTCGGGGAAGACCCTTCAGACCCTGGGTGCTAAGATGAATCAACTTTTAACATATTCAATGGTCATAAACCAGAAATTAGACCTCTTAACCGGTCGAATAAACACAGTGGAGAAAGCCGTAGACCTGATGCAAGGAGATATGGAAGGGGTGAAACTGCACTCAGAGGCCTGCAAAAGTGCCATGGTGCAACGGGCTAAGGAGCGGCGGCAGTGTGACAATCGCTTCGAAATCCTTGAAAATCAAATGAGCCAAATGTGCAGCTGATTGGAATACCAGAGGGTGCTGAGGGGGATTCTGCTAGGCTTTCCGTTAAAGACTGGCTCATCAACCAGCTTAGATTGCATGCCAAGAATCTGGATTTTACAATTGTTAAAGCCTGTCTGATCCCACACGGTGCAAACCGTCAACGGACCTGCCACGAGTTTTAATGGTAATTTTGGACAGTCTTGGCACTAGAGACACCTTGCTAAGCCTGGCAAAGCGATATGGGCCACTAAGCCTGGATGGGGAGACTGTGCATATGTTCCCCAACATCTCATATGCAACCCATCTTCGTTGGAAGACATTTGACGGGATCCGTGATGTTCTAAGAGACTTAAATATTCCCCATTCTATTCAGTTTCCTGCAAAGTTGCGGATTATTTTTACAGATCTGAATGACGCGGGCACATGCGCCTCAAGGATGGGCACCACAAAGAAAGACACTAGTACCTCTGCAGCCTAGGAAGCAGAAATTTTAACATGAAGAACCGAGTTATTTGTTGCAGATATTATAACAATGCTGTCCATTGACTTTTTTTCCCTTTTTTACGGAGGTTGTAAAAGTCCAAGGGGGACATATTTAGAACCGGCCAGTTGCGCGGGCGCAAAGATGCGCCATGCAGAATAGATGCTCTGGCCGGCTCTGAGGATATATTCAAACAGTATCTGTGATCGGTACTGAGCGCGCACACTGTCTGAATATCCGCCTTGGATGCGCAGCCCATAGTGGGCAGCCACCAAGTCCCATGCAGCGCAACCAGGGACTATGCTGCATACCGCCAGTGGGCTGTGTGTGGCACATACCTGGATGCACCATGACCCCAAGCGCGATATTCAGCCGGGAAATGCTAATGAGAATGCATGGTGCAAAGGGGCACCGTGCATTCTCATTACCAGTCCATTTGCATGGCTGCGCCCGGCTCAATGCACCTGGCGCCTTACAATTGCCATGTGAAACAAAACTCCACATCACCTTGGTAATCTAGTGGCCCTCCACCCACCCCGAAGTCCGATCATAAACCACAGGTTTCATTGAACACTTCCATGGTAATCCAGTGGTACCCCTGTCCCATCCCCGAACCCTGTCTATGTAAAATATTAAATCCTGAACATCCCTGGTAGTCTAGCAGACCCCCCCATCCCCGATTGTAAAATAAAACAGTATCCCATATTTCCCTGGTAGTCTAGTGGCCACCCCCACAGCCCCGGACCCTGTCCATAGTACAACGTAACGTTATGACCTCCCCAGTAGCCTAGTGGCACCCCCCTTCCAGCCCTGATTGTAACAGACAAATTAATCCCAGTATTTTCCTGGTAGTCCAGTGGACCCCCCCCCCACTGAGGCACCCACACCCCACCGCACTCCCCCCATCCCAGCATGGCCAATGAAGCCGGTGGGCAGCAAAACCCACCCGCACACCTCCACGGCTGCCTGCCGACTGAGCTGTCACAGAATGACTGCTTAAAGTACACACTACAATACCGTTGGTCAGCTGTTGACCAGTGGGCTTGCAATGTGTACTGTAGGGTGGCATTCTGTGACAGCTCAGTTGGTGGGCAGCCGTGGAGGTGTGCAGGTTGGTTTTGCTGCCTGCCGGCTTCATTGGCCATACTGGGACAGGGGAGAGCGGGCTGGGGTGTGGGTGTCTCAGTGGGTTTGGGGGGTGGGGGTACACTGGACTACCAGGGAAATACTGGGGTTAATTTGTCTGTTACAATCGGGGCTTGGGGGGGTACCACTAGACTACCAGGAGAGGTCCCAACGGTACATTATACTGTGGATGGGGTCCAGGGCTGTGGGGGTGGCCACTAGACTACCAGGGAAATATGGGGATACTGTTTTATTTTACAATCGGGGATGGGAGGTGGTCCGCTAGACTACCAGGGATGTTTGGGATTTAATATTTTATATGGATGGGGTTCGGGGATGGGAGGGGTTTGGCCTACACTGTGGGGATGGGCTCAGGGGTGACTCAAACAACATGAAGTCTTGCTGTATTCTGACAAATTGCAGTGAGTCCCAACCTTCGAACTGCCCCGGAAATGAAAGAGTTAACTTTCCATGCCAGGCATGGAACGCTAAGCTCGAGCTCGGTTGAGACTCTGTCTGTTGCTGTTTGAATTCAAACCGTCAGATTCCTCACTGAACAGTCGCTCCGGAGATTTCTCCTTCTGCTCGGTTCAATTTGTCAGTTAAAGTACAGTTTTTCTCGGTTTTCCTCTGTCTTTGGTATTCGTGAGTACTAGATAGGTTTATATTGTTTCTATTCTGTGTGGAACTTGTAAACGGTTCATCGGTTCGATTTGAACCGATCAAGTTGCTAAAAAATCTTTATTTTGAATTCCTAGAGTGTGGTTACCAGTTCTTATCAGTTCTAAAAAAAACGGATTTTATTATGTTTTTTTCCACGACCCGTGACACGGTCAGGAACCGATAAGAGGGTCTTGCCTGGCGGATTGCCATTAAAAGGGTAAGTTTGGTTAGGACTGGCACAATGTCTGAGAAACCCAAAAGAAAAACCGGGCCCACTGGGTTTCAACATTGTAGTGTGTGTGGGGAAGTCTTTGCTAAGGCTGACCCCTACACCACCTGTGTTTATTGTCTGGGGTTTGACCACCTCAATGCAGACTGCCAGATTTGTAAAAATGTTCTTGCAGCTACCCTAGAAAAACGAGTTGGTAGGCTCAGGGAAAGGTAGGCCAAAAAGTCTGCTGAACGGATGGCCAGCCTGGTTCGGTTCAAACCGAACCAGAAGGAGTGCCCTCTGACCAGGGCAAGACTGCTTCAGGCAAAAGGAGATCCGATTCTGAGGAGTCGGTTCCAGCTAAGAGAACAAGAAAGGAAAAATCAGCTGGTGTGGATCCAAAACTTTCTTCTCCAACCGCTGAAGAAATAGCCAAAGCGATAAAAATTGTGCAGTCGCTTTCCCCGGTTCCGACCAAACCGGCACCATCAGGAAGGCGTTCGGTTCGGCTGGTTCCACCGGTTCAAGAGTATGATTTAGAGGAATTTTATGAACCGGAGGAGGAGAAAGAGGAGTATGAGGAAAGTGAATGTGGTTTTGAAAGTCTGGATGTGCGCATTGACCTGGACATCTCCCCAGACAGACCTTCAGGAGTGTCTCCTCCTAGGCTTTCTGAGTCCCCCTCCCATTTCATGTTTTATAAAAAAGTGGCTGAAACCCTCCAGCTTCCTATGGAAGAAGCTGTGAATGACCAGGAGGAGCCTGACTATGTGAAATGATGGCTATTCCAGAGTCTAGGAGGCTGTCTATTCCTTACACAAATCTTTTGAAACAGACATTTAAGATTTTAAAGACTCCTAACACCATACCTCCTGTGGATAAAAGAATGGACAAGAGGTATACATTGTCAGGCTCAGATACGGAGTTCCTTACACAACAATGCAGCCATGTTGGGTAGTGCAGGCTGCAGCTCAGACAAGCAAATATTCCCTTGGCTTCACACCCCCCAGACAAGGACTCCAGGAGGATTGATGCCATGGCAAAGAAACAATACATGGCAGCATCCTTGGGACTCAGACAGGCCAATTATATGGCTTATACTGCTAGGTATCAGAAATCCAGATGGGACACTGCCATGGCTTTGGCAAAACAGGTCCCTGGCCAGCTTGCCAAAGAGCTGGAGCAGGTGGCTGCTGATGGTATTGAGACATCCAAGGTGCAATTCCATGCTGCAGTGGACTCCAATGATGTGTCATCTAGAGTCATGGCTACATCTGTGGCACTTCGCAGAATGGCTTGGCTCAGATGTACTAGCCTGTCACAGGATACCCAGACTAAGGCCATGGATTTTCCTGTTGTGGGTAATTCCCTGTTTGGGGAGCAAGCAGAGAATTACATGAAGAAAATGGACGAATGTAGGACCACCTATTGGAGTGCCCAGGCCAAGGAAAGGCAGGCCACTCCTCAAAGGCAGCATCCCAGGGGCAGGGGCAGGCCTTTTCACAGGCCTTTCTACCAAGCCCAGGCCTCCTCTTCGGCCTATGCTCAGAGGGGGTTCTTTAGAGGGAGAGGCAGAAGGGGTACAAGCAGACCTGCTTCCACCCCTCAGCCAAAACCCCCTGCCAAGCAGGCACCCTGATGGGTTTGCCAGGGCCGATTCTCCACCACCTGTAGGGGGCAGGCTGGCTTACTTTGTCCAGGACTGGAAGTCTCTAACATCAGACAAGTGGGTCCTTGAAGTAGTAAGCCAGGGACTGGTTCTTCGCTTCACAAAAATCTCCAGAGCTGAGAACCAGATCTTTTCCACCTGCAAATCCCTCAGAGGAGCTTGCCTTAGAGGCAGAGGTCTCTTCCCTTCTGGCTCTCAGAGCTGTGGAACGGGTTCCACCCCTACACCAGGGCAAAGGATTGTACTCCAGGTACTTCCTTACCCCAAAAAAGACAGGAGAATGGCGGCCCATCCTGGATCTCAGATATTTAAACAAGCACCTTTTAAAGCCAAAATTCAAAATGGTGACTCTGGGAATAATTCTACCCTCTTTAAGGCCAGGGGACTGGCTAGTGTCCCTGGACCTCAAGGATGCCTACTTCCGTATTCTTATCAGAAGCTCCCATTGAAAGTACCTCAGGTTCGAGCTACCCTCAGGCCATTACCAATTCAGAACAATGCCCTTCAGACTAACCTCTGCTCCAAGGGTGTTCACAAAATGCCTGGCAGTAGTAGTTGCTTCTCTGAGAAGGCAAAGGATTGCCCTCTTCCCATACCTAGACGACTGGGTCATAGTAGGCCAGTGCCCAGACCAGGTCAAGTTACACTTAAAGATAACTCAGCAACTGCTCACTTCTCTAGGTTTCCTTCTGAATCTGTCAAAGTCAGTACTAGAGCCTGTTCAGCTCCTCACCTTCATAGGTGCAGAGCTAGATACAGAAAGAGCCAGAGCCTTCCTTCCCCTGGACAGGGCAAGGACCCTTATCACTCTGGCCTCCTCTTTCACCCTACAGGTGTCTCGACCAGCAAGGCATTTTCTGCAGCTCCTGGGGCACATGGCTGCTTCTACAGCAGTGGTGCAGGGGCAAGATTTCAGATGAGGGACATTCAGTTCCATTTGAGAGCCTTCTGGTCTCAGAAAAGGACCTCTGACCAAACTGATCCCAGTGACTCAACCCTGATCCAGGCCTTGCACTGGTGGCAGGATCTGAACAATCTGAGACAAGGAGTTCCCTTTGTCACTCAGTCTCATTCTTTAATCCTTACTACAGATGCCTCTCTCTTGGGGTGGGGGATCACTTGGGCGACCTGACCACCGAGGGGTTGTGGTCCCCTCAGGAGTCTCTGCTCCACATCAGTCTGTTGGAGCTCAGAGCAGTATTTCTAGCACTTCAAGTTTTTTCCAAGTCTGTTCAGAACAAAGTTATTCAGATCAGAACAGACAATACCACCACAATGTGGTACATCAACAAACAAGGAGGCACTCGGTCTACGGCCTTGTGCACAGAAGCAATGAAGTTGTGGTCCCTGGCTTATACTCTGAACACCTCCCTCTCAGCAGTACACCTCCCAGGCAAGGACAATGTCCTGGCAGATGCTCTCAGCAGGATATCTCAGGGCCATCATGAATGGTCACTGGATCCCTTGGTCTTGGAGGTGATATTCTCCAGATGGGGCACCTCACAGTTAGATCTTTTTGCAGCCCCAGACAATCACCAACTTCCCCTTTTTTGCTGCAGGCCCCCAGTGTTGGGCTCAGTCCCCCTGGATGCATTAGTTCTCAGTTGGGAAGGGAAGTTCCTGTATGCTTTCCCCCCCTTCCCTCTCCTGTTCAAAGTGCTAGTCAAAATCAGGTCTCAACCCTGCAGAGTGATCCTGATTGCTCCAGACTGGGCCAGACAGCCCTGGTATCCTCTCCTATTGTCCTTATCAGTCCATCTTCCCCTGGCTCTTCCCAGGAATTACAACCTGTTAACTTGTGCTCAGGGGAGGGTTTGGCACCCGAATCTCAAATCTCTCAATCTCAAGGCCTGGCTCTTGAAGAGTTAGAGTTTTCTGATTTACACCTTTCCCAAGGGGTTATGGATATTCTCAAGGCTTCTAGGAAGCCTTCCACCAGAACTACTTATAATTCCAAGTGGAAAAGATTTTCCATATGGTGCTCTGGGAAGCATATTTCCCCAGAGTCTGCTGATCTGCCCACAGTGCTTGACTACATGGTTCATCTCAATAGCTTGGGTGTCAGACCAGATACTAAGGGTGCACCTGGCAACGGTTTCTGCTTTCATTTCAGCAGGTAAGCCCTCTTCTCTTTCAGCTCACCCTGTTTTCTCCAAGTTTTTCAAGGGATTGCTTCATACCAATCCTCCATTCAGGGATCCTGCCCCTGCTTGGGATCTTAATGTTTGCATTGCTCAGCTTATACAACCCCCTTTTGAGCCTTTGTCCTCAGCAAAGCCTAAGTACTTGACGTGGAAAACTGTGTTTCTAGTGGCCATCACTTCTGCCAGGCGGATAAGTGAGCTGCAAGCCCTGTCAGTGGAGCCTGACTTTATTTTCTTCCATAGGGATAAGGTGGTCCTAAGGACTAACAGGAAGTTTTTTCCTAAGGTGGTTTCAGACTTCCACCTTAACCAATCTATGTCTCTTCCTGTGTACTTCACTGACCATTCCTCCTCTGGTGAGAGGAGGCTGCACAGCCTAGATGTGAAAAGAGCCCTTAGCTACTATATAGAGGCGCACCAAGGTCATGGTTTGACTCCCTCCAATTGTTTCCTCACTTTTGGTGAGGTAGGCAAAGAAAACCTGCCACTAAAGATCCATTGCCAGGTGGATTGTCTCTGCATACAATTTTGCTATGAAAAATTAGGTAAGGTTCCACCTCAGGCCTGAGGGCTCACTCTACTAGAGGTACAGCTGCTTCCCTGGCTGCTGCCAGGATATCCCTATTCTAGAAATATGTCAAGCAGCTACCTGGAAAACAGTTCACACTTTCACCAAGCATTACTCCTGGATATCCAGGCTAGGAGTGATGCTCGGTTTCTTTCAGCTATTAGCTGAGCCTATTTCCTAGTAGGTTCTGTCCCCTCCTCCATGGAGGTACTGCTTGGTAGTCTGCAATTTGTCAGAATACAGCAAGACTTCATGTTGTTTGAAGAAAAAATTACTCACCTTAGTAATGTTGTTTCTTCTAATGGAGTCTTGCTGTATTCTGACCTCCCCCCTGCCTTCCCCTCTCAGAACCTTTGTTTTTTGGGATGTGGGTGGGCAGTGGCAGTGTTGGCACTCAGGAGGTGCCCCACCTTTTTTGTTATTACCCTTTCTTGGGTGAGTGGGTGTTGTGTTATTTCATTTTTGGGTCTCCTGACTTGAGTCTTTGTTTTTGGGACCAAAAATTGTTATGTTAGTAGCCAGTTGGCTAGTGTAGGTTTACAGCTTCCACACAGGACCTCAGTGAGTTTAGCTCATAAAGATCTGACGGTTTGAGTTCAAACAGCAATAGACAGAGTCTCAACCGAGCTCGAACTCAGCGTTCCATACCTGGCATGGAAAGTTAACTCTTTCATCTCCGGGGCAGTTCGAAGGTTGGGACTCACTGCAATTTGTCAGAATACAGCAAGACTCCATTAGAAGAAACAACATTACTAAGGTGAGTAATTTTTTCTTCTTGTTGCAATCGGGGATGGGAGAGGGGTTGCCACTTGACTGCTGGGCCGGGCAGGCTGCTGTGCACCTGCCTGCACTGCCATGACCCACCAGTGGGTGGCTGGCCAATTTAGGCCTGCTTTTTGCGGTGGATCTTTGTGCCGCACATCTCTGGATAGTGAGGGGCACATTCCCTCTGAATATGCCGCTGTGTGGCTTATTCATGGGAATGCCCCCTCCACTCGCGTGGCATACATTACTGTTGCACCCTGGCCCATTCCCTTGAGACCAGCACATCCTGCCCTTCTGAATATACACGCCGCGACAGTTGGGGTCGCGCAGCGCATCACCCTGCGCTGCCGGATTGCGCCTCGCATCTCCTTTGAATATGGGAGCCCAAATCCCAAGTCCTTAAATATGTACATGTTTTGACAGCTTAATATTACTCTGTTTTAGCACTGAAGTGGTGAGTACCCGTCTTAGTTCAAGTTATAGCAAAACTGGGCTTCTCACTTCTTGCTCGTTCTTTTTTAGCTAGTACAGTGAACAGTAGAGCTTATCCTGTAAGAAGTTTTAAGGGTTAGTTCAGGTGTAACTGTGCCTGTTCATGTTTAAATAATGTTGTTTTCTATTCATTGACACTGAAGTTAGCATTGTTGCGATTGTTTCACTATATGGGTTTTACATGTGGATGTATGCATGGCACCAATAGCCCGAGTAGGTGCTGGACTATTGATATTACATTTCTGGACTACCGAATGTTGATTATTTGCATTGTGCTCTTGGGCTACAGTTCCACAGCAATATGTGCTGCCACAGTTTTTGGGATAAGAAATTTCAGGTAGCATCTACCATTGAGATATAAGTAAGGGATATTGCTAATCTGTAAGCATAATTACTCATTTTGTTGTCGCTTAATAACTCCATAGCCATATATCCGATCGGTACTAAACTTGGCAGATCCCATCGTGCATACAAAATTTCAGGCAAATCCGTTGAACGGTGGCAAAGTTATTAAGGTGCAAAATTTGACCCTTTATCCTTAAAAGGGTTACTCAACCCTAACTATGGTAAACATAGACTTTGACGGCAGATAAGGACCACTTGGCCCACCTAGTCTGCCCATATCCCTACCTAGAAGATAAGCTGCAGATCCTGTTTAACCAACAGCCTATTTCTTCCAACCCCCCACAAAAATTGCCTTATGTCTGTCCCATACATTCTTGAATTCTCTCACAGTTTTAGACCCTACAACCTCCTCAGGAATGCTGTTCCATGCATCCACCACCCTCTCTGTGAAAAAAATATTTCCTCGCATTGCCCCTGAGCTGTCCCCCCTCTATCTTCAGATTGTGTCCCCTTGTTCTTGCACATCTGTTTTTCTGAAAGATTCTACCCTCTTGGACTTTGTTGGTTCCACAGAGGTACTGAAACGTTTCTATCATGTCTCCCCTCTCCCTCCTTCCCTCAAGGGTATACATGTTAAGCTCCTTTAGTCTCTCCTCGTATGGCTTCTCTTGCAGACCCTGCACCATTTTAGTTGCCCTCCTCTGAACTGCCTCCATCCTATGTCCTTGTGGAGATGGGATCTCCAGAACTGGACACAGTACTCCAGATGGGGTCTCACCAACTGTCTGTACAGGGGGATAATACCTTCCTGTTTAATGCTGGTGATGCTTCTCCCTATACATCCCAGCATCCCCCCAGCCCTCCTATCACCTTCTCACATTGCTTGCCAACCTTAAGGTCATCTGATATGATTACCCCCAAGTCCCTTTCCATTTTTGTTGTTGTTACTACCTCTCCCCCCATTGTGTAATCTTCCCCTGGGATTTTGTTTTCCAGGTGTATTATTTTGCACTTCTTTGCATTGAATCCAAGCTGCCATACTTCTGACCATTCCTCCAACCTTGCCAAGTTCCTTCTCATCCTTTCCACGCCTCCTTGTGTATCTACCCTGTTGCAGATCTTTGTGTCATCTGCAAAGAGGCATACTTTTCCTTCCAGTCTCTCTGCAATGTCACTTATAAAGACATTAAAAAGGACTGGACCCAGGATTGAACCCTGCGGTACCCCACTAGTAACCCCTCTTTCTTCAGAGTGGACTCCATTTACAATTACTTTCTGTGTCCTGTTGTCCAGCCAGTGTTTTACCCAGGCTACCACCCTGGGACCCACTCCCAGGCTGGTTAATTTGACTATTAATCTTTTGTGTGGGGACTGTCATATGCCTTGCTAAAGTCTAGGTAGGCCATGTCCACAGCCCCTCCCTGGTCTACTACTTTGGTCACCTAGTCAAAGAAATCAATTAGATTCGTCTGACATGACCTTCCCGCTGTGAACCCATGCTGCCTTGGGTCCTGTGCCCCACTGGCTTCTAGGTACTCAACAATTCTTTCCTTCAGAAGTGATTCCATCACTTTCCCTCCATATATATGTGTGTGTGTGTGTGTGTGTATATATATATATATATATATATATATATATATATATATATTAGCTCTATATCGTGTATCAACTTGTTCCTCCTTACATGGAATGCTTGTATTTTGTGCAATTCTTGCAAAATGAGTAAAATACAAAGTTTAAAAAGAAGTGACGACATTCCATGACATACCATACCCGTGTATTATAGTGTATGGTGGAACGCTGTTCTTCATGGACATCCATGCCTGGAACAGCCTTGTTATGCTGCAGTAGCAATGTCATGATGTTGTTGTGCTGCACTGAGAACGTCATTACTGGAGAACAACAACATCGAACATCGACGCACAAGCGCGATGAAGCAGCCATGGCGGGGAGAGCTGACCCAGGAAGTGAGCGGCGCTGGAAACAACCACTACAGCCCGCGCTATAAGCAAGGCAATTTAAGTACTGGGGACCTATCTTTGGACACAGGATTTTAGAGTATGGTTGCCCATACACTATAAAAGATTGTATATGAGCAATAATACACAAACAAGGCTATGTATCAATCTTGCGGTTTCCATGGTAACGAGACCTCTTGAGCTGTGCTCTCGAGGTCTCTTTTTACTGTGGAAACCTCTCAATTGAAGAATAACCTTATTGTGTATGATTTCTCGTACACAATCCTTTATATAGTGTATGGTTGGTGTTTGGTACTTATGAAAATTGGCCCCTTCAAAAATCCTGCTGCGTATGTTTTAAAAAAGTTGTTGTGCATGTTCCAAATCAAGTTTAGCTGTATCCCTGCTCGCGCTGTATTCTGCCATACTGCAGCACTTCACTCATGAACGAAAAACAAAAGTAAAAGCCATGGCACCCGCAGTATTAAAAAAAAAAAAAGAAATCACTCATTCAGAACCATATGTTATAAACAATAAACTATGGGTGACCATACACAGCTCACTCTGTTTCTGTCCTGGGGTTGATATAATAGCATGGGCCTCTTGAGCTTCACTGTTGAGGTCCGTATGCTTTTATCACAACCCCTCCATAGAAACACAGGCTTGTCATGTATGCTTGCCTATGCATTGTTCCATTTTTTATGTATTAAAAAGTAAACCAAAAGTTTAATAAATATTTTTGTTGCAATTTTTTTATGTATATGTATACGTTAAAAAATAGTTCTGTTTTGTTCTCTTTTGGCTTGTAGGTCAGGTGGTGTTGTTCTTATGCTGGTCTGTGGGCTGGAGGGATTCAAAGCTGGTTAAAAATCCGTTTGCTGGAATTTTTCTTACCTGTTATTTATGTGATAGATTTTAGTCACAAGTAGGACGATGTCTCAATCAGTCAAATTGTTGGATTCTTTAAACATTTAATGCCCTGCAAAACTAACATACTAAAAAAGCCAGCAGAATAGGCCAAATCGTCTGTCTTGTCTGCTCGAAAGCCAGCAACCTAATGGCTGCTCGCCTTACCACCCCCCAGCCCCCAAGAGGGTCCTCTTTAGTTTGAGTTTCCCCTTGTACCTGTCCCACCCCCTTTTCAATCCCTCCACTGTGCCCTCCTCCACCAGCCTCCCAGGCAGCACATTCCTTGGCTCCACCACCCTCTCCGTGAAAAAATGTTTCCTACGCTCCCCCTGAAGTTCGGGCCCAGCTTCCACTTATGGCCCTGGTTGTTCCCCCTTCTTTAACCTAAAGCCCCTTGGTTCCACCCCTGGTTATTCCTTTTACATACTTGAAAACCTCTATCATATCTCCCCTGTCCCTCCTGTCCTCCAGTGAGTAAAGCCCAAGCTCTTCCAGTCTCTCCTCATAAGGTTTCCCCTCCATGCCCTGAATCATCCTGGTCGCTCTCATCTGGACCCTCTCCAGCAGCGCTATGTCCTTACTCGAGCTGCGGGCTGACCAAGGCATTATACAGAGGGAAGATCATCTCCCTCCTCCTGGACGTAAATCCCCTGGCTATGCAGCCCAGTATCCTGTTTGCTTTGGCTGCAGTTCTTCTACAATTTTCAGAGTTATTAATTTTGACGTCTTTCTCCACCCCTTAATCCCTTTCCCCCAATGTAACTTGCAGTGTGACCACCCCCGGATGTATTCATGGCCCGGGTTTTTTACCCCCAAATGTAGTACCTTACATTTCCTAGCATTACATTTCAGTCCCCACCTCCTTGACCACCCCTCCAGGGTATCCAAATTCCCCTGTACCACCTCCCTCGCTTCTGCACAATCCACCAGAGCTCCCAGTTTTGAATCATCCGTAAAGAGACTTAACCTATTCCTAACCCCCCTCCCTATATCCGAGACATAGGCATTGAACAATAGCGGCCCCAATACTGAATCCTGAGGGACCCCACTGATTACCTTCCTAGGAGAGGAGAATATCCCACCTACCATTACCCTCTGTAAACGCCCCGAGAACCAATTTTCAACTCAGTTGAGCTCCTGCCCTCCCACTCCCATCTCCCCCAGCTTTTTTATCAGCCCATAACGTGGTACTGAATCAAACGCCTTGCTGAAATCTAGGTATAGGACATCCACCGGCCTATGTCCATCCAAGGCCCCCGCGTCACCCAGTCATAAAACTCTACAAGACTGGACTGACACGATCTCCCCGGAACGAAGCCATACTGTTTATCATCCTGGTGTCCTAACCATTCCAGCTGCCTCCCAATCCTCTTCTTGATAAAGCCCTCCATTACTTGCTTACCACCGACATTAGACTTACAGGCCTATAATTCCCCATCTCTTCTTTAGCACCCCCTTTATGAAGAGGCACTACATAAGCCACCCTCCAGTCTTGAGGCACCCGTTCTGTCTGCAAAGAGATATTAAAGAGTGCAGCCAGTGGAGCTGCTAGCTGCTCCGCCAATTCCTTCACAACCCTTGTGTGTAGCCTATCCGGCCATGGCGCCTTATCAGTCTTTAACTTCCGAAGGGCTTACCTCACCCTATCTACTGTGATTTCTTCCCCCCATTTATCCCTCTCACTTAACCTCCCCACCCCTTCTGGGTCTGGTCCTTTCTGTACCTTAGCCTCATTTCGTCCTCAGGTCTCAGACCGACTTCTCACCTTAGCTGAATGCTCTTTCCTACCATCAGCCTGTAGGGATCCCCAGTCCCCATCTGAAAAGATTGACGCAAAGTACTCATTTAGCACCTCTGCCTATTCACCTGCTTCTTGAACCCATCCTCCCATAATTTTTATCCTATTGATCTGCGTCCTCTCTTTTTGCTTCTCTCTTATATATCTATAGAATCCCCCCTTCCTCCGGATATCCCTAGCCAGGTTTTGCTCTATCCTTGCCCTGACTTGGCTCCCCTCACCACTCTGGTGACCCTCCTGGCCGCTATTTCATACCCTCCTCGCTCCTTGTCCCCCCTTGAGTGTTTAAAACGTGCATAAGTGGCCTTTTTATCCCTCACTGCCTCCTTCACCTCCCTAGTCCACCAACATGGCTTACTGGTTCTACCATGCTTTCGCCTTAATTTTCTACAGTACTTAGTAGCCTCCTGTACCCCTTTTTTAATGGTCTCTCACAGTCTTCCAGCATTCATGTCTGGCCTAATCTTGTCCAACCTCTCTCTTAGAATCCTACCCATGCCCACGAAATCTGCTCCCCTAAAGTCTACCACTACTGTGTTAGTACGGTTTTCCTCACCCCCTATATACAGCAGAAACCAGACCGTGGCATGGTCTCCACTCGCCAGTGGACTGCACACCTCCAGGCCTCTTATCTAATCACTGTCCTCTAGGACAACATCCAATATCCGCCCCTCTCTAGTAGGTTCCCTCACTTGTTGAACCAGGAAAGCATCCTGAAAAACGTCCATCAGTCGCTGTTCCCTGACTACAGAGGATGTCATGGTATCCCTGTCCACCCCTGGCATATTAAGGTCTCCAATGACCAACACCCTATCCTTACCAAGGTCACAATGACCCTTGATGTTCTCAACAGTTTATCCTCCAGAGCCTCTTCAATTGCGGGGCGCCTATATACCACCCCATTTTCAGTTTTTTTCCTCCCCTCGTTTGCAAGGTTACCCAAATCACCTCCTCTCCTCCTTCAGCCTCCTCCACTCCACTAACCACAACATCATTTCTGGCTATCAGTGCAACCCCTGCCCTCTCCCCACTCCCCTATCTTTCCTGAATATGTTATAGCCCTCCAAATTTAGGCCTCAGTCATTTCTCTGGGTGGCCCATGTCTCTGTAATTGCCACCACATCCGCTGATCCTTCAGCCAGCATGAATATAGGCAGTGGTCTAGCAGAGCAGTTTACAAAACAGTGAGTTAGATTCTGGCAGTGCAGCAACTATGGGTAAAAGAGGTGACCATTAGGTGTAGTCGGCAACATCCCCACACAGCTGTGAAGTGCATTAACACCTGTTACACTGAAGTGGTAATAAAGATTGAGGGAGAGAAGCGTTAGAAAGGGCACCAGAGTTTTCTGTCCCCTACTCTTTTCGGAAACCACCCTGGGAGCTTATACCCCATTATTTGTTTCTTGCTTCTTCGTCCCCTGGTCCCTGCGGCATCCTCAAGCACTATCACTGACCTATTCATGGATGTATTGGTTATCCACCACTTGCCCAGGATCACACATTATGGTGGGTGACCCCCAGAGGGGTGTGAGGTGGATAGGGCTGGGGCATTTACAAATGTTTTTTTCTCCCAGTGCATTGGCGTGCAGTGACATGCACCTGCATGCTGCCCTCTGCTGGCAGCCCTGCCCCATTTGATGCTCTTGATGCACTACCACCTTGCCTCCTCCAGGTGACAGTCTGGTGGTGAGAAACAGGATTCTCCCCTCCACCCCGAGAGAAGAGAGCTGTCCCTGGGACACTCGATCCTCCCTCCCCTAGCTGAGCCTGAATAACCTGTGCTCAGTTCTGAACCTGGGTGGCCAGTGTTGTGCGCGGTAGCCCCACCGCTGTGCTGATGGCCTGGCTCTACCCTGGGATCTTTAAACTTACGAACATATAGCTGGCTCCATGGTGCCAGGCAGCATGTAGTTGACTGGCAGGCTAGTGTTGCACTCTGACACTAGGATGTCAGGAGCGCAGTGGCAGAGAAGTGCTGTGCACCAGTTCACCTTGTTGGGGAAGGGATGCTGATCACACCTTCTGACTGCCCCCTGGTGGCTCAGGAGGCTGGAGTTGTCAGCAAAAGGTAGGACTCATGGGGAGGGCATGCTGTCGGGACGTCTACATGTCAGGAATGAAATGGAGGTGCCCTGACCCAGTGGCACTAGGGAAGAGAGAAAAAAACAGTATCTGGGACTTGGACAGGCACATGGATGCCCTCCTTACATCCCACATAGGCTAGTCCACTCTCTGGTTTGTCCTTACCAGTATTGGTTCTCTGTGTGTTACTTGATTTCCGATTGGTACTGGGTTGCGCCCTGCTTCAGAGGGAAAGTTGTGGGAGGGGTTGTGAGTCTTTTTGCCTTGCTAACTATTGTCCCAAACTCTTGGTCCCAGGTAAATGTGCTGTTGAGAACTACTACGTCTTTCTGTATGCTTTTGGTTATCTCCATAAACTGCTTAGATGGCCTTTTGCCTTTAAAGTTTTCTTGTTATCATTGGCGTGTTGACACTGTCGTTGACCTGGGGTTGCGTCTTGAGCCTGGGCTGTCAGAGGATCAGCAGAAAACTGAGTGTCCAGAAGATGCTGTCCTCCTCTGGAGCGATGGAAGGTGGGCTCCAGGCCTCGCTGCTGCATTTCCTTCTGGGTGACCACAGGTGGCAGTGCAGTTGGGTTATGGGATTTTCTGTTGGGAGAACCTTCATCATGAAGTTGTTCTTGTACATGCTTGGGGACCCGCTAGGACTCCAGTAGGGAGAAAATAGAGAAAAGGTAGAGATTCTGACGTTGAAATTAACCCAGCACTCGCTTGGGCCCTGCAACATGGCATGCCTAGGATTTGCATAAATTGTCCAGGGGGTAGAACCCCACTGTGGGCCTGTTTACAAAGTTGTCCTGCGATTGGTTGCACTGTTTTTTTTTTTTGGTTTTTTTTTACTTTTTATTTAGCATTTCATACATATGCATAAAACACATCATTCCTGAGCATAGACAACAACACTGGATATTCATTGTACATTACTAAGGATTATGAGCACACACTACAATTGATACAGCTTTAGGGGGTGATACCAAAACTAATAGCATAAAAAGAAAGAGTTATACAACATCCAAGAGCTACATCTGCAGCCAATGCCCAACTTTTCACACCTAAACACTTAGTAAATCTCCATTTTGTAACTGACCTTTTAGGTCCTTTATTTGAATCAAAGACAGTAATTCAAAAACAAAACAAAAACTTTTTCCCATTCTAGAGCTCCCCACTGCCCTTATTTATAGCAAAAGATGAACCACTCTTCAGAAACTCGGTTCCAAGAAAGTTGGTAAGTGCATACTTAATGGTAATTATTCTAGATACCCCTTTCCTTTCAGAGGAAGCAAGATGTCTTAAGGGACTAGAGACCAGCTCCTGCCCACCTCTCTGAGAATTTGTAGGCTAAAAGGGGGACTATGACATAAAAATCCCATTTCTTTAATGTCTTTATACTTGAGTTACTGACTTAGGAATTAGTGATAACACAACTAACATTTATAAACAGCAAAACCCTTAAAACTGCCATTTAAATGAGTAATCTGGCTAACCTTGGGTATTTCTTACTTACGGGCATACAAGAAAAACATCAGAACTCTTCCTCCTCGATCTTGCTGTACTGTTTACTATGCAAAGTCTGGGTGAAACCGCAAAAAACGTGTCCATTTGGAGAGAGTATTTCTAGTACTTAAATATTTGTATCATGTGGTACTCTTATTTAACAAAGAAATACATTTCTTAGAAAGACAAGCTTCCCCTTCCCATAAGATCCGGAACTTATCTGCACAGATTAGGTAAAGTAAATAACAATGATAAATCGGCAAACCAGTCTGCTGTTTAGAATTTTATGTGTTCATAGCAGGTCCTGAGTTCAGTCGTCATCTGAATCGTCCTTAGAGAACCATTCTTTGTGTATTCGCCGCGGGACAATTTTCTCCACACACAACCCTGCTTCTTTTGGATCAGTGAATTGGTATTGCTTTCGCCCATCTGCGAAACACAGACGAGCCAGGAAGGCCATGGAATATGTAATCCCCAAATCTCACAGTTTTTGTTTTACCCCGTTGAAGACTTTCCTTCTCATCCTTGTGGCATATGCTAGATGTGGGAGGAAGAGTACTCGGTTCTCGTCTTGAAACACAGGACTTCTGGCTCTGATAGCTCCGAGGATCAAGTCCCATTCTATCGCCAAGGCAAGGGTAAGCAACACAGTGTGCAGATTGTCGGTGCTGGTATTAGGCCTGTGAGGGATGATTTCTGTATGCCCGGACAATTTTAAATTCAGATAAGATACTGAGATACTCAGATACTGAGATCAGTAAGCCATGGACCCAGATACTGCGAGAGGTTCTCCCCCTCAGTCCCCTCAGTGAGGCCTAGGATTCGTATATTGTGGTAGCGAGGATTCTTTATAACAGATTTAGACAGACAACTGTAATATAGTGCACAAAAAAACGCATATTCTGCGTTTGTCAATTTATTGTCCAAAAAGCAAAATAAAGAAAATAAAGGATATTTACAAAAAGGAAAATAAGAGGGTGTCAATTCTTCACACCAATGTAAATCATCAGGACATCATTCTTCTTCCATTAAGCATCAAAATCAAAAGAATTCCTGAGATCTTCCTTCTTGACAGTGTGTAAACCTCCACACTCAGCTCTTCTTAGCTCTTGCTCAGTCTCTGATCAGAAAGCAACTGACCATCTTCCATACTCTCTCTCTCTCCTATCTATCTCTAGCCCTCTGGTGGACATCCTTTTATGGCAGCCTGACGTGACATCAGAGGTCAGATGACAACATCAGTTAGCAGGGACACTTTATTTTAAGCCTCTACATTTCATAAAACAATGTCCTAGCCTGCCTAGCTTAATGCTATTCTCTATGTCCACCATACAGGCTCTTAAAGAGTCTCTATTCTGAAGAAAAAGGCTAAATAAAACTTTAATTACAGGGGCATGACATCACACTTGGGAGCTGACTCCTTCCCTACTGTGACGTCACTGACTGCTTCTCCCATAAATACAGTCAGTTCAGGGGCTGCCAGCCCTGTAGCAGGACCTCTGGAAACATCATCAGGTAATGACCCTTTTTTCTTTTATTTCTGGCTCATTGTAATATTTTAAACCAGAAGAAAAATATTCAGTAGGTATCACTAGGCTTGAAAAATGTAAGCAGAAAAGGGCACGCTCCTTATCTGTTTACTGTTGCAAACACTAGGAACCTACAGCTTTTTTAAGAGAAATAAACCTTTTTTAAAGAAAACATACAAAACAGAAGACAGTTTCCAGGGCATACATTTCTTTATAGCTAGACACAATAACTGCTTGTAATTTATACAAATACTTTCTTTTTTATTTGAGAAACAACTTTTTCTATACCATACTTAGCTTTGCAAAACAGCTGTTGACTGAAAACTTTAAGCCATCGGCTCCCATTTCATTTTCAGCCCTGTTTTGTTTGACAGCAAAGCTAGCTTCTTTGCTGTACCTGATACCTGCAGCATTTCTTTATATGGGCATCATAGGGGTTTTATATGCTTAAACTCCCTTCATTTTTTTTCTAAGGGAGTGTTTTTCCACGTTTCCCTGACTGAGTTAGCTCAGTCTGCACACTTGCTGCAGGACACAGGAGCATGAAACAACAGGGGGGGGCAAATTTTGTACATTCTTTGTGTAACCCCCCTGAAAATGGGGGTTCCCAAAAGACTTCCAGGAGCTTGCTTGAATGCTCCAAGCCTGAATGGTGTTTGGAGTTTAAGCCATTTATCAGTGAGTGTTTTTAGAACCTCTGGTACTGTCTCTTTAAGAGCTGTCTGCTTGCAGACATAATTAGTTTGTATGGGGACTGTGTGCTTCTCTGTTTGAGTACCACTCGAGCTGCTGCCAATTCACTCCATTTTGCAGTCACTAGAGTGCAAAGGGAACCTATCTGAAAGATGTAACTGTTTGCCAGAAATCATTTACAGTAATAATGAAATTACAGTTTGTCTAACCTGCTTTCTTTGCAGTCAGAACTGTGTCTGCCTAGTTCCCCATTCTGGTTTTGAACTGCTGAACTGGACCAATCAGTGTGGGGTAAGCTAGCTCTAAAATGGTGCCTTGGACGAATCAGAACTTGACTCGTAATCTGAGCCAGCCACAAGAGGATTGTATGGGCAGTGACTCTGGGAGATGTAGTTTAGACTTGCGCCTTTTGGACCAACAGCAGCAGTCTATTGTGAGTGACAGCCAATCCAGTCAAGAACTGGGAGGAACTCAAAGGAAGTGCCGGTTTTGTCTGTTGGGAGTTTCAGTTGAGCTTTGGCAGTGAAGGGAAAGGAACCTGTGCTCCTTCAGTGCACAGTTTTAGTCAAAAACATGTGTAAGGTCCAGAGTTCCGGTCTGCTAGCTTGTTAGGACTGAATCTGTCCTGTGAAGAGAATCAAAGGATATCTGAAGAGTAGAAACCAGGCTCACCCTGTAGAAGACTGGAGGAATTGCTGAAAATTGCACTCGGTCTGTCAGGAACTGAATCTGCTGTGTGTTCTCCCGGTATTGTGCAGTAATTGCGATCGGATACAGATGCAGCCTGCCTGGTATAGTGCTTTCTTTTTACCATATAAATGTGTGAAGAGGTTTGTGTACCTCAAGTGAATCCTGCTGCCATTAAGTGACTTTTGCCTGTGACTGTTTACCATATAAATGTGTGAGGAGTCTCTTGAGCTCAAGAGTAGCCCTGCTGACATTGAAGGACCCTATCTTATTTGGAGGTCGTGAGTACTAATTCAGGGTCGCTCCTGTTGAATTGCCACATTAAATCCAAATGGAATTACTGTACTGCTGACTGTTTAATTCTCCTTTTCTCTGTGAAAGGGCCCCTACCAGCTGCCACGGTTTGACTAGCCACTAGGGCTTGGGTACCCAGGGACAGTAACTGATAGGGATAGGCTCTGCACAGAGCCATAGGTAGATGAGTAGAGTGATAAGCTAATTAACCTGATTTCCCCTGTCCTTGTTATATCCCCTAAATAAATCAGAGCTGCTTGTTTCAGCAAAGTTATACTGCCTGAGGTATTTGTCTATGTTAAAGTACTGTACTGTGATTGTTGCACTGTATCTTATTTCACAGGAGGTCCCAGTGCCAGAACCAGTCCTGGGGTAAGTGTATACTGTAAAGGTAATTCTGATGTATTGTGTGGGCCACTAGTGGAAAGAAAGGGGGGTTGTAGTGTCCCAGAGGGCTGTGACCAAGTTAGTTTAACTATTGTAAACCCTGACCTCTGGATCCAGGCCCCTCAACCTGTTAGTGGCAAATCAGGCAGGGGTAGTAGCCCCTGGGATAGCGCCATCTAGGGGTTACATCTGGAACTCTGCATCCACTTCAGAGCTATGTCCTCTTTATAAGAAACCACTCCTGGTGGTTAAACAGTCATTTCAAAACAAACATCAGCTGGGACCAAATTCGGCATACTGCTTGCAGCAGCAGGGAACCACTGCTCTTTCTTTAAGGCACCAGTTATGTATTTCAGGAGCTGCTTTTAAATGGGAACACAGGCATTTTAACAAATAGGGGATAAAAAAGAAAAGAAAATAGATATCAGGTTGGCCACCCTGATAGGGAAAAGAAAGGATAGTCAGAAAAAAAAGGAGAAAGGACAGAGTGAAATAGAACACCTAAGGGGATTGCCTGTTTTAAATCCTCATTCTGGCACATATATTAGCCGATCAAACTGTATTTTCAAATTGTTCCACTCTGCTTCTGAGGGCGGCTTGTTCTTTAATGGATGTGGCAGTTGCTGCCAGGGCCTTCCCCACTACAGCCTCCGTGTTTTTAGTTGTTTCAACCATGGCATCTGGACATGTTTCCACTGCTTGAAATCGTTGGGAGAAAGAATCTAACTTCTGGTCTATTTGTTGCACTGTTTTAGTTAGTACATTGACCGAAGTTTGTAGTGAATTAAGCGAGTCTGCTGGTGGCTCTGTGCTAGTCGAGGCGACCGCCTCCTCCGCATGGTCTGGTTGCTTGAGTGCGGACCCACGCAGCTGGAGCTTCACTGGCTTTGTTCATCCCACAGTAGCTTAATTTTTATATCCAGAGGTGCAGAATTCAGTATTGAGGATGCTGAAATATATCAGATATCAATTTGGGTGACGATTTTCATAGTTTTAGCGTTGTATTGGCTAGCTGCCAGCTCTGCCCCCACCCCACCGCTACACTGTTACACGTAATAAGACAATAGACATACAATAGTTGACATTGATACACAGGAGCCATAACAATATTCCGTTATTACTCACGTAGTCCTTTTTGTAGATATATAATTGGAATGCAGTAATAATAATGGTTCATTTTTGCTCACAGTTTTTTAGTACAAGCAAGATAATAGTCCAACATTGCTCACGGCCCAAATAATCTTGTGAATCATTGACCATGTGCCACATTGTCATTTGTTGTTACACGTCCATCTATCCCCTAGTTTAGCAAACATTTAAACATTGTTATTGTCGGGGCTTTCCTAACGTCTGGTTCTAGTTCATTCCATGCTTTCGTTATGGGCCCTGTAGTGGAGAAACGCTGAGAGCCATGCTGGGAGACCTTTCCACTTAGGCTCCTATATTGTGAAACTGAAATGTACTTTGGTGCCAAGATAACATTTCAAACAAAAAGACTAAAAAGCAACAACATAACTCGGGAATTAGTATTAAAATATCTCTGTTTTACGTTATTTGGTGAGTGAACCTGGTGAATTGACTTGGTGTGCTGCTAAGTACAGTACATAACAGATGTGCAAATCCAGTATTCGGTGTAAAGGAAACCTCTTCAACAAGTACGAACATATGAAATTTTCCAGCAGAAAAAGGCCATCCGGTCTATCGAATCTGCTTGAGTTTGCAGCTAGCTCCCCTATTCAGCAGCTGCCCATCCCCCCTTCCCCTTCCCCCCACATCCCTCCCCTTGCCATGTCCCACCCCTTCTTGAAGCATTCTACTGTGTTACATGCCACCACCTCTGCTGGTAGTGTGTTCCACTCTGCCACCACCCTTTCCATAAAGAAATGCCTTCTCGCCTCCCTCCTGAATCTGCCCCCCCTCCAATCTCATGTCATGGCCCCTAGTGTCTCTCCCCACCCTCCTCCTGAATGGTCCCTATGTGCCTGTCCTGATTATCCCCTTCATGTATTTGAAGGTCTCAATCATATCCCCGTCCCTCCTTTCCTCCAGTGAATACATGTTTAACTCCTTCAGTCTGACCGCATATGGCAAATCCCCCAGACCGTGACTCATTTTTGTTGCCCTGCGCTGCACCCCCCTCCAGCAGCCTAATGTCTTCCTGTAGGTACGGGTGCCAGTACTGCACGCGGTACTCCAGGTGGGGTCTAACCAATGAGCTGTATAACGGCAGAATCACCTCCCTTCTTCCCAAGGTCATGCCCCTTGCAGTGCATCCTAGCATTTTGTTGCCCATTGCTGCAGCCTTCCTGCATTACGTGGAATGGTTCAATCAAACAACATGAAGTCTTGCTGTATTCTGACTAATGTAGTATGACTGACCGGTTCAGCTGCTCCAGAGAACAAAGAGTTAACCTCTATGCAAATGCATAGAACGTTGAGCTCAAGCTCGGTTTTCAAACCACCATCCTCTGTACGTTCTAGTAACTGATCTGATTCTTTACTCCGCTTGCCAGTGAAGACACCTTGGAGATTGCTGCTTTTTTTCTCAGTTAAATAGAGTAAAAATCATTGGTTTTACCATCTGTTATTATTTGTTTTCAGTGTTCTTCACACCTCTGTCCTCAGTATAACGATAGTGTTACCGGTTGGGTAAGTGGTTCGGCTTCTAATCAGTTCTGTGACCGTGAGGAAACCGAACAGCATTTTTTCCTTTGAAAGTTATTTTTTTCTTGTTTAAGAGTACTGGTGCAGGTTCCTGACTAAACCGAGTTTTTTCTCGGTTTCTTCTACTGGTGCTAAACCGCTGGTTGTCGGGTCTCGTTCTTCTCTTTACCCGGCCTGACTAAGCCACCGGGGTAAATAAATTCTTATTTTATCCAGGCTTGACTAAGCCACTTCAGATAATTAAATTGTGTTTGGGCATAGCTTAACTGGCCTAACTAAGCCTCTGGGTTAAGCGTTAAATTAAAGGGTATGTCACTGAAACCCAAGAGAAAAAAAACGATCCCACTGGGTTTCAACGTTGCACCGAGTGTGATGAACAATTTGTTAAGGCCAACCCACACTTAATTTGCCTCTACTGCTTGGGTTTTGATCACCTGCAAGCAGATTGTGACATTTGCAAAAACTTTCCTCAATCTACCCTCAACAGGAGACTGGGTAAGTTAAAGGAAAGGATGGAAAAATCGGCCCTGGATGTCTGGTCTGGTTCAACCAAACCGGCCGATCCGGTCTCAGATTCTTTGGATCAGGGCGAACCTTCATCCTCCAAAAGACGGTCGAATTCAACCCCGGATACCGCTTCATCTAAGAAATCCAAAAAATCCGGTTCGGAACCACGCAAACAGCCGGTTTCAGTTCCTACCACGGATGAGATTGCCAATGCTATAAGAATTATTCAGTCCCTGCAGCCCGGTTTCGGTGAACCGGCTCAGAGACCGGTTGGGCTGTCACTGGTTCAGCTCCTTCTGGTCCCTTAGACCCCGAGGAGTATTATGAATCAGAGTATGAGTATGAGGAAGATGAGGATGAAGGGGAACCGATTAAACCTGAGGTTTCCCCTGAGCATCCTCAGTATGAGTCTCCTCCTAGGGCCCCCTCTGAAGCCATCTTCCATTTTGCATTCATGAGGCAGGTGGCAGACACCCTACAACTCCCTGTCCAGGAAACTAGACTGGATGAGGATGAGGAGGACGATTATAGATAGATGATGGACCTCCCTGCTTCTTCTCAGGGTCTCTCCATCCCCATACACAAGTCTTTAAAAAAGGCAAACCCTTAAGGTCCTGCAGACCCCCCTTCTCTGTCCCTCCTTTGGACAAAAAGATGGACAGGAAGTATGCCCTGGCTGGCAGTGGCACCGAGTTTTTATCTTCCCTTTGCAGCCATGTGGGGGTTGTACAGACTGCAGCCTGTGAGAAGGCTGGTGTTCCCCTGGCTTCCCATCCTCTGGACAAGGACTCCAGGAGAATTGTCTCACCAGCCAAAAATACATATTTGGCTTCCTTTCTGGGCATAAGGCAGGCCTCACACATGGCCTATGCCTCTAGGCACCAGAAGACACTTCGGGAATCTGTCCAGCAGTTGGCCCAAAAGGCTTCTCCTGAGTTGTCAACTGACCTTCAGGAGAGAGTTTCTAAGGGAATCCAAGCATCTGAGGCACAGTTTCATATGGCTGTGGATTCTAATGATGCAGCCTCTCGGGCTGTGGCATCTGCCATTTCCCTCAGGCGGTTCTCCTGATTGAGATGTACCACCCTCTCCCTGGATACCCAGAACAATGCTCTGGATTTTCCCCTGACACAGAATTCGCTGTTTGGGGAACAGACAGAAGCATACATGAAAAACATGAATGACTACAGGGTGGCATATAAAAGTGCTTCTGCCAAAGAGAAGTCTGCTACCCCCAAGAAACAACAGGCCATAGGGGGCAGGGGCAGACCTTACCATAGGCCCTTCCATCAGGCAATGGCTTTCCCTTCCTCTCAGCAACCCAGGGGGTTCTTCAGGGGCAGAGGAAGGAGGGGTGCAGGCTGTGCTGCTTCCACCACAGTCCCCTCTACTCCTACCAAGCAGACACCCTGAGGGGTCTGCTTGGGCCGCCTCCCCTATCCCTGTAAGGGGCAGGTTGACCCACTGTCTTTAGACCTGGCATTCCATCACCTCAGACAGGTGGGTTCTGGAGATAGTGGGTCAAGGTCTTGCTGTCAACTTCTAATCCTTCCCCAGATTGGGAGCAAGACCCTTCAGACCTTGCCATCCCTCAGAAACAGCTCTGCTAGAGGCAGAGGTCTCCACTCTCCTTCTCTCAAGGGCAGTAGAGCCGGTACCGCCACAGCACAGGGGAAAGGGGTTGTACTCCAGGTACTTCCTTGCCTTAAAGAAAAATGGGGAGTGGCAGCCCATCCTAGATCTCAGATACCTGAACAGGCACCTTTGAAAGCCAAAGTTCAGAATGACAACCTTGGCAACAATCCTACCCATTCTGTGACAAGGGGACTGACTGGCATCCCTAGATCTCAAGGATGCCTACTTTCACATACCCATCAGAAGGTCCCACAGAAAGTACCTCAGGTTCAGGTTACCTTCAGGTCACTACCAATTCAGGGCCATGCCCTTCGGGCTGACCTCTGCTCCAAGGGTGTTTACAAAATGCCTAGCAGTGGTAGTGGCATTTCTCAGAAAGCAAGGGATTTCTGTTTACCCCTACATAGACGACTGGCTCCTAGTAGGCCAGTCCTCCCTACGGGTTCAACAGTCTCTGGAACTCACTCAGGTAACCCTCCAATCACTGGGGTTCTTAATAAACCTCAAAAAGTCAGTGCTGATCCCTGTTCAGGTTCTGGACTTTATAGGGGCAGAGCTGGACACCATCCTGGCAAGGGCCTTCTTGCCTGCATGAAGGGCTCAGGCACTCATTCAGTTGGCAGGTTCCTTCCAACTTGGAGTTCCTCATCCAGCAAAGGCATTTTCTGCAACTCCTGGGTTACATGGCATCTACCACTGCTGTGGTCCCAGGGGCAAGGTTTCAGATGAGGGACATTCAGTTCCATTTGAGATCCTTCTGGTCCCAGACAAAGGACTCTCTATCCAGACTTATCCCAGTGTCCCCCACTCTCCTGCAAGCCCTTCAGTGGTGGCAGGACATGGACAATCTCAGGGTGGGAGTACCTTTCCTTCCAGAGGTGTCCTCCCTAGTGCTAACCACAGATGCCTCCCTCTTGGGGTGGGGGGGCACATCTGGGGGAGCACACAGCTCACAGGACCTGGCTGCTTCAGGAGTCTCTGTCACACATCGACCTCCTGGAACTCAGAGCGGTGTTCCTAGCCATTCAGGCATTTGCCATTCATCTAAAGGGACAGGTGGTTCAGGTCAGGCCCTAAAACACCACCACAATGTACTACATCAACAAGCAGAGGGGAACAAGTTCCTCCCTTCTGTGTATGGAGTCCATGAAGATTTGGACTCTGGCGCTCTCCTTGGACATTTCCCTGTCAGCAGTTCACCTACCAGGGAAGGACAGTGTCCTTGCAGATGCTCTCAGCAGAATAAGCCAGGGCCATCACGAATGGACCCTCAACAGACTAGTTCTCCTGTCAGTGTTCAGGAGGTGGGGGTGGGGGTGGGGGTCCAGAGATAGACCTCTTTGCAGCCTCAGACAATCATCAGTTGCCTCTGTATTGCTGCAGGCCTCCTGCTTGGGAATCAGTGCCTCTGGAGGATCTGCTTCTGAATTGGACAAACAGGTTTCTGTATGCTTTTCCTCCCATTCCCCTGATACTCAGGGTTCTGGTCAAGCTCAGGTCTCAGCCTGCGACCATGATTCTCATAGCCCCAGACTGGGCCAGGCAACCGTGGTAGTCAGTGCTCCTGTCTCTGTCAGTGGCCAGCTCATTCATCTTCCCAGGAGGCATAACCTGCTGGCATCATCTCAGGGGAGGATTCTCTATCTCAATCTACAGTCCCTCTGCCTCAGGGCTTGGCTCTTGAAGACTTAGAGTATGCAGGCTTGCATCTCTCAGAGAGTGTTTTGGATATTCTGAGGGTCTTCAGAAAGTCATCCACTAGGAAGACCTATTCCTTTAAGTGGAAGAGGTTCTCTATTTGGTGTTCCCACAGGGAGCTGGATCCCCAACAGGCTAGGCTTCCAGTTCTACTGGATTACCTGGTGCACTTACAATCCCTCCACTTGCAAACTTCTACCTTGAAGGTATTTTTGGCAGCTGTCTCTGCATACTTGTCAGCAGGGAAGGGCCCTTCCCTAGCTGCTCATCCTATATTTAAGAAATTCTTTAAGGGGCTGTCACATCTCCATCCCCCTCACAGAGAGTCCACTCCAGCTTGGGATCTCAATATTTGTATAGGCCAGCTTATGCAGCCTCCTTTCGAACCCATGTCTTCAACAGAGCTTAATTTTCTGACTTGGAAGACTGTGTTTTTGGTAGCCATCACTTCTGCTAGAAGTATTAGTGAGCTCCAAGCTTTGTCAGTGGAGCCCAACTACATTACCCCACATAGGGATAAAATTGTCCTTCGGACCAACAGAAAGTTTCTCCCTAAGGTGGTCTCTGATTTTCATCTTAATCAGTCTGTCACCCTTCCTGTTTTCTTCACAGACCATTCCAGCTCAGGCGAACACTGGATGTAAAGAGAGCCATCAGCTATTATATGGATAGGACAAAGGAACACAGACAGGGTTCTATCCAACTGTTCCTTACCTATGGGGAAGTAGGTAAAGGTAAGCCAGCCACAAAAAGGATCATAGCCAGATGGCTTGTGGCTTGCATTCAGTTCTGCTATGGCAAGCTAGGAAAGGATGCCCCTTCAGGTCTGAGGGCTCATTCCACTAGGGGTACTGCAGCCTCAGTGGCAGAAGCCAGAGATATTTTCCTGCTGGATATCTGTAAAGCAGCCACCTGGAAAACTGTTCTCACATTCACTGAACACTACTGCCTGGATACCCAGGCCAGGAGTGATGCCAGGTTTGGCACAGCAGTGTTACAGAGCTTATTCCCCGACTAGGTTCTGTGCCCACCTACCAAGGGGCACTGCTTGGTAGTCTGCATTAGTCAGAATACAGCAAGACTTCATGTTTTTTGAAGGAAAAATTACTCACCATAGTAATGATGTTTCTTCTAATGGAGTCTTGCTGTATTCTGACATCCCTCCCAGCCTCCCCTACAGAACCTAGGGGGTCTTCAGGCTGGTTCTGATTTCAGAAATGTTCACCCACCTGTGGGTAGGTGTTTTTTCTTGGACATCAGTGGCTTGAGCCTTCTTTTCTGCCCACTTTATGGTTGTGTTGCCCCTGGTGGCATTTAGGTCTGGTTAATAGTTTAAATGATTTGCTATCTTTTAGCTTCGTAAGAATCTGATCAGTTACTAGAACATACCAAGGATGGTGGTTTGAAAACCGAGCTCGAGCTCAACGTTCTATGCATTTGCATAGAGGTTAACTCTTTGTTCTCTGGGGCAGCTGAACCAGTCGGTCATACTGCATTAGTCAGAATACAGCAAGACTCCATTAGCAGAAACAACATTACTATGGTGAGTAATTTTTTCTTGCTCCCGTGATGAGCACCCCTGGATCCTCCTCCTCCTCCTCTGTTACTTCTAGTCGCACACCCCCCAGATGGTAGCTTCTCCTCAGATTATTTGTTCCGAAGTGCAGCATCTTGCATTTTTTTTGCGTTGAACCTGAGTTGCCATTTGTCTTTCCATGCCTCAAGCCTTTCCAGATCCTCCTGTAACCCCCGCCACCCCTCTTGGTCATCCACCACCGCCCCCATCTTGGCGTCATCTGCAAATAGACTGATCCTGCTGTTGATGCCCTCCGAGATGTCTGCAGTAAATATACCAAATAGCACTGGCCCCAGCACCAACCCCTGTGGAACCCCACTTGTCACCGGCTAGGGGATGAGAATTCCCCTTCGACCACCACCCTCTGCTGTCTATCCCGTAGACAGCTCTCCACCCACCCCACCAGCTGTGCTCCCGCCCCTGTGCCCCGTAGTTTACTTCTTAGTCTCCTGTGCAGTACCAAATCGAAGGCCTTACTGAAGTCTAGGTACAGGACATCCACCTTATGGTCCCCATCTGTTTGCCTAGTCACCCAGTCATAGTATTTCACTAGGTTGGTCTGACATGATTTGTCCTTGACGAAGCCATGCTGCCTCCTGTCTTGCACCCTGTTGACCTCCAGTAGTGCCACTAGCCTCTCCTTTAGGATGGACTCCATTAGTTTCCCCACTGTGGACGTCGGGCTTACTGGCTTATAGGTTCCCGGTTTGTCCTTGGCTCCACTGTTGTGGAGGGGAACCATGTGAGCCAGTTTCCAATCCTGCTGTACACACCCTGTTTCTAGGGGCAAATTAAATAGGTCTGCCAAAGGGCCTGCCAGGACCTCTGCCAGCTCCTTCAGTACCCTGGGATGCACTCCATCTGGTCCCGGTGCCTTGTCCACCCTCAGTGCCTTCAACCCCTCCAGCACCCTCCCCACTGTGATTTCACCATCCGTCACCCCCCCATCTGTTTCTATCCTCCCTCCTACTGTGGGTAGCGCCCCCCCCTTCTCCTTCATAAAGACTGAACAGAAGTAGTTGTTAAGCACTTCTGCCTTCTGCCCCCTTCTCCACCCATCCCCCTCCTTCTTAATTCCTACAATTTGGTCCTTACAGCTTCTTTTCTCCCAGATGTACCTAAAGAAGCCCTCCTCCTTTTTTTTTTCGACTTTATTTCCCTCCGTCGGCCTCCTGTGGAACTCTCTCGGCATCCTACCTGTATCCTGCCTGCCTGCCTGAGGCCCCCTTGGACTGTGCCTCCTCTCTCCCCCCCCTGCAGCCAGCACCCCCGGTTTAACCCATCTGGGGTTGGTTGCCCCCTTCTCTTTGGGCGCTCTTCTAAGTCAGTCTCTGGCTGCAGGTGAGGGCCCTGAGGAGGAACTGGAAGGCCAGGCGAAGTGAACCCGGCAGAGGGCACGGGGGACAGGTGCCGTCACCTGTTCCACGGAGCCGGTGTTTTCCCTTTTCTGGTGGTGGCCTCCCCCTCTTAGTGGGCACGCCTGGCCTTAACAGCGCATGGCAACCCTGCCATCAGTCACGGCAGCACAGTGTACAGCCCCACGCACTGCGCGCTTCCGATCTCCACTGGGAGCTGCTGGTCGCGGGGCTATCCCCCGCCCTTTCCCCTGTGGGTGCTCAATCCTCTACCTGCCCCTGCCGACCCCTGGTGCCCGAGCTCGCTTCCAAACTTGGGTCGCCAGCATAGTACGAGGTGTGGCGTCCAGCGCCTCAACTCTCAGTGCCACCGGGCCAGCTCTCCCCTTTTTTTATGCCTTGCACCAGTTCCCTTGATGCCCTGGCTACCCTTACCTCCCTGGTCACTTCCTTCACTTCTTTCAGATACATCTCCGTATCCTCCTCTCTCCCCAATTTTCTGTATCACCTATATGCTGCCCTTTTCCTCTTCACCCTGTCTGCTACCCCTTTGCTTATCCAGCTGTTTTTTTTTTCCCCCTAGCCCTTTTAGTCTGGGCCCTGCAGCAGGTTTCTGTTGCCTCCACTAACCCCTATTTTATCAGTTCTCACCTTTGATGTGTGTCCATATTTGGTTGAATTTTGTCCAGGAACCTCTGTACCACTTCCCCTATCCTCTTAAAGTTGGCGTTCCTGAAGTCTAGCACCCTTGTGCCAGAAGCCCTCCCCCTCTCTTTAGCCATCTGTAACTGGAACCATACTGCCCGGTGGTCATTCCCCCCCCCAGTGGTTCCTCAACCCTCACGTCCCTCACCCATTACCTGTTTGTCAGTACGAGGTCAAGGGTGTTCCCTTCTCTAGTTGGTTCCCTGACCAACTGTACCAGAAAGCTATCCTGGAAGGCGTCCAGCATTACCTGCTCCCTTCTGCACTTAGTGGTAGGTGTTTCCCACTCCACCCTTGGCAGGTTGAAATCCCCAACTATCACCACACTCCCCTTCCCACAGTTCTTCCTGATCTGCTTTGCCAGTACCCTGTCCTTCCCTTCAGGTTGGGAGGGTGGCCTGTACACCACACCCAACCTTAATGACCTGTTCTTGGGATCCTGGAGTTGCACCCACAGAGCATCTTTATCTCTCTCCTCATCCTCTTCCCTTACACATTTTAAACCTTCCTTTACATACAGCGCCACCCCCCCTCCCCTTCTCCCTGTCCTTTCAGTGTAGTCTGTACCCAGGAACTGCCAGGTCCCAGTCCTGGTATTGGGTGGCCCATGTCTCGGTTATACACACCAAGTCCACTCCCCCCTCCACCATGCGAGCCTGTAGTTCCACCCCTTATTCCCCAGACTCCTAGCATTTAGTGTTACTACCCTCCAACCCTTGTCTTTAACCTCCCTGCCGTGCACCCCTCCCCTTATGTTCTCTCCCTTCGTATTTGCCCATCTATTTACCTTGCTATTAAGGGAGGTAAGCCCATTTGGTTCCTCTGCTCTAGGCCTCTGAACACCACTATTCATCTTGCTACCCCCTTCCTAGTTTAAATGTTATTCAATGTGCTCCTCTGTCCTTCCTTTCAGTACATTTTTTTCCTTCCTCATTTAGGTGCAGTCTATCTTTTGCGTAAAGCCTGCTGTTCTCCCAGGTCCCCCACCCCACCCTTGTACCGGTCCGTACCCCTTTTCCCAACACCAGGTTCCCAGTCATTCATTAAACTCTTGAATTAACTCGTTTTTCTAGCTATACTTGCCCTGGGAACGGGAAGTACTTCGGAGAATGTGACTGATCTTCCCGCTCCCTCGTAAAGAGGTCCCAGTTCCTCGAACCTCCTCTTCACCTCCTCTACCATCCCATCAGCTAGGTCATTCGTCCCCAAGTGTATTATTAGGTGCGGTCTTTCACTTCTCCTTCTTGCATACCTTAGCACTGATTGCCCCACCCTTTCTGCCTTCATTCCTGGCATCGCTTCTACCCAAATTCTACTGAGCCTCTCCCCTTTGCTGCTCCATCTGGCTCCTCTTAGTATTGAGTCTCCTAATACTAAGACACCTCCCTTCTTCCCCTCCTCCTTTCTCCCTTCCCCCTTCTGCCCTTTTCCACTCCTTCTTCCTCCTGCAGAGTGCTTTCTCCTATTGTCGCTGTTCCCCCCCCCCACGTTTCCCCCTGTACTCAACCCCTCTTGCCCTGCTTCATTGCCCGGAGGAGGTTACTACCAGTCTTCAGGATGATTTCAACAAAGTTCAGCTCTGGTTTAGCTCCCACCAACTCTCCCTTAATGCCAAGAAGACAGTCTCCATGACCTTCGGCACTAGGCAGAGACTATCCAGGCTTACTACACCCCTGAACTTCCACACCCTTGACGGGTCTGTCCTTGAGGACGAGTCAACTTTTAGGTACCTTGGTGTCTGGCTTGACTGACATCTATCCTTCTCTGCTCATGTGGATGCTATCCTGAAAAAACTGCGCCCTAAGCTCGGCGCTCTCTACAGAAACCACCCTGTACCGGTGAGATGCGAAATTGTGCAGAAAATGATATTACCTACATTCGACTACTGTGTTGTAGTCTATAGTGCCGCTCCTAAGTCTGCTCTATCCAGACTTGACCCCCTCTTCAACGCTTTCTGCTGCTTTGCCCTCAATGCCCACCCTCGCACCCACCACTGCGAACTTTACCATGCACTGGCCTTCCCGTCCCTTGACAGTCGGTGCCTACTCCATTGTTCAAAATTTGCTTCCAACCTCTGGCTCAGGTCCCTTCCACCCTACCTCACCTCCTCCCTATCTCCCACCCCAACCCCCTCTCACGCCCTTAGATCTGCTGACTCCCGGCTGTTGGTAATCCCCTACCGCCGGACGACTGCTGGCCAGGCGGCCTTCTCCTACCACCTCCCGAGGCTCTGAATGACCTGTCGGGCACAAATCCGTCACTCCTCCTCTAGGAATTCCATCTCCTCTGCCCATACAAACTACTACGTGGTAAACTGCCAGTGTTGCTGACCTACCCCTTCCCTCCTCCTCTTGTCTTACATCCCCCCCACATCTTCTCCTTCCCACCACTGCCCTATCCTAGACCCCATGCGGCCTGACCAGCGGCTTTAGCTATAGCTATAAATGCTGGCATATATCCTCCAACTTCCGCACTTACCCCTACTGCACTTCTAGCCTCGATTCTTTGTCTAACGTGTTGCCGTAGATTAGTAGCTGACATGTATGTAGTTATATTTTACACACTTTGTCATTATAATTCCTTGTACAATTTTCTGTCACTCCTTGTAACAATGTGTATAATTCCTTGTTGCAATGTTTCCTATGTTACTTCTACTTCATGTATCCAAGGTGTTCTACTTATGTTCCGATGTGTAATTCATTTGTGTAATTCATTTCCATGTACAAATGTATACAGTTGCTCTCCTCTGTACCCCCGGTTGCACCGTGAGACGAGCATCTTTTTGCCCAGTGTGCCTTTCCTGGTAAAACATTTCAATAAATAAATAAATTTACTGCTCCTAATTCTCCTTCTCCCCCAGCTAACCTCTTCTTCGTTCCAATGTACTGCGCTTCTCCGTCCTCCTTCCCTCCTATCGACCCCTTTGTCAGAGGTCCTCTCCCGTTTGAGCCCGCTGTGTTATCTACTACCTGTACTCCTGCTCCTATTTCCCTTGTGCTCTCTTCTCCCGCACTTGTGACACCCCCCTTGCTCCCCTGTCCTGACCATCCCCTTTTCCTCCCATCCTTTTTCTTTTCCTGGTTGCAACTTGTGCTCCCCCATTCCCTTCTCTTTCTGACTTAATCTCTCCCTGCATCATTCGAGACACTTCCTTCTTTAGCCTTAATACTTTGTTCTCCAGCCTACCCAGCCTCAGACAGACTGGGCACCCCCATCCTCCACAGAGTGTCCATGAATACTGCCACTCCACACTTATTACAACCTACGATCCTCCCTCCCCTGTGTCTTCTGTCCCTTCCCCTTACCTTTGTCCCTTGTTCTTCCACTGACCTTCTTCCTGGCTTGTCCCCCCCCCTTTCTCGTCCCTTCCACAGTCCGCTCCAGTCTGTGATCCCAGACCCTTTACCCCACCCTCCTCTTAGTGCCCCCTGCTCCATTTTCCCTCTCACGGTCCCTCTTTTCCCTCCCTTGACCTTGTTAGTTGGCATCATTATTTCATCCTACTTTCCAACTCCTATACCCCTTGTCAGTACCTGTCCTCCTCTGACCCTTATTTTAGTTGTACCCTCTTACCCTTTAGCCACACTTAGAGAGCCCCCATAAACACATAAAATGAATTACCTTCCAGCAGTATTTCACTCTACATTCCAATTTCTATACCCTACATCAATATCTGTCCTCCTCTGACCTTTATTTCAGTTGTATACTCTTACCCTTTAGCAACACTTAGAGAGCCCCCAGAAACACATAAAATGAATTGGTTTCCACTCCCAAGCTGTTCCTTTACAGTTCCTTGGTTACATTTCCTTACCAGTGCTTCCATCACCTCTTCCAGTTCCCAGCTATTCCTCCCGATTGGCCAATCACTCCTGGGAGCAGTTAGCCAGGAGCTTTTAACAAGGGAGGTGGTGCGAGGTGGACAGGTGGGAGAAAATCTGTACAATGCAAACAGCTACCGAGCAAAGTAGCAGTCCCACAGTCACCTTGAAAGTTCAGCCAAAGCTGATCACAGCCTGCTCCTCAGTGTACGGCTCCTCTGCGCTTCTTGACTGCCCGGAGATAAGTCCTCTCGATTCTCTGTGGCTTCGGCCGCACGTCTTCCTTGCCCAGTTACTCTGCTCGATCCTCCCCTCTCAGCTTGCGGCTGCAAGCCTTCTCTCCTGCTCCCTGCCTAAGGCAGATACAAATCCCGTTGATTAGCAGCAGTGAGCAACTTCATAAAGGAGGGGTGAGGGTTGGGGGACTCCTAGAGCATGGCAGCACAGTTGTGCAAGCAGTGGGTGGAGGACTGCACTAAGGTCATGAGTCAGGAACAATTGCAGGAGGGAGCTGTAAAGTCACAACAAAGAGACTTAAGGGAGAAAGAGGAAGAGGCTACGTGGATGGACAGGGGCAGAGAGGCCCAGAGCTTAGGATAGTGAAATAAGAAGGCAGCTTGGCCAGCAGTAGATTTCCTGGGATGGAGGGGAAGGAAATGGGAAACAGTGTTATGGAGAAGATAGGAGGAAAGATGGGGGAGAGAAGAGAGAGAGTAATGGTAGGGAGGGAGGGAAGGAGCCAAGCTAAAATTTGGATATGAAAGAGGAACAGTGGGCAAGGTGCCTGACATCAAGTGGAGGGAGGAATAGAGAGCAGTGGTGGGTATGGGGAAGACAGTCCATGGCAAAAAGGCAGAAAGAGTGAAAGAGGAAGTCTAGTCAAGCAAGGTTGGACTTGGGTGCGGTGTTGTAGACAGTGTTGCCATAGTTGAAGATAGGGAGGATCATCTTCAAGATGCTCTCGGGGTGGGGGCGGGGAGTGGGTTACATGCTTTGTTCCTGTGGAGTGCACCCAGTTTTGGGTGAAGCTTGAGGTGGATGGCATCTGCATGCGCCAAGAGATTGAGATGGCAGTCCAGCAAAACCCCGAGGTTTTTAAAGGAGGAGACATCCTCAATCGCAGCACCATTGAGGGTATAGAAGGAGGGAGCCAAACATGGTATACTGCGTTCGTAAAATCCAGCGCCCCAAATATTTCCCCCAGTACCCTCCTCATACGAGCATTTAGATCTTTAGACCTTTCTGGCCTACATGAGGACCTGTTTAATGTCGACTGGTCACCCATCTCTTTCTCCAACTCCATCAACTCAGCCCTCAACCTTTTCCAATCCACCTTCCTTTCCATCTGGGATAAGCATGCCCCTTAAGAAAAACAAAAGTCAGAGGAACACACCTCCCATGGATCACTGCAGAACTCCTTGCTTGTATGCAATCTAGGGATTCAGCTTAGAAGGCTAATAAATCTTCTGACTCCCCCCACGACTGGCTCAAATACCGCTCTCTGCGCAGTGCCTTCACCCGAGCCATCAGACTGGCCAAAGCAATGCTGGAATGTAGAGTGAAATATTGCTGGTCAACTTCCAGAACAATATTAAACACCCCTCTGAATTCTGGAAAGTTGTACTTGCCCTTTTCTCCCCTAAGGCCCAACCCACAGTCCCCATCCTCAAAGCAAATGGCATCCCTATCTCTGACCCACTTTCAGTGGCCAGTGAGTTTAACTCCTACTTTACCTCCTGTGCCTCAGCTCTTCTCTCATCCCTCCCTCCAGCAGCTCTACTGTCTCTCACACCAATCCCCCCTCCTCTAGCCCCTCCTCTCTCCTCCTTTCTTATCTCGCTGGCTGTTGTCCGTAATGCTCTCTTTGCCCTTTTTTGTTTTTAACTTTATTTCTGCATCTACTCCCCAGGCATCCTTCAGGAGTGCCCACCTGGAGTCTGCCCTACTCCCAGCCTGAACCCTCACATGTCCCCCTCGATCTCCTCCCCCGAAAGACCCCAGGCAGGCTGAACCCCCGGTACCATCTCTGGGGCTGATTCCACCCACCCATGGTGGTAACCTCCTAAGTATGAAGTACCTATTGGCTTGGAGGAAGATCCGGGGCGCACTGGGCCAGCTGATGGGATGTGGGTGAAGTCCCCCAGGGCCACCGTCATCTCACCGACGAGCGGAAGGTATTTCTGCTTGTTTGTACCCCCCCTTCCCTGCGGAGCCCAGTCAGCAAGGCAGCATAGTGCCATGGCTCCGCCCCCAGGCATTTTGACGCACTGCTCCACTGGCAATCCTCCAGCCACTGCCAGAGGTCACCCTAGAGTGAGCGCTTCCCATACCCACCCCCGGGAAGAGAGAGCTGTCGGCAGACGCTCAATCTCTATCCCTTCCCTGCCGACCCCCAGCGGCCTTGGCTCGCTCCCCAACCCGGGTTGCGAGCGTGGCGCGAGGTGTGGCGTACAGCACCTCAACCCTCAGCGCCACCAGGCTGCTCTCCTTACCCTTAACCCACTCAAGGGTAAAAGTCCTGATGGGCTTGACCCCAAACTCCTCCATCTCTCCGCCCCAGCAATTGCAGCCCCTGTCTCCTCCCTCCTTACTCTCTCTTTCTCCCTCAGCTGTGTCTCTTCTGCCTGGAAACATGCCACCGTCATCCCCCTCCCTAAAGGTGGTGACTTGTCTAACCCAGGAAATTATCGCCCTATTTTACTCCTTCCCACTCTGGCTAAGCTCCAGGAGCACTTCTATCTCAACTCTCCTGCTTCCTTAACTCTACTTCTTTCTTCACCCCTCACCAGTCTGGGTTCCGTAAATCCCACTCCACTTCCACCTCCCTCCTTCGACTTACTGACTCCATTGTTTCTGGTATCGATCAGGGCCATATTACCTCAGCCATTTTTGTCAACCTGGCCAAAGCCTTCGACACTGTTGCCCACCAACTCCTTCTCACCAAGCTTGCTGCAGCTGGGCTCTCCAACCCGGCTACTAACTGGTTCTGCTTCTACCTTGTAGGGAGGACCCAATCAGTTAGAATTGGTAATTCCACATCCTCCCCCCCTTCCAGTCTGTACTGGTGCTCCCCAAGGCTCCGTCCTTAGTCCTATACTCTTCAATTTTCTTAAATGACCTCCCTGCTGCCTGCACCTCAGCATCAATACATGTGTATGCTGACAATACAGTCCTGTTTACCTCTGGACCTTCTCCCTCTGATTTGCTGACCAGTCTACAGCTGGACTTTGATAACGTTCAACGCTGGTTCCAGTCAAATCAGCTGGCTCTTAACACCAAGAAAACGGTCTCCATGACCTTTGGCACCAAGCAAAAACTAGCCAGGATTGTTGCTGTCCCCTCCTTCCATACACTTGATGGGTTCGCTATTGAAGCTGTCTCATCTTTTAAATACTCTGTGGACTGACTAGCCAGCCACCTCGACTTTTCTGAACATGTGGATGCCATTTGCAAAAAACTCCATCCCAGACTCAGTGTGCTGTACCACAGCTGCAGCTGCAAGCCCGCAGAGCCTTTGTGCAGAAAATAATCCTGCCTCTATTTGACTATGGCGACATTGTCTGTAGTACTGCTCCTAAATCCACCTTATCCAGACTGGACCCATTCTTCCACTCCTTTTGCCACTTTGCCCTGGACGCTCTGCCTCAAACTCACCACTACTCACTCGATACCTCCCTTTCCTTCCCTTCCCTTGATGACAGATGTCTGTCTCATTATGTCTCTTTCATAGCCAAATACTGGTTGGGCTCATTCCCTTCCTGTCTTACTTACATCATCTCCCTGCCCCCACCCTCCAGTTACGGCCTTCATAGCACCTCTTTCCGCTCCCTTGCTGTCCCTGCCAGATCCCCCACAGCTAGCTAAGCTGCTTTCTCCTACCACTTTGCCAAACTGTGGAACTCACTCCCATTGCACGTTCGTTCCCCCTCATCCTCCTTCACCCTGGCCTACCTGCTGGCTGAACTTACCACTCCCTCTTGCAACTGGCCTAACACCCTTTCTCATCTGCATACACTCACACAGCCTGTCTAGGCCCTAATCTGTGCACCCTATTTGATCCTCGCACTTGCCAGTCCAGTCCTAATGACACTCCCACTCACTAGTTACACTCCTGACTCATCCACCAAAGACAGACTCCCATCCCTTGAGGTTGGATGACTGCCTCCCCTACCCTCCCCTTTCCCTTCATTCCTCTCTTGTCTCCTCATCCACTTCGCTCCTCTTACCTTCTCCCTGCTTACTCTTGTCTCACCTACTTACCAATCCTGTGTTCATTTGTGTGCTCCTTGTCTATTACATGATTCGCCATTCTAATATTCTTTTTTTGCTTACTTTTTTTCCTTTGTGGCCCCGGTTGGCTCCTTCTCCTCTCCCATCCTACTTCGGCTGCCGTCTGCCCACTCTGAACTTCTCTCGGCCACCACTGTACTCCCCCACGGTGGGAGGTGAGGGAGCCCCAATTCTCCCACCAGGCACGGATCCGGATCAGGTGGTGCCCATGGAGTCGGCACACACAGGCGGACGGCCATCAAGCCGCACGACCTGGCTGCCACTGTCTCCATTTTTCTCCCCTTGCAGGAGGGTGGCATGCAGTGACGCCTGCATTGGGGATTGTGCACGCTCCCGTGCATGACGACATCATGCGTCTGCCATGCTCCCGCCTCACATTCTTGCGGCTCTGTGCCGTCGAGCCCCAGCCTCTGCTAGGGGTCAGGCATACACCGGCCACTGGTCTTCCCTCTCCCCGGAGATGGGGAGCAGTCCGTTGGATGCTCGATCCATCTCCTTCCTACCAACCCACAGCGGCCTGTGCTCGTTCCCGAACACGGGTTGCCGGCGCGGCCCGAGGTGTGGCGTCCAGTGCCTCAACCCTCAGCGCCACCGGGCCAGCGCCATTCTAATATTCTTAAGGTGCAATTGCATTTATATTTGTATAAAACTGTTTATTACCTGTACATTCAGTTATATGTTTACTTACCAATATTCTCTGTACTCTGTGTGTTAAGTACTATGTATATCACCTTAAAAGGGTGCATCTGTGTTCACGTGTATTACCTATATATTTTTGTATATTGTTTTACCAGCATTTTTACTGTACTCTGTATTTTAAACTTTCTGTACTCCCGTTTCCCCCTCCCCCCAGGATGCATCTGGAAACAAGCTATTTCAGCTCAGTATGCCTTTCCTGGTGAAACTCTTCAAACAAATAAATAAATAATTTATTTGAAGTATCGGATTTACAACCTTTGAGCCAGTGGCTCATTTACAAAGGTACCTCGTCACATGGAGGACAGAAAACAAAAAACAGAGAGGATACAGTTACAGTGGAATAGCCATCATGTATAGGTTACAGACACTGTTTACAAACATTATATACAGTTTTGGATACAGATATTTACATAAGCACAGCAAAACATTGTTACCATGAGAGAGCATCCGTCTATTATCTGCATACTTGTGGATGGACACAAAAGAACAGTCAGCAGGGAGGTCGTTTGGAAGATTATAAAGAGAATATGGCTAAGGATGGACCCTTGTGGTACGCCTGAACAGATAGGGAGTTGGGGTGGGAATAGGGTGTCACCAATACTGACAGTTTGAGATCTGCCATCAAGGTAGGAGCGGAACCAACTGACTGAAGAGGTAGAGAGTGCTGCTGCCTTTAGCTTGCCCAGGAGAAGGATGTGGGCAGCAGTGTTGAAGGCTTTGGTCAAGTCGAAAAAAAGGGAGAGGAGATTTGGCCCTGGACCATACAAGTAACAATGAAGTCAGTGAGCCAAAGGAGGAGGCGGATGTGGAGCGGGACTTCCTGAAACCAGACGGGAAGGGCATGAAGAAGAGGAAGACAGTAAAAAGGGGGGAAATTGTGAGAGAACAAAGTGTTCCTGGAGCTTAGCCAGGGTGGGAAGGAGAGAGATAGGCTGGTAGTTACCAGGAGAGGAAGGATCATCTCCTGTCTCCATGCAGCAGGGACAGTAGCTGAGGAGAAGGAGAGGTTGGGGAGGTGGGTAATTGGAATTGCGATGGCTGGGACCGAGAGCTGAATAAGCTTGGAGTCAAAATTGTCAGGACTCATGCTGCCGTATAGATACTGGTTGAATGCTAAGGTCTAAAAACTCATAGCCATTATGGCTAAAATGCACCAGATTTTTTTAACCACGTGGGAGCTGGATTATCCACTATATCAGGTTACCTGAACAGTAAAAAATCATAATGCCCAAATGGCTTAGCCAGAGTGGCAACTGGGAACCTAAAAAAGTTAGCCAAATTCAATTTACTATAGTCATTGGGGATAGTGGCGATCCTTAGTGCACACACAGAGAAACTTAAAGTTTAGCCACTGCTTTGTAGGAACATGATGTGGTTCAAGACTGTCTCTGCTCCAGGTGGTAAGGGTTAACAATTCATAGAATCATGAAAATGCTGTGGTTGCCTTAGTTCTAGCTGAGATGGTTTCTGACTTTGTTACAAATTGTAATGTCATCACCAGAGGGTTAAACTATAGAATGGGGTGTCTTGCCAGTGTCAATGTATGATATCTCGTTGCACCTCCATATGTAGGCTGCTAGTGGCATGATGGCCAATGTGAAAAGAAAGAGGGAGAGAGGGCAGCCTTGCCTCATGCTGCATTGTCAAATAAACTCTCCCGAGGCGCCCCTGTTATTCACAACCCATGCCCTGGGCACTTTATAAAGCAAAACAACTCATTATATAAAGATATCGCCCAGATATTTATCTCCACTCTGTCAAAGGCTTTATCTGTGTCCAAGAGAGCACAGCTGGTCGCACGGGGTGCTGAGAGCCCCTGTGGACCATGTTCAATAATCTCATATTGTAGTACGAGAAGTGTCCCTTAACGGACTCTGTCTAGTCTAGGTGATCCAGGTACTGTAGGATGCCCTCCAATTATGTTTTTTCAGTGATTTGTTTCTGGCTGATGTCCAGATCTTATCTGTGTCAATCTTCACCATTCATCACAGATGGGTACTGGCCGGAGATCAGGACTCATGAGAAGACTTTTTTAAAAGGATAAGTAGTCGACACAAGCATCGGCGCTGCCCTCGAGGCCGGCGTACTCGTGGGTTCTCGAGGATTAGCCGTTGCTGTGTGTCGACTCCGCCTTGCCTACCAGTTCTTCTGCCTCCCCGCCATCGAGGTCGCCTGCGGAAGCCAGCTGAAGAAATTTTCAAACTTTTAGGCCTTAGCCTTTTGTCATCGACAGTCCGTCAGTTCCTGCTAGTTCTAGTCTGCCCTACTCGACGTCGCTGGTAAGATCTTTCCATTTATTTTACAGTATAAGCGACGTCGAGTCTGTTTTTGGTGTTTTTTTTCCGTAGGTCATGTCGCGGTCGGAGGGCAAGAAGTCGTCTAAAGCGGGGCGGCACCCCATGCATCGGTGCCCGTGCGGCCGCAAGTACTCCGTTACCGACCAGCATGACTGGTGTCTCTCGTGTCTTGGCCCGCTTCACAACATGGATTAGTGCGATGCCTGCTTCTCCATGGACCGCTGCATCCTCGAACAGCGTGCGTTTAAAGTAGGGCGAGCTCCGCCGACTTTCTGGGGTAGGATTCGCACACGTCGGGCCAAGCTGTGCTCTCTCGGCCTTTTCTCGGGGTTCCCTACCAGTTCTATACAGACCGAGGAGGAGGGAACCTCGGCCTCTTGTAGCCTAGCCTTGGCCGAGGCTCCTTCCGCGGCGCAGGAGGCCTGTCCCGCTTCCTCCCAGGAGCGGACGGGAGGTGCTCATGGCAATCACCTTTAGGGTGAAGGCTCCCCGTGTCGCCCCGCGTCCGGAAGGCCCAGGTCGACGCCCCCCGACACCGCCAGCTGGTGCCATCGCCTCTGCACCATTCGCAGTGCCGTGGGCCCTGTCGGTGCCGACTGCCTCTCGGTGTCAGGCCTTGTCGGTACTGTCTCGCGGTGCCGACTCCTGCTCGCAGCACCGTGATCTCTGGAATCAGCTGCCGCTTTTGCTATGTCTTGCTCTCAAGAGCGGCCCCTCGCGCCCGAGGTTGAGCACGGCGCCGCGGGGCCTTCGGATGCCCATTGGTGCCGTCCTCGCACCGCTGGTGCCTCGTGCCGCTTGTGACGCCGGGAGGGGTCTGGTGGTGCTGTGTTTGGCGCCCGAGTCCGCCTCTGAGTCATCGGGCGCCGCTCGTCCGGTGCCGCTCGCAGCGCCTAGGGGCCTGGCATCATCGTCGGCGCCAAGGCTGTTGCTGGGGCTTCTGGTGGCACCGTCTCTGTTCCTGGTACCGCCCCTGGTGCCGGTGGGCTTGACGGTGCCACAGCTGGCCCTAGTTCAGGACCTTTGGCCCGTGCTGCCCTGCCGCCTTCTGCCAGCGCCGCTTGCGGGGCTATGGAGGATGCAGGTGCCGCCTTGGCCACTGCTTTGACTTCTGGGCCCTTTGGTAAGGTCGCCTTCCCTCGCCCTCCTACCGTCTGGCTTAGGGCCTCAGACTCTACCTCTTCGGAGTCGGAGTTGGGCTCGGAGTCGAACGGGCAGTCACATCCTTCGGGGTTGTCTGCAGAGGAGGACGAGCCAGTGGTCTCCACGACGGGTCTCAGTCAGCCCCCTACTGAGGTGCGTCTGGTTCCCCCCGAGGTTAGGGTCAGTGGTTCTGACCAGCAGGCTAAGGTGCGTGCCACCATTGCCATGCAGCCTGGCCTTGGGGGGTTCCTTGACCCTTCGGCGGTGGTACCCCCTCCGGTGGTGTGTCTCGATCGCCCAACTTTGGGGCCTGTCGGGAAGCCCACGGGAGGGGAGGGTGCTGCTCCCTAGGTCTCCCCTTCGGGGGCAGCCCAGAGTTGCCAGCTTCCTAGACTGGCCCTTTCGAGGACTAGGACTCTCTCGGACTCCGAGGGGTCAAGGGGTGGGTCGGCGTGCGACCTTCTCTGGGACCCACCTGGGCCCTGGACGGCCCAGGGTGTGGACTCCGCCTTCCCTTCTGGTTCCCTTGAGGGGGTCCCATTCTTTGGAGGCAGGGGACCATCCTTCTGGATCTATACAGCCCCGTGCTGCCTCACTTGGGGATTCTTCTGGGCGAGCCTAGGCAGTACCAACGTGGTTGTACAGCTGTCGGCCGTGGAGTCCTCCAGGACTCCTCCGCTGGGGTCCATGGTCCGCTCCCTAGCCCTGGCAGAGGTCAGCCGACTTCCTCCTCGGCTCTGCCCCTCCCCTCTGCTGCCTTCTCCAGCTCTCTAGGTATTCTTGGTCCCAGCGGCCCTCTCACCTGGGAACAGTTCAGAGCGGTGGCTGCTTGGTTCCCTGCCCACGTTAGGGCCATGGACAGCCAGGTTCTTTCAACCTCCCCGAGCAGCCACCTCAGAGTGCATGGTGACCTCCAGCTCCTCATCCCCCTCTTCAGGGGAGAGGAACCGTCTGTCCATATCTTCCTGCCGCTGATCTCTCCGAGTATCAGGCTTCCTCGTGAGGATGCTGGAGGACCTTCACCTCTGTCCCCTGTCTGTGAGCAATCCTGAGCATGCGGGCGACGCCTTTCTAGGCGATTTCGTGTGTGTGGCCACCCTTGTGGTGCCACTCCTGGCCTGCTCCCTTCGGGAGGCATCCATGCTTCTGGCAGAGGCCCTTCCAGAGTTCCTGCCCCTAGGGACCTCAGCCAGAGGTATTGCGCTCCCCCAGAGTCTCCAGGTTCTATGCCTCATCCACAGTCCGGATTGATGCACCTGGACACTCCTGACGGGCTTCGCGCCCTCCACCGTGACCGGCCCCCAGATCAGGACTCTTCGGATTTTGATTTCTGGGGGAGGAGGACTTTCTACTCGGCACGGTTGCTTCTCTCCATCTCCGCTCATCAGGCCCACTGTGCAGCCTACAACAGGTTCTTCGGGTCAGTGCTGGGTCAGATCCTAGCTTCTTTGCCTGACCTCCGAGTAAACCAGGCAAGCCATCGCTGACTTCTCTGCACGTGGCCTGGACCTAGCAAGGCACTTCACAAGGGCATCTTACGACGCAATGAGGTAGCTACCAGGGTAGTAGGGACAGCGATCTGCACCAGGAGATCGGCGTGGCTTCGCCTTTCCCGGTTGTCACCCTTGGCTCGGCGTAGGGTGATTTGCTCCACTCACCAGGGAACCTATCTCTTTTCCCATAGGGCGAGACGAAGTTTGTCGGGGCAAATTCCTTCCCCCTCCAGGGGCACCCTGTCTCGCTCTCCCCACTCTCGAGCCTCCTCAGGCCCAGAAGGTTCCCCCGCTTAGTGTGTCACCCACTGAGGGCTAAGGGACACTGTCCCTTAGGGTGCAATTAATCAACCCCCTTCAGGGGGCTTGGTACTCACCCATCTGTGATGAATGGTGAAGATTGACACAGATAAGATATAGAAATTACGACCTCACCGTGAATTATGATCTTTCTGTGTATCTTCACCATTCATCACAATCCTGCCCACCATCCCCCTGGGGCTTCAGTCTCTGGATCCTCCTCCCTCTGTGCCTACCCCTCTTTTTGAGCGGGGTAAAGTTGGGACACACAGGGGGGTAGTTTTCTTCCCCAAGGGGTACAGTTCAAGTGGCATTTCTTCTCTACTACTTATCTTCACCCTACCGCGTGAGAACTGGTGGTTGCCCTCCTTCTGTTATCCATCTTTTAAAAAAAAAAAAAAAGAACTCCCTTTTTTTCACCAAATATCTTTACAGAGAGTACTGAGTCCCTGTACCCTGTCCTTCCAGAGTAGCTGACTTGCTTTTGGGGTATTGCCAGTTATTCTGTGCCTTGAATTCTGGCAGATGAGCTTTGCCACCCTTGCAGTTCCTATAATAGTCTGGTGACGGACAAGGGTCCTGGATCCTTGTTACTTCTCACTCTCTCCTAAATTCTCTTCCCCCCTTCTTTCCTTTTCCAGAGAGATTGGGGCCCCTACCCAATCTCCTTAGTCTTACTTTCCTCTATGCTGTCCTCTCAGTCGTTATTTCCTTTTAGTTCAGTTTTTTCTTCCTTTTCTGTCCCTGGACTCTCTTGTCCCACCCTCCATCCCTTCCTCTTACCTCTCCGGCGACTCAGAACTGGTAGGCAGGCGGAGTCAGACCTGTTATCTGCTAATCCTCGCGAGCTACACGTCGAGCCTCGAGGGCGGCCACCGATGCTGCATCGACTCCGCCTATCCTTTAAAAAAAAAGGTTCCCGCTGGTCCTGATCTCCGCCAGTACCCATCTGTGATGAATGGTGAAGATGCACAGAAAAATCATAATTACGGTAGGTACGTAATTTCTATTTTTCTCTGTGCAGCCACACCCCTAAAATAATGTCATCAAGGGAGCTGTCAATGTTTTACATACAGCAACAAGGAATTCTGGGTAAATTATAATGTTAACTTTAATGCAGCAGTGCAAGAAAAATCATACTTCAGTTGTTGGCTTCATGTTGCAGGTCCCTGTTCCTGAATCACTGCACTGTGTTTATTTTTTTCCGGTATGCTAGTTTTAGTACTTAAAATTTTAATTTTATTACCCCAAGTTTGTTTACCCAAGTGTCACGATTGTCGGCCGTTTGTGTAACAAAGGAAGGGAGCAGCGTTGTGGGTAGCATACGGTCAATCCATTTTCCTCCTCTTCCAGTTTTGCAGTAAGTCCAACAATCAACACCGACACGGCAAATATCAAACAAAACAATGATTACTTGCCACTGGAGAAAAGAAAAAAGCAAACCGAAACACAGTGTCACATCCAAAGCTGAGGAAGCTGAGCTGGAGCGTGCAACAGTGGGAATGGACAGAAGTAAACACTGCACGTCCAAGCCGAGATACGCATAGAAAACAAAGCGAAAATGGCAGCTGCCATCTTTCCTGTAGCACTACAACAATGGTGAACTTTAATTATTTTATTCAGAAAAAAAAATGCTGGGACCAAAAAAAAATACAGATTCGGGAACCAGAATTTTTGCAGAACCACACCAGACCAAAACTAGAATTTTGATAACCACTTCCTAGTTATCCAGCACTGCTTTAATGTTCCTTACTCCGAGTTGCAGTCTCTTATTTTGGTAGTGGTGACAGCAGCATAGCACCTAAAATGTAGATGTCCATAGCAAGGTATTGTGGGTACATTAAGAGGTTTTTTCCAGTTTCGTTACTGTGAGGTGCAGTCTCCTATTTCTGTAGTGGCTTCAACAATATAAGATCTTGTATGTTTATTTTCAAGTCAAGGCATTGTGCTTACAGCATCTAGTTGACAAGATTGTTTTACTGAGAGATGTAGTCTCCTATGTCTGTAGTGAGCACAGAAATATAATAGCCGGTATGCTAATTTACATAGTGAGGCAACGTGGGTACAGTAAATAGCTAATTTTTCTATCTCCCTAATCAAAGTGCAGTCTCCTGTTTCAGTAGTGTTTACAGCAGTACGGTCTGTAGAAAAGCCTCTGGAAAATGTTTTTGTGATATGGGTAGGCCAAACAGATCATTTGCCATTCTTTGTAGACATTTCACTTTTACTGCCTGCTGGTGAAGTGACAGGTCTGAAGTGACAGCTGCTGTCAGAATTTGGGAGTGTAATGATACTTTTCTTTGTTTATGTTATAGAGCTTGAATGGTTGTAAGTAGTTCAGGAGCATAATTATAATTACATGGCTGTGAGCTGCTTTCAGCCAATCAAATCACTAGACTTTTTCGACACGTTATAATGCTAGATACAGCTACTTGCAAACAATATAAAGAGTCGGCTAAAAACCAACAGTGTCCCTTTAAAAACTTTGTTTCCCTTGCATGATGTCATGGTTGGGGGTTGCAGCACTGAGAAAAAAAAAGGGGGCAGGGCTATGCAAATGAAACAGATCACTGAAATAATAGGATTTTTTTCATGGAAAACAGTACTTTTGGGCAATTTGAATGGTAGGAGACTGCTTCACAATTCCAACAGGTTACTAGTCCCATTTGCTATGGCAACCTTCCATAAATCACTTTCAGATATTGACGTCAGAGTTAAGCAGTGATATGGAGCAGTACAAGGAGCATAAGGTGGCATCCTTATCTGTCTCAGGGATAACACAAATAGAGGAAAGATAACTGGGCTGAGGCGGGGTTCCCTCTCCCACCACTTCCATTTGGAGGCAAAGGCCCATTGATTCTTGTAGCCCTTTGAACAACTCTACAGTAAGCCCATCTACATGTGTTGCATTACCTTTTTTTGCACCTTTTATTACTTTTAAAACCTCCTAGGTAGATATCAGTGCTCCTAGCTGGAAGTTCTTGTTTAGATGGTTTTTCCCTTCATTATAGAGCAATCTTCAACATTTCCTACAAATACACAATGTAATTCCTTATTCCACATTTAAGTCAGTGTTGGATTTCATCTCGATGATAGTTGCAATTGTAACCTTACATAATTGTTCTTAATGACTGTTATAGCTAATGATCTTCATCGGGGATATCTCTTTCAGCATATCACACTTATGGAACTTGGTTGTCAGGCTCTAGGATCCCACGGAAGCCTTTTTCTGTAGCAGTCTACTAGGGGGCGCAAACGCCAATGTCGGCATGCCAACATCATACACCATATAAAGGTGTAGGCAGCACAGCTCCCTCCTCAGTTCTTTCCCACTGTCGCCTGACTCACATAGTTTCCTGAGAAAGCCTTATTGTCCAAGTTTTCTACCTAAAGTGGTTTCTGAGTTTACTCTTAATCAAGCCATCTGCCTTCCTGTTTATTAACCCGAGCATGCCAATCCAGGGGAAGCATATAGAAACATAGACTTCGACAGCAGATAAGGACCACTTGGGCCACCTAGTCTGCTCACTTCCCTACCTATTGGATAAGCTGCAGATTCTAGTTAACCAACAGCCTACTTCTTCCTTCCCCCCCACCAGAATTGCCTTATGTTTGTCCCATGCATTCTTGAATTGCCCCACTGTTTTTAACCCCACAACCTCCTCAGGAAGGCCGTTCCATGCGTCCACCACCCTCTCTGTGAAAAAATACTTCTTCACATTGCCCTTGAGCCATCCCCCCTCGATCTTCAAATTGTGACCTCTTGTTCTTGTGCATTTTTTTTTTCTGAAAGATGCTACCCTCTTGGACTTTGTTGATTCCACTGAGGTACTTGAAAGTTTCTGTCATGTCCCCCCTCTCCCTGCTTTCCTCAAGGGTATACATATTAAGCTCCTTTAGTCTCTCTTCATATGGCTTCTGTTGCAGACCCTGCACCATTTTAGTTGCCCTCCTCTGGACTGCCTCCCTCCTGTCTGTGTCCTTGCGGAGTTTGGGTCTCTAGAACTGCACACAGTACTCCCGATGGGGTCTCACTAGCTGTCTGTACAGAGGGAAAATAACTTCCTGTTTTCTACTGGTGGTGCCTCTCCCTATACATCCCAGTATCCCCCAGCCCTCCTTACTGCCTTCTCACATTACTTGCTTACCTTTAGGTCATTTGACATAACTACCTCTAGGTCCATTTCCATTTTTGTTGTTGTTAATACCCCTTCCCCATTGTGTACTCTTTCCCTGGGTTTTTGTTTCCAAGGTGCATTACTTTGCACTTTTGTGCATTGAATCTAAGTTGCCATACTTCTGACCACTCCTCTAACCTCGCCAAGTCCCTTCTCATCCTTTCCACTCCACCTTGTGTGTCAACCCTGTTGTAGATCTTTGTGTCGTCTGCAAAGAGGCATACTTTTACTACCAGTCCCTCTGCAATGTCACTTATAAAGACATTAAAAAGGACCGGACCCAGTACTGAACCCTGTGGTACCCGGATAGTAACCCCCCTTTCTTCGGAATGGACTCCGTTTACTATCACCCTCTGTGTCCTGTTGTCCAGCCATTTTTTTACCCAGGCTACCACCCTGGGACCCACTCCCAGGCTAGCTAATTTGTTTATTAATCTTTTTTCTGGGACTGTGTCAAATGCCTTGCTAAAGTCCTCCATGCTTTAGATGTACATAGGAATTTGCATTTCTACACAGATCGCACCAGAGACTGCAGAAAGTCCAAACAGTTGTTTGTCTCTTTTGCCCCTGGGAAAGAGGGTTACCAGATTCTGAGCAGTGCTTGTCCAAATGTTTGGCCAACTGTATTACTTTTTGCTATAGGAAGTATGGTAAGGGACTTCCTGGGGATGTCAAGGGCCATTCCACCAGACGCATGGCTGCTTCAGCTACTTGTTTCAGGAATGTGTCTGCCGATGACATTTGTGCTGCTGCCACTTGGAGTTCTGTCCACACTTTTACCAAGCATTACAGTTTGGACATTGCCTCTCGCAGGTGGGCAGGTTTTGGCCTAGTTGTGCTTCAGGGTCTCCTCTCATGAGTCCTTCTTCTCCTGCCTCCCTTTTTCGGCCCTTTCTGATGTCAGTGCTTGGGATTAGTTCCATAGGTGTGACCTGCTGAAAGAGATATCCCCAATGAAGATAGTACAATTACGTAAGAAGTTACTATAACAGTAGAGTTTCGAGGGAATGTCTTTCAGCAGGTCATGCTGTCCCTCCCACCTGTCCCCTTTCTTGGGGTTCATTCTGTTCCAGACTGGTTACTTTTTTCTTTGGTGCACCTACCTTATACAGGCCTAGGCACCCTTTTGTCTCTCCTGGGTTCCCTTAAGGTAGGCCAGGCAAGGACGGTCTCCGGCAGGAAAGAACTGAGGAGGGAGCAGGGCTGCTCACGCCTTTATATTGTGATGATGTTGGGGCACGCTGATTTGCGTGGGCAGCCCCTAGTAGACTGCTACAGAAAAAGGCTTCCATGGGATCCTAGCACCTGATGGCTATGTTCCATAGGTGTGACCTGCTGAAAGAGAGTCCCTTGAAGCGTAACTGTACTTTTTGATTTGTGTTATATTGTCATAGCTGTAATAGTGTGTATTTTAAATGTATCACATAATATAGGAACATTGTACTTCGTATGTACAGGAGAACCCCAATTATCCGAATGTACTGGGGGACATCGAAATATTTTGGATAATTGGGTGTTCGGTAAATTGGGAGAACTGTTAGCGGTCACAAAAAAAACAGTGCAGTAGCAAGCTAAGAGAGCTATTAAAGCAGCGCAGACCACAAGTCTTTACCAGATCAATGTACAAATTTAATTAGACACACAACAACCATCGGTACTATGACACTACACATTTAAAACTTGTTGTAAAGTGCAACAGTATAATTTTTAAAATTGCTTACATGTTATTGTTGACAACAGTAAAAAACGTTGTAATTGCAGCCTGCTTTTTGGTACGATTTAGTTTTTCTAAAGCCTGCAGTCTTAACTTTCGTAACAGTAATGTGTGTAGAAAATCCGTACTATCTTGACTTTCAAGCCACTGCAAACACTTATTGAAAGCCTCTATGGCTTCAGATGGACTTGGTACCTGCATATTGCTGGCTTTTCCATCCTCTGCCTCAGTTGCCTCCATCACCTCCGGTATGTTTTGCACAATGTTTACGATGTCATCATCACTAAGCTCACCATACTCATCATCGTCACCATCGCACTGCACCCATTGTTCCACAGCATTGTGAGCAATATATTTGCTGTGCAAAAAAGTTTAGTTCTGTGCTCGCCTCAGTCACCTGCTGCACAACAGTTGGTTCCTCCTGTGGCTCATGTAGAACTTCAGCACTGCACTCTCTTCTCCTCTTGCACCTCAGACCACGACTCAGCAAGCAGGTAACAGGCATCTTTTATCGTTGACTTTTTTATTGCTTCTGTGAGGGACAGTCGATCATTTTCTTCTGCTAGAACTGTGGACAGAAGGTATGACCTCTTCACTGTGGCTAACATACCTTGGTCCATTGGTTGAAGCTTTGATGTGATGTTTGGAGGTAGAAATATGCAGCGCACGCCACCATCTGCTGAAATAAGCTGCTCAGGATCAGGATGAGCTCCAGCATTGTCTAGTAAAAGGATCGCTCACGGTGGGAGGTGTAAGGATCTTAAATGCACTCTGACAGACGGCACAAAGTCGCTGTGAAACCACTGCTTAAAGATTGTGGCATCCATCCATCCAGGCATTACTCTGGGCGGTGTAAGTGACAGGCAGTGTCTGCATGTTCACATGCTTGAAGCATTGAGGTCTCAGTGACTTGCAAATTACCAACAGTTTTAGTCGATGATACCCTGAAGCATTTGCACAACCCAGGACTGTCAGTCTCTCTTTGTTTTTTTTTAACAAAATTTCTGAGACCAACTAGCAAGGGTCTTCTTAGGTAACATCTTCCAGTATGTGCCGGTTTCATCAGCATTATAAATTTGTGCCTCTGAGAGTCCCTCTGCTGTCATAATTTCACTTAACTTTTGGCGAAAAGGAGCAATATTTGCACTGGCAGTAGATAAAAGTTCGCCAACGACAGTAAGCTGCCGTATGCCATGTCGTTGTTTAAAATGGCTAAGCCATACTTCACTCGCACCAAACGATTCATCCATTCCATTAGTGTTGCGATGAAATGAAATGGCTTTTTGCTTTAAAATTGGACCTGATATGGGTGTTCCTTTGACGCGATTCTGGACAAACCACGGGTACAATGCTTTGTCAAGCACTTCATCCCTGCTACCCTTCATTGATTTGCGGCTGCTAGGTCCCTTTGGGTAGTCCATAGTGGAGGCGTACTCCCTTATTTTTTCTTTGGCAGCTCGGCTATCATACATGATAGAATTACCAATTCCAAACCAAGCAGCAACATCTACATGCGGTCTCCATTCTCCAAGCATTGCAGGATGCAGAGTTTTGCTTGCATGTCCAGAACACAGCATTTTCGTTTGGAACCCATACTTTCAGCAACACGCTCTGTCAGCCTGCCTGTTCAGTTACAGATAAACAGGGTTAACAGCTTTAACCTGTTTCTGTCAGCATGATTACTAGCCGCTAATTGAACTGCTTTCTTTAATGAGCTACATTCGCGGTTTAACAGCATAGCCGCTAATTGAACCACTTTCATTAATGAACTACTGTAGAACACAAAATATTAGCTTTTAAAAAAATGTTGCTATATTTGCGTTGTGTAATAAAGCGCTAAATTAAAACAATAGCAAAATAAATTTAAAGCCATCTTTATTAGACGCAAACTAAAAGAGAATGCCAGAGTTAGTGGGGAAAAAAAAGGGAGTCCTCTTTTCAAAAACGTATTTTGCTGAGACATCTGCGATGGATGTTGGGGGATGGGGGTGTCATTCCGTTTCAGTCTCACACAGACTCAGTTTCACATTCAATGCGGATAACCTGCAAAAAAAAAACTAACATCAGGGCTATAACTTCAACAACTGGTACAGTAAGAATACTGAATGAAAATGTTGTTTGCTTACCACATTCAGGCATGTGTTGTGAGCCTCAACAATGCCCGCTTGCAGAAATCCACGGATACAGTCCTCACTTCTGTCTTTTAGGCATGAACAAGCCATTTAGCATGTTTAGATTTAATTGATGACATTTTTAGATCAACTGTAATGTCCTCAGACTGTGAACCAGTGTTCAGTTGTTCAGTTATAAGCGCCGCGTACCATTCTGTGAAAGCCTCCTTTAGGTAATCCTTAAGGAGTTTGTTTATGGCAACATCTGGTGGCTGCAAGAGGTCGGTGCAAGATGCGGGGACAAATATTGGTATTATTTGCTTGCATTCTAGCTTTTCAAGAACCTCTTTTGTGGTATGGGCACGATACAAATCCATAATTAGAATGGAACGCTGTTCTTTGGGAAGTCCATTTTTCTCGCAAACATTTCTGATGTGTGGTGTCAAAATGTTTTCAATGTACAAAAGAGTGGATTCTGTGTTTGCCCAGTGATTTTCTGTGAATGCTATACTCCATTCAGGTGGGAAGTTATAATTAGACAGTCACCCTTTGGTCTTTCCCTGGTAAATTACCTGAGGTGGTAGAAAGACGCCACCAAGAGTGCATTCCATCACCAGTGAAATTTGTCTCTTATTGCCCAAACTGGTTACATCGACCTGCCTTGCTCCGCACTCTGCCATGGTCCACTGGCTGCAGGGCACTAGGTGCGCTCCAGTCTCGTCTATTTAATTACAAGGTCTGGTGGCACTAACTCCTGTCCTGCTGCCTTGCTGATGCGGGCGAGAAAGTTTGTTTTCAGCTCGCCAAAATCACTCGGGGTCTTGCGACCTACCTTAGTGCCTTTTTGATTCACATATCCCATTCTGTTAAGAAATTGCCAGGCCCAGTGCCTAGTGATTATTATCGACCCTCCAAATTCAGTCAGCATTTTATGATCTTTTACTTTTACAACCCCAATCGCTACAGCAGCAACTACCCTCGCATTTATAACAGCACCCTAATTTCGGAGACTACGGATAATTTTTTGCATGTCAGTCTCTACATCTTCTAACAAGAGGGTTGGTCGGCCACGGGGTTTGGTGGGCAATGAAGGCACAATCAAAGACGGGTCACTCACATCTTTTATCAATGTAGTCTTTTTTGAAATTCCATATTGTACCTTCATTAATGCTTTGTCCATGTTTTGATTTAAAAAAGCGGACAGCATTCATTACACCGCTGGTTGCGGCGTATTTCCCCAACTCAAATCGAATCGCAGGACTGTAGTGTGAGTAATCTGTTCTCCGTCATTTAGTAGGGGGGGAAGCTCTCTGCAGCTCACTGACCACACTGTCCGCAGTTCTGATGTTAACTCCGGCGCACTTAGAAAGAACAGCTGGTGTGATATCCTCCGTGATCGACATGTTTCTTTTAACTCCCTTCCTCTGCAACCACTGAACCAGAGACATTTTTGGTGGATGAATAACACTGCAACACAATAAAGGCAAGCAGGTTTGCTCGCTCACATACAACCGGCTATTAAAAGAGCTGCTAATGGCGATAATTAGAGTGCTAGTTGGAGCACTCCAGTGATCCGGTAAATCTGCTATACCTTGCAGTTTGTTTTAATTTCGTTAAACCTCGTGATGTAATTATTACATCAGCTAAAGAGTGTTAGTAACGCAAACAATTTGTAGCGCTAATGAGTTAACAATGCTCAGACCGCTAAATATAAGCAACGTGGCACTTTTGTATTCTACAGTACTTTTGCGGTTTAACAGCATAGCACAGACAACTTTAAAACGTGGGACAAGGGATGATTTCGGATAATCGGGGTTATACTGTATACCCCAGGACTTCCTTGTAAATGAGGTGCTTTTAGCTCAGTGGAATTTTTATGTTAAGACAAATATGCAAGCTGTCACAGTGGTGTGGAGGGCTGAGACACTGGCTGCCACACCACCCATCACACTGGTGACCCGGGTTCAGGAACAGACCAGGGTTGCTTGGGAGTTGGGGGAAAGGAGGATCACGCGGCCATTGACAGTTACTCCTTCTTGGAGGGGGGACAGCACTAACTTCAGCTTGCCAGTCACCCCGTAGAGGCTGGGTGATGCAGCAACAGTGGCTGCTTCTCAGAGGGCCAGGCGTAGGTGCAGCACATATGGCATCTTCACGCCATACATCCATGCCATTGCACTTATTGCTGATCTCAGGGATAGGGAGAAAATCACAGACCCCCCCCCCCGAGTTGCAGGATGATGGCCGACGACCCTGCAGGCTCCACTCCACCACCTGTGGCACCCACTCACCCATAGTGGTTCATAGGTTCATAGGTAGATTCAGGTCCATAAGCTACAGGAGCCATGTAAAGGACCTGCCACTAATCTAGTGGACATAGCTCCATTTTTTTTTCCTCCCAGATACCTATCCAGTAAGTGTTTAAAACTGGCCAAGCTACTAGCTTCCACCACCTGACTAGGGAGTCCATTCCTAACATTCACCACCCTCTGGTTGAACCACTTCCCTCTTCGACTCGTTCTATATCTTTCACCTTTATCATGGACCCTAGTACCCATCCTCACATGCTCCTTCCAGTTTAGTCCTGCTGCCTCACATAGCATATCATCACTTAGTGATTTATATACATAACATAAATCTCCCCTTATCCTTCTATATGTTATTGAAAATAGTCCCAAATGCATCAGTCTGGAACCATATTCTAATTCAGCCACTGCACCAACTTTCTTGGTGAGCCTCCTCTGGATCCGTTCTGCCCTTTTACTTCCCATAACACTCCGTACTGAACAAAAGGGGGCCCTACATTCCAGAATGGTTCTCACCAGGGATCTGTACAGGGGCACAAGGACCTCTTCCTTCCTACTTCTGATGTTCCGTAACAAGTTACCTATAATCCTGTTGGCTTGACTAATGCATAGATACATAGATACATAGACAGTGTCGGCAGATAAGGGCCTATGGCCCACCATCTGCCCATTTGAGCTTGTAAGTTCAGTTTGTTTTCCTAGAAGGCTGTTGCCCTTACCACTGACCTCTAGAATTCCTTTATGTCTATCCCATGCATTCTTAAATCCCGTGATTGTTTCAGCCCCCACCACTTTCTGGCAGGGTGTTCCACTTGTCCACCACCCGCTCTGGTGAAGAAATTCTTTCTCATGTTTCCTCTGAATCGTCCTCCCTCCAACTTCATCCCATGCCCTCTAGTCCTGGAACATCTTTTCGCTTAAAATAGTGTTTTCCTGCACCCTGTTCCTCCCTGTAAGATACTTGCATGTCTCTATCATATCCCTCTCCCTCCTCTCCTCCAGGGAGTACATGTTCAGTTCCTTCAACCTGTCCTCATAGGACTTGTGATGCAATCCATGCACCATCTTTGTTGCCCTCCTCTGAACCTTCTCTACCCTGTCTATGTCCTTACGTAGGTATGGTCTCCAGAACTGTACACTGTACTCCAGGTGGGGCCTCACTAGTGTTTTGCATAGCGGAATTATGACCTCCCTTTTCCTGCTGGTGATGCCCCTGCCTATACATCCCAGCATCCTATTTGCTTTACAATGCAAGCACTATTAAGCTTATCAAAACCCAATTTGTCAGTAACAACTACCCCCAGATCTTTCTCACTATCCGTGGCCATAATTATCTGTGATTTTAACTTATATTGCACTCTGCCATTGTTCTGCCCAAAATGCATGACCTTGCATTTCATGATGTTAAACTCCAGTATATTTTTTTCGGCCCAGCTCTCCAAATGGGTTATTTGCTCCTGAAATGTTGGTAAATAAGTAACCACAGTAAGGCCCGAGATGGTGGGTGATGAGGCTGGGGGGCGCCATCAGAAGGAGGCTGCTCTGGTGACAAGGGGAGTAACAAAGGATGGAAAACAAATAACAAAAAAAGCATGCAGACACAATGGCTGGACCCTGACTACAATGGGAAGCTCAGAGCAATACTCTGTCTAAAAATATAGGGGCCAAAATTGGGTCCTATTATCATCACATCATGGCCTGTCCCTAGAACCCTGAAAGATACTTGTCAATGCCATGGTTTTTTCACAGATTTCTTATCTTATTTCATATATGTGTTCCTTTTGGTCCTGCACAAGCTGGGTATACTGTACAACCATCTGGCATGTTTAATGCTGAATAATCCATGGAATACCTGTCACTGTACCCTGTAACCTGTATTAAATGCTCAGTTGGCCCTCTCTGACTGACAGATGTAACCTGAGCACCGTCCACCTCATGTGCAAAGGCGCCCGCCTCCAAAAGTACTGCAGTATATCACTGAACGACACTTAAATCAGGATTAAGGTCCTCAAATCCCTGCAATTTTTCACTTTTGCTGTCAAAAGCAAGGTGGGTAGCAGTGCCTTTTTACATGCAGGACTCTTAGTTTGGAACACTTGCTAGGGCACTTTGGCCTGTCACTTCTGTTTGTATGCTGTATTTGTACCATATCTGTATCTGTTCTTACCGCACAGTCATCATAATAGTCACCCTGCCTTGTTAGTTCTATCCTAACAGTTAAAATGTAACCCTGGCAACTGTTCTGTGACTGTGCACCACAGGAAGTCATTGAAAATGAACCTCAGCACAAATGGCTCTATCGTAAACATATTTTCTACTAGTGCTGTGGGACAATTGAGCCGTATGGCCTGGGGTTCTTTCTGGAAAGTGAGGAACCCCCCCCCCAACACACACACACACACACTGTGCAGCAGTTGAGACGGATGGACATGGGGGAACGGAAGCTAGAAGGGTAAAATGACAGACACCCTTTCTAATATATGGCAAGAGTTATTGATACGAGGGTTCTTTGTGGTAAACGAGGGACATTCCCCTTAATGAAGGGCAGTTGAGAGGGATATTGTAGCTGTTGCCATGATCACAGAGGACAGTGCTGCACAATGTCATCTGGTTTACACTGTTCTTTTACAGTCAATTTTTTTTTTTTTTTTTTATGAAATCAGAATACACTGAAGGGGATAAGAATCCCATTGAACCCGATGGTATTGTGGGTGGGCAGCCTTTTGGAGCACTTGAACTCTGGTTGCCATGACAGCATGATGCAGCTCTTGGGTGTCACCCATCTTTGCTGCAGTTTTGAAACATAGTGTAAGGTGTTGATCTTAGTCAGCCTGTTCATTGTTCTTTCTTTTGAGGGGCTCATACTACATAGGTGTAGAGTTTGGGGGGGCTTCCATGCTCGAGCCTCCCTCCCCCTGAACAGGGTAGTCTAAAAATAGGTTCACTGTTTAGGCCAGTAGTTTTGAGCCTGAGAGCCCCCCTCCCCCGGGAAAACCTAAACTCTACACCCATGTCATACTATGATGGGTGAAATGTTAAGAAACACTAGCTCAAGCATCATTATGGATTGAAGGAAAGAGTGGAACGGGGGATTAAACATGGTTGCAGGAGAAAGAAGGAATTTCGTTTTATATAGTGCCCTTTCTTACCAACTGTGCCTCAAAGCACCGTACAATCCAGGCGAGGAAGCGAAGATAATGGACCTTTGTCACACCGTGCCATTTATGCCAAAAACCTGGATGTAGAAAATAGACACTGCAGATGATGGCTATGACTCCATAGACTTGCAGTAAAACAGCTCACAGATTCGAAACCTTCCAGTGGCAAAGCTGGATACAGTATTAGAAAATCCATTCATCAGCTCTGTATAGTAGATGAACAGAATTTCTACAAGCCACTGGTGCTGTCATGCTGTATAAATGTTTCCTAGTTTCATGCGTGAGATTCAAAGGTACTCTTCCCCTCTGCCTATCTGTAGCATTGCTGCCAGTATAGAAGTGAGGAGCAGAGGGTCCCTAGATAGTTCAGACCCCACACAGCCCCTAAAGAGTGGTACAAGACCTTGACTGGAAATAGGGAGAGGGGTCAGCGCCTTTTAATCCTACGTGTGGGGCTAGGAAGCATTCCTGTGGCATGACAGCACCAGTAGAAAACTGGTTTGTCTACAAAGTGGACAAGCCGATTTTCTAATATTATATCAGGCTTTACTATAGGAGGGGGGGATAGATATGGTGATCTGTTTTACTGAAGGCTAATAGGTCACTGCTACCATCTTGTTTTTTGTTTTTTCATTCCAAGTCCCCTTTGTGACACAAGATTGCAACAGTGCAGCTAAGGTCTGTGTTGCTGCCGTCAGGTGTGCAGGGAGATTCAAATAGTACAAAGACAGATTAGAGTAAAATTACAGAGAGGTTAAGCACAAGGAGGTGAATTGACTTGCTCAGGGTCACAGAATGAGTAGGTGGCAGTGGTGGGATTTTAAACTGGGTGTCAGAGTTCACTATTCTGCAGCAGAGCCTCTCCTAAGTGCCTTGTTGAAAGTCACATGATGCCCACCTCTTCTGCCCTGAGTTTGTGATGAGGCTTTAACCACCAGCACGTCAGTGAGCTCTGCCATTAGGCCACCTTGCTGGAAGCAACAGGAAGAGTTGCTCTTCAAGAAACCATTTTCTTTTCTTTTTTTTTTTTCTGGACCCCTGACTCCTGCCAGATCCCAAGGTACTTTCATCCGTTGGTACCATTACCTCACCAGGATGCCACCTCCTTCACTGAGCCTTGGATTGCCCCCTGGATGGGAGTGTAGAGGGATATACCCCTGAGCACAGTGATGCTTTGTCAGTAGGCATGATACTGGCAAGCAGGACCCAGCTCTGGATGTACCGGGGTCCTTCCTCTATGGGGAGGCCAGGACTCTTTCCATGGTTTTCTCCCCACCTACTTGGATGTCAAGGGGCTGTGAACACACTGAGCATACCACCGTCCCAACATCAGCAGAGTCCTGCCCTCCCCTCAGTCCTCCAGCCACACTGCCACTTAAAGTAGGTAGGGAAAATGGTCAGACTAGGTGGACCAAGTGGCCCTTATCTGCCATCAAATTCTGTGTTTCTAAGTATTATGGCAGAGGATGGAACCCTCCCACCAACGTCCTGTGGGACGCTTATCCCTTCCCCCCGGCTAGCCCCCAGTGACTCTGGCTTATTCCCAGAACTGGGTTGCCAGCATCACGAGCCATAGCACTACTGCTGCATCGACAGGCCAACTTGAGAAACCATTTTACATAAGCTTGCCTGATGGGACAGACTGCAGATTTCTGCACCACCATGTGGGAGCAAGACTCAGGTTCAAGGCCAACCTTACACTGCGGCTCTCAGCTGAGGCATTTATGGAGGTGAGTCGCTCGCACATTGTGGAACTAGACAGGAACACTCCCCCCGCCCTACGCTGGAGGGGAGCACCGGCACTGATACTGGAGGAAGAGGGAATTTGAAGGAGAGAATAGTACTTGTTTTTCATATCTTGGTATGCTGGCTCTAGACTGTGCATTCAGAGTAATTAAAAGATGTGGAGAGAAGGCCGACCCGGTGGCACTGAGGGTTGAGATGCTGGAAGTCACACCTTGCTGTACGCCAGCGACCTGGTTTGGGAGCGAGCTTGGACTGCCAGGGGTTGGCCGGGGGGGAAGGGTTGCGGAGCTGGATCAAGCGGCCACAGGGCAGCTCTCCTGTCTGGGGAGGGACGCGTAGGTTCCCCGGCTCTTAGGTGCCTCCCAGTGGAGGCCAAGTTGCAGCGCCATGGCACAGGAGCCCGGGCACTAGGCCACGAGTGGGAGGAGAGGATCATTACTGAGGCCATGGAGTGCATGTGCGCCTCTACATGCATGCGCGACCTCGATTCGGGGTGCCAGGACAGCGGGGAGTAAACAAGAAAACTAATGTCGCCCCTGTTGCCAAGTAAGACTGAGGTGGTAATGGTGGAGTAAAAAGCTATATAGAAAAAAGGAAAGATGTGGAGACATGGGGTTGGGCACATAGGCCAGATCTCCCTGGCAGTTTCTTCCAGTGTCGTTTTTGTAAGAAGCAGCCTCACAGATTGCACTGATGGATGTTTTCAACTGAAGAGAACTTGTGATATATCTCATGGCAGAGTCTGCAAGCGTCTGGGTCCCTACATTTGAACCTTTTCTTTTAAGAGGGAGTGTAGGGGGTAATTAATCTCTTCAGGTTCACAGATAAATTCATTGCCGGTTCTGAGCTACAGGCTTACCCACAGATATTGGTCCTTTGTGGTAAACACTACCAAAATTCAGTCTGGTGACTAAAAAACAGTATCTTATTTGCCCGAGGTTACTAATCGAAAAATAAACTGGTTGCCAGATTTTATTTAGTTTGGATCCACTGGCTACCTACAGAAGGAATAAGCTGAAATCTTTCTAATTGGCAGTTGTTTATTATATTGCTATTTTAAAAAATGATATTCATACTCCAGCCCTAAATGATTCATATATAACTGTACCTAAATAAAAAAACAATGCAAAAAAAAAACTGTGTTTTGCATTGTTTTGTTTTTATGAGCAGGATTCTGTTCCAGTTCTATTCATGGAACTAGATATCTGCAGTTTTAACTATGTCACGGTTTTTGTACAGAACTTGAGCAGGGTTCTTACAGGTCAAGAGCTCATTCTTAGCATTTTGTACACAAATTGTGACACAATAAGAACTCCAAATTACTGGTCCACGAAGAGAACTGTGCAGATGTTGTCCATAAAAAGGAAACAGTTCAACACACAGTTCACATCAGTGTTAATTCAGGTGCAGATAACTATGAATACTCTGGTGGTATGAATTTCATTTCTGTAGATGGGGACATCACTAACTGCTGCCAGTTAGTACACATTTCCTGTCCCCTTTAAGAGTCCTTACGAAAACTTGGAAGCTTGGTTGCCCAGTATTCAAAGTGGTAGCCCTCAGCTTGAATCCAGACTTAATTATATATTTTTCCCCACATGGAGACGGGGAGAGTGGGTGGACAGGTGTATATGGGTGGTAGGAGGAAGGTTAGTTTGCTTTGTCTTAGAGCTCAGTCCTGAATTAAATACCCCACTTTATGAGCATTCAGAACATCTTGTAACTGCTATTGAACCCCCCAATTTCCTGGTTGCTTTATTACGAAGCACTCAGAGCTCTGTGAAATGGTGCATTTACGTAGCCCTCCTGCTCCCTGCCTGACTGGCAGATGCAGTGTCTCTAGGAGACGTGTCTTTGCTGAGCAGTCCTGGGAGCCGAGGGAGCTGTTTGCAGCAGCTGGAGTCCGCCCCTTCGGCTAGAGGAGGCTGGACGGTAAGAGCAGCTTTTTGTTTCTAAATAATTCTGTGATGACAGGTTTTCAAAATAATTGGCATAATGCACATATAGAGCAGTGTCATTAGAAGCAGGTTGAGCTGTGGAAATATTGTGGAGTGCTTCCTCCTCTCCCCTTCACCGAACCCGCCTCGAGATGCAGCGCTGCTCCTCACGTCATTCTCCTGTCTCTAAGAAACAATGTAGGGATATTTTCTTTTTAAAAGGGTGATATTTGCATAATAAGCTCAACCACATCTTTGGTATGGTGTCATACAAGTAATAGTGTTATTGCTTTTGTGATTGAAGAATGTCTGTAGGATGGTAGTTGTCTGCTCCCGTCCCGACAGGGACCACTTGAAATGCAGCTCTGTTGCTCAGTGTGCTGTGAATATCCTAAATCAAACAGATTGAATTTTTGGAGCTAATGACTCCTGAAAAGAACAGCATGCCATACTGCAAGTACATTTTAACCCTGATGTCAGCTATACTAGCATTTAACCAAAAGGGGCATGGTAGGATGGTTGAGGTGTGTATATGTACCCGCATCTGCACTATTCAAATGCGCTTGCTTGTGTGTGTGTGTGTGTGTCCGCATGTGAATGCACACATGTGTATGTGTCCACGTATGTGTGTGTGCTTTTATCTATTACGTGTATGAGTAAGTGTTTGTGCAACTACATTTTGTGTGTGTCATCATCATCATCATAATCATTTGTATTTGTATTGTGTCATCCTTGGCAAGCCCACTTGGAGCACATCACAGAGAAAATACATACATAAAGAAAATATGTGTGAGTGTGTATGTGTGTCAATGTTGATGCATGTCTCTGTGCGTGTATGGTATGTATGTTGGTACCTCTGGTCCATGCATCTGCAAGCATGTCTTTCATTGTGTGGGTTTGTATGGGTGATAGATTGACAAACTGATTGTTTTAAGAGGGGCCAGAGCTGGTGGAAGAGGGCAGAGCATTCTTTCTAGCAGCCACATCATTGTGCATGTCTCGTCCTCATCTCTACCTCTCCTCACCCTGTTTCTGTAATGATATTGCCATCTCTCCCTGCATATGGCTGTATGCATGTCACTAGTGTCCAGCGGCAGATTATTTTGCTATCACCTTATCTCGGGTACTACTTTTCAGACACCCCTATCCCCCTTAAACCTGTGTACCCCATGTATGGTGTGCATTCGGAGTATAAAGATCCAAAATCCAAGTGGACGTTTCTTTCTTCTTTTTTTTTTTCTGATTTCCTGTTTTTGCCCTTTTTGCTGGCTGCAACAGCCCTGTCCCCCACCTCCTGAGCTTACTCCTCAACTCTGTCCCCCATAGCTTATCCCCCCACGGCATGGCCATCAGGTTCCCCAGGACCTGCAAGCTGCCAGCTTTATCCTGCATTGGTTGGATTCTTTTTCCCAGTTTTCTTCCCAACCCCCACGGATGGTAGCAGTGAAGGTATGCATTCATGCACACACAAGCATAATGTGCGGCACCAGCCGACATCCATCCTCCCAAGCAGTGCCACATGTGGCTCCACCTGTGGGGCACCCAGATGGTGCTCACATTGTGGCATTTACTACCACCTCTCCCTGGAGGATGTAGTGAGTGACCTCTGTGATGCTTAGTCCTTCTGCCCCCTGCATATCCCATGCATTTTGTGCTTGTTCACAAACTTGAGTTGCATGTGGTAGCTGTATTGTGCCGATGGGCTGGCTCAGGTGGGCATTGCTAACTACTTCTTGTTAGTCATTTCTGGAGGCAATTTTATTTGGTCTTAGTCCTTTTTTCCTTGGGTTGCATCCTGAGCTGCAGTAGCATAAACTAGCTTCCCCCACAGGGTGTAGGCAGTGGTGGAGCAGGATTTTTAAGGGAGGTAGCAGTTTTCTCCAGAATCTTTTTTAAAACTTACATCAGGCTAAAAAAGTTGTTGTTTCACTACTTAGCTGGGCTGACTTTTGAGTTTCGTTTATCCCATCGAACATTCAGGATGTTGGGTGCAGGGGAGCGGTGCATTGGGTGGGGTCTGAGAAGGGTGTAGGATGTTGTGCAGCAGCGTATAAATTGAGGGACACATGGTCCATCTTTTGTGGGCGGACGGTGAAGGGCAGAGCCTGATGTAATTACAGCAATGTTCAGTTTTAATTGTCATTGTGACTTAGTGGTTAGCTTGCTCACCTGTGGGCCAGACAATTGTAGATTCATGTCGGACAGTGGGACTTTTGGTTCATACCCAGTACTGAATGTTGGTGTTGATGGTGTGAGGGATAGTTAAGCAATAAGGCACAACAAGGTGTGTGTTACCATGTAATAACGTCACTCCTGGGGTGGGTTGACGCACGAGGCGAAGCAGAGTGCTTCCACCACCCAGGAGTGGCTGACCAACCTAACTACCTTGGAGTGCTATTGCAGTGATATACAATGGCTCGATGTTATACAAAACAAAAATAAAAATGTTTTTAGTAGATTTTTAGTGAAGCAGTATATCTTTGTTTCTGAAAAAAAAAAAAAAAAAAAAGGCTCAGGCTTCATAAAATCAGCACAGTGATGTTATTGTGTAATATCATCACTGTCTCAGGCACACACTGACCAATCAGAGTCCAGGAAATTTTCTTGCCATTGTATAATTATCGTTAAAGTGTCATTAGAGCATGTTGTGCTATCATACAGAAAACTTGTGTTTGCAGCATGGTCCTGACTCCCAGCTCCAGCCTTGAAGAGTCTCAGGAGCTCTGCAGAGGCAACATTCATGGAGTTGAGGAGGATTTTGCTTGCTCTGCTGCAACAGCATTTTCCTGGTCAGTTGATGGGGGTGGTCTGATGCCACAGGGCAGGCCCTTCTCTGGCAAGAATCCTGTAGTATGACAGATCAGTTGAGGAGGGAAGGGTTAGCAATAAGGCCAGAAAAGTGCCTGCTGTGGGATGACTCCCTGGTACTTGTTGATCAGGTGCTGGATCTGACTGTGCATGCAAACTCAGTAGGACTATTGTTGGAGCTGGGAAGATGCCAGAAGATGTCCTGATGGGCAGGGATTGGAAATGGCTGGCCTGCGCAGTAGCATAAAAAATATTAAATTACAAAAATAGGCGTCGCTTGGGACAGTGCAGGGCAGACCTTTTAAGTGTCTTTTGCATCCCAGCTAAACAGGTAGCAGCCTAATTATAATTATCAAATAGCTTATTTGCATACTGCAGTTTGATTGGCCTATGAGGATTAGAAACCGTTAGTAAATCTCAGCATGACATATGGTCTGGAATCTTGCATACATGTTAGTTGTGCCACTGCAATCGTGGGCTGAAAACACTGGCTTGGCACACATACAGCCAAGATGGCAGCAGCAGCTCCATTGGATTACATGTAAAATCCAGCGTCTTGTCAGCTTCTGACTGCAGAGTGATGCAAAATTAGAAAGTAGGCCTATCTGCTATAGGCCATAATGTAAAATACCTAATGATAAGTTGCCTGATCAGGGGTTAGAAAGCAAAGCCCACTTCCACTATCTGTTGCATTGAGATCAATGATGCTAATAGTAAAAGGGGACAGTGCCTTCTAACTCTGATCGAGCTAGTAAAATGCTAGAAGCTGGTAGCAGCAGAGTGTAAGGATATCGTATAAATTTTCAGGTTACCCCAAGAAAACAGCAGAGACTGTCAACCCAAGCTTAGGCCAGCCAGATCATCCATGGCAGCTGTTCTCCAGAACTGAAGAGGGCTTCCTCAGATGGAATAAGTTTATTTATTTTATTTACTGAAAAGTTTCACCAGGAAAGGCACACTGAGCAATATAAAATTGCTCGTCTCACGGAACATCCTGGGGGAAGGGGAACATGGGAGTACAGTAATCAAAAGCACATTTCCATGCAGTATCATACAAAAGTATATATACAAATAATCAACAACACATTTCCAAAGTGATAGAAAACAGAGAAGCAACAGAGTGAACAAACAATACATCAGTTAGTAGCATTAGATAATCATTGGGATTTGATGTGAGAGGAGCAAATTAACAGCGCTACAGACTTAATACATACAATGCGGACAAGAAGTCTGCATTTTATGTATTAAGAAGCTGGCTCTCATCAGATATAAATCCTTTGTGCAGAATGGCGCATGTGTCACTTTCAGGGAATTCCAGGACAAATTTGTCCTCCCAAGGCAAGACTTTTTCAGGTTTCTGGAAGTTAGGCACTACCCTCATGTCTAGGGGACTGATCTTCAGGGTGGACAGAGAGCTTAGTTGCCTGAAGGACTTCTTATATTGGGCAACCATGCTTCAAGGAAGAGGTGGAACTGTCCCCAGAGTACACAAGACCCTACAGGGGAATGAGCATTCTGAAATAGAGAAGATGTACACCCCGTGGGAGAGTGAAGTGGGCATAGTTTTAACAGAAGATGAATGGAAGTGGGTGTGGGAAAGAGGGATGGAGGGTGATGATATCACCGGGTTGGCATGAGTACAGATGGAGCTGTATAGTCAGATTTTTCCATGTCCCTTCCATAACCCAGCACTGCGGTGGTGAGGGTTCAGATTTATGTTGGAGGGGATGCAGAGACCCGAGTACCCACTACCATATATTTTGGGGCAGGTCTGGGGATCCAGTCTTACATGGAAACATACAATTTGCCAGCAGGTAAGGACTGAATGGCCTACCTAGTCTGCCCATTCCTACAGTATTACCACAGATTATACTTGATCTCCGGCCCATTCACTCCACCTTTCCTTTCTCTAAGATTCCCTTATGCCTATCCCATGCATTCTTGAAACCCAGCTCTATCCTCCACCACCTCCGCTGGAAGATTGTTCACGGAATCCATCACTCTTTCTGTGAAGAAGTACTTCCTCACATCTCTCCTGAATGTACCTCCCCCACAAGCTTCTTATTGTACCCGCTTGTCCTTGAACCTTACTGGAGGCAGAGCCACTGTACACTGATGGAAATATGGAACAACCAGGTCCCATATGCCTTCAAGAATCTAGTATAAGCTACTAAAACTAGGGAGGTGAGCAATCTCAAGCAACAGAGCCAACTCAGGATATTATGCGTAGCTACAATCAAAGGTATCAGCATTAATTGGTTATAATACAAGCCACCGCTCTGACGGTTGACTCCTGGATAAAAAGAATCATTGCAGTAAGTTGAATGGAGCACACTGTATTGCTGCAACACTTAGGCTCACAGTCCAGAAGCATATGGAGCTGTGGTCCAAATGGGAATCCTGACCAGACAGGTCCCCCAGGTCATAGCAGATGTGGCCAGACAGGCTGAAGGGTAATAAATGGTGTCCATATTCCTTGGTGTGAAACAGGGTGGCTTTCTCATTGCTCCTGAATGAGGCCTAGTGAGATTTCCTTCCACTAGGGGCTCTGCTAATGGGGGGAATGTGGTTTGGATTCCTTGAGGGGACCAGTCCTGGACAAGAGTCAGGGTCACGTCCCTCTTCCTGCAATTAACATATCACAAGATAGCAATGACCATGATGCAGTAATGTTGTATATTTCTTGGTGGCTGTTGGATTTCATGTTCTCCTGTTGAGCTGATAATACAATCCTTAAGCTACCTGGAAGTGTCTGTAACGTGAAGAGGAAATAATGTAGATGGTACAAGTGCAGTTTCGTTTCCATAACAACTGAGGTCATATGAGCTGAGGAAGAACTCCGTACCCTCTCCACAGCTGTGATAAATGCTTATATTGTAAAGAAGTTTCTCAGTGGAGACAGTGCAGCGCAGAGTAACAAAAATGATTCAGGGCCAGCAGGGCAGATCCAATGAGGCACGCCTCAAGTCACTAAAAATGTACTCACTGGAAACCAGAAGGGAGAGGGGAGATATGATAAAGACCTTCGAGTTCCTTAAAGGAATTAACAAAGTGAACTGCGGGGAACTGTTTAGCCAGAAAATCATTTCATGGTCTCGTGGACATGAATGGAAATTAACAGGAGGTAGGTTCACGAGAGATGTGAGCAAGTACTACTTTACGGAAAGGGTGGTAGAACCTTGGAACAGTCTGTCGACTGAAGTGGTGGGTGCAAAAACAGTCAGGGGATTCAAGCAGGGCTGGGACATAATGAAAGGAATAGTGGTTACCGGGGCGACAGGACCAAGGAGGAGAATAGAGAGAGGACGGGGAAGGTTAGTACCCTGGAGGAACAGTAGGTTCCCGGGATTATAGGTAACTTGGGCAGACTGGTTGGACCTCTGGTCTTTTTATGCCGTCATTGTCTATGTTGCTGTGTTTCTAATAAAGCTGAGTTTAGAAAAAGGGAACAACATTTTTTGGCAGAAAAGGACTGTTTGACCCACCCAGTCTGCCCAGATGTTCCCTGCCTGATCTGTCTCCATAAACCCTAACTGGTGTCTGGCAACTCTCCCTCCTCTATGCCTGTTTTCTAATACACCCCATGTCTGTCCCACACATGCTTTAAATCCCCCACTGTTTTTGCCTTCACCACTTCAGCTGGCAGTCTTTTCCAGGCACCTACCACCCATTCAGTGAATAAATATTTCCTCACAGTGCTCTTAACCCCCCTTCCCAGCTTCATTGCATGTGCCTTGCTCCTGGTATTCCTTCTCATTTGAAATGGACTTCCTGCACACTGTTCAGCCCCGTGAAGTATTTGTAGGTCTCTATCATATCACCTCTCATGCGCCTCTCTTCCAGGGTATACAAGTTGAGATCCCTGAGATCTTCATCGAGGATATCTCTTGCATCAGGCCACACCTATGGAACAACAGTCACCAGGCACAAGGACCAAACGGAAATGTTTTTAGCTAGCAGTCTACAAGGGGCTGCCCATGACAGTGTCACATGCGGTGACATCCCCATATAAACGTGAGGGGCTCTGCACCCTCCTGAGTTCTTTTCCTGCCATTGACCATTGTGCATTGGACTACATGGAGAAATTGCTACTTCAGTCGACTGCCAGATTTGACCATTTTTCATTATTTTTCTTCCTTTATTTTCTTTAGTAGTTTATTCGTCATCGGCCGTTTTCCAGGACTGACAAATGCCACCTCCTCCTTGGTTATTGACCACGGCGAGGGTGGTGGTATTTTCCTGGTGAGCTTATGGCAGTTAAGCCTGCTACTACTGCCAAGTTCATCAGTCAAGCCCCCAATGATTCTCCTGACTCAGCCTTGCCCCTCTCTTCCTCTCTGTGGCAGGCAGCCTTCCGGGGGCGCGAGCATCTCTAGTGGAGCTCACCCGTGTTGCCGATCCTCTCCTCAGACTCACCTGGTCTTGCAGACAGCCTTCTACCCCTCCTACAACCCGGTTGCCTACAACCTGGCTTGTGGTGCTAACCGGGGTGGCATCATTGTCCACTGTGGGCGACACCTCCTGCCATCCAGCACCTTCTTTCACCGCAAGATGCGGCTCTGGCAGGTCTGCCCCGTAACCAGCCATTGCTTCAACTGAGGGCACCGACCGGGGCTGCGATGTTGTTCGCTTCAGCAGCAATGCCTCCTGCCAGCCAACACCCTCTCTCCCACAGGATACGGCTTTGGCAGTGCTATCCACTGGTTCTCTAATGGCCAGCGTGGGTCCGTTAATGCTGGTGCTTCTGACACCTCTGTTGCTGTTCCTGCCCCTGCTGTTTAGGCCTCTCTCCTTTATGGGGCACCAAACAGGGGGCTCTGCCAGTCCTGCTGGTGTTGGTACGTCACTATTGGGGTTTCTGCTAAAGAACCCAGGCAGCCATGTTGTCATTGGGGCTTACACCTTCTCCTTCGACATCTCAGGCCGTCATGTCAACACCAAGGCCTCACCTCACCTCCTGTCTATGCCTCTGGTCATACTGCCGATGCTGGGACACCAACCTTATCCCCTGTCGGTGCTGCATGGCTTTCTGACACCAATCACTATCGATGTCCAGGCCATCCTGTTCTCCTCCTGGGACTTTATGCAAACCTTCTCCGTGGTCCTCGATGCTGTCTATGCCCTGTTCAGAGCCAAGTGATGAGGATGACTACCATCCTGTCCTGCTGCCACATGAGGGGGAGGAAGAGGGAGCTGATCGCTCCACCAACTTTTCCTCCAGTGTTTCCTCAGGGGGTGAGGACTCCTCTACACATACCCTGAGGCCCCTCTTTCATCTCAGTGACGAGGCAGCTACAGACTGCTATGGGGTTTGATGCTGAGGAGCAGGAGGTGACCAAGATAAACCTGGCAGGGTATTTGGAGTTGCAAGATTCTCCACCTCTGATTATTCCTCCTCTGCAGGTGGCCTTTGAGGATGCCACCCTGGCTGCCTGGTATGGGCCAAACTTGATTCCTGCCATGCCCTGAAATGTAGACAGCTTGTACCAGGCTCCCCCTGGGAAATAATTTTTCGCAGGCAACCACAGGCAGAGTCAGTGGTAATAAATGCTATGCATGATTGGTCCAAGAGATCGAACCACCTCAGCTCTCTTCCCCCAGATAAGGAGTCCAGAAAGCTGGTCCTTTTGGCCAAGAGGGTCTTTGCCTCTGCCACTTGGACCATTAGGGCTCTGAATTACATTTCCCAGATAGTAAAATTTCAGAATACTCTCTGGACAAAGGCCAGAGCTGCAGCCCAGGTCCTCCAGAGGGTCCCCAGAGGTGGGAATTACTCAAGGCCCTACAGTCTGGGTCAGATGTAGGCAAGCACCTTTTGAGGTCTGCGTATGAGGCCGCTGATGCCTTTACTAGAGCAGCTGCAGTTGGCATCTACCTGAGAAGGCATCCTTGGCTCAGGGTGTCTGGGTTTGCTATTCACATAAAATAATTCATCTGGAATGCCCTCTTCAGAGGCTACAGGCTGTTTGGGGCAAATGTGCAGTACATAGTTTCTGACCTGCAGGCCTTGGGCAGGGCTCTGCGGTCTGTCCACTCTTTATGCCACACCCAGCCAAAGTGGCCAGAAGGTGCGCTTTCATCGTGCCTCCCATAGGCACAAACTGGGCACCACACTTCAGAGCAAGCACTGGGCAGCGACAGCCCTGCCTACCCCTACCTCCACCACTGGGAAGATCCCCAGAGGAGGTGGTGTGGCACCAGCCGAAGGTGCTATCTCAGCATGACTCCTTGCCAGATCCCACACCCTCTGGCACTACAGGAGGCGGTGGTAGGGGGTCGTTTCTCCTTCTACCTGGATGGGGGAAGGAGATCACCACCGATGCTTGGGTCCTGCAGCTCATAGAGCAAGGTCACACTCTAGAACTTCTGGAGTGGCCTCCAGATTTACCTCTAGTTCATTAAAGCTACATTCCAGACAACATTCCAGTGCTGCTGGGGGAAATTCGCATGTTGGTGCAGAAAAGGACCATAGAGCCAGTTCTTGAGGATCAGAGGAACCGAGGGGGGTCTATTCCCACTTCTTTCTAGTCTCTAAATCCACAGGGGATTTGCGGACCATCCAGGATCTGAGAAACTTGAATTTCTATATCCAGTACAAGAAGTATAGGAGGATGACCCTATGGTCTACTGCCACTTCTGAACCAGGGAGACTGGATATGCTTCCTTGACATGCAGGATGCATACCTACATATCAAGATGTGTGCCCCTCACGGGCAGTTCCCTCAGGTTCCAGTTCCGGGGAGGGGGAGGCACTACCAGTTCCGAGTCTTACCCTTTGGCTTGTCCTGTGCGCCACAGATCTTTACCAAATGCTTGGCAGTGGTAACAGCAGCCCTCAGAAGGGAGCGGCTATATGTCTTCCCTTACCTGTATGACTGGCTGCTCAAAGCACAGTCCAGGGAGCAACTGCTCCAGACCCTAGAGTTTACCAGGCAGTTGTTCCATGCCCTGGAAATCATGATCTATCTGCTCAAATTATTCTTGACCCCTTGTCAACACCTACAGTACATAGGGGCAGTATTGGACATGGCTCAGGTCTTTGCATTTTTTGCCACAGGATATGGCGGACTGCCTGATGACTCAGGCCCAGCTGCTCTGCAACAGCAGGTAGGTTATGGCCAGAACCTTCCTAAGGCTCTTGGGCCTCCTGGCTGCAGCCATCGTCACAGTGCCTCTAGCCGGGCTGCACATGTGGATTCCCCAGTGGACATTGAGGATCCAATGGGACCAATGCACCAATGATCTAGAACAGCAAGTTCTGCTCTCCTCTCTGTTCAAAAGGTGCTGTTATGGTGGATGGAACCCAGCAACCTGTTGAAAGGGGTTCTCTTCCTCATTTCATCCCCTCAGCAGATTCTCACCACAGACGCTTTCTGGATGGGCTGAGGGGCTCATCTGGGGCCTCTTCAAACTCAAGGGGCATGGACCAGAGTGGAGGTTGCCCTCCAAATCAATGTCTTAGAGATGAGGGCAGTTCTGTATGCTTTACTAGCCTTCCAGACCCACCTGTCCCTTGGCTGGTGCAGACGGACAACATCAGTGTAGTCCATTACATCAACAAATGGGGGGGGGGACCCATTTTTACCCTCTGTGTTGGGAAGCGATGAGGGTCTGGTATTGGGCTCTAGAACATGGTCAAACTGTTGGCCGTCTGTGTTCCAGGTGTCCACAGCATCCTGGTGGAAAGGGTAAGTTGGTCGCAGTGTCGGATGCATGAGAGGGAGCTGCCAACCTTGGTTGTAGAAGATCTGCTCGACAGGTGGGGTTGTCAAGAGTTGGACCTTTTTGCGTCCCCACTCAAACAAAACTACCGCATTTCTGCTCGCTCGCTCCAGGGCCTGGAGTTTTCTGGCAAGACACATTGTCCCTCTCTTGGAAATGGAGGTTCCTCTATGCCTCTTCTCCCTTCCTTCTAATCCAGAGGGTGTTAATCAAGCTCCAGATGGCAGGGGCAACTCTGATCCTCATTGCCCTCTTCTGGCCTTGTTAGATCTGGTTCCCCTTACTGCAGAAGCTGGTGGTGGAGCCTCCAGTGTCTTTGCCTCTGCTCAAAGACTTGCTGTCATAAGAGCTGGGCACCCAGGTCCATCCGGACCTCAAATCCCTATACCTCCATGCCTGGCTCCTGAAGATATAGCCATGGCAAGATCTGGGAAGTCCCAAAAAGTGACCGATGTCCTGGTGGCTGCTAGGAAGCCTTCCACCAGGGCCACTTATTCCATGAAGTGGAAGTGCTTTTCTCTTTGGATGGTTTCCCATCATTTGGACCCTTTCACTTGTCCAGTTGATCAGATTCTGGAGTACTTGTTGGCCTTCTCAGATTCTGGCATGCAGTACTCCTCCATTAAGGTGCCCCTGTCAGCCATTTCAGCCTTCCATGTGCATGTTAATGGCTGTATGGTGGCATAACTAGAGGTGTCCCTTACATTTTTGGAGGAGTTCTTCATCTGAAGCCTCCCATCTGCAATCCAGTCCCACCCTGGGATTTGAATGTTTTGTTGTAGAAACTAACTTTGGCTCCTTTTGAGCCAGCTGCGACATGCTAGCTACGCTTTCTGTCATGGAAAGCATTATTTTTAGTTGCTGTTACTTCTGCTCAAAGAATTTCCAAGCTTCAGGCTGTGATGTTTGAGCCTGCTTATTTGATTTTCCACAAAGACAGGGTGTCTTTGCATACGAATTCCAAGTTTCTCCCTAAGGTGGTGTCTGAGTTTACCCTAAGTCAAACCATCCCCTTCCTGTTTATTATCCAGAGCACGCCAATCCAGTGGAAGAATTGCTCCACACCTTAGATGTGCATAGAATCCTGCATTACTATACACACCATACGAAGAACTGTGGGAAGTTCTTGCAGCTGTTTGTTTCCTTCGTAGCTGGGAAAGAGGGTGTACCTGTTTCTAAACAGTGCCTGTCCAAATGGTTGGCTAGCTGTATTACCTTCCTGCTACAGGAAGTATGGTAAGTAACTTCCTGGTGTTGTTTGTGGTCATTCAACCAGAGGCATAACCACTGCAGTTGCTTGTTTCAGCTGCAGAGATCTGGGCTGCTGCAACTTGGAGTTCTGTCCACACTTTCACTAAACACTACAGTTTGGACATTGCCTGTAGAAGAAGGGCAGGCATCGGCCTGGCTGTGTTTCAAGGTCTCCTTTCATACACCTATAGCCTCCAGCCATCCAAACTGTCTCTGTCTGTAACTGCTTGGGACTCGTTCCATAGGTGTGGCCTGATGCAAGAGATATCCTCAATAAAGATAGTACAGTTACTTAAGAACTTACTGTAACAGTAGATTTTTGAGAGAATCTCTTGCATCAGGCCATGCTGTCCCACCCCCCATCCCCCTTGGCCTTAGGGCTTTTCTGTCTCTTTCTCCAGGATGGTTCACATTCTGTTTCACCTTTCTTTGTGACTCCCCCTCAGTTCCAAAGCAGGGGGTCCTCTCTATATGGTTCCTGGCGGGAGAACTGAGGAGGGCGTGGGACCACCCATGTTTATATGAGAGGGACGTCGTGTGCATCTGATGCCGTCATGGGAGGCCTCTTGTAGACTGCTAGCTAGAAAAGTTTCTGTCTGGTCCTAGTGTCTGGCGGCTATAGTTCCATAGGTGTGGCCTGATGCAAGAAATTCTCTTGACGATCTATTGTTATGGTAAGTCCTTATGTAACTGTATTTTTCTCCTTGTAGAACTTCTTGTATAACTTTCATTTCATTTTAGTTGGCCTCGTCAGAACTATTTCTACCCTATGTTCTCTCTAAGGTATGGCCTCACCTTACCCTAGTAGCTTGTCTGTTGTCTATATTTGATAGTGTAACCCTAGATGGCGCTATCCCAGGGGCTACTACCCCTGCCTGATTTGCCACTAACAGGTTGAGGGGCCTGGATCCAATGGCGGGTGCCTCCACCCAGAGGTCAGGGTTTGCAATAGTTAAACTAACTTGGTCACAGCCCTCTGGGACACTGCAACCCCCTTTCTTCCCACTAGTGGCCCACACAATATATCAGAATTACCTTCACAGTATACACTTACCCCCAGGTCTGGTTCGGCACTGGGACCTCCTGTGAAATGAGATACAGTGCAACAATCACAGTACAGTACTTTAACATAGACAAATACCTCAGGCAGTATAACTTTGCTGAAACAAGCAGCTCTGATTTATTTAGGGGATATAACAAGGACAGGGAAATCAGGTTATTGGCTTATCACTCTAATAATCTACCTATGGCTCTGTGCACAGGCCTATCCCTATCAGTTACTGTCCCTAGTACCCAAGCCCTAGTGGCTAGTCCAAACCGTGGCAGCTGGTAGGGGCCCTTTCACACAGAAAAGGAGAATTAAACAGTCAGCAGTACAGTAATTCCATTTGGATTTAATGTGGCAATTCAACAGGGAGCGACCCTGAATTAGTACTCACGACCTCCAAATAAGATAGGGTCCTTCAATGTCAGCAGGGCTCACTTGAGGTACACAAACCTCTTCACACATCCATATAAAGAAAGCACTATACCAGGCAGGCTGCATCTGTATCCCGATCGCAATTACTGCACAATACCGGAGAACACACAGCAGATTCAGTTCCTGACAGACCGAGTGCAATTTTCAGCAATTCCTCCAGTCTTCTACAGGGTGAGCCTGGTTTCTACCTTCAGAGATCCTTTGATTCTTTTCACAGGGGCGGATTCAGTCCTAACAAGCTGCAGACCGGAACTCTGGGCCCTTACACCGTTTTTGATCTAAACTGCACACTGAAAGCACAGGGCTCCTTCCTTCTTCACTGCCAAAAGCTCAACTGAAACTCCAACCGACAAAACCGGGCACTTCCTTTGAGTTCCTCCCAGTTCTTGACTGGATTGGCTGTCACTCACAATAGACTGCTGTTGTTGGTCAAAAAGGCACTGAAGTCTAAGCTACATCTCCCAAGTCACTGCCCTACAATCCTCTTGTGGCTGGCTCAGATTATGAGTCCAAGTTCTGAGTTCGTCAAGGCACCATTTTAGAGCTAGCTTACCCACACTGATTGGTCCAGTTCAGCAGTTCAAAACTAGAATGGGGAACTAGCAGACACAGTTCTGACTGCAAAGAAAGCAGGTTAGACAAACTGTAATTTCATTATTACTCTAAATAATTTCTGGCAAACAGTTACATCTTTCAGATAGGTTCCCTTTGCACTGCAAAAATGAAGTGAATTGGCAGCAGCTCGAGTGGTACTCAGAGAAGCACACAGTCCCCCCATACAAACTAATTATGTCTGCAAGCAGACAGCTCTTAAAGAGACAGTACCAGAGGCTCTAAAAACACTCCACTGATAAATGGCTTAGCATGAAAACACCATTCAGGGTGGAGCATTCAAGCAAGCTCCTGAAGTCTTTGGGAACCCCCATTTGCAGGGGGTTACACCTTCCTGGCCTGGGAAAGCTTGATCCGTCAAGCAAGTACCCCATAAGTTTCAACTGCAACCATATACATTTGCATTAGGCTCATACGTGTAATCATCAGTCAATATATCATTTTACCAAGAAACATTTCTGAAATATTGCGAGTACGTCACTCTTTACAGAGTATTACATACACATTGTACCATAACTCAAGTTATTACCTCTTGTACATGAAACCTGAAGAGGGGCCCTTCCTATCAGTTACCTTGGGGCTGGACGGGGCTAAGGGCACCATACTTAGAGGGCAACACAAGTAACTTGGAGTTAGCACTGCCGCTCAGTTTGGGGTAATGAGCTTGGGACCCATATACACTCCTTTATGGACAACATTGAGAGGCAAATCCACAGGCCTCCCAAGGAATCAGTAACTGAGGTGCACCAAGGCTTTACAGCTCGACCAGTCTTTCTAGGGGATCTATTACAGTCTCTGCACTCTGAGCCTCATTTTCAGCATTGTCCCTCACTTGTCAGGGGTCTCCATGGGGGTAGAGAGGCTGAATTTGCAGGGCACTTTCAGCTCCAGGAGTTACAGTTTCTGAGTCCACGACATTTGGCTCGCATGAGAGCTTTGGGACACTGGCAGTGGACTGTCAAGGTGCACTCAAAATACTCTTCTTGTTTGGGTGTATCACCAGTCTGCCCCAATTCATTTTCTTTCTCCTAAGGCTCAAACAGTTCAACCATGCACAATGATTCCATTTCATCTGATCTGATGCTTTGCACTTCACTTTCTGGGAGCATTGGCTCCAGGGATGAAGCTGGGGGCTTAGACAGTCCAGAGGCCCAGCTTCATCTCCAGTATTGACTAGGGATTGCCCAAACAATTGACTCAGTTCGTAAGAAGGATAGTATTCAAAGTCATCTCACTTTCTTCCGATATGGACTGACAGTCATGCTCAACTGGGACTTGTGGAGGGATCACTTAACTTTGCTTCTGTAGAGTGCAGACTTTCTTGATCTTTCTTAGCAGCAGCTCTTGTTCACTGGTCAGGGGAGGCATCTTCTAAGGGCTCAGACTCAATTAAGATTTGTCAATGGGCGTAAATGATTTCTATGCATTGTTTTACATCTTTTGAATTATTCTCAGGCCTTACTTTGTACTGAGCAGATCATCTAGTTTGCCCACTACAATGTGAGGGAGATGGTGTCTATCTGTCAATCTTGTGCTTGCTATGCAGTCCAAGATTTCTTAGCAATACCCGATCCTCCCTCCTGGAGTTCCTGTGCTTTCACCTTTTATCATACCTTTCTTTGTTGGCCAGATTTCTTTTTGGCAACCATGGTTTGAGCCAGTTGGTACGCATGAGTTAGCTGGGCCTTTAACTTTTGCACATACTGTAAATAGTTGTCAGCTTGAACCCCATCAGGAGAGACCCACAACACACATCTACTGGTAGTCGAGCTTCCTTCCAAACATCAGGCAGTAGGGGAGAATCCAGTGGCATCACTTTGGTGCAGTTATAAGCATGTACCAGGGTGCTAATTTGTTGGCTCCATCTAGGCTTGTCCTTTGGTGCAGGTGCCCAGCATATCTAGCAAGAGTGTGGGTTGAAGCGTTCAGGCTGTGGGTCCCCTGGGGTGGTAAGGTGGTTCTGGACTTTGACTCCCACAGAGAAAGCATCTCTTGATCAGACGACTCTCAAAGTCTCTCCCTTGATCAGAATGGATTCTTTGTGGAGCCCCATAGTGAACAAAAAGTTTTCTACAAGTACTTTGGCACAGTGGATGCTTTCTGGTCTTTGGTGGGAAAGCTTGGGCATATCTCTGTGAAATGGTCAGTGACCACCAACACATTATGATATTTCTTTGATCTGACTCCAAACTCAGAAATCAATACAGACCAGCTCCATGGGTGCACTGGTGATGTTAAAAAGGGCGGCTCTTGGGCAAAAGCTTTCCTCTGTAAGCAGCGGCTACAAGTTCGAATGTGTTGCTCCACATCAGCCCCATCTTAGGCCAATAGAATCTGGATCTCACCAAGTCAAGTGTTCTGTCTATACCAAGGTGCCCCATGTGTAGTTGTGCAAGGACCTCAGTACTGAGTCTCGAAAAGGCAGTGGGCAGCACTAGTTGTTGTTGTCTACTTGTCCCCCCTGTCTACTGTTTCTCTGTATAACAGTTTATTGATCAGTTTCAACTTAGGACCTTCTTTGTATAAAAGTGCAGTTCTCAAATCAGTGGAGCGTAATTTGGACACATCTTTTCTGCATAGAGGGCTTCTTAAAGCTGCTTGATCATGGGATCGCGGGATTGAGCCGCGAATACTGGTCATTGTCCAGCTGAGGCAGTGCACCAATGTCTGTTGCAGAAAAGTGGCAATAAGCAGCAGGTATGCAATTAGAGGCTCCCAAGCAATCCACCATGCAGTCCACTGCGTCCGTGGACATTGTTCCTCCCTGTCAAACTTCCGCAGGAGTGCCGAATGTCAGGTTCTGCCAATCGGACCCAATCATTCTGGGGAAAGTCTTCCGGGAGAGAGTATCAGCATCTATGGTTCAGACCTGCTCGTTATTCGAGAGCATAGTCATATGTAGATAATGCAGAAAGCTACCTATGGCCAGTGGCATCCAACTTAGCTGAGGTCTGCACATAGGTCAAAGGATTATTGTCGGTTTTACTAGTATTTTAGCCCCATACAAGTACTCATGGAATTGGTCAACAATAGCCCACTTCAAAGCTAGGAACTCTAACTTATGTACAGGATAGTTCTTTTCGGATGGGGTCAGGCTTTCTACTGGCAAGGCCACTGGTCTCAGGCCATTCGTGTTTTGGTACAACTACAGCCCCAACCCTTGCAAGCTAGCATCGGTGTGCAGGGCGAAGGTTTTCTTGGATCGGCATAGGCCAGCACTGGAGCATGGGTGTTGATATATGATCCTGGAAAGGTCTCATAATCAGGAGTCCAGCGGCCCCAAATACTTCACTCGGATGAAATACACTCTTTCAGTCTTGAGGACGCTTGACTTTTGGTATTTTTGGGTTGGGGATACCTCTTGAGTAAGGTTAAGTAAAGGCGGATCACTCTTGAATAGTCCTGATGAAGCACTGATAATAACCACAGAATCCAGGAATCTTTGCGTTCTTTTTAGATTTTGGGCTGTGCAGGTGGTCAAGGCCTCAACTTTACTTGGGTCGGTCTCTATTCCTCGGTGGATACTATGTGTCCCACTATACTTTACTGATGTTTGAAAGAATTGACACTTATCAATGGACAGTTTAGGCCAAAGTCCTCCAGTCGGTCCAATACCTTAAATAATCTGCTCTCATGTTCCTCCAGTGAGCTGCCAAACACAATAACATCATCTAGGTATACCAGGCACTCTAGTAAGTTCATGTCCCCACTGCACTCCATCAATCGTTGAAAGTGGCTGGGGCACCTGAAATCCCTTGAGGCATCCTCTGAATTCATAGAGCCGATGGACAGATAAAGGCCGTCTTCTCACGGTCCTCTGGGAGCCATCGGGATCTGAGTACCCACTCAGGAGATCAGCACAGAGAACCACTTGCTCCCGTTAGGCAGTCCAAGCATCCTGAATGTGGGCATTGTGTACTGATCAGGATAGTCCGGCGGTTTAAGGTGCGATAATCCACACACATCCTTACTGTTCCATTCTTTTTCCTCACTACTCACAATGAGGGAAGCATAAGGGCTTCTGGATTCTTGTATTACACCAGCAGCTAACATCTCTTGCAGATGCCGTCTCACATCATCTATGTCAGCAGGTGCCAGGCGTCGAGACCTCTCACGAAATGGTCTTTTCGTCATGCAGCGGATATTGTGCTCAGCTCCTTGCCGCCTACATCCCATTCCTTTAAAGAAAACACCTGGTCTCTGGGCAAGCTTCACTGATCCTCACTTTCCATTCAGCTGGCAGAAGTAGGCAATCAAACAAGTCTGGCGTTACTCTGTCATTCTTCCTTGAACTCTGCTGCTGGGTACTGCAGTGTCTGCACAATGCACATTAGCCAGGATGCAACCTCTGTTTACTCAAATGTCCTCTTTCAGACACATTATGAACTTGGACCATTACCCTTCTGGCATAAGCACCTTGGGCTCTAGGTGGGCAAAATACTGAAGCTTGACCAGCAGTCCCTCTGGCAATTTTCCACGCTTGGTGCATCCAACATTAATATTTTATTCTTAACATCCTTTCTGATACGGATCTCTCCTAAGGTACACTGGGCATTTGGCGCCAGGATCAGAGACTCAGGATCCTTCTTCCATCACAATTCCGACGGGTTCCTCTGGTTCTGTTTTCAGCATCTCTCTGTGCCTCATAGGCCTTCTTAATTAAAGCTGGAACTCTTAAAGCTTCTACTAGTCTTTGACCCTGTTTTCATAACAACTGTGCCAGCCTTCCTAACATATGAGCATTTGTTGAAATCAACAAAGGGACACCATCCTTACAGTCCAGTGGGGGACACACTAAGGCTAGAGATCTCTAGCATGTTCGGCCACTCCAGCTGCGGAGGTGGGGAAAGACAGCCAAATTCGATATAGATAGGGTGTAGCCTTCTCATGCCCCCCCATACATGCAGTCCTTCTAATGGTTGTAAGGGTACTGACAAAAATCCTGATACCAATCCTGGAACATAATTGTCACTTGGGAGCCACTGTCTAATACAGCTCTTGTAGACACTCCATTCACCTTTACAGTGGTCTCCATGGAGGACCCACTATTCTGGACCAGCCTGAGAGGCGGTGGTAGGGGCCTGGGCAACTGACACTCTGACCAAAAGGGCGTGAATTGCATTTTTGGTGCCCTCGACTGGGATCATGTGAGTGCACCTCTTAACCACTGATTTCTTCTCCGAGCTCTCCTTGTAGCCTATATGCAACTTTGTCAGTGTCTTTTTGGGACTGGCATTCCTTTTCATGTGCCCATCTTTCCACAATTATAGCAAAACATACTTTCTGGAGTTTGAGCTGGCGAGGCGCCACACTGGGAGACAGGGAGGGGTATTTACTAGCTTTGGAAACCTGGATGCCATCTCTGTCTGCGGCGTGATAAGCATTTGGAGACATCTGTCAGTTTCTCCACTTCCATGGTCAAGGAATTGAGTTTGGAGCTGTTATCAGCAGGAGATACATGGGTGGGTACCCCACCCCATAGCAGATACAGTCGGATATAGGTCAGGCCGTTACTTGCAGGCGTGGCCTTCATAAAGGGACTGTTTTTGAATTCTGGATCTCTCTCAACAGTTCGCCCCATTGTGGCATATCTTTTCTTTGTCAGACCACTCATTGACTGTCAACCTCTGCCCTGAACTTCACTTGATGGTCACCCTCAGTCACTTCGGCCGTAGCCACAGCTGTTGGTGCAGGTCCTCCGAGGCTCGCTTTCTCAACTCCTCGAATTTCTCTCATTAACTCATCATGGAGGGTGGGATTCCAGTCGATTTGCCAGTAAGTGCTGAAGCAACAGCAGTTCTGAAAGGGGGCAGACTTAAGGATTCTGTCCAGTCTGGTTCGGGTCCAGTTCAATCGCTGGCAAACTACCTTTCTGAGGCATTCTTGCAACAATTTTTCCAGCCGAGAGACATACACAGACAACAACCCCCTTGGTACTGTTGTGCATTTCTTACCTCCACCATAGGTCCTCATCAGAATCTGGGCTCCCATACACATTTTCCAAGGCCTCAAGATATGCCTGTGCAGTCGCTTCAGGGTTACTGGCCCGTTTAGCCGGATGGTAGCCAGGGCAGGACCTTGGGCTCTGACTAACCTCTTTCCCGCTTTTCCTTCGGTATTGCCATTCTAGCACTTGGGGGCAACATAGTCCATGGTCTCCCAGTCATCCTCCCCTTGGGGTGGGAGGTGCCAGAAGATCCTCAACCTCCGGTAGAGTCGTGACTAATGGCAGGTGCAATAGGAGTCTGCATTGGTTCAGCCACCATTACGGGCACTGGAGCAGGAGAGGGTGTTGGGAGGAACACCCCCATGTGGCAAGAATAGTTTCTTCAAGTCCTCCACAGTTTTCCTCTCAGCAACCATTCAGCAAATTTCTCCTCAAAGGTTTCAGACAGTGTAGAGGCTGATTCTCCGGTCTTTACTGTCCTTAGTTATCACTCTCAAGCAGTGAGGGCTCCCTCTGGGGTAATGGTCTGTGGCACTTTGGAGCTATCTATGGGATCCTTAAACTCTACTAGGGCCAAGAAAGTGTGGGTGAGCAGATTAGCATGCTGACCCACCACCACAGGGTTTTGTAACCTTCCATCTTGGAAAGTACTCCTGCACAGTGTCCGTATTGATACCCAGGGGATGTCCAGATACATAGCATTTTGGGGTCGATCTCCTCCTAGTACACCACCCACCAGCCGTGTATTGCCACTTCTGTCGGGTACCCATTTTTTCTTAACAGTGGTCTGTAAATATGGCCACTAGAGGACACACAATCCCAGCGGTGCCTCCAAGATGTAACCTCTAGATGGCTGTATCCCAGGGCTACTACCCCTGCCTGATTTGGCTACCAACAGGTTGAGGGGCCTGGATCCAATGTTGGGTGCCTCCACCCTCAGGTCAGGGTTTGCAATAGTTAAACTAACTTGTGACAGCCCTTCTGGGACACTGCAACTTTTCTTCCACTTAGTGGCCCCACACAATATATCAGAATTACCTTCACAGTATACACTTACCCCAGGTCTGGTTCGCACTGGACCTCCTATGAAATGAGATAGTAATAATCACATCATAGTACAGTGCTTAACATAGACAAATACCTCAGGCAGTATAACTTTGCTGTAAACAAGCAGCTCTGATTTATTTAGGGGATATAACAAGGACAGGGGAAATCTAGGTTAATTGGCTTATTCTCGTAATCTATTATGGCTCTTGCACAGGCCTATCTCTATCAGTTACTGTCCCTGGGCATCTGCCTGGTGGCTAGTCCAAACCGTGGCAGCTGGTAGGGGCCCTTCACACAGAGAAAAGGAGAATTAAAACAGTCAGCAGTACAGTAATTCCATTTTGATTTAATGCGGCATCTATTGAGTTGACCCTGAATTAGTACTCACGACCTCCAAATAAGATAGGTCCTTCAATGTCAGTAGGGCTCACTTGAGGTACACAAACCCTCTTCACACATCCCATATAAAGAAAGCACTATATCAGGCAGGCTGCATCTGTATCCCGATCTGCAATTACTGCTGCAATACCTGGAGAACACACAGCAGATTCAGTTCCTGACAGACCGAGTCTAATTTTCCTTCAAATTCCTCAGTCTTCTACAGGGTGAGCCTGGTTCTCTCAGAGATCCTTTGATTCTTTTCACAGGACGGATTCAGTCCTAACAAGCTGCAGACGGAACTCTGGGCCTTACACGTTTTTTGACTAAAACTGCACACTGAAAAAGCACAGGGCTCCTTCCTTCTTCACTGCCAAAAGCTCAACTAGAGCTCCAACCGACAAAACTGGCACTCCTTTGAAGTTCCTCCCAGTTCTTGACTGATTGCTGTCACTCACAATAGACTGCTGCTGTTGGTCCAAAAGGCACTGAAGTCTAAACTACATCTCCTAGAGTCACTGCCCATACAATCTCTCTTGTGCTGGCTCAGCTTATGAGTCCAAGTTCTGGTCGTCAAAGGCACCATTTTAGAGCTAAGCTACCCACACTGATTGGTCCAGTTCAGCAGTTCAAAACTAGAATGGGAACTAGCAGACACAGTTCTGACTGCAAAGAAAGCAGGTTAGACAAGCTGCAATTTCATTATTACTCTAAATAATTTCTGGCAAACAGTTACATCTTTCAGATAGGTTCCCTTGACTGCAAAAATGAAGTGAATTGGCAGCAGCTCGAGTGGTACTCAGAGAAGCTCACAGTCCCCCATACAAACTAATTATGTCTGCAAGCAGACAGCTCTTAAGAGACAGTACCAGAGGCTCTAAAACTACTCACTGATAAATAGGCTTAAGCGTCAAACACCATTTCAGGCGTGGAGCATTCAAAGCAGCTCCTGGAAGTCTTTTGGGAACCCCCATTTGCAGGGGGTTACACCCTTCCTGGCTTGGGAAAGCTTGACGTCGCGTCTAAGCAAGTACTTCCATAAGTTTCTAACTGCAACCATATACATTTGCATTAGGCTCATACGTGTAATCATCAGTCAATATATCATTTACCAAGAACACATTTCTGAAATATTGCAGTCGTCCTCTTTACACAGTATTACATACACATTGTACCATAACTCAAGTTATTACCTCTTGTACATGAAACCTGAAGAGAGTGGCCTCTATCAAGTTGCCTTGGGGCTGGACGCGGGGCAAAGGCACCATACTTAGAGGCAAACAAGTAACTTGAGTTAGCACTGGCGCCAGTTTGGGCAATGAGCTTGGGACAGACACTCCTTTTATGGACAACATTGGAGAGGCAAATCCACAGGCCTCCCAAGGGAATCATAACTGAGGTGCACCACAGGCTTTACAGCTCGACCAGTCTTCTAGGGGGAACTATTACAGTCTCTGCACTCTGAGCCTCATTTTCAGCATTGTCCTCACTTGTCAGGGAGTCTCATGGGGTAGAGAGGCTAGGATTTTAGTACCTTTCAGCTCCAGGAGTTACAGTTTGAGTCCACATTTGGCTCCGCATGGAGAGCTTTCTGACACTGGTGGAGTCAGGAGCACCTGTACTCTTCTTGTTTGTGTATCACCAGTCTGCCCTAATCTATGTTTTCTCCTGAAAGCTCAAACAGTTCAACCCATGGCTATGATTCCATTTCATCTGATCTGATGCTTTGCACTTCACTTTCTGGGAGCTATTATTCAGGGATGAAGTTGGGGCTTAGACAGTCCAGAAGGCCAGTTCATCTCCAGTATTGACTAGGGATTGCCTGAAACAATTGACTCTGTTCGTAAGAAGGATAGTATTCAAAGTCACTCCTCACTTTCTTCCAATATGGACTGACAGTCATGCTCAACTGGGACGGTGGAGGGAACACTTTAACTTTGCTTCTGTAGGTGCAGACTTTCTTGATCTTTTCTTAGCAGCAGCTCTAGTCACTGGTCCAGAGGGGTATCTTCTGAGAGTCAGACTCCACTAGATTTGTCCAATGGGCAGTAATGATTTCTATGCATTGTTTTACATCTTTGGAATTACTCTCAGGCCTTACTTTGTACACTGGCAGATCATCTAGTTGCCCACTACAATGTGAGGGAGATGGTGCCATCTGTCAGCAATCTGTGTTGCCATGCAGTCCCAGATTTCTTAGCAATACCCGATCTCCTCTGGAGTTCCTGAGCCACCTTTTATCATACCTTTCTTTGTTGGCTGATTTCTTTGGCAGCCATGGTTTGAGCCAGTTGGTACTATGAGTTAGCTGGGCTTTTAACTTTGCATACTGTAAATAGTTGTCATTTGAACTCCATCAGGAGACCCCAAAACACACATCTACTGGTAGTCGTTTCTCTTCCAAACATCAGGCAGTAGGGGAGAACCATGGCATCACCTTTGGTGCAGTTATAAGCATGTACCAGGGTGCTAATTTGTTGGCTCCATCTAGGCTTGTCTTTGGGTGCAGGTGCCTGGTATATCTAGTGAGTGCGGTTGAAGCGTTCCAGGCTATGGGTCCCTCTGGGTGGTAAGGAGTGGTTCTGACTTTCGCACTCCCCCACAGAGAAAGCATCTTTGATCAGACGACTTTCAAAGTCTCTCCTTGATCAGAATGGATTCTTTTGTGGAGCCCTATAGTGAACAAAAAGTTTTCACAAGTACTTTTGGCACAGTGGATGCTTTCTGGTCTTTGGTGGGGAAAGCTTGCATATCTCGTGAAATGGTTAGTGACCACTCAACATTACTGATATTTCTTTGATCTGACTCCAAACTCAGAAAATCAATACAGACCAGCTCCATGGGTGCACTGGTGGTGATGTTAATATGGGCAGCCCTCTGGGGCAAAGTTTTCTCTCAAGCGGCTATGCAGGTTCGAATGTGTTGCTCACATCAGCCCCCATCTTAGGGCAATAGAATCTGGATCTCACCAAATTCAAGTGTTCTGTCTGTACCAAGGTGCCCCATGTGGTTGTGCAAGGACCTCAGTACTGAGTCCTCAAAGGCAGTGGCAGCACTAGTTGTTGTTTGTCTACTTGTCCCCTCTGTCTACTGTTTCTCTGTATAACAGTTTATTGATCAGTTTCAACTTAGGACCTTCTTTGTATAACAGCAGTTCTCAAATCAGTGGAGCTGAATTTGGCTACATCTTTTCCTTCACAGAGGGCTTCAAAGCCGCTTTGATCATGGGATCGCGATTGAGCCCTTGACTGTCATTGTCCAGCTGAGGCAGTGCACCAATGTCTATTGCAGAAAAGTGGCACAAGCAGCAGGTATGCACTTCTCAGAGGTCCCAATAATCCACCATGCAGTCCACTGCGTCTTCGTGGGACATTTGTTCCTCCCTGTCAAATTCTCGGCAGAGTGCCCGAATGTCAGGTTCTGCCAATGGGATCCAATCATTCTGGGGACAGGCTCTGGGAGAGCATCAGCATCTATGTGGTTCAGACCTGCTCGGTATTCGAGGCATAGTCATATGTGATATGCAGAAAGCCACCTATTGTGTGGCATCCAACTTAGCTGAGGTCTGCACAGGTCAAAGATTACGCAGTTTTTACTAGTATTTTAGCCCCATACAAGTATCTGGAATTGGTCACCATAGCCTACTTCAAAGCTAGGAACCTAACTTATGTACAGGATAGTTCTTTTTCGGATGGGGTCAGGCTTCTGCTGGCAAGGTCCACTGGTCTCAGGCCATTCTCGTGCTCTTGGTACAACACAGCCCCCAACCCTTCAAGCTAGCATCAGTGAGGGCGTATGGTTTTCTTGGATCGGCATAGGCCATGCACTGGAGCATGGGTAGTTGATATATGATCTCATGAAAAGCAGTCTCACAATCAGGAGTCCAGCGGGCCCAAATACTTCACTCGGATGAAAATACACTCTTTCAGTCTTGAGGACGCTGACTTTGGTATTTTTGTGGGTTGGGGATACCTTTGAGTAAGGTTAAGTAAAGTGCGGATCACTCTTGAATAGTCCTTGATGAAGCATCGATAATAACCACAGAATCCCAGGAATCTTTGCAGTTCTTTTAGATTTTGCTGTGGCCAGGTGGTCAAGGCCTCAACTTTACTTGGGTCGGTCTCTATTCCTCGGTGGATACTATGTCCCACATACTTTACTGATGTTTGAAAAGAATTGACACTTATCAATGGACAGTTTACATAAAGTCCTCCAGTCGGTCCAATACCTTAAATAATCTGCTCTCATGTTCCTCCAGTGAGCTGCCAAACACAATAACATCATCTAGGTATACTAGGCACTCAGTGATGTCATGTCCCCCACTGCACGCCTCCATCAATCGCGTGAAAAGTGGTTGGGCACTGAAATGCTTGAGGCATCCTCATGAATCTATAGCCAAGCGGACAGATAAAGGCCGCCTCTCACGGTCCTCTGGGGCCATCGGGATCTGGTAGTACTCACTGCGAGATCCAGCACAGAGAACCACTTGCTCCTGCTTAGGCAGTCCAAAGCATCCTGAATATGGGCATTGTGTACTGATCTGGATAGTCCGCCGGTTTAAGGTGCTATAACTACACACATCCTTACTGTTCCATTCTTTTTCCTCACTACTACAATGGGGGCATAGGGCTTCTGGATTCTTTGTAATACACCAGCAGCTAACATCTCTTTCAGATGTCGTCTCACATCATCTATGTCAGCAGGTGCCCAGGCGTGAGACTTTCTAATCGAAATGGTCTTCGTCATGTGGCCGGATATTGTGCTCAGCTCTTGCACGCATCCTACATCCCATTCCTTTAAAGAAAACACCTGGTCTCTCTGGGCAAGCTTTCACTGATCCTCACTTTCCATTCAGCTGGCAGCGGAGTCGCGCTAAATCAAACAAGTCAGGCGTATTCTGTCATTCTTCCTTGAACTCTTGCTGCTGGGTAGCACTGCAGTGTCTGCACAATGCACATTAGCTAGGATGCAACCTCTGTTTACTCAAATGTCTCTTTCAGACACTTATGAACTTGGACCGGTTACCCTCTGGCATAAGCATGGGCTCCTGGCAAAATACTAGGCTTGACCAGCAGTCCTCTGGCAATTTTCCATCGCCTGCGCATCCAACATTAATATTTTATTCTTAACATCCTTTCTGATACTGATTCTCCCTGTAAGGTACACTGGGCATTTGGCCAGGATCAGAGACTCTGTGATCCTTCTTCCATACAATTGACCGGTTCTCTGGTTCTGTTTTTCAGCATCTCTCTGTGCTCCTAGGCCTTCTTAATTGAAAGCCGAACTCTTAAAGCTCTACTCAGTCTTTGACCCTGTTTTCATAACACAACTGTTGCCAGCCTTCCTAACATATGAGCATTTGTTCCAATCAACAAGGACACCATCGTACAGTCCAGTGGGGACACACTAAGGCTAAGGTCTCTATTTGTTCGGCCACTCCAGCCACGGAGGTGGGGAAAGACAGCCAAATTGGATATACCGGAATAGGGGTAGGCCTTCACTTAATCCCCATACATGCAGTCCTTCTAATGGTTGTGAGGTCATCTGACAAATGCTTCTGATACCATCCTGGAACATAATTGTCACTTGGGAGCCACTTTGTCATCACAGCCTTGTAGACCTCCATTCATTTTTGCAGTGGTCTCATGGGGGCCCACTATTCTGGACCAGTCTGAGAGGCGGTAGTGGGGGCCTGGGCACCTGACCTTGCCACAAAAGGACGTGGTTAGCATTTTGGTGCCCTCACTGGGATCTTGTCGTGCACCTCTTAACCACTGATTTCTTCTCCAAGCTCTCCTTGTAGCCTATATGCAACTTTGTCCGGTGTCTTTGGGGACTGGCATTCCTTTTCAGTGTCCATCTTTCCCACAATTATAGCAAAACATACTTTCTGGAGTTTGAGCTGGCCGAGGCGCCACACTGGGAGCCGAGGCGGGGTATTACTAACTGGAAACCTGGATGCCATCTCTGTCTGCGTGATAAGCATTTGGAGACATCTCGTCAGTTTCTCCACTTCCATGGTCAAGGAATTGAGTTTGGAGCTGTTATCAGCAGGAGATACATGGGTGGGTACCCTCACCCCATATCAGATGCAGTCGGATATAGGTCAGGGCCTGTGCTTGCAGGCGTGGCCTTCATAAGGGACTGTTTTTGAATCTGGATCTCTCTCAACAGTTCGCCCATTGTGGCATATCTTTTCTTTGTCAGACCACTCATTGACTGTCAACCTCTGCCCCTGAACTTCACTTGATGGGTCACCAGTCACCTCGGTTCAGAGCCACAGCTGTTGGTGCAGGTACCTCCCGAGGTCGCCTTTCTCAACTCCTCGATTTCTCATTAACTCATCATAGGAGGGTGGGGATTCCAGTCGATTTGCCAGGCGTAACTGAAGCAACAGCAGTTCTGAGAAGGGGGCAGACTTAAGGATTCTGTCCAGTCTGGTCTGGTCCAGTTCAATACGCTGGCAAACTACCCTTTCTGAGGCATTCTTGCAACAAGTTTTCCAGCCGAGAGACATACACAGACAACAACTCCCCTTGGTACTGTTGTGCATTTCTTACTCACCATAGGTCCTCATCAGAATCTGGGCTCCTACACATTCTCCAAGGCCTCAAGATATGCCCGTCAGTAGTCGCTCTAGGTTACTGGCCCATGTAGTACGGATGGTAGCCAGGGCAGGACCTGGAGGCTCTCACTAACCCTCTTTACGCTTTCGCCTTCCGAGCATTGCCATTCCTAGCACTTAGGGGCAACATAGTCTATCAGGTCTCCCAGTCATCCTCCCCTTGGGGGTGGGAGGTGCCAGAGAAGATCCTCAACCTTCGGCAGCAGTGACTAATGGCAGGTGCAAAATAGGAGTCTGCATTGGTTCAGCCACCATTACGGGCACTGGAGCAGGAGAGGGTGTTGGGGGAGGAACACCTCCGGAGGTAGCATAGTTTCTTCAAGTCCTCACAGTTTTCCTCTCCCAGCAACCATTCAGCAAATTTCTCCTCAAGGTTTCAGACAGTGGTGGGGCTGATTCTCTGGGTCTTTACTGTCCTAGTTATCACTTCTCCAAGCAGTGAGGGCTCCTCTGGGGTAATGGTCTGTGCACTTTGGAGCTATCTATGGGATCCTTAAACTCTACTAGGGCCAAGAAAGTGTGGGTGAGCAGATTAGCATGCCGACCCACCACCACAGGGTTTTGTAAACCTTCCACCTTGGAAAGTACTCCCTGCACAGTGTCCGTATTGATACCCAGGGGGATGTCCAGGATAAGCATAGCATTTTGAGGGTCGATCTCCTCCCCAGTACACCACTCCACCAGCCGGTGCACAGCCACTTCTGTCGGGGTACCCATTTTTTTCTTAACAGTGGTTCGTAAATATGGCCACTAGAGGACACACAATCCCAGGTGCCTCCAAGATGTAACCCCTAGATGGCGCTATCCCAGGGCTACTACCCTGCCTGATTTCACCAACAGGTTGAGGGCCTGGATCAATGGCTGGTGCCTCCACCCAGAGGTCAGGGTTTGCAATAGTTAAACTAACTTGGTCACAGCCTCTGGGACACTGCAACCCTTTCTTCCCACTAGTGGCCCACACAATATATCAGAATTACCTTCACAGTATACACTTACCCCAGGTCTGGTTCCGGCACTGGGACCTCCTGTGAAATGAGATACAGTGCAACAATCACAGTACAGTACTTTAACATAGACAAATACCTCAGGCAGTATAACTTTGCTGAAACAAGCAGCTCTGATTTATTTAGGGGATATAACAAGGACAGGGGAAATCAGGTTAATTAGCTTATCACTCTAATAATCTATCTGTGGCTCTGTGCACAGGCCTATCCCTATCAGTTACTGTCCCTGGTACCCAAGCTCTAGTGGCTAGTCAAACCGTGGCAGCTGGTAGAGGCCCTTTCACAGAGAAAAGGAGAATTAAACAGTCAGCAGTACAGTAATTCCATTTGGATTTAATGTGGCAATTCAACAGGAGCGACCTTGAATTAGTACTCACGACCTCCAAATAAGATAGGGTCCTTCAATGTCAGCAGGGCTCACTTGGTACACAAACCTCTTCACACATCCATATAAAAGAAAGCACTATACCAGGCAGGCTGCATCTGTATCGACTGCAATTACTGCACAATACCGGGAGAACACACAGCAGATTCAGTTCCTGACAGACCGGTGCAATTTTCAGCAATTCCTCCAGTCTTCTACAGGGTGAGCCTGGTTTCTACTCTTCAGAGATCCTTTGATTCTTTTCACAGGACGGATTCAGTCCTATAAGCTGCAGACCGAATCTGGGCCTTACACGTTTTTTTGACTAAAACTGCACACTGAAAAGCACAGGGCTCCTTCCTTCTTCACTGCCAAAAGCTCAACTGAAACTCCAACCGACAAAACTGGCACTTCCTTTGAGTTCCTCCCAGTTCTTGACTGGATTGGCTGTCACTCACAATAGACTGCTGCTGTTGGTCCAAAAAGGCACTGAAGTCTAAACTACATCTCCCAGAGTCACTGCCCATACAATCCTCTTGTGGCTGGCTCAGATTATGAGTCCAAGTTCTGATTCGTCCAAGGCACCATTTTAGAGCTAGCTTACCCCACACTGATTGGTCCAGTTCAGCAGTTCAAAACTAGAATGGGGAACTAGCAGACACAGTTCTGACTGCAAAGAAAGCAGGTTAGACAAACTGTAATTTCATTATTACTTCTAAATAATTTCTGGCAAACAGTTACATCTTTCAGATAGGTTCCTTTGCACTGCAAAATGAAGTGAATTGGCAGCAGCTCGAGTGGTACTCAGAGAAGCACACAGTCCCCTATAAACTAATTATGTCTGCAAGCAGACAGCTCTTAAAGAGACAGTACCAGAGGCTCTAAAACACTCACTGATAAATGGCTTAAACGCCAAACACCATTCAGGCGTGGAGATTCAAAGCAAGCTCTGGAAGTCTTTTGGAACCCCATTTGCAGGGGGTTACATTCTTCCTGGTTTGGGAAAGCTTGACGTCTGGCCAAGTAAGTGTTTCTATAAGTTTCAACTGCAACTATATACTAGTATTAGGTTCGCATTTGTAATCATCAGTCAATATATCATTTTTACCAAGAACATATTTCTGAAATATTGCAGTACGTCACTTTTACACAGTATTATATACACATTGTACCATAACTCAAGTTATTACCTCTTTACATGAAACCTGAAGAGAGGGGCCTTTCCTATCAGTTACCTTGGGGCTGGACGGGCAAGGGCACCATACTTAGAGGGCAACATACAAGTAACTTGAGTTAGCACTGACGCTCAGTTTGGGCAATGAGCTTGGGGACATACACTCCTTTATGGACAACATTGAGAGGCAATCCACAGGCCTCCCAAGGGAATCATAACTGAGGTGCACCACAGGCTTTACAGCTCGACTAGTCTTTCTAGGGGAACTGTTACAGTCTCTGCAATTTGAGCCTCATTTTCAGCATTGTCCTCACTTGTCAGGGGAGTCTCCATGGGGGTAGAGAGGCTAGAATTTGGGGTACTTTCAGCTCCAGGAGTTACAGTTTCTGAGTCCACAACATTTGCCTCGTATGGAGAGCTCGGACACTGGCAGTGACTGTCAGGGCACTCAAAATACTCTTCTTGTTCGGTGTATCACCAGTCTGCCCCTAATCTATCATTTTCTCCTGAAAGCTCAAACAGTTCAACCATGCACAATGATTCCATTTCATCTGATCTGATGCTTTGCACTTCACTTTCTGGGAGCATTGGCTCCAGGGATGAAGCTGGGGGCTTAGACAGTCCAGAAGGCCCAGCTTCATCTCCAGTATTGACTAGGGGATTGCCCCGAAACAATTGACTCAGTTCGTAAGAAGGATAGTATTCAAAGTCACTCTCACTTTCTTCCGATATGGACTGACAGTCATGCTCAACTTTGGTGATCGGGAAAGGCACACTGAGCAGAGGCTCGTTTCCAGGTGCGACCCGGATAGAGAGGAGTGCATAGAAGTCAGAGCTAGAAATATTTTTTTATGGATGGCTGTCCAAGGGACAGGTGCAATGTTCGTTTTGACTGTCCCATAGAATTTGTACCTGGCTCCCGGGTCATTGTGCCGCTAATGCTTTTTCTCTTGGTACCGGTCCCAGGGACCGGCAGAGAAATAAATCCAGCTGTCCCTGAGGAAAACTGGGTGTCTGGGACAGGCAGACAGGTGGTTATTCAAACAACATGAAGTCTTGCTATATTATGACATATGCAGTGAGTCCCAACCTTCGAACTGCTCCGGAGGTGAAAGAGTTAACTTTCCATGCCAGGCATGGAACGCTGAGCTCGAGCTTGGTTGAGACTCTATCTGTTGTTCTTCAAACTCAAACCGTCAGATTCTTTACTCCGCCTCACTGAACAGTCGCTCCGGAGATTTCTCCTTCTCCTCGGTTCATTTTGTCGGTTAAAGTATTGTTTTTCTCGGTTTTTGACCGAAATTAAACCGCAACTGGTCGGTTCAGACTCTGTCTGTGGTATTTGTGAGTACTAGATAGGTTTTACATTGATTTCTATTCTGTGTGGAACTTGTAAACGGTTTATCGGTTCAGTTTGAACCGATCAGGTTGTTTAAAATATATTAATCTGTCATTTAGAGTGTGATTACCGGTTCTTATCGGTTCTAAAAAAAACGGATTTTATTACGGTTTTTTCCACGACCCGTGACACGGTTGGGAACCGATAAGAGGGTCTTACCTGGTAGATTGCCATAAACGGGTAAGTTTGGTTAGGCTGGCATTATGTCTGAGAAACCCAAAAGAAAAACCGGGCCCACTGGGTTTCAACACTGCAGTGTCTGTGGGGAAGTCATTGCCAAGGCTGACCCCCACACCACCTGTGTTTATTGCCTGGGGTTTGACCACCTCAGTGCAGACTGCCAGATTTGTAAAAATGTTCCTGCAGCTACCCTGGAAAAGAGAGTTGGTAGGCTCAGGGGAAAGGGAGGCCAAAAAGTCTGCTGAACCGGATGGCTAGCCCGGTTCGGTTCCAACTGAACCGGAGGGAGTACCCTCTGACCAGGGCGAGACTTCCTCAGGCAAAAGGAGATCCGACTCCGAGGAGTCGGTTCCAGCAAAAAAGGACTAGGAAATCAGCTGGTGTGGAGCCAAAACTTTCCTCTCCAACTGCTGAAGAAATAGCCAAAGCGATTAAAATTGTCCAGTCGCTTTCCCTAGTTCCGACTGAACCGGCACCATCAGGTAAGCGTACGGTTCGGCCGGTTCCACCGGTTCAAGAGTATGATTTAGAGGAATATTATGAACCGGAGGAGGGGGAAGAGGAGTATGAGGAAAGTGAATGTGGATTTGAAAGTCTGGATGTGCCCATTGACCCAGACATCTCCCCAGACAGACCTTCAGGAGTGTCTCCTCCTAGGCTTTCTCAGTCTCCTTCTCATTTTATGTTTTATAAAAAAGTGGCTGAAACCCTCCAGCTTCCTATGGAGGAAGCTGTGGATGATCAAGAGGAGCCTGACTATGTGGAAATGATGGATATCCCAGAGTCTAGGAGACTGTCTATTCCTTTGCATAAATCTTTGGGAAACAGACAGTAAAATTCTAAAACTCCTCACACTATACCTCCTGTGGATAAGAGAATGGACAAGAGGTACACATTGTTAGGCTCTGATACGGAGTTCCTTACACAACAATGCAGCCATGTTGGGGTAGTGCAGGCTGCAGCCTGTGACAAGGCAAATATTCCCTTGGCTTCACACCCCCCTGACAAGGACTCCAGGAGGATTGATGCCATGGCAAAGAAACAGTACATGGCAGCATCCTTGGGACTCAGACAGGCAAATTATATGGCTTATGTTGCTAGATATCAGAAATCCAGATGGGATACTGTTATGGCTCTAGCAAAACAGGTCCCTGGCCAGCTTGCCAAGGAGTTGGAGCAGGTGGCTGCTGATGGTATTGAGGCATCCAAGGTGCAATTCCATGCTGCAGTGGACTCTAATGATGTGTCATCAAGAGTCATGGCTACATCTGTGGCACTTGCAGAATGGCTTGGCTCAGATGTACTAGCCTGTCACAGGATACCCAGACTAAGGCCATGGATTTTTCCGTTGTGGGTAATTCTCGTTTGGGGAGCAGACAGAGAATTACATGAAGAAAATGGATGAGTATAGGACCACCTATAGGAGTGCACAGGCCAAGGAAAGGCAGGCCACTCCTCAAAGGCAGCCTTCCAGGGGCAGGGGCAGGCCTTTTCATAGGCCTTTTTACCAAGCCCAGGCCTCCTCTTCTGCTTACGCCCAGAGGGGGTTCTTTAGAGGGAGAGGCAGACGGGGCACAAGCAGGCCTGCTTCCACCCCTCAGCCTAAAGCCCCTGCCAAGCAGGCACCCTGATGGGGTTGCCAGGGCCGATTCTCAGCTACCTGTAGGGGGCAGGCTGGCTTACTTTGTCCAGGACTGGAAGTCTCTGACATCAGACAAGTGGGTCCTGGAAGTAGTAAGCCAGGGACTGCTTCTCAGCTTCAAACAATTTCCAAAGATGAGAACCAGATCCTTTCCACCTGCAAATCCACCAGAGGCACTTGCCCTAGAGGCAGAGGTCTCTTCCCTCCTGGCTCTCAGAGCTGTGGAAAGGGTTCCACCCCTACACCAAGGCAAAGGATTGTACTCCAGGTACTTCCTTACCCCAAAAAAGACAGGAGAATGGCGGCCCATCCTGGATCTCAGATATTTAAACAAGCACCTTTTAAAACCAAAATTCAAAATGGTGACTCTGGGAATTATTCTACCCTCTCTAAGGCCAGGGGACTGGCTAGAGTCCCTGGACCTCAAGGATGCCTACTTCCATATTCTCATCAGAAGCTCCCATCGAAAGTACCTCAGGTTCGAGCTGCCCTCAGGCCATTACCAGTTCAGAGCAATGCCCTTTGGCCTCACCTCTGCTCCAAGGGTATTCACAAAATGCCTGGCAGTAGCAGTTGCTTCCCATAGAAGGCAAAAAATTGCCATCTTCCCTTACCTGGACAACTGGCTCATGTCAAGTTACATCTACAGATAACTCAGCAACTGCTCACCTCTCTAGGTTTCCTTCTGAATCTTTCAAAGTCAGTTCTAGAGCCTGTCCAGCTCCTCACCTTCATAGGCACAGAGCTGAACACAGAGAAAGCCAGAGCCTTCCTTCCTTTGGACAGGGCAAGGACCCTGGTCTCTCTGGCCTCCTCATTTACCCTGCAGGTCTCTCACCAGCAAGGCATTTTCACAGCTCCTGGGGCACATGGCTGCTTCTACAGCAGTAGTGCAGGAGCAAGATTTCAGATGAGGGACATCCAGTTCCATTTGAGAGCCTTTTGGTCTCAAAGGAAAGATCCTCTAACCAAATTGATCCAGTAACTCGAACCCTGATCCAAGCCCTACAGTGGTGGCAAGATCAGAGCAATCTGAGACAAGGGGTTCCTTTGTCACTCAGTCTCACCTCACTCCTTAATCCTTACTACAGATGCATCCTCTTGGGGTGGGAGCTCACATGGGCGACCTCACTACCCAGGGATTGTGGTCCCCCTCAGGAATCTCTGCTCCACATCAATCTGTTGGAACTCAGAGCAGTTTTTCTAGCACTTTAAGTTTTTTCCAAATCTGTTCAGAACAAAGTTGTACAGGTCAGAACAGACAACACCACCACAATGTGGTATATCAACAAGCAAGGATGCACTCGGTCTACGGCCTTGTGCACCAAAGCGATGAAGTTGTGGTCTCTGGCTTACTCCCTGAACACCTCCCTTACGGCAGTTCACCTCCCAGGCAAGGACAATGTCCTGGCAGATGCTCTCAGCAGGATTTCCCAGGGCCATCACGAATGGTCACTGGATCCCTGGTCCTGGAGGTAATATTTGCCAGATGGGGCACCTCGCAGATAGATCTTTTTGCAGCCCCAGACAATCACCAACTTCCCCTGTTTTGCTGCAGGCCCCCAGTGTTGGGCTCAGTCCCTCTGGGTGCCTTAGTTCTCAATTGGGAAGGGAAGTTTCTCTATGCTTTTCCCCCCTTCCCTCTCCTGTTCAAAGTGTTAGTCAAAATCAGATCTCAATCCAGCAAGATGATACTGATTGCTCCAGAGTGGGCCAGACAACCCTGGTATCCACTCCTACTGTCCTTAGCAGTCCATCTTCCCCTGTGTCTTCCCAGGAATCAACCTGTTAACCTGTGCTCAGGGGAGGGTTTGGTACCCAAACCTCAAATCTTTCAATCTCAAGGCCTGGCTCTTGAAGAGTTAGAGTTTACTGATCTACACCTCTCCCAAGGTGTAATGGATATATTGAAGGCTTCTAGGAAACCTTCCACCAGGGCTACCTATAATTCCAAATGGAAGCGGTTTTCCATATGGTGCTCTGGGAAGCATATTTCCCCAGAATCTGCTGATTTACCCACAGTTCTGGATTATATGGTCCATTTAAATACCTTGGGGCTGAGACCAGCTACCCTAAAAGTACATTTGGCAGCTGTGTCTGCTTTTATTTCAGCAGGTAAACCCTCTTCTCTTTCAGCTCATCTTGTATTCTCCAAGTTTTTTAAGGGATTGCTTCACACCAACCCTCCGTTCAGGGACCCTGCCCCTGCCTGGGATCTTAATGTTTGCATTGCTCAGCTTATGCAACCTCCCTTTGAGCCCTTGTCTTCAGCAGAGCTTAAGTACTTGACTTGGAAGACTGTGTTTCTGGTAGCCATCACTTCTGCCAGACGCATAAGTGAATTACAAGCTTTGTCAGTGGAGCCTGATTCTATCTCTTTTCATAGAGATAAGATGGTCCTCAGGACTAACAGGAAGTTCTTGCCTAAGGTGGTTTCAGATTTCCACCTTAATCAATCTATATCTCTTCCAGTGTACTTCACTGACCATTCCTCCTCTGGCGAGAGGAGGCTGCACAACAGATGTGAAGAGCCCTTAGTTACTACATAGAGCGCACTAAGGGTCACAGGTTTGACTCCCTCCAACTGTTCCTCACTTATGGTGAGGTTGGTAAAGGGAAACCTGCCACTAAAAGATCCATTGCCAGGTGGATTGTCTCTTGTATCCAATTCTGTTATGAAAAGCTGGGTAAGGTTCCTCCCTCAGGCCTGAGGGCTCACTCTACCAGAGGTACAGCTGCTTCCCTGGCTGTTGCCAGGGACATCCCTATTCTAAAGATATGTCAAGCAGCTACCTGGAAAACAGTTCACACTTTTACCAAGCATTACTCCCTGGACATCCAGGCTAGGAGTGATGCTCGGTTTGGCACAGCTGTGCTTCAGAGCCTATTTCCTAAGTAGGTTCTGTCCCTCCTCCATGGAGGTACTGCTGTGTAGTCTGCATATGTCATAATATAGCAAGACTTCATATTGTTTGAAGAAAAAATTACTCACCTTAGTAATGTTGTTTCTTCTAATGGAGTCTTGCTATATTATGACCTCCCTGCCTGCCCCTCTCAGAACCTCTGTTTTTGGGATGTGGGTGGGCAATGCAGTGTTGGCACTTAGTAGATGCCCACCTTGTTGTTTTCACCCCTCCTTTTTTGGGGTGACTTGGTGTTGTGTTTTTCATTTTTTGGGTCTCCTGACTTGAGTCTTTCTTTTGGGACCAAAAAATGTGTTCTTATGTTTAGTAGCCAGTTGGCTAGTGTAGGTTTACAGCTTCCACACAGGACCTTGGTGAGTTTAGCTCGTAAAGATCTGACGGTTTGAGCTTGAAGAACAACAGACAGAGTTTCAACTGAGCTCGAGCTCAGCGTTCCATGCCTGGCATAGAAAGTTAACTCTTTCACCTCCGGAGCAGTTCGAAGGTTGGGACTCACTGCATATGTCATAATATAGCAAGACTCCATTAGAAGAAACAACATTACTAAGGTGAGTAATTTTTTCTTTCGACCCGTGATAGAGGTTATCCAGAAAAAAATAAGTACAACAATATCATATTTACAGACAGATTGCACAACAGTTCTTGGTTACAGACAATAGGTACAACATCTAGAGCTTACAATAAAAACATTTGTCTTGCAGTATGGTATAAACAGGTGCGGGAGTTGTACAGTAGAGATGCAGGAATTAGTAATAGCTTGAGATAAGCAGAGGTAAATACTTGATCAACTGAAGCCTCCTAGTGTGGGAATTAGTCCCGTGTAGGAGTGGGTCCCAAGGTGCATCTTTGGCAAGGTGGTCAGTGGCTCAGTAGGTAGCCCACTCGCCTCTGAGGCCGGGAGATCAGAGGGCTGTGGGTTCAGTTCCCACATCTGGCACTTGGGTTAATATCCCAATACTGACACTGTAGTGCAGCATGAGAGGGGTGCTGCACTTCTGAGGTGCCGTCTTTCGGATGAGATGTTAAACCGAGGTCCCATCTGCCTGGATTGGTGGTAGTTCAGGTGGATGTTAAAGATCCCATGGCACTTATCGAAAAGAGTACGGAATTTTCCCGTGTCGTGGCCAAATTTCCCTCATTCACTAAAAATACCACCAACAGCTTAATCTGGTTCAAGGTCAGTTGGCATTCATCTGTATCCCCCTCCCCCGGGTCGTGCCTGAAAATTGGCAGGATTTGTCTAGTGCACTTACCCGGTCAACAAAAACAAATAAATAAATAAGGAAGGGATGGGAGGAGCCTGAGGAGTCACCTATCTGCTGGGAGGGAGGAGACCTGGCGAAAAATGGGTGGGAGGTTGTTCCATAGGAAGGGAAGATAGTATGAAAAGGCGGCTTGACCAGAGGCAGTGTGAGGGCAAGGGAGGTTGAAAGTACGGGTGTCCCTGTGGCATAGGGAGTAGCCTAGGGAGTTGGCTGGTGCAAGGCAGAGGTGAGGTAGGGGGTCAGGGAGCCCAACCAGTATTTAGCTATGAGGGATGCGCTACGGATGGTTCGCCTATGGGAGAGGGGGGGCCAGGGAGAGAGTGGTGTAGAGGGGGCAGTGATGAGTAAGTAGGGGGGAGGCAGTGGCAAAACGACAGAACAAGTTTAGTAAGATGTCAGGTTTGGAGAGGGAAGAGGTTGTTGCTGTGCTGTATATGATGTCCACGTAGTCTAATACAGGTAGGATTGTTTTACGTACGATTTCACTGCGGGCCAGAAGGGGAAGGCTGTATTCATGGCGATAGAGGATGGCAAGTTTGGGCTGGAGTTTGGAGCAGATGGCCTCTATGTGGGTAGAGATATTTAGGTGGCTGTCTAGCCAGACCCCCAGGTATTTAAAGGCGGGGACCAGGTCAAGGGGAGAGCCATCCAGGGTGGAGATTACTTGGGGGGGGGGGGCAAGTAGGGAGGCAAACTTTTTCTAGATCCAAAGACCATGGTGACTGTTTTTTTGTCATTTAGTTTAAGCTGTTTTTTCAGGAACCAGGATTGGACACTATTGAAATCATTTTGGAGATCCTGAAGGACACTGTTGTGGGAGGGTCCCGAGGCAAAAATGATTGCATTGTCAGCATACAGTTGCACTTTAGCAGAGAGGCAGATGGTGGGGAGGTCATTTATAAATAAGGAGAAGAGGATGGGGCCGAGGATAGAGCTTTGTAGGACACCTGAGAGGATGGGGGGTGGGAGAGAGGGTGTCTCCTATTTGAACGGATTGCTGCCTGTTCTGGAGGTAAGAGTAGAGCCAGTTTATGGTAGGTTGGCGAGGCCAAAGTAGCTGAGGTTGCGGAACAATACAAGACAGCATAACATAACACGACATTGCTTTACCAGGGTTGCACAGTAAATACAGGTAATGTTGAAACAGCAAAAAGGGAAAATACTGTATTTACAGCATGGAAGTGCTAACAGTGACATCACTCCTTGAGTGTGGTACAGCGCTTCAAGAAGTGCGGAGTGCTATGTAGGTTCACTACTGAGGGGTAGTGAGATAAGCAGCCAGAGTAGGTTTTGTCAGGGGTGGAGTAGCAGAGAGGAAGAGAGGCAAGCAGGGGGAAGAACGTAAAGACCGGGAGTGGTGAGGGGAATTAGGCTGCTGAGAAGTGGTGAGGGAGCTGCCAGGATCTTTAAGTTAAACTGGGACCAGTCAGAAAAGATTAATATTGAGCTGTGTGTTGCCTTGAGGTCAGGAGAGGATAGGTATAACATGTCCTAACATGAGTCCAGGTATCTGCATCAGAGAAGGAGAAGGACCTGGGATTGATGATCACCAGTGACCTGAAGCACTCCATGCAGTGCAAGAAAGCCGCAGCAAGGGCAAACAAGATGCTGGGATGCATAGCTAGGGGAATCAGTAGTAGGAGAGAGGAGGTTATACTACCCTTGTTCAGGTCACTGGTGAGGTCACATCTAGAGTATGGAGTTCAGTACTGGTGTCCACACCTCAAAAAGGACATTAACCTTCTGGAGAAGTTCCAGAGGAGGGCTACAAAGATGATAGTGGGTCAGAAAGTAAGGCATACGAGGAGAGGTTGAGGGCACTGAATGTGTACTCCCTGGAGGAAAGGAGAGCAAGCGAGAGAGAGAGAGAGAGAGAGAGAGGGAACATGATTGGGACCTTCAAGTACTTGAAAAGGATAAATAAGGTGGATAAGGAGGGTCTCTTTAAGCTGAGTGGAAACCATAACACAAGGGGCACAGTCTTAAGCTGGGGGGAAATTTAAAAGGAGGGAGATCAGGAAGCACTTCTTCACAGAGATGGTGGTGGACACTTGGAATGTACTGCCGGAATAGGTGGTCTCATTGAAGACAGTGGGCAGCTTTAAGAGAGGCTGGGATAGGCATGGGGGAAGGTAAGGATCATGGGTAGGGAGGATGGGAGGAGTGGGGAGGGTGGAGCAGGGACAGTAGCTCAAGTTGTGGACCCTGCAATACGAGCAGACTAGACAGACCAAATGGCCTTCTTCTGCTGGCTTCTTCGTATGTTCTTATGCTTCAGGGTATGCACTCATAAGGGAGTAATGCACAAAGTGCATTATTCACTTATATTCTCACACTCTGGAGTGTGTTATCCCACTTATAATATGGACTTTTATTTGTTAAAAAATTAAGTAGTTCAGGTGAGGTGTACAGTCGTCAGAGAATAAACAGTGGTCATATGACGTGTTTTGACCAATGAGGTGACAGGGTTTTCGTGGTCCATTTTGTAAAGATTGTCTTCAACTGAGCTCTGGAGCTAGGAGGCAAGAGAAAGTATAAAATTACACTTCTTAGCAGTGGTAGTGAATCTTGCAGTAGTGATCGTGCCACAAGATTAGGTGGACTTAAGAGGGACTTAAGAAGAGAGAGACAGGGGGCAGGGAATGCTGCTCAAAAGTTTCTGTATCTGGTCAGTAGAGTCTGTAGTGACTCTTACCATATACAGGCAGATCGGGGTGGGGTAGTCAGCTGCAGAAGTGACACAGCCACTGTCCAAAAAATGCTCTGAGAGATGGGGGGATCAGGTGTGTAGGAGGTTTGAGATCTTTCTGGCAGAGGTTGTTCACCTCAGAGCTGTTGTTCAGTGCCAAAGTGGAGACCAGGCATACAGGACTTGGGATCTGCTGTTCCATTACCTCACGAGATACCCAGGGGTCCACTCTGGGAGACAAAGTACCATGGGGAGAGAGGGGAGGTGGGTTGATTTGGGCAGGATAGTGTTCCTGGGAGTACATACTCAGAAACACTTTGCCAGTCTGGTGGTGGAGGCACTAGCCCCAACATCACAGGTGAAGTCTGTACTCAAAGAAATGAGGCTTCATCCAGGCGAGATGATCCAGGCAGGAGGGTGGAAATCAAGGGCAGGAAGGTCAATATGAAACTGATTGGGTAGTCTGTAGTTAGAGGGGGAAATTGTTTAACCAGGAGAGGCACACAAAGCCGAAGCTTGTTTCCAGTGCAACCTGGGAGCACAAGGAAGTTAAGTGACTTGCTCAGGGTCACACAGTATGCAAGTAGGGCTGTGGTATTCAAACCCAGGTCTTCAGGTTTGTAGCCCACAGCCCCAAACCACAGCGTTATATTGCCTCATAATTCTCTTCTGACATCTGATACCTTAGACCATTAAGCTATCCTGACCCTTATGACCCTGACCCGTAGAGGGATGGGGAGGCTGGTCAGCGGCTCAACACTGGGGGAAGGATCTGTCATATTCCTTCCCGGGTGGCATCTGAGAAGGTAATTCCTTGGCTGGAGAGTTTGGTTTGGGGGGGGGAGCTGGACATTGTGGTTCATCTAGGAACCAGCGATCTGGCACACTGCAATGTAGATCAGGTTAAGGAAAGGTTCAGAGAGCTAGGTAGAACTAGATCTAGGTAGAGTAGTAGCCTTCTCTCTGAGTAACTTGGTGTCACAGGTAGGAAAGAATAGAAAGGACATTATTCTTAAGTCTTACATGTGGCTAAAGTGTTGGGTTCCGGTTTCAGGAGGACTCGGGCTTCTGGGAAGATGGCAGGCTTTTCCCAAGGGACAGTGTGCATCTGAGCAGAAGGGGAACCAGTACGCTGGGGCAAAAGTTAAGATATTTTCATTGGAAGAAGTTTAAATTAGGTTAAGGGGACGGCTGCAGTAGGGCACAAGGACTAGAACAGAATCATTGTGGGTGCCTAGTTGACCTCCATCCCCTGCAATGTGCAGGATGGTGGGGGCTGCTAGGGGAAAGGGGAAGTAGGAGAAAGGCAAGGAATAAAGGGGCAAAATAAAGGACTCCAAGATGTTAGAGGGAGGACAAACAGAAGGTGTTGTCTAGAAACATCAGAAGTTTGGGCAGAAAGATGCATGAGGTGAAGGCAGTAATGGCTGCAGAGGAAGTAGGCACAATGGGTGTTGCTGAAACTGCTGCTACCGAAACTTGGGCTAACCTGAACAATTGCTGGAATCTAAATGTTCCAGGGTGCAAGCTCATCAGAACTGATGGGGAAAACAGGAGTGGGGGGATGGATGACAGTGTGTGTGAGAGAGAGAAGATATGAGGCTGTCAGAAAATATGGCAGTCAAGGAGGGAGAAGGGTAGAGTAATTTTAGCATCAGGTGATGGAAAAAGGGAATGGAGCACAGAGTCTGAGTAGTGTACAGACCACCATATCAAATGGTGGAGATGGAGGAAGCACTAGAGAGAGGGATAAAGACAAGTGGCAGGTCTGGGAGAAATGGTGTTAATAGGAGAGTTCAACCTTCCCAACAGAGACTCTGCTCTGGCTGTGTTGGCCTACTTGCCCGCTTTTTAAGAGTCATTAAATTGGAGAGTTTTACCACCATAAGGATTTGCAGAACCCACCGTGTTTGGGGGGTGCAGTCCTTGCAGGGTGTCCTGATACCAGTGTTCTAGCCAAAGTTAAAGGGATGGCAACTTCTGAGGCTGATGGGCAAGTGGTGGCAGGACTGAGTAGGAATGAGAAGTAAGCAGATTGGATGGAAGCATAAAGAATAAATATATATATACTGTATATATATATATATATATATATATTTTTTTTTTTTGTTATTCCTTTTTTCTCCCTTGGCCCCGGTCTGCCTTACCTTGCATCCAGGCATCCCCTAGGTCCTCCGGCCACCGTCCCGAAGATTCCCAGCTCCCCATTCGGGCCTGCAGCTTCCACCCCCACAGTGGGGTGGTGGAGAACCCCCTACACTTGTCCACCAGGACCGGATCCAGTAATGCGCTGCGTGCCCTCGGAGCGGAGTACTCCCCATAGAGACGGCCTTCAAGCCACCGCGACCAGTGCCATTTTCCCCAGTTTTGGTCCCCCTTGTGTGTGGGGCATGCAGTGATGCCAGTGGATGGAGTGTGCATGCTTCCGCGCGCACTCCTCCTGCGCGGTGCCCATTGCGCCACTTCAGTTTGCCTGTACCACTGCATCGCCCCCAGCCTCCGCTAGAGGCCACCAGCGCACCGGCGGCTGCAAACCCCCCACCCCAGAGAAGGAGAACAGTCCATTGGATGCTCAGTCCTTCTCCTCCCCGGCCGACCCCCGATGACCCAGGCTCGTTCCGGAACCCAGGTCGCGATGTGGCACGAGGTGTGGCATCCAGTGCCTCAACCCTCATCGCCACCGGGCTGACCTAAAGAATAAATATTTAACGAAGAAAAAAAAATGTACTGTGTATGTACAGTTTGGGTTTGTTTTATTTCAGTGGCTATAACTCTGGGTTACTTCTGTATTTTGGGTGGGTACTCACTGTCAAGGATTCTATCCTGTCTATTTAGACACTGTTCTCAAGGTTGGAATTACATCAGTTATGGTTGACTGTTTCATACCTCCTTGTGCTTTATCTCTGTAGGATTGTTTCCAAGGTCATAGATCTGCAAGGCCTTTCTTTGCCTTACATTTGCCCTTGTCATAATATTTCCGTCATCTGTAGTACTGTGAAAGAGTGCAAATGTATCTTGTGCTTAGTAGGAGTCTGGCAGGTAAATGGGCAGACTTGATGGACCTTAAGATCTGTTTCTGTGTTTACTGAGGATATTCTGTACTGTTTTGTTTGCACAAAAGCAGTATAATTTTTTTTTTTACTATATAACTTTTTTTACTTCGGGGCTGTGAGGCAGGCACGGCTACGGTCCTACCTTCGAGGACTTCGTTCCACCCTACTGGCTTTGGGGCATCATTTGTCATGCCTTGGTGCCCCATTTTCCACTTTTCTCCCCATTAAGCTCAGGACCCCAGAACACGGCCGTGCACGCACGTGGAGATGTGCATGCGCTCCGTGACTGGTGACGGCCACTTCCTCCCACCTGGCTTAATGCCTGGTTTCCCTTGTGGCTTGGCTCTGCAACCTAGTCTCCACCGGGTGGCAGCCAAGAGCCAGGGAAACCCATGTCCCTCCCCAGGAAAGGAGCGCTGTCTTGCGGCCGCTCAGTCCGGCTCCTCGCCCTCCCCTCCTGGCTGACTCATGAAGACTTGGGCTTGTTCCTGAACCCAGGTTGTTGGCGTGGGAGGAGGTATGGCATCCAGCGTCTCAGCCCTCCACATCACTGGGCCAGCTGTTTAATATGTTTTTAAAACGAAATGTGTCTGGCCCAGTAGCACAGTAATCTGGGTTTGTGTCTAAATCTGTGAATTTTACTATAGTGCCGGCTGGGTGCTGAGCACATTGTGAAAATGAAGCAGAGCTCCTGGAGACAGAGGGTTTGGGTCGCCTCCTGGCATCCCCTCCCACCACCAGGTGATCAAAAAACAATATTAGCTTCAACTTTGAAGAGAGCTTCTCACCTGTGTTGCATCTAGAGATCGGGGGGGGTCTAGGTGAAATACTGGAGTAAACCAAATGAAATTTGAAGATTCAGGTTACTCTAAGGGGTGTGTGTGACAGGTTTTGGTTTCTAACCAGTTTTGACTTGCTGAAGGAGTCTACAGGACTACAAGTTTTTCTAGGAGTAGGAAGCAGTTAATTACTGCACAGCTTGTCAGTTCTTGTAGAAAGTAATGTCCCCATTATTTACTATGGAAACAGAATGCTTTACTGCAATTTACTTAATGTTCTTTGCACAGTGAAACATCTGTGGCATCGCCCCAAGGTGTGTTACAGCTGTTCTGTGTCCAGAATTCATCTTGTTTCTTAGGTTACTCCATTGTTGATTTTTGTGGTCCTGCATTCCAGCTGTTAGGGAAACCTAGAGCTTTAACAAAAAGTTAGTAAGACTCAACCGCCTCGTCTGCGAGACCCAGCTGAGGGACTGTTGCTTTGCAGAGGTTTGGAACCTGGCTCTTCAGGAAGGTGGGCGTGGGCAGCCCAGCTTGCTGATTGAGTAGAGGCATTGGTGTTGACTGTGAAGGCAGGAATGGTGGATGAGTGTAGGCATGGTGAACCCATCATTAGAGTGGGGGACAAGGGGATCGAAGGGGAAAAAGGGGGTGGGAGTGGGAAAAGTAACTGACAAAAAAAAAAAAAGATCAACCACTGTTGGCCCTTTGGTGCAACAGTAAGGCTGTTACTCATGATGCTGGTAACCGGGGTTTATGAATGAGCTTTTGTCACCGGGAGCCGGCCAGAGGCGAGGGATTGAGCATCCCAGTGGATGCTCCCCCTCTCCGGGATGGAGACTGTGCACTGCTATGTGCAGCGCCATCTGGGTGACCACAGGTGGTGGTGCTGTTTGGTGCATCTTTAGGCGTGGAGAGACTCTGGCTGATACCGCATGGCTACATGCTTTGCGTGCATGCTTTCGCACGACATCTCGTGGAGGGGGAAAAAGGGCAAAATGGCCTAGATGCTGGAGGATGATGGACCATAGTATATGTGTGTCCCTTGCCTCTGCAACACCACTGCCTGATGAACAGACACTGTTGTGGGGTGACCCCATCTGGGGTGTATTCCAAGGCTACGTGGAAGCGATGTTAGTGCTGGTTGGTGAGGTGTGTGCCATGGGGTTCCTTAGGGAAGTCAGGCACCAGGGATGTGAAGAGCAAAAACAATTGTGGATAAAAAAAAGAGAAAAGGATCAACCTGCTCCAGTGTTAGGGCTTTGATTCTTTTCGAACAGCAGCCCATATCTGGGTGTAAGTTGAACAGATTTCACTGTGGTTTGAACCGGTAACATTTTTGAACTGGTGCCCCCTGCCCTGAATTTTTTCTCCCAATTAAATCTTAAAAATTACAAACAGTGATTTACCCAGTATAGGCTAGCTAAGATGGTGCGTCTTAGCCGGCTCTAAGGGTTGAGGCGCTGGACGCCACACCTCACGCCATGCCGGTTATCCGGGTTCGGGGACGGACTTGGGGAGCTGGGGGTCGGCAAGGGAGAGAGAGGATTGAGCATCCGGAGGACTGCTCTCCTCTTCCTGGGAGGGATCCTGGGGCTGCTCGGTGTCCTGGCAGCCCCCCGATGGAGATTTGGGGCACTACAGGATCACCAGCTAGATTAAGGGGCAGGGAGTGTGGCAGACGTCAGCAGGAAAGCCGTGCGTGGACGTCATTGCATGCCGCTGTCCCAGGGGGAAATAACTATGTAGAAAATCCCCGTCCTCGGGGATAGGCGATGGCACCAGCCCCCGTAGCCACACGCCAACTGCTGGACATCCTCCTCTCCTGGGCAGAGCTCAGCCTGCCAGATTCTAGATAGAGTGCCCCGGGCGGATAGGGTGGCCCTGCCTCGGGGGGCTCAGAGCTGGGGGGATTGCCAGGCTGGTGCCAGGAACCGGAGGTGTTTCAGGCAAGGAGGTAGAGCTGGGGTATGGTGGATACCCAAGAGAGTTTCTTGAGGAAGGTGCAAAAATAGAAGATACAAAAAAAGATGCCACGTCTTGTTTTCAGTGTTGTCCTGCTTCTACCCATTTCTGCAGCTTGGTGAACTGGAGTACTGAGAGGTACTGAGACAACATCAGACTGCTGAAGGGGGTGCAGCGCAGAGCGACTAAGATGATCCAGGGTTAGGAGGGGAAATCCTATGAAGAAAGACTGAGCAGGCTTAACATGTATTCCCTGGAGGATAGTAGGGATAGGGGAGACATGATCAAGACCTTTAAGTATCTGATGGGGATATACAAGGCGAATACAGGGGAGATATTCTGGATCAGAAGTGGGTGGGATACTAGAGGGCACCAACTGAGGTTGGAGGGGGAAAATTCAGGAGTGAAATCAGGAGACATTATTTCATGGAGAGGGTGATGGACAAGTGGAACACTCTACCTGAGGAGGTGGTTTCCTGCAGGACTGTGGCCTGCTTCAAGAGGGGTTGGGCAGATTGTGGTGGGGAATGACTGTGGGGAGGGAGGGGTGGCAGCTGCAAGATGAGGGGCTAGCTACACAGTTCAGCAGACTCGCTAGACTGCATGGCCTGTTTCTGCTGGCATTTCGTATGTTCGTGTATTAAGAGACTTGCCCAAAGTCACTCAGGGAGCATTTTGGTTGTAGGGGGGCTTAGCCTGCAATCCTTGGGTCCTCAAGCCAGTGGTCTAACAACTAGTCTACCCTGCCTGCCTCTCCAAATTAGGAGGTGAACAGATCTGCAACAAGGCTGGACAGATTTAGATTCTGTTAGAAGTTAGAAACTTGTAGCTGTCAGAGGGGATGTAACAACTCTTGTGGAAGGTGGCAGTGGCTGAAAAACAGATGAATCCTAATCTTTGAATAGGTGAAGCTGTGAAAGAGCATTTGGCTAACAGGCTTGAGGTTGGGGTGCAGAAGCACGCCTCTGTCCACAGTGGCAGCTTTGCACCCATTTCTTTTTTCAAAGTTTTTTTCAGTGCTCCAGATTAGATTTTACTGAGTGAATCTTGCTGTTTATTTGCTTTTTGTTGACCAGGATAAACACACTGAGCTAGAGCTCATTTCCAGGTGCGACCCGGGGGAGGGGATACAGCAGGGAATAATATTGAAATAAATATAATGACGACAACAATGGGTGCATGTACATGACCATTTTTTTTTTTTACTTTCTTCTGGTCTCCGCCCAGAGGAACCCTTCCTCCAGTCTTGTCGGCTGGGCCCCGACATACATGGAACCCAGCGTCATGATGCTTGCTACCGGGAGATTTTTTCCTATGGTTTTCTCCCGGTTTTTGTCCCTACCCCTGAGGGCACTGAGGCGAAGGACTTAACATCCAGATGTACAGCGTGCTGATGCATGCCGTCGTCAAGCGTCCATAGTGCCCTCCCCACCCCGACTCCCTGAGGAGCTGTTGCATCTTGCTGGCCATGCTTCCACCGGCAGCAAAGGTATGGGTGCGATTGCTGCCTGATAACTCCACACACACACACCCCCCGGAGGAGGAGAGCATCCGTTGGGACACTCAATCCTTCCTCCCACAGCCACAGGGATAGAACTGGGGGGAGCAGGGAAAACTGAAGTAAGGTGCCTGCCTGGTGCCATGGCTTGGAGGGACAGGAAGCGCATCCTTAGGATCACGAGAACAGTTGCACGGGAGTCTGAGCTGGACGTCATTGTCCACCTAGGGACAAATGACTTGGCTCATCATGAGATTAGAGCAGTGCAGAAGGACTTTGTAGAGTTGGGGAGGGGCTTAAGACAAGTAGCACACACAGTATCCTTCTCAGAGGTGCTGCCTGTCAGTGGCATGAGTGAGGCGGGGTACTTTGCACCATGCAGTTTAACGAATGGTTGAAAAAAATGGTGTGGAGCACAGGGGTTTGGCTTCATTGGGGACTGGGGTTCCACCTGTAGGGACACCAGCCTATACTGGCAGGATGGTCTGCATCTTTCCAGGAAGGGAACAAGTCTTTTGGGCAGTTGGTTTAAATGCTTCATTGGCAAGCTTTTAAACTAGTCAAGGGGGGAGGCACTGATAAGCAGCAGGAAAATCCCAGCCACTCCCTACAAAACAGGGTACTAAATGAGAAAAAGACCAAGGTAGAAAGGTCAGTGGGGGATTCTGCTACAGAAGGTAAAGCCATCAAAAAATGGAGAGCAGTGAGTACCAATGCCCGTAGTCTGGGTAAGGAGCTTCCTGAATTAGTGGCCTTGATGGAGGAGGAACATCTGGATATTGTGGCAGTCACAGAAACATGGTACACACAGAACCATGACTGGGACGTAAACATACCAGGATACACTATCTACAGGAGGGACAGGGAGGGTAAAAGAGGAGGAGGAGAGTAGCTTCACATAAGAGAAGGAATCAAAGCAACAGAACAAAAGGGTAAACAGGGAGGAGAAGAAGCACTGTGGGTCAATTTGAGGCAGGCAATGGCACCACAATCCGCACAGGGTTGTGTAGCAGACCTTCCTCGGGAGGAAATGGACAAGAAAATGATAGAAAGTATACTTAGAATGGCAGATAAAGGGGAGATATTGCTGATGGGTGATCTGAATATGCCAGATGTTGACTGGAGTGCAGTTGCAGCAGCCACTTCTAGGAGTGGGGTTATTCTAGATGCCCTACAGGGGGCATGCCTTAGACAACTAGTATTGGAACCCACTCGAGAGGGAGCGATCTTAGACCTGGTCTTCTCAAATGGAGATGGAGAGAGGATCACAGATGTAGAAGTGGGTAGCCATCTGGGAACTACTGACCATCGAACAGTGTGGTTCACAATAAACACAGCAATACAGTCAAGCCATACAAAGGCAAAAGTACTGGACTTCAGGACGGCTGACTTTGCCAAAATGAGTGCGTGCCTAAGGAATGCACTAGCAAATGGGCAGGAAGGAGGGGTGGAAGAACAATGGGGAATAATAAAAACTGCCATCACAGAGGTAACAAGTCTTTGTGTGAAGCAAATAAACAAAACAAACGATGTAAGAAACCACTATGGTTCTCAAAGGAGGTGGCAGTGAAGGTTCAAGAGAAAAAGAAAGCATTCAGAAAGTACAAGGAATCACAGAAGGAGCAGGACAGAGAATTGTATCAGTTAAAGCAAAAGGAACCTGTGAAGGCAGTCAGAACAGCAAAGGCCCGAACTGAGGAAAAGGTAGCCAACTCAGTTAAGAAGGGGGATAAAACCTTTTTTAGGTACAGCAAGGAGCGAAGGAAGACTAAGGGAGGGATAGTGAGGCTTAATAAAGGGAGGGGTGGGCAGAGGGTGACTGTGAAAAGGCAGAGATACTAAACAAATATTTTTGCTCAGTATTTACAAATGAATAGGGAGGTACCTAAAACAAACAATAGAAACACTCTGGATACAGAAGTTGATACCAGCCCATTTACAGAAGAAAGGGTTCTGGAAGAACTCTTAAAACTGAAGGTGGACAGAGCAATGGGGCCTGATGGGATTCATCCCAGAATTCTAAAAGAACTAAGGGTAGAACTGACTACCCTCTTTAACAAATCATGGGAGGATGGGGTGGTACTTGAGGACTGGAGGAGGGCAGATGTGATTCTACTTCACAAAAGTGGGAGCAGGGCAGAAGCAGGAAACTACAGACCAGTTAGTTTAACCTCAGTGCAAATAGGATGCTGGGATGTATAGGCAGGGGCATCACCAGCAGGAAAAGGGAGGTCATAATTTCGCTATACAAGACACTAGTGAGGCCCCACCTGGAGTACAGTGTACAGTTCTGGAGACCATACCAATGTAAGGACATAGACAGGGTAGAGAAGGTTCAGAGGAGGCTAACAAAGATTGTGCATGAATTGCATCACAAGTCCTATGAAGACAGGTTGAAGGAACTGAACATGTACTCCCTGGAGGAGAGGAGGGAGAGAGGGGATATGATAGAGACATACAAGTATCTTACAGGGAGGAACAGGGTGCAGGAATACACTATTTTTAAGCGAAAAAGATGTTCCAGGACTAGAGGGCATGGGATGAAGTTGGAGGAGGACGATTCAGAGGAAACATGAGGAAGAATTTCTTCACAGAACGGGTGGTGGACAAGTGGAACACCCTGCCAGAGGAAGTGGTGGGGGCTGAAACAATCACAGGATTTAAGAATGCATGGGATAGACATAAAGGAATTCTAGAGGTCAGGGGTAAGGGGCAACAGACTTCTAGGAAAACATAAACTGAACTTACAAGCTCAAATGGGCAGACTGGGTGGGCCATAGGCCCTTATCTGCCGACACTGTCTATGTATCTATGATAGGGAAAATGATGGAATCACTTCTGAAGGAAAGAATTGTCGATTATCTAGAGGCCAGAGGTGCACAGGACCCAAGGCAGCATGGATTCACAGCAGGAAGGTCATGCCAGACGAATCTAATAGATTTTTTTGACTGGGTGACCAAACTAGTAGATCAGGGAGGGGCTGTGGACATGGCCTACCTAGACTTTAGCAAGGCATTTGACTCAGTCCCACACAAAAGATTAATATACAAGTTAGCCAGCCTGGGAGTGGGTCCCAAGATGATAGCCTGGGTAAAGAATTGGCTGAGAGAATAGGACACAGAGGTAATAGTAAATGAGTCCACTCTGAAGAAAGAGGTTACTAGTGGGGTGCCGCAGGGTTCAGTATTAGGATCGGTCCTCTTCAATGTCTTTGTAAGTGACATTGCAGAGGGACTGGAAGGAAAAGTATGTCTCTTTGCAGATGACACAAAGATCTGCAACAGAGTTGATGCACAAGGTGGGGTGGAAAGGATGAGAAGGGACTTGGCAAGGTTAGAGGAATGGTCAAATGTATGGCAGCTTAGATTTAATGCTAAGAAGTGCAAGGTAATGCACCTGGGAAACAAAAACCCTGGGGAAGGGTACACAATGGGGGGTGAGATACTAACAACAACAAAAATGGAAAGGGACCTGGGGGTAGTCATATCAGATGACTTAAAGGTGGGCAAGCAATGTGAGAGGGCAGTAAGGAGGGCTGGGGGGATACTGGGATGCATAGGGAGAGGCATCACCAGTAGAAAACAGGAAGTTGTTATCCCTCTGTACAGACAGCTGGTGAGACCCCATCTGGAGTACTGTGTGCAGTTCTGGAGACCCAATCTCCGCAAGGACATAGACAGGATGGAAGCTGCCCAGAGGAGGGAATTAAAATGGTGCAGGGTCTGCACCAGAAGACATATGAAGAGAGACTAAAGGAGCTTAATATGTATAGCCTCGAGGAAAGGAGGGAGAGGGGGGACATGATAGAAATGTTCAAGTACCTCAAGGGAATCAACAAAGTCCAGGAGGGTAGCATCTTTCAAAAAAAGAGGTGTGCAAGAACAAGGGGGCCCAATTTGAAGACAGATGGGGGGGCCTCAGAGGTAATGTAAGGAAGTATTTTTTCACAGAGAGGGTTGTGGATACATGGAACGGCCTTCCGGAGGAGGTTGTGGAGTCAAAAACAGTGGTTGAATTCAAGCATGCATGGGACAGCCATAAGGCAATTCTAGGGGGTTGGGGTAGAAAGAAGTAGGCTGCTGGTTAACTAGGATCTGCAGCTTATCCATTAGGTAGGGAAATGGGCAGACTGGGTGGGCCAAGCGGTCCTTATCTGCCGTCCAATTCTATGTTTCTGTGTTTCAACCACCAGTGACCTGGGTCCGTTCCCGAGCCTGGGTCGCTGGCATAGCGCGAGGTGTGGCATTCAGTGCCTCAACCCTCTGCGCTGCTGGACCAGCCTTACATGGCCATTTTTGAAGTGAGCTTAGTGTAAGCCCCTCCCCAGCATCTAGGCTTATGAGGTGGCAAAGCTCCAAGGGGAAGGGGCATTCACAGCAGCAGAAACCAAAAGATTTAAACTTACCAGGATGGCTGGCGTTAGGAGGGTCCGCAGTGGGGGGGGGTGGGTGCCATCTTCTGGTGCTGGGCTGCAGTAAATTCATGTTAGCAGAAATAAACAGTCCCAATTAAATAACTGAAGTCCACACAAACTCCAGTGTTAGACAGGGGGATTCCATTTAATTACAAATTTTGTGGTGCCACTTGTACACTTGATTGTAACTTTGGGGGTCCTTACATTGGATTTAGTGGATGCATTGTGTGACCGTGAAGACCCCACTGATCCTTAGGCAGTTAACTTTTGGGCCAAAAAAGCCACAGTTGAAGTTAGGCAGCAGTTAAAATGGGGCCCAGGGACCCTAAACGGCAGCAAGCAATATCTCTCCCTCACATTCTGGCTCCTAAAACTTGATCTCTCTCACTCCATACTGAGTTGAAACTTCTTCTGCTTCCTGACCACTGGATCTCTAAATTTGCTGGCCACAGTGAGCGACTCCACACACAGGAGACCATTCCCACCGATCTAACCCTCCAAGAGGGCATACTGGATTCCAGGCCTTGGCTTCTAGTCCTGGCTTCCACGAGGCGCCCTGGTTGAACTGGCTTCTCTGATCTTGAAACTGCCTCCCAGAGACACACGGGCCTGGCAGAGAACCACATACTTCTTGGTGCCCATGGAGCTGCCACAACCAGGTTGGCATATCCGCTTCAGGGCAAAGGCTGTCTCCGCTCTCGCTCTCTCTGGCTTCCAGTCCTTCTCACCATTCTCTCTCTCCTGTCCCCAGAAATGGAGCATACATGGGAGCCATGCTGCACACCGGCTATAGACTCCACTGGGGTGGCTTTATGGAGGAAGAACCTGATGGCCGAAAACAGCAGCCGCCAGTATGTCCACTGCCGGACTAAATTTCGAACACCCCAACACAAGAACTGCTGACCCTGAGAGCAGGCAAACGTCCCTGCTGTCCTACACCGCCTCCCCGCACTCTTCTTGACTCTCCCCTCGGCTTTCTCGGGCTCTCACCTAAGGCACCAAAAATCCCAGTTTATAACCCCGCGCACACAGGCTGACCTCCGACCCTCAGATATCCTGCTAGTGCACAAGAGGCAAAATTAACCCCTTAATTGGTAGCCCAAATCCTAACACTTTTTCCAGATTTAATAAGCACACCCTGACAGGGAGTGTTACATCTCTCCCCAACGTAAACACTCACCGCACTTGGTGAATATCTATACCAGCTACCTCGCCATGGAGCACCGGAGAGGTATGGGCACTTCCGCTGTACTCACATGACTTGGTACCACTGGCACACACTACCAAGATGATGGATTCACTCTTCCCCCTAAACTTTTGGGGCCTAAACATGGGTGCCCCTACCTTTTAGTCTGGTGACCCACCTCCTGTAATGCTCCCCGGATGGATTGCCTGGCAACAGGGGCGGCATCCCAGACCTAAACTCTCACTAATCCCAGAGCTGCCCTACTAAGCACTGGCCACCTGCCTAAAAGCTGTCAACTGCCAAACCATATACTAGAGCAATAATACACAAATATCAATTCACACCATTTTAAAACATGTCAAAACAGCATGCAAATAAGAATAGCAAAGAAAATAGAACAATTATTTATGTAGTCTTTTTTTTTTTTTTTTGGTTACCCCCAGCTCCGGGCTGGCCTCTACTTCGGGCCTTCCTATGCTCCTCGCTACCACAGTGCCCCGATGCAGACACCCATCACCCCACATTGCACCCCCCCAGGGTAACCCGGACATAACCCTTTGCCGGGTGGGTCCCCAGGTGCTGTTGAGGTGGTCCATGGACTGCTCGGGGTCTCGCGGCAGTGGGAGCTGGCGACTGTCATCCGGTCGGCCACGGGCCCTTTTCCCATTTGCTCCCCGGGAGTGTGGTGTGCCACAGATGTCAAGGTGTACGACGACGTTCACCACGCCCCATTAGTCACTGGGACCCAGCGCATTGCTGTACCTCCAGCCTCTGCCAGCGGTCAGCAAGTGCCAGGTTACTTCCCTGCCCTTCCTCCGCGAGAAGGCGAGCAGTCATCCAACACTCGAGCCCTCTCTCCCCGGCCAGCCCTCCAGCACCCGGGTCCATTCCTGAACCCGGGTCACTGGCGTCGCCAGTGGAAATCTAACCGCTGCGCCAACGGGCCAGCTTTTTATGTAGTCTTAAACATTATCACAATATCCCACTCCCTCCTTGCAGCACTGAAGTGCAGAATCCACTTTTAGAATGTTAATGTTAATGTCCACATGTCCACAAACTCTCTGCAATTTCTGTAATCAAGATAAAAGTCTCCGTAGTTTCTATAAAGAAAGTAAAGAAAAGGGTTTATCTCACCCATTTCAGGCTGGCAGTCTGTCTCAGTCCCAGTCTTTTAACATCAAACAGTTGCAGCACCTCCGTGGAGAGGAGACAGTAGAAACCGTGGGGCAGTGACACTGCACAGAGTCCTAGACCACAGCCGTCACTTTATTTTGGAATATTACGGAATGTGTCTCAGTTGTACTTGCTCATGCCTGCTAATGACCCTTTGGCCTTTTTTAGACATAAAACCACAGAATAAAATCCATTGACACCAACTGTATCATCTGTTTAGGTTCCCAGGAGCCTGCTAGACTTTATGATTTATTTTGTACTAACTCGTCTTTCAGCCACTTCTTGTCTTACCATGGAATATATTCTTTCTTTCACCGCTCTGATATGTTTGCAGTTGCATGCACCAGTGGACCAGACAAATTCCAGTGTCCTGATTGTATACACGCAAGGGTAATAGTTGACTTAAAAGAGTTTCTGGCTGGGGCCCATGCTGATATCTTTTTTTGCCATAAAGTTTTTTCTCCAGTGGTTGACACAGGAGGGCTGCTTAACCCTGTCCCTGCCTCACCCGCCCTTCATCTACCTCCCTCAGACTCACCTTGCCCATATTTCCCCTATGGATTGCCCCCACCATGGCAGGGCCGCGAACGGGAGTGCTGTCCTCCCCCCACCTGGTGTCTCTCATCCAGAACTGGGGTCAGTGGTCCAGGTAGCGATGCGGGGATGGGAGATGTGGGCTGGGCTTCATCAAGCTGTTTTCACCCCATCTTACCCAGCGGTGGCAGCACATAAGTGTGTGCATGTGGAGGCGCAAACATGCCACGGAACCACTGGTCTCTCCCTTCTATGCTGCTTGTAATTCTGTTGCTATCACCCGACCTTCACTAGATGCCAGCCAAGGACTGAGATAAACCGATATGAGCTGTTTGCAGGGAGGAAGTGGCAAGAGTCGGAGGATAGTTGTGAGACATCGGGGTGGGGGATTGGAGGACAGTGATGCTGTGGTGAAGAGATGTGCAAGAGTGGCAAAGAGGAGGACTGGCAAAGAGGAGGACTGAAATAAGTAAGAAAGAAAGACATTGTCCTACCGGGGGCCATCCCAGAGGGGCCTACTGTGGAGGCTCTCGTCTCTTTGGGGAGGGTTTTGGGGCTGCTCGGCATCCTGTCAACCCCCAATGGAGATCGGGGGCAGCACAGGCACACCAGCCAGAGTAAGAGGGACAGGAGTGCGGCAGACATCAGCAAGTGAGCCGTGCACGGATGTCATTGCATGCCGCACTCCCAGGGGGCCACTACGACCAGAAAATCCCCACCTAGGATCACGGAGATGATGGGGGCTCCAGGGTCAGGATGCACATCTCACCACCGGCCCATTCCCCGATGGACTCCTGGCCAACCCGACAATTGGGTAAGTCCTCTCTAATTACATACAGACTGCTGAGGGAGAGCGGGCCTGGCCGGGGGGGGGGTGATCCGGGGTGTTAGGGCTGCCTAGTTGTTGGGGGAGATCTGTCGGACTACAGGGTTCAGGCAGGGAGTAGCAGTCCTCACCACATGAGCACCCCGGAAGGATGCCCGGCCTAGGAGGAGCATAAATATAATACACAAATAAAAAGGGAGTGATGAGTCTGACAAGGGACAGAAGGGGGAAGAAGTACAGGGGGAGCAGGAGGGAGTGGGCAGTAGAGTAATCATACTGGGGGACTCCATACTTAAGGAGATCAGCTGGGGGGAAGGGTAAAGGGAGGAGTTCAGTCTGGGTGGAGTGCATGCCAGGCATGACTGCACATAAAGTGAAGCATATTATTTCCTCATGTGTAAAGGGACTAGGCGGACAGCCTCATATTGTGGTGTAACTTGGCACAAACGATTTAGCAGACAACTGTGTTTTGGAAGTACAGGCAAAATTCAGAGAGATGGCCAGGATATGCAGCAATGAGGGCATTACTGTGGCCTTCTCTGAAGTTCTACCTGTTCCTAGAGCAAGCTCAGACAGGAAGCAAAGAATTGCTGAGTTTAATACTTGTTTGGCAGAATGGAGCAAGGCTCTGGGTTTCGGGCTGGTGGGGATCCACACGGGTAAATAAAAACTTGTAAAAGATAGTCAGCTCGGTTAAGGAGGGGGATAAAACCTTTTATAGGTACATTAGGGAGCATAGAAAGACTAAGGCAGAGATACTGAGGCTGAATAAAGAGGAAGGTGGTTGGGCAGAGAGGGACAATGAAAAAGCAGGGATACTGAATGAATGCTTCTGCTCATTATTCACAAAGGAAGAGGAGGGTGAGATACCTAATCCAGTCAATAGAAGCACTCTGGATAGGGGGGTTGATATCAGTCCTTTCACAGAAGAAAGGGTTCTGAAAGAACTCCTAAAACTGAAGGTGGATAAAGCAATGGGGCCTGATGGGATTCACCCCAGAATTCTAAAAGAACTAAGGGGAGAACTAGTAACACCACTGACTAACTTTTGTAACAAATCATGGGAGGATGGTGTGGTACCTGAGGACCGGAGGAGGGCAGATGTGATTCCTCTTCACAAAAGTGGGAGCAAGATGGAAGTAGGAAACTGCAGACCTGTCAGTTTGACCTCAGTGGTAGGGAAAATGATGGAATCACTTCTGAAGGAAAGAACTGTTGAGTACCTAGAGGCCAGTAGGGCACAGGACCCAAGGCAGCATGTATTCACAGCGGGAAGGTCATGTCAGATTCTCCAATGGATTTCTTTGAGTGGGTGACCAAAGTAGGAGACCAGGGAAGGGCAGTGGACATGGCCTACCTAGATTTTAGCGAGGCGTTTGACACAGTCCCGCACAAAAGATTAATAAACAAATTAGCCAGCCTGGGAGTGGGTCCCAGGGTGGTAGCCTAGGTAAAACATTGGCTGGACAACAGGACACAGATGGTAATAGTAAACAAGAGTCCACAGTGAAGAAAAGGGGGTTACTAGTGGGATATCGCAGGGTTCAGTACTGAGGCCAGTCCTTTTTAATGTCTTTATAAATAACATTGCAGAGGGACTGGAAGGAAAAGTGTGTCTCTTTGCAGATAGCACAAAGATCTGTAACAGGGTTGATACACAAGATGGAGTGGAAAGGATGAGAAGGGACTTGGCAAGGTTGGAGGAATGGTCAGATGTGCGGCAGCTCAGATTCAGTGCAAAGAAGTGCAAGGTAATGCACCTGGGAAACAAAAACCCAGGGGAGGAGTACACAATGGGGGTGAGATATTGACAAACAAAAATGGAAAGGGACTTGGGGGTAGTTATATCAGATGACCTAAAGGTGGGCAAGCAATGTGAGAAGGCAGTAAGGAGGGCTGGGGGGATACTGGAATGCATAGGGAGAGGTATCACCAGTAGAAAACAGGAAGTTGTTATCCCTCTGTACAGACAGTTGGTAAGACCACATCTGGAGTCTTGTGTGCAGTTCTGGAGACCCAGTCTCCGCAAAGACATAGACAGGGTGGAAGCTGCCCAGAGCAGGGCAACCAAAATGGTGCAGGGTCTGCACCAGAAGACATATGAAGAAAGACTAAAGGAGCTTAATATGTATAGCCTCTAGGAAAGGGGGAAGGGCATGATAGAAACTTTCAAGTATCTCAAGGGAATCAACAAAGTTCAAGAGGGTAGCATCTTTCAGAAAAAGATGTGCAAGAACAAGAGGCACAGTTTAAAGATAATGGGGGGACGGCTCAGAGGTAATGTGAGGAAATATTTATTCACAGAGAGGGTTGTAGATGCATGGAACAGCCTTCCTGAGGAGGTTGTGGAGTCAAACACTGTGAGGGAATTCAAGAATGCATAGGACAGACATAAGGCAATTCTAGTGGGGGCTAGGAGGAAGTAGGCTGTTGGTTAACTATGATCTGCAGGTTATCCATTAGGTAGGGAAATGGGCAGACTAGGTGGGCCAAGCGGTCCTTCTAAGGACATAGATAAGTTGTTCAATCCACACTTACTGGTAGGTTCCTTGCTGCTTTAAATCTTGCCGGAAGGTCTTCAAGCTGGCTCCTCCCACCCACCCGGGTGGTAAAACTCTCGGCTTTGCCCAATGACGCCAGATCTTCCTTATCGCTTGGAAGGTCAAGTTCTTCTGTAGCCTGCGTTTTAGACCTGGATCCACACTCTTCGTTAAACCGAAACTTATTCTAAAGTTTAAAAGACTTCAGTCTTCTTTTTCCCTCAGCGCTGTGATGGACTAATCGACCTCGGATTTCATTGGTGCCCTGTGGGCAGAAGATGTCCCGGACCGACCCGCACTCCACATGCGTCTACTGCCCAGGGACTCGGACATGACTCGCAGGCTTGCGAGTTATGCAAATCCTTTTTGGCTTTGGTCTTGGAGGACCGCGCTGCCCGACTGCTTTTGGGGTGCCCTGAGAAATGTTATCCTCCAGTTAAGTCGAAGGAGGCCCGTTGGGCGGTGTCCACGGCGGCAGGCTCGGCACACCAGCTGGAGCAGATGATTGCCCTCGACGAGGAGGCAGCCCAGGCCGCTTCTTCATCTTCCTCGGTCGAGGCATTTAACCTGCTCTCCTTGGGCTCTTCTTATACAGCTTCTTTTAAGGAGCTTTGCCAATCCCTCTCCACCAAGGGAGAAGGACCATCGAGACATTCCTCTCGGTCTAAAAAGAAGGACTCCAAAGGCAAGTCCCACTGTCAACGTTCGAGGGAGTGGGAGAGGTCCCCTTCCCCAGATAGTCGACAGTCGACTTCGGTCGAGGTTGTGGCTAAGGCCGCTGGCTTCACGGTGTCCCCGTCAGGTCAGCCGGCCGAGACATCCGTCGATGCAGTTGAGATTTTTCTCACCCATCGGACGGTTTGTCGACTGGAGAAGCCGGCAACCCTTCTTCACCAGTTCCCCCGGTGGAGACTGAGGACTTGCCTGTGCCTTCTGTGCCGGAGTCCCCGGTTAAGCTCCCTGAACCGAGGTAGGAGCTGGTTTCTCCTGCCCCCCTCTGACCCACCCTGGAATCCCCGAAGGTCTCGGTCGACCTCTTCCAGGTCCAGCTAGTCCTGCCGTCGGCGGTCTCGGTCTCGGCACCATGGAAGCGGCAAGTGCTTCATCCGCTCAGTCTTCTTGGAGGATAGGTTCTGGCGCAGTTACGCCAGCGCTACAAGGATTTAATGTGGCAGCAGCTCTTATTGTCTGAGAATAAGCCAATCTCGTCGCCTTCTCCAGCCATTAAGTGGCTGTCACCGGAGCGGCCGAAGCAACCCCTCGTAATGGTTGAGGAGCCGAAACAGGCACCGGTTGTTCGTCCAAAACCAGCTGCACCACCCATTGTGGTGGAACCTCTGCCTCCGCAACCAAAGACTGGGGCCCCAACCAAGGATTCTCGGTCGCATCAGGGTTTGCCCCATAGGTTATCGGTCACCCTCACTCCCGATCAACCTCAGCATGTGGAGGGTGGTTCAGGCGCTCGGCAGCTGTTCGCAGACTGCTTGGAGTCTGACAACGACTCCTCCTCGTTCTCCAGGCCGCTTGACCTGGAGTCCACTGGGGGGTCAATTGGTGGACGAGAGACCATCCTCGTTCTTAGGTATGCTTCGACTCATCTCAGAATCCACTGGGATGAAGCTCGAACCCGTTTCATAATGGGCCAAGTATCCCCTCACGGAGATACTGGACCGAGGGATTCCCCACGGAGGCATTCCCGTGGCTTAAGCCATTGTTGGCCCAGCCCTGAGCTGTGGCAGAGGCCAGCTTCTTGTCCAGCACCTTCGCCAGGATGGCTCGGAAGTATGCGGTCCCTACAGGTTCACTCTCCGGTTTCTCGGAACACCCCTCTACCGAGGGGTTAGTGACTGACAGCGTTTTCTGGCGTTCCGGGAATGCTCGGGATGTGGACAAGCCACCCGATAAGGAGTCCAAGAAATTGGACTACTCAGGGCGGAAAGTATATGCTGCTTCCTCCCTAGGCCTCTGTCAGGCTAGCTTGGCCGTCCTGATGGCACACTTTTCACAAGCCCTTTTGGGCTCCCTGGATGAGATGATTCCTCATCTCCCGGCTGACCTTCAAATGACGGTCAAGCAGGTGCGGGACCAGGGAAGGGCGGTGGCCAAACAGCAGCTCCAAACTTCTTTGCACATCGCTGACTCATGTGCCCGGGCAGTAGCGGCCGCAGTGGCTATGTGCCGCAGAGCTTGGCTGCGGATCTCCACCTTTACGGCGGATACCCAGCACAAGCTGGCAGACGTTCCCTTCCTGGGTACCAACTTGTTCGGTCCTGGGGTGGAGGGTCATCTCCAACGGATTGAGAAGTCCAGCGCCACCTTGGACTTGGTCACATCTGCCCAGAAGGACAAAGGCCACCAGCAGCAGCGTAAGCCCTTTCGTCCTTCAGCCCCTGCAGCACGTCCGGCCCAGCAACACCAGCATCAGGGCGAGCAGCGCACTTGGCACCCCAACGCCAAGCTTGCTGCTTCCTCCAGCAGGAAGCCAGGAGGAAAAGGCCCAGGCAGCTCCTCGGCCGGCCCTTCCTCCAAGCCTGCCCAGTGACGGGTTGAGGGGTGTCTCCCCCAACCTCGTCACTCCTCCCCGGGTCCCCGTGTGGGGACGGCTCCACCACTTCCCTTCTGCCTGGTCCGATATCACCACGGACTGCTGGGTGTTGGAAGTGGTAGGCAGGGGTCTACCTCTGGAATTCGAGCAGTCCCCACCCTATCAAGCCGTTGCCCCATGGCGGGCGACGGGTTCCGCGGCCTCTCTGTCAGCTCATCGAGCTAATATTGCTCTGCTCCTCCAGAAGGAGGTGATCAGGGAGGTGGGGGACCCTCCTCCAGACCCAGGGTTTGTGACTAGGTACTTCCTGGTCCCAAAACGGACGTGGGGCTGGCGCCCCATTCTCGACCTACACAACTTGAACAAGTTCCTAAGGTCTCGCAACTTCAGGATGGTCACTGTGGCTCAGATCATTCCATCCTTGGAACGAGGTGTGTGGTTTTGTTCTCTGTACCTTCAGGACACGTTCTTTCACATCCCAATCTGTCTGTCTCACCAGCGATTCCTCCGCTTCAGGGCAGAGGGATCCCTTTACGAGTTCCGGACCATGCCCTTTGGCCTCTCTCCAGCTCCCATGGTCTTCACCAAATGCAAGGCAGTGGTGACAGCATTTCTGCAGCGCCGAGGGGTCCGGGTGTACCCTTACTTGGGCGACTGGCTGATTGAGGCCCCCTCCAGGTTGGAGGAGGAATGGTCCAGGGATCTGGCCCTCCAGGTCTGCTCTCAGATTGGCCTCCTCATCAGTGGGGCCAAATCGGAACTCATGCCATCGCAGGTGATTCAGTTCATCAGGGCAGAGCTCGACTCTCTTCGAGCCAGAGCACGGCTCCTGGTGGATAGGGCCAAGGTCCTTTCCTTCTTTGCCCAGTCATTTCTGGTTGGGCAGTTGTGCCCTGCTCGGGACTTTCTGCACCTCCTGGGCCTCATGGCAGCCTGCACCAGTGTGGTCCGTTGGGCCCGCTGGCACATATGTCCCCTGCAGTGGGGGGCTGGCCCGCCAGCGCTCCGGTCCTCTGGACCAGCCAGTGACTGTGACCCAGGAGATGTGGAATGGCCTCCAGTGGTGGCTGGTTCCAGCTCATCTGCAGGAAGGTATCCCATTTGTCCTCCCCGAGCCGACGGTCACTCTCACGACCAACGCCTCTCTGATGGGTTGGGGTGCCCATCTGGGGGAGCTCAAAGCCCACGGCCTCTGGTCCCCTCAGGAGTCTCGATGCCACATCAACCTGCTGGAGCTTCGAGCGGTCCGACTAGCCATCATCGCCTTTGCTCCGTTTGTAGGGGGTCAAGTGGTCCAGGTCCAAATGGACAACACCACGACCATGTACTACCTCAATCGGCAGAGCGGGACGCACTCCTTGCCTCTGTGCAAGGAGGCTGTCCGCACTTGGTCTCTCGTGATCAGCCTGGAGGCAGATCTCCTACCCATCCATGTGTCAGGAGCCTCCAACAGTCTGGCCGATGCCCTAAAAGCCGGATAGGCGCTGCATTTCACGAGTGGTCTCTCCTGCCAGAGGTAGTACAAGATCTGTTCTCCCACTGGGGCATCACTCAGGTGGACCTGTTTGCCTCCAGGGAGAATGCGTAGCTGAGGCTGTTCCATGCCCACCCCCCTCAGCAGGGCTCGCTGCAGGGGGATGTCTTCTCGAGGCCGTGGACCCCGGGCCTCTTCTGCGCCTTCCCTCCATTTCCCTTGATCCACAAGGTGCTTCTCAAGGTGAAGATGGACAAGGCACAGGTGATTCTGGTAGCCCCAGACTGGCCCCGCCAGTTCTGGTATCCAGATCTCCTCAGCTTCAGCTCCAGGCTCCCGAGGTGGCTTCCAGCCCGCCCGAACCTGATCTCAGTCAACAAGGGGAAGGTACTCCACCCGGACCTTCAATCCCTGCACTTGACGGCCTGGTTCCTGAGCTGCTAGAATCCAGACCTTGGGTCTTTCCGACGAGGTCCTCAACGTTGTTGAGGTATCCCGTAAGGAGTCGACCAAAAAATGCTATGCCTTCAAATGGAAGAGATTCTCCATTTGGTGTCAGGGTAAGGGGTTGGACCCTTCCTCCTGTTCTTTGGCTAGCGTTCTGGACTACCTGTGGTCCCTTTCTCAGCTAGGGCTTCGGTCGACGACCCTTAAGGTGCACCTGGCAGCCATCTCTGCTTACCGGGCGCGGGCTGGAAAGCAGTCGGTGGTGCAGGAGAAGGTGGTTGGGTGCTTTTTCAAAGGTCTTGATCACATATCCCCTCCGGTGCGAGAACCTCCACCTCCCTGGGATCTACTGCTGGTATTAGCTAAGCTCATGGGCAAACCATTCGAACCGATGCACAGGTGTGACATCTCTCACCTGTCATGGAAGACCGCCTTCTTGGTGGCTATCATGTCAGCCAGAAGGATGGGAGAGCTCCAGGTGCTTTCCATCGAGTCTCCTTATCTGGCCTTCCACAGGGACAAGGTTGTCCTGTGCTCCCACCCGAAATTCCTTCCGAAGGTGGTGTCAGAGTTTCACCTTAACCAGGTGTTGACTCTACTGGTGTACTACCCCAATCACACCTCGGAGGCCTAATATAGGCTCCATACTCTGGACCCTAGAAGAGCGCTCTCTTATAAGGAGTGGATGGCTGAAGTTCGAGGAGAGGTTCACCAGCTGTTTGTCACCTACACTGAAGCCGCACCTGGCAGACCTGCAGCCAAGCGGACGATAGGCAGGTGGGTTACCTCCTGCATAGATCTCTGCTATAGGTTGGCAGTCATGGAGCCTCCCAAAGGGATAAGAGCTCATTCTACCTGCCATACCGCTGCTTCAGTGGCTGCTTCCAGGGACGTCCCTGTCCAGGAAATCTGCAGGGCTGCTACTTGGAAGTCAGCACATACCTTCATTACCCACTACCACATCGATCTTGAGTCACGCCGGGATGCTGGTTTTGGGACCTCGGTTCTCCAGTCCTTATTCCCCAAGTAGGGGGTGCATGCCTTGCCTCCCTCCTCCCGGAGAACTGCTAGGAGTCTGCCAGTAAGTGTGGATTGAACACCACATCCACGTCCCTAGAAATACAGGTTACTCACCTGTAACAGGAGTTCTAGGAGTGGTATATGTTATTCATCCACACAACCCTTCCGACCTCCCTGGCTTCGACGCACAACCTGGCTTCCAGCAGGCTAGATCTGGCGTTATGGGGCGGAGCCGAGAGTTTTACCACCTGGGTGGGTGGGAGGAGCCAGCTTGAAGACCTTCTGGCAAGATTTAAAGCGGCAGGGAACCTGCCAGTAAGTGTGGATGAACAACATATACACTCCTAGAACTCCTGTTACAGGTGAGTAACCTGTATTTATCTGCCATCAAATTCTATGTTTCTAAGTTTGCCCGGGACAGACTCCACCGTAGCAAAGAAGGCTCAGCAGTACTGAAGCGGAGGCTGAGTGAGTTTCTGGCTACCTCTTATAATTTAAACTAGGAAAGGGGAGGAGGGCTCAGGCTTGGAAAGAAGTCTGAGACACACGGAGAGCAAGGCCATTGTCCTTTCCCCCTAGCTGGAGATAAGGGGAATGGGGGGACTCACTTGGAAGGGGACATGGTGGGCAAGGAAATATGACACAGGGAGATGTTAAAGTGGATAGAGTAGTAGGAAACCAGGGGAAGGCACAAGGTGAAAGGGAAATACCACGGGAGGGATGGAGGATTGTGTCCCTAAGTGCCAGAAGCCTAGCAAATAAAACGGACGGCTTGCAAGCACTGATGGTGGAGAGTGAAGTAGACATCATGGCCATCTCTGAGATGTGGGCATCCAGTGACAATGATTGGGATCTTGAGGTGCCAGGTTACAAGCTGTACAGGAAAGATAGGGATGCAGGGAGGAGAGGGGGTTGGCTCTGTTCGCGAGAGAAGAAATTACCTACATAAGGGATCAGGAAGCGGAGGGGAAACCTGAAGCCCTTTGGGTACAGCTCTGGTCATCGAGGGGGGAGAAGGTCTAAATGGGAGTAGTCTCTAGACCACCCTCACAGGGAGCAGAGGAAGATGGGAACCTGGGTAAACAGATTAGAACTCGGGCAGTCATAGGCAAAGTGGTACTTACTGGTGACTTCAACCTACCAGGGTTAACTGGGAAACACTGTCAACAACCAGCTCTAGGGAAAGGTATGTCATGGATGCCTTTCCAGGATGGCTTTCTGGAGCAGGGGGTCAGAGACCCTACTAGGGGAGATGCGATTCTGGACTTGGTTTTAGCCAATGGAGACCATGTCCAGGATATTAGGGTAGAGGATCCACTGGCGGGGAGCGACCACAGGATGGTATGGTTCATTCTGGGATTAGGACTTGAAAGATCAAAGACTTACACCAAGGTAGCTGACTTCAAAAAGGCAGATTTTGGAAGGATGGGAGAAATCCTGAAGGTACATCTCTCTAGGATTAGTCCGGAGATGGGGGTAGAGCAAAAATGGGAAGCAGTAAAGGCTGGTATCACAGAGGCTACACAGTCCTGTACCAGAATCAAAAGCAAAAACACCAGACTGAAAAAGCCTAGCTGGTTCACCACTGAAGTTGCAAACAGGGTGAAGGAGAAAAGAATGGCCTTTCTTAAATACAAGTGAACACAGAGGGGTGAGGATAGGGAAGTTTACCTGATGAAGTCTGAGTTGGCAAGCGGAACTGTCAGGCCGGTGAAAGCAAGTTGGGAACTCTGGTTGGCTGAGGGAATCAAGGTGGGGGAGAAAGGATTTCTTCAGATATGTAAATGACAAGAGGAGGAGGAAGTAGGGTATAGTGAGACTGAAGGATGTGGGGATTGGTGTAAAATAGTGAGGAGCAGGCTGAGGTATTAAACCAGTACTTCAGCTCAATCTTCACAAGGGAAAAGAGGAGCCAGTACCTAGGAGCAGAAGGGAAGCTGATTCGGGGGGGGGGGGGGACTGAAAGCGCCCATCTTGGTACAAACAGTGATAAGGATCTCAGGACCATCCGGGTGGACAAAGCACCAGGACCAGACAAGGTGCACCCAAGAGTGTTAAAAGAGATGGCTGACATTCTGGCTGGCCCATTGATGGACCTGTTTACTACCTCTCTAGAGACTGGGAAGGTGCCAAGGGACTTGAGGCTGGCACACATGGTGCCGCTCCACAAGAATGGGTCTAGGGATCGCCCTGTCAGCTTGACCGCCATTGTGGGAAAGCTGATGGAGTCCATCCTTAAAGAAAGACTAGTGGATTATTTGGGGTCAAGCGGACTTCCAAGACCCTAGACGACACGGTTTTGAGTCGGGAAGATCATGCCAAACAAATCAGGTCGACTTCTTTGCCTGGGTAACTAGGGCAGTGGACAGGGGCAGGCGATATACTTTATTTAGACTTCTGCAAAGCATTCGACTCGATCCCACATATAGGACTGGCTGAATCACACACAGAGGACTAATCAGCGAGTTAGAGGGGCTGGGGGTAGGAGAGAAACTAACGGGATGGATTAAGAAATGGTTACAGGATAGAAGTCAGTGTGTGGTGGTAGGGGGAATCTCGGAACCTAAGCTGGTCACCAGCGGGGGTACCACAGGGCTCTGTTCTTGGTACTGTTATTCAATATCTTCATTGGGCACATAATGGAAGGGATTAAGGGTAAAATCTGCCTCTTTGCAGACGATACTAAACTCTGTGGACGGGTGAATACAGAGGATGGGAGAAGGGAGCTACAGGATGACCTGGCTAAATTGCAGAGATGGTCAAATAACTGGCAGCTGGCTCTAACACCAAAAGTCCACAGTTATGCATCGCTGGGCACATGAAATGGGGACAGAGTACTGGTTGTGGTGGGGAGGGGGCGCTGTGTGAAAGTAGCAGAGACTGAGGAGGAGAGAGACCTAGGGGCGCTCCCTAGACTCACACATCACTTTCAAAGCCCACTTTAAAATTTGGCTCCTGGCAGAGACCAAATGTCAGTGCCCGTTCAGATGACCCCGTGAATGCGAGTGCTCTCATCTCTTCCTTATCTACAGTCAGGATCTGTCCCAGGTACTAAATGAACAATTGTTGTTACTCGGCCTTTCACTTTACCTGCATTGTATCTGTCAATGTACTGTACTCTTGCACGTTATTTGTAATTTTTTTTCAACTGTTGTTTCCTATGTAACCAAATGTATTTGACCCTGTTACAATTTCCTGTGCCATCCTAAACGTATGTAATTTGAATTGTCTGTATTACCCTTGTCTGTATTAACCATGTGCCATCTTTATGGCCCGGGTTGTGCCTGAAAAAGGTCCCTTGTATCAGTGCACAAACCCCATAAACAAACAAATAAAAATCATCACTAATGACTTGAAACAATCTGCGTAGAACAGCGAAGCCGTGGCTAAAGCTACATGAATGCTGGGCTGCATACCTGGGGGTTCACATCTAGGAGGAGGAAGGTCATAGTGCCCCTCTACAGATCGCTGGTGAGACCACTAATGGAGTACGGCGTCCAGTTCTGGCGTCCTCACCTGAAAAAGGACATACTGTAAACTTGCTGGAGAGAATGCAGCATAGGGCGGCCAAGATGGTTCCAGGCCTACAACATAAGCCCTATCAGGAGAAACTAAAGGAACTCAGCATGTACACTCTGGAGGAGAGAAGAGAGAGGGGGGACATGATAGAAACCTTTCAAACAACATGAAGTCTTGCTGTATTCTGACAACTGCAGTGATTCCCAACCTTCGAACTGCCCCGGCGAACTAACGGTTAACTTTCCATGCAGGGCATGGAATGCTGAGCTCGAGCTCGGTTGAAGTCTCTGTCTGGAGTGTTTTGAACTCAAACTGTCAGATTCTTTACTCTGCCTCACTGAATGGTCGCTCGAGATTTCTCCTTCAGCTTGGTTCAAGTCGGTTAAAGTTTTCAGTTTTTCGTCGGTTTAAACCGAAACGCTTCCAGCATAGTCAGTTCAGTCTCTGTCTGTGGTGCTGTGAGTACTAGATAGGAATTGTTCTTTATTCTCTGTGGAAGTTGTAAAATGCGGTCAGATCATTGAACCACCATTTGATTGTGAATTTTGCTATATTTAGTATGTGGTTATCGTTCTTATCGTGGTTCTAAAAAACGTGTTTTAACTGCTTTTTCCAATACCTGTGACACAGTTAGGAACCGAGAAGGGAGTCTTGCCTGGCAGTTGCCGAAAAAAGGGTAAGTTTGGTTAGGTTGGCTATGTCTGAGAAACCCAAGAAAAGAACCGGGCCCACTGGGTTTCAACACTGCAGTGAGTGTGGGGAGGTCTTTGCCAAGGCCGATCCCCACACCACCTGTGTTTATTGTCTGGGGTTTGACCACCTCGATTCAGACTGAAAAGATATGTAAAAATTTTCCAAAATCTACCCTTGAGAAGAGATTAGGTAGACTGAGGGAAAAGGAGGCCAAGAAGTCCGCTGACCCGGATGGCCAGCCCGGTTCGGTTTTGACCGAACCAGAAGGAGTGCCCTCTGACCAGGGTGATACTTCGGGCAAAAGGAGAGCCAATTCTGAGGGATTGGTTCCGACAAAAAGAAAGCTCAAAGATAAATCGACCGGTTCGGATCCAGAGGTTTATGTCTGGACTCACTCAGAGAGATAGCAGGGCGATTCAGATTGTGGAATCGCTTCCATCCGGGTTCTGACCAATCTGGCTCCTTCTGGCAAGGGTTCGGTTCAGTTAGTTCCCCTGGTTCAAGAGTATACCTTTGAAGATTTTTATGAACCGGAGTTTGAAGAGGAAGGGAATTTGAGGATTATGATGAGGTGAAGGTCTGGATGTGCCTGTGGAACCGACATCTCCCCAGACAGACCATCAGGTGTTTCCCCTCCTAGGCTTTCCGAGTCCCCTTCCCACTTTATTGTTTTACAAAAAAGTGGCTGAAACCCTCCAGCTTCCTATGGAGGAGGCTGTGGAAGATCAAGAAGAGCCTGATTATGTAGAGATGATGGATATCCCAGAGTCCGGGAGACTGTCTGTTCCCCTCCATTAATCTTTTGGGAAACAGACACAAAAAATCTTCAAGTCTCCTAACACTATACCTCCTGTGGATAGAAGAATGGACAAGAGGGATACACTCTCAGGCTCAGACATGGAGTTCTTGTATCAGCAATGCAGCCATGTTGGGGTAGTGCAGGCTGCTGCCTGTGACAAGGCAAATATTACCTTGGCTTCTCACCCTCCCTGACAAGGACTCCAGGAAGATTGATGCCATGGCAAAGAAGCAGTACATGGCATCTTCTTTGGGACTCAGGCAGGCGAATTACATGGCCTATACAGCCAGGTACCAGAAGTCCAGGTGGGACGCTGTACTGGCACTGGCTAAACAGGCCTCCCCCCATTTAGCCAAGGAGCTGGAGGCGGTGGCTGCAGATGGGATTGAGGCATCTAAGGTTCAGTTTCATGCTGCTGTGGACTCTAATGATGTCTCATCAAGAGTCATGGCTACATCTGTGGCTCTTCGGAGGATGGCCTGGCTCAGATGTACTGGCCTCTCGCAGGACACCCAGGCTAAGGCTATGGATTTTCCTGTAGTGGGTAATACTCTGTTTGGGGAGCAGACAGAGAATTACATGAAGAAATGGATCAGTACAGGACCACTTACAGGAGTGCTCAGGCCAAGGAAGGAGGCAACCTCAGCTGCAGTCCAGGGGCAGGGGCAGGCCTTTTCAAAGGCCTTTTTACCAAGCACAGGCCTCTTCTTCCTTTTCGCAGAGGGGGTTCTTCAGAGGGAGAGGCAGAAGGGGGATGAGCAGGCCTGCATCCACCGCTCAGCCTAAAGCTCCTGCCAAGCAGACACCCTGATGGGTCTGCCCGGGTCGACTTTCCTATTCCAGTAGGGGGCAGGCTGGCTTACTTTGTCCAGGACTCGATGTCTGTTACATCAGACAAGTGGGTCCTGGAAGTAGTAAGCCTGGGACTGGTTCTCAGCTTCAAAAAATTTCCAAAGATGAGAGCCAGATCTTTTCCACCTGCAAATCTTTCGGAAACCCTTGCCCTAGAGGCAGAGGTTTCTTCTCTCCTAGCTTTAAAAGCTATAAAGAGAGTACCTACCCTACACTGGGGCAAAGGACTGCACTCTAGGTACTTCCTGACCCCCAAAAAGAGAGGGGAATGGCGACCCATCCTGGACCTAAGATATCTGAACAAATGTCTTTTAAAACCAAAGTTCAAGATGGTAACTCTGGGAATAATCCTTCCCTCTCTAAGGCCAGGGGACTGGCTAGCCTCCCAGGAACTCAAAGATGCCTACTTTCACATTCCCATCAGGTGCTCCCGCAGAAAGTACCTCAGGTTCGAGTTGCCCTCAGGCCACTACCAATTCAGAGCAATGCCCTTTGGCCTAACCTCAGCTCCAAGGGTTTTCACAAAATGCCTGGCAGTAGTTTCTGCCTTTCTAGGAAGGCAAAAGATTTCCATATTTCCTTATCTGGACGATTGGCTATTAGTGGGTCAGTCTCCAGACCAAGTCAAGTCTCACCTGCAAGTGACCCAGCAAGTGCTCACTTCCCTAGGATTTCTTCTCAACCTTCCCAAGTCAGTTCTCGAACCAGTCCAGCTCTTTACCTTTATAGGGGCAGAACTAGACACACTCAGAGCAAGAGCCTTTCTTCCTCTAGAAAGGGCAAGGGCTCTTATGGAACTAGCTTCTACCTTCAGCCTTCAGGTATCTTGACCAGCAAGGCATTTCCTCCAGCTCTTGGGCCACATGGCAGCTTCAACAGCAGTGGTCCAAGGGTCAAGATTCCAGATGAGGGATATTCAGTTCCACCTGAGAGCTTTCTGGTCTCAGAGAAAGGACTCTCTTACCAAACTGATTCCAGTGACTCCGACCTTGATCCAGGCCCTCCAGTGGTGACAGGATCAGGACAATTTAAGGCAAGGTGTTCCTTTTGCTGCTTAGCCTTGTTCAGTGGTCCTTACCACGGATGCTTCTTTTCAGGGCTGGGGAGCCCACCTGGGGTCCCTTACTGCCCAGGGCCTGTGGTCCCCCCAGTAATCCCTTCTCCACATCAATCTTCTAGAGCTCAGATCAGTTTTTCTAGCTCTAAAAGCATTCTCACAGTCAGTTCAGAACAAGGTGGTTCAAGTCAGAACTGACAACACTACCACCATGTGGTACATCAGCAGGCAGGGAGGCACTCGGTCCACGGCCTTGTGCACAGAAGTCATGAAGTTGTGGTTCCTGGCTTATTCCCTGCAAGCCTCTCTTGTAGCAGTTCACCTTCCAGGCAAGGACAATGTGCTAGCAGAGGCACTGAGCAGGATTTCTCAGGGTCATCACGAATGGTCCCTGGACCATGTGGTGTTGAAAGTGATTTTTTCAAGGTGGGGCACTCCAGAGATAGATCTCTTTTGCAGCCCTAGACAATCACCAACTCCCTCTCTTTTGTTGCAGACCTCCAGTCTTGGGCTCAGTCCCCCTGGATGCCCTGATTCTGAATTGGGATGGGAAGTTTCTGTATGCCTTTCCCCCCTTCCCACTCCTGTTCAAAGTTTTAGTCAAAATAAGGTTTCAACCTTGCAAGGTGATGCTGGTTGCTCCAGATTGGGCCAGACAGACCTGGTACCCCCTGTTGCTGTCCCTAGCAGTCCATCTTCCCCCTGTCTCTTCCCAGGAATTACAACCTGTTAACATCCTCTCAGGGGAGGATTTGGTACCCCAATCTTCAGTCTCTCAGTCTCAAGGCATGGCTTTTGAAGAGTTAAGAGTTTGCAGATCTGCATCTTTCCCAAGGAGTTCTGGACATCCTCAAGGCTTCTCGAAAGCCCTCCACCAGAAAGACTTACAACTTCAAATGGAAAAGATTCAGCATTTGGTGTTCTAAGAAGAATATTTCTCCAGACACTGCTGAATTGCCTACGGTTCTGGATTATATGGTCCATCTTAATTGCCTAGGCCTCAGACCAGCTACTCTCAAGGTACACTTGTCAGCCGTTTCTGCATTTTCGTCTGTGGGGAAGCCTTCCTCACTATCTTCCATCCTGTGTTCTGTAAATTTTTTAAAGGATTGTTTCACACCAATCCCACTTTTAGAGACCCTGCCCCTCCCTGCCTGGGATTTGAATGTTTGCATTGCTCAGCTTATGCAACCCCCCCCTTTGAGCCTATGTCTTCAGCAGAGCTTAAGTACGTAACTTGGAAAACTGTGTTCTTGGTAGCCATTACCTCTGCCAGGCGTATCAGTGAATTGCAAGCCCTGTCAGTGGAACCTGATTTTATCTCCTTTCATAGGGATTAAGTGGTCCTTAGAACCAATAGAAGGTTCTTGCACAAAGTGGTTTCAGACTTCCATTTAAACCAGTCTATGTCTCTCCCTGTTTTCTTCACTGATCATTCTTCCTCAGGAGAGAGGAGGCTACACAGTTTAGATGTCAAAAGAGCCCTTAGTTACTACATAGAGCGTAGTAAGGGTCACAGGTTTGACTCCCTCCAGTTGTTCCTCACTTATGGAGAAGTGGGAAAGGGCAAACCTGCCACCAAAAGATCTGTTGCCAGGTGGATTGTGTCTTGTATACAGTTCTGCTAGGAAAAACTGGAAAAACTCCACCCTCAGGCCTGAGGGCTCATTCCACAAGAGGTACAGCTGCTTCCCTGGCTGCGGCCAGGGTTATCCCTCTCCTAGAAATTTGTCAAGCAGTCATCTGGAAAACAGTCCATACCTTTACCAAGCATTACTCTCTGGATATCCAGGCTAGGAGTGATGCTCGGTTTGGAACAGCAGTACTTCAGAGATTATTCCCAAAGTAGGTTCTGTCCCTCCTCCTTGGAGGTACTGTTTGGTAGTCTGCAATTGTCAGAATGCAGCAAGACTTCATGTATTTGAAGAAAAAATTACTCACTTTAGTAATTATATTTCTTCTAACGGAGTCTTGCTGTATTCTGACCTCCCTCCCTGCCTCCCCTCTCAGAACCTGTTTTTGGGAAGTGAGTGGGCAGGTGCAGTGTTGCACCCCAGGGATGTATTTGCTGGCACCCTCCTGCCTTTTTCTTTGGGTGCTTATTTATTATTGTTATTGTTGGGTTTAGTTTTTGGGTTTCCTGACTTGAGTCTTCCTTGGGAATCCAAAACTTTTCAGCCAGTTGGCTAGCAGTATTTTTACAATTTCCACATAGAATTTTTAGTTTAGTTGGGCTCGTAAGAATCTGACGGTTTGAGTTCAAAACACTCCAAACAGAGACTTCAACCGAGCTCGAGCTCAGAGTTCCATGCCCTGGATGGAAAGTTAACCCTTAGTTCTCCAGGGCAGTTCAAAGGCTGGGAATCACTGCAATTGTCATACTACAGCAAGACTCCATTAGAAGAAATATAATTACTAAAGTGAGTATTTTTTTCTTAAGTACCATCAGGGCATAAACAAAGTCAGCATTGAGGGCTTGTTTAACATAAAGGGTGTAGGGAAAAAGTGATCTCGGGATGGAATAAGCTTCCAGAGGAGTTGGTTTCAGTCAAGACTGTGGGAGGCTTTAAAAGTGGGTGGGATAGGCTTATCAGGAAAATCACACTGAGAATGGGGGATGGTGGAAGAAGAGAGAGAGTTAGAGAGAATTTTGAGGCTGGGGAGGATGGGGAGGGGGCAGCTGTACTGAAATCTCACAGCTGAGCTGCACACTTGAGCAGACTGGATAGACCATAATGGCCTTTATCTGCTGGCAGTTTCATATGTTCATATGGCATGCCTTCCTACCCCAGGAAAGGAGAGCTGTCCAGTGGATGCTCAGTCTGCTTCCCCTGGCTGACCCCTGGCAACCTGAACTTGTTCCCAATGTACCATATCTCCAGTGTGGTGGGAGGTAAGGCACACAGTGCCTCCGCCCTCTGCGCCACTAAGCCGGCAACTCATGCTGATATCTTGCAGGACTTGTTGCATTAATGTATAGTGCATGAGAACTGAAAACTAACACTACAATCCCCCTATTTAACAAAGAGGCAAGGGCTAGCAGTATAGCCTAGAGGCTTGAGTAATGAGCTTTGTACATCCAGCAGACCTGGGTTTGATTCCCACAACCTCCACTGTCACACTTAACCTTCCCAGTGCTGCTGGTTCGCACCTGAAAACAGACGTTGTGTCTAGTGGGCCTTACCCAGTTACCCAAGAATAATAGAAAAAAAAAAAAAAAGATTAGACTCAGGTAACTACAGACCTGAGAGTCTTATCTGTGTGCTTGGAAAAGAGTTTGTCAGTCGTAAAAGATGTGGTGTTTCAGCACATGGATGAAAATGGGCTCTTCTTTAGCATGTAGCATTGTTTGACAAAAGATTGATTCTGTCAAATCAACCCAGTTGCCTTCATGAAGGAGGTATCTATGGAGGTGGATAAGGGCCGGGTGATGGATGTAGTCTGCCTAGACTTCAACAAGGTCTTTGACACTGTACCACATGGAAAACATATGGAAAAGTGGCAAAATATGAATGTGGAAACATAGAATGTGATGGCAGATAAGGGCAACTGGTCCACCTAGTCTGCCCATTTCCCTACTTGGTTTGGCAATCCCTACTCTTATCTGGACTGCCGTTCCCTGGCTGTGCTGCATAGCAGGGTACCTTTATGCTTATCCCATGCACTTCTGAATCCCCGTACTGTTTTCGCTTCCTCCTCCACCGCTGCTGGTAGGCTGTTCCACAGATTCACCACCCGCTCTGTGAAAAAATACTTACTAGCATTCCCCCTAAGCCTCCCTTCCTCCCTCCAGCCTCATGTTATGTCCCCTTGTCCTTGTGCACTTTCTTCTCTGAAATATGCTCCCCTCCTGTACCCTGTTTATTCCTCTAAGGTATTTGAAAGTCTCTGCCATATCCCCTCTCTCCCTTCTCTCTTCCAGTGAATATATGTTTAGTTCCTTGAGTCTTTCCTCGTAAAGCATGTGGTGCAGTGCATGCATAATTTTTGTTGCTGTTCTCTGGACTGCTTCCATTCTGTCACTGTTCTTCCTGAGATGCGGTCTCCAGAATTGGACACAGTAGTCTAGATAAGGCCTCACCAGTGATCTATACAGTGGCATCACCACTTCACTCCTCCTACTGGTTATGCCCCTTCCTATGCACCCCAGTATTCTCTTTGCTTTCCCCACTGCTTTTTCGCATTGTTTGGATGACTTGAGGACCTCGGATATGATAACCTCCAGGTCTCTCTCCTGACTTGTGGTGACTGGAACCTGCCCACCATCCTGTATTCCTCTCTTGGGTTTCTGTGTCCCAGGTGCACTATCTTGCACTTCTTAGTGTTGAAACCCAACTGCCAAACCCTTGACCATTACTCTGGTAGTCTTAGGTCGTTTCTCATTTAATCTAGCCCCTCCTGTGTGTCGACTCTGTTGCAGATCTTGCTGTCATGTGCGAACAGGCATATTTTCCCCTCCAGTCCCTCTGCAATGTCGCTTATGAAAACACTGAATAGGACTGGATCCAGCACCGATCCCTGTGGCACTCTGCTGGTCACCTCCCCTTCTTTGGATTTTATGCCATTTACTACCACCCTCTGGGTCCTGCCTTTTAGCCAGTTTCCAACCCATTTTACCACTTTAGAGCCCACACCCAGATTCCCCAATTTGTTAAGCAACCTTCTGTGCTGAACGGTGTCAAAGGCCTTGCTGAAATCCAGGTAGGCCACATCCACCGCCCCTCCTTGATCCATCACCCTGGTCACCCAGTCAAAGAAATAGATAAGATTAGTCTGACAGGACCTTCCCCCAGTGAATCCATGCTTCCTTGGGTCTTTTGCATCGCTTGACTCCAGGAACTTCACTACCCTCTCCTTAAGCAGGGACTCCATCAGCTTCCCACCACTGAGTTCAGGCTTACAGGTCTGTAATTGCCTGCCTCCTCCCTACTTCCACTCTTGTGCAGGGAGACCACCTCTGCCCTCCTCCAGTCCCCAGGTACCTCCCCTGTCTCTAGTGATTGGCTGAATAGGGTCATCAGCGGTTCTGCTAGGACTTCCCTGAGTTCCTTCAAAACTCTAGGGTGAATCCCATCTGGTCCCATTGCCTCGTCTGTCTTTACTTTCCCTAATTCCTCCAAGACTCTGTCCACTGTAAATGGGCTGGTGTCCACCTCTCACCCCTGTAAACCTTTCCTTGTGAGTCTTGGCCCCTCCCCTGCCTCTTTCTTGGTAAATACTGAGCAAAAATACTTGTTCAGTATCTCAGCTTTTTCAAGGTCATCCTCTACCCACCCACTCTCTCCCTTCTTTACCCTTACAATACCATTTCTGGTCTTCTTCCTCTCACTAATATAACGAAGATGGTCTTGTCTCCCTTCTTAATAGCCTGTGCTATTCCTTCCTCGTTCTTGCCTTAGCCCCTCTGACGGCTTTCCCAGCTTCTCTCTGCTTCTCCAGATATTTCACTCTGGCTTCTTCTTTCTGTGTTTCTTTGTATTTCCTGTATGCCTCTCTTTTTTCTCGTACTTTCTCGGCTGCTGACTTAGAGAAACACAGTGGCCGCTTTTTTCTTTTTCTTTTGCTAAGCAGTCTGACACATTGGTTTGTCACTACTGCTATGGATCACTTGAGCCTAAGCCACTGTTCTTCTACCCCTTCCCCGTACGTTTGGCTGCCAGGGCAATTTTGAGCTGTTCCCCCATCTCCATGAAGTTGGCTTTCCGGAAATCTAGGACCTTAATCTTTGTAGGGCTTTCTTCTGCCAATGAGTTGACTCTAAACCACATAGTACTGTGGTCATTGGTACCAAGGGGACTGCCCACCTCAACATCCATGATTCTGTCCCTGTTTGTCAGCACTAAGTCCAGTACAGCCCCCTCCCTGGTGGGCTCAGCCACAAGCTGCCTTAGGTTTGCCCCATACATCGCAGACATATGAGGTCCCTGCTCCTTGATGTAGTCACAGTCTGGGTATTCCAATCTGCATCCGGCATGTTGAAGTCACCCAATAGTAGTACTTCCCCTTTGGCCGCCATATTATGGATGGCCTACACTGATACTAGAGCTATATCCTCCCCCTGTGTGGGAGGCCTGTAAACTACTCCAGAGTGCCCCACAGTGTCTCTGCTTCTTCCCTGGATCTCTGGATCCCTGTGCTTCCGTAGCTTTAATCCCTTCCTTCACATACATAGCAACCCCTCCTACCCTCTTCCCTTCCCTTCCCTATCCTTTCTAAAAGTGTATACCCTGGTATGGCTACATCACAGTCATGGTTCCCTGTGTACCATGTCTCTGTAATAGACACAATGTCCAGGTTTGTGTCTGCCATCAGTGCTGTTAGGTCTGGGATTTTGTTTCCCAGACTGCGGGCATTTGCGCAAATGACCTTCCACTCTGTGTACCCCCTTAACGTTCCTTGTTTATTGTCTTTGCCCTGCGCCACATTAGTGATATATCTTCTGTCCTCTCCCCCATTGTAACCATGGTAGTTTTACGGTTAGATATTACTCTAGTTATTGGGTCCTCACTGCTTTCAGTTATGTCCTGTGGGGGGAAGGGCTATGATAATCCCCTTGACTGTTTATGCCTCCCTCCTTGGCAAGTTTAAATGATCACTAAGGATGCACTTAAACTTCTCAGAGAGGATACTTTTGTCCCCCTGGATAGATGCAGGCCAGCCAGAGAATATAGCCCTTCATCCCTCCAGGTGAGGTTCCAGTTCCCCAATGAAGCCATACCCCACCTCTCCACACCATTTCTTAAGTTATTTGTTGAATTCAGTGATGCGGATGTCCCTCCCTTCCCCCTTGCCATGTGCAGGTAGCACCTCTGAGAAGGTCACAGAGTGTGCTACTTGCCCAAGACTCCCTCCCAGCTCCCTGAACTCTTTCTGTACTCTTCCTACATCTACCCCCCCCCCCCAGCTAGGTCAGGCATGCCTTAGACAACTAGTATTGGAGCCCACTCGAGAGGGAGCAATCTTAGACCTGGTTCTCTCAAATGGAGATGAAGAGAGGATCACAGATGTAGAAGTGGGTAGCCATCTGGGAACTAGCGACCATCGAACAGTATGGTTCACAATAAACACAGCAATGAGTCAAGTCATACAAAGGCAAACGTACTGGACTTTAGGAGGGCTGACTTTGCCAAAATGGGTGAGTGCCTAAGGAATGCACTAGCAAATGGGCAGGAAGGAGGGGTGGAAGAACAATGGAGAATGATAAAAACTGCCATCACAGAGGTAACAAGTCTTTGTGTGAAGCAAATAAACAAAACGAAATGATGTAAGAAACTACTATGGTTCTCAAAGGAAGTGGCAGTGAAGGTTCAGGAGAAAAAGAAAGCATTCAGGAAGTACAAGGAATCACAGAAGGAGCAGGACAGAGAACTGTATCAGTTAAAGCAAAAGGAAGCTGGGAATGCAGTCAGAACAGCAAAGGCCCAAACCGAGGAAAAGATAGCCAACTCGGTTAAGAAGGGGGATAAAACCTTTTATAGGTACATCAGGGAGCAAAGGAAGACCAAGGGTGGGATAGTGAGGCTTAATAAAGGGGAGGAGGTGGGCAGAGGGTGACTGTGAAAAGGCAGAGATACTAAACAAATATTTTTGCTCAGTATTTACAAAGGAAGAGGGGGAGGTACCTAAAACAAACAGTAGAAACACTCTGGGTACAGAAGTTGATACCAGCCCATTTACAGAAGAAAGGGTTCTGAAAGAACTCTTAAAACTGAAGGTGGACAAAGCAATGGGGCCTGATGGGATTCATCCCAGAATTCTAAAAGAACTAAGGGTAGAACTAGTGACACCACTGACTACCCTCTTTAACAAATCATGGGAGGATGGGTGGTACCCGAGGACTGGAGGAGGGCAGATGTGATTCCCCTTCACAAAAGTGGGAGCAAGGCAGAAGCAGGAAACTACAGACCTGTTAGTTTAACCTCAGTGGTAGGGAAAATGATGGAATCACTTCTGAAGGAAAAAATTGTCGATTATCTAGAGGCCAGAGGGGCACAGGACACAAGGCAGCATGGATTCACAGCGGGAAGTTCATGCCAGACGAATCTGATAGATTTCTTTGACTGGGTGACCAAAGTAGTAGATCAGGGAGGGGCTGTGGACATGGCCTACCTAGACTTTAGCAAGGCATTTGACACAGTCCCACACAAAAGATTAATATACAAGTTAGCCAGCCTGGGAGTGGGTCCCAAGATGACAGCCTGGGTAAAGAATTGGCTGGAGAATAGGACACAGAGAGTAATAGTAAATGGAGTCCACTCTGAAGAAAGGGGGTTACTAGTGGGGTACCGTGAGGGTTCAGTATGAGACTAGTCCTCTTCAATGTCTTTATAAGCTTACATTGCAGAGGGACTGGAAGGAAAAGTATGTCTTTTGCAGATGACACAAAGATCTGCAACAGAGTTGATGCACAAGGTGGAGTGGAAAGGATGAGAAGGACTTGGCAAGGTTAGAGGAATGGTCAAATGTATGGCAGCTTAGATTCAGTGCTAAGAAGTGCAAGGTAATGCACCTGGGAAACAAAAACCCAGGGGACGAGTACACAATGGGGGGTGAGATACTAACAGCAACAAAAATGGAAAGGGACCTGGGGGTAGTCATATCAGATGACCTAAAGGTGGGCAAGCAATGTGAGAGGGCAGCAAGGAGGGCTGGGGGGATACTGGGATGCATAAGGAGAGGCATCACCAGTAGAAAACAGGAAGTTATTATCCCTCTGTACAGACAGCTGGTCAGACCCCATTTGGAGTATTGTATGCAGTTCTGGAGACTCAATCTCCGCAAAGACATAGACAGGATGGAAGCTGTCCAGAGGAGGGCAACTAAAATGGTGCAGGGTCTGCACCAGAAGACATATGAAGAGAGAGACTTAAGGAGCTTAATATGTATAGCCTCGAGGAAAGGAGGGAGAGGGGACATGATAGAAACTTTCAAGTACCTCAAGGGAATCAACAAAGTCCAAGAGGGTAGCATCTTTCAAAACAAGAGGTGTGCAAGAACAAGGGGGCACAATTTGAAGATAGAGGGGAGTCGCGCAGAGGTAATGTAAGGAAGTATTTTTTCACAGAGAGGGTTGTGGATGCATGGAACGGCCTTCCGGAGCAGGTCGTGGAGTCAAAAACAGTGGTGGAATTCAAGCATGCATGGGACAGTCATAAAGCAATTCTAGGGAGTGGGGGCAGAAAGAAGTAGGCTGCTGGTTAACTAGGATCTGCAGCTTATCCATTAGGTAGGGAAATGGGCAGACTGGGTGGGCCAAGCGGTCCTTATCTGCCGTCAAATTCTATGTTTCTATTAGTCTCCAAGTGAATAATGACGTCCAGCTCCTTCCTCCTTGCTACCATCTGTGCAATCCTAAGGATTCGCTTGCCCTCCTTCTGAACTGTGCCTCCAGGTCAGCACATTACCTCCCTCTCTCCATTGCTACCTGACCCCAGCTCAGTCCCCTGGACAATGGAGTCCTCAACCAGGATTTGCTTCCTCCTCCTGTCTGTTCTCTTTGCATCTGCCCTCGGGGTTCCATTCTGGATGACCCCCTCGACCCCCATGGTGTTCACTTCTGGAGATGCTGCGCAGTATCCGTGCTCTGCAAGGATGGCATATAAGTTGTGAAATAACACCGGCTGGGGGATGTGCCCCTGTCTCGTCTCCCTTACCCTCCCCGAGCCCACCGTAGTCCATCCTTCCCTCCTTCTTGGCAACCTCTGAGGGAGTGGTGGTGGACATGGTGGTCTCTGTATGGGGGGGAAGGTTGCCTGTATCCTCTCCAACTCTGCTCGGAGTCCAGTTACCTCCTCCCTCAACACAGAGAGGTGCCTGCAGATAGGGCAGCACTGCAGTGTCCAGAAGGTCATCCTGAACACTGCTGCCCCACATCCTCTGCAAAGTACTACACCCATCATCTTCCTTCTCCTATCCTTGCACTAACTGCCCTTTATTGCCCTGTGCCCTCTGCTGCTCTTTCCTTCTATACCTTGTCCAGTGCCCAGCTATATATATATATATATATTTTTTTTTTTTGTACTGTCAGTACTCATTAGTGGTATAATGTTGTCTCACAGGCAGGAAGCAGAGTGCTGGTAGACGGTCACCATTCAGAATTGAAGGATGTGCTAAGTGGAGTGTCTCTGGGGTCAGTGCTGGGTCCATTGCTCTTTTACGTATTTATTAATTATCTGAAAGAGGGAGTCTGCAGCAGGCTGCTGAAGTTTGCTGATGACACTAAATTGGCAAGAAGAGTGAAGAAGAAGAAGAATCCGCATTTTATATAGCGCTTTTCATACACAATATCCCAAAGCGCTTTACAAGCAATGCTAGACTGGTAGTGAAGTGGACACCGAAGAGGAGTGGGGTGCACTACAGGGGGACCAGGACACTTAGAGGCATAGACAGAGAAAAGGGGCTTGGAATTTATGTGGACGAGTGCACGGTACTGCAACTAGAGACGAGAAATCTGGGTCAGACATGTATCCTATGTCGTTCAACAGTAGTCAATATAAGTAAGGAGAAGGATCTAGGAATAACTGTGGACAGTAAGCTGAAGCCAGGCAGGTAGTTTGCTTTCACATTCAAGAAAGCAAATGCAGTGCTGAGATGTAACAGGGAGATGTGGAGCGGGTGAAAGAGGTCCTCCCTGTGTACAGGGCATTGGTTTAACCATGTCTTATCACAGCGGTACAGAAAGGACATTGAAGAGTTTGAAAGTTCAGCACAGGGCCACCAAGCTGATCAGTGGCTTAGGAGGCAGGAGATATGAGGAGAGACTGGATATACTCAGATCGTTTAGCCTAGAAAAAAGAAGACTGAGAGGGGACATAATCACTTTTTTCCGAATTCTAAAGTGGATAGATAGGTGGGGCCAGATTTTCAGATGGGCCCAAATGCCGCAAGCCTTAGGTGCACTGAACATATGGCACATGGGGCTTGCGGCTGGCAATTGGGATTTTCTACCCCGTGCACTAACTGCTGCATGTTAGACCAACTTTTTCTGGTCTTGCTTGCGACAGTCTCGGGTACCATTTTTGTGGGGCTTGCACCAGATATTTGGCCCAAGCTGCCATAATTCGGGTAAAGTGTTGCAACTGCGCCTGACCTACCAAGATTGGGTGCAGTTGTGGCTAAGGTGCGTTGGCACAGCTGCTCTCCAAAAAGAGGCTTCATGCAGGGCTTGATTCGTCCCCCTGCGTTGCCCTTTGAAAATTGGGCCCTTGTACTACACATTGATGTTTGCGCTAGTGAATGCAAGCAGAACTAGAGGGAAGGCCCTCAAATGGGGGGGAGGTAGAATTAGAGGACATATTAGAATGAATTACATCACACAAAGGGTGAGTAACATGTGAAATAGCATACTCAGTGAGGCTTGGACACAGTGTGGCAAGTGCACGGTACTACACCAAGGGAGGAGGCACCCATCTTGTTTTTCTTAAGAGAAAGCATTTATAAAATACTTGACTTTTGGGGTAACTAAAACATTTTCCACCACTTAAAACTAGAATTTTTATTTCCCCCTCCTCACCAGGTAAGCCCCCCTTCAGCCCTCATAGCACCTCCAACCCCATCACTTGCCATCTTCGGGACTTACCTGTGGGGGCCACCTGTTCCTTCACAGATTCCCTCCTGTGGCAGGGCCATAGGGAGTTTCCCAATCCCTCTCCAGGCGACCTTGCCCGGTTCAGTCGTCCCTGTGCCCAGTAGGTGGTGTGGGGTCTGCGAGGTGCTGCGGGGCATCATCCTGCCATCTGCAGTGTTTTTCTCATGTTCTGGTTGCTCCCAGACCCACGAATGCTCCATGGAGGTGATGGCCTGACGTTCGCACATCGTGGGACGTGCCAACATCTTCCATCAGGGAATATCCCCCACCTAGAACTGCTGTTTGTAACTGCACTGCTACCCATGGTCACCTAGGTGGCAGTATTACAGCTCAGCCTGCCCTCCCTCCTCCTCGGGGGAGAGCATCCTTTGGGATGTTTGATCTTCCTCCCCCCAGCCATCCCTCGAGTGGCCCAGGCTCATTCCTGAACCCAGATCACCGGCGTGGCAGCAGGTGAGGCATGAGTGCCTCAGCCTTCCATGCCTCCGGGCTGGCCCAAAACTAGAGCTTTTATAATGAAAAACAAGTAGGGTCAAATTTTTTGCCTAATTCCTTTGCTCTGCCGTTTGTGTGTCCACACTCAAATTGGATACAATCACTGCCATGTTGCAGGAGGAGCGGACAAGATGACCCTAAGCCCCATCTGTCATCATCACAGTGCTGTGTTACTAGTCTGACCCAGTAATCGCTTCTCAAGTCAAAGACCATAGTCGAAGTGCTGGGGTGTTAGTGTGGCTACTTAGTCTCACGCTACTGTTCACACTACCTGTCATAGACTGGAATTAAATTTATTTCCTGGTGGAATTTTTTTTTTGTTGGCTGTATTCATTGTCCAGCCAAGGCATTTTTTACCAAGTGCTTGGGTCCCTTGGACTACGTTTATGTGATAGGGATAACAACCCCATGCTGAGCACCAGGCACCCATTACCATTGAGCACACAGGCTGTTGGAATGAATGGTGTCCTCAACACCCACTGTGGTGGTGTTGACAGACGCACCTCCAACGTCGCTGAAGCACCAAGGTCAGGGCTTGGCTCAGGTGCTGCCATACCTACTATGGATGGTATGACGCCATCTTTGTCAGGCTCCGGACCATCGACGCAGGTAGTCCAGACTCTTTTCAGAGCGCTGTCAACTCCCAAGTTGTGCTGGCGTCATTTTCTGGAAATGATTCAACGCATTCTGCCAGGACTGCCATTGCTGGCAGTTGTTCTGCTGGCGGGGCCTTCTAGTGTACAACCCCTGTCAACAGATTCCACTAGCACACTGCTGAGTCCTGCCTCTCAGCCTCTGCCAGCATCGCCGGCTCCTATTCTCATTCATGATGGCAACGACGAAATGGAATATAATTCTGACCTCATGGATTTAAAGGAGGATTTAGTGGAGGAATAGGAGGGTGAGAAACAGTTTGAGAGCAGCCTGCATTCTGTCTCTACCCTCTTATCCTGTAATGAGGACTCTGTCATATATACTCCAAGGTCTCTTCCTGAGGACCCCTCTTTCCAGGCCATGGTGCAGCAAATGCAGTCTGCCATGGGCTTTGATGTGGAACAGGACAATTCCATTAAGAGAAATCTTATGGAGTTTCTGGAGGTGCCCTGCTCTCTTTCCATTATTATTCCACCTGTGTATCCTGCCTTAGAGGATGTTATGTTTGCTGCATGGCATAGACCTATATCACTGCCTGCGGTCCCCAGAAAGGCTGATAAGCAGTATCCTGCACCATCTGCTAAATCTTATTATATTAACAAGGCTACAACTTTCCCTGTAGTCATCATAGCTGCTCATGATAAGACTAGGACTCCTAGACATTGGAGATCTTCCAGAAATCAATCTTCACTATTGATTCACTGCAGTGGATTCTGAGCTGGAGGCGCTAGGACCCCGCAGGAGTCAGAGCTTTTCAGGAGGGCCTGCGCTGAGGTAGGCTGCACATGTATGCAGTACCACAAGACTAGCTTACACTGCATGTCTTACCTCCTCACCGGCCCTCAACCACCAATGGGTTCATTTTTTCCCGCCAATGAGTGCACTTCAGTGATGACTGTGCTCACCCACCGGGAATCAGAACTTTATGCCTATATGACAACAATGTTCAGTTCTTCTCAGTTTTAGTGCTTAATGCTAGTATTTGTTATTTCTAGGGACATGGATATGTTGTTCATCCACACTGTCTGGCAGGTATCCTTGCCGCTTTAAATCTTGCCGGAAGGTCTTCAAGCTGGCTCCTCCCACCCACCCGGGTGGTAAAACTCTCGGCTCCGCCCCATGATGCCAGATCTTGCTTACCGCTTGGAAGCTCAGGTTCCCTCCTTAATGCTCTGCGTATAAGACTGGTTCCTAATTCTTCGGTTTTGCGAATTTAAAAGTTTTTGCACTTCTAGACTTCGGTCTTCTGTCCCTCGAGGCTGCGATGGATAAATCGACTCCCGGTTTTCAGAGATGCCCTTGTGGGCAGAAGATGTCTCGGACAGATCCGCACTCCACGTGTGTCTACTGTTTAGGCCTTGAGCATGACCCGCAGGCTTGCGAACTGTGCTCTTCCTTCTCAGCCTATGTCCTCGAAGACCGTGCTGCCCGTTTACAACTGGGGCGCCCCGAGAAACATTTTCCTCCGGTAAAGTCAAAAGAGGCCTGGTCGGCAGTCTCCGCGGCGGCGGGCTGGGCGGATCAGCTAGAGCAGATGATCGCCCTCGAAGAGGAGGCGGCACGGGCCGCATCTTCCTCGGCCACAGCATTTATCCTGCTCTCCCTGGGTTCCTCTTATACAGCTTCTTTTAAGGAGCTTTGTCTGTTCCTCTCCACTAAGGGAGAGGGACCAATGTCTGCTGGACCTTCTTCTCGGTCCAAAAAGAAAGACAAGGGTAAGTCCCTCCGTCGAGGCTCTTGGGAGCGGGAAAGGTCCCTCTCCCCGAGTTGTCGGCCATCGACTTCGGTCGATCATTCGGCTTCGGCCACTGGTCTCACGGTGTCCCCGTCAGGCCAGTTGACCGAGACTCCCGTCGACGCAGTCGAGATTTTTCTCGACCCGTTGGACGGGTTGTCGCCAGGCGAAGCAGAGAATCCTCTCTCCCCGGTTCCCCCGGTGGGAGTTGAGGATCCCGTGGGCTTGCCAGTGCCTCCGGTTCCAGAGCCCTCGGGTGAACCCTCTGAGCCGAGGGGAGAGCCGGTTCCCCCCGTCCCCTCCCCGCACCGCCCTCGGAAAAGCCGAGGTTCTCGGTCTCGGTCTCGGACTTCTTCGAGGTCCAGCTGATCCCACCATCATAGGTGGTCTCGGTCTCGGCACCGCGGTAAGCGGCGCCACCGCTCGTCCTCGTCCTCCTCCTCCTCGGACGAGGGGAGGCTTCGACGTAAGTTACGTCGACGATACGAGGACCTTATGTGGCAACAGCTCCTTCTGACCAGGAACAAGCCGACGTCGTCGCCTTCCCCGGCCATTAAGTGGCTGTCACCGGAGCGGCCGAAACAACCCCTCGACTTACCCGAGGAGCCTGTTCCCAGGCCGGTTGTTCGGCCAAAACCAGCTGCTCCACCGATTCCGGTGGAACCTCCACCTCCACAGCCGTTATTTGGGGCTCCGACCAAGAACTCTCGGTCGGCTCAGGGACTGCCCCATAGGCTGTCTGTTACCCTCACTCCCGATCGACCTCGGCAGGTGGAGGGTGTTTCAGGCCCGAGGTAGCTCTTTGCGGACTCTTCAGAGTCCGACGGCGATTCCTCCCTTTTCTCCAGGCGAGTAGACTTGGAGTCCTCTGGAGGTCAGTCGATGGACGATAGCCCTTCGTCCTATCTGGGATTGCTTTGGCTCATCTTGGAGTCCACAGGGATGAAGCTCGAACCTGTGTCTAAGCGGGTCAGGTATCCCCTCACAGAGATACTGGACCGAAGGGATTCCCCTACGGAGGCTTTTCCGGTGGCCAAGGCCATAGTGGGCCCGGCCTTGGAGCTCTGGCAGTGCCCTGCTTCCTGTCTTGCGCCCTCGGCCAGGATGGCCAGGAAGTATGCGGTTCCTTGTCCGGTTTTTCGGAACACCCCTCAGCCGAGGGGCTAGTTACCGACAGCGTTTTCCAGCGCGCCGGGAACGCTAGGGACGTGGACAAACCTCCCGACAAGGAGTCCAAGAAATTGGACTATGCCAGGCGCAAAGTCTACGCTGCGTCCTCCCTCGGCCTTCGTCAGGCCAGTTCGGCCGTACTCATGGCACATTTCTCTCATGCCCTGTTGGGCTCCCTGGATGAGGTAGTTCCTCATCTTCCGGCGGACCTGCAGACCACGGTTAGGCAGGTGCGGGACCAGGGCAGGGCAGTGGCCAAACAGCAGCTTCAGACTGCTCTGGACATTGGAGACTCATGTGCCAGGTCAGTAGCGGCCGCAGTGGCTATGCGCCATCGGGCATGGCTGAGGATATCCACCTTCACTTCGGATACCTAGCACAAGTTGGCGGATGTCCCCTTCCTGGGGACCGACCTCTTCGGCCCTGGGGTGGAAGGTCACCTGCAGAGGATCGAGAAGTCCAATGCTACCTTGGACTCGGTCTCATCCGCACAGAAGGACAAAGGCCGCAGCCTAAGCCCTTTCGTCCCTCTGCACCCGCGTCACGTCCGGCCCAGCAACGTCAGGGCCAGCAGGCTCGAGCTTGGCATCCCAAACCCAAGCCCTTGGCTTCCTCCTCCAGGAAGCAGGGAGGTAAAGGCCCTGGAGGTCCCTCGGCCGGTTCTTCCTCCAAGCCTGCCCAGTGACGGGTTGAGGGGTGTCGCCCCCAACCCCGTCGCCTCACCCCAGGTGCCCCCATGGGGGCGGCTCCGCCACTTTCTTTCCGCCTGGTCCGTTATCACCACAGACCGGTGGGTGTTGGAGGTGGTGGGAAGGGCCTGCCTCTGGAGTTCGAGCAGGCCCCACCCTTCAGAGCCGTCGCACCTCGGGGGGCCTCAGGGTCCGAAGCCTCGCTGTCAGCTCGCCGAGCTGACATCGCTCTCCTCCTCGAGAAGGAGGTGATCAGAGAGGTGGCGGACCCTCCCTCAGACCCGGGGTTCGTGTCCAGGTACTTCCTGGTTCCGAAACGGAGGGGGGGCTGGCGCCCCATTCTCGACCTACACGACCTAAACAAGTTCCTAAGGTCTCGAACCTTCAGGATGGTCACTCTGGCTCAGATAATACCATCCTTGGAACACGGCATGTGGTTCTGCTCTCTGGACCTGCAGGACGCGTTCTTTCACGTCCCTATCCGTCCATCACATCAGAGGTTCCTTCGCTTTCGAGCAGAGGGATCCCTTTTCGTGTTCTAAGCCATGCCCTTCGGCTTATCTCCAGCTCCCAGGGTCTTCACCAAATGCATGGCAGTGGTGACAGCATTCCTGCGGTGCCGAGGGGTCCGGGTTTACCCTTACCTGGACGATTGGCTGATAGCAGCCCCCTTCAGACAGGAGGTGGAGCGGTCCAGAGATCTGGCCTCCAGGTTTACTCTCAGGTCGGCCTCCTCATCAATGAGGCCAAGTCGGAACTCGAGCCAAAGCAGGTGATTCTTTTCATCGGGGCAGAGCTCGACTCTCTTCGAGCCAGAGCACGGCTCCCGGCGGACAGGGCCGAGGTTCTTTCCTCCTTTGCCCAATCATTTCTGGTTGGGCAATTGCACCCTGCTCGGGACTTCCTGCGCCTCCTGGGCCTCATGGCGGTCTGTACCAGCGTGGTCCGTTGGGCCCGCTGGAACATGCGCCCCCTTCAGTGGGGGCTGGCCAGCCAGTGGTCCCAGCTGCGATCCATTGGACCAGCTAGTGACGGTGACCCAGGGATGTGGAACACTCTCCAGTGGTGGACCGTTCCAGTTCATCTGCAGGAGGGCATCCCGTTTGTCCGCCCGACCCGGCGGTCTCTCTATCGACCCGATGCCTCTCTGATGGGTTGGTGCCCATCTGGGGAACACCGCAGCACGGCCTCTGGTCCCGCGGGTCCCGATGCCACATCAACCTGCTGGAGCTCTGAGCGTCCGCCTAGCTCTCACCGCCTTTGCTCCGTTTCTTGGGTCAAGTGGTCGGGTCCAGACAGACAATACCACAACCATGTACTATCTAAACCGCCAGGGCGAGACACTCCATGCTTCTATGCAAGGAAGCTCTCCACATCTGGTCACTCGTGCGCAGCTTGGAGGCGGATCTCCTAGCCATTCATGTGGCAGGAGCCTCCAACACCCTGGCCAATGCCCTAAGCCGGATAGGGGCTGCGTCCCACGAGTGGTCTCTCCTGCCGGAGGTAGTACAAGATCTAGTCTCCCATTGGGGCACACTTCAGGTGGACCTGTTTGCCTCCAGGGAGAATGCGAAGCTGAGGCTGTTCCCTGCCCACCCCCCTCAGCAGGTTTCGCTGCAGGGGGATGCCTTCTCGAGGCCGTGGACCCCGGGCCTCTTCTACGCCTTTCCCCTGTTCCCCTTGATGCACAAGGTGCTTCTCAATGCAAGGAGGGACAAGACGCAGGTGATTCTGATAGCCCCAGACTGGCCCTGCCAGTAGTGGTACCCAGATCTCCTCAGCCTCAGCTCCAGGCTCCCGAGGCAGCTTCCAGCTCGCCCGGACCTGCTCTCAGTCAATCAGGGGAAGGTATTCCATCCGGACCTTCAATCCCTGCACCTGACGGCCTGGTTCTTGAGCGGCTAGAGTTCCAGGCCTTGGGTCTTTCCGACGAGGTCCTCAATGTAGTTGAGGTGTCCCATAAGGGAGTCGACCAGAAAATGCTACGCCTTCAATTGGAAGAGATTTTCCATTTGGTGCCAGGGCAAGGGCCTGGACCCTTCCTCCTGTTTCTTGGCGAGCATATTGGACTACCTTTGGTCCCTTTCTCAGCAATGGCTTAGGTCGACGACCCTTAAGGTGCACCTGGCAGCCCTCTCTGCTTACTGGGCGCGGGCTGGGAAGCAGTCGGTGGCGCAGGAGAAGGTGGTCTGGCGCTTTTTCAAAGGCCTTGATCACATTTCCCCTTCGGTGCGAGAACCTCCACCTCCGTGAGATCTACTGCTGGTACTGGCAAAGCTCATGGGCAAGCCATTCGAACCAATGCACAGGTGTGAACTCTCTCACCTGTCGTGGAAGACCACCTTCTTGGTGGCTATCACATCAGCCAGAAGGATGGGAGGCTCCAGGCGCTCTGCATCAGTCTCCTTACCTGGTCTTCCACAGGGACAAGAAGTTGTCCGCCCCACCCAAATTCCTTCCGGAAGGTGGTGTCGGAGTTCACCTTAACCAGGTGTTGATTCTGCCGGTGTTCTACCCCAATCACACCTCGGAGGCCGAATATAGACTCCTTACTCTGGACTCTAGAAGGGCGCTCGCTTACTATAAGGAGCGCACGGCTGAAATTTGGGGAGAGGTTCGCCAGCTGTTTGTCACCTACGCTGAAGCTGCACCTGGCAGACCTGCAGCCAAGCGGACGATAGGCAGGTGGGTCACCTCCTGCATAGATCTCTGCTATAAGTTGGCGGGCATGGAGCCTCCCAGAGGTATAAGAGCTCATTCTACCCGCCATACTGCTGCATCGGTGGCTGCTTCCAGGGACGTCCCTATCCAGGAACTCTGCAGGGCTGCTACCTGGAAGTCAGCACACGCCTTCATCACCCATTACCACATCGACCTTGAGTCACGCCGGGATGCTGGTTTTGGGGCCTTGGTTCTCCAGTCTCTATTCCTAAGTAGGGGTGTCGCCTTACCTCCCTCCTCCCGGAGAACTGCTAGGAGTCTGCCAGACAGTGTGGATGAAAAACATATCCATGTCCCTAGAGCTAGGGTTTCACCTGTAACAGGAGTTCTAGGAATGGTATATGTTCATCCACACGACCTCCAGACCTCCCGGCTTGACGCACAACCTGAGCTTCCAGCAGGCCAGATCAGGCGTCATGGGGTGGAGCTGAGAGTTTTACCACCGGGTGGGTGGGTGGGAGGAGCCAGCTTGAAGACCTTCCGGCAAGATTTAAAGCGGCAAGGATACCTGCCAGACAGTGTGGATGAACAACATATACCATTCCTAGAACTCCTGTTACAGGTGAGTAACCTGTATTTTTGTGTCAGTTTAGTGATTTTATTTAATTTACTCTATCAGTTTCTCTCAGCCCTACTGAGCAGTGGTTGAAGACCATGGACAGTGATGGTGATGTAGGGAGCCTCTTTAGTCATACTGCTTTAGCAGCAGGGCCGTGTCCAGTCTACGTCCCTCCATGGGGGAGAGTTCTGCCGATGAGCGGTCTTGTGTTTGGGAGGGAGGACAGCCCTCCCGCAAACACAAAAACAAGCAGTTCCTGATCCCAGTTGGGAACCCACCACCAGCTGACCTCTAGTTTTTCCTGTTTTTGTCGGAACGGGAGTAAATAGTACCACTCGAGGTCACCCTCTGGTAGGTCTTCCGCGAGGTCCTCGGCATCCCGAAGCAGAAGGTCTTCCCTGGCATCGTTGGTGTCACCCAAGGCTTCTGCTCGTGGGCTCTCGAGATCTCGGGCTTGGAGTCCCTCCCTGTTTTCCTGTGGGTACACAGGTGGGCAGTTTCACCACTGGACAGCTCCTGTGGAGCAGTAGGCACAGCATCTGGCTCATTTGCCCCTTCTTGTGGAGCTGGCCCCAGGCCCCTCGGGACCTTCCAGTCAGGTAGAGTGTCTGGCTCTGTCAGCGACCTCTGGGTCCTTGCTGGTAACTGCCTTGCCGATGCATGTTTCACTGGCCACATCCCCATTCAGTGTCTTTGCTTTGGGACTGGTCCCAGTACCTGTACTGGTCACTCTGGTACTGGCTTGATCGTTAGCACCATGGGCAGCACCAGGCATGGTGCTGGGATCAGGCATGGCCTGGCGTCATGTCCGGTGCTGCCCCTGGAGCTGACAGAGCCCTCAACGCTGGGCCCAGTCCCTTCGACAGTGCTGCCTCTGACACCAGCTCCTCATCTGCCGGTGCCAATGTGGCCAACTGCTAGGGCTGGGTTAGGTAACCTGAGGTCTACTCCCCTCCCAGACTCCCTACCCAGAGAGGATATGGAGGGGGACGAGTCTGACCCCAAACCCATCATTTCTGGGGGCGGCAATGATGACTCGTTTTATAGCCTGGATAATTCCACCCCAGGCCCTTCTCCTGCTCCCCAGGAGGACCTTTCTTTTCAGGCTCTTCTATGCAACATGTATGCAGCTCTTGCTTTTGAGCCTTCTGCCATTGACCCGGGGAAGTGTCTCCATCTGGAGTGACTCAACTTGCTGGTCAATCTTATCCCCCCAATTCCCCTGCATTTGAGACTCTTTTCAGATGCAGTGTGGAAGAGGCCTGTGTCTATTCTCTCTGTCTATAGGCAGGTAGACTGTGAGGCTCAGATATTCAAAAGGGTTGCGCATGGCACAACAGTGTTGCACCATGCACAACCCACTGATGCACCCCAGCGTTATATTCAAAAGGGAAAGCGCATGGCACAAATCCCAATGCGCCGGAGCACATCAGTAATGTATGCAGGTGTAGGTAGGGGGGGTGTGCCCATGCATACCCTGCACAGCCCGATATTCAGCCTGGGATGTGCAGAGCCATGCATGCACAACCCCTACCTGCGCCAGCACAGAGTTGATCCAAAAAGAAAGGGAACAATGGATGGCCATCCACAGGTGAGCTACCGCATTGCAGGGCGCAATACAGCAGCTGCCACCTGTAGGTTGCCGCCCGAGCTCCCACTGCACCTGGCGGCGCCCCCCCATGCCCGATCGTGGGCATTTGTAATAAAAAAGCAGAATTCTGTCCAATATCCCTGGTGGTCCAGTGGACCACTGTCTGCCCGATCGCGGGCATTTGTATTAAGAAAATATACATATGTCCAATATCCCTGGTGGTCCAGTGGACTGCTGACTGCCCGATCACGGGCATTTGTATTAAGAAAAGATACATATGTCCAATATCCCTGGTGGTCCAGTGGACCACTGACTGCCCGATCGCGGGCATTTGTTAAAAAAAGAACTGTGTCCAGTATTCCTGGTGGTCCAGTGGACAGCTGTCTGCCTGATTGCGGGCATTTGTAATAAAAAAAATTAATACCAATATCCTTGGTGGTCTAGCGGTTCCCCACCCGCCCACTAAGCCCCACTGCCCCGCTCCCCCCGGTCAGTCGGCGGGTGGCAGCACCCCATCCGCCTACCGACTGACACTGTCGAGAGCACTGTATGCCCATTGGTCCACAGTGGCAGGCCAATGGGCGTGCAGCCCGTGCTGTACTACATTCCAGATAACGCGAATGGATCGTTCACATATCTGGAATGTATAGATCGTGTATGGCTGCACGTTCATTAACTCACGCCTGGACCAACAAAGGTTACAACCGACTGTGTCAGTCGGCGGGCGGCTGGCCGGTGGGTGCTACCACCGCTGGCTGACCGGGGGCGGGGCAGTGGGGCTCCAGTGGGCGGATGGGGAGGGGGCGAGCTAGACCACCAGGGATATTGGTATTTTTTTTTTTATTACAAATGCCCAGGATAGACAGACATGCCACTGACCACCAGGGATATTGGACATAGTTCTTCTTTAACAAATGCCCGCGATCGGGCAGACAGCGCCCATTGGACCACCAGGGATATTGGACATAGTTCTTCTTTTTTAACAAATGCCCATAATCGGGCAAACAGCGGTCCACTGGACCACCAGGGATATTGGACATAGTTCTTCTTTTTTTAACAAATGCCCGCGATTGGGCAGACAGCGGTCCACTGGACCACCAGGGATTTATGCTTTTCCATTGTTTTACTGTAGTCCGCGATCGTGCTATGGAGCACATTGCCGGCTGCAGGGGGCGTCTGTCCCCGACGGCTGCTGCCTGGCAGGGCGCTTAGACGCAAGTCGCTGAGATCGCACACCTGCATGCAATGGGAAGAGATGACATGCAAATGGCCCCATTTGCGCTTTGCATACATTATGGCCCCATTTGCATGTCAAGTTTTGAATATCACGGTTGCTGTGCATAGCGCAATGGAACTTGCACTAGCGCATCCCCATGCTCCACTCTGGCCACTTGCGCTGGTGCAGTACCACTGCGCCATGCACATTGTGGGTGGCCAGGGTGCGATATTCAACGATGCTGTGCCATGGCGCAGCTTCGTTGAATATCGCCCAGTCCACACCCCTACGCAGCCACGTTGCACTGTGCCCAAGATTGCGCCACAGCCTGGCGCAGTTTGAATATCTGGGCCTGAGTATACTGCCCCCAAGGACTGGTCTATTCTTGCTTCCCAGCCTATTGCTGGCAAGATTGCCATTTTAGCTGAGAATGATAAGGCCATTCTTCCTCAGGAAGTCACTGTGAACCCCATCAATAAGGAGTTGTGCAAGATAGACACTGTGGGAAAAACTGAGTTCTCTGCTACCCTTAGCATGAGGATAGCTAGCTACCATGGGCATTTTTCCAAGTATGAGTATGCCCTTTGGACCTCTCTTCAGTCTCTGGTGGAATCATGCCTAAATCTGAAACTAAGCACAAGATTTTTCAGACTGTCACTCATGGCTTTGGGTCTAACAGTCATCGGTTAAAGGCAGCTATGGACACCTTTGATACTGCCTCTCATTCTGCTGCTACAGGAATTTGTATTCTAAGACATTCCTGGCTTTGGACATCTGGCTTCTCCAGTGGTATCCAGCAACAGGTTATGAATGTTCCCTTTGATGGTTCTTACCTGTTTGTACAACAGGTAGAACAGTCTCTTGAGGTCTCCCAGAAAATCAGGATGGCCATCATAAGCCTGTCCCATCCTATCCCCAGAGGGGGAGGGGGGAAAAATTTTCCACCATAGTAAATCTAGTCCTTTTCGAGGCAAGGGAGCTCAAAAGACTCAGCCTGCCCAGCCACAAAAAAAAAGCACAGCCAAAGGCACAGGCCCCAAAAGCACCTATTGTCACTCTCTGAAATCCCAGTCAGGTCATGCCTCAGCTGCTTGAGGCAGAATGCTTCTCACCAGTAGGGGGCATCTGACTCAGTTTTACCATCAGTGGGAATCCATCATGACGGACAAGTGGGTTCTCAGGATCATCTGGGAGGGATACTCGCTGAATGTTACGGTACTCCCTCCGAATTATCCACCCAGAAAGCAACCCCTCCTCTCAGCTCACATGTCAGAGCTTCTCGTGAAGGAAATTGCAGCCCTTCTGAATAACAGGGCAGTGGAAGTAGTACTGGAGACAGAGCGCAGCACAAGCTTCTACTCTCATTACTTCCTTGTTCCGAAGAAGTCTGGGCATACACCCCATTCTCGATATCAGAAATTTAAACGAGTTCATGCAGCAAGAAAAGTTCATAATGATCTCTTTAGGGAACCTGCTACCGCTCTTGAAGACGTAGGATTGGTTGGCTTTTCTGAATCTGCAGGATGCTTACCAGCATATCCTGGTCCACCCCAGCCACCACACGTTCCTCCGCTTCGTGGTACTGGGTCAGCATTATCAGTTATAGGTCCTGACCTTTGGACTATCATCGGTGCCTCGAGTCTTTACAAAGTGCTTTGCCATTCTCGTGACTCACATTCAAAAACTTGGACTCTATGTTTTTCCCTGTCTGGACAACTGGTTACTAGCCAGTCCATCCAAGCAGGAGACAGAACGAGCAGCGGCCATGGCCTCTCATTTCCTTACCTCCATGGGAGTCCTGTTGAATCTTGAGAAGTTGCAACTTAAGCCTTCTCAGCAGCTCCTCTTCATAGGGGCCCTTCTGGACACCACCAGGAACAGGGCCTTTCCTCCAGTAGACAGAAGAAAAACAATCCTTCAGATGGCTCATTTCATCATGGAGCACAAGTCCATTCGGGCTCACTCCATGGAACATACATTAGGCTTCATAACCTCCTCCATCTTCATGGTACCTCTGGCTCGACTACACATGAGGACAACCCAGTGGATGCTCAGCATGCGGTGGTCTCCAGCAACACATCCTTAGTTTTACTCCATCAAAGTAACAAAGCCCCTGATTCAATTTCTTGCATGGTGGACACGTGAGGACACTCTCCTCCAAGGTCTCCCTTTCTCTTAGCCAGAGCTTCAGGTAACCCGCACTATGGATACGTCTCTGCTGGGATGGGGAGCCCAGTGTCAGGGGCACCACACTCAAGGAGTTTGGAGCCCTGCAGAGTCCCATCTCCACATCAGTGTGTAGGAAATTAGAGCAGTTCTTTATGCTCTGCAAGCCCTTGTGGACTCATCAGCCACAAGATAATTCACCTCCAGATGGACAAGTGTGTCATGTACTACATCAGCAAACAAGGAGGGAGTGCACTCTTACCTTGTCTGCAGAGAGGCGATGAGAGTGTGGAAATGGCATCTGGAACAGGGCGTTCTGATCCAAGTAGTTTATCTACCATGGGTTCAGAACACTGTAGCGGATGAACTCAACCAAACAGAAGCCGATCCTCGTGTGTTCATTAGTGCCAGACATCATGCAGTCACTGTTTGACGAGTGGGGAATCCCAGATGTGGGTCTTTTTGCATCCCCACTCAAGGCCAGACTGCCTCGATTCTACTCCAGAAATCCAAGACATGGTGTTTTCTGTCAGGATGTTTTCAGGCTGCAGTGGACAGATCTCGTTCTGTACACATTTCCACCTATCCCTCTAGCTCAGTGGGTGCTGCCCAAGCTGGAGGCACACATAGGCAAGATGATTCTGATTGCGCCATTTTGGCCTGGACAGATATGGTTTCCCCTGTTTAACAGGTTCTGAGTCTCCGAGGGCCTCTCTCTCAGAGCAGTTCTATTGATGCAGGGGTCCCTGGTCCACCCCAGTCTTCGCTCCCTTCACCTCCAGGCCTGGCTCCTGAAGAGATAGAGGTGTGTGACAGGGTTGACTAGGACCATGTCCCAGTTATTATGGAGAGTTTGAATGCAGGGATCTATTCTGTTCTTTCCTTTCCTGTCTCTTGTCTGTCTGCACAACCAAATTTTCCTGTGAGACCTAGGATTTGATCACCCCGACAGTCTCGCAGTTCTTTGCCTCTCATTGTCTCTCAGTCTTTCCTTGCTGTTTCTGTCTTTTCCTCCCTTGCATATCTGCTGGTATAAACATATATGCAGATCATTATGTGGAAATGTAACTGATATTGGGATCCCTTTGTTTAGAAATTATATAGTATTACTGTTGAAATATCTATAATTATAATTTGAGATGATTGCAGAAAGCTATTGGGAACACAAGGGGTTAACCTGAGACCAGTTTTTTAAGCCCTTCTTCAGAAGATGTGGAGAAGGAGCCTCAGTGCTGGGACATTATGTTCTGGCTGCACCTGCCTGAAATTTACAAGAACATTTTAGAAAAAAACAGGATGCTTGCTAAGAAGGGGGTTGCAAAGACTTGATTAGAGAGAGCTGCAATATTTTGGGACACACAGAGATTGAAGGAAAACTCAGATGGATCTTCTCTGTTTATTCTGCCTTTGTAAATAGTTATTTTGGACAATTTTTTTTTATGTTACTGTTAGTACTAATAAACACTTTTTGCGAATTCTACAACTATTACTGTTTTTTCCTGTGCTTCCTGACCTGTGCCTTGACGACATAGTGAGCAGGTATAAAGTGCCACAGAGGGTCTCTGAGATTTTTCTGGCTGCTCGTAAGCCCTCCATCAGGAAAACGTACACAGCCAAGTGGAAAGGTTTTTCTGTGTGGTGCTCCAAAACTCGTATGGACCCATTCAGATGTCCACCAGACAAGGTTTTGGAGTACATGTTGGACCTCTCTGATGTGGGCTTGCAATACTCTATAGTTAAGGTCCATTTGTGCACTGTTTCAGCATACCACAAGCCCATACAGAACCTCTCTCTAGCCCAGCCGACTCTCTTTAAGAGGTTCTTGAAGGGCATTTTGTACACAAGGTCTCCAGTCAGGAAAATTGTAGCCACCTGGAACATCAACCTTCTATTGGACATGCTTACTCGGAAGCCCTTTGAGCCCATGGGCACATGTGACCTGAAGTTCTTAACTTGGAAAACTGCTTTTCTAGTGGCCATCACGTTGGCCTGCAGAGTTTCCGAGATTCATGCTTTGGTCACGGATCCTCTGTATATTGTCTTCCATAGAGACAAGGTGGTTCTCCACACACATCCGAAGTTTTTATCTAAGGTAGTGTTGGAGTGTCATTTAAATCAGCCTCTAGTGCTAACTACATACCTTCCTAAATTCCCGAATGAAGGGGAGCACATCCTCCATTCTGTGGACATTAAAAGAGCCCTCACGTTCTACCTCGACAGAACTAAGGACTTCCGACAGTCTAAGCAGCTCTTTGTTTCCTTTGACCCTACTTGGATGGGACAACCTGTTACAGTCAAATGCATTTCTGCATGGATTGTCAGTTGCCTTCACCACTGCTATGCTGTGGCGTAGGTCAAGCTGGAAGGCCAGGTACATGCCTACTCCACCAGAGCAGTTGTAATGTCCTTGGCAGAGATTCGCTCTATACCTATTACTGATATTTGCAGAGCTGCCACCTGGAGCACAGTGCACAACTTTGTCAAACACTATCCTCTGGATGTCCATTCCAGGCAGCATGCCTCCTTTGGGAGGACCATATTTAATGGACTTCTGTCCAGAGTGATCTCCGGCTCCTACTGACCTGCCCGGGGGACTTTCATCTGAGCTTGGTACTCTGACCAATTGCTATGAATCAGTGGTGAAGATTGATTCCTGGAAAATGTTAAAATTACTTACTCATCATAATTCTTGATCTTCTAGGAATATCTTCACCATTGATTCACACACCCACCCTCAATCCCCCTGTGCTCACTCACTGTCTGTCATTGGTCTTCATCCCATGTTATTGGTTGGCTGTGAAGATACTTTGTTCCTTGTTGTTGACCCTTCTTACGCGGGTCACAAGGGCTATCTCATGCTCTTAGGTTAAGTGCATTAGTGTTAGTTAACTTACGTTGCACCTCCTCGGGGGAAGGGGGAAGGTACTGAGGTGGTTGAGTGCTAGTGCTGAGGTAAGCCATGCAGCATGAGGTAATCTTGTGCCACATATGCGCACAGCCTACATAAGTGCCAGCCCTTCTGAGAAGTTCCTGCTCCCATGGGGTCCTAGCGCCTCCAACTCAGAACCCATTGGTGTGAATCAATGATGAAGATATTCCTAGAAGATTAAGAATTATGGTGAGTACATAGTTTTAATTTCTATGCTTCCTGATAAGGAATCCAGGTGTTTGGATGTTATGGGCAGGCATACATATGCCTCTGCCTCATCGGGCCTTGGGATTACAAACTTTCAGGCACACATGATTAAATACCAGAACAGCCTGTGGAAAGCTATGTGTACAGCTGCTCAGGCTTTGCCTGATGGCTCGGCCAAGACTGATTTTTCTTAAAACATTGTCTGCTAGTACTGAGGTTGGCAACATTTGCTGCGTTCAGCTTATGTTTCTGATACTTCTGCCAGGGCTACAGCTTCTGGCATGTGCATGAGAATAGACTTTTGTCTCAGAGTTGATGACTTTGCCACTGATGTGCAACAGGCAGTTTTAAATGCTCCATTTAAAGGGTCCAAACTGTTTGGCTGTGATGTTGAAGAAGCCTTGTGCAGCCATAGGACATCCAAAATGGCTCTAAGGTCTTATTTTACCTGTATCAATCTTCACCATTCATCACTGGTGGGTACTATGTTGGAGGTGCTAGGACCCCATGGGAAGCTTCTTAGCTTGAAAAGCTTTTCTCCTAGAAGGAGGGGCGACATTGGGGACGGCGCCGCCCTCGAGGCCGACGCATTACCTGGCGTTCGCAGGTTGGCCAGTAACCATTGTCATCCCTTCCACTACCTCAGTTCTGGTTTTCCCACCATCGAGACTGCAACTTGGACTACGTGGCACAGCAAGAGTCTACACGACGCTTCTCAACTACCGTTTTCTGCTCGGCTGACCACGTCCTCGACGCTGCACTTGTCAACGTCACGTTTGACATAGTTTTGTTATTTTTTTATCTAGTGTTTTTATGACGTCGAATCTCTTACTTCTTTTCCGCTAAGGTAAGTTCCTTGGGCCCATGCCCCAGGCACCCCACCATTGCCATACGCACCATGGGAGAACAGGCCTTTGTCGATTAAGGTCTTCTGAGCCTGGACGCTTGTTTGAGCAGTCAGGGAAAGGTTGTCCTCTGGGGGGCAGGTCTTGGATCGTCCTAGATCCGGTTCCCATTTGGGATCCGGCCGACCCTGGTGTCAAGGCCTCAGCTATACGTGGGGCCCATGTTGACGGTGCCTTCGAGGGCTTCGGGGCTGTGACCTTGGCTCCTGGCACTGGTTCCAGTGTTGGTGAGCGAGGCTGGCCCTCTGATACCGTGGAGTCCCCTTCCGACACCACTCTCGGTGTCGGGACGGGTAGAGTGGCCAGGTTGCCTCTCTTGGGATCAGTGTGCTCTCCTTATCAGTTTTGGAGGATGATTAAGTTGATCCAATTGTCTACTGAGCTCTCCAGAGCAAGGGTCATTCCTCAGGATCCGCGTGAGGTCATTGTCGGTGGGTTCCCATTTTAGGAATGACTCTGTTCGCAGCGCAGTCCTTTCCTGGCTCGGCACCATGGGGGGCTCCGGTGCTGTTGATGGCATCATCTTGGTCGATGGTGCCACAGATGGTGACACAATCGATGATGGCACCATGTTCGGTGCCACATCTGGCAGTGGCGCCATCTGCACCGCACTTTGCTGTTGGTGCCGCAGATGGTGCCGTTTCAAGGGTCGGTGCCATGGTAAATGCTGTCCTCAGGGTTGGTGCCGCCCCTGATGTCGATGCCGAGGTCGATGGTGGTGCCGTTTCTTGGGATGGCATCCATGTTGGTGCTATGGGCGGCTCTGGTGCTGCGATCGGTGCCACTTTGGTGAAGGCACAGTTTCTGCGGAGGAGACTGATTTTGGTGTCGGATCGCTCTTCGGTGCTGGCGTGGAATTGGTGGAGGAATCATAGGCTGACCCTGGTGCTGGCTTTTCTCCTCCCCTCCCCTTCCTTGGGACATTTGCCTTCGTGGGACCTCACTTGAGGGGCAGGTCTTGGTCCTTTCTGGGGGATTGGGGGCCTGGTCTATCCCCCACTCTGCTCAGGTGATCTCGGTCACTCCGGGCCAGAGTCGGAGATCTGGACCGGGCTCCCTCTCCTCCTCTGGGGGATGGAGTCCTGCAACGGGTGGGGGCATGAGCCACCCTGCTGGGTTTGCTTGGCTCCAGTCTCCCCACCAGGGTCTTCTCCCCGAGGGCTTCCGCCTGCTGGCTCGGGGAGATTTGAACAGTAGGTGGGGTCTGTGCAGCGCATCCCCCTTGTTTCAGAGGGGCCCCCACTTGTTCCCACAGCCTTGGCAGAGGGGTCCTCGTCTCCCAGGACCATTCTGCCCATCGTTCTTCACCTCTGCCTCTCTGCCCCCCCCCTTTTCCGAGTTTTACGGTCCTTTTGGGCATATCACCTAGAAGCAGTATAGGGCTACGATGAGTACTTTACTCATATATTGCGTTACAGGGCCATGGATGAGATGGTGTGTGCATCTCCTCTTCCTGCACCATTGTTCCCTATACACAGCCCTCCCACTTTATCAGCTTCCTGCGAAGAGGAAGGGAACTCCGCCTGATGATGATAATGGAGGAGTTCAATCTTATCCCAGTGACTGAACGCAGTCCTACACATGCGACTATGATGTTTCTTGGAGAATACAACCAGGAACCTGTAGTGATCCTTCCATGGCCTTGGCCCCTTCTGGAGGAGTCACACAGTGCTGGGCAGTTGCCCGTTCCACTTCCCCAGCCCCTGGGGACTGCCAGTGCAGGTATTGCACTCCCTTGGGGTCTCCAGGGTCTTTGCCCCACTCCACATCAAGCTTGGAGTGATTGGACACCCCTTCTGGGCGTTAGCGCCTGTCAGGAGACCGTCCCCCGGACGCGGACTCTGTGGAGTTTGACCGCTGGGGCAGGGGAGATTTTGCCTCAGTGTGTCTCTTGTTTTCCATTACTGCACATCAGGCACACTTGAGGGCCTACGAGAGGCATCTGTGGGCTGTGTTTAGGGAAATCCTAGCGGCCTTGCCTGATTGCAAAGCAACCAGACGAGCCATCACCATTTCCACAAAGGGCCTGGGGCAGCGAGAGGAAAGGATAAAGACTGAAAGGAATAAGCCGACCAGACAGGAAAAATAGGTTGGGGCCTAGTTAGTTCTGGGATGGGGGCCCCAACCTGTGGACAGACTAAGGGAGAAAGAAGAAGAAGTGTTTTCGCTCTTCCACTGCGGGACTTCCCCCTTGGGCACCGAGGTGAATTCCGTCTGGAAGACAGGTTCTCTCCCATCTTCCAACTTGGAAGAAGAGTGAGAAGGAGCAACTGTCCAAATGTTCCTCCCCTAGTGGACCTGGGGCTAGCTTGACCTGTCAAGTATTTCTCCTGTCGGATCCCTCTTGTTCTCTGGACTATCACCTAGTCTCAGGCTCTTCAAAAAAAAAAGGCAAATTTTTCTTCCTTAACAAGAGGATGCAGACAGTGGACTTTTAGTCTCCCTTGGTCCACAGGGACTTCTGGAACATGGGGGACATATAGTCTCATCCTCTCACCTCTTCTTTCTTCTTCTTCTTCTTCTTCTTCCTCTTCCTGTTCCTCTTCTTTTTCTTCTTCTTCTTCTTTCTCCCTTAGTCTGTCCACAGGTTGGGGCCCCCATCCCAGAACTAACTAGGCCTCAACCTATTTTTCCTGTCAGGTCGGCTTATTCCTTTCAGTCTTTATCCTTTCCTCTCACTGCCCTTGGGCCCTCTTGCCCCACCCTCCACCCTTTTTTTTTCTCTATGCCTGTTTCCTCTCTGGCGAGTAGAACTGAGGTAGTGGAGGGGACGACGATGGTTACTGGCCAACCCATGAGCGCCACGCAGTGCATTGGCCTCGAGGGCGGCGCCGTCCCCGATGTTGCCGCTCCTTCTAGGAGAAAAGCTTTTTATGCAAAAAAGCTTCTCACGGGGTCCTAGTGCCTCTGGCGTAGTATCCACCAGTGATGAATGGTGAAGATATCCAGGAAGATCAAGAATTATGGTAGGTATGTAATTTTCATTTATGTCCCTGTACCCCACTCCCATTAGAAGTCATGAAAGGGGCTCTTTTCGTAGGCCTGCTGCCCGAGGCGTGTCAGCCATCAGCAAGGTTGTAGCAGAGGTGGTGGTCTCCTCTCGGGTCCTCCCCCCCCCCCGTACCCTTGCAAAACACCCAAAGGAATTGGTTCTGGTGGCTCTGCCACCCCCATTTCTGCCTGACTCTCTTCCACCCACCCTCCGCTGTTACCTCCATGGGTGAAGGGAGGGCAGGATCTCCCTGCATCTGAAACAGTGGCAGGAGATCACTACAGATGAGTGAGTTTTGGAGATAACTGCAAGGGGACATGCTCTGGATCTGATAGAAATCCCTCCAGACCATCCTCCACCTCCTTCCTTTTATCCTCCATGCCACTTGTCCCCTTCTAAAGGAGGAGATTCAGACCCTATTTCAAAAGCTTGCCTTAGAACCAGTCCCTCCACAAGAACAGAACAAGGCGTTCTTTTTCTGTTATTTCTTAGTCCCAAAACGGACAGGAGTTCTAAGGTCTGTGCTAGACCTTGGAGACTTCAATCTGTATATCAAATAAAAAAAGTTTGAAATGGTATCTCTGCAAGCACTGATTCCTGTATTACAAACAACGGACTGGCTTTTGTTCGCTGGACATGAAGGATGCGTACCTTCATATAAAAATCAGGAAATCTCACAGACAGTACCTCTGCTTTATGCTGGAGGACAGGTATTATCGTAGAAACACAGAAGTTGTCGGCAGATAAAGGTCTCCAGGCCCATCTAGTCTGTCCTGTTATCCCTACCTGTAGTGACTCAGCATGCCCTAATCGGTATTAGGTCCCCCCACCCCGCTATCCACCAGTATCCCTCTGTGTCTGTCCCATGCACTCTTGAATCATATCACCATTTCTGCCTCCACCAGCAGGCTGTTCCATTTGTTCACCACCCTCTCCGTAAAGAAGTGCTTCCTCACATTTCTTCTGAACCTCCCTCCCTCCAACTTCATCTTGTGTCCCCTTGTCCATGAGCACCTTTTTCTTTGGAAAATGGTACTGTCCTGTACCTTGTTCTTCCCTGTGAGGTATTGAAATGTTTCAATCATACCACTCCTCCCTTTCCTTCCTTTCTTCCGGAGAATACATGTTTAATTCCTTAAACCTATCCTCATAGGGCTTGTGATGCAGGCCCTGCACCATTTTGCTTTGCTCTCTTTGAACTGCCTCCACTCTGTCAATGCCCTTTCAAAGATGGGGCCTCCAAAACTGGACACAGTACTTGAGGTGCGACCTCACTAATGATCTAGGAAGTGGAATTATTACCTCCCTTCTGCTGGTGATTTCCCTGCCTATGCATCCCAGCATCCTGCTAGCCTTTCCTGCTGCCTTGTCACACTGCCTAACTACCTTGAGGTCATCAGAGATGATCACCCCAGGTCTCTTTCCTGCTTTGAGCATGCTGTTTCCTCTCCTCCCAGGTGGTATGTTACCCCTGTGGTTTTATACCCCAAGTGCATTATCTTGTACTTTTTTGCACTGAAATCCAACTGCCAGTCTCTTGACTAATTCTAAAGCTTCTTTAGAGCTCCCCTCATACTATCCACTCCCACTCGTGTGTCCACCCTGTTGCACAGCCTTGTGATGTCCGTGAACAGGCATTCTTTACCTTCCAGACCCTCTGCAGTGTCACTGATAAAGACACTGAAGAGGACCAGACCCAGCAATCCCTGTTGCACCCCACTGGTTACTTTACCCTCTCCAGTATGCATGCCATTTACCATCACCTTCTGAGTCCTATTTTACAGCCAACTCCCCACCCATTTCACTACCTTAGTTCCCATTCCTATCTCCCCCAGCTTGCTTAACATCTTTCTGTGTGGAACGGCATTAGGCGTCTCACTAAAATCCAAGTAGGCCACATCCACTGCCCCCCCCCAACCCCCAAATCCACCTCCCTGGTTACCCAGTCAAAGAACTCAATGAGGTTAGACTGGCATGACCTCCCTCCTGTGAAACCATGCAGCCTTGGGTCTTGCAGACCGTTGGCAACTAGGTATTCCACAATCCTTTCTTTCAGTAATGTTTCCATTTCAAACAACATGAAGTCTTGCTGTATTCTGACTATTGCAGTTAGCCCCAGCCTTTAAACTGCCCCGGAGAACAAAGGGTTAACTTTCTATGCAGAGCATTAAATGCTGAGCTCAGCTCAGTTGAGGTCTCTGTTCAGAGCCCTTTAACCAACTGTCAGATTCATCTACTCACTGAACAGTCGCCCGAGATTTCTCCTTCAGCTTGGTTTGAAAGTCGTTAAAGTCTCGATTAAGTTGTCGGTTTTTACCGAATTTATTTCCGCATAGTCTGTTCAGTGTCTGTCTGTGGTACCGTGAGTACTTGATAGGTTTTGTTCTGTTTTTCTGTGTGGAAATTGTAAAGTGTTAGATCGGTTCGGCCTAACCGATCATTTGTATTGAATCCTTGTGTTTTACTTTAGAGTGTGGTTCTTATCGGTTCTAATAAAAAACGTGTTTTGAATGGTTTTTTCCAACACCTGTGACACGGTTAGGAACCGATAAGGGAGTCTTGCCTGGTGGTTGCCATAAAAAGGGTAAGTTTGGTTAGGTTGGCCATGTCTGAGAAACCCAAGAAAAAAACCGGGCCCACTGGGTTTCAACACTGCAGTGAGTGTGGGGAGGTCTTTGCTAAGGCTGACCCCCACACCACCTGTGTTTATTGTCTGGTGTTTGAACACCTCGATTCAGACTGCCAAATTTGTAAATATTTTCCTAAATCTACCCTTGAAAAGAGACTAGGTAGACTGAGGGAAAAGGAGGCCGAGAAGTCCACTGACCCGGATGGCCAGCCCAGTTCGGTTCCAACCGAACCAGAAGGAGTGCCCTCTGACCAGGGCGATACTTCTTCGGGCAAGAGGAGAGCCGATTCTGAGGGGTCAGTTCCTACAAAAGGAAACGCAAAGAGAAATTGACTGGTTCGGATCCAGAGGTTCATGTTTCGACTGCCGAGGAACTAGCCAGAGCAATTCAAATTGTGGAATCGCTTCGACTGGTTCCGACCGATCCGGCACCTTTTGGCAGGGGTTCGGTTCGGTCGGTTCCCCCGGTTCAAGATTATACCCCTGAAGATTTTTATGAACTGCAGTTTGTGGAGGAGGGAGAGTTTGAAGTTGATGGTGATGATGATGAAAGTCTAAATGTGCCTGTGGAACCGGACATCTCCCCAGACAGACCTTCTGGTGTATCCCCTCCTAGGCTTTCTGAGTCCCCTTCCCATTTTTTGTTTTACAGAAAAGTGGCTGAAACCCTCCAGCTTCCTATGGAGGATGCAATGGAGGATCAGGAGGAGCCTGATTATGTGGAAATGATGGACATCCCAGAGTCCAGGAGACTGTCTGTTCCCCTTCACAAATCCTTTGGGAAACAGACACAAAAAATCCTGAAGTCTCCCAATTCTGTACCTCCTGTTGACAGAAGGATGGAAAAGAGGTACACGCTATCAGGCTCAGATACAGAGTTTTTATACCAGCAGTGCAGCCATGTTGGGGTAGTGCAGGCTGCTGCCTGTGACAAGGCAAATATTCCCTTGGCTTCACACACCCCAGATAAAGACTCCAGGAAGATTGATGCCATGGCAAAAAAACAGTACATGGCATCTTCCTTGGGACTCAGGCAGGCTAATTATATGGCCTATACAGCCAGGTACCAGAAGTCCAGGTGGGACACTGTACTGGCACTGACTAAACAGGCCTCCCCCCAGCTAGCCAAGGAGGTGGAGACGGTGACTGCAGATGGGATTGAGGCATCTAAGGTTCAGTTTCATGCTGCTGTGGACTCCAGTGATGTGTCATCAAGAGTCATGGCTACATCTGTGGCTCTTTGGAGAATGGCTTGGCTCAGATGTACTAGCCTTTCGCAGGATACCCAGGCTAAGGCCATGGATTTTCCTGTAGTGGGTAATTCTCTGTTTGGAGAGCAGACAGAGAATTACATGAAGAAATGGATGAGTACAGAACTACTTACAGGAGTGCTCAGGCCAAAGAGAGGCAGGCAACTCCTCAACGGCAACAATCTAGGGGCAGGGGCAGGCCTTTTCATAGGCCTTTCTACCAGCCGCAGGCCTCTTCTTCCTTTTCACAGAGGGGGTTCTTCAGAGGGAGAGACAGAAGGGGGATGAGGAGGGCTGCATCCACTCCTCAGCCTAAGGCCCCTGCCAAGCAGACACCCTGATGGGCCTGCCCGGGTTGACTCTCCTATTCCAGTAGGGGGTAGGCTGACTTACTTCGTCCAGGACTGGACATCTATTACATCAGACAAGTGACTCCTAGAAGTAGTAGGCCAAGGACTGGTTCTCAGCTTCAAAAAATTTCTGAAGATGAGAGCCAGATCTTTTCCACCTGCAGATCTCTCAGAAACCCTTGCCCTAGAGGCAGAGGTTTCATCTCTGCTGGCTTTAAGAGCCATAGAGAGAGTACCTACCCTACACTGGGGCAAAGGTCTGTACTCCAGGTACTTCCTGACCTCAAAAAAGACAGGGAAGTGGCAACCCATCCTAGACCTAAGATACCTAAACAAACATCTTTTAAAACCAAAATTCAAGAGGGGACTGGCTAGCCTCCCTGGACCTCAGAGATGCCTATTTTCACATTCCCATCAGGTGCTCCCACAGAAAGTACCTCAGGTTTGAGTTGCTCTCAGGCCACTGTCAGTTCAGAGCAATGCCCTTTGGCCTAACTTCAGCCCCAAGGGTTTTCACAAAGTGTCTGACAGTAGTAGTTGCCTTTCTAAGGACGCAAAAGATTTCCATTTTTCCATATCTGGATGACTGGCTCATAGTGGGCCAGTCCCCAGACCAAGTCAAGTCAGACCTGCAAGTGACCCAGGAAGTGCTTACTTCTTTAGGATTTCTTCTCAACCTTCCCAAGTCAGTTCTCGAGCCAGTGCAGCTCCTTACCTTTATAGGGGCAGAGCTGATACTGTCAAAGAAGAGCCTTTCTTCCCCTGGAAAGGGCAAGAGTTCTTATAGAACTGGCTTCTTTCTTCAGCCTTCAGGTGTCTCGACCAGCAAGGCATTTCCTCCAGCTCTTGGGCCACATGGCAGCCTCTACAGCAGTGGTCCAAGAGGCAAGATTCCAGATGAGGGACATTCAGTTCCATCTGAGGGCCTTTTGGTCCCAAAAGGACTCCCTTACCAAACTGATCCCAGTGACCTGGACCCTGATCCAAGCCCTTCAGTGGTGGCAGGATCAGGACAATCTAAGGCAAGGGGTCCCATTTGCCACTCAGTCTCATTCAGTGGTCCTTACCACAGATGCTTCCCTCCTGGGCTGGGGAGCCCATCTGGGGGCCCTCGCTGCCCAGGGACTGTGGTCCCTTCAGGAATCTTTTCTCCATATCAATCTCCTGGAGCTCAGGGCAGTTTTTCTGGCCCTGTAAGCTTTCTCTCAGTCAGTGCAGAACAAGGTGGTTCAAGTCAGAACAGACAACACCACCACAGTGTGGTACATCAACAAGCAGGGAGGCACACGGTCTACGGCCCTGTACACAGAAGCCATGAAGTTGTGGTCTCTGGCTTATTCCCTGCAAACCTCTCTGATAGCAGTCCACCTTCCGGGGAAGGACAATATGCTAGCAGATGCACTGAGCAGGATTTCACAGGGCCATCACGAATGGTCCATGGACCCTCTGGTCTTGAAGGTGATGTTTTCAGGGTGGGGCACTCCAGAGATAGATCTCTTTGCAGCCCCAGACAATCACCAACTTCTTCTCTTTTGTTGCAGACTCCCAGTCTTGGGCACAGTCGCTCTGGATGCTCTGATTCTGAACTGGGAAGGAAAATTTCTGTATGCTTTCCCTCCCTTTCCTCTGCTGTTCAAAGTTTTAGTCAAGATAAAGTCACAACCTTGCAAAGTGATTCTGATTGCTCCAGATTAGGCCGGACAGCCTTGGTATCCCCTGTTACTGTCCCTAGCAGTCCATCTTCCCGTCTCTTCCCAGGAATTACAACCTGGTAACCTCCTCTCGGGAGGATTTGGTACCCCAATCTTCAGTCTCTCAATCTCAAGGCATGGCTCTTGAAGAGTTAAAGTATGCAGATTTGCATCTGTCTCAGGGGGTTCTGGACATCCTCAAAGCCTCTCGAAAGCCCGCCACTAGCAAGACCTATAACTCCAAATGGAAGAGATTCAGCATTTGGTGTTCTAAGCAGCATTATTTCCCCAGACACTGCTAAATTGCCTACAGTTCTAGATTATATGGTCCATCTTAATCGCCTAGGCCTCAGACCAGCTACTCTCAAAGTACACTTGTCACCTGTCTCCGCTTTTCTGTCAGTGGGGAAGTCTTCCTCACTATCATCTCATCCTGTGTTCTGTAAATTTTTCAAAGGATTGCTTCATACCAATCCTCCATTCAGAGACCCTGCCCCTGCCTGGGATTTAAATGTTTGTATTGCTCAATTGATGCAACCTCCCTTTGAGCCTATGTCCTCAGTAGAGCTTAAGTACTTGACTTGGAAAAGTGTGTTTTTAGTAACCATTACCTCTGCCAGACGTATCAGTGAACTGCAAGCCCTGTCAGTGGAACCTGATTTTATCTCCTTTCGTAAGGATAAAGTGGTCCTTAGAACCAATAGAAGGTTCTTGCCCAAAGTGGTTTCAGATTTTCTCCTGAACCAGTCTGTGTCTCTTCCTGTTTTCTTCACTGATCATTCCTCTTCAGGAGAGAGGAGGCTACACAGTTTAGATGCTAAAAGGGTCCTTAGCTACTATATAGAGCGTACCAAGGGTCACAGGTTTGATTCCCTCCAGCTGTTCCTCACTTATGGAGAAGTGGGAAGGACAAACCTGCCACCAAGAGAACTATTGCCAGGTGGATTGTATCTTGTATACAATTCTGCTATGAGAAACTAAGAAAAATTCCACCCTCAGGCCTGAGGGCTCACTCCACCAGAGGTGTTAGCTGCTTCCCTGGCTGCCAGGATATTCCTCTTAGAAATTTGTCACAGCCATCTGAAAATAATCCATACCTTTACCAAGCATTACTTCTGGATATCCAGGCTAGGAGGATGCACGGTTCGGCAGAGCAGTACTAGAGCCTATTCCCAAAGTAGGTTCTGTTCCTCCTCCATGGAGGTACTGCTTGGTGTCTGTATAGTCAGAATACAGCAAGACTTCATGTTGTTTGAAGAAAAATTACTCATCTTAGTAATTATGTTTCTTCTAATGAGTCTTGCTGTATTCTGACCTCCCTCCCTACCTCCCTCTCAGAACCTGTTTTGGGAAGTGGTGGGCAGGTGGTGTTGCATTTCAGGGTGCTCTTTACACCTCTTCTTTTGTTTGGGTGTTTGTCTTATCTTTATTCTTATTTGGATTGGTTTTTGGTTTTGGGTTTCCTGACTTTAGTCTTCCTTTGGGGATCCAAAACTTTTTATTGCCAGTTGGCTAGTAAAATTTTACAATTTCCACATAGAATAGCTAGTGAGTTTTTGCTCGTAAGAATCTGACAGTTGGATTTCAAAGAGCTCCAGACAGAGACCTCAACTGAGCTCAAGCTCAGCATTCTATGCTCTGCATAGAAAGTTAACCCTTTGTTCTCCGGGGCAGTTTAAAGGCTGGGGCTAACTGCAATAGTCAGAATACAGCAAGACTCCGTTAGAAGAAACATAATTACTAAGGTGAGTAATTTTTTCTTCTTTCCCACTGTGGAGATCAGGCTGACTGAGCAGTTGTTCCTTGCCTCCTCCTCCTTGTTTCCGCTTTTGTATAGAGGGACTACATCAGCCCTCCTCCAGTCCCTGGGTATCTCCCTTGTTTCTAATGACAGGTTGAAGTTGAACAGGGCAATCAAAGGTGCAGCCAACACCTCCCTGAGTTCCCTCAGTATCCTGTGGTGTACCCAATCTACTCCCACTGCCTCATCAACTTTTATTGCCATTAGTTCCCTGAGGACCATTTCCTCCTAAAAAGAACCCGTGTCCATCTCTGTACCCTTTATGCCTTTGTCCTTTATTGCTGGCCCATTTCCTGCCCCCTCGTCCATGAAAACTGAACTGAAGTATTTGTTCAGTATGTCCGATTTTTGGTGGTCTTACTCCACACTACCCCATCCTCTCCTTTCAGCCTCACTATCCCTCCACTTGCCTTCCTTCTTTCACTTATATACCTATACAAAGTTTTGTCCCCATTTACCACTGACTTTGCTATGTGTTCCTCTGTTTGTGCCTTAGTACTCCTAACCACCTTCCCTGCCTCCCTTTGCTTCTCCTGGTATCTCTCCCTATCCGTCTCCTCCTGTGTTTGTTTGTTTTGTTTAGATGCCATCTTCTTTGCTTTAACTTTATCTGCTACCTCCTTAGAAAACCATAGCGGTCTCTTCTTCCTCCTTCCCTTGCTGACCTGCTCGACACAGAGTTGTGTCGCCTTGTCAGTCCTGTCTTTGATAGTTGCCCACTGTTCCTCAACCCCCCTCCTTTCCCCTACTCCTACTAGGGCACCTTTCAGGGATTTTCCCATCTTCCTGAAATTAGCCCTCCTAAACTCCGTCATCCGTGTCCTTGTGTGAATCGATCCTGCCACCCCCCCAGTTATATCAAACCACACTGTTCTGTCATCACTGTTCCCAAGGCCCTCCCCTACTGTAACCCCTGCCACACTGTCCCCATTTGTAAGCACTAGGTCCAGTAGTGCCCCTCCCAGGTGTGTTCCAAGACCAGTTTGAGGAATGCCCCCAGCAGGGAGTCCAAGATGTTCCTGCACTTGGTTGTTGTTGCTGTGGAGAGACTCCAATCTACGTCTGTTGAAGTCTCCGACCAGTAACACCTCCTCCCATGCACCATATTTTGGATTGCTAGCATCATTTGCTTACCTACCTCTTCCCACTGTGATGGCGGCCAGTATATTACCCCTGTGTGGATAGATGTCCCCTTCCTCCTTTCCAGTATAACCCACAGTATCCCCCCCCCGTTCTCCTTGAATTTCTGTGGCCTTTATGTTGTCTCTCACATAAAGAACCACACCACCCCCTTTCCTGCTTGCTTAGTCCCTCCTAAATAGAGTGTAACCTGGCATGGCCACTTCCCAGTTCTGGTTGTCATTACACCAGGTCTCTGTGATGACTACAATGTCCATGTTAACTTTTGCCATGGTAGCCTCAAGGTCACCACTCTTGCTGTTCAGACTTTGGCCATTTGCACACATGGCTCTCCAGGAGGTACTGTGTTATGCTATGCATTACGTTATGTTGTTGTTATGTACTGTGTGAATTGTTTTTAAATTGTTGTTAAGTGTTCCAAGCCTCTAAGAGTGGGGTGCTATATAAATAAAAGTTTCTGTCTGTCTGTCTGTCTGTCTATCTATCTATCTATCTATCTATCTATCTATCTATCTATCTATCTATCTATCTTTCTAGCTACTATCACCCCCCTTGTTCTCTTTTCCCTTCCCTACTTTGTCCACAATCCTTGTTAGTATTAATAGTAGTTCCTTCCAGCCCACTGTCTCCATATTGATTTGTGCACTCTATTGGTCTATCTTTCTTCTGAGTCCCACTAAAGTTCCTGTGCTCTTGGGGGAGAGGGCAGATTCTGCCTTCCTTCCACCATCCACCTCCCCCTTGGCTAGTTTAAATGCTTGCCAATGAAGCATTTAAACTGTTCCCTAAGGACCACAGTCCCCTCCCTGGATATATGTAGGCTGTCTCCCTGGTAGGCTCTCATTCCTCCAGGTGGGGCCCAGTCCCCATGAAGCCAAGCCCCTCCTCTCCACACCATTCCTTCAACCATATGTTGAACTTTCGGATATGGAGTGACCTTACCTCTCCTTGCCGTGGAGAGGCAGCACTTCCAAGAAGGTCATGGAGCTTGCTACCTGCTTAAGGCTCCTTCCTAATTCTTTAGATTTTTCCTGAATTCTACCTATCCCTTCCCTGTCCTCTGCCAGGTCATTTGTCCCTAAGTGGACAATGACATCTAGCTCCCCCCTCCTTGCTATCACCCTTGCGATCCTCAGGATCTGCTCCCCATCCCTCCGAGCTGTGCCTCCAGGTAGGCACTTTACCTCCCTCCTCCCCATGCTACCTGTTTTCAAATCCATTCCCCTGACAGTGGAGTTCCCCACCAGGAGTTGCTTCTTCCTCCTCTGGGGTCCTCTGTCTCCCACCCTCAGGGATCCTGGATGACTCTCTCACACCCCCCCCCCCGGACACTACCTCGGGTGTTGCCATGGGACTTTCCCACTCCCCCAACACAGCATAGGAGTTCTGTAGTGTCACTGGCTGGGGGATGTGCCTCTGTGCCACCGTCCTCACCCTTCCTGAGCCCACCGTAGTCAGTCCACTCCTTCTGCTAGGTAACCTTTGAGTTAATGGAGACTGATTGGTGGCCCCTGGGTGGGGGAGGAGGTTCCCTGAATCCTAGCCAGCAACTGCCTGGAGACTGGTAACCTCCGCCCTCAGCCAAGTGAGGTGCTTGCAGATTGGGCAGCACTGCAGCATCCAGAATGTCCTCCTGAAAACTGCCGCTCCACAGCCATTGCATTGCACCACTCCCATCATCTTCCCTTTCTACGCTGTCCTATCCTTGGTTAGCTGTACTCTGGAAACCCCTCTTCCTTTCTACTTCCTGCCCTATATAGACTGCTACCTTTATTTCTTACTCACTTATGCTAGCCCCTTGATGTGCTCTGAGCCCTGAGAAACCCCCCTCTTCCTTCCTGTTTCTTGACCTTTTTTTGTTTTGTTTCTGTTTGTGCCTCTGTACCTTAGTTTTCAATCTTCATATGTAGTTATTCCTTGTTTAGCCTTGCTTATATACTGTGTGAATAAGTAGATTCAGCTGTCCCTGTTTTACATGGAGGAAGTTGCCGTGCATGTCAGCCTGTTCTGTTATAAAGGATGGATGAACCCGGGTGTGTGGGAGGGATATTCCACTGCTGCCACAGCCGCTCCTGTTAAGGACAATCAGCCACACTGACACTTGCCCTGCTGCTTTCCCCTGTAACAGAATCAGCTGCAAGAAATAAACAGTTAGTTTTTCCGATGTCCCGTTCAGTTCCCGCCCCTGGAACCCTCTTGTGAGTAGAAATGTGCTTGTTTGTAGGTGTCTTTCACCACACCATTGCTCGGTGCTCGTGCAGTTAGAAGGTAACTTAAATAAAAGGTGCAGCAGCCACTCCTCGGATCGGAGCCCTCCTTCTCGCTCTCTCGGTTGGCGTTCTGTCGGCTTCTGCAGTTGAGCCCCTGCAAACTAAGGAAGTTTTGAATTTGGCACTCTATCCACTAGTTCACTCCCTATTGGTCTTTAGTCCTATGACGCCGTCCCCACTCTGTTGCCGTAGCCACTCCTGTTAAAGGCAATCAGCCACGGTGACACTTGCTCTGCTACTTTCCCCTGTAACGGAGTCACCTGCAAGAAATAAACTGAGTTTTCCGATCAGTTCAAGGTATTGCCCTTTAGCTTATCCTCTGCACCATGCATCTTTACAGAATGCTTAGCAGTAGTTGCAGCAGCCCTTCACTGGGAGGTCCTTTGTGTTTTCCGTTATTTGGATGACTGGCTTCTGAAGGCCAGCTCCAGGGAAGCTCTGCTTCACACCCTGTCCCGAACACGTCAGTTGTTCGATGACTTGGAGGTCACAGTGAATGTGCCAAAGTCTGTGTTGACTCCGTGACAAAGATTGCAATACATAGGGTGGTCTTGGATGCAGAAACGGGATGTGCCTTCCTATCCCAGGACAGGACGGACACTCTGATTGCTCAGGCACACTTGGTGCACAGGAGCCATTGTGTCTCTTCACGAACAATGTTATGTCTCCTGGGCCTCATGGCTGTGGCCTTAGTGACTATGCCATTAGCCCAACGTCATATGCGGATACCACACTGGACACTCAGGACCCAGTGGGATCAGTTGATGAATGAGTTGGAACAAATAGATCTTACTTCGAGAGGGCTCTTGCAGTAGGTAATTACATATAGGACTGACATCGGCAGGTGGCAGGACCCCACAGAAAAATTTCTACCTAGCAGTCTCTGGCGAGGGACCGCCCCCATGTCAAGTGACCGGCGTCAGGAGACGTTGGTATAAAGGGGTGGTCCCTCACACCCACCTTCCAGTTCTTTCCTCGCTGGCAGCTTATGCCAGCGCCCGAGGAAAAGTACCCTGCTCATCAGGCTCCTTCGCCGTAGTTTTACCCAGTATTTTGATTTTTTCAGCCATCGCCAGGGTATCCGCCGGTGTATGTCGCCCCTGCACCTTCCGAGCACAAAACAAGTGCGACTTGTGTGGCGCCTAACTCCGCACAAGGACGGCCATTCCCTGTGCCTTTTTTGCCTAGGCCCCGTCCATCCGGTGGAGAAGTGCCAGCACTGCCTCAGCTTTAACGCGGCCACGCGGAGAAGGTGGCAGCAGTCCCTGGAAGCCCACATTTTAAAAAAGAAAATGAGCTCCATGGAGAAAGAACTGAAAAAGCTTCGGCAGGCGTTGACTTCCCCTGAAGGCCATCGCAAGAAGAAGGATAAGGAAAGGCACCGGGACAAGGGCTCCTCTCCCACCGCGTCTTCCTCGGGAGTCACCATGTAACAGGTAACGTCCCCCTGCTGGGGGACCGCTCCACGACGGCCACCTTACAGGCTTCTAAGGTGGCGTCGGCCCGCCCGTCTGGCTCGCGCTTGGGCTCTTTGGGTACCTCTGGGCTCGTGGAGGCCTCTGCTCCCAGTAAAGCCGTGGTTTCGCAGCCTACTGGTGTGAACGGCTCTGATAAGCCAGACATCGGCTCCTCCAGTGCCTGCACGGAGAAGGTTGGTAAGTCACCCGACCCTTCGGGGCCGTGTGCGGCCCCCATTCCGCTCGACCAGGCCACCCCTCCATCACGTCCTGCCTCCGGCGAAGGGTCCGTTAGATCAGACGCCGGCCCCTCCGGCGTCCGCCCGGATCCCACTGCTAAGCCGCACGTCGGTTCATCTGACGTCCGCACAGCGGATGCGCTGACGCCGGACACCCCACGTCCGTAGTTCCTGGCTCCCCACAGCCTTCGCTGCCCTCCAGGGACCCTGAGTCTCCTCAGCCCGACCCTGCGGATTTCTCCCCCCCATCCCCAGGCAACGCTGAGGTTTCTGGTCCACCTCCGTCAGACCGTCCACCTTGTGGTCCGACTGATCTGACGTCGGTTCCCCAGCCACCGGCTCTGACGCAGGTATTGCCGATGCCAGACGACATCCCATCCCCTGATGTCACCCCGATGCCGGGCCCTCCACCCCCTCCCGGGTCTTCCACTCCAGAACTGCCCATGGGGCCTCCGGCCAGGCCATCAGCTCAGGCAGCTCCTCCAGCTCCTGGGTACCCGGCCCCGTCGTATCCGATGCCGCCATATCTGGGACCGCAATATCCGGCGCCGACATATTCGACGCTGGGCTTCCCGCTGTTGGGTTATGGATATGCACCCTTTGGGTATAGTCCATACCCATATCCCCCTCCTCCTCCTCCTCCTCCACCTCCCCCTCAGCCGCCGGTGGACTTGCAGGAGACTCTGGCCTCCTGATGGGCTGAGGCCAAGGCTCAGCTCACCAGAGAGGTCGAGAGCCGTCTTCCGACAATGGTGCAGGTATAGGTTCCCGTTCGTCCATGACGACACACTCCCTCCCCACCTCCGGACACCAGGGCTCAACCCTCTGGGTCTAGAGGGGAGAAGGACACGCTTTCCCGAGGGATTCCCAAGGGGTCCGTTCCTCCCCCTCGTTGGGAGAGGGAGTCTACCTCTTCTTCATCTTCTTCTTCCTCGGACACCTTGGATCCTTCCGACGGTTGTTGCGAGCAAGACGACGAGCCATGCTGTCCGTCCAAGCCCCGGCCAAGGACTCCTCCGAAGTCCCCTCCGTAGGATCCTTCCTTTACGGAGTTGCTATGGAAGATCCAGGAAGTTCATAAGTGGCAATCTTTGGAACCAGACCCCCAGCGTACAAAACTTGCTGAGCATCTGGATCTGCCCGTGACAGCTACCACTTTGGTGCCACCCTGGATCGAGCCTCATGCCGACTTTATTACTGCCATATGGAAACAACCGTCGGCCTTAGCCCCACTTCCCAGGAAATCGAACATGCTATACCAGGCTCCAGAGGGTGTTGACTTTTTAGACTCCCACCTTCGGGCTGACTCAGTTGTGATTAGCACCGCTCATGGCCGGTCAGCTCAACCCAAACATCTTAGCTCATCTCCACCTGACAAGGAATCCCGCCTTCTGGACCAGTATGGCAAGATTTTTGCTTCTTCCACTCTGGGTATTAGGGCCCTGAACTACGTTGGCCACATGGGGGATTACCAGAAGGCGATCCTTAGTGAGGTGGAATCGAAATTGGACTCCCTTCCGGACTCTCGGGTCAAGCAGAAAGTGGCTGACCTCGTCCGCTCTGCACGTTTGGCCAGTCGGCACATTCTTCGTGCGACCTACGATGCAGTGGACACTGCTGGGAGGAGCTCAGCTTTCACCGTAGCTTTACGGCATCACACTTGACTCAGAGTGTCAGGGTTGGTCCCGGAAGAGCAGTCTGCTATCCAAGAAATGCCCTTCCGGGGTTCGGTGCTGTTTGGGGTGATGTCAAGGACATCATTACCAACCTGCAGGAGAAGGGGACGGCACTAAAGTCTGTTGACTCTATGTACCATCCCCATCAATCGCAGTGCCATCCCTTTCGCAGACAGAACCGGCCCAAAGCGAGACCACAGGGAAAGAGGGCCACTGAACATCGGTCCCCCCAGCTGCCAAGCCCCCCTGCCCAAAAAAGCAGCAGGAGCTTCAGCTGCGGCGCTGCCCCACACCACCTGACTCCTTCCCTCTCCCACTACCTCTGGGCTTCCCAGAGGAACCGGTAGGAGGGAGGTTTTCCCTCCACCTTCCGGGCTGGGAGAGGATAACATCGGATTCATGGGTGCTCCAGCTAATCGCAGAAGGACACTCAATAGAGTTTCTGCAGAAACCACCTCCTCACCCTCCCCCAAGGTCGTCGTACTCTCAGGAACATTTTCTTCTGGTCCAGGAAGAAATTTCAGCACTTTTGCTGAAAGAGGTGATAGAACCTGTCCCCCTTCCCTTGCAAGGAATGGGTTACTATTCCCACTTCTTCCTGGTCTCGAAGAAGACAGTAGATGTAAGACCTATTCTAGATCTCAGTTCCCTGAACCTTTTCGTGGAGTACAAAAGGTTCAGGATGCTCTCACTGCAGAGCCTTCTGCCCCTCCTCCGCTTGGGCCAGTGGCTGTGCGCTCTGGATATGCAGGATGCTTACCTGCACATAGCTATTCGCCCATCTCACCGCACATGTCTTCGTTTTGCTTTCCAGGGGGACCATTACCAGTTCAAGGTACTTCCATTTGGCCTCTCCTCGGCCCCTCAAGTTTTTACCAAATGCCTTGCGGTGGTGGCCTACCTGCTTACCCGGGGGGTACAGGTTTTCCCGTACCTGGACGATTGGCCCCTGGCGGCCTCATCCAAGGAGGAACTCCTGCACTGCCTCTCCCTCACCCAGCAGGTCTTTGCCTGTCTGGGTATTACCATCAACCATTCCAAGTCTCACTTGATCCCATCCCAGAGGCTTCAGTTTATTGGGCCGATACTGGACACAGCCCTAGGCAGGGCCTTTCTGCCTCCGGACAGGGCGGCCACACTACAGACTCAGATAAGCCTGTTGTCCAGCTGCAGATGGGTCAGTGCAAGGTCAGTTCTTCGCCTCCTTGGGCTTATGGCGGCTGCTATCCCGACAGTCCCTCGCGCTTGTCTCCACATGAGGGTCTCTCAGTGGACGCTTCACTCTCAATGGGATCAGTTGGTAGACAACTTGGACCACTTGGTCCTAGTCTCCTCTCCCATGATTCGAGACTTACAATGGTGGATGGTTCGAGAGAACCTTCTTCGGGGAGTTCCATTCTTCCTTCCTCCTCCCTCCCAGACTCTGACCACAGAAGCCTCGGGCGAAGGTTGGGGAGCCCATCTCGGGCCACATCGGACCAAGGGCTCTTGGTCCAAGCTTGAGTAATCACTGCACATCAATGTGCTCGAGCTTTGGGCAGTGCTGTATGCTCTCCAGGCCCTCCACCTGCATCTTCTTCTAGGCCACCTAGCCGTCCAGACGGACAACATGTGTGTGGTATGGTACATCAACAAAGAGGGCGGGACTCAGTTCTACCCTCTCTGCAGGGAAGCGATGAGAGTCTGGGATTGGGCAGCACAGCACGACCTTCACCTCACGGCAGTTCATGTTCCGAGGGTCGAGAACTCCTTAGCAGAGAAACTAAGTTGCTCGTCTGCTCAAGCTCACGAGTAGGAGCTGGATCAAGGGGTCCTAGACGATATCTTCCTATGTTGGGGAACACCTCAGGTGGACCTATTTGCTTCACCTCTAAACGCAAAGCTTCCTGACTTCTGCTCGCTCGTTCAAGAGAGAGGCATTTTCTGGACACACCCTCTGTCTCTAGATTGGAGGGACAGATTCGTCTATGCCTTCCCCCCGATTCCTCTGATCCTGCGTGTCTTGCAGAAACTATGTTCAGAAGGAGCACGAATGATTCTGATCATTCCTTTCTGGCCCAGGCAAGTTTGGTTCTCTCTACTGCAACAAAACTCAGAGGAGCCTCCTCTTCCTCTTCTGCTGTCACGGATTCTGTTGACCCAGGATCAGGGGACCCTGGTTCATCCAGGTCTCAAGTCCCTTCAACTGCATGCGTGGCTCCTGCAGACATAGCTCAAGCCCGCTTTGGGGTTTCTCCCCAGGTGGCTGAGATCTTGGTGGAGGCTAGGAAACCCTCCACTAGGTCTACCTATGCCATGAAGTGGAAACGGTTCTCAATCTGGGCCATTTCAAAAGGCTTCGAGCCTTTCTCATGCTCGGTTGAGCGACTTCTGGAGTACCTGTGCCATCTCTTCGACCTGGGTCTTAGTCACTCATCTCTGAAGGTACACATGGCGGCCATTTCGGCCTACCATATTCCCTTCGCAGATAGGATGTTTTCTCAACTGGAAGTCTCTAAGACTTTCCTCAGAGGGGTTCTTCATTTGAGACCCCCTATCCGAGTTCCCGCCCCTCCTTGGGATTTGAACTTCATTCTTGAGAAACTTACTTTGCCTCCTTTTGAACCGGCGGCCTCAGCAGATGTGAAGTTCCTTTCATGGAAGACGCTCTTCCTAGTGGCCATTACCTCTGCTCGGAGGATTTCCGAGCTCCAGGCCCTGATGTGTAAAATCCTGCACTTGATTTTTCACAAGGAACATGTGGCTCTGTGCACCAATCCTAAGTTTCTCCCCAAGGTGGTAGCGGAATCTACATTGAACCAGTCCATAGAATTACCCGCCTTCTTTACGCAGTACTCCAATCAGGAGGAGTATTTACTCCACACTATGAACGTTCACCGCATTCTGAGATACTACACTAACAGAACAAAGGATCTCAGAAAGACTGATCAACTGTTTGTCTCTTTTGCACCCACAAGAGTAGGCAATGCTGTTTCTAAGCAATGCCTGTCTAAATGGTTGGCTCATTGAATCACCTTCTGTTATGACAAGTACAACAAGACCCTTCCGGATCAAGTAAGAGGGCACTGCACCAGAGGGGTCGCTGCCTTGGCAGCATGTTTCAAGAACATGTCAGCGGCAGACATCTGTGCTGCCACCACTTGGACTTCTGTGCATACATTTACAAAACATTACAGTTTGGATATTACCTCTCGCCGTAGAGCAGGCTTCGGGCTCGCTGTTCTGCAGGGCCTTCTTTCTTAAGGCCTTCACAGCTAGAGGATCTGCTTTGAGCAGTTTTCTTCCTCCCGTTTGCTTCTTCTTGTTCCAGACTGCTTGGGACTCAGTCCTATATGTAATTACCTACTGCAAGAGCCCTCTCGAAGTAAGATAGTACAGTTACATAAGAACTTACCCTAACAGTAGATCTTCGAGAGAGGCTCTTGCAGTAGGTAATACCTTCCTGCCTTCCATCTCCTAAGCATTTTCAGCTCCTTTCCAGGGAGGAAATATCCGCTTCTCTCTCATCCGGCTCTTGTGACCTATGGTGGGAAAGAACTGGAAGGCAGGCATGAGGGACCACCCCTTTATACCAACGTCTTCTGACGCCAGTCACCTGACGTGGGGGCGGTCCCTCGCCAGAGACTGCTAGCTAGAAATTTTTCCGTGGGGTCCTGCCGCCTGCCGACGTCAGTCCTATATGTAATTACCTACTGCAAGAGCCTCTCTTGAAGATCTACTGTTATGGTAAGTTCTTACATAACTGTACTTTCTTGTCATGTCCTGGCTACACAGAGCATTGTTGTGGTGAAGGGATCATGATAGTCTACTGAAAGGCATTCCATACCTTGTACCAGCTCCTGTACAGATCCTCATCATGGATACCTCGGGCTCTGGATGGGTTCTTATGTCAGCCTTTATCAGACACAAGGGTCATGGACCAAGGTGGAGGCTGAGTTGCACATAAATGTCCTGGAGATGCGGGCTATCCTATACAGCCTCCAGGCATTCCAAAACAATCTCTGCCCTGGTCCTCTGCTAATTCAGATACACAATGTTAGTGTGATGCATTACATCGACAAATAAGGGGGTACTCATTCCTTTCCCATATGTAGGGAAGCAGTGACAGTTTGGTACTGGGTGATACCTTATGCCTTCAGATGTCAGCCTTGTTTCTCGCAGGTCTCCAAAATGGCTTGGTAGACTGATTAAGCAGGTCCCAGTCAGTGGTTCACGAATGGGAACTGCTGACCTTTGTGGTAAAAGACCACTTTGCAAGATGGGGTTGTACAGAGCTGGACCTTTTTGCATCCCCACACAATGCAAAACTGCCACATTTCTGCTCGTTTACTCCAGGGCCTGGATTTTTTGGGCAAGATACATTGCCCCTCTCTTGGAAAGGGAAATTCCTGTACGCATTCTCCCTCCTTTCTCTGATACAGAGGGTTCTGCTCAGGCTGTGGGTGGAGAGTTCCGCTGTCATCCTTATTGTTCCATTCTGGCCTTGCCAGATATGGTTTCCACTTGTTCAACTTCTGGCGGTGGAGCATCCTGTCCCTCTACCTTTGTGTCAGGGTTTGTTGTCCTAGTGCAAGGGGCCCTTTGTCCATCCAGCCCTGAAGTCTCTGCACGATCATGCATAACTCTGAAAACATAGCCATTTTATAATTTTGGGTATCCCCTAAGGTTGCTGATGTCTTGCTTGTGGCTAAAAAGCCTTCTACCAGACATGCATATTCCCTGAAATGGAAGTGCTTCACTCTGTGGTCTGCTTCCCAGAATATGGACCCTTTTGTGTGTCTTGAATTCTGTACTGGATTACTTGTTTTCCCTGTCCGACTCAGGTCTGCAGTATGCTTCCATTAAGGTGCATTTGGCCACTATATAAGGTTTCTATGCCCTCTTGATGGTCGCATGGTTGCCTAGTTAGAGGTGTCCTGTATGTTTCTGAGAGGTATTTTTCACATAAAACCTCCCATCTATAATCCAGTCTTACCTTGGGACTTGAATTTCATACTCGAGAAATTAACGTTGGCTCCTTTTGAGCCTGCCGTGAGTTGTGGCTTACGTTTCCTGTGAGTGTCTGCAGGCATACTCGGTGTACTTTGCTGAATACAGTAAAATCTGGAAAATCCAGGGGCAACATGAGCCTGAGGCCAGGGCAACAAATACAACAGAGCCTGACGTACCTAAAGAACTTTTTCCCCTCCTTGGATGCTTTAGTGTGAGTTTGTGAATGATCTTTGGAAGGTATGTGGGTGCTAAAGTTAGAGATCATGATTGTATAGAAACATAGAATTTGACGGCAGATAAGGACCGCTTGGCCCACCTAGTCTGCCCATTTCCCCTACCTAACGGATAAGCTGCAGATCCTAGTTAACCAACAGCCTACTTCCTATGATTGGCTTGATAGAGTGTGTGTGCATGAGTACTGGTGGGGATGGACTTCTGTAAGGATGGCTACCTTGATGTGGTACAGAGGTTTATCACAGTGTGTCCTAAACATTGTAACTAAAAGTTAGCCAGCTTCTGTCTGATTGGCATTATGCATGTTAGGTAAAATAAAATGTGACTCTATTAGGATCATTGGTTTACCACATATTGTTGGATGAAATATGGGTGAGGCAGTGGCTGTGCGAGGGGGCAGCAGATCTTTTGGCTTGTGTATGGGGGGGGGGGCAACAGTTCTGTCATCTCTTGAGTACAAGTTTAAAATTCCTGGCTACACCCCTGCATGGAAAACATTATTTTTAGTTGCTGTGACTTCTGCTCGGAGGATTTCTGCGCCTCAAGCTCTGATGTGTAAGCCTCCTTGTTTGATTTTTCATAAAGACACTCTTTCTGTGTACAAATCCTAAGTTTCTACCAAAGATGTTATCTGAATTTGCGCTGAACCAAACAATACACCTTCCTGATTATCCAGTGCATGCCAACCAGGGTGAGGTAGTGCACCATACTGTAGATCATTGGTTTTCAAATGGTGAGGCCAGCCTCCCAAAGGGGCCCCAAACTGTTCCAGGAGAGGCCTAGTCAAGTCTGAGAATGTACAGTATTTAAATTTTAGTTGGAATGTTTTGTGTGAAGGGATGAAACAAACTAATTTCTTTACTTATGCACAAGTGTGTGATCAGGAAAGGTCCATTGAGCCAAAGCTTGTTTATATAGTAGGTGTGTATTTATACGGTTGGTGACTAGAAGGCACACTGAGTCAAAGCTTGTTTCTGCTGGAGGTGTTTATATGCAAATTTGTGACTGGGACAGGCACACTGAGTCAAGGCTTATTTCAACAGTAGATGTTTATTAATATGTAAGTTGGTGGCTGGGAAAGGCACACTCAGCGGATTCTTGTTTGAAGTGTGGCCCGTGGTAAGGGTACAGCAGTTGCTAAACAACAGGGTAAGAGGGGGAGAGATGAAGTGGCTAAGTTAGTTGTTTCAGATAGAGAGCAAGCAGAGTAAGGCCCAAGAGTCAGAAAAGTGGAGTGACAGTGATAACCTGGGGTGTGGGGTTGGGGCTGGAGAACAATAAGTTGAATAAAAAGAGAATATACTCAGTCGACTTTATTAGTTTCACTTTATTCCTGGTGTACTGTGCAAAATATGATATTTTTTTCTATGGGTCGGCCCAAGATTTTTTCCAAATTTGAGGGCTACTCCAAATCTTTTCCATGGCCTGAGGGAGGCTCACTATCACAAAGTGTGAGAACTAATGTTCTAAATGCATATTGAACACTGAGATACTGTACTGATCGTACCAAGGACTGCAGAAAGTCTTCTCAGCTTTTTGTTTCATTCGCCCCTGGGAAAGAAGGTGCATCTATATCTAAACAATGTCTGTCCAAATGGTTGGCACATTGTATTATATTTTGTTATAGGAAATACAGTAAAGAACTTCCTGGTGCTATTTGTGGTCACTCTACTAAGGGTTTGGCCACTTCTGTTGCCTATTTCACAAATGTCCCTGCTGCCGAAATATTTGCTGCAGCCACATGAAGCACTGTTCACACTTTCACTAGACATTACAGTCTGGATATCATCTCTCATAGACATGCTGGTTTTGGTCTTGCTGTACTGCAGGGCCTCCTGTCCTGATCATGTATCTGATTGTGCCATCCTCCCTATTGGCTTTGTATTGCTTGGGAGTCATTCCTAAGGTGTGGCCTAATGGAGGAGATCACCTCGGTGAAGGCAGAACAGTTACGTAAGAACTTAACATAACAGTAGCTCTTTGAGAGACTCTCCTCCATTAGGTCATGCCGTACCCTCCCTCCTTCCCCCTTTCGATTTAATTGAGGGTTGTATCAGATGCTGTGCCTAAAGCCTTACTCCAAGCATCCTGTTTCCAGCTCCATGCCACTCCTTGTATGCCTGGTGCTGGTATAATCTCCTGGTACCTCACAATCAGAGGTCCTACGCAGCTAATATCCGGTTGGGATCTGAGGAGTGATGGGACCGCCCACGTTATATACATGTCGACACTGCACATCATTGTGGGTGGCCGCCAGCTAGCAAAATGTTTCTGAATGGTGCTGACCTTGATGGCTTACAGTTCCAAAGGTGTCTAATGGAGGAGATTCTCTCAAAGATGTACTATTACAATAAGTTCTTATGTAACTGTTCTTTCTTTTGTACTGCTGTTTCATGAGAACAGCGGGACTTTCTTGAATTCTGAAGCTGCAGCAGTAGTCATGCTGTTGGCTTCAGTTGGAGAAGTAAGCCAGCAATCCCTTAAACTAACTCTCTCTCTGTCTTACTGCATCCATCTATCTGTCTTTAATGTTCTTATATTATTTTTATTCTTTTCCCCTCCCAGCTCAGCCAGTCCTCCCTCATTCTTCCCTGATCTAAAAGCGGACTAGGGTGCTCACCCCCCAGTACCACTTGTCCACCCCCCCTTCCCTCCAGGTAGCTTGCCCCCCCACTAGTGTTTTTAATATTTCAGATATTAAGCAGACCAAGGTGCCCACCCCAGTACCGCGTTGTTCTAAACCCCCATCATCTCCAGCTTGCCCCCCCCCAATTATATAGGTGGCTACACTGGGGTGCCCAGTCCCTAGTGTTGGCAGTGTCCTACTGCTAAATAAGAAAACCATCCCTCATTGATCTTTCTTTTTGTAAGTTTAACCTAAAAAAAAAAAAAAAGGTCCATCGCCAATCTGACCCCTTATCCTCCACCCACCTCACCCCGACCTCCCACTCAACATCCATCAGCCCACACCCCCACACACCAGAACATGTCCTACGCTGTAGATCCCCTTTCCAATCAAGGACACGTCTTGCTGATGGAACCTGTGACTATGATATGAGAAAAGGTAAGTCCAGTTTAATGTATTTCAATGGGTTTGAACTTTTACTCATAACTTTGTCATTTGTTAATATTTTTACACCAGATTTTCCGCATGGCCTTTCTGGGACCCCACCTCATAAACAGTGGTGGTGAACTTTTTCAGATCTGTCCTGAAAGGTGATTTTTTGCAGTTGGTGTGTGAAGTCACCTTTTGGGCAGGATTTGAACACTTTCACCACCCTTGTTCATGAGGAGTCATAAGAAGGCTATGTTGAAAATTTAGGGTACAAATGTTAAAAAACAACAAAGTATGCGCAAATGTTGAAATTTTCCAAAGCCTGCTCATAACTCGGGTAATTTTCAATATTTAAATTGACCCTAAATTTTAAACAGTCATTTTTTTCATACATAGAAACATAGAAAATTGACGGCAGCTGGGGACCGCATGATCCGTCTAGTCTGCCGTTGTTACCTACTTCCCCCTTTCTTAGTTAGCTGCCTGCTGGAGTGTCCTGCACTGTCTATCCCATGCTCGCTTGAATTGTCCCACCACCTCCTCCAGCAGACTGTTCCATGGTTCGGCCACTCGCTCCGTGAAGAAGAACTTCCTCATGTTGCTTCTGAACCTCCCTCCCTTAAGGCGAAGGTTGTGCCCTCTTGTCTTGATGTGTTCTTTCACATGGAAGGGGCTCTGCACATGTACCCTATTGTTCCACTTCAGGTATTTAAATGTCTCTATCATATCCCCTTGATTTCTGCGCTGCTGTAGGGAGTATAAGTTAAGTTCACGCAGTCTTGCCTCATGTGGTTTCTGATGCAAGCCTTACACCATTTTTGTTACCCTTCTTTGCACCATCTCCAGTCTATATATGTCCTTCCTGAGGTGTGGCCTCCAGAACTGAATGCAGTATTCCATGTAAGGCCTAACCAGTGTCTGATACAGTGGCATGATCACTTCTTGCCTCCTGCTCGTAATGCCCCGTCCTATGCATTCCAAGATGCCACTAGCCTTTAGTGCTACCTTTTCACACTTCTTACTGGTCTTCAGGTCATCCGAGATGATAACCCCCAGGTCACGCTGTTGTCTAGTGTCCACCAGCTTCTCCCCTCCCAATGAATACCCTTTCCGTGGGTTGCTTTTTCCCAGGTGCATGACCTTGCACTTTTTTGCACTGGATCCGAATTGCAAATTTCTTGACCACTCCTCCAGCTTCTGGAGATCAGATTCTATGCTCTGGTGCCCCTCAGGTGTGTCAGCTCTGTTGCTCACCTCATGAATGTGACAGCTGTCATTTTTCAAATTCTGGCTGAAACATGTTAGAAACATAGACTTTGTCGGCAGGTAAGGACCATACAGCCCACCTAGTCTGCCCATTTCCCTACTTGGTTTGGCAATCCCTATTCTTATCTAGACTGCCTTTCTCCCGCTCTTCTAAACAGTAGGGTGCCTTTATGCTTATCCCATGCACTTTTGAATCCCCGTACTGTTTTTGCTTCCACCACCTCCGCTGGTAGGCTGGTCCATGGATCCACCACCCTCTTTATGAAAAAATACTTTGTAGCTTTCCCACTAAGCCTCCCTCCCTCCAGCCTTATGTTCTGTCCCCTTGTCCTTGTGCACTTTCTTCTCTGAAATATGCTCCCCTCCTGTACCCTGTTTATTCTTCCAAGGTATTTGAAAGTTTCTATCATATCCCCTCTCTCCCTTCTCTCTTCCAGTGAATAGATGTTTAGTTCCTTGAGTCCTCATAAGGCTTGTGGTGCAGTCCATGTATCATTTTTGTTGCTGTTCTCTGGACTGCTTCCATTCTGTCTGCGTGCTTCCTGAGATGTGGTCTCCAGAATTGGACACGGTATTCCAGGTGAGGCCTCACCAGTGATCTATACAGTGGCATCACCACTTCACTCCTCCTACTGGTTATGACCCTTACTGTGCACTCCAGCATTCTGTTTGCCTTCCTCACTGCTTTTTCCCATTGTTTGGCTGACCTCAGGTATCGGATATTATAACCCCCAGGTCTCTTGCCTTACTTGTGGTGGTTAGAACCTGCCCCCCCATCCTGTATTCATCTCTTGGGTTTCTGTGTCCCAGGTGCATTATCTTGCACTTCTTAGCGTTGAAACCCAACTGCCAAACACTTAACCATTCCTCAAGTATTCTTAGGTTGTTTCTCATTTTATCTAGCCCTTCCTGTGCGTCGACTCTGTTACAGATCTTGGTGTCATCTGTGAACAGGCATACTTTCCCCTCCAGTCCCTCAGCAATGTTCCTTATGACAACATTAACTAGAACTGGACCCAGCACCAATCCCTGTGGAACCCAGCTGGTCACCTTCCCCTCTTCTGATTTTATGCCATTTACTACCACCCTCTGGGTCCTGCCTTTTAGTCAGTTTCCAACCCATTTTACCACTTTAGAGCCTACACCCAGATTCCCCAATTTGTTAAGCAACCTTCTGTGAGGAACGGTGTCGAAGGCCTTGCTGAAATCCAGGTAGGCCACATCCACCACCCCTCCCTGATCCACCACCCTGGACACCCAGTCAAAGAAATCAATAAGTTTAGTCTGACAGGACCTACCCTCAGTGAATCCATGCTGCCTTGGGTCTTTTGCACCGCTTGACTCCAGGAACTTCACTACCGTCTCCTTAAGCAGGGACTCCATCAGCTTCCCCACCACTGAGGTCAGGCTTACAGGTCTGTAATTGCCTGCCTCCTCCCTGCTTCCAGTCTTGCGCAGGGGGACCACCTCTGCCTTCCTCCAGTCCCCAGGTACCTCGCCCGGCTCTAGTGATTGGTTGAAGAGGGTTGTCAGAGGACCTGCTAGGACTTCCTTGAGTTCCTTCAACACTCTAGGGTGAATCCCCTCTGGCCCCATTGCCTTGTTTGTCTTTACTTTTCCTAGTTCCTCCAAGACTCTATCCACTGTAAATGGGCTGGTGTCCACCTCCCCCCCCCGTACATCTTTCCTCGTGAGTCTTGGCCCTTCCCCTGCCTCTTTCTTGGTAAATACTGAGCAAAAATATTTGTTCAGTATCTCAGCTTTCTCAAGATCGTCCTCCACCCACCCACCCTCTCCTTCTTAGCCTAACAATACCATTTCTGGTCTTCTTCCTTCGCTAATATAACGGAAGATGGTCTTGCCCCCCTTCTTAATAGCCTGTGCTATTCCTTCCTCCATTCTTGCCTTAGCCCCTCTAACAGCTTTTCCAGCATATCTCTGCTTCTCCAGATATTTCAGTCTGTCTCCTTCTTTCCGTGTCTCATTGCATTTCCTGAATGCCTTACTTTTTTCACCCACTTTCTCAGCTCCTAACTTAGAGAACCACAGTGGCCGCTTCTTTCTTTTGCTTTTGGTAAGCAATCTGACACATCGACTTGTTACTCCTGCTATGGATCTCTTGAGCCTAAGCCACTGTTCTTCTACCCCTCCCCCCTTATCTTCTGTTGCTAGGGCAATTTTGAGCTGTTCCCCCATCTCCATTAAGTTGGCCTTCCGGAAATCTAGAATCTTAATCTTTGAATGGCATTCTTCTGCCAATGTGTTGACTCTAAACCATATAGTACTGTGGTCACTGGTACCAAGGGGGCTGCCCACCTCAACATCCATGATTCTGCGGTGGGTGAGACCCTTCGCTTGGTTCATAGACTGTGGCAAAAATATAAATTGCTACCCTCATTATGGACCCTTAAAAGACTGGCTTGGGCTGAGGACTTTCCCCCTAACCGAATAGACCTTACATACAAACAATGGAGTAGGATGGGCAGGACATTTCTTGGGCAGTTTACTCAGGGGGACCTACTTTTAGATTTTAATTCACTTAAGAATAGATTTGGTCTTAAGAACTCAGACCACTTCAGGTTCCTCCAGGTTAGAACATATATCACTTCTCTCCAGAGGAGAGTGGTGAATCTGGATGGGGTGGCTCCCCTTCTAGCAGCCATCCAACAGACAAAATCATCAACAGTCCAAAAGGGCCAGATCTCCACTCTATACAAGGCTCTAAGAACCATAAGATCTGACCCCCTAATCAAAATTAAAAACAAATGGCAGGAGGAAGCCGGACCGGGCTCTTCCCCCCTCAACTGGAATTCCGTATTCCACACTGCCAAAATGGCAACTAGATCACTCCTTTGGCAAGAATTTGCCTGGAAGGTAAGGATTTGTTTTTTCCTTACTCCTGATGTGCTAAATAAAAGAAATCCAAATCTCTCGGCTGGCTGCTGGAGGGTGTGTGGGGAAGATAAGGCAGGCTACCTACACATTTTCTGGGCCTGCTCCCGACTGAACAGATTTTGGGCTGATATTACATCAGCGATAAAGGAAATTCTTGCTATCACTCAGCCGATGAACTGGGAAGAAATGATTCTGGGGGTACCCCCCACTAGAGGTTAGGGGACCTGATTCATTGTACCTCTGGGCAATCTTAACGACAGCGGCCCACAAGGCGATAACTAGGACTTGGCTTAGTCCCACTGTGCCCCAGAAACAAGACTGGATCTCGATCATCAAAGGTCTGGCTGATCTAGAGGAACTCACTTTTAAAATAAATCACAAGACCACACTTTATTTTATTTTTTTTATTTATTGAGTAAGATTGGAATTACAATCCTTTGAGTCATAGACTCTTTTGCAAAGGCTCCATGTCATGTTACAGGGGGTGGACGGTAGACAAATACAGAAAAGACATACATGAACAGGCAGTATTTACAGTTTCGGTATTGACACAGCAGTGTTTCAGAGTCTCCACGTTGGTTACAGGGGGTGGAGGGTAATACAGGGTACAGGAAGGACTAACAATGACAGGCAGTATTAAAAGTTTCAGTACTGATAGAGCAGTCCAGGCATAGAAACTTATTTGACAGGTGATGAAATTAGGTATGAACCTAATCAGCAGTATCCGGTAGCAGACCTGGGTCCCTAGGCAAGGGTTAGCTGGGTGCTATCACGTAGGGTCTAGGAAGACCCAGAGTCAGGAGAAGAGGAGGATTAGGAGAGAGGGTAGATTAGTCACAATAACACTTAGCACTCTCCTTTATTTGGGTTTTAAGGCCAGATTTGAATAGCGAGATGCTATGGGACTGGGAGAGGGAGGAGGGTAGAGAGTTGAGCCGAGAGGAGCACTTGTAATCGAAGGATCTTTGCCCTAGTGCTGTTCTACAGAGGAACTAGGGAAAGATGGGTGCTGTGAGTCTTGTATTGGCGCCTGGTGGGGCTGCAACTGATAATGGGAAGTAGTCCGATGGGGCAAGCTGAAAGTGGATTTTTTTACAGAATGCAGGTGTGGTATTTAGTCTTTGTTGGAAGTTTAGTCAACCAGTCAGAGTATACAGATTGCAGGTATGGGTTAGTCTGTCACTGCTCGTCACTAGGCGCAGGTTTTATTCAGTGCAGTGTTTATGCTGTTCAGCGTGGTGGGTCTCATTGAGCTCAGAGACATATCCCATAATCAACTTGGGAGATGATGAAGGAGGTGACTGCAAGTTTCATGGCCTGAGCAGGTAGGCAGTGATTGAGTCTGTAGAGGATGCCCAGTCTAGTGTTGATGGCGGAGGCGAGGAGATGGATGTGGCTATGGTAGGAGAGGGAGGTATCCAGGGTGATGCCCAGGTATTTAAAGTTTGTAACGTGTTCCAGTTGGGTGTCTTGAGAGTTTGAAATTAGGAGTGCTGATTGACTGTGAGGGCTCTGGCGGTGTGCAAAGATCATGGACTTAGTTTTGTTATAGTTGATGATCAGGCGGTGATCACTGAACCAGTTCTCTAGCTCCCGGAAAAAGCCCTGAAGGGCTTGTTGGAGGGCGCTTGGATGAGGGTGTTTCCAGTACAGGACTGCGTCATCAGCATATAGTAGTAGATGACCGCTGCAAGCTTTAGGAGAGAGTTTAAGAAGAGGTGAAGAGAAGGGCTGGTATAGATTTCGGATCCCAGAGCAAACTGTGTTGGAGGTGGAGATAGTGGTGTTAATCCTGACATGCTGAGATCGTCCTGAGAGGTAGTCCTTGAACCAGGCAGTGGCCTCAGGGACCACGCTTAGTTGAGGAAGGACACAAAGCAGTAGTTCGTGACTGACCGTGTCAAATGCCTTGGTCAGATCCACAAAGATAGCCCCTGCAACTGAGCCTTGGTCAAGGACCTCATGGATGAACGTGGTGAGTGCAGTGACGGTACTATGGCCTGTCCGGAAGCCATGTTGTTCCTGGCTGAGAAGGTTGTATTTAGTTAGATGTTCTGTTAGCTGGTCCGAAACAATTTTCCAATGCTTTGGAGAGAGGAGGAAGAATAGAGATTGGTCTATAGTTGCTGGTGTAAGTGGGGTCACCATTCTTCAGAATGGGAGTGACTGTGGCTCCAGGTTGAGGGAACTGGCCGAGGCTAAGGGAGAGGTTGAGAATTTTTGTGAGGTGAGGTAGTGTGACATCGAGGGTTAGCCTTATTAATTTGAGATCTAGGGTGTCATTGCTATACCAGGTATTGGAGATAGCTTTGGAAATATAGCGTTTTGCCGCACTGCAGGGGATGACTCGAAGCCTGAAAGGAGGTGAGTTGACATTACCCAGGGGGAAGGGGGATGGAGGGATAGAGGTAGGGTGGAAGAACTTGGAGGGGAGGATATGGGAGAGGTCAGAGAAGGCGGAGTTAAAGGCTTCTGCTATGGTAGCGGTATCTTGTGTGACGTGCCCGTTAGGTTGAGTTGAGTAGGGGTTGGGGAGCAGGATTTATCACTGAGTTCTTTTATGTTGCTCCAGAATTTTTTTCCCGGCTCCCCAGGAGGCGGAGAGAGTTTGTTGGTAATAATTGGCTTTAGCCTGACGCGCAGCCCATGTACATTTATTACGAGCCTCCCTGTAAAGCTGTCTCTCCTGGGTGCGCTGGGAGTCAGTGGCTTTGTGCCAAAGATTGTCCCTTTGTTGCATAACGTTGAGGAGAGGAGGTGTGATCCAGGGGGTGGTTCTGGCTTTCACAACATGTTTAGTGAGGGGAGCGAATATGTCACAGGCTTTATTAAAGGTGGTAATAAAATGGGCGAGGGCAGTGTCAACAGACTGCGTGGTGTATGTGGGGAGCCAGTTGCTATTGGATAGGTAGTTTTTGAGGTTCACTAGGCCTCCTCTTTTGAGCCTCCGCTGCCAGGAGATTTTTGGCGGAGCAGAGGGCAGTTTATCTGACCACCAGCAAGTAACCGGGGAGTGGTCACTGATGGAGTCAGGGAGCACAGTCGTCTGGGAGAGGTTACGCGGCCTGTTGGTGAAAATAAGGTCTAGGAGGATGGAGGTCCCGGTTCTAATGTCCCGCCTGGTCGGGGTGGTGACAAGTTGGTTAGATCAAATGCCAGGGGCTATGTCTTGTAGCAGGATGCAGTTGGGGATAGCCAGTCGATGTTGAAATCACCCAATAATATAATTTCACTAGTATTCGTAGGTGGGAGAGTAGTGTAGGATTGACTCAAATGCCAGTTTTTGGTTTCTTGGGGGGATATAGGCCGCGATAATGTGTAGCGTTTTGGAACCCAGGTTTAGTTTGACAGTTAGTGTCTGGGCTCCGTGTTGTGGGGCGGGGGTATGTACTTCTATGGCATTGAGGGAGGATTTAATAAAGATTACACAGCCACCGCCTCTCTTGCTGGTCCTGTCTGCCCTAAAGATGGTATAATTACTAAAGGAGACAGCTTTATTGGGGATGGTATCAGAGAGCCAGGTCTTAGAGAGGGCTAGTATGTCTGGTGCATGTTGGGCGATCCAGACTTGCAGAGGGGTGTGCATTTTGGGTAGACTGCAAATATTAAGGGAGGCTAGTTGCAGTCTCCCCTACATTTTTTTAGGCGAGGTCATTGTGCTGTGGGGTCCTGGGTTGGGGCGGATATTGCCCAATAGGAGCAGAAGAAGAAGGGTGTGTCGCAAGAGTGCCAGTCTGCAGAGTTTGAGAGAAAAACGCTGGCAATGGGAGGGTGACGGGCTTTTTTTGCTGAAGAAGGGGACTGGGAGACCAGTGATAACGCTGGGTGGGACGGAGAGGGAAGGGGGGGGGACAAATGTTTAGTTAACGTGGGTAGTGGGGAGCTGGGGTCTGTGGTGGGGGAGCACAGAGGTACAGAGCCAACCCTGTGTGAGTGTGTGCGTAAAAGTGGGTGAGTGTGAGTAAAGGTCTTTGGGATCAGATTGGAAGGAGTGGGAGAGGTTAGAGGGATAGGGCCAGTAGCTACCAGTGATAGCTAGAAGGATAGGGAAAAAGGTATGGAGGTGTGGCATGGGAGGCACGGGGGGTGGGGGGGGTTGAAGAGCAAGTTGTATAATCCTGGAAGTAAGTAGTGTTGTTGTGAGTATGGTAAACATTGTGCAGGAAGTAAGTGAGGGGAAGGTTACAGCGGCCACTAGTGAGAGAATTTTTTAACCTGCAGCTGGAAAAGTGGGCTGATAGGTTATTTTGCACGGTCACCTGACTAGCACTCCTATATATTCAAAGAGCCACCAAGGGTGGTGGTGGGGAGCCGGATGGGTTGACGGCGGGCCGAGTCCGATCCGCTTGCCCACAGCAAGATCAATTCAGCCTGCGTGCCACCTGGAATGCGGGGAGGCGCCCCAGCCCTCACGGACCCTTTGCAAGCGATCACGCCGAAACCGAGTCTGGAATGCGGGGGAGGCGCCCAAGCCCTCATGGACCCTTGCAGCAGCGATCACACCGGGAGACTGAGTCTGGAATGCGGGAGGCCCAGCCTCGCGATCCTTGCAGCAGCGATCACACCGGGAGACTGAGTCTGGAATGCGGGGGGGGAGGGAAGGCGTCCCAAGCCCTCACGGACCCTTGCAGCAGCGATCACGCCGGGAGACTGGGTCATTTATGTCCAGAGATGGTCGAGGTGGGTAGTCTGGCAACAGCTAGACGGGGTAACCATGACAGAAAATAGAGACAGAGCATGCCTTGGGCTAGGGCGATCCGTAGCTGTGAATTTAAATCCTAGTAACTTAATATAGCTGGAGGTGGCCTGTTGTAGATTTAAGACTTAAGGTTTTTTTTTTCTTTATATTTTAAGCTTGCTTCAGACTCTGGGACCTTTAGATCCTTCTCCACCTGGTATAACAATGAAATGGGCTGTATTCCTGCACAATGTATTAAGTCTGTACTGTTGATTCTCAAAGCTGTAACTAATTATTCTGCAGAGCTTAAATAAAGATTAAAGTTTAAAAAAAACACATCCATGATTCTGTCCCCGTTTGTCAGCACTAAGTCTAGTACAGCCCCCTTCCTGGTGGGCTCAGTCACCAGCTGCCTTAGGTTTTCCCCATACATGGCAGACATGAGGTCCCTGCACCTTGATGTACTTGCAGTCTGGGTATTCCAATCTGCATCTGGCATGTTGAAGTCACACATTAGTAGTACTTCCCCTTTGGCTGCCATATTATGGATGGCTTCCACTAATACTAGATCTATATCCTCCCCCTGCACGGGAGGCCTGTAAACTACTCCAGCACAGATGGTTGTTTCGTTCCCCGACTCCAGAGTTACCCACAATACCTCTGCTTCTTCCCTGGATCCCTGAGCCTCCGTAGCTTTAATCCCCTCCTTTACATACACAGCTACCCCTCCTCTCCTCTTCCCCCTCCCTATCCTTTCTAAAAAGTCTTATACCCTGGTATGGCTGCATCCCAATCATGGTCGCCTGCCTACCATGTCTCCATAATAGCCACAATGTCCTGGTTTGTGTGTGCCATTAGGTCTGGGATTTTGTTTCCCAGACTACAGGCAGTTGTGCACATGACCCTTCCACTCTGTGTACCCCCTTAACGTTCCTTGTTCATTGGTCTTTGCCCTGCGCCGCATTAGTGATGTACCTTCTGTTCTCTCCCGCATTGTAACCATGGTAGTTTTATGGTTAGATATTATGCTACTTATTGGGTCTTCACTGCTTTCACTTATGTCCTAGGGGGGGGCTAGGATAATCTCTTTGACTATCTATGCCTTCTCCCTTGGCAAGTTTAAATGATCACTAAGGATGCACTTAAACTTCTCAGAGAAGATACCTTTGCCTCCCCTGGATAGATGCAGGCCATCTGGAGAACATAATCCTTCATCCCTCCAGGTGAGGTTCCAGTCCCCAATGAAGCCATACCCCACCTCTCCGCACCATTTCTTCATTCATTTGTTGAATTCAGTGATGTGGATGTCCCTTCCTTTCCCCTTGCTGTGGACAGGTAGCACCTCCAAGAAGGTCACAGTGTGTGCTACTTGCCCAAGACTCCTCCCTAGCTCCATGAACTCTTCCTGTACTCTTCCTACATCTACCCCCTTCTCTAGCCAGGTCATTAGTTCCCAAGTGAATAATGACATCCAGCTCCCCCCTCCTTGCTACCGGCCTTGCAATGCTAAGGATTCGCTTGCCTTCCTTCCAAACTGTGCCTCCAGGTAGGCACATTACCTCCCTCTCGCCATTGCTACCTGGCTCCAGCTCAATTCCCTGGACAATGGAGTCCCCAGCCAGGATTTGCTTCCTCCTCCTGTGTGTTCTCCCTGCATCTGCCTTTGGGGTTCCATCCTGGATGACCCTTACAACCCCCATGGTGTTCACTTCTGGAGATGCTGCGCAATCTCTTATGCTCTGCCAGGATGGCATACGAGTTAAGTGCCACCGGCTAGGGGATGTGCCTCCGTGCTGCCTCCCTCACCCTTCCTGTGCCCACCGTAGTCCATCCTTCCCTCCTTCTTAGCAACCTCTGAGGGAGCGGTGGTGGACATGGTAGTCTGTGTATGGAGGGAAAGGTTGCCTGTATCCTTGCCAACTCTGCTCAGAGTCCAGCTACCTCTTCCCTCAACTCAGAGAGGTGCCTGCAGATAGGTCAGCACCACAGTGTTTTCGCACTTGTGGCGCAAAATTATGTTTCAGCCGGGATTTGAAAATTTCCACATATCGGTTTCATGAGGTGGGGTCATAAGAAGGCTATGTTGAAAATTTGGTGGAAAAATATGGTAAAATGATTTAAGTTATGAGTGAACATTGAAATATCTTAAAGCTCACTCATATCGTTCCTAATTTTCAGTATTTTTACTTCAGACTTTCAATATAGCCATTTTTTCGCATCACCTTATAAAGATGACTGGTGTCATTTTTTTAAAATCCCAGACGAGACATGCTTTTGCACTTGTGGTGCAAAATGATGTTTCGGCCAATGTACTAGAAAAGCTACATGTCATGTTTATAAGGGGAGTCATAAAATTACTAACTTGAAAATTTGGGAGCAAAATAAATAAAAAAACCAAAAATTATTAAGAAACATTGTGTGTATTGCGAGACTTTACCCCAGTGGGTAGTACTTTGTGATCCCATGCCAGCCTGAGTTTGGGAGTAAGCTTAGTGTGCCAGCTGGATAGGGCAAGAGTGGGGGGATGGCATTGTTCTGTGACAACCCCGCCAGCCAGGGAAGGAAAGGAATGGGGTTGCTGGCACAGACCCAGGTACCAAATAGTGAAGACAACTCTTTTCTTGGCATAGGGCCATGCACCCGTGCACCCATTTGTTGCAGAGGGCCTTGTGTACTGGCTAGAGATGGACTGTCTGTTCTGTGCTTCTGTGGCCACATGGAAGTGCAAAGCTCAGAGGGCCTTGCACTTCCATAGCCCATCAGACAGACCCATGAATTGTTGACATCCGTTGCTGCATAGAGGTGCAGGCCAGCAGGGTCCTGGTCTTCTGTAAGTGGCCGGAGTCTTCCTTTGGTGCACGGCTCAGAGGGCCCTGCACATCTAAATCTGTTTCAAGACCTGTGTGAATGAGTTAGGCATGCATTTCAGTTAGGCGGGTCAGGGAGTCTTGAAGCAAAGGCTGGGGGGTGTACATCGCATCCAGGGTGGATTTAAACTAGGTGCGGGGAGGCGAGTGTGCAAGCAGATATGCAGAGCCACTGGAGAGGGGAGCAATCTAGTTCTCCCCCATAATAACAGGGATGGTTCCAGGGTAGGGCCATGGGGGAGTGCAGGTGAGGGGGAATGGGTTAAGATAAGGAAGGGAACTGGGTGGAGGGTGGTCTCCTTGAATGGAAGGAGCCTGGGGAACAAAACAGCTGGAAAGATCTCATGGGAGATTTTAACATAAACTGGCTGTCACCTGCGACCAACTCACTAAAGGACGCAATAACAGCCCTTCACCTAACTCAACTTGTTAATACAACCACTAGGATAAACTATAAAACTGGGACTAGCACCACCCTCGACTGGATAATTTCTAACCAACCTAACCGTCTTTCCGATCTAACTGTGCACCCTGACTCCATCAGTGACCATTACCCAATCACATGCAGTTGGACTAATAAATTCATTACCCCCCCTTCCCAAACTATCTACAGCAGTTTCTCAGAAGGGGCCACATGGACCTCCTAAAACAGCAGCTTTGTGCCCAAAATTGGAACATCCTGGACTCAACCAATGATGTTAATGTAGCCCTCTGTCACTTTATAAGGGTTTTTAACACTGCTTGTGATACTCATGCCCCTCTCAAAAAGATTAAAGTCTCTGGCATTGTTAACCCCTGGATCACTCCTGAGCTCCTTTCCCACATGAAGTTTTGGGACCATCTCTGGCACTGTACAAAAGCCACTGGTAAGCAGCAGGACCTATAAGCCTATAAAGCTGCTAGAAACAACTGCACGAGGGAGACTCGCCTGGCAAAAGACAAGTACCATGGGGAGATACTTACCAACTCCTGGGGTGATAGCAGAAGGTTCTGGTCTAATATAAATGACGCCACTTGCAAAAAACCTAAAGTATCACCTACAATGCAAAACATAAATGGGGCCCCTACCGCTGACCCTCTGGAAATTGCTTATGCCTTTAACAATGCTTTTACCAATTTGAGCTGTGTTCTTCCACCTGACTTTTTCGATAATGATGCTGCCCGCTCCACAGGCCACGGTGATGAAACTAGTCCTGAGCACCCCCCTTTTTATTTTAAAAGGGTATTACCTTAAATGCAGCAGGACTATATGTATATTTAGGCCGGTTTCAACGGTTACCTTAATTGTAGCAGGCTGAATATATACTTAAGTAGTTTCAACTGTTTTACCTAACTGAAGCAGGCTGCTGCATATTGCCAACCGATTTCAATTGCTCCCTAACAGGGAGGGCTGCATGCTGGTAACGATTTATTGACTATATTACACAGCTCTGTACTCATTACGAGGGCGGGAAATAGCATATTTCAGTAGTGCTTTTAAAGTACGAGGGAGGCAATTAGCAATTTTCAGTTGTGCTTTAAACGCAGGGTTAAGAGATACCAAAGAACTAACAAAAACAAACTACCTTGTAACAAAGCGATTTCTGGTCTGCATAGGGTAGCTATTTTCAGTCATGCTTTAAATACAGGGACAAGGAATACTAAAAACAATCTAGCTTGTAACAAAGCCTCTGTTCTCCCAAAAGGCGGTCTGCACTTCGGATCACCTAACGTAGATTCTCACTGCTGCTCCATATATCAAATTACATTTCCTTACAGTATAAATAACGTCTTACCTGTTCGTTTTCTCCTCAGAGCGGGCCCGAGAGGCTAGGGGACTGCCGCCCTCCCTAGCCATCCCCACGTGGTCGCGAGGGGTTCAGACACCCTCCCAAAGCAATCCGGGACAAGAAGGAACCCCCCCTCCGAACTTTCTGCTGCTAAGGTAATTAAAGGCCTTTCCTGAGGGCTGCTAAGCCGCCTGCCCTCCCTGCACAGAGTCTCCTGGAGCCACTAGCACTGAGTAGAGGTCTTGCCCCGACGCCCCCACCACCACCCTTGGTCGACACTGGAATTTATAGTAATCTAAGAGGTCAGGTGATGCGGTAAACCTATCAGCCCACTTTCTGATCTGCAGGTTATAAGGGCTCACCACTAGTGGCCGCTAACACTTCTTCCTGCCTGGTACTTATATAAAAAAAAAAAAAAAAAAAAAAAAAAAAACATGCTCCTGTTTACTTTGGCCCTGTTAGCAGTGACCATTCCCCCTGCGTCGCTCCCACCAACCACGCTCCCCCAAAATGACCCGGGCCCATTATTTTACAGCTCTATCGTGACCCCCTCCAGCCCCCTAAATACCCCACAAGAGTGCTCTGAGCTCAATCTGCACCCAGGCTGGGTTGCTTGCTCATACATCTGTCCAAAAGGTGGATAAGCAGAAAAGGGGCAAAATTCAGCAGAAGGGAAGACAGCAAGGAGAACCAGGGATAAATGACAACCAATGAAGGGGCTGGAGTAGAACAGTGAAGCAGTCTAGGGAGGTCAAATCATGGAAAGCCATGTGTGCAAATGCCAGGAGCCTTAGCAACAAGATGGAAGATCTGGAGGCTGTCATGGTACAGTCAGACCTGGACATTGTGGCCATCACTGAAACCTGGTGTAATGATAACCATGACTGGGAGATGGCCATACCTGGCTACAACATATTCAGAAGAGACAGAGCAGGCAGGAAGGGAGGAGGAGTGGCACTGTATGTGAAAAATGACATAAGGGCCACACAGATCCAGGAGGAACAAATGGGGAGAGATACTGTGGGTTAAGCTGGAAAGGAAAATGGGGCCAGCCATCCGCACAGGTGTGGTCTATAGACCACCAGCCCAGGAGGAAGAAACAGATAGGGAGTTGATGCTAGCCATCCAAAGGATGGCAGACAAGGGTGAGGTAGTACTGGTTGGAGACTTCAATATACCAGACATGGACTGGAGCATCCCAGCAGCAGCATCAACTAGAGCAGATTTATCCTGACTCCCTTCAGGGTGCCTTCCTCAAGCAACTGGTCATGGAACCAACTCGGCAGAAGGCAATACTGGACCTTGTGCTCACAAACAGGGACAGTGTGATGGGGTAAAGTGGGGAGCACCTGGGTAACAGTGACCACCAGTCATTGTGGTTTGAAATCACAGAAAGAGCAGAACCAAACCACACAAAAACACGATCCTGGATTTTAGGGGGACAGACTTTGGGAAAATGGGGAGATGCTTGAAAGAGGCATTAAGGAATGGGACAGGAATCAGGGATTGAGGAACAGTGGCAGTATTTAAAATGGGGATTACAAGAACAACAGAATTATGCATTAAGCAGGTTAGCAAGAGGAAAGAAAGAGGAGACCATTATGGTTTTCAAAGAGGTAGCAAAAGTGAAAGCCAAAAGATTGCATTCAGGCAATACAAAAGACACAGGCAGAAGGGATAGGGAGAAGTACCAGGAGAAACAAAGGAGGCAGGGAAGTCAGTAAGGGAAGCCAAAGCTCAGACAGAAGAACACATTGCAAAATCAGTGGTTAAAGGGACAAACCTTTACAGGTACATAAGTGAAAAAGAAGGACAAAGGAGGGATAGTGAGACTGAAGGGGAGGATGGGAGCTGCGTGAGGGATGACAACAGTAAAGCTGACATATTGAACAGGTATTTCTGCTCAGTCTTTACTAAGGGAAGAGGGGTAATGGGTCTGAAGGGAGTACAAGGGTGAGAATGGTGCAGAAATGGACACAAGTCCCTTTACGAGAAAGGGTCCTGAAGGAACTGGAAGTAATAAGAGCTGATAAAGCAATGGGGCCAGATGGGGTGCACCCTAGGGTCCTTAAAGAACTAAGAGAGGTGGTGGCTGAACCTCTGCTATCCTGTTCAGCCAATCACTGGAAACAGGGAGGTACCCAAAGACTGGAGGACAGCAGATGTAGTCCCCTTATACAAAAGTGGGAACAAAGAGGAAGCAGGGAACTACAGACCAGTCAGCCCCACCTCGGTAGTGGGAAAGATCATGGAAGCACTACTGAAGGAGAGATTGGTGGAACATCTGGTTGTCAATGGACTACAGGACCCAAGGCAGCATGGTTTCACCAGGGGAGGTCATGTCAGACCAACCTCATTGAATTTTGACTGGGTGACTAGGAGGTGGATCAGGGAGGGCAGTGGACATGGCCTATCTGGACTTCAGCAAGGCCTTTGACACTGTGCCACATAGAAGACTATTACACAAACTGGGGATATGGGTGTGGGCAGGACAGTAGTGTGGTGGGTAGGTAACTGGCTGGGTGGCAGGACACAGAGGTGGTGGTAAATGGCTGTCACTCCACAGAGGGAAGAGTGACCAGTGGGGTACCACAGGGATCAGTGCTGGGACCGGTCCTATTCAACATCTTCATCAGTGACATTGCACAGGATATAGAAGGCAGAATTTCACTGTTCACTGATGACACAAAGCTCTGTAACAGAGTAGACACACCAGAGGGTGTAGACAGAATGAGAAGGGACCTGCAGAAACTTGAAGAATGGTCAAGGGTTTGGCAGTTGAAATTCAATGCAAAGAAGTGCAAGATAATGCATATGGGGCACAAAAACCTGGCACAATATATCAGTTGGGGGGTGAGGATATAGCATGCACCAAGCAGGAAAGGGATCTTGGGGTTGTCATCTCTGATGACCTCAAGGTAGGGAAACAGTGTGACAAGGCATCAGGTAAAGCAAATAGGATGCTGGGATGTATAGGCAGGGCATCACCAGCAGGAAAAGGGAGGTCATAATTCCGCTATACAAGACACTAGTGAGGCCCCACCTGGAGTACAGTGTACAGTTCTGAGACCATACCTACGTAAGGACATAGACAGGGTAGAGAAGGTTCAGAGGAGGGCAACAAAGATGGTGCATGGGTTGCATCACAAGTCCTATGAAGACAGGTTGAAGGAACTGAACACGTACTCCCTGGAGGAGAGAGAGAGAGGGATATGATAGAGACATACAAGTATCTTACAGGAGGAACAGGGTGCAGGAAAACACTATTTTAAGCGAAAAGATGTTTCAGGACTAGAGGGCATGGGATGAAGTTGGAGGAGGACGATTCAGAAGAAACATGAGAAAGAATTTCTTCACAGAACGGTGGTGGACAAGTGGAACACCCTGCCAGAGGAAGTGGTGGGGGCTGAAACAATCATGGGATTTAAGAATGCATGGGATAGACATAAAGGAATTCTAGAGGTCAGGGGTAAGGGGAAATAGACTTCTAGGAAAACAAACTGAACTTACAAGCTCAAATGGGCAGACTAGGTGGGCCATAGGCCCTTATCTGCCGACACTGTCTATGTATCTATGTATCTGCCCGCCATCCTTTGCCCCACGCCTAGATGCCCTACGCAGACTTACTAAGTCCCCCCCCCCCTTTCCTGTGTCGGCACTTCCCCAAATCCAAAGCAAAAAAAAGATGGACCTCCACCCTACATTACCTTACCTTGATACTCCTGCTGGCAGGTGACGTCGAAACCAACCCTGGACCCCAGACCCACCCTGTCCATCTAAAATTACCTAAAGGGCTCAGCATGGTTCATCTAAATATCTGCAGCCTCCTAAATAAAATCCTGGAGCTGCAAGTCACCACTCATGCACTCAAACCTGACATCTGCGTAGTTTCCGAGACTTGGTTAAAACCCCAACATAATGACTCGGAAGTCGCCATGCCTGGCTTCTCAGTCCTCCGGCACGACAGAATAGGCAAAAAGAAAGGTGGAGGAATTGCCATGTTTATATCCAACACGCTACAGTTCACCCCTGTCCAGCTCCCATGCCCCCCAACTTATCGGCACCAGGATGATCAAACTTGTCCTGCCACATACCGCCCCGTGTATGTGGCAGGGTTATACTGCGCCCCTGCAACACCAGCAAGTAACATCACTGACCTCCTGGCCACTCTCAAAAACCTGGCCACCGTCGGTGAGCTCTACATCCTCGGCGACTTCAACCACAACTGGTTGTATAAAAGCTGCTCAAAACTCAGCAGCAGGGTCAAAGCCCTTAACCTCTCTCAGCAGATTGCAGAACCCACACGCCTCAACACCAAGTCCTAAAACCACTCCCTCCTGGATTGGGCTTTCACAACCCATCCACACAGGGTCTCCAAAGCCGGTCTACTACCTGACTCAATGAGTGACCACCACCCGATATATGTAATCAGAAAAGTGCACAGACCTACTAGTAGCCTACCACCCAGAACAGTCAACTCCCGGTCTTATAAGTCCCTCTGCCTCTCCACCCTGATAACTGATCTCACCTCTGCCGACTGGTCTTTCATCAAACTGGCGCCCACCCTTGACCAAGCTTTTGACTTGTTCAGTAAGCAATTTCTCGTGGTGTGGGACTTCCACGCCCCTATGAGAAACAAAAGAGTAAGGATATCTCACCTCCCATGGGTCTCTGCTGACATTATCTCCAGCTGTCGCGCCTGGACCAAGCCTGAAAACCATAGAAAACAGGCTCTACTGCCTCTTGGCAGCACGTACCCCCGCAACAATTGTACCAAAGCCATAAGACAGGCTAAAAGCATTTCTTCCGTGCGGCCCTCTCTTCCAATCTAAACCACCCATCCAACTTCTGGAATCTATTAAATCCCTGCTCAATCCCCCCACACAGCCACCCTCCCCTTCCCTCACTATCCAAGGCATAAACATATCCGAGCCAAAGGAAGTTGCCTCCACTTTCAACCACTTCTTTACCAGCTGTGCTAAAACCCTTCTCTCTAAAACGGCAACCCTGCCACCCGTACCCGATCCCCTTGCGCCCCCCCCGCTCCCTCCCACACACCTTATTCTCCTTCAAGCCGGTCTCCCCGCCTGAAGTTCTAGCCACCCTCTCTTCCCTTGACCCCAATAAAGGGAAATGCCCACTAGGAGTGGACGCGAAACTCTCATATCTTTCTGCCCCGGCCATTTCCACTCTCCTTGCCGACCTACTAAACCGGTACTTCTCCACTGCGCAAATTCCAGCAGCCTGGAAAAAGGCCCTAGTCATACCGCTGCCAAAAGGAGGTAACCTAGCAGATCCAGGGAATTACTGCCCGATCTCCCTCCTCCCTACCCTGGCCAAACTTCAAGAAAAAATAGCCCTCGCCAAATCACACAATTTCTTGACGCCACCTCCTTCTTCACCCCTTCCAGTCTGGCTTTCAGAATCACACTCCACCATAACCGCGCTCCTTAGACTCTCCAACAATATTGCCTCAGGTATGGATGAAGGGTTCATTACCTCGGCCATATTCATTGACCTGGCAAAAGCTTTTGATACCATTTCCCACCCAAAGCTCATCGCCAAACTGCAAGATGCTGGCCTATCAAATCAAGCCATCAGGTGGTTCCACGACTACCTCACTGGTAGGTCGCAATCAGTCAAGATTGGCACCCAAGTATCCCCCCAGCTCCCAGTCACAATGGGGGTCCCTCATGGATCTGTCCTGGGCCCAGTTCTTTTCTCAATATTCCTAAATGACCTCCCGCAATCCTGCCCTAACTCGTCTATTCAAATGTATGCAGACGACACCGTCCTGTACACCTCCGGGCCCTCAGCGGAGACTCTAAAATCTACCCTTCAACAAGACTTCAATGCTGTCCAAACTTGGCTAAGTTCTAATCAACTCGTCCTAAATGCCAAAAAGACCATATCCATAACCTTCGGCACACAACACAGACTCTCCAGGATAGCAGCTCTACCCTCCTTCCAGACAGTGGACGGTACCACGTTGGAAGCCTGCACCTCCTTTAAATACCTGGGAGTATGGCTGGATCATCACTTGGACTTCTCTGTCCACATAGACTCCCTCCAGAAAAAAACTGCACCCAAAACTAGGTGCCCTTTACCGCAACAAAGGGTGCCTAACCACCCCTGTCAGGAGAGAGCTTGTACACAAAATTATTCTCCCTATTTTTGACTATGGCGATGTGGTCTACGGAGCTGCCTCTCCATCCACCCTAGCAAACTTGGACCACCTTTTCCACTCCTTCTGCCGCCTCATCCTAGAATGCCCCCCTACCACCCACCACTGTCACCTATATGCCTCCCTAGGCCTCCCCTCGCTACACACCAGGCGCCAGCTCCACTGTGCAAATCTCGTAGCTAAGCACTGGTCAAACTCGCTCCCCTCCTGTCTCAGCTCTGCTCTAACAACGCAACCATCACCGGCCTACTCTTTGTGGGGCTATGACTCATATCTACTTCACATCCCTTTCATGTGCACCTCTAAAGGCCAATCGGCTTTCAAATACAGAATGCCCACCCTCTGGAATCTCCTCCCAAGTGCAATCAGGCAGGCTAGCTCCATCCCTAGGGCCATATCTGCTCTCCTTCAGGCCCACTTCTATGACACTTGCAACTGTACCCTGCAGGATAGCTCAGCTAAAACTAAGTATCCACCTGGTACTTAACGGGAGCACATGCAAACCATCATACTATCCTAACTACCCCCGTCACCTATGCCCTCCCCATCCTCAACCACTGCAAGTATGACCATCTTCTTTGTCCTCATTGTTAGTATGTACTAAGTAATACAAATCTTGAAACCTGCATACTTTTGCCTAATTGTCCTGATTGTAATCATCCTTGGATTTGTTTTGCTTCACCTGTGCTTGAGCCTACTTTACCTAAATATGAATGTTATGTACATACTCTATTGTAACACTAACTACTGCGTTTCAAATGTTAATTTTTAGCACTGATATGTTATGTTATGTACACCCAGGTCGCATCTGGAAACGAGTGGCTTTCCCGCTCAGTATGCTTATCTGGTAAATCTCGTTAATAAATAAATAAATAAATCATGCGACCTGGTTAGAAAACTACTTGCTAAGGTCCTAAGGAACGCAAGACACAATAGTGACGAACTAGACCGTAAGCTTATCACCCTAACCCTAGATGAAGTTCTACCTACCTATAACTAAGATTCTAAACCTTTCTCTTACACTGGGACAATTTCCTGATGCCTGGAAAACGGGCATCATAACTCCGGTGCATAAAATCGGTGATCGTTCCTTACAGGGTAACTATAGCCTATATCCATTCTCCCTCCACTCTCCAAGGTGCTCGAGCGAATTGTTACCAACCAGCTTGGTGCTTATCTGGACACATACTCCATCCAGTGCCTACAACATGGCTTTAGAAAGGGGCACATTACTACCACAGCATTATTAGAATTCACAAGCTTCATACAATAACGAGCCATTCGATCAAGGCAAGATTGTAGGTGCAGCCTTTGTTGACCTAACAAAAGCCTTTGACACAGTGAATCACACACTGTTGCTTGGTCAATTCTCTAAAACTGGTGTTGCCCCAAACACCCTGAAATAGTTCGGAAGCTACCTCAGAGATAGACTGCAGAGGGTGAGGATATCAAATGTAGTTTCGGAGCAGAGGGCTGTCTGATCAGGGGTACCTCAAGGCTCAATCCTGGGTCCCTTATTGTTCAGTATTTTCCTGAACGACCTTCCAGCTGTCTGTAGCCAGCATACTCTCCTCTACGCAGATGACGCAGTCATCTTTACTAGCTGCCTGGATCACAACACTCTTGAAAACAGTCTTCAACAAGGCTTCACAGAAGCAGAGAGATGGTTTAATTATCACAAACTAGTGCTAAACTACAAAAAAACTAGTCCAGCTGTTTTCGTCCTCTCAGAATAAGTTTAAGGCCCATCGACTCACTATCACCAACAACCATGGAGATGCTCTTGAAGAAACTCAGCTTTTCAAATACCTAGGTCTAACCTTGGCTAGTCACCTTACCTTTGTGCATCACATTGAAAATGTTGCCAGAGATGTTAATACCAGAATTGGGCTCCTCTTCAGACACAGACGAAGTCTTACCCAAGAAGCCCTTAAGGTTGCAGTTCGCAGCTCGGTCCTGTCGATCATTGATTATGGTCTAATCATATACTGTGCTGCAACATCCACATCTCTTAAATGACTCACGGAGGCCCTGAACAAAGCCTTTAGGTTAGTTACGGGTGCTGTGCGCCTCACTCATACCTGTGAGTTATATGCTCAATCTGGCTGGCTCCAACTAAATAAGAGGATCAAATATCAAACCTGCCTCCTATCCAAAAAAGCTCTACTTGGATTACTACCCCCGAGCATTGGTTGCCTGCTAAACAAATCCCCTAAGACCCAACACATACGTACCTCAGTTTCTGACCTTCTTCTAGTACCCCACTGTCGGACTGCTCAGTATCAGCGATCCTTTCAATACAGAGCCCCCCCCCCCCCGTGGTTTAATAATCTGAGCAGTCTTTCTAGTCTGTCCCAATTTAAACTTATGCTTCGTCAGCATCTCCTAACCGAAAGCACTTGTGACTGTTACACCTAGTTTCCCACTTCTGCAGACACCCTTATGCCACTTTTTTCACTCTCTGAGGCTCTTACTTGGCTTCCTGTTTTGTTTCACCTCTCCTGACAGAACAAGTTCCCCTTTCCCCTTCAAACAACATGAAGTCTTGCTATATTATGACAATTGCAGTTTGTCCCACCATTAGAACTGCTCCGGAGGTGAAAGAGTTAACTCCATTCTAAGAATGGAACTTAGAGCACGAGCTCGGTTAGAGAAGCTCTGTCTGGGTTATTTCAAACCCAAACTGTCAGATTCTTTACTCCGCCTCACTGAACAGTCGCTCCGGAGATTTCTCCTACTGCTCGGTTCATTTCTCGGTTTAAACAGTGTTTTCTCGGTTCAAATCAACCGAGAATATTATTATTTTAACCGCAAAACTGATCGGTTCAAGCTCTGTCTGTGGTATCGTAAGTAATTTCAGTTTAATTTCTGTGTGGAACTCGTAAATGTTATCGGTTCGGTTTTGAACCGATCAGCTTGCTTTAAACTTGAAGTTACAAAAATTAGAGGTTTTAGAGTGTGGTTCCCGGTTCTTATCGGTTCTAAAAAAAACGGAATTCATTACGGTTTTTCCAAGACCCGTGACACGGTTAGGAACCGATAAGGGTGTCTTGCCTGGCACTGCCGTTTAAAAGGGCAAGTTTTTGGTTAGGCTGGCATTATGTCTGAGAAACCCAAAAGAAAAACCGGGCCCACTGGGTTTCAACACTGTGATGCTTTGGAAGTCTTTGCCAAGGCTGACCCACACACCACATGTGTATATTGTCTGGGGTTTGACCACCTCAATTCAGACTGCCAGATTTGTAAAAATTTTCCTGCAGCCACCCTGGATAAGAGAGTTGGCAGGCTCAGGGAACGAGAGGCCAAAAAATCCGATGACCCGGATGGCCAGAGGGAGTGCCCTCTGACCAGGGCGAGACTTCCTCGGGCAAACGCAAAGCTGGCTCGGATGAGACAGTTCCAGTAAAGAAAACAAGAAAATCAGCAGGTTTGGAGCCCAAAATTCCTTCTCCAACTGCTGCAGAGATAGCAAGAGCTATTCAGATTTTCCAGTCACTTTCTCCGGTTCCGTCCGAACCGCCACTGTCTGGTAAAAGGTCGGTTCGGTCGGTTCCACCGGTTCAGGAATATCATGTTGAGGAGTTTTATGAACCAGAGGAGGGGGAGGATGATTATGAACAGTATGAATGTGACTTGAAGGGTCTGGGTGTGCCCATTGAACCGGACATCTCCCCAGACAGACCTTTAGAATCTCCCCCTATGCTTTCTGAGTCCCCCTCTCACTTTATGTTTTACAAAAAAGTTGCTGAAACCCTCCAGCTCCCATTGGAGGAAGCTGTGGATGAGCAAGAGGAACCTGATTTTGTAGAAATGATGGATATACCAGAGTCTAGGAGATTGTCTATTCCTTTGCATAAATCATTTAGAAACAATAAAAATTTTAAAACTCCTAATTCTGTGCCTCCTGTGGATAAAGGATGGACAGGAGGTACACACTGTCAGGTCCTGACACAGAATTCCTTTCACAGCAATGCAGTCTTGTTGGGGTGGTTCAGGCTGCAGCCTGTGATAAAGCTAATATTCCCCTGGCTTCACATCCTCCTGACAAGGATTCCAGGAAGATTGATGCCATGGCTAAAAAACAATACATGGCAGCGTCCTTGGGACTCAGGCAAGCAAATTACATGGCTTATGTAGCAAGGTATCAAAAATCTAGATGGGACACTGTCATGGCTTTGGCCAAACAGGCCTCTGGCCAGCTTGCTAATGAGCTGCAACAGGTGGCTGCTGATGGCATTGAGGCATCCAAGGTGCAGTTTCATGCTGCTGTGGATTTTAATGATGTATCCTCTAGAGTCATGGCTACGTCCGTAGCTTTTCGTAGGTTGGCCTAGCTCAGGTGTACTAGCTTGTCACAGGATACCCAGACTAAGGCTATGGATTTTCCTGTGGTGGGAAATTCTCTGTTTGGGAGCAGACAGAGAATTATGTGAAGAAATGGATGAATATAGGACTACCTATAAGAGTGCCCAAGCCAAGGAGCGGCAAGCCACTCCTCAGAGGCAGACCCCCAGGGGTAGGGTAGGCCTTTTCACAGGCCTTTTTACCAAACCCAGGCCTCCTCTGCTTATGCTCAGAGGGGTTCTTCAGAGGCAGAGGCAGACGGGGTGTGGGCAGGCCTGCTCCCACCTCTCAGCCTAAAGCACCTGCCAAACAGACACCCTGATGGGGTGCCCAGGGCCGATTCTCCTTTACCCGTAGGGGCAGGTTGGCTTACTTCATTCAGAACTGGGTGTCTCTAACTTCAGACAAGTGGGTCCTGGAAGTAGTAAGCCAGGGTCTGGTTCTCAGCTTCAAAAGTTCCCAAAGATGAGAATCAGATCTTCCCACTCCGAACTCTTTAGAGACCTTTACTCTAGAAACAGAAGTCTCAACTCTCCTGGCTCTCAGAGCTGTGAAAGGTTTCTCCCCACAGCAGGGCAAGGGTCTGTACTCCAGATATTTCCTTACCCCAAAAGACAGGGAATGGCGGCCCATTTTAGACCTGAGATATCTGAACAAACACCTTTGAAACCAAAGTTCAGAATGGTAACTCTGGCAATGATTTTACCCTCTCTAAGGCCAGGGGACTGGCTAGCCTCCCTGGACCTCAAGGATGCCTATTTTCACGTTCTAATCAGAAGCTCCCACCGAAGTACCTCAGATTCAAACTGCCCTCAGGTCACTACCAGTTCAGAGCAATGCCCTTCGGCCTCACCTCTGCCCCAAGGGTATTCACAAAATGTCTGGCAGTAGCAGTTGCTCATTTAAGGAGGCAAAGGATTGTTGTCTTTCCCTATCTGGACGACTGGCTCATTGTAGGCCAGTCCCTAGAACAGGTAAAATCTCACCTGCAAGTTACCCAGCAGCTGCTCACCTCCCTGGGCTTCTTGCTAAATCTTCCAAAGTCAGTTCTGGAACCAGTTCAGGTGCTCACCTTCATAGGTGCAGAATTGGACACAAAGCAGGCCAGAGCCTTCCTACCCTTAGAGAGGGTAAGGAACTTGGTGGCTCTGGCCTCCTCCTTCACTCTGCAGGTCTCTCGACCAGCAAGACACTTTTTGCAGCTCCTTGGGCACATGGCTGCGTCCACAGCCATAGTGCAAGGAGCAAGATTTCAGATGAGGGACATTCAGTTTCACTTGAGAGCCTTTTGGTCTCAGAAAAGGGACCCCCTTTCCAAGTTGGTCCCAGTGACCCGAACCCTGATCCAGGCCCTCCAGTGGTGGCAGGATCAGAGCAATTTAAGACTGGGGGTCCCCTTCATTTCTCTGTCTCACTCCTTGACCCTCACTACAGATGCTTCCCTCCTGGGGTGGGGAGCCCACATGGGCGACCTCTCCACTCAGGGAGTGTGGTCCCCCAGGAATCTCTGCTCCACATCAATTTGCTGGAACTCAGAGCTGTCTTTTTAGCACTTCAAGTGTTTTCTGTGTCTGTTCAGAACAAAGTGGTACAAGTCAGAACAGACAACACCACAACAATGTGGTACATCAACAAGCAGGGGGGCACTCGGTCTTCGGCCTTGTGCACCGAGGCAATGAAGTTGTGGTCTCTGGCCTATTTCTGAACACTTCCCTCATAGCAGTTCATCTTCCAGGAAAGGACAATGTCCTAGCAGATGCTCTCAGCAGGATTTCCCAGGGCCATCATTAATGGTCTCGATCCTCAAGTACTGGGGATAGTTTTGCCAGATGGGGCACCCCTCAGATAGATCTTTTTGCAGCCCCAGACAATCACCGACTTCCACTGTTCTGTTGCAGGCCCCCAGTGTTGGGCTCAGTCCCTCTGGATGCCTTTCTCCTAGATTGGGAAGGGAAGTTTCTTTATGCCTTTCCCCCCTTCCCTCTCCTATTCAAGGTGCTAGTCAAAATCAGATCCCAGTCTTGCAGGGTGATTCTGATTGCCCCAGATTGGGCCAGGCAGCCCTGGTACCCACTCCTTCTGTCCCTAGCAGTCCATCTTCCCCTGTGTCTCCCCAGGAATCACAACCTGTTAACCTGTGCCCAGGGGAGAGTTTGGTATCCGAACCTCAAATCCCTCAACCTCAAGGCCTGGCTCTTGAGTTAGAATTTGCTGACCTACACCTTTCTCAGGGTGTTCTTGAAATCCTAAAGGCTTCTAGGAAGCCTTCCACTAGGGCTACTTATAATTCTAAGTGGAAAAGGTTTTCCATTTGGTGTGCTGGGAAACATATTTCCCCGGAATCTGCTGATTTGCCCATTGTTTTGGACTATATGGTCCATCTTAATTCTTTGGGCCTGAGACCAGCTACCCTGAAAGTGCATTTGGCAGCTGTCTCTGCTTTTGTTTCAGCAGGAAAGCCCTCCTCTCTTTCCGCTCACCCTGTATTTTCCAAGTTTTTTAAGGGATTACTTCATACTAATCCACCTTTTAGGGATCCGGCCCCTGCTTGGGACCTTAATGTTTGCATTGCCCAGTTAATGCAACCCCTTTTGAACCTCTGTCTTCTGCAGAGCTTAAGTATATGGCAGAGCTGTTTTCCTAGTGGCTATCACTTCTGCCAGGCGCATAAGTGAGTTGCAAGCCTTGTCAGTAGAAACTGACTTTATTTCTTTCCACAGGGATAAGGTAGTCCTCAGGACTACAGGAAGTTTTGCCTAAGGTGGTTTCAGATTTCCATCTTAACCAATCTGTCTCCTTCCAGTGTTTTTCACTGAACATTCTTCCTCTGGTGAGAGGAGATTGCACAGTTTAGATGTTAAGAGGGCCTATGTTACTATATAGAACGTACCAAGGGTCACAGGTTCGAATCCCTCCAACTTTTCTCACTTATGGTGAGGTCGGGAAAGGAGACCTGCCACTAAGAGATCAATTGCCAGGTGGATTGTCTCTTGTATACAATTTGTTATCAGAAACTGGGGAGAGTTCCCCCCCTCTGGCCTGAGGGCTCATTCTACCAGAGGTACAGCCGCGTCTCTAGCTGCTGCCAGAGACATCCCTATCTTAGAGATATGTCAAGCTGCTACCTGGAAAACGGTACACACTTTCACCAAGCATTACTCCCTGGATGTCCAGGCCAGGAGAGATGCTCAGTTTGGCACAGCTGTGCTTCAGAGCCTATTCCCTAAGTAGGTTCTGTCCCTCCTCCATGGAGGTACTGCTGTGTAGTCTGCAATTGTCATAATATAGCAAGACTTCATGTTGTTTGAAGAAAAAATTACTCACCTTAGTAATGTTGTTTCTTCTAATGGAGTCTTGCTATATTATGACCTCCCCCCCAGCCTGCTCCTCTCAGAACTTCTACTTGGGTATGGGGTGGGCAGCCTAGTGTGGGCACTAGTTATGCCCATTAGATGTTTTCCACCCCTTCTTGGGGTTTTTGGGGTGTGGTGTTTTTATTTTATATTATATTATTACTTCTGGTCCCCTGACTTGAGTCTTTGTGTTGGGACCAGCAATAGGAGTTAATATTTAGGTAGCCAGTTGGCTAGTGTAGGTTACAGCTTCCACACAGACCTTAGTGAGTTTTTGCTCGTAAAGATCTGACAGTTTGGGTTTGAAATAACCCAGACAGAGCTTCTGTAACCGAGCTCGTGCTCTAAGTTCCATTCTTAGAATGGAGTTAACTCTTTCACCTCCGGAGCAGTTCTAATGGTGGGATAAACTGCAATTGTCATAATATAGCAAGACTCCATTAGAAGAAACAACATTACTAAGGTGAGTAATTTTTTCTTGCCACCTCCTCCCTTACCTCAGTCCCTCCTTGCTCTTATCCCACTGACCTCCCCCCTCTTCCTGGACCTGTCCAGGCCCTCTGGTCCCCACTCTCCCTTATCTTCTTCCCCTTTATCCGCCCTCCTTTTCCCCTCTTTTCCCCCTTCTCCCACCTTAGCCTCCCCTCCCTCTCACCTTACGACAAGGCCTCTGGCTGCCATATTTTCTTTTCCTTCTCTATCTGGACTCTGCCCTCTCAGCTCCCCTACCCCTTCCTTACTCTTCCCCTTCCCCCTCCCCCCACCTCTGATTAGCAATGTTGCTTCAAATGTACCTTATGGTTTTCCATACTTGCTTGGAATCTTGAGTTTGTAGCACTGTTCCCACTTAGTTACCAGTTGACTTGCTGTGCTCCGATGATACCATGAATGTTGTCTGTACCTCCGTTGATACCATGAATGTTGTCTATAACTCCCAACTTTATTGTAACCCTTTCCGTTGATGTGGAACCTTAGTAAATGAGCTGCCCCTAGTGCAAAGGTATTTGTAATCTGAAATTTAAATAAATAAATAAAAATAAGAGAGGAGAAGGGCCTACCCAGAGTAGTGCAGCAGGGGCTGAGGGGTACTAAGAAACCTGAAGAAGTCTCCCTAGCGATGGTGAATTTGACATTGCAGCAGTTGGTCCGGACTGTAAATATGATTCTGTCACCCCGAGACAGTATCCATAGCCGCCTCCAACAATTAAAAGTCACTCACCAATTGCTGTACCCATCTTGTTTGCGGGTGCAGTGGAAGGACAAGGTGTTTATGTTCAACGATCCTTCAGCGGCCGAAAAGTTGTTGACTTTCCTGGAACAGGAGGTTTCACAGGAACTGAGGGCTAATGGCTCTGAGGAGAGTGGCTTTTATTTTTTTTTCTGATGCACAGCGTAATACATGTATGTGATGGTCCCCTCTCCATTTTTATGTTGTCTTGCGCGTGCGCAAGCAAAATCTTGCGGTAGTAGCACATTCAGAGGTTTGTCAGTGTTGGTGAATGCAGGGAACGCTTTAATGGGTGTGTCCCTCAGCCACCAATTAGACAGCATGCTGCTGATGACAGCAGTTTCAGAGAGAGCCATGGAGTTGAAAGAAATCTGCTGCTCCAGTGAGGTGCAGTTTCCTCGTTGGAGCATCAGATGACAAGGCTCCATTACGTGCCTGTCCTGGTGAAACATTCCAATCAATATGGCGGCTCCTGCCGCCTGCCACACAATCCCCACAAAGCCAACATCAGGGATGCCCAATCTCCTTGTCGGCATGTCTTCCCTCTCAGTTCAATTTGTTTGCCAATGGGGGTGCCCAATCCCCATTGGCATTATTCCCACACACAAACACACATTTTCTTTGCTGATGGGGATGCCCAATCCCTGTCGGCATCATGTCCCCCCCCCCAAGACTCATGGCACACTGGGTGCCCACCCTAGTGTGCCCAAAATAGCTTTATTTATCTGTAAATAAAGAAAATCGTCCCCCCGAAGTCTGGTTTCTTTTTTTTTTTTCCTGTAAAAAAACCCACGTTCCCTCGTTGTTCTGTCACGCCCCCCCCAACCCGCACCCACCCACCCTCTCAGATCCCACCTCCCTGCAGCCCCTCACCCCATACTTACCTCCGGAGGCCGCCGCTGCAATCTTCTGTGGAGGGGAACACATCTGAACTCTTCAAAAGCCGACCGAACTGAACAAAATGCGGTAAGCTTTATAATGGCAGGCGGGGGGGGGGGGTTAACTTAAGTGGCTATCTCAGCCATTTGGGGGAATTTGGTACCAGATTTTCAACATGGGGTTCTTAGGACCCACCTCATGAACATATGCACTATCATCTCGTTACTTGGTCCCAACAGGTGATTTCATGATCATTACTCAGAATCACCTTTTGGGACCGATTTATGAAACGACAGTGCCACTGTTTATGAGGTGGGGCCCCAAAAAGCCCATGTTGCAAATTTGGTGAAAAAATTTTTTAAAAAATGACTGCGTTACCAACGTGCATTGAGCAGTTACCACACACGCTCGTAACTTCGACAATTTTCAATATTTTTACACCAGATTTTCAACATTGCCATTTTTTCACTCCTCCTTATGAACAGCATAGCTGTCATTTTTCACATCCTGCCCGAAATGTGTTTTCGCACCTATGGCACACAATGGCGCTGTTGCTGTGAGAAATCAACTTTTGGGACAGATTAACAAAATCACAGTGTCACTGTTCATGAGAGGAGGTCCCAAAATTCCTATATTGAAAATGTGGTTAAAAAAAATTCCAAAAGTAATTGCATTACGGGCATGTGTTGCGCAGTTTCTACGCACGCTCGTGACTTCACCAATATTTCATATTTTCACTTCAGATTTTCAACATTGCCATTTTTTTACATCGCCTCTTGAACAATACAGTTGTCATTTTTAACATCATGCCCGAAAAGTGTTTTTGCACCTGTGGCGCCAAATGGCACAGTCGCTGTGCAAAATCACCTTTCGGCTAATGAACTGATAGTGCCACTGTTCATGAGGTGGGGTCACCAAAAAGTCCATGCTGAAAATTTGAAGTGAAAATACCAACAAACGCTTGGGGTGTCAGGGTTTCCAACCGTAATGCCCCACCCTGTAGAGACTGACAGGTGTCGGGGGTGTGACTTGGGATTGTCAGCTGTAATGCTCACACCATTCCACCCCACCCCCACCCTGCAGCCAGTGACAAGCATCGAGGGGTGCCTTGGAGTCTTCGGCCCCAAAGTTCACCCCATTCTCCTTTACTGCACTCATCTCAGCATATTTCCTTATAGAATGGGGTGATCGTAAGGCCTGAAGACCCCAAGGCACACTGCAACACTTTCAGTGTCTGCAGGGTAGAGTGAGATAAAATGGCGTGAGCGTTATGGCCAGCGACCCAAAGGCAAACCCCAGTGTCTGTCTGCAGGGTGGGGGTGGGGTTGGCGTCAGTTCAGTACTTCACTGCCGTTCCTATTATGCATCTCTCCAACTCCTGCACTACCAATGCCAATGCCAGCAAGCCAACATTCGGCATTGACAAATGCTTGTTTATGTGTGAGGCAACTATTATATATTATTTGTGTTGATTTAATGTAAGCTATTGAGTGGGGAACATGGGGAATGCAGACTGTTTGTAAGGGGGTCTGGTTGTCTTACTCTGCCTTGGACTCTGTGCTTTGGACTTTCTGAACTGGTTACTTTCTCCTGCTGTTCTGGGATGTGGAGAGCTCATTTTGGTGGGGTTTCACCAAATTGCTTATTTACTGGGGCATGAGATCACTGAATGTGTTTAACTTTAGATATACAATATGTATAATTATTCTGGAGTTGTTTTCCCTATACTTGTTGTAGTATCTTGGGTGGACTGTGGGCTGTAGCTCACACGCTGGCGGGCCCAGTAGCGGTTGGCTGGTGTCTTTTTTCCTTCCACTGGATCCCTCTGTGCTGTATGCTTTCAAGCTTCTATTCTATAAGTATATATGATTATTTCCCCTTGATTGAATAATGATAGGTGGGACTGGTTACTGTTGGGATTTATGACTCAAAATGTACTGTAGTATGTACGAATTCTGTTATTTGTGCCCACTTGTGGCTGTTTGCTTTTTTTGCGAGTATACCTTGCTATAAAGCTCAATAAAAATATTATACAAAAAAAAAGGGTATGCAGGAAAGGGAACACAGTGATTGTGGGGGACTTCAGACTACCAGGAGTAGATTGGGGAACCACCAGCCACCTCGAGCGCAAGATAGCAGGTGCTATTGGATGCATTCTAGGATAGGTTCCTGGCACAGATGGTAAGTGGGCCAACTCGGTTGGAGAAAACTCTGGACCTAGTGCTAACTAATGGGTAGGCTGTGAGGGAGTTGAGGGTGGAGGACCCGCTAGCTGAGAGTGACCATCAGTTGGTGTGGTTCACGCTCAGCATGGGCAGGGAGGCTGTAGGTACAGGAACAAGGGTGGTTGACTTCAGGCGGGCATACTTTAACAAGATGGGGGAAATTCTGGGAAGGCATCTGGAAGAAATTAGGCCTAATATGGATGCATATCAGAAGTAGGAAATTATTGGCCGGCGCAGCGGCTGGATTTCCGCTTGCGACCTTGGCGAACTGGGTTTGGGAATGAGCCGGGTCGTCGGAGGAGGCAAGCGGATGGAGAAAGGATTAGGCGTCCTAGGACTGCTCTCCTTCTCGAGAGGTGGGGAGTTCCCTGCGCTTGGTGCAGGTGTGACATAAGCGGAAGCTGGGTGTATTTCCTCTAACACCGAGCATAGTCAAGGGCACTGGGAAGGACAGACGAAAGGCCATTGCACATCTCCACCCCAGCCTATAGGGATAAAATCCTTCTCTGCCAGACGTCTCTATGACGTCCTTCCCCCGAACTCAATCAGCCGCCTGGCCAAGGGCTCCCCCAACTAGATATAGCTCCATGGTTCCGGTTCCTACCATGGAGCCGTGTCCCACCTCCTGGGGGTAAGCCAGGAGTGACCGGAGGATTGAGGGGCTCATTAGGCGGTGGAGTCTTGGGGGCACCGTGACCTGGGCGGTGCTTTGATGGACGGCGAAGGGGTTAAAAAAGTACAATAAATATAAAAAAAAAAAAAAAGAAGTGTGAAATTATCAAATTTGGGCTGATGGAGGCTACTGGGTCATGTACCAAGACGCTGAGCAAGAAGAGTAGGGCTAAGAAGTCAAGCTGGCTGAACAAGGAGGTTTTGGAAGAGGTAAGGGCAAAAAAAGCATCTTTTCAGAGGTTCAAGAATTCTGGGAGGGGAAAGGACAGGTAATTGTATGTAAAGAAGTCCAAGGAGGTAACCAGATTCATCCGGGTGGCCAAGGCTTCCAGGGAGCTGAGGCTGGCACAGGGCATCAGGGAAGGGAAGAAAATACTTGTTCAGATACATGAGGGAGAGAAGGAGCTGCAGGGACAGATAGTGAGGATTAGGAAGGATGGGGGGTGGGTGGAGAAGGGGGCTGAACAGGCAGAAGCACTAAACGAGTACTTCTGTTTTGTGTTCGCAAAGGAGAAGGGTGGACAGCTACCTCAGGGGATGAGGAAGGTGGGCAAGAGGGGGGGAAGGGGTGACGGATGGGGCAATTACAGAGGGCAGGGTGCTGGAGGGTGTGAAGGCACTAAGGGTGGATAAAGCACCAGGTCTGGGTGGCATTCACCCCAGGGTGCTGAAAGAGCTGGCGGAGGCATTGACAGGGCCGCTGGCAGACCTGTTCAGTACCTCCCTGGACACAGGATGCATACCACAAGATTGGAGAATAGCTCATGTAGTGCCCCTTCACAAGACTGGCCCAAAGGATGAACCAGGCAATTAGAGACCTGTAATCCTCACATCCATTGATGGAAAACATATGGAAACAATCCTGAAATCGAGGCTGGTGACCTTTTTTGGAGGAAAATGGACTCCAGGACGGTCAGTAACATGGGTTCGTCTCTGGAAGATCCTGCCAGACCAACGTAATTGAGTACTATGACTGGGTAACGCGGGAACTGGATAAGGCCATGCAGTGAATGTACTGTATTTAGACTTCAGCAAGGCCTTTGATTCAGTGCCTCATGGGCGGCTGGGGGGTTAGTTGCAATATGTGGGATCAGGGACAAAGATGGTAAACTGGATCGTGAACTGGTTGAAGAGGAGGCAGCAACGGCTGGTGGTGGTGGTGGGGGGCACTCTCATCCCCAAGGGTGGTGACAAGCGGGCTGCTGCAGGGCTCAGTGCTGGGTCCGGTGTTGTTTGGGTTATTCATATTGGGTATCTCACGTAGAGTTAGGAGCAAGATCAGTCTGTTCGCAGATGATACCAAGATAGGGTGGTGGTTGATGACATAGATGGGTGGCAGGGGCTACAGAAGGACCTGAACAAACTGGAGGAGGAGTCAGAAAAGTGGCAATTAAGCTTCAATGCAAAGAAGTGCAAGGTTATGCACTTCGGAGCAAGGAACCCAGGGAGGGGTTCAGATAGAGGTCACCGAGGAGGAGAAGGACCTAAGGATGATCATAACAGGTAACATGAACAACTCAGCTCAGTGCAGGAAGGCGGCAGCTAAGGCCAACAAGATGCTGGGGTGTATTGAGAGAGGAATCTCATCCAGAAATAGGGATGTGATCCTGCCGCTGTACAGGTCAATAGTCAGGCCACATTTGGAATACTGCGTGCAGTACTGGCATCCCTTTCTGAAGAAGGATATCAGATTTTTGGAGGGGGTGCAGCACAGGGCAACTAAGATGATCTGGGGCTGGAGGGCAGAACCTACAAGGACAGGCTGACCGAGTTGAATATGTACACCCTGGAGGTGAGAAGGGATCGGGGCATATGATTGAGACCTTCAGATATTTGAAGGGGATTAACTAAATGGGCACAGAATGGATATTTAAGCTGAGGAGAGGAAGGGACAGTGAGTGCATGGTCTCAGGTTGGAGGGTGGATGATATTGGAGAGAGAGAGATGAGGAGGAGGCATTTTTTCAAAGAGAGGGTGGTGGAGAAGTGGAACACTCTACCCAAGGAGGTGGTATGCTGTAGGATGGTGGGCAATTTTAAAAGGGAATGGGATAGGGTTCGAGGGAGTGAGTGAGGGGGAGGAGGGGCAGCACAATATAAAGAGGTGCTGGTTCGCATTCGAACAGACTAACTTGATAGACCATGAGGCCGGGAGTACCCGTGACATGGACGCTGCGAGTGGGGCGCCTGCAAAACGGCAACCCATACCTGGTGCATGTCATTGGGGCTAGTGACAGGGTAGTGTGACCAGATGGGGTGGTAATATAGCAACGGGATGTCGCTATATGTACATGTGTGCGGTGGGGGGGAGCGAGCACGCACAGCGAGGGGCGGGAGGGATTGTGAGGGGTGGTGCCATGGTGGGTTGCCGAGCTGGCCCCGTGGCGTGGTGGGTGGGTAGGTGGCTCTGGTAGGCAGGGTTCGGGTCCAGGCGCTGGCACGTTTCTGTTGTGCCTGGCCCAAATTTTTTTTCCCATGCTTTTTTTTATTTATTTTTATTTATTTAGCTTTTGTTGACCGGGTAAGTGCACTAGACAAATCCTGCCTATTTTCAGGCACGACCCGGGGGAGGGGGATACAGATGAATGCCAACTGACCTTGAACCAGATTAAGCTGTTGGTGGTATTTTTAGTGAATGAGGGAAATGTGGCCTGGACACCGGGGAAATTCCCCTACTCTTTTCGATAAGTGCCATGGGATCTTTAACATCCACCTGAACTACCACCAATCCAGGCAGATGGGACCTCGGTTTAACGTCTCATCCGAAAGACGGCACCTCAGAAATGCAGCACCCCTCTCATGCTGCATTACAGTGTCAGTACTGGGATATTAACCTAAGTGCCAGATGTGGGAACTGAACCCACAGCCCTCTGATCTCCCGGCCTCAGAGGCGAGTGTGCTACCTACTGAGCCACTGACACTGCTTTTACACCCCCACCCCGACATGCACCGCCTTGGAGTTGAGAATCCTTGAGTGGGGGAGTGCGGGGGGTACAGCCCCCACATAAACCATTGAAAACACAAGTCGCCAGTGCCATTTTGCTGTGCGCTGGGGAGTTAGTGTGCTGAAATTGATTTTAGGCACTCTGACTTTGTGATAATGGCCATCACCTTTAGGCTTTCGCCATTATCACATAACTCCATGAGGCCTGTTTCTGTTGGCAGATTTGTATGTTCGTATGTGATGAGAATGTTGTTCCACTATCTTAAAAAGAAATTAAATTCGTTGCAGATAACTGCGTTAATGCACCAGTTAGGGTTCAAGTTAAAGCAACAAAAGTAGGGAAATGTGGCTTTAGGGTTTCCAACCCTACCTTCCCACCCCCGGCCCAAAGCAGCAAAAGTACAACACCGCACAAGCAACCACAGGCAGCCACAATCAAGTAAGACAAACAACATACAACTGTTTCCAGATGACAGAAATGCAGTAGCACTGATGTGCTGCCTTCGTGGTTTTGTATCTGCAGCAGCAGAAGCAGAGGCCCCATGGGTTACAGAAGTTACAGTTTGTTCCAGGCTATCATAAGCTATATCAATATCTTCTTTAGCAGTTTCTGGTAATAATAACAAAGCAACCTTTGGTATTTTTTCAACCCATTTCTTCAGGAGGTTAGCATAGTATATCTTGGTAAGATTTTTTGTATCGGGGTCTCAATCTCATAGTTAGCTGCACCAGTACATCTGACCACTTTACAAAGCCCTTGCCACTTCATTAACAGTTTTGTTTTCTATAGTGGGTAGTAACAGTAACAAGACCTTTTCACCTGGCTCATGTGGTCATAATTCACCTTCTGCTGGATTCTTGTCTGGCCACCCTTGTCAGACCTACTTTCTATCTGATGACTTCTTTCATCGCTAGTGCTGTCTGTACATTTGCAGTTTGGACTTTTGTTTCTGCTTCTAGTTTGGCTTCCATTCTTCTGGTAATCACTCCTGGGTTTGCTGTTGCAGGATCCATACCTTTCTTCTGTGCTTCCCAGGTCTAGTACCTACACACAGAACTCCTGGCATAGAGTATGCATTCTGTAAATCCCACTTTGCCTGACATTGTTGTAGAGCCATAGGTCAGGAAGTATAGGCAGACCAGGAGAAATTATAAAGTTTGCAAGTAGCATATTATTATTATTATCAATAACAGTACAATAGAAAAATAAAATTGTACAGGATAGTTATTCCTAAAGGCAGTACAAACAAAACCCTTCATCTGAGTCATTCCCCAGTTTAAATCTCTGTCTCTCTCTAGCTCTCTAAAGAAAACACTGCTCTTTATATGAGATGTCTTTTCCTGGCAGTTTAAACTTTGCATTCTGTTCTTGTAAGTTACTTCTCCTGTTTTGTGCAAAATATCTCAAAACTTTGTCAGTTTCCTTCCTGTGAGCTGCCTGAAGAGTACATCTAGTCTTGACAGGTGCAGCAGAATAGAATATTCTATCACAGAGCTAGTCTCATGTTGACAGTTCTGTAAACAAGCTTGTGGAGGTCAGAATCCTTCTCAAGGTCAAAACCCTATTTTCCAGATGGTTACTTTTGTAATAAACCCAAAGAGATTTCTGCAAACATTTCAACAACGTAATTATGTACATCTGCAAACCAAAGGAATCCTAGTTTCACATAAAGATTCACAATTGTTTTAAACTACAGAGAAGGAGGGGGAGAAAGAAAGAATGGAAATAGAAAGTGAAGGAAGGAAGGAAGATAACGGGGGAAATTGTGGGACCATTGGAGTGACCATTACCTAGGTACCACAAGAAAATTGTGATTGAGCAATCAGGCAAGCAAGAGACAGGCAAGTGGCAGAATATGACAGGACAGAAGAGATCCTTGCTTTTAACTCTCTCTGCTTAACAAATGGGACAGGGTCTTTCCCTACCCTATGACACAGCGGTGCCTATAGCTGTCAAGTCACACTCTTTTTCAGTATTTCATTTATAATTTTGCATTGTACAATACAAAGCGTGATATGCCAAAGCATTAATGTAATAATAGCATAATACATTAATTTACGGTCATAGAAGTATTACATACCTTAGAAACAGTCACATTTTGCATTAGTGACAGCATATGAGGGGTACCCACGTTTACATTGATCTAACAAAGCATTAAAGGGTAAGCCATTGCAGTGAAACCTGGAATGAAAAGGTGAAGTGCCTCAGAATACAGTTAATAGCCTCAGGGCTCCATTAGTTAGAATAGTAACCGTGAATTTTAAATGATTAACAAGAGCTCAGGGAGCCATTAACACTTCAGCAGAAATTAATATTTATGATAGAAGCCACAGATCTCTCCGGCTTCCAAAGTGAACCATGGATAAATAATTACAAAATACATAAAAAACGAGGTTTAGAACCATTCTTAAAAGCCTACACAAAGACAGATGAACAACCGAGTCCTTTGTACAATTACTAAAATCTGGCCTGGAGGGAAAGAGATGCAAAATTGTATCCAGCTCCTTAGCACACTGAAGAAAAAATGGATGCCCAAATTTGTCTGCTTCTCATAATTCATATTTGCCATGATTTTGCACAGGCGGTTGCAATACAAAAGATAATAACAAGTGTTTCCATCAACTGTAAAATGAATTTATTTATTAGAAGACTTAATAAGTGCTTCCAACAAATATAAAATTGATTTATTAGAAGATATTCCAAGTGTTTCCATCAAATATAAATTTATTTATTAAAAGAAATATGTACGAACTGTGACACACCCCTTGATGAAGACCTTACAAAGTGCTGGGACTATTGGCCTTCTCCATTTTTGTAAGCCTTGCCAATAAAGTGTTTTGAATTGCTGCATTAAAGTGGTACCAAAGGATGAGCCAGGCAATTACAGCCTGACATCCATCGTGGGGAGCTGATGGAGACAGTCCTGAAAGAGAGGCTGGTGACATTTCTGGAGGTCAGTGGACTTCAGGATGGTCATCAACATGGGTTTATCTCGGGAAGGTCCTGTCAGACTAACCTTGTTGAGTTTTATGACTGGATAACAAGGGAAGTGGACAAAGATCAGGCGGTGGATGTCATATTTCTGGACTTCAGCAAGGCCTTTGATTTGGTGCTGAATGGGAGGTTTGGGGGAATTGAGATACCTGGGAGTGGGGACTAAGTTGGTTAAATAGATTGAGAATTGGCTACAGTGAAGACAGCAAAGGGTAGTGATGGTGGGAGGAACTCTAGTTTCTAGGGTGGTGATGAGCAGGGTGCCGCATGGATCGGTTCTGGGGCTGGTGTTGTTTGGATATTCATAGCGGACGTCTCGCATGGCATCAGGGTAAGATCAGCCTCTTTGCTGATGATACCAAGTTGGGGGTTGGGGTGGATTACATCGAGGGGTGTCAGGGACTGCAGAATGACCTGACTAAACTGGAGGAGTGGTTGGAGGCATGGCAGCTGGGGTTCAGTGTGAAAAAGTGCAAGGTGATGCACTTTGGAGCAAAGAACCCAGCGAAGAGTTACCAGTTGGGTGGGGTACAGCTAGGAACCACTGAGGAGGAAAAGGATCTTGGGGTGGTTATAACGGAGAAGATGAGCAACTCTGAGCAGTGCAAGAAGGTGGCTGCAAAGGCCAACAGCATGCTGGGGTGTATAGCAAGAGGAATCTCCTCCATGAATAGGGAGGTGATCCTGCCTCTCTACAGGTCATTAGTCAGGCCACACCTGAAGTACTGTGGGCAGTTCTGGCGCCCATACCTAAAGAAGGATATCAGATTACTTGAAGGGGTACAGTGCAGAGCAACTAAGATGATCCAGGGATTGGGGGGACAGGCCATATAAGGAGAGGCTGAGGGGGTTGAATATGTACACCCTAGAGGAGAGGAGAGGTCGGGGGATATGATTGAGACCTTTAAGTACTTAAAGGGGATTAACAAGTTTTCAAGTTTCAAGTTTATTGCAGGAAAGACTCAGTTGAGCAAGCTCATTCACAAGGAGGTCCTGAGGCACAGACAGGTACAGAAGGGATATTTAAGTTAAGGGGGGTAGGGAGATGAGAGGTCATGGTCTGAGGTTGGAGAGAGGAAGATACAGGAGGGAAATGAGGAGACACTTTTTCTTGGAGAGGGTGGTGGCAGATTGGAACACTCTGCCAGAGGAGGTGGTATCTTGTAAGACAGTGGGGGGATTCAGAAAGGGATGGGACAGGGCTGGGGGGTATTGTGAAGGGGAAGGTGGGACGGGGCAGCTGCAAGGTAGGGGTGCTAGCAGCATATTCGAGCAGACTTGATAGACCATGTGGCTCATTTCTGCTGGCTAATTCGTATGTTCGTGTAGCATCCTTTGATTTATTTTTCACTCCCTCCATCGAGTGCAATCGTTTGTGCCTATTTTATGAACTCGGTTTCTTATTTCCACATATTTTCTATTGAAATGTTATCACAAATACAGCATTAAAAGTCAATGCAATTAAAAAAGTAACTTGTCTTATTACATCTGCGCAGTGTTTGTGTTTATAGACGTGGCAAACATGTGTACAACATGAAATCAACAATACATTTACATTTTCCACGTCAAGTATAAACCTGTCCTTTCTAAACAGACTACGCTATCCAATTTACTCCCCCTCTCATGGCACAAGGGGAGGGTTCCTTATTTCCTGTTGTGAAGAATCACCCAGACTGCACCCAAAGCATATACTTGCAGATCCTCTGGCTAATCATTTCTCCATGTCGAAATCTCATTGGTCCACTCTCTCCTCCCTGCTCTCTGTTTCAATTTTAAAACCAGTTTGCCAGCATCTGTCTGGTCTGTAAATATGTAGATTCTCCAACAATAAAGAATTTTATATTCTTCAGGGAACATGTACGTCCCCCTGATGAAACACTTGGTGCGAGACCAGTAGGGTTTGTCGCGTCCCTGACATTCAGCTTTTTTGTGCTATGCTGTTGGTGTTTGTCAGTAACAATGTTATCATAAATATTTTTTATTATTATTTATTTATTGAAAAATTTCACCAGGAAAGGCCCACTGAACAATTACAGTTGCTCATTTCACAGAGTGTCCTGGCGGGTGGGGATACAGAGGAGTACATATCCAACAATATACATTTGTCATTTTTTTTTAACAGGCAGGACATGATATTCATGGGACAGTATGGAATAGGATAGGCAGCACAGATATTCATGGGACAGACAAAGATATAAAACTAAAACTATGGGAGATCAGATACAAAAATACAGGAATAAGTGTTTACAGTCAGTTTACCCAGCACTGAGGTAAAATGCATGGATTACAGCAACATACAAAAAAATTGTTGTACAAAAGTTTGTTTACTAGGTGTAATGTGCAGTACATCATTAGAGAATAACCTAAATAGAATGACCGCAATAGGAAGCGGGAAGGAAGGGCTGTTAGGGGCAGTTGCAGGTTGGAGAGAGAAAGTTAAGGAGGGAGACTGAGATGGACCAGGGGGAGGAGAGGAGTGTTTGATTTGACCAGGCAGGGTGTTCCATAGCTTTGGGAGCCTGTGTGAGAAGGCAGTTTATGGGTTTAAATAAAACGTATTCACAGGCAGTTAATGGTGTCTAGTGCTGGTTTTGTTTGGTGCAGTTTATTTTTGTTTTGTTTGAACATATACTGTGAACCAACTCAAGCACAGACAGCCTTCATCAGACAGCTTCAGATTTCTTCCTTTGCTTTGTCCCTAGTGGCAAACCTGGGGTTAGGGAACAAATAAACATGGGCAAATGAGCACTGCAGTACACCTTTCCTCTTTGCCTTCGTCCAGATTGTAGTTATGTAGTTGTGTTTGTTCACCAGGTTAATTAGGCATAAAGATGCTTATTTTCAGGCATGACCAGGAAGAGTACAATACAACAAAAACCGTAGCAACAGAATAGTGTTGCTCAGATAGTGCTTTTGTGGATCCTACCACTATCTGTCAGATACCTGTAGTGCTTGTAGCCTGCCTAGGATCCTACCAAAGACAGATGTAGGATCCAGGGTCAGATAGTGATGGATCCTAGTTAGGCTCCAGAGATATTAGGTCAGATAGTTAGGATCCGGTGTCAGATAGCGATGGATCCTAGGTCAGATACTGTAGTTAGAATCTGAGCTGGATCTGTTGCTAGGATCCACAGGCTCCACAATGTTTGATGCTAGGATCCACAGGCTCCACAATGTTTGTTGCTAGGATCCACAGGCTCCACAACGTTTGTAGGATCCATGGTCAGATAGCACTGCTATCCTGCCATAGCAACTATCTGGCCAAATGGGAGGTATCTGTTGGTGTCCTAGTTTCTAGGATAGTATCTGAGCAACACTACAATATAATAATGCAAAACGGTGGTAATACAATTAGGGTACAGGAGAAATTGTTTAACCAGGAAAGGCACACTAAGCTTGGGCTTGTTTCCAGGTGTAACCTGGGAGCTCAAGGAAGTTGTGACTTGCTCAGAGTCACACAGTATGCAAGTGGGGGCTGTGGGATTCAAACCCAGGTCTCCAGGTTTGCAGCCCAGAGCCTTAAACCACTGCTCTATACTTCTCTATACACTAAGCAAAACAGGGGATAATGCTAACCATTTTCAGAAATGCTTAGCAGTGGACTGCTAACCATGTTTTGAGTGAGTCCATGGCACAGTATACAATATTAATTAAACTATGCAATTTCTTTTTACATTTTGCTAATCAGTCTGTGTGAAGTGCTATGCATGTTCACAACTAATTAGCACTTTCACGCATAAAACTGCTAATCAATTTTTTCAGCTTATTTAAAAACCCTGACAATACAGGACAGGGTAAGATGATAACAGCTGATACAAGTGACAGTGATAACAAAAAGCAGAGCATGATAAGCATAGCAGCAACTGTAATTAAGATGGTACAAGGAAGCAAATCCGATTTAAGAGTTTTACGAGAGACACTGTAATGTTTGAATTTTCAGGGAACAGTTCTGCAAAGTAACTTAACCCTGCAACCCACAATGTAACTGTAACCCCACAACCCTTCTGTGTAACAGCATTGCTGTGGGGCAGCCTGACTCATACCTCTCAACTGTCACACATTATGAGGTACGTCACTCATTTCATTTATCAGAAACACTCTGTCTCACATTGAGAAGGTGATATTCCACAATGAACACTGAGCCTTTTAAGCAGAAATTTATAATAATATAAGATGCTACATTATCAGTAAACATTATAAACATTCAGTACACTTATTTCCACAGTGTTCTGGGCTTGCAGTGTCATGTTTGATGACATGTCACATATTTTGTCCACTTGTCACACATCTTGTCACACATTTGGGTAGTTAAAGGTTGAGAGGTATGGCCTGACTGTGGGTCGCTGCAGTGCACCTCACTTAATTGAACTGGAAAATAGGGGAACCAGTATCACCAGCACATGCACAAACCACCACCCCAGCACAATTATGTATTATACAACGGGCACAACAGCAGACCTCAAATTCTCCATCCCGATTGACTGACTGGCACCCCTCTCCCATGGGAAGAGGTGCCAGCCACCATTCAGCCACATCAGTAACTCATTTCAAGATTAATCCGAGCATCGCCAGCCCGAAAGTCGCAAACACAGCAATACCCGCTGAACAGCCGTCCCCAACTCCAGTGCGTCGACTCTCATTTCAACCGGCAAATAGCTTTAAATTCATTACCTCCCCAAAACTCACCTACGGGGGGAAAAAAGTGACTTGCTCCCCTCCATCCTCGTTCCTCCTCTTAGCTCGTTCCCTGCATCTCCATCCCGTTTCTTCTCGTTGAGACTTGCCTGCTATCAATTTTGAGACACATCGACGGCTCCTCACAGATCTCCCCTGCGTTGATTTCTGTCACAGAGCCACACACACACAGCACTCAGACCTTCACTGGAATAGGGTCGCACGACCACATGCCGACTCCATATTATGAGGAATTGTCCCTATCCTATTCCATACTGAATCGGGTACGGGTATTGGTCCGAGTGCGCAAGGAAATGAACACATTAGTTGTAATCGCCACTAAACTCACATCTCTTTCATATTTTCCTTCCAGTTCCACTCTGGTTTTCCAATATACAAAATTACACTGTTAAATAGCTAAGACCTACTCAAGAATGAATGTGTAGTATACACTGATCTTTTTTTTTATACTTTCTTTTTACGCCCCCTTCTCACCCAGGTGCTTCCTCACCTTCGGGAGTCTCCTACGGCCTTGTGCATCCCTGCTCGTCTGTCAGCATCGGGTGCAGTCATCCCCCCACACTGCCTTGGTTTAACCCCAGGCGGAGTCGGGTGGGCCCCCCTTTCACGCGGCGACTGAGTTTCGTCGGGATCCACCGGACCGTCCGGCAGGGGCCTTGGGGACCTGGGGCCTGAAGCTCCATCTACAGGGAGCACCGAGGGTATTTTCCTTTTTCTGCCCATCCCTGTAGGGACGCCCAGCGCAAGGAGAGTTTAGAGTGACGCACGCCACAGCTGCAGCACGCTCCGCCCCGCAGACGCCCTCCTCCTGTTACATGCAGTCCTCGCTGCATCACCACCCGTGGTCACCCAGGTGGCGGTATCGCAGCGGGACCCGCATCCCACCCCACCCGGAGGAGGAGAGCAGCCTCTGGGCGCTCGATCCTCCTCCCCCCGGCCAGCCCTCCAGTTCCCTGAGTCTGTTCCCGAACCCAGGTCGCTGGCATCGCAAGCGGTAACCCTACCGCTGCACCGGCGGGCCGGCAGTATACACTGATCTGATCTAAAAAAACGAAATAAAAAGAAATCTAACTCTTGTCATGCTGCCCCATGAGAACAGATACCAAGCAACCGCTCAAGCTATCACATGCAAAAATCACTTTGACTCCATCTCCGCTCCCCTCACCACGACATTCACCGCTGGCTAACAAACGTGCATCGGAACACAAAAACGCCACTACTAGAACAAAAAAAAACCAAAAACGAAATACAAATGGATACTACATTCACCTTAATAGACGAAACGGAGCTAGAAGAAATGCTCACCATCTTAGAAAAACAAACTCCCGGATCTCCACCAAATGGACTATTTTCTCATGAGTAACACTTTCACTATTTCTCCTATTTTAAATTAAAAAATTACTAAAAATAAAAACAAATTACTAAACACAATATTAACATTATAATAGCAATAGTCCCACTTGAGAGTAAAAGCAGCATGCCAGATTATTTCGGTGTTGCTGGTCACTGCCACGTCTCGTGACCGAACAACACCCCAGGGCATGGAGAAATCCTGGCATCACCAACACCCTCTCATGGTATATTGCTTAATTATACAATGGGCATTAAAATAAAGCACAAATCCTGTAATGTCATTGGCTACCTGGCACTCTTCTCCCATTGTAAAAGCTACAATCACCCCACGGGAAGAGGTGCCAGCCACCAATAAGCCACATCAAGGACCCCCCTGAAATCAATGTGACCATCACAAACACAAAACGGCAAAAACACCGACAGTCGCAGGGCAAAACCTCCACAAAGCTGTGATGTTGCAGTCCCAGTAAACAATATCAAAAATCCCGCAAGTTTCAAAAATGTAATTCAGCAATGAATAATAAAAAAAAAACTCCAATCACAGGAAAATTCTTTTTTTTTCTTTTCTAGCTTTTGAAAAAAAACAAAAGCATGTTACTCTTTCCCCGGGCTCTCTCTCTCTCTCTATTTCACTTTCAGAACCCTGCTCTTACTCAGTTTGTCAGCGACACTGTAAAAAACATCCCACAACAACATTACCTCTCTTCGTTTTTGTTCTGTTTAAATATGCACTACACCTTACATTGCTGGACTCCGGACCCGCGGTTTCCTCGAGCCTCTGTTTTCCCCAACTGTAACGATTCAGGGTATCTCCTTGCCCGCTTGCTGACACCACTGCACATACATTCAAATGAGCATTGCAGTGACTGATGCGGAGTTACATGCCCTCGGTCTATCTGGACAGATTCTGACCAGCCAGCGATCATGGATATCATGAAGATTCTCCAGGGCTTACGACCGACTTGCTGTAGTTTGGATCCTGGTCCTACGCACCTCCTTATGGAGTGCATGGATGCGATCGGACCAGTCCTAGCGAAGATAGTCTGGGGCTCTTTAGACCAAGGGGTGTTTCCGGAGTCTTTAAAGGACGCTGTTGTGACACCCCTTTTGAAGAAAAATTCCCTCGACCCTGACTGTCTCACTAACTACAGACCGATCTCTAACCTGCCCTTTTTGGGCAAGGTTATTGAGAAAGTAGTCGTCCTGCAGCTCGATGACTTTCTTACCACCCATGAGGTCTATGATCCTTTCCAGTCCGGTTTCAGGAAGAGGCATAGTGCCGAGACGGCATTAGTTTGGGTACTCAATGATCTCCTAATAGCGAGAGATCGGAAGAGACGTCCGATCTTGGTTCTCCTTGATCTCTCTGCAGCATTTGACGCTGTGGACCATGGGATATTGCTGGATCGCCTGCCGCTACTCTGTGGACTGTCTAGGACAGTCCTCAGATGGTTGCACTCTTTCCTCACAGGCAGAAGTCAAAGGGTAGTTTCAGGGATTTTTTCTTCTGTTCCCTTCGCTCTGTCCTGTGGGGTGCCGCAAGGCTCTGTGCCTTCCCCCATGTTGTTCACGGTGTATATGCTACCGTTGGGAGACATTATAAGGCATTATGGGCTGAATTTTCACTGCTATGCAGATGATACCCAGCTCTGTATGTCCTTTGTACCCGAACAGAATGACGCATTATCAGTCTTTAACAACTGCCTCGCTGAGATTCAGGATTGTATGAGTGCGAACTGGTTGAAACTAAATCCGGATAAGACTGAGGTGTTGGTTGTGGACCCGGGTCACCATGTAGAGAAGTTGACTCCTGGGTTCCCGTCTGGTCTTTTACTAGGGGGTAACCAGTTGAGACCTCTGAACAGGTGCGAAATCTGGGTGTAATTTTTGACAGTGAGCTGACGCTGAAGACACAGGTATCGGCCACAGTCAAGTCTTCCTTTCACCATCTGAGGAATATCACCCAGATAAAACACCTTGTTCCGCATGATGACCTTCCTGTGTTGGTCCATGCTTTTGTTTCCTCTCGTCTTGATTACTGTAATGCTCTATATCTAGGGTTACCGGAGGTGGATCGCCATCGCCTGCAGCTGGTACAGAACGCAGCAGCCAGGTTGTTGACTGGATTACCAAGAACTTGCCATATCACACCTGTGCTGCGCGAACTGCACTGGCTGCCAGTGCAGTGGAGAATCACCTTCAAGGCCGCGTTGCTGACCTATAAGACCCTACACGGTCAGGGACTGGGCTACCTGCAAGATTTCCTTTGTCCTTACCACCCACTCCGCTCCACTGACGAGGGATTGCAAGAAATTCCTAGGGTTCGTCTTCAATCATCTGGAGCCAGGGCTTTTTCTTTTATGGCCCCAACCCTGTGGAATTCTCTACCTCGTCAGATTAGAGAGTGCCTGTCCGTGGAATCATTTAAGAGGTCTCTGAAAAGCCACTTATTTGCACTAGCATTTGGATAAGTTTATGGTCGTTTTTACTGTTTTATGTCATTATTTGTTATAGTTGATGTTTTATTCTTGATATGTACTAGTGCTTTGATATATTGAAACGCGCTCTATAAATAAAATTTTGATTGATTGATTGATGTGCATACCTACCAACAAAGCACTATTTTTCCACGCGTAACTAAAAATCTAATAAAAATTAATAAAACATCTAAACCAACTTATTTTTTTTTCTTACTTTTTCACACACAAAATGTACAGGCATCCATTGTATAATCGCAGTATGCCACTCAAGAATGTTGGTGATGCCAGGATTTACCCATGCCCTGGGGTGTTTTGGCCACTTGGCTGCGCCTCGTGGCCAAACAACACCCAAGGGCGTGGATAAATCCTGGCATCACCAACACCCTCGTGTGGTATATTGCTTAATTCTATGTAGTGTGGTATAGGAAGCTGGCTCCCAGAGTTAATGTCAACATTTTATGATAGTCAGATAGGAGGGGGAGACCATGATGTACTAATCCTAACAATTACACATTAACACAACGCAAACATTGTTGGTGTCAGTCAACTCCTGTGATACTCTTTTTTATTTTTATTTTTTCCATCCTTTGTTATGATCCTTGCGTCCACCCCCATCAGCCCTGTCACCGACCTTCTTGTGGACTTTTCCTGTCATTCATCACTTGCCCAGGACCATAAATCCTGGTGGATGGCCTGCCACATCAGTCATGCAGTGTCTGCAGGGGTGCTGGATCGGATCAGGGCATTTTCCACTGATTTTTCTTCCTCAGGGCACTGGCCTTCAGTGGCGCGCACTTGTGCGTCAGCGTCTGATGACAGTCCTATCTATCCCTTTTGCTGCTCTTGCTAGTGCTACCTCCCAGCATCCTCTAGATGGCAGTCATGTGACGAGAAGCAGTTCCCCCCACTCTGAGGGAGAAGAGCTGTCCCTGGGATGCTTGATCTTTTCTCCCTTGGCCACCACCCAGTGACCCATGCTCATTTCCAAACACAGATTGCAGGCAATGTAAGCAGTAATCTTACCGCTGAACTAATAGGCCGATTTTACGTTATACCCTGACATCCAGAATTACCCGCTGTATTCAGTGTGGCCATAACAGTGCTGTATAAAGGGCAAAATAACACTGCTTTAGTGATTTGTTATGCATAGTCATTTTAATGTAGCCCAGCATACAGGTTGCTTTACCCACTGCTGCTGCACATTGTTATAACAGCCTGAGCTTCCCGTCTGTAAATACTCCTAAGTATTTTTAGTTCAAGTTCAAGTTTATTGCAGGAAAGCTCCATTGAGCAAGCTCATTCACAAGGAGGTCCTGTGACATAAACACTTAAAGTACAAACACAGATAGGTAATAACAGTATATACATGAAATGCACGTTACATGATACAGGCTGGATATACATACAAGGGTACCACATAGGGTGACCGCAGGTGGTAAACATTGATATGAGACAGGGAAGTGACTTACAGGTTGCATACTGATAAATGAAACATGATGACTGGTGTGTGCAATACATATACAGTATTTTGGCAGCTAGAACAAACAACAGTCTACAACTGATATGGGGGGGACGAGTGATTTGATAGAGTAGCAGTGGAGCGTAAGCAAAGCTAAAGCCAGGAGTAGAAGGGGAAGGGAAAGCAGTTAATGTGACAAATCAATTATACCTTACCAGTGGATAAATATGGCACACATGGGGAAAGAAGAGACTTAATGACAGTTACAGGTGTCTTTTATTTTGGCTGAACTTAGCGATTTGTAGAAGTTTATTGAAACTGTGCTAGTTAGTTTCAGTACGGTTTGTAATTGGTTCCAGATGGAGGGAAGGGCATATGCAATAGCACGTTTACCAAAGGAAGTCCGCGTCCTTGGTGTGTCAAGCATAATAAAGTCAGATTTTCTTAACGAGTATGCACTATGTGAGATACTAATAAGAGAAGAGAGATAGCTTGGCAATTTCTGCAGGAGCAGTTTAAGAGTCCATAGCCCAGCATGGAGCAGGCGTCTAGTAGTAAGGGATGTCCAACCAACAGCTGCATACAAGTCACAGTGGTGCGAACGGTAAGTGGAGTTGGTAATGAACCGTAATGCACGGTGATAAAGGATGTCCAGTTTACTTAGATTTGCAAGAGTGGTGGAGGAATAGATTACATCGCCATAGTCGAGTAGGGGGAGAAAAGTGGCCTGTACAAGCTTGTTTCGAGTTTCAAGGGGAAAAGGGCCTATTTCGTAGAAGAAACCTAACCTTGCTTTTAACCTTCTAGAGACATCTTCGACGTGGTCACTGAAAGATAATTTATTGTCGATCCAGATACCTAGATATTTAAATTTGGTTACAACTTCCAGAGGCTCGCTTAGCGTGGTGACAATGAAGTCTTGGGCAAGGGTATTGGGGCCTGTGACAGCACTGAGGGAGAATATCATCACTTTAGTCTTCTTAGCATTGAGCAGAAGCTTTGCCTTTATTAGATTATGCTCAAGTTGTCCGAAGTCCGCTTGAAGCACTCCCTTGACTTCAGATAACGATGAGCCAGAAGTATACAACACAGTATCATCTGTTAAAAAGTGCAGATTGGATGTAGATATGTTAGCATCTAAGTCATTAATGTACAGAGAAAACAAGATAGGGCCTAAGATGGATCCTTGGGGGACTCCTCTTGCAACTGGCAAGGCAGCAGAAAAAAGCCTTCCGCCTTTACTTTTTGGAATCTTCCAGTTAGGTAGCTAGAGAACCACTGGGTGGTATGGTATGTGGCAATCTAACTTTGCAAGGCAATTGACTAATAGTTTGTGATCAACAGTATCAAAAGCCTTGCTGAGGTCCAAAAAGACTGCACCAGTTACCTTCTTAGCATCTATAGCAGAGATCCAATCATTGGTTACTTTTGCTATTGCAGTGATTGTGCTATGATTAGCCCAGAAGCCAGATTGAGATGGGTTAATGAGAGAGAAGGTTTCCAAGTGAGATTTTAACTGAATATGGATCAGTTTTTCGAGAACATTAGAAAGGATAGGCAATATGGAGATAGGGCTATAGTTGTTTACATCGCATGGGTCACCAGATTTAAATAGAGGAAGGATATGTGCTGATTTCCAGCAGGACGGCACAGTAGCAGATGTAATGGAAAGATTGAAGATGTGGAGAATTGGGGCAGTGAGATGGGCGTAGCCTGACCTTAGGAAAAAGGGTTCCAAGCCATCGTCCCCTGCGCTTTTTTTGGTGTCTAAGTTAAGAAGAGAATCTTCTACTTCTTTATAAGTTATCTCGCGCAGTTGGAAGGGGCTGGGTGCAGGACTAGATGTGGCGGGAGAGGTATCCTGGCTCACCGCAGCACCAGCATAAGGTGACGAGTCAAAAGCTAATCCAGCTGTGGCAAAGTGGGAGTTAAGTTCCTCCAGGATTAGGGACTTGTTTTCCACAATCTTGCCACTTGCAACTATCTTTGTTGGGCCAGAGGGGGCCATGGACCGTCCTTCTATAGCTTTGATAGTCTTCCATATTTTATGAGGGTTACCTTTAGCTTGTTTGAGAGTAGAAATATAATAGTTAGCTTTAGCAGAGCAAAGTTTTTTCACACAGTTATTCCTGGCTGTTCTAAAGGCCTGCCAATCCGAAGATTCTTTGGAATGTCTAGCTTTAGCCCAGAGCTTATCTCGAGCTATAAGGGCTGCCTTGAGATCCGAGGTGAACCAGGGGTTGGAATTGTTCCGTACCCTTGCTTTGATGAAAGGGGCACGCTTATTTATAATTGTAGTGAGTTTGTCGTTAAGGATGCAAGCTGCCTTGTTGACATCTTTGGCTAGGTAAAGATCTTGCCATCTGATCATGCTCAGGTCAGATAGGAAGTTTACTGTACTGAATTTGCGAAAGGATCTTTTTGTTATAAAGATGGGTTGCGGCTGGGCCTTAATTTGAGATCTTATGCAAGCAACAATTCCATGATCGCTCATGTCGTTGTGAAACACTGCCAAATGAGATATTTTCTGTGGATGGGTGGTTAGTACCTCATCTAGAATGGAACTGTTGGCAGTATTTAGAGTGTTGTTCCTAGTAGGTTCACTGACTAATTGCCCAAGACCTAGCTCATCACAAAGGGATTTGAGGCCGTGTGATTTAGGTGACAGCCAGTCCATATTTAGATGTCCTAGAAATATTGTTTCAGTTTTTGCATCTACGAACATGGATTTCAAAAGATTAAGGACTTCATCACCACCAGACGGGGGTCTATAGCCACCTAGGATAGTGATACATTCCGAGGAGGGGAGATGAAGGCTCAGCGAAACTAACTCAAATTCCTTGGCTAGAGATTTGCAAGTCAACTAAGCCTGAGCTTCCCGTCTGTAAATACTCCTAAGTATTTTAATGGCCCATAGCTGCCAATTCTAACTACAGGAATTTGAAAAGCCTAGTCAAAGCTGTGCGTCATTTCTGTAAGTGGTATACTGTCTCAGAATTTAAAATCTTTTTCAATTATGCTGTCTCTCTCTGTGCTGGTCTTGAGCCTCCCAGCATTCTAAAGGTAGATCTTTAGTTTCCACTAAAGAGACAGGTCATTCCGGACGTTGCTCTCCGCTAATTTGAAGGATAGCCTGTATTTGCAGTTTTATAAACTGTAAAGTTTATTTAGTATATTTATTATTGCTCTCTCATCCAGACTGTGTATTAGCACAAAATAGCGTTCTTCTACTTTTGTTACATCGTTCCTAAACAGTTCTGGGAACTGTGGCCTAACTAGCAAAAGATCCTCTGCCTCACAGTCAAAGCCTAGCGGTTCCATGTTAATGATCCCGCTTTGAATAATAAAGACATCAAGGTGATTCTGCTTCTAATTTTTGAGTACTTTAGGCTGTGTTTTTTTACTCAAAATGACTGTAATTGATTGTTTATAAAATAGTCAGCGCACAGCAATTTTGATCGACAATAAAGTGCTTCTGCCTACAGTTTTACTGTTTTTCTAAACTGTTAACGGCTCACAATGACTCTGGTTGAATGAAATAAAACAAGACAGCAAATTTACTGTAATGCTTCTTCTGGTCTCATGTTTGAGTCAGAATCAAAACAAAAACCTAAAAAATAACTGGGTTTACAGGTTTCAAAATATGCCGAAAGTGTGGCCTCGGTTTGCCTAAGACAGACAGGCATACAGAGTGCTACAAGTGTTTGGACCTAGATAATGACTGGCTAAAGTGTGATGTGTACAGTATGTTTTAAACATAGAAACGTAGAATTTAATAACATATAAGGACCGCTTGGCCCTCCCAGTCTGCCCATTTTTCCCTACCTACAGTATCACCACAGACCCTAATCTGTCTCTGACTTTTTGTTCTAAGACACAGAAAAAGAGACAAGCAGAAAGGCAGTCGCTGTCAACTGTGGCTTCAGTGCTCTCCTAGGAAAATGGTTACAAACATCTCTTTAATAATGCCTGCTGATTGCAGTTTCCTCTAAGGGCTAGTTTAAAGCAGAGCTGCAAGGAAGCCCAGAAGAGAATAAATCCTCAGCTGGGGAACACGCAGATAAAACGAAAACTCCAAGAAGAGGCAGGCAGAGGAGTTGTTTTCTCACCCTAGCCTTCATCCAGTGGGCTAACAGAAGCATGCCATACTTCCATGCCAACAATCTGAGTTTGGGAGCAACCTTGGAAGTGCTCTGGCAGCCAGCCTGGGAGAACATTGATGCTGATGTGTGTCCCAGCTGAGGTATGGAAGGTGACACATTCCTATGCCACAGCAGCTCCTGCTGGTGGTCCTGGGAGCTTGCGTTCCTGGCAGAAGCATGCTGCACGCGCCTGCTACTGCGCATGCCGCCTGGGGATAGGGAAAACAGAAAGCAGGAGGAAGACACCTGACCGCAGATGGATAAAGACCTGCCTCTTGCAGGCCCCACACCACCAATCACAGCACTCACCTCCACAATATCCTGGTCTCTGAAGGACTCCAGGAGGGGTTCTGTGATACAGCTCTGAAAGCCCCACCATGGGGGCAAGCCATGGGGACAGAAGCGGTAAGTACCTGGAGCGTGTGGGTAACTGGGGGGGGGGGGGAGGACTAGAAGGGAGCTGGTCAGAAAAGAATAAATACTTGAATAAAAATTTAATAGAATAATTAAAAAAAAAAAAGAAGAGAGAAATACTGTATTTTGGAGCCTAATAAAAAAAGGTTAATGAGCCCATCTTTCAGCCTGCTGGCAATACTCAGATGCCCTCTATGGAGGAATTCAAACATATATGGCAAAAAGTCTTCCAGACATGAAGGAACAGGCATCAAAAATTCCTTCCTCAAATCCAGCCAGTGTCACAGAGGAGGAATGCTGTTTTGAGGAGGAGGAACCTATTACTCCGTGCGTCACAAGTGACCAGGAAATAGGTTCACCCTAAGTTCTTTGGAGGACTCTCCCTCATATTCTACCTTCCTTAGGGGCATGGCAGCTATGGTTCAATTGTGCTTATGCAACTGGATGAGATGTATGTTTGTGTGACTTTGATACATTGTGGCTGTTCGCCCCTCTATCCGTGGGATATACCACTCTGCAGGGGTATGACGCGAGGAACCCTAAAGGAGGGTTCCCCCCATAGGTGCCACAGGAATAATTCCCTTGGCTAAAGGTAGCTTAGAAAGAAGCCCATGGAAAAGAGAGAGAGAGATGAGCTGCAGGTGGAGGAGGGGTGGATGGTGGGGCAATGAAGAAACGAATCCTGGAACAGTCCAGGAGGAGTGGCCTTTTATGGCCTGATGAGGAAGTGACATTGTTGCTCCACCCATTGAACCTCAGGCATAGCATTCTCATTCAGTTGTGCTTACGCAACTGGATGAGATGTATGCTTGTGTGACTTCGATACATTGTGGCTGTTCACCTCTCTATCCGTGGGATATACCATCCTGTAGGGGTACGACACAAGGAACCCTAGAGAAGGGTTCACCCCCATAGATGGGAATAATTCTCTTGGCTAAAGGTAGCTTAGGAAGAAGCCCAAAAAGAATACCCAAAAGGGTGTCGAGCATCAAAAAGGCGAGAAAGTAGAATAGATCGAGACCGGAAAGTAAGGAGATAGACATAGATGGGAAGGACAGGAGAAGAAATAAGATAGGACAAGGACGATGAGCGAAATGAAAGTTGAAAAGATGCAGAAGGGCAGACTTATTAAGGAGAGAGGGAACAGCCGGGGCCACCATCCGACTCCATCCAACAGCGGAACCTAACTACGGAAGCTATGAAAACATTAACCCTGTCTAATGTTATGACCATCGGAGGAGAGGAAAAACCCCCTTTGAGAAGGAAACCTCTGGGGATCCAAGGCCTGGGTCGTCTTCCCTCCAGGCTGAAGGACGTTTTGATTAGTGACGGCTCAGCTACTGCAAATAGAGGTGATATTGGGGAAGAGGAAGAGATTCCAGTTGAGATTAAGCTCTCACTCTGTCCTTGTAATGGGAACAAAACTAGATGCTCAAAAGCAAGAGAGGAGAGAGATGACTGCTGAGGCACTCAGCTGGCCTATGCGAACCTACGAAACAGACCAGGTGAACCAGAGGCGGTCAAATAGAGAATGGCATAGAGGGCGCCTCCGAACCCGCTCAGGCAGCTAAAGGGGCCCTGTTAATGAGAGGCCAATGCAGCCAGCCCTGAGCCAAGGGACAATGGGCATGGAAGGCATGTCTTCAAGTGGAGAGCAGGTCGAGTTGAGGTAGCATGGATCTGAGAAGGTTATGCTCGAGCAGTTGATGTGAAGGAATGGACCCACAGAGAGGTCAGATGTGTGAGGGAGACCCAGATGCGGTCATGAGGAGACTGATAGTGATAATTACCACGGGAATGCAGCAGCTGGATGAGGTAGCATAGACCCAATGGGAGGTATGCTCGATTAATCGATGTGAATGAGTAGACCCTGAGGTTGGACTGAGCGAAGAAGAACCAGACTGATGTCGTGAGGAAGCTAGCTGTGGTTGGTAACCATGGGAGTGCATGCCAACTGGGTCCATTGAGCCAAATTAGGAATGGATAGAATTGCATGAAGGTAGGAGCGAGAGCGGCTGGGCGAAGCCGGCAGCCGATGGGGAGGTAGGCAGCACCAGGAGGACATCTGAATAGGTTTGACTAGAATGGGGAATAGGATTGGAGGAGGAGCTGAGTAGGCAGGGCGATACGTGGGGGGGAATAATAGACGATGTGAATGAGTAGGGTATGGTGGTATAACGGGACAGCAGGATGGGGAAGCCCCCAAAAGAAAGCCTAGATCAGAGAAAGAGAGGATCAGAGGGCAGAGGGCATTGGAAGAAGGAGGGAAAACAGGGCATCAGATGAAAGAACAATGAGGTAGCCAAGATGCCTGAGTCAGAGCGTGCATAGGAAAGCAAGCACCATAGGAAGGGAAAACAAAATGACGAGCACGGTTGAGGCCAGGTAGAGAAGAAGCCACCAGAATGAGTAGCACTGCCGAATGGGAACAAGAAAATGTCAACAGACAGTGGGCCTCACACAGGTAGAGATAAGGAACAGTGACAACAACATGGGTCAATGATTGAAGAGATTGGGCATCCAGAAATAGCTTTAACAACATGAGGACATCGGGAAACCTATATGGAACAAGGTAAAATCGAGTGCTAAAAGCATAGTGCGATGTGAAATTCAGAGTAGGTGAGTGGCATGCGACTGACCACCCCAGGCTGACACGCTGGCATCAGGGAGAATGCCCAGCTCAGCAGCCCCCTGACAAGCAAGGTGCGGGAGCGGGGCGATGGGACCAAGGAGTAGGAGCCAGATCAGGGTGGGAGAGATGGGAGGGCAGGGTGCAGAGGTCGAAGTAGGTGTGCTCTGGTGAAACGATAGGAGTGGTGAGCAGTGAGCCAGAACACGACCCAAGGGAACGATGTGGCAAAGGGCGAGAACACGGAACGTGCACCATGGGAGAGAGGGTGGAAAAGTGAAGAAGCAGTGAGCTAGGCACCATGCGCACACAGGTGATGCCAGACCTGCAGCGCCAGAGAGGAGGAGGAGCGGGCAGCCCAGAGCTTGGGGGGCGGACGTGGGACAGGAGTGAGGAACAAAGGCAGAGCAAGGTATGGGGGGCAAGGAAAACGAGTCGGAGGCACCGAGGAAACATGAGCAGAAGCCCAAGGGAAGGAAGTGAAGAGGAGCGGCGCCTCTGGCCGCAACGAAGAAACAAATCCTGAAACAGTCCAGGAGGAGTGGCCTTTTAAGGCCTGATGTGAGAGTGACATTGTTGCTCCGCCCATTGTTTATTTATTTATTCTAATAGTTTCACCAGGAAAGGCACACTAAGCAACAAAATGCTCGTCTCCCGGTATGACCTGGGGGGAGGGGGTACAAGGGGGTTGGATAACAAGCAGGTTATCAACTGAGCAAATAACAGAGGCAAGTAGCAGCATATGGATACAACTGCATTAAATGACAAGCAACAACACATGGAGTACATTGGATATCGTATGGAGCATATAACAATTACTTGATATGTAGCAGCAATACAAGGGAAAATTTAGCTCACAGTAATATGCAGGTATAAGCAACAGGAGACATAGAACACATGATGGTGCAGGACAAAAGCGCATAGGTTGGGGCTATATGTCAGCATTTATAGCAGAGCTAAGGCCGCTGGTCGGGCAGTGGGGAGGGGAGCAATTGGTGCATGGCTGAGTCAGATACAGGAGCAGTTAGTGGTGAGGAAGTTAGCTAGGGCGGTAGAAAGAGAGTGGGCAGAGGAGGAATACTGAATCTGAGGTGGGAGATCATTCCATAGCTTGGGTAACCGGTATGAGAGGTTGGCTTGCTCGGCAGCAGTCTTCCGCCATGGGATTGATAGTTGGCGGTGGTCGCAGGATCTGAGATAATGAGTGGGGGGAAGGGGCAGCTGAGAGCATGGAGGAGAGGCAGGAAGGGATGGTGCCAAGCCATAGATTAGATACATATTTAGCACAGTGTGAAATGCAGCGGTTTCCGAGGGACGGTAGTGCCAGGGAACGGTAAAGGTTGCAGTGGTGGATAAGGGGTGAGACATCGAGAGCAAAGCTGCAGAAGGCATTAAAAAGTGTGTCCAGCTTAGATAGGGTGGACTTAGGGGCTGCACCATAAACAATGTCACAGTAATCAAAGGAGGGAAGTATTATCTTCTGGACCAGTTCACGTCAGACGGGGGGAGGGAGGCTACTGCGGTTCCTATAAAGTGCACCGAGCATGGGGCATAGTTTTTTTGAAATAGCATCAGTGTGGTCTGAGAAGGAAAGATGGCAGTTGAGCCATACCCCCAAGTAGCGGAATGAGGAGACATCTTCGAGTTTTTGACCATCCAGGGTGTGGAAATAGGGAAGGGATGGGAGTCTGGACAGGCGTTGTCGTGAGCCAACATCGTGACAGTTTTTTTTACATTTAGGGAGAGCTGGTGAGAGCTGAACCATTGCTGTACTTTGCTGAAGTCGGCTTGGAGGTTAGTTTTTACCACTTCAGGGTCGGAACCTGAGGAGAAGAGTACAGTGTCATCTGCAATATATGTGGATTGTGGTAGTAGGGCAGATGAGTGGTAAGTCATTTAGGAATATAGAGAATATAGAGAACAGTATGGTTCCCAGAACCGACCACTGCGGGACACCAGTAGTTAAGGGTAGGGGGGAGGAGATAGCATTTGCGACTCTAACGGACTGGGTTCTGCCAGAGAGGTAAGATCTGAACCAGTTGGTGGCAGCAACAGAGAGGCCTGATTCAGTGAGCAATATGGGGTGGGAAACAGTATTGAAGGCTTTCGCAAGATCAACAAAGACGGCTGAGGTGATCAACCCACTGTCCATACCAGTCAGGATGGAGTCGGTAAGCCTTATCAGGGAGGATGCAGTGGAGTGTCCCTTTCTGAAACCTGACTGGTAGGGTGTGAAGAAATTAGAGTCGGTGAGGAAGGAAGTAAGTTGGGTGAGCATAAGGTGCTCTTGTAGTTTTGCTAGTATTGGGAGGAGGAAAATAGGGCGGTAGTTGGAGGGGGAGGTGGGGTACCTCCTCTTGGGAGAGAGATGACAGTGGCATGCTTCCATGCTTGGGGGATGGCAGCGGCTGCAAAGGATTGGTTTAAGAGTTTGCAAGCGAGTTGCTATGGTGGTGGCAGAGAGGTAGAGGAGTTTAGGTCCGAGCCATCTGGGATTTGCCTTTTGAAGGGTTGAGAGAAAGTAGTGCATCTAGGGCATCTGCTGCAGAGATGTCATTGAAGGAAAAGGAGTGAGGCCTAGTCAGGTTCATTACGTCTGTAGAGGGTGCAATAGGTGCACGGTTTGGCAGGACAGAGAGGAGAGTGGCAGCACAAGTGGAGAAATATATGTTGAACTCAGTAGCGACTGCTGTTGGCTCAGCGAGAATGGAGTTATTAATATTTAGAATTGGAGTGGGATTGGCAGCTGGTGGGGTGAAGAGGGAGTGAATGACCTTCCAGAATTTTGAGGGGTTACTTAGGTTGGACTGTAGGGAGCTGCTGAAATACTCTGCTTTAGCTAGGCAAGTGGCTCTGGTACACTTGTTTCAGAGCATGCGGTATGTGGAGAGATGTTTTGGGAGGCGTGAGGATTTATGCGTTTTCCAGGCTTTGTCACGGGCAGTTTGACATGCAGTCAGTTCTTGGGGTGATCCATGGCAGATGGTTGCCTCATACTCTTGTACGTCACAACGGGGCATGTTTGTCCCAGACGCTGAGGAAAGTGTCTTTAAGGTGGAGAAAGGCGTCGTCAGTGGAGTCCATAATAGGGGCCGGGGCCCAGTTTGCTAATGCAAGGTCGTCTTAACACCGGGGCGAGATTGAGGGATTTGAAGAAGCATTGGACTAGAAATTTAGAGGGGTGATTTTGAGTGGTGGATTTTGCGCACTAAGAAAGTAACGTGGTGGTCACTGAGGGAATCAGGAAGAATACCGGCATTTATGACCCGTTGAGGGTGTGTGGTAAGAGCCCAATCGAGGAGTGAGTGGTTACCAGGTTTTAGGTTAAGCCGGGTGGGCTCAGTAATGATTTGAGAGAGGTTTAGAGCAGCAATGTCAGTTCTGGTTGTCATTGAACCTCAGGCATAGCCTTCCCATTAATGTCCTCACTGTGGAAACTGATTATGACATTGGGAAGTCAGATTTCCTAAGCAAGTTAAGCCTGACTTCTCTTTGCCTGCAGAATCAACAGCAGTTAATAAGGAAGAAGAAAAATATATTTATAACATGTGTGCATTAGAGGTGGTGATGTGATTGGTGGAGAAGCTGCACCTGACCATGCATTAAATTCTCTCTTTAATGCACGGTTAGGGTGGCAGATCTTGTTAGCTTCTCAGGAGTGAGGTGCTCAGTCCTCGCCGTGCAGATCCTGTCCCGAGGCACTTCAGGCAGAGTTGAGTGGCAGCCATTATCTGTCCTTGCAGGCGAGGAGGTGAATTAAGGAACAGTGTAACCATGGATGTGAATTTCTCACTGTTCGGTAATCTGAGTATGACAAATTGGTAGTAGTTGCGGTTACCCAGGGGTGAGCCACCATGGCGAAACACTGTTAAGATAGCGATTGCTGCCAGCCTGCCAGCACAGTGGTAGCACTACTGCGTGCGATGCTGTCGAACCGGGTTCAGGAATGTGCTCGGGAGACGGAGGGCCAGCCGGGGGAAGGAGTCACGAGCGTCCGAAGGACCACTCGCCTTCTCCAGGGAGGGAGGGGGGTTGTAGCTTGGCACTTGACTGGCGGAAGCCGGAGGCACAGCAAGTGTTAGAGCTAGTCCAAGGGGTTGGGGCGTGATGGATGTCGGCGGTTGCGCCTTGACATCTGGGCACACGTCACGCCCCCTAGAACAAGGGAAAAAATCAGCTTCTGGTGCACCGGGAAGACAACGCGCCTGGTGCAGATCCCACAGCTCCCACCTGCCTGTCCTGCTGGGTGCCCAACTAGAACAAGAAGGACTTTGGGGTGTTTGGGCCCCAACTCGTACTTACCTGGGGGGTATAGCCATGGCTTCATGGGGGTTCACCTAACAGATTCAGGTAGGTGGAGAGAGGGGCAGACACCCATGGACAACTCCTGATGGTGCGAGGCTCTAGAAGCAGGGGGAGAATAAATTGCTAGTAAAAAAAAAAAAAAAAAAAGATGGCGCTCGCTGAGTCCACCGACAGCGATGGGGAATGTCTGGAGGCACTCTGAACTCTGTGTGCCAGCAGTTGTGGGCAGGTGGCAGAGGTAGTGGAGTGGCAGAATGTGAGGCTAGCAGAGCCGGAGATCAGAATTGTCTTGACCGCAGGAAACAGAGGCGCATTGCAGAGCTGTGTACAGCCAACAGTCAGTATCTGTAGTGGTGATATACAGTGCAGCACGTCAGAGAGGTCAGCACTGTGAAGTGCACAGATGGTGACCAGCAGTCCAGCACAGTAAGGCCCTGTCCGTACTACACCACTAAAACCCATAACGGTTTCAAACCGTTACAGATGGTAACTGTTACAGTGTGTCCACACTGCCAGTGAACCGTCATGATAACGATTTGGAACCGTTACAGCCGGTCCACATTGTGGGTGACATGTGACCATTACAGTCGCCACCCTATCCCACAGTGCAGTTCATGCTGCACAGAGGGCAGTGCTGGGGCTAAACGCGCTCACACATCCACTCTACAGCTGGTAACATTACAGAGGCAGAACCGTTTTCATAACTGTTGTTGAAACCACCTCATAAGTGGTTTCAACAACGGTTATGAAAACACCTTCTGTAACATTACAGGTGTAAACGCAAACCGTTGCAGTAAGGATTGGACCCTCTGTAAGGTTACAGAGGGGGGGTTTCAATGTAGTGTGGACAGGGCCTTTGAGAGAGAGAGAGATCCTGGGAGTAAAAAAAAAGCTGTGGCACTGAGTTATGCAGCGGTCAGTAAAGGAGTGTCCCCTCTGCTGCCTGCTCAGTGTCACAGTGTGAGGGAGTCTTCGCCAGAGGTAACGGTGAGCAGTAGTGAGAAACAGCAGCAGCTGTGCATGCTGGACAGCATGTTTCTGTACCCTTCAGCAGTGCAAGGAGATATTCACAGGGCTAATGACAGGCAGCAGCAGCACAGCAGCATTGAGAGGAACAGCATGCAGGACTGTAATGTTGAAGGAGCACAGCAGGAGGCTGCACAGCAAGCTGTGAGACCCAAGGTGCTGCAGCCTGTGACTTCACAGACATACGATATACCCTGCTATATACAGTATGATATCCCCTCCTGTCTTTGTGGTAAAACCCCACATATCTGGTTTCACAGCAGATGGGTCATGGGCCCTTAGATTTCCTGTGTGTGTGCATAAATGCAAGCATTTTCTTCCAGCTCAGACCCAGTTTAAACAACAGAAAACAGTAAGAAACTTAACCTTGAAGTTTGATGGCAGCGCGACACAAGAACACAGCTCAGAAGACGTACAGCAGAACTGACTGAGTAGCACTTCTGCTGGCTTGTGCATTTACAAATCACCAACTACCATGATGCCTTGCATGAGTCAGGTCATGACCTTTGCAATGGAGTCAAACAGGTTTTCACACCAAGGCAGAACAGAGTGAAGTAACTTCTTTTAAATTTAAATTAGGATGCAGTTAGTGTGGTGTAAGGGATGGAGTCATTGTTCATACATACACAAGTATACAGAAAATAGGTTGACTGGACTTTCCCTTTAATTCTGACAATTATGCCTCATCCTCGGGATGAGGAGGGCATATTTTACACACATAGTCAAGGGAATACGGAGTCCAGCAGAGAAGAATATATCAGTCTGCTGGACCTCAGAGCAATCTTTCTTTGTCTCAAGTCGTTCTCAGCACTGGACAGAGACCATGTTCTCCAGGTAAGAACAGACACTTTCATAACCATGTATTATAAACAAGCCTCAAAACTGTGCAAGGAAGCACCAACAATTTGGGATCTGGCATATGCTGTCAGACTACGTACAGTATCTCTGAGTCCATGTTGCAGGGAAGGACAATGTTCTGGTAGACGCTCTCAGTTGGATGAGTCATGTTCTGTTTTTATTTTATTGTATGTAATTCCTTGTGTCATGTGTATTTTGTGTTATTTATGTCACACACCAGAGGTCTTTGAAACAAACTGTGCTATCAGTTTTCAGAAAATGAGGTGCTCCAGAGGTGGATCTTTTGCTTCATGGGAGAACAATAAGCTGGCACTGTTCTACTACAGAGCCCCATGTCTGAGGTCACTCCTAGAAGATGCTCACGGCATGTATTGTGGAAACAGGTTCCCCTCCCTTTCCCTTGATACAGAAAGGGCTTGTGAAAACACGAGTGGAACAAGGAGTCATGACTCTGCTAGCACCAGACCAGCTCAGACAGCCATGGTACTTTTACTCTAGATGTTCCAAAGGACTCGCACCTTGCCTCTTTGTCAGGACCTTCTGACAATTTTTTTTTTCCATTTATATTTTTATACCCCCCGGAGTCTGGCAGGCAGCTATGACCTTCCCTTGGACGGAATCATCCTCAGTGCCCTAGCGTCCTCGCTCGACCCCATGGTTTACCCCCACGGTGGGGCCAGGGAGGGGAGCGCTAGCTTTCTTCCACCCCAGAGCATGATCCAGAAGCTGAGGCGCCACGGGACACGATAGCACACGGAGCCTGCCAGCCCCTTTTCACGCTTTTTCCCCTGTTCCTTCTCCCCACTGACGTAGGAACACCGGTTACGTGCCTCCTGACCCGTACTGCCCTCTAGCCACCACTAGAGGGCAGTCAATGAGCAGGATGACAGAACCTACCTCCCCTGAGAGAGAGGATAGCAGTCCTCCAGACGCTCAATCCTCTCTTGCTCCTGCCGACCCCCGGCAGTCCACACTCGTTCTCAAACCCGGGTCACTGGCGTGACGTGACATGTAGCGACTAGCGCCTCAACCTCCAGCACCACACCTTCTGACAATTTTGAAAGGTCAGGTGAACCAACCAAACATAGGAGTTCCATCACTTGTAAGTATGTTTCCTGAAGGAACAGAATTTTCAGGGTTGAAACTTTCTACCTAGGTTTTAGAGGTCCTTTAGGTAGCCAGAAAGCCATCTTCAAGGAAAACATACAGTTTAAAATGGAAAAAGTTCTGAATCCAGTGTGGGGAAAAATTCCCAATCGACTAAGAATGCAGAAATTGCATTAATTCTGGACTATCTATTACATAGAAACATAGAATTTGTTGTTACATAAGGACCGCTTGGCCCGCCCAGTCTGCCAGTTTTATCCCTGCCTATACTGTCACCGCGGACTCTGATCTAGGGCTACCCCCCCCCCACTTTCCTAGATTCATTTGTGCCTGTTCCATGCAAGCTTGAAGCCCATCGCTGTTTTTGCCCCCACCATCTCCACTGGAAAACTGTTCCAGGAATCCGCCACAGTTTCAGTGAAGAAGTGCTTCCTCACATCCCTCCTAAATTCACCCCCCCCCAGCTTCATTGCCTGCCCCCTTGTTCTCATGCACCTTCTCTTCTGAAAACTACTCCCCACTGTACTTTATTTACCCCCGTGAGGCACTTATAGGTCTCTGTCAAATCCCCTCCCCCCTCTCTTCCAGGGTGTATGTATTGCGATCCCTCAGTCTCTCCTCATAGGGCTTATGATGCAGCCCTTGTACCATTTTAGTTGCCCTCCACTGGACAGCCTCCACTCTGTCTATGTCCTTGCTGAGATATGGCCTCCAAACCTGGACACAGTACTCCAGGTGGGGTCTCACCAGCGGGCAATACAGTGGCAACAGTATCACCATGGAAACCTGACATTTAAAATCCCGACACCCACCAGCCTGAGACCGACATCCTGATGTGGCACTTACCCGACAGAGTAACAACCCGATGACGGTAAGCCCAACAGTGGAGTTTGCCAGAACTTGGAGTTGGTTATAATAATTTTGAGGGGGCAAAGCCAGACCACAAACCCAGCATAAGTCCAGTGTCGGACTTTCTGTCGTCGGGATAGTGCCGTGCTGGGATGTCGGCCTCAGGCTGGTGGGTGTCGGGGATTTTAAATTTCTGGTTTTCATAGTAGATCTATGATAACACCACCTCCCTCCCTCCTTCTACTGGTAATTCCTCTCCCTGTGCGCCGCAGCATCCCACTGGCCTTGCCTGCTGCCTTGCCACCTTGAGGTCATCAGATATGGTAACCCTAAAGTCCCTTTTCTGTTTAGTGAATGTCCATGCCGCTTCCCCTGGTTTGTACACCACCTCTGGATTTCTGTGGCCAAGGTGTATGATTTTGCACTTTTTTTGTATTGAAACCAAGCTGTCATATCCTCTATCACTCTTTGAGTTTCTCAGGTCCCTGTTTATTCTCTCCACCCCCCCCTTTGCAGTATGTACCATATTGTAGATTTTGTTGCCATATGCAGCTAGACATATCTTCCCTTCCAGCTTCTCTTCAGTGTCACTTATGAAGACATTGAAGGGGCTAGTCCTGGTACTGAGTCCTGAAGTACCTCACTGGTCACTCTCCACCGCATTAGAGTGAGTGCCATTTACCACCACCCTCTGTCGCCTGCCTATCAACCAGTTCGGTACTCAGTTTACCACCTTGTCTCCCACCCCCAAACTGCTCAGTTTCCTTATAAGCCTTCTATGTGGTATGATGTCGAAGGCCTTGCTGTAGTGAATGTTTTAATTAGATTCCCTCCCAGTGAACTCTACCCACCTTTCCTAGCCTGGTCCCCCTAGCATGTCTCCTACCCATCCCTCCCTCACCTCTGTCCTCCCCATATCTATCCTTGTGACCTCTGCGAATCCCTTCCCTTAGCCTCCCTTGTGCCCCCCTCTTTAATCGTCCCTGTCCCCTTACACCCCCTCCTCGTGACTCTCAAGACCCATCCTACCTCTACCCTCATTGTGTTCAACCCTCTTTTTACCATACTTTTATTATTTAGCTTTTGTTGACCGGGTAAGTGCACTAGACAAATCCTGCCTATTTTCAGGCATGACCCGGTGGGGATACAGATGAATGCCAACTGACCTTGAACCAGATTAAGCTGTTGGTGGTATTTTTAGTGAATGAGGGAAATTTGTCCAGGACACCGGGGAAATTCCCCTACTCTTTTCGATAGTGCCATGGGATCTTTAACATCCACCTGAACTACCACCAATCCAGGCAGATGGGACCTCGGTTTAACGTCTCATCCGAAAGACGGCACCTCAGAAATGCAGCACCCCTCTCATGCTGCATTACAGTGTCAGTACTGGGATATTAACCCAAGTGCCAGATGTGGGAACTGAACCCACAGCCCTCTGATCTCCCGGCCTCAGAGGCAAGTGTGCTACCTACTGAGCCACTGACACTGCACTGATACTGGGTTTACATTGTATCCCCTATAGTACCCGATATGTATTTTTGGGTACTCACTTGTTCACATATCGTATCTCTTGTATTAACTGACAGTAATTTGTAATTATCTCTTTTAAAAGAATCTGTGGGTAAGCTGTATTGTCTTCTTTGTGGCTGATTTGTTTTTATTCATGTGTATTTGCTATGAACTATTCCGTCTGTGGTATTTTCGCCTGTAAAAATTCGATTGTGTGAACCATTTCTGACTCATTCAGGTCCACCTTGTAAATGAGCATGTCACAATGGAGTTTTTTTTGCCTGATAAAATAAAGATGATTCACTGATTGATGGAATAGTTTAAATAGGTCATGTCCACTGCCCCCGGCCTGATCTATTTCCCTAGTCACACATTCGAAGAAATCTATTAGGTTCATCTGACATGTTCCCCCACCCATGGATCCATGCTACCTCAGGACTTGTAACCCACTACATTCAAGATACTCCACTAGTCGTTCTTTTAATAGTGTTTACACTAACTTCCCCAAAATTGACATTAGACTGACTGGCCTATAGTTGCTAGCCTCCTTCCTGCTGCCGTTTTTATGAAGCGGGACTACATCTCCCCTCCTCCAGTCCTCTAGAAGCACTCCTGTATCCAGTGAGTTGTTGAATAGGGCTGTCAGATTTGTAGCCAGTATCTCCCTGAACTCCCTCAGCACCGTAGGGTGTACTCTGTCTAACCCTTTAGTCTTGTTCACTTTCATATTCACAAGTTCTCTCAGGATTCTTTCCTCTGTGAATGGATCTACGTCTGCCTACCTCCCCCCCCAGTGTTCTTGCTGTTTCTGTGTGGCCCATCCTCCTCTCCTTCCACTGTGAAGACTGAGAAGTATCGGTTCAGAATATCTGCTTTTTCCTGATCCTTCTCTGCATACTCTCCTCCTTGTCCTTTTTAAGCTCACAATCCCTCCCCTTGTCTTCTTCGTTTCGCTAATGTATCTGAAAAAGTTATTGTCCCCTTTATTTACACGTATGGCTATCATTTCTGTTTACATTTAAAGTCATTGGACCCTATTCACAAAAGATGTGGCGCATAGCCCACTCGCACCTGGCCGCGAGCCTGCATGCTATTCATATCCCTGCAACCACCCCCCCCCATGCAGCCAACACACTGGCCGAATGCGCAGCTCCATGTGGGGGTGGGCCGGGGACCAGCGCGGGGGGGGCGTGTTCGCACTCCGCGACATTCATGAAAGGCATGGGTGCCTTGTGCTGCGGAGGCGATGGCTACGCCTTTCGGAAGGCAGCAGTAAGTGGTACACACACACACCCTCTGGGATGCCGCCACTTGTCATGGCGGGGGTTTATGGACCCCTGACTGTGGCCACCCCTGTCATTGGGGCACATTGGGAGGGCTGTGGGTCCCCCCCCAGCGCTCTGGGCGCATTCGTGCCTGTCAAAATCATGGTACTCAATGGGTGCAAGAGATCCAGAGAGGGTCCTGGGACAGGCGGCCGATTGGCTGCCTGGCCGGGTCTGCAGCTCCGCACCTGCCCACCCCCACGAACCTGCATGCTGGGGGGGGGGCGCAAGGCCGCGTAAAGGAGCTGGGCGGGGACCGGTGCTCGTGAATGCAGTCCCCGCGTGGATCAACCGCGGGTGCAGAGCTGTGCAGAAGGGAATACCCCCTCCCGCTTTAGTGAATAGGGCCCACTGGGCTTAAGGCCAGCATTTAATCTGCACTTGTCAGCATTTTCTGCTTTTAGGCCCAAGGTCTCAGCAGAACCTTTGTTTGCATAACTACTGTTTAAGAGATTTTTTGAAAGGCCTCTCACATATGTATCGCCCTGCAAAGAAATCTGTACCAGCTTGGGACCTGAACCTGCTCCTCAGTCAATGACCTGCCCTTTTGAGCCTATGACCACTACTGATTTAAAACAGCTCACCTGGAAAACATTACTTTTAGCAACTATTACATTAGCAAGGAGGGTCAGCGAGTTACAAGCGCTGCATTGATCCTTCGTATTGGATTTGCCACAGGGGAAAAGGTAGTTTTAAGAACAAATGTACAGTTCCTTTCTAAGGTGGTGTCGGAAGTTATTGTACCAAAGACGGCTTTGAACCCTGAATGCCAACACCCTAAAATGTTGAATATCTGTATAAATCCAGAGTCGGTAATAGCAAATCCACGACAAGCAGTGGGATGACAGAGAACTCAACTCCTGTTCTGAATCCGTATTTATAATTTTATTGTATTAGCCACCACAAACATACATAATCAACAGTGTTTTGTGGAGATTGTCCACTTGTTCAAGGTACTGTGGTGATCTTCCTGGACTAAGTCTCCATCACTCATTCATACTAGTGGGATAGTGCCGGAGGTGCTAGGACCAAGCGGGAGCCTAAAATTTTCTGAAGGGTTGGCGCCGAGACAGGACCACGCATGTGCGGCGCCACGAGACTAGCTTGCGCCTGTGTAGGCTATCTCGGCATCAACCCTCCAACCGCCTCAGTTCCTTTTCTCCCGCCGTAGAGTGCACTTGAATGTCGACGTCGCTCGTCTGCCGGAGTCTAAGTTTTCGTCTATACGACAGCAGCTTTTAATGTTTAATTTAATATTTTAAGTAGTAATTTCTTATTTTATGAACAAGAAGAAGATTTATGAAGAAGAGGAAAAAGAAATTCTTTCCTGCCATCAATGGAGTCGTCCTTAGATGGTAGCGGTGACAGTAGGAGGACTTTGTTTGAAAGTTTTTATGCAGAGGGGCTGTGTCCGGTCTTCCGCCCTTAATTAATGGGGGGGGTCTGACTATGGACAGTCCTATGCTCAGGGGGGGAGGACAGTCCTCCAAAGCACAAATCTAGGTTCCGGGATCCGCTCCGCTCTCGATGAGAAGAAGAATCGGTGCCACTTGAGGTTGCCCGTTGGTATGTCTGCACGAGATTGTTTGCGGGAGGCGATGGACCTGAACGACTTTAGTGGGTTCCTCTGGCCCCGCCTCCAACGGCTGCATTTCTGACCAGCCCATCTCTGTCCTCGTTGGAGCTCCCGTGGGCAGTTTCACCTCTGGGCCGCTCCTATGGAGCAGGGGGTTTGACTTTCCAGTGTTCCTGGTTCTGTTCCTGATTTCGGGACCTCCGGGCCTCGGAGCCATTGGACCAGAGCTGGGTCGATTGGATCACGATGGGCGAGGTGCCCTCTTGGTGCCTTTGCCATTGTGTCAACCCCTCATGCCTATCCCCCCTCTTCCTTTTCCATGCAGGGGCCGGCACAGGCACCACCTTTTTCCTTCTCCCCTTCTCAGGATTTCCATTGGCATTTCCTTTGGCACTGTAGTTCGGCGCCGTGGCTCGGTACCTTGGTCGGGGCCATGCCTCGGAGCTGTGGCTCGGTGCCTTGGTCGGTGCCGCGCGTGCCTTAGTCAGCGCCGTAGGTCAGCACCATCGCCTGTGCAGTGTCATCAGCGGATGCTCTTGTAGCTGCCGCTGGTTATCGGCGCCCGTCTGTAGTGCCGTGGGTATCTGGGTGGCACGACACCTGTGGCGATGTCGCCGATGCACTCATGGGTGGCACTGCAAGGCACCGCGAGTGCAATGGTGGCGCCAAGAGCACCCTTGGGTGCTGCAGGTGGCGCTGTGAGCAGCCATGGGTGCCACTGGTGCCATGAGTACCATGGGTGGCACCGGGGGACACCTGTGGGTGCCACTGGTGGCACCAAAGGTGTTCATGGGTGCCACTGGTGCCCTTGGGTGCCATGGGTGCCACTGGTGCCCTCAGTTGCCATTCTTGCCTTGGGTGTCATGGGTACCATGGTGGCATGGGTGCCATAGTACCATGGATGTTGGGGGTGCCCTCGGGTGCCATGGGTGCAGGGGGTGCCTGCGGGTACTGCCGCGGCTGCCCTCGGATATTGCCCAGGTTAACATAAGCACTGCTTGGTGCCCTCCAGTGCCACGAGTGATGCTGGTGCCGCACGGGTGCTAGTGGGTGCTGTATGGCAGAATTAGTGACACATTTTTCCTTTTCGGACTTCCTCTCCACAGAACTTGTGGCAGAATGTTTATCGCAGAATGAACTCCTGTTCTGCGGATTATTTTTTCCACACATCTTAGTGAATGGCTATCTGTGTGGGATCTTGTGTCATCCAGCGGTTTTCTGCTGATGGAACTCTGCTGTACTGCTCTGCCAGCAGAATCTCATTCTGCTCAGCACTTTCTAGGCTCCCTACTTGGTACCAAGCTCCTCGACATCCTTCCTGATGGCGGAGTCTCTGGTGGCTCTGTCCTAGACCTCTCTTGGAGGTCCTTCTAGGGTAGAAGTGCATCTAGATGGGTCTTTCCCTGTCCTTCTGGTCAGTAATACAGTGGACGACTCATTTTATATACTGAAGGGCACGTCCTCGCTATCATCAGAGTTCGTGATGGAAAATCTTTTCAGTAGTTCCTCAGTAATGGGGTCCACTATAGTATTTCACACTGCGTCTGTGGACCATACACATGCGTCTAGACTTTTTCAATTGTCAAGACAGTTACACTCTGTGGAACATTCTAATTTAATGGTTGGGAGCCGCTCTGGCTCTTCCACTCCTTTGATAAGGGTATATAGCCCCCTTGTGATATTGCTCCTTCGGTGGCTTCTTCGGCACAGGTGGTTAACATCTCTCCAGCTGTGATTATTAGTCCGGTCATGATTTCAGTATGGATGCTCAGGCTCCTTCCGCACTCAGATGGAGAACATCTTCGTCATTTTGTATTAAGACAATCCTTGCGGAATAGCAGCCTGAAACCCTTGTGAGGCTCGGACTAAAAAAAAATAATAATAATTTTTATCACAGCACTAGCCGAAATTACCCGATACCCCCCTTTTTGGATCTGGTCAGGTTCCGCCTCAGCCCCTGAGATGCTCATCTCCAGAGTACGATAAAGAGTACCTGACTTCTTCTTCCCCTAGGGGAAGTCTGATCCGGCGGCGGTATGGGTCATCTCTTTCTCTAAGAGCGATTTCTCTCATTCAGAGACATTTCCTAGACCTAGGTGACTGCCCAGTCTGTTAATTCCCCTTTCTTTTTATCAGGCTTTCTTCTCTTGAGCAGAGCCTTGCAGCAGCAGAAGCGACTCTCCACCGAGTCAGAATTCAGGTTCCTACTTCCTTGCTTGCTTAACTTAACAGGCGATTTTCTACTTCTTGATGGAAGGTCAAGTAGGTCTTTTTTCTGAGGTAGCTTCTCAAATATTCACACCTTCGGTTCCTGCACACTGGTCCATGCCAGTCGCTCATGAAGCTATCTTCTTCAAGTGCGTGATGGAGTTATGATGTTTGTTTTTCAGCAAACAAACTAGAATCCTTTCCTACTCCCTTCAGGGAGGCCAGAGTGGGTAGTGCCTCACCGCATTGAGTCACTGCCTTTTTCAGTCACTCCAACAAATGGGTTAGCCCTAACTTGGTCCTGCTGTGTCCCTCCTCGACGCACATCTTCCTCTATTTGCTTTAGAAATCCAGACCCTTTTTTTTCTGTTGGAATGTTTTTTTTGTTTGTTTTTTTCCGCTGTGGACACGTCCTCCTGTACACTTTTTCCTTTCTTCCCTAAGTTCAAAGACTGCTACTACAGTTGTACACACAGGGGCAGGATGATTCCCTTGGAATATGCAGTGGGTAGGATCTGGTTCTACTAGACCACCACGAGAGGCTTCTAAGTCTTGCTTGACCTTCCATCAGGAAGGTTCCTGTGACTAAGTGGAGACCATTCTCCTTGATGGGCTAACTCCAGCAGGACCCCCTTGCTCACCAAGTAAGGGGTTTAAGTGCTCCTGGACCTGTTGTTTACAGGTCAGCCATACTTGATAGTGGGGGTTTCCATCTGCACTTTTCCGGTCTACCCTGAACCAGTAGACTTTACCTCCGGCTCTTCAGTTCCTGAGGTCCCTTTACGTTACATTAGTACATGTCTTTGACACTATTGATTTTGGTCCTAGACCAAATTGTGAGGCCAGGTTCTTGCCGCTCTCGAGTGGTTGCGGCTTCCTGGCAGACTTTCATTTTCATTTTGTGTCCATTGCAGTCGTCTGCAAAGTGGTGAGTTACAACTCGAGCGCTTATCTTGTAGGCACTATGTTCTAGTTGCTCTTTACAAGACAGCTCTTTTTATTAGCAGGACAGTCCTTGGCTGTTCTTTCTGAAGTGAACCCTATCTCCTACCACCCTACTCAGGGTTGTTGGTTTTAGCTCAGTACTCTCCCACTAGTGTGAATGAGTGATGGAGACTTAGTCCAGGAAGATATGGAAATTACATACTTACCTTAATTATTGATCTTCTTGGACAGTCTCCATCACTCATTCACACACCCACACACCCACACACCATCCCCTGGGTTCACTCATTTTCTTTCCTGATCTTCATGGTCCTATGGTTTAGACTGTGAGGACATTATTCTTTGACCTTTCTTGCAAAGGCGATCTGGGTCCTCTCAGGCCCAGAAACTCAAGATGAGTTATTCTCATTAGTTACGCTGCACCTCCTCGGTCGAAAGGTACTGATGCGGTTGGAGGGTTGACGCCGAGATAGTCTACACAGGCGCAAGCTAGTCTCACGGCGCCGAGCATGCGTGATCCTGTCTCTGTGCCGACTCTTCAGAAAATTTTAGGCTCCCGCTTGATCCTAGCGCCTCTGGCGCTATCCCACTAGTGTGAATGAGTGATGGAGACTGTCAAAGAAGATCAATAATTATGATAAGTACGTAATTTCCATTTCTGTAGGTAAAATTAACATAAAATAAGTAGTAAGTTGCAATTTGTATGAAACATTCCATTGTTATCAATCCTACCGCCATATGTCTTATTATTAATCTGCACACCCTAGATGATTATTTATAAAAATAACAACTTACTGTCTTATTTTATGTTACTTTTACCTACAGGAGGATACCATGTACCATACAAAAGTGGACAATTTCCACGAAACGGAGTCAGAATTCAACCTGAATCTGACAATTACATTGCTAATGTATTTCCCAAGGCCACATGCCAATAAAGAGGAGGAAAAACTTCATACATTAGATGCCAGAAGGGCCCTCGATTTCTACAGGTCTAGAGCAGAGGACTTTATAAATGACAACAAACAATTGTTTGTCGCATATGGTGAGATGACACAGGGACACAAGCCTCTAAACAGTCTATATCAAGGTGGACAGGATCCACAGTACATTTGCCCGGGAATATTGGAAGTCTTTTAGTGAGCAGTAAATGGGATCATGCCTTGTAAACAGTAATTAGCACTCCAAAAGCAGGGGACTTGCTAAATGTGCCATATTGAAAGGCACAGTTATTGAGATATTAACCTATTTGTGAGCGGCACTAACAGATGCCAGTGCGCCTATACAAACCAGATGACTGTGCTTGCACTGGCAAATCCAAAGAGTTGGAGAGACATTACATAGCCGTTAGTGCTATGCTGTGTAGTGCCTCCCCTAACCTGATCTTACGGCCACTGCACGCACCCCCTATTACCCAAACATCAATGTACCCCTATTTGCTGGCTTTCTTGTGCCCCCCCCCACCCCCTGCTGATTGATGTCAATATATACACCTGTGCCCTGGCTGGCTAGTGTTCCCATCAGTCACCTGACCATCAGTGTACATCCATGCCTTGGTAGTCTAGTGGCACCCCCCTGATTGCCCAGCAATATGTGTCCCTCTCAATCGCACAATCATCAATGAACCCCTATGCCCTGGTAGTCTAGTGGACCACCACCCTGATCTCAGAAATCCACATGGAGGTCAACCTCCCCCCACTCTACAATCATCCCTCTTGGCAAAGCAACCCACATCCCTTGTAGTCCTGTAGACCCCTGACCTGTGAGGCAACCCACCATCTGCCTCACACAGCCAGTGCTTAGAATGTGTGAGGCAGGTAGTGGTAGTGGTAGTGAGTGGTGGGGGAGTGCTGACTGCCATGGGGGTTACCTCATTGCATCACAGGTCGGGATGAGGGTCTGGTTACTTTGTCCAGTGGGGAGACTGGGGGGCACAAGAGGACAGTGCTGTCTGTATTGATATTGGTGGGTGGAGGTGACCACTTTGTGGATTTCTGTGATGGGGGGTTGTGGGGAATCATTAGACTACTAGGGTCGGGGGGTACACTGAGGGTCAGGTGACTGGTGATGGGTTGGAGACCACTAGGCTGCCAGGGCATGGTGGGGGGTACATTGATGGTCGGGTGATCAGGGTTTGCATGGGAGGACCAATAGACCAGCAGGGAATGGGGATACAGTGATGGACTGGTGGTGGGGAGGTGTTTCTCCTGGCCTGTAATAAGGCCATAATGAGATGCAAATGACCTCATAGTGCATTGCCAGTACTGTGGGGTTATTTGGATGGGGCGGCATGAATGTGGCAGATTGCTTCACAGGAACAGTTTCCATTTGTGGGCCCTATCTGCTCCTTTGCTCCTGCCAGTCCCATATTTCCCTGTTGGCCACCTACCTTGTGTGGCCAGTAGGGGCTTGTGGTCTGTGGGAGTAATTGTTATAGTGCTTGGCTCATATGAATGGTGTATTGGAACAGGCAATAAGTGCTTGCTGTGTGCTAGTTCCAGTGTGTCAGTGGCTTGCTCCAGGCACTAATTTGCTCCTGGAGCTTTTGGGAGTGCAAACCAGGTTTTCTTTTCCGAATATACTGGCGTCCTTCTATACCAAGATACTGAAAGTACCCCAGCATGGAAGCACACTCCACTAGGAATACAGCAGCAGTGGCAGCAAGAAGGAAAGTGCCACTGGCAGAAATTTGTAATGCTGCTACATGGGCCACAGTCCACACATTCTCATCTCATTAAAGGGATGCTAGACTTTGGATTTCTGTACTTCACAACCTATTGCCAAAGTAATCCTAACACATTCCAATATTCCAATCTAGGGTACTCCTTGGACTGTGCCCAAGTTTGCCTGGGCTGTTCTAATTCTTGCAGCTGGAAGGAAAAGTTACTGTAGTAACAGCTTTTCTTCTAAAGGATTAGAACTTCCAGGCAAACTAATGCTTCCCTGCGGGTCTGGATTACAAAGATTGAGGGTCCTGTGCAAAAAAGTTTTAGGGGCCCCCTTAGACTAATAACTGTACATGTAAACTGGGGGTCCAGTGGCCACTAAGCCCCCTGTAAAATGTAGGTGTTTTGCTGGTTTAAAACTCATTTTTCGGGCCTCTCCTGGCATGCAATAGAGTTTCTGTATCAACAGATTTATTTGCCATTTCTAAACATCACAGTAGTCCACAGAGACTGGAAGGAAAAGTATGCCTCTTTACAAATTACACAAAGATCTGCAACAGGGTCGATATACAAGGGTGTGTGGAAAGGATAAGAAGGGACTTGCCAAAGTTGGAGGAGAGTCAAAAGTATGGCAGCTTAGATTCAATTCAAAGTAATGCATCTGGGAAACAAAAACCCAGGGGAAGAGTACACAATGGGGGGGGTACCAACAACAAAGATGGAATGGGACCTGGGGGTAGTCATATCAGATGACCCAAGGGTAGGCAAGCAATGTGAGAAGTCAGTAAGGAGGGCTGGGGGATACTGGGATGCATAGGGAGAGGCATCGCCAGTAGAAAATGGGAAGTTGTTATCCCCGTGACCCCATCTGGTGTACTGTGTGCAGTTCTGGAGACCCCATCTCCACAAGGACATAGACAGGATGGAGGTGGTCCAGAGGAGGGCAACTAAAATGGTGCAGGGTTTGCACAAGAAGTTATACAAATAGAGACTAAAGTAGCTTAATATACGAACATACGAAATTTTCCAGCAGATAAAGGCCTAGAGGTCTATCAAGTCTGCTCGAATGTGCAGCTAGCACCCCTTATTCTGCTATCCTCTGCTGTATCTGCTATGAATATCCCAAACAACACTGGTCCCAACACTGAGCCCTGTGGAACACTGCTCGTCACTGCCCTTGGGTGTGAGAGCTCCCCACCCACCACCACCCTCTGTTGCCTTCCCTGCAGCCAGTTTCCCACCCATCTCACCAGCTTTGCACCCTGTGCCTACTAACTTCCTTCCCAGCCTTCCTTGTGGCACTGAGTTGAATGCCTTATGAAGTCCAGATACAGGACATCCACTGCATAGCCCCTGTCCAGTTGCCTAGTTACCCAGTCACAGAACTCGACCAGGTTGGTTTGGCAGGATCTGCCACGTATGAAGCCATGCTGTCTGCTATCCTGTAGTCCTTTGGCCTCTAGGAGGGCCACCAGCCTCTCCTTCAGGATAGTCTCCATTAGCTTACCCATGATGGATGAGGCTCACTGGTCTGTAGTTTCCCCGGTTCATCCTTGGCCACTCTTGTGGAGGGCACAACATGAGCCATCCTCCAGTCCTGAGGTACACACCCGAATGTAGTGAGGCATTAAATAGGTCTGCCAAAGGTCCTGCAAGGACCTCTGCCAGCTCCTTCAGTACCCTGGGGTGGATGTCATCTGGGCCTGGCGCCTTGTCCACCCTCAGTGCCTTCAAACCCTCTCGAACTCTGCTCTCCATGATTTCCCCATCTGTCACTACTTCTCCCCCTGCTTCTGCCATTTCTCCCACCTTGGGTATCACCCCCCTCGTCTCTTTAGTAAATACTGAGCAGAAGTACTCATTTAGTGCTTTCGCCTTATCGCACCCTGCTTCCACCCAACCCCCCTCCTTCCTAATCCTTACTATGTGGTCCTTACAGCTCCTTTCTCCCTGATGTACTTAAAGAAGTCCTTCTCCCCTTCTTGATGCCTTGTGCCAGCCTGAGTTCCATAGATGCTTTGGCTCCTTACTGCCCTTGTCACCTCCTTCGATTCTGTCAAGTACTCCTCCCTGTCCTCCCCTCCTTGTTTTCTTGTACTCTTAAAGGCAACTCTTTTCTCCTTACCTTTTCCATGACCCTCCTTGCTCAACCAGATCGGTTACCCAGCCCTAGCCTTCTTGCTCTGGGCTTTGCAGCAGGTTTTGCTTGCCTCCACTATCCCCAGCTTTATGAGCTCCCACCTCTGGTTAGTGTCCATACTAGATTGAATTCTGGCCAGGTACCCTTTACCACTTCCCCATCCTCCCAAAGTCGGCCCTCCTGAAGTCCAGCACTATTGTGCCAGATTCCACCTTCCTTGCCCATATCCAATGTGAGCCATACTGAGCGGTGGTCACTCCCTGACAGCGGTTCCTCCACTGTAAGTTCTCTCACAAAGTCCCCATTTGCCAGCACAAGGTCAAGGGTATTTCCTAACCTGGTTGGTTCACTGACCATTTGCAGCAGGAAGCTGTCCTGGAAGGCATCCAGCAGTACCTGCTCCCTTCTGTTCCTGGTTGTTGGGGTGCTCCAGTCCACTCCTGGCATGTTGAAGTCCCCCACAATCACCACACTACCCTTCTATATGTATACCCTCGAGGAAAGGAGGGAGAGGGAGAACATTATAGAAACTTTCAAGTACCTCAAGGGAATCAACAAAGTCCAAGAGGGTAGCATCTTTCAGAAAAAGAGATGTGCAAGAACAAGGGGGCACATTTTGAAGATAGAGGGGGGATGGCTCAGGGCAACGTGAGGAATTATTTTTTCACGGCGAGGGTGGTGGACACATGGAATGGCCTTCCTAAGGAGGTCGTGGGGTCAAAAACAGTGGGGGAATTCAAGAATGCATGGGACAGACATAAGGCAGTTCTGGTGGGGAGGTAGGAAGGAGTAGGCTTTTGCTTAACTAGGATCTGCAGCTTATCAAATAGGTAGGGAATTGGGCAGACTGGGTGGGCCAAGTGATCCTTATCTGCCATCAAAGTCTGTGTTTCAGTGTAGTCAACTGCATTAGCCTGTTGCAGTGCCTTTCAGTTTCCCTACGGAAGTCTCCCTCTATAAAACCCACAACATGCTTTGCAGATGCACTTGGGGTGGGGGACGGGGGTGTGGGGCGATGATACTCCCTGGAGAAAGTATTCTGTCTCTCCTGTATTTTCTGTGCACAAAACAGATAGTGGACAGTGTCTGTGATGGTGATGTGATATCAATCTGTAGTGTGGAAACGGAACTACTAAGAAAGACTGACAGACAGTTGCCCGACAGTCAAAATCCCGACAGTGGGATTTTGCTTTTTCATGCTTTGGGGCTTCTCCATACTTCAATGCGGGGCTTTGCCCCAAGACTCTTTAATTATTATAACAAACTCTGTCGCAGGCAAAATCCCATTGTCGGGATTTGTGGCATTGGGCTTGTAGCGTCAGGATTTCAAGTGTCAGGCACCCAAATTTCAGTCTTTCAGAATACTCCCGTGGAAACTCTGCATGGGAACCACAGTTCACCTCACCTGAAATGACTAAGGTATGTGTATCGGGCTGATGAGCCCTTCGCCTGAATCCAAACCACTTTAACTGTGTTTACATGGCTACAACGCTCTGACATTTGCGCTACTCCATTCCTGCTGTGATCAGTCTAGCGGGCTCTAGTGTGTCTTGACACAGTGCGCCCTTGTGCTGATGCATATTGCACTGGAGAGTACATTTGGAGGTTGGGTTGTTCCACCCCCGGCGTCAGCAGTGACGTGCTAGTGATGTTCTCGCTTCTGTCATCAGTCTGGGAGTGGAGGCTTTCCATCGGAGCAAGCGTCGCAGCAGATTTACACTGCCACAGAATAAAGTCAGTCCAGTAAACATTCCCACTCTAGCACCGGTGCGAAAAGAGCATCCGAAGCACTCCTATGGCTGTCTGGTAAGTGCCTACGCTGCCGACTTTGCAGCACGTCAGCCCGTGTGAATGGGTTGGTTTGCTGTAAAGGTGGCAGTGTAAACATGTCTTTTATAGACATGCTGACTGGTGAAGTGACCGACCACCAACAAAACAGCAGCCTCAACCATGTGTAATTGTGAAGAGTTTGAATTCAGCTCCAGTACTATTTTACAAATGTGAATACAGCCATCATAGCTAAAGTTTACGATTCTAAATATGCATTGTTTCACGCCCCGTGACAATAATGTTTTAGACAGATGAGAAAATAGCTCCATATGGTATGTTTAATATATAATTATGTGGTCTAAACATATGTTTATATAGGGAATAATATATGGGGTGGCATGTGCAACGAGATTTTACACACACCCGAGTTTTTCGTCCTCAGGGTTTGTAAAAAGCATCCCACAACGAGGGTGTGTGTAAAATCGAGTTTTACACAGGCCACCCCATATTTTATTTTTTATAATTGCTGGCGTGCACTTTTTTGCCTTAGCAATTATAGCAAATAAGCAAATAGACTGGTTTTCAGGCAGCCGCAGACCAGTCGGGATTCTGCATTCTCCATAGTCTGCCAAGTTAACAGTGCCCCACTTGTTCAGGGGAAAAAATATTTTGTTGGTGTATTTGTCTTAGTTTTCTTCATTTTCTTCATTAAACTTACTGTGAGTGGCTTCTGTGGCGTCCTTCTGGCTTGAAGAGGTCTGGAGTTCTGCTGGCAGTGGCTCATATATGCAGACAGGGAAACTCGCATGCTGGTAATGTTTCCCTTTTGGTTTTGGATCCTGTACATTCTTTTCTTTTTTTTCACTAAAAAAAAAAATTAAGTTACTGCCGACAGTGAGAGGCACTGAGGTATGCGCTTCTACGGTTACGGAAGACCAGTGACTGGCGCGTGCGTGGTCATAGGGAAATCCGTCGCGTGTTTGCCGTTATAACCAGCTCAGCTGGTTATAATGACAAATTATAACTGGCTTTCTCTATGAAAAAAAATGGAAGCCAGTAATTATATAATAATTGTTAGGGTCTGATACAAGTGAGAAACAGGAGAACCACCCCACTGTAGTGTGCTGAAACCAGTTAACAGTGCGGCAACAATAGAAGTCCAGGTCCACCACCGTCAATTCTAAATAAAGTACTAAACAAGGTACATCCCATGTTAGATCCTTACAGGAACACCGGCAGAATCACACTCATGAGATCTACTTCAGCATGATTTGCAAGTAATAAATATTTTTCTGCTTACAAGTATCTTTCCTTGTTTGGTACTTTATTTACAATTGACGGTGGTGATGCTGGTCTTCTGTTGTTGCCAGAGTCTGATAGCAACCAGAAATCAGATGCTACCTTCTCTGTATCAACCAGGTATGACAGCACACCCCATTGAAATGGAGAAAGCCACAGCTGATCACCCGTGCTGGAAGCCAGTACGGTGTCACTCTAACTGAAAACAGCTGTGACAGCATGTGTCTGTGTAATCACACTTTGAAGTCAGACCCAAACAGTTATTTAAGCAATAAGCCACAAGGGTGTGTGGGTTATCGGGGGATTTTCCACGGCTGGAGTGGTGGGTAAATCCCCGCCAGCCATGGTAAATCCCCCGATAACCCACACCCCCAAGTGGCTTATTATGATTATACCATCACAACCTGTCATGGATGAAAGTTTAAATTGTTTTATTTTATTTTTTCCTGTGGAAAAAATTATTTTATTAAAAATATCCTTCCATGGAAAAAGTAGTCCAGGTTTTCAATGCAATTCTTTATTTAAGCTTTGTGAAGTGGGTGATAATAACAGACAGTGAGGTTTTCAGTGGCAAATAATATGAAATGAGGGTTTTAAGCTGTTAAACAGTAGTAAATTGTAAAAAAAGTGTTAAATACTAGTACATTCTATTAGAAAAAAATACTGCAATGTAAGGTGCCATTCTTTTTATTAGAAAGGAGTTTTTTAAACAGCTCATATATTGTGTAGATTTTTTTATTATGCTGTGGTGCAGTGCAGTTTGTTTGTGTCTGCTTCTTTAAATTATTGTAAGGTAGGCTGCATTTCATTCTGTGGATGTAGTGGATGTAGTAATGTGAGACCTTTGACCTATTGAGGATAGGAGAAAGGACTGCTGCGTCTGAGGTGGAGAGAGTCGCGGAGTTCAAGCTGGTAGCTGCGGAGACTCGAGGTGATGTAGTCGGCTATAGGGACGACTGGAGAATCAGGGTTTCGGATGGTGGGACCGGAGCGATGTACGGCATAGCTGTATTTGGCTGAGGTACATTTTGTTGCTTATAAAATGTACTTACCGTTTTGAAGGCTTTCGAAAAATTTGATTGAGTTCATTTGCATCAATGAGGTCAAACGAGGCATACATTTTGTTCAGCGCTGCGACTGGGCAGAGTGGAGCTTCCGAGATCGTGTTTTTTTGTTTGTTTGTTTCCGGGTAAGCAGCGAAAATGGTATTGAGGGGAATTTATTGCAGGGAATTTTTCTGGCTGTTTAATTTTTTTTTTTATGAATAACACAGGTTACACAGGTAGAGGGCTAGTTAGTACACCAACGTTTAGCGAGGAAACGAAGATGGCGGCTCGGAATGATTTTAATTTTGTTATTGAGATGCGGCTGGCTAGCACCTTTTGCGGTGATTATCAGAGGATTTACAACAGAGGTAAGGTGCCAGCCAGCCGTTTTCATTGGTCGGTGTCCGAGGTCCATGGTATAATATAAAAAATAAAAACACAAGTGACTTACACACCCTCTGTGTCTTGTCTTTATGAACCACTCATGCTTTGCTTATGTGGTTTATGTGGCAAAACACAACTCGACTGTGTAAATAAAGACAGTTGTATCACACAGTCAATCATTTATTACACAAGTTTTCCATTGCATATTTCGTTTATGCAATTCATTTGTTTTTGCTTTTGTATGGGGCATTTGTTAGTCAAAAAAGTGAATAAAAATTGAATTTTCTGCCATTTTGTGCCGATTATAGAAAATCTAAAAGGAATCTAGAAATGAAACACCTCTCATTTTGTAGATATTTTTATGCTGAACAATTTTTGTGCTCAAAGTACCATACTGTCATTTTTTGTTTTTAAGTTATTTGCATTCATTTGATGAAAGAGTGCACAAAAATGGAATTTTCTGCTGTTTTTCTCTAATTCTGAAAAAACTAAAAAGTATCTATAAATGAAACACCACTCATTTTGTAGATATTTCTGTGCTGAACAACTTTCGTGCTCACAGTACCATGCTATCATTTTTCATTTTAAAGTTATTTACATTTGTTTGTGGACAAAATGAAACAATATGAATTTCTGCTGTGTTTTTGCTAATTATCAAAAAAATCTAAAAGGTCTCAATAAATAAAACACCACTCATTTTGTAGATATTTCAGTGCTGAACAACTTTCATGCTCACAGTACCATGCTGTAATTTTTTGTTTTAAAGTTATTTGCATTTGAATATGGTTAATACTGCTACTGAGGCCGAACATTCTAAATGACATAAGCACTGCATAGATAAATGGCTGATGACGTAAGCACTGTATACATAAACGAAATTTATGTAGTTAGATAGATGAATTTATCACATTCTATCTATCTCCACCCCATTGCATAAATATATATATGTATATATATATATATATATATATATATATATATATATATGCATATGTATCTACCATCTTTATAGGTGACATTGCAGAGGGTCTGGAGGGAAAGGTATGCCTCTTTGCAGATGATGCAAAGATCTGTAACAGAGTTGATACACAAAGGAGGGTAGAAAGGATGAGAAGGGACTTGGCAAAGTTGGAGGAATGGTCAGACATATGGCAACTTAGATTCAACGCAAAGAAGTGCAAAGTAATGCACCTGGGAAACAAAAACCCAGGAGAAGAGTACACAATAGCAGGGGAGGTACTAACAACAACAAAAATGGAAAGGGACCTGGGGGTAGTCATATCAGATGGTCTGAAGGTGGATAAGCAATGTGAGAAGTCAGTAAGGAGAGCCAGGGGATACTGGGATGTATAGGAAGGGGCATCACAAGTATAAAAAGGGAAGTGGTTATCCCTCTGTACAGACAGTTGGTGAGACCCCATCTGGAATACTGTGCGCAGTTTTGGAGACCTCATCTACGCAAGGACATAGGCGGGATGGAAGCTGTCCAGAGGAGGGCAACTAAAATGGTGCAGGGTCTGCATCAGAAACCATATGAAGAGAGACTGAGAGAGCTTAATATATATACCCTTGATGAAAGGAGGGACGGGGGGACACGATAGAAACGTTCAAGTACCTCAAGGGAATCAATAAAGTCCAGGAGGGTAGCATCTTTCAGAAAAAGAGATGTGTAAGAACAAGGGGGCACAATTTAAAGATAGAGGGGGGACGGTTCAGGGGTAATGTGAGGACATTTTTTTTCACGGAGAGAGTGGCGGACGCATGGAACCGCCTTCCTGGAGAGGCTGTGAGGTCTAAAACAGTGGAGGAATTCAAACATGCATGGGACAGACAGACATACGGCAATTATAGTGGGGGGTGGCAGGAAGTAGGCTGTTGGTTAACTAAAATCTGCAGCTTATCCAGTAGGTAGGGAAATGGGCAGACTGGGTGGGCCAAGTGGTCCTTACCTGCCGTCAAAGTCTATGTCTATGTTTATTAGTAGGGGATCTGGTTAAAATTGCGCAACCAAAATCGCACATTCAATATTAGCACAGTCAAAATAGTGTCGTATTAAATCGCTGTGTCACTAAATAGCGCTTACCTTTACAGCACCAGTCTACATAGCTTGTGTAGCCCAAAGTGCTTCCCCTTCCACATAGCCCTTACAAGCAGCGTGACTGGGTGCTTCCTTTTTTAAAATTTTAATTGCTGTCTGTTTCCATGACTCCACCAACGTTTTGCCACACTGCATCTTCCTCTCTGCTGTTGGCAGCTGATAATTGATAGCTGCCATCTGCACGAGCAAGAGACAGATGGCAGTTACTGCACAAACCCTGTACGGGCCCTTATTGGGAGGATTCTGCTGGACTTTGGAGCTCCTAAGATTGAGTGAGATGCTGTGAGGGTATTTATTTTATAAGCAGTCAGTTTGTGCATCAGGTGTCTTCCGTGTTAAGCTTCTTCCTCAGAATCCTCTGTAATAAACAGTGAACAAGGTACAAAAACAGGACCTAGTTCCTATATTTGTAGTTCTAAACTTGGATGCCACCCCCCCCAAAAAAACACAACTTTAAATCCAGTGAGGTGCGACTTACTGACTACAGATAGTCCTGAGGGATATGTATTTATTAAACTGTTTTTCAAGGATAGCCCTAAGAGTTAAGTGACATCCTTTGTAATTCGAATACGTTATGCCAGGGAGGATGACATGGGAGAGGTTGCAGTGTGTGCGTTTCGTAACACAGTCACAATCGATTGTACAGGAGCCAAGGAAAGTAGGTGCAATCAATTTTCTCAGTTTATATTTCCAAGCCTCCTTATTATTAGTATGTTACACTGTAGTCTTTTAATTCTAGGGCAGTCTTGGCTGACTGAAGGATAAAGGCTGTTCTGTTCTGTACGCTATTGTGCTACGTGGCTAATCTTACCACGCTATAGAGGGCTTGCAATATTTTGTGTATGTTAATTGAGCTTGCGCTATTGACGACGTGCGATTTTGACATTCGACCCAGTAGTAGACATATGGTATAAACAATGTGGGCAGGATTTTTAAAGAACTGGACGCAGCATTCCCGTCTGTATTTCAGATGTTTGCTGTGTCCTGGCAAGTGCGTTGGGATGCTTCCGGCGTATTTCCAAACAACCCGATGCATTTGCAACAGTTCCCACAGTTTATGGCAGTTTCTGCCTTAACTGTGGGGAATTTTATCCATTTTCCAGACACAGGTGCGGAATTCCATCCAGAAAGTTGGCCCAGCTTTTCCTGGTCTAGTTTCCTGGGCGAAGTTCACTACCTGTGTCCGAGAAAGGGATGTGGGTGTTTGACCTCCCAATAAGTTTTTATTCAGGATAGCTGCACGCACAGTTATATAGTATATGGTATCATATTGCGGTGCTTATCTCAGTGATACCAATACTGTTGTGGTTAGTTCTTTACATTTTTACTCAGACGCAAGAAGTTATGCAAATATTGATAAGTAAGCTCCAGTCTGGACCCGTGTCATGTGTTGGCTGCAACCACAGAGTATAATTATTATTTAACAATTGAATATAATTTTTTTTATTGCTGATCCGGTTTTGGTTTAGACTGCACCACGACTGAACACTTTTCGACTAAATTTTCAAGATGCTTTCCCAAATCTTAACCAAACTAACAGTCTGTGCTTATTTTACTCAGCACCACCAAGGCAGGCCATGTGCTCTCTCACTTCTGCTTAGTTGCTTCGCTGCTTCATTGACATCCTAACCCTGTGATTGTCGTCGTTGTCGGTCACCTGTCCCCCTGCCTGCCCTGAGTCCCAAAGCTGCTGCACACTGCAAAGCCTAAGGCAGCTAACGCTTCCTCATCATGACTCACTTCTGTTACTCTACAACACTGAATGCTGAGCTCCACCAAGCTGCTAGCGATATTGTGTCACGCCACCACAGCCCAGCAGGCCAGGTAAAGCAAGTCCGGTCTGCCCGTGCTGACTGGTGTGATGATGCTGCCTGCCAAGCCACATCCTCGCTGGGCCTGCAAGTAAACCACCTGCCACCACAGCTGAGGGTGGGGGCAGGGAGTCTGTCAGGGGACTGGGCACATACCACATATATAGGTCACAGTCAACATCATTGTGGTCTTTATTAAAAAAAAGAAATTAAGGCGGATCCTGCCAGCTGCCCAGTCCATTCTGCAGCATAAAATAAAATACAGAAAGGTGGAAAGTTGCAAGCGCATCCCAAATATGACGCATTGCCCCCCCACAAAAAAAAAGTAGCTCCCAACACAGGTCCTGCCTCCAGGTAAAAATAAAAAAATCCATGAATTGGGTGTAGCCCAGAGCCACCCAAAACAAGGAGTCGTGTCCTTCCCTCCCCCTTTTAGGTTAGGTTCTTTAGACTCCGTTATTGTTGTTTATAGCTTTCAGTGATTGCTGTTGCTCTGTCATTAAAACTCTCTTTGATCCATAATTTATACTGCTATAATTGGAATGTCTTTTTTTTTAATTAGGTTATGAGTTTCCTGGTCTCTTCAACTCAGAGACTCAAAGATCTACTATTGAAATGCTGGAAGGCACAAGACCAGTGCAGTGAAAGGGACATTTTTGAGAAAAAGATGATAAATTTTGAGGCACCATGGACCTCGCAGGGACAAGAGTTTGAATGGCTTTTCTTTCTAATCCTTTAGAAGAAAAGCTGTTACTACGGTGAGTAACTTTTCACTTTTTTACCATTCAAACAGTATCCCCAAGCTGAATTCTTTGGGCCTAAGTAGCAGTACTTCCCACTTATCTACATTGAATTCATTAGGCATTTGTCAGCTCGTACCCCACCATGTTGATTCTCCTTGCAGATGGACTTCATCTTCCTGGAATCTACCTTTCTCATTAATTTTGTATCACCTGCGAATGTAATTTCCTTACTAATTGTGACCCTTGACTCCATGTCATCAATGAAATTATTTAAACAGTACAGGATAAGTCCACAGTGCTGAACCTTGTGAAAATCCACTAGTAACTTCCTTTCAGTTTGAGGTTGTCACGTGCACCAGTAAATGTTGAGCAATGTGTTTTTTGACCAGCTCCTTATCCATTTTTCTATTGCCTCCATTCCTGAATTTCCTTAATCTTAGCAGATCCAGAAGCAAATAGTTTGATACCTTTTATTGGACCAACAGTAGATGTTACCAAAAAAAAACAATGTCTGAGCTTTCAGACCAACCAAGTCTCCGAGGAAGGACTTGGCTGGTTCAAAAGCTTAGACATTGTTTTGTTTTTGTAGCATCTGTGTTGGTCCAATAAAAGATATCAAACTATTTGCTTCTGGATCTGTTCTTACAAGGATGGCAACTAATCTATTTCTCTACTTAAGTTTAGCAGCTACTTCTCTTGAGGAACCATGTTTGAACCACGCAAAGGCAAGGGTCCTGGACTTTAGGAGGGCCAGTTTTGCAAAGATGGGGGAATGCCTCAAGGAAGCCCTGGCGGGGGAAGGGGAGGACTTGGATGGGGTGGAGGAACAGTGGGCAAAACGAAAAGTGGGGATAGTGAAGGCAACAAACCTCTGGTTAGGCAGGTAAGCAGAAAGCAAGAGGAAAAAGAGGCCGCTATGGTTTTCAGAAGAGGTGGTGGGGAAGGTAAGGGCAAAAAGTTAGCATTCAGGAGGTATAAGGAGACACAGAAGGAGGACGATAGGGTGGTGAATCAGAGGGAGACAGGGACAGCAGTCAGGAGCACAAAGGCGCAGACAGAGAAGAAAACAGCCCAGGTGGTGAAAAAGGGGGGAAAGGCTTTTTTCAGGTATATAAGCGAAAGGAGAAAGACCAAGGGAGGGATTGTAAGGCTAAAGGGGGGCGGAAAGGGCACAAGGAAAAAGCAGACATCCTGAACAAATACCTTTTGTTCAGTATTCACGGAGGAAAGAGAAGGAGAGGGACCACAGGTCAGTGCCAGGGCCATTGAAGGAATGGAGGTGGGCACTAGTCCATTTGCAGAGGAGAGAGTCCCGAAGGCACTCACAAATCTGAAAGTGGACAGGGCAATGGGGCCAGATGGGATATATCCAAGGATATTGAGGGAGCTCAGAGAGGTACTGTCTGCACCTCTGACAGTCCTGTTCAACAACTAACTGGAGACAAGAGTGGTTCCGGAGGACTAGAGGAGGGTGAATGTAGTCCCACTTCACAAAAGTGGTAGCAGGGAGAAGGCTAGCAATTACAGACCTGTCAGCCTGACTTCGGTGGTGGGGAAAGTAATGGAATCACTACTGAAGGAAAGGATAGTGGAATATCTTGAATCTAGTGGCTTGCAAGATCCGAGGCAGCATGGATTCACTGTAGAGAGGTCATGTCAAAGAAATCTGATAGATTTCTTTGAGTGGGTGACCAGAGAATTAGATCAGGGTGGAGCGGTGTATACAGCCTGCCTAGATTTCAGTAAGGCCTTTGACTCCGTCCCACATAGGAGACTTGTAAACAATCTTGGCAGCCTAGGAATGGATCCAAAGGTGGTGAACTGGGTAAAAGATTGGTTGGGGGATAGGTGACAGAGGGTGGTGGTTAACAGAGTCCACTCCGAGGAAAGGAAGGTGACCAGCGGGGTGTCACAGAGATCAGTACTTGGACTGGCCCTCTTTAATGTCTTTATTAGCAACATTGCAGAGGGGCTAGAAAAGAATGTATGCCTTTTTTGCAGATGACACTAAGATCTGAAATGGGGTAGACACTCTGGAGGGATGGGGTGGAAAGATGAACAGGGATGTAAAGAAGCTTGAAGAGTAGTCAAGAGTGTGGCAACTACATTTTAATGCGAAGAAATGCAAAGTCATGCACTTGGGGCTTAGAAACCCAGGGACGGAGTACAAAATGGGGACAGTGGCACTGGCGGCCACCAAACAGGAAAAGACCTGGGGGTAATCATATCTGATGACCTAAAGCTGGCCAAACAGTGTAACAGGGCAGTTGGGAGAGCCAGTAGGATGCTAGGGTGCATAGAGAGGGGTATCATCAGCAGAAAGAGGGGGGTGATGATACAACTGTGTAAATCACTGTTAAAAGTTGAGCTGGAGTACTCTGTCTGGTTCTGGAGACCACATCTCTGAAAGGACATAGAGCAGAGGCAGTCCAGAGGAAGGCAACTAAAATGGTGCAGGATCTGCATCAAAAGCCATATGGGGAGAGACTGAAAGACCTCAATATGCACACCCTGGAGGAAAGGAGGGAAAGGCTGAATATGATTGAGACTTTAAATACTTCACGTGTATAAATAAGATTCAAGAGGAAGCCTTTTTAAGAGAAAAGATGCTCCAGAACAAGGGTTATGCTTGGGGTGTACACTCAGGGAGATGTGAGAAAGTACTTTTTACAGAAAGAGTGGTGGATGCCTGGAGCAGCCTCCTAGTGGAGATTGTGGGGGCCAAAAACGTAATGGGATTCAAGAAGGCATGGGATAGGCATAGGGGAACGTTAGTGGTAAGAAAAGTGAGGGGAAAAGCCGGAAATCAAGACGGGTGTGTGGTATTACAGTAGGTCAGGAAAATAGGCAGATTAGGTGGGCCAAGCAGTCCTTATCTGCCATCAAACTCTGTGTTTCTGTGCTTGCATTTGTATTTATGTTTTACCAAAAAAAGTTCTATTGAGCAGTGCTCGTTCACAAGGAGGTCCTGGGTAGTACACATAACATACAATTTATAGTGCAGTTTCACAGAGTACAGAAAAATGTAAGAATTTCATTAAGTACTGGCTACTGACTGTAATTTGATACAAAGATAAGAATAGCAGAAATAGTGGTAAACAGGACTTATGGCAATTTGAATGCAGGTAAGTGCCCAAGCATCGACTAGCTCATTTTCTTTTTACCATTCTTATTTTATTTAACCAAGATAACCCAACTGAGATGGAATTATGGATGTAGGAATTCATATGCCAATTAAGCCATGGCTTATGGGGGGGGGGGCAGCATTCTGGACCCTGACCATTGATTTTGGTTACCCCCTGCTGTACTGTATGATAGCCACTCCTACTGTTATTATAATAACAGTGTCTGTATTGTTTGTTCTTATTGTGTAGCTCCTGAAAAACAATATAGGGTTGTACAAGGGGTTTAGTTGACAAATGTGGGCATGTCTACAGTGGGGGGAAGGGGGCAACAAAGAGGCACAAAAGAGTTCAGGTTCACACATTTCATGTTTTTAGCTACTCTGCTGGATCTTCTTTTCAGTGGGGTCCTTTTTTTAACAATGTGTTGTAGTGGGTGAACTCAAGAACATAGAGGTTAGGTGACTTTCTCAGGATCCCATAGTAAGGATGTGGTTGTGGTGGGTTTTGAACCTGAGTCCCTGGGTTCACAAGCCTGTGCTCTGTCCACTACACCACGCTGCCTCTGTAACTTCCATTAAGTCATCTTCCTTAAAATAGACAAGAAATGTTACTGACCTAGAGAAGGCAGGTGCTTAGGTGATGGTACTTTCCACCAACCAGAAACTATTTTTACATCTCATTTAAACCCATTATCTTTTGTTCCTTCTTATTCGTTTTTTTATTGTTTATTTTTTTGCATGTTTTGTTAAGTTTCTCATGTGATATTTGTACTGTTGTACTCAAGTCGCTCCTGAAAATAGGCCTTTGCCCTAATGAACTCACCTTGTTAACAAAAACTAAAATAAATAAATTTTGCAGTGGGTTAACATTCATTCTAGAGGTCATGTCGACCTCTCAGAGAAAGTCCTATCCTGGTACAGAGCAAGCCGCTTAAACGGGATGGCTCACTGGAATGCTAATAGTCCTTTCTAGGGACATGGATATGTTGTTCATCCACACTGTCTGGCAGGTATCCTTGCCGCTTTAAATCTTGCCGGAAGGTCTTCAAGCTGGCTCCTCCCACCCACCCGGGTGGTAAAACTCTCGGCTCCGCCCCATGACGCCAGATCTTCCTTACCGCTTGGAAGCTGAGGTTCCCTCCTTAACACTCTGCGTATAAGACTGGTTCCTATTCTTTGGTTTTCCGAATTTAAAAGTTTTTTGCATTATAGACTTCGGTCTTCTATCCCTCGTGGCTGCGATGGACAAATCGACTCCCAGTTTTCGGAGATGCCCTTGCGGGCAGAAGATGTCTCGGACGGATCCGCACTCCACGTGTGTCTACTGTTTAGGCCTTGAGCACGACCCACAGGCTTGCGACCTGTGCTCTTCCTTCTCAGCCTACGTCCTCGAAGACCGTGCTGCCCGTTTACAACTGGGGCGCCCTGAGAAACGTTTTCCTCCGGTGAAGTCAAAAGAGGCCCGGTCGGCGGTTTCCGCGGCGGCGGGCTCGGCGGATCAGCTAGAGCAGATGATCGCCTCGAAGAGGAGGCGGCCGCACGATCTTCCTCGACCGCTGCATTTATCCCGCTTCCCGAGTTCCTCTACACAGCTTCCTTTAAGGAGCTTTGTCTGTCCCTCTCCACTAGAGGAGCGGACCAACGCTGCTGGAACTTCTTCTCGGTCCAAGAAGAAAGACAAGGGTAAGTCCTCCGTCGACGCTCTTGGAGCGGAAAGGTCCTCTCCTCGAGTTATAGGCCTATCGACTTCCGTCGATCGCCCGGCTTGCCACTGGTCTCACGGTGTCCCCTGGAGTCAGTTGACCGAGACTCCGTCGACGCAGTCGGATCTTTTCGATCCGTGGACGGGTTGTCGATCGCTAAGCCGGTAACTTCTCTCACCGTTCCCCTGTGGGAGTTGAGGATCCCGGTGGCTTACCAGTGCCTCCGTTCCGGAGCCTCGGTGAACCCTCCGAGCCGAGGGGGAGCCGGTTCCACCTGTCCTCCCCGCACCGCCCTCGGAAAGGCCGAGGTTCTCGGTCTTGGTCTCGACTTCTTCATGTCCAGCCGATCCCGGCCATAGGCGGCCCCGTCTCGGCATCATGGTAAGAGCGCCGCTGCTCATCCTCCTCCTCGATGAGGGGAGGCTTCGACGAAGTTACGCCGACGACACGAGGACCTCATGGCAACAGTTCTTCTGACCGGAACAAGCCGACGCCGCTTCCTCGCCATTAAGTGGTTGTCACCGAGCGCCGAAACAACCCCTCATCTTACCCGAGGAACCTGTTCCCAGGCCGGTTGTTCGGCCAAAACCAGCTGCTCCACTGATTCTGGTGGAACCTCCGCCCACAGCCACTGTTTGGGGCTCCGACCAAGAACTCTCGGTCGGCTCAGGGTCTGCCCCATAGGCTGTCGGTCACCCTCACTCCCGATCGCCCTCGGCAGGTGGAGGGTGGCTCTGGCCCGAGGCAGCTCTTTGCGGACTCTTCTGAGTCCGACGACGATTCCTCCCTTTTCTCCAGGCGAGTGGACTTGGAGTCCTCTGGAGGTCAGTCGCTGGACGACAGCCCTTCGTCCTTCCTGGGTTTGCTTAGGCTCATCTCGGAGTCCACCGGGATGCAGCTCGAGCCCGTATCCAAGCGGGCCAAGTATCCCCTCACGGAGATATTGGACCGAGGGGATTCCCCTACGGAGGCCTTTCCTGTGGCCGAGGCCATTGTGGGCCCGGCCTTGGAGCTCTGGCAGCACCCTGCTTCCTGCCCTGCGCCTTCGGCCAGGATGGCCAGGAAGTATGCGGTCCCTACCGGTTCCCTGTCCGGTTTCTCGGAACATCCCTCAGCCGAGGGGTTAGTTACCGACAGCGTTTTCCAGCGTGCCGGAAATGCTAGGGACGTGGACAAACCTCCCGACAAGGAGTCCAAGAAATTGGACTATGCCGGGCGAAAAGTCTATGCTGCGTCCTCCCTTGGCCTTCGTCAGGCCAGCTCGGCCGTGCTTATGGCACATTTCTCCCATGCCCTGTTGGGCTCCCTGGACGAGGTAGTCCCTCATCTCCCGGCTGACCTGCAGACCACGGTTAGGCAGGTGCGGGACCAGGGCAGAGCAGTGGCCAAGCAGCAACTTCAGACTGCTCTGGATATTGGAGACTCATGCACCAGGTCAGTCGCGGCCGCAGTGGCTATGCGCCGTCAGGCATGGCTGAGGATATCCACCTTCACAGCGGATACCCAGCACAAATTGGCGGATGTCCCCTTCCTGGGGACCGACCTCTTCGGCCCTGGAGTGGAAGGCCACCTCCAGAGGATCGAAAAGACCAATGCCACTTTGGACTCGGTCTCATCCACTCAGAGGGACAAGGGCCGCAGACCGCAACCCAAGCCCCTTCGTCCGTCTGCGCCCGCGGCACGTCCGGCCTAGCAGCATCAGGGCCAGCAGGCTCAAGGCTACGCCCCAAACCCAAGCCCGCGGCTTCCTCCTCCAGGAAGCAGGGAGGTAAGGCCTGGAGGTCCCTCGGCCGGTCCTTCCTCCAAGCCTGCCCAGTGACGGGTTGAGGGGTGTCGCCCAACCCTGTCACCACTCCCAGGTGCCCCCCATGGGGGTGGCTCCGCCACTTCTTTCTGCCTGGTCCGCTAACACTACAGACCGGTGGGTGTTGGAGGTGGTGGGGAAGGACCTGCCTCTGGAGTTCGAGCAGGCCCCACCCTTCAGAGCCGCCACACCTCGGGGCCTCGGGTCTCAAGCTCGCTGTCAGCTCCGCCGAGCCGACATCGCCTCCTCCTCGAGAAGGAGGTGATAAGAGAGGTGGCAGACCCTCCTCAAACCCGGGTTCGTGTCCAGGTACTTCCTGGTTCCGAACGACGGGGCTGGCGCCCATCTCGGACTGCTACACCACCTAAACAAGTTCCTAAGGTCTCAGACTCTTCAGGATGGTCACTCTGGCTCAGATAATACCATCCTTGGAACACGGCGTGTGGTTCTGCTCTCTGGACCTACAGGACGTGTTCTTTCACGTCCCTATCCGTCCGTCACATCAGAGGTTCCTTCGCTTTCGAGCGGGAGGATCCCTTTTCGAGTTCCAAGCCATGCCCTTCGCTTATCTCCAGCTTCCAGGGTCTTCACCACTGCATGGCAGTGGTGACAGCATTTCGCGGCGCTGAGGGGTCCGGGTTTACCCTTACCTGGACGATTGGCTGATAGCAGCCCCCTCCAGACAGGAGGTGGAGCGGTCCAGAGATCTGGCCCTCCAGGTTTGCTCTCAGGTCGGCCTCCTCATCAACGAGGCCAAGTCGGAACTCGAGCCAAAGCAGGTGATTCTTTTCATCGGGGCAGAGCTCGACTCTCTTCAAGCCAGAGCATGGCTCCCGGTGGACAGGGCCGAGGTTCTTTCCTCCTTTGCCCAATCATTTCTGGTTGGGCAGTTGCGCCCTGCCCAGGACTTCCTGCGCCTCCTGGGTCTCATGGTGGCCTGTACCAGCATGGTCCATTGGGCCCGCTGGAACATGCGCCCCCTTCAGTGGGGGCTGGCCAGCCAGTGGTCCCAACGCTGTGATCCATTGGACCAGCTAGTGACGGTGACTCAGGGGATGTGGAACGCTCTCCAGTGGTGGACCGTTCCAGTTCATCTGCAGGAGGGCATCCCGTTTGTCCGCCCCGAGCCGACGGTCTCTCTATCGACCGATGCCTCTCTGATGGGTTGGGGTGCCCATCTGGGGGAACACCGAGCGCAAGGCCTCTGGTCCCCATGGGAGTCCCGATGCCACATCAATCTGTTGGAGCTCCGAGTGGTCCGCCTAGCTCTCACCGCCTTTGCTCCGTTTCTTCGGGGTCAAGTGGTCCGGTCCAGGCGGACAACACCACGACCATGTACTATCTAAACCGCCAGGGCGGGAGCCCGCTCCATGCTTCTATGCGAGAAGCTCTCCGCATCTGGTCACCCGTCTGCGCCTGGAGGCGGATCTCCTAGCTATTCATGTGGCAGGAGCCTCCAACACCCTGGCCGATGCCCTAAGCCGGATAGGGTCTGCGCCCCACGAGTGGTCCTCCTGCCGGAGGTAGTACAAGATCTATTCTCCCATTGGGGCACACCTCAGGTGGACCTGTTTGCCTCCAGGGAGAATGCGGGCTGAGGCTGTTCCATGCCTGCCCCCTCGGCAGGGATCGCTGCAGGATGCCTCTCGAGGCCGTGACCCCGGCCTTTCTACGCTTTTCCCCTGCTCCTTGATGCACAAGGTGCTTCTCAAAGCAAGGAGGGACAAGGCGCAGGTGATTCTGATAGCCCCAGACTGGCCCCGCCAGTACTGGTACCCAGATCTCCTCAGCCTCAGCTCCAGGCTCCCGAGGCAGCTTCCAGCTCGCCCGGACCTGCTCTCAGTCAATCAGGGGAAGGTATTCCATCCGGACCTTCAATCCCTGCACCTGACGGCCTGGTTCCTGAGCGGCTAGAGTTCCAGGCCTTGGGTCTTTCCGACGAGGTCCTCAACATAGTTGAGGCGTCCCGCAAGGAGTCGACCAGAAAATGCTACGCCTTCAAATGGAAAAGATTTTCCATTTGGTGCCAGGGCAAGGGCCTGGACCCTTCCTCCTGTTCCTTGGCGAGCATATTGGACTACCTTTGGTCCCTTTCTCAGCAAGGGCTTAGGCCGATTCCACTCCTTTGGTGCACCTGGTAGCCATCTCTGCCACTGGCCTGGCCGGAAGCAGTCGGTGGCAGGAGAAGGTGGTCTGGCACTTTTCAAAGGCCTTGATCACATTTCCCTCCAGTGCGGGAACCTCCACCTCCGTGGGATCTACTGCTGGTACTGGCAAAGCTCATGGGCAAGCCATTCGAACCAATGCACAGGTGTGAACTCTCTCACCTGTCGTGGAAGACCGCCTTCTTGGTGGCTATCACGTCAGCCAGAAGGATGGGAGAGCTCCAGGCGCCTGCATCGAGTCTCCTTACCTGGTCTTCCACAGGGACAAGGTTGTCCTGCGTCCCCACCGAAATTCCTTCGAAGTGGTGTCGGAGTTTCACCTTAACCAGGTGTCGACTCTGCCGGTGTTCTACCCCAATCACACCGAGGTCTAATATAGGCTCCATACTCTGGACCCTAGAAGGGCTGCCATTATAAGGAGCGCATGGCTGAAATTCGGGGAGAGGTTCGCCAGCTGTTTGTCACCTACGCTGAAGCCGCACCTGGCAGACCTGCAGCCAAGCAGATGATAGGCAGGTGGGTCACCTCCTGCATAGATCTCTGATATAAGTTGGCGGGCATGGAGCCTCCCAGAGGGATAAGAGCTCATTCTACCCACCATACTGCTGCATCAGTGGCTGCTTCCAGGGACGTCCCTATCCAGGAAATCTGCAGGGCTGCTACCTGGAAGTCAGCACACACCTTCATCACCCATTACCACATCGACCTTGAGTCACTCCGGGATGCTGGTTTTGGGGCCTCGGTTCTCCAGTCTCTATTCCCTAAGTAGGGGGTGTGCGCCTTGCCTCCCTCCTCCCGGAGAACTGCTAGGAGTCTGCCAGACAGTGTGGATGAACAACATATCCATGTCCCTAGAAATACAGGTTACTCACCTGTAACAGGAGTTCTAGGAATGGTATATGTTGTTCATTCACACGACCCACCCGACCTCCCCGGCTTCAACGCACAACCTGAGCTTCCAGCGGGCCAGATCTGGCGTCATGGGGCGGAGCCGAGAGTTTTACCACCCGGGTGGGTGGGAGGAGCCAGCTTGAAGACCTTCCGGCAAGATTTAAAGCGGCAAGGATACCTGCCAGACAGTGTGGATGAACAACATATACCATTCCTAGAACTCGTGTTACAGGTGAGTAACCTGTATTTTTGTGTTTGCTAGCGCATGCACAAGAAACACATTGCATTAGCTTCCTTCAGTAGTGGGTTGTGGAGGAGTGGCAGTGTTGTGGCATATGGCAGCAGTCCGTTTTGGGGCTGGTCTCTGCTTTTCAATAGAGGAGCATGCTGTCGATGACAGCAGTTAATGAGCCTGCCACTATGCTCAAAGAAATTGACCGCTGCAATCAGGGAGCGCCTCGTCACTGAACAATCGGCTGTGTTTGTGGGGCGGTCCCTGACTGCAGCAGCCAATTACAGCTGCATTGTCTGGTGTCCCCTTTCAATAAACATGGCGATGGCTTCTCTGCCGGCCTCTCACAGTCCCCACGAAGCCGAGGGACAGTCGCTGCCCGCCTCTCCCAGTCCCTGTTAAAGCCAACGGGGGTGCCCAGTCCCTCTGTTGGCATACCCCCTTCCCAGTTCATTTGCCGATGGGGTAGCCCAATCCCTGTCGGCATGATGTGCCCCCCCCCATTTGTTGTGTGCTGAGGGGATGCCCAATCCCCCTCGGCTTAGGCACACTCCCCCCCCAGCACACCGTATGTCCGACGGGGGTGCCCAATCCCCGTTGGCTCCAGTCCTTCCTGCCAACAAACACTCAGGTACATGCTGGTAGCCCACCCCATCGTGCTCATGAGCTTCCCTCCCCCAGCACACTGTATGGCCGATGGGGTGCTCAATCCCCGTCGGCTCCACTCTCCCCTAACAAACATCCAGGTGGCATGCTGGGAGCCCACCCTAGCATAAGCTGTATAATGGCATAAATGGGTTTTTTCTCAGCTTATATGGATATCTCGGCCATTTTTGCGACTTTTGGCACCAAATTTTCAACATGGGGCTCTTGGGACCCCTCCTCATGAATTCAGTCACTGTCATGGCATTATTCAGTCCCGAAAGGTGATTTCGCGGTTACTGCTTGGAATCACCTTTTGGGACCAATTAACCAAACGGCAATGTCACTGTTCATGAGGTGGGCTCTCAAAAAGCCTATGTTGCAAATCTGGTGAAAAAATTCCAAAACATGACTGTGTTACGAGCATGCGTTGCACGGTTTCTATACACATGCGTAAGTTTGTGAATTTGTAATATTTTCACTCCAGATTTACAACATTGGCATTTTTTCACACTTTCTTATGAACAGTACAGCTGTCATTTTTCACATCCTGGCCGAAATGTGTTTTCGCACTTCCGGCGCAGAATAGCGCGATTGCTGTGGGAAATCAGTGTTCAGGACAGATTAAGAAAATCACAGTGACACTGTTCATGAGCAGAGGTCCTAAAATGCCTATGTTGAAAATTTGGTGACAAAAGTCCATAAAACGCTTGTGTTAGAAGCGTGCATTGCATAGTTTCCATGCACCTTTTGTAACTTCACAAATTTGTAATATTTTCACTCCAGATTTTCAACATTGCCATTTTTCCACACCTCCTTATGAACAGTGCAGCTGTCATTTTTCACATCGTGGCCGAAATGTGTTTTCGCACTTTCGGTGCAGAATAGTACAGTCGCTGTGAGAAATCAGTGTTCGGGACGGATTAAGAAAATCACAGTGATACTGTTCATGAGCAGAGGTCCCAAATGAATCTGTCTCTCTTCCTTTACCCCTGCTCCTCCTCCCTTGCTATTTCCCATCTACCACATACCCAACGCAGTGCCCTCCCTATTTCTCCCTCTTCCTCCTCCTCCCTCTCTCATTCCACCCCTCACCACCCACTTCTTTCTCTTTTCCCACTAACCCACTCCTAACAAAGCTTCACTGAGCCGCCTATGACTTGTACTGTATAAAAATTAACTCGCAACACAATTCCTTGACAATGCCTTTGGCTGCTATTATTGTAACCTTATCTTTTTTTTTTGTAAGTTCCATTGTATTGATCATGTTATGTTTTGTACCTTATTTTCCTTATTGCCTTGATGTGGAACCTTTGTAAAAGAGCCCTCAGCTCAAATGTGTCATCCAAAATACAAATAAATAAATGTTGAAAATTTGGTGAAAAAAGTCCATAAAATGACTATGTTACAAGCATGCATTGTGCAGTTTCCACGCTGACTTGTAACTTTAAAAATTTGTAATATTTCCACACAACATTTTAAACATTGCCCATTTTGCACACCTCCTTATGAACAGTACAGCTGTCACTTTTTTCATCTTGCCCGAAATGTGTGTTTGCACATCTGGCGCACAATGATGCGGTCGCTGTGGGAAATCAATGTTCAGGACAGATTAAGAAAATCATATGATGGTGTTCATGAGCAGAGGTCGCTAAATGCCTATGTTGAAAATTTGGTGAAATAATTCCACTAAATGACTGTGTTACTAGCATGCATTGCGTAGTTCCATGTATGCTCGGAAGTTTGACCATTTTTAATGTTTTCACTCCAGATTTTCAACATTGCCATCTCTTCACACCTCCATATGAATGGTACAGCTATCATTCTTCACATCCTGCCCGATCAGTGTTTTTGCATATCTTACGAAGAATAGCATGGTCGCTGTGGGAAATTAAAGTTCGGGACACATTAACAAAATCACGGTGCCACTGTTCATGAGCAGAGGTCCCAAATGCTTTCATGAGGTAGGGGTCACAAAAAGGCCATGTTGAAAATGTGCAGTGCAAATACCAAAAAACGCCTGGGGCATTAGGGTTTCTAACCATAACGTCCCACCCTGTGTAGACTGACAGGCATCAGGGGTATGCCTTTGGATTGTCAGCTGTAATGCTCACGCCATTCCACCCCACACCCTGAAGCCAGTGACAGGCATTGAGGTGTGCCTTGGACTCTTCGGCCCCAGACTTCACCCCATTCTGCTATATTGCACCCATTTCAGCGTATGTCCTTATGAAATGGGGTGACTGTGAAGCCGAACACCGCAAGGCACACCTCAGCACTTGTCGGTGTCTACAGGATCGGGTGAGGTGAAATGCCGTGAGCATTATGGGCAACGACCCACAGGCACACCCCAATGCCTGTCCATCTCTGCAGGGTGGAGGTGGGATTGGCATGAGTTCAGTACTTCACTGTCATTCTTATTCTGCATCTAACTCCTGCACGTCCAATGCTAATATCAGCAAGCAAACATTCGGCTTTGACAAATTATTGTTAAGCTGCTGTCTCTTATAAGTGAAGTTCACTGATTCAATGCCGATGTTAGCTGATGCAGTGCATTACTGTGATTTGTGCATTGTCACACAATGTGTTGATTGATTTGTGCTGATCGGGAAAGGGGGAGTGTAAGTGTAATGATTAAAAACATTTTCTTTTGCTTTGCTTGTGATTATTTGTTTGTGTTTTTACTTGCATTTACCTTCATATAGCACAGTGCATATATTCGGCTCATCTTCTTCTGTAAATTCAGCCACTGATGGAAAGAAGGCAGATGTGGATGTTCATGGTGTCACTCCATCAGTTGTGGTCTCAATGGTTTTTGCAATGAGAAGAAATCCTTTATGCACTTCTGCTTTTTCTCCTTAATAGCTACGCTTTGTATATTAGTTTCAATTTCGAACAGCCTTTCCCACTCCGTGATCTGCTATCTTTGTTGGCACCATTCCATAGCAGCACTGAGACCTGTAAGTGCCTCCGCCGAGACAGATCTCACTGGCTTTTCCTGAATGACTTTGTCTGCATCCTCCATCTCTTCGCTATTAGCCACAGCACTGACAACCTCGACGTTGGTTAGCTCTCCTACAGTTGGTTCATCAATGTCCTTTTCCACAAATTCTGTGAAAATTTCAGCATCCATGAAAGCAGGGATCTGTACTTCTTCGAACCCTATCATAGTGTTGGTGTTGAGGGGTTCCGGCAGTGGTCTTACAGGCGAATCCAGCTTTCACAAAACAATTTGCTGTTGTGTCTTGCTTAACCGTCCCCCATCCTCTGTTGAGCATGTAAATTGCATCTAGGAGGTTAACCATGCGGGCAGTCTCTGCTGCCTGAGCTGTCTCTCCCTCATGGAGTGTTTGCCAACTTTTGCCTGCTGCATGTGACCTGTAGTGTCCCTTTAAGTTCTTAATCACACACATGTCCATAGGTTGAATAATGCTGGTTGTGTTGGGGGAAAGAAGAGAAGTTTGATGAACTTTAGTTTTCTTGACAGATCGTGGGGGTTGGCAGAGTAGTTGTCCATAGAAAGTAGAATTTTTCTGTGGCTTCGGGTGGAACTCGGTATACCATGCCTTTAGCCATTCCTGAAAGATTATACTTGTCATTCAGGTGTTCTCTGAGCTAGTGTAAGTATAACTTGGGTATACAGTGACGTCTTTTGCTTTTGCCACTGACAAGAAAGTTTCGCTTTTCTGAACCTGTCTGGTTCACACAGCAAGACTAGAAATGCATTAGGAACATAGAAACATGGAAACATAAACCTTGACGGCAAATAAGGACTGCTTGGCCCACCCAGTCTGCCTATTTCCCTACCTATTGGATAAGCTGCAGATCCTAGTTAGTCAACAGCCTACTTCTCCCTACCCCACCAGAGTTGCCTTATTTCAAACAACATGAAGTCTTGCTGTATTCTGACTATTGCAGTTAGCTCCAGCACTTGAACTGCCCCAGAGAGATAAGGGTTAAAATTCTATGCAAGGCATAGAACGTTGAGCTTGAGCTCGGTTGAAAACTCTGTCTGCAGCACTTTGAAACCCAACCGTCAGATTCTTTAGTCCGTCTCACTGAACAGTCGCTCCGGAGATTTTCTCCTTTGCTCGGTTCAAAAAGTCGGTTAAAGTTGTCAATTAGTCCGAAAATTAGTTCCGTTTTGTCGGTTCAGGACTCTTGTCTGCGGTACTGTAAGTACTTAGGCTAGTTCTTGTGGAAATTGTGAAAAAAGAACTGTATTTTTCGGTTGGTTTGGCTGAACTAACCCTTTAGTAGTCTTGTGTGGAAAAATTTAGTGTGTAGTTACCGGTCCATATCGGTTTTAAAAAAAAACGTGATTTAAACTTTTTTCCATCACCCGTAACACACTGAGAAACTGATAGGGGAGTCTTTCCTGGCGGTTGCTGAATAAAGGGTAAGTTTGTTAGGTTGGCCACGTCTGAGAAACCCAAGAAAAAAAACTGGGCCCACTGGGTTTCAACACTGCAGTGTGCGTGGGGAGGTCATTGCTAAGGCCGATCCCCACACCACCTGTGTTTATTGTCTGGGGTTTGACCACCTCAATTCAGACTGCCAAATTTGCAAGAATTTCCCTAGGTCTACCCTGGAAAAAAGGTTAGGTAGACTTAGGGATAAGGAGGCCAAAAAATCGCTGACTCGAAAGGCCAGCCCGGTTCGGTTCCTACCGAACCAGAAGGAGTGCCCTCTGACCAGGGCGATACTTTTTCAGGCTAGAGGAGAGCCGATCCTGAGGGATTGGTTCCTACAAAAAGAAAGTGCAAAGATAAATCGGCCGGTTCGGATCCAAATCTTCATGTGCCGACCAACGAAGAGATAGCCAGAGCGATTTGGATAGTTGAATCGCTTTGTCCGGTTCCGACTGATCCGGCACCTTCTGGCAGGGGCTCGGTTCGGTCGGTTCCCCCTGTTCAAGATTTTTCCCCTGGAGACTTTTACAAACTTGAGTTTGATGAGGAGGGGGATTTTGAAGAGGATGGTGATGATGGTGAAAGTCTGGATGTGCCTGTGGAACCGGACATCTTCCCCAGACAGACCTTCCGGTGTTTCCCCTCCTAGGCTTTCTGAGTCCCTTTCCCACTGTCTGTTTTACAAAAAGGTGGCTGAAACCCTCCAGCTTCCCATGAAGAAGGCTGTGGAGGTTCAAGAGGAGCCTGATTTCGTTGAGATGATGGACATCCCAGAGTCTACGAGACTGTCTGTTCCCCTCCATAGGTCCTTTGGGAAACAGACACAAAAACTTCTAAGGTCTCCTAACTCTGTACCTCCTGTTGACAGAAGAATGGACAAGAGGTACACCTTGTCAGGCTCGGATATGGAGTTTTTCTGTCAGCACTGCAGCCATATTGGGGTAGTGCAGGCTGCAGCCTGTGACAAGGCAAACATTCCCTTGGCTTCACACCCCCAGACAAAGACTCCAGGAAGATAGATGCCATGGCAAAGAAACAGTACATGGCATCATCTTTGGGACTCAGGCAGGCTTACTATATGACCTATACAGCCAGGTACCAGAAGTCCAGGTGGGACACTGTACTGGCACTGGCTAAATAGGCTTCCCCCCAACCAGCCAAGGAGTTGGAGGAGGTGGCCGCTGGTGGTATTGAGGCATCAAAGGTGCAATTTCATGCTGCTGTGGACTCCAATGATGTGTCATCAGGAGTCATGGTTACATCTGTGGCTCTTCGGAGAATGGCTTGGCTCAGATGTACTAGCCTTTCACAGGTCACCCAGGCTAAGGCCATAGATTTCCCTGTAGTGGGTAATTCTCTGTTTGGGGAGCAGACAGAGAATTACGTGAAGAAAATGTATGAGTACAGGACCACTTATAGGAATGCCCAGGCCAAGGAGAGGCAGGCAACTCCTCAAAGGCAGCAATCTAGGGGCAGAGGCAGGCCTTTCTACCAAGTGCAGGCCTCTTCTCCCTTTTATCAGAGGGTTGTTCTTTAGAGGGAGAGGCAGAAGGGGGATGAGCAGGGCTGCATCCACCCCTCAGCCTAAGGCTCCTGCCAAGCATACACCCTGATGTGTCAGCTCGGGTTGACTCCCCCATTCTGGTAGGACGCAGGCTGGCTTATTTTGTCCAGGACTGGATGTCTGTTACCTCAGACAAGTGGGTCCTGGAGGTAGTAAGCCAGGGACTGGTTCTCAGTTTCAAAACTTTTCTGAAAATGAGACCCAGATCCTTTCCACCTGCAAATACATCAGAAACCCTTGCTCTAGAGGCAGAAGTTTCGTCTCTACTGGCCTTAAGAGCTATAGAGAGAGAGTTCCTACCCCATACAGGGGCAAATATCTACTCCAGGTACTTCCTTACCCCAAAAAAGATGGGAGTGGCGACCAATCCTAGACTTGAGATACCTGAACAAGCATCTTTTAAAGCTAAAGTTCAAAATGGTGGCTCTGGGAACAATTCTTCCCTCTCTAAGGCCAGGAGACTGGCTAGCCTCCCTGGACCTCAAGGATGCCTATTTTCACATTCCCATCAGGTGCTCCCACAGAAAGTACCTCAGGTTCGAATTGCCCTCAGGCCGTTACCAGTTCAGAGTAATGCCCTTTGGCCTAACTTCAGCCTCAAGGATGTTCACAAAGTGCCTAGCAGTAGTGGTGGCCTTCTTAAGAAGAAAGAGGGTTTCAGTCTTTCCATATCTGGACGATTGGCTCCTTGTGGGCCAGTCTCCAGACCAAGTCAAGTCAGATCTGCAGGTGACCTAACAAGTTCTCACTTCTCTGGGGTTCCTTCTCAATCTTTCCAAGTCAGTTCTTGAGCCTGTACAGCTTCTCACTTTCATAGGAGCAGAGCTGGACACGGTCAAGGCAAGAGCTTTCCTTCCTCTGGAAAGGGCAACAGCCATCTCACAGCTGGCCTCTTCCTTCCTCCCTCTGGTCTCTCGACCAGCAAGGCATTTTCTTCAGCTTTTGGGCCACATGGCAGCTTCCAAAGCAGTGGTGCAAGGGGCCAGGTTTTAGATGAGGGACATTCAGTTCCATCTGATGGCTTTTTGGTCCCAAAGGAAAGATCCTCTTACCAAACTAGTCCCAGTTACTCAGACCCTTATCCAGGCCCTTCAATGGTGGCAGAATCTGGACAGTCTGAGGCAGGGAGTTCCATTCGTCACTCAGATTTACTCTGTGGTCCTTACTACAGACGCTTCCCTATTGGGGTGGGGAGCCCATCTGGGGGCTCTAACAGCCCAGGGACTGTGGTCCCCTCAGGAATCCCTTCTTCATATCAACCTCCTGGAGCTCAGGGCAAGTGTTTCTGGCCCTGCAAAGCTTTTCTCAGTCAGTACAGAACAAGGTGGTTCAGGTCAGGACAGACAACACCACCACCATGTGGTATGTCAACAAGCAGGGGAGGCACTCTGTCTACGGCCTTGTGCACAGAAGCTATGAAAATATGTTCCTTGGCTTATTCCCTACAGACCTCTCTGGTAGAAATCCACCTTCCAGGAAAGGACAACGTGCTCGCAGATGCATTGAGCAGGATTTCCCAGGGCCATCACGAATGGCCCCTGGACCCTCTGGTGTTGAAAGTGATTTTTTCAAGGCGAGGCACTCCAGAGATAGATCTCTTTGCAGCCCCAGACAATCACCAACCTTCTTCTGTTTTGTTGCAGTCCCCAGTCTTGGGCTCAGTGCCTCTGGATGCTCTGATTTTGAACTGGGAAGGGAAATTTCTATATGCCTTCCCTCCCTTTCCTCTACTGTTCAAAGTTCTAGCCAAGGTAAGGTCACAACCTTGCAAAGTGATTCTGATTGCTCCAGACTGGGCCAGGCAGCCTTGGTACCCCTGTTGCTGTCTCTATCAATCCATCTTCCCCCTGTCTCTTCCCAGGAATTACAACCTGTTAACCTCCTCTCAGGGAAGGATTTGATACCCCAGTCTTTGGTCTCTCAGTCTCAAGGCGTGGCTCTTGAAGAGTTAGAGTATGCAGATTTGCCTCTGTCCCAAGGGGTTCTGGACATTCTCAAAACTTCTCGAAAGCCTGCCACCAGAAAAACTTACAACTCCAAAAGATTCAGCATTTGGTGTTCCAAGAAGCATACATCTCCAGACACTGCTGAATTGTCTACAGTTCTGGATTATATGGTTCACCTTAACGGCCTAGGCCTCAGACCAGCTACTCTCAAAGTACATTTGTCAGCTGTTTCTGCTTTCTTGTCAGTGGGGAAGACATCCTCTCTTTCATCTCACCCTGTATTCTGTACATTTTTCAAAGGATTGCTTCATATCACTCCCACCCTTTAGGGATCATGTTCCTACCTGGGATTTGAATGTTTGCACTGCTCAGCTTATGCAACCTCCTTTTGAGCCCATGTCCTCAGCAGAGCTCAAGTACTTGACTTGGAAAAATGTGTTTTTGGTTGCCGTTACCTCTGCTAGACGTATCAGTGAATTACAAGTCCTGTCAGTTGAGCTTGACTTCATTTCATTCCATAGAGATAAGGTGGTCCTTTGAACCAATAGAAGGGTTCTTACCCAAAGTGATTTCTGATTTCCATTTAAATCAGTCTATGTCTGTTCCTGTGTTTTTCACTGATCATACTTCCTCAGGAGAACGGAGGTTGCACAGTTTAAATGTTAAAAGAGCCCTTAGTTACTACGTAGAACGTACAAAGGGTCACAGGTTTGACTCCCTCCAGATGTTCCTCACTTATGGGGAAGCAGGTAAGGGCAACCCTGCCACCAAGAGAACTATTGCCAGGTGGATTGTGTCCTGTATCCAATTCTGCTATGAGAAACTGGGAAAAATTCCACCCTCAGGCCTGAGGGCTCATTCCACTAGAGTTAACTCAGTAACACAGTAGTGTGGTGGGTAGGTAACTGGCTGGGTGGCAGGACACAGAGGGTGGTGGTAAATGGCTGTCACTCCACAGAGGGAAGAGTGACCAGTGGGGTACCACAGGGATCAGTGCTGGGACCGATCCTATTCAACATCTTCATCAGTGACATGGCGCAGGACCTAGAAGGCAGAATTTCACTGTTCGCTGATGACACAAAGCTCTGTACCAGAGTAGACACACCAGAGGGTGTAGACAGAATGAGAAGCGACCTGCAGAAACTTGAAGAATGGTCAGGGGTTTGGCAGTTGAAATTCAATGCAAAGAAGTGCAAGATAATGCATATGGGGCACAAAAACCCTGGCACAATATATCAGTTGGGGGGTGAGGATATAGCATGCACCAAGCAGGAAAGGGATCTTGGGGTTATCATCTCTGATGACCTCAAGGTAGGGAAAAGTGTGACAAGGCAGCAGGTAAAGCAAATAGGATGCTGGGATGTATAGGCAGGGGCATCACCAGCAGGAAAAGGGAGGTCATAATTCCGCTATACAAGACACTAGTGAGGCCCCACCTGGAGTACAGTGTACAGTTCTGGAGACCATACCTACGTAAGGACATAGACAGGGTAGAGAAGGTTCAGAGGAGGGCAACAAAGATGGTGCATGGATTGCATCACAAGTCCTATGAAGACAGGTTGAAGGAACTGAACATGTACTCCCTGGAGGAGAGGGAGAGAGGGGATATGATAGAGACATACAAGTATCTTACAGGGAGGAACAGGGTGCAGGAAAACACTATTTTTAGCGAAAAGATATTCCAGGACTAGAGGGCATGGGATGAAGTTGGAGGAGGACGATTCAGAGGAAACATGAGAAAGAATTTCTTCACAGAACGGTGGTGGACAAGTGGAACACCTGCCAGAGGAAGTGGTGGGGCTGAAACAATCATGGAATTTAAGAATGCATGGGATAGACATAAAGGAATTCTGGAGGTCAGGGGTAAGGTGCAACAGACTTCTAGGAAAACAAACTGAACTTACAAGCTCAAATGGGCAGACTGGGTGGGCCATAGGCCCTTATCTGCCGACACTATCTATGTATCTATGTATGTCTGTAGGTACAGCTGCATCTCTGGCTGCGGCCAGGGATATTCCTTTGTTAGAAATTTTTCAAGCAGCCACCTGGAAGACAGTTCATACCTTCACCAAGCATTACTCTCTGGATATCCAGGCTAGGAGTGATGCTAGGTTTGGCACAGCAGTACTTCAGAGCCTATTCCCAAAGTAGGTTCTGTCCCTCCTCCTTGGAGGTACTGCTTGGTAGTCTGCAATAGTCAGAATACAGCAAGACTTCATGTTATTTGAATAAATAATTACTCACCTTAGTAATTATGTTTCTTCTAATGGAGTCTTGCTGTATTCTGACCTCCCTCCCTGCCTCCCCTCTCAGAACCTGTTTTTGGGAAGTGGGTGGGCAGATGCAGTGTTGCACCCCAGGGGTGTCTTCAGGCCACTTTCTGTTGTTTGGGTGCTTTGTGTTTGATTAGTTAAGAATTTTATGCTTTATTACCTGGTTTTTGGTTTTTGGATTTCCTGACTTGAGTCTTTAGGAATCAAAAACCTTTGTTGGCAGTTGGCTAGTTGAATTTTACAATTTCCACATTCTTAAAGTCAGTGAGTTTTAGCTCATAAGAATCTGACGGTTGGGTTTCAAAGTGCTGCAGACAGAGTTTTCAACCGAGCTTGAGCTCAATGTTCTATGCCTTGTATAGAATTTTAACCCTTCTCTCTCCGGGGCAGTTCAAGTGCTGGAGCTAACTGCAATAGTCAGAATACAGCAAGACTCTATTAGAAGAAACATAATTACTAAGGTGAGTAATTTTTTTGTCTGTTCCATGCATTCTTGAAATCCCCCACTGTTTTTGACCCCACATCCTCCTCAGGAGGGCTGTTCCATGTGTCCACCACTCTCTCCTTGAAAAAATACTTCCTCACGTTGCCCTTAAGCCGTCCCACCTTCTATCTTCAAATTGTGCCCCCTAGTTCTTGTGTATTGCTTTTTCTGAAAGATGCTACCCTCCTGGACTTTGTTGATTCTCTTGAGGTACTTGAAAGTTTCCATCATGCCCCCCCCTTCTTTCCTCAAGGGTATACATATTAAGCTTCTTTAGTCTCTCTTCATATGGCTTCTGATGCAGACCTTTACCATTTTAATTGCCCTCCTCTGGACTGCCTCTATCCTGTCTATGTCCTTGCAGAGATGGGGTGTCTTGAACTTCATGCAGTACTCCAGATGGGGTCTCACTAAATGTCTGTACAGAGGGATGACACTTCCTGTTTTCTACTCGTGATGCCTCTTCCTATACATCCCAGTATCCCCTGCCCTCCTTACTGCCTTCTCACATTGCTTGTTTACCTTTAGGTCATCTGATATGACTACCCCCAGGTCCCTTTCCATTTTTGTTGTTGTTAGTACCCTCCCCTCCATTGTGCACTCTTCTCCTGGGTTTTTGTTTCCCAGGTGCATTACTTTGCACTTTTTTCATTGAATCTAAGCTGCCATACTTTTGACCATTCCTCCAACCTTGCCAAATCCCTTCTCATCCTTTCCACCCTCCCCTTATGTATCAACCCTGTTGCAGATCTTTGTGTCTTCTGCAAAGTGGCATCCGTTTCATTCCAGTCCCTCTGTAATGTCACTTGTAAAGACATTAAAAAGGACCAGACCCAGTACTGAACCCTGTGGTACCCCACTAGCAACCTCCCTTTCTTCGGAGTGGACTCTTGTTTCCTATTACCCTCTGTGTCGTGTTGCCCAGCCAATTTTTTACCCAGGCTACCACCCTGGGACCCACTCCCAGGCTGGCTAATTTGTTTATTAATTTTTTGTGTGGGACTGTGGCAAATGCCTTGCTAAAGTCTAGGTAGGCCAAGTCCACAGCCCCTCTCTCAGGGCCGGCGTCAGGGGGGGTGCAAGGGGTGCAACTGCACCAGGGCCCAGAGTGTCAGCAGGCCCATGGCCCCTTAAGTCAAAATAATATATTTTTATTTTATTTTTCACTTTTAAACTGCTGGCATGGAGCCCCAGTCGGCAAACGTAACGCACACTGCCTGCCCTACAATCTGGATTCTTTTGGCGCATTGCAGAGCTTCGCTTTCTTGTTTTTCCCTTTTATTTACTCTCTCTCCCTCCAATCCCTGCAGGACTGTCGCGAGCGACCGGCGCTTGGCACCGCTACACGGTTCTCTCTCCACACAGAGGAAGCAGGGCAAGGCAGCCGGACGGTCTGGAGCCGCAAGCAAGGTGGTTTTACAACGGTCGTGAACATGCAATCGCAGGCTGCCAACAAGCCTGCAGCCCTCGATAACTGCTGCTGAGTTTCCCAGTGCCCTGTTTTCTGGAATTGCACAAAAGTTACGCTTTGGTGTTTGGACCGGGCGACCGGCTGTAATCCGATTCTAGGCTGAGCAGCTGGCGGTGCACAGGAGGGACTGTCGGGCGCCGTGATTTCGTACCCGAAGACTGGAACTTGGGGAAGCTGCTTGGCTTTCCCGACCTGTGGAGTCGCCTTTTTTGGGGGGAGTTATAAGACTGGAACTTCAACTTGGGGAAGCTGCTTGGCTTTCCTGACCTGTGGAGTCGCCTTTTTTGGGGGGAGTTATCCCTTCGGAATGTGGATTCTGGTCAGTGCCTGCAGGACACCAGTTTAAGGGCCCCTCTCTAGCGTGCTGCACCGACTGTGGACAGTACCGGGGGTACCCGGGGCAGGTGGACCTGCCCTGCAGCAGCCAGGAGCAGACTTCACAGGAGAGGCTGAGAGCGGTTGTGTTTCTGTGTGGGTAGCAGCATGTCTCTAACAAAAGGTAAGGTGTGCGTTTTGCTTTAATACGTCGCCAGCAATCACTCCCCAGCAGCTTTTATAACATATTTCTTCAAGACTGATTTAATCATTAAGCATGTGTTTCCTAGGACATGACATGCCGTTCTCTTTGCAGCGTGTTTTAGAATTAGGTTAGTTTCATTTTTAAACTGGCCAATCTTTCCTCCTAGTATTTCAACCTTTTGCATTATTTATTTTATTTTTATTCCACTTTGTCGCACCTTCCCTCCTTTTTTTATTACCCTCTAGAGATTTTCTTTTGTTAGCGAATCTGGCTCCTAGTTTTTTTTTTGTTCTTTGAAATGCATCCCATCTATTCAGACCCCCCCACCACACACACACACACACACACACGCACACGGCAAGATAACAAGTTGTCCCTTCACAGCAAGGAATTTAGATATACTAAAAAAAGGCTATTATTGTACGTCTTTCCCCTGTGGAAAAGCAATTCCAAGAATTTCCTTGAATCACACTAATGAGGCACATAGAGTTTCTGGCAGAGAGGTCTTGTCCATGGAAGTTCAAATCTGATAGTCTTGAGTTTATTAGGAAAACTTTTTTTCTTTGCATTCAGTTTTGTTTGTATGTTTAGTGGATAATAATGTCTAATTGAGAATTGCCAGAAGATGAGCTCATACAGTTCCATCTCCTAGCAACACAAGTAACATCATTATTCTGTACTAAAACGCGAGTCTGCTGACTGAAGTATTGTATGAATATGAAGCTCTATTTGTTGCTTCATTGTGGTCACTCGGATGCAAGGCTACGCAAGCTTTTAGCAGTACACTTTAGTCCTGATGGCTTGACCCACTTCCTACCTGGGTGTTAGCCTGCATTTCAGATTTTTGTCTTATGCAGTCGGAGGCCTCCCTCTCTTGAACAGACTGTAGTTGACTGTCCTAATGTATTTTTTGTACTGTGAACTTACTAGACTGTAGGCAGGGGAAAATGGGCAGACTAGGTGGGCCGAGTGGTCCTTGTATGTTGGTAAATTTTCTGTTTCTTTCACCTTGTTAGAAGCAGAAAACTACAGACCTGTTAGTTTAACCTCAGTGGTAGGGAAATGATGGAATCACTTCGAAGGAAAGAATTGTTGAGTATCTAGAGGCCAGAGGGCACAGGACCCAAGGCAGCATGGATTCACAGCGGAAGGTCATGCCAGACAAATCTGATAGATTTCGACTGGGTAACCAAAGTAGTTGATCAGGGAGGGCTGTGGACATGGCCTACCTAGACTTTAGCAAGGTATTTGACACAGTCCCACACAAAGATTAATATACAAGTTAGCCAGCCTGGGAGTGGGTCCCAAGATGACAGCCTGGTAAAGAATTGGCTGGAGAATAGGACACAGAGAGTAATAGTAAATGGAGTCCACTCTGAAAAAGGGGTGTTTAGTAGTGGACCGCGGGGTTCAGTATTAGGACTGGTCCTCTGCAATGTCTTTATAAGTGACATTGCAGAGGGACTGGAAGGAAAAGTATGTCTCTTTGCAGATGACACAAAGATCTGCAACAGAGCTGATGCACAGGGTGGAGTGGAAAGGATGAGAAGGGACTTGGCAAGGTTAGAGGAATGGTCAAATGTATGGCAACTTAGACTCAATGCTAAGAAGTGCAAGGTAATGCACCTGGGAAACAAAAACCCAGGGGAAGAGTACACAATGGGGGGGCGAGATACTAACAACAACAAAAATTGAAAGGGACCTGGGGGTAGTCATATCAGATGACCTAAAGGTGGGAAAGCAATGTGAGGGCAGCAAGGCAGCTCTCCAATTTGCTGGGGCGCCAGCTCAAAGGCTGCTGGCAACATTCTAAAATTAATATTACAGTATTCCATTGGTGTAGGCGGGCTACAGCAGCACTTGTGCAGTCAGGGAGCATCTTGCAAGAAATCCTCTCACTGGCAAGCTGAACGAGTGGTGGTGGAGCGGAGCGGACAGCAGAACTGAATTGCAACTTAATTCATTGAACTTGAAAGTTCTAACTTGTAAACAAGTCACACAGTTTAAAAAATACACACATACAAAATTTGGTGATGAAACTAGAAACCTAGAAAGCACAGAAAAAAGGAAAATATTTAAAAGCTAGGCTAGGCAGCAAGTGAGGCTGAGGAAGGAATGGGAGAGGACTCAGAGCTGCCTAGGCCCCAGCAGATGGCACAGGTGGGGGAAAAAGTCAAAATCCCAGTTGGGCTTGTGCTGAGGGGCTGGCCTGAATCATCTTGCCTCCTTGTGTGACAGATATCTCATCTGTGTGCAGGAGGACTGCAGGGGTGGTGATGTGGTGGTCTGTGTGGTCAGAAGAGAGCTGGCCTGGCTACTGGAGGGAGCAACTGATTTTTTTTGTTAAATTGATTGTGGGTCTGTCTGGACTCACTGGTTACTACTGTGTCTCGGAAGAAAAAATCAGAAGAACTTTAGACAGGCAGGGGGAAATAAAAAATGTATGTCAGCAGCAACATTTTTTGGTGATGTGGATTGTGGGAGAACAGAGGTGGGGGGCCCGTTGACAGGAGGGGCCCACTACAAAGTCTTTCACCAGGGCCCAGTACATCTTAGAACCGGCCCTGCCCTCTCTGGTCTACTACTTTGGTCATCTAGTCAAAGAAATCTATTAGATTCGTCTGACATGACCTTCCCGCTGTGAATCCATGCTGCCTTGGGTCCTGTGCCCCGCTGGACTCTAGGTATTCAACAATTCTTTCTTTCAGAAGTGATTCTATCAGTTTCCCTACCACTGAGGTCAAACTAACAGGTCTGTAGTTTCCTGCCTCTACTTTGCTTCAACTTGTGTGAAGGGGAATCACATCTGCCCTCCTCCAGTCCTTATGGTACCACACCATCCTCCCATGATTTATTAAAAAGGGTAGTCAGTTGTGTTACTAGTTCTCCCCTTTAGTTCTTTTAGAATTCTGGGGTGAATCTCATCAGTGCCAATTGCTTTGTACACCTTGAGTTTCAGGAGTTCTTTCAGAACCCTTTCTTCTGTGAATGGACTGGTATCGAGCCCCCTAGCCAGAGTGCTTCTATTGATTGGATTAGGTACCTCCCCTTCTTCTTCTTTTGTGAATACTGAGTAGAAGTATTCGTTCAGTATCCCTGCTTTTTCACTGTCACCCTCTGCCCACCTGCCCTCCCCTTTATTAAGCCTCACTATCCCTCCCTTGGTCTTTCTTCGCTCCCTAATGTACCTATAAAAGGTTTTATCCCTCTTGTTAACCAAGTTTGCTATCTTTTCCTCATTCTGGGACTTTGCTATTCTGACTGCCTTCCCCACTTCCTTCTGCTTTAACTGGTACAGTTCTCTGTCCTGCTCCTTCTGTATTTCCGTACACTTCCTGAATGCTATCCTTTTCTCCCTAACTTTGCTTACCACCTCTTTTGAGAACCATAGTGTTTTTTTCCTTCGTTTTGATTTGTTTATTTGCTTCACACAAAGACTTGGTGCCTCTGTGATGGCAGTTTTGATGTTTCCCCATTGTTCCTCCAACCCTCCATCTTGCCCGTTTGCTAGTGTGTTTCTGAGACACTCTCCCATTTTGACAAAGTCAGCCCTCCTGAAGTCCAGTACCCTCACTTGTGTATGGCTTGACTCTATGGCTGTGTTTCTCGTGAACCACGCTGTTTATTGCTCAGTTGTTCCCAGATGGCTACCCACTTGTAAATTTGAGATCCTCTCTCCATCCCTGTTTGAGAGTACCAGGTCTAAGATTGCTCCCTTCCTAGTGGGTTCCAACACTAGCTGTCTCAGGCTTGCCCCCTGTAGCGCATTGAGAATGACTCTGCTCTTGGATGTGGCTGCAGCAAAGGTGCTCCAGTTAATATCTGGCATATTCAGGTCCCCCATCAACAATATCTCCCCTTTTTCTGCCATCCCAAGGATACCTTCTATCGTTTCCTTGTTAGTTTCCTCCCCCTGAGACAGGGGTCTTTACAAGACCTGTGCGGATTGTGGTGCCATTTCCTGTCTCCAGGGTGACCCACAGTGCCTCCTCTCCTCCCTATGTACCCTTTAATTCTGTTGCTTTGATCCCTTCCCTTACTACTAGCTACCCCTCCTCCTCTTCTACCCTCCCTGTCTCTCCTGTAGACTGTGTAACCTGGTATGTTGACATTCCAGTCATGGTTCTCTGTGTACCATGTTTCTGTGACTGCCACAATATCCAGGCATCCCTCTTCCATCAAGGCCACTAGTTCAGGGAGCTCGTTACTCAGACTACGGGCGCTGGTACTCATTGCCTTCCATTTTTTGATGGCCTTACCTGTTTGAGCCTCATCCCTGTCCTTACTACCTTTGCCTATTTCTCCATTTACCCCTGCCCTTCTCCCTGTCGACTTCTCTAGCTTGGTGTTTACCTTAGTAACTACTCTTGTTTTTTTGGGGGCTGGGATTTCCTGCCCGCTTCAGTGCCCCTTGGCTAGTTTAAATGCTTGCCAATGAAGTATTTAAACTTATCACCTAGAATCCTGGTTCCCCTCCTGGATAGATGCAGACCAGTGCCAGTATAGCCCTGTATCCCTCCAGGTGGATCCCCAGTCACCAATGAAGCCAAAACCCTGAGGGCTGCACCAGTTTTTCAACCACTGATTGAATCCCATGGTGCGGAGCACCCTAGCCTCACCCATTCCATAGACAGACAGCACCTCCGAGAAAGTTACTTGTCTGACGCCCCTCCACAAACTCCTCCTGCACAACTCTGATCCCATTCCCAGCCAGGTCATTTGTCCCTAGGTGAACAATGATGTCCAGCTCCCTCCCCTGTGCAGTTGCACCCATGATCCTGTGGATTCACTCCCTGTCCCTCCACACCATGGTGCCAGGCAGGCACCTTACCTCCCTCACCCAGTTCAACCCTCCCTAACAATTGATTCCCCACCAGGAGTTGTTTCCTTCCCATGTGGGGTCCCGTGACACCTTCGTTTGGGTCTCCTTTGTGGAGGTTCCCAGCATCCTCCTTGGTCTCCACTATGGGTGCCTCCATAGAGGAACCACACTCTACCAGAATGGTGTACAAATTGTAGAGAGGTACAACTGGAGGGTTGCGCCTCTGTTCCTCCACCTTACCCTCTCTGAGCCCACTGTGGTTCAACCACTCCTCTTTCTTGGCAACCTCTGAGGCAGCGGCGTCAGCCCTGGTGGTCCCTGGGTAGTACCGTTCTTTTGCATTTTTTTCCACCTGCTGTTTAAGTGTGTGGCCATGGTCAGGATAACCTCTGTAAAACAGCCTGGTCTCGTCAGCATTCCAAACACCCTCAGGCCGGTAGCCAACAAGCAATCCTGGCAGCACTTCAGACAGCCAATTTTGAGCAGCAGAGGCATCAGCATCCTGCTTTTCTCTGCGTTCCCTCTTGAACATCGTCAGATGCCTCTGCTTCCACCATGGTAGCCACCTGTCAATGGCTTCAAAGTTAGAATGGCCTATTTGTAAGGCTAAATCCTCTGCTTTAGATTTCAACATGGGCCTGGAGATATCCTCTTTATGAAGAACCTGGGAAAACCACAGCAACAGGGCATCCTTCACTTCTGAATCTTTCCTCTCTCACATCCTGTTATGGCTCAGGTTGGCATTGGCACACCATTCAGAGAGAATAGCTTCTGTGTTTTCACTGATTCCACCAGCTTGGCTCTTTAAAATCTTGAATTGGGCAGCAACAGAAGACAGAGAGCATATAGGGCTTTGCAGTGCCTCGATGGTTTTTACACAGTCAGCTAAGGACAGCTCAGTGCATGGCAGAGACATGGCTACAGTAGCAGTTGGCTTCTGCAGATCTAACAGCGCTACTGCACAGTAGGGGTTTTTAACTGTGATGAGGTGCAAACATGTTTACAGCAGAATTAATGAATGTAGATGTCAAACTCCTGATTGAAATGTCAAAGTAATCAGCAACTGATTGCACTGTAATCAGCTGCGAATCAACTGAGCGGCATCTTGCTAACATGGCACAGGCATTCAAATGTGTCCCAATTAAACATTTACAAATGCCATCATTTTCATTAACAAAATGTGTTTCCTAGCGAGACACCCCGCATAAGTGGACATCCTACTTAAGCATGTCTCGCTTAACTAGCGTAGACTCTACTAAGTACATACAGTTTAGCTCATGGGTGTAGGAACGCATATGCCAAGAAAGCCACAGTTTACAAGTTGATTGGGTGGGTGTGGGGTGGCATTCTGGGCCCTGACCATTGATCTTGGTTACTCCTACTGTCTGGTATCCATCCCTGCTGATATTATAATATGAATGCTGTGGCACCCGTGACCGGAACATTTTTTGCCTAAATTTGCCAGCCACTACAAACATGTCACTCCCAGTTTAAATGCTTTCCCGAATCCTAACCAGACTAGCAGGTTGTGCTTATTTTTCTCAGCACCACCAAGGCAGGCCATGTGCTCTCACTTCTGTTCAGTGGCTTCGCTGCTTCATTGACATCCTAACCCTGTGATTGTCGTCGTTGTCAGTCACCTGTCCCCCTGCCTGCCCCGAGTCCCAAAGCTGCTGCACACTGCAAAGCCTAAGGCAGCTAACGCTTCCTCATCATGACTCACTTCTGTTACTGTACAACACTGAATGCTGAGCTCCACCAAGCTGCTAGCGATATTGTGTCACGCCACCACAGCCCAGCAGGCCAGGTAAAGCAAGTCCGGTCTGCCCGTGCTGACTGGTGTGATGATGCTGCCTGCCAAGCCACATCCTCGCTGGGCCTGCTAGTAAACCACCTGCCACCACAGCTGAGAGTGGGGGCAGGGAGTCTGTCAGGGGACTGGGCACATACCACATATATAGGTCACAGTTAACATCATCGTGGTCTTTGTTAAAAAAAATCTCTCTCCCTCTTTCTCTATATATATAAAATATATATATATATGTAACCCCCCTGCAAATGGGGGTTCCCAAAAGACTTCCAGGAGCTTGCTTGAATGCTCCAAGCCTGAATGGTGTTTGGCGTTTAAGCCATTTATCAGTGAGTGTTTTAGAGCCTCTGGTACTGTCTCTTTAAGAGCTGTCTGCTTGCAGACATAATTAGTTTGTATGGGGGACTGTGTGCTTCTCGCTTGAGTACCACTCGAACTGCTGCCAATTCACTCCATTTTGCAGTCGCTAGGAGTGCAAAGGGAACCTATCTGAAAGGTGTAACTGTTTGCCAGAAATCATTTAGAGTAATAATGAAAATACATTTTGTCTAACCTGCTTTCTTTGCAGTCAGAACTGTGTTTGCCTAGTTCCCCATTCTGGTTTTGAACTGCTGAACTGGACCAATCAGTGTGGGGTAGCTAGCTCTAAAATGGTGCCTTGGACGAATCAGAACTTGGACTCATAATCTGAGCCAGCCACAAGAGGATTGTATGGGCAGTGACTCTGGGAGATGTAGTTTAGACTTCGGCGCCTTTTTGGACCAACAGGAGCAGTCTATTGTGAGTGACAGCCAATCCAGTCAAGAACTGGGAGGAACTCAAAGGAAGTGCTCGGTTTTGTCTGTTGGAGTTTCAGTTGAGCTCTGGCAGTGAAGAAGGAAGGAGCCTGTGCTTTTTCAGTGTGCAGTTTTAGTCGGGAAACGTGTGTAAGGCCCAGAGTTCCAGTCTGCAGCTTGTGTAACTGCTTGTTAGGACTGAATCCGTCCTGTGAAGAGAATCAAAGGATATCTGAAGAGTAGAAACCAGGCTCACCCTGTAGAAGACTGGAGAAATTGCTGAATTGCACTCGGTCTGTCAGGAACTGAATCTGCTGTGTGTTCTCCCGGGTATTGTGCAGTAATTGCGATCGGGATAGAGAAGCAGCCTGCCTGGTATAGTACTTTCTGTTTTACCATATAAATGTGTGAAGAGGCTGTGTACCTCAAGTGAATCCTGCTGCCATTAAAGGACTTTTGCCTGTTACTGTTCACCATATAAATGTGTGAGGAGGCTTGGTTAGCTCAAGTGAATCCTGCTGCCATTAAAGGACTTTTGCCTGTTGCAGTTTGCCATATAAATGTGAGGAGTCTCGTGGAGCTCAAGAGTAGCCCTGCTGACATTGAAGGACCCTATCTTGTTTGGAGGTCGTGAGTACTAATTCAGGGTCGCTCCTGTTGAATTGCCACACTGAATCCAAATGGAATCACTGTACTGCTGACTGTTTAAACTAATTTTTCTTTTCTCTGTGGGAAAGGGCCTCTACCAGCTGCCACGGTTTGGACTAGCCACTAGGGCTTGGGTACCCAGGGACAGTAACTGGTAGGGATAGGCCTGTGCACAGAGCCATAGGTAGATGAGTAAAGTGATAAGCTAATTAACCTGATTTCCCCCTGTCCTTGTTATATTCCCCTAAATAAATCCGAGCTGCTTGTTTCAGCAAAGTTATACTGCCTGAGGTATTTGTCTATGTTAAAGTATTGTACTGTGATTGTTGCACTGTATCTTATTTTACAGGAGGTCCCAGTGCCTGAACCAGCCCTGGGGTAAGTGTATACTGTGAAGGTAATTCTGATATATTGTGGGGGCACTAGTGGGAAGAAAGGGGTTATAGTGTCCCAGAGGGCTGTGACCAAGTAAGTTTAACTATTGCAAACCCTGACCTCTGGGTGGAGGCACCCGCCATTGGATCCAGGCCCCTCAACCTGTTAGTGGCAAATCAGGCAGGGGTAGTAGCCCCTGGGATAGCGCCATCTAGGGGTTACATGTATATATTCAATGAAGGCGGAACCAGCCAGTTGCCCAGTCTGTTTTGCAACATAAAAAAAAAATACAGAAAGGTGGAAAGTTGCAAGCGCATCCCAAATATGACCCCCAAAAAAAAAAAATATATATATATATAAACCACAACACAGGCCCAGCCTCCAGGTAAAAAAAATTATTAACAAAAGAAACATGACTTGGGTGTAGTCTAGAGCCACCCAACCCAAAGGGCTGCTTCCCTCCCTCCCTCCCCTTTTAGAAGAAAGTTAGGTTCCTCAGACTCTGTTATTGTTATTTATAGCTTTCAATGGTTGCTGTTGCTGTGTCATTAAAACTCTTTTTTGATCCATAATTTATATTGCTATAATTGGAATGTCTTTTTTTTTAAATTAGGTTGTGAGTTTCCTGGCCTCCTCAACTCAGAGACTCAAATATCTACTATTGAAATGCTGGGAGACACAAGACCAGTGCAGTGAAAGGGACATTTTTGAAAAAAGATGATAAATTTTGGGGCACCACGGACTTCGAAAGGACAAGAGTTTGAATGGCTGTTCTTTCTAATCCTTTAGAAGAAAAGCTGTTACTACGGTGAGTGACGTTTTACTTTTTTACCATTCAAACAGTATCCCCAAGCTGAATTCTTTGGGCCTAAGTAACAGTACTTCCCACTTATCTACATTGAATTTCATTAGGCATTTGTCAGCCCGTACCCCACCATGTTGATTCTCCTTGCAAACAGACTTCATCTTCCTGGAATCTACCTTTCTCATTAATTTTGTATCACCTGCGAATGTAATTTTCTTACTAAATGTGACCCTTGACTCCATGTCATCAGTGAAAATATTTAAACAGTACAGGATAAGTCCACAGTGCTGAACCTTGTAAAAATCCACTAATAACTTCCTTTCAGTTTGAGGTTGCCATGTGCACCAGTGAATGTTGAGCAATGTGTTTTTATCCAGCTCCTTATCCATTTTTATATTGCCTCCATTCCTAAATTTCCTTAATCTTAGCAGCTACTGTACTTCTTTTGAGGAACCTTGTTTGAACCACACAAAGGCGAGGGTCCTGGACTTCAAGAGGGCCAATTTTGCAAAGATGGGGGAATGCTCAGGGAAGCCCTGGAGGTGGGGGGGTGACTCTGATGGGGTGGAGCAACAGTGGGCAAAACTAAAAGTGGGGATAGTGAAGGCAACAAACCTCTGTGTTAGGCAAGTAAGCAAAAAGCAAGAGGAAAAAGAGTCCACCCTGGTTTTCAGAAGAGGTGGTGGGGAAGGTAAGGGCAAAAAAGTTAGCATTCAGGAGGTATAAGGAGACGCTGAGGAAGGAGGATAGTGTGGTGTATCAGGAGAATCAGAGGGAGGCAGGGACAGCAGTCAGGAGCTCAAAAGCGCAAACCGAGGAGAAAGCCCAGGCAGTGAAAAAGGGGGAAAATACTTTTATCAGGTATATAAGCGAAAGGAGAAAGACCAATGGAGGGATTGTAAGGCAATGGGGTGGGGGGGAGTGTGTGGAAGGGCAAAAGGAAAAAGCAGACATCCTGATCAAATACTTTTTTTTCGGTATTCATGGAGGAAAGTGGAGAGGGACCACAGATAAGTGTCAGGGGCATCGAACGAAGGGAGGTGGGCACTAGTCCATTTACAGAGGAGAGAGTCCTGAAGGCACTCGCAAATCTGAAAGTGGACAAGGCAATGGGGCCAGTCGGGATATATCCAAGCATATTGCGGGAGCTCAGAGAGGTACTGGCTGCACCTCTGACAGTCCTGTTCAACCACTCACTGGAGATGGGAGTGGTCCTGGAGGACTGGAGGAGTGCGAATGTAGTCCCACTTCCCAAAAGCAGCAGCAGGGAGGAGGCTAGAAATTACAGGCACAGGCCAGTCAGCCTGATTTCGGTGGTGGGGAAAGTAATGGAATCACTTCTGATGGAAAGGTTAGTGGAATATCTTTTTTTTTTTTTTTTAAACCAGGAAAGATACACTAAGCTGAAAGATTGTTTACAGGTGCAACCTGGGAGCACAAAGAAGTTAAATGACTTGCTCAGGGTCACACAGTATGCAAGTGGGGGCTGTGGGATTCAAACCCAGGTCTCTAGGTTTGTTGATCAGAGCCTTAAACCACTGCGCTGTACTGCCTCCTTGAATCCAGTGTCTAGCAAGATCCGAGGCACATGGATTCACTGGGGGGAAGTCATGTCAAACAAATCTGATCAATTTCGTTGAGTGGGTGACCAGAGAATTAGATCAGGGTGGAGTGCTGGATGCGGCCTGCTTAGATTTCAGTAAGACCTTCGACTCCATCCCACGTGGGAGACTCGTAAACAATCTTGGCAGCCTAGGAATGGATCCAAAGGTGATGAACTGGGTAAGAAATTGGTTGGGGGATAGGCGACAGAGGGTGGTGGTTAACGGAGTCTACTCCGAGGAAGGGAAGGTGACCAGCGGGGTGTTACAAGGATCAGTACTGGGACCGATCCTCTTTAATGTCTTTATTAGCAATATTGCAGCGGGGCTAGAAGAGTAGGTATGTCTTTTGCAGATGACACTAAGATCTGCAATAGGGTAGACTTTCGGGGTGTGGAGATGAACAGGGATGTAAGGAAGCTTGAGGAGTAGTCAAGAGTGCGGCGACTAAGTTTTAATGCGAATAAGTGCAAAATAATGCACTTGGGGCTCAGAAACCCAGGGGCGTAGTACAAAATGGGGGGAGTGGTATTGACGATCATCAAACAGGTAAAAGACCTAGGAGTAATCATATCTGATGATCTGAAGGTGACCACATGTTTGTCCGACTCAGCTACAGACGCAGTTGTAGTATGGTAGCATCATGATTTTCCAGCTTCTGTAGAGTTTTCTCAATTTTTGAATCCATGGCTCTCATAGACTCAAGCATAATTTGCCACTGTGGGTCTGTTGGTGAAGTTAAGTTATTTGCTGCTTCACCATCTGATGGTCCTTGCTGACAAGTGGTGTCAGATCCTTGGGCAGCCCCTGTTGCTGCGCTTTCTGTTGGCCTATACCAAACGTGTTATCAGTCGATGCAGGGAGTCGTACTGGAGCTAGATTTACCATCGGATTTGACAGAAACTGCCTAAAATTGCGAGTTTTAATCTATTTTGCTGTCTTGTGATAGAGAGCTTCAAGGGAGTGCTTCCAACCTGGAAGATGGCTCTCTAGTGCCCCCCTCAAGAGGAAAGTCTTTTTAAGAGAAAAAGATGCTCTAGAACAAGGGGTCATGCTGTGAAGTTGGAGGGGGTGAACTCAGGGAAGATGTGAGAAAATACTTTGCAGAAAGAGTGGTAGATGCCTGGAACAGCCTCCCAGTGGAGGTTGTGGGGTAAAAACCGTAATGGGATTCAAGAAGGCATGGGTTAGGCATAGGGGAACGTTAGTGGAAAGAAAAGTGGGGGGAAAAGCTGGAGATCAAGTAGGGTGTGCGATATTACAGTAGGTTGGGAAAATGGGCAGGCTAGGTGAGCAAGCAGTCCTTATCTGCTGTCAAACTCTGTTTCTGTGCTTGTATTTGTATTATTTGTTTTACTAGGAAAAAAGCTCCATTGAGCAGTGCTCGTTTACAAGGAGGTCCTGGGTAGTATAGATAACATACAATGGGTTATAATTCAATTTCACAGTGCACAGAAAAACGTAAGAATTAGCCATCAACTATAATCTAATACAATAATAAGAACAGCAGGAATATTGGTAAACAGGACTTATGGCAATTTGAATGCGGATAAGCACCCACGCATCGACTAGCTAGTTTTCTTTTTCCCTTTTTTATTTTATTTAACCAAAATAGCCCAGCTGTGATTGAATTATGGATGTAGGAATGCATATGCCAGTTAAGCCATGGCATACAAGTTGATTGGGGGGGGGGACGGCATTCTTATTTATTTTATTTATTTGTGTCTAGGATTACAAAGTACCTTTGAGCCAAGGCTCTTTTACAAAGGTTCCACGTCATGCTGGTTACAGGGTAACAGACACTAAAACATAAAAACAGTTACAGGTACGTGATTTTAGACAGTAACTTTGCTTGACAAAATCAGACTGAGTGATGAGTAACTCAAGAAACAATAGGAGGAAGAGGGCAAGAAGGGGAGAGGGCTGAGGGTAGGGGAAGGCATAGGTGTAGAGGGTCAGGGTGAGGCAGCCGAGGGGCCTTGTCAGGACAGACACAGGGCAAGTGCATTAGAAGTTGCATTGGACAGGTAAGTGCAAAAGAGAGGGCAGAAACTGACACCTATAAGGTCAGAAGCAGCGTAGGGAATGAAGATGTTATGGGGTGCAAGAACAGGTGGAAGTGCCAGTTATGGAGTGGCGGAGCTTTTTTTTTGAACGCTCCAAGCGTTGCTGTGGATGAGGTGTCACTAGAGAGCTCATTCAGCCAACTCGGAGCCCTGTATGCAAATGACCTTTGGCCTTGGGACGTGCGGCAGTGGGGGATTTGAAGGATTTGGCGCTTAGAGCTCCTGGTGTTGCGGTTGGTGATTTTGGGTTTGATGAGGGTGCTGACTCCTGGTGGTGCCTTTCCCATCATAATGTTCTTAGCAGTGATGCAGGTTTGGTATTTGATTCGGTTGTTCAGTTGCAGCCAGCCTGTTTTGGAGTAGAGGTCGCGGGTGTGGATGAGACGGTGGGAACCAGTAACGAGTCGGCAGGCTTGATTGAGGGAAGTCGAAACACGTCTGAGAGATGAGGTTGTGGCAGATCTATAGATAAGGAGACTGTAGTCAATGATGCTGATGATGGAGCTCTGGACAGCTATGGACAGAGCTTCTGGGGTTAGATGTTTCCTATGTCAGAATAGTAGGCCCATCCTGGTGTTGGCTACTTTTGCCACATTATTGATGTGTGGGACATAGGAGAGATTACAGTCGAGGGTGAGGCTGAGGTATTTGAAGGTATTAACTTGTTCGAGGATGATTTCTTGCTTAGTTTTAATGAAGAGCTGATATTGTTTGTGTTTGTTTTGGGAGCTGCAGAAGATCATGGATTCTGGACCCTGACCATTGATTTTGGTTACCCTGTAGTGCGCTGTACGATAGACACCCCTACTGGTGTTATAATAACAATGTCTGTTTTGTTTGCTCTTGTTATGCAGCTCCTGAAGAACAATATGGGGTTGTACAAGGGTTTGATTAACAAATGCAGACATGTCTACAATGGGGGAGGGGGGCAACAAAGAGGAACCAAAGAGTTCAGGCTTACACATTTCATATTTCAAACAACATGAAGTCTTGCTGTATTCTGACATTATGCAGTTAGCCCCAGAACTTGAACTGCTCCGGAGAGGAAAGTGTTAACTCTGTGCCAGAGCATAGAACTTTGAGCTTGAGCTTGGTTCAACAAACCTCTGTCTGCTGCACTTTGAAGTGTAACCGTCAGATTCTTTACTTCACCTAACTGAACAGTCGCTCCGGAGATTTCTCTTTCGCTAACGGTTCGGTCCAGTTTAAAACGTCGGTTATACCGATATATTTTTTGCTATTTCGTTTCAGATCCCTGTCTGCGGTACAGTCAGTACATAGGTAGTGGACTAGTTCTGAAAATTGTGTGAAAATTGTAAAAAATTGTTTTTCAACCGGTTCGGCTGTACCGGTTGTCTGTATTTGTCTGTATCTTTTTTCTTTTAGTTGATTTTAGTGTGAGGTGCTGGTCTTTATCAGTTCTAAAAAAAACATGTTTTATCATTTTTTTCAAACACCCGTAACACGGTTAGGAATCTATAAGGGGGTCTTGCCTGGCTGTTGCCATATAAAGGGTAAGTGATAGGATGGCCTCGTCTGAGAAACCCAAAAGAAAAACTGGGCCCACTGGGTTTCAACACTGCAGTCAGTGTGGGGAGGTAAGGCTGGTCCCCACACCACTTTTGTTTATTGTCTGGGTTTTGACCGCCTAGAGTCAGACTGCCAAATATGTAAGAATTTCCATAAAACCACCCTGGATAAAAGATTGGGCAGGCTTAGGGAAAAGGAGGCCGAGAAATCCACTGACCTGGATGGCCAGCCCGGTTCGGTTCCGACTGAACCTGAGGGAGTGCTCACTGACCTGGGCGAGACTCCCTCGGGCAAATGGAGAGCTGATCCTGAGGGGTCGGTTCTGGCAAAAAGGAAAAAGAAAGAATAATCGTCCGGTTCGGATCCAGAACCGCATCGTCCAACTGCCGAGGAGATTGCCAGGGTGATTAGCATAGTGGAATTGTTTTGTTTGGTTCCGGCTGATCCGATGCCTTCGGGCAGGCGTTCGGTTTGGTTGGTTCCTCCGGTTCAGGATTATTCCTTTGAAAATTATTATGAACTGGATTTGGAGGGGGATGAAGATTATGATGATGGTGTGGAAGGTCTGGATGAGCGCAAAGAACCAGACATCTCCCCAGACAGACCTTCTGGTGTTTCCCCTCCTAGGCTTTCTGAGTCCCCTTCCCACTTTATGTTTTACAGGAAAGTGGCAGAAACCCATCAGCTCCCTTTGGATGAAGCTGTCGAGGAGCAAGAGGAGCCTGACTATGTGGAGATGATGGACATCCCAGAGTCCAAGAGATTGTCTATTCCCCTTCACATATCCTTTGGGAAACAGACACACAAGTTATTTAAGACTCCAAATTCTTTACCTTCTGTGGACAGGTGAATGGACAAGAGGTATATGTTGTCAGGCCCAGGTACGGAGTACTTGTACCAGCAATGCAGCCATATTGGGGTGCAGGCTGCAGCCTGTGATAAGGCTACATACCCTTGGCTTCCCACCCCCCAGATAAAGATTCCAGGAAGCTGGATGCCATGGCAAAGAAACAGTACATGACATCTTCCTCGGGACTCAGGCAAGCTAATTATATGGCCTACACAGCCAGGTACCAGAAGTCCAGATGGGGCACTGTTCCGGAACTGGATAAACAGGCCTCCCCCCAACTTGCCAAGGAGCTGGAGGAGGTGGCTGCTGATTAGATTGAGGCATCAAAAATTCAGTTTCATGCTGCTGTGGACTCCAGTGATGTGTCATCAAGAGTTATGGCTACATCTGTGGCTCTTCGGAGGCTGGCTTGGCTAAAATGTACTAGCCTATCGCAGGACACCCAGGCTAAGGCTATGGATTTTTCTGTTGTCGAGAATTCTCTGTTTGGGGAGCAGACAGAGAATGATATGAAAATGATGGATGGGTACAGGACCACCTACAGGAGTGCACAGGCCAAGGAAAGGTAGGCAACTCATCAGAAGCAGCAGGCTAGGAGTAGGGGCAGGCCTTTTCACAGGCCTTTCTACCAGGCACAGGCCTCCTCTCCTTTTTCCCCAGAGGGGGTTCTTCAGAGGGAGAGGCAGAAGGGGGATGAGCAGGGCTGCATCCTCCTCCTCTCAACGTAAGGCTCCTGCCAAGCAGACACCCAGATGTGTCAGCCCGGGTCGACTCCCCTATTCCTGTAGGAGGCAGGCTGGCTTACTACTCCCAGGACTGGAAGTCTGTTGCCTCAGACAAGTGGGTCCTGGAAGTGGTAAGCCTGGGACTGGTCCTCAGCTTCAAAACATTTCCAAAGCTGAGGGTTAGGTCCTTTCCACCTGCAAACATCTCCGAAACCATTGCCCTAGAGGAAGATGTTTCATCTCTGCTGGCTCTCAGAGTCATAGAGAAAGTTCCTACACTTCACAGGGCCAAAGGTCTGTATTCCAGATACTTCCTTACCCCGAAAAAAACAGGGGAGTAGCAGCCCATCCTAGACTTAAGATACCTAAACAAGCACCTACTAAAGCCAAAATTCAAAATGGTGACTCTAGGAATAATTCTTTCCTCTCTAAGGCCAGGGGACTGGCTGGCCTCCCTGGACCTAAAGGATGCCTACTTTCACATTCCCATCAGTTGCTCCCACAAAAAGTACCTCAGGTTCGAACTGTCTTCAGGCCATTACCAGTTCAGAGCAATGCCCTTCGGCCTAACATCAGCTCCAAGGGTGTTTACAAAGTGCCTAGCAGTAATAGTTGCCTTTCTAATCTCCATATTCCCATACCTGGATGATTGGCTCATAGTGGGTCAGTCTCCAGACCAAGTCAAGCCAGATTTACAAGTGACCCAACAATTGCTCACTTCTCTAGGATTCCTCCTCAATCTTCCCAAGTCAGTTCTCGAGCCAGTACAACTGTTAACCTTCATAGGGGTAGAACTGGACACTGTCAAGGCAAGAGCATTTCTACCTGAGGCAAGGGTAAGGACCATTATAGAGCTGGCTTCCTCTTTCCACCTTCTGGTGTCTCGACCAGCAAGGCATTTCCTTCAACATCTGAGCCACATGGCAGCTTCCACTGCAGTGGTCAAGGGGGACAGATTTCAGATGAGGGACATCCAGTTCCATTTGAGGGCTTTTTGGTCTCAGAAAAAAGATACTCTAACCAAGCTTATTCCAGTGACTCAGACCCTGATCCAGACTCTCCAGTGGTGGCTGGATCAGGACAACCTCAGGCAAGGAGTCCCATTCATCACTCAATCTCATTCTGTGGTTCTGACCATGGATGCTTCTCACCTGGGAACTCTTACAGCTCAGGGAGTGTGGTCCACTCAGGAGTCTCTTCTCCATATCAGTCTTCTGGAGCTCAGGGCAGTGTACCTGGCTCTACAAACCTTTTCAGAATCAGTACAGAACAAGGTGGTTCAGGTCAGGACAGACAACACCACCACCATGTGGTACATCAACAAGCAGGGAGGCACTCAGTCTATGGCCTTGTGCACAGAAGCCATGAAATCATGATCCCTAGCTTATTCTCTGCAGACCTTTCTGGTAGCAGTCCACCTCCCAGGGAAGGACAATGTGCTAGCAGATGCATTGAGCAGGATTTCCCAGGGCCATCACGAATGATCCCTGGATCCCTTAGTGTTAAAAGTGATTTTTACAAGGTGGGGCACTCCAGAGATGGATCTCTTTGTAGCCCCAGACAATCATCAGATTCCTCTCTTCTGTTGCAGACCCCCAGTCTTGGGTTCAGTCCCCCTGGATGCTCTGATTCTGGATTGGGAAGGGAACGTTTTGTGTGCCTTCCCTCCTTTTCCTCTACTGTTCAAGGTCCTGGTCAAGATAAGATCACAATCTTGCAAAGTGATCCTGATTACTCCAGATTGGGCCAGGCAGCCTTGGTATCCCCTGGTGCCGTCCCTAGCAGTCCATCTTCCCCTTTCTCTTCCCAGGAATCACAACCTGTTAACCTCCTCTCAGGGGAGGATCTGGTACCCCAACCTTCGGTCTCTCAATCTCAAGGCATGGCTCTTGAAGATTTAGAATATGCAATTTGCATCTGTCTCAGGGGGTTCTGGACTTTCTCAAAGCTTCTCGAAAACCTGCCACCAGTAAAAACTTATAACTTAAAATGGAAAAGATATAGCATTTGGTGTTCCAAGAAGCATATATCCCCAGATACTGCTGACTTGTCTACAGTTCTGGATTACATAGTTCATCTTAATAACCGACGACAGTTTCAAAGTTGGTTTAATGACATATTTATTTAGTTTAGCTTTTATTTAGTTATGGTCGGTATATTTTAATGCTGTTTTAATCTATATTATGTATATGTTTTTATGTACAGCGCCTTGGCTCTGAAAGGCGCTATATAAATAAAGTTGATTTGATTTGATTTGCCTAGGCCTCAGACCAGCTACCCTCAAAGTACACTTGTCAGCTGTTTCTGCTTTTCTGTCAGTGGGAAAGCCTCCTCACTGGCATCTCACCCTATTTTCTGAAAATTTTTCAAAGGATTGCTTCATACCAATCCCCCTTTAGGGATCCTACTACTGCTTGGGGTCTTAATGTTTGCATTGTTCAGCTTATGCAACCCCCTTTTGAGCCTCTGTCTTCAGCAGAGCTTAAGTACTTGACTTGGAAAATTGTGTTTCTGGCAGCTATTATCTCTGCCAGGCATATCAGTGAATTGCAAGCTCTGTTAGTGAAGCCTGATTTTATCTCATTCCACAGAGATACGGTGGTCCTTAGAACCAACAGGAGGTTCTTACCTAAAGTGGTTTCAGATTTTCATCTGAACCAATCCATATCTCTTCCTGTATTCTTCACTGATTATCATTCTTCAGAAGAGAGAAGATTACAAAGTTTGGATGTTAAAAGGGCTCTTAGCTACTACATTGAGCGTACTAAGGTTCTTAGGCTTGACTACCTCCAGTTGTTTCTCACTTATGGTGAAGTGGGGAAGGGCAAACCTGCTACTAAGAGAACTATTGCCAGGTGGATTGTCTCTTATATACAATTCTGCTATGAAAAGCTAGGCAAAGTGCCCCCCTCAGGCCTGAGGGCTCATTTGACTAGACTAGAGGTACAGTTGCTTCTCTGGCTGCTGCCAGAGATATACCCACATTAGAGATATGCAAAGCAGCCACCTGGAAAACAGTCCATACTTTCACCAAGCATTACTCTCTGGATATCCAGGCTAGGAGTGATGCTCGGTTTGGTACAGCAGTACTTCAGAGCCTATTCCCAAAATAGGTTCTGTCCCTCCTCCTTGGAGGTACTGCTTGGTAGTCTGCATATGTCAAAATACAGCAAGACTTCATGTTGTTTGAAGAAAAATTTACTCACCTTAGTCATTGTTTTTCTTCTAATGGAGTCTTGCTGTATTCTGACCTCCCTTCCTGCCTCCCGTCTCAGAGCCTGGTTTTTGGGAAGTGGGCTGGTAGGCGCAGTGTTGCACCTCAGGGGTGTACTTGGCACGCTCCCTCTTTAGTCAGGGGGAGTGGGTTATTTATATGGTTTGGTAATTATTTTGTTCACTTCCTAGTTTTTGTTTTGGATTTTTTGACTTGAGTCTTTTGGGGATCCAAAATGTTTGGTTGCCTTTTTGGCTAGTAAACATTTTACAATTTCCACATAGTGGGGGTAGTTAGTGTTAGCTCGTAAGAATCTGACGGTTACACTTCAAAGTGCAGCAGACAGAGGTTTCAACCGAGTTCGAGCTCAATATTCTATACTCTGACATAGAGTTAACTCTTTCCTCTCCGGAGTAGTTCAAGTGCTGGGGCTAACTGCATAATGTCAGAATACAGCAAGACTCCATTAGAAGAAACACAGTTACTAAGGTGAGTAATTTCTTCTTCTAGCTACTCCGTTGGATCTTCTTTTCAGTGGGGTCCTATTTTTAACAATGTGTTGTTGCTGGGTGAACTTAAGCACAGAGAGGTTAGTTGACTTTCTCAGGGTCACATAGTAAGGATGTGGTTGTGGTGGGTTTTGAACCTGAGTCTCTGGGTTTCCAAGCCTTTGCTGTATCCACTATACCATGCTGCCTCTTTTTTTTTTTGAGTTATTCAAATATGGTACTGAAATCTAGAAACATTAATAGGGGTAGATACCTATGTAATAATCTTCAGTAGGGAAGTTAAAAGGCTTGGAGCATAAATGAACCTTTTTCTTTCATTTTGTATGATAAGATGGCTCTAAGGATAGACGTGGAAACTTTCTTTTTGACCCCCAAAAATACAAAAACTGTTTTTTTTAATTTTACTTTATTTAGTTACATGTATAAAATATTGGTGAAATCATATTCTTAAATGGTACCTTTTCATTGTAATTAAATATGGAAAGTAATTACTGTCTTAAGAAATAAAAAATAAAGTGTAAAAAAATGTGTTGTAGCTGGGTGAACTCAAGCACAGAGAGGTTACGTGACTTTTTCAGGGTCACACAGTAAGGATGTGATTGTGGTGGGTTTCTTTTCTTTTTTTTTTTTACATTTTACTCCCCAGTCTCCCCGTGGCAGCCCCCATTCTACCGACCTCCCCTCCTCCAGCCCCATCACCCGGCTGCTCTGGGATCTTGCCGTAGCCATCCGTGGCTTAAAACAGCTGCCTGGCCACTGTTGTGGAGCTTGTGGGGGGCCGGTTGCCATCCTACTGCTTTGGTTTTCTCCCTGGACCCACACATGTGCAATGGGCAGGGCAGTCTTATGTCCTGTGTGTGGGTCCACCCCATTCTGAGCAGCATGCCTGTGCCGACCCCCAGCCTTCGCTGGGTGTCAGTCTACAGCACACTACGTTGTCCCCCCTTCCCCGAGGAAGGAGAGCTGTCATCGGACGCTCAATCCTTCCTCGCCCTGAATGACCCAAGTCCATTCCCGAACCTGGATCGCCAGCATGGCACAAGGTGTGGCATCCAGTACCTCAACCCTCAGCACCACTGGGCCATTGTGGTGGGTTTCGAACCTGAGTCTCTGGGTTCACAAGCTTGTGCTCTGTCCACTACACCATGCTGCCTCTGTAACTTGCTTTGCGTCGTCTTCCTTAAAATAGACCAACAAGTTTTAGTGACCTAGAGAAAGCAGCTGCTTAGGTGATGGTACTATCCACCAACCAGAAGTATTTATTCTTGTAGTTTGGTCTGGATAGTTTGTACTGGGAGGACTTGTGTCCTTTTTTTTTTTTAAGCAGTTTTTTTTTTTTTTTTTTAAGCAGGACTTGTTTTGAATTCTGTCTGTAGCAGTTACAAAATCAAACTGCAAGCAGATTTAGACTTGAGGTTGGGGCAGGTATCCACAGCCATATGAGTTAATTGCTCACTTTGCATTTGAAGCTGGAAGAAGCATGAGCTACAGTGTGTGTTCCTAGGGACTAAAGGGAAATATTTATTCTTGTAGTTTGGTTAGCTTGTAGTTTGGTCTGGTTAGTTCGTACTGGGAGAAGGACTTGTGGCCTGTTTTTTTTTTTAAGCAGGACTTGTTTTGAATTCTGTCTGTGATAGTTACAAAATCAAATTAGCTTGTAGTTTGATCTGGATAGTTTATACTGGGAGGAGAACTTGTGGCCTGTTTTCTCCCACCCCTCACCAGCCACTACTGTTAAATAGGCAAGTGGACCACTGCCAGTAATGGTTCCACCTATTACGAAGGGGCAGGAGGCAGAGTAATTTAAAGGGGGTGAAATCTGGTTTAAAGTCTTAAAGAAATACTGATGCAAATGTAATGGGTGTGCATTTTCTTTTTTGAGGTAAGGGTTATTCTGGGGACAGTGTTTTAACATAAATGCAGATTTACAGTTCTTAAGTAATACGGATGCAATTGTAAAGATTTGTAGTGCCGGCTCGTCGGCGCAGTGGTTGGATTTCCGCTTGCGACGCCGGCGACCCGGGTTCGGGAACGGACCCGAATCGTCGGAGGGCCGGGCCGGGAGAAGGATCGAGCGTCCGCGTGGACTGCTCTCCTTCTCCGGGGAGGGATGGGGTAGCATCCGGGCGAGGGGACTTAAGCGGAGGCCAGGGCACCTGCGCTGCAGCTCAAAAGATTATGGGAGGCGGGCGGACGCTGGGCGTCATTGCGACCCGCCTCCCGGAAAGAGGAAAATGGAGCGGCTGCGGCCACCCTCCATGAAACCCGCCAGCAGCATTGGTTCCCCCCAGGCCAGTCCTCCGACCACTACGGCTCCCGCGGGATGTCTCGCCTCTCCATCCCGCAGCCCCACTGGGGGGGTAAGCCACGGGTATCGGAGGACCCGAGGCCGATGTGGGGGGGTGGAAGCTGTCGGCCCGTGACCGGGCTGAACATTGGGTGGCTGGCAGCTAGGAAGGTGAAAAAATGCAAATTAAAAAAAAAAAAAAAGATTTGTGAAATATTTAGAGCCTGGGGAATACAGGGAAGATGTGGAGGCCAGGGCAAGGAGGCAGCGGGATGAATGGGAGGGAAGTGTGGAGGGTAGGGATGACTGGGGTTGGGGGCACTGGGAGGCCGGGAGGATTGTGAGCTGCAATGGGTGTGGGGCAGCACTGTTTCTGGGAACCTGGGGGGGGGTCCAGTGTGCAGGCTGTTCAGACAGCTTATGGTGGAGATGGAGATAGAGAGCTTGAGATGTGAACTGGGGGGAAGGGATGGGAATTTTTTTTTTTATTTATTGAAATGTTTTACCAGGAAGGCACGCTAAACAACATGTTGCTTATCCCCTGGTGCGACCGGGGGTGGGTAGGGAAACATGAGGATAGTATACAGAGGTTTGGTAAACAATATAGATATACAATTTGAGGTTTTACCATGCCGCAGCGACAGTGGCTATGGAGACATCCCCGACAGCAACTGCCGCATTGCTGAGTGTCAGCAATGCAGTGTCGGGGATGCCTCCTGTTTCCATTGGGGGGCTGTGACCCTCCAAACCCCCCCATGTGGGGGCTCTGCCCCACATCCCTCGTCTCTAGAATTCCAACCCGAGTCGAGTTGAAATGGGGTGAAACAGCCTTAGGCAATCCCCCGTCAGGGAGACCATCACAGCGACAGGCGGATTTTGGCCGAATCCTGTCGCTCTGGTGGTCTTCGCCATCGAGGTTTCAGTGCAGCGATGGTGTACCACAATTTGATTACATTCAATAAAGTGAGCAGACTATACAGAAGTACTGAAAAGGAGAAATGCTAACACGTATGAACTAGATGGAATACGATGCTAATAGTCTTGAACTAGATAGATACGATAGCACAAATATCTTTGGCAAACAGTTGGTGGGACATAGCTTTGTAGTTAGAAAATGGCTGGCCAGAATACAAGGAGGTTGAACTAGGGCAAGATTGAGAGGAGGGACACAGATAGAACAAAATTTGCAAGGTGTAACAAAAGTGCAAGGTTGACTGTAAGTGCATTAGAGATTAGGGGTTAGCCAATAAGTATGGCTAGGAAAGGTGGGAAGTAGGTGGGTGGGGGGCATATAGGCAGAGAGCAGGAGGGTGGAAAGGGGTGGTTTGGAGGAGGGGAAGGCAAGGGGTGGAGGAGAGGGGTCTGAGAAGGGAATGAGAGGAGGAGGAGGAGATGGGGCAGAGGGGCAGGGAGGGCTCCATCGCAGGATAGACCAGGCTGCCAAGGGCCAGAAGGGGATGCTTGGCAGGGGGACTAAGTCCACAGGGTCCTAGGAGTGCCAAAAGGGGATGTTGGCAGGTGGTAGGGAACATGGGCAAACAGAAAGAAAGTAGAAAAGAGGTTCAGGGTAAGCAGAGGCGGGGAGGGATTTCAGGGGAGGGCTGGGGCAGGAGGTTGGAAACAACAAACAGGTATGCAGTACTGACTGATGAAACAGAGCAGGAAGTTGGGGAAGGCACCATAGAACAAGAGTCAGGGAACCAGGAGGGAAGAGGAAAACACAGCGTACAAGGTGAGAGGGAAGACTGTGGGGTAGAAGTGGGGAATGGCAGGGAAGCAGGTTGAGTTGTCATGAACACACTAAATAAAGGGGGAGGAAGGCCAAAACATGTTAGAGGGAGAGGGGGAGTCAAAATGCAGGGGGCAGAGGGAGGAGGTACACGTCGTAGAGGGGGAGGAGTTGTGGAAGGGAGCGAGCACAGAAGGGACAGAGGAAGAGGAGGAGGAGGAGAGCAGGTGGAGGTGCAATTGAAGGAGAAGGGGGGGAAAGGGTAGTGGATGGAAGGAGAGGACACTGAGGAAAAGGGGCTCGTAGGAGGGCAAAACATGGGGGAAGTGCAAGGGATGGGGGAGCAAGTACTTGTATTAGTGGGTTTTATGCTTGGGGGGGGGGGTGAGATGGGGAAGTAAGGGAGCAAGGAAGAGCCGAACCTGGGTGGAGTCTATGTCAGGTATGACAGGGGAGAGTAGGGCAGTGCATTCAGAAATGTGTGAAGAAGGTGGGAGGGAAGCCTCATATCATTGTGCACCTAGGAACAAATGACCTAGAGGGCAGTACAGTGGAAGAAGTACAGGAGAGGTTCAGAGAAGTGGTGGGTATCTGCAGTTGGGTGGGAAGCTTGGTGACGTTCTCCAAGGTACTCCCAGTACTTTGGGCAAGCGTGGTGAGGAAGCTAAGAATACTGGAGTTTAATGGGTGGCTGAAGGGGCCGTGTGCAGAAATGGGATATGGGGTAGTAGGGGGAGTGGGACGAGACATGGAACAATAAAGGGCTTTATGCCAAGGATAGGCTGCATCTCAGCATCGAGGGTACACGGGAATTGGGACAGGGGCTGGAGAAGTACATTAAAAAGAATATAGATTTAAACTGGGGGGGAGAGGGCTGAGTCGAATAGCAGGGAGGAGGCACCTTCCAGGGGAGACCGGAAGGCCTCTCCCCCAGAAAGGGAGGAGGAGAATGAGGAGAAGTTACCAAGACAAAAGTGGAAGGGGGGGAGATGGGAAGAGGAGGGGCAGGGCACAAGCTGGGCTGTAGTATCCTTGAATGCAAGGAGCTTAGCAAACAAGGTGGCAGAGTTCCAGGCAATGTTGGTAGAGAGAAAGGTAGATATTGCCGCCATCTCAGAGACCTGGGCCACCCAATATGGGATCTTATGATCCCGGGTTACAAGGTGTTCTGCAGGGACCAGGATGGGGGAAGGGCTGGAAGGGTGGCTGTTTTATGTCATGGAGGGGATACTGTGTACCAGAGAGGAGGGGGATGAGGGGAGGCATTTAAGAGGGGCTTAAAAAACCCAATTTTATCAAATAGCCTATTTGGAAAACTGATTTTATTTGAAATTGCTGATTATATTGTGATTTTATTGTGTTTCATATTTAATTTTATTGTCTGTGTTATTCTACTTTGTATAGTGCCTTGATAATCAGAAAGGTGCTTTATAAATAGATTTATTATTTAGATTATATAGCTTTACAGATGATTATTATTATAATTACTCCAAAGCCCTAAAGGTAAGAAGCTCAGGATGGGGGTGGTGTACAGGCCACCTTCACAGAGCGAGGAGGTGGATAGGGAGCTGGGGGAGCAAATCAGGAAGGTCAGAGGCAAGGGAAATATAGTTATAGTGGGAGACTTCAACCTACCTGGGGTTGACTGGCAGACAGTAACTACAGCACACGCCAGGGAACAGGTACTGCTAGAGACTATCCAAGACGGCTACCTAGTGCAAGGGGTGATGGAACCTACTAGAGAGGGGAACATACTGGATTTGGTGCTAACAAATGATCAAGTCCAGGATGTGGTAGTACAGGACCCTCTAGCAGGAAGCAACCACTGCTCAGTGTGGTTCCTCCTCAACACAGGGATGGAGTTGGCTAAGACCAGGGCAAGAGTGTTGGACTTCAGGAAAGCAGATTTTGCCAGAATGGGCAGCATCCTAGAGGGATATTTAGTTAAAATTAACCCAGTGATGGATGCTGAACAGAAGTGGGCAGTCATTAGGAAGGGGCTGAATGAGGCCACGAACACGTGTGCCAAATCTCAGAGTAAGCAGTCCAGGTCCAAAAAACCTAGCTGGCTCAGCAAGGAAGTGGAGTGGAAGGTGAGGGAAAAAAGGAATGGCCTTCATTAAGTTCAAAAAATCGGGGCATGAGGAGGATAGAGAGATGTTCACAAAGACATCTACGGAGGTGACCAGGTCAGTCAGGGCAGCCAAGGCAGCAAAGGAGCTGAAGTTGGCTCAGGGGATCAGAGAGGGGGAAAAGGGGTTCTTTAATTACATAAGGGAAAAGAAGAGTTTATTAATTTATTTATTCATTACAAATCAGGTTTACAACCTTTGAGTCAGAGACTCGATTACAAAAGCACCTCGTCGTGGGGGGAGCAGACATCAAGACAGTTATTACAGTGCAGATTAAAACAGAGGATAACATTACAAGTGCAGTAAAAGGAACATTTAACATAGATACACTTAGCTTACATAATGTAGTAGTTTGTATGTTACTTAGGTTACATAATGCTACAAAATTGTGAGTTACACTCATGGATATAGTAGGTCCTCAGAGAAGACAGCGGATTACATCCCTGTTTGGACCTAGTGGGGAAGGGGTAAGTCTGGGGGAGGGAGAGGCTGTCCAGTGGACGTTGTCGAGCCAGGGGGCAAGGCGGGCGGGAACCACAGGTTACAACAGGGGGTTAGTTGCACCTACAACAGCGGGTATTAAAGATATGGTTCCGAAGGGCTGTTTTGAAGGAGCCAATTTTTGGCAAGTTGGAGATGCAGCTAGGGAGGGAGTTGAACCAGGTGGGGGCTCGGCAGAGAAAGGATCTCTGGGCAAGAGAGGTCTTGGTTCTGGGCACCTTGAAAGTGGCCTTAACAGAGCTACGGGTGGTGACGGATGAAGATGGCTGCTGTTGGGCAGTGGAGACCCTGGAGGGGGAGAGTCCTAGCAGAGATTTCTTAGCGAGAAGGCAGGTCTGGTAGAGCAGTTGCTCCTCAAAGTTGAGAAGATTGGTGGTAGTATAGAGAAGGCAGGTGTGAGTTCGACTGGGGGTACCAGTCAGGAGCCTACAGGCCTTACTGATGGAGAGTTGGATTTTGGAGAGGGCAGTGTTGTCAGCTGCAGATTAGATGGGCAAGCCATAGTCCACGAGGGACAAGACGGAGGAGGTGATGGCCAGCCTGAGGGCAACCTGAGGCAGGCAGTCCCTGTGCCAGTATAGCAGGCCAATCCGAGAGTCATTGGCAGCTGACAGGGCATTAATGTGGGTGTGGAAGGAGAGGGCAGTATCAAACGTGATGCCTAGGTACTAGTATGTGGTCACTTGTTCTAGTGGGTGCAGAGTGCTGGGGATAATCAAGAGGGGGGTATTTTTAGCTTTATTTTGGTGGTGGGAGAAGAACATTGATTTGGTTTTCTTTAGGTTAATGACCAGTCTGCGGTTTCCGAACCACCTTTCGACTTGGTTGTAAGCTTGCTGGAGGGATAATTGGAGGGAGGTGGGATTGGGATGTGAGGCAACGAGGACTGCATCGTCGGTGTAGAGGAGCATTTTACCGGTACATGAGCTGGGGAGGGTGTTGAGGTAGAGACTAAAAAGTATTGGACCCAGGATGGAGCCCTGAGGGACCCCGGAGTGAACGGGAAGAGTGCTGGAGAGGGAGCCGCTGATCTTGACATGCTGGGATCTAGCAGAGAGGTAGCTAGAGAACCAGGAAATGGGACCACCAGAGAAGCCAAGTTGGTGGAGAGAGTCGAGTAGAAGGGGATGACAGGCAGTGTCAAAGGCCTTGGAGAGGTCAATGAACACTGCTCCTGTAAGGCTGCCAGAGTCGAGAGCAGCATGCAGGTGTTGGGAGAATTCCAGGAGAGCCGTGGTTGTGCTGTGTCCTGGGCAGAAACCGTGCTGCTCTTGGCACATAATGTCATACTTGGTTAGGTATTCAGAGAGCTGGATCAACACCACTTTTTCAAGGGTTTTAGAGAGTGGGGGGAGGATGGAGATGGGCCGGTAATTGTTGGGGGTGGATTGGTCCCCACTCTTATGTATGGGTGTGATTTCAGCAGTTTTCCAAGCACTTGGGAACTGACCCAGGCATAGAGACTGGTTTAGAAGGTCAGTCAGGGGGACTTGGACTTCGTCCAAGACCATACAGAGGATCCTGGAGTTGAGGGGGTCACTGCTGGGGTTATTGCTGCCTAAGGCTTTTAGCAGGTGTGGCCTGGCTTCTTGGGGGGATAGGGTGCGCAGGTAGAATGGTGGGCTATGCAGGACCGAGGGAGAGAGGTGGGGATTGGGTCAAAGAAGCTGCTGGAGAGGACCGAGCTTAGGTCAGAGAAGGCAGTGTTAAGGCAATCGGCTATCAGGAGTGGATCTGTGGGGGGGGGTGCCATTGATGGAGAGCTGAGATGGTTGGGGGGAGCGGGACTTCCCATTTAACTCTTTAATATTATCCCAGACGGTCCGGGCTGAACCCCAGATGGAAGTGAGGGTGGTCTGGTAGTGCTCTGCCTTGGCCCGCCTAATGGCCCAAGTGCACTTATTGCGTTCTGCATTGTAGGTCTGTCTGTCAGACGCCTTTCCAGATTCTACAGCAATGTGACAGAGATTATCTCTGTTTTTGAGTCTCTGGAGGAGGGGTGGGGTGATCCATGGGGCACTGCATTTTTTGGAGCGGATCCTGGTGAGGGGGGCGAAAAGGTCACAAACCTTACAGAAGGCATTTGAAAAGTGGTCAAGAGCTGAGTCAATGTCAGGGGCCCGCTGGATAGGGGCCCAGTCTAGCTGGGCTAGGTATTGTTTTAATTTTCTGAGGCTGCCGGGGCGTAAACGGTGATGTAGAGTGGCCTGGGACACTGGCTTCAGAGTGGAGGATGACCAGAGACAGAGGACTGGGGAGTGATCACTAAAAGAGCTGGGGAGGACAGTGACATCCCGGATTTTGTAGGGGCAGTTAGATATAACAACATCTAGGAGAGTGCTGGTGCCAGTAGAGTGGTTGAATCTGGTGGGCTGGGTGACTAACTGGGACATATCCAGGGCAGCAAAGGAGTCCCTTATATGGGAGGCAGCAGAGGCAAGCCAGTTAACATTGAGATCACCTACAGGGTTTTATTTAACTCTAAAAATTGATTAGCGTTTTGCTCATAAATTTTCTAAAACATTGTGAAAATGCATAGCACTTGCCTCACTGTGTTTACAAAACAAAACACTTATAGAAAACCTATATAAATACTTTCTGTACAGTTAGTATTGTCCCAAGAAAAAAACTGCTAATCAATTATTTAAAACCCTGACCTAGGATGACTTGCTGCACTTTGTGAGGGAGAGATGTGAGATAGTCAGTGAGGGACTGGACTGCTTGGTTTTGATTCCTTGGGGGTATGTAGGAGACCGTGAGGAAGAGAGGGCCTCGGGCGGGGTCAGGTGTGATTTTTAAGGTGAGGGCTTGGGCTCCATAATTAAGTTTAGGAGCTGGGAGTGCCTGACCTATAAGGGAGTCCCGTATGAGTAGTGCGTAACCACCGCCGCGTTTGCCTACTCGGTCTTCCCTGTTGATGGTATATTCAGGGAGAGTGATAGCGGAGTCAGGGGTGGATTTGGAGAGCCAAGTCTCTACCAGTGCAATTATGTCAGGTTGATGTTGAACGACCCAGCACTGGAGGGCAGCAGATTTCTTTAGGAGACTGCAAATGTTTAAGGATGCAAAGCAGAGGCCAGTTGCAGTACAGGGTTTAGACCTTCTGGAAGCAATAGGTCCTGGGTTTGGGTGTACATCACCAGATAATAATAATAGTAGTGTAATTATTCTGGTTAGTGGCCGGTGGCGATGGAGACCCTTAGGTTGACACCCAGCTGAGGACTTTAGAATCAGGGTGCATGGGATAGATAAAGTGCGAAGGGTGGTAATGGCAGGGGAGAGCTGGGTCCAGGTCAGGCCCTGGAGGGCGGAGGGAGTGGGGTGTTGGCAGGGTGGGGGTGTTGGAGGGTCACGGGTTTGTTGAGGGTGGGGAGGCCAAGTCACTGTGGGGTAGTCTGGGGATGAGGTGCCTAGTGTGGAGGAAAGGTGCTCCAGTCTGTGTGAGGTCTGTACCAAGAGGGTGAAGGAGAGCAGACTTAGTAATGGAATGTAGGTACCCATAGCAGCTGAGCAGTAAAGGAAGAGTGCCAGGAGTAGTAGAGAGTAAGGAGATGTAGAGCAGCTTTGGAATGGTTGGGGGAAAACCCCTTTAGTAGGCGAAAAGACTATAAGCTGCAATTGGGAAAAATCAGTATCAATCAGTAGAAGAGGGAGGGGCAAAGACAGATGTATAGTGATAGACTGACCACACAATAAGTGAAATGAGACAGGAACTATATTGTGTTGGATTGGGTAAGTGTGCTTATAACTGGGCCCTCTAGTGGCTAAAGGATATAATCTGCTAATGGAAAGAACAGGCAGGGAGGTTCTGAAGCAAGTTTTTCTATGGGGGGGGGCACTGCAGCAGCCTCAATGGGACACCGAGGTCAAGGGTGCAGCCCAGAGACTTACAGTTCTAAGACAAGGGGCACAGTGCTCAGGGCAGATAGCAAAATCACAGTACCTTAAGACCTCTCTCAAAACTTAAATCAACTCTTAAGAAATCTCTACATCAGACTAAACATTACTTAAAGTGAGAAATCAAGAACATGTCAAGCAGAGGTCAGTCCTAGCATTAATTTCTTGGCAGCAGTTCCTAGAAGACTTCTAGATTACTGCACAAAGTGTGAGAAACACTGGCAAATAGGGGCAAGTGATATTCCTCCAGGGGTAGATGCCAAAATTCAGGGTTCCAACCCGTACCTTGCTTGGAGGGTGAGCGTCGGGCAGCTTCTCTTTGTTCTGCTAACCAAACTGCAGAATGCAGTTTGTTTGAGAGGAGAGAGCCTGAAAGGGCAGAGTTGTAGAGATGACATTGTTAGAATCAAGAGGGATTGGGGATAGGCAGAAGAAGGGGAAGAACAGGCAGAGGCACTCAATGAGTACTTCTGCTCGATGTTCACAAAAGAAAGGGATGGCCCAATACCGCAGGGGAAAGGGGGCAAGGGTGAACGGGGGGCAGAGATAACAGATGGGGTCATCCAAGAGGATAGAGTTCTGAAGGGTCTTAAAGCCTTGCTGGTGGACAAGGCACCAGGACCAGACGGTGTACACCCAAGGGTCCTGAAGGAAGTGGCAGAGGTGTTGGCAGGCCCTCTGACGGACCTCTTCAACACCTCCTTGGAGATGGGGAAAGTACCCAGGGACTGAAGGATGGCTCACGTGGTACCCCTTCACAAGAGTGGACCCAAGGACCAACTGGGCAACAACAGACTGGTAAGCTTGACTTCCATAGTGGGGTAGTTGATGGAGGCCATTCTAAAGTTGAGGTTGATAGCCTTTCTCGATAGTAATGGTCTACAGGATATGACAGAGCATGGGTTTGTCTCAGGAAGATCGTGCCAAACTAACCTGATCGACTTCTTCGACTGGGTCACTAGGACGGTTGTGAAGGCCATACTGTGGATGTCCTGTACCTGGACTTCAGCAAGGCTTTCGACTAGGTGCCCCTTGGAAGGTTAATGAGCAAGCTGAGGGACATGAGGGTAGGGGAGAAACTGGTGAGGTGGGTTGAAAGCTGGTTGCAAGGCAGACAGCAGAGGGTAGTTGTAAGGGGGGTGACATCCAAGCCAAGGCCAGTATCAAGTGGGGTACTGCAGGGTTCAGTGCTGGGCTCTGTTTTGTTCAGTGTCTTCATTGGGGACATTGCAGAGGGGATCAAGAGTAAGATCAGCCTGTTCGCAGATGACACTAAGATTTGTGCGAAAGTGGACAATGAGGAAGGGAGGCAGGCACTCAAGGAGGATCTAGCTAAACGCAAACACTGGTCTAGGGAGTGGCAGTTGGGGTTTAATGCTAAGAAGTGCAAGGTCATGCACCTTGGAGCAAGAAATCCCAGGACCAGCTACTGGCTGGGGGGAGTGCAGGTAACAGGTTCAGAGGAGGAAAGGGACTGCGGGGTAATAGTTACAGGGGACATGAAGGTATCAACACAGTGTAAGATGGCAGCAGCAAGGGCAAATAGGATGCTGGGGTTCACTGCCAGAGGGATCACCTCTAGAAAGGAGGGGGTCATCCTGCCCTTGTATAGATCACTGGTGAGGTCATACTTGGAGTACTGTGTGCAGTACTTGTGTCCATACCTCAAAAATTATGTGAGATTACTGGAGGGGGGTGCAGTGCAGGGCTGCGAAAATAATCATGGGACTGGGGGAGTTGCCGTATGAGGAAAGATTGAGGGAGCTCAACATGTATTCACTGGAAGAGAGAAGGGAAAGATGGGACATGACAGAGACCTTTAAGTACTTGAAAGGCATAAACAAAGTCAGAGAGGAAGGATTGTTCCGCTTAAAGGGGGGAAGGGTCACTAGGGGGCAAAGTCTGAAGTTGGAAGGGGGAAGGTTCAAGAGGGCGATGAGGAAGCACTACTTTACAGAGAGAGTGGTGGCAAGATGGAACGCACTGCCGGAGGAGTTAATCAAACTGAGGACAGTGGATAGTTTTAAGCGTGGTTGTGATAGAGTCAAGGGCAGGATTAGTACAGACAAGAACACAAAGGGAGGAAGGGAGGGTTTGGGTGGGGCTGGGGCAGCTGTAGTAATATAAAACTAAGAGCTGCACAATCGGGGAGACTTGATAGACCTATGAGCCATTTTCTGCTGGCAGTTTCGTATGTTCGTATGATGTTAGCTGCTGCAGTGCATTTCTGTGATTTGTGTAATGTCACACAATGTATTGATTGACGTGTGCTGATTGGGCAAGGGGAAAGGGGAGTGTCAGTGTAAGCATTTAACATTTGTTTTTTTTGCTTTGTTTGTGCTTATTTGTTTGTGTTTTTACTTGCATTTACTTGATAATAGCACAGTGTATATTTTCAGCTCATATTCTTCCATCAGTTCAGCCGCTGACTGAACGAAGACATATGTGGATATTAATGGTATCACTCCATCAGTGGTGGTCTCAGCGTTTTTTGCAGTGAGAAGAAATTTGTTGTGCACTTCTGCTTTTTCTCTTTAATAGCTAGGCTTTGTGTATTAGTTTCAGTCTCAAACAGCATTTCCCACTCAGTGATCTGCCATCTTTGTTGACACCATTCCAGAGCAGCACTGAGTCCTGTAAGTACCTCCGCCATGACAGATCTCACTGGCTTTTCCTGAATGGCTTTGTCTGCATCCTCCATCTCTTCGCTATTAGCCACAGCACTGACAGCCTCTTCGTTGGTTAGCTCTCCTACAGTTGGTTCATCAACGTCCATTTCCACAAATTCTGTGAAAATTTCAGCATCCATGAAAGCAGGGATCTGTACTTCTTCTAACCCTATCACAGTGTTGGTGCTGGGGGTTCCGGTAGTGGTGTTATAGGTGAATTCAGCTTTCACGAAATAATTTTCCTGTTGTGTCTTGCTTAACCGCCCTCTACCCATGCTCTGTTGAGCATGTCAGTTGCATCTAGGAGGTTAATTTTATGGGCAATCTCTGCTGCCTGAGCTGTCTTTCGCTCATGGATTGTTTGCAAAATTTTTGCCTGCACATGTGACCTGAAATGTTCCTTTAAGTTCTTAATCACACCCATATCCATAGGTTGAAAAATGCTGGTTGTGTTGGGGGAAAGAAGAGAAGTTTGATGAACTTTAATTTTTTTGACAGATCGTGGAGGTGGGCTGAGCAGTTGTCCACAGAAAGCAGAATTTTTCTGTGGTTTCAGGTGGAACCTGCTATTTCATGCCATTAGCCATTACTGAAAGATCATGCTTGTCCTATCCCATGCCGTTAGCCATTCCTGAAGGATCATGTTTGTCATGTAGGTGTTCCCTGAGCTGGTGTAGGTTGCAGGCAACAGCTTAAGATCCTTGGGCATACAGTGGGGTCTTTCGCTATTGCCAATGACAAGCAACTTTCTCTTTCCTGAACCTGTCTGGTTCATACGGCAAGGATAGAAATGCGTTCTTTTGCATTTTTTCCACCTATGTGCTCCTGCTGTTTAAGTGCGTGACCATGGTCAGGGTAATCTCTAGAAAACAGCCTGATCCCGTCATCATTCCAAACACCCTCAGGCCTGCAGGCAGCAAGCAGTCCTGGCAGCACTTCAGACAGCCAGTTTTGAGCAGCAGAGGCATTAGCATCCTGCTTTTCTCCACGTTCCCTCTTGAACGTGATCAGATGTCTCTGCTTCCACCTTGGTAGCCACCTGTCAATGGCTTCAAAGTTAGAATGGCCCATTTGTAAGGCTAAAATCCTCCGCTTTAAATTTTAACATGAGCCTGGAGATACCCCCTTTATCAAGAACCTGGGAAAACCACAGCAACAGGGCATCCTTTACTTCTGAATCTTTCTTCTCTCACATCCTGTTACAGCTCAGGTTGGCATTGGCACACCACTTGGAGAGCATAGCTTCTGTTTTCACTGAATCAGCCAGCTTGGCTCTTTGAAATCTTGAATTGGGCAGCAACAGAAGACAGAGAGCTTGTTTGGCTTTGCAGTGCCTCAGTGACTTTACATGGTCAGCTAAGGACAATTCATTTTGTGGTAGAGACACGGATACAGTAGCAGATGACTTCTACAGCTCTAACGGTTCTACTGTACAGTAGTAGTTTTTAACTGTAATGAGGTGCGAACATGTTTACAGCAGAATTAATGAATGTAAATATCAAACTTCTGATTAAAATGTCAAAGTAATCAGCAACTGATTGCACTGTAATCAACTGAGAGGCATCTCACTAACGCAGCACAGGCACTCAATGGTGTCTCAGTTAAACGTTTACAAATGCCATCATTTTCATTGACAAAATTCAGTTCCTAGCGAGATGCCCCACTTAAGCAGACGTCCCGCTTAAAAACTGGCGTGGACTGTAGCAAGTACATACAATTTAGCTCATAGGTGTAGGAACGCATATGCCAAGAAAGCCACTGTTTACAAGTTGATTGGGGTGGGGTGGCATTCTGGGCCCTGACCATTGATCTTGGTTACTCCTACTGTGTGATATCCACCCTTGCTGGTGTTATAATATGAATGCTGTGCTCTGTCTGAACCAAACATAATGCTAAATACATAAAGTAAGTACTGCTGTATTTTTTGCTCTTATTAGGCCAGTTCCTGATATACAGCATGGGGAGTACAAGGGTCTGTAACAAAAATAGGAATGTCTGCAGTGGGGGTATTGTGGCTCCTAAAGGCTCTGGCTTACAAATGTTATTTTCCTAGCTACACCACTTAATTAGCTTACATTTAAAATACCTAACTTCTTACACTTAATTGCCTGTACAAATTCTGTTGAAACACTATGTGCTTAGTAATAAAAGGAAGGGTAGACTCAGGAGGTATCTGAATCATACATTGAAGTCTGTCCAAATATTTGTTTTTTTAAAGCTTTGCCTTTGACTTGCGAGGCTTTTTAATAGGAACTCTGTTTTGCACCATGTTCTGAACACTCAGGGCTCAGAATCAGTGCTGCTTGCAGAAATGTAATGCTGTTTCCTGGTAAAACTCCACTCCATGTTATCCCATCTGATGGGTAACTGGGATGGAGTTCTTCCTTCAACCCCATCCCCATCTCCATTCCCCAGGGCAATCAAAATCTAATTGACTTGTGTTTTGGAACAGCCTGTCCTGAAGCTATGGACTGTGGTTTAGTTTTGATCTTCAAATTACTCCTGGCATTCAGGCACGGTGGGGGGATATAAATACTTAGAAGACAGAGAGAAAGAAAAGACTGTATATGGGCTTGTGTGTGAGAGAATCCAGAGGTCCCTCTAGATTGTAAGAAGTACAACAAATCCTGCTGGAGTCTGTCCTGGCCTGGATCTCATTAAGGCCTGCCTTTGCTAGAAGATTCCGTCTGATGTGGTTTGGGATTACAGTTTGTATATGTCAGCCAGTGGAACACACACTCCCTGCTTTCTTGGGTGTCAGAGGGGAAGGGGAGTTGGGTCTGACACCATCCCCTCCTGCTGGCTAACCCTGGCTATCACAGGAAGCTGGTTCCGAAACTTCTCCTCACTATCTAATTTTGGGGTTTCAAAGGAGAGTTAGTGCTGAATATAAACTGTGACATCATTTTTAGCCAATTAAGATTTAAACATTATAAAGAAGGTCTGATAAATAGAGCTTTTTTGATTGGCTGTAAACATTCTAACATCCTTTTGTCAATCTTTTAGTAACATACACGCAGAGCCTAATCATATGCTGAACAAGGTTTAACACTGTTTAAAAACATTTTTTTATAACAGTATTATACAATGGCAAGAAAGAATGATGGCTTCTGATTGGTCCATCTGGGACTGGACCCGGGATGTTATCACAGCATAACATCCCAGCTCTAGTCCCAGCACACAAATAACTGAATAACATTTTAAAAAAATTACTGCCCACACTGCCCATTCAATGCTGCCACCCACCTGTTTCAAACAGCAGCACGGTTGGGGGCAGACTGACTCATTACTTCCAGGCTTGGAAAAACATTACCTCAGACAAGTGGGTCCTGGAAGTGGTGAGTCAGAGTTTGTCCCTAAGTTTCAAGTCCTTCCCTCCCCTAAGAATAAGAGTGTTTCAAACCAGCTTCAGTCTCAGAAAGAAAGCTGTTGGGGAAAAGAAGTGCAAGATCTGTTTTTGTCCAGGGTTATAGAACCTGTACCCTCACATCAAAAGAGAAGGGGTTTCTACTCAAGATTCCTCCTCACTACAAAGAAAAATGGGGAGTGGCAGCCTATTCTAGGCCTCAGACTAATAGACACCTGGTAAAAGCTCAGGTTCAAAATAGTGACACTGGCAATGATTCTGCCAGCCCTAGAAAGGGGAGACTGGCTGGCCTCCCTGGATCTAAAAGACGCTTACTTTCACATCCCCATAAAGGAGTCTCATAGAAAATATCTCAGATTCAGACTCCCTTCAGGTCACTACCAGTTCTCAACACTCCCCTTTGGTCCCACCTCAGCAGTCCACAAAGTGCCTGGCAGTGTTGGTGACTCACCTAAGAAGGCTAGGTGTCACTGTGTTCCCTTACCTGGACGACTGGCTAGTCATGGGAAACTCCCCTCAACAGGTAAGGGACTACTTACAGGTAACCCAGGACCTTCCGGAGTCCCTAGGGTTTCTAATAAATGTCAAGAAGTCAGTCCTGCTACCTGTGCAAGTGCTACAGTTCATAGGAACAGAACTGAACACTGTAGTGGGAAGAGCTTACCTATCCCAGGAAAGGGTAAGCAGCATCCTGCAAATTGCTGGCTTTTTCAGGCTGAACAAGCTAAAAAACAAACAAAAAAACAATCAGGCAGTTCCTACAGCTACTGGTATCTTCCATGATGCAAAGGTATCAAATCATTTGTTTCTGGATCTACAGCTACTGGGGCATATGGCTGCAGCAACAGGTACAGTCCTAGGCTCCAGGTTCCAAATGAGAGGCATTCAGTTCCACCTCAGAGCATATTGGTAGCAAAGGAGGGACCCACTCTCAAAGCTGATTCCAGTAACAAAGACGTTACTGCAAGCACTCCAGTGGTGGAAAGATGGAGGAAATCTAAGGGAAGGAATTCCCTTCTAGCATGAGGTTCCATCAGTGATCCTGACAACAGATGCATCATTGCTTGGGTGGGGTGCCCACGTAGAGGAGCACTCCACTCACGGTACTTGGTCAAGTGCAGAGTCACTCTAGCACATACATCTGCTGGAATTGAGAGCAGTACTGCTAGCCCTGCAAACCTTTGCACCACTGGCCCAGGGAAAGGTGGTACAGATCAGAACAGACAATACCACCAGAATGTATCACATAAAAAAACAGTGAGGGACAAGGTCCAACCCCTTGTATACAGGGACAATGAGGATATGGAGTCTGGCTTTCTTTCTCAATGCCCCACTACAAGCTATCCATCTGCTAGGAAAAGACAACACCCTAGCAGATGCTCTCAGTCGCTTCAGCCAGCCCAGCATGAGTGGGCACTGAACAGGCAGGTGTTGGAGGTAGCGTTCAGAAGGTGGGGCACCCCAGAGATAGATCTCTTTGTGTCCCACGAAAACCACCGCCTGCCTCAGTACTGTTGCAGACCTCCAGCCAGGAGTACAATACCCCCTGGACGCTTTGACTCTGGACTGCTTAGGGAGACAGCTGTATGCCTTCCTCCCTTTCCTCTAATTTTCAGGGTTCTGATCAAACTCCGATCCCAACCAGCTTCAGAGATTCTTATAGGACCAGACTGGGCCAGGCAGCCATGGTACTCTCTGCTGCTCCCCATGTCTGTGGCCAGTCAAATACACCTCCCTCGGAGGTATAACCTGTTAACCTCCAACCATGGGAGGATCATGTACCCAAACCTCAGGTCCCTCAGACTCAAGGCATGGCTCTTGAGGACTTAGATTATGCAGGCTTGCAACTCTCTGGGAGTGTGGAGGTGTTAAAGAGGTACAGGAAGCCTTCTACCAAGAAAACCTGTGTCAAAATGGAAACTTTTTTCTATTTGGTGTTCTACCAATGAGGTGGTACCAACACGGGCAGGGATTCCAGCCCTGTTGGATTTCTTTGTCTATTTACAGTCTCTGGGCCTACAGCCCATGAGTCTGAAAGTCCATGTGGCTTTAGTATATGCGTACATTTCATCTGGAAAGGATGTTTTTTTGGCATCTAACCCAATCTTCAAAATGTTTTGTCAAGGGTCTAGCCCGTCTGCACCCCTCCTCAGGGGGAACTGGTTCCAGTCTGTGACTTTAACATTGGCATTGACCAGCTCATGGTTCCCCATTTGATCCCATGGTTTTTGCAGATTTGAAGTATGTTACTTGGACGGCAGTGTTCCTGGTAGCCATCACCTCTGCCAGAAGGATTAGTGAGAGCCAGGCCTTGTGCATTGAAAAGGATTACATCTATTCCCACAGGGACAAGGTGGTGCTCAGAACAAATAGGAAGTTCCTTCCCAAGGTGGTCTCTTGACTTCTATTTGGACCAATCTGTTGCTCTGCCAGTCTTTTTCACCAAGCACTCTAGCTCAGGGGAACGCAGACTGCACAGTCTGGATGTAAAGAGAGCTCTGAGTTATTACATAACTCACACTAAGGACCACAGACAGGACAGACAGCAGCTGTTCCTGACATATGGGGATGCAGGCAAAGAAAATCCAGAGTCCAAGAGGACCATTTCTCGCTGGATAGTTCAGTGCATCCAGTTTTGCTATTTGAAAGTTGGAAAAGGGCCCCCAGCAGGGTTTAGGGCTCATTCCACAAGGGGTACAGCTGCCACTGTGGTAGCTGCCAGGGATGTTCCTTTGTAGGACATCTGTAAAGCAGCTACCTGGAGGACAGTACACACCTTTACAAAGCATTACAGCCTGGACACCTTGTCCAGAAATGATGCCAGGTTTGGCACAGCAGTCCTGCAGAGTCAGTTCCCAAAGCAGGTTCTGTGCCCACCTCCAAAGGTACTGCTTCATAGTCTGCAAGAGTTAGGAATATTGGAGAATTCCTTGGGTGAGAAGAAAACAGTTACCATAGTAATCTTGTTTCTTCCAAGATATTCTCCAATATTCATAACTCTCCCACCCTGCCTCCCTTACTAGAACCAGTGGCCTCTGCACTCCAAGCTAAACAACTATGTGTGAGGGTACCACACACTGGCATATCTATTTTTTTTGTTTTGTTTTTTTAGCCCTTTGGGCACTGGTTTCCCCTTCTTCAGGGGATTCTGACATTCAGGGGGGGTTTGTCTTAAAATGTTTTATCCCGTGTTGGGACTTATAGGTGTTAGTTTATTACTATTGTTAAGTAGATTTAGTTCTGGTTGGGCCTTTCCTGCAGGCTCTCCTCGAAATCCGAGGTGTTTAGAATCAAATGCTGCAGTCGGTAAGGGCAGCATTTGAATTAGTACATGTGCTAATGAGAGTTTCATCATTAGCATGCGTTCTGTCTTAAAGGGACACTGCAAGAATTATGAATATTGGAGAATACCTAGAAAAAAAACAAGATTGCTATGTAAGTAATTTTTTCTTACTACCTCAATAGATTTGTGCACAATTCTATGATTTGTACATAATTCTTTGTAAATTCTTGTGTTTTCATCAATTATTTGTACATTATTCTCCAGTATATTTTGTATGTCTTTTGTAATTGTTTTGTTTAGCTCCCTGTACTGTTTCCTTCCTGACTCTGATACACTGGACACTTGTGAAAACTGGCAATTTTGCTCACATGCCTTTCCAGTATAAAATTAAAAAAATATATGAAATTCCTGTAATCCGTAATACATACGAACATACAAAGAAGCCAGCAGAAGAAAGTCATTTGGTCTATCAAGTCTGCTCGTATTGCAGGGTCCACAGAATGAGCTAATGTCCCAGCCCTCCCTCCACACTCCTCCCATCCGCCCTACCCACGATTCTTACCTTTCCCCTATGCCTATCCCAGCCTCTCTTAAAGCTGCCCACTGTCTTCAATGAGATTACCTATTCCGTCAGTGCATTCCAAGTGCCCACCACCCTCTCTGTGAAGAAATGCTTCCTGACCTCCCTCCTAAACCTTCCACCCTCCAGCTTAAGACTGTGCCCCCTTGTGATATGGTTGCCACTCAGCTTAAAGAGACTCTCCTTATCAGCCATATTTATCCCTCTCAAGTACTTGAATGTCCCAGTCATATCCCCTCTCTCTTTCCTATCTTCCAGGGAGTACATGTTCAGTGCCCTCAACCTCTCCTCATATGCCTTGCCCTGCTGATCGGCTGCCATCTTTGTAGCTCTCCTCTGTACCTTCTCCAGCAGGTTAATGTCCTTTTTGAGGTGTGGGCACCAGTACTGAATTCCATACTCTAGATGCGGCCTTACCAGTGACCTGTACAAGGGCAGTATAACCTCCTCTGTCCTACTACCAATCCCCCTGGCTATGCATCCCAGCATCTTGTTTGCCTTTGCTGCTGCTTTCTTGCACTGTGTGGAGTGCTTCAGGTCACTAGTGATCATCACTCCCAGGTCCTTCTCCTCCTCTGATGCAGATACTCGGATACAGGCTCTTTGGATCGTGGGCTAAAATTAGATCATAGAAGCACAGAATCTGTCGGTGGAAGAGCACCAGTAGGCCTATCTAATCTGTTTTTTTTCCCTGCCTGTTTCAACACCCTGTCCCCTGTTTGGTCTCTGGTATACCTCTCGCTTCCCTTTTCTCTACTTATTATGCCCATGTGCCTGCTCCATGCATGCTTGAAGCTCCCCACTGTCTTCTCCCGCCTCACCTCTTCTGGCAGGCTGTTCCAGGCATCCACCACCCTTTCTTTGAAAAAGTATTTCCTCAGATCCCTCATAACCCCCGTCCAGCATCATTGCTTGCCCCATTGTTCTGGTGCTCTTCCTCCTCTGAAAGAGACTCCCCACCTTCTCCTTGTTCACCCTTGTGAGGTACTTAATAAGTCGCAGTCAAGTCAATCATGTCCCCTCTTGCTCTCTTCTCCAGGGAGTACATGGTGATATCCCAAAGCCTCTCCCCATACGTTTTCTCGTGCAACCCCCACACCATGTGGTAGCCCTCCTCTGGACCACTTCAACCCTGTTGGTGTCCTTGTGGAGGTGCGTCCTTCAGAACTGGACACAGTACTCTGGGTGGGGTTTCACTGGTGAGCAATACAGTGACAACACCACCTCCCTTCTCCTGTTAGAAATCCCCTTCGCTGTGCACTCCAGCATCCCACTAGCCTTTCCTACTCAGGGATGCCGTCGGGGGCAACTGGGACTGTTGTCCCGGGACTGAGCTCGAAGGGGGGGGGGCCTTCCCGTACAGGGTTGGACTGGTTTGGCCAGATACCAGGCAATTTCTGGGTTGGCCCTCCTGCATTGCATACTATATTACATCAGTGTGGGCCCCCTCTTTCTTTGGACGTTGCCGTCACTCTCCCATCACACAGCTCAGGGTGGGGGGCGCACAGCAACCATCCTGATCGATGCGTAACGTGTCATCTGGTCACGCAGGAGTTGCGTGCTAAGCGGGTGGGCCCTCTGCCTTTGTGTATATGCCAGACAGACTGTTGTGTGCTGAATACATATAGTAGGCATGTCTGGCAGGGATGAAAGGCAAATTGCAGGCTCCAGAAATATAACATGGGTTTGGCAGCGTTGTGCTGCCATGTGAAAAAAACAAAGGAACATGCATGCTGATATCTTAATCCTATCACACATTTCCTGCATGACTGTCTATTCCTAAAAACCGATTGGCCATGTCTTCAGATTGGCGCTTTGGGGGTGTGACAAGAAGTAGCAGCAGGCTCTTCTAAAATCAATGTCTAAGTCCACTCTAGTTTCAGTTTCCTGTCGGTTATCGGAGGAGCGAGTGTGTGTGTCAGTGAGACGGTGACTGGCTAGTAGTGCAAAGTGGACTGGAAATTGAGCAGCAGAGTGAGAGTGAGCAGAGCAACTGTGTGCTAGTGACCATGCGAGCCTGACAGTCACAGAATCGGGAGGATAAGTGAGTCCATACTTCAGGTACTACTGTGTACTGTTGCAGGAATGCTGGCTGACTTGATTATTATGTTCGCTTGCGCGCATGCGCTAGGAACGTTTTGGGAGAGTAGCACACTTAGAGATGTGCCTCTCCCACCCAGTGCACTGCTCCCTGAGCAGGCGTGCGTGTCCTGCACCATGAGTAGTAGCTCAGCATGACAGCGTGTTCTCTGCTCAAAGAAAACACCGCTGCATACTGAGCACCGCCCTCGCCATGCGCCACCTCCCCGCAAGCACGTCCGTCCATGCCGCCCCAAAGCTTTCATGCCAAGCTGGGAGCCCACCCCAGCATGGCAAACATTGTTTGCCCCGGGTGCCTCATCCCCGCCGGCTCCACGGCCTCCCCAAGCCATCCTGTTGCTATGCTGGGAGCCCACCCCAGCGTGGCAAACGCTTACTTTATTTTGCCAACGGGTGCCAATCCCTGTTGGCTCCTCGGCGCCTCCCCCAGAAGTTTGCTGGACGGGGTGCCCAACCCCGGCCGGGCCTTGGCCCCCCAGTTACTCTGGCCACGCTGAGAGCCCATCCCACCGTGGCAAATCCCCAGCCGTCTTTTTTTTTTCAAACCTGTAAAATGAACCTGCCGGGCGCGTGTCCCAACCCCCACAACCCGCACTCCACCCACTGCGCATCCAGCCTCCCCACACCCCAACCCCATACTTACCTCCGGACTCGGCGCGACGATCTTCGGTGGACCGGGAACACGTCTGCACTCTTCAAAGGCGACCGCGAACTGAGGAAATGCCGGTAAGCTATATAATGGGCTAGATGGGGGTTCAGCTTTATTGCATATCTCAGTCATTTTTTGGAATTTTTGCACCAAATTTTCAACATGGGGTTTTTGGGACCCCTTCTCATGAATGATGTCACTGTCATGGTGTTATTCGGGCCTGAAGGGTGATTTCGTAGGCACTGCGCAGTCACTGCGCGAAATCACCCTTCGCCTCGAACTAATGCCATGACAGTGACATCACTCATGAAAAGGTCCCAAAACCTATGTTGAAAATTTGGTGCAAAATTCCAAAAAATGACTGTTTTACGAGCGTGCGTTGCGCAGTTCCTACGCAGGCTCGTAAGTTCACAAATTTTCAATATTTTCACTCCAGATTTTCAACATTGCCATTTTATCACACCTTCTTATGAGCTGTATAGCTGTCATTTTTCACATCTCACCCAAAACATGTTTCCGCCCATGTAGCACACAGTGGCACAGTCGGTATGCGAAATCAATGTATGGAACACATTAAGAAAATCACAGTGACACTGTTCATGAGCAGAGGTTTTAAAATGGCTATGTTGAAAATTTGGTGAAAAAATTCCTTAAAATTACTGTTTTATGAGCGTGCGTTGCGCAGTTCCTACGCACGCTCAGATGTTTGCGAATTTTCAATATTTGCACTCTAGATTTTCAACATTGCCATTTTACCACACCTCCTCATGAGCAGTACAGCTGTCATTTGTCACATCCTGCCCAAATGTGTTTCTGCCCATGTAGTGCACAATGGCGCAGTCGGTGTGCGAACTCAATGTATGGGACACATTAAGAAAATCACAGTGACACTGATCATGAGCAGGGTCTTAAAATGGCTGTGCTGAAAATTTGGTGAAAAAATTCCTAAATATGACTGTTTTATGAGTCTGCGTTGCGCAGTTCCTACGCACGCTCGTAAGTTTGCGAATTTTCAATATTTTCACTCCAGATTTTCAAGATTGCCATTTTACCACACCTCCTTATGAGCACTGCAGCTGTCCTTTTTCACATCTTTCCCAAAACGTGTTTCCGCCCATGTAGCGCACAATGGCACAGTCGGTGTGCGAACTCAGTGTATGGGACACATTAAGAAAATCAGTGTCACTGTTCATTAGCAGAGGTTTTAAACTGCCAATGTTGACAATTTGGTGAAAAAATTCCTAACAATCACTGTTTTACCAGCGTGCATTGCACAGTTCCCATGCACGCTCCTAGGTTTGCGAATTTTCAATATTTCCACTCCAGATTTTCAACATTGCCATTTTACCACACTTCCTTATGAGCAGTACAGCTGTCATTTTTCACATCCTGCCCAAAACGTGTTTCCGCCTATGTAGCGCACAATGGGGGTAACAACAAGGTCATGCTGACAATTTATTGTGCAAATACCAGCAATCACATAGGGCATTAGGGTAAAGCACCATATGTGCCAAACACCACTGCAAATACCTGCAAGCGAATGTTCGGCATTGACAAATGCTTGTTTAGCTTGTTATTGCTCTGAGGCCTGGCCTTTTCCCTTTCTACTTCCTGCCCATTCCCTCCCCTAACCCTTTCTGCTGGAATTCAAATGGTTTGGAGACTGTGTGTATATTTTACCCTCCGCTCCGCTCCCCACACCAGTTTGTTTCCTTTGGACCTGCCTGATCAATGATTTATGACCAGCCCTGGCCTGTGATCACTCCTGGATGGTCAGGCTTCAGGAACAGTAGGGAGGAGCCACCTGGTCAGCTCGGTTGACTGTAAAGTTAGATGGAAATAAGTCATAGTCAGCGGGGCATGCCAGCAGGGACTGGGACAGAGCTGTGTTTTTTTTTTGCTGTAAATCTAAGGGGGGTGTAAAATGAGGATGGGGTGGTGTGTGTTCAGTTTTGCTCTAAATGTACCAAAAGACTAAAACAGGGTGGGGGAGGTTGTATTTTTCTTTTGTTACTGCTCATCTTGTTCTTAAATCGACCAGGGAGCTAAGGGAGAGGTGGCAGAGTAGCCACAGTCACCGGAAATTGGGGTAGGCCATATTATTTAAACATTTGGTAACCAGGAAAGGCACACTGAGCCAAGGCTCGTTTCCAGGTGCGCCCCAGGGATAAGGGACATGAGAAATACAAAATACAAATAAGAGGCATCAGTAGTCAAAATTACAGTTAGGTTGCAGCATACAAGCAGGACACAATTGTAGGTGGTACAGATATACAGATGTGTATGTAAAACAACTAAAAAGAGCAACACTACAAATCGATAAGTGGTATTAGCAAAAATAAAACAGAGAGAAGCTTAAAGCAGGTAGATGGAACTTGAGTAAGGGCACTCATGAACAGATGGCAGTGAGCCTAGAGAGATAGTAGGGCTGCGGTTAGCAGAGAGGAGGAAAGGTTAGGGAAGGGATGAGAAGTGGTGGGGGGTGGATGGAAAGAGTGTGGCAAGGAGAGGAGGCGAAAGAAGTGCTAACCGCTGTGTTCTAGGAGTGTGGATATGTTGCTCATCCACACTGTCTGGCATTGTCCTTTTCCCCTTTAAATCTTGCCGGAAGTCTTCAAGCTGGCTCCTCCCACCCACCCGGGTGGTATATACCTCGGCTCCGCCCCATGACGCCAGATCTTCCTTTCCGCTGGAAGATACAGGTTCCCTCGTGCTACTTTTCAAGTACCGTAGGCCCTGGAGTGTCATCAATGGTTTTCGCCGCATTTACTCTCTCTAAAACTCGTTAGAGTTTACGACTCGGATCCGAACGCTTGAGATATGGCGGACAAGTTGTCCCTGGGGTTTCGCCAGTGTCCTTGTGGACAGAAAATGTCTCGCACCGATCCCCACCTCTCGTGCGTTTATTGCCTAGGCGCTGTGCACGATACCTCGGCTTGCACCATCTGTTTGGCCTTCCATCCCACCATCCTGAGGACCGCTAGGCGTGCCTTAAACTGGGGAGACTGGAGCTTCGCAATCCACTGGTGAAATCAAAGGAGGCCAGGTGGGCGGTTTCCGCGGCCGAGGGATCTACTGAGCAGCTCGAACAGATGGCGGCTTTTGAGGAGGAAGCTGCCCAAGCTTCGGCCAACTGAAGTTTTTTCGTCCCGCTCAACCTGGGCTCCACTTTCATGGGGTCCTTTCGGGAGTTGTGCCAGTCTCTCCCTACCAAGGGTGAGGTGCCTTCGGGCTCGCACTCCTCCAGCTCCAAGACAAAGGACAAGGACCCCAAATCTTCTTCTTCTAGCTGAAGAAGACGTTTCTGGGACCGAGAGCGGTCCGATACTCAGGATCAGGCGGTCTCGGCCTCGGTCGAGATCGCTTCCTCGGCTGCCAGCTTCGTGGACCTTCCGTCAGGCCAAGGCACTGAAGCTGAGGATACGGCACAACCGGCCGAGATTTCTCTCGCCCCGATCGAGCTGTTGTCGACGACGCCTGTCGACGACTCTTTGGAGAGGACTCCCATCCTCTCCTTCCCTGACGAGAAGACCCGTCCTTCGGGTATCCTGATCGAGGGACAAGAGCCAGTTCCTCAGTTTTCGCTGGATCCAGCTTCTCCCGATCGACAGAACCACGCCGTCGGTCTCGATCGAGGAGTAGGACCCCACCAGTTGAAAAGCCAAAAAAAGGGTCATAAACACTCCCGGAAGAGGCGCCACCGCCGTTCCTCATCCTCCTTGGACGAGGAAAGAGTTAGATGGAAGCTCCGTCGACGTTATGAGGACCTCATGTGGCAACAGCTACTTTTGACCAGTCAAAAGCCGTCCACTCCGGCAGTACCGGCCATTACTTGGCCCCAGCCTCTTCGGCCGACACCAACTCCCTCGGTACCAAGGACTCCGGTTCTCCCTCCGGTGGGACTGGCATGCATTTCTGGTCGGCCTGTTCTGGTCTCCCCACCAATTTTGGTGGAACCACCGCCTAAACAGCCTCAGGGAGGGGCTCCCTCTAAGGAGGATTGGACAACTACGGGATTGCCCCATAGGCTGTCCATAACTGTTACTCCTGATCGCCCTAGGCGCATCGAAAGGGGACATAGGTGGGAGACCCCTATATCCTGATTCCTTGGACTCAGATACTACTGGCCTTCACTCACACCCCGATGATGAGCTGTCAGTGACAGGCCTGGAGGAAGGTCCTTCCTCCTTCCAGGGCATCCTTCGACTCATTGCTGAGTCCATGGGTATGCCTTTGCAGCCTATACAAAAGAAGGCGGAATATCCTCTCACGGATATTCTTAAGGGGGGGATACCCCAACAGAGGCCTTTCCAGTGGCCGAAGCCATCGTTGGCCTGGCCCTTGAGCTGTGGCAGCGCCCTGCCTCTTGCCCGGCTCCGTCTGCCCGTATGGCTCACAAGTACGCGGTGCCCATGAGGTCCTTGGCAAGCTTCACTGAGCATCCCTCGGCCGAGAGCCTTGTGACTGCCTCAGTGTTTCGGCGCATGGGCAGCTCTGCAGATACTGACCGCCCTCTGGGCAAGGAGTCCAAAAATATGGACCCCACTGCCCGGAAAGTCTATGCGGCATCATCCCTGGGCCTTCGTCAGGCCAGCTCGGCAGTGATTATGGCACACTTCTCTCACGCTCTACTGGGGTCGCTTGACTAAGTCCTCCCTCCTCTCCCAGCAGACATGCAGACCAGGGCCGTGCTGTTGCTGAACAGCAGCTCCAGACGGCTCTGGACATTGGAGATTCCTGTGCCCGTTCACTAGCTGCCACAGTGGCCACTCGCTGCAGGGCCTGGTTGACCTGTCCAGCGGATACTCAGCACAAGCTAGCTGACGTGCCCTCCCTTGGCACCGACCTTTTCGGTCCGGGAGTGGCAGGTCATCTCCAGCACATTGAGCAGTCTAATGCCACCTTAGATGCCACCTCTGCTAAGGGTTCTTCGGGCAAGAACCAGCAGAAGCGCAAGAAGAAGTCCTTTCAGCACTCTTCCCCTGCGGTTAGACAGCCCTCCTTCCAGGGAGGTCAGCAGCAACAGCAGGCTCAAGCTTGGCGCCCTAGGCCCAAGCAGGGTTCCAAACAGCCCCGCAAAGGAGGTTGAGGTGCTGGTCCAGGAGCCTCCTCCTTCTCCTCCAAGCCTGCACAGTGACGGGTCAGGGGTGGCCTCCCCTACACCCGTCACGCCAGTTCTGGGTCCTCCCGTGGGGGGCCATCTCCGCCACTTTCTGTCCGCCTGGTCCGGTATCACTTTGGACAGGTGGGTTCTGGAAGTGGTTGGTCAGGGACTGCCCCTAGAGTTCGAGCAGTATCCCCCCAGCCGAGCCCATGCCCCACGGGAGGAAAGGATCTCAGTTGGCGCTCAATCGGCCCTTCAGGTCGACATTGCTCAGCTCCTCTGCAGAGAGGCGGTAGCTCCAGTGCCGGATCCTCCTACAGACCCAGGCTTCGTGTCCAGGTATTTCCTGGTGCCCAAGCGGACAGGGGGTTGGTGCCCCATCCTAAATCTCCACAACCTGAATCAATATCTCAGGTCTCGCACCTTCCGGATGGTAACTCTGAACCAGATCATACCATCTCTGGAGTGAAACATGTGGTTCTGTTCACTGGATCTACAGGACGCGTTCTTTCACTTCCCAATCCGTCCGTCCCACCAGCGGTTCCTCCGCTTCAGGGTCGAAGGGACCCTGTACGAGTTCCGAGCCATGCTGTTCGGCCTGTCATCGGCCCCACAGGTCTTCACCAAATGCATTGCAGTGGTGGCAGCCCATCTACGGCGTCAAGGGGTTCGTATATACCCCTACCTTGACGACTGGCTCCTGGCAAGTTCCTCCCTGCAGGAGGTGGATAGGTCCAGGGACCTGACCCTCCAAACCTGTTCCCATCTAGGCCTCCTTATCAACGAGGCCAAGTCAGAACTCATGCCCTCTCAGGTGGGCTTTATCGGGGCAGAGCTCGACTCTCGTCAAGCCAGAGCTTGGCTTCCAGCAGACAGGGTGGAGGTTCTTTCCTCCTTTGCCCAATCATTTCTGGTTGGGCACTTGCGCCCTGCCTGGGACTTCCTGCACCTTCTGGGTTACATGGCGGCGTGCACCTCAGTGGTCCGCTGGGCCAGATTGCACATGCGCCCCCTCCAGTGGGAGCTGGCTGCTCAGTGGACTCAGTATCAGGGTCATTTCGATCAGCTGGTCACTGTCACCCAAAGGATGTGGGACGCTCTCCAGTGGTGGACCATCCCGGGTCATCTGCTGGAAGGGATCCCGTTTGTCCACCCTGAGCCGACGGTCGTCCTCACGACCGATGCCTCTCTCATGGGCTGGGGAGCCCACATTGGGGACCACAGAGCCCACGGGTTCTGGACCCTCGAGGAGTCCTGTTGCCACATCAACCTGTTGGAACTCAGAGCAGTCAGACTGGCACTGTCAGCCTTTTTTCCTCAGCTCCGGGGTCAAGTGGTTCAAGTCCAGACAGACAATACCACGACCATGTACTACCTCAACAAACAGGGCGGCACGCACTCCTGTCTGCTATGCAAGGAGGTGCTCTGGATCTGGACCTTCATCAGCCGGTTGGAGGCGGATCTCCTTGCCATCCATGTGGCAGGGGTCTCGAACCAACTGGCTGATGCTCTCAGCCGCATAGGCCAGACATCCCACGAGTGGTCTCTCCATCCAGAGGTAGCTTACAGTCTGTTCTCCCGTTGGGGCAAACGGTTGGTAGACCTGTTTGCCTCCAGGGAGAACACCAAGCTGAGGTTGTACCATGCCCGCCTCAGCAGGGCTCGCTGCAGGGGGATACCTTCTCGAGGCTGTGGACCTCAGGCCTCTTATACACCTTCCCTCCATTTCCCTTGATCCACAAGGTGTTACTCTAGGTGAGGAGGGACAAGGCGAAGGTGATCCTGGTAGCCCCAGATTGGCCCCACCAGTTCTGGTATCCAGATCTCCTCAGTCTCAGCTGAAGGGCCCTGGAGCGGCTTTGTACACGCCCGGACCTGATATCTTTGAACCAGGGGAAGGTATTCCACTCGGGCCTTCAGTCCCTGCACCTCACAGCCTGGTTCCTGAGCGGCTAGAGTTCCAGGCTCTGGGTCTTTCCGAGGATGTCTACACTGTGGTGGAGGCATCTTGAAAGGAATCGACCAAGAAATGTTATGCCTTCAAATGGAAAAGGTTTTCCATTTGGTGTCAGGGAAAGAGTCTGGACCCCTTATCCTGCTCTGTGGCTAACATTCTAGACTACCTTTGGTCCCTCTCCAAAAGGGGTCTTCGGTCATCGACCCTTAGGGTGCATCTGGCAGCCATCTCTGCTTACTGGGCGCAGGCCGCTCAGCCGACATTGGCTCAGGAGACAGTGGTTGGGCGCTTTTTCAAAGGCGTGGATCACATATCCCCTCCAGTGCGTGAACCTCCACCTCCGTGGGATCTTTTGCTGGTTTTGGCAAAGCTTATGGGCAAGCCATTCGAACCCATGCACAAGTGTGAACTCTCACACTTGTCGTGGAAGACTGCCTTCCTGGTGTCTATCACGTCAGCCAGAAGGACAGGGGAGCTCCAGGCGCTCTCAGTGGACTCCCCTTATCTGGTCTTTCACAGGGACAAAGTTGTCCTGCGCCCCCACCCGAAATTCCTTCCGAAGGTGGTGTCAGAGTTTCACCTTAACCAGGTGTTGACTCTGCCGGTATATTACCCTAATTACACCTTGGACGCCAAGTATAGGCTCCATACTCTGGACCTCAGACATGCTGTCTCCTGTTATAAGGAGAGGACGGCGGAAATTCGGGGAGAGGTTCGCCAGCTGTTTGTCACCTACGTTGAAGCCGCTTCTGGCAGACCTGCAGCCAAGCGGACTATTGCAAGATGGATCACATCATGCATAGGTCTGTGTTATGAGTTGGCGGGCAAGGAGCCTCCCAGAGGGTTAAGAGCTCATTCTACCCGCCATACTGCTGCATCAGTGGCTGCTTCCAGTGACATCCCTATCCAGGAAATCTGTCAGGCTGCTACTTGGAAGTCAGCAAACACCTTCATTTCCCACTACCACATCGACCTTGAGTCACGCCGAGATGCTGGTTTTGGGGCCTTGGTTCTCCAATCTCTCTTTCCCAAGTAGGGTGTGTGTGCTTTGCCTCCCTTCTCCCAGAGAAATGCTAGGAGTCTGCCAGACAGTGTGGATGAACAACATATCCACGCTCCTAGAAAAACAGGTTACTCACCTGTAACAGTAGTTCTAGGAGTGGTATATGTTGTTCATCCACACGCACCCACCCGACCTCCCCAGCTTCAGGCGCACTATCTTGCTTCCAGCGGGCTAAGATCTGGCGTCATGGGGCAGAGCCGAGGTATATACCACCCGGGTGGGTGGGAGGAGCCAGCTTGAAGACTTCCGGCAAGATTTAAAGGGGAAAGGGACAATGCCAGACAGTGTGGAAGAACAACATATACCACTCCTAGAACTACTGTTACAGGTGAGTAACCTGTTTTTTTGGGCCGCCACTTATTTGTCTGTCTAGGATGGGCCCAAGCCCCAGTACCCACCCTGGCACCCAGTTTTTTTTAATAAGTCCAACGCTGCATGTTGATCCAGATGTTGGCATTGAGCATTCTAGCCCCAGTAGTGCATCTCACTACCACGTATAGCAATCCTGGAATGGGAATGCTGGCATTAGGGCACAGACATGATAAGAGAGAATCAGGACCTATTAAAAACTTAAACAGAGTGACTGGCTGGGGCTGAGATATGGAGGGGTGAGCTTGATCGTGGCTCACTTACTTTTTTAATGTATGGTTATGGAAGGTGACTGGCTGGACTGTTTGATTGATTGTTAATAACTGAAAATGCTCTTTAGCCAAAGGTTCATTTTGAAGAGAATCCCAAGGCAAGTTCATGCCACGCAACAAAAAATTGTTTTATTTTCAGTAAAGACCCCAAGACTCACCACAGAGCATCTAAACCCCCAGAACTTCTGGGGGCCCAGTGGCCCACAGACTCCTGACCGTAACTGGTTTGGAAGAGGGAGCACATCTGAAAGGACTTGTTCTTGGCCCCTTGGCTTCAGCCCTATTCCTACTGCTCTGTCACACTGCCCTGCTACCTTGAGATCATCAGATATGATTACCCCAAGATCCCTTTCTTGCTTGGTGGCAACAGGTACCCCCATCTTATACACAGCTTCCGGGTTTTCCCCACTCCAGGTGCATGACTTTGTACTTTTTGGCACTGAAATCCAGTTACCACAACCTAGACTACTCCACTGGTTTCCTCAGATCTGTTTGCATTCCCTCCACCACCCCTTCCTGAGTGTTCACCCTTTTGCAGATTTTTGTGTCATCTACATAGTGATACACCTTCCCCTCCAGTTCCTCAGCAATGTCACTCTGCCTGAGGTGGATTGGAAGATCTCTGCTGCAATGTGTACCAGGAATCAGGTGCTACTGGAGGCATTCCAGGGTGGGTTTCTGACACAGTGGGCCGAATATATGAATATGGGCAAAAGTGGAGCGCAAAGGTTTATGCTGTGATTGCCCATGACCCAGAGGATGCTATATTTAGTTAGACAGTGCGCCGGCACTGTCAGACTGAATATAAGGGCATGTTGGCGCAACTCAGTATCGAGTACACTGCACCAACAGGGATCTGGACTATATGCAACCCATAGGGACAGGCAGAGAAAAGCACCCCTAGACCTGATTGCGCTGGGAGTCCCTGGTGCGATACTCAGTTGGCAACATGCTAATGAGTCCATTGGGCATGCATGGTGCGAAGGGTTCTTTTGCATGCCCATTATGAGAAGTGGCGGAAGGGTGCACCCCTACAGAGGCCACCCATCACACAGGCAGGGTGGCGAGTGGCCCCACCACACCCCGAATGCCCATCCCCACAAGTTACACGATCTCTCTAGTGCCGAGTGGCACCCTCTGCTTTCCGATCTCTGTAACAGGTGAGTTATTGCGTGGTGTTTAGCGGTACCCCCAAGCCTTCCAGTCCTAGACCCTGTAATTGAGTAGGTCTTCCCTGGCATCTAGTGACACCCCCCACCCTCTGATCCCCATCTCCGTAATTGAATAGTTATTCCCTGGCATCTTGCGCCCTGCCTGCACCAGGCAAACCACCCTGCCACCCCTCTTACCTCTGTTGCTGCCGATTCCTCATAGATCCAACTCGGCGACTGGCACAGCCCTCCTCTCACCACCTCAGCTGGCTGCCATTTGGAATGACAGAGAGCGCATGTACTGTCCACAGGGAAGACATTCAGTTACGGGGACGGGGATTGGAGGGCGGGGGGTGCCACCGGGCACCAGAGAATAACTGTTCCATTAAAGGGGCAGGGATGCCAGTAGACACCAGGTAATAACTACAGTTTATTCAATTATGAGGATGGGGATCGGAGGGTGGGTGGGGGGTGCCACTAGAAACTAGGGAATAATTATTCAATTATGGGGACAGGGTTTGGAGGGTGGGGGTGCCACTAGACACCAGGGAATAACTATTCAATTACGGGAACAGGGATCGGAAGGTTAGGGGTGCCACTGGACATCAGGGAAGTCATTGCTTCAATGGGCCGGGACGGGTGGCTGCAAACCCTTTGCCCGCCACCAGAGCAATAAGTTGGGGTTTGCAAAGGTGGTAACACGGGCCCGTTCAAGTGGCATTTACTGCCTGTGCCAACCTCTCAATATCCTGCTGCACCCATATGCAGGGGAGGACCCCCTCATTTACACAAGCACAGTTATAACTTAGCGCTCGGGTGCTAATGGATTTTGCCAGCACTGTGGGTGTGTCTGAATATAGACCCCACCCACGAATCAGGCACAGATTCCGGTTAGCATGGATAAACACTCCTTAGCACCTGGGCTAAGTTTTAAGTATCTGGCCCAGTGTGTCTAGCAACCCACCAGGGAGATGGCTATACTGGACCTGGTTCTGATGAATGGAACGCGTGTCCAGGAGGTGAGGGTGGATGCAGCGCTGGCAGGAAGTAACCACAACACAGTGTGATTTCACCTGACATGGGCAAAGAAAGGATAGAAACTAAGACAAGAGTAATGAACTTCAGGAGTGGATACTATGGAAAGATGGGGAGAATTCTGGGAGGACACCTTGCTGGGATCAGGAAAGAAATGGAGGTGGACCAGAAATGGGCCTTCATCAAGGAAGGGCTAATGGCAGACACTAATGAGTATGCCAGAGTGAAGAGCAAAAAAGCCAGAGCCAAGAAGCCCAGCTGGTTTGACAGTGAAAAAAGACACAAGGGTGACCGCGCACCATGGAGCAAGCGGGTGCTAATCTATATAGAAATTCAAGTAGAAGGCACAAAGAGAAAAGCACTCTGCCAGTACATATGAATAAATAAATAAAGTCATAGGGGTAGTGTTACTCGGGTTCTGCTTTTGCTCCCAACAGTTGATTTTGTGGCTTTATTTGTTTTATTCATATGTACTGGCAGAGTGCTCTCCTCTGTGTGCCTTCTACTGGTTTGACAGTGAAGTTTCTTAGGCAGTAAAGAGCAAGAGGGCAGCCTTCAAAAGGTACAACAGCAGGGAGGAATACAGTAACAGAGCAAAGGAGGTGAGCAAGGTGGTACAGTTGGCCAAGACCAAGGCCAAGAAGGAACTGCAGCTGGTTGAGGAGGATGAAAATTGGAGAGAAGGCCTTCTTCTAGCATATCATGGAGAACCACACCACTTCATATAAAAAGCCTACAGAAGCCCTACTATCTGAATATTAGCCCTCCTATATCGAATGTCCTCTTCATTTTTACAGGTTTTAAGTTATTGTTACTGTGCCTTGTACATCTGTAAATTTTGTATATATCTCTCATCTAATTGATTGTATTAATGTTATTTTATTTTCATGTCTTTGTACAAAACTTGTATCCTTCTTTGTATGACCACTCAGGTCCATCTTGTAAATGAGCTACGCTCAATGATGTTCGCCTGAATAAATAAAGATTTTGATTGATTGATTGATTGATTGATTGATAAGGGTTATCAAGGACGGGATAGTCAGGCTGAGGAAGGAGAAGCAGTGAGTGAAGGGTAGTGTGGAAAACGCAGAGGTATTCAACAAGTACTTCTGTTCAGTCTTCATGAAGGAGAAGGATGGACAAGTCCCTCGGGAAAAGAAGGGAGGGGGTAATGAGAGGGAGGTGCCACTGATGGGGAGAGCGACATTGATATGGTGAGGAAGGATTTAAAGGTCTTGAACGTGGATAAGTCCCCAGGACCAGATGTCATACACCGGAAGGTTCTGAGGGAATTAGCAGATGTGTTGGCAGGCCCCCTGGCAGACCTGTTTTAACACCTCTCTTCTCTTGAAACAGGAGTGGCACCCCTGGATTGGAGAACAGCACATGTAGTGCCGCTACATAGAATTGGGCTGAGGAACGACCCTGGTAATTATCGGCTGGTTAGTCTGACCTTGGTAGTGGGGAAGCTCATTGAGACCATTCTGCAGGAAAGACTGATAAACTTTTTGGCTTATAAATGGACTTGATGATAGGCAGCATGGTTTCTTGTTGGGGCGGTCCTGCCAGACCAACCTAATTGATTTCTTTAATTGGGAAACAAGGACGATGGACAAAAGCCAAGCAGTGGACATACTGTATCTAGATTTCAGATTTCAGCAAGGCCTTTGACTCTGTTGCACACAGGAGGCTGATAAGGAAGCTAGAGGATTTGGGGGTTGGGGCGAAACTGGCTAGGTGGGTAAAACACTGGCTGGAAGATAGAAACCAGAAGGTTGTGGTCAGATGGGAATTCTCTGATGCTATGCTAGTCACTAGTAGGGTCCCTCAGGCCTCAGTGCTCAGCCAGTGTTAGTCAACATCTTCATCAGCGTTGCAGATGAGTACAAGGCAAAATATGCCTTTTTGCAGATGACACAAAGCTCAGTGGGAGAGTGGACACAGAGGAAGGGAGACAGGATGTTAGGGAGAACCTGGCTAAACTAGAGGGATGGTCAAGTGTTTGGCAGCTAGGATTCAATGCCAAAAAAGTACAAGGTAATGCACTTAGGTGCAAAGAACCCAAAGACTACATCAGTGTTCCCACTGCGGCCACATAACAGAGGGTGCAAAGTACCCTTGTCTTTGAGGGGGTTACAAAATGAGTTTATAGGGTACATCGTACCCTTGTAAATACTTTCAGGAGGTATGTACAGTTTTAAAGCACCCCCTTCCCTCAAGCAGACATCCTAGAGTAACAGGCAAAACACAAATTTCAGACTGCCCTTTTACTGGAATTCAGTACAGTTCACATTCAGCCATTGTAATTATTAAGTCAAGTCCTCAAGTCCATAAACTCTGTGTGGTAAAACTGTAAAATTCCAGGCTATGCAGCCTGAGGGATTTGCAGGTTTTGATGGCTGTTTACTATCACGGAAGGTAGTTGAGAGTTTGAGGGAACATAGCTTCTTGAGCGTTTGTACAGCCGCTGTCATAAAGAAGCAACAGGAAAAAACCTGGCAAAGAAGAACAGCGAATCCTTCGGGGATTACATAGAGAATAATGGCTTTGCAAGTGTGGTGTGATTTTTTTTTATTGACTGAGGTGGTGATGACCTATAAACCTTGAGAGCAAAGCTCGAGAGGTTTATGAGGTTATCACACACCAAGGGTGTATAAAAAATCCTTAACATTACAGTTGCATATTACATTATTTTTATAATTACTGGTGCAGGAATTTTTTTGTCAAGAAAGCAAAAGCAGTTTTGTCAGTGAGAGAGAGACACACACACACACACACACACACAGGCATGTGTGTGCATGGCTATACTCTCTGTCTCTTTCCATTTTGCATATTATTTTATTTTTATTCTTTTTTTTTGTGTGTGTGTACCGTAGAAGCACCCGAATTGCAGTCAGTCACTGCGGTCTATTCGCTATCAGGGTCGAAGTCTCCCGAAACTGCGACCAAAGTGTAACAACAGCAGGATCAACCAGATAGGTTGTTTTGTTTGTAAAGGTAGGATCAACCAGATAAACAATAAAAAGATAATAATATCCTACGTGTGAGGAGGGTGAGAGGGAAATTCTTAGTGGGTGATCAGTGCAGGTCCTCTGAAATGGAGTCACTATATATTTTTTTTTTTACTGTTAATTTCTTTCTCTTCCAGGTGGCTCTCCATCCTATCCGACCCCCCAGCCCCATCTCCCACTCACAGCTTACCTTCCGCTTTTATCTCCATGGCTTGCCCCCCCATGGCGGGGCGACGGGGATCCCTCAACCCGTCATAACGGATCCGGGGCGGAGGTTACTGCCTTTTGCGAGAGTGGGGCCTGCTAGGGTCAGGATTCATGCTGCCGCACCTGGAACCCTTTCCTTATTTTCTCACCATGAGAGAGGAGGCGTGCAATGATGCCATATGGAGAGAGCGCGCACACGTCCATGTGCACTCCTCCAAGCATCTGCCCCCTCTACTCACCCTTCTGGATCATCGGTGCACTGTCCCCCAGCCACCGCTAGGGGCCAGTCGATCACCGATTGCTAGTGACCTCCCTCCCCAGAGAAGGAGAGCAGTCCCTTGGATGCTCGATCCTTCTCTTCCCCTGCCGACCCCTGGCAGCCCATGCTCGTTCCCAAACACGGGTCGTGGATGTAGCGCAAGGTAAGGCATCCAGCGCCTCAGCCCTCAGCATCACCGGGCTGGCAGGCGCTACATTTTTTGAAGTGTTCAGCCTGCCCACACACACACACACACTAACAGCCAGTCTCATGGCGCGGTACAAATGAGTGACACCGTTACTAAAACAAAGTTTTGACGATGCCGTAATAACCATTTTTCTGGTTATTATGGCATTTGCAAGAGGCCTGTAAACAGTGTGATAAAGGAGGTCACTAGTAATTGTAGTACCTTTTATAGCTTGAAAGTCTTTTTACTTCAGTAAGTACATTTATAGATTTATTTAACTGCACCTACCCCCTTTAACCCCCCAAACACACACACACATACACACACACTCTGATCATTTCAGACAAAAACTATCTGGGTGTAGGAAATATTCCATATAAGCCAGAATATTCACAGGGAGCATATTTGATAAGAGTTGAATCTTTATGCTGGCTCGCCGGCACAGAGGCAAGGCGTCAGTCTGCGATGCCAATGACCCGGGTTTGGGAACAGACTCAGGATGTTGGAGGGCTGGCTGAGGGAGAAGGATTGAGCATCCCATGACAGCTCTCCTTCTCCGGGAGGAGAGAGGAGTAGGGTGATTCGCGCTTTGCTGACCTCTGGCGGAGGCCAGGAGATCAGCCGTGCTCGACACTGCCACTGCTGGGGAGTGGGACAGACGTCGGCGTTCCGCCCTGATGTCATTGCACGTCCCACCTCCGCAGGGTTCACTACCTGAAAAACCTGTCTGCCGACGAATGATGTTGGCTCTGGTCCCATTTCATGGATCGGGTTCCCTTTCCGCTTGGCACCACTGAAGCACTGCCAGGAAGCCGGTGGTCCTGCCGGGGGTAATCTGGGGTACAGGAAACCCTCCTCCCCCAGTACCATTGAAGCCTCGCCAGGAAGCTGGCGGCCCTAGCCCAGGGAGGGTAATTTGAGGTTGGTAGGGGGCTGGCGGTAGAGGTCTGAAGAAGTAGGAGTGGGGGCTTGCGACTGGCTGATGGGGGTCGGGTCAGGACCAGAAAAAGCATAATAAATATATATAAAAAACAAAGAGTTGAGTCTTTGTCATAGGTATGTATAAAGGGTCCCTGTCCATATGCTTGCATACTGCTAATCGCGGTTTCAGTTTCCTTAAACGCTTTATACCACCGGAGTAGTGAAAGCGTAGAGGAGTGTTTTAAGGAGGAGAGGTGCCGTCTTGAACAGTTGCACAGCTGCCATTAGGAAGAGATGGGAAAGGGAAGAAACCTGGTTGAGAAGAGTGATTTCTTGGAAGGAGGGGAGGGGAGAGGAGGCAATATCGCTCAGCTTTACATAATTTATCAACCTAAAAGTCTAGCAAGCAATTCCTTACCCCCATCTCCAAACGGAATTTCAACTAAGGATGACCAGAATGAGTGAGCCACCTCTCCTACGGCTTTCATCAAGTGTTTATATGGGGCACAGGCTGAGTATCCGCAGAGTGTGGTGCAATGTCCTGATGCTCCTCTGGACCAGAGGAGCTGCTGCTTGGCAGTGTTGTCATGTCTGCTACCTGTGGGGGTTCTGGGAGTCGGGGATTCTGTGTCACCATTTAGGGTGATGCTGGTCGAGTCTCGACTGCAATTCGGTTACTCAAGGTGGGGGGATAAAAACCTTGTGTGTCCAGTTCCGGAGATCCTTTGTTTGTGCTTCTTTAACAACAACTAAAAAAAGACCCAGACAGTTGAGTCTGACAGTCGCGCTGGCAGGGGACACTCTCTGGGTTGGAGCGGCCGCACCTCACTTGCACGCTCGCCACAAACACTTGCATTCCAGTCTGACTCTGTCTCTCATGGGCATGGCAGAGGCCTGTAAGCCAGTAGGGAGTAGGAAGGGAGGGAGGGAAGGAGGGATGGAGGAAAGAGGGACCCCTACCTGTGTACCGATGTGACCCGTCCATTGTTGCATCTCAGCTGGCTCTCCATTTGCTCAACATGCAAATGCCACCAAATCTCATGGCTCCAGCCCCTTCCAACACCGCTGGCTGAGAACGTGTCAGCTTAGCTTGCTGTAGTGCGGGGGAGATGGAATTTAGCTGCAGGACCAATTGGCACTGGCCAGAGGAAGTAACTGAAAGGGGAAAAAAACTCAAGTGCGCGATGATAATGAAGGGGTGGTGTGCATGTACTAACAGCGTTCATGACTGTATTTACTGTTCAGGAAGACAGTCATTTTCATGCAGTCCGGGCATGCAGTGTACCCCCTCCACCCATAGATGTTTGTGAATTTCGCATTTTTTACGCAATTCACGCACATTTATGCATGAATGGGAACACTGGACCACATACTAGCTGGGTGATGTGCAGGTCACCAAGTCAGTGGAGGAGAAGGACTTGGATATGATTATCATGAGTGACATGACGCACTCCGCACACTGCAAGAGAGCAGCAGCCAAATCATATTGGATGTAGGATGTACAGGGGTATAACCAGTAGGAAGGCAGAGGTCATCTTACCACTGTACGGGTCACTGTACGGGTCACTGGTTAGGCCACAACTGGAGTACGTTATACAGTATTGGAACCCTTACCTAAAGGAAGACATCAACTTATGGGAGACAGTGCAGAGAAGTGTGATTAAGATGATCCAGGAACAACGGAGCAAGCCCTAAGAGGAGAGACTCAGAGATTTTAACATGTACTCTGTGAAGGATAGAAGGGAGGGGGGGGCACATGATCGAAACTTTTATATACCTTATGAGGTTCAACAAAGTGAACTCTGAGGGTCTGTTTAACCTTACTGGAAACAGTACCACTAGGGACATTGCCTCAAACGGGGGGCTCAAGAGGAAATGAGGAGGCACTTCTTCACTGAAAGGGTGGTGGCAGAGTGGAATGAGCTACTGAGGAAGTTGTATCCTGAAGACTGTACAGGGTAAAAGGTAAATTGCACAGGAGGAGGATGAAGGGTCATTGAAGGGGATACATAAATGTTGGCCGGCACATGAGGCCCATTATGATCTGCCATTGGCGCTAGTAACTGCTTCTTTAAGCTTTCCTGGAACCAGGTTGTACCCCTCCCCGACACCAATATCCCCCTATGCCTATCCCATGCGTTCTTAAATCCTGTAAACGTTTCTGCCCTCAGCACTTCTTCTGGCAGGCTGTTCCATTTGTCCACCGCCATCTCCGTGAAGAAGTATTTTCTCACGTTATAATAATAATAATAATAAACAGCTTTATTTTGAATGCGCCTTTCGGATATCAAGGCACAATACACAGTTAAAATAGTTTAAAACCAATACTACATCATTATAAAAACATACAATACAATTAGAGTCTGTCATTCTCAACACCATCACCATAAGCCTTGTTCCATAAATGCGTTTTCAATGCTTGTTTAAAACCTCCCACAGTCATGCACTCCCTAATCCAACGGGATAGAGAATTCCAGAGGGTTGGTGCCACAAACATAAATGCCCGGGCTCCAGAAGATTTTAAAAACACCCTCAGGATCTCTAGCAACCCCTCGTTGGCTGAGTGGAGCGGTCACTCCGGGAGGTAAGGAACCAGAAGCTCTTTCAGGTAGTCAGGGCCCAGTCCGTACGCTTATATGCCAATAATCCAACTTTGAAGGTGATCCGCCACTGAACTGGCAGACAGTGCAGCTCCTGCAGCACTGGTGTGATGTGGGAGATCGAGGAGTCCGCATCAACAACCGGGCTATGGAATTCTGCACCAGCTGCAAGCGGCAGATATCAACCCCCGGAAGCCCAAAGTACAGGGAGTTGCAGTAATCTAAATGTGAAGTCACAAAAGCATGGATCAATGTAGGAAGGTCCCCAGATGGAACAAGGTACTTATACTAACATACTAACATACTATTTGCCAGCAGATTAGGCCTTACGGTCTATCGAGTCTGCTCGAACCTCAGATCCCTAGTTGGGTGCCGAGGCCCTCCCCCCCACTTGTGTTCCAGAAACCCCTATCATCCATCCCCACCCCCCTGGGACAGGCCATCATCTGATATATCCACTTTCTGTGTCTGTCCCACCCTCTCTTGAAGCTCTCCACTGTGGATCTCTGAACCAGTTCGCCAGACAGTGCATTCCAAGGGTCCACCACCCTCTCAGTGAAAACCTCCTCCTCTTTTTCCCCTCACCTTCCACCTTCCAACTTCAAACCATTCCCTCTGGTGATACCTCCCTGCTTTAGTCTAAAGATCCCCTCCATGTTTACCCTATTTATTCCCTTGAGGTACTTGAAGTCCTCAATCATGTCCCCCCTGTCTCTCCTCTCCTCCAATGAAAACAGGCAGAGCTCCTCAAGTCTGTCCTCATACGTCAAATCCCCTAGCCCTCTTTTCATCTTAGTTGCCCTCCTCTGTACCCTCTCCAGGAGCTGTATGTCCCTCTTCAAGTGTGGTTACTTGATGGTAGCGATGTTCCTCAGATGATAAAAGGATAACTTAACGACAGCCAACACCTGCGAATGAAGTGTCAACCCATTGTCAAGAATCACCCCTAGGTCTTGCACCTGTTCAGAGATAGCTCGGAGTCCCAAGGAATAAGCCTATGGATTGACCTGCTCCCCACCCCCATCCCGCGACCTGGATCCACAACCATCACCTCTGTCTTCCCAGGGTCCAACTTCAACCAGCTGGACTTCATCCAACCCTGGATTTCGGCGAGGCAGTTATTAAATACCGAGAGTGCTCCATCCTGGTCGGATGCAAAAGACAAGTAGAGCTGGGTATCATCAGCATAACAATGAAACCTCAGCCCATACCATCTTACAATGTCTCCGAGGGGAAGCATGTACACCGCAAACAGCATGGGAGACAGCACTGAGCCCTGGGGCGCCCCACAAGACAGAGAGATAGGGTCAGAGGAAAAAAACCCTGACACCACCCTCTGAGTTCTACCGGTGAGAAAGGAAGTAAACCATCTGTGGACCAAACCAGAGAGCCCACAGATGAAATCTCAGGCACTCAAGCAGAACCCCATGGTCAATGGTGTCAAATGCTGATGACAGATCAAGAAGTACCAAAATGGACCGTTTTTTCTTGTCTCTCGCCATCAGGAGATCATTGAGCACCCGAACTAGCACAGTCTCGGTACTGTGCCTCTTTCCGAAACCGGATTGGAGAGGTTCGTAGATGCTATGGATGGTCAAATGGTTCTCCAGCTGAGCAGCCACTACTTTCTCAATCACTTTCCCCACAAAGGGAAGGTTAGAGATTGGCCTGTAGTTAGCGAGAGAGTCTGGGCCCAAAGAAGCCTTCTTCAACAAAGGTGTCACCACTGCCTCCTTCAGGGAGCAACGGTATTCACCAGAGTCAAGGGAGCACCAGACTATCTGCACCAGAACCAGGCCAATAACACCACCACAGCCCATTATCAGTGATGTAGGACCCGGATCTAAACTACAGCATGTAGTCCGCATACCCTGGACAATCCTCATAACATCCACGATTTCCAGCCATTCGAAGGAACTCCTGGAAAAAGGAGGGATAATGACCAAGCGCTGATCTTCAACAACTCCCATAGAGTGTGCTGCATGGGTCTCCGCCCTGATTTTGGCCACCTTATCAGCAAAGAACCAAGCAAGCTCATCACACTGCAACTCTGAAAAAGCTCTACGAACCTGCAGACAGGCTGGGTTGCACAGCCTGTCCACAGTTCGAAAGAGCTGAGCTGGTCGGTTCTGAGGAGCAGCAATCTCCCCGGACAGGAATTCTACCTTCTTAGGAGAAATTTCAGACTGATAGAGTCGATAATGCTCTAGCAGTCTAAGATGGTCGGCATCTAAGCCGAATTTCTGCCAGCACCGCTCTAACCTGCGTCCTAGTCGCCGCATCTCCCTCAGGTCCCCATCAGACCACGGAGACCGAGGGCGCAGGGAGAGAGGACGCACACCGACTGGAGCAATGGAATCCAGTGCTGAGGTAATGGCCTTATTATATGCCAGAACCAAAACCTCCGGATCCATGCTAGCCACAGGAAATTCTGATAGATCAAGCACCGCAGTTAGATCATCAGGAGTCACATCCCATAAAGGGCGGTACTTGATCATCTCCACAGGGGCTGGTCTACGAAGAGGGGTGCAAAAATTGAATCGCACAGTGTAATGGTCTGACCATCTGACAGGTTCCACCCCCACGTCAGAGGCCTCCATCCCCAGGAGGAAAACCAGGTCAAGAGAATGGCCATGTTTATGAGTAGCAGAGGTAACCACCTGTGTGAGGCCCAATGAATTCATCAGTTGGAGGAAGAGTTAAAACATAGAAACATAGAATTTGACGGCAGATAAGGACCGCTTGGCCCACCCAGTCTGCCCATTTCCCTACCTGATGGATAAGCTGCAGATCCTAGTTAACCAGCAGCCTACTTCTTCCTACCCCTACCCCCTAGAATTGCCTTATGACTCTCCATGCATGCTAGAATTCCACCACTGTTTTGACTCCACAACCTCCTCCTGGAAGGCGTTCCATACATCCACAACCCTCTCTGTGAAAAAATACTTCCTTAAATTACCTCTGAGCCGCCCCTTCTATCTTCAAATTGTGCCCCCTTGTTCTTGCACACCTCTTTTTTTGAAAGATGCTACCCTCTTGGACTTTGTTGATTCCCTTGAGGTACTTGAAAGTTTCTATCATGTCTCCCCTCTCCCTCCTTTCCTCGAGGCTATACATATTAAGCTCCTTAAGTCTCTCTTCATATGTCTTCCGGTTCAGACCCTGCACCATTTTAGCTGCCCTCCTCTGGACAGCTTCCATCCTGTCTATGTCTTTGCGGAGATTGGGTCTCTAGAACCGCATGTAGTACTCCAGATGGGGTCTCACCAGCTGTCTGTACAGAGGGATAATAACTTCTTGTTTTCTACTGGTGATGCCTCTCCTTATGCATCTCAGTATCCCCCCAGCCCTCCTTGCTGCCCTCTCACATTGCATGCCCACCTTTAGGTCATCTGATATGACTACCCCCAGGTCCCTTTCCATTTTTATTGTTGTTAGTATCTCACCCCCCATTGTGTACTCTTCCCCTTGGTTTTTGTTTCCCAGGTGCATTACCTTGCACTTCTTAGCATTGAATCTAAGCTGCCATACATTTGACCGTTCCTCTAACCTTTGGAGGGCTCTTCATCATCGGCTACGGCTACGATGAAGAGAGAGCCTGTCCAGGTCCTGGTTCACTCCAAACCCAGGGAATGAACCAACTTAACAGCTGTACCTGAGGCCTGCAGATCATTAATGACGTCTTGGACATCAGGACCAAAGAGCTTGGCCCCATTAAATGGGGCATTCAGCACTTTGTTTTGCATATCTGCTGCAAAGCCTGAGACTCTGAGCCACGAATGCCTACGAAGGCATATTCCAGTGGCTGCAGCTCTGGCCACAGTATCTTAAAGGCCATAAATAGCTCAAAGTAAATGCTTCCCCACATCCTCTGAGGTATAGAGGCACTGGAGAAGCTCCTGCTTCTGGGCAGTGTCAGGAAGGGCCTCGGCGGCTGCCTTACCTTTTCTGGCACTGGCATTTTTAAACTTGACCATATGAGACAGGCAGTTAGCAATCCTCTGGCATAGGGTCAAGGAGGCATAAGCACACGTGCCCCACAAGTCAATCCTCTGGAATTCCTTGTCTAGGGGTAAAGAACTAAGGTGCTTGGGCACCTTGGGAATGTCACGGGCCACCTTAATGATCACAGAATCGTTTTCCACCTGAGTGGCCAGGTAAGGAGTACCCTGGGGAGCACTGTAGAGCTTATCTGCTCTCCGAGGCATGGCTGGCACTGCATCTGGTCTGTGCCATGCTGCTATAAGTAGCATTTCTTAAAGCTGAAAGCATTGGAAGAATAATCTTTGGATTAGATTCTGGAATCTCCAGGTAGTCTGCTAAATCTTTTCTTGTTGCATCCTCCTCCTCTGTCTGGAACCCCATGGTAGCAGACAGCTGTTTCATAATGCTGAAAAAGGAAGCATCCCCTGGTGGAGACCTAGTTGTCCAAATTGTGAGAGTTCGTCATTGATCCAGGCATTGAAGTCACCCAGAACCATCAGCCTGGGTGACTCAAACACCAGGTCGACCACAAAGTCCGCTACTTCCTTAAGGAATAGATTCTCGTCCCCAGGTGGACGTTCCCTCCGAACCTTCCTTCCTCCAGTTTCATCCTATGTCCCCTTGTCCTACAGTATCGTTTTCTTTGGAAAACTGTATTTACCTGCACCTTGTTTTTCCCAGTGAGGTACTTAAATGTCTCTATCATAGCCCCTGTCTCCCTCCTCTCCTCCAGGGAGTACATATTTAAGTCCTTTAGCCTGTCCTTGTAGGGTTTGTGGTGTAATCCCTGCACCATCTTGGCTGCCCTCCTTTGAACCGCCTCCACTTTATCTATGTCCTTGCGTAGGTAAGGCCTCCAGAACTGAATACTGTGCTTGAGGTGTGGTCTCACTAATGTCCTGTTTAGTGGAATTATGACCTCCCTTTTCCTGCTGATGATCCCCCTGCGTATGCATCCAGCATCCTGTTTGCTTTGGCCAGCCTGCTGGCGCAGGGGCAGGGCGCCCATCTGCGACGCCAATGACCCGGGTTCGGGAATGGACTCAGGACGTCAGCGGGCCGGCCGGGGGGAGAGGGATTGAGCGTCCTAGGGACTGCTCTCCTTCTCCGGGGGGAAGGGATTAGAGTGTCTGGCACACCGCGGACACCTGGCAGAGGCTGGGAGCACCACTGTGACGACGCTATCACTTGGGGGGGCGGGGTGGATGCGGGATGTCATTGCATGTCCCCACCCCCAGGGAAGCATTGGAGAAAAAAATGCCATCCCCTGGCATGACGATCTGCCCTGCCGCTGTCTCCACTGCCTTCAACGTCCAGGGGTCCTGCTTCCGTGGCCCCGACCTGGGGATAAGCCGGGGCTCTCCTATAGTGTCCATTGGGGGGGAGCCCTCTCAGAGGGGTAAGCCTGGGCATGGGAGGACAGTCAGTGGGGCAGGTCTGAGGTTTGGAGGGGGGAAAAAATTGAAGAAAAAAAAAAAAGCACCTGTTTGCTTTTCCTGCCACCTTGTCGCACTGCCTACATACCTTGAGGTCATCAGAGATGATAACCCCAGGTCCCTTTTCTGCTTTGAGCATTTTATTTCCTACCCCCACCCCCATGCCCCAGTTGATATGTTGTTCCTGGGTTTCTGTGCCCCATGTGTATTATCTTGCACTTTTTAGCATTAAATCCCAACTGCCAATCCCTTGACCAGTCCTCAGTCTTCTGCAGATCACTCTTCATTCTGTCAACACCCTCTGGTGTGTCCACCCTGTTGCAGAGCTTTGTGTCATCAGCGAATAGGCAAATGTTCCTTTCTAGGCCTTCTGCAATGTCACTGATAAAGACACTGAAGAGGACTGGACCCAGCACTGATCCCTGTGGTACCCCACTGGTCACTTTTTCACTTTGCAGAGTGACTGCCGTTCACTGCCACCCTCTGTGTCCTGTTATCCAGTCAATTCTCTACCCATTTAACCACCCTCTTGCCCACTTCCATGTTCCCCGGGGAGGATGAAGTGGATAGCAGGAAGGGGGAGGGCAGATCCCGCATTAGATACTGGGAGGTCTGCAAACTCATGCAGACTAGATAGACCATAAGGCCTTTTTCTGCTAGCTATCTTCCTATATTCTTTATTAGCCTATCCTCACTCCTGCGATGTGCCTCATCCTTGCTAGAGGAGTGCTCTTACCTAGCCACCATAAACTATGGTCTCCTTATCTTCAACCACATTGCAAAGTTCTCTAAGTGGGATGTAGTTTACAACAGGGTCTGTCAATGTGCCCTCTCAGCAGCCTGCCTCACACACCACTGTGAGCTGTATGAAAAACTAGGATGGTTGTCCCCAGTGAATAGTTTTTTAATTTACCTTGGGTTGTTTCATTGATAAAGTGATTACTGCTTCTACCCTGGCTGAGCAGCTAAGGACTGCTAACTCGTGTTACACCCTTAGATTTAGCAGTATGTATGCTCGTTGTCCCAGAAACCTGTACAGCAATGGGAAACCAGCCCTTCGTTCCTTGTTCACCCAGGCTCTGGAACATTCTCCTGCTACCTGTTCGTAGTACCCCCTCTCACTACCTCTTTAGAAGGTCCTTGTGGGACTACCTGAATGTTGACTCAGTCTGCAGTTGCATTTCGTTTTTGGTACCCCCTTCTCTCACTGATTGCAGATTCTTGTCTTGCCTTGGTTTGTCCAGGATCATGGTCGTGTTCATTGTATTATATGCCTCTACCTTAATATACTGTAGCCTGACTGTATTGTTACTGTTTTTAAAAGTTTCTGTTTCTTCTGATGTATGTACTGTTGTAACTTGTTTGTCTCTTCACCCTGTAACCTCCCGGGTTGTAACCCACTTGTGATAGGGCAATACTGGACCTGGTGCTTACTAACAGGGACAGTATTGCAGACGTTAAGGTACGAGTCCACTTGGAGCAGATGATCAGCATACAATGTGGTGCAACCTAAGGATGGCAGTGGAAGCGAACCACACAAGGATGAGGGTCATGAACTTTAGGAAGGCAGATTTAAAAAAAAAATGGGTGAATGTCTCAGAGACAGTCGGTGGGGGGGTGACCTGGGTAGGGTGGAGGAACACTGGGCTAAGCTTAGGGAAGGCACAGTGAAGGCAACAAACTTCTGCACAAAGGAAATGAGCAAAACCAAGTGGAAAAAGAGACTGGTGTGGTTCTCGAAGGAAGTGGCGGTAAAGGCTAAACAATGTAGCTTTCAGGAGGCATACAGTGAAGCAGAGGGAACAGGACAGAGGCGTATCAGGAGATGCAGAGGGAGGCAGGGAAAGCGGTGAAGAGAGCAACGGCACAAACTGAGAAAAGAATAGTTGAAGGGGTAATGAAAGGGGACAAGTAATTTTTTAGGTACACAAGTGAAGAGAAGATCGGGGAGGGATTGTGAGGTTAAGAAGGGCAGGTGGGGACTCTGCAGAGGAAGATCAGGAAAAAGCAGAGATCCTGAACAAATGCTTTTGTTCAGTCCTCACAGAGGAAGGGGAAGGGGATGAGCCACATAAAAGCGGTGACCGCACCCTCCCTGGGAGCTACCGCCCCATCTCAATCCTGCCTCCCCTCTCTAAAATCTTGGAGAAAATTGTGGCCATCCAGCTAACGGACTACCTTTTTAAATATAGCCTCCTGTGTCCTGAGCAGCATGGCTTCCGCCATAACCACAATAGCACCACAGCCTTCTTGGAATTTACAGACACCCTCCACACATCGCTGGCCACTGGCCACACTGCTGGTGCTGTCTTCATAGACCTTTCTAAGGTGTTTGATACGGTACACCACACAATAATCCTGGATTCCCTCACACAGATAGGTGTGTCCCCTGAGACCACTGGCTGGTTTGCCAGCTACCTGTCGGAACCCAGACAGTCAGGATTGCCCATACCCTGTCCTCCCCCCTCAAAGTCAGGTCAGGGGTCCCACAAGTCTCTATTCTTGGCCCACTGCTTTTCTCACTGTTCCACAACTCCCGGCCCAAAGCTTGCTCCTGGAAACTACTATTGTATGCGGACGATGCCGTCCTCTACAGCTCTCACACTGACCCCGTAGCCCTCCACTCAGCACTCCAGAAATCTTTCATGGAAGCTGATTCCTAGTTCGTTCAACATAGGCTAGTATTAAATTACAAAAAAACAAAATCCATGATGTTTTCACACCTCCAAAACAAGAACATAGGACAACCCCTGCTCAAACTGAACTCCATAAATGACCCCCTTGAGCAGGTTACCTCGTTCAAAATACCTTGGTATCACCCTAGACTCTGGGCTCACCTACCGTAACCACATCCGAATACTGAGCACCGCTGTCAATGTGCGTATTTGTCTACTTCACTATTACAAGCATTGCCTCCCACCAGAAGCTCTCCACCTAGCTGTCTCTGCATCTATACTGTCACTAATAGACTGCAGAATTATCATCTATGGGGCAGCTGACAACACGTACCTAAACAAAATTAGACTGGCCTTTACTAAGGCCTGTAGACTTGCTATAGGCTGTGCCAGACTCGCACATACCTGCACCCTTTACGCCTCAACAAACTGGCTAAACTTTGACGGGAAGCTCAAATATCAGGCTTGCCTCTTTGCTAAACAAATAGCAGGGCTACTCCCACCTGCCCCCTACTCCAGGCACCATTATCCACCTGCCTCACTCGACAATCGGCGACAACCCACTTCAGGGTACCTCACTGCAGGACCACTTCGGGTCAAAGAACTTTTAGATACCTGGCCCCTAACTGGCTCAACTCACTCCCAAACTCCCTCCTCACAGAACCCAAACGTGGTCAGTTCAAGTCCCAACTAAGAGACCTAATCACTCATGAATCTGATCTTCCCACCCCCGACTAGGAACTTAACTCTGGTCCAGCCCGCCCCTAGGTGCGCCTATATTTGACAATGGACACCTCAGTCCGGCCTAGGTCTGCAAATAACCACCAGGGCATGGCTTGCGCCACTACCCTGCAGTGTGTGTTTTGTTACCTACTACCATTTGCACTGTGTACCTATGTTTGGCAACACTCTGTAACTCTGTATCTTCAGCTGCTTTACTGTGTCATCTGTAACCATTTTTGTATCCATTTGTAACCATTTTGTATCCATTTCTGTAATTATTGTGTTAGTTGTTGCTATTGTCCCTGATGTCTCTGTTCTCAATGACGTGGAACCTTTGTAAAGGAGTCTTTGACTCAGAGTTGTGTTATCCGACATACATCAATAAATAAACAATAAATAAATAAAAAGCAACAGGAGAACTGGAGAGGGGGAGGTAGACACAAGTCCCTTTACAGAGGAGAGAGTCCTGAAGGGACACGCAAATCGGAAAGTGTACAAAATTATGGGGCCAGACGGGGTACATCCAAGGGTATTGAGGGAGCTCAGGGAGGTACTGGTTACACTTCTACCAGCCCTATTTAACAACTCACTGGAAACAGGAGTGGTCCTGGAGGACTGGGGAGGGCAGATATAGTCCCACTACACCGGAGCGGTACCGGGGGGGGGGAGGCTAGTAACTATAGGCCAGTCAGCCTGGCATCGGTGATGTGGAACCTAATGGATTTGGCTCTAAAGGAAAGGATTGTGAAGTATCCTGAATCCAGTGGGCTACAAGGCCCGAGGCAGCTACGTACAAAAAGAACCACTCACCTATGCACAAAAAACTTTTTAAAAAAAACAAATCAGTAAATATTTGTTGTCACAACCTAATGTTGTATTTCTAAAGACTGAACATCGCTGCTTAACATCAGATTAACAGATAAAGCTCCCCAGAAAGGTGGAAGCAAGATAAATTGCTAATCTCTATTGCAAAGTACATTTTTAACATTTTAGGCATTTTATACATTTCAAGCATTATGCACAGCTTTTAAGGATCTCCATAAAGGGGTACACTAAAACTGTATTTTTTGCATTAAATAAAAGCAAAAATGAAATGACTTAGCAATTAATGAGTATGGAATTCGCTCACAACCTAAGTTCAAGGGACATAAAAGGCAAGTAAGAAGGTAGAGAATCAATCCAGGCCATATGTACCGGAAACAAGAACTTGTAAAGCCATTTGTGCCGGAAAGCAAATAGTTGACTATAAGCTCCTGAAAGAAAATAAATTAATATGAATAAATACAAATTCTAACTAGTTATCTTCCGGGAAGTAATTCCACTGGGTTTTATTCAGATTCCTTAGTCTGTTACTGTATACATATGGCAGTTTGATTTTATACTGACACATTTTGAACTCTGAACATATCAGGATGCATGGTCTCATTTACCTGGGGGTCCCTCACAGGTTAAATTCCATCGGGTAAATATTGTGGTGATTGGTGTAAATGATGGTGTGTTAGGACGCGTGGCTCACATACATAGTGAATATGTACTTCCTTCTAACTAGTTATCTTTCCCCGGTGGGGTGGGGAATTCCATTTTGTTTTTACTCAGGTTCCATATTATATTTCTGTTCATATAGTAGTTTGATTATATAGTGACACATTTTTGAACTCTGAACATATCAGGATGCATGGTCTCATTTACCTGGGGGTCCTTGACAGGTTTGTTTTTTAATTTGGCACTTATATTGGCAATTGATATCTTGTATAAAATTTCGTTACAGCACTGAAGGTCTTCTATAGTAACTGGTTGAGTATATAGTTGGGAAGATGTCTCCAGATAGGTTTTATACTGTATAAATGTGTGAAACGGTTCTCACACTGGATAAACTTTACTTTTAACCCACTTAATGCCATATATAGAACATTTCTGTTATATAGTTTGTTTTTTAACATACAATAATATCACATTTTAACAGACTGTATTCATATAACAAACTTACACATTCAGTTTTTAAGTTAGTGGAACTTTCTGCTCAAAGGATTCTTATCTTATTCTGTGGACATTTGACCTTGGACGGCTTCTCAGCTAATAGCAAACTGGTGAAATCTAGTTCTTCTTATTTACACTTCAGTTATGGTTTAAATGAGTATTTTAAACCAAGGAGAAGTCTTCTGTTTTTTTTATGTATGATCTGGGTGTTAATAGTATGTGATTTTCTAAATAATTGCCATAAGCTTCGAGGAAGGACTTGGTTGGGTCTGAAAGCTTAGGCACTTTGTTCTTTTGTAACATCAGTATTGGTCCAATAAAAGGTATCAAACCATTTGCTTCTGGATCTGTTCTTGCAAGGACCGGTACGGCAACTAAACTAAATCTGTATGTCAGTCTAGCAGTGTACATTTAGTTAATATCAAAGACGTTCACTTACATCCCGGCCAACATGCTGTTCAACCAGTCTCAACCCTTTGCTCTATTCACCCCCCCCAGGGCAAGTATTAGGGTGGTACCCCCCAGCATGCTTTCAAAGTCTCCCCTCAATTACCCTCATACCGTAATTGGTGCCTCGCAGTTTCCCAGTAAGACACGACCTTTATGTTTGAATATTTAATTCTGCCAATTGTCATAGCTCGTGTCTGACTGGGAATAAAGTTAAAGTCTGATGGTGGTGCTTAAACTTATATATCCTGCCATCTTAAAACCACTCACCTACCTCTTTATCCTGGCATGACTACCTCTTCAGTGCCCAGCACTTGAAAGCATGCCAAAGTGGTCTCAATTTTTAAGACTGGTGACCCGCTATCCCCAGATAACTATCGGCCTATATCCTTGCTCCCCCACCTTAGTAAACTTCTAGAAAGGATTGTCCATTGACAACTGTCTGACTATATTGACACATACAACCTACTGTCCAGACAGCAGCAACATGGCTTCCGTACACATCACTCTACTACATGCGCCCTTGCCCTGTTTACCAATCATATTCTCAGGAACATGGACCTTGGAAGAGCAACGGGAGCCGTCTTTGTCAACCTGTCTAAAGCTTTCGACCTGGTTGACCACACTATTACTCTCCTCCCTCCGCGCACTTGGCTTGCTCTGCACAAAACCACGGTGGTTCCAAAGTTACCTTTCAGATAGATCTCAGTTGGTATGTGTTGTGGACCTTCACCTTCCCTACCCTCCCAGTCACTACCGGTGTACCCCAGGGCTTCATCCTGGGCCCACTCATACTCTCCCTGTTTATAAACTGTCTCCCCTCTGACTGTCTCACTTGTGATGCCCTATTTTATGCAGATGACCGTGTCCTCTTCACTAGTGACAAGGCTCTTGAGAATATATCCAAGGCTTTATCCAGTAACTACTCTGCAGTGCACACCTGGTTCCACTCACATCGCCTAATTGTTAATGCTAAAAAAACTAAATCCATGCTATTTGGATCTAAACCCTTCCTATCTAAGGTCATGAAGGCTGGGTCCACCCTCTCAGTAGTCTCACCGGACGACACTGTACTTGAAAATGTACTAATTTTCAAATATCTGGAAGTTATCCTGGACCCATCCCTCTCCTTTTCCGATCATACCTCCTCTGTTATCCACCGTATTAACCAGAAACTCGGTGCGACTTATCGGATAAAGTCACTCCTGAACAGGGAAGCCTGTTTAGCCATTGCCCAAGGCAACCTGCTACCCTTGATTGTCTACTGCTCCCCTATTTACTCACACACATCCTCAGCCTTGCATGCGCGCCTCTGCTCCACGTACAACAACATATTTCGTTTCACTCTCCTGGCACCATATTCCACTCACCACTGCCACCTCTACCAGACGTTTGGCTGGCTCTCACTACACTGCAGATTTGATTATGGGCTTGGCTGCCTCCTGGACAGCGCCATCAGGCATGGTGAAGCCTCCCGTTATACGTCTCTCCTCAAGACCAGAACCCCTTGAGGTGTCCCGCTACCCCCAGATAACTATCGGCCTATATCCTTGCTCCCCCACCTTAGTAAACTTCTAGAAAGGATTGTCCACTGGTAATAAGGCTGGTGAGACCCCATCTGGAGTACTGTGTGATGTTCTGGAGACCCAGTCTCTGCAAGGACATAGACAAGATGGAAGCTGTCCAGAGGAGGGCAACTAAAATGGTGCAGGGTCTGCACCGGAAGACATATGAAAAGAAACTAAAGGAGCTTAATATGTATAGCCTCGAGGAAAGGAGGGAGGGGAGGGACATGATAGAAACTTTCAAGTACCTCAAGGGAATCAACAACGTCAAGAGGATAGCATCTTTCAAAAAAGGTGTGCAAGAACAAGGGGACACAATTTGAAGATAGAGGCGGCTCAGAGGTAATGTAAGGAAGTATTTTTCACAGAGAGGTTGTGGATGCATGGAGCGGCCTTCTGGAGGAGGTTGTGGAGTCAAAAACAGTGGTTGAATTCAAGCATGCATGGGACAGCCATAAGGCAATTCTAGGGGGTTGGGGGTAGAAAGAAGTAGGTTGCTGGTTAACTAGGATCTGCAGCTTATCCATTAGGTAGGGAAATGGGCAGACTGGGTGGGCCAAGCGGTCCTTATCTGCCGTCAGATTCTATGTTTCTATGTCTGCGTACATCCTCAGTCCCCCCATGTATATCCCGAAAGTCTCTTCGGCTATGGGTAGTACAGCGTTATCTGTAGCTGCTCCCACTCTGTGGAACAGAATCCCCATGCCCATCCGCTCTCTGGACTCCCATGCCACTTTCAAGACACAACTCAAATCCTGGCTGCTTGATAAGGCCACATGCCGTTGCTAGCTTGGATAACCCTCCCCCCTTCCTTTCTGACTTTTCCCTCTTGGGCTGTTTTGGCCTCCCCTGCCCTCTTTGATTTCTTTGGATTCCTGTTCTACATCCCTTACTGCCTGCTCCTTGGGCTCTCCCACTTGGATGTTGTCTTGTATGTTTTTTTTGTTGTTGTTTGTTTGTTTGTTTTATATAATGCATTAATTTGCACTAGCCACTTTATCCTTAGTAAATAATTGCATAATAATTGTTGCTTATCGTGATATACTGATTGTTTTTTCAGCTGATCATTAATTTTACTTTCTTATGTCACTTTCTTTTGTTTATCCACTTTGTTCACCAGTGATGTCTGTATATCCTCAGGACTCTCTCCTCTGTAAAGGGACTTGTGTCTACCTCCCCTTCTCCAGTGCTCCTCTGGCTTGTACTAATTGTATAACTTGTCACTACCTCTGTAACTGCCGCCTGTGTGGCTCGGGTCGTGCCTGAAAATGGTCCCCTGGATCAGTGCACTTACCCGGTTACCAAAGACTTAAATAAAATAAATAAATAAAAAATGCCTGCATCCAATGTTGGATCACGTTTGTGCTCCATTGTAGAATTGTGCCTCGTGGTAGTCAAGGTGCTTCATAGCATGTCATGCCTGTATTTGCATACATTGCCCCATTAAATAGTGTGCAGTTTGAGTGGACTGGTTCCGGTCTGATGCAGTATTCGTGTGGGCCTGCTGCAGCGGTGGAGCAGCAGTTCAAGAAGGAAGCAGGCAGTAGAACCACAGCACTAAGCATAGGGAGAGATCAGCATTTGTGCAATGTGGCGAGCAATCTTCCATCTTTGTCATGGTGGTTGAGGATATAAACTTTTGGGGTGGAGGTAAGGATTGGGGCAGCAGGTTGTAGGGTGATGTAAAGCAAAATCACTTTAATATGCTCAGTGAAAGGTGGGCGTCCAACTCTGATTCTGTTCAGACTGAGTTTATGTTAGACACTTCTTGCAGGTAGCAGCAGAGTGAGCCACTGTGGTGATTAGCGAGTAGAGTTTTTTTGTATGGGAAACAAGTTTGGAAAATATTTCGGGAGGTCTCGTATGGCTTCCGCGGCTGTTTAGAATTGTTTTCTCCATCCAGTGTGGCACCTTGAAATGTGTCAGAGAAAAGCATTTGAACTGTTACACCAGCTAGGTATAGTTTGTATTCAGTATGTTTATATTCCAGTTGCTTGACCCAGACGTAGGGGCTGCGGTCGCTGAAAATATGGAGCCTGTTCCCCTCCCACCAGATCTCCTTGGTTTCATGCACTTTGTTTTGAATGTGCGTTTTGTCTAAAAGGTTGAGTTAAGGAGTCGAAATATGATCAGGCAAGGTTTTTCTCCTGACTGGGCATTGGGCGAAGAGCTCTATGTGCCCACTCTACCATGTAATGTGGGCCGTTTGGGGATGGTCCAGCCACTTTTTCACAGAATTTTTGAATGAAAAGGTTTGCGTCAGTTCCCTCTGTTTTTTCAGGAAGGCTGACAAACCACCAGGTTGTTGCGGTGGCTGTGGCCCTCCTGATCTTTGATCCTGTCCTCCAACTTCAGTCATTTCCAATGGAGGTTCACCACCTCGGGTTCCAGTTTAACTGCTCTAGCCTCAATGGAACTTATTCTTGCCCCTGCATTGGATACTGTGGTGGTGAGTGCCTCCCAGGAGTGCTTTGGTGTTTTAAAATCCCTGACTAGGTCCAACAGAGTCTCTTTGATAGAACCGAGTTCTACAAAAAAACTTGTCTGATTTGTCCAGGTCGGCCAGTCGCACATTGGAGGGAGGGGGGGCATTGGACACTTGTCCAGCTTGTGTTGCTTTGGGACCTGGGATCTATCTGGAGGGGGATGTGGTGTGCTACAAACATCCATAACTTTTTCACCCTTGGTTGTAGCCATCCACTTTAAAGTCAGTCGGTGTTGGGGAAATTTGCTCTTTGGTTTGTTGCCATTTTAGCTGTGTTTAATGTGTTTGCCAGTTTTCTGGGTTAAATTTGTCATGTCTCGAGGAGCTGGGTGAAAAGCTGCATCTCCTTAGCTCTCTATCACGTGACTCGACCAGGGGGGAGTTGGTTCTGATATTCTTTGCTTGCTAGTCACTACCTGTCGTTGGGGGGGTTGGGCTAGTTTAAATACTTCTCACTGCTTGCTAACTCTAAGTGTCAGAGGGCAGTTGGTTTGAACACCACTCATTGCTCGCTAACTCTTGGTGTCAGGGAGAATTGGTTTGAACACCTCTCTGCTTGCTAAATCAGTGTAAGAGGGGATTTGATTTAAAGGGAACCGTCCACCTCCAATCGGGCCCCACCTCCATGTGAAGCAGGGCCCGATTAGCAGTTTCATAAATAGTAGTATTTTTCTAACTTACTAAGCTATAGCGAGACCAGGTGCCAACTAACAGGGTGCCGGTCAGCCCGTACCTGGTCTTAGTATAGCACGGGCACACACAGGCACCAAACCAGAGCTATTTCAAGATACAGCAATATAGTAAGCCTATGGACGCACTCCAGCTGCTCTCAGACAACACGTTATACTAGGGACAGTCGGGGTGGTAGTAGAGTGCACCAGGAAGAGCTCTAAAATGTAACATGCCGGCAGGAAGGGTGCAGGATCAACCAGATACAATTTAAAATAAAATATGGCACAGTAAGTAAAAGACATACTACTATTTATGAAACTGCTAATCGGGCCCTGCTTCACACGGAGGTGGTGCCCAATCAGAGGTGGACGTTTCCCTTTAAAAAACATCTCTCTGCTCACAAACTATCTGCATCAGGGAGGAGTTGGCTCCCAACATCTCTCCTTACTTGCTTACTCTGGTGTCAGAGGGGTGTTGGTTTGGATTCCTCTCTCTTCTTGCTGACCCTGGGTGCAAGAGGGGAGATAATTTTGCCGTCACTCTCTGCTTGCTTACTTTGAGTGTCAGAGGGATGCTGATTCTGCCATCACTCTCTCTGGCTAACTCTGGGTGTCAGGAGGAGTTGGTTCTGACATTACATTCTATTCACAAACCCTTGCTACTAGAAAGGAGTTGGTTCTGATATTACTTCCTGTTCATAAACTCTGGGTGTCAGAGGAAAGTTTGTTTTGACATCACTCCTTGCCCGCTAAATCTGGGTGTCGGGGATTTGGGTCTGACATCACATCCTTACTTGCAAACCATGGCTGTCAGAGCATAGTTGGGTCTGATATCACACCCTACTCACTAACTCTTGGTGTCGGTGGGGGGGGAGTTGATTCTAATATTACTCCCTGTTCACTAACTGTGGACATCTGGGGGAGTTGATCTGACATCTCTTCCTCTCACAAAGTTGGTTTTGATGACACTGCTTCCTGCTCGTTTACTCTCGGTGTCGGAAGGAGTTCGTGTTGACATCATATCCTGCTTGCAATCCTTGAGTATCAGAGGGGAGTTGGTTCTGAGATTGCTCTCTGCACACTAACTGTGGGTGTCAGAGGGAGTTGGTTCTGGCACCACATCCTGCTTTTAAACCCTGGGTGTCAGAAGTGAGTTGGTTCTGACATTATTCCCTGCTTGCTTACTCTTAGTGTCGAGGAAGGAGCTGCTTCTCACATCACACCCAACACGCATTTCCTGTGTGTTAGAGGGGAATTGGTTCTGACATTACTCCCTGTTCTCATATTTTAAGTCAGGGAAAAAAAATTACTCACTGTAGTAATGTTTCTTCTTTTTTTTTTCTTTTTTTTTTTACTATCTGTTTATACTCCTCCCCTGCCATTGCACTCCACGAGACGCCGCCTATGGCCGTTCTAGTCCCCACCTCCTACCTGTATCCCATGGCCGTCCTCCACGTAGCCTTTGCTTACCCCCCCAGGCAGGGATGAGGTTGGGGGGGCAAGCACCCCGAATTCTTGAGTCTCATCAGGACGCCAGTCACCGGGGCAGGTAGGGGTATTGGGGATCAGGGCCTGGCGCTCCGTCTACCCAGGAGTGCCACGGGTGTTTCCCGATATTCTGGGAGAGTGGCTGTGCCCCGATGTCAAGGCTGTCCGCCGACGTCCGCCACTTCTCAAACCCTCTGTGCGATCATCTGTCTGCTGCCCGCTTCCGCCAGAGGCCAGACAGGCACCCGAGCAGGCCCCCCGTCCTCCCAGGAGAGGAGAGCTGTCCTGGATGCTCAATCCTCTCCCTCCCTGCTGACCCCTGATGTCCCGGGCTCATTCCCGAACTCAGGTTGTCGGCGTGACGCGAGGTGTGGTGTCCAGCGCCTCAACCCTCAGTGCCACCGGGCCGGCCGAATGATGTTTCTTCTTAAGGGATCACTCACTATTTTTACATGTTATGCAGTTATCTTGGCTGAGTGTGATGCCTCGGAGATAGAACCTTTGCAGATATTAGAATTTGGAATGTAGGTTCAAACTCGGCATCTGCACTCCACTCTGGTGGTTGCTTAGATCTGTTTCCAGGCCAGAGTGAAGCAGCAGCTAGTGAAACTGGCTGAAGGCTACCCAAAAAAAAATAAAATGTAGAAAAATTTGTATAGAATAAAAAAAAAAAAATTGAAGCAGACTTGTGAAATGTTACCCTATAACAGACGCTGGCCAATCCCCTCGGGTAATCAGTGCAGCCCTCAAGATCACTTGTCCCTCCAGCCCACAGCCCCAGACACCATCTGATCCCCTCAGGTGGTCAGTGGAGCCCTCAAGATCACTTGTCCCTCCAGCCCACAGCCCCAGACGCAGGTCGATCCCCTCGGGCAATCAGTGGAGCCCTCAAGATCACGTGTCCCTCCAGCCCACAGCCCCAGACGCTGGCCGATCCCCTCAGGCAGTCAGTACAGCCCTCAAGATCACTTGTCCCTCCAGCCCACAGCCCCAGACGCAGGTCGATCCCCTCAGGCAGTCAGTACAGCCCTCAAGATCACTTGTGTATCCAGCCCACAGCCCCAGACACCGACCGATCGCCTCAGGCAGTCAGTGCAGTGCTCAAGAGCACTTGTCCCTCCAGCCCACAGTCACCAGCCGATCCTCTTGGGCAGTCAGTGGAGCCCTCAAGATCACTTGTCCCTCCAGCCCACAGCCCCAGAAACCAGCCAATCCCCTCAGGCAGTCAGTGCAGCCCTCAAGATCACTTGTCTCTCCAGCCCACAGCCCCAGACACCGACCGATCCCCTCAGGCAGTCAGTGCAGCACTCAAGAGCATTTGTCCCTCCAGCCCACAGCCCCAGGACGAGGTCGATCCTCCGAGCAATCAGTGGAGCCTCAAGATCACTTGTCCCTCCAGCCCACAGCCCCGACGCCAGCCGATCCGCTCAGGCAGTCAGTACAGCCTCAAGATCACTTGTCCCTCCAGCCCACAGCCCCAGACACCGACCGATCCCCTCAGGCAGTCAGTGCAGCACTCAAGAGCATTTGTCCCTCCAGCCCACAGCCCCAGACGCAGGTCGATCCCCTCGAGCAATCAGTGGAGCCCTCAAGATCACTTGTCCCTCCAGCCCACAGCCCCGGACGCCAGCCGATCCGCTCAGGCAGTCAGTACAGCCCTCAAGATCACTTGTCCCTCCAGCCCACAGCCCCAGACACCGACCGATCCCCTCAGGCAGTCAGTGCAGCACTCAAGAGCATTTGTCCCTCCAGCCCACAGCCCCAGGACGCAGGTCGATCCCTCGAGCAATCAGTGGAGCCCTCAAGATCACTTGTCCCTCCAGCCACAGCCCCGGACGCCAGCCGATCCGCTCAGGCAGTCAGTACAGCCCTCAAGATCACTTGTCCCTCCAGCCCACAGCCCCAGACACCGACCGATCCCCTCAGGCAGTCAGTGCAGCACTCAAGAGCATTTGTCCCTCCAGCCCACAGCCCCAGACGCAGGTCGATCCCCTCGAGCAATCAGTGGAGCCCTCAAGATCACTTGTCCCTCCAGCCCACAGCCCCGGACGCCAGCCGATCCGCTCAGGCAGTCAGTACAGCCCTCAAGATCACTTGTCCCTCCAGCCCACAGCCCCAGACGCAGGTCGATCCCCTCAGGCAGTCAGTACAGCCCTCAAGATCACTTGTGTATCCAGCCCACAGCCCCAGACACCGACCGATTGCCTCAGGCAGTCAGTGCAGTGCTCAAGAGCACTTGTCCCTCCAGCCCACAGTCACCAGCCGATCCTCTTGGGCAGTCAGTGGAGCCCTCAAGATCACTTGTCCCTCCAGCCCACAGCCCCAGAAACCAGCCAATCCCCTCAGGCAGTCAGTGCAGCCCTCAAGATCACTTGTCTCTCCAGCCCACAGCCCCAGACACCGGCATCCCTCAGGCAGTCAGTGCAGCACTCAACAGCATTTGTCCCTCCAGCCCACAGCCCCGGACGCCAGCCGATCCGCTCAGGCAGTCAGTGCAGCCCTTAAGATCACTTGTCTATCCAGCCCACAGCCCCAGACACCAACCGATCTCCTCAGGCAGTCAGTGCAGTGCTGAAGAGCACTTGTCCCTCCAGCCCACAGTCACCAGCCGATCCTCTTGGGCAATCGGTGGAGCCCTCAAGATCACTTGTCCCTCCAGCCCACAGCCCCAGAAACCAGCCAATCCCTCAGGCAGTCAGTGCAGCCTCAAGATCACTTGTCTCCAGCCCACAGCCCCAGACACCAACTGATCTCCTCAGGCAGTCAGTGCTGCAGTGCTGAAAGACACTTGTCCCTCCAGCCCACAGTCACCAGCTGATCCTCTTGGGCAATCGGTGGAGCCCTCAAGATCACTTGTCCCTCCAGCCCACAGCCCCAGAAACCAGCCAATCCCCTCAGGCAGTCAGTGCAGCCCTCAAGATCACTTGTCTCTCCAGCCCACAGCCCCAGACACCGACCGATCTCCTCAGGCAGTCAGTGCAGCACTCAAGAGCACTTGTCCCTCCAGCCCACAGCCACCGGCCGATACCCTCAGGCAATCAGAGGAGCCCTCAAGATCACTTGTCCCTCCAGCGCACAGCCCCAGACACCGGCCAATCCCCTCGGGCAATCAGTGGAGCCCTCAAGATCACTTGTCCCTCCAGCCCACAGCCCCAGACACTGGCCGATCCCCTCAGGCATTCAGTGCAGCCCTCAAGATCACTTGTCCCTCCAGCCCACAGCCACCGGCCAGTACCCTTGGGCAGTCAGTGGAGCCCTCAAGATCACTTGTCCCTCCAGCGCACAGCCTCAGACACTGGCCGATCCCCTCCGGCAATCATTGCAGCCCTCAAGATCACTTGTCCCTCCAGCCCACAGCCCCAGACACCATCCGATCCCCTCAGGCAGTCAGTGCAGCCCTCAGGATCACTTGTCCCTCCAGCCTACAGCCCCAGACACCGGCCGATCCCCTCAGGCAGTCAGTGGAGCCCTCAAGATCACTTGTTCCTCCAGCCCATAGCCCCAGACGCAGGTCGATCCCTTCGGGCAATCAGTGGAGCCCTCAAGATCACTTGTCCCTCCAGCCCACAGCCTCAGATGCCGGCCGATCCACTCAGGCAGTCAGTGCAGCCCTCAAAATCACTTGTCCCACCAGCCCACAGCCCCAGACGCAGGCTGATCCCCTCGGGCAATCAGTGGAGCCCTCAAGTTCACTTGTCCCTCCAGCCCACAGCCTCAGACGCCGGCTGATCCCCTCAGGCTGTCAGTGCAGCCCTCAAGATCACTTGTCTATCCAGCCCACAGCCCCAGACACCGACCGATCCCCTCATGCAGTCAGTACGGTGCTTAAGAGCACTTGTCCCTCCAGCCCACAGCCACCGGCCGATCCCCTCGGGCAGTCAGTGCAGCCCTCAAGATCACTTGTCCCTCCAGCCCACAGCCCCAGACACCAGCCGATCCCCTCAGGCAGTCAGTGCAGCCCTCAAGATCACTTGTCTCTCCAGCCCACAGCTCCAGACACCGACCGATCCCCTCAGGCAGTCAGTGCACCGCTCAAGAGCACTTGTCCCTCCAGCCCACAGCCACCGGCCGATACCCTTGGGCAGTCAGTGGAGCCCTCAAGATCACTTGTCCCTCCAGCGCACAGCCCCAGACACTGGCCGATCCCCTCCGGCAATCAGTGCAGCCCTCAAGATCACTTGTCCCTCCAGCCCACAGCCTCAGACTCCAGCCGATCCCCTCAGGCAGTCAATGCAGCCCTTAAGATCACTTGTCTCTCCAGCCCACAGCCCCAGACATCGACCCATCCCCTCAGGCAGTCAGTGCAGTGCTGAAGAGCACTTGTACCTCCAGCCCACAGTCACCAGCTGATCCTCTTGGGCAATCAGTGGAGCCCTCAAGATCACTTGTCCCTCCAGCCCACAGCCCCAGAAACCAGCAGATTCCCTCAGGCAATCAGTGCAGCCCTCAAGATCACTTGTCTCTCCAGCCCACAGCCCCAGACATCAACCGATCCCCTCAGGCAGTCAGTGCAGCGCTGAAGAGCACTTGTACCTCCAGCCCACAGCCACCGGCCGATCCCCTTGGGCAATCAGTGGAGCCCTCAAGATCACTTGTCCCTCCAGCCCACAGCCCCAGACACCGGCCGATCCCCTCCGGCAATCAGTGCAGCCCTCAAGATCACTTGTCCCTCCAGCCCACAGCCCCAGACACTGACCGATCCCCTCAGGCAGTCAGTGCAGTGCTGAAGAGCACTTGTACCTCCAGCCCACAGTCACCAGCTGATCCTCTTGGGCAATCAGTGGCGCCCTCAAGATCACATGTCCCCACAGCCCACAGCCCCAGACACCGACCGATCCCCTCAGGTAGTCAGTGCAGTGCTGAAGAGCACTTGTACCTCCAGCCCACAGTCACCAGCTGATCCTCTTGGGCAATCAGTGGAGCCCTCAAGATCACTTGTCCCTCCAGCCCACAGCTCCAGAAACCAGCAGATCCCCTCAGGCAATCAGTGCAGCCCTCAAGATCACTTGTCTCTCCAGCCCACAGCCCCAGACACCGACCGATCCCCTCAGGCAGTCAGTGCAGCGCTGAAGAGCACTTGTACCTCCAGCCCACAGCCACCGGCCGATCCCCTTGGGCAATCAGTGGAGCCCTCAAGATCACTTGTCCCTCCAGCCCACAGCCCCAGACACCGGCCAGTCCCCTCGGGCAATCAGTGCAGCCGTCAAGATCACTTGTCCCTCCAGCCCACAGCCCCAGACACCGGCCGATCCCCTCCAGCAATCAGTGCAGCCCTCAAGATCACTTGTCCCTCCAGCCCACAGCCCCAGACACTGACCGATCCCCTCAGGCAGTCAGTGCAGTGCTGAAGAGCACTTGTACCTCCAGCCCACAGTCACCAGCTGATCCTCTTGGGCAGTCAGTGGAGCCCTCAAGATCACGTGTCCCCACAGCCCACAGCCCCAGACACCGACCGATTCCCTCAGGCAGTCAGTGCAGTGCTGAAGAGCACTTGTACCTCCAGCCCACAGTCACCAGCTGATCCTCTTGGGCAATCAGTGGAGCCCTCAAGATCACTTGTCCCTCTAGCCCGCAGCCCCAGAAACCAGCAGATCCCCTCAGGCAATCAGTGCAGCCCTCAAGATCATTTGTCTCTCCAGCCCACAGCCCCAGACACCGACCGATCCCCTCAGGCAGTCAGTGCAGCGCTGAAGAACACTTGTACCTCCAGTCCACAGCCACTGGCCGATCCCCTTGGGCAATCAGTGGAGCCCTCAAGATCACTTGTCCCTCCAGCCCACAGCCCCAGACACCGGCCGATCCCCTCGGGCAATCAGTGCAGCCCTCAAGATCACTTGTCCCTCCAGCCCACAGCCTCAGACACCGGCCAATCCCCTCAGGCAATCTGTGCAGCCCTCAAGATCACTTGTCCTCCCAGATGCCGGTCGATCCCCTCAGGCAGTCAGTGCAGCGCTGAACATCACTTGTCCCTCCAGCCCACAGCCCCAGACGCTGGCTAATCCCCTTGGCAATCAGTGCAGGTACAGGACCAGAGCTCAAGGCAGCAGTACAGAGTTTGAACTTGGCACCTTTTTATTCTGTGCACCAAAACTCTTTTTGTCATATTTCTTCTGTCCCTGCTCCACTGTTGCAGCTTGCCTCTTTTAACACTGCCCTGTAAAGTTAAGTATAAATAAATAAAATGTTTAATTATGTTAGTATTTCAGCTAAAGCAAGTTTCTCGGAGAGTTAGCAAAATTAATTTTCTGAGCTCTGCTCCTACTCTCTCTCAATTTTCTCTTGCTCTCTGTGATTTTTGTACCTTACAGCAGCAATAGCAAGTTTCTGGGAGACTTAGATAATTTAATTGTATGAGCTCCGTTCCTTGGTCTCTCTCTTCTCAACTTCTCCCTTCCCCTCTCTTATTTTCTGTGTCCCGCCCCTCGCATAACGTGTAATTCCTGCTTACCTTTTGTTTTACAGCCCTCAAGATCACTTGTCCCTCCAGCCCACAGCCCCAGACACCAGCCAGTCCCTTTGGGCAATCAATGCAGGTACAGGACCAGAGCTCAAGGCAGCAGCACAGAGTTCCTGCTGCCACTGGTGCGGCGACTCCCTGCCCATCCTCCACCCATCCCCACCCTTGTCTGCAATGTAATTTATAGCCTGTAATCATGCGACAGCAGTTTTTTCTATCTGCCCACGTTTCCATCTGCATTTTATCTCTCTCTAACACTAGTGGCCATTGGCTATCTCTTTCTGAATTTTAGGAGCTCCTCTCCCTCCAAGCTCACTCAGCACCCCATGCATTTTAGACACTAAAAGTTTCGAGTGTGATCCAGGTTGCCCCTCTGCAACTCTTTGATTTATTTTAATTAGTAGTGAGTGATCCGCTCTAGTTACAGCAAAGGCTTTTTCTCCCACCAGTACTCTCTAACTCAGGTCCCCTTCATAATTTTGACTCACACTCTCTTCTCCCCCTCCCCCTTCGCAACTATGCATACTTTTCCCCTAATCACTCTATGTTTTCTTCTCTTGTGTCTCTCTCCAGCGTTTTGCCCACTCTTCTATCACCCCTCACTTTTCCATATCTCAACATGGGCTGCCTCTCCAGATGTCCCTCCTCCCTCCTCCTCCTCCTCCTCTCTTAAGTCACCTTCTCAAACTTCTTACTTCTCCCCTCCACCAGCCATTTCTATACTCTCCGCCCTGCCTTGCTACATCTTACCCCACCTCCCTCCCCCACTCTTGCTGTATCTCCCAGCTACTCTTCCTCCTCCTCTTCCCTCATCTACCCACTCTAGTTTGCTTTCTTCTCCTTCTCGTAATCTCAGGGCCCTTCACTGCTGCACCTGCTCTTCTCTCCTCCCTCTCCCTCACTCCCCAAAAGTCTACATTCCACCCCTGTTTCCCTCCTCTTGCTCCTTTCTGGAGATGTTGAAATTAATCTAGGTCCCCCACCTTCTCACACTCCTTCTGTGCAGCCGAAGGGCTTACGTATTTTCCACCTAAATGCTAGGAGCCTTCTTCCCAAAATGGACGACCTAAAAGTCTGGGTCAGCCAACACTCCCCCGACGTACTGTGCATTACAGAGTCTTGGCTGTCTGACAGGATCCCAGACAGCTCCCTCTCCATTCATGACTACAACCTTTTCCTCTAGGATCATGGTAAGCGAGGTGGTTGCGTGGATATCTATTCAAGGGATTCACTCTCCTGCTCTATCTCCCTCAGAGATGCCAAGCCTTTCTCCCATGAGCTTCTTAGTGTCCTCCTCTCTCTTCCCTCCACCCTCCCAATCTATATAGCAGTCCTATACTGCCCTCCCAAAGCGCCCCACAACTCCATGGTTGAGTGCATCTCCACTATCTCCTCACACCCAAGCAAAGGTGAGCACATCTTGCTTGTTGACTACATTTTTTTTTCTATTTTAAAAAAAAAGCTACATCAACTAGGTTTGTTGTCACCTGTTTGTTGTTGCTAAGTAGCAGATGTTTTTGCATTGTGCTCTGATTCTGTGATAGAATCTGTATTAGTAGAAGGTAGATTATTGTGATTGTAGTTACCTTTTGATGGTAAGGATAAAGAGGTGAGATAGAAGTGTATGTATTTTCAAATATTATAGAGGAACAGTGGCAGGATTTTTAGGACAGTAAATTAATAAAAAGGGAACTAGGAGAGCTTCAGTAGCAGACAAGTGGTGGAATAGCAGTATAATTGCAGTATAATGTGGGGAGTGGTGCAATGCAGTGGCTGTGGGGCAGCCATAGTCAGGCAGATCTTCTGGACACTGAGGTGCTGCCCTATCTGCATGCATCTTTCTGGACTGCGGGATGAGGTAGCCAGACTCAGAGCGGAAGTAAGCTGGGTCAGGAGTACCATCACCCCTATCCAGAGACCACTCAGTCCAATGCAGCTGCCTCAAAGGATGCAGAAGAGCGAGGAGTTCTTGGATGACAGTGGGCTCAGGGAGGTTAGACCAGTCAGGCAGAGGCACATTCCAGATCCTATTCCACTCAAGAACTCATATGCCACACTGCCAAACAGGGACAACCAAATAGAGGTACCCAGAGAAATGGAAGGAAAGGATGTGGAGGTTAGCCAAGTGCAAAAGATGGAGATTAGCGCCAGGAGGTGGATAGGCAGAATAGGGGCAAAATTCAGCAGAAGGGCAGACAGCAAGGTGAACCAGAGATAGAGGACAACCAAGGAAGGGGCTGGAGTAGAACAGCGAAACAGTCTAGGGAGGTCAAATCATGGAAAGTCATGTGTGCAAATGCCAGGAGCCTTAGCAACAAGATGGAAGATCTGGAGGCTGTCATGGTGCAGTCAGACCTGGACATTGTGGCCATCACTGAAACCTGGTGTAATATAACCACGACTGGGAGTTGGCCATACCTGGCTACAACATATTCAGAAAGAGACAGGGCAGGCAGGAAGGAGGAGGAGTGGCACTGTATGTGAAAAAATGACATAAGGGCCACAGAGATCCAGGAGGAACAGAATGGGGAGAGATACTGTGGGTTAAGCTGGAAAGGAAAATGGGGCCAGCCATCCGCACAGGTGTGGTCTATAGACCACCAGCCCAGGAGGAAGAAACAGATAGAGAGCTGATGCTAGCCATCCAGAGGATGGCAGACAAAGAAGTGAGGTAGTACTGGTTGGAGACTTCAATATTCCAGATGTGGACTGGAGCATCCCAGCAGCAGCATCAACTAGGAGCAGATTTATCCTGGACTCCCTTCAGGGTGCCTTCCTCAAGCAACTGGTCATGGAACCAACTCGACAGAAGGCAATACTGGACCTTGTGCTCACAAACAGGGACAGTGTGATGGGGAGTAAGAGTGGGGGAGCACCTGGAACAGTGACCACCAGTCACTGTGGTTTGAAATCACAGAAAGAGCAGAACCAAACCACACAAAACACATATCCTGGATTTTAGGGGCAAACTTTGAGAAAATGGGAGATACTTGAAAGAGGCATTAAGGGAATGGGGCAGGAATCAGGGGTTGAGGAACAGTGGGAAGTATTTAAAATGGGGATTACAAAGCAACAAATTATGTATTAAGCAGGTTAGCAAGAGGAAAAGGAAGAGGAGACCATTATGGTTTTCAAAGAGGTAGCAAAGAAAGTGAAAGCCAAAGATTGCATTCAGGCAATATAAAAGACACAGGCAGAAGGGGATAGGGAGAAGTACAGGAGAAGCAAAGGGAGACAGGGAGGTCAGTAAGGAAGCCAAAGCTCAGACAGAAGAACACATTGCAAAATCAGTGGGTGAGGGGACAAAACCTTTACAGGTACATAAGTGAAAAAGAAAGGCAAAGGGAGGATAGTGAGACTGAAGGGAGGAGGGGCTGTGTGGAGGATGACAACAGTAAAGCTGACATATTGAACAGGTATTTCTGCTCAGTCTTTACTGAGGAAGAGGAGGGTAATGGATCTGAATGGAGTACAAGGGGTGAGAATGGTGCAGAAATGGACACAAGTCCCTTTACACGAGGAAAGGGTCCTGAAGGAACTGGAAGTAATAAGAGTTGATAAAGCAATGGGGCCAGATGGGGTGCACCCCAGGGTCCTTAAAGAACTAAGAGAGGTGGTGGCTGAACCTCTTGCTATCCTGTTTAGCCGATCACTAGAAACAGGGGAGGTACCCAAAGACTGGAGGATAGCAGATGTAGTCCCCTTATACAAAAGTGGGAACAAAGAGGAAGCGGGGAACTACAGACCAGTCAGCCTCACCTCGGTGAGTGGGGAAGATCATGGAAGCACTACTGAAGGAGAGATTGGTGGAACATCTGGTTGTCAATGGACTACAGGACCCAAGGTAGCATGGTTTCACCAGGGAAGGTCTGTCAGACCAACCTCATTGAATGTACTGGTGACTAGGGAGGTGGATCAGGGGAGGGCAGTGGACATGGCCTATCTGGACTTCAGCAAGGCCTTTGACACTGTGCCACATAGAAGACTATTGCACAAACTGGGGAATATGGGTGTGGGCAGGACAGTGGTGCAGTGGGTAGGTAACTGGCTGGGCAGCAGGACACAGAGGGTGGTGGTAAATGGCTGTCACTCCACAGAGGGAAGAGTGACCAGTGGGGTACCACAGGGATCAGTGCTGGGACCGGTACTATTCAATATCTTCATCAGTGGCATTCGCAGGACCTAGAAGGCAGAATTTCACTGTTGCTGATGACACAAAGCTCTGTAACAGAGTAGACACACCAGAGGTGTAGACAGAATGAGAAGAGACCTGCAGAAACTTGAAGAATGGTCAGGGGTTTGGCAGTTGAAATTCAATGCAAGGAAGTGCAAGATAATGCATATGGGGCACAAAAACCCTGGCACAATATATCAGTTGGGGGGTGAGGATATAGCATGCACCAAGCAGGAAAGGGATCTTGGAGTTATCATCTCTGATGACCTCAAGGCAGGAAAACAGTGTGACAAGGCAGCAGGTAAAGCAAATAGGATGCTTGGATGCATAGGCAGGGGCATCACCAGCAGGAAAAGGGAGGTCATAATTCCACTATACAAGACACTAGTGAGGCCGCACCTGGAGTACACTGTGCAGTTCTGGAGACCTTACCTACGTAAGGACATAGACAGGGTAGAGAAGGTTCAGAGGAGGGCAACAAAGATGATGCATGGATTGCATCACAAGTCCTATGAGGACAGGTTGAAGGCACTGAACATGTACTACCTGGAGGAGAGGAGGGAGAGAGGGGATATGATAGAGACATACAAGTATCTTACAGGGAGGAACAGGGTGCAGGAATGCACTATTTTTAAGCGAAAAAGATGTTCCAGGACTAGAGGGCATGGGATGAAGTTGGAGGGAGGACGATTCAGAGGAAACGTGAGGAAGAATTTCTTCACAGAACGGGTGGTGGACAAGTGGAACACCCTGCCAGAGGAAGTGGTGGGGGCCGAAACAATCACAGGATTTAAGAATGCATGGGATAGACATAAAGGAATTCTGGAGGTCAGGGGTAAGGGGCAACAGACTTCCTGGAAAACATAAACTGAACTTACAGACTTAAATGGGCAGACTGGGTGGGCCATAGGCACTTATCTGCCGACACTGTCTATGTATCTATGTATCTGTATTGGCTTCCCCTGCCGTCAAACACTCTAACCTTAAAATTCGATCTTTAAATCTCTCCCAGATGACCACCGAGCCTACCCATCTGAACCCCAAGTCCTGTAAGCACTCTCTCCTTGACTGGGTGCTCACCTCCCATCCTCACCGCATTTCTGCTGCCAGAGTACTCCCTGATGCCGTTAGTGGCTACTGCATTATATTCTTTGTTAGAAAAGCTTCTACCCCCAATTCGGCCCCCAAATATATTTGGTTCTGCCCCATCCACAACCTTGACTAATTCCCTCCTGCAGGATGTAGTCCATGCAGATTGGTCACCAATGTACTCAGCCCTAAATGTAGACACAGCCCTACAGCTGTTTTCCGATACCACAACCCGTATCTGGAACACTCATGCCCCCCTTAAAAAGGCAAGGGTGAAGCATCGTCACTGTCCATGGATAACCCCGAACCTCCTTTCCCTCTGTAAATCACGAGACAAAAGCTGGGCGAAATTCAAGGCCTCCCTCCAACCCTCTGATTTCCAGCTTTATAGGTCTCTCAGAAATGCCTGTATCCAGGCCATCAGGAAAGCTAAATCTAGCTACTTTTAAGTCTCAGCTTCAGGCTAGATCAGGCTCTCCAGCCAACGTCTGGCAAACTCTCCGCAACCTTATAGGCCTCCCCCACACTGCTCATGTCCCACAGATCTTAAAAATCGAGGGTGCAACAGTCTCTGACCCTGCTACTATCGCCGAGGCCCTGAACAAATTCTTTACCACGGTGCCCTCCTAAACACTCCTCCCCCCCCACCTCTGATTTACTCACCTCCACTACTGGATCTGATTTCACTTCCCACCATTTCTCCCCAAGAGGTTTCAAGGCACTAATGTATCTAAACCCTACAAAATCCAGTCCAGATGGTCACCACCAAAGTTTCTCTGCATCTCTGCCCCTGCTATAGCAACCCCCCCTTGCTCATCTCCTTAACCTCTCCCTCTCTACCAGCTCTGTCGCCTCGGCCTGAAAAATAGCCAAAGTGCACCCACTACATAAAGATGGGGACCCCACATCACCCGGCAACTACAGACTCGTATCTCTTCTACCTGCTCTTGCCAAGCTCCAGGAATCCCTTATCTACTGTAGTCTCCTGGAATACCTAACCGTCACTGACAGTCTCTCTCCTTACCAGTCTGGCTTTAAGAAACAGCACTTCACAGTCTCCTCCCTTCTCCACGTAACTGATGCAGTCCATTAAGCCATGGACAAAGGCCTTGTCACGGCAGCTATCTTTGTGGACCTGGCTAAGGCTTTTGACTCTGTCTCTCATACCCTTCTTGTCCAGAAACTTCACTCCTCCGGGCTGGTTCCTGCTGCCACTAAGTGTTTCATTCCGTGTCTTCAGCACAGGTAGCAATCTGTACTAGTAGGAACCCCCCCCTTCCCAATTGTAGCCGGAGTCCCCCAAGGCTCCATACTGGACCCCATTCTATTCTCAGTATGCATCAATGACCTCTCCTCTGTCTGCTCCCCCTCCAAAATCCATATGTACGCTGAAGACACCATGTTATTCTTTTCTGGCCCGTCTGCCACAGATGTTACAGCCCCCCTTCAGAGCAACTTCAATAAAGTGTAGAGTTGGTTCTATCAAAACCAACTAAAATGAAGGCAACATGAAACTCTCCTATACGACGGACAAACTGTGTGATTATATTCTGTTGTCAGCTTTGCAACCAGACAGAGAGGGAAGCAGTCTGATGGTACCAGAGCTCTATTGAGGGACACTGGCATACCTCATGGGATTATCTTTCCGGCGCGTCTCCACATTGCTTATTAGGGCAAGATTTATGTTTTTTTAGGCTCGAAGGGTGTAATGAAATGGGCCCAGATGCAGGTCTCATGGAGAGCAAGAGTCGTAGACAGGGAGGAGGCATCCTCTGAGGACGACGAGTCATGAAGACACTCAGATTATTCCTCTCACTGTGGAGGTAATGGGTGGGTGAAAACAGCCCTTGTGTAACAATATATACTTTTAATCAGTTATGGTGAAGAAAAGGGCAATAATACCTATTCAAAGCCCAAGTTGACACTTATGTTGCTAATTTTGGAAGTCAGGTTGACGTAATAGCTTAAGTTGAAAGTTTTACAACAACAAATGCCAAAATATTTACCTCTGTAAAAGAGGTTACAACAATGCTTTGAAATGGTGATTTAAGTTTGCATGTTAAGAGTAGACTTCTGCTGGAAAGTTTGTTTAAATTTTACTACAAGTTACATAATGCCTTATTAAATGTAGTGGTTACTATTTTTAATGACGCACTATCTTAAGGGGACCGGACTAATGGTGCATATATTAAAGAGTAATACATGGGGATTTTCTCTATTTCCTCATTTGAGGAAGAGAATATAGGGGAGCCAGAATGATAGACTTTGAAGGACATTACCATGCCACTCATGGGCTTATGCTACAGCTGTTTCGTATAGCGACTATGGATATCTGAATGTAACAGGATTACCCCTCACTGACACATCTTAAAGGAGTAGATGGACTAATTGTTTACAAGGGTGCCGGAAGATAGTAAAGGCTGAGAGGGCGAAGGATCGGAAGGGCACTTATGAGGTTACAAAGGGCACTTTTTTCACACTAGTGTTTGCTATACAAAAATAAAAAGTGGGGTGGCTGCCGCCCCTTCTGCCCCCCAGTTCCTACGCCTATGATTGTTTATATTAAGAGGAGTGGTGACCTCATTGTGTCCTGTATGCTAACATTTGTCATGTCTATGCATTTGAAACAATAAATGTGAAGTTCAAAAAACAGCTAAAACGAAATTCCAAAAATACAGTTTTAATTTTCTTTAACTCGAGGCAAAATGGTCAAAAATCTCCAACCCCCACCACCACCACCACCACCCTCGACGGCTCACCCCTCCAGTCAGTCAATTTGTTGAAGTACCTAGGGGTCTGGCTGGATTGCAGCCTCAACTTCTCAACCCACATAGATTCCATTTGCTTGAAACTTTGCCCCAAACTCGGTGACCTTTATCGCACAAAGATTGCCTCCCAATGTCCACTTGGTGTGACTTAGTCACCAAAACCATTCTCCGTATTATAGACTATGCTGATATTGTCTATAGCTCTACTCCTGCAACGTCTTTAACCAGACTGGATAGCTTACTAAATTCTTTTTGACGTTTCGCCACCTCCTCCCCCCCCTCACTCACCACTGTGCCCTCTACTCCTGTCTCTCCCTTATGCTTCTACCTACAAGGCGCCATCTGCATAGCCTCTCCTTCATTGGCAAATTCTGGTTCGGGACTCTCCCCTCCTACCTCAGCTTCTGTCTTTCTCCAGTTAGCCCCTCCGAGTACTCCCTTCATTCCAGAGATGCTCAAACGTTCTCCTTCCCACTTCCTCGCTCATGCTTGGGCCAGGCGGCATTCTCTTAGCATCTCCCTTATCTCTGGAACCAACTCCCATGGGTCACCCACCATGCCTCTACCTTCTCTGCCCGAAAATCCCTGCTCTGTGCCACCCCCACAGTTCCATGCATTTGTCCCTCTTCTCACCTCCCAACCCCTCACCCCTCCCAACCCTTCCCCCTCACCTCCCTAAGGCTTAGCGTCCTATTCTACCTGGGGGGCCCCAGTCCCTTTGATCTGGCATCCCCTCTTTTGTTTTGAGTTTGCTGTATATATGTATCTTTGCCTCCTCTATCACTGTTGAGGTTTGAGTCGCCAGTCCTTACCTTTTTTGTTATGTACATGCTTAATTCAGTGTAACTATTGTATTTGACTTTGTAACTATTGTTTTACTGTGTACAAATTTGATGCCATTGTATTCACCTGGTATTTTTTACTTTACCAGTCTGTTCACATGTTCTTAACTGTGTATACTGTATGATATGTGCCTTTTGTGTTCTTTTCCCCTGTATGTGTATTAATTCCCCCAGGTCGCACCTAGAAACGAGCCTCGGCTCAGTGTGCCATTCCCGGTTATCAACTTTTAAATACATAAATAAATTAAGAAATAAATATAAACAATAACACGCTTGCAGTTGTACGAACTGCAATACTAATGCTTAAGTAACCTCAATGAAAAAGGAACCGATTCTTATGTGAACCTGTTTCAGGTTCTGGAAGAGGAGGCAGCGTTTGGAACACAGTGAGGGATCCCTTAAGAAGAAACAACATACTACAGTCAGTAACTTTTCTTCTAACCCCAGACTCAGTAGCAGTACCTTGGGTGGCTGGGTCCAGAACCATATTAGGAAAAAAGTTCTGGTAGACACGTGATTCAAAGTTGGCATCCCCTCTGGACTGTATGTCCAAACAGGTGTGCTTTGTGAAGGTGTGTACTGTTTTCAGGGTTTCTGCTTTGCAAATGACTAACAATGGAATGCCCCATGAGGATGCCAGAGAGGCAAAGGTACCCCTTGTGGAGTATGCCCTTAAACCTTTTGGTGGCATTTTCTAGCTTTTTATAGCAGAACTGAATGCAAGAGACTATCCGTCAAGAGATAGATCTCTTTGTAGTAGGTTTGCCTTTGCTAACCTCACCATAGCTAACAAAAAGCTGGGTACTGCGAGATCTGATATATTTTGCCCAGTTTATATAGATAGACAGGACTTGCTTTAGGTCCAGGCTATGCAACTTTTCCTCACCTGGACTAGAATGCTCTGGACAGTGTACAGGGAGGGTCACTGATTCAGGAGGAATTCAGATACCACCTTAGGAAATAATTTTCTGTTGGTTCTAAGAACTGCTTTAACCCTGTGTGGGGTTATGTAATCTGGCTCTATGCAGAGGGCTTGCAGTTCACTTATCCTCCTAGACCCTCCCAGAAGAGGTCATTGCAACCAGGAATATGGTTTTCCATGTAATGTATTTCAGCTCAGCAGTTTCTATAGGCTCAAAGGGAGGCTTCATAAGCTGGGCAAGGCATGTGTCGAGGTCCCAAGGTGGTACAGAGTTCCTCACTAGTGGGTTACGAGTGACTTAAGCCTTTAAAAAAACCTTTTAAAAATGGGATGTGAGGCCAGAGGCTTTCCTTCCCAGCTGATATGTATGCTGATACTGCTGCTAAGTGCACCTTTAAAGTTGGAGGCCGTTGGCCTAACAGCCATAGGTGTACTAGGTATTGTAGACAGCCCTGCTTCTACTGGGTTTATTTTTCTGGGGGCACACCGGTAAGAAAATCTTTCCCATTTAGAAGAATAACCTTTCCTGGTAGTAGGTTTCCTTGAAACTTTAAGCACCTTCAGAACTTCTTCCGAGAGGTCCAGTCTGGAAAATTCTAACTCCTCAAGAACCATGCCCTCAGGTGCAGGCTCCTGGGATTTGGGAATGTTGTTCTGCCCTGGGAGAAAGTCAACAGACTGTGACCACGTGACAGGCTGATTGGATTCTTTTAGACTGGACCAGGAGCATCAAGTACCAGACCTGCCTGGCCCAGTCTTGGAGCTATCATAATTGTTGCAGGTTCCTGCCTGAATTTCAGGAGTACTTTCTGAATGAGTGGAGAAGGTGGGAAGACAAGCAGAAACGTCTCTGTCCAGTCCAGCAAGAGGATGTCTTGACCCCAGGGCTCAAAATTAAGTTTTGCAGCCACTAGCCAGCAGGGCTAATGACTGGGAAGATCAGCTAGCCCCAGAGACCATTCCACTTGCCCAGTTGATGTACTTAATTGAAATGTTACTGTCTCCAATACACGCCTGCAGAGCTAGGTAATGGAAGATCTTACTAGCCCTACACAAAATCTATCAGCATTTAGCTAGTGGGCTGCTGGTGCCAGTTTTGACCCCTGGTCCTCTGGCTGGTGGTCTGCAACAAAACTGTGAGAGCTGATAGTTCTCCCAAGATGCAGAGTGACCCACCTTCTGAACAGTGTGGCCAGAACCTGCTGGTTTAAGACCCATTTGTGGTTTGCTTGGCTGATTCTGCTTAGGGAATCTGTTAGGACATTGTCTTTGCCTGGCAGATGCACTGCAGATATGTTTGCTTCTAAGAATATGCCAGGTCCCAGATCCTCATTGCCTCTCTACAGTTTTGAGGATCTCGCTCCTTCCTGCTTGTTTATGTGGGACATTGTTGTGGTGTTGTCTGTCCTGATTTAGACAGTCTGACCCGGTAGTTGGGAAGAGAAATACTGCATTACTAGCATTACGGCTCTGAGCTCTAGGAAGTTTATGTGTTCTAGTGACTCCTGTGGGCTTCATGTGCCACTCACTGTGAGTTCCACAGTTGGGCACCCCAGCCCAGGCTTGAGAGATCAATAGTAAGAATACTTGTTGGTGATTGCTGAAGAAAGGGAATGCCCGCTCTAAGGTTGTTTTCTCCCTTCCACCAATGTAATGATAGCACTGGTGCTTTTATCACGGGCACTGGTTTGAAAGTGGATCCCACCTTTAGGACCAGTTGTCCCATAAGTGGTACTGGGCATCACTCAGTTGTAACCTGGCCCATGGAACCACAGCTGTGGATGCGTCCATGTGACCTAGTAACTGTAGGAAGTCCCTTGCAGATCTTGGCTGACCTGCTGTGAAAGACTCTGCTGTTGTTACCAAAGCTGTAACTCTGGCCTGGTGGAGAAAAGCTTTCCCCTGCAGGGTGTTTAGCTCTGCTCCTAAAAGTCCAGTATTTGAATAGTCCGTAGGTGGGACTTGTTTTATTTATTGAATTTTGATGACCGGGTAGGCCCACTGAGTCCTGATGGTCCCTTTTTCAGCGGCGGCCCAGGAGACAGTAACAGTACAATACAGCCAGGTAGTACAGGGTGCAGAGAAAGTAGACATGAAATTCAAGGTTACAATAAAGGCAGTATTTCAATATATATTTCAATATCTTGAACATAAGTGCAATAATTGCAGGAGTTGAGGCAAGCTTTTGGAGTCATTTTGGGTGAGAAAAAGGAGAGGGATTGGTGTAGGATATGGGACCGTGGGTGACTATCTAATACCCTGACAATGGCATGAGCTTGCCCCAAGCAGGTGGGACTTGAGCCTTGTGCGAAAGTTTAACAGCTATGGGGCTTCCTGTACTAAAGGTGGGAGAGTATTCCACAGCTTAGGGGCAGTGTGAGCGAAGGATTTGCCTCCCATATTAGTCTTGACTCTAGGGATTGTTAGTAGGGACCGACCCGGTGGTCCCTGAGTATCTGAGGATTAGACTTGGAATGATTATTCTTGTAGGCTAAGTGGAGCACCGGGTGCTGCAGTTTGTAAGCAAAGGCAGAGCAGGGGTACTGAAAGCGAGCCTCAAAAGAAGGCCATGAAGCTGGGCCAGCGAGACGCAGGGTGGCTTCTTGGGTGACCCAGTGTCACAAACCTCGCTAACTTTGTTGTACAGGACCTGAAGCCTGTCAACCTCATGCTTTGACATACCCTGAGTTACAGGGGCAGCATACGTTAATGTAGGAAGGAGGACACTGGAGGCAATTGCTCGCCTTGCCTCCAGGATAAATTGGTTTTTTAGCCGGTACAAGGTGCCAAGTTTGCCGTGGATAGACCTAGTTACCTGGTCTATGTGGGACTTAAAGGTGAGACCTTGGTCGATAGTTAGCCCAAGGTATTTTATGCTGTCTACAATGTCTGTACTCTTTCCAGCAAGGGAAGTTAGTTGTAAGGAATTGGTCCTGTCCTGGCCGAGGGATCTAGGGCCAAACAGCAAGGCTTTTGTTTTTGCTGCATTGAGGACCATTCTGTTAGATGTAAGCCAGGCCTCAAGTGTATTTAGGTCCCTTTGGAAGAGAGGGCCCAGGTCCTGGAGGGTAGACATGGACCAGTAGATGACTATATCATCAGCGTATTGAACAACTGAGCTATCTCTGCAGTGACGGTTGAGGTCGTTTGTGAAGAGAGAGAGAACAGGAGGGCCAAGAATGAGCCCTGAGGCACCCACTCCTCGATGGGAAGAGGGTCAGATAGCTCTCCCTTCCAAATGACCCTCTGGGAGTGGCCTGATAGGTAGCTCTTGAACCAGTTTAGGGCCTGGGCATCAAGACCTATGCTGTGAAGCTTAGTTAGAAGAAGGTTGTGGTCCACCAGGTCAAACGCCTTGGACAGATCTATAAAGATTGCACCGGTCAACATGCCTACGTCCAGTGCCCTGAATACGTCCACTTTGAGATTGATGAGTGCTGTATCTGTCCCATGGTTTGCCTGAAAGCCATGCTGTGAGGGGGCTAGGAGTTGGTGGAGCTCAAGTTAGTTTCTCAGTTGCCCATACACTAGCCTTTCTTGCTGTTTGCAAGGATACATAGCAGGGAGATGGGTCTATAATTGCCAATTTGTTCACACGAGCCACCTTTGTGAATGGGGACCACATTGGCCACCTTCCACTAGTGCGGACTGTAACCTTCAAGTAGAGAACTGTTGATGATCCAGGTCAGAGGTTTGGCAAAGGACTGGGCACCTTCCTTGAGTAACCTTGGGCTAATTCCATCAGGGCCTCCAGAGCCTTTGTTTTTGAGGGCTTTAAGTAGCTTAAGGACCTCACTCACCTTGACTAATCTTAGGTGAAATTGGGGTCTTTTCAGACTGGGGGGTACATCAGAGATCTGTAAAGGCATAGATGGGGGCAGCCCTAACTTGTAATCATCGAGGTTGGTGAAGTGGTGGTTGATTGCTGAGGCTATTTGGTGGCAGTCGCTGACATGCTGTCCTTGTACCTCTGTTGGACCTAGTGCCTCCTTGGAATTGCCCTTAAGCAGTTCGTTGATGTGTGACCAGAAAAACTTGGGGTTCCCTAGGTTGGACCGTTGGAGGTAGGATACATACTCCTTTTTTGCAAGTTTGGCGGCTAGCTTACATTTATTTCTTAGGTTTCTTAGATTTACTTCTACAGGTTTACCAAGAATCTCACAACTAGACGAGCACCAATATCCCGAAAGTGGGATTCACAAAACTGTCCCAGAGGGAGATTCTAGCACCCTAGACCAGTCAGGGCTGGTCTAGGTACTTAGATACATCCTCAGGGAGAGTGTAGCACCTTGTGGCAATTGCCATAGTCCCCCACCAAAGCCCTGATCCCATTATCATAAAGTAAATAGCCACGGTCATCTGCAAAGTTTGCTTTTGTTAGTTTCTTTTAATTCACTTCAGCACCACACTGCTGCTCCCCAATCCTCAAGTCCTTCTTTTCTTTACCCCAACCATAGTTTCTCCCTGACTGACCTGCCTCTGTTCCTGAGTTGACCCTTCCGGATCCTGTTCCTTCGGTTTGTCTTCGAGTCCCTAGTTTAAAATTCCTCCAATCTGCTCTTTTTTAACCCCTAATAACGTCCCTAATCAGAGTCTGGTTTGGGTTTGGATATTGTGTGAGTTTTTTTTGTAATTTATTTTACTTTGACAACAGTCACACTTAATGTACCAGCTCTAAAACTACTTCTGTACCCACTGTGCTCAGACTCTCAGTGCTGCAGAAGAAAATAAAAGACCAGGGGCTCAATTCTCAAAGCCCACAGACTGACACAAGGTGCCCACATCAAACATAAATGGCACAAATGGCACCTTGTGTCAAAAATAAACCATAGCTATTCTGAAAAGCAGCCAGCGTCAGGCCTCAGGCTACCATGCTCTAAAGGGACTTAGCGCCACAAATGGGCTGTGGCATGGCGCTAGGGGCTTGCAGCAGATGCAGGCTGCCGTATCCCACAAGTGGGATTCACAAAACTCTCCCAGAGGAGAAATTTCTAAGTACCTTTGATCATCCAGGGCTGGTCTAAGGGTATTTAGATATATCCATCTGGGAGAGTGTAGCACCTATGTGGCAGTGTGCCACAGTTCCCCTCCAAGCCCAATCCCCATTATCATAAAGTAAATAGCCTTGGTGATCTAGCGGCCCCTCCCGACCCCGATGTTACCAGTTATAATAATATTGAATACAACCCCCTTCATTGGTGTTCTAGTGGCCCCACCCCAGCAGATAGTGCCCACCACCCGCTCCCCATCCCAAAACAGAGCCGGCGACCAGCACAGCCCTCCTCTCACCTCCATGGCCGGCCGCTGACTGAACTGTCACTGAGTTCCTACTGTATAGTATAGGCTCTCATAATGAAAATGTACACTATACAGTAGGTGCTCAGTGACAGTTCAGTTGGCGGCCGGTCACGGAAGTGAGAGGAAGGTTGTGCCAGTCGCTGGCTGTGTTTCGGGATGTGGGAGCAGGGTGGTGGGCACTACCTGCTGGGGTGGGGGTCCACTAGACCACCAGGGAAGGGGGTTATATTCAATAATATTATAACAGGTGATATCGGGGGGGGGGGCCACTTGACCACCAGGGAAGGGTTTTTTATTAAATTTTATTATAAAGGGCGACATCGGGGAAGGGAGACCACTAGACAATTAGGGAAGGGGGTTGTATTCATTAATATTATAACTGGTGACATTGAAGATCGGAGGGAGGCATCAGACCACTGGGAACAGGACTTGATTTATTTTATCAGAGGATCGGGGATGGAGGGACCGCTAGCCTTTGCTGCATGGAGCCTGCGGCAAACTCCTCCCGTGGGTCTTGTGTTTGTCACACAGGAGAGGTTGCGGCAAGTGTGGGGACTTAGGCACCAGGACCTCTCCTGTATCAGAATGTGGTGCAGAGTCTCTGGCACACCAGGCTTTGATGCAAGCTGCTGTTTTCTGCAGTTTGCACTGATTTAAGCCCTCTTTGAGAGTCGGCCCCGATCTCTGAGCACAAGTAGGCACAAATTCAACATGGATGTGTGCCAATTAACTGCCTGCGGAGGAGCTAGCAGCAAGTTTGGCTATGCTGCCACTTTGCTCACTGCTTCCAGCCTGAGCAGCACTGCCTTCCACTTCCACTTGTGTCTTCCCACCGGCTGAGGGCAGGTTAAGAGCTAGCTGCTGCTGCTCTGACCACACACTTTCAGTCTGTGCACCAATAAGAAATCACAAGCCGTTAGCCGACACTGTGACTGACAGTGACTGTCCCTGTTCAATCGGGTGCAGGCAGCCCAGTCATGTGCTCAAGCCTACAGCTCCATGAAGGACCCTGGTTGGCGGCGCTCTTCTTGCCTGTTTGCAAACTGAAGTCTGGATCCCCTCCTGACAGAGTCCTGACTCCTCGGACAGCCAATCCCACAACAGAGACTCGGTAACAGTGCCCCACCCCAGTACACACATCACAACAGTAAGTGCTTTCGTTCTGTGACTCCTGCCGGCTGCTGTGGTGCTGTGTGGCTCTAATTTGTCAAAAAAAAATAGAGGGGGCATGGCCCCTTCACTTTTAAAAGTGGGGGGCATCGCCCCCCTGACTCCTGTGCCCCTGTTGGTCGATTTGCTAGTGGTGCCCCATCAAGGGAGCACCAGTGTGATGATTTTTGCTCCTTAAATTGGCCCTCTTTTAAAGGAGATTCAGCTACCTCCTTCTCTGCCTTGCGTTCAAAGTAGTTAAAGGTGCAAGTTGCCCCCCCCCCCCCGAGCCTCAGTGATGTACTGGCAATAAAACCTCCTAGGAGGGCGCTTTGGTCATCCTTTTGTCCCCAATTGAAACATCGAGAACAAGGTCCAGTGTGGACAGAAAATCCTGTGCCTTCTCTGCCCCCTCTGAGTGGAATGCCCTCCCAGTAACACTCCAAGACTGTTCCTCCTTTGGTGGCTTTATAAAAGGGCCCAATATATTTCTCCTTGAGCATAGTCTATCTGCTTGCAGTCATTGAATTGTTCCTACTTGGTCGGTATTTTTTTATTCTGCTGACTTTGATGTTGATCAAAATGTACCTGCTGTACTATATCCTAATAACCTAAGACCTGTCTGTATGTTATCCTCTAGTTGTATATGATCCAGTGTTTTCTAATCATGTGACCCTATGTTTATATTGATGGGCGTATTATAGCTTGTACTGCTTATTGACTTCCTGCTTTTATTATGCTGTGTTTACATACATGTCATTAATTCCGGGTCACCCCTGAAAAAGAGACTGGTAGTCTCAGTGGACCTACCCGGTCAACAAAATTCATTAAATAAAAAAAATACTTGTATCACATGGAAGCTGATTCTGAAATGTCTCCTTGCTGGTTAAGTCTGGGTGTCAAGAAGAGAGCAGTTAGTTCTGACACTACTCCCTGCTGGCTAAGGTTGCATGTCAGAGGGGATTTACATTACTTTCTGCTCACTGTGCACTGAGTGTACGTTCCCTTTCAGACTCTGGTGCTTCCCTAGATTTGAGTTTTTTCTTTTGGATTCTGTCTATACGAATGCTTCTCACACAGGTGGAGAGAAAGGAAGTGTAAGCTTCATGTCTGGTTTCATCTCTGAGAGCATCGTGGTGATTCGGCACAGTGCTGAGGGGCAGGATTACACTGTCCAGTGCTGATAAAACTGCTCTCTCTTGCTTTCTGTTACTGTTACTGTCTCTCTTGCTCTTCCACTGGCTCTCTCTCTCTCTTGCTGGATTCCTGGTGTTAATATGCTTTCAGTTTGAAACCTAAAAGAGATGCCCCTCCTACACTGGAGTACATGTCTCTTCCAGTCAGATGAAATTCTCAGGGCCACTGATTTACAGTAAATGAAGTAACCAAATTCCTCTTTCAGTTCCACTTTCAAGATCTGAGAGTCAGGATTGCACCAGTAACTGCTACTCTTAATTTAGGATGTTTGTCATGGGTCCTCTGCCCAGTACTTTTTATATGAATAAGTATATAGAATAAAAGTCTCGCTTTCTCTCTATGCACACACACCGCACACACACACACACACACACACACACACAGTATGTTAAACCCCAGTTCTTGCAGCCTATATTGCAGTTGTCCCTGTGTTGAAAAACCTGGAATTTGGCGTGCATATTGTTAGTTCCAGGATCTCTGAAGCCTTCAGATTTGGTGATGATCTGTTTGGCAGTTTAACAATACATAAAAATCAGGTATTTAAATCCTTTCTTTTTTTTTATTTGTTAATTTTTATTTTTTGCTCAACTGTGGCACAAAAACGGCAGAGCGTTGAAACCCGAAACTTTCAGGTTAGTTAGAGTTTGCTTAAAGAATTACTCTTTCGTAGGGGGTAGTGTTGACAACTCTGTATATTTTAAATTAAACACACAAAAAAAATGACCAGTTGACTCATATGTAGTTTCTTTCAAAAGATTCTGTGGATAGCTGGACTTTTTTTTTTCTGAAGCAAGTTGAACATCAGTTTTGTAAGTAATTCCACTACAGTATTTGCGTGAGTCTTATTGATCACGCATATGGCAGAATGGACTGTATTCCCCAAAATGCTTTGGGGGGGGAGTTTGCACAGTATCTGAAAAAATTGATGTTACTGCTTTAAAATACAGTCTAAGTCAGCACACGTGCGGAAAGTGCCTTATTTGGACGTAGTTTTTTTTTTTTGTGCAACACCAAAAAACCAAGCATTGCCGAATGTTTGCTTGTTGGCATTGGCATTGGTAGTGCAGGAGTTAGAGAGATGCATAATAGGAATGGCAGTGAAGTATTGAACTAATGCCAACCCCCACTGCCACCCTACAGAGACTGAAAGGCATTGGGGGTGTTCCTTTGGGTCATCGGCCATAACGCTTATGTCATTCCACCTCACCCCACCCTGCAGACACTGACAGGTGGCGCGGTGTGCTTTGGGGTCATCAGCCCTTATGCTCAACCCATTTCATAAGGAAATAAGCTGAGATAGTGCAATGTAGGAGAATGGGGTGAACTTTAGGGCCGAAGAGCCCAAGGCACACCTTGATACCTGTCCATGGCTATAGGATGTGGGATGAATGCCGTGAGCATTATGGCCGATGAACCCAAGTCACACCCCGACGCCTGTCAGTCTCTATAGAGTGGGCGTTACGGTTGGAAACCTTAACGCCCCAGGGGTTTCTTGGTATTTTAGCTCCACATTTTCAAAATGGGCATTTTGGGACCCCAACTCATGAACAGTGGCACTGTCATTTCATTACTCAATCCTGAAAGGTGATTTCGAACAGCAGCTACGCCATTCGGCACCACAGGTGCAGAAACACATTTCGGGCAGGATGTGAAAAATGACAGCTGTATTGTTCATGAGGAGGTGTGAAAAAATGGTAATGTTGAAAATCTGGAGTGAAAATATGAAAAATTTGTGAAGTTACGAGCGTGCATAGAAACTGCGGAACGCACACCTGTAACATGGTACTTTTTTGGAAATTTTTCACCAAATGTTTAACATGGGCTTTTGGAGAACTCCCCTCATGAACAGTGGCACTAAGAGTTTGTTACTCCATCTCGAAAGTTGATTTCACACAGCAACTGCGCCATTCTGCGGCATAGGTGCAAAAACACATTTTGGGTAGGATGTGAAAAATGACAGCTATACTATTCAGAAGGAGGTGTTAAAAAATGGCAATGTTGAAAATCTGGGGTGAAAATATTAAAAACTGGCGAAGTTACGAGCGTGCATAGAAAATGCGCAATGCACGCCCATAACATAGTCATTTTTTGGAATTTTTTCAATAAATTTTCAACATGGGCTTTTTGGGGCCCCTCCTCATGAACAGCGGTACTGTTGTTTTGTTAATCAGTCCCAAAAGGTCATTCCACGCAGTGACCAGGAAATCCCCTTTTGGGACCGAGAAACGAAATGGCAGTGACATGTTCATGAGGTGGAGTCCCAAGAACCCCATGTTGAAAATTTGAGGCCAAAATTCCTAAAAATGGCTGAGATATCAACCTAAGCTGAAACCCCCTTTGGCTCCCATTATACAGTGCTTACCCGATTCCTCAGTTCGTAGTTCAGCTTTGAAGAGTGCAGGCGTGTCGTCCACAGAAGATCACTGCTCCCGACCTCCACAGGGTAAGTATGGGTGTGAAGGGTGCAGGAAGTGGAGTGCGCAGGGAGTGTTGGGTGGGAGGACTGGGAGGCGACACTGGGCGTTTTCTTTTTACAGTTTAACAAACAAACAAAAAATAGACTCTGGCGGACTGTTTTCTTTATTTATAGGTTAAAAAGTAAATACAAAAAACTTTTGGGCACACTGAGCTTGGGGTCTGGGGGACATCGGACACCAGGAGTGGGCAACTCGGTGTCAGGGAAAATAAAAAAATGTCTGGGCATACTGTGGTGGTCTCCCAGTGTGCTGCAGTGTGGCATTGGTAGTGGTGGTGGGGGGATACATGCCGACACGGGGATTGAGTACCCCCGATGTCGGCTATGCGGGAGTGTGTGGCCGGTGGCAGGAGCTGCCATTGTGGAAAGCTCACCACGGCCGTTTATTATTGAAATATTTCACCAGGAACGGCACGCCGAGCAAATGCTCGTAACTCTGGCCATGTACATTACTATGCACTGTAATCGCATGGCCAGAGTCTTCTCATCTACCGCTGCAATGACAACAGCAGATTTTGGCTCTTTCTGAGTTTGCTTGTCATCGCCAGCATACTCACTGATTGGTGACTGAGGGCGCACCCACTAAATCATTCCCTGCATTGGCCACAATACTGACACACCTCTAAATGTGCTACTACCACAAGATGTTTCTTGTACATGCGTGCAAGCAAACATAAAAAGAATCCCGAAAAGGCACTTGCGCATGCACGTGAATAAGAGTGTTTTCTGGCACAGATTTTTGTCTTCATTTAAAGAATTAAGAGTCGACTCCAAATAATAAATTCAATGCATTTTTATTAACAGTTTGCTGTGCCATCAACTTACTGGGCAAGGGCTGCTGATGTTTCGTGGCTAGCATCATTTCCTCAAGGCTAAACTTTGGCCCTGTTTAAACAGAAATCGAAACAAAATACACTATACTGTTCATTTAACACAGCTGCTTAATCCTGCTAACAACATATATAGCTGCGTGTTGGCTTATGGTCAGACTGATCCTGCCCCATCTGCATATTTTTCCAAGAATATAACTATAGACATTCATTCATCAAGAATAGTGATAAAAATCAATCAAATCTTTATTTATCCAGGCGATCATCATTGAGCAAGCTAATTTACAATGTGGATCTGCTGTTGGCAGGGAAAACTGTGCAGTTACATATAAATATACATAATACAAAAGGAACAACATTTTTACAATAGTGATAGGAGCAGAGTATTTACATTCCAAGTCATATGTACGAGAAAGATATACATAACACAACCCGAACGTTATATATATATATATATACAGTTCCCACAGGAGCAGGATGTGTATGGATGTCATATACAAACCATAGAAGAAAAAAAGAAAGATTATTTATATTCCTGTCCAGCAGAAACACGTTACAGGCCTGGATGGAAATTCCTAAGCTATGGAGGTGCACATAACGGTATATAAGCCTTAGGTAAATGCGGCAGAAGGGGGGTGGTGAATAAGAGGGATGCAGAGGGTGCTAAGGGCAAGTGGGGCAGAGGAGGGGAGTAGTAGTGGCAAGGGCTGATTTGGATAAGCAGCTGGGACTAGTGTTGAAGAAGAGAGAAACAACAGTCAAGCTGCTAGGAGTGATAGAACAATTACAGATTTCAGCAAACGTTTGTCATAGGATCTTAAAGAAGGCAGGACTGACAAGTGAGCTAAGTCTCAACGATTTTTGTATCCTATTCCAGAGAGTAGGCAGGGCATAGCTTATGGCGCCCTTCAAAGGCGATTGTTGGCCCTTGGGACATTCAAAGAAATCAGCGATTGACTTCTTAAGCATAGTTCCTAATAGGACTAAGGGAGGCGGTCAACAACGTGTTGTGGGAGTTTGTTGGTAAGGGCTCAGAGCCTCCATAGGGCTGCATTTCTATATCGCCTGTATTGAGGGAGGGCCACCCTATGGCTGCGATAAAGAGCAGTGATGTGTGGAGTAATGGAGGCCAGTTATAAATCTCAGTGTTCTATGATATAATACATCCAGTTTTCAAGATATGAGGCAGGGCAATGGCCATAAATGAAGTCGGCGTAGTCAGTTAAAGAGAGGGCAGTAGATTGGACAAGCTGTCTTTTTGCATCTGTGGTCAAGAGGCGTTTAATTCTGAAAAAGACCAAGCCTCTGCCTCAGTTTTTCAGCAGTTCTTCTGTGTGTTCCACAAAGAGAGTTTGTTGTCTAGCCAAATACCTGGGTAATTTGAAATCACAAATTCAAGATTTTCTCCTAATAGAGATTGATGGTAATGGACTAGCGACAGCAGAGTAAGCCCTGGGCCTGATGGTGAGAAAGAATGGCCTTGTTTTTTTTGCATTTGATAGTAGCTTTTGCTAAGGAGCTGGTACTGCAGAGTATTAAAGTCAGCTTGTAACTCAGCTCAGGCAGCGTCAGGAGATTCCCGGCTTAAGTAGAGCACCGTGTCATCAGCAAACAAGTGAATACTGCCATCTTTGATGCCTGCGTCTAAGCTGTCGATATAAATGGCAAACAGTAATGGGCCCAGTATGGAGCCCTTGGGGAACACCTCTTTTTATCGGTTTAAGTGGAGAAATCTCTCCATCAGCCTTAATTTGTTGCTGTCTATCAGAAAGGTAGTCTTGGAACCATCCCAGTGCGGTTGAGCCAATGCCTGTAGTTTTTAAGGTGGAGAGGAGCAGGCAGTGGTCGACAGTGTCGAAAGCCTTACTGAGGTCCAGAAACACGGCACAAACAAATTTTTTGTTGTTTAGGTCCCGTTGCCAATCATTAGTAACTTTTGCCAGTGCCGTAATTGTACTATGCTTAGCTCTAAAGCCAGACTGCATTGGGTTGAGTAGTCAATGCATTAATAGAAAATGCAAAGATCGAGGACCACATCCTCATGTGAGTGCCAGACGTGCATATAACTAATATTTAATACAGTGTCACACTCAGTAATTAATCATTTGATGCTCAGTACAAGCCCATCTTAGACACATAGTAAATTGCTATTTCTAGGAGCGTGGATATGTTGTTCAATCCACACTGTCTGGCAAGTTCCTTGCAGCTTTAAATCTTGCGGAAGGTCTTCAACTGGCTCCTCCCACCCACCCGGGTGGTAAAACCCTTGGCTCCGCACATGATGCCAGATCTTCCTTACCACTTGGAAGCTCAGATTCCCTCCTTAGCACTCTGCGTTTTAGGCCTGGATCCACACTCTTCGGAGTTCCAGAAACTAATTTTAAAATTTACAAGACTGAGGTCTTTGTCTTCCCTCGCGGCTGTGATGGACAAATTGACTCCCAGCTTCCGTCGGTGCCCGTGTGGGCAGAAGATGTCCTGGACCGATCCGCCCTCCACTTGCGTCTACTGCCTGGGGCTTGGACACGATTCGCAGGCCTGCGAATTATGCAAGTCTTTTTTAGCTTTGGTCTTGGAGGACCACGCTGCCAGACTACTTTTCGGGCACCCCGAAAAATGGTACCCGCCGGTCAAGTCTAAGGAGGCCCGTTGGGCGGTGTCCGCAGCAGTTGATCACCCTTGAGGAGGAGGCGGCTCAGGCTGCTTCTTTTTCCTCCTCGGACGCGGCATTTATCCCGCTCTCCTAGGGCTCCTCTTACACTGCTTCTTTTAAGGAACTTTGTCAGTCCCTCTCCACTAAGGGAGATGGGCCATTGGGACATACCAGTCAGTCCAGGAAGAAGGATTCTAAAGGTACTGTAAGTCCCACCGTCGACGTTCGTGGGAGCGGGAGAGATCCCCTTCACCGGACCGTCGACTCTCGACTTCGGTCGAGGTTGCGGCTGCGGCCACTGGCTTCACGGTGTCCCCGTCAGGTCAGCCGGCCGAGACATCCATCGACATGGTCAAGATTTTTCTCGACCCGTCGGACGGTTTGTCGACTGGAGAAGCCGACAACCCTTCTTCCCCAGTTCCCCCGGTGGTTACTGAGGCCTTGCCTGTGCCTCCTGTGCCGAAGTCCCCAGTTAAGGTCCCTGCACCGAGGGAGGGGTGGGTTTCCCCCGTTCCCTCTCTGACCCACCCTCAGAATCCCCGAAGGTCTCGGTCTCGGTCCTCTTCTTGGCACCATGGAAGCGTGGCTAGCTGCTCGTCTTCTTAAGTCCTCTTGGGAGGAGTGTGGGAGAAATTCTGAGGTCTGTTGTAGTGCGTGGAGGCATTTTGCTTTCCCACCATAGTGAACTGTGCTCTTTGTGCCTATTTAAAATGGCGCCTGCTGCCTCATGGCTGGGATTGTGAGTGCATGCATAATGGACTATGCTGCTGAGCCCAGGGACAGCAATGATTGTTGGAGACGTCTGATTGCTGAGCAGCCTAGGGGAGTCCCAGGGCACTGGGTTCTGGAAAAGCGCCATTGCGACCTGAGGATTGAAGGAAGCAAGAGTGAGTTGTGCCTGTGCAACTGGCAAGTTGTAATTAGAAAAAAAAAAGGAGGAAAACCTGGGAAGAACTGGGAAAGGATTTGTTGGAGCCATTAGCCTTTTGTGAAAGTTGTAGAGACTGTAATGGGAGCAGGAGACTGCGATTCAAGATGGCTCCCCCCCAACCTACAAAAATGGTGACTGTCCCAGAGTCTCTTCTGACATTGCTCTGGGACATGGTGGAACAAAGTTCTTCCAAGGATAAGTGCATCCACTGTGGATCGGAGGGGGCCGGAGTGGTGCACCTTTCTGTATGTACTTCTTGATCTTACTTTGAGGGGGCTCTTGCAGCAGAAAATAACCATAAGGACTGAGCTGCCAGGCGCTAGGACCACATCGGAAAATTTCTACTATTCAGCTGGGGACCGCCACTGGCGTCGGCACCCCAACGTCCATCCTATGGTATAAAAGGGGTGGTCCCCTAGCCCATCCCCAGTTCTTTTCCCACCATTGACCTGCACATTTCGGACCTCGACGGACTCCTATTTCTAGTCAGCTGTGATTTTTATTGCATCTTGATCGCGATTTGTTATTTTCATAATTTACAGTCTTTCTTTCTTTTTCTTCAAATTCCTGTGTGTCTTCTTCTCCAGTAACATCATCTGACCAGCGAATGAAGTGTGCCTGTGGCAAGCAGATCCCTGCTAAGGATGGCACTCCTCGTGCCTGCTGTGCCTAGGCCCTAACCACAACACTGAGGCCTGCCAGCACTGCCAGAAGTTTAACCAGGCCACATGGAGACACTGCTCAAAGACCCTTCACACTTTTCTTCTGCAATAGAAGTTAACGACGTTGGAGAAGGAGCTCCAGGGCAAAAGCTCTTCTTCCTCCCTGGCCTCTGGGGCTTTCACTTCTCCTTCCCACAAAGAGAAGTCGAGCGGGAAGCAGAAGCACTGGGACAAGAACAGGGATTGGTCCCGGTCAGCTTCCCGCTTCAGGTCACTGCTCAAGTTGGTGGTCGCTTCTGGATCTTCCTCCTGCAGGACGTCAGTCCCTCCTTCACCGGTAGCCTTCACTCCTTCTGGGCTGCCTATGTCTTCATCTTCCGCCCTCATCACCATCTTGGGTGAAGGCTCCTCTGTGGTTTGGATGTCGTCCCCATCCCCAAAGCTCCTGAACCTCAGGCCCCTTTTCCCTGCAGGTTCTCAGCCAGGTGGCTCAATCGGCCTTTTGGACAGTGGGTCTTGGCTCTCTGCCCCTCCGGTCTTGGCATTGCCTATGCCAATCCTGCGTTCAGGGACCGACGCCTGGAGCATGAGCTCACCTCTCTCACAGGCAACACCACTGTCTCCGATTGGGACTTCTTCCCTACTCAGGTTATGCCTGTGCAGGCTGCTTCGCCTGACCGGCATTAAACCCCTTCTCCTCAGCCGACATTGGCCACACCGGTGTTGACCTTGGCAGCATTCATCATTGTCGGTTAAGCCTCCAGCTGGTGCCGGTCTCTCCTTTGTGACAGCTGTAACTGACATATGCTCTACACTGCTCTGTTCACATCTTGGTGGAAGTTAATGCAGAGCAAGGAACCCCAGAAAAAGGCCTCCCACCCCACCTCCGAGGGAACCTTCCCCCTCACTGGACTGGGTTCTCCCTTCCACTTCCTGGTCTCCCAATGATAAGGAGGACAGACGTAAGAAGGATCACCATCCACCTCCCCTTATTGACTCCTTTGAGAATGTCAACAGGGCCGCGTGGAATCACCCGTCTTTCACCCCGGCCCTGCCTAGGAAGGCAGATAGGCTTTACCACGCCCCTAGGGATAAACCCTTTAAAGGGGAGCATCCCGTGGCTGACTCAGTGGTCATGAATGCTGCCCATGACCATACTAAGAGACCCAGACACCTCAGCACGCACCCTCCAGACAAGGAGTTTCGTCAGATGGATTTCTTCGCAAGGAGGTCTGTGCCTCAGCCACTTTGGCTATTCGGTTCTAGCCCACACAGTCCAATACTAGAATGCCCTGTGGGACAAGGCTCTGGAATTGGTGCAAACCCATCCAGATGATGCTGTTAAGTCCCAGCTAACCCAGCTTCTGACATCGGGGTCAGACGTTGGAAACCCTGTTCTCAGGGTGTTCAACAATACTGCTGAAGTGGCTGGACGGGCGGCGGTCATGAGCATTTGTATTCGCCGCCATTCCTGGCTTAGGGTTTCCAGCTTTGCCGCTGATGTCCAGGCTAAGATCCTTGATGCTCCTTTCAGGGGGTCGGTGCTCTTTGGCGAGGATGTCCAGAACATCATCTCCTGCCTGCAGGAATCTGGCCAGGCCCTGAAGACAGTACATTCTTTTTTTTCTCGACTATTTGGCCTCCCATCACCGATGTCTGGGGCCCCATCAGTCGACCTACCTGATCCCTCCTGTCAGAGATCCTCCCATCTGTACCGCGATCCACTATCACCCACGACACACTCGTGGAGCAATCCCTTCAGAATCCACCCCTTGGGTGGGGTCGCCTTCTGCTCCTCGGCGCTTTCTTCCAGTGCCCCTATGGGCAGAGGCGAATGGGGAGACACGGTCCCAGTGGGCAGGACCTGATGTTGGAGGTGGTGGCAGATGATGTCTTCCTCCCAGACATCAGGGTTTTTTCAGTGTTCGTGAGCGGGGCTCGGACGTGCAGTGACGTCCAGTGCAACCGGGCTCGCTCCCGCACCCTTTCTGCGGATGTCCGCCAAGGCTCCTCCCAGCACCTGCGTGATCCCCAGGCTTTTGTGCTCCCAGCCTCTGCTGGGAGTCGCTAGTGCTGGGGAGTCAGCCACCACCCTCCCCAGGAGAGAGCAGTCCACAGGACGCTCCATCCTCTCCTCCCCTGCCAACCCTCGATGACCCACGCTCATTCCCAAACACGGGTCACCGGCGTGGCACAAGGTGTGGCATCCAGTGCCTCATCCCTCAGCACTATCAGGCTGGCCTAAGACAGTACATTCTTTATACCACTGTCAGCCAGAACCCCAACAGTGTCAGCCCTTTTGGAAGAACCAGCTCTAGCAGCCCTGGGGACAGAAGCCCAGAGGAGCCTTCAAAAGTTAGGCCCCCTCCCAGGTGACAGGAGCCTCAGCCCTAGGACCTCTGCTGCTGCTGCCCTGCCCATCCCAGGTTCTTTAGCATGATTCTTTTCCGGACCCCCCTTCCCTGGCAGAGGCTTTGGGGGAGGAGGTGGTGGGTCGCTTCTACCTTTACCTGGATGGATGGCTCAGAATCACCTCAGATCAGTGGGTGCTTCAGCTGGTAGAAAGGGGACACACAGTCAAATTTCAAGAGATGTCCCAGGACAACTCACCCTCGCACTCCTACTATCCTCCAGATCACATTGCCCATATCCAGGAGGTGATCCAGGCACTGCTGAACAAAAAGGCCATAGTACCTGTTCCCATAAGTCAAAGGGGAAAGGGTTTCTATTCACATTTCTTCCTGGTCTCAAAGAAGACTTGCGATCTGAGACCAATTGTGGATCTCAACCACCTGAATCTATTTATAGAATACAAACGCTTCAGGATGGTCACCCTTCAGGGTCTTCTGCCCCTTCTTCATCAAGGAGATTGGCTCTGCTTCCTGGATATGCAGGATGCCTACCTCCACATCCAGGTCTTCCGGCCCCACAGGAGGTTTCTCGATCTTCTTGTATGCATCTTACCATTCATCAGTGGTGGGTTATACAGCAGAGGTGCTACGGCCCAGGAGCTTAAAGTTTTCTAGTGGGAGGAGTTGGCGCCGGGGGTGGCGCCACTCATGAGAACAATGCATAGCGTGCTGCTCGAGCACTAGCCAGTAACCAACGCTGACTCCTTCCTCACCTCAGTTTTGTTCTTCCTGCTGTCGAGAGTGAGCCTTGTGGCGTGGGAGCTGAAGAACCGAATTGCGCAGTCCGTTTCTCGAAATCGCCGAACGTTCTGTTCGCGTTTTCTCGATGCCGTAGACTTGCAGACCAGTGAGTCCATTCCTTTTTATTTTAAATTCTTGTTTTAGTGTTTTCTATGGTGCCGAGTCTTTCCTGTGTTTTATTTTATTTGGTGTGTGGTTGATCATGTCCAATCCGGGGTCTAAGTCAAATTCTAAGGCAGGATGTGCCCCATGTGTCGGTGCCCCTGTGGCAAGTCCATCTCTGTAACAGATTGCCATGATAGATGTTTGTCTTGCCTTGGTCCCCAACATGACATGGACAACTGCAATCGTGTTTCTACATGGACCACGGGTCCTCAAGCATACCAACGTTGAAGGTGGGTCAGAAACCTCCTACCTTGGGAGGACAGCGTTGGTCCAGAGATGCCAAGGCGAGAAATTTGGACCTTTCCCCAGGTCGCCTCTGATACTATCGTCCCTGGGGAGGGCTGCAAGCCATTGAGGTGCCAGCCTCTCGGCACCTCTGGCTCACTAGGTCTGGCAAACAGTTGGCCTCCTCGGGGCCGGTTGAGCACCCCTCTCGGTTATCGGCCTTTGGATCCAAGGACACACGGTGTCGCGGTCACAGCTATATGCTGGATCCAAACCAGGGGCCCTCATCTCTGTCTACCAACTCCGCTCGGGCTCCCGGCCCCATTTCTGGGGCCGGTGAGCAGGGCAGTATCAAGGTTGTGGTAGGCCCTGCATCCAATGCCACTTGCAGCGCCGGATTTGGTAGGGTGTCCTGATCTCCTCTTCTTCGTAAGGGGAGAACGGGTCTGACCCAGAGTGGTTGCCCCATTCCGAGGAGTCTCCTGGCTCCAAGGAGTTGTGGCGCCTTCCAAGGCCTAGCAGCAAAGTTCATGTATCGCCCTCCACCTCCCTGACTGGGTCTGCTCTGCTGAACAAAAAGGCCATAGTACCTGTTCCCATAAGTCAAAGGGGAAAGGGTTTCTATTCACATTTCTTCCTGGTCTCAAAGAAGACTTGCGATCTGAGACCAATTCTGGATCTCAGCCACCTGAATCTATTTATAGAATACAAACGCTTCAGGATGGTCACCCTTCAGGGTCTTCTGCCCCTTCTTCATCAAGGAGATTGGCTCTGCTTCCTGGATATGCAGGATTCCTACCTCCACATCCAGGTCTTCGCCCCACAGGAGGTTTCTACGATCTTCTTGTATGCATCTTCACCATTCATCAGTGGTGGGTTATACAGCAGAGGTGCTGTGACCCGCAGGAGCTTAAAGTTTTCTAGTGGGAGGTTGGCGCCTGGGGTGGCGCCACCTCATGAGAACAATGCATAGCGTGCTGCTCGAAGCTAGCCAGTAAAGCAACTGACTCAGTTTTGTTCTTTCTGCTCTCGAGAGTGAGCCTTGTGGCGTGGAGCTGAAGAACCAGATTACTGATCCGTTTCTCGAAATGCGAACGTTCTGTTCAGCGTTTTCTCGATGCCTGAACTTGCAGACCAGTGAGTCCATTCCTTTTATTTTAAATTCTTGTTTTGGTGTTTTCTATGGTGCCGAGTCTTTCCTGTGTTTTATTTTATTTGGTGTGTGGTTGATCATGTCCGATCCGGGGCCTAAGTCAAAGTCTAAGGCAGGATGTGCCCCATGTCTCGGTGCCCTGTGCAAGACATCTCTGTAACAGATTGCCATGATAGATATTTGTCTTGCCTTGGTCCCCAACATGACATGGACAACTGTGATCGTGTTTCTACATGGACCACGGGTCCTCAAGCGCAACGTTGAAGGTGGGTCAAAACCTCCTACCTTGGGAGGACAGTTGGTCAGAGGCGTAAGGCGAAATTTGGACCTTTCCCCAGGTCGCCCTCTGATACTATACGTCCCTGGGGGGGAGGGGCTGCAAGCCATCGAGGGTGCCAGCCTCTCTGGCACCTCTGGCTCTCTAGGTCTGGCAAACAGTTGGCCTCCTCGGGGCGTCGGTTGAGCACCCCTCTCGGTTATCGGCCTCCTTGGATCTGCGACTACCACCGGTGTCACGGTCACAGCTATATGCTGGATCCAAACCAGGGGCCCTCAACTCTGTCTACCAACCGCTCGGGCTCCCGGCCCCATTTCTGGGGCCGGTGAGCAGGGCAGCATCAAGGTTGTGGTGGGGCCTGCATCCAATGCCACCTGCGGCGCCGGATTTGGTAGGGTGTCCTGATCTCCTCTTCTTAGTAAGGGGAGAACGGGTCTGACCCAAGTGGTTGCCCATTCCAAGGAGTCTCCTGGCTCCAAGGAGTTGCGGCGCCTTCCAAGGCCTAGCAGCAAAGTTCAGGTATCGCCCTTCACCTCCCTGACTGGATCTGCTCCTGGGGCCGCGCTTTCCGGGTCTTCCGGCACCATTGGCGGTGCCGGGGACTCTCACATCACCATCTCCGGCGCCGTGGGAAAGGGTGGTGCTGATTGCGGATCTGGGTCAGGGGATGGTGCCAGGTCTGAAGGCGGCGCTGCACCCAATGCCAAGTCAGAGGTCGGCACCTCTATTGGAGCTGAGTCCGGCATTGAAGCTGGGAGTGGTGTCATTCCTGTTTCTGGATGGGAGGTTAGCTCAGGGATGGCCGTGGCAGGCTTGCAGATGCCTGTGGCTCTTCCGGAGATGCCTACAACGATGTCTCAGGGACGGACGAGGGGCAGGTCCCTCTCTGAGGGGGAAGGCTTGAGAAGTCCTGAGGTGGCTCAGAGGTTTTCTCCCAGGGCTGCTGGTGGCTCAGGGAGGAGCTGCAGTGCTGACCCCTCACTTTTTCACCCTGTTCAGCGGGGGGGGGGGTGATCTGCATTAGGTGGGGTAAGGGGCTGCCCCCAAGGGCCAGACCAGTCCCGATCTCCTCACTGTGGGGATTTCTCCTTGGGGCTCCATTTAGACCATGCCTGCACAGTTGGGTGACCTACTGTGGATTCTTTATGCAGCCCCACCCTTCTGTTGGAATAACGCAAATGCTCCTGAAGCCCTAGCAGGAGATCCTCCTCTGACTAGCCAGACTTCTCCTCCTTCCTTGGATCCTCTGCCTTGCCCTTCTGCTCTCTCAGGTATTTCAGGTCCCACAGGGCCCCTGTCCTGGGACCAATTCAGAGCCTCAGCTGCAGCTTTCCCCCAGTACGTAAGAGCTCTAGACCAGGTCATATTTAGACCAGAAATCCCTGCTGCACTGCAATCTGAATCGGGCTCTTCTGCTTCCTCGTCTTCCTCCCCTGAGGAAGAAGATCCTTTGGTCCACCTGTCCTCGGATGCCAATATCACAAGCTATCAGTGGTTCTTGTCGAGATTGTTGGAGGAGCTCCACATATCTCAATTTGCAAGTTGCGATCCTGGTCATGTGACATGGGCTTTCCTTGGTGAGTTCTCCTCAGAGAATATGGTCATTCTTCTGTGGCCTGTTCCTTTTCAGGAAGCATCTCATCAGGTCTGGCAGAACCCCTCTTCCCCCTCTCCTGCCCCGAGGGACTGCCAGCGCAGGTATTGTGCCCCACAGGGTCCCCAGGTTCCATGCCTCACCCCTCTTCAGGGATAGAGCTTCTGGAGCCCCCTCTGGGCATCGGACCAAGACACCCCCCGGAGTTCGACTCAGCTGAGTTTAACCGCTGGGGTAGATGGATTTTCTCCTTGGCATCTCCTCTGCATTTCATCCGATCAAGTCCATATGGCTGCCTATGCTAGGCACTTATGGATGGTGCTAGGACAGCACCTAGCCACACTGCCTGACTCGAAGGCAACCAGGCAGGCCATCTGTCTTTCTGCTTCTTGCCTAGAGCTAGTGAGGCATCTCTCTAGAGCGTCATACGATGCTAATGAGGTAGCTTCTGGGTTTGCAGGATCTGCAGTCTGTATAAGACAGACAGCATGGCTTCGCCTTTTTAGGTTATCACCATTTGCCCAGTATAGGGTGAATGCCTCCCCTTTCCAAGGAGCCCACTTGTTCTCCCCCAGGGTGAGACGGAAATTAGCAGGGTGTCTCCCTTCCTCCAGGTCATCAGAGTCCCCGTCTTGCTCTGACCAGTTACCGGCCTCTCTGGACCCGTAGGGAGCTTCTTCCTCCTGTGGTTCTTCCCCACAAGGGACTGAGAGAGGCTGTTTCCTCAGGGAAGTGCCAGGTCCCTTCAGGAGGCATGGTACTCACCCACCAGTGATGAATGGTGAAGATACATACAGGAAGATATGAAAATTACGTACCCACCATAATTCTTGATCATCTTCCTGGACTAAGTCTCCATCACTCATTCACAGTAGTGGGATAGCGCCGGAGGCGCTAGGACCAAACGAGAGCCTAAAGTTTTCAGAAAGGTTGGCGCCGAGAGAGGAGCACACATACGCGGCACCACGAGACTAGCTTCGCCTGTGTGAGCTATCTCGGCATTGACCTCCAACCGCCTCAGTTCCTTTTCTCCGCCGTCGAGTGCGCCTTGGATGTCGGCGTCGCTCGTCTGCCGGAGTCGAGTCTTCATCTATCGACAACAGCTCTTAATGTTTTAATATTTTAAAGTAGTAATTTATTATTTACGAACAAGAAGAAGATTATGAAGAAGAAAAAAAAAGAAATTCTTTCCTGCCATCAACAGAGTCGTCCTTAGACGGTAGCGGTGACGGTAGGAGGACTTCGTTTGAAAGTTTTTATGGCAGAGGGGCTGTGTTCCGGTCCACCGCCCTTAATTAACAGGGGAGAGGTCTGACTACAGACAGTCCTGTGCTTGGGGGGAGAGGACAGTCCTCCGAAGCACAAATCTAACGGTTCTGGTGATCCGGCTCCGCTTGACCTCGAGCTCCTCTTCTACGTTCGGGGAAGAAGAATTGGTGCCGCTCGAGGTTGCCGGTTGGTATGTCTGCACGAGGAATGTTCATCTGGAGGGGCAATGGGCCCGAACCGACTTAGTGGGTTCCTCTTGGCCCGCTCTAACGGCTGCTTTCTTGACTCCGAGCTCCATCTCTGTCCTCGCTGGATCTCCGGTAAGCAGTTTCACCTCTGGGTCACTCCTATGGAGCAGGGAGTTCGACTTTCCAATTTTCCTGGCTCTGTTTCTGATTTCGGGACCTCTGGGCATCGGAGCCGTTGGACTGGATCTGGGTTGATTGGATCACGTATGGTGAGGTGCCCTCTGGGTGCCTTTGCCATCATGTCGACCCCTCTTGCCTACCCCCCTCTCTCTTTTCCATGCAGGGGCCGGCACGGGCACCACCTTTTTCCTTCTCCCCTTTTCAGGATTTCCATTGGCATTTTCCTTCAGTGCGCACGCGGCGCCATGGCTTGGTGGCTGCCTTGGCGCCGTGCCTCGGGCCATGGCTCGGTGTCTTGGTCAGCTGTGCTCAGTGCCATGGTCGACGCGAGCCTCAGGGCCTTGGTCGGCTGTGCTGCTAGTCGAGCCGTGGGTCGACGCCGTCACTCTGTGCTGGCGCCTTGGGTGCTGTCTTTGCTGCCACTGGTTGTCGGTGCCGTCAGTGGTGCCGTGCACCTGCGGGCAGCGCGTTCCTGCGGGTGCCAGGGGCGGTGCCGGGAGCACCCATGGGTGCCGAGAGGTGACGCTGTGAATTCCATGGGTTCCATGGATGCTTCAAGTGCCATAGGTGCCACTGGTGCCTGTCCGGTAACATCCATGGGTGCCGCGGGTGGCACTACAGGTGCCATGGATGCCACTGGTGTCCTCAGGTGCCATGGGTGCCATTAGTGCCCTCGGTGCCATTCTTGCCATGGGTGCCATTGGTGCCATGGGCATCGGAGGTGCCCTCGAGTGCCATTGCTACATGGGTGCGGGAGTACCTGCAGATACTACCATGGCTGCTCTTGGTATCGCCCAGGTTGGCATAGGCACTGCTTGGTGCCCTCCTGTGCCATGAGTGCTGCTGATGCCACACGGGTGCTAGTGGGTGCTGTATGGCAGAATTAGTGACACATTTTTCCTTTCAGACTCCTTTCCACAGAGCTTGTGGCGGGATGTTTACCGCAGAATGAACTCCTGTTCTGTGGATTATTTTTTCCACACATTTTAGTGAGTGGTGGTCTATGTGGGATCTTGTGTCATCCAGTGGTTTTCTGCTATGGAACTCTGCTGTACCGTTCTGCCAGTGGAATCTCATTCTGCTCAGCACTTTGTGTGCTCCCTACGTGGTACCAAGCTCCTCGACATCCTTCCTGATGGCGGAGTCTCTAGTGGCTCTGACCTAGACCTCTCTTGGAGGTCCTTCTGGGGTAGAAGTGCATCTAGATGGGTCTTTCCCTGCCCTTCTGGTCAGTAATGCAGCAGGCGGCTCATTTTATATACTGGAGGCACGCTCATCTCTATCTTCAGAGTCCGTGAGGGAAAATCCTTTCAGTAGTTCCTCAGTAACGGGGTCCACTATAGTATTTCACACTCCATCCATGGACCATGCTCTTCTGCGTCTAGACTTTTCAATCGTCCAGAACAGTTACGCTCTATGGAACATTTTAATTTAATGGTGAGGGCAGCTCTGACTTTTCGCTCCTTTGATATGGGTATATATACAATAAGGGTGAGTGGTAAATGAGTGAGATAAAACAGCGTATCATCCACTGTAGTGTGATATTTTTACCCTCTGCTCTACTGTGATGATATGAGACATTTACAGACACAGGTCACAAAAGGTCACTGATATCATCACCCTAGGCAGTTTTCCTCTCAGCATGCAAGAAACACCTGTGCTGTTACCATAGACACAAATGCAGAACTACCTGAGAGGTCTCACTGCTGCCTACAGCTAACTCAGTGAGCATTACAAAACACACCTATCCCCCCAAACTTCCAGCTCATTACTGTGATGCTCTCAACTTGATGCAGCCAGAATTCCAAACAGCACAGCTTCACAGAACAGTCTAAACTACTGCCTGCAGCTAACTCAACTACCACTGAAACACACTCTCACTTGTTCCTCAAACTCTGATTCTCACCCATTAAAGTTACTGTGACAATTTCAACTTCACTGCAGCCAGAATCCTAAAGAGCACAATTTCACAGAACACTCTGCACTCTGCCTGCAGCTAACTTAATTACCACTGAAAACAGTATCAGCTGTTCTGACACTGCCTCTCAGTTCATTACAATTACTGTGATGCTTTAAACTTCACTGTAGCCAGACTGCTAAACAATACAGCTTCACAAAAGTATGTTTCTCATTCCTATCTGAAACTAACTCATTTAGCATTGCAAAACACACTCATGTGTCTCTCAAGTTTATAACACTGCCAGCCCATTCAGAAAAGCTCACACACAGAATGAGCAAACACATTAACAGGAACAGAACACAAGACAGCATAACAAAACTTCTGAAACTCTTGGCCCTATTGTATATATTGAATACATGATGGGCAGATCATGTGCTATGGCAAATATTGTCACTCCTGCATCGTGAGTTTGGATATCTCACTCGTGCCGGCACTCATGAGATATCCAGAGCTCACTCTGCAGGAGTGACAATATTTGCCATATCACACTCATGCCCATCATGTATCCCCTATATAGCCCCCTTGTGATATTGCCTCTTCGGTGGCTTCTTCGGCACAGGTGGTTAACTTCTCTCCAGCTGTGATTGTTAGTCTGGTCATGATTTCAGTTTGGACACTCAGGCTTTTTCCACACTCAGATGGAGAACATCTTCGTCTTTTTGTATCAAGACAATCCTCAAAATAGCAGCCTGAAGGCCTTGTTAGGCTCGGACTAAAAAAAAAAAATTTATATCATATGGTTTTTATCACAGCACAGGGCCTAGCCGAAATTACCGGTACCGCCCCCCTTTTGGGAGGGTGGGATCTGGTCAGATTCCTCCTCAGCCCCTGAGGCGTTCGTCTCCGGGATACGGTAAAGAGTACCTGATTTCTTCTTCCCCTATGGGGAGTCCGATCTGGCGACAATATGGGTCATCTCTTTCTCTGAGAGATTTCTCTCATTCAGAGACATTTCCTAGACCTAGGCGACTGCCCAGTCTGTTAATTCCTTTTCTTTTTATCAGGCTTTCTTCTCTTGAACAGAGCCTTACAGCAGCAGAAGCGACTCTACCCAGTCGGAACTCAGGTTCCTGCTTCCTTGCTTAATTTAACAAGCGATTCCTCCTTCTTGACGGATGGTCAAGTAGGTCTCTTTTCTGAGGAAGCTTCTCAAATATTCACACCTTTGGTTCCTGCGCTCTGGTCCATGCCAGTCGCTCCCGAGCTATCCTCTTCAAGTGCGAGAGGAGTGGTGGTGTTTCTTTTCAGCAAATGAACTAGAATCCTTTCCTACTCTTTCAGGAAAGCCAGAGTGGCTAGTGCCTTACTGCATTGAGTCACTGCCTCTTTCAGTCACTTCAACAAATGGGTTAGCCCTAACTTGGTCCTGCTGTGTCCCTCCTCGACGCACATCTGCCTCTATTGACCTTAGAAATCCAGCCCCTGTTTTTTTTCTGTCTGAATGTTTTTTTCTGCAGTGGACACATCCTCCTGTACACCATTTACCTTTCTTCCCTGAGTTCAGAGACTGCTGCTACAGTTGTACACATAGGGGCAGGATTATTCCTCTTGGAATATACAGTGGGTAGGATCTGGTTTTACTAGACCACCACGAGAGGCTTCTAAGTCGTGCTTGGCCTTCCATCAGGAAAATCCTGTGACTAAGTGGAGACCATTCTCCTTGATGGGCTAACCCCACCTGGACCCCCTTGCTCACCAAGTAAGGGGTTCAAGTGCTTCTGGACCTGTTGTTTACAGGTCAACCATACTGGATAGTGGGGTCTCCATCTGCACTTTCCGGTCTACCCTGAACCAATAGACTTTACCTCCGACTCTTTCAGTTCCTGAGGTCCCTTTATGTTACATTAGTACATGTCTTTGACCACGATTAATTTTGGTCCTAGATCAAATGTGAGGCCAGGTTCTTGCCACTCTCCTAGAGTGGTTGCGCTGTCTGGCAGACTTTATTTTGTGCCCATTGTAGTCGTCGGCAAGGTGACGAGTTACAACTCGAGCATTTATCTTGTAGGCACTATGTTATAGATGCTCTTACAAGACAGCTCTTTTTATTAACAGGACAGTCCTTGGCTGTCCTTTCTGAGTGAACCCTATCTCCTACCACCCTACTCAGGGTTGTTGGTTTTAGCTTGGTACTCTCCCACTAGTGTGAATGAGTGATGGAGACTTAGTCCAGGAAGATATGGAAATTACGTACTTACCGTAATTATTGATCTTCTTGGACAGTCTCCATCACTCATTCACACACCCACCCACCATCCCCTGGGTTCACTCGTTTTCTTTCCTGGTCTTCAGAGTCCTATGATTCAGACTGTGAGGACATTATTCTTAACCTTTCTTGCAAAGGCCATCTGGGCCCTCTCAGGCCCAGAAACTCAGATGAGTTATTCTCATTAGTCACACTGCACCTCCTCGGTCGAAAAGGTACTGAGGCGGTTGGAGGGTCGACCCGAGATAGCCTACACAGGCGCGAGCTAGTCTCTCGGTGCCGCGCATGCATGGTCCTCTCTCGGCGCCGACCCTTCTGAAAACTTTAGGCTCCTGCTTATCCCTGGCGCCTCGGCGCGTTATCCACTAGTGTGAATGAGTGATGGAGACTGTCCAAGAAGATCAGTAATTACAGTAAGTACGTAATTTCCATTTCTTGTATATCTTCACCATTCATCACTGCTTCCCACCCACAATCCCCTCTAGTGCCTCAGGCTTTGAGCTGTACCTCGTCCCCTGCTTGCTCTCCCCTCCGGCGAGACCCTTGTGTGCAGGGGCCTTCTGGCTTGCTGGTCCTGCTAATCCTTGTCTAAGGGGGCCAGTATCCCTCCTGGGGGGGTGAGGGACAAGCGAGGTTGTTTGACCCTTTTCTAATAAGAGCTCATCGAGACCCCTTCTTGACTCCGTTCCACCTTATGTTGCCTGATGGGATCCCTTGCAGATCCTGGAGAAGTCTGGGGGGGGGTCCAGGGACCCATCCCCCTTTCTTCTTTTCTGATTAATCGGCCTGATTAACTTAGGGCAGTTTCCCTTCTCCCAGGACCTCTCCTCCCTTGCCGCTGGCTTGGGATGAGTTCCCTGTAGTAATATTGACCAAGTCTTAGGTTGACGTTACAGGGTCCTGCCTCAGGGTGGGTCCTGTCCCCACCTCTGTGTCTTGGAAAGTCTGTGAGGACCCTGGCACCCTACTTCCTGAGGTAAGTGGGAGGCATCCCCTCTTGCTTCAGCCTCTGGCTTCTCTCTTTAGTGTCCATTTGCTGTACTTGGTTCATGTATCTCACAGTCCTGTCTCTTCCTCTTTTGGAAGTGACTGGGGAGTTCGGAGGTGGATACTCCCTTGATATCTACCCTAACTCCCTGGGGGAATGGGGTGCCATTGGGTCTCTCATTACCATTCTTCTTTTTCCCTCTCTTTTCTTTCTTCTTCCTACCCCTCCACTTTTCTATCCCCTAGGTCTGCCCAGTGGTTGCCCCTCCCCCGGTACCACACCCTCAGGTAGCCTCCCTCTCCTCTTGTGTCAGTTTATTCTCTTTTCTGTTTATATCTTTTCCTATTACTAACTCTCGGGCTCCCTTGCCCTGCCCTCTTCCTTCTCTATATCTGCTTTCACTTTCTCTCTGGGGGACAGAACTAAGGTGAGGGAGGAGTCGGAGTCGGTTAACGGCTTGTGCTCGAGCAGCACACTGTGTGTCATCCTCGTGGGCGACTCCTCCCAGTAGCAAAAATGTTTTCTGAGTTAAATAAGCTGTCACGGGGTCACAGCACCTCCAGCGTATAACCCACCAGTGATGAGTGGTGAAGATGTACAGGAAGACCAAGAATTACGGTAGGTACGTAATTTCCATTTTTTGCTTCCAAGGGGACCACTACCAATTCAGGGCTTTACCCTTCGGCCTTTCCTTGGCTCCTTGAGTCTTCACCAAGTGCCTGCAGCCCTCAGGAGACAGGGTCTTTATGTCTTTCCCTACCTCAGTGATTGGCTCCTCACAGCCTCCTCCAGAAACCAGCTGCTCTGGACAATGGAGATCACCTTCAATTTGTTCTGGATGCTGGGCATCACCCTGAACCTGCACAAGTCCTCCCTCTGGCCAAGTCAAAGACTGCAGTTCATTGGAGCAATCTTGGATTCCGCTCAGGGTAAGGCCTTCCTGCCTCTGCACAGAACAGACTGCCTCAGAGCACAGGCCCAATTGGTGTCTTTGTCGCACCAAATCCCGGCCAGGTCATTTCTCAGACTTTTGGGACACATGGCAGCAGCCATAGTCACTGTTCTGTTTGCCCACCTACGCATGAGGGTTCCCCAGTGGACCTTACGGGTCCAGTGGATCAGCGCACGGACAATTTGGATCATGCGGTCGTACTATCCAGTCCTGTGCAACAGACACTGTCTTGGTGGATGAACCCCTCCAGCCTCCTCAAAGGGGTTCCCTTCCATGCGGAATCTTCAGGTAAGATTCTCACAATAGACACGCTCTGCCTGGGCTGGGGTGCCCACTTGGCAGACCCAGGGGACCTGGTCTCAGCAAGAGCAGCATCTCCACATCAATGTACTTGAAATGTGTGCAATCCTCCTTGTTTTTCGGGCCTTTCAGACTTATCTCCTTCCGGGCCCTCTCTTGATTCAGATGGACAACATGTCGGTAGTTCATTATATCAACAAGCAAGGGGGCACTCACTCGTACTTCCTGTGCAGGGAGGCCATGAGGGTTTGGCATTGGGCCATAGAACACGATCTGGTTCTAACCACTGTTCAAGTTCCAGGCATCCAAAACATCCTGGCTGACAGCCTAAGCTAGTCCAGGTCGAAAACACATGAATGGGAGCTTCTGATCTCCATGGTCGAGGATCTCTTTGACAGGTAGGGTCGTCCCGAGTTGGACCTCTTTGTGTCCCTACTCAACGTAAAACTGCCCAATTTCTGCTCAGTAGATCCAGGGCCTGGTGTTTTCTGGCAAGACATGTTGTCCCTGTCTTGGACAGAGAGTTTTCTGTATCTTTTCCTCCCTCCCTTCCTACTTCTGCAGAAGTTCTTCTCAAGCTGCAGTCAGAGAGGCGGGACATGATTCTGATAGCTCTTTACTGGCCACGACAGATTTGGTTCCCATTGTTTGCAACAGCTGGCAGTGGAACCTCCTCTTCCTCTGCCCTTTGCTCCGACCTGCTCTCCATGGGACCAAAGGCTCTAATTCACCCAGCGGATCTCAAGGCCTTTCATCTACATGCGTGGCTCCTTCAGACTTAGCCATCACATGGTTTGGAGTTTTCTCTAGGGTGGCGGATGTTCTGGTGGCTGCGACATGAAGTGGAAGCAGTTTTCCATCTGGGCTACTGCCCAACAAGCGGATCCCTTTAGACTTGCCTGGTAAATCTCATCCTGGAGTACCTCTGTTCCCTTTCAAACTCCGGTGTGGGCTACTCCTCTATTAAGGTTCATCTTTGCACCACATCTGCTTAGCATGCACCCATTGATGGCAAAAATATTGCCCTACTGGATTTGTCCCGCACCTTCTAGCACGGCATCCTTCATTTGAAACCTCTCATCAGGGGCCCAGTCTCGCCATGGGATTTGTTGTTTATTTTGAAGAAGCTTACTCTTCCTCCTTTGAACCTGCTGCGAGCTGCGCTTTCTGTCATGGAAAACATTGTTTTAGTTGCTATTACTTCAGCTCAGGGATTTCTGAGCTTCAGGCTCTAATGTGTAAAGAGCCTTGCTTGGTTTTCATAAAGACAGAGTATCTTAGAAGCATAGAAACATAGAATCTGTTGGCAGATAAGGACATAATGCCCACCTAGTCTGCCCATTTCCACTACTGCTGGAGCCTCAGATCCTATTTGATCTGAGGCTTTCCTACTCTACATATCTCCAGGGTGCCCTTATGTCTATCCCATGCACTCTTGAACCCACATATTGTTTTAGTACCCACCACTTCTGCTAGAGGCTTGTTTCCACCACCCTTTCAGTGAAAAAGTACTTCCTACGTTACCCTGAGCCTTCCACCTTCAGCCTCATATCATGCCCTCTTGTTCTTGTGCACTTCTCTCTGAAATATGCTTTCACCTGTACCCTGTTTATTCCCCTAAGGTACTTGAATGTCTCTGGCATATCTCCCCTCTCCTTCTTTCCTCCAGTGAATGGATATTAAGGTTCTTAAGTCTTTCCTCATAGGGCTTCTGGTGCAGTCCAAGTACTATCTTCGTTGCCCTTCTCTGGACTGTCTCTATTTTGTCAATGTCCTTCTGGAGATGTGGTCTCCATAACTGGACACAGTACTCCAGCCAATGCCTCACCAGTGATCTTTACAGTGGCATCACCGCCTCATTGCAGACCAGTCCTAAGTTTTTACCTAAGGTGGTATCTGAGTTTACTCTGAATCAATCCATCTACCTGCTTGTTTATTTTCCTGAGTATTTGAATCAGGGGGAGGCTTTACTTCATACTCTAGATGTTCATCATGTGCTTCGTTTTTATCTGGACTGCACCCACCCTTTCAGAAAATCTGACCAGTTTGTTTCATTTGCTCCCAGGAAAGAAGGGGCTCTGGTTTCCAAATATTGTTTATGTAAGTGGTTAGATAATTGCATTGTTTATTGCTACCGTAAGTACGACAAGCCTTTGCCAGGCCAGGTCAAAGGTCACTCTACCGCTGCCTCTACTGCCTCCTTTAGAAGTGTGTCTTCTGCAGACATTTGCGACGCCACCACATGCAGTCCTGTTCCGCTTTTGTCAGGCAGATTACAGTTTGGTCATTGTCTCTAGGCATAGAGATGGTTTCAACCTTGCAGTCCTTCAGGGCTTCCTGTCCTAAGGTTCCTATGACTGCCATTGTACTCCTCCCAACTGACTGAATCTGTTCCTCTACTGCTTGGGATTCAGTCCTTATGGTTATTGCCTGCTGCAAGAGCCCCTCAAAGTAAGCTAGTACAGTTACGTAAGAACTTACCACAGTAGATCTTTGAGAGGAGCTCTTGCAGCAGGCACTGCATTCCCTCCTTCCCCCTAACTGCTGTTTCTCTAGCGCAGTTCTTCTGCTTTCCTCATATATGAGGATCCTCCTCAGTTTTCCTTTTTCTATTCACACTGGGGTCTCCAGCAGGAGAACTGGGGATGAGCTGTGGGACTGCCCCTTTTATACCATAGGATGGATGTCGTTGGCAGTCCCCAGCTGAATACTGCTAGCTAGAAGTTTTCCGTGGGTCCTAGCACCTGGTGGCTCAGTCCTTATGGTTACTGCCTGCTGCAAGAGCTCCTTTAGAAGATCTACTGTTACGGTAAGTTCTTACATAACTGTGCTCTTTCCTGTGGCACTGCCCCTGGTCTATGGCTATGGTCCCTGCTTATGTGCCCTTCTGGGATTGGGAAGTGTCCACAGCTGCATCTGCACCCAGTGAAGTCTCCACTGCAGCTGAGGTTTTGGAGAATTGGTAGGATGTAAACGACAGCGTTAGGGAGTTAGAATCAGTGGGAGAAGGGTACAGCCATCTGCCCAGCCCTTTCCTACCGCTGGCCTCTGCTCCTCCCAGTGGCAGATGGAGGGGTCATGGGTGGAAGTCCAAAGCTGTTCTTCCTGGGGCTTGGCATCCTGGGGAGCCACCCAGTAGCTGTGACTGGCAACGAGGCCCTAACCAAGGCTGCTGTTTCCCTCAAAGTCAAGGCTGGGCCTGCTGCAGACCCCTTCCCAGATGTGGAAGTAGAGGAGATTGTGAGTGAGGGGCAGAGAGCTCAGACATTGAATCGTTGGAAGATCTGACACCTGACTGGAAGGCTGCAGGGAAAGTCTCTTTGTCCTGATACTAGGAAGACAGGGTAGTGGACAGAGACATCTCTCAGGCTTAACCATGCCTTTTCTTGGGATGACTGGCACCACCCCACTCCTGGCTGACAAGTGCAAGCGCCACCTGGTGGACATGGACTTCTTGCCACACAGACCCAAAGTATATGAGGTATACCACAGGAAGCTGGTTGCCAAGGGACAAGCCCTGCAGACCAGTAAGAGAGTCATCCCAGACTGGTCACAGGTAGAAAGGTGAGTGCGCAGAAGGCTGAAGAAAGAGTATCCTGGCGAAAGTTACCCCTACGTGACCGGGCGCCTTTGAGACATCATTGAGACTCGACGAGCAGACTGGGTCTTCTATGGTGCCATGGATAAGATCCACCAGAGGAGCAAAGTGGGACCCAAGGATCCAGCCTACAATGCACAGAAAGTCATTGTGATGGCCAAATCATGTGTAACTCCACCATCAGGACTGGGGTAACTTTCTTTAAAACCTTTCCCTGGTGCAAGATGTTTCAGGGTCCAGAGGAAGTACTACATGGCCAACCATGATTCTTTTGGTGCTGAGTGCACCAAGCCAGATCCTGCTTTCCTATGCATCGGACCCAGCCCAGGACACCAAGAAGAGTGACTCCCCCAGCTCAACAGTGCCCCAGCAACATGCGGACTGAACGGTGCATACCCCTCTCCCATCTTTTGGACGGACCATAAGATTTTGGTGGTATTATTCCTGTTACTGTTAATTGTTTGATAGCATGTAATGTTGTATATTGAAAAAAAAAATGTTTCTGTTCAGGGTTGGTAAAAAGTTAAGATGCCCAAAATGGTTATGGAATACTTTGGTAGTAGTGAGGACTGTTTTGTTTAGACAGAACAATAAAACTATTGTTTGCCAAATGAAAAAAATGGAGATCATCTCGTTGCGGACATTGAGAGACTTTTAAAGACTCCGCATATGTGTGCTTTGTTTATGTCTAGCTGCTTCTTTGAGTTAGTAGGTTTAGATCAAATTGTGTGAAAAGATATGATAGTGGTCTGATGAGTGGACGGGTGGTTGGTGACTGCTGTGGGTACGAGTGAGTGTGTGCATGTGTGTTATATGAAAGGGAGGGGTGTGTGCATGTGTGTTTATGTGAAAGGGGAGGGGAGTGTGTGCATGTGTTATGTGAAAGGGGAGGGGAGGTATGTGTGTTATGTGAAAGGGGAAGTCGAGGTGCACCAGGCCTGTAACTTGCCATAGGTAATATGATGTTAATATAGTTAAGCACCCAATGGTAAAGTGCTGAATTTATTTCATTTGTTTATTTATTTAAAGTTGATAACTGGGAAAGGTACACAGAGCCAAGGCTCATTTCCAGGTGCAGCACAGGGGATGGGGTTACAGTGGGGTAGAAACATATAGTGTACAATTCAGACAGTTGCAGTAGAGCAGACAAGTGACAACACAGTACAGTAAGTGGCATCACAATACAATTAATACTATACAATGTATTTATATTCTCTGATGTGGATTTAATTAGAGTTAGGTGAGATTACATACGAATGTCAAGTGTGGTCAGAAGAAACAAACAGAGTGCTCTACTCTAACTGTATAGTATCTACTTACAATATATATACAATTAGCTTATTAGATTGCAGGAGGAGTTGTCAATGAGAGAGACTTGACTGGCCGGGGGTCATGTGAATCGTGGGGAAGAGTGGGTGGGAGGGAGGGAGGGACGTGTGAGGTAGCGGCAGGGTGGTGGTGGGGGGATGTTCTTTATTTGCTGCTTTATAGCAGGGAATGAAAGTGAGTCACAGAGGTGGGTGGGTTGCTGGTTCCAGAGATGGAGGAGATGAGAGGAGAAGGCAGAAGTCTTCGGTGGGGAACTGAGAAGGTGCGGGGGTGTCTGGACCTCAGTGAGTAGGGGGGGACAGCTGAGAGGAGGGAGGAGAGATATTGTGGGAGGAAATTGAACCAGTACTTGACAGTAAATATTAAGGAGTAGATGTATCTTCTGTGTGAGAGGGGAAGGAGGTTTAGTGAGGAGAGTAGGGTACAGTGATGAGTTTGAGGAGGGGAGTTAGTAGCGAAGAAGCAGAATGCATTAAGGGTAGTATCAAGGCGGGAGAGGGAAGAGGCAGAGGCCAATGGAATTCATCTCATGCTATTATTCCTATTGTTAATTGCCCAGATTATGCACCCAGTCCTCTGGAGTGCTGCTGGATCAACTTAATACAATAGTTCTCAGACTTTGTCACAGTGAGCCTCCCCAAATCCATGGAAAAGATTTTGAGCCTCCCCCCAAAAACTGAAATAATCTTGGGCCTCCCCAAAGAAAAACATCATACTGTACTTTGCGCAGTACACTATGAATAAATTGAAAGCCCTTTGAGTACTTGGCTCACATTCAGTTCTTTGTCTTATACTGACATGGAATCTTTGAAAAAGAGCTCTTGCGCTCAAAGGTGTTATCTGAATAAAAAAAAAAAAAATAAATAAACAAATATTATTCACTTATTGTAACCCCCCATACACATACACAGGCCAACCTGCTATTTTCATTCTTGAATCATTGTTACCCCTTGTTGCAGTACCTTCATGGGTCAGACTACTTTCTCTGTTTCCTCTCTATATGAAATAATCTTCCTACATACTTTGCCTCTCCCAACCTTCCCTGCTCCTAAGCAACTTCTCAGGGATTACTTTGCTCCTTCCTGCTATTGCTGTTAGCACTTCTTTGCTCAACCCTTGTATTTGGGCTGTTCTGCCATCAGGCTACAAATTGATCAATTACCACCACTCATTAGTTCATTGTTCATATGCGTTTGCACTATTGGTTATTGTGTATTTCTTGATCTGTTTTACAGTTGTCTTTTGAAATGTATTCACTCCCTACCCTTTCCCGGGTACACCTGAAATTAGCCTTTCATTCACCTTCCCTTGTCACCTATTAGTAAATAAATACATTAAATTCACCTACTATTATCCTCTTTCAGTTTGCATCATCTCTTCACACAAAATATATAAAACTCAAATACAGTACTTTTTTTAGACTTACTTGAGCCTCCCCTGGAACAGGTTGAGGCCTCCCCAGGGAGGCTGGCCTCACCATTTGAGAACCCTGACTTAATATAATGTGGCAGTACTGATAATGGTATTACTGTTTATGTCCTCCTCTTGGTGGCAGCAGCCCCTGGGTTAGGGAAGATAGTATTGGGGAACACCACCACTGGAAGTACCCGGCAAGGGCCTGTGGGAACCAGTGGCTGGTCGCCATGCCACCTGAGAAAGGGTGAAGTAGAGTGAAGTGGGGTGTTGTAGGATAGTGGGTTAGCCCACTGGGAGGAGAGATTCACTGCTTTGGCGGCAAGGCCAGTGTTGCACTGGGGGGCCCTCGGTGGGAGATGCGCATATCCCACTTAGGTTATGCTCTGTGTGTAGCAGGCAGAGACTTTCCCCGGGAGGTGAAGGGTTTTGTTGGGGGTGTAAGCCTCCCATGGGGCTTATTACAAGGCCCAGAGTGCAGTTGGATTTATGGATGCCAGGACCCATAGTGAGAGGGCGGGGACCTGGACCCTCTTTAAAAGGGGAGTTGGCGCAGAAGGAGGGGTCTTCCCTCATGGGTGCCAACCGGGCTGGATGTCGTCTGTAGAGTGAGAGGGCCTGGGAGGGCTTGAGTGACCGGGTTGGGGCCGGAGTGGGGCAATGGCCACCCTGGCCCCCACGTCCATTGAAATCTGTCATCAGGAATGTTGCTGGAGGATCAGGGAGAACCGGGTGTTTTTCCACACCCCTGGCTGCAATGGGGACTCCAGATGCTATAGGAGTGGGAGCCAAGTCCTAAGTTGGGAAGCCTGCACTGTGATCCTCGGCACCAAGGCAGGCCGGCATGGGAGCTCCTAACTGTCAAGATTTTGGTGGCTGCCACGATGTGGGGACACAGGCGGGTTTGAGAGACTGTCCTGTTGGGGGGTCCCAAGGTGGCAGTTCAGGCCCCAGTGGCCTCGTTGCGCTGTGTCCACCATAAAGTAGAAGATCCAAGTGAGCAGCAGTAATGCCTTGTTTAGTTCTCCACGCTGCTGGGTGTAGACGGACTGCTGGGTGCTATGTCCGGTTCTGTGGCAGGCGCTGTGAGGTACCCACATCATGAGAGGCAGTCAGAGCAAATGGTGATGTGTTGTATCTGATCTGCTGCTCGGCACCTGTAAGGTTAGTGCTGGAGAGGAGAAGAGGGACACCCTGGAAATATGTTCTGGACAGTGAAGTGCTGCCGTCTGTCAGGATTGCTGTCATCAAGATTGGGAGCCCAACGGCTCCTTGGAGGTTGTCGTTTAAGGGATTTTCCGAATTCCATCCAGAATCAAGTGTGCCTTGGCACCCTCAATGTGACTGTAAATTGTACCCTTACCGCTCCATGGAGCAGTTTTTTCTATGAGGTTTGCACTGTGATTGTTGTGCCATCTGAATCAATTAACACTCCCATTTTTCAGTGTTACTTCACGTCTGGACAATGGATTCTATTTAGCAGGGAGTTCAGCAGTTTAATGAATGTGTGTATACTTCCTTTAACAAGTTGGTGCACACCAGAGCATGCTGTCTGCACCCTTGTGTAAATTAGCACCCGATGGCTCGCCCATCACCTGCACCACCCACACGGACCACGGTAATTCCATTCATTTTCTTCTCCTGGACTGTTGTTCTGGCTTCTAGCACCCCTCCCTAAATTTACCATCTGTGAAACATACCCCTAGACCTGGGAGGGGGCTACAGAAATATAGACGTTGTTGGCAGATAAGGACTATTGGCCCACCTAGTCTGTCCTATTTTCCTACCTACAGGTTGTACTGCAAATAGAGTAACAAACATACTTTGTTGTACCTGAAAAATTGATTTTCATTCTTTTACTACAATCCTAATGGTCTCCTTATTGGCTGTAAATGCCTGTAAAAATATAAAACTTCCATAGAGACTGTATGACCCAGTTCTGGAGGTGTTGAAGGACCACTTGATACATTCATACACCACTGAAGTATTGTACCAGATAAACATACTAGCCTTATTGCACACTGATCCTTAATACGGCACATGCTTTTATGAACTAAAATATATATATATATAAAAAAAAAGAGAGACTTCTAACCCTCCTAATGTTTGCGAGTATTGGTAAACATAAGATTGACGTATACTAAAATATAAGCAGTCCACTCCGGGACTTCAGTTTGTATTCACTTGTAGAATGAGGAGCAAATATATACATGTTTTATTAACAGTTTAGTTTCTGTACCCGGCCAGGACCTCCTTCCACCTCACTCAGCGCCCTTCTCTCATCCTCCCTAGACTCTCACACCTGGAACCCTGGTCCCCCTGGCCACCCACGTCTCACCTGCAAACTTGGCTCCCTTGGCTTACCTCTCTAGGTGTGGTGTCTTTCTGCTCCTCCAGCAACTCCCTTATACAGTGCAGTAAGCTGCTGGGGGAGGTGAAGGCTGGGATCCCCAGGGTCCAGCTGGGCAATGTCCAGCATTGGACATGGCAGGCAAGTAAGGGCTTCATCTACTGAGCTGGTGGTTCTTATTCCATTTCTCTATGTTGTCCTTGGAAGGAGCAGATGTGCAGTGGCATCATGGAACATCCCACACACTCCCATGCATAACACTCCACCGTGTCCTGACAGTCCCTTGCCATAGCGAGGTCCCCAGGCTCATTGCCTCCCGACTGCCACCAGGAGGCACCCTTTGCCAGGCCCTGTCTCCCTCCCTCCTCGTCGGAGGTGAGCTATCCTCTGGACACTCTAATCCTCCCTCCTGGCCAGTCCTCAGACCATCCAGACTCATCACAAGTGGTGGCGCTACTGCTATGTTGACAGATCAGCCCAAAATGCATACATTTGAACTGAGCATTTGGAGTGCTGAAAGGTTTTTTTTTGTTTTACATATTTTATTTTAGAAGGGCATGAGCCGTATTGGCCGACACTTGAACCAGATCAGTGCAGTAAGTCTAGTGTGTTTATCAAGTACAGTACTAAGTGGTGTATGAATGTATTAAAGGGGAACAGTCAGCACAAAGAGCACCACACCCAAGTGTGGGCTGGTCCTACTTTGCACTTTGTGTGCAAAAACATTTGTTTTCTTTTTTACTTACCCACTGCAGTATAGTAGATTGTATCAGACTAATTCTGCTTACTTGCAAGCTGACATTTTCGGTAACTACAAATCCCAGAACCCCTGCAGCTGACACCAGAGGAGGGCTGCAAGCAAGCGAGTCAGAAGCATGAAGTGCATATTAGAGTTTTTATAAGCTCTGATCAGATGTTTGCCAGTCCCACCATTCTCCCGGGCTAAGTACTGTCCTTTGTGGCTTTACTTAGTCCAAGGAGGACAGCGGCACCAGCAAACAAAAATCAGAGCTAATATGCCCTGCAGGCTGCTGAATCTCCACTGTGCAGCCCTCCTCAGATGTAAACTGCAGTGGATTTTGGAATTTGTAGGTACAGAAGATGTCAGTTTGCAAGTCAACAGAATCAGTTTGAATAATCCTACTATTCTGCAGTAAACACTAAGATAATTTTTTTTTTTTTTTGCATGCAAAATGCAGATTGGAACCAAGGATATTAATAAATGGCTTAGCCAGGTGGCCTCTTACCTTAGTAATGAAGTTGTTCTTGCTAGTAAACATTGTCTTTACAAGAAGCACACTGGAGCTCCAGAGTGTGCTGCAACCTGTTTTTGATGCACATAAGAACTGACCATAGGAGAGCAGACCCCCCCCCCTTCTCAGGTGGGGGATGGACTTTCTTCAAGTCACATGTGCATCAAGCAACCTATCAGGTGTACACAACCCATGATGTCATGAATGTGGAGTGCCTCAGAGATTATCCCTCACAGTGCAGATTGGGACCAGCCCTACGCTTGAGCGTGGGGCTGTTAGTGCAGACTGTTCCCCTTTAAGTTAGTCAGTACCATCTCTATAGAGGTTTGATATGTTTTTACAGGCCATTTACAGCCAACAGTGAGACCATTGTGATTGTAGAAAGAGAACGAATTGTTGCATTTTTACATGTCCTACAAAGTATGATGTTCTTTACACTGTTTGCACTACAAAGTATACCTTTGCTAGCAGCACATTAGGGCACTAAAATATTACTGTGGGGCTAAGATGGGCTTGTATTGAGCATCAAGTGATCAATTACTGAGTGTGATGCTGTATTTTTTTTTTTATTAGACTCTAGGATTACAGGTACCTTTGAGCAAGATCTGCTCATTTACAAAGGTTCCACGTCAAAGTATGGGGGGGGGTAACATACATACAAAGGTTGGCAATGGTTTACGGTCATAACACATTTTAGAAATGACAGACATTACTGGAGAGCAACTTAATAAGCAGCTAGATCAAGTAACAGAGTAGAGATTATGAAGCAACAGACAGCGTGAGCAGGGTTGGAGGAGGTCAGTAAGAATAAGGCAGGCTGAGGGCCACTGTCAGAGGGAAGGAGGAGGGTGGCTAGAAGTAGTGCAGGAAATTTGGCAGTAAGGGACTGGTGTCTAATTGGCAGTGAGGGACCGATGTCTGAGATGTGCCGTAGTGGTGTGAGGGGATGGGGGGGGAGGGAGAAGGTTAGGGGTCAAGTAGAAAAAGCAGGAGCCAAAGAGTATAATGCTCTGGTAGGATACGGATCACTGGTCATGAGCAACTGGGTGGAGGTTGGAGCAGTCCTTTTAGGAGAAACAGTCACATTGAGTGGTAGAGGTGAGGTAAAGTCAGAGATTCCTTTTAAAGGTCCAAGCGTAGCAGAGGAAAGTGCTTCTTTGTTGAGGGTATTAAACCACTGTGGAGCCCTGTGGGTGAAAGACTGCTGACCCATAGTGGTCCGACATCTGGGAACCTGGAAGGTTTGATATTGGGCACTACGTGTATGCCGAGTACCACTGTGGACAGTAAGGAGCATACCAACACCTGGAAGCATGAGCCCAAGGAGAACATTTCTGGTTAACAGGCAGGTCTGATATTGTATTCTACAGAGGAGTGGAAGCCAGCCAGCCTGGATATAAAGGTGTGTGTTTGGCAAGCAGTGCCCATTAACAGCCTGCAGGCTTTGTTGAGTGTCACGGAGATCCTGAGGAGGGCAATTGTAGAAGCAGAGCCGTAGATGGCAAGACCGTAGTCAATGATAGAGGTGACAGATTTGTAGATAGCCAATCTAAGGGCATCAGCAGACATACAGTGCTTGTGCAGCAGTCCAATACGTATGTTGGCAGCCTTGGCAACAGTGTCAATATGCTGAGTGTAGGAGAGGGTACTGTCCAGTGTGATACCAAGGTACTTGAACTCAGGGACATTATAGACCCCTGGGGTACTCCGGAGAGGACTGGCTTTTCATCAGATGAGACACCAGCAATCCTGACACATTGGACCCGGTTCCTAGGTAGCCAACAAACCATGGAAGAGCATCATTGTAGAGCCCGAAGAGGACAGTTGCCTGAGTAGTAGAGGGTGATTTATGGTGTTGAAGGCCTCGTTAGGTCAATAAATACTGCCCCCTACCACAGTTTCCTTGGTTGGAGCGTGGTGTGGATGAAACCCATAAATTCCAGCAGAGCCGTGGTGGTGTTGTGCCCTTTTCTAAAGCCATGCTGTTCTGGGCATTGAACTTCATACTTATCCAGGAATTCATCTAATTGGTCCGAAACTATTCGTTCCAATGCCTTAGATAAGGGGGGGAGGAGTGAGATATGTCTGTAGTTGGTGTGTGGAGACCTGTCGCTGCTTTTGTACACTAGTCTGACAGTCGCCTGTTTCCAGAGTGAAGGGAATTGGACCAGTCTTAGTGAGAGGTTGAAGATCTTTGTCAGGGGTTAAATGATTTCATCAAGAACTTGTGCAATCAGTTTCAGGTCAAGGGAGTCTCCACTGTACCCAGATTTGCGGATGGCCTTGCGGATATAGGTACTGGCCACATGTGTTGGAATCTCTTTGAAGATGAACTGTGGAGCTGTGTGCTTGTGTTGGGGGTCTCGTGAGGTGGTGGAGGAAGAGTCATCAAGAAATTAGGTGGAAGGACACTGCCCAGGTTAGAGAATGCATTGTTGAAGGTATTGGTGATAGTACCAAGGCCAAATGTTGGAATTCCAAGAATGTTGAGCATAGTTGGGGGCATGCCTGTGAGGTCTTTCAGGTTATTCCAGAAGTTTTCCCATTTCCCAAGAGTTGGTCAGTGCCTGCTTGTAATATTTGCTTTTAGCATTCCGTATCTGTCGAGAGCAGTCATTTCTGGTTGCTTTGTATTTTATGTTGCTTGCACGCATGTGCAAGAAACATAGTGCCATCAACGGAGATTTAGTGGGTGTGTCACCTCCTCCTCCAAGTCAGTCAGTGAACTGGCATGCTGGCCGGTTGCATCGCATTTTGGAGCTGTCTATAACACGCTCCAAAATGCAGTGGCATACAGTTGAAAGGGGAGCTATGCTTCAGTGAGCAGCGATAGCAGCGTAGCTCCCCCACACAGGCGTCGCCCCCCAGACGTACTGTGTAGCCGCTGGTGCCCAATCCCCGTTGGCTGAGCCTCGTCGTCCCCCAGTAGTTGGTGCCACGCTGGGAGCTCACCCCAGCGTGGCAATCCAATCCTGGCCGACGGGGTGCCCAATCCCCGTTGGCTGAACGAGCCCCGTTCCTTGTGCCACGCTGGAGCCCACCCCAGCGTGGCAAAGTCCCATCAACGCGTCTTTTTTTAAACCTATAAAACAAAACAGTCCCTGGCGCATCTCCGACCCCCTCCACAACCGCACCCATCCACTGCGACCCAGCCTCCTCCTACATTCCCCTCTCCCATACTTACCTCCGGACTTCATGCCATCGACTTTGTGGACTGGAACACGCTCTGCACTCTTCAAAGCCGACCGCGAACTGAGGAAATGCCGGTAAGCTGTATAATGGGCTAGATGGGGGGGTTCAACTTTCAAACAACATGAAGTCTTGCTATATTATGACAGTAGCAGTTTGATCCAGCACTAGAACTGCTCCGGAGGTGAAATGGTTAATACCATTCCAAAATAGAACTTTGAGCACGAGCTCTAAGATGCAGCTCTATCTGTGTAATTTCAAACCTGAACTGTCAGATTCTTTACTCCGCCTCAGTGAACAGTCGCTCCGGAGATTTCTCCTACTGCTCGGTTCATTTCTCAGTTTAAACAGTGTTTTCTCGGTCTGATTCAACTGAGAATAGTTTTATTTAACCGCAAAACCGTTCGGTTCAAGCTCTGTCTGTGGTAATCGTAAGTAATTAAAAGGTTTTGTCTGTGTGGAACTTGTAAGTTTATCGGTTCGGTTTTGAACCGATCAGCTGGGTTTAAAACTCATTAATTTTAAAGTTTAACATTTTAGAGTGCGGTTCCCGGTTCTTATCGGTTCTAAAAAAAACGGATTTTATTACGTTTTTTCCAATACCTGTGACACGGTTGGGAACCGATAAGGGTGTCTTGCCTGGCACTGCCGTTTAAAGGGCAAGTTTTCTGGTTAGGCTAGCATTATGTCTGAGAAACCCAAAAGAAAAACCGGGCCCACTGGGTTTCAACACTGTGATGTCTGTGGGGAAGTCTTTGCCAAGGCTGACCCACACACCACATGTGTCTATTGTCTGGGGTTTGACCACCTCCAGTCAGACTGCCAGATATGTAAGAATTTCCCTGCAGCCACCCTGGAAAGAAGATTGGGCAGGCTCCAGGGACGAGAGGATCCAAAAGTCCGCTGACCGGATGACACCCCGGTCGGTGCCAACCGAACTGAGGGAGTGCCCTCTGACCAGGGCTGAGACTTCCTCGGCAAAGAAAAGCTGGTTCTGAGGAACCAGTTCCAGTAAAGAAAACAAGAAAGTCAGCAGGTTTGGAGTCCAAAATCCTTCTCCAACTGCTGCAGAGATAACAAAAGCCATACAAATTGTCCAGTCACTGTCTCAGGTTCCGTCCGAACTGCCACTATCTGGCAAAGGTCGGTTCGTCCAGTTCCAGTGGTTCAGGAATATGATGTTGAGGAGTTTTATGAACCAGAGGAGGGGGAGGATGATTATGAACAGTATAAATGTGGCTGGGAAGGTCTGGGTGTGCCCATTGAACCGGACATTTCCCCAGACAGACCTTTAGAATCTCCCCCTATGCTATCTGAGTCCCCATCTCATTTTATATTTTACAAAAAAGTTGCTGAAACCCTCCAGCTTCCCTTGGAAGAAGCTGTGGATGAGCAAGAGGAGCCTGATTTTGTAGAAATGATGGATATTCCAGAGTCTAGGAGATTGTCTATTCCTTTGCATAAGTCTTTTATGAAGCAAACAATAAAAATTTTAAAAGCTCCTAATTCTGTGAGTCCTGTAGATAAAAAGATGGACAGAAGGTACACATTGTCAGGTCCTGATACAGAATTCCTTTCTCAGCAATGCAGTCATGTTAGGTAGTTCAGGCTGCTGCCTGTGATAAAGTTAATATTCCCTGGCTTCACATCCTCCTGATAAGGATTCCAGGAAGATTGATGCCATGGCGTAAAAACAGTATATGGCAGCCTCTCTGGGACTCAGGCAAGCAAATTATATGGCTTATGTAGCTAGGTATCAGAAATCTAGATGGGATACTGTTATGGAATTAGCCAAAGCCCATGGCCAGCTAGCTAGCAGAACTAGAACAGGTGGCTGCTGATGGTGTTGAGGCTTCTAAGGTACAGTTTCATGCTGCTGTGGATGTTAATGATGTTTCCTCTAGGGTCATGGCCACATCTGCAGCTTTTCGTAGGTTGGCCTGGCTCAGGTGTACTAGCCTGTCACAGGATACCCAGACTAAGGCTATGGATTTTCCTGTGGTGGGAAATTCTCTGTTTGGGGAGCAGACAGAGAATTACATGAAAAAGATGGATGAATATAGGACTACTTACAAAAGTGCCCAAGCTAAGGAGGCGGCAAGCCACTCCCCAGAGGCATACCCCAGGGTAGGGGTAGAGCCTTTTCACAGGCCTTTTATCAGACTCAGGCCTCCTCTGCCTATGCTCAGAGGGCTTCTTCAGAGCAGTGGCAGACGAGGGGTGGGCAGGCCTGCTCCCACCCCTCAGCCTAAAGCACCTGCTAAGCAGGCACCCTCATGGGGTGCCCAGGACCCAGTCTCCTTTCCGGTATGGGGCAGGCTGGCTTACTTCCAGTCAGAACTGAGCTCTTCAACCTCAGACAAGTGGGTTCTGGAAGTAGTAAGCCAGGGTCTGGTTCTCAGCTTCAAAAGTTTCCCAAGTTGAGAACCAGATTTTTCTACCTGCAAGTGCTTCAGAGACCCTTGCTCTAGAAGCAGAGGTCTCAACCCTGTTGGCTCTCAGAGCAGTGGAAAGGTCCTCTCCCCTGCACCAGGGCAGGGGTCTGTATTCAGATACTTCCTTACCCAAAAAGACAGGAGAATGGCGGCCCATATTAGACCTCAGATATCTGAACAAGCATCTTTGAAACCAAAGTTCAAAATGGTAACTCTGGCAATGATTTTGCCCTCCCTAAGGCCAGGGGACTGGTTAGCCTCCCTGGACCTCAAGGATGCCTATTTCCACGTCCTAATCAGAAGCTCCCATCGAAAGTACCTCAGATTCGAACTACCCTCAGGTCATTACCAGTTCAGAGCAATGCCCTTGGCCTCACCTCTGCCCAAGGGTATTCACAAAGTGTCTGGCAGTGGCAGTGGCTCACTTAAGGAGGCAAAAGGATTGCTGTTTTCCCTATCTAGACGATTGGCTCATTGTAGGCCAGTCCCCAGAACAGGTAAAATCTCCTGCAAGTCACCCAGCAACTTCTCACCTCCTGGGCTTTCCGTAAATCTGCCAAAGTCGGTTCTGGAACCAGTCCAGGTACTCACCTTTATAGGGGCAGAGTTGGACACAAAGCTAGCCAGAGCTTTTCTTCCCTTAGAAAGGGTGGCCAATTTAGTGGCTCTGGCCTCCTCCTTCCTCTGCAGGTCTCTGACCAGCAAGACACTTTCTGCAGCTCCTGGGACACATGGCTGCATCCACAGCTGTTGTGCAGGGAGCAAGAGTTCAGATGAGAGACATTCAGTTTCACTTGAGAACCTATTGGTCTCAGAGGAAGGACCCCCTTTCCAAGTTGGTCCCAGTGACTCGAACCTTGATCCAGGCCCTCCAGTGGTGGCAGGATCAGAGCAATTTAAGATTGGGGGTCCCCTTCATTCCCCCCTGCTCACAATTTGACTCTCACTACAGATGCTTCCCTTCTGGGTTGGGGAGCCCACATGGACGACCTTTCCACTCAGGGAGTGTGGTCCCCCCAGGAATCTCTGCTCCATATCAATTTGCTGGAACTCAGAGCTGTCTTTTTAGCTCTTCAAGCATTTTCTGCATCTGTCCACAACAAGGTGATACAAGTCAGAACAGACAACATCACAACAATGTGGTACATCAACAAACAGGGGGGCACTCGGTCTTCGGCCTTGTGCACCGAGGCGATGAAGTTGTAGTCTCTGGCCTATTCCCTGAACACTTCCCTCATAGCAGTTCATCTTCCAGGAAGGACAGTGTCCTAGCAGATGCTCAACAGGATTTCCCAGGGCCATCACGAATGGTCCCTGGATCCTCAAGTGCTGGGGATAGTCTTTGCCAGATGGGGCACCCCTCAGATAGATCTTTTTGCAGCCCCAGACAATCACCAACTTCCTCTGTTCTGTTGCAGGCCTCCAGTGTTGGGCTCAGTCCCCCTGGATGCCCTTCTCCTGGATTGGGCGGGGAAGTTTCTTTATGCTTTCCCCCTTCCTCTCCTATTCAAAGTATTAGTCAAAATCAGATCTCAGCCTTGCAGGGTGATTCTGATTGCCCCGGATTGGGCCAGGCAGCCCTGGTACCCACTCCTTCTGTCACTGACAATCCATCTTCCCCTTTGCCTCCCCAGGAATCACAACCTATTAACTTGTGCCCAGGGAAGGGTTTGGTATCCGGACCTCAAATCCCTCAACCTCAAGGCCTGGCTCTTGAGGAGTTAGAGTTTGCTGATTTACACCTCTCTCAGGGTGTTCTTGAAATCCTAAAGGCTTCCAGAAGCCTTCCACTAGAGCTACTTATAGTTCTAAATGGAAAAGGTTTTCCATTTGGTGTGCTAGGAAAAATATTTTCCCAGAATCTGCTGATTTGCCCATTGTATTAGATTACATGGTCCATCTTAATTCCTTGGGTCTCAGACCAGCTACCCTGAGAGTCCATTGGCAGCTGTATCTGCTTTTGTTTCAGCAGGAAAGTCATCCCCTCTTTCCACTCACCCTGTGTTTCCAAGTTTTTTAAAGGGATTACTCCATACTAATCCACCCTTTGGAACCGGCCCCTGCCTGGAGCCTTAATTTTGTATTGCCCAGTTAATGCAACCCCTTTTGAACCTCTGTTTTCTGCAGAGCTTAAGTATCTAACTGGAAAACTGTTTTTCTGGTGGCTATCACTTCTGCTAGACACATAAGTGAGTTCAAGCCTTGTCAGTAGAAACTGACTTTATTTCTTTCCATAGGGATAAGGTAGTCCTTAGGACTAATGAGGAAGTTTTACCTAAGGTGGTTTCAGATTTCCATCTAACAATCTATCTCCCTTCCAGTATTTTCACTGATCACTCCTCTTCTGGTGAGAGGAGGTTGCACAACCTGGATGTTAGAGAGCTCTTAGTTACTATATAGAGCGTACCAAAGGTCACAGGTTGAATCCTCAACTTTTCCTTACCTATGGTGAAGTTGGGAAAGGCAAACCTGCCACTAAGAGATCAGTTGCCAGGTGGATTGTCTCTTGTATCCAATTTTGTTATCAGAAACTGGGCAGAGATCCCCCCTCTGGCTTGAGGGCTCACTCTACCAGGGGTACAGCTGCGTCTCTAGCTGCTGCCAGAGACATCCCTATATTAGAGATATGCCAGGCTGCTACTTGGAAAACGGTACACACTTTCACCAAGCATTACTCCCTGGATGTCCAGGCCAGGAGAGATGCTCGGTTTGGCACAGCTGTTCTTCAGAGCCTATTCCCTAAGTAGGTTCTGCCCCTCCTCCATGGAGGTATTGCTGTGTAGTCTGCTACTGTCATAATATAGCAAGACTTCATGTTGTTTGAAGAAAAAATTACTCACCTTAGTAATGTTGTTTCTTCTAATGGAGTCTTGCTATATTATGACCTCCCCCCCCAACCTGCCCCTCTCAGAACTTCTACTTGGGTGGGGTGTGGGCAACTTAGTGTGGGCACTATTTTGTGCCCTTTTAGCGTTTCTCCCCTTTTGGGGGTTTGGGGTGTGTTTTATTATACTGTTGTTTTATTCTCATGTTGTTAGAATTGTATTAGTAGTTCTGGTCCCCTGACTTGAGTCTTGGGTGTTGGGACCAGCAATGGTTGTTAGTATTTAGGTAGCCATTTGGCTAGTGTAGGTTACAGCTTCCACACAGACCTTAGCGAGTTTTTGCTCGTAAAGATCTGACAGTTCAGGTTTGAAATTACACAGATAGAGCTGCTTCTTAGAGCTCGTGCTCAAAGTTCTATTTTGGAATGGTATTAACCATTTCACCTCCGGAGCAGTTCTAGTGCTGGATCAAACTGCTACTGTCATAATATAGCAAGACTCCATTAGAAGAAACAACATTACTAAGGTGAGTAATTTTTTCTTATTGCATATCTCAGGCATTTTTTGGAATTTTTGCACCAAATTTTCAACATGAGATTTTAGGACCTTCTCATGAATGATGTCACTGTCATGGCGTTATACGGGCGGAAGGGTGATTTCGCGCAGTGACTGCGAAATCACCCGCCGGGCGAATACTGCCATGACAGTGACATCATTCATGAGAAGGGTCCAAAAACCATGTTGAAAATTTAGTCAAAGACCAAAAATGACTGTTTCTGACGTCGTTGCACGGTTCCTCATGAGCTTGTAAGTTCGTAAATTTCAATATTTTCACTCCAGATTTTCAACATTGCCATTTTACACACCTTCTTATGAGTAGTACAGCTGTCATTTCTCACATCTCACCCAAAATGTGTTTTCTGCCCTTGTAGCGCAGAATGGCGCAGTCGGTGTACTGAAATCAATGTATGGGACAAATTAAGAAAATCACAGTGACACTGTTCATGAGCAGAGGTCTTAAAATGGCTATGTTGACAATTTGGTGAAAAAATTTCCTAAAATGACTGTTTTGGCGTCGTTCTTGGTTCCCACTTGGGCTCGTAAGTTCTAAATTTTCAATATTTTCACTCCAGATTTTCAACATTGCCATTTTACCACCTCCTCATGAGCAGTACAGCTGTCATTTTCACATCTTGCCCAAAACATGTTTCGCCCATGTAGCGCACAATGGCGCAGTCGGTATCGTGAACTCAGTATATGGACACATTAAGAAAATCACAGTGTCACTGTTCATGAGCAGAGATCTTAAAATGGCAATGTTGAAAATTTGGTGAAAGAATTCCTAAAATGACTGTTTTACGAGTGTGCGTTGCACAGTTCCACCAGTCTCGTAGGTTTGCGAATTTTCAATATTTCCACTCCAGATTTTCAACATTGCCATTTTACCACACCTCCTTATGAGCAGTACAGCTGTCATTTTTCACATCCTGCCCAAAACGTGTTTCCGCCCATGTAGCGCACAATGGCGCAGTCGGTGTGCAAACTCAATGTATAGGACACATTAACAAAATCACAGTGACACTGTTCATGAGCAGAGGTCTTAAAATGGCTATGTTGAAATTTTGGGAAAATTTCCTAACAATGACTGTTTTACAAGCGTGCGTTGCGCAGTTCCTACGCATGCTCGTAAGTTCGCAAATGTTCAATATTTGCACTCCAATGACTTCCAAATACCTAAACAGCACATAGAAGCAAGCAACATTCGGCACTGACAAATGCTTGTTGTATGTTTCCTTGCATCGGAATAGCTTGAACACAGTGCCAGAGGTGGCCCCTGTGTTTGAGCCGTGTTACAAGCTCAGCGGTTATCTATGGGTTGGACCGTCCTTTGACTGTCATCTTTTTCAGTGGCGCATAGATGTCACAGGCTGCGGTAAAGCGGTTGATGAACAAGTCCAAGGCTTTGTTAGTGTCATTGATTGTGTCAATCACTACCCAGTCCAGTCTGTTTAGATGGGATTTTAACAGCTGAAGGTGCCCCTGTTTAATAACCCTGGTGTGGATTAGCTTGGGAGTGGGCTTGTTGAATTTGTTAGCCCAGGAACAGATGACGGGTGAGTGGTCACTTATTGCATCAGGGATTAAATATTAGTTACATACACTTCTTCTGATGTTCACAAGGGATATGGTTATCAATCTTACATGTTCAGTTATGTTTATCACTATTCATGACAGATGAGTGAATGCTTATAGTCATATGTTTGAAAAATATACAGGATGGACAGGATCCGTCGAAAATAAACCAGCATGCAGCTATATGTTGTTTGTAGGATTAAGTTGCTGTGTTAAATGAATAGTAAAAGTGTATTTTGTTTTGTTTTCTGTTAAGCAGGACCACTGTTTAGCCTTGAGGACATTGCACTAGCCACAAAATATTACCGCTTGCCCAATAATTTGGTGGCATAGTAAATTGTTAAAACAAAATTAATTGAATTCATTATTTATTTTAGACTTGTGCGGAATTATGGCCCACTAGGCACAAGTGCCTGTTTTCAGTGGCCACCTGGGAGGTTAAGTGACTTGCTCAGAGTCACACAGTATGCAAGTGGAGGTTGGGAATCAAACCCAGGTCTGCTGGATGTACCAAGATCATTCACAGCTCGTTACTCTAACCTCTAGGCTATACTGCCAGTCCTGATTATTTGGAGTTGAGTCCCCTAATTACTATAAATTGTGTCACACACCACAGGGTTACTCCTCTGCCACAAAAACTGTTTTCTTCTTAGTTAAAGGAGTGGCATCCAGGAACCTCTCCTGTAATTTACAGATTTTCTACTTATCATAACTTTGAAGGTTTAAACGAGGTGGCACGCAATTTTGAGTAAACCCACAGCAGGGCCCCTACTCATGTCCTTGCAGTCTTTAACCTCCCTAACCTTCATTCCTCCCCTAGGCCTACCCAACTGACCTCCACCCCCGTCTCCTTCCCCCCTTATCCTGTTTTAAACTGCCTTCCTTCCCCGCTTGCCAACCTCTCTACCCCTCCCACCAAGTCTCTCCCCTCATACACCCTCCTTCCCCTTTACTCATCCTGACAATGCTTGTTTTAAGCTGCCTTCCCCTTGTCTACCTCTCTGTCCCTCCCCCAAGTCTCCTCGTCCACCCCTCCTGCTCTTCTATGTTACTGCCTTGTTTCTACCCTATTCATCCTTTTCCATTATACCCCATTTTCTCCATTATTTATTATCTGATACTCTCATTACTGTACCTGTTCTCTGTTTGTATAGCCTTTATTCAATATGTATAATCCTCAATTTTGGTTTTATGCACTTTTTTTTAACCTTATGTTTATCCACCTACTGCACCATCCTTCCACTCATTCAGAGCTCTCAACTCGTCTTCCGGCGTCCCATGATGCCCGATGTCTACCCCTAGAGTGTCCGTCCGGCTCAGAGACCCTCAGGTAGCCCAGTATACCCCCACCAGGTGGAGCGGGGAAGGGAACCCAAGCCTTCCCCAATAATGGTAGAGCGAGCGGACACAGCGGAGTCTGCCCCAGTGAGCACTGGTGACGGGTCTGGTTTGGAGGCGTCGTCACCTAGGAGTGATGGGCTCTATTTTTTCCTGTTCTGGTGAACCCCTGCCCTGCAGTCGCCCAGCACACTGGGAGGAGCCAGTGAGGAGGCATGCGTGGAGACCAACTCCTCCCTGGACTTCGGGCTGGCGCTGCCCCTCCCTTTCTGTGAGTCCTGATCTGCATCGCCAATCCTGGTTCACCAGGAGGTGGCGCTAGAGCAGCAGGACAGACCTGCAACCCTTCCCCAGAGAGGGAAAGCTGCCGTTGGGCGCTCAATCCCTCTCTTCCCCTGCTGACCCTCCAGCGGCCCGAGTCCGTCACCGAACCCGGGTCGCTGGCGTGGAGCGAGGTGTGGCATCCAGCGCCTCAACCCTCAGCACCACTGGGCCGGCCCTTCACTTGTTTGTAATTTGTTGAATGACACGGAACCGTTGTAAATGAGCTCTCAGCTCAAAGGTCTTCAATCCTAGTAACAAATAAAGAAAATGAATAAACAAAACATGACCACATAACTGGTCGCAGTTTAATCACCCTCTCTCTGGAAAAACATTTTTGGGTGCTGTCCGATTGACCACTTATGTGGTCATGGGGGTACTGACTAAGATATTCTCCAAGTTTGGAGTCACAATTTCCAAAATTTGCCGCCGCCCGGTATGGTGCTACTGCCTCGGCACCGGCAACCAGGGTTGGGAGAGGACCTTGGGACGTCGGAGGGTTGGCCTGGGGGGACGCTGCACACAGGGGACTACCTTCTCCAGGGAAGGAGGGTGCCTGGCATCCAGCACCCACTGATTCTTAGCGGTGGCTGATGGGGTATGGCAGTCTGGGACCATGTTGCCTGGCCTTGTGCGAGGCTGACGGACCTTTGCACACTGGGGCAGGAAGCCGCCCAACTGTGCGCCGAGGTCATGTACCACTACCTCCATTCTGGTGGGTCGCGGAGGTCATACAAAATAAAAACCTCAGCGCGAGCCCTGTGGATGCCTGGATCCTGGTGAGTGCCGGACCAAGCCGATACAGGGAGGATGGGTCCGCCATTGACCAAGGGCCAAAAAGTGTGTATAAAAAAAAAATTTAAAATTGGAGAAATGATGGCCATGCAAAATGTTGCTATGTAAAAAATCTGAAGTTGTGCAAATTCCACACTGCACACGTGAGGGGACTTCGTTTTTTTTTCACATAAAATGTTTCTACATGTCCATAACTTGTGCACTTCAAAAGATATTGAGCTGAAACTTGAAGGTACCTTAGTTAGGACCCACCCCCACGACTACATACGTGGAGAAAGTAAAATTACACTCAAAAATGGGTTTTTAGGATTACCCCACCAGTACAGCCACTACGGGCCCCTTGCAAAGTCCACTACAGGTCTTGCTCAATGAGAGTGATGAAGTAGCTCCTTTGAAAGTGGCCCACAGGCCCGGGGGTGTCTACTCGGAAGAAGGCCCGAGAGTGCCAGCGACCGTTACACTAACAGCATATGGTACACCTCCCCCCAATTTTCTCCCTTGATCCTGGCTACCTCCCACATAGTACCGGGTGGTACCCCATCAGGTCTCACATTCACCCAGCGTCCCTCTATGGAGAAGGGTGGTTCCCTGGCCCACCACAAGGTTCACTGTGGCTGCAGAGCCTTGTGCCTCCCCATCCTGGCTGGAAGCACTGCCATGTGGCAGGCCACCTGGGCTGCCTGTCCAGTTCTGGAGTCCACTTCCAACCCTGGGTCACCTTTGTGGCCGTGCAGTGTGCTGCCACCATTTTGTTTTAAAGGAATTACTGTATCCTTGTTACATGATTAATTTTCACTGAGTCACTGTCATATTTGTTTCCATCACTGCCTGGACATTCTGGTGTACCATTTTGACTGTTTTATTTATTTATTTTTTTCTGTTAATAGTTTTTATTCAATTTTCCAGTTTACGTACATACATACAGACATACATGTAAACATAAAAAAGAAACAAACAGTAAAGAGATACATACATCAGTAGCAGAGAAGGATCTTTGCAGATTATATCCATCACGGCCTAAACAAGGAGCTTATAAACATAAAAAAAAAAATCCAATGAAAGACTAAGGAAGGAGAAAATGGGGGGGGGGGCCCTAATCTCTCTGCCTAATAGTGATGCAGATCCAAAAAAAAAGAAAAAAGAAAGCAAAACAGAAAACAGGACTGCACGTCTACTTAGTACAACAAACAATCCAAACGGGTTTGTAGCTATGCATGCACGATAGTGTGTTGCATGGCTGTCTAAGAAAAGAAAAGCCGAGCTTGTGTCGGAGTTATCAGAACCGGAATATAGAAGGAGAGAAGCCATAACAGTGACCACACATTATGTTCACCCTGTCCCTGTTCTGGGTTTTAGATATGCCAGAAAGGGTCCCAACATGCATTACATGCTGCCAGTGTGTCATTTGTAGTGTGAGACATGCGATCAAGTGAAGCTGGATAACAATAATAATAATTTTATTTATATGGCGCCTTTCCATTGCCAAGGCGCCTTAACAATATAAAAATCATATAACATCAAACGACAGAACAATACAATTAAAATCATATGCCAGTACAATAATAAACACTTCAATTATCTAAAAAGCTTTTGCCACAGATAGGTTTTAAGCCCTTCTTAAATTCCTCCACAGTTGTACACTCCGTAACTGACGGGTAGAGAATTCAAAGGGTGGGGTTGCATAAGCAAAAGCTCTTGAACCAGATGACTTCAAATTCACACTTGGAATCTCTAACAATCCTCGTCGCCAAGCGGAGTGATCGACCAGGGCAGTAAGGAACCAGAAGCTCTTTCAGATAGTCCGGCCCTGTCCATGTAGGACTTTAAAAGTCAGTAAACCGACATTAAAGGTGATCCGCCACCATATTGGCAGCCAGTGCAGCTCTCGCAACACCGAGTAATATGGCAGCATCGGTAAGAACCTGTCAAAATCAGGTTGCCACGTGTGCACTCAGCTGCAGGCATGATTTCAACCCCAGAAAGCCCTAGATAAAGTGAGTTGCAGTAATCCAAGCATGAGGACACAAAGGTGTGGACCAGGGTGGGAAGGTCGTCAGATGGAACTAGATGCCTAACCTGGCGATATTCCTAAGATGATAAAAGTAGGTTTTGACAACAGCCGAAACCTGAGAATGTAGGGTCAGTCCGTCATCAAAAACTACCCCCAGGTCACGCACCCGTTCAGCGGTTGGGAGTGAGACACAGCCAAGAAAAATTCCAGAGGGCGTACCAACACCTGACCCCCTATCTGACCCACCCGGTCCACGACCAGTATCTCAGTCATTTCCAAGTTCAACTTCCGCCAACTGGAATCCATCCACCCTGGATTTCTTTCAGACAGTTGTTAAAGATCGAGAGCTCCATCCTGGTCAGGTGCAAAAGAAAGGTAGAGCTGGGTATCATCTGCATAACAGTGAAACCTCAGCCCATACCTTCTTACAGTGTCTCCAAGGGTAGCATGTACACCACGTAACAGCATGGGTGACAGCACTGAACCCTGAGGCACCCCAAAGACAAAGCAGTTGGGCCTGAAGAAAAGCCAGACACAACAGATGTGTGAGAGCATGTTGAAGTTCTGTGATAGAGGGATTCAGTTGATCTCCACCGACACAGGATGAGGCGCTTAGCTGAAACACCAAGCAGGGCTAGCCAGCGGAGTTGCTGAGTCTTGAGATGAAACCCATTTTGGGTAGACCCAGAACCCATACCAAGGGATCCATTTGAATCACAGAGTTTAGGTATGGTGGCTAACTGACAAACTGCTTGCCAAAAGGGGTCAGCAGCTAACATTGCCAAATAATATGGTACAGATCTCCAGTTTGGGCTTGCACCGCCCAGCAGAGATTATTGTCCAAATGTTTGGCTTTATGCAGTACCTCTGGTGTCTTATACCAGTGATGCAACAGTTTGTTCTGGATATACTGTTTTGTATTGAACAGTGTAATAGACCTCATCCAGAAATCAGAAACCAAGAAATGGACAGTAGTAAACAGAGCAGAATAAAAGAAACTTAGTGGCAATAAAAAAGTAATAAAAAAACAATTGCTGAAAGCTGCCTTGATGGCTCAGTAGTAGTGCATCATGCTACCATACAGGTTAGCCTGCTTTGGGAAGCTGACCCAACCCAGGTCCTTGCGTGCCTGGTGATTCAGATACGGAAGTGTTGCCAATGACAGCACTCTATATCCTTGGGTGGGAGGCGCCATTGCGCCACTCCTCCACTGACCCCTGTAGCGGGTCAAAGAAGACCAGGAACAACCCACCATTCACTATAGTGGTTGGGCTATAGCTTGCAGTACCGGCGACCTAGGGTTTAGGATCAAACCTTGATCATCAGGGACTGGCTGGGAGGGGATGTTGGATTGAGCATCCAGAGGATGCTTTCCTCCTCCGAGGAGGGAGGGTTGCCATCTTTTCTGTGATAGGATACTGCCTCCTGGGTAACCACAGGTGGCAGTGCAGCTGAGGATGCTGAGTGGGAGGGGAATACATCAGTCGGGGACCTGCGCAGTGCACACAACCGTTACGCACTCGTATTGGTCTCCTTAGCGAGTCAATGTATTCCAGGGCTCAGAGGAATGCAACCACCAGAACAAGGAATATGGCTCCAGTGCCGGCTTCCTGGTGCCCCGGGTATTATCTGGATCAGTCCTTCTACCCCCAGCACTGGAAAGCTAGAGAGCACACCACCCTTACCCCACATGGGAGGTAAGCTGAGACCCCAGGGGGTCTAGTAGAAGGCAAGATAGGAGGGGGGGTTTGGGGAGTTTCTGTTGGTTTAGGGGAGCTGGCGCCAGTGTCAGGAGGATAAAATATAAATTTAAAAATCAGAGGGCGAAGAAAGTATGTGTCTTCACAATTGTCAGCGCTGTGATTGACCATAAAGAACTAACTGATCCCCAGCAGAACAAGGAAAACAATCAGAGAGGGTGGGAACCAGATAATGGTTGCTACCTTGCTGCTACCCAGAGCCCAACCCCCAACAACTGGATAAGATAAGTAGGTAACCTGTGGGGGAATATGAAGAGGGAGTTGATTCTGGGAGATGGTTTGATGGGCATCACTGCCCCAGGCACAGCAACAATGAATAATAAAAAATAAAAACCAACGCATATCAGAAGTGTGTATACTATGGAAAGAACAAGAATTTGCATATTATACATCATGTTTTTCATGCGCACTGTATCCTCAAGCACATTGTTTTTGATGTTGTGAGAGAAACTGGTAGTGTAGTAACTGTAAGTAGTGGCAGCCATTTTGCTGATCAACACCCACTCATAGCCATAGATAATTTCCAGAAGTGGTTTTGTTGGGAATAGATTTGATGGCTAGGACACACCCAACTGTTGCAAAAAATGCCATAGGTTCTTTGATTATTACCTGGACACCCTTCATGACAGCAGCAGGGATATTGCAGAAGGGATCTTGGTTTAACTTGTTATCTGAAGCACGACTCACCCCAACAATGCAGCACAGCCCCCATACTGCACTGGCGGCAAGCATTTTGGTTAAGATACCTAGTCTTCATGTTGGACTTAACCCACAACCTTTGGTTTAGAGGTGAGTGTGCCATCAGCTGAGTCACACACTTGCATAATAGGAAATGAAACAAGAAGGGAATATTGTTTCTAGGGACATGGATATGTTGTTCTAGTCACACTGTTTGGCATGTCCTTTCCCTTTAAATCTCACTGGAAGGTCTCAAAGCTGGCTCCTCCCACATCCGCCGGTGGTATAACCCTCGGCTCACACAGCACCGCCAGATCATCCTTTCTGCGGAAGATTCAGGTTGTCTCCTTACCACTCCTGTGCTCTGTAGGCCCTGGCTTCTCATACTTCTGATTTTCTGAAGATTAAACTTGTTAGAGTTAGCGATCGCAAGTTTGCTATCTCGCCATGATGGAAGAGAAATCTTCTCCCGATTCTGCCGGTGCCGATGTGGACAGAAGCTGTCGCGCAGAACCGGATGCCATGTAGAGTTTACTGTCTGGGTGTTGGCCATGACACTCAGGCGGCGAGATGTCTCGCTTCCACCTAATGTCCTTGATGATCGTCTTGCACGTTTAAAATTGGGCAGGCGGAGAAACGGAATCCGCCGGTCAAATCGAGAAGAGGCCCGGTGGGCGGTCTCTGTGGCTGCGGGGTCCATCGAGCAGCTTGAACAAATGCAGGCCTTCGAGGAAGAGACGGCGCGGGCCATGGATCGTTCCTCTTGGTCAATTTTTGTTCTGCTCAATCTGTGTTCCACATTCTCGGGCTCCTTTTAGGAGATGTGCCAGTCTCTCCCCACCAAGGGCAAGGGACCTTCAGGCTCGCATGCCTCCTGGTCCCGTAAAAAGGGCAACGAACCGAGAGATTCTTTGTCTCGGTGAAGACGTTCTTGGGGTCAAGAGCGGTCTCGGTCCTAGGGATCTCCAGTCTTGACCTCGGTCGAGATTGCGACTTCAGCTGCCAACTTCTCGGCCCTGCCGTCTGGTCAGCCAGTCATGGTCTCGATCAACGATGTGGTTGAGATCACTCTCAACCCTGTCGATCTGTTGTCGCCCGACAAGGCTGACAACTCTCTCACTAGGACCCCGGTCCTGCCTCTTACTGATGAGGAGACCCAGCCCACTGGCAATCCCATCGAGGAGCTGGTCCCAGATCAGGAAAATCGCCGGTTCCCCGGTGTCTCCTGAGCGACTCAGTCACCCGACAGGGGCGGCGCCTCGGACCCCCTTGACTGATAGGCCGAGGAAGGCGATAAGTGCTCCAAGAAATGATGAAGTCGCCATTTGTCTTCATCCTCTTGAATGAGGGGAGGCTTCAGCGGAAACTCCGTCGATGCTACGTAAGACCTTATGTGGCAACAGCTGATATTGTCTAGTCAGAAACTGGCCATTACTTGGCTCTCACCTTCTAGGCCAAAGCTGAATCCATTGGAACTGATTATAATGGTTCCCCTGCCCGAGGAGCCAGTGGAACCTTCCCCAGTTCGGCCAAAATTGACCTCTCCACCGACAGTGGTGGAGCCACCGCCTAAACAGCCTTTGGGAGGGGCTTCTGTGAAGGCATCTCGGACTGTTCCAGGTCTACCTCTTAGGTTGTCGGTTACCCTCACACCTGACTGCCCCTAGGCATGTGGAGGGGGACCTTGGTGGCTGGCCGATTTATCCGGATACTTCGGATTCTGATGACTCCGACCTACACTCTCATCCAGTAGATGAGTCGGTGGGCAGTCTCTCGACGGAGGAAGGCCCTTCATCCTTCTTGGGGATTCTTTGCTTGATTTCCGAATCCACAGGGATGCCCCTTGATCCTGTCCAGAAATGGGCTGAATGCCCTCTTATGGACATCCTTAAGAGAGGGGGAACACTCCAACGGAAGCCTTCCCAGTGGCTGAGGCCATTCTTGGTCCGACTTTGGAGCTTTGGCAGCACCCTGCCTTCTGCCCCATTCCGTCTGCCCAGATGGCCCGCAAGTACGTGGTGCCCATTGGGTCCCTCTTGGGGTTCACGGAACATCCCTCTGCGGAGGGTCTGGTGACCGAATCCATGTTCAGATGCACAGGCAGCTTGGGAGACATGGACAGACCTTTGGACGAGGAATCCAAAAAGTTGGACCACTCTGCCATGAAGGTCTATGCCGTCTCTTCTCTAGGCCTCCATCAGGCAGGCTCAGCCATCATCATGGCACATTTCTCCCATACCCTTCTAGGCTCTTTGGATGAGGTTCTCCCTCACCTCCCTCGCGGACCTTCAGACCGGGTCAAACAGGTCCGGGATCAGGGTCGGCTGTTGCCAAACAGCAACTCCAGATCAGCCCTGGACCTCGAGGACTCATCGCCTCGGGTGGCAGCCGAGGTTGCCATGTGCCATAGGGCTTGGTGAAGGCTCTCCACCTTCAGCAGATACCCAGCATAAGCTTACCGATGTTCCTTTCTTGGGCAGTGATCTCTGAGCTCAGGTGTGGACGGTCATCTACAATGGATCAAGAAGTCCACTGCCACCTTGGACTCGGCCACTTTTGCTCAGAGAGATGCTCAAGTCACCAAGAAGCAGAAGAAAAAGCCATTTTGGCACCCTGCTCCTGTGGCCAAGCAGCTCTTCTTTCAGGGTGGGCAACAACAGCAGGCACAGGCTTGGCACCTTGGGCCAAATCCGGGCCTTCAGCGGCCCTCAGACATGGAGGTTGGGGTTCAGGCAATTTCCAATCTGGACCCCCTTCCTCCAAGCCTGCTCAGTGACAGGATAGGGGCTGCCACCCCCTATTCCCGTCACGCTAGCTCTGGGTCCTGCCGTGGAGGGCCGGCTCTGCCACTTTCTTTCCGCCTGGTCCGCTGTTACCATGGACAGGTGGGTCTTAGAAGTGGTCGGCCAGGGTCTGCCTCTGGAATTCGAGCAGTACCCTCCCAGCTGAGCCCGTGCCCCATGGAAAGAGATGGTGTCCGTGCAGACTCGGTCAGCTATCCGAGACGACATTGCCCATCTCCTCCTAAAGAAGGTCGTGGTCAGAGTCACGGACCTGCCACTTTACCCAGGGTTCGTTTCCAGGTACTTCCTGGTCCTGAAGTGGATAGGGGGCTGGTGCCCCATTCTAGATCTGCATGACTTGAACCAATTTCTCAGGCCACGCACCTTCAGGATGGTAACTCTGTCCCAGATCATACCATGCCTGAAGCAGAACATGTGGTTCTGCTCCCTGGATCTCCAGGATGCGTTCTTTCATATCCCAATCCGTCTGTCTCATCAGCGGTTCCTTTGCTTCTGAGCAGAGGGAACCCTTTATGAGTTCTGAGCCATGCCATTCAGCCTGTCAAAGCCCCACAGGTCTTCACAAATGCATTGCAGTGGTGGCAGCCCACCTTCGGCATCGAGGGATCAGAGTCTATCCCTACCTTGATGATTGGCTCTTGGCAGGTTCCACCCAGCAAGAGGTGGAGAGGTCCAGGGATCTGGCCCTCCAAACCTGCACTCAGTTTTGCCTCCTGATCAACGAAGTCAAGTCAGAGCTCGTGCCTTTGCAAGTGATATGCTTCATCGGGGCAGAGCTCGATTCCAGCTGAGCCAGAGCCTGGTTCCCGGTTCTCTCCTCCTTTGCCCAGTCATATCCGGTTGGGCACTTGCACCCTGCCTGAAACTTTCTGCACCTTCTAGGGTACATGGCGGCCTACACCACCGTGGTCTGATGGGCCCAGTGGCATATGTGCCCCCTTCAATGGGAGCTGGCCGCCCAGTGGACTCACTGTGACCCAGAAGATGTGGGACGCTCTCCAATAGTGGACCATCTTGGATCATCTGCAGGAAGGGATCCCGTATGTCCGCCTTGAGCCGATGGTCGTCCTCATGACCGATGCCTCTCTCACGGGCTGGGGAGCCCACATGGGGAATGACAGAGCCCATGGTTCTGGACCCCCGAAGAATCCCAATACCATATCAACCTGCTGGAGCTCAGAGTGGTCAGACTGGCACTGTCAGCATTCGCTCAGCTCCTCCAGGGTCAAGTGGTTCAAGTTCAGATGGACAGCACCACGACCATGTACTACCTCAACAGACAGGGCGGCACGCACTCCCGACCGCTGTGTAGGAAAGCACTTCGCATCTGGACTCTCATGAGCCAACTGGAGGCAGATCTCCTAGCCTAGCCTAGCCAGGGGAGGGAGCTGGATGTCAGCGGAGGGAGCTGGATGTCATTGTCCACCTAGGGACAAATGACCTGGCTAAGAAAGGGATTAGCGAAGTGCAGGAAGAGTTTGTGGAATTGGGGAGGGGCTTTAGACAAGTAGCATGCACAATAACCTTCTCGGAGGTGCTGCCCATGTATGGCACAGGAGAGGCTAGGGTGTTCCGCACCATGGGATTCAATCAGTGGTTGAAAAACTGGTGTGGAGCTCAGGGATTTGGCTTCATTGGGGACTGGAGGTCCACCTGGAGTGATCCAAGCCTATCCTGGCATGATGGGTTGCATCTGTCCAGAAGGGGAACCAGGATCCTAGGTGATAGGTTTAAATGCTTCATTGGCAAGCATTTAAACTAGCCAAGGGGGGAGGCACTGGAAAGGAGCAGGGAAATCCTAGCCCCCCCCAAAACAATCACGGTAGTAAGTGCGGCAAGCACCAACATAGAGGTGTCGATAGGGAGAAGGGCAGGGTAAATGGAGAAAGTGACAAAGGCAAGATGGACAGGGATGGGCAAAAGGAGTAAGGCCATCAGGAAATGGAGGGTAATGAGTACCAATGCCCGTAGTCTGGGCAACAAGCTCCCTGAACTGGTGGCCTTGATGGAAGAGGATGCCTGGATATCATAGCAGTCACAGAAACATGGTACATAGAGAACCATGACTGGGATGTTAACATACCAGGGTACATAACCTACAGGAGAGACAGGCAGGGGAGAAGAGGGAGGAGCTCTCTATGTAAAGGAAGGGATAAAAGCAACTGAACAAAAGAGTAAACAGGGAGGAGAGGAGGCACTGTGGGTAACCTTGGAGACTGGAAAGGGCACCACAGTCCGCACAGGGGTTGTGTACAGACCCCCATGTCAGGAGGAGGGAATGGACAAGGATATGATAGAAGGCATTCTTAGAATGGCAGAGAAAGGGGAGATACTGTTGATGGGAGACCTGAATATGCCAGAAGTTAACTGGAGCACATTTGCTGCAGCCACATCCAAGAGCAGGGCCATTCTTGATGCCCTACAGGTGGCAGGCCTCAGACAGCTGGTTTCGGAACCCACTCGTGAGGGAGCAATCTTAGACCTCGTACTCTCAAACGGGGGCAGTGTAAGGATCTCAGATCTAGAAGTGGGTTGCCATCTGGGAACAAGTGACCATCAAACAGTGTGGTTCACGTTAAACTCAGCTACAGAGTCAAGCCATACAAAAGTGAGGGTACTGGACTTTAGGAGGGCTGACTTTGGCAAGATGGGAGCGTGCCTCAGAAAAGCACTAGCAAACAGGCTAGAAGGAGGTGTGGATCAACAACGGGGAATCATCAAAACTGCCATCACAGAGGCAACAAGCCTTGTGTGAAAGCAAATAAACAAATCAAAACAAAAGAAAAAGCCACTATGGTTCTTAAAAGAGGTGGCTGTGAAAGTCAGGAAGAAAAAGATAGCATTCGGAAGTATAAAGAAACACAGAAGAAGCAGGACAGAGCTGTACCAGTTAAGGCAGAAGGAAGCAGGGAGGGAAGTCAGAATAGCAAAGGCCCAAACTGAGGAAAAGATATCCAACCAGTTAAGAAGGGGGATAAACCTTTTATAGGTACATCAGCGAGCGAGAAAGACAAAGGGAGGGATAGTGAGGCTGAATAGAATGAACGGTGGTGGGCAGAGGGGACAGTGAAAAGCAGGGATACTGAAAGAATATTTCTGCTCAGTATTCACAAAGAGGAGGGAAGTGCCTATTCCGATTAACAGAAGCACTCTTGATAGGGGTCGATCCCAGTCCTTTCACAGAAGAAAGGGTTCTGCAAGAACTCCTAAAACTGAAGGTGGACAAAGCAATGGGTCCTGATGGAATTCACCCCAGAATTCTAAAGAATTAAGGGAGGAACTAGTGAAACCACTGGCTACTCTTTTAATAAATCATGGGAGGATGGTGTGGTACCCGAGGACTGGAGGAAGCGATGTGATTCCCTCACACAAAAGTGGGACCAAGACAGAGGCAGGAAACTACAGACCTGTCAGTCTGACCTCTGTGGTAGGGAAAGTGATGGAGTCACTCTGAAAGAAAGAATAGTTGAGTACCTAGAGGCCAGTGGGGCACAGGACCCAAGGCAGCATTGGTTCACAGCGGAAGGTCATGTCAGACTAATCTAATAGATTTATTTGACTGGGTGACCAAAGTAGTAGACCAAGGAGGGGTTGTGGACAAGGCCTACCTAGACTTTTAGCAAGGCATTTGACGAGTCCCACACAAAAGATTAATAGTCAAATTTACCAGCCTGGAGTGGGTCCCAGGGTGGTAGCCTGGGTAAAACATTGGCTGAACAACAGGACACAGAAGGTAATTGTAAATGGAGTCCACTCTGAAGAAAGAGGGGTTGCTAGTAGGGGTACTGCAGGGTTCAGTATTGGGTCCAGTCTTTTTAATGTCTTTATCAGTGACATTACAAAGGGACTGGAAGGAAAAGTATGCCTTTTTGCAGATGACACAAAGATCTGCAACAGGGTTGATACACAAGGAGGCGTGGAAAGGATGAGAAGGGACTTAATAATAATAATAATAATAATTTTATTTATATAGCACCTTTCAACATGTCAAGGTGCTGAACAATTTAACAATTCAAACACTACATACACAAACATATACATAAAATCAGCATACCACAAGATAAAATATATCATAATAAAATCCAGAGCATTAATAAATAATTATCTAACAAAGCCATGCTCCACAAATAAGTTTTCAGCTCTTTTTTTAAAGAGTTCCACGGAGGTGCACTGCCGTAGCCGACATGGTAAAGAGTTCCAAAGAGTGGGTGCAGCAAATGAAAATGCTCTGCTGCCAGAAGATCTCAGACTCACTCTTGGGATCTCTAACAACCCCATGTCGGCCGAGCGGAGTGACTTGGCAAGGTCGGAGGAATGGTCAGAAGTATGCAGCTAGGATTCAATGCAATGAAGTGCAAATAATGCACCTGGGAAACAAGAACCCAGGGAAGAATACACAGTTGGGGAGGTAGTAACAACAACAAAAAAGGAAAGGGACCTGGGGGTAATCATATCAGATGACCTTAGGGTTAGCAAGCAATGTGAGAAGGCAGTAGGGAGGGCTGGGGGTATACTGGGATGCATAGGGAGAGGCATCAGCAGCAGAAAACAGGAAGTTGTTATCCCTCTGTGCAGACAGTTGGTGAGACCCCATCTGGAGTACTGCGTCCAGTTCTGGAGACCCCATTTCCGCAAGGACATAGACAGGATAGAGGCAGTCCAGAGGAGGGCAACTAAAATGGTGCAGGGTCTGCAAGAGAGCCGTGATGAGGAGAGACTAAAGGAGCTTAATATGTATACCCTTGAGGAAAGAAGGAGAGGGGACATGATAGAAACTTTAAGTACCTCAGTGGAATCAACAAAGTCCAAGAGGGTAGCATCTTTCAGAAAAAGAGACGTGCAAGAACAAGGGGACACAATTTAAAGATAGAAGGAGGGGTTAGGGGCAATGTGAGGAAGTATTATTTCACAGACAGGGTAGTGGATGCATGGAACAGCCTTCCTGAGGAGGTTGTGGGGTCTAAAACTGTGGGAGAATTCACGAATGCATGGGACAGACATAAGGCATTCTTGTGGGGTAGGAAGAAATAGGCTGTTGGTTAACTAGGATTCTGCGCTCATCCTGTAGGTAGGGAAATGGGCAGACTAGATGGGCCAAGCGGTCCTTATCTGCCATCAAAGTCTATGTTTCTATGTTTCATCCATGTGGCAGGAGCCTTGAATCAGCTGGCGGATGCTCTCAGCTGTGTGGGCGGGCGTCCCACGAGTGGTCTCTCCATCCAGAGGTAGTACTCAGTCTGTTCTCCTACTGGGGCAAACCGTTGGTGGACTTGTTTGCCTCCTGGGGAAACACCAAGCTGAGGCTGTTTCATGCCCGTGCCCCTCAGCAGGGCATGCTGCAGAGGGATGCCTTCTCGAGGCCATGGACCCCAGGCCTCTTCTACGCCTTCTCTCCATTTCCCTTGATCCACAGGGTGCTTCTCAAGGTGAGGCGGGACAAGGTGCAGGTGATCCTGGTAGCCCCAGACTGGCCACGTCATTTCTGGTATCCAGATCTTCTCAGCCTCAGCAACAAGCTCCTGAAGCGTCTTCTAGCACGCCTAGACCTGATATCAGTCAATCAGGGAAAGGTATTCCATCCAGACCTTCAATCCCTGCACCTGACAGTCTGCTTCCTGAGCGGCTAGAGTTCCAGGCTCTGGGTCTCTCTGAGGATGTACTCACAGTAGTGGAAGCATCCAGGAAGGAGTTGACCAGGAGGTGCTATGCTTTCCAATGGAAAAGGCTTTCCATTTGGTGTCAGGGTAAGGGCCTGGACCCTTTGTCCTGTCCAGTGGCTAGCATCCTAGACTAACTTTGGTCTCTGTCCAAAGGGGGTCTTCCTTGTACGACCCTTAAGGTGCACCTGGCAGCCATCTCTGCTTACCGGGAGCGGGCCGGTCAGCAGACGGTGGCGCAGGAGAAGGTGGTCTGATGCTTCAGAGGCCTCGATCACATCCCCTCTGGTGCGTGAACCTCCACCTCCATGGAATTACCTGAGCTTTGGCAAAACTCATGAGCAAGCCATTCGAACTGGATGCACAAGTGAGATGTCACACTTGTCATGGAAGCCGCCTTCTGGTGGCTATCACGTCAACCAGAAGGACTGGGAGCCCAGGAGCTGGTGGAGTCTCTGCTACCTGGTGTTCCAAAGGGACAAGGTTGTCCTGCGCCCCACCCAAAATTACTCCTGAAGGTGATGTCATTGTGTTCTACCCAAACTACTCCTCGGATGCTGAGTACAGGTCCTACTCTGGACCTGAGATGAGCTCTCTCCTACTATAAGGCAAGAATGGCAGAAATTTGGGGAGAGGTTTGCCAGCTGTTTGTCACCTACGCTGAAGCTGCACCTGGCAGACCTGCAGCAAAGCAGACAGTCGGCAGATGGATTACATCATGTATCGATCTCTGTTACAGGTTGGCGGGCACGAAGCCTCCCAGAGAGTTAAGAACTCATTCCACCCGCCATACCGCTGCATCGGTGGCTGCTTCCAGGGACATCCCTATCCAGGAGATCTGTCGGGCTGCTTCCTGGAAGACAGCAAACACCTTCATTACCCACTACCACATTGAGCTAGAGTAACGCTGGGATGCTGGTTTTGGGGCCTCAGTTCTCCAATCTCTGTTCTCCAAGTAAGGGGTGTGCGCCTTGCCTCCCTTCTCCCAGAGAACTGCTTGGAGTCTGCCAAACAGTGTGGATAGAATAATATATCCATGTCCCTAGAAACACAGGTTACTCACCTGTAACAGTAGTTATAGGAGTGGTATGTGTTGTTCATCCACAAAACCACCTGACCTCCCGGCTCGGACGCACAAATGTAGCTTCCAGTAGGCAAAGATCTGGCATCATGGGGCAGAGCCAGGGTTATACCACCCAGGTGGGTGGGAGGAGCCAGCTTTGAGGGCCTTCCAGCAGATTTAAAGGGGAAAGAGACATGCCAAACAGTGTGTGGATAAACAACATATACCACTCCTAGAACTACTGTTACAGGTGTGTAACCTGTGTTTTCTTCAGTTTCAAGCTGGCAAGTGGCATAGTAAACTAATGTAAAGTGTACTGGGAGGCATAGTGTATGTTGCTTAGGTTGAGACGTAATCAGTAGAACAAGAATGTAAAGAGGCTACGGATTTTGTGCCTCTGGGTGGGCAGGGTGCTCTTGATGGAAGGGGGGTGGCAGTAGCATCCCAGTAAAAATGTGCTCATCCATGCTGTTTGAGGTTATGGGTGACTTATGGGTGACTTTAGTAGGGCACAACAGTTGTGCCTCATTAACTAGGAGCCTGTATTAGCATCATTATTACTGGATGGTGGTGCAGTATCACAGGATGTGAAATACACATGCTGGTGGTTCAGTGTCACATTCTGAATAAGCCTCTTCAAATGGTGGTGATATCTTGCAACCAGTAGGTGAGGATTTTCTCTAGCGCCTTCCAGCAAAGTGTCTCAACGCCCTGCATGACATCTAATTCTGTAAATTGTTAAAAAAACATAACCCCAAGCTGGTGGTGGGTTGCGGAAAAGGTTCTGATGTCCTTCACTGCTGGTAGGCTCTGCTAGTAGTTATGTTTTTGTTTCTGTGTGTAGGGGGGGCTTGTTTCACTTATTGCTCTGTAGCTGTGTGCTTCAGGGCTGCAACAAGGACAGTTCTGTGAAAAGCAGCTTGTAACAGAAACCACAAGATGACTTTTTCTTCCGTACAGTGCCTGGGACTCTGGTTTAATGATCTGTACTCTGATAGATGTGTGGCAGCAGCTGCTGTGCAGACATACTGTAAGCTCTCTAGCAAGTCATCCACCACACCAGTCTCACTCCAGGGCTTGCTTAGTTGATACATGGCACCTGATTCACAGCCTGCCTTATATCTGGGATCAGTTTATGCCTAAGGGGGCATCATTATTTGGGGTGAGGCACATCATCCTGGGATCTTGTGATCACCTTACCACCAGCATTTACCATCATTGTCAAGAACTTTTTTGGTGACCAGCAGAAAAGAGCCTAGATTGTTCACACCCTAATGCAGGCTACAACTCAGATAGCAGGTAGGCTAATTATTGATTTCAGACACAAACTCTGGTGAAAGCACATTCTCTGATTCTAGGAAAACTGATTTGGTTGTATTTCTTTAAAGGGAAAGCAGTCCCCTCAACCTATTTTCTGTATACCTGTGTAGTTTGTAGGCATGAATAATGATTCCTACTCTTGCATCCCCCTAATTTATCCTAATTTGAATATAAACAAGTTTGCTTCACTCTATTCTGCCCTGGTGTGAAAACCTGTTTTACTCCGTTGCAAAGGTCATGACCCCACTCATGCAAGGCATCATGTGTGTTGATGATGTGTACCTGCACAAGCCAGTCTCAGTTCTGTTATATGTCTTGTGAAGTCCGTGTAGTCTTTAAAAACATTTTTTTTCTAGCTCAGATACACTTTAAACTGTAGAAAACAGCCGGGTTACTAAGTATACCTTGTAAAGTTTCATAGTCAGCGTAAGACAAGAACATAGGGACTGCAGAGGACAGCAACAGCACTGACTGATACCGTATAACTACTGTAGGCTTTAGCTCTAAAACATCATAACATTCCAGGATGTTTTACATGAGCTGGGTCATGATCTTTGCAACGGAGTCAAGCAGGTTTTCACACCTGACTTAAGTAATTTCATTTACATTTAAATCCTGATGAAGTTAGGAGGGTATAGTAGATAGAGGGGAATACTGTTCATGCCTACAAACTACAAAGGTAAACAGAATAAAAGGCTCAGTGGACCTTCCTTTTAATTTCCTGTGTTTATCTAGCGTTATCCTTTATTATGGAGGATAGTTACCTGATTATAGATTCTGGGAGCATCCTGTGACATGCCTGACCAGTCACAGCGATTCTTTCAGTTGTATGTGAGTGTCTCAACCACTGTGCTGGAGGAACGGGTTTCTCACACCACACAGAAATGGACCAAAGTCTAGAGAAATTAGTAATAAGCAGCAGTGTGTGATAGCCATGAACATTTTGACATATACTTTTTTATTGTATTTCAGATTGCTGCATATCTCCTGACATATATATATATTGGCCCGGATATTCAAACTGCGCCATTCTGTGGCGCAAGCCCTTGCGCTGCTCAAAATAGTTGAGCAGGGGTGTGGCTGGGGTGATATTCAAAGGAGTTGCGCTATTGAGCAACTCCTTTGAATATCACCCCCCAGCCACAGCCACTGTGCATGGCGCAGTGGAACTTGCGCCACCGCAAGTTGTCAGAGTTGAGCATTAAACTTGCAGTGGCGCCAAGTACCATTGCGCCATGCAAATTTCCGATATTCAAAAGGTGACATGCAAATGGGGCCATAATTCATGCAAGGCGCAGGGGGCCATTATATCTGATTATGGCCCCATTTGCATGCCATTAGCATGTAGGTGCGCCGATCCGAGGACTTGGCCTGGCCGCCCCTGCCAGGCAGCAGCCGTCGAGGACAGCCCTTCCTACTGCAACCAATCGCGGGCAGTATGTATGCAACAACACCCCAAACATCTCCTTATGCCCGATCAGCGGGCAGTATATGTCTGAACCTCCCCAAACATCTCCGATGCCCGATCGCGGGCAGTATGTATGCTGAACACCCCTCCCAGCAGCTCCCGATGCCCGATCGTGGGCAGTATGTATCAAGACACCCCCAGTGCCCGATCGCGGGCAGAGCGTGAATCAACCCCCGATGCCCGATCGCGGGCAATGTAAAAGCCCCCCAGCGAATATCTCCTGGTGGTCCAGTGGACCGTAATGCCCGATCGTGGGCAGAATGTCAGTGACAACCCCCAAACATCTCCCTGATGTCTAGTGTCCCCCACCCCACCCCCGCAGCCCCTCCACCGCTCCCCGGCGAGCGGCGGCATCCACCATGCCCGCCCGCCTGGCTGTCGGTAGGGCTGCCGCCCAGTGGTGCAGAGCTAGAGCCAATGGGCGTGCAGCCCATACCAGCTATGACAGTCAGATTTGTGATGAACATCATTCACAAATCTGGACTATCATGCTCTGATAAACTACGCCCAGTGGCTCTAGCTCTGCACCAATGAGCGGCAGCTACTAACAGTCAGTCAGCGGGCGGCAGGCGGGTGGATGCTGCCGCTCCTGGTGCCGGGAGGAGCAGGGTGGAGGGCTTGTGGGTGGGTGGGTGGGGGACACTAGACACCAGGGAGATGTTTGGGGGTTGTCACTGACATTCTGCCCGCGATCGGCATGTACAGTCCACTGGACCACCAGGGAGATATTCGGGTTGGGGAGGGCTTTTACATTCTGCCCGATCGGGCACTGGGGTTGATATCGCCTGCCCGCGACCGGCATTGGGAGCTGTTTGGGGAGGTGTCTGCATACATACTGCCCGCGATCGGGCATCGGGAGATGTTTGGGGGTGTCTGGATACATACTGCCCGCGATCGGGCTGGTGGGGGGCACAGGACTGAGTTGGGGCCAGCCACGGGGGCAGCTGCTGTGCGCCCTGCAACACAGCAGCTCACCTGTGGGTGGCCCTCAACTAGATCCTTTTTTGGCTCAAAGTTGTGCAGGCGCAGGTTGTGGGTTGCGCCTGCACAACTCTGCACAGCCCGACTGAATATCGGGTTGTGCAGTTTATGCATGGTTCCTTCCCCTCATGTTGAGCATGCATTCATTTGCATTGCGCTGTTGTTCAGCCTGTTTTCAGTGGCGCAACTGCCTCCTGCTGAATATCGCAGAATGGGGCAATGTAGGACTTGCGCATGCGCAACCCTGTTGCGCATGGAGCAACCCTTTTGAATATCTGGGCCATTATATATAACTTATGAGTAGGACTGTGGTGTACAGTTAGTACTGTAGATCTTATGAGTAGGATTGTGGTTTCCAGTTATTACTGTAGTTGGCTGTCTTAGACTGCATGTAGGGGCATTTGATATTACAATTTTAGCTAGAGGCTGGGCAAGGATTAGTTAATTCTACTTGCTGTGGTGAGAGTTGGTGTTGAGAGGATTTCTGTAAGTTTTGCTATTGTTTTTTTTTTTTAATTTAGCTTAAAGGTGTCTGTGGCTGTTTTTTGAATTAAGCTTAATGGTTTCTGTGGATGTGTCTTTTGAATTTAGCTTAAAGGTTTCTGTGGCTGTGTTTTTTGAATTAAGCTCAATGGGGGGCACAGCAGCCCCGCTTAAAGTCAGGGGGAGGGGCCTAAAGAGGACCTGGGGCAAATGTCTACTTTCTGGAATATTTGTGTTTATGAGACTTGGCGATGCTATTGGTGGGTTTGTTATTATGTTTGTCAACAACTGCAGTCAGTATAGAGAGACTGTATTTCACTGTCCTGTATAGGTGTTGTGAACCATAGGTAGGATTGTGGGGTGCAGTGGTTGTGGGGCAGCTGTGTGGATGAACATACTATGGAGGCTGAGAGGGTGCCCAATATGCCACAGGCTAAGGAGGTTTGAGAAGGAGATTCATTGGCTTGGCAGGGAGCTGGGGAGGTTGAAGGGTGAGGGGAAAGTTGCGTTGATAGAAGGGCTGACACCTGAGAGTATTGGGGGGGCACCACAGAGAGAGAACAGTGGGTCAAGGGGTTGGGGGAGGGGGTAAACTAGACAGGAAGCCAGCTGATGAAGGGTGGACTGTAGTAGGGCCTAGCAAAAGAGGTGCAGCAGTAGGCAGGAGGGAGGAGAAAGCACATAGTAATGCAAAGAGGGTAGGGAACATGTTTGCTGTACTAGTGACACATGGGGAAGAGGAGGATACAGAAGGAGATTGCACAAGGGATAGTACTCACGAAGAGGAGGAAGTGAGGGGCACTACTAGTGGAGAGATTGAGCATGGTGTGGCAGGGGAGGGAGAATACTCAGAGAGGTGAGGAGGGAGAGGAAGGTTGGCAGTCAAATAGGAGGAGGGAGGGGTGCCAGTTGAGAGGGGCAGGGGAAGACACAAGGGAAAATGGTAAAAGCACTGTCTTGAATGACCCTGGGAATGAGAACCTGGGTGGGGTGGTGGCGACAATCACAAGGAAAAAGGAGGGGGGTGTACTGGTGTTGGGGGACTCCATACTCAAGGTGATCAGTTGGAGCAGCAAAGGAGAGAGGCATAGTCGGATATGGGAGGAGTCCATACCGGGATTAAAGGCAGGACAGGCAATCCTAAGGTGTGCAAGGAGGGATAGTAGGACACCGCACATTGTGGTAAATTTGGGGACAAGTGACCTAGCGGGGGAAATGGTGATGGTAGCAAAGGAGAGGTTTGAGGAAGTGGGAAGGTTGTACAAGGAGACTGGGGAGTCTGTAGCCTTTTCGGAGGTGCTCCCAGTACCCTGCACAAGCACAGTGAGAAAGGAGAGGACTGGGGAGTTGAACGCATGGTTGGTAGAATGGTCTCGAACTAAGGGGTATGGGGGTTGTGAGTGGCTGGGGCAGTACCTGGGATAATAATCTGTTTGCAAGGGATAGGCTGCACCTGAGCGGGGAAGGGAAGGAGATATATGCGACAAAGGTGGATATAAACTAGTTGGGAGGAGGGTGGAGTTGACAGCAGGTGACGGAGGATCCGATGGAGTGAAGTCACAACCTAACCCCCAGGCTAGCAGGGAAGGGTTAGGGGTGGCCTAAAAGGGAGGGAGGGAGTAGAAGGGAGACGATGAAGGGAAATGGGCAGGATGGAGGGTGGTCTAGCTGAATATGAGAAGCTTAGGCAACAAATCTGCTAAGCTACAGGTACTCTTGGCAGTGTGGAGGGTGGATATTGTGTCTGTCACGGAAACATGGACAACCAAGCACCGAGACTGGGATCTGGCAGTCCCATGGTATAAATTATACAGGAAGGACCGTGAGGAGGGGTGAGGTGGTGGGGTGGCTGTCTATGTGAGGGACAGGATCAAATGCACAAGGGATGAGGGGGAGGAAAGGAGAACAGAGGCAATCTGGCTACAGCTCATAGACTCAAGGGGTAGAAAACTGAGGTTTGTGGTGGTATACAGGCTGCTGTCCCAGTCTGAGGAGCTTGACAGGGAATTAGCGGGACAAATCAGAAATGTATGTAGAAAAGGGGAGGTGGTCATCATGGGGGATTTCAACTTGACTGGAGCATTCTGGTCACCTCCAGTGCTAGGGAGCAAGTGCTCCTGAACACAATCCAGGAGGATCTCCTGACACATTTTGTCAGTAGACCTACTAGACTAAAGAACTCTTTAGATCTGGTATTGTCGAATAGGGAGGCAGTAAGGGAAATAAGGGTGGAGGACCCACTAGCCGACAGCGATCACCAAACGGTGTGGTTTAATATCACGATGTGCAGGGAGCCAGAGAACTCAGTAACATGGGTGGTAAACTTCAGGGGGCGGACTTTGGGAGGATGCGGGAAGTACTGAAAGGGAAACTGGAGGGCATAAGGCAGGAGATGGACGTGAAGCAGAAATGGGATATTATTAAACGGGGGATTACAGAGGCAACAGAAGCCTGCACCAAGACTTAGAGTAAGAGGAGCAGAGCAGAGCAGGGAAACCATGCTGGCTGAACAGCGAGGTAGTGGAGGTGGCGAGGGCAAAACAAGAGGCACACCAGAGGTATGGGAGGACAGTGAATGAAAGGGACAGGGAGGAGTATGCAAGATGGTCCAGGGAGGTGACCAGAAAAGTGAGAGAAGCCAAGGCCCAGAGGGAGCTGAGATTATCGCAGGGAATTAAGGGGGGGTGGGACTTTCAGATACATCAGGGAGAAAAGGAAGTCAAGGAGACAATAATGAGGATAAAAAAGGGTGGGTAGTGGATGGTAAAGAGGGAGGAACAAGTGGAAGCACTACATAGAAACATAGACTTTGACGGCAGATAAGGACCGCTTGGCCCTCCTAGTCTGCCCATTTCCCTACCTAGAGGATAAGCTGCAGATCCTATTTAACCAACAGCCTATTTCTTCCTACCCCCCACAAAAATTGCCTTATGTCTGTCCCGTGCATTCTTGAATTCTCCCACAGTTTTAGACCCCACAACCTTCTCAGGAAGGCTGTTCCATGCATCCACTACTTCCTCACATTGCCCCTGAGCCGTCCCCCCTCTATCTTCACATTGTGTCCCCTTGTTCTTACACATCTCTTTTTTTGAAAGATGCTACCCTCTTGGACTTTGTTGATTCCACTGAGGTACTTAAACATTTCTATCATGTCCCCTCCTCCCTCCTTTCCTCAAGGGTATACATATTACGCTCCTTTAGTCTCTCCTCGTATGGCTTCTCTTGCAGACCCTGCACCATTTTAGTTGCCCTCCTCTGCACTGCCTCCATCCTGTCTATGTCCTTGCGGAGATGAGGTCTCCAGAACTGGACGCAGTACTCCAGATGGGGTCTCACCAACTGCCTATACAGGGGGATAACAACTTCCTGTTTTCTGCTGGTGATGCCTCTCCCTATACATCCCAGCATCCCCCAGCCCTCCCTACCACCTTCTCACATTGCTTGCCAACCTTAAGGTCATCTGATATGATTACCCCAGGTCCCTTTCCATTTTTGTTGTTGTTACTACCCCCCACCCCAAATTGTGTAATCTTCCCCATGGTTTTTGTTTCCCAGGTGCATTACTTTGCACTTCTTTGCATTGAATCCAAGCTGCCATACTTCTGACCATTCCTCCAACCTTGCCAAGTCCCTTCTCATCCTTTCCACGCCTCCTCATGTATCAACCTTGTTGCAGATCTTTGTGTAATCTGCAAAGAGGCATACTTTTCCTTCCAGTCCCTCTGCAATGTCACTTATAAAGACATTAAAAAGGACTGGACCCAGTACTGAACCCTGTGGTACCCGACTAGTAAGCCCTTTTTCTTCAGAGTGGACTCCATTTACAATTACCTTCTGTGTCCTGTTGTTCAGCCAATGTTTTACCCAGGCTACCACCCTGGGACCCACTCCCAGGCTGGTTAATTTGACTACTAATCTTTTGTGTGGGACTGTGTCAAATGCCTTGCTAAAGTCTAGGTAGGCCATGTCCACAGCCCCTCGCTGGTCTACTACTTTGGTCACCCAGTCAAAGAAATCAATTAGATTCATCTGACATGACCTTTCCCGCTGTGAACCTATGCTACCTTGGGTCCTGTGCCCCACTGGCCTCTGAGAAGGGACTTGGCAAGGTTAGAGGAATGGTCAAATGTATGGCAGCTTAGATTCAGTGCTAAGAAGTGCAAGGTAATGCACCTGGGAAACAAAAACCCAGGGGAAGAGTACACAATGGGGGGTGAGATACTAACAACAACAAAAATGGAAAGGGACCTGGGGGTAGTCATATCAGATGACCTAAAGGTGGGCAAGCAATGTGAGAGAGTAGCAAGGAGGGCTGGGGGGATACTGGGATGCATAGGGAGAGGCATCACCAGTAGAAAACAGGAAGTTATTATGCCTCTGTACAGACAGCTGGTGAGACCCCATCTGGAGTACTGCGTGCAGTTCTGGAGACCCAATCTCCGCAAAGACATAGACAGGATGGAAGCTGTCCAGAGGAGGGCAACTAAAATGGTGCAGAGTCTGCACCGGAAGACATATGAAGAGAGACTTAAGGAGCTTAATATGTATAGCCTCGAGGAAAGGAGAGAGGGGGACATGATAGAAACTTTCAAGTACCTCAAGGGAATCAACAAAGTCCAAGAGGGTAGCATCTTTCAAAAAAAGAGGTGTGCAAGAACAAGGGGGCACAATTTGAAGATAGAGGGGGTGGCTCAGAGGTAATTTAAGGAAGTATTTTTTCACAGAGGGGGTTGTGGATGCATGGAACAGCCTTCCGGAGGAGGTTGTGGAGTCAAAAACAGTGGTGGAATTCAAGCATGCATGGGACAGTCATAAGGCAATTCTAGGGGGTGGGGGTAGGAAGAAGTAGGCTGCTGGTTAACTAGGATCTGCAGCTTATCCATTAGGTAGGGAAATGGGCAGACAGGGTGGGCCAAGCGGTCCTTATCTGCCGTCAAATCTATGTTTCTGTGTTTCTAGGTACTCAACAATTCTTTCCTTCAGAAGTGATTCCATCACTTTCCCTACCACAGAGGTCAAACTGACAGGTCTGTAGTTTCCTGCCTCTGTCTTGTTCCCCCTTTTGTGAAGGGGACTCACATCAGCCTTCTTCCAGTCCTCAGGTACCACACCATCCTCCCATGATTTGTTAAAAAGGGTAGTCAGTGATGTCACTAGTTCTCTGCTTAATTCTTTTAAAATTCTGGGGTGAATTCCATCTGGCCCCATTTGTCCACCTTCAGTTTTAGGAGTTCTTTCAGAACCCTTTCTTCTGTGAAAGGACTGGGATCGACCCCCCTCTCCGGAGTGCTTCTGTTACTTGGATTAGGTACCTCCCCCACTTCCTCCTTTGTGAATACTGAACAGAAGTATTCATTCAGTATCCCTGCTTTTTCACTGTCCCTCTCTGCCCACCCACCATCCATTCTGTTCAGCCTCACTATCCCTCCCTTTGTCTTTCTATGCACCCTGATATACCTATAAAAGGTTTTATCCCCCTTCTTAACCGAGTTGGCTATCTTTTCCTCAGTTCGGGCCTTTGCTATTCTGACTACCCTCCCTGCTTCCTTCTGCCTTAACTGGTACAGTTCTCTGTCCTGCTCCTTCTGTGTTTCCTTATTTTTATTTATCAAGTCTAGGACTACAAATACCTTTGAGCCATGGCTCTTTTACAAAGGTTCCACGTCAGAGAAATACAAATTATGGGGAACATCAAGACAGGCATTACAACAATGTTTACGTTGCAAACAGAGTACAGACTAATACAGTTCAAGGGTAGCATTGTAACAAGGCATCCAGCGGCATTTGTCAGAGAAAATAGACAACAGATAAGAAGTGCCAGAGTCATAGGGAGAGGGAAGAGGGTGGGGGGGAGAAGGAATGTAGGAAGGGAAAATGCTATCTTTTTCTCCCTAACCTTCACCGCCACTTCTTTTGAGAACCATAGTGGCTTTTTCTTTTGTTTTGATTTGTTTATTTGCTTCACACAAAGGCTTGTTGCCTCTGTGATGGCAGTTTTGATATTTCCCCATTGTTGCTCCACCCCTCCTTCTAGCCTGTTTGCTAGTGCTTTTCTAAGGCACTCTCCCATCTTGCCAAAGTCAGCCCTCGTGAAATCCAGAACCCTCACTTTTATATGGCTTGACTCTGTAGCTGAGTTTATCATGAACCACACTGTTTGGTGGTCGCTTGTTCCCAAATGGCTACCCACTTCTAGATCTGAGATCCTTTCACTGTCCTCATTTGAGAGTATGAGGTCTAAGATTGCTCCCTCACGAGTAGGTTCCAAAACTAGCTGTCTGAGGCATGCGACCTGAAGGGCATCAAGAATGGCCCTGCTTTTGGACGTGGCTGCAGTAAAGGTGCTCCAGTTAACATCTGGCATATTAAGGTCCTCCATCAACAGTATCTCCCCTTTCTCTGCCATCCTAAGTATACCTTCTATCATATCCTTGTCCATTCCCTCCCCCTGACATGGGGGTCTGTATACAACCCCTGTGCGGATTGTGGTGCCATTTCCAGTCTCTAAGGTGACCCACAGTGCCTCCTCTCCTCCCTGTTTACTCTTTTGTTCAGTTGCTTTTATCCTTCCTTACATAGAGAGCTACCCCTGCCCCTCCCTGTCTCTCCTGTAGGTTGTGTACCCTGGTATGTTAACTTCCCAGTCATGTGGTTCTCTGTGTTCCATGTTTCTGTGACTGCTCGATATCCAGGCATCCCTCTTCCATCAAGGCCACCAGTTCAGGGAGCTTGTTGCCCAGACTACGGACGTTGGTACTCATTACCCTCCATTTCTTGATGGCCTTACCCCTTTTTGCCCCATCCCTGTCCTCATTGCGTTTGTCACTTTCTCCATTTACCCCTGCGCTACTCCCTATTGACATCTCTATGTTGATGTCTACCTTACTTAGTACCCTGATGTTTTGGGTTGGGCTAGGATTTCCCTGCTCCTTTCCAGTGCCTCCCCCCTTGGCTAGTTTAAATGCTTGCCAATGAAGTATTTAAACCTATCACCAAAATGAATACTTCTGCTCAATGTTCATGGAAGAAAAGGGGGACAGCTACCACCATGGGCTGGGAGGGTGGGGCCTTGGGAAGAAGAGGCGACAGATGGAAGGATTGAGGGAGGTACAGTCCTAGAGGGACTGAGGGCACTGAGGGTAGACAAGGCACCAGGGCCAGATGGTATCCACCCCAGGTTGCTAAGGCAGATGGCAAAGGTGTTGGTGGAGCCGCTGACGGATCTGTACTGCACCTCACTGGAGTCAGGATGTGTGCCACTGGACTGGAGGATGGCACATGTAGTGCCATTACACAAGAGCGGACCACGGGACGAACCGGGTAATTATCATCTGGTAAGTCTCACCTCCATAGTGTGCAAACTCATGGAAACGATACTAAAGGAAAGGCTGGTGTCATATCTGGAGGACAACGGCCTCCAGGATGTGAGGCAGCATGGGTTTGTTTCGGGGAAGTCCTGTCAAACCAACCTGATACAGTATTATGACTGGGTGACAGATAAGCTGGATAAGGGTCATGCGGTGGATGTTCTTTACTTGGACTTCAGCAAGGCCTTCGATTCAATGCACCAGGATATCTAGTGGAGTTCCTGGAGGAGTGGAATGTTAAGGAAGGGCAAAGATCTGCAGGGGAAATAAAATTTAGGGTACCATTTATGAGAACAGTGAGGGGCCAACATTGTTATGTATATGAGGGTCCGAAATTGTGGAACTCATTGCCAGGGCATCTGAGGTTATGCACAAACAAAACATCTTGGAATGTAATAAAATCTTGGCTTGTAAAGGAAGCAATGTCTTTAAAAACTTGTTGTGTTTGAGATATTTGCACATTTGGTATATTGTTGTAACTTTTTTTTACTCCTTTTGTCTATGTATGTACTGTGTTGCATGTATGTATGTATAATGTATGTATTGCATTTTCTTAGAATGAAACTGATATTTTTGTACAGTTGGACCCCATTGTAAATTAGCTGATGCTAAATTGGGTTTTATCCTGTTTCTGATAGGGTTATCACTTGTCCTGATTTTTGCAGGACAGTCCTGATTTGAGCAGCTGTGTCCTGCAAAAAAAACATGAAAAATACTAAATGTCCTGATTTTACAGTAGGAAAAATTTTTTCTAAATTTCCACTAAATGTTCTAGAAAACTACTATAGCTTAACTAAAATGCCTTAAAATGATAAGAAACAATAGAAGCAACTAAGAAACTACAATACTTAGCCTTAATTCCGATTATATAGAGAAAGCAAGTCTGTTACATCGGTCAAGTGTAACCCCTAGATGGCGCTATCCCAGGGGCTACTACCCCTGCCTGATTTGCCACTAACAGGTTGAGGGGCCTGGATCCAATGGCTGGTGCCTCCACCCAGAGGTCAGGGTTTGCAATAGTTAAACTAACTTGGTCACAGCTCTCTGGGACACTGCAACCCCCTTTCTTCCACTAGTGGCCCACACAATATATCAGAATTACCTTCACAGTATACACTTACCCCCAGGTCTGGTTCCGGCACTGGGACCTCCTGTGAAATGAGATACAGTGCAACAATCACAGTACAGTACTTTAACATAGACAAATACCTCAGGCAGTATAACTTTGCTGAAACAAGCAGCTCTGATTTATTTAGGGAGACATAACAAGGACAGGGGGAAATCAGGTTAATTAGGTTATCACTCTAATAATCTACCTATGGCTCTGTGCACAGGCCTATCCCTATCAGTTACTGTCCCTGGGTACCCAAGCCCTAGTGGCTAGTCCAAACCGTGGCAGCTGGTAGGGGCCCTTTCACACAGAGAAAAGGAGAATTAAACAGTCAGCAGTACAGTAATTCCATTTGGATTTAATGTGGCAATTCAACAGGAGCGACACTGAATTAGTACTCACGACCTCCAAATAAGATAGGGTCCTTCAATGTCAGCAGGGCTCACTTGAGGTACACAAACCTCTTCACATCCATATAAAAGAAAGCACTATACCAGGCAGGCTGCATCTGTATCCATCGCATTACTGCACAATACCCGGGAGAACACACAGCAGATTCAGTTCCTGACAGACCGAGGCAATTTTCAGCAATTCCTCCAGTCTTCTACAGGGTGAGCCTAGTTTCTACTCTTCAGAGATCCTTTGATTCTTTTCACAGGACGGATTCAGTCCTAACAAGCTGTTACACAAGCTGCAGACCGAACTCTGGGCCTTACACAGCTTTTTGACTAAAACTGCACACTGAAAAAGCACAGGGCCCTTCCTTCTTCACTGCCAAAGCTCAACTGAAACTCCAACTGACAAAACCGGCACTTCCTTTGAGTTCCTCCCAGTTCTTGACTGATTGGCTGTCACTCACATAGACTGCTGCTGTTGGTCCAAAAGGCACTGAAGTCTAAACTACATCTCCCAGAGTCACTGCCCATACAATCCTCTTGTGGCTGGCTCAGATTATGAGTCCAAGTTCTGATTCGTCCAAGGCACCATTTTAGAGCTAGCTTACCCCACACTGATTGGTCCAGTTCAGCAGTTCAAAACTAGAATGGGAACTAGCAGACACAGTTCTGACTGCAAAGAAAGCAGGTTAGACAAACTGTAATTTCATTATTACTCTAAATAATTTCTGGCAAACAGTTACATCTTTCAGATAGGTTCCTTTGCACTCTAGTGACTGCAAAATGAAGTGAATTGGCAGCAGCTCGAGTGGTACTCAGAAGCACACAGTCCCCCCATACAAACTAATTATGTCTGCAAGCAGACAGCTCTTAAAGAGACAGTACCAGAGGCTCTAAAAACACTCACTGATAAATGGCTTAAATGCCAAACACCATTCAGGCTTGGAGCATTCAAGCAAGCTCCTGGAAGTCTTTTGGGAACCCCCATTTGCAGGGGGGTTACACAAGGTTAGGTACTGTCCTGCGAAAAATCATGTTTCAGTAAGAAATGTCCCACTTTGGGCTTCTTAAAAGGTGGTAACCCTAGTTTCTGATATCAGAAATAAACTTTTTACTACTACTACTACTACTACAATGCCTCCTGGGTGGCTTGGGGGGAAGCTAACTGGTATAGAAGTAGGGGCAAACATGACAAACTGGATTACAGGCTGGCTGAGTGGGAGGCTGCAATGAGTGGTGGTGGGGGAGCTCTCAACTCTGAAGCCGGTGACGAGCGGGGTGCCACAGGGTTCTGTGCTGGGCCAGTATTATTTGGGCTCTTCATGTCAGACATTGCACATGGGGTGATGAGCAAGGTAAGTCTGTTTGCAGGCAACACCAAAATGGGAGCAGTGGCGGATGGAGAGGAGGGATGGAAGCAGCTGCAGGGGGACCTAAGCAAGCTAGAGGAGTGGTCAGAGAAATGGCAACTGGGGTCCAGTGAAAAGATGTGTAAGGTTATGCACTTTGGGGAAAAGAACCCAAGGAGAGAATACTGGCTGGGGGGGGGGGCTTAAGCTGGGGATCACTGAGGAGGAGAAGGATCTAGGGGTAATGGCAACAGGGACCATGAGTAATACTGCCAGTGTAGGAGAGCGGCTGCAAAAGTGAACAAAATGCTGGGTTGCATAGCGAGGGTGTTTTCGTCCAGGCGAAGAGAGGTGATCTTGCCCCTCTATAGGTCACTGGTAAGGCCACACTTGGAGTATTGTGTGCAGTTTTGGAGACCATACCTGAACCATGATGTCAGGATACTGGAGGGGGTGCAGAGAAGGGAATGAAGATGATATGTGGAATGGAGGGGAGAGACTATGAGAGCAGGCTGGGAGACCTGAATATGTACACCCTGGAGGATTGAAGGGACAGGGGGACATGACAGAGACATTCAGGTATCTGAGGGGAATCAATAAGGATGGGGCAGACGGCTAAGAATAGAGGGGGGAAGGTCTAGGAGGGAAATGAGGAGACACTATTTCACGGAGAGGGTGGTAGCAATATGGAACGCACTACCAGAATGGGTGGTATCATGTAAATCTGTGAACAGCTTTAAAAGGGCATGGGACAGGGAGCAGGAGAGAGTGAGGGTGGGGAAGGTGGGGGTGGGGCAGCTGAAGCTAGTGGTGCTAGCTGCACACTCGAGCAGATGTAGATAGGCCGGGTGGTCTTTTTCTGCTGGCACATTTGTATGTTCATATGTTCGACTTGTGTGACACCCTTCTTTCCCAGTTTTGAGTCTGCTTTAGCATTTTACTGCTCATTTGAAATAATAAAAGAAGTGCCCCTTTTATTATGGCTCAGACCAGGTTTTCGTCAGTATTCTCAGCTGTTTTATATACCTGTTGTCTGCTGCATGCTAGTTCACTTTAGTGACATGTAAAGTGATGCTGAACAATGGGTGTTCAAAAACTATACTGAATACTGATGAAAATCTGGTCTGCACTGTATATTAAAAAGAGTGCTCCTTTTATTATTTTAATTATTTAAAAAAGTGGTAGAATAGAGTCAGAATTGCTCCTGTAAAAAAGCTTTCAGCTTAGTGTGCTATACCTGGTTAAACAATGAAATAAAAAAAAATAAAAAAAAAAAGAATGGGGGGTGGGATTATAAAAGTCTGGAGATAAGGGGCAATTCTATTTTATTCCTAAAATATAATAAAAACGTATAGGTTAACAATTTTAATCACTGTCATGCTCTGCTACTTAAAAATGTCAAGGCTGGCCCGGTGGCTCTGAGGGTTGAAGCACTGGACACCACACCTTGCGCCACACCAGCAACCCAGGTTCAGGAACGAGCTTGGGAATCCGGGGTTGGCGGGGTGAGAGAGGATCGAGTGTCCAGAGGACTGCTCTCCTCTCTTGGGGAAGGGTGGCATGTCGGTCCGCTCACTAACTGTCCCCTGGCGATGGCCAGAGGGCAGTATGGGTCAGGTGGCACGTTTCCGACATGCTTGCGTCAGTGGAGGGGGGGGAGTGGAAAAAGGAGAAGTCCTGGCTGGCACTCAGTGATGGCCGCCACACCCGAGGGCTGGCCCTGGTTTCTGGATTGGGTCTCCAGGGGGAGGTGTAGGGGGCAGTCCACGGGGGAAACTCTGAGGTTGGCAGGCATGGGTGCAGGCTGGGCTGGAGAGAGTGTCCCTCCAGTAGGAGGTCCAAAGCCGACGGTCGAGGAGTCTACCCGGGAGGATAAAGTATGCATGGGGGGAAAAAAATGATGTTGCATGACAGATGCTTGGAAGCCTCTTATACTAACATACTAAAAGCCAGCAGAATAGGCCAAATGGTCTGTCTTGTCTGCTCGAAAGCCAGCACCCTAATGGCTGCTCGCCTTACCATCCCTCCCAGCCCCCAAGAGGGTCTTCATTTGTTTCAATTTCCCTTGTACCTATCTCACCCCTTCTTGAAGTCCTCCACTGTACCTCTTCCGCCAGCCTCCCAGGCAGTGCATTCCACGGCTCCATCACCCTCTCAGTAAAAAATACTTCCAACGCCCCCCCCCCCATAATTTCCCCCCTCCAGTTTCCACTCATGGCCCCTGGTTGTTCCCCCCTTCTTTAACCTAAACAGCTCCTTGGTTCCACTCCTGGTTATTCCCTTTACATACTTGAAAACCTCTATCGTGTCTCCTCTGGCCCTCCTCCCCTCCAGTGAGTAAAGCCCAAGCTATTCCAGTCTCTCCTCATAAGGCCTACCCTCCATTCCCTGAATCATCCTGGTTGCTCTCCTCTGAATCCTGTCCAGCAGTAGTATATCCTTCTTCAGATGAGGTCTCCAGAATTGTACACAGTACTCAAGCTGCGGCCTGACCAAGGCATTATACAGAGGGAGGATCACCTCCCTTCCTCTGGACGTAATACCCCTGGCTATGCAGCTCAGTATCCTACTTGCTATGGCTGCTGTTCTTCTATAATTTTCAGAGTTATTCATTTTGACATCTACCATCACCCCTAAATCCCTTTCTCCCAACGTAGCTTGCAGTGTGACCCCTCCCAGGGTGTATACCTAACCTGGGTTTTTAACCCCCAAATGAAGTATCTTACATTTCCCAGCATTAAATTTCAGTCTCCACCTCCTTGACCACCCCTCCAGGGTATCCAGATCTCCCTGGACCACCTCCCTTGCTTCTTCACAATCCACCATTGCTCCCAGGTTTGAATCATCCGCAAAGAGACTCAACCTACTATTGAACCCCCTCCCTATATCCGAGACGTAGGCATTGAACAAGAGTGGCCCCAATACTGAATCCTGAGGGACCCCACTGATTACCTTCCTGGGAGAGGAGAGTATCCCACCCACCATTACCCTCTGTAAATGCCCCGAAAGCCAATTTTCAACCCAAATGAGCTACTGTCCTTCCACCCCCATCTCCCCCATTTTTGCTATCAAACCATTATGAGGCACTGACCCAAACGCCTTGCTGAAATCTAGATATAGAAAATCCACCGGCCTATGTCTATCCAAGGCCCCTGTCACCCAATCATAAAACTCTACAAGGCTGGTCTGACACTATCTCCCCGGGACGAAACCATATTGTTTATCATCCTGATTTCCTAGCCTTTCCAACTGCCTCCCAGATATCGCCTTGATAAAGCCCTCCATTACTTTACCTACCGCAGATGTCAGACTGACGAGCCTATAATTTCCCATCTCCTCCCGAGACCTCCCCTTTATATATAGGCACTACATATGCCACCCTCCAATCCTGTGGCACCCATCCCATCTGCAGAGAGGTATTAAAGAATGCAGCCAGTGGAGCTGCCAGTACCTCCGCCAATTCCTTCATAACCCTCGGATATAATCCATCTGGCCCCGGCGCCTTATCAGTTTTTAGTTTCCAAAGGACATCCCTCACCCTATCCACTGTAATTCCCCCCACACCCATCCACTCCCTCATGCAACCTTCCTACTCCATCTTGGTCTGGGCCAGCCTGTACCCTAGTTTCTTTCCATCTTCTGGTCTCAGACAGAGACTGACCTCTCACTTTTGCTGGCACATCTACTGTCCCATCAGGTTGTAGGGATCCCTTATCACCCTCTGCAAAGATTGAGGTAAAGTACTCATTTAGCACCTCTGCCTGATCCCCCGCATCTTGAGCCCATCCCCCCACAATCTTAATCCTATTGATCTGTGTCCTCACTTTTCTCTTCTCTCTTATGTATCTATAGAATCCCCCCCCCACCACCGGATATCCTTAGCCAGGTTTTTCTCCATCCCTGCCTTGGCGCCCCTCACCAGTCTGGTGACCTTCCTGGCCAATAATTCGTACTCCCCTCGCTCTTTATCCCCCTAGTACGTTTGAAACATTTTTACGGATTTATGTTTTTATGTTTGTACATTTTTATGGATATTAGAGTATCACCTCTTGTGTCATTAGGGCACCAGAACTGCTCACCTTCAGTTCGCAGTTCTCTGGCCCTAAGAACATGCAAGGTGACACTCTTATATCCATAAGAGATCCTCCTAGCGTCCCTATAAATTTATAAAATAATGATTTTGTCCCCCAGACTTCAACCCAACATCCTGTTTTCCTCCTGTTGAAGTTATAATTATCTGTTTGCAATATCACTGCCTGTTGTTATGGACCTAACTGGAATTTCATCAGCAGAGAATTATAACTTCAGCGGAGCGAAACGCAGGAGGATGGACGGAAGTCTGAGGCATAGAGATCCTGTTTTCATGTTAATGAAGAATTTTTTTTTTTTTGTTCAAGTTTACTGAAGCAAAACACAGCAAAGGTGTTAGCAGCACAAATACTGCTATGAAGCACAGGTTACAGACAAGGCAAGGCAACTTTTATTTTTTAAGTGCCTAATCCCAGAGGCTCTGGGCGCCTTACAAGTAAAAGCAATTCAAAAAGGATAGCACAGTCATAAATACATAAATAGAGCTAAAAGTGTATAAATATAATAAAACAGTAGACAGAGTGCAGAAAACAGCATTACAAACATATCAAAAAAAGATCTTCACAACTCTATATCCGGGAATGCTAAGCCGAATAGATAAGTCTTTAGGTGGCTTTCGAAAACCTCAACTGAAGGGGCCTCCCTGATAACGGGTGGTAACGAATTCCACAGGACGGGGCCATTGACATTGAATGCCCTGTCGCCGGCAGTTTTTAACCTTGTCCGGGGGATTGCAAGGAGGCCCCTAGAGGAGGAGCGGAGGGAACGAACAGACACAGCAGGTGTAAGGAGGTCAGCCAGATAGCTAGGGCCAAGTCCATGTAGGGCCTTAAAGGTGAGCAAGCCTGCCTTGAAGGGAATCCTCCACCTGACTGGCAGCCAGTACAGTTCACGCAACACCGGGGTGACATGACTGAACTTAGAAAGTCCTGTCAGCAGCCTGGTGGCAGCATTTTGCACCAACTGCAGCTGGCGGAGGGTCCCTCCAGAAACACCAAAGTAGAGCGTATTACAGTAATCAAGCCTGGATGTCACAAAATCCTTAACAAGGAAATGGATGACCAAAGTAGTACCAAGTATACAAGACTGGAGGCGAATTGTGAATTCTGTATATCAGATGGAAAACATCACAGCGAAACTAAATAACCAAACGGATAGATTTGCCACTCTTTGGCAGAGATGGTCAATCTATCAGGCAAGGGTTGATCCTGATTTCTGCCCATAGTGGGTGGGTTCCGGGGGGGGGGAGAGGAAACGAGAAAAGTGTGGAGTCTCAGAACTGTCTGAATATAACACACAGCATGGGGGACCTGTTTTAGTCCTAATCTGTATTAAATGTAATAGACCTTCATGCACTGTATACCTGTACCACAACAAATCTGAAGTAAGCATAGAAAATGTTCTGATTGTAAAATGTCTCCTGATATAAAAGTAAGAAAAAATCCAATAAAAATATATTTAAAAAAAAAAAAGCCTGGATGTCACTATGGCAGGAAGGTCCTCAGGTGGAACTAGGGTTTGATCCTGGCAATATTGCTCAGGTGGTAGAAACTACTTTGGACAATGGACGACACCCGAGATTCAATTGTCAGTCCATCGCCGAGGAATACGCCCAGATCGTGCACCCTAGAGGAAGCCATCAGTGGTGTAGACCCCAGAAAAAGACAAGTTGCCACACCAGAGGCCATCCTGTCATGCCTGAGGTTCAACTCCACAACCAGTACCTCCGTCTTATCAGGGTTCAGTCACAACCAGCTGGAGGATATCCAGTTGTTAATCTCGGCTAGGCAGCTATTAAGCACTTCTACAGTATCAGATGTCCCGGGGCAAAGGCAAGATACAACTGGGTATAATCTGCATAACAATGAAAACCCACATTGTATTTCCTGATGAGCTCACCCAGGTGCAACATGTACACAACGAACAACATCGGCAACAAGACAGAACCCTGAGATACTTCGCAGGACAGGAGGCTCGAGGAGGAGGAGAAATTCCCCATCACTACTTGTTGCTTCCTGTTCACGAGGTAGGACTCAAACCAGCAGGTAACAGTGCCGGCAAGCCCACAGTACTCTCTGAGATGGTCAAGTAGCACGACATGGTCCACTGTGTGAAATGCTGAGGAGAGATCGAGGAGAATGAGAACTGACCCCTCTCCACTATCTCTCGCCCTAAGGAGGTCATGCACCCGAATTAACGCTGTTTCGGTGCTATGCCTTGCACAAAATCCAGACTGAAGTGGCTCGTAGATATCAAAGACCACATGGTGCTCCTCAAGCTGTTGCATCACAATTTTCTCTACAACCTTACCCAAAAAAGGGGATGTTGGAGATAGGTTGGTAATTCGGCAAGATGTCAGAGTGTAATGAAATTTTTTTTCAGAAGGGGTCTCACCAAAGCCTCTTTCAAGAAGTCAGGGGAGACCCCCTCCGAAAAAGAGCACCGGACAATAATGGCAAATACCGGGCCTATGGAACTGGCACATCCCATCAAGAAACGTGTTGGTACCGGGTCCAGTTCCCAATATGTGTGCTTCAGCCCGGAAGCAACTTTTTTTTTTCACTTTATTTTTCTCTGGGACCGAGGAACTCTCTCCAGTTACCTTACCAGCCTGGCTCTACCTCCCGGTATGAAGCTTGGTATTCCAGGCCGACCTCGCCCAGCGGATCCCCTGGCTCTGAGCCCCCTGAGGTGGGACTGCCTGCCCTGGCACTCTATCTACAATCTAATGTGCCAGTAGTGGGAGTGTGGCCAAGACTAGTGGCGCCTTCGCCTATCCTTGGCCCAGGGTTTTTTCCATACTGTAGGTTGCCCCCAGGAGCCGGACATGCAGTGACGCCTGCATGGAGAAGCCGTAAGTGTCCGTCGCACTCCTCCCCTTGACTTTCTGGCACAGGTAGTACACCCGGTCTCCACCGGGCATCACTACTGCGCCGAGGAGCCCCAAAACCCACCCCAGGGAGAGGAGAGCCGTCCTTCGGACGCTCAATCCTCTCCCTTCCCTGCCGACCCCCAGCGGTCCGGGCTTGTTCTTGAACCCAGGTCACCAGTGTGGCGCGAGGTGTGGCGTCCAGCGCCTCAACCCTCAGCACCACCGGGCCGGCTGCCTGGAAGCAACTTGAATGACATCAGCCGCCTCCACCAGTTTAAACTCACCTCAGACAGGCGGAGTGCCTCTGTGATGCCAATGGCGATCACTGCAAGTTATATTCTGGCTCACTGATGGAATTCCCTGCTGGATGGAGGACACCTTGTCAGAGAAGAACCAAGCGAACTCCTCACAGTGAGAGTAGGAAAAGGCTTTTTTTGGCTGCAGACAGGCCAGATGTAGTAGCCCGTCCACAGTCTAAAATAGCACAGCAGGTCGGTTCTTTCCTGCAGCAATCTCCCTGGACAGGAACTCTGTCTTCTTACGGTTGAGTGCCCCGATACTCACCATAGTGAGTATGCAGGGCCAGTTTGTTCCACACTAGCCCAGTCTTCTGCCAGCGGCTCTCTAACTTCCAACAAGGAAACAGTAGTCTGTCATCTTTGGCCTGTCAGGATTAACTCCGTACCTTCCACAGCAGAAAACTGATTAGCCAGATCTTCTTCAAGGATATCTCTTTCGTTTAGGCCACACATATGGAACTATAGCAGCCAAGCACTAGGACCACATGGAAACATTTTGCAAGCAGTCCACTAAGGGCCGCCCATGACAACATCCTACATCGGCACTTCCCACATAAATGTGGGTGGCCCCTTCACTCCTCAGTTCTTTTCTCACCATCGACCATACTTGCCAGACCCTCCATAGAAACGCTGTTGCTACAGTCAACTGTTACTTAGTGTTTTCAGATTTTTCTCTCCATAGTTCACTATCACTTTTTAGACGTAATCATTGTCATCATGTATGTCATCTAAAGACCTCATAAAGCTCTTCAGATACAGCGAATGCGGTAAAAATATTTACTCAGGTCACTTGCACGGTGTCTGTGTGTGCTGCCATAACATATCCCGTAATATTAAGGCTTGTGAGATCTGCCTCAGGTTCAATACTGCTACCCGGGGATGCAGAAAGAAAGCCCTGGAAACCCACCTCTTGAAACAGCAGGTAGCCAGGATGGAGAAAGAGCTCCAGGAGAAGAGCTCTACCAAGTTGCTGGCCCATTCCTTGGGCTCTAACTCTTCAAAGTCCTGAAAGAAAACCTCCAGGCAACATAAGTGTAAGCATTGGGAGAGTGAGAGAAGCAAGGAGAAATCTTCACCGGTACACTCTCGGTCACCCCCTTCATACTGCAGCAACTGCCTCAGTGACGTCGACCACTTCAGCGCTGCCACTGGCTGCCCAGACTTCTGACTACCATGTCGGGCCAGGCTGTCAGCACCGCCAAGCCTATTATGGCTGGTGAGAGGCCATCAACGTCAGGAATGGCACCTCCTGGTCGACATCACAGGGTGCTCCTGTAGTCTGAGCAAGCACCAACATGCGAGCAGTGCTCTTGTCCCTCGTGGACATGCTGCAGTGCCTGCTACCGCCTCCTCCAGCAACAGCAGTGGCGTCAACAGGGCATCCCAAACAAATTCCAGTGCCGATATCTGTTAGGTCGACACGCCAATTACCCACCAGGGCATCCATGACTTCTTTTGTTCCCTCCTTTTTTTGTACTCGTGTTTTTGGCCTTGGTCGACCCCCCAATCAGCTTGGTCCCAGAACATGCCGGGATCTCGGCATCATGGGGCTTGAGTCGAGGTGGTTTTCCCAACATGCGTCCCCCCACGACCTGCTGGAGTCGGTCATGCATTGACCTCGGCTCACGATCAGGTACGCTCCCACCCCAACGTGCAGTGGTCTGCTGGCCTCACCAGACAAGGCCAGGCAGCATGATCCCGGGCTGTCATGCCACCCCCCCAGCCAATGCTAGGGGTTGGTAGGCACCGGGTGCCAGGTCCCCTCCCTTCCCGGAGAAGGCGAGCAATCCCTGGATCTGCCCCACCTCCTCCCCCCCACCTGGCTGACCCTCTGATGTCCAAGGTCCACTCCCGAATTCCGGTTGTTGGCACTGCAGACAGTAGTGCTACCAGTGTGCCAGTGGACTGGCCCCATCTGTTTCCTCCTTGAGGCCTACAGAAACTGTTGAAGAGGATCAGGAATACAACCCTGACCTCACACCCGAGGTCCCCTCCTGAAGACCCCTCATTCATCTCCATAATGCAGCAACTCAAGTCTGCCACGTGGTTTGAATGTGAGGAGCAGGACATCATCAAAAGGAATTTGGTGGAGTTCTTAGAATTGCCTGACGCCCCACCTATTATTCCTCCTCTATTGCCTGCCCTAGAGGATACCACCCTAGCTGCCTGGCACAGACCAAATATGATTCCTGCCATTCCTAGTAAGGCAGATAAAATGTACCAGGTCCCTCAGGAAAGCCCTTTTTTGCAGGCCAACCTGAGGCTGACTCAGTTGTGATAAATGCAGCCCATGATGGGTCTAAAGTGCCTAAACATCTCAGTTCTTTCCCTCCTGACAAGGAGTCCATGAGACTAGATGTCCTGGGGAAGAGGACATTTGCTTCTTCTACCTTGGGCTTGAGAATTGCAAATGATCAGGTCCATATGGTAGTATCAGAATACCCTCTTGAGGAAGGCCAAGGCAGCGGCCCAAGCCCTACTAAAGGGTACTCCTGAGCAGGAGCTGCTAAACACCTTCAGGTGGGAGCAGATGTAGGTAAACATCTGTTAAGGTCTACCTACGTAGGTTACGACATTTCTGATGCTTCTGCAAGAGCAGCAGCTTCTGGTGTCTGCTTGAGAAGACATTCAGTGGTGTGATCTGAATCTGTAAGTCAGTACAAAGCCTATACTACCCAGAATGGTTTCCATCTCCATCCTGCTCACACCCTTCCTGGTTCTTACCCTTATCCCAGTCTTCCCCTCTACACCTATTGCCACTTCTCTCTCTGCTTCCTTTCTAGATACCTCCTTCATCCTGTCAATCATCCCCACTGCTCCTCTTGTAAACAGACCCCACTTTCCCTACTACCCCCCCCAGCCTCTCTGTTTTCCCTTGCTAGTCACTTTGCCTTTCTTTGTTTCCTTATTTCCTTCTCTCCACTCCCTCCCTCTTCCCCTCCCTCCCGTATTTCTTACTCTAATTACAAAAGTCCTAAATTTCACTATTTCATCCTTGCCCTTCTTCTCCTTCTTTCATCAGGGAAATCCACCCCAACCTTGGCCCTATTTCTTCTCCTACTCTGGCTTCTTACCCAAATAACATGTCTCCAAACCCCACTTCCACTACAACCCTTCCTAACAGGGTTGAAGCTCCTCCACCTGAACATCTGCTGCCTGCTACCTAAAATCGACCTCCTTCAAACTGTTATGATTTCACACACCCATGACATCCTAATTATTACCGAGACATGGCTCAAAAAAAGCATCCCTGACAATGCCATTGCTATCCCTGGGTATTCCCTCTCCAGACAAGATCGATCGGGTCACAAAGGGGCAGTGGCCATGTATATCCTGTCCTCACTGCAGTTTACTACCACCCTGTCTACCTCCATCCCAGCTACCTACGAAGCCCTTGTCACTCACATTACCCTTCCTTTCTCAATCCCAATCTTTGTGGCTGGCATCTGTTACCGCCCAAGCATTCAACCCTCGGTCACAACTGAACTCTTAGCCAACATCACCTCCCTCTCGCAGTCTGGTAAACTGTTCATAATGGGGGATGTGAATCTAAATTTGTTGTCACCCAAGTTAAACAAGCTATGCAATGATGTCACTGCTTTAAACCTCACTCAATTTATACTTGAGCCCACACGCCCTAATCCCAAAACACAGAATTACACCCTGCTTGACTGGGCATTCACAACCCACCCACACCGCATCATAAAATCTGGTCTCCTCCCTGATGCCCTTAGTGATCACAACCCCATTTTCATTGTACATAAGGTCCATCACCCCAAACCTCCCCCTAAAATCATACAGGTTGAAATCCTTAGACCTTACCCCACTCAGCTCTGCACTCGCTTCCACTGACTGGGCCCCCCTCTCCACTGCCATTTCTGTCGACCAAACCCTTGACTATTTTAAGGATAAATTCATTACCACCTGGAATGCCTTTGCTCCTTTCAGAAGGACCAGAGTCCATGGGCTTCACCTCCCCTGGATCACCCCTGAACTACTGGCCTGCTTCAGGAAGCATGACCAGGCCTGGAGAAAACACAAATCTACTAAACATCCAAACGATTATGCCAAATACAGAATGCTACACAATTCATGTGCTAAAGCTACTAGACTGGTTAAGTCCGATTATTTCAACTCCTCATTCCTGACTAACGTTAACTCTCCATCTAAATTCTGGAGGGTAGTTCATGTCCTGTTCTCTCCCCCAACCCTCCCCCTTCAGTTCTCAAAATAAATAACTGCCTAGTTTCTGACCCTGGCTCCATGGCCAATGAATTTAATGCATACTACACCTCGTGCGCCACGTCTCTTCTAAATTCCCTCTCCCCCTTGCCACCTACTAACTTCAGCCCTTCGCCTCAGCCAGTGCCTACCTCTCCCCCATTTTCCTTTTCTACTATCTCCTCTGACGAAGCTCTTAGTGCCCTCCTATCTCTAAACCCTTCTAAAGTCTCCTCACCAGATGAGCTTGATCCTAAACTTCTCTACCTTTGTGCTCCTGTAATTGCTTATCCTATCTCCCTAATCCTTAACCCTCCTTTATTTCTGCCCAAGTATCCTCATCCTGAAAACACGCTGTAGTCCTTCCTGTCCCCAAGGGTGTTGACATATCCACTCCTGGCAACTATCACCCCATTTTCCTCCTTCCTACCCTTGCCAAACTTCAAGAACATTTAGTTCTCTCTCAACTATCACCCTTCCTCTCCGATTTCTCCTCCTTCGTCCCCTTCCAATCTGGTTTCTGGAAGAACCACTCAACAACCACCTTCCTCCTCAGGCTTACCGACTCCATCCTTTCAGGGATAGACGATGGCCTGATCACCTCGGCCATCTTTGTCGACCTAGCCAAAGCTTTCAATGCTGTTTCCCATCCCCTGCTTCTTGATTCCTTCTCCTCAGCTGGCCTTGCTCCGTCAACCACCAACTGGTTTAAATCTTGCCTCATTGGCAGGGCCCAATTGGTGAGAATCCTTGATTCCATCTCCCCTCCACTACCCATCAACACTGGAGTCCCTCAGGGCTCAGTGCTTGGTCCCCTTCTCTTCTCCATTTTCCTTAATGATCTTCCCACAGCCTGCTCATCCTCATCTATTCACATGTACGCTGATGATACTGTTCTATACAGTTCCGGCAAAAACCTGCGGCTGTAGAAACCAGCTTACAGCATGACTTCAACCAAGTTCAGCTCTGGTTTGCTTCTCACCAGCTTTTTCTAAACACCAAGAAGACCGTCTCAATGACCTTTGGCACCAGGCAGAGACTCTCTAGGCTCCCGGCCCTACCCACCTTCCACACCCTTGACGGGACCATCCTGGAGGACATCTCCTCATTTAGATATCTGGGGGTTTGACTGGATCAGCACCTCAACTTCTCTGTGCATATTGATGCTATCCTGAAGAAACTGCGTCCCAAGCTTGGTGCTCTGTACAGGAATTGTAGTTGCATCCCGCTGACTGCGAGGCATGAAATTGTCCAAAAGATGATACTCCCCATCTTTGACTACTGTCACGTAGTCTATGGTGCTGCTCCCAAATATTCTCTGACCAAGTTGGACACTCTCTTTAACACCTTCTGCCACTTTGCTCTCGACTCCTCGTCCCGCTTCCACCACTGTGAACTCTTTATCGCTCTCTAACCTTCCTTCCATTATCTCGCAGATGCATCTCACACTGTGCTAAACTAACCTCTGATTTCTGATTTGGAATGCTCCCCTCCTATCTCTCATCCTCTCTCCACTCCTTCTCCTCCCCCATGCACTCTCTCAGATCTAATGACTCCTGCACCTTGATGGTCCCACACTGCTCCACCCTCTTCGGTCAGACCGGTTTCGCCCATCGCTTCCCTAAAATCTGGAATTCCCTCCCTTCTGAAATACGACACTCCTCCTCCAACTACTCTCTTGCCTCTGTCCTGCACAATTACCTCTCCCTCAGCTGCTCCTACTTTAACCCTCCTTAAATACCTATCCCCAGTTTCTGCCTTCCTACCCCTGACCCCCCCCCCCGGGCAGGGTTCTCAACATCCTGAAGGGGGAATCAGAAAATGGCTACCCCTTCTCCTCATATTCAGTTCTTGCTTCTCCCCTTCTGTTCTCCACCGACCCTTCTGGGTCACCCGTGTGCATGACCAAACCCATCCTTTTTACTCCAACAGCACTTGCGTACTACCTCGAGCCTGCTCCTGGTACACTCATGCATTATAATGGTTCTGTTGCATTATTACTGTCTTGTATGTTTATATGTTCTTTTGTATGATTTTGGTCATGTATTGTAATTTATCCAGTGTTCCACTACTGTTTATTGTACAACACCTTATGTTCCAAATGTTGCATAATCTTACAGTGTTGTATTGTTTGTACTACCCACATACCTTTGTAACTGATCATCCTTCATAACCCTATGTAACCCCATCTCCCCAGGTCGCACCGTAAGACAAGCAACTTGTTGTTTAGTATGCCCTCCTGGTGAAACATTTCAATAAATAAAACATTCTTGGTTGAGGGTGGCAGGATTTGGTAGTGATGTGCAGTAATCTATCCTAAATGCCTCATTCAGAGGATACAAGCTGTTTGGAGCAGATATTCAGGACATCTTCTCAAACCTACAGTCTTTGGGCAGGACTTTAAAATCAGTACACTCCCTCTACTATACACAACTAAGAAGTAGGCAGAGGGTTCCCTTTCATCCAGCCAGCAACAGACATCATTCAGGAGCCAGACAACAAAGTGAAAGCAGAGGAGGATCATCTTTGGCTGCCCCAGGACCCACCCCAGGTGCCCACTCAAAAGCCCCTAGAGGTGGAAGTGTGGCTGCAGCCACAGGAACTGCATCTGCATGACTCATTCCTAGACTTCTTCCCACCCGTACCTTCGGAGGTGGTAGTAAGGGGTCGCCTTTCCTTCCGCCTGGATCGGTGGAGGAAGGTCACATCCGATGCTTGGGTTCTGCAGATAATAGAACAGGGCCATGCTCTATAGCTTCTGGAGTTACCTTCAGACCATCCACCAGCCCCTTCAACCTATCCTTCAGAACAGTGGTGCTAGAGGAAGTACATACCCTGATGCAGAAAAGAGCCATGGAACCAGTTACTTGGGAACAAAGGAACAGGGGGTTCTATTCTCACTATTTTCTAGTCCCTAGATGTATAGGGGATCTGAGGCCCATTCTGGACTTAAGGAATCTGAACCTCTTTATTCAGTACAAGAAGTTCAGAATGGTTACTCTAAAAGGCAATTTGCCACCACTACGGGGAGGGGACTGGATCTGTTCCCTAGACATGCAAGATGCTTACCTGCATATCAAGATCTGTCCCCTCACAGGAAATTCCTTAGATTTCTTTCCAGGAGGAACATTATCAATTAATTTCCCTTTGGCTTATTATCTGCGCCATGGGTCTTTACTGAATGCTTAGCAGTAGTGGCAGCAGCCCTCAGGAGAGAAGGGCTGTATGTCTTCCCCTATCTGGATGACTAGATGCTCAAAGCTCATTTCAAAGAGCAGCTTTACCAGACCCTAGCATGCACCAGGCAGCTGTTCAATGCGCTAGGAATCATGGTCAATGTGTTGAAATTGGTCCTGACCCCTTGTCAGTGCCTGCAGTTGCCCCAGGACAGGGCCGAATGCCTGATTGCACAGGCTCAGATGGCATACAACAACAGGTATGTCACAGCCAAGACATTCCTGAGACTGTTGGGCCCGATGGCAGAAGCCATTGTTATGGTACCACTGGCCAGATTGAATATGAGGATTCCAGAGTGGACATTAAGGGTCCGATTTTCAAAAGCCCTGGGAATGTCACAAGCCCCTGGTGCGCCGAACATATGGCACAGGGGGCTTGCAACATTCTCTTGGTGCCGATCAGGATTTTCAGTCCTGTGCACCAAATGCAGCAAGTTAGACCAGCTCCCACCTGGTCTAATTTGCACTATTTGGGGGAACCTTTTTATGGGTCTTGTGCAAAATATTTGGCGTAAGCTGCTGTAAAGTGTGGAAATTGTCAGAACTGCATCCAGTGTACCACAATTGGGCACAGTTGCATCAAACAGCTTGGCGCAGTTGTGCTAAACAACGGGGTTGACGCAGGGCTTGATGCAAGCCTTATGTCAACCTTTGAAAATCTGACCCTATGAGTCCAGTGGGACCAATGCACTGATGACCTAGAGCAGAAGGTTTTAGTAACCTTTCTTGTCCAAAAGGTGGTTCAGTGGTGTATTGAACCCAACAATTTGCTGAAGGGGTTCTTTTCCTGATCTCCTCATCAGACACAGGGAACATGAATGAAAGTGGAGCGCACCCTCCACATAAACATCCTAGAAATGAGGGCTGTTCTGTACGACCTACAAGCCTTCCAGACCAATCTATGCCGGGGACGTCTGCTGGTGCAAACAGACAACATCAGTGTGGTGCATTACATAAACAAGCAAGAGGGAACTTGCTCCTACCCTCTGTGCAGGGAAGCAATGAGGGTTTGGTATTGGGTTCTAGAAGACGGTCTAGAACTGTTGGCAGTTCATGTTCCAGGCATCCAAAATGTCTTGGCAGACAGGCTAAGCAGGTCGCAGTCCAGGATGCACGAGTGGGAACTGCTGACCATGGTAGCAGAAGTCCTGTTCGGCAGGTGGGGTCATCCAGAGTTGGACCTTTTTGTGTACCCACACAATGCAAAACTGCCGCTTTTCTGCTTGCTTGTTCCCGGGCCTGGAGTTTTCTGATGAGACGTACTGTCCATCTCTTGGAAGGGAAGGTTCTTTTACGCCTTTCCTCCCTTTCCTCTAATCCAGAGGGTATTACTCATTGCTCCTTTTTGGCCTTGTCAGATCTGGTTCCCCTTACCACAGCAACTGGCAGTGGAACCACCAGTGCCTCTGCCCCTGTGCATGGGTTTACTATCACAGGAACAGGAAACACTGGTCCATTTGGACCTCAAGTCACTCCATCTTCATGCATGGCTCCTGAAGACATAGCCATTGCTAGGTTTTGTGTGTCTCAAAAGGTAGCTGATGTTCTGGTGGCTGCCAGAAAACCTTCCACCAGAGTCACTTATTCCATGAAGTGGAAGCAGTTTACTATGTGGGCTGCTTCTCATTAGCTGAATCCATTTGCATCTCTGGTAAATCAGGATCTTACTTCGAGAGGGCTCTTGCAGTAGGTAATAACCTTGAGGACTGCACCCCCTGGCATCAGGACCACACGGAAACTTTAGCTAGCAGTGTCTGATGGGGGACTGCCCACCTGACGTCACGTGATGGGACATCAGCGTGACACTGTATAGTGGGAGGTCCCCCCACCCACCTTCCAGTTCTTTCCCGATGTCAACCTGTGCACATCGAACCTCGCGGAGATCGTGCGCTGCAGTTCAACCACTTTCTAATCAGATGAGTATCCATTTTTCTTTCTTCCAATATTGTTTACTTAATTTTTGTGCATGTCATCATCTACCGTTGAGCACAAAAATAAGTGCAGTTCTTGCGGCGCGCAGCTCCCGAACAAAGACTTCCACACTCTTTGCCTCTTCTGCCTAGGCCTGGAGCACAAGATCGAGGACTGTGAGGCCTTTTCCAGCTTCAACCAGGCCACACAGAAGTGTCACCAGCAGGCCCTCAAGGACCACTTGCTAAAACAAAGAATGGCCTCAATGGAAAAAGAGCTCCAAAAACTCTGTAGTGCTTCCTTCTCTCCTACTGATACTTCCAGGCACAAGAAGAAGAAGAATGAAAAAGAGAAACATTGTGACCAGGACAGATCCCCCTCTCACCAGGGCTGCCCACGGGCCCCTCGGGTGAGCAGCAGTCTTCTTCCTCTTCCGGGAAGTTGGCTGCTGCAACCAAGCCTGCTCCTCCCCAGGAGCAGTCCTTGGACCCCCTGCTGCCACTGATAAAGGTGGCCGTGGGCACCTTGGTTACATCTGAGGCCTCCACTTTTAGGCCCCTTTCTACCAGTGTGTCTAAATTGCCTGGTGGGGCCGATAAGCCACTCATCGGATCCTCCACTGAGTGCCTGGCCCAGACTGTGTCGTTGGGCTCCAGATTCTCCGGGGCCCACCCAGCATTGGTCGATAAGTCGGGCACTGGTTCATCCGACATCTGCCCAACCACCCTGGTCCATAAGTCGGGTGTTGGTTTATTCAACATCTGTCCAACCGATCTGGCGTCAGGGTCCGGCGAGGGCCCCGACAACTCTCAGGTGCCAGATTTGCCACAGCTGTCCTTGGTTGGGCGTCCCCCGCAACCAGGTCACCCCCCCCCCTTGTGGAAGAGCTTCCTCCACCCTTCCCAGACAGGAGAGGTATGGAAGACTGGGGTCATCCGTCAGGTGGCACTTTTCCTAGCTCACCTCTGGATGTAACATTGGGTGTCCCAAGTAACCTTCAAGAGTCCCTGCTGCCGGATTTTCCAACAGGGACCCCGACTCCAACACCATGTCTGCCGCCTGTCGGTCCAACGTCTTACCCGGTTCTTCCAGGTCCTTTGGGGTTGGGTTTTAGGGCACCCAGGGTCTTCCTTCAGGCCCTTCGGCACCGCTGTTGGGCCCTCCATTGGGGTACCTGATGCCACATTTCCCAACATACACCCCGCTGGGCTACCCACTGTCAGGATACCAGACACCGGGATATTTGCCTGCTTATCCTTTGCCGGGGTACCCAGCGCACTCCTTCCATACACTGGGCTACCTTACGCCAGGGTTTCCTGTGGATTACGCACCGGTCTACCATTCCCCTCCTCCTCCCACTCAGCCTCCTCTCTAGGCTGCGGTGGATTTTCAGGCTATTCTACAGTCATGGTGGTCTGAGACTAAGGCCCAGCATGTATCAGAGCTGGATATCCGCCACCCCCCTCGGGAGGTTCCCTGGGGTCTGGTGGATCAGTCACCTAGGCCTCCCCCAACGCCGGTCATGCCACAGCCAATGTCAGGCACTCAAAAAGAGCCTTTGTCAGGGCAGATGCCAGGCAGAGCACCTCCTGACACCCAGGAGCCTTCCCAGCCCGACGTATGGTCCTCTGACTCAGATCTGGACTCAGAATCCGACTCCTCAGCCTCTTCGGCTTTGGGGTTTGGGACTGCTCCCACTGAGGAACCTGGGCATAAGGAGTCTCCAAAATCTCCACCAGACCCTTCTTTTACAGACCTTCTCAAGAAAATTGCGGAAGTCTATGAGTGGAAGTCCGATGCTCAGGACCCTAAGTGCCAAAGGCTGGCGAAGCATTTGGACATGCAGGAGGCAGCTCTTCTCCTCACTCTCCCCTGGTTAGAACCACACAGAGACCTGGCATCCACTATTTGGATGATGCCCTCTTCAATACCAACGGTAGCCAAAAAGGCCGACCGGACTTATCGGATGCCAGAGGGGAAAGACCACCTTAGCGTCTATCCCAAGGCGGACTCTGTGGTCATTGCAGTGGCCCATGATAGGTCTTCCAAGCCAAGGCATATGAGCGCCTCTCCTCCTGATAAGGAGTCGAGACAGCTGGACCAATTTGGAAGGAAATTTTATTCCTCATCAACATTGGCCATGTAAACTATGTAGCCCATATGTTGGTCTACCAAAAAGTCTCTTTTAAGCCAGCTGGCCATCAAGGCGCTGCCTGACTCAGAGTCAAAATCCATTCTGGCAGACTCCATTAGGTCCGCCAAGGTGGCATGTAGGCACTCTTTGAGGACCACCTACAATGCTGTGGACTGTTTGGCCAGGGGCACCGCCACGGCGGTTAGCCTCAAGAGATTCTGCTGGCTAAGGGTATCTGGAATGGCACCTGATGTTCAGGCGGCCGTCCAGGATGCTCCCTTCAGGGGCTCAGTCCTCTTTGGGGGTGATGCCCAAGACATCATCACCAGCCTGCAGGAGAAGGGCAAGACCCTTAGATCGGTCCACACAATGTACCGCCCTAAGTTTCAGGCTAATAAGCCTTTTCATCACCAAGCAAAGTGGCAGACGAAGCAGCCGTTAAGCTGACAGATGTCAGCCCAAATGTCGGGCTCCGTTGGTCCCAGCCACCCCTCCTGCAAAGTCCCAAAGAGCCTCTGGTGTGGTTTTCCAACCCCGGCTTGACTCGTAGTCCGCCCTCCTCCTCCATGTCCCACGGGGGAGCCGGTGGTCAGAAGGTTTGCCAGTCATCTGCCGGGGTGGTGGGCAGTAATCACCAACCTATGGGTCCTTCAGTTGGTAGGACAGGGCCACACCCTGGAGTTTCTGGATAAACCTCCAGACAGGCCCCCAGTAGTGTCCCACTATCTAAAGGTGCACATTCCTCTGTTAAGAGAGGAAATCAAGGCTCTGTTACAAAAGGAGGCAATAGAGCCCGTTCTGTCCAGCCAGGTAGGGAAGGGGTATTATTCCCACTTCTTCCTGTTCCCCAAAAAGACGGGAGACTTGCGTCCCATTTTGGACCTCAGCACTCTAAACCTGTACATAGAGTACAAATGGTTTCAAATGCTGACCTTCCCAGGTCTGCTCACCCTCCTGCACAAGGGACAGTGGCTCTGTGCTGTGGATATGCAGGATGCGTATCTGTATATCCCAGTCTTTCAGACCTATCACCGCTGCCTCCGATTCACCTTTCAGGGGAGTATTACAAGTTCAAGGCCCTTTCCTTTGGCTTGTCCTCAGCACCTCGGGTTGTTACCAAGGTCCTGGTGGTAGTGGCGGCAGCCCTGAGGCGTCAGGGCCACTATGTGTTCTCCTACCTTGACGACTGACTCTTGTCCGCCCTATCGAGGGAGCAGCTGGAACTTTCCCTCTCAGCTACCCTGGACCTCTTTACGCAGGTTGCCCATTCCCAGAGTCTCCAATTTATTGGAGCTGTGATGGATACAGTACAGGATATAGCTTTCCTCCCTCTGGACAGGGCGGAAACATTGCAGAGGCAGGCTCGCCTGGTAGCCTCAAGCAGGAGGGTCTCGGCCAGGTTGATTCTTCAACTGCTTGGCCTTATGGCAGAGGCCATCCCCACTGTTTCTTTAGCCAGGCTTCTCATGCGAATCTTGCAGTGGATGCTCAAGGCACAGTGGGATCAGAGGTTGGACGACCTGGACCACATGGTCATGGTATCCGATTCGATGCAGCAGGATCTCTTATGGTGGCAGGATCCCACCAATCTCACCAGTGGGGTCCCCTTCCAGTCCCCTCCTCCCACCCAGACTCTGACTACAGATGTGTCAGGGATGAGTTGGGGCACTCACCTGGGGAACCACAAAACTCAAGGTCCGTGGTCCCCATCAGAACTCTCTCTGCACATAAACGTGTTGGAGATGAGAGCAGTTCTATATGCCCTTCAGGCTTTCCAGGACCTGTTTCACTAGGGTGCACTGTTAGTCCAGTCAGACAATATGTGCATAGTCTGGTACCTCAACAATCAAGGAGGCACTCGCTCGTTTTCCCTCTGCAGGGAGGTGATACGGGTGTGGAACTGGGCAGTTCTGCATTGGATTCACCTCACAGCCGTTCACGTTCTGAGCATGCAAAACGTCCTAGTGGATAATCTCAGCCGCACCAGACTAAGAGCCCATGAGTGGGAGCTCAAAGTGGAGGTGGTTGACCACATTTTCAACCTGTGGGGTCATCCAGACCAGGATCTGTTCACCTCCCCATACAATACAAAACTACCCAGATTTTGCTCATTTGCACCCGGGCATGGTGTTTTTTGGCGAGATGCGCTATCTCTTTGCTGGACAGGGAGGTTTTTGTACACTTTCCCTCCCTTTCCGGTCCTGCAGAGGGTGCTGCTCAAGCTTCAAGCGGAGGAGCCCATATAGTTCTGATTGCCCCATGTTGGCCTCGCCAAGTTTGGTTTCCACTTTTTCAGCATCTGGCAGTGTAACCTCCGGTTCCCATGCCCCTCTGCCACGATCTCCTGACCCAGGAGAGGGGCATGCTGGTCCATCCAGGGCTGAAATCCCTTTACCTTCACGCATGGCACCTCAGGACATAGCTGTTTCACGAGTTGGAGTTTCATTCAGAGTGGTGCAGGTCCTGGTAGAGGCTAGAAAGCCTTCTACGAGGACAACATATGCCATGAAGTGGAAGCATTTCTCCATTTGAGTCACCTTGAAGGGTTGAGACCCCTTTTCGTGTCCCGTTCCTCAAGTCATGGAGTGTCTCCTCACCTATATGACCTAGGCCTGAGATACTCGTCATTGAAGGTCCACCTGTCAGCTGTTTCTGCCTACCACACATTGGTGGAAGGTAAGACAGTGGCTCAACTGGAGGTTTCCAAAACCTACCTGAAAGGAATCCTCCACCCAAAACCCCCGGTGCGCAGCCCCACACCACCTTGGGACCTTAATTTTATTTTGGAAAAATTGACTCTGCCTCCATTCGAACTGGCTGGCTCTTGTGATATGCGCTATTTGTCCTGGAAAGCACTTTCTTTTTTTTGTAACTTTATTTTTTATTAATTTTCCATTTATGACAATCAGTATACTTTCCATATAAGAGACAGTCCTGTTAGGTACATTTACCAGTGGAGTAAAATATCCCTTAATCACAGTTATTAAACACATTTTTCATGCATCCCTTATATTTTGATACAACATCCGGGGGGAAATAGCAAATGTCATTTTAAGCAATCTGAAGTTCTAGAAGTTACCACAGTGGAGACCTTGAGTGGTATGGCTATGATTGGGAAAATAAAAGTCCAACATAGAGTCCAATTATAAACTACCCCTCTAGCAGGAGTTCTAACACTTTGTCATAGTGAGCCTCCCCCAAGCCTTGGAAAAAATCTTGAGCCTCCCCCTAATATAGAAATAATTTTGGGCCTCCCCATAGTTAGAACAACTATCATACTTTACGCATTACAGGAAGAATACAATGAAGTGCATGTGAGCAGTTTATTCCCATTTTATTGAACTTATTATTCTCCCTCTCTATAAACCCCCTCCCCAGGCCAGCCTACTTGCTCCACACTTCTGACTTTAGGACTCTATTTACCCCTTGTCGCAATACCTCCATGAGTCAGATTGCTTTCTTTGTCAGTTTTACCCTGCTCTGAAACACCTTCTCAGGGACCATTTTGCTCCCTCCTGCTCTTGCTCCTAGTGTCTCTCTGCTTAGCCTTTGTATTTGTGCTTTTCTGCAGCCTGTATAATGGGTCAGTTGTTACCTTGTTCCAGTTCATTTGCATTTATTTTGAAGTTTGTTTTGCACAGTTTCCAAGAATTGTATTTTCCCCATGTCATACCAGGAAACAAGTGTTTGTTCAGTGTGTCTTTCCTAGTAACCATTTTGTACATAAATTTGCATGCCATTATTCGCATTCAGTTTGCTGCCTCTTTTCACATGAAGCAGCCAAAACTTGACATTAAAATATAGTACATTTTAAAGCTTGCTTGAGCCTCCCCTGGAACAGGTTGGGGCCTCCCCAAGGAGGCTGGCTTCACCATTTGAGAAACCCTGCTCTAGGGGGATGTAATGTCATGCACGTTTTCTCAATTTCAGAACTTTGAATGTTGCATCTTCAGATATTTATAAAAATCAAAATGTAGTCACCATGTAAAATATGGCCCCCCACCTAGTTCCTTCATTCCCCCTTCAAAACTTTTAGGGTATAAAAACAAATGTTAAGAAGTCTCTCAGATGTGGAGCGTTAACAGAAAGCTCCTTTGGGACTAAACACTTTAACTCCATTTTGAGGCCCATACCTAAACAGCACTACCCCCAATATAAAGGGATAACTCCTTAAATCTGGAAGACCGTCAAGCAAATACAGCCATAATATACTTTTAAAATTCAATGAATAGGTACTGTTGGGCTAGTGCACATTATTTTAAGTATTTAGAGTTAATTTCTCACTCTGTGGAGTTTCCAACAATCTCCTCCTCATCCGAGTCAGCCCTAATCTGTGTAGCTCAGATGTTTTCTGCCCACTTGCCAGCTTCCACTGCATCTGAAAATGCCCAAACTTTACTTTGGTGGACGATCCTTAAGCGAGCAGGAAACACGATGGAGTGGGTGATGCCCAGATCTTTCAGCACGCGGTGAACTCCATCAAATTTTTTCCTCCGTTGTCTCGATGCGTAGCTGATATTGGGGAAAAAGATGCACAGTTTGGCTGTCAAATGGGAGTGGGCCATTTCATCATGCTAGGGATAAGATGCGATCCCTTTCTCCAGTTCCTGCCATCACCACCAGGAGAGTTCGCGATGGGCTGTCGGCCTCCATTCTCCCTTGTGACGTGTTTCTGTATGCCTTCTGAAAACAGAAGGCCTCTGGATCTCCCTTAGCAAGAAGTTTTTCCCGCCAGCCATTCTTTAATGAACATCTTGGGATGGTCTCCCTCAGCACCCTCCGGTAAGCCTAGCACTCTAATATTTGCTGCCCTGGTTTGGTTTTCAAGCGTTTCTAGTCTTGCTCGAAAATGTTGTGCTTCTTTAACCACCGATGCGGAGGCGCTAGTTGATGTTGAGACCTGTTTTTTAACTTCCAATATTTCAACCTTCAAACAGTCCATTGTGGTTTCCACCACAGTTACCCTGCTTGTGAAAGTGTCCATCTTTTGGTTCAGATCGAGACTGTTGAGATTAGTCGCTGCATTTTGATGCCTAGGGATTGCATTGTTTCAGCTCCCGAACTCTGGCCTTCAGTGCCTTTGGTGGCTTCTGTAGGAGTCACAGGATGATCCACTATATATTGTTTGCTTTTAGATTGACTGGTACCTCCTTGGTCTTGACAAGAATTCCCCAATTTTACACTTGATGTTGCTCTGTCGATCTGGAGACTTAATCCTGCTAGTTTGTTGTAAAATAAATCATTTTAAAGTAGGTTCTGAGGGAAATTTAGCAGAGCTCCTGTAAAGCGTGTCATCTGTTCGGGCTCCGCAGCAACCCCCCCCCCAAAAAAAACACTCTTTTTAGTGGCAGTCACTTCTGCTCAGAGGATTTCTGCGCTTCAGGCCCTGATGTGTAAGGAGCCTTATTTAATTTTTCATAGAGACCGGGTGGCTCTTTGTACCAACCTGCAGTTCTTACCAAAGGTGGTTTCTGAATTTACGTTGAGCCAGTCAATTCAACTGCCAGTGTACTACCCCGAACATTCCAATCGGGGGGGAGGCGATTCTGCATACACTGGATGTTCATAGAATCCTACGTTATTATACTAACCAAGTCTGTCCAAAAAATGGACCATCTTTTTGTTTCTTTCACACCTAAGAGAGAAGGTACTGCAGTTTTCAAACAGTGTTTATCCAAATGGTTGGCAAACTGTATTGTTTTCTGTTACCAGAAGCACGGTAAGACTCTCCTGGGGGAGGTTAAGGAGCATTCTACCAAAAGCATGGTTGCTTCTACTGCTTGTTTCAGGAATGTGTCAGTCACTGACATCTGTGCCACCGCTACTTGGAGTTCTGTCCACACTTTCACAAAGCATTACAGTCTGGACATTGCCTGTAGGTGCAGGACAGGCTTTGGCCTAGCTGTCTTCAAGGGTCTCCTGTCCTGATTTCTTTCTGCCTTTTGTAGATCCATTCCTGCCTCCCATGTCTCAGTTTCTTCTGATTCACCCTGCTTGAGACTCAGTCCTCAAGGTTATTACTTACTGCAAGAGCCCTCTCAAAGTAAGATAGTACGGTTACGTAAGAACTTACTGTAACAATAGATCTTCGAGAGAGACTCTTGCAGTAGGTAACCTTTTTCCCTCCCTCCATCCCCCTAGTTTCTTTGCTGCTCTTTTTCTATTAACTCATTCTGGGCTCCAGGAGCCTCTTTTTCCATTCTAATGTCGCTCCTCCTCTGAGATCTCCGGCAGGAGAACTGGAAGGCCGGCATGGGGACCGCCCACTATATAGTGTCACGCTGCCGTTTGGCATGTGATGTCAGGTGGGCGATCCTCCGTCAGACACTGCTAGCTAAAGTTTCCGTGTGGTCCTGATGCTAGGGGGCGCAGTCCTCAAGGTTATTACCTACTGCAGGAGCCTCTCTCAAAGATCTACTGTTACGGTAAGTTCTTACATAACTGTACTTTCTGGCATATTAGCTGTCCTTGTCAGATGCAGTCTTGCAGTACTCATCTATCAACGTGCATTTGACTGCCATTTCAGCTTTCCATGTGCCTCCTGATGGTCGTACAGTTGCTCAGGTGGAGGTGGCCCATACATTCTTGGGAGGCATTCTGCACCTGAAGCTTCCTATCTGCAATCCAGTCCCAGCTTGGGACCTGAATTATGTGTAAAAGAAGCTTACTTTGGTTCCTTTTGAGATGGCTGTGACTTGTAGCCTATGCTTCCTTTCTTGGAAAGCGTTATTTTTAGTTGCTATTATTTCAGCCTGAAGGATTTCAGAGTTTCAGGCTCTAATGTGTGAGCCCCCTTATTTGATTTTCCACAAAGGCAGGGTGTCTTTGTGTACTGATCCTAAGTTTCTTCCTAAGGTGGTGTCTGAGTTTACTTTAGATCAAACTATCCACCTGCTAGTTTATTTTCCAGAGCATGCTAATCCAGGGGAAGCATTTCTCCACACTTTAGATGCGCACAGAATACTCAAGTGCTGTATACACTGCACGAAGGACTACAGGAAGTCCTCACAGCTGTTTGCTTCCTTCGTCTCTGGGAAAGAGGGTGCACCTGTTTCTAAGCAGTGCCTATCTAGATGGTTGGCCAACTGTATTATTTGTAGTTATAGGAAGTACGGTAAGAAACTTCTGGTGTCGTTCGTGGTCATTTAACCAGAGGCATGGCTACTTCTGTTGTCTGTTTCAAGAAATTGTCAGCTGCAGAGATTTGTGCAACTGCTACCTGAAGTACTGCCCACACCTTCACTAAACACTATAGTCTGGACATTGTATCTCAAAAAGGGCAGGTTTTGGTCTAGCTGTACTTTAGGGCCTTCTTTTGTAGGTCCGTAGGTTCCAGCCACCCAGACTGTTTTATTGCCAGTATTTTTTGATACTTATTCCATAGGTGTGGCCTGATGAAAGAGATATCCCTGAAGAAGATAGAACAGTTACATACTTAACGTAACAGTAGATCTTTGAGAGAATCTCTCTCATCAGGCCATGCAGTCCACCCTCCATCCCCCGCCCAAGACACAGAGCTCTATAACTCCTGTCTCTTTCTCCAGGATGGTCTACCTGCTGTTTCCAGCCTTGCCTGGTAGCTGGAACCATAAGCTCTTTCCTGGTTCACTAGAGGGAAGTCCTCTGAGCATGATATCTGGCGGGAAACTGAGAAGGAAGGGGCCACCCATGTTTATATGGGAAGTGCCAACGTAGGACATCGTCATGGGCTGCCCCTAGCAGACTGCAAAATGTTTCCGTGTGGTCCTAGTGCCTGGCGGCTAAAGTACCATAGGTGTGGCCAGATGAAAGATATTCTTTCGCAGATCTACTGTTACATTAACCTGGTTCTGTCTGCTCCTAAACTTCTCATTTCTCCCTCTCTTCCCTCTCAAGCTCTCCAATCCTTATTCCTAGCCCTTGACACTGCCTCTGAGTTTCTTTTTCTTTTCTGTACATAAATGTTACTGTTTAAGTTGTGGTTTTGTTAAACGGCTTACTGATTGTTTGTAACACTGTCTACTATGTTTTTGTACTTAATGACGTGGAACCTTTGTAAAAGAGCCTTGGCTGAAAGGTATTAATTCCTAGAACAATAAACTTCAAACAATAAGTACGTAATTATTTTTTACATTCTGGGACCCAGCCCAGCGTCCAAGTTTCTGTTGCAGTGGTGCTGGTGTCAAGGTTGAAACTTGGGTGCAACAGATTTAAGGGAATAGTGGTACCCACAGGCAGAAGAGGGAAGAGGATACCTGGGTAGTGGGGGACATTTGCATGGAACTAAGAAGGGAAATGGACAGACTGGATGGACCCCTGGGCCTTTTTCTGTTGCCAGTCTGTGTTTCTGTATTTCTAAATATCTGCAGTAACAAAAACTACAACAAAAAAAACCAAAACAATGGGACATAGAGAATATGTTTGAAATACAAGTAGAATTCTGCTTGAATATTATGTTTGAAAATGTTTTCCCAGAGGCAGGAGCATCACTTTAAAAATGAACACTGTTAGCTGGCCCGGTGGCATATAGGGCTGAGGCAGCGATGCCTTACCTCCTGCCACGCCGTCGACCCGTGTTCGTGGTGCAGGCAGGTCGTCGGGGGCCGTCTGGGGTGGGAAGATCAAAAGCGTCAGGACAGCTCTCCTCTCCCAGAGAGGGTGGGGAACAGAGGCCGGCGTTTGCCTGACACCTAGCGGAGGCTGAGTGTTGGCACACCTGGCCCAGTACAGTGGGGCACAGAGGTGGAGCAGCTGGCAGGCATGCTGCTTGTGGACGCGTGCATGGCATGCCCTCTGTCAGCATTGCACGCCGCGGACCAGAAAACAGGAAAGTGGTAGCCAGATCAAGCGGCTTGATGGCCGTCTGATTAACGCACTGTGTCCGAGGGCACCACCTGTACTGGATCCGGTTATGGTGGGGAGTTAGGGGGCTCCCTGCCATGGGGGTAAGCCCTCGTGGAATGGTGCAGGACGGAGGCCGGCGACAGAGGAATAGGATGCCCAGAAGTAAGGAGCCGACCAGGTAAAAGGGGAGCATAAAGAAAGTAAAAAAAAAAAAATTAACACTGTTGACATTCGCATGGCCATAATGGTGGTGTAGTTAAACCTAGTGGCTTGGGTGCTCTGGTGGCATAGCTGTCAAGGTGCTTGCCTTCCGGTTGGGGGAATCATGAGTTCACATCCTTAATCTGCAGAATCAGTTGACTGTAGAAATAGGAAGAGAGGCAGTCCTAAGGACTTGCTGTCTCCTCCGGGGTGGGAGTCTACTGCCCCCAATGGCTTAGGGAGAGATTAATCTTTCTACAGGAAACTTGTCAGTTATGCTGGTGTCTGCCAACGACAGCAGGCATGCAAGCCCTTTTGGTGTGAGGATGCCAAAGTGCGAACACAGGGCTAGAGCTCCATGCTTTCGTGGGACATTGGGCATATCACTTGCTGGTGTATGCTCTGAACTCCTCAGGGGTGGCTAGTGAGGTGACAGGATGTGAGTGGGCCCAGAGGGAGGATGATTAAAATACAGTAAAAAATATAATGATTGAAAAATGCAGTGACCCTTCTCGGAAAGCCGATGTCCTAGCCCTTGAATTTGTACCCCACTCTGCTGTTATCCACCCAACTTACCCTGAGCCTGGATAGGCTATTCTGAGTTATGGCCCCTCTTCCCCAGCAGTCATCTGAAGCCCCTCTCCCTGCATCTGTAGCTTTCTATCACTGCACATTGTGAAACCCTGGTAGCACATGGTCAGTGCTGTGAGCGTCCCCCACTTTGGGACACATAACTCATTAGACTGATTAGTGAGCTACCCTTGCAGCAGTGTCCTGCTGGTTCTGGCTTCCCTGGTGGTCCAGCAGTACTTAGCCAGCACTTATTAATCCCCCTCCTCCGAGGGCAGCTGCTTCACAGGAACTGGCCAAGCTGTATTCCAGTCTGAGGCTCAGAAACCCGCTGCAGATGTACGATCTCTGACACACTGCAATTCCATGATTAGAAGCAGGATTTTAGGACCATTAGGATAAGGTATTGCACACCAGTGAAGCAGCACAGGGCAGCTAGAGCAGTTCTGATCTTCATACTCCATGCTTGTGAAATGTCTCCCACTCTGCTACTCAGTCCTGCGTAGTCTTGTGAAGATACAAATCCTTGAATGAAATAGAGCCGATTATAACAGATCATGCCAGAATGAAGTGGTGGACTGATCTGGGTCTGTTTCTATACATACCTGGGGTTGTTTGTGGGAAAATGCTATCAAATCTTGTAGAGAATTTCAAGGAAGGCTGACTCAGTTTAAGATTTTACACTACTTTTATTACGCACCAAGGCAGTTATACAAATTGGGCCTAACACCTAACAACCAGTGCTGGAGATGCGAGTCTGATGCAGGTCTCGCACATCTATTTTGGTACTGTAAAGAGGTACAAAGGGTATGGAAACAAATCCATGCCATACGTCAGTTTATTTTAGGTCTCTCTCTTCCTTTTTCCCCACTGATATCCATCCTGGGGGATACGTCCAGCATCCCCATTACAAATAAACAAGTGAAACTTTGGATTCTCATGGCTGCTCTATCCTTTAAAAGGCTTCTCCTCAAAAATTGGAAAGAGGTCCAAATTCCATCCACGAAACAGTGGTTAGACTCCTAGGAGTAATAGCCAATAATGAAAGAGTCAGCTATTTGTTACTGGGCAAAAATGAAGTGTTTTAAGGAATTTAGGGCTCTTTTCTCATGTATTGCTCTTGACTGGGGTTTTGTTCTTCTTGTAGAAAACTATTTTTTGTACATAGATACATAGACAGTGTCGGCAGATAAGGGCCTACGGCCCACCCAGTCTGCCCATTTGAGCTTGTAAGTTCGCTTTATGTTTTCCTAGAAGTCTATTGCCCCTCACCCCTGACCTCCAGAATTCCTTTATATCTATCACATGCTTTCTTAAATCCTGTGATTGTTTCAGCCCCTACCACTTCTTCTGGCAGGGTGTTCCACTTGTCCACCACCCGTTCTGTGAAGAAATTCTTCCTCACGTTTCCTCTGAATCATCCTCCCTCCAACTTCATCCCATGCCCTCTAGTCCTGGAACATCTTTTTTGCTTAAAAATAGTATATTCCTGCACCCTGTTCCTCCTGTAAGATACTTGAATGTCTCTTTCATATCCCTCTCTCCCTCCTCCAGGGAGTACATATTGAAGTCCTTCAATCTGTCCTCATAGGACTTGTGATGCAATCCATGTACCATCTTTGTTGCCCTCCTCTGAACCTTCTCTCCCCTGTCTATGTCCTTACGTAGGTAAGGTCTCCAGAACTGTACACTGTACTCCAGGTGGGGCCTCACTAGTGTAGATGGGTTAACTATTAATCCTTCCCAAAATTAGTAGATCAGTAACAAATGATAGTAAGGGTACACTTTTTGTGATTATTTACTAAATACTGTTGACAAAGCTAAACGATTTTGTAAAATTCTGTATTCTATGTATGTTGATTTGGTTGACAAGATCCATCCCAGTTTGAGTGTAAAAATTATTTTATTAATTGAAATGTATGCATACTGGATTGTTGTAATGCTTTAATAATTCAATAACATTTTTAAATTGTAAAAAAAAATATATATATATATATCCGTGTATGAACTCGTTCTACTGTGTCGGCAGCATGGGGCTGCCTGGCTCATTGGTGACCTGGGCTGACGCCCAGAGCCTTGGTCGGCAGGAGTGGGGTCAGGACAGGTGTACGATGCACTTCTCCTGGGGGTGGATGGCATCACTGCATTACTCGTTGAACGACACCTACGGGAGAACTGGTGGAAGTGCCACTGGTTATGAGAGTGACCACATGCTGCTTCGCCCCCAAGACCACTGGGAGAAAGCACGTTCACACTGGAGTTGAGAGAGGATCCATAATGGGGAAACTCCCCCATTGGGTGTGGTATGTTGGTGATTGTAAATTGCTTCCCACAGCCTATGGATGTGCTACATGTCTGGCCCCTCCCCTCTCTGCCTGCTGCTGTGGGTTGCGTAGAGTTCCCAATTATGCCGTAGCTGAGCAAAATGGGGCACACTGCCCTGTAGGGTGGGGCAAGCTGAGGTTATGTGAAATCCCCAAATAGAATTCTAACAAGAAGTGAAGGGAGCAAGAAGATAAGTCTGATTCAGGGGTGGTCAAAAAGGGAATAGAATATATATTATATGTATGTAGTAAGATAGATAGATAGACTGATTCGTAGATAGATTCATGAATAGATAGGTAGATAGAGTGCTGGAGTGCTGGAGCATGTGGAGGAGAGTGGAACAAGATGGAGTTTGTTGTGGTTTTTTTCCACCCTCAGAATTTCCTTGGTTCCTGTGAAGAAATGGCAGCTCTAACCACAGCAGTTGTTGGATTTCACCCCACGCAGCAGGGTTTTAAATAGCTGGTATAGCACCGCAAAACACTAATCAAAATGGGGGTAATGCTAACCATTTTCAGAAATGTTTAGCAGTAGATTGCTAACCATTTTTTTGAATTAATCCATGACACAGTACACAACATTAATAAAACTATAAAATTTTTAAACATTTTGCTAATCTGTCTGTGCCAAGTGCTATGCATTTTCACAACTGATTAGCACTTTCACGCACCAAACTACTAATCAGTTTTTTCAGCTTATTTAAAACCCTGCACAGTACATGGAACTTATTTTGTTTTATACCCCTACCCACTTTAAAAATATTGTTTTAAGAGAAAAAAAATGATAATTTTTACTGACAACCTGTATGAGAAATGGAACAAGCAGGGCATTAATATATATTACTACATTGTTCGACGAATCCAACTAGAGCCCATATACCTACTGTGTGACCCTGAGCAAGCAACTTAACCTCCCTGTGCTCCATTCCACCAACTGTAAACTTAAAAGCAGCCCCCCACCCTGCTGCAGATGAGATGTTAGATCTCAGTTGGATTGTGTCTAGTGAATAAATTGTAAAATGAAATACATGATTACAGACATCAGCCCCGAAAGGAGGGCAGGTCGCTGGTGGTAACATAACCTAAACTTTCAACAAGGCATCTACAGCAGAACATGGAAATAAATTCTGTGTTGACATAATGATTGTCTGCATTACCTGGAGAGGGTTTCCCTTACATGTGTCAACAAGGCTCAGTCAGCTGGAATGGCTGAATAACACAGCTGTCTCAGGGTATGGGAGCCCTGTAATCTTTCTTGCAGCGTTCTGCCATCTTTGAAACAGAGGCTTTACAGGGAGATGCTCTTCACTGTCTGTCACAAGACAGATAAGCTGGCTCATCAAAATCTAACACCTTTTTTTTTTTTTCCTGATTGTCTTTCTTCTCTTTTCTCTGGAAGGAGCATCTCTCCCTCTGCTGTGGTCTGCAGGCCTCAGTCCTCTCCCACTGCAGGGGTGGCCTGTTCCTCATGTACCCTTGGCTCAGTTGTCAACTACCTCAGTCCCTGGAGATTCCCATTTGAAGGTGGAAGCTGGAACTAGGAGTATGACACAGGGATGCCGTTCTGTTTTCACCATTCTGGGTGTGTCCTTCTGGCCCACCAGCAGGAATGCAGTGGTGCATACATGCTGAGGCACTGTACTTCTAGTTCCTCTCTGTTATGAGTGTGTCCAGCCACACTGGCACCCGGGTCACCTTATTGCAGCAGGAGTCACTAACCCTCTATCCATGGAAGGACATCCTCTGGGCTGCATACACCTCCTCCTGCTGACCCGTATCAATGCCCCAGGCTTAGATGTGAACCTAGGTCATCAGAGTGGCTAGTCGGTGCAGGTGATATGCCTATGTCCCGCAACACCAATTGCTTTAGTCCCTTCTTAGGTGCAGCAAGTGATGTTTTTTAAAGCACAGCAGATTGACGACAATCATTTGCGGTTTCTGGCAGCACACATCCAACAGTAGATGCACCTGCAGCTGTTTGCTAAGTCCTCTTAGACCACAGAAAGATGAACGTAGTCACTAGCCACAGGTCTCCACTGCAGGACACAAAATCTTTTTTCTGGCAGCACCCATTGCCTGCCTGCATCCAGGGAGAAGGGGATGATTGATCCCCCTTTGCATGTAGCTCTGGACACAAGGTGGGATTCAGGACTTTGAAGATCTTGCCCAAGATCTCTGATACATTGGGTTGGAGTTTCAGCCTGCCATATTTTCAAAGTGGACTTAACATCTGCTCTTTTCGGAGCCATCTTTACCTTGTGAATTGCTCCCTTCCCCCACTCCCACTCTCCCTTCCCTACATGCATGTAACCCCTTGGGGGCGCTATCCCAAGGGCTACTACCCCTGCCTGCTCTACCGTTAACAGATTGAGGGGCCTGGATCCAATGGGGGGTGCCTCCACCCAGAGGTCGGGGTTGGAACAGTCAAGCACGACCACCTGGTCACAGCCCTCTGGGTCACTGCAATGCCCCTTTTCTTCCACTAGTGGCTCACCAGCAATTCCCACACTATCATTATGTCTTACACTTACCCCCAGGTCGGGATGGCCAACTTGGTGCAGAGGACCCTCTGTAAAATAAGATGCAGTTATACAATAACCCATACACAAAGGGTAGCACAAACACACAGTTCAAATAGTATACCTTGCAACAACAAATCTGATTTATTAAGGGGGGGAGTAACAAGGACGGGGAAGATCAGGTTGATTAGCTTAACACTTCTACTATATAGGGCAGTGTGCACAGGCCAAACCTATCAGTCGCTGTCTTTGGGTACCCAGGCCTTACAAGGCTAGCCTATTCGGTGCAGCTGGTTGGGGCCCTGATGAGGAAACAAGCATTTGGTACCTAGATTTGGTTTGTAAGAGCCCGCAGGCACAATTCATGCAGCCACTGAAACAGCCAGACAAATCTTTTACTCAGACTGAACTTCTGACAGGGAGCTACCCTGATTAAGTACTCACAACTCCTACAGTAAAATCCTTCTCACACCACTGCAGGACTTGGCCTGTGATCCAGATGCTGCTCCACACATTTATATGTAACATAGAGGGGTACCATATCAGGCAGCTGCTCCAAACTCCCGATTGCTTTCATTGATCAAACGAGGTGAACAACGCAGCCTCACTTGTCCTGACAGACCAAGCGCGATTCAGCAGATTCTCCAGTCCTTTACAGGGTGAGCCTGGTAGGTAGCTGTACACGTACAGCCTCCTCTGCCTGCACTCCTCCACGGACCTTGTCCGCTCCTCTGCTGGCGATGTGGTCGCCCGACTTCTTGGCCTAACACACGCGCTTCCCGCGCGAAAACTTTCACAACGCAGGAGCCAGAGCTCCTTCTCTCTTCACGATCACCAATGACTCTGCCCCTCCAGGACAGTTGCAGGGCAGTTTCCTCTCGCTCCACAGGGCTCCGGTTGGCTGCTTTGTTCTGCCCATCACTTTACACTCCCTCTATTGGTGCAAAAAAGGTGCTAGGGTCCAGACTACATTTCCCAGAAGCACCTATCATATATTCCCCCTTTTAGTAAGCTCCCCGTGGGAGTCCAAGTTCTGGTTGGCTCAAGCGGTCTCCATTTTAAAGGCCCCTCTTTCCAATTGGCCCATCTCAGTAGTCCAGGTCCAAAATGGAGGGGCCAAGTACACAGAGTCCTAGCTGCAATCAAAGCAGGTTAAACAAACAGCAATTTTACTGTTATTCTACATATGTTGCAGAAAACAGTTACATCCTTCAATAAGGCTCCCTCTGCTCGCTTAGCGACGGCAGAATGGAGTGATTCAAACAGCAGCTCGAGTGGGATTCGAGCAGTAAACCCGCAGTCCCCGCTATACAACTGATCAAACCTGCAAGCAGGCAGCTCTTAAAGAGACAGTACCAGAGGCTCTAAAAGCACTCACCGTGCCCACATTCAGGCGGCATTACGCCGGACACCAGTTAGGCAAGGAGCACTTACGCAGCTCCAAGAAGGCTTTTAGGAACCCCCATTAGTAGGGGGGGTTACATGCAGATTTCCCCTTCACTCTGTCCCAACTTCTCTTGAAGCTGTCCACTGTCTTCAGGGAAACTGCTTCCTCTGGCAGCCCATTCCACTTAGCTACCACCCACTTCATGAAAGAGTACCATCTCATGTCTCTTCTGAATCTTCCCCCACCAGCTTGAAGCAGTGCCCACCAGTGGTTCTGTCCCCACTAAGGTTAAAGAGACCCTCAGGGCTCTCCTGTTGAAACATTAAAGGTACTTGAAGGTTTCAGTGATGTCCCCCCCCATCCTTTCTGTCCTTCAGGGAGTACGTGTTGAGATCTCTGAGTCTCTCCTCATGTGTCCTGCCTTGCTGTCCCTGGATCATTTTGGTTGCCCTTCTCTGGACCACTTCCAACAGGTTGATGTCCTTCTATAGGTAAAGGCACCAGCACACCACACTGTACTAAAGATGTGGCCAAACTAGAGATCTGTACAGTGGCATGATAACCTCCATTTTCCTGCAGGTTATACCCCTGGCTGTGCAGCCCAGTGTATGATTTGCATTGGCTGCTGCTTTCCTTGCAGTGTGTTGAATGCTTCAGGTCACATGTAATTATGACTTCTAAGTCCTTCTCCTCCTCTGACCTTGTAACCTGCACACATCCCAACCAGTTTTTCACCCCAAGTGTATTACCATACACTCATTGACATTGAATCCCAGTTGCCAAATACCTGACCTTTTCTCCAGCTTAGCCAGGTCCTACTTGAGGTCCTGTCTCCCCTCCTCTGTGTCTTCTCTCCCACAGAGCTTACCTTTTATCCTATCAGCAATATTGCTGATGAAGATGTTAAACAAGACAGGACCAAGCACTGAGCTCTTTGGGACACTACTAGTGACTGGCCTAGCCTCCGAGAACCCCACCCCCCAACTAAGGAACTTGTCTCCTACTTTTACTACATGTACCCAGGAGATGACTCTCCTACCTTCTGTGGCTACTTTTTTGTATGCCACCGTCTCGCCTGCCATCTTCTGGTACTTTGTTGCTACATGGGACTTCCTCTGGGATTGTCCCCTACCCCTCCCAGGTCTTCCTCGTTGACTCCTGGGAACCCTCCACTGGCCAGCTGACCATAAGGCTATTTTTCTCGAGAAGACCCTTCCCAAGGGTCCCCACACCCTCCCAGTGGTCCCACTATATTCTATCCTTCTATGGGCAATGCACACGGAGAAATGCCCCCAGCGGGCGGGCCTCAGAAATCACAACCTCTGTGTTGGAGTAGCATGCCTCTGGTGAGAGGCGGTAGATCCTGATGAAATTTTGATTATTTGTACTTTACTGTATCATTTGTTCTGTGTGGTGAGGGCTGTGATTAAAGGGTACCTTCCCTACTACATTGCTCTCTTTGTCTGAGAACATTCTGGTATTGTGGGACACTGGTGGGCTTGGTTTGCTAGGCATTCCCCAGTGTTAGTCCTACAACCATTTTTCATTCAGCTGCACTTTTAAGTGCATAAGCTCATAAGCTCACTGTTTTAGACAGCTTCTGGCTATAGAAGGAGCACTTTTAAGGATTGCTAGCAACTGTTTTGGGCACCAGAGGGGTACTCAAAACCGGAAATAGACTGCACAATGACTTCCAGTTTTCTTGCTGCTTCAGGACCACGCTAGCGAGCATGCACAGGGCCGCGCAAGTCTCTGCGCGTGTCTACCATGTCCACCATGGAAGCAGGTAACAGGGCCCACATATTTGGAATATAAACAGGAAGTAGGCAAAGCTAAATACTCTGCTGATATAGACCACGGTACCCAGTGAGAATGAACGAACCAGGTAACCTCTGCCACTCCTGTTTAATATATGCAAAAAGGAAACAGATACCTGACTTTATACGTGATAGATGTTTATTAGTCCAGACACTACAGGAGGAAATAGCATGACTCCAGGCTAAACAGCCAATTAGTCCAGACTTAGAGGACTTAGAACAATATATTGACCAAATGGTATTACTCCTCGAACCTAATAATCCATCTATTTCAATGGATGACAACACAAAATCAACCACAACACAAGACCCTCATAATGAAGCCCTACCCCTTCCCCAACCTGCTGAGGGGGACACCTGGTCAACTATCCCCAAATGTAAAACCAAAAGGAGGGGAGGTCAAATATTCAGTAGTGCCCTAATTCTTCCCTTACAAAACAGATTTGAAGCACTAACCTTGGAAGATGATATCCTATCCAATAACGCTTACTTACAGAATTGTAAGCCTAAAACAGATATGGCCTATAGCACTACCAGAACTACCTGCACCTTAAAGATTTCTCCCTCCCCTTACTCCCCACTCTTAGAGAACAGGTAGTGGAACCTACCATTAACCCCCTTGTCACCCAGACGCTACGCCATGATGAGAGTCAAATACTTGAGCCCAGCACTAAACAAATTTATGTGCTGGGAGACTCCATCATTAAATATATCGACCAAACGGTCTGTAACCCTCATAAAATCAACCGCACATGTTCCAGCTATAGGGGGGCCAGGGTATCAGAAATCACAGCTATGTTAAAAGGGATACTGACTAATGCAGGGGACAGTCCATTAGTGGTCATACATGCGGGCATGAATTACATCACTAAGACCACTCTTGACGGACTTAAACAGGATTTCGTAGCACTTAATAACATCCTTGCAGAGCTGGGATCTAGTGTCTGCTTCTTTGAAATACTCCCAGTTCCTAGAGCCATGGACCAGATCACAAACAAAATCAAAGCCTTGAACGAATGGCTCAGGAAATGGTGCTACAGGCAAAATATCACATGCCAACAGCTTAACCTGGTTCAAGATCAGTTGGCATTCATCTGTATACCCTTCCCCTGGGTCGTGCCTGAAAATAGGCAGGATTTGTCTAGTGCACTTACCCGGTCAACAAAAAAACTAAATAACTAAAATAAAAACTAACTCACTGGAAAGATTTCCATGACAGACCATCCCTCTTTTGCTGGGATGGCCTGCATCTGAGCAGAAGGGGGAGCACAATGCTAGGAAGAAAAATATCCTCATATATAAATAGTCATTTAAACTAATATCTAAGGGGGAGAGTGGGACTGCGCCCTAGTCTCTGACAACAAGAAATCCAGAATTAAATCAGAAATTACGCAACATCTTATCACTAAATGCTCGATCACAGACCATTACTAAAATGGCTGAGTTAGGAACTAAGATCCATATGTTAAACCAGGGAATAATAGCCATCACTGAAACCTGGGGAAACTTGGACTCTCTGTGGTTAAGAGAGATACCAGGCTTCAAGCTTTATTCCAAAAATCGAACTAATAGGGTTGGGGGGGGGGTCTGTCTGTACATTAGGAATGATATCTCTTTCCAAGTCCCACATACCACCCAGACAGGGTTAACATTCAGTTCAGGAGGTCAACCCCAAATTCTCATAGGCACATGTTATCGACCACCCTCTGTTGACTTAGAATACACCAATTCATTAACCAATGATATCATACACTTAGCTAATAAAGGCAATGTTCTCATCCTGGGCGACTTCAACATGCCTACAATAGACTGGGACTCCCTAACTGACCTAGGCCTTGTACAAATTATAAGGGAACCCACTAGAGGACATAATATACTAGACCTTGTAATAACCAATATGGAAAACAATATCTCCAATCTTTCCATACAAGACCCTTGGAAAACATCGACCATGTGTCCATTTTTTTTACAAGTATCATATGATTACCAACCCCATATCAACCAATTAAAGCTAAAACACTATGAAAGAGCTAACTTCAAAGAAATAACCATCTAAACAACATCCAGTGGGAAAATATACTGCCTCCCCTTCAGCTCGAGGAAGCCTGGAGTTACTTAAACACAAACATTTTCAAATTAGAAGACACATACATTGCTACAAAAAATAAATACAATAATATGCCACTTATACCAAACTGTCATTTGCTAATTGTGTTACTGTTATCTGAACCCTGTTTTGTATCCAAACTCTATAATTTTACTGTAAGCAACCATGTACTTGTGTACCTTGGTTTCTCTTGAATACCGTTCTCTCCCCTACCCAAATGTATTCCCATTTGTTCTACCTCCTTGTTCAGCTGAAATGTTGGCTATCACAAAGTATGCTGTTATCAGTCATGTTTGTTTCTATATGCATTGATTGTACTGTACCCTCCCGGGTCGCACCTGTAAATAGTTATTTCCATGGCTAAGTGCACCTACCCGGTAAACAAACAAAAAAAAACTCTCTGTTTTGCACATTCTAACACTGTTAAATGTTAGCTACTCTTGACCTGTTATCAAGTTTCCTATTCATGATTATAATTCCTATGTATTCAAATGGTTTCTATTATGTCAATTCATTGAATTTCTATGTGTACATGCTCTGTTTTGTACTGTACCCTCCCGGGGTTGTGCCTGAAAATAGTCATTGCTATGACTAGTGCACCTACCCGGTAAACAAAAACTAAATAAAAGTAATAAAGGGAAATCCCACTGTAGTTCAGTGATGCTGTAGAAAAAATTAAACGAAAAAAAGAAAACTATTTACATCTTTAAAAAAATGTCCTAATATCCAAAAAGAGGAAGCCCTAAATCTATATAGGGTAGCAGTTAAGGAGTTAAAAAAAACTAATTCTAGTAGCCAAACATAATCTAGAATTTAAGACAGCCCACTCAAAAGACTGTCATAACTCTTTATTTTCCAATCTTAATAAAAAAAAGGGAACAATAGGTTAATAGGTCCACGAACCACAGATGACTCCTTAATTACTTCTGATAAAGAAACTGCAGATACTTTTAACAGCTGTTTCTGTTCAAAGATTCTCAAAAGAGGTACAACCCCCCCCCCATGGATTATATTCGCAATCCCACTGATTATATAATTACTACAATTGATACTAATAATGTACTAAAAACACCAGTCCAGGTCCTGATAAATTAAACCCAAAATTCTTAATAGCAACAGCTGATGCATTAACCCTCCCACTAACTATTATATTTAATAAATCTTAACATGAATCAGCCGTCCCTTCTGATTGGTTTACAGCAATTGTTACACCTATCTTTAAAAAAGGTGACCACTCAGAAATGGAAAACTACCACCCCATCAGTCTCACATCAATCCTGTGTAAACTCATGGAGAAAATTGTTAAAACCTTAATAGAAACAGAAATGGAGTCCTTGAATATTCTTGACCTCTCCCAACATGGATTTAAGCAGGGCCACTCATGCACAACCAGCCTCCTCTCCTTTTATAACCAGGTAAGTATAGGGTTGGAGTCCAACATCCCAGTGGACATTATTCTATTAGATTACAGCAAGGCCTTTGATAAAGTATCACTTATCAAATTAATTAATTATCTCATTTGGGGTTCTCTGCTAATGTGGTCAAATGGGTTGACAGTTGGTTTAGGGGAAGATCCCAGAGAGTTAAAATAAATGGAATTTTGTCAGATGTTGGGGAGTTCACCAGCAGTGTCCCTCAGGGCTCTGTCCTGGGACCCACACTCTTCAACATTTTTATTAGTGATATGAAAATCAGTTCCAGAAACATATTATCTAAATTCGCAGACAACCCTAAGTTGGGGTTAAAGGTCGACTGCTCCTCTAACATGAGTGCATTAACAAATTATTTTGCCACTATTGAACACTGGGCTCATGTAAATGAGATGCATTTAAATATTCAAAAATGTACCGTTTTGCATCTCGGGAAAAATAACCCAAATCAGACATATATCCTTAATAACACCACCTTAAAAATTTCTATCTATGAGAAAAACATGGGTATTACAATAAACAATAGGCTGTCTTCTACTGATCACTGTAAAAAGGTAGCAAATCTCTCTAATGCACTCCTCAGACGGATTAACCGTACATTTGTTTCCAAAACCGAAGAATGTATTATTTCCTTATACAGATCCCACGTTATACCATACTCAGACTATGGGTCACCATTCTGGAGCCCATACTTGGCTAAAGACATGGACAAGATCAAGCGAATACAGCATAAAGCAACTAGATGGTCCCTCATTTGACTCACATCAATTGTGATGAAAGACTGGAAAGAACAGGACTTCATTCTTTAAAAACAAGAAGAAGCAGAGACCACCTACTTGTACTGTTTAAAATCCTACAATCACTCACATTGATGCAACAATGTGTCATGACCTTTGCACAAAGGAAAATAGTACCAAGGTTACATATTAGGCAACTCGATGTTGGTGAAGCCAAGACCGACAAGAGACTAAATCTTTACACCATCAGGGCTCCAAAATTGTGGAATAGAGTTCCCCAAGAATTAGTCGACTGTAATAACTTTAACACATTTAAGAAACAACTAGATGCCTGGCTTACACTTAACTTCGGTTAGAATCAGTAACCCACAACCGTGGGGGACAGTCCCGATGGGCTAAGGCCTGCTTTTGTCCTGTCTTACCAAGTTACTAAGATCCCAACTTCCAAGGATCTGCCCCCAGCGCAAGAGGGCCCTTCCTGGCACGCCACTAGGGTCCTTGGGTGAAAGAGGCTCTGTTGCCCTCGAATTGTTGAGGTGTTTGGGACCTCAGTAACCCTCAGAGTCCCAAAGGACAAAGAACATAATGTCATCCACACCCATATATTCTGCCCAACTCCTCTGGTACCACGATGGCACCTACTTATCTACTCCACCAAACTCCTCCTACTAGTCTGTCTGCTTGAGGATGATGCCAGAGCATGGTTTCAGTTGGCATATGTTGATGAACCACCTCTCCTTTTTGTAAAGAACGGGTAGTAACACTTGCATGATGCGGAACCAGAATGGGAATGCTGAGGACTGCTCTGCGATCCTTAAGAAAAGCTTCTCATTTAATGCAGCTGCAAAGAGTGCCAGAGTTGAGAAAGCTAGATTGGTGGTAGAAGAAAACTCAGAATTACAGCAGAGTCAGACTGGTCCACCAGGATACATGGAAATTTCCAGGTGGGCCCCCTCTGTTGGGTACCTGGCCACCTTCTAAACTCTGAGAATCTTTGGTTTTATCATCCATTTTTTAATTAAATGGGCCCCATAAGTGAATCTGAAATGCAAACACAGAGCTAGTATATCATATTGAAGTCGAATGATGATATGAGTGTGTCACCTTGGGCCCTTCCATGTTGGTTTTCCAGGTGGTCTCCTATGTGAGCTTTTCAGGTGGGGCCCCTGTTCCCCCATCCAACCCTGAATTACAGCATCTTTAATCTGGAAACTGGGTTTAAAAAAGTAACACAGACAAGTGGGACTAATCCAGTCTGTGTCAGTTGGGAACTTGGATCTGAGACTTGGTCACATGTTGTAGACCTGCGCGATCCTGGAACAGGAATGCTGTGGACATTGTGACAGGGTTGAATAAGGCCCTGCCCCATTTGTTATGCAGAAAGACTTAAATGCAAGGATCTGTTCTATCCTCTCCTTTTCTGTCTCTTGTGTGTCTGGTTGTGCAACCAAATGCTCTCATGAGACCTAGGAACTGATTACTGTGACGGTCTCACGATTCTCCATCTCTTGCCATCTCTCTGCCTTCACTTGGTGTTTCTGTCTTTTCTTCCCACTTGCATATCTGCGGTTATAAAAATATATGTGAATCTTTGTGTGAAACTGGAATTCCTTGGTTTGAAAATGCATATAGTTATCCTGTTGAAATGATTGCAAAAAGCTTTTTGGAATTTAGGGGTTAACCTGATATGCAGTTTGAGCTCCTCTCAGGCTTGTTTGCAAACTCTATTGAAGAGCTGTCAGCAGGAAGCCAGCTTGGGACACTGTTCTGTTTGCAAGCCTGCTCTGCAGAGAAACTGACAAGAACTCAAACGTTTTGTGAGAAACAGGATGTCTTCTTAACGAGCTCAGAATGAAGAAGTTAATTGTCAGGCAAAGACTTGTTATAAAAAGAGCAGCAATATTTTTGCTAGAGGGACTGAAACTTGGAATCAGAGATACCCTCAGACGAAGGACTTTGTTTTCTCGGTTTGTACTGCCTTTGCGAATAGTTACACTGAACAATTTTTATTTTTTTACTGTTATTGAGAATAATAAAATACTACTTGCGAATTTTATAACTGCTCCTGGTTTTTCTATGCTTCCTGACCTATGCCTTGATGACAGATGGTGTCAGACTGAGTGGGATTTACGCCATGCATACTCTAAGCCAGGAGTTTTGTGCGTGGGTACTAGACCTGGTACCAGGTAAGCACAGAAGAAAGGTATGTATTCTGCAGTAGCAAGTCCAGGAGTCATTACCAGACGACTGGCACCAGTGGCCATAGCATGCTCAACTGCTTCTAAGATGTCTGTTGTTAACCTCACCAGAGCAGTGTCTGAACCTTGACTTTTTTCTGCATCCATGTTGGCAGTGAGTGAGGGAATGGTGTAGATCCAGCTAATCTTGTAGTTGGTTATACACTACCCTGTCTTGTAATTTTGCTAGGGTACAGTAAAGGGAGAGGGACCTGTATTTTTCAAGTCGGCTCTTTGAGCACACCTTTATGGATAGAGACCACAGTGGCAGTTTTTCATTTCCCCGGGATGGCGCTTATTGATAAGGAGTATTAGGGATGTAGCAATGACAGAAGATGGAATTCTTAGGAATCAGGGTTCAAGAGTGTCATATCCAGGGGAACCCTTCATTTTTATCTGGCATAACTGCAGGAGCACTTCCTTCCTACTGACCAAGCTGAACGAAATTTGGGTTGGTTTACCTGGGCCGAGGGTTGGGAAAGGGTAACATAGAAACAAAATTTACCATCAGATAAGGGCAGCCCACCTAGTCTGCCCTTTGTTCCCTGCCTATAGTATCACCACTGATCTTACCTGATCCTGGTCACCTTTAGATCATCTGATATGATCATGCCCCCCCAGTTTTCTTTTCTGCTTGGTGGTCGTCAGTAACCCCCCCCCAATTTGTACTCCACCCCTTGGTTTCTGTGCCCCAAGTGCATTATTTTGCAGTTTTCTGCATTGAAACCCAGGTGCCACTGGCCCGGTGGTGCTGAGGGTTCAGGCGCTTGACGCCATACCTCACACCACGCCAGCGACCTGGGTTCGGGAATGAGCCTGGGCCGCCGGGGGTCGGCAGGGGGAGCAAGGATTGAGCATCCATAGGACTGCTCTCCTCTTTCAGGGAGGGGATCCAGGGACAGCCTGGCAATGCAGTGGCCCCTGGCAGACGCCGAAGGCACTGCCACACTCTAGAGCTAAAGTAGTGTGGATGCAGAGCTGTGGTGGATGTCACTACGTGACATTGCAAATCCGGGCTCTGAAGTGGGGGGGTTGGGGTAAGGCGTAACCAAGAAAATCCCTGCCGGTGGGGATAGGCGAAGGTACCACCAGCCCTCGGAAGCCACATTCCAAGGCCAGGCACCTCTCCTCGTGTCCCACCCCCCCCCACCTCCTGGAAAATTAGAAAATTAGATTGTAGATAGAGCACCCTGGGAGGATAGGGCGGCCCTACCTTGGAGGGTGCAGAGCCAGGGGGTCTTCCAGGTGAGTTCGGGGCGAGGGGCAGTGTGCTTAAGGCAGGAGGTAGAGTTCTGAGGGTGGGTGGATGCTGGAGAGAGTTCCCCTCTGGGCAGGAGCCAAAAAACAGAGTTTGAAAAAAAAAAAGAAAGAAATCCAGCTGCCATATCCTTGACCACTCCTTGAGTTTTCTCAGGTCTCTGCTCATCCTTTCCACCCCCCCCGGAGTGTCCACCCTGTTGCAGAGTTTGATGTCATCTGTAAAGAGGCAGACCTTCCCTTCCAGCTCTTCTGCAATGTCACTTATAAAGACATTAAAGAGGACAGGTCTCAACACTGATCTCTAAGGCACCCCACTGGTCACCCTCCATTCCTCCACGAGAACTCCGCTTACGACCACCGTCAGCCGCCTATTCCTTAACCATTTCTTACCCAGTTTGGCACCTTTGGACCCACTGCTAAGGTACCCAGCTTGCTTATTAATCTCCTATGTGGAACAGTGTTAGATGCCTTACTGAAATCTAGGTAGGCTACATTCACTGATCTTCCCTTGTCAGTCTTCACCACTCATTACTGCTTGCTTGTCAGCCGGGGGCGCGCACCCTACGGAGATTTTTTGGTCGGCTCCAATGGCTCATGAGAGGACGCTGCTATTATGCCAGGGGCTGCCATTGGCACCGCGAGACTCCTCCTTCATCTCAGTTCTGTTTCTCCTGCCGTCAAGGCTGCACCTGCTAAGTGGTTAGATTCAGTTCTAGGCCTAGTTGCGACATCGACCGTTCCAGACTCCTTCTCCTGCTTTTCTCGACGCCGTCACCGGTAAGACCATTCTTTTTCCTTCACTTTTTTCAATGGCGCCGAGAGCTTTGCTTGTTTTGGTCTTAATATTTTCACATCATGTCAGGTTCGGGGGCAAAACGTAAGTCGAAGGCAGACCGCGCCCCTATGTGTCGGTGCTCCTGTGGCCGGCATTTTTCTGTCACAGACCGGCATGTTGTTTGTCTCAGTTGCCTGGGACCCAACCACAATATGGATGTGTGCGACGCCTGTTTCTTGATGGACCGTCGCGTTCTGGAAGTCCGCGTGTTTAAGATCGGCAAGGCACCACCAACTTTCGGAGGACGGCGCCACTCCAGGGATTCCCAGGTACAGTCTCTAGACCCTTCCTTCCGGTCCCCTCTCAGGCCTATACGGTGTGTAGAGGAGGAGGCTTCCTCATCTTCTCTTGCCGAAGAGGAAGCTTCTTTTGCGGTGTCAGAGGAATGCCGAGGTCCCTCCCGGAGGTGCAGGCCCCCCCAGTGTCGAGACCCAGGTCTGCTGGGCCTGGCATCGGTGGACCCTTGACACCACCTTCCGGCGGTGTTTCGGATCCCGGCGCTGTTCATGGTGCCGGTGATTGAGACGGCGCCGTTCACGGTGCCGTGTTGGCTGTCAGCACTGCCTGCGGCACCGTGGGCCTGGTCGGTTCTTCTGGCGGTGCCGAGTCGGGTCCCGGCGCCGAGGGCAGTGCCGTGGGTCTGGCTGGCACCGTTAAGGATTCTGGACCGGGTCTAGGCATTGCGGGGGGTCCGGGGTCATCCGGCACCGCCACTGGCACCGGCGCCATCTGCGGTGCCGTTTCACTGGAGACCCCCAGGGTGGCCAGTATTGTGATCCAGCTGGTCTCTTCCTCCTCTGAGGAGGAGGATTCAGATGTGGACCCATCCTGGCACCCTGACTCTTCGGAGTCAGGGTCTCCAGTGGGATGAGGTGCTAGGCGGCCCAGCACGCCTATTCCTCTGTCTCCGCTGCTGTCCTGCCCTGAGGCCTCCCAGGCTAGGGGTGGTCTGGGGCCCCTGGAGGGGGATGGAGTGGAGGTGGAGGGAGGAGCTCTCCCTCCTGAGGGGGTGTGGCAGCTGCCAATCCTGGTGCTGCTGCACCCCCTTGGGGTGGGGGGGTCACTGGGGTCAAGGAGGGCGTTCTTGGAGTCCGGGGTCAAGAGATAGGCTCAGGCACCTCGGTCTTCACCTGCCACCCTCGGGAGGTGTGGTAGAGCCATAGCTGGGCCTCGCTCTTTTCCCGCCGAGCCCCAGGGACCCCTCTGGTGGCGTGCTGTGGGCTGCCCTTCTGGATCCATGCAGCCCCAGGTTCGGCCAGGGAGGATCCCTCTAGGCTCTTCCAGGCTTATCATCCCCAGGGTTCTGTTCTGTGACCTGGTTTGTTGTCCAGGATCCTGCCAGCTCAGGCTCCGTTCCCCGGATTCCAGAGCCTCAGCAGAGGACAGTTGCCTCGCCATAGGTGCCCCTCTCCCATTCCTCTGCAGCCACCCCCCTCTCTCCCAGGCCATGTCGGTCCCACGGGCCCGTTATCCTGGGAGACGTTTAGAGGCTCTGCCGCGGCCTTCCCTCATATGTTAGTTACATGCATGAGCGGGTTTTTCACCTATCCCCACCGCCGCAGGAGTCCTCTGGACATTCGAGCTCTCCATCATCCTCGTCCCCCTCCTCTGAGGGAGAGGAACCCACTGCTCATCTCTCCTCCAATGCTGATTTCACTGAATATCAGCGATTCCTTTTGAGGATGGTGAGGGATCTTCGTATCTCCTTTGTTAGGCGAGACAATACCGAACGGGAGACACGTGAATTCCTCGGTGAATTCAGTGCCCAGCATTTGGTGGTACTATCCTGGCCTATTCCCTTCCAGGAGGCGTCTGTCCGTTCCTGGCCGTGGCCAGCCGCCCTTTCTCCAGCCCTTCAGACTGCGAACGAAGGTATTGTGCCCCATCGGAATCTCAAGGTACTCTCCCCAACCCACCTTCGGGATTGGCATACCTAGAAACTCCCTCCGGGCGCTGCCGCCTGTCGCATGACCGTCCACCGGACTCAGATTCTCTACAATTTGACCGGTGGGGGCGAAGAGTGTTCTCTCCCTCTCGTGCGATGTTATGCATTGCATCACATCAGGCTCACCATGCTGCCTACAGTAGGCATTTGTGGTCGATGCTTTCCCAAATCTTAGCATCAATGCGTGATATGGAGCAAACCAGACAAGCTATTGCCCTCTCTGCTGTAGGCCTGGAGCTGGCAAGACGCCAAGCAAGGGCATCTTATGACGCCAGTGAGGTGGCTTCCAGGCTTGCAGGGACAGCGATCTGTATTAGACGGACGGCATGGCTTCGTCTATCAAGGTTGTCACCCCTAGCCCAGCGTAGGGTGATTTGTTCCACTTTCCGGGGGACCCGTCTCTTTTCCTCCAGAGCTAGGAGACTTCTGCAGGGGCTTCCTCCATCTCCCTGTCCTCGGGGACACCTCCTAGCTCTCCCCCGCCATAGGTTTCTCACTCGATTAGCACAGGGCCTTCCCCTTCTGTTTCTCAACAATAGGAGGCTGGGGGTCTTGCTCCCTCAGGGTTTCTTATCCCCCGGGTAAAATAATCTCACCAGTAGTAATGAATGGTGAAGATTGACATGGGAAGATAATGAAAATGACGTACCTACCATAATTCTTGATCTTCTCTTGTATCTTCACCATTCATTACTGATACCCACCCACCTTCCCCTCGGTGGCCTCCTACTGCAGCGTCTCCCCCTCCCTTCTCGTTCCTCTCCCTTCCTTTGGCCTGTATGCCAAAAAAAAAAAAAATCCTGGTTTCTGTTCTTCTAAGGATGGATCTCTTTTCCTCAAGGTAAAGGGGAGCGAGTGGGGTTTTTCACCTATTCTGAGGGAACTTTTTCTGACTGCCCCTAGGGGTGACCTCTGGGCTCCTTAGCCATGATGTTCAGCTCACAGCTAAAGAGACCATCCCTTTTGGCTCGGCCTCAAAATTAAGGTTCCCCCTGGCGGGCATTATTTAACTGTCAGCTTCTTCTGGTTGGTGCTTCTACACTTCTTAACCTAGAACTGCTGCCCTTGCCTTGCCTTCAGGCAGTCCGATCGAGTTCCCACTCTATCCTTCATACAAAGCTGCCTTTTGTAGGGCCTAACCCCTACCCACACACTTTGGTGTTGGCACTTAACAAGGTGCTAAGGGGCTTACCCCCTCCTCATAGTTGGGCGCTCTTTTTCCAGAACAGTTTCTGTCCGGGCAGTCTGTAAACTCTCAGCTAGAGTGTAGGGGATTAGGATGATGAGATTATAGAGAACCTGCCCTTCGTGTCCAATCTTACAAGCGGTTCAGTTGAACCTTTTCTCACTCCTATTAGAAGGGTTTCTTGCTCCCTTGGTTTTTGATTCCGAGCGTATAACCTTCTCAACCAATATACCTATGGGCAGTGTTCTCCCCTCTCAACATCCCTTCTCTCTTCTCTTTCTTCTGCTTCCTCTTCCTTTTCTCTTTATCTGTTCCTCCCTTAGAGCCGCCCCAGATGGGAGGCCCTGTGGTCCCTTAGGGTAGGTATTCTTCCTCTTCCATCTGTCCTCTACCAGCTTATTCCTTTTTCAGTTTATATCCTTTCCTTTTTCTATCCCTCAGCTCTCTTGCCTCGTTCTCCTCTTTTTTCCTTTATCCTTTTTCTGGCCTCTCCGGCTACCAGAACTGAGATGGAGGAGGAGTCTGCGGTGCCTAACGGCTGCCACTCGTGCATGACCTTGATCGTCACTCTACGTGGGCGGTGCTGTTGGAGCCGACTCAAAAAAAATAAAAAATCTCCCGTGGCAGGTACGCGCCTCTGGCTGACACCCAAGCAGTAATGAATGGTGAAGATACAAGAGAAGATCATGTATTACAGTAGGTACGTCATTTTCATTTCTACCTCCTTCTAGTTTCTTGGTCACCCAGTCAAAGAACTCTTATCAGATTTGTTTCACATGACCCCCCCCCCACCAACCCCGTGAGTCCATGCTGCCTTGGGTCTTGTGACCTATTTGGCTCAAGATATTTCACAATCCTTTCTTTCAGCGGTAATTCCATTAACTTTCCTACCACCGAAGTCAGGCTGACTGGCCTATAATTGCCATCCTCTTCCCTGCTACCACTTTTGTGAAGTGGGACATCAGTTCTCCAGGAACTGTTAAATAGGTCTGTTAGAGGTGCAGCCAGTACCTCCCTGAGCTCCTTCAATACCCTTGGGTGGACCCCAGCTGGCCCCACTGCTTTGTCCACTTTCATATTTGCAAGCCCCTTCAGGACTCTCCTCCAAAAATGGACTAGTGTCTCCCTTCCGTGCTCCTGTTACATTTTGCTGGTTCCCAGGTGGCCCCCACCTTGATGTTTGCAGCACTGTCCCTGTTGATGAGTACCAGGTCCAGTGTTGCCCCATCATGAGTGAGTTTACTGACTAGTCACCTGAGGAATGCCCCCTGCAGGGAGTCTAAGATTCCCTGGTTCTAGTTGAAGCTGCAGCTGGGAGGCTCCAATCTACATCTGGAAGATTGGAGTCCCTGCCAACAGTACCTCCTCCTTTTCTGCTGTCATGCTATTGACTTCCATCAGTACCTTATCTAACTCCTCCCATTGTGCTGGAGGTATGTAGATCACACCAGTGCAAATAGAGGCTCCATTCCTTGTCTCTAGGGTGACCCACAGTACCATTGTCCCCCCGTATTCCTTGTATCTCCATCACTTTATAATGCCCTCCTCACATAATGTATCACGCCCCCTCCTTTCCATCCTACTCTGACTTCCTGAACAGTGTATAGCCTAGTTTGGCCATGTCCCCATCATGATTTTTCAGTGTGCACCATGACTCGGTAGTAACCACAATATCCAGGTCGGCCTCTGCCATTGTGGCCTCTAGGTCTGGAATCCCCCAACAAAAGTTGCTTCCTCCTCATCCTGTGGGGTCCTCTTCCATCCTCCATGGGGTCTCTACTACGGAGGACCACCACATCCTCCCTAGCCTCTACTATAGTTGCCTCTTCCTGGCAGTTCCACCTCACCAGAGCAGCGTAGGAATTGCATAGAGGTACCAGTTGAAGAATATGCCTTTGATCTGCCACCCCCACCCTTCCCAAGCCCACCACAGTCCAGCCGTTCCTCCACCCTGGCATCCTCTAAGGTAACAGTGGATGACTTGGTACCCCTGGGTGGGTGAAGAGGTCACCCAAATCCCAGCCAACTTGGCCTGGAGTCTAGCGACCTCCTCCCTCAACCCAGAGAGGTGCTTGCAGATGGGGCAGCACTACAGTCTCCCGAAGGTCTCTCCGAAAACTGCCACCCCCACAGCCACTGTACTGCACCACTCCCAGCATTCCCAACTTCTATTCTCCCTGTGTTACCTGGAAATATTTTTGTATCCTGAGAGTCTACATTAGAAGGGGATTTAAATCTATCCAAGACCATAAAAAATTTGTTGAAGGAAGACACGAAGGTGTTGTGATATTATTTGGCCGTCGACAATGATGTCAGAAGTGGGAGGGCTGGATCATCCTTTTAACAGGGCATTTATATGTGCCCTAGAATTTTTAGTGTCAGATCCTTTTAGCATATTTAAGATTTGCCTTGCAGGCATTTTTTGGGCTCCAGTAGGTATGCCAGTCATACATTAAGCCAGATTTTTTGTATTGACCGTAGGCTTTGTTCCTCTGTCTCATGGTACTGTGCAGGTTGCTGCTTATCCATCTAGGAGTGACCTTTGGCTCTTCATTGTTTTATAGAGACATGCTTATTGACGACACTGGTGAAGTTGTTGATGAAGAAATCAGGGGCACTGTCGACATCAGGGAGGTCAGTTATGGTCCTTCAGTTTATATCCTTACGAACATACAAACATATGAATGTACCAGCAGAAACAGACCACCCGGCCTATCTAAGTCTGCTCAAGTGTGCAGCTAACACCTCTAGTTTGCAGCTGCCCCACTTCCCCTCCCCTTTGTCATCCCGCTGCTACCCCCAACTCCCCCACTCTCCCCTGTTCCCTGTCCCATGCCCTTTTGAAGCTGTTCACAGATTTACATGATACCACCCATTCTGGTAGGGCGTTCCATTTTGCTACCACCCTCTCTGTGAAATAGTGTCTCCTCATTTCCTTCCTAAATCTTCCCCCCTCTATCCTTAGCCCTTGCCTCCTGGTGACCCTCCCCCTCCTTAACTTAAAGACCCAAGCTGCCCCATCCTTATTGATTCCCCTCAGATACTTGAATGTCTCTATCATGTCCCCTTGTCCCTTTTATCCTCCAGGGTGTACATATTCAGGTCTCCCAGCCTGCTGTCATAGTCTTTCCCCTGCATTCCACATATCATCTTTGTTGCCCTGCTCTGCACCCCCTCCAGTAGCCTATTATCACGCTTTAGGTATGGCCCCCAAAACTGCACACAATACTCTAAGTGCAGCCTTACCAGTGACCTGTAGAGGGGCAAGATCACTTCTCTTTGCCTGGAGAAAAACCTCCTCGCTATGCACCCCAGCATTTTGTTTGCTTTTGCAGCCGTTCTCCTGCACTGGGCAGTGTTGTTCATGGTCCCTGTTATCATTACCCCTAGGTTCTTCTCCTCCTCAGTGATCCTAAGCTTAACCCCCCCCTCCACCCAGCCAGTATTCTCTCCTTGGGTTCTTCACCCCAAAGTGCATAACTCACACTTTTGCATCGAACCCCAGCTGCCTCTCTGACCACCCTCTAGCTTGCGTAGGTCCCCCGCAGCTGCTTCCATCCCTCCTCTCCATCCACCACTGCTCCGATTTTGGTGTTGTCAGTGAACAGACTTACCTTGCTCACCACCCCGTGTGCAATGTCTGATATGAAGAGCCCAAACAGTACTGGTCCCAACACAGAGCCCTGTGGCACCCCACTCGTCACAGGCCTTGAAGTTGAGAGCTCCCCTCTCACTACCTGCTGTGGTCCTTAAGGTTAGTGAAGGAGCTTTTGTTAAACTTTGAAAGCTCTCTGGTCTTAATGATTTTTGGGGGTAGGTTTAAAGCATTATTTTCCAGATGCAGAACACATCGGAGTGATCAGAGAGAGAGAGTGTCTGGGAGGATTCCATCTGCCCTGATCCTTTGTGGTCTATTTACTAGAATCCAGTGTTGTTGATCCTGGTGGGTTCCCCAATAATTTGAGATAGATGCAGGTCAGATGGTGCAGATTTACTACCTTTGTGACTATTATTCAGCCAATTAATATTATATTCTCCTACCAGAATTAGTTCACCTAAGGATAGATCAGCTAGGCAGCTGGTCAGGGAGGACAGAGCAGGTAGTGCAACATTTGGTGCTTCAGTTGTCAGAAGTTTGTTTAGCTAAACTGGATGCGGGTGGAAGAGCTGGAGTTACGGCGTGGGAGTGCTATGGACCTGCTATCCAGAATGGGAATTCTGTGGATTTGTTTAATCTAGGACTGGAAATGTTGTAGACCTGGTTGATCCAAAAAAGCAGGCTGCTTAGCTGACCCCATCAGTGCTGCCTGAGTCATGTATGGTGCAGACCCAGCTGACACAGCAAGTAAAGTGTGACTGGGGTGTGTTTAGACAAAGGTAAGGGGTGGTAGAAAGAAAAACAGGAATTACGAGCAGGTTCAGTGGGAAAGTGTTACAGCTGAGTGATTAGGTGAAAATAACTTGTTCTGCTGCAGGGCATGGTTACATCATCCTGCACCTATGGCAAGAGCATCAGCTGTGTTCTCCAACAGACATGCTAAGATTCCATGCTTATGTGGCCTTACGTGGCCCCAGTATGAGTGAACTTATCCTGCTGTGCAGAGATCTGTGTAAGTCAGTAGTACAACATTTGTGTTGAAAAGATGCAATTTGTCAAAGAACTGCTTTTTACGTGCAAGCCACCATTTTCTGCAGATGCTGTGGTTCAAATGCTGGTTTACATGCTATAATTGTTGCATCTTTACTAGCCTTTTAGTAAACTCAGTGGGCATTTCTGATTTACACAGTTCTGGTAAAGGCCACTTTAGAACAGCAGAGATTTTCCATCTTCTGGTTTTCCCCCTACTAGGCATCTGTAGACAGGCTCTGTCTCGCCCCTGCCTGCCACCTAAGTCCGTCCACCGCCGGTACCGCCAAGCCCCAGTAGTCCAACGGATTTCCCCCGTGGCAGGGTTGGGAAGGGGAGGGCCACTCCCCTCCAGAGCATCCAGTCCAGCTTGGGGCCTCCAGCGATCCGTTGGTGGAGTAGGACGCCGGTTGGCAGGCAGAGCTTCACCTAGCCTGCAGATGCCTCTTTTTCCATTTTCCATCCTTCCTCCTTTGCGGCCATGGAGGCGTGCGCATGGAGGCACGTGCATGCTATGTTGCCATGTTCTTTGCCTCCCTGACTCCTAGTGCTGCCACCCGACCTCCACCAAGAGGCAGTCAAGGAGCGGGACCACATCCCTCCCTCCCACCCTGGGAGAGGAGAGCAGTCCACCTCACCAGAGCAGCATAGGAATTGCATAGAGGTACCGGTTGAGGAATATGCCTTTTTTCATTTTCCATCCCTACCCCTTTGTGGCCGTGATCGCATGCGTGCCATGTTGCCATGTTCTTTGCCTCCCTGACTCCTAGTGCTGCCACCCAACCTCCACCAGGAGGTAGCCAAGGAGTGGGATGACCATCCCTCCCTCCCCAGGAGAGGAGAGCAGTCCGTCGCATGCTCAATCCTCTCCCCCCCCTTCTGACCCCGACAACCTGAGCTCACTCCTGAACCCGGGTCGCCAGCATGGCACGAGGAGAGACATCCAGTGCCTCAACCCTCTGCGCCACTGGGCTGGCCAATATAGATCTTTTTTCCATAGAGCTTTTTCTGTTCCACGAGTCTGCTTAATGCATGCCCCTCCCCCAGCCGTGTCACCGACCTCCTCATGAACTTGCAGGTTATCCATCAATGACCCAGAAATGTTTATGGGTAGGTGGCCCACTGTGTCAGTCCTGCGAGAGTCTGCAGGGTGTGTCGGCATGGTGTGGACCAGGCTTTTTTGCCTTCCTTTGGTTTTCTCCCTTGGGTGCCAGTGTGCAGTAACATATGAACACATATGTGCTAGGCGGCTGGCTGCCACCTCTGTGCTTTCTGGTGCTCCCACCTGGTCACCACCAGGTAGCAGTCATGAATAGGTAGCAGCATCCCCCCTCCCTGATGGAGGACAGCAGTCCTTGAGACGCTCAATCCTTCAACCCCCAGCCAATGCTTAATTGACCACACTCATTTCCAAACACGTACTGCAAGTAGTAGCACTACCGCTGCACAGATGGGCCTGCTCATTTTACTGTTCTTAAATAGCACCTCCCTTCCAGATTGTAAATCAGAAACACTCAGTGAGTGCTCCTTTGGACCCGTGGCATTGAGGCTGGGAGGACACTGGTTCCCAAAGAGGACTGAACAGTGCCAGGTGAGGGATAGAACGCCTCCTCCCCAAATAACGTTGGCCATTTTGAAATGCTGCAGTGCCAGCGATTCATTAGGCTGTACGCAGTCCTTTCTGGTCTGATGATTGGAGTGTTGTTGGTTCTAGTCCCACAGCGAGAACCTGAGCAGCTGCAAAATACTAATAATGTAGTGCACTATGCAGCACTAGGTGGTTGCTGTGCTTTTGAGACACTGTCCTTTGGATGGAGGCATTAAACTGAGATCCCATCTGCCCATCTCTGGTGGTGGTCCCGGTGGATGTTAAAGGTTCCATGTCACTTATCATAAGAGACAGGGATTATCTCATGTGTCCTGGCCAGAATCTTCCCTGTCAATAAACATGTCCATGTAACCCACACTTCAGCACACTCCTGGAAACAAGCTGTCACAGCTCAGTGCGCCTTTCCTGGTCAAAGATTACAAAAATAAACCGATCATTAAACACTGCAGAGCAGTCGCCTACATATTGTAGACTTCCTACCCCATCTCTCAATGTATATATTGCAATCAAGTATACAAACTCACTCTGTGATACTGATTGGTATGAGACCAAGCATCACGCTGCTAACCCGGAGGGTGTCACTCCTGGGGAGAGAAGGTGGTTCCTAGCATGGGGAATGAATTAAGTACTGTATGGTAGGCCCTAGACAGGATCACTGGGACATCTGACACTCGGTGAAGCATACTAATATTACATCTAGTGTCCTTGGGGGTGGGGGGCTGGAACATGGAAACTAGCTCTGCCAGATGACAGCTGCTTGCTTCCCTGCGCCATTGGGACTGCCTGCTTCAATTCCTACCTGCCTTGATGTTCCCCTTCCTCCTCCACGCTCATGACACTCTACCACCAGCATTGTTTTGTCGAGAGAGAGAGAGAGAGAGAGAGACTGCCCCTCCCCCCAGTAAGGCACATAAAAATCAAAACTGCGTGATCATTTTGCCTCACAACATATTGCTGGCATTTGTCATAGTTTTCCCCTTTAGCTTCTTTCTGCCCCCCACCCACACACACTGGCTTCAACCTTTCTGTGCCCCCCATTAGGGCCATTTGGTTCAGTCGTGGGCTTCTTCTTCTGCTGTGTCATCCCCCACAATTAAGCGGGCCCCTAGGGAGACTCTCAAAGGGAAAAGAGACCCAGATATTCAGCATCAGCTAGTGAGTGGTGTAGTCCTCTGGGGACTGCGCTTGGACCTCCGGATACCCTGACTTTGATTGCAGGCTAGGGACATGAACACAGATCCCTTGTAAGCTAAGCGTTCCTCTTAAGGTAACTTACTTTTTAAATGTGAAATATAGGTCCCATTGTCAGCAGGGGACATCAGACCCCCCAAAACCAGGCAACATCTTAGCTATGAAACGGGTCGATGATAGAGCTACATAGTACCCAAGAGGGTTGTCATCAGTCATCCACTGGATTTGTTCCCTGATTTTTCTCCACCTTTCTCTTTTGCAGTTTGCACTTCCACAGTGCCCCTGTGGAGAAGTCAGGGCTCTTCTGCCCACCACAGGGGTCACTGCAGGAACAGAATGCAGGGGACCTGGACTTGTTCTCAAACCTGGTTTGTCCGCATCATACTGGTATGGCAGCACTCTGTTGTTGGACCCTTGTGGCAATCTTGGCCGTTTTGATCTTACTTTAAAACTAATTCCTCTGGCCGCTTGATAGCGCAGTAATAGCGCTACCACTCGCTGTGCTGGTGACCCGAAGTCGGAAATAAGCAACCACCAAAACAGGCAGATGGGACCTCGGTTTAATGTCTCATCTGAATTACGGCATCTCTGGAGTGCAACACTCCCCCCTAAAGCTGCACTAGAGTTTTAGTACTGGAGTTTTACTCCAGGCTCCTGATGTGGGGCTAGAACCCACAACTTTCTGATCTTCTGGATTTAGAGGCATGTGTGCAGCTTTCTGAGACACTGACACTGATGCATGCATGATGTCCTTTGCAGAGAGAGAAACTACGGCTGAAAATCCATGACTGTAGCAGGATGACACCTCAGGTCCCCCACAAGCCCCGCACTACCAATTAGGCCCTCTGCATCAGGATTGTGGCACTGTAGTTGATTCTATCCTCCCAATCCTAATTCATCCAGATCAGTCTGGATTTATTAAAGGCAGACAGACAACAGACAATATAAAACGTACATTATATCTTGTCGACCATGCCCAAGCCACTAAATCCCCCCTTCTAACACTTAGTCTTGATGCTCTAAAGGCCTTTGACATGGTCTCGTGGAAGTTTTTGCAAGCTACCCTTAAAAAAATTTAATTTCCCTGAGTTATTCATGACAGCCGTAAGCGGCATGTATACTGGTCCGGAGGCAGTGGTGAGACTGAATGGATCCCACTCTGATCGGTTTCCCTTATTTAGGGGTACTCGTCAGGGTTACCCCCGTCTCCTTACTTGTTCACCCTATTTGTGGAACCCATAGCTCAACTCCTTAGACAGACCCCCCAGTCTTCATGGATACAAGGTGTTAGAATCCTCCTATCATAAACTAGCGTACTATGCTGATGATCCTCTTCTTTACATCACTCGCCCTGATGAATCCTTACAAACCCTAACCACACTCCTAAAGGACATAGAGACCATCACTGGATATACCATTAACCCAAATAAATCAGAGGCCCTACTGGTACAGCCTCCTTTACCCTCGGGTGGGTTACGATGTATCCTTACAAATGGGATAAACCCCCACATAACCTACTTGGGAATTAAAATACCTAAGAATTTCTCTGAGCTTTATTCATTAAATTACGCTTTAACTATCTCCAACTATCTTCTGAAGGAAAGAATTGTCAAGTATCTAGAGGCCAGAGGGGCACAGGACCCAAGGCAGCATGGATTCACAGCAGGAAGGTCATGCCAGACAAATCTGATAGATTTCTTTGACTGGGTGACCAAAGTAGTAGATCAGGAGGGCTGTGGACATGGCCTATCTAGACTTTAGCAAGGCATTTGACACAGTCCCACACAAAAGATTAATATACAAGTTAGCTAGCCTGGAAGTGGGTCCCAAGATGACAGCCTGGGTAAAAAATTGGCTGGAAAATAGGACACAGAGAGTAATAGTAAATGGAGTCCACTCTGATGAAAGGGTTGGCTTAGTGGGGTACCGCAGGGTTCAGATTAGGACCAGTCCTCTTCAATGTCTTTATAAGCAACATAGCAGAGGGACTGAAGGAAAGTATGTCTCTTGCAGATGACACAAAGATCTGCAACAGAGTTGATGCACAAGGTGGGGTGGAAAGGATGAAAAGGGACTTGGCAAGGTTAGAAGAATGGTCAAATGTATGGCAGCTTAGATTCAATGCTAAGAAGTGTAAGGTAATGCACCTGGGAAACAAAACCCAGGGAAGAGTACACAATGGGGGTGAGATACTAACAACAACAAAATGGAAAGGGACCTGGGGTAGTCATATCAGATGACCTAAAGGTGGGCAAGCAATGTGAGAGGGCAGCAATGAGGGCTGGGGATATTGGGATGCACAGAGAGGCATCACCAGTAGAAAACAGGAAGTTATTATCCCTCTGTACAGACAGCTGGTCAGACCCCATCTGAGTACTCAGTGCAGTTCTGGAGACCCAGTCTTTCAAAGACATAGACAGGATGGAAGCTGTCCAGAGGAGGGCACTAAAATGGTGCAGGGTCTGCACCAGAAGACATATGAAGAGAGACTAAAGAAGCTTAATATGTAGCCTCGAGGAAAGGAGGGAGAGGGGGACATGATAGAAACTTTCAAGTACCTCAAGGAATCAACAAAGTCCAAGAGGGTAGCATCTTTCAAAAAGAGGTGTGCAAGAACAAGGGGCACAATTTGAAGATAGAGGGGGTGGCTCAGAGGTAATTTAAGGAAGTATTTTTCAGAGAGGGTTGTGGAGTCAAAAACAGTGGTGGAATTCAAGCATGCATGGGACAGTCATAAGGCAATTCTAGGGGATGGGGGTAGGAAAAAGTAGGCTGCTGGTTAACTAGGATCTGCAGCTTATCCAGTAGGCAGGAAAATGGGCAGACTGGGTTGGCCAAGCGGTCCTTATCTGCCGTCAAATTCTATGTTTCTGTGTTTCTAAAATAAAATCAGATTTGACTAGATGGACCCCCCTCCCCCTTTCCTTAATAGCTAGGGTTCAATCTGTACAGATGAACTCATTACCGAAAATATTATATCTAAAGCAAAACATCCCCCTTCCCTTTACTTTAAGGGATGTCCAGGACTGGGATAGAATGGTCAGTAGGTTCCTGTGGGCAGATCAACGACCCAGAATAGCACTTAATAAGCTTCAGCGTACTAAGGAGAGGGGTGGTCTGGTTCTTCCCTGCATTGTTAACTACGGACTGGCTGCTTTATTATCGCACATATCGGGTTGGTTTCTACCCTCCAATCAAGCTCAGGTTTGGGTTTCAGTCGAAAGACTAATGGCAGACTGCCCCCTACATCACTCCCGTGTGTTTCAGCCCTGTAATATCTCCAGGTTGCGGCGGGCCTCTAGGTTTATGAGGGCCCTGCTTCATGGCTGGAGGAGGTTCCTCTCTTGTCCAACCAATAAATTCCTTTCTATCTGGATGCGAATTCCTGCAGAAGACCCAACATGGGCTCCGGCGCAGCTAGACACCACCTTTGAGGTCTGGGCATGTAAGGGGTTGAAGCACCTATACCAGTTCTATGACAAGAACAATTTTAAGTCATTCGACCAGATTAAGCAGGAGTTTTCCTTGCCCAAAGTGGATTTTTGCAGATTTTTGCAGATTCGACACCTTCTAAGTGTTGAAATTGGCCTAGATGTCACTGCGCAGGTGGTCCCTCCCATTTGTCCCTTATTGGTTCAGCTTGCAGAGGGAAGCGACTGAACTCATTTGATCTCTTGAATATATAAAGCCCTGCAGGGGGCTCCCTCCCCAGTTATGGATCTGGTGCAGTTTCACTGGGAGGCTGAGCTCCAGAAGGTATTGTCCCAGGAGGACTGGCTCAGGACTTGGCGGAGACAACATAAAACTTCAAATTCATATATTTGGAAAGAATTCTCCTGGGAGATGGTCTCCAGATTCTTTCACACCCCCCAAATATCTGCTAAATTTTCGACCAATGGGGACTCTTCCTGCTGGAAAAATTGTGGTTGTGAGTTAACTACACAGACACACATTCTGTGGTTCTGCCCAGTACTTTCGCCCTATTGATCTTCGATTGAAAATCGGATAGTAGACCCCTTCCCTTCTTTAGATAATTTCACCCCAGCTGTGGAGATTCTTCTTCATTACCCAAGTCACTTCAGGAACCCACACCACTTCTACCTACTCAATATACTACTGGGCACGGCCAAAAAAATGCATCACACGATTGTGGCTCCACCGGAATCCCCCACTATAACAGCCTGGGAGGACACAGGGTATGACGTCTATACACTGGAGCATATGACAGCTAGGTTACAAAATAAAATTCCAGAATTAATGAATCGATGTAACATCTGGTTTCTCTGTGTGTCTCAGATTAGACCAGACCAATCAGCATAGAACTGTTTCTTCAAGTTTGGTGTTCCTCTCTTCTGGTCCTCGGTGGCGCCGGCCAGCCCTAAGGATTCTTTTTCTCCCTATGGGCTCCCCTCATTATACAGGATGTCCAATACCTAATACATATATAATGACTAAGACATCATCTCTCCTGGGTTCTCCTATGGATCTTTCAAGCCTCTTACGAGGTAACTGTAGACTTATATCAAATGATTTAGTTACTGTCTCTTAAGGATAGTCTTTCATTCTCTCAAATTAATAATTAATAACTGACATTTCTATCCACTGAAAATTATGCCTGGCTTTCTTATATACTGATGTAACTACTGGATAATATCAACTGTACAATCCACTGTCAATACTGATTTATTCCTGTATTTTTGCCCTGTGGTCTATATGGAAAAAACTGATATAAAAAAGTAGTTTCAAAAAAAGGGTTGTGGCACAGCAGGAATTGGCCACCCACTCTGGTCTCACCACGGGGGGGGGGGGTAAGGGGAACCCATGGGAGAAGCTGCAGAGATACGTCCTGTAGAAGGTGCTTGACAGGGCAGAGAGACATGGAAAGGGGCAGGTTGGTATCAAGGGGCATAAATATCTGATGAAAAATAAATAATTATCCCGGTACTGAGAGACTGAGGTTCCCAGACAAGCCCTGGAATCATAGAAACATAGAATTTGATGACAGAAGGATTCTGATGGTCCATCGAGTCTGCCCTTACTATATTATTGCACCCCACAGACCTACTCTGCAGGTGGTCTGCTACCTTTCTCTCCCCACTCCCACTCGCCTCAAACCTGTGTTACCCCCCCCCCCCAGACTTGGGGACTGTGAGTTCCCCCTGCCCTGTCCAAAATGTGTTTAAACCCATTAAGGGTAGCTGCCCAACCACTTCCACTGGCAGTCTGTTCCACTGTTCCATAACCCTCTTGATGAAGTAGAACTTCCTCACTTTTCTCTTGAATTTGCCCCTTGCCAACTTCTGGTCTTGCCCCCTAGTGACTGCATCCCTTTGTTTAACCAATAGACACTCATTGTTTTCCTTGTTTATACCTCAGAAATGTGTGTGTTTCAGACATGTCCCCCCCGGCCCCACTCTCACTTGGCCTCCAGCGAGTACATATTTAGGGCCCCCAGATGATCCTCATAGGATCTGCCCTGCTGGTGATCCTTCAGTGTACCGACTTTAGTCTGTCAAGGCCTTTCTCAAGCGAGGACTCCAGAGCTGAGCACAGTACTCATTGTTAGGTCTCACCAGGGGTCTGTACATTGGCAGAATCACCTTGCTTCTCCCACTGTCAAAGCCCCTCCCTATACATACCAGCATGCTCGATGCCTTTCTGTATGCATTAATTTGTTTGCTTGAGGGAGTCACTGATTATGACCACCCCCCCGATCCCTCTCATCAGTTGAAGTGGTCAGTCTAACTCCTCCCATCCAATATTCTGTGCAAGGATTCTGCCTCCCTAAGTGCATTACCTTGCATTTCTTGGCATTGAATCTCAACTGCCAGACCTTAGACTGTCTCTAATTTTTCTAGGTCCTTCTGGAGCTCCTGCACCCCCTTCCTCATGCTCTACCCTGCTGCATAGCTTGGCGTCATCAGCAGAGATGCAGCTTTCCCTGGATGCTGTCCCTGATTTCATGTACACACATATTCAGAAGAGTGTTTCTGAAACTGTCTCCTCTTGCATTGTATATAATACACAAGGCCCCTCGTGCTCTGCGGCACTTTGTCCTGATTTTGGCAGCAGAGCTCCTAGGCTTCTGGGGCAGCATTTTCTGATTTCAGTGGCACAGGTTATTAATTTCTGTGGCAGAATGCAGTCCTGCCATTGGCTAATATTTGATGTGATGTCATCAGTGACATCACATGCAGAGCATGGGGGCTTCAGGATAAATGACATGGGAAAGGGAGCCAGGTACTATGCAAAAATTGTATATTTGACTGAAAATTTACCAAACATAATGAATTCTATGGCTCTGTATTCTGAGGTATGATACAGATTCTCTGGAAAATTCCACAACTGTGAAATCACAGAATTCCAGTAGCCTTGACAATAAGGTACCACTGAGTATGAGGTGCAAGCTGGTATTCCACACCTTGTTAGTGTGGTGACATCATAAAGGGACTTGAGCTTCGCTCTCTTGCCAATGATGTCACCACATTAACTCACTATGGAAGACCAGCTTGTACCCCAAACTTAGGAGTACATTATTCTTTGTATCTTGTAGTGCTGTATATGATAGTTCAGGAGCAAATCTCCTGTCTCCCTCTGTGTTGCTAGGGACATAAGGCCAGGGTATTTAAGCCTGTACTCCTAGCTGAACTATTTCAGGCAGCAGACCATTTTAGTCGTCCTCCTCTGGATTCCCTTAGTGGTTCTGATGTCTTTAAAAAGAAAGGGTGACCAGAACTGAGAAGCATAGTCATGGGGTCTAACTAAATTTCGGTAAAGGGGCATAATTTCATTTTTATACCTATATGTGAAATGGCACTTAATACACCCTACTATTCTCCTTGCCTCATTGTTGATTGGTGAACAGTGTTTGGTGCTAGTAAACTCATTTATAATTATAACCCTCAAGTCCCTTTCCTCCTGAGACTCACTAATTTGATTTCCCTTGATGAAATGTTTGACGTTGAACGTTTTTTCCCCAATGTGGCAAGTGTTTTATTTACACCACTGTTTCTCAAATGAGTCAGCAGCCTCCCAGGTAAAAGGCAAGACCCTGACTTGTTTCAGTGCAGGCTCAAACAAGCCTGGCAATGTACTGAATAAAAAGTGCTTACATTTTTGTTTTGCGTTAACAGATGGGGTCAAAATAAATGCAGATAATGCCAGGTGAATAAGCGCATATTCATTTAGAAGCATTTTACTTCAGTGTTGGCATATCTGGCAAAGTGTAAGCTACATTGTATATTGTTTAATGGGGGTGGCTTGTGTGTGTGGTGTCTCACAGTGACAACATTTGAGAACTAATGATTTACAGTAAAGGCCAGTCATAACTCATTGCTGGGAGACTGGTCATATTGAAACTCTTACATGTTACAAGGAAACAGAAAGAGAAAATAGTCTTGCTGGGGGTGGGGGCGTAACCTGAAATTCAGTCAAAATAGAAACCACAGTTGGTCAACATGGGAAGTTGTGAGGTTCTAGCAGTTTGAGCAGTGAACCAGAAAGCAAGAGATCACATGTACATTCTTCAATCTCCCTGTTGTTAATTTGATGTGATTTCACATGTTGCTGTTTGTCTTTCCTTTTGTGTGCCATTATATAATAAAAAAAGTTTATTAAAGTTTTCCAAAATACAGTTATTTTTATCGAATATCCTGGTGGTGAGTAGTCCCATGGAGGTACAAGTCTAAAGTGAAGAAGAAAAACAATAACAAATAACTTAAACCCCAAATTACAGAGCACGTATTGAAGTATATCATGAGGACAAGAGTATAAGATTACAGCTGTAGCAGTGTCCCAACATAGAACAAGGGGTAATAACAGCTACATGTCAAAGAAACATTACCATCTACAATAAAGTGCTGCCCCAGTGAAGTTACAGAGGAAAGATGAACTCATTAGATTTTTTTTCCAGTCGGCAGCTCAGGGATATATCCCCCAATGTTGGCTGGGTTCCAACATAGTGTGATCCCCCCAGCACTCCTTGTTGGGTCCCGGCGTACTGGGATCCTGGTGTCGCACTGCTCGATGCAAAGGATTTTTGCAGGTTTTCCCCATTTTTAGTCCCCGACCTCAGAGGGCACCGGCATGAAGGACATGCGGCTAGGCTGGCAACGTGCTGACACACGCGTCAGCCAAGTGCCTCATGGCATCCTCCCCTCCTGACTCAGTGAGCCTGAGACCACTGCCCATGCTTCCACTGGCAGCAGTACTGATGCGAGAGCAGCCTAGTATCCTTCCTGCCCCCGGAGGAGGAGAGTGTCCTGTGGGATGCTCAAGTCTTATCCCCCCAATGACCCTAGATCATTCCAAATTCGGTTCACTGGTGTCAGTAGTGGTAGCGCTACCACTGCACCGATGGGCTGGCAACTCTTTAGATTTTTTAATTCAGTTTATGCTTCTCACTGGTGTGGCCCCTATCCCCTGGGTCAGGCCCAGCCTAGTCTCTCCACATCCCTAGCACTTCTCTGCCGTTACAACCCCACAAGCTTTCTCCTCGTAATGGAGTCCAGTCATACTGGGTACACACCTCTTGCCTCTGGGAGGGACATAGATGCAGGAGAACTTTGGGTGGAGAGGGTGGCTAGTGTCAAGGGGGAGGGTGTAGGACCTGAGCATGCCCAGGATCACCCTGCTTGCTCCAGAGCTTGTGTGTTTTTTTCTGTTCCTTCCCACTCCCTTAGAATGTCTGCATGTAATGAGCCCCAAGCATGTGCACGCAAGCGTGCCGTGTGGAGCCTGGGCAATGTCCTCCCACTCCTGTGTGCCCCTGCTGTACTGCCACCCGTGGTAACCCAGGTGGCAGTGTAGTAGTGGTGATAACATCCATCCCACCCCGAAGGAGGAGCATGTCTGCAAGGATATTTAATCCTCCTTCCCCAGCCAGCTCCTGATGACTCAAGCTTGTTGTCAAACTCAGGTCACTGGCTTCAAGCCCCAGGAAATCTTTACTGTATTCTGACATATTTATTTTATTTTATTTAAATTTTGGTGACCAGGTAGGCCCACTGAGACCAAAACAGTCCCTTTTTCAGGGGCGACCCGGAATTAATTACATACATTTATAAACATAAAATACATACCTGTAATTTCACAATTAACACTCAATATAGACATACCGACCCAGTCAAGGATACAGTGGCAGGTTAATTACAATCAATATCAACAGGAGAAGAAGTACTATTATGTACGTGACAATCACAGTAAGATTGATGTCCTAATGATGTTAGAATGGCAGTTGAGAGTCAGCCGACTCTCAGCGGTAGCAGTGCAGAGGCTTATTTACAACAGGTGGGCCTTAAGACCCTTCTTGAAGCCCCCAAGGGAGGTACATTCCTGGACACTGCTAGGGAGACCATTCCAGATGGGAGGGATGAAGGCAGCATAGGACGGGAGTCCTAGGGAAGTCCTGACACTGGGGACATGGAGAAGCTGGAGGCCAGAGGATGTTATTGTTCTCCCATTCTTTTTGGGAGCTAATGTGTTAATTAGGCTACAAGAGGTGCCATTTTGCTGGTGCTTAAAAGCAAGGCACAGTGAGGGATATGATAATCTGCCCTCAAGAGAAGGCCACCTTAGAGATAATAGTACCTTGCAGTGATGCTCCCGTGGTGGTGCCCTTGTGGCAAAGTGCCCTATCCTGTGAAACAGTAGCAGTTAGCCTTCATCATTCAACTGCCCCAGAGTGAAATGTGTTAATAGAACCTATGCTAATAGTGGGACATTGATAGGCACGAGCTCAGTTTTCAAACCACTGTCCCTGGTGCATTCTATACAATCGTCAAATCTTTTATTCCGCCTGCCTAGTAAGACGCCTCGGAGACTTCTTCTTGAACTATCTTGAAGATATTTATATTTTCTCGGTTTTTGTAGTTGTCTATTAATTTTGTTTAGTTTTTGAAGCACTGTCCACGGTCACAGGTAGACTAGTCTAGATTAGTGTTATTTTGGTAAGTTTTGTGGTTCCTTGTTAGTTCCTCGCAACCGAGAAGGAACCGGTCTTGCTTTGTCTTTTGAGGTAAAGTTTTAGTTTTTGGCTGAATTTATTTCAGTTCTCTGTATTCCTCACAGTTCTGTGGGTTTAAACCATGGGTTTTCTCAGTTTTCTTATTGGTTGCTAAACTGACCGCAACAAAAACAGAGAACTTTGGTTTGTTTGCTATTTAAGTGTGTTTGCTCTCAAAACCCACAATATTACAGGGTTTTAGGTTATGTCACAGAAGCCTAAAAGGCCCTACTGGTTTCCAACAGTGCACTGAATGTGGTGAGCCGTTTGCCAAGGCCGACCCACACTTAATTTGTGTACTCTGTTTAGGGTTTGGCCACCTGAACACAGAGTGTGAAACTTGTAAGGACTTCCCTCGGTCTACGCTTGATAGGCGATTAAACCGACTGAGAGAAAAAATGTCCGATAAAGCTGCTAACCCGGCTTCTGGACATGCGGTTCCTCCTCCTAACAAAGATAAACCAAAGGAACTGGAGGGGGAGCCCTCTGACAAGGGCGAAACTTCCTCAGGAACGAAAAGGAGCGCGGAACCGGCCACTGAACTGGCCGTGGCCTCCAAGAGGAAAAGAAGGAAGAGCATACAGCGCAGGAACCGCAACCGAAGACACCTTCAATTCCAATCGCTGAGGAGATTGCAAATGTGATTAAAATTATTCAGCTGCTGCAGCCCAATGCTTCAGTTCCAGTTCCTCAACAAGTTCTGAAGGAGCCCCTGGTTCAGGCACTGGATATCTTAGTGGTTCCCGGTTCATTTGAACAGGATCCCTATTATGACGATGAGGAGGAGGAAAAAAAGGAGTTTGGGGAACCCATCGAACCAGATGTTTCCCCAGGCAGAGAGGAGTTTGAGTCTCCTCCTAAACGTCCTGAGGATTATTCCTCCCATTTTTCTTTTATGAAAAAAGTGGCAGAGACTCTGGAGCTCCCTACTAAAGAGACCACTGAGGAGAGGAGGAGCCAGATTACATGGAGATGATGGATGTGCCAGCAACAAGGAGGTTGCTTTTTCCTAGCCACAAATCCCTGAAGAGGCAAACCACCAAAATTCTGCAGAACACCACTTCTGTTCCCACTGTGGATAAGAAGATGGAAAGGAAATACCTGGTGGCCAGAGGGGGAGCCGAATTCCTCCTTGGTCACCCCACTTATGAGGGGGTAGTAGTACAGGCAGCTGCCTGTGATATAGCAAGCATACCCCTGTCAGCCCATGATCTTGATAAAGACTCCAGAAGGATGGACTCTATGGCCAAGAAGGCCTATTTAGGGGCTTTCTTGGCTATCAGACAAGCTTCTTATATGGTTTATGTTTCAGGGTATCAGAAGAACCTCTGGAACTCTGTGATAGAGCTGGCTAAGTCAGTTTCTTCTCCACTGGCAGCTGATCTGATGGAAACTGCAAAATGTGGCATTGAGGCCTCCAAGTACCAATTCCACATGGCAGTGGATTGTAATGACACTGGTGCCAGGGTAATGGCAACCTCAGTGTCTCTGAGGAGGTTTGCGTGGCTCAGGGTCGCGAACCTGACTCGGAACACACAGTCTAAGGCACTGGATTTTCCTTGTGAGTCAACCTCCTTGTTTGGTGAACAGACGGAGGCCTACAGGAAGAAGCTGGATGAATACAAGATGGCTTACAAGAGTGCTACTGCAAAGGAAGAGGCATCCACTCCCCAGAAGCACCATAGTAGGGGAGGTAAAGGAAGGTCCTTCTCTAGACCTTTTTACCAGACCCTTTTTCCTAGCATACTAGAAGTAGAGAGGGTACTTTAGAGGCAGGGGTAGAAGGAGCAGCAGACGACTGGCCCCAATCCTCAGTCCACTGCACAAGCAAAACAGAATCCCTGATTTGCTTGTCAGGGTCGCCTCCCCATTCCCAGTAGGGGGCAGGCTGGCTTACTACTTCCAGGCATGGCAAGCCATCACTACAGACAAGTGGGCCCTGGAAGTAGTAAGCCAGGATCTTGCACTCAGCTTCAAGGTTGTGCTAAGGTTGAGGGCAAGACTATTCAGACCTGTTACCCAAACAGAAAAAGTACTGCTAGAATCAGAAGTAGCCAACTTTCTCCTAGAGAAGGCAGTAGAGCCTGTTCCCTTAGCTCAGAAGGGAAAAAGTCTGTACTCAAGGTACTTCCTAACACAAAAGAAAACTGGAGAGTGGCGACCCATACTAGATCTCAGATACTTGAACAGACACCTTACACAGCCAAAGTTCAAGATGATCTCTCTGGCAACTATCCCCCCGACACACTCAGATAGGGAGACTGGTTGCCATCACTAGACCTCAAAGACGCGTGCTTTCACATTCCTATCAGGCAATCCCACAGAAAGTATCTCAGATTCAGATTGCTATCAGATCTTACCAGTTCAGAGCTCTGCCTTTCGGCTTGACCTCTGCCCCAAGAGTGTTCACAAAGTGCCTGGCAGTAGCAGTGGTACACTTGAGAAGGCAGGGAGTGACATTGTTCCTTACGTAGACGACTGGCTAGTCGTGGGACAGTCTCCTCAGCAGATCAGGGGTGCTCTGACTCTTACTCAGGATACCCTACAGTCTCTGGGTTTCCTGGTAAACCTGAAAAAGTCCATCTTGCAACCAGTTCAGCTCCTGGAGTTCATGGGAGCAGAGTTGAACACACTACAGGGAAAAGCATTCCTCCCTCAGGGAAAGGTGGTCAGTCCGGTTCGGCTAGCAAGCTCCTTTCAGCTGCACACCCCCAGGCCATCAAGACATTTCCTGCAACTTTTGGGTCACATGGCAGCCTCTACAGCAACAGTGCCAAAAGCCAAGGTTCCAAGTGAGAGACATCCTGTTTCACCTAAGGTCTCATTGGTCCCAGAAAAAGCACTCCCTGTCAAAACTAGTACAAGTTACAGGAACTCTCCTTCAAGCACTCCAGTGGTGGCAGGAAAGGGAGAGCCTCAGAGAAGGTGTGCCATTCCTGCAGCAGTCCCCAACAGTAGTGCTGACAACTGATGCCTCCCTCCTAGGGTGGGAGCACACTTCACAAGGTACATGGCTCCTGCAAGAGTCATTGCTGCACATAAACCTGTTGGAACTCGGCAGTTTTTCTGGGCCTCCAGTCCTTTGCCACAATGCTCCAAGGCAAGGTGGTGCAGGTCAGAACAGACAATACAACCACCATGTACTACATAAACAAGCAAGGGAGCACAAGATCGACCTTGCTGTGTACAGAGGCCATGAAAATCTGGAGTCTGGCTTACTCCCTCAGCAGTCCATCTTCCAGGAAAGGAAAATGTCCTGGCAGGTGCCCTGAGCAGGATCAACCAAAACCATCACGAGTGGTTCCTGAACAGGCAGGTCCTGCATGCTGTTTTCAGGAGGTGGGGCACTCCAGCGGTGGACCTCTTTGCAGCCCCAGACAATCACCAGTTGCCTCAGTTCTGTTGCAGATCTCCTACAGTTGGCACAGTGCCACTGGATGCACTACTGCTGGCTTGGACAGGGAAGTTCCTGCATGCCTTCCCTCCATTCCCCCTGCTACCAGAGTACTAAACAAGCTCATGACTCAACCAACAACAGTGACCCTCATAGCTGCAGACTGGGCCAGGCAGCCCTGGTACTCCCTGCTCATGTCCCTGCCAATATCTAGCCCGATTTGCCTCCCCAGGAGGCACAACCTACTGACATCCTCCCAGGGCAGGATCCTGTACCCCAGCCTCAAGTCCCTCAGGCTTAGGGCCTGGCTGTTGAGGACCTAGAGTATGCTAGCCAACTCAGTTAAGAAGGGGGATAAAACTTTTTATAGGTACATCAGGGAGCGAAGGAAGACCAAGGAGGGATAGTGAGGCTTAATAAAGGGGACGGGGGTGGGCAGAGGGTGACTGTGAAAAGGCAGAGATAGTAAACAAATATTTTTGCTCAGTATTCACAAATCAAGAGGGGGAGGTACCTAAACCAAACAAGAGAAACACTCTGGATAGAGGGGTTGATACCAGCCCGTTCACAGAAGAAAGAGTTCTGAAAGAACTCTTAAAACAGAAGGTGGACAAAGCAATGAGGCCTGATGGAATTTATCCCAGAATTCTAAAAGAACTAAGGGTAGAACTAGTGACACCACTGACTACCATGTTTAACAAATCAGGGGAGGATGGGGTGGTACCTGAGGACTGGAGGAGGGCAGATGTTATTCCACTTCACAAAAGTGGGAGCAGGGCAGAGGCAGGAAACTACAGACCTGTTAGTTTGACCTCTGTGATAGGGAAAATGATGGAATCACTTCTGAAGGAAAGAATTGTTGAGTACCTAGAAGCCAGAGGGGCACAGGACCCAAGGCAGCATGGATTCACAGCGGGAAGGTGATGTCAGATTAATCTAATAGATTTCTTTGACTGGGTGACCAAAGTAGTAGATCAAGGAGGGGCTGTGGACATGGCCTACCTAGACTTTAGCAAGGCATTTGATACAGTCCCACACAAAAGATTAGTATACAAGTTAGCCAACCTTGGAGTGGGTCCCAAGATGGTAGCCTGGATAGAAAACTGGCTGGAGAACAGGACACAGAGGGTAATAGTAAACGGAGTCCACTCTGAAGAAAGGGGGGTTACTAGTGGGGTACTGCAGGGTTCAGTACTAGGACTGGTCTTCTTCAGTGTCTTTATAAGTGACATTGCAGAGGGACTGGCAGGAAAAGTATGTCTCTTTGCAGACGACATAAAGATCTGCAACAGGGTTGATGCACAAGGTGGGGTGGAAAGGATGAGAAGGGACTTGGCAAGGTTGGAGCAATGGTCAAATGTATGGCAGCTTAGATTCAATGCTGAGAAGTGCAAAGTAATGGACCTGTGAAACAAAAACCTCAGGGGAAGAGTACACAATGGGGGTGAGATACTAGCAACAACAAAAATGGAAAGGGACCTGGGGTTGTCATATCAGATGACCTAAAGGTGGCAAGCAATGTGAGAGGGCAGTAAGGAGGGCTGGGGGGATACTGGCATGTATAGGGAGAGGCATCACCAGTAGAAAACAGGAAGTTATTATCCCTCTGTACAGACAGCTGGTAAGACCCCATCTGGAGTACTGTGTGCAGTTCTGGAGACCTAATCTCCGCAAGAACATAGACAGGATGGAGGCAGTCCAGAGGAGGGCAACTAAAATGGTGCAGGGTCTGCACCGGAAGACATATGAAGAGAGACGAAAGGAGCTTAATATGTATAGCCTCGAGGAAAGGAGGGAGAGGGGGGACATGATAGAAACTTTCAAGTACCTCAAGGGAATCAACAAAGTCCAAGAGGGTAGCATCTTTCAGAAAAAGAGGTGTGCAAGAACAAGGGGGCAGAATTGGAAGATAGAGGCGGGACGGCTCAGAGGTAATGTAAGGAAGTATTTTTTCATGGAGAGGGTTGTGGATGATGCATGGAACGGCCTTCCTGAGGAGGTTGTGGAGTTGAAAACAGTGGGGGAATTCAAGAATGCATGGAACAGACATGAGGCAATTCTAGGGGGTGGGGGTAGGAGAAAGTAGGTTGTTGGTTAACTAGGATCTGCAGCTTATCCATTAGGTAGGGAAATTGGCAGACTGGGTGGGCCAAGCGGTTCCTATCTGCTGTCAAATTCTATGTTTCTATGTTTCTAACTTGTACCTCTCTGAAGGGGTCTTGGAGGTCCTTAGAGTTTCGAGAAAGCCCTCCACCAGGAAAACTTACACTTCTAAGTGGAGGAGGTTCTCCATCTGGTGTCAGCAGAAGGACATAGCTCCTCACCAAGCTGGCTTGCCAGTACTGTTGGACTATTTGGCCCATCTCCATTCCCCGGGCCTGACGCATCTACCCTCAGGGTACACTTGGCAGCTGTTTCTGCCTATCTCTCAGCTGGGAAGGGCTCTTCCCTTGCTTCTAATCCAATTTTCAGAAAGTTTTTCAAGGGCCTGCTACATTTGCACCCCCAGCCCCCACACAGGGAACCAACCCCCTCGTGGGATCTGAATATATGCATTGCACAGCTAGTGCAACCCCCTTTTGAGCCCATGTCCTCGGCAGAGCTCAAGTATGTGACCTGGAAAATAGTATTCCTGGTGGCAGTCACTTTAGCCAGGAGGATTAGTAAACTCCAGGTTTTGTCCACAGAACCTAACTACATTTCAGTCCACAAGGGCAAAGTAGTCCTTAGGACCAATAGGAAGTTTCTCCCCAAAGTGGTATCTGACTTCCACCCCAACCAGTCCATTACCCTGCCTGTCTTCTTCTTCACAGACCGTTCCAGTTCAGGGGAACACAGGCTGCATAGCCTTGATGTCAAGAGGGCTATCAGCTGTTATTTAGATCACACAAAAGGCCATAGACAGGGTAACACTTAGCTCTTTATGACCTATGGAGAAGTGGGGAAGGGAAAGCCAGCTGCAAAAAGGACAATTGCATGCTGGATCGTTCCCTGTATTCAGTTTTGCTACAGCAAAGTGGGCAAGGAGCCCTCTGTGAGCCTTAGGGCTCATTCCACCAGGGGTACAGCTGCTTCTATAGCAGCTGCCGGAGACATTTCCTTGTTAGAAATCTGCAAAGCAGCTACCTGGAAAACTATCAACACGTTTACTAAGCACTATTGCCTGGACATTCAGGCTAGAAGTGATGCCAGATTTGGCACAGCAGTGCTGCAGAGCCTGTTTCCTAAATATGTTCTGTGCCCTCCTCCAAAGGTACTACTTGGGTAGTTTCCATATGTCAGAATACAGTAAAGATTTCCTGGGGTTTGAAGAAAAAATTACTTACTATAGTAATCTTGTTTCTTCCAAGGGATTCTTTACTGTATTCTGAGCTCCCACCCTACCTCCCCTACTAGAACCTAGTGGGCACTGCATTCCAGCTATCCATATTCTTGATGAAACCTGTTTGAATTGGTTGTTTTCGGGCATCTGTGACTTGAGTCTTGGGGATGCCAACTTTTTAAAAGGGGGGATTATTTGTTGGTGGGTGAATTTGTTCTCTTTAGGATAGTATAGTTAGGATTGTTTCATGCATGCTTTGTAAGAATCTGACGGTTGCATAGCATGCACCAGGGACAGTGGTTTGAAAAACTGAGCTCGAGCCTCTCAACGTTCCAGTATTAGCATAGGTTCTATTAACTCATTTCTCTCCTGGGCAGTTGCATGGTGAAGGCTAACTGCATATGTCAGAATACAGTAAAGATTCCCTTGGTAGAAACAAGATTACTGTGGTAAGTAATTTTTTCATTACGAGTGACTGCGCTACTGCTGCGCAGACTGACTGACAGTTGGGTCACCAGCACTGCAAGTGGTAGCACTACTGCTGCGCAGACAGGACGGGCAGCTCTTTAGAGTTATGTAGCAATGCTTTGTATTGCATGGATTTCTCTTCCTCTTGTATTAAAATTGCATCAGTAAAAAGTTCAGAACAGTTGACTGAATGTTTGTATCCCACCACTTCCTCTGACTATAGTGTGTGACCTTGAGCAAGTCACTTGACTTTCCATTGCTTTGGTCTTTGTCAGCTGAATAAACTTGGTAGTATCAGGATCTCCCCGACTGAAAGAGAGATGATACATCTCTGGGGCGATAGTGTGGGGAAGTACATTGCAACCACAGATTGTTCATAAAGTGAGGGCATGTGAATGTCATGGGTTGGAAATGAACCAGAGATTGGAGGAGGGTAAGTGAATCTGAGCACTGCTGCTCCGTGATCTTTGATCTGAGAATCAACCCCTACCCCCATAGTCAGGTAGTAAAGGTATCAGGAAATGTTCCTGTCGGATGCATTATGTCCTGTTGGTAGCTTCTAATGGGAAAGCCCTAGCTGGGATTAGAACCCAAGATGCCAGCTTTATAGGCACGTGACACAGGTGCTAGGATACTGCAAAGGGCATTTGCTGTGGTGCATTTAGGTAGATCACTGGATGTGTTAGATGGTTAGCAAGCAGATGAACTGGGGTAGAGTCTGCACCAAAACCCTAAATGTCTTTATTTCAAGTAAGAGACTGGGGTTCAACTCCTGATGGGAATTTCAACATTTTTTTCAAAGTTTATTATCATTTCTTTATATTTTATGGAAGATTTTAAACATAATACAATTAAAAACATACATAACATACACACCTAAATACATACAAATACTTTTTCAATACATGTATATCCCCCGCACACACACACACACACACACACACACACACAGTCTTCAGTCTCCTTCACCATTCATAATATTTTGTTTATGCTATTAATGCAACAATAGAAAATAAAATGATTATTTACTTTTGTAGTTTTTACAATATCTATTACCTACTTTGCATATATCTCAGGTTCATGTTCTGGGTAATCTGGTATTGTATATAGCATTTACCAGTGTTTTTAAAAGATCCCTAAGTATATCTCATGGATGCCAGGTTTTTCTCCATGTGTAGGACCTGGAGATTTCCTGTGTCATTCCATGTATGTAGGAACTAATGACATTGTCGATCACCAGAGCAGTGATTTCACTAGAGTGGTGATCAATGGTGATGTGGAGTTGGAATATTAAATTTACTGAAAAGAAACACCATTATGCCCAAAAATTTATGTGGGAGAAACTGTTCCTGATTTGAACATTTTTGGGCACAGTGCCTTGACTATATGTGCACCTCACATCCTTCATATGTTTTGTATTGTTTTCAATTGTTCTTGCACAGAGCAAAAGATTTCATCAAAGATGCCCTCGTTCCAAGGTTGCTGGCATTTTCCACTTACAGACGGAGCCAGCACAGCAGCAGGTATCATGAACTCAGTTTTCTCTGCATCCTCATCTATTTTTGTCGCGGGGCTGTTGCCGTGGTTTCCTTTCACTCGTTTCTTGGTTGGGTAATTCCACACACTGCAATTTGAGCTCTCTGCAGTCAGACGCCCATGTAAAGAATTCATTTCATCTGACTTAATTACTTTTTGGAGTGTTTTGCTTTCTCATAACTCACCAGTCTGCCCTGTTCCTCATTTCTGCTGGCTTGAATTTCCCTGCCCGTCAGTACGTAAGGCTGTGGGTCTGCAAGGCCTGAGTTTCCTGTGGTTCAGCCTCAGACTAACCACAGCTCTTCTCAGAATGACCCAAGGTGTAATTTCACTGTTAAAAGGATGTGGTGCAGTTCTGCATAGCCAGTTGTGATTTCCAGTAGTCTCAGAGACTCTGTTTATACCCCAGCATCCTGAACCCCCCTTCACCCCACCCCGATCCTGGTTTTACCACTCAGTACTCTTTAGTCCATACTGCTCAACTGCACCACATTAGGTAGGACACCCCTCATTTTACCCCTCACAACCATCAAGTCCACACCTGTCAAACGTACCATTACTCTGCATGTTTTGCATTGTTTCTGGCTACCTGCCCTATTGTAAATTGTATACAGTTGATCTAGCCGGTTTATTATATACTTGTTTGACTACATTCCACTGGAATTTCCTTTTGGTGTTTGTATGTTACCCTGTATTCAAACAACATGAAGTCTTGCTGTATTCTGACTATTGCAGTTAGCTCCAGCCTTTAAACTGCTCCGGAGAACAAAGGGTTAACTTTCTATGCGGTGCATAGAATGCTGAGCTCGAGCTCAGTTGAGGTCTCTGTCTCTTTCTCTTTGAAACTCAACCGTCAGATTCTTTACTCCGCCTCACTGAACAGTCGTTCCGGAGATTTCTCCTTCAGCTCAGCTCGAAAGTCGGTTAAAGTCTCGGTTAAGTTGTCGGTTTTAAACCAAATTTATTTCCGCAAAGTCAGTTCAGTCTCTGTCTACGGTACCGTGAGTACTAGATAGGTTTTGTTCAGATTTTCTGTGTGGAAATTGTAAAGTGTTGGATCGATTCGACTGAACTCTTGTGTTTTTACTTCAGTGTTTGGTTACCGGTCCTTATCGGTTCTAAAAAATACGTGTTTTGAATGTTTTTTTAAAATACCCGTAACACAGTTAGGAACCGATAAGGGAGTCTTGCCTGGCAGTTGCCATAAAAAGGGTAAGTTTGGTTAGGTTGGCCATGTCTGAGAAACCCAAGAAAAAAACCGGGCCCACTGGGTTTCAACACTGCAGTGAGTGTGGGGAGGTCTTTGCTAAGGCCGATCCCCACACCACCTGTGTTTATTGTCTGGGGTTTGATCACCTCGATACAGACTGCCAAATTTGTAAACATTTTCCTAAATCTACCCTTGAAAAGAGATTAGGTAGACTGAGGGAAAAGGAGGCCGAGAAGTCCGCTGACCCGGATGGCCAGCCCGGTTCGGTTCTGACCGAACCAGAAGGAGTGCCCTCTGACCAGGGTGATACTTCTTCGGGCAAGAGGAGAGCCGATCCTGAGGGGTCGGTTCCTAGAAAAAGGAAACACAAAGAAAAATCGACTGGTTCGGATCCAGAGGTTCATGTTCTGACCGCCGAGGAAATAGCCAGAGCGATTCGGATTGTGGAATCGCTTTGCCCGGTTCTGCCTGATCCAGCACCTTTTGGCAGGGGTTCGGTTCGGTCGGTTCCCCCGGTTCAAGATTATACCCCTGAAGATTTTTATGAACCGGAGTTTGAGGAGGAGGGGGAGTTTGAAGATGATGGTGAAAGTCTGGATGTGCCTGTGGAACCGGACATCTCCCCAGACAGACCTTCTGGAGTATCCCCTCCTAGGCTTTCTGAGTCCCCTTCCCACTTTCTGTTTTACAGAAAAGTGGCTGAAACCCTTCAGCTTCCTATGGAGGAGGCAATGGAGGATAAAGAGGAGCCTGATTATGTGGAAATGATGGACATCCCAGAGTCCAGGAGACTGTCTATTCCCCTTCACAAATCCTTTGGGAAGCAGACACAAAAAAATCCTAAAGTCTCCCAATTCTGTACCTCCTGTTGACAAAAGGATGGACAAGAGGTACACATTATCAGGCTCAGATACGGAGTTTTTATATCAACAGTGCAGCCATGTTGGGGTAGTGCAGGCTGCTGCCTGTGACAAGGCAAACATTCCCTTGGCTTCACACCCCCCAGAGAAAGACTCCAGGAAGATGGATGCTATGGTAAAGAAGCAGTACATGGCATCTTCCTTGGGACTCAGGCAGGCGAACTACATGGCCTATACAGACAGGTACCAGAAGTCCAGGTGGGACACTGTACTGGCACTGGCTAAACAGGCCTCCCCCCAGCTGGCCAAGGAGCTGGAGGAGGTGGCTGCTGATGGAATTGAGGTATCGGAAGGTACAATTTCATGCTGCTGTGGACTCCAGTGATGTGTCGTCAAGAGTCATGGCTACATCTGTGGCTCTTCAGAGGATGGCTTGGCTCAGATGTACTAGCCTCTCACAGGACACCCAGGCTAAAGCCATGGATTTTCCTGTGGTGGGTAATTCTCTGTTTGGGGAGCAGAGAATTACATGAAGAAAATGGATGAGTACAGGACCACTTATAGGAGTGCTCAGGCCAAGGAGAGGCAAGCAACTCCTCAAAGGCAGCAATCTAGGGGCAGGGGCAGGCCTTTTCATAGGCCTTTTTACCAAGCACAGGCCTCTTCTCCCTTTTCACAGAGGGGATTCTTCAGAGGGAGAGGCAGAAGACGGATGAGCAGGGCTGCATCCACTCCTCAGCCTAAGGCCCCTGCCAAGCAGACACCCTGATGGATCTGCCCGGGTCGACTCTCCTATCCCTGTAGGGGGCAGGCTGGCTTACTATGTCCAGGACTGGTTGTCTACTACATCAGACAAGTGGGTCCTGGAAGTAGTAAGGCAGGGACTGGTTCTCAGCTTCAAAAAATTTCCAAAGATGAGAACCAGATCTTTTCCATCTGCAGGTCTCTCTGAGACCCTTGCCCTAGAGGCAGAGGTTTAATCTCTTCTGGCTTTAAGAGCCATAGAGAGAGTTCCTACCCTACACTGGGGCAAAGGTCTGTACTCCAGATACTTCCTTACCCCCAAAAAAGACAGGGGAGTGGCGACCCATCCTAGATCTAAGATATCCGAACAAACATCTTTTAAAACCAAAGTTCAAGATGGTAACTCTGGGAATAATTCTTCCCTCTCTAAGGCCAGGGGACTGGCTAGTCTCCCTTGACCTCAAAGATGCCTACTTTCATATTCCCATCAGGTGCTCCCACAGAAAGTACCTCAGGTTCAAGTTGCCCTCAGGCCATTATCAGTTCAAAGCAATGCCCTTTGGCCTAACATCAGCTCCAAGGGTCTTCACAAAGTACCCAGCAGTAGTAGTTGCCTTTCTAAGAAGGCAAAAGATTTCAATTTTTCCATACCTGGACGATTGGCTCATAGTGGGTCAGTCTCCAGACCAAGTCAAGTCAGACCTGCAAGTGACTCAGCAAGTGTTCACTTCTCTGGGTTTTCTTCTCAACCTCCCCAAATCAGTTCTCGAATCAGTTCAGCTCCTTACCTTTATAGGGACAGAGCTGGATACTGTCAAAGCAAGAGCTTTTCTTCCCCTTGAAAGGGCAACAGTTCTTATAGAACTGTCTTTGTCCTTCAGCCTTCAGGTGTCCCGACCAGCAAGGCACTTCCTTCAGCTTTTGGGCCACATGGCAGCTTCTACAGCAGTGGTCCAAGGGGCAAGATTTCAGATGAGGGACATTCAGTTCCATCTGAGGGCCTTTTGGTTCCAAAGAAAAGACCCTCTTTTCAAACTGATTCCAGTGGCTCGGACATTGATCCAAGCTCTTCAGTGCTGGCAGGATCAGGACAATTTAAGGGAAGGGGTCCCTTTTGTCACTCAGTCTCATTCGGTGGTCCTTACCACGGATGCTTCTCTTTTGGGGTGGGGAGCTCATCTGGGGGATCTCACAGCCCAAGGACTGTGGTCCCCTCAGGAGTCCCTCCTTCATATCAATCTCCTGGAACTCAGGGCAGTTTTTCTGGCCCTGCAAGCCTTCTCTCAGTTGGTGCAGAACAAGGTGGTTCAGGTCAGAACAGACGACACCACCACCGTGTGGTACATCAACAAGCAGGAATGCACTCGGTCTATGGCCTTGTGCATGGAAGCCATGAAATTGTGGTCCCTGGCTTATTCCCTGTAGACCTTTCTGATAGCAGTCCACCTTCCAGGAAAGGACAATGTACTGGCAGATGCACTGAGCAGGATCTCCCAGGGCCATCACGAATGGTCCCTGGACCCTCTGGTTTTGAAAGTGATTTTTTCAAGGTGGGGCACTCCAGAGATAGATCTCTTTGCAGCCCCAGACAATCACCAACTTCCTCTGTTTTACTGCAGACCCCCAGTCTTGGGTTCAGTCCCTCTGGATGCTCTGTTTTTGAACTGGGAAGGGAAATTTCTGTATGCCTTCCCTCCCTTTCCTCTACTGTTCAAGGTCCTAGTCAAGATAAGGTCACAACCTTGCAAAGTGATTCTGATTGCTCCAGACTGGGCCAGACAGCCTTGGTACCCCCTGTTGCTGTCTCTAACAGTCCATCTTCCCCTGTCTCTTCCCAGGAATTACAACCTGTTAACCTCCTCTCAGGGGAGGATTTGGTACCCCAATCTTCGGTCTCTCAGTCTCAAGGCATGGCTCTTGAAGAGTTAGAGTATGCAGATTTGCATCTGTCTCAGGGGATCTGGATATTCTCAAAGCTTCTCGAAAGCCTTCCACCAGAAAGACTTATAACTCCAAATGGAAAAGATTCATCATTTGGTGCTCCAAGAAGCATATTCCTCCAGACACTGCTGAATTGTCTACAGTTCTGGATTATATGGTCCATCTTAATGGCCTAGGCCTCAGACCAGCTACTGTCAAGGTACACTTGTCAGCTGTGTCTGCTTTTTTGTCAGTGGGAAAGTCTTCCTCACTATCATCTCATCCTGTGTTCTGTAAAATTTTTCAAAGGATTGCTTCATACCAATCCTTCCTTTAGGGATCTTGCCCCTGCCTGGGACTTAAACATTTGCATTGCTCAACTTATGCAGCCTCATTTTGAGCCTATGTCCTCAGCAGAGCTTAAGTACTTGACTTGGAAAACTGTGTTTTTGGTAGCCATTACCTCTGCCAGACGTATCAGTGAACTGCAACCCCTGTCAGTGGAACCTGATTTTATCTCCTTTCATAGAGAGAAAGTGGTCCTTAGAACCAATAGGAAAGTTCTTGCCCAAAGTGGTTTCAGACTTCCACTTAAATCAGTCTATGTCTCTTCCTGTCTTCTTCACTGATCATTCTTCCTCAGGAGAGAGGAGGCTACACAGTTTAGATGTTAAAGAGCCCTTAGCTACTACATAGAGCGTACCAAGGGTCACAAGTTTGAATCTCTCCAGTTGTTCCTCACTTATGGGGAAGTGGGAAAGGGAAACCTGCCACCAAAAGAACTGTTGCCAGGTGGATTGTGTCTTGTATACAATTCTGCTATGAGAAACTGGGAAAGATTCCACCCTCAGGCCTGAGGGCTCACTCTACAAGAGGTATTAACTGCTTCCTGGCTGCTGCCAGGATATCCCTCTCTAGAAATTTGTCAAGCAGCCACCTGGAAAACGGTCCATACCTTACCAAGCATTACCTCTGGATACCCAGGCTAGGAGTGATGCTTGGTTTGGCACAGCAGTGCTTCAGAGCCTATTCCCAAAGTAGGTTCTGTCCCTCCTCCATGGAGGTACTGCTTGTAGTGTATTGTCAGAATACAGCAAGACTTCATGTTGTTTGAGGAAAAATTACTCACCTTAGTAATTATGTTTCTTCTAATGGAGTCTTGCTGTATTCTGACGTCCCTTCCTGCCTCCCTCTGAGAACCTGTTTTGGGAAGTGGGTGGGGGTGCAGTGTTAAACCCAGAGGTGCCTATTACACACTCTCTCCTCTTTGTTTGGGTGTTTTTGTTGTTATTATTATCCTTTATTGGGATGGTTTTTTTGGTTTTGGGTTTCCTGACTTGAGTCTTTTTGGGAATCCAAAACTCCTTGTTGCCAGTTGGCTAGTAAGAAATTTTACAATTTCCACATAGGATAGTTAGTGAGTTTTTGCTCGTAAGAATCTGACAGTTACGTTTCAAAGGGAAACAGACAGAGACCTCAACCGAGCTCAAACACAGCATTCTATGCACTGCATAAAAAGTTAACCCTTTGTTCTCCGGAGCAGTTTAAAGGCTGGAGCTAACTGCAATAGTCAGAATACAGCAAGACTCCATTACAAGAAACATAATTACTAAGGTGAGTAATTTTTTCATCTCTGTCGTTGACGTGGAACCTTTGTGAAAGAGCACTTGTGCTCAGAGGTATTGACCAAAATCTTCATCATCTAAATGGAAAAAATTAGGATGCATGTCCCTTATTTTACCCCTCGTTACCCATCTAACACGAAACCATAAGAATTCTTCAGCAGAAGAGGGCCTTACAGTCTGTCAGGTATGCCTGATATGAAGCCCATGTATTCTTCCTTTATGTCGCTCCACCTCCCCTCCCTAGACACTGGTACCTTCCCCTTAACTTTATCCCACCCTATCTTGAAGCCATCAACAGAATTCTTGTTTACTGCTTCGTCTGGTTGCCTGTTCCACCCCTCAGCCACTCTCTCCATGTCCTGGCCTCCTTCCGGAACCTACCTTCAGCCAGATTGTAACTGTGCCCCCTCATATTTTAATTTCTGCTGATCTCGAAAAGGTCGCTGGGGTCTGCCTCGTTAATATGTATGAACATACGAACGTGTCAGCAGATAAAGGCCTTATGAGCTATGTAGTCTGCTTGAGTTTGCAGTTCCTACTGTGTTTACAGAGGGAGCAGCTCCCCTTCTCATATCCCCCTTTCCCCCTCTCAAATACCCCTCTGTCCTGCTCCCCACACCTGTAACTTTCCCTCTCACTCTGTCCCAACCTCTTTTGACGCTGTCCACTGTTTTTAGGGATGCCACCTCCTCCTGCAACTCATTCCACTTAGCAACCACCCTCTCGATGAAAAACTGTCTCCTCATTTCCCTCCTGAACCTTCTCCCCACCAGCTTCCAGCTGTTACACCTAGTGGTCTTATTTCTACTAAGGCTGAAGAGGCCCTCTATGCTCACCCTGTTTATACCTTTTAAGGTACTTGAAAGTCTTAATCGTGTTGCCCCTCTCCCTTCTGTCCTGAAGAAACATAGAAACATAGAATTTGATGGCAGATAAGGACCGCCTGGCCCACCCAGTCTGCCCATTTCCTTACCTAATAGATAAGCTGCAGATCCTAGTTAACCAACAGCCTACTTCTTCCTACCCCACCCCCTAGAATTGACTTATGACTGTCCCATGCATTCTTGAATTCCACCACTGTTTTTGACTCCACAACTTCCTCTGGAAGGCTGTTCCATGCATCCACAACCCTCTCTGTGAAAAAACACTTCCTTACATTACCTCTGAGCCGCTGCCCACCCCCCATCTTTAAATTGTGCCCCCTTGTTCTTGCACACCTCTTTTTCTGAAAGATGCTACCCTCTTGGACTTCGATGATTCCCTTGAATTACTTGAAAGTTTCTATCATGTCCCCTCTCTCCCTCCTTTCCTCGAGGCTATACATATTAAGCTCCTTAAGTCTCTCTTTATATGTCTTCCGGTGCAGACGCTGCACCTTTTTAGTTTCCCTCCTCTGGACTGCCTCCACCCTGTTTGTGTCTTTTCGGAGATTGGGTCTCCAGAACTGCACGCAGTACTCCAGGTGGGGTCTAACCATCAGTCTGTACAGACGGATGACAACTTCCTGTTTTCTACTTGTGATGCCTCTCCCTATGCATCCCAGTATCCTCCCAGCCCTCCTTACTGCCCTCTCACATTGCTTACCTACCTTTAGGTCATCTGATATGACTACCCCTAGATCCCTTTCCATTTTTGTTGTTGTTAGTATCTCCCCCCCCATTGTGTACTCTTCCCTTGGGGTTTTTGTTTCCCAGGTGCATTACCTTGCACTTCTTAGCATTGAATCTAAGCTGCCATACATTTGACCATTTCTCCAACTTTGCCAAGTCACTTCTCATCCTTTCCACCCCACCTTGTGTATCAGCTCTGTTGCAGATCTTTGTGTCGTCTGCAAAGAGACATGATTTTCCTTCCAGTCCCTCTGCAATATCACTTATAAAGACATTGAAGAGGACCGGTCCTAGTACTGAACCCTGCGGTACTCCACTAGCAACACCCCTTTCTCCAGAGTTGACCCTCTGTGTCCTGTTTTCCAGCCAATTCTTTACCCAGGCTACCATCGTGGGACCCACTCCCAGGCTGGCTAACTTGTATATTAATCTTTTGGGTGGGACTGTGTCAAATGCCTTGCTAAAGTCTAGGTATGCCTTTTCCACAGCCCCTCCCTGATCTATTACTTTGGTCACCCAGTCAAAGAAATCTATTAGATTCATCTGACATGACCTTCCTGCTGTGAATCCATGCTGTCTTGGGTCCTGCGCCCCTCTGGCCTCTAGGTACTCGACAATTCTTTCCTTCAGAAGTGATTCCATCATGTTCCCATCACTGAGGTTAAACTAACAGGTCTGTAGTTTCCTGCTTCTGCCCTGCTCCCACTTTTGTGAAGTGGAATCATATCTGCCCTCCTCCAGTCCTCAGGTACCACCCCATCCTCCCATGATTTGTTAAAGAGGGTAGTCAGTGGTGTCACTAGTTCTATCCTTAGTTCTTTAAGAATTCTGGGCTAAATCCCATCAGGCCCCATTGGTTTGTCCACCTTCATTTTTAAGAGTTCTTTCAGAACTCTTTCTTCTGTGAATGGGCTGGTATCAACTCCTGTATCCAGAGTGTTTCTATTGTTTGGTTTAGGTACCTCCCCCTCTTCATTTGTGAATACTGAGCAAAATATTTGTTTAGTATCTCTGCCTTTTCACAGTCACCCCCTAGACAAGCCTCACTAGCCCTCCCTTGGTCTTCCTTCGCTCCCTGATGTACCTATAAAAGGTTATATCCCCCTTCTTAACTGAGTTGGCTATCTTTTCCTCGGCTTGGGCCTTTGCTGTTTTGACTGCCTTCCCAGCTTCCTTTTGCTTTAACTGATACAATTCTTTGTCCTGCTCCTTCTGCAATTCCTTGTACTTCCTTATTGCTTTCTTTTTCTCTTGAACCTTCCCTGCCACCTCCTTTGAGAACCATAGTGGTTTCTTACATCGTTTTGTTTTGTTTATTTGCTTCACACAAAGGCTTGTTACCTCTGTGATGGCAGTTTTGATTATTCCCCATTGTTCTTCCACCCCTTCTTCCTGCCCATTTGCTAGTGCATTCCTTAGGCACTCACCCATTTTAGCAAAGTCAGCCCTCCTAAAGTCCAGTACTTTTGCCATTGTATGGCTTGACTCTACTGCTGTGTTTATTGTGAACCATACTGTTCGATGGTCGCTAGTTCCCAGATGACTACCCATTTCTACATTTGTGATCCTCGCTCCATCTCCATTTGAGAGTACCAGGTCTAAGATTGCTCCCTCTCGAGTGGGTTCTAATACTAGTTGTCTAAGGCATGCCCCCTGAAAGGCATCTAGAATAACCCCACTCTTAGAAGTGGCTGCTGCAACTGCACTCCAGTTAACATCTGGCATATTCAGATCCCCCATCAGCAATATCTCCCCTTTTTCTGCCATTCTAAGGATACTTCCCATCATTTCCTTGTCTATTTCCTCCCCCTGAGATGGGGGTCTGTATACAACCCCTGTGCGGATTGTGGTGCCATTGCCTGTCTCCAAATTGACCTACAGTGCTTCCTGTCCTCCCTGTTTACCCTTTTGTTCTGTTGCCTTGATTCCTTCCCTTATGTAGAGGGCTACTCCCCCTCCTCTTTTACCCTCCCTGTCCCTCCTGTAGATATTGTATCCTGGTATGTTTACGTCCCAGTCATGGTTCTGTGTGTGCCATGTTTCTGTGACTGCCACAATATCCAGATGTTCCTCCTCCTCCATCAAGGCCACTAATTCAGGAAGCTTGTTACCCAGACTACGGGCATTGGTACTCATTGCTCTCCATTTTTTGATGGCTTTACCTCTTGTAACAACATCCCCCACTGACCTTTCTACTTTGGTCTTTTCCTCATTTAGTACCCTGTTTTGTAGGGGGAGGCTGGGAATTCCCTGCTGCTTATCAAAGGAGCACAAGTTGAGCCCCCGAGCCTCTCCTCGTAGGTGTTGCCTTGCTGGCCCAGGATCATCTTGGTTGTCCTTCCCTGGAGCATTTCCAGCAGGTTGAGATCCTTCTCATGATAAGGGCACTGTGACAAACCCATTCGTCTGTGCCCCAGTCACGCCCCTCTTGCAGCCAGCTGCCGCAGACCTTCACACATGTTCACCCCTCACCCTCTCTTTGCACTGACACTTGACCGTGTGCTAAGGTGGCACCCCCGGACACCTGGACACTCTGAGCCCATTCAGCAGTTCCGAACGTCAGGTGAAGTGTGGGTTCTGTCTTATAAAACTTCACTCCACTCCCTTCCCAGTATCAGGAAGGAATATATTTTTCAAATGGTTAAATTAGATTTAGCATGCCTCTTCAGAATGACGACTACCGCAGAGATTAACCACCAGTCGGTATATTGTGCTAAATAAGAACTATTTTGTTTACACGATGTATTTACACATTGTCCAAAACAGAACAAAAGTGTTTACAGGAGAAAATATTGAAAATAAATTGAGTTAAACCACAAAACGCAAACTTGGCTTTCCTATAGCTAGGTCAAACTTACATATGAAGATATGAAGAAAAACAGTCTCTTGTCTTCAGAGAACTTGAATGCCTATCAGCCTTCTCCCCCTTCCAGTCCCCTACCATTGGTCACATGTGTAGACTGCACACTGCCCTCCCCCTTCTTTCCTCACACTGTGAGGCAGGCTTTTTATAGAGACAGCTTCCATGGCTGAATACATGCCTCTCACAAATTAAAACATTATGGTTGAATAGGATGATACCTGAGTTTCTGTTTTGTCACAAAACAAATACACTTAAACAGCCCTTCAGTTCGCCATGCTTTGGCCTCAAATAATTGTCACCTATCCGTTTTCCTACGGCATCACCCAGCCAGCAGACCCCCAGGAACAGGTAAATCTTGTCACTCAAATGACCCTCCTTGTAAACCATTTGATAAACAGCAGAACCATTTGGCCTGATGTGCAACTTCTAGAATTTAACCTGGCTGACCTCCCGGTATTTGCTGGAACACTTCAGTCTGCCCATTAATTGTATGAAAACATTAGTTTGCCACACAGGCAAAAGTTCTATGGGAGAAAGAACCTCATTTCTTGTGAAAAACAAGGACCTTTGATTAGAAAACTGTAGAAATCTTCAAAGAATCATACTTTATCATCCTATTTAGCTAATTTTATTAAAGCATTAGCGTGCCACACCTCCCTTCCCAAGTCCGATGCTGGCACGGTGTGACCACACCACTTGCATCGGCCATGCTGTGCCATCTGACGGAACAGTCCATCAGTATTGACACGTTGTGAGCCCTTCCTGTGTTGTATGTGCATATTGTATTCTTGCAGTGCCAAGATCCAACAAAGCAGCTTGGCGTTCTCACCATTCATGCATTGTAATCATGTTAGTGGATTGTGATCCGTGACCACTGTACATTCTCTGCCATACAAGTATGGCTACAACTTTTGCAATGCCCAGACTATGCTCAGACATTCTTTCTCTATAGTGGCATATGCCACTTCCCTTGGCAGGAGTTTTCGGCTCTGGTAAATAATACAGTGCTCTTCCCCTTTGGAAGTGACCTGGCTCAGCACAGTCGTGACCCCAAAATTTGATGCATCCGTGTTCACTATGAATTTTAGACCATTGTCTGGGCTGGCTTGCACTGGAGCCTGACATAGGACCTGCTTGAGCTGACAGAAGGCCTTCTAACAGCATTCTGACCATTGCACCATTTCAGGCACTCTCTTTTTGGTCAGACCTGTGAGGGGTACTATAACTGTGCTGAAATTAGCCACAAATCATCTGTAATATCCAGCAGACCCCAAAAATGCTCATGCCTGTTTTTTGGTTGTGGGCATGGGCCATCCCATTATAGCCTCCACCTTCACTGGTGACTGCCAGATGTGTCCCCCTTCCGTCTCGATGTCCAAGTTATGACACTTCAGCCATGCCCACCTGACTGTCCTTTTTGGTACCTAACTCTCACAGTAGGTGTGAACCACATGTGTGTATATCGTTGAAATGTCAAACTATCAACATCAAAATCCATTACAGCGACAACTTCGAGGTTGTCGCTCTAATGGACCTGATGGTGAAATTTCGCTGATTTTGATATTATTTCGCCCGCTTCGAACAAACGCTGAAACAAAGAAACATAGACTTTGGCAGCTGATAAGGACCACTTGGCCCACCTAGTCTGCCCACTCCCTATGTATTGAATAAGTTGCAGATTCGAGTTAACCAACAGCCTTCCAACAGGAAGTAGAGGAGGCACTGTGGGTTACCCTGGAAAACAGGATATGGCACCACAATTCGCACAGGGGTGGTATACAGACCCCATCTCAGGGGGAGGCAGTGGACAAGGAAATGATAGAAGGTATCCTTAGAATGGCAGAAAAAGGGGAGTTATTGTTGATGGGGGACCTGAACATGCCAGACGTTAGCTGGAGCACCCTGGCTGCAGCCACATCAAAAAGCAGGGTTATTCTTGATGCCTTGCAGGTGGCATGCCTCAGACAGCTAGTGGTGGAACCCACTAGGGAGGGAGCAGTCTTAGACCTGGTACTGTCAAATGGGGATGGAGAAAGGATCTCAGATCTAGAAGTGGGTAGCCATCTGGGAACAAGTGACCACAAAACAGTGTGGTTCACAATAAACACAGCCATAGTGTCGAGCCATACAAAAGCAAGAGTGTTGGATTTTAGGAGGGCTGACTTTGGGAAAATGGGAGAGTGCCTCAGAAAAGCACTAGCAAACTGGCAAGAAGGAGGGGTGGAGGCACAATGGGAAAAAAATCAAAACATCCATCACAGTGGCAACAAGCCTTTGTGTGAAGCAAATCAACAAAGCAAAACGAAGGGAAAAAAACACTATGGTTCTCAAAAGAGGTGGCGGGGAAGGTTAAGGAGAAAAAGGTAGCATTCAGGAAGCATAAGGAAACACAGAAGGAGCAGGACAGAGAACTATACCAGTTAAAGCAGAAGGAAGTGGGGAAGGCAGTCAGAATAGCAAAAGCCCAAACTGAGGAAAGATAGCCAACTCAGTTAAGAAGGGGAATAAAACCTTATTTATTTATTTGTACATAGGTTTAAAACCTTTGAGCCAGAGGCTCATTTCCAAAGGTACCTCGTCACATTGAGGACAAACAGACAGTAAATTTTGGTTACAGTAAGGTATTACATACATACAACAACAGTCAACATATTTTAGGTACTTTTATAGGTACATTAGGGAGTGAAGAAAGATGAAGGAAGGGTTAGTGAGGCTTACTAAAGGGAAGGGAGGGTGGGCAGAGGATGACAATGAAAAAGCAGCAGGGATACTGAATGAATACTTCTGCTCAGTATTCACAAAAGAAAAGGAAGGGGAGGTACCTAAATCAAAGAATAGAAGTACTCTGGATAAGGAGGTCGATACCAGTCCATTCACAGAAGAAAGGGTCCTGAAAGAACTCATACAACTGAAGGTGGACAAAGCAATGGGGCCTGACGGGATTCACCCAAGAATTCCAAAAGAACTATGGGTAGAATTAGTGACACCACTGACCTCCGTTTTTAACCAATCTTGGGAGGATGGTGTAGTACCGGAGGACTGGAGGAGGGCAGACGTGATTCCCCTTCACAAAAATGGGAGCAAGACACAGGCAGGAAACTATAGACCTGTTAGTTTGACCTTAGTAGTAGGGAAAATGATCGAATCACTTCTAAAGGAAAGAATTGTTGAGTTCCTAGAGGCCAGTGGGGCACAGGACCCAAGGCAGCATGGATTCACAGCGGGAAGGTCATGTCAGACGAATCTAATAGATTTCTTTGACTGGGTGACCAATGTGGTAGACCTGGGTGGGGCAGTGGACGTGACCTACCTAGACTTTAGCAAGGCATTTGACACAGTCCCACACAAAAGATTAATATACAAGTTAGCCAGCCTTGGAGTGGGTCCCAAGGTGGTAGCCTGGGTTAAAAAGTGGCTGGACAACAGGATACAGAGGGTAATAGTAAACCGAGTTTACTCTGAAGAAAGGGGGGTTACTAGTGGGGTACCGCAGGGTTCAGTACTGGGACCAGTTCTCTTTAATGTCTTTATAAGTGACATTGCAGAGGGACTGGAAGGAAAAGTATGTCTCTTTGCAGATGACACAAAGATCTGCAACAAGGTTGATACAGAAGGTGGGGTGGAGAGGATGCAAAGGGACTTGGCAAGGTTGGAGGAATGGTCAAATATATGGCAGCCTAAATTCATTGCAAAGAAGTGCAAAGTAATGCACCTGGGAAACAAAAATCCAGGGGAAGAGTACACAATGGGGGTGAGATAATAACAACTACAGAAATGGAAAGGGACCTGGGGGTAGTCATATCAGATGACCTGAAGGTGGGCAAGCAATGTAAGAAGGCACTAAGAAGAGCTGGTGGGATACTGGGATGCATAGGGAGAGGCATCACCGGTAGAAAACAGGAAGGTGTTATCCTTTTGTACTGACAGATGGTGAGACCCCATCTGGAGTTCTGCGTCCCAGTTCTGGAGAACCCATCTCCGCAAGGACATAGACAGGATGGAGGCTGTCCAGAGGAGGGCAACTAAAATGGTGCAGGGTCTGCACGAGAAGACATACAAAGAGAGATTAAAGAAGCTTAATATGTATACACTCGAGGAGAGGAGAGAGAGAGGGGGGACATGATAGAAATGTTTAAATACATTAAGAGAATCAACAGAGTCCAAGATGGTAGCATCTTTCAGAAAAAGAGATGTACAAGAACAAGGGGGCACGATTTGAAGAAAGAGGGGGGACGTCTCAAAGGTAATATGAGGAAATATTTTTTCATGGAGAGGGTTCTGGATACATGGAACAGCCTTCCTGAGGAGGTAGTGGACTCAAAAACAGTGAAGGAATTCAAGAATGCGTGGGACAGACATAAGGCAATTCTAGTGGGGGGGGGGTAGGAGGAAGTAGGCTGTTGGTTAACTAGGATCTGCAGCGTATGCATTAGGTAGGGAAATGGGCAGACTAGGTGGGCCAAGCAGTCCTTATCTGCCTTCAAATTCTATGTTTCTATGTTAGCCTACTTCCTTCTACCCTTCACTATAATTGCCTTATGTCTGTCCCATGCATTCTCGAATTCCCCCACTGTTTTTGCTCCCACGACCTTCTCAGGAAGGTGGTTGCATGCGTCCACCAACCTCTCCATGAAAAAATACTTTCTGACATTGCCCCTGAGCCATCCCCCCTCTATTTTCAAACTGAGCCCCCTTGTTCTTACACATCTCTTTCTCTCAAAGATGCTCCCATCTTGGACTTTGCTGATTCCCTTGAGGTACTTGAAAGTTTCTATCATGTATTGTTCCCCTTTTCCTTCCTTTCCTCAAGGGTATACATATTAAGCTATTTCTGTCTCTACTCATATGGCTTCTGTTGCTGATCCTACACCATTTTAGTTGCCCTCCTCTGGACTGACTCCATCCTGTCTGTGTCTTTGCGGTGGTGGGGTCTCCAGAACTGCAAGCAGTACTCCAAATGGGGTTTCACCAACTGTCTGTACAGAGGGATAACAACTTCCTGTTTTCTACTGGCGATGCCTCTCCCTATGCATCCCAGTATCCCTCCAGCCCTCCTTACTGCCTTCTCACATTGTTTGCCTACCTTAAGGTCCTCTGGTAGGACTACCTCAAGGTCCCTTTCCATTTTTGTTGTTGTTAGTGTCCTCCCATTGTGTACTCTTCCCCTGGGTTTTTGTTTCCCAGGTGCCTTACTTTGCACTTTTTTGCACTGAATCTAAGCTGCCATACTTTTGACCATTCCTCCAACCTTGCCAAGTACCTTCTCATCCTTTCCACACACTCCCTTGTGTATCAACCTTGTTGCAAATTTTGTATCGTCTGCAAAGAGGTATACTTTTCCTTCCAGCCCCTCTGCAATGTCTCTTATAAAGTCATTAAAGAAGACCGGTCCCAGTACTGAACCCTGCGGTACCCCATTAGTAACCACCCTTTCTTCAAAGTGTTCTCCGTTTACTATTACCCTCTACGTCCTCTCGGTCAGCCAATTTGTTACCAAGGCTATCACCCTGGGACACACTCCCAGGGTGGTTAACTTGTTTATTAATCTTTTGTGTGGGACTGTGTCAAATGCCTTGCTAAAGTCTAGGCAGGCCATATGTACAGTCCCTCCCTGATCTACTACTTTGGTCACCCAGTCAAAGAAATCTATTAGATTCGTCTGACATGACCTTCTCGCTGTGAATCCATGCTGTCTCGGGTCCTGTGCCCCACTGGCCTCTAGGTTCTCAACAATTCTTTCTTTCAGAAGTGATGCCATCATTTTCCCTACCACTGAGGTTAAACTAACAGGTCTGCAGTTCCCTGCCTCTGCCTTGCTCCCACTTTTGTGAAGAGGAATCACATCTGCCCTCCTCCGGTCCTCAGGTACCACACCATCCTCCCATGATTTGTTAAAAAGGGTAGTCAGTGACATTACTATGTCTCGCCTTAGTTCTTTTAGAACTCTGGGGTGAATCCCATCAGGCCCCATTGCTTTGTCCATCCTGAGTTTTAGGAGTTCTCTCAGGACACTTTCTTCTGTGAATGGACTGTTATCAACCCCCGTTCTGACTTGGGGTTTGTTATTTTAAAATCAGGGGATGCGGGGCTGGCCCCCTCCCCCAAAAAAATCACTCACTGTCTGACAGACGAAAATTCACCTGTTGACATTGTGGGTGACACTGTACCGCATTTCGACAACTTAGTTGTCGATGCAGCTTAGTGGAACCCCGAGCGTGCACCTTCAGATTCCTTGAAGTCACACTAGATAACTCCCTTTGCTTCACCCCACACATTGACCAAGTAGTTAAAAAACAATAAATGGCAGACTAGGTGCCCTTTACAGGCATAGGAACTAGCTGACACAAGAGGCCATAAGACTCACTGTTAATAGTTCAGTACTGTCCATTATAGACTATGGACTAATAGTGTACAGCGTAGCCTCTGAAACAGCTTTAAAAAGAGTTAAGTTGGCACTAAATAAAGCATACAGACTGGTTCTGGGAGCTGGGAAACTAAAGTTAAGGTGGCACCAAATAAAGCATGCAGACTGGTTCTGGGTGCTGGGAAACCAACACACACTTGCGACCTTTATGTCCAATCCAATTTGCTCACACTCCAGGGGAGGATCGTGTATCAAGTATGTCTCCTTGGTAAAAAAGCATGCCTAGGACTTACCACCCCCCCCACCCCGATATGGAAAATCTCTTCCAGTGTTCACACTGCCTGCACCTTACTAGGAACACCGACAGAAACGCCCTCCAGGTGCCTTTCAGAAATACCTCATTAGTCCAGCACTCTTTCACCTGTAGTGCCCCTCTGTGGCTCAGTGGACTCCCTACTACTCTCGCAACTGTCCAGGACATTGGGCAGTTCAAAAGGGAGCTCCATTCACGTCTGATTCTGATGGGTAAATGTGAGTGCACCAGTTAGCCTGCTTTACCTCTGCCTACAACAAAGCCCACTCCTGTGTGCCCTTCCTGCCCCATAATACATATGCCCTTTACTGTCTCATCCTTGCCCGCCCCCCAAATATTCCCTCTTCCTATCTGTGTTGATGCACTGGGACTAAACCTAACTGGTAAGGCCGGTTTCGCCCCATGCCCTATCACCCTACTCTTCCCCATTTGACAAGGCTATATTTGGCTGCCATTTCCTCTCCTTCCTACTGACAGAGCCAACCAGTTGTACTGATTTTGCATTGGCCTACATGGTACTGTTCCTCACATTGGGGAACTCTGGAACTGATTGTGCATAATTTAAATACCTTTGTATATATCATGATTGTGCATAATTTAAATACCTTTGTATACATCATTGTTTGTACTGGACATGTAACCTTTGTGAATGAGCTACTAGCTAAAAGGTTGTTGTAATCCGAGATATTAAATCAATCAATCAATTTTCCTGACTACTGACTGCACCCATGAATAAAAGAGGGCAAAATGAAGGAATAGGAGCAGGAAGGAGATAGCAGGGTAATCCTATCTAGGGTAAGTAACTACGGGATGACAATAGTAGAAAAAAGTCAAATATGAGAGTGGTACAGCTCAGTGGATGTGGAGCTGCAGTCCTTTTGGAGACTTTTGCCGTCCTATCTACATTCAGTTCTTTGAGATGCGGGCACTGGTAGGTAGAGTCTAGGCCAAGCTAGCAAGGTTACAGCAGACCTTTTGTCCTACCCAGGGGCCACCAGCACCACCATTGCTCTGTTAGAGGATGCCCAGACATAGAGGGAGCGGATGAACCCTGGTGGGCTCCAGGAGGGTGGGGGTGAGGGGTAAGTTGCACACTCTTCCACCAATACCACTGAGGAACTTGTTCACCACACTGGCAGAATAAGACAATCGAAACAAGGTCCCTGTCATGATGGGAGGGAAGATGATGGGTCCTCAGGAACAGAGTTCCCAGTGGAGGAGAGGGAGGCCCCAGACCAAGCAAAAACAGTTACTGGTGAGGGACTCCATAGTGAGGGGCATAGAGCTGGGGGTTGGGATGGGGAAAGATAGGGAGTTGAGGTGCCTGAGAGGTGCCTCAGCACTGAGGGATTGGGAGCGGGTCCTATGGATCGCTAGGGCAGCGGGAGCTGGGAGGAAGCTGGACGTCATTGTTCATCTTGTGACAAATGACCTAGCTAGAGAAAGGGTAGAGCTAGTTCACGGAAACTTCCAGGCTGGGGAGGGGCCTCAGGCAGATACCACACATGGTGGCATTATATGAGGTGCAACATGTGAAGGGCAGGGGGCAGGCTAGGGAACTCCACACCTGGATCCTTAACATCTGGTTGAAGCATGGTGCATGGAGGAGGGCTTTGGCGACATTGGGAAGGTGGGAGCCTCTATAAGAGAGACAGCCTGAATCCTTCTGGGAAGGGGACCGCGGTGCTCATTAGGAGGTTTAGATGCTGCTTGGATGAGCCATGCTTGATAGGAGGTTTAGATGCTACTTGGACAAGCATTTAACCTAGCCAGGGGGAGGCAGGAACACCAAAGTAGGCAGCACTTGCCTCCCCCAGATGATAGAAAGAGAAACATAGAAGCATAGAAATTGTCAGCAGATAAGGACCGCCAGGCCCATCCAATCTGCCTGTGGGCCATATACATTGTATACATTGTATGTTTCTATGTGGCCACTGACCCTGTGTGATCAGTGGCTTGATAAGGGGGGGATCCCTAGGGATGACAGTTCTCTGAGGTCACTGTCACAGGGAGTCCGTGTCAGGGACAAGGAAAAAAGGGTATGAGACACAGTTGGGAAAGGAGTGGTCCAGAAAAAGGCAACCAAGATGGTGCAGAAGTAACAAGGGAACCCCTATGAGGAGAGACTAAGGGATCTCAATATGTGCACTGTGGAGGGTAGGAGAGCAAAGGGTGACATGATCGAGACCTTCAAGTACCTGACAGGTGAGCAGAGAGAGAGTGAGGGAACCTCTTCTGAAAGAGGATAAACTCCAGGACTAGGGGGGCATGCAGTGTGATTGGAGGAAGGAAATTTAAGGAAGGATATGAGGAAATACTTATTCACAAAAAGGGTGTTAGAAGCATGGAACTGACGGCCAGTCAAAGCTGTGGAGGCTGGAACAGTGAAGGATTTTAAGCGTGCATGGGATAGACACTAGGGCATATTACAGAAACAGGGAATGGGGTGGGTCCCTGGAGACCAGTTAGGGTCTGCTGAGGTACAGTAAGCAGGGAACACTTGGCCAGACTGGGAGGGCTTAGTGGTCCTTTTCTGCTGACAGTTTTCTGCTTCCATTGTCTGAACACAGAATCCAGAAGAAAATTATTTCTGGATAAGGAAGGATTCTCACTTCTATCCCCAAAAACTTCCTGGACTTGGCGATACTCTTGTTCTTACCCTTCAATCCCAGTTTAAGAATGTGTTTTCTCGAGAAGCAGCTTTCGTCTGTCTGTTGCTTTGGAGAATGAGGTATTAATTATTAATAAAGTGGTTAGTGGCTGGGGCCTCCCACGCTTTGCATACAGTGGTAACTAAAAACGGACTCAGGAAAAGTCATCAGTAATTGAGTGCGCTGTCTGGGAGAGCCAGTTGCAGTTCAAACCTGCAGTCTCACTCTGGCCTACACTTCATTCTTGTCTGCAGGAATGATTTAGTGTCCCAAGCAGAGGCAGCATCTCACCATACTAAGCCAATGGTGCGAGGTCCTGTACTACATTGTACCTCAGCACACTGGTGCACTGATGCAAGATCCCTTGCTGTATTGTACCTCACCAGACTAATGCAATTGTGCGAGGTCTCTTGCTGTGTTATATTGCCCACAGTAGTGCAGTGTTGTGTGGTTCTTAGCTACCTTGTACCTCACCACCCTCATGCAATTGTGTGAGGTCCCTTACTACACTGTACCTCACCACACTAATGCAGTTGTGCGAGGTCCTTCGCCACAGTGTACCTCACTGCACTAATGGAATGGTGCAAGGTCTCTGCTAAAGTGTACTTCTGCACACTAATGGAATGGTGTGCGGGCCCTTGCTGCATTGTAGCTCACCACCCTAATGCAGTGGTTCAAGGTCCCCTGCTACATTGTACTTTACCACCATAACAAGGTCCACTGCTGCATTGCACCTCACCACGCTAATGCAATGGTGGGAGCTCCTCTGCTACATTGTAGCTCACCATGCTAATGCAGTGTTGAGAGATCCCGTGCTGCATTTGTGCCTCACCACACAAGTGCAATGTGCAAGGTCCCCTGATACAGTGTACCTCACCACACCAGTGCTGTGGTGGGAGGTCCCTACTATATTGTTCCTCACCACGCTAATGTAATAGTTTGCAATCCCCTGCTACATTGTACCTCACCACACTAATGCAGTGGCATGAGATCCTTTGATACATGATTCCTCACCACATTTATGTCATGGTGCAAGGTCTCCTACTACAGTGTACCTCACCACACCAGTGCAGTGGTGGGAGGTCCCTACTATATTGTTCCTCACCACACTAATGTAATAGTTTGCAGTCCCCTGCTACATTGTCCCTCACCACACTAATGCAGTGGTGTGAGGTCCTTTGACACATGATTCCTCAGCACATTTATGTCATGGTGCAAGGTCCCCTTCTACAGTGAACCTCACCACACTAGTGCAATGGTGGGAGGTTCCCTGCTGCATTATGCCTCATGCATGGAACTAATGCAGTGGTGTGAGGCCCCATGCTACAGGGTTTCTGAATTTAAGCTCCTCAGGTGACGCACTGGATGTGGCTTGGCTTTACAGGCAAAGGGTCAGAGGTTTGATTCTAGGTGAGGGCTTATATTTGCTATCTTATCAAGGATACTCATGAATTATAACTCGTGAATTATAGAGGGCATAGGATAACTACATGGGAATAAACAGGACAGGGAAGGGGATAAACATGGAGCTAAGGAGGGGGACTGGAGTCTACATGGGGGGCAGGGGGAGTGTAATGAGGTAGTTCCAGGGCTACCTATGGGGATGGGAAGGGGCAGACTGGATAGGCCAATGGGGTTCTTTTCTGCCGTCACATTTCTGTTTCTGTGTTTCTATGTAATTGCAGTATGCTCACAGCAGGATTAGTGTTCTCCTGAAAATAGGCACTTGGCTGTCTAGCGTGCTTACCTGGTAAACAAAAGCAAATAAATAAATATTTATTTATTTTTATTTATTTCTTTCAGTACTCGGAAAACCATTTGAGCTCAGAGCTCTTTACATAGGTTCCACGTCAGGACATTTCAATATAACAGATAGGTGAAATTATACAAAGGATTGCAGAAATACAAAGGTAAACAAACAGGATTATATATCAAATACAGTACAGGTCACAGGAAAACAGACAATTTACAGTGCCCACCGGTGAAACCAGTCAGTTGTCAGCAAACAAGAGGTTGTTTGGAGCGTTGCTAAGTGCTAAAGAAAAAAAGAAAAACGGGGGTGAAGGGGAGGAGCCCGAGTGCAATGTGCAAACGGAGAGCATAATATCAGTATAGCAGTAGGGATCGGAGGGAGGTGACTAGACTGGAGGCAGAGGGAGAGGGTGCTAGCTGTGTGGGGGAAGCAGGAGGGCCTACTCTGGGGAGAAAGGGAAGGGTTGAGGGGCAGGGGATGGAAGTAGTGATGGGGGTTGAAAGGTGGTGCTAGCGATGGCAGGCACATCGAGATTCACTTATCATAAGGAGCTTCAAGTTCGTTTTGAAAGTACCCAGTGTGGGCAGGCGCATAATGTTCTCCTGGAGGGAGTTGAACCACAGCAGTGCGCGGTAAGCAAAGGACCTTTGTCCTTGAGATGTTCGACATTTTGGAGTTAGGAAGGACTGGTGTTCGGAGTTACAGGTGTGCCGTGGATTATTGCTGGGAACCAGAAGTTGTTGGACCCCTGGCGGTAGCTGACCAAGGCAGATCTTTTTGGCCAGAAGACAGAATTGATATTTTAGTCGGCCATTGAGTGTGAGCCAGTGTGCCCTGGCATAGAGATCACAAGTGTGAGTCTGTCGGTGCGCACCTAAGGTGAGCCGGCAGGCTTTGTTGAGTGCAGTTTTTATGAGCCGGAGAGCAGTATCTGTGGCAGAACCATATATAGGCAGCCCGTAGTCCACCAGGGAACAGTTGTGCTGTGGCAATTGGCTGCAGCCCATTTCCAGGCTTCACAGCAGGGCCTTGCTGGTTTCCACTAGGATTCACAACATTGTGGGTCATCTCATTGTGAGCTTCCCCATGGCAGGGCACTTGCCAACATTGGCTAGGACCTCAGCAGGATGGGCTAGTACTTCTGTGAACTCCCCACAGCAAAACTCTGCCATTGTTAGGTATGGCATCAGCAGTAGAGGCAAATACTATTAGAAGCTCCCCCACTACAAGGCCCTATCAGCATTAGCTAAGGCATCAGAAGTGCAGGCTGTTACAAACGCACTCAGCAGGTCGGGCCCTCTGCTCCCACAGTGCCAATCTCCGAGTGCAGTAATGTGAACAGGTAACAGACAGGGTAACCCTCCTGTCTGCTTGTGGGTCCGAATCACCTTTAGTCTCAAGTTCTGGGTTGATTCAAACTGTGAACCTTATGCTAGCGTACCCAACTCTATAAAAGACCTTAGGTATATTCTTACCTTTTCCCAGTTTAGTAACACCATCAAGCTTTTGAACAGTTTTTGTCAGTCTTAACCCTCTATACATCACATGCAAAAAATAACTGGCAGACCCAGGTAGTCTTTCAAAATAAAAATTTTACTAAAGATGATAAAAATATGAAAAATGTAAACACAGAACAATATATCAAAGAGCATACAATCACTTAAACGAAAACAAGGAAAAGTACAACACAAAAACTCTTACCACAATACATTTAGACTTTTTCTATCTGATGTGTTACCTCTAAGAGCCTGTAGTTAGATCAGAGAGTTGAGAGCTCTGTCTCTCTAGCGTCCCAAGATGTAATATGACAACTAAGTTCAGACACAGTATTCAGTTTAAAACTCTTTGTCTCCACACCCCTTCTATGAGTCATCTAGCTCCTCCTTTTAGAACTAAAAAAATACAAACATGATTTCCTGTCAGGAGATATTTTAAATAATGTGACTTCAGCAAAAACTCACTTCCCAAATTATGACAATTTTTAATCAAGCCTTTCCTTTGAATTGGTGGCTAATTCCTGTTTTCCCAAGGAACATCAAAGGTTTTTACAACTCTGCAGTTTGTCACCTAGATGCGAGATAGCTATGTCCTGTAATAAAATGTATATTTAGCTTCCCAACTTCAAAGCATGTCATAAAAGTGCCATAAAATGCAAATTCTCAAGGAAGTTAATTACATTACAGAGATCTCCTGGTCAGTTCCTGTAACTGAAACCTGGGTGGGGTGAGGCACCCATGGAGTACAGACTCACATACTATATTTTTATATTACAAATATCATACAGCAATCATAACCAGCTTGCCAAGCATCACACAGGCCAGTACATCTGTGAGCTTCCTCATAGTATGGCCTGGCCATGGTTAGCTTTGGCTTCAGAAGTGGGTCAGAACAGCTATAAGCTTCCTCACTGTGAAGCCTAAACGTGGTTACCTATGGTTCAGCAGTGTAGGCCAGAACATCTGTGAGCTTCCCCATGGTATGGCCTAGCCATGGTTAGCTATAACTTCAGCAGTACAGGCCAATACTTGTTTGAGCTCCCCACAGCAAGGCCCTGCCAGCATTAGCTTTGGCTTTAGCGATGCAGGTCAGTACTCCCCTTCCCTTCCCCGTACACACACAGAGCAACACCCTGCCGAAGTTAGCCATTGCTTTAGTAGTGTGGCCCATATGTCTGCAAACTTCCCTCATTAAGGTGTGCCCAAGGTTAGCTATGGCTTCAGCAGTATGGGGACAATACTTCTTTGAGTTCCCCCACAGTATCAGGTCAATATTTCTGTGAACTGGCCCACAGCAATGCCCCACCATTAGCTATGGCTTCACCAGTGTGGGGCCAATACTTCTGTGAGTTCCCCCACAGCAAGGCATGGTGGACAAGGTTAGCTATGGTGTCAGCTGGGAGGGGGTAAGTTCAAGAGAGTGATGAGGAAGTACGTCTTCACTGAAAGAGTGGTGGATGCCTGGAATAGTCTTCCAGCAGAGGTGGCAGTGGCAAAAACAGTGGCGGGCTTCAAGAATGCATGGGATAGGCACAAGGGAATCTTTATGGGAAGCAAGGGGATGGGAGGAAGCCAGAGATCAAGTAGTGTCTTCAGTGACAGTATAGGCAAGGAAAAAATGGGCTGACTGGGTGGATCAAGCGGTCCTTATCTGCTGTCAAATTCAGCGTTTCTAGTAGTACAGGTCAGTACATCTGTGATCTCCCCCACAGAAAAGCCCCACCAGAGTTAACTATGATTTTAGCAGTGAGGGCCAATGCATCTGTATAGTAACATACTGAATACTGGTTGGGCAACCATGCACAAGCAGCCTGCGCTGCCACAGAGGGGTTCTGATTACGTAGAAACATAGAACTTGCCGGCAGAGAAGGACCACTTGGCCCACCTAGTCTGCCCATTTGTCCCTGCCTATGGTATCAATATAGATCCTACTCAGTTCAGTTTGTTCCTAAACCAGCTCCCCCTAGTATGCACAGAAAAGATACTGCTTTATGCAGACGATGCGGTCATTTTCACAAGAAACCTGAACCCTCACACACTTTCAACCCACCTCCCCAAAAATTTTACCACTTTGGAAGAATGGCTCTCCAAAAACAATCTCCTCCTTAACTATAAAAAACAAAGGTTATGGTGTTTGAAAGCCCACAAAATAAACATAAATCACTCAAATGACAATATTTAATAACAAGCAAGCCCCTCTAGAACAGGTGACCAGTTTTAGATACTTAGGTGTCACGCTCAGTAGCTCATTATCCTTCACCCATCATGTTGATCCTGTAGTCAAGCTCGTAAATACTCGAATCGGCCTATTATATAGACACCGGCACAGTGTGACTGCTGATGCACTGTCACTCACTGTAAAAAGCTCAGTCCTTTCGATTATTGACTATGGGGTAGTGGTTTACAGTTCTGCCACTGTTGCAACCCTTAAAATAATCAACATGGCATTAAGTAAATCCTGCCGGCTTGTTTTAGGTGCACATAGACTAACCCACACATGCGACCTGTTCGCCCAAACCAAATGGCTCAACCTCCTGGGCAGGGAGAAGTACCAGGTCTGCCTCCTAGGTAAAAAGACTCACCTTGGTTTAACCCCCACATCTATCCAAAACTTCCTTAACCCTCCAACTAACCCACACAGGACAAGAGGTATAGCCAGACACTCACTACAAGTCTCCTTCTGCCACTCGGCACAAGCACAATGGTCCTTTGCTTACAGAGCACCCTGCTGGCTCAGTGTCCTCCCCCAACATTGCAAACACACCTAAACTTGGGCCGTTTTAAGAAAGAACTCTTCCTTCACCTCACCTCGCTAAGTAACTGCGACTGCCAACCCTAATTACTCCACTCACCCAACTCCAGCCCCCCCCTTCTTTGTTTCCCCTTGCCCTTCGGCACTAGCACCTACCACCCTCCTCTGCCCTAGATACCAAACCCTCAGTCACACTCCTGATCCTACCTACTCTCCTTCTCCTCCTCCCAACAAAGTCTACCCTCTGACTGCTCCTTCAGAGCAACCCAAGAAAATTGTATATAGTTGAATTAATGTATTGTGTTTTCTACTGTCTTACTCAATGTTTGTATTATGACCTGTAACCATGTTTGCTATGACGTGGAACCCTTGTAAACAAGCTTCTAGCTTAGTGCCGTTACTCCAAGATGCTAAATAAAATAAATACTTGCAGTCAGGCCCATTCACCCACCTCTTCCCTTTCCCTAAGATTCCCATATGCCTATCCCATACTTTCTTAAACCCTGCCACCTCCACTAGAACACTGTTCCAGACCTCGACAGCAATGCTCGAGAGGTCTGATGTAATGAGAAGCACAAGGTGGCAGCTCAGGCTGGTTGGGCATGTGGTTGCTCAACCAGTATTAGTTTTTTGTTTTGTTTTTTTCATTTTTATTTAAAAAAAAGTTTTCACAGTGCTCCCACAGCAGGGGCAACTGATTGCTGTACGCATGGCAGGGCTGTGAAAAACACCAGCTGCCCCGAAGATTTCCAGTCAGCTGGAACCTTGTTGTACCACAGAAGGGTACAGCCATGGTCCATGACCTTTGAGCTGTGGTACACCAAGGTTTCGGCTGGCATGGAAATCCATGGAGAACAAACCCTCACTATACACTATTTAGTAATTTAAGGTCAGAAAGTGCTCTAGGACCATCATGTCTCCACTCCCACTACCACCACTTAACAAGTAGGGATGAGACAAGTGCATTATGCTTTGCAAACACGTACCAGTTTATAGGATTCCCTACCCAACTCTACTACTCAGGGTACCAGGGATTCCCTTGATGAGCAGAAGATTTTCAAGGCATACCTTCAAGGCCTGAACTGACTTCATGTCCACTGTCTCTTCTGGTATCCTGGTCCATAGGTTCACCACCCTCTGGGGAGGGAAGTGTCTCCTAACATTACCCTAAAATTTACCACCCCTGACCTGCTGGGTGTGTCCCTACATCTTGATGCAGGACGCCAGATTAAACAAGTACAACTGTTTGACATTGTCGATACCCTTGAGTATGTCAATGACAGATCAGCTCACCGCTCAGCCTCTTTTTTCCTCCAGGTTAAACATGTTAAGGGTAGGGTTGCCACCTATCCGGTTTTTGACCGGATAATCCGTTTTTTAGGGTCCTTATCCGGTCATCCGGTTTTGATTACATACAGTCCGGTTTTTGGGCCATTTTGAGTGCTCATATACTCTCAAATCTGATGTATCAAATCATTCACTGTTTTGGCTGCATTACATGTCCAGGTTACAAAGAAGTTCTGCTGTCACAGTCATTCAGACCTGCCTTTGTTTGTAAAACCAGACTATCTGAAAGGTGTAAAGTATGGCCATTAAGATCATTAGCAGTAAATTAACCTAATCTTTTCCACTCTGAATTTTAAGTATGGTCTTTGGCTGCTATGACAGGAAACAGCTTTTACACCTTTTTGTGCTCTCATGTGTTTCTTTTTTGTTTGCCCTATAGTCTGATATGTTTTAGACCCATTTTTGTTAGATTACTAATCTAACTTTTATTGTCTTTATCACTACATTTGCTCTAAGTTTTTGTATTACTTGAACATTCCTTGATATTAGCTACACTTTGACAGGTCATTCAGATAAACAGCATGGAATATGCGTCTGAAATTGTGGAATGTCTTAGAAATATGAAAAGAAACAGCACTAGCTGATGAGGTAAAGGGGAATACAGTGCAGTATTATAGGTACCACAAGCATTGATAATTAAGTTATCAAAAATTGGTCAATGCATCAGAATACATGATTGACATGGAAAGGAAAATGGGGAGAGTGTTTAACAGAGTGCTGAGCAATAAGCTGTGGCTGAGCTTGGCACATTCAGCGGACCTGAGTTTGTTCTCACAACCTCCACTTAAATACTGTGTGACCCTGAGCAAGTCACTTAACCTTCCTGTGCTCCTGGGTCACTCCTGTTAAATGGGCTATGTGGCCTATGGGAGTTAACCTGGTCGCCAAAGAATAAAAATAAATAACCAAATAAATAAATCAAATACATAACAGTATAAAAATTATTTCCTATCACTAGTAATGTCTGTTCCAACATTACAAATGACTTTGGAGGAGGAGCGATATACTCACCAGTCATAACAAGGGGTGTAGCCAGAGGCGGAGTTTGGGGTGTGGTTTCAGATCCAGTTTTTACCTCATCCAAAGATGGTGACCCTAGTTAAGGGCCTCCCGCTTCTCCTCATAACTTTTATCTTTCATACCCTTGTTCATTTGTATAGTTCCCCTAGAGCACAGCCTGGCCAAGGTTATCTGTAACTTGAGCAGTGTGGGTCAATACTTCAGTGAGCTGCCGTTCAGCAAGAGCTTACCGAGGTTAGCCATTGCTGCTGCAGTGCAGGCAAACTCATCTGTGAGCTCCTGCATAGCACAGTGCAGTAAGTAGTTTAAAGTACATTGCCTAAAATCCAGGTGGAGAATGCAGTCCTTTGCCTGTAATGGCCCAAATACCTGGAACTGTCTCCCTTCAAATTTTAGATCCTGTGTGGGCACTGTTAGCTTCCCAGTTGTCTATTACCCTGTTGTCAGTGCTGTAATGTGGGTCATTATTACCTGGCGATGCTGTTTGAAGTCTGAGCTTTCCGTTGCTTAACCTAGATACAAAATTGTCGCCCAGCCAAGAATTAGTTTAAATACTTAGTTTTGTAACTCTTGTCCCTTTTCTCTTTTATTAAGTGTTCTTATTTTTCACTGGGTCCCATTTTGTTCTGTGTCTTCCTTAATAATCTCCCATCAGCTGGTGTCAGCTCACATATTTGCATGCATGTGGATGACACTGTACTTTAACCCTCGAGTGCCTCAGTCTCTGTCCTGGAAACATCTCTCACATATGACTTCAGTAATGTCCAATTTTGGTTCCAATCCCACCAACTTCAAGTGAATGCCAGCAAGATGATGTCCATGACAAGCCATAAGCTAGCAAGCCTCCCCTCTCCCCTAATCTTTTCTACTGTAGATAGCACCTCCCTTGAGGTCGTTTCCCCCCCCCAGTCAAGTACCTCAGTGTGTGGCTGAAAGAAAGACTCCACTTCTTTATCCATATCGATGTCATTCACAGAAAGCTGTGTTCCAAACTTCGTGCCCACTACTGCAACAAAGATTGACTGCTACTCCCAGTCTGCTGGGAAATTGTCAACAAAAGGATGCTCCCGGTGTTTGAGTATGTGGATGCGGTCTGTGGTGCTGCCCCTATCTCCTCTCTCATCAGATTGGGTGCTCTCTGCAATGCCTTCTGCTGTTTTGCTTCTAATGCCCCATCTCGTACCCACCACTGCTCCCTTTACACTAACTGTAAACTGTAGGGGCTGTTTGATGGGCGTGGTCTTTGTAGACCTCACCAAGGCATTCAACTTGGTGGACCACTCCCTTTTGGCATCCAAATTGTACCGCATGGTTGTGGGGGAATCGTCCAATAAATGGTTTATGGATTATCTGAAAGATCATACACAGTACGTGAGGCTTGATGGTGTTCTGTCTTCTTCATGTCCAGTACAAGATGGTGTTCCACAAGGTTCAATTTAGGACCTCTACTCTTTACAATTTTTGTAAATGATATGCCTAACATATGTTTGAATTCTAATTTAATTCTGTATGCTGACGGTGCAGTAATTTATACAACTGACTCAAATATGAATTCATTAAATGAAAAATGATCACTTGAATTTATAAAGCTACAAGAATGGTTCGAGTTTAACAGGAAGCGGACAAAAGCCATGCTGTACTGTACACCTCACAGGTACATGCAGATACTACTAAGCATTTTTGTGTGAGGACATCAGATCAAATCACTCTCGAGCAAGTGAAGCATTTTAAAGATTTGGGGGTCACATTGGACTCAGGTTTAACTTATGATATACATATGGCTAATGTTACAGATGCTTTGCACAAAAAGACAGATTTTCTTTGTAGACTGAAAGGCGTGCTCCTTGTTGAAACGAACTCTGCAATTGCCAGAAATTATTTGCTTCCTGTATTAGAATATGAAGGTGTAGTTTGGGGGTTGGCCACAGTTGGGGTCATAAAAAGATAATATATGTCGTTTTGCTACAAACTGTTCATATAGAGAACATTATTGTAAACTATATGAAAAAGTAAAATTGTTACCATTAGCACAGCACGACACTTTTAAGTTATTGCAATTCATTTACAAAATTATTAATTTAGGAGATAGAAATCCCCTAGTAGATTTGTTAAGAATAGCTTAAATCGTGATTTAAGATCAGCTGACCAGTCATGGCTAGTATCTCTTTTATGCAGAACTGTTATGGGACAAAAAGCTTTTCCTTATTATGCGGTAAAAAATGGAATGAGTTCCCTAAAGAGATTAAATTAGCCCCATCCCTACAAATCGGTAGACAAAAGTTGCAAAGCCATCTGTCACTTCTGTCTGTGTGTTTAAATGTTATTAGTTGCATGTGTAGCAATGTTTACCTCACAAGAAGAGGCAATAGGCCTTTTTACCTCATGAAAATAGATTAGTACATCCCTTTGGATTTTTAGTTACAATTGTGTTGGCAATATTTATTCGTGCCTTTTATGCAAATGTTAATTTGTACAGTGATGTTTATTGTATATGCCAAATGAATTTGCCATATATATATTACAGTGGCGTGGTTGCACCAATATAATTAGGGTTATGAAGGCACTTCTATGTTAAAGTCAAAATGTTGTGCGTTAGTAACTTTGGACCCATTCACTGGATTTGCCTGAAATGTTATATGCGCGGTGGGGCATGGTAGATCTCTTGATTTGCCAGATTTTGTTTCGTTTGGACGTATGGACTTTGCTCACGAAAATGCTGAAAAATGCAAAATTATCCAGTTTTGGAGGCAGTTTTTGGGATATTGTCTGTGGCGCTGCATGGCAGTTGTGCGGCATGCTGCTCTGTGACATTGCTTGTTTGAAAGAGCTTCACTGGCCGAACATGGCGCTTTTCGTTTGGTGAAAAAATATTGAGACATTCAAAAATCATAGCACTTTTAAATTCCCATTATAAGTCAATGGGAAAATTTATATGGTTATTTTGTGAACAAAGAATGGGGTTCTGGCCATCTGGTCCCGACTGGAAGTCAAAGAATTTGCAGCCTCGTGGTCAGAGAATCTTTGTCCCTGAGAATTCTTTGATCGCGAGGTCCGCCGTCTTGTTTTTGAATTCCGATCAAAAAAAATCAAATATCTCGGCTCAGGGGTCACTCCTGAAGTAGAACGTGGATGGGTTTTACTCAGGGGGCCTTGTTCTATCGAGCCATGCCTTTGGTTCAGTGTAAAATGGTAAAAAGATAGAGTTTTAAACATTTAGAATCTTTGATCGCGGCTCGCTAACAATCTTTGATTGCGAGCCTGCAAATTCTTTGATCGTGAGGTTCTTTGATCGTGATCTTGAATCGCGAGCAAGGGACGAGATGACCCTTTGAAAAATACATTTTTCTCAGCTCGGGGGTGGCCTAGGAACACAAATGAGGGTGGGTTTTGCTCAGGGGGCTTCGTTCTATCGAGGCATGGTGGTGGTTCCATGTAATTCTGCCTAAAACTTGAATTTCAGCATGTTTTATTCTTTGATCATGAGCCTGCAAATTCTTTGATCATGAGATTCTTTGATCGTGACGAGATGGCCAGATTTTATAATGCATTAGATAGGGCAATATCACCAATCTTAAAGTTTAAATATCTCAGAAATGGTTTGGTCTTTTACATTGAAATTTGAAGGGTGTTCTCGGCATGTCCTGTAGATGTGAATTATGGTGTTTACGTGTCGGAGAAAATTATTTTTGTGTAGATATTGCATGACGCAATTTACGTGTTACGGACAGTGCTTTGCATTGTGCTGGTGGCTTGAAATTGATAGGGTACCTAGCCTTAGTGTCATTGTTGTAGTTTTCAGTCGTTGTGCCTATAAAATGTTAACAGGTGCGGAATTCTGCATCTCTGACGAATGAAAATCTCAAACTTTTACATGTTATCTCTCAGACACGGGTTGGTGTTTTACATTGAAATTTGGAGAGTGTTGATGGCACACACATGTTTACAAGTTGGTGGGAGCTTTGGACCCAAAGGGCCCGCGCTCCCATCAACTTCTGCAGGTCGAGCCCTGCGCTCCCACCAACTTGCGCAAGTTCTTACTTTTGTATTCTTTCTCAAGAAGTAAGGAAATTCTATGCAAAAAACTGCGTTGATGCACCATTTAGGGTTAAAGCATAAAAGTCAGGCAATGAGACATTTAGAGTTGCTCTTTCATCATGGACTCTCTCCATCATTTACAGCTGATAGGGTGTGTCATTGTTGTGAGGCCTAAATGTCACCCCATTCTTATTTACTGTGGTTTGTGAATGTAATTTCAGATGGAATCGGGTGATATTTAGGCCTCACAACCCCAATGACACACCCCGTCAGTTGTCAATCTTGGGATGATGGGTGGGTCCGAGGGAAGGGGCAGCCCTAGAGGTCTCATTTCCTGACATTTTATGCTTTAACCCTAAATGATGCATTAATGCAATTTTTTGCATAGTGTGTATATATATGTATGTGTATATATATATATATATATATATATATATATATAGTGTTAAAGTGAATTTGTATTACTATTTGTATGTTTTTCAAATGTGTGATTTGAGAGTTTAATGTACAAGTTGTGTTTAACTGAAACCACTCAGGTAGTGCTTGTAAACAGGCCTTTGGTCTAGTGCACTTACATGGCAAACAAATAAAATAAAATTGAATTGCTCAGTCCTGCCTTTTGCTTTCTGCCGCCTCATTCTCTGTGCATCCTTCCCTTCTAAATAGTGGTTCTCATCTCTCCTTTTCTTACCTCTCCTCTCTCTCCTGTCTGCTCTACCTCCCCTACTCTATTTGCTCCTGGGACTCTTGGGCCTTCTCCATTCCCTACTTGAAGTCTGCTGCTTGGACGTCCACTTTCTCCTCCCATTTTCCGTCTGTCTGGAACACCCCCCTACCAACACACACACACACACTTGTTAGTCCTCTTGTCCTCTTCCTGTCTTTATCTCAAGCACCAAATTAAACTCCTTTTCACTCCCTTTTGCTCTTGCTGTGTCCCTGGCTAGTCTATTCAGTGCCCTCGCCTTTCTCCAGTGATGTTTGCTGCCTTTTTGCTCCTGCACTTGCATTGTTTTACTTGTTGCCTTCAAGCCTGCCATTGCATCTGGTAATGCACAGTTACTCTTCCTGATCCTGCACCCTTTCCTGAATGTACCTCATTTGCTGTGTATACCTCTGTATTTATTGCCAGTACAGTTTTACTGCATACTTTGTCTGTAAATTTCCCCTCTGTATATTTATTTGTTTGAAAATTGGTGATTGGGAAAGACGTACTAGGCTGTGGCTCATTTCCATGTGCGACCCAGGGAAAGGGTTACGGGAGGTACAGCAACATCACAAGTACAGTACTTGGTACAGAATAAAGTGCAGACACAGTATATAAACAAAATAGTACGTTACAGGCATATATCTTGCATATGTTGATATGGATTTAAGCACGGTTACAGGTCAGTAAGTCATGCCGATAAAGTGCAGCAAAAAAACATACAGTACTATTTAGCATAATGGCTGTCTTAGCAGCACACTGGCAACCTGTTGGACTGGGGTGGGTGTACCCCTGCCTGTGAATGCCACCAGGAAGCAGGGGTGTAGCCAGGGATTTCAGATTTGCACACCAAGTGGACTCACTGCTACCCCCCCTTGTTAGGGTGAGCTACCCCCCTCCCGGGGTGTAGCCAGACAATATACAAATGTACACCAGGACCGTGTTTGTTGCCTCATTTGGCACAATAAATACAACCTCTGTATCTCATGACAGCGGTTGTTGCAATGCGTGGGTAAATACAAATGCCATGCATTGTTCCCTAAGACACCCACATACAGCCCAGGGCCTGGAAGTTGTATTGTCCTTGGGATGCAAAGAGAGTATTAGTGACCAGTCCTTCTAGTTTCGACTCCTATGAATAAAATTACAGAAAGGTTCAGTACTTTCTTTGTTAGTTTTCATGGAAAAATGAAGCAGTTCAGAGCCTATTTGCTACCCTCCCTTAAATAAAATTGCACACCATGGAGTGCTTGGAGTATGCCTGCCTACACCCATGCCAGGAAGGGCCACCTGTGGAAAACATTTGCAGGTGGGAGAGGGCAGGAGTTTCAACTGGTGCATGAGCAAGCCTGGGGAGGTGAAAAGACAGGGGGAAGATGGGAGCAGGTTTCAGAGTGTAGGAAGTTGATAGGAGATGATTGATTGCACAGCAGAGGAAGGGGATGAGGAGTGGAGAAGATTTGCTGGTCCCTTGAGGGGAGGGAACAAGGAACAGCGGGGACTGGAAATAGGAGTGAGGAGAGGTAGGAGGGAAAGGAACCAAACTGGTATTGGCAGTAAAGGTAGTACAGTGTGACTGGCAATGTGAAGGTAGGGGGAGGATGGATATGGAAGAGTACAGGGAGCAGTGGTGCATATGAGGCAGGAGGTTTGTAGCAAAATGACAGAAGGCATTGCAGAGGGTGTCCAGTCTGCCTATGGAAGTGGAAGGGGCAATAACGTAGACCATATCAGCATAGGAAATACTGAGAGCACCGTTTGGCGACCAGCTCACGATGGATCTGCAAAGGTGGGCAGTCTTTGTTTTGGTACAGGGCACCCAGCTGGGGACAGTGTATTGCATGGATAACATCAATGTGGGCTGAGAAATCAAGCTTGCTGTCAAGCCACACACCGAGGTACTTGAAGGATTGCACTGCTTCAAGTGGGAAGCCATCCAGAATGGAGAAAAATAGATGTCTTGAGAGCCTGGCCAGTTTTTGGTTGGTTCCGAAAATCATAAACACCATTTCTAGGGACGTGGATATGTTGTTCAAGCCACACTTACTGGCAGGTTCCTTGCCACTTTAAATCTTGCTGGAAGGTCTTCATGCTGGCTCCTCCCACCCACCCGGGTGGTAAAACTCTCGGCTCTGCCCCATGACGCCAGATCTTCCTTACCGCTTGGAAGCTCAGGTTCCCTCCTTAGCGCTCTGCATTTTAGGCCTGGATCCACACTCTTCAGTCAATCCAAACTCATTCTTAAATTTAAAAGACTTCGTCTTCTTTTCAACTCCCGATTTCGCATGTGCCCTGTGGGCAGAAGATGTCCCAGACCGATCTGACTCCACGTGCGTTTATTGCCTTGGACTCGGCCATGACTCACAGGCTTGTGAGTTGTGCAAATCCTTTTCGGCTTCAGTCTTGGAGGACTGCACTGCCCCATTGCTGTTGGGGTGACCCGAGAAATGTTATCCTCCGTCGAGTCAAAGGAGGCTCACATGTGTCCACGGCCATGGCTCGCTGAACAGCTGGAGCAGATGATGGCCCTCGAGGAGGAGGTGGCCCAGGCCGCATAATCATCCTCAGTCGAGGCATTTATCCTGCTCTCCTTGGGCTCCTCCTACACAGCTTCTTTCAAGGAGCTTTGCCAGTCCCTCTCCACCAAGGGAGAAGGGCCTTCGGGATATTCCTCTTCGTCCAAAAAGAAGGACTCCAAAGGTAAGTCCCACCGTTGATGTTTGTGTGGGTGGGAGAGGTCCCCTTCCCCGGATAGTCGACACTCGACTTCCGTCGAGGTTGCGGCTAAGGCCGCTGGCTTCACTGTGTCCCCATCAGGTTGGCCAGCCGAGACAGACATCGACGTGGTCGAGATTTTTCTCGACCCATCGGACGGTTTGTCGCCTGGAGAAGCCGACAACCCTTCTTCACCGGTTCCCCCCATGGAAACCGAGGACTTGCCTGTGCCTCCTGTGCTGGAGTCCCCGGTTAAGGTCCCTGAACCTAGGGAGGAGCGGGTTTCACCCGCCCCCTCTCAAACCCACCCTCGGAATTCCTGAAGGTCTCGGTCTCGGACCTCTTCCAGGTCCAGCCGGTCCCGGCCCGACGCCAGCGGTCAGGGTCTCGCACCATGGAAAGCGGCGGCGCTTGCTCATCCTCGCATCCTCTTCAGAGGATAGGCTCCAGCGCAAGTTGCGCCGGGCGCTTATGAGGATCTAATGTGGTAGCAGCTCATACTGTTCCAGGAATAAGCCGACTCGGTCGCCTTTCTCCGCCATTATGGCTGTCACCGAGCGGCCGAACAACCCTCGTAGTAGTCGAGGAGCCGGCCAGCACCGTTGTTCACCGCAAACCAGCTGCACTACCCATTGTGGTGGAACTCGCCCACAACCGGTATCCGGGGCCCCGACCAGACTCTGTCGGGACAGCTTGCCCCATAGGTTGTCGGTCACCTCACTCCCGATCGACCTCGGAAGGTGGAGGGTGGCTCAGGCGCTCAGCAGCTGTTCGCAGACTCCTCGGAGTCTGACGACGACGACTCCTTGTTCTCCAGGCCACTTGACTTGGAGCCCACTGGGGGTCAGTCGGTGGATGAGAGCCCATCCTCGTTCCTTGGAATGCTTCGACTCATCTTAGAGTCCACTGGGATGAAGCTCGAACCCGTTTCAAAACGGGCCAAGTATCCCCTCACGGAGATAGTGGACCGAGGGGATTCCCCTACGGAGGCCTTCCTGGTGGCCAAAGCCATTGTTGGCCCGGCCCTTGAGCTATGGCAGTGGCCAGCTTCTTGTCCAGCACCTTCGGCCAGGATGGCTCGGAAGTATGCTGTCCCTACCGGTTCACTCTCCGTTTTTTTCAGAGCACCCTTCTGTGGAGGGGCTAGTGACCGACTGCGTTTTCCAGCGTTCCGGGAACGCTCAGGATGTGGACAAGCCACCCGATAAGGAGTCCAAGAAATTGGACTACTCCAGGTGGAAAGTCTATGCTGCTTCCTCCCTAGGCCTTCGTCAGGCTAGCTCGGCCATCCTGATGGCACACTTTTCACACGCCCTTTTGGGCTCCCTGGATGAGGTGATTCCTCATCACTCGGCTGACCTTCAAATGACGGTCAAGCAGGTGCGGGATCAGGGAAGGGCGGTGGCCAAACAGCAGCTCCAAACTTCCTTGGATATCGCTGACTCGTGTGCCCGGTCAGTAGTGGCCGCAGTGGCCATGCACTGCAGAGCTTGGCTGCGGATCTCCACCTTTACGGCGGATACCCAGCACAAGCTGGCAGACGTTCCCTTCTTGGGTACCGACTTGTTCGGTCCCGGGGTGGAGGGTCATCTGCAACGGATTGAGAAGTCCAACGCCACCTTGGACTCAGTCATGTCTGCCCAGAAGGACAAAGGCCGCCAGCAGCAGCGTAAGCCCTTTCGTTCTTCTGTCCCTGCGGCATGTCCGGCCCAGCATTGCCAGCATCAGGGCCAGCAGGCTCGCACTTGGCACCCCAAAGCCAAGCTCTGCTTCCTCCAGCGGGAAGCTGGGAGGGAAAGGTCCAGGCGGCTCCTCGGCCGGCCCTTCCTCCAAGCCTGCCCAGTGACGGGTTGAGGGGTGTCATCTCCAACCTTGTCACTCCTCCCGGTTCCCCTGGGGGATGGCCCGCCACTTCCTTTCTGCCTGGTCCGACATCACCACGGACCACTGGGTGTTGAAGTGGTAGGCAGGGGTCTGCCTCTGAATTCGAGTAGTCCCCACCCTATCGCCGCCGCCTCCACAGGGGGCTGTGGGTGCAGTAGCCTCTCTGTCAGCTCGTCGAGCTGACATTGCCCTGCTCCTCCAAAAGGAGGTGATCAGGGAGGTGGCAGATCCTCCTCCAGACCCAGGGTTTGTGTCCAGGTACTTCCTGGTCCCAAAACAGACGGGGGGCTGGCACCCCATTCTAGACCTACACGACCTGAACAAGTTCCTAAGGTCTCGTACCTTCAGGATGGTCACTCTGGCTCAGATCATCCCATCCTTGGAACGAGGCGTGTGGTTCTGTTCTCTGGACCTCCAGGATGTGTTCTTTCACGTCCTAGTCCGTCTGTCTCACCAGCGATTCCTCTGCTTCAGGGCAGAGGGATCCCTTTACGAGTTCCGGGCCATGCCCTTCAGCCTCTCTCCAGCTCCCAGGGTCTTCACCAAATGCATGGCAGTGGTGACAGCATTTCTGTGGCACCGAAGGGTCCGGGTGTACCCTTACCTGGACAACTGGCTGATTGCAGCCCCCTCCAAGTTGGAGATGGAGCAGTCCAGGGATCTGGCCCTCCAGGTCTGCTCTCAGATTGGCCTCCTCATCAATGAGGCCAAGTCGGAACACGTGCCATCGCAGGTGATTCAGTTAATCGGGGCAGAGCTCGACTCTCTTTGAGCCAGAGCATGGCTCCCGGTGGACAGGGCTGAGGTCCTTTCCTTCTTTGCCCAGTCATTTCTGGTTGGGCAATTGTGCCCTGCCCGGGACTTCCTGCACCTCCTGGGCCTCATGGCGGCCTGCACCAGCGTGGTCCATTGGGCCTGCTGGCACATGTGTCCCCTACAATGGGGGCTGACCCGCCAATGGTCACAGCGCTCCAGTCCTCTGGACCAGCCAGTGACAGTGACCCAGGAGATGTAGAACGGCCTCCAGTGGTGGCTGGTTCCAGCTCATCTGCAGGAGGGTATCCCATTTGTCTGCCCAGAGCCGATGGTCACTCTGACGCACCCACGCCTCTCTGATGGGTTGGGGTGCCCATCTGGGGGAGTTCAGAGCGCACGGCCTCTGGTCCCCTCAGGAGTTTCAGTGCCACATCAGCCTGCTGGAGCTTCGAGCGGTCCGACTAGCCCTCACCGCCTTCACTCCGTTTGTACGGGGTCAAGTGGTCCAGGTCCAGACGGACAACACCACGACCACGTACTACCTAAACCGTCAGGGCGGGACGCATTCCTTGCCTCTGTGCAAGGAGGCTCTCCGCACTTGGTCTCTCGTGAGCAGACTGGAGGCGGATCTCCTAGCCATCCATGTGGCAGGAGCCTCCAACACTCTGGCCGATGCCCTCAGCCGGATAGGTGCTGCATCTTACGAGTGGTCTCTCCTGCTGGAGGTAGTACAAGATCTGTTCTCCCACTGGGGCACTCCTCAGGTGGGCCTGTTTGCCTCCAGGGAGAATGCGAAGCTGAGGCTGTTTCATGCCCGCCCCCCTCAGCAGGGCTCGCTGCAGGGGGATGCCTTCTCGAGGCCGTGGACCCTGTGCCTCTTCTACGCCTTTCCTCCATTTCCCTTGATCCACAAGGTGCTTCTCAAGGCAAAGAGGGACAAGGAGCAGGTGAGTCTGGTAACCCCAGACTGGCCCTGCCAGTTCTGGTATCCAGATCTCCTCAGCCTCAGCTCCAGGCTCCCGAGGCAGCTTCCAGCCCGCCCGGACCTGATCTCAGTCAACAAGGGGAAGGTACTCCACCCAGACCTTCAATCCCTGCACTTGACGGCCTGGTTCCTGAGCGGCTAGAGTTCCAGGCCTTGGGTATTTCCGACGAGGTCCTCAACGTTGTTGAGGCATCCCGTAAGGAGTCGACCAGAAAATGCTATGCCTTCAGATGGAAGAGATTCTCCATTTGGTGTCAGGATAAGGGGTTGGACCCTTCCTCCTGTTCTTTGGCTAGCATTCAAACAACATGAAGTCTTGCTATATTATGACAATTGCAGTTTGTCCCACCATTAGAACTGCTCCGGAGGTGAAAGAGTTAACTCCCATTCTAAGAATGGAACTTGGAGCGCGAGCTCGGTTAGAGAAGCTCTGTCTGGGTTATTTCAAACCTAAACTGTCAGAAACAGTGTTTTCTCGGTTCAAATCAACCGAGAATATTATTATTTTAACCGCAAAACCGTTCGGTTCAAGCTCTGTCTGTGGTATCGTAAGTAATTTCAGCTTATTTTCTCTGTGGAACTTGTAAATGTTATCGGTTCGGTTTTGAACCGATCAGCTTGTTTTAAAACTTGAATTGAAGGTTTTAGAGTGCGGTTCCCGGTTCTTATCGGTTCTAAAAAAAACGGATTTCATTACGTTTTTTTCCAAGACCCGTGACACGGTTTGGAACCGATAAGGGTGTCTTGCCTGGCACTGCCGTTTAAAAGGGCAAGTTTTTGGTTAGGCTGGCATTATGTCTGAAAAACCCAAAAGAAAAACCAGGCCCACTGGGTTTCAACACTGTGATGCCTGTGGGAAGTCTTGCCAAGGCTGACCCACACACCACATGTGTATTGTCTGGGGTTTGACCACCCCAGTTCAGACTGCCAGATTTGTAAAATTTCCTGCAGTCACCCTGGATAAGAGAGTTGGCAGGCCAGGGAACGAGAGGTCAAAAAGTCCGCTGACCCGATGGACAGCCTGCCCTGGTGCCAACCGAACCGGAGGGAGTGCCTCTTGACCAGGGCGAGACTTCCTCGGCAACGTAAAGCTGGCTCGGAGGAGCCAGTTCCAGTAAAGAAAACAAGAAAATCAGCAGGTGTGGAGCCCAAAATTTCTCCAACTGCTGCAGAGATAGCAAGAGCTATTCAGATTGTCCAGTCACTTTCTTCGGTTCCGTCTGAACCGCCACTGTCTGGTAAAAGGTCGGTTCGGTCAGTTCCACCGGTTCAGGAATATGTTGTTGAAGAATTTTATGAACCAGAGGAGGGGGAGGATGATTATGAACAGTATGAATGTGAGGGTCTGGGTGTGCCCATTGAACCGGACATCTTCCCAGACAGACCTTTAGAATCTCCCCCTTTGCTTTCTGAGTCCCCCTCTCACTTTATGTTTTACAAAAAGTTGCTGAAACCCTCCAGCTTCCATTGGAGGAAGCTGTGGATGAACAAGAGGAACCTGATTTTGTAGAAATGATGGATATTCCAGAGTCTAGGAGATTGTCTATTCCTTGCATAAATCATTTAGGAAACAGACAATAAAGATTTTAAAACTCCTAATTCTGTGCCTCCTGTGGACAAAAGATGGACAGGAGGTACACTCTGTCAGGTCCTGATACAGAATTCTTTCACAGCAATGCAGTCACGTTGGTGTGGTTCAGGCTGCAGCCTGTGATAAAGCTAATATTCCTTTGCTTCACATCCTCCTGACAAGGATTCCAGGAAGATTGATGCCATGGCTAAAAACAATACATGGCAGCATCCTTGGGACTCAGGCAAGCAAATTACATGGCTTGTGTAGCAAGGTATCAGAAATCTAGATGGACACTGTCATGGCTCTTGGCCAAACAGGCCTCTGGCCAGCTTGCTAGTGAGCTGGAACAGGTTGCTGATGGCATTGAGGCATCTAATGTGCAGTTTCATGTTGCTGTGGATTTTAATGATGTATCCTCTAGAGTCATGGCTACGTCTGTAGTTTTTCGCAGGTTGGCCTGGCTCAGGTGTACTAGCTTGTCACAGGATACCCAGACTAAAGCTATGGATTTTCCTGTGGTTGGAAATTCTCTGTTTGGGGAGCAGACAGAGAATTATGTGAAGAAATGGATGAATATAGGACTACCTATAAGAGCTCCAGGCTAAGGAGCGGCAAGCCACCTCAGAGGCAGGCCCCAGGGGTAGAGTGTAGGCCTTTTCACAGGCCTTTTACTAAACCCAGGCCTCCTCTGCTTATGCTCAGAGGGTTCTTCAGAGGGAGAGGCAGACGGGTGGGCAGGCCTGCTCCCACCCTCAGCCCAAAGCACCTGCCAAACCTGACACCTGATGGGGTGCCTAGGGGCGATTCTCCTCACATGTAGGGGACAGGTTGGCTTACTGCTCAGAACTGGGTGTCTCTAACTTCAGACAAGTGGGTCCTCAAAGTAGTAAGTCAGGTCTGGTTCTCAGCTTCAAAAGTTCCCAAAGATGAGAATCAGGTCTTCCCACCTGCAAACTCTATAGAGACCTTTACTTCAGAAACAGAAGTCTCAACCCTCCTGGCTCTCAGAGCTGTAGAAAGGGTTTCTCCCTACACCAGGGCAAGGGTCTGTACTCCAGATATTTCCTTACCCCAAAAGACAGGAGAATGGCGCCCATTTTAGACCTGAGATATCTGAACAAACACCTTTTGAAACCAAAGTTCAAAATGGTAACTCTGGCAATGATTTTACCTTTCTAAGGCCAGGGACTGCTAGCTTCCTGGACCTCAAGGATGCCTATTTTCACGTCCCAATCAGAAGCTCCCACCGAAAGTACCTCAGATTCGAACTGCCCTCAGGTCACTACCAGTTCAGAGCAATGCCCTTCGCCTCACCTCTGCCCCAAGGGTATTCACAAAATGTCTGGCAGTAGCAGTGGCTCATTTAAGAAGGCAAAGGATTGTTGTCTTTCCTATCTGGACGACTGGCTCATTGTAGGCCAGTCCCTCAGAACAGGTAAGATCTCACCTGAAAGTTACCCAGCAGCTGCTGTCCTCCCTGGGCTTCTTGCTCAATCTTCCAAAATCAGTTCTGGAACCAGTTCAGGTGCTCACCTTCATAGGTGCAGAATTGGACACAAAGCAGGCCAGAGCCTTCCTACCCTTAGAGAGGGTAAGGAACTTGGTGGCTCTGGCTTCCTCCTTCACTGTGCAGGTCTCTCGACCAGCAAGACACTTTTGCAGCTCCTGGGGCACATGGCTGCGCCCACAGTCAGTGCAAGGAGCAAGATTTCAGATGAGGGACATTCAGTTTCACTTGAGAGCCTTTTGGTCTCGAGAAGAGACCCCTTTCCAAGTTGGTCCCAGTGACCCGAACCCTGATCCAGGCCTCCAGTGGTGGCAGGATCAGAGCAATTTAAGACTGGGGTCCCTTCATTCCTCTATCTCACCCTTGACCCTCACTACGGATGCTCCCTCCTGGGTGGGAGCTCACATGGGCGACTCTCTCCACTCAGGGAGTGTGGTCCCCCAGAATCTCTGCCCACATCAATTTGCTGGAACTCAGAGCTGTCTTTTAGCACTTCAAGTGTTTTCATGCCTGTTCAGAACAAAGTGGTGCAAGTCAGAACAGACAACACCACAACAATGTGGTACATCAACAAGCAGGGGGCACTCGGTCTTCGGCCTTGTGCACCGAGGCAATGAAGTTGTGGTCTCTGGCTCATTCCCGAACACTTCCCTCATAGCAGTTCACCTTCCAGGAAAGGACAATGTCCTAGCAGATGCTCTCAGCAGGATTTCCCAGGCCATCACGAATGGTCTCTGGATCCTCAAGTACTGGGGATAGTTTTGCCAGATGGGGCACCCTCAGATAGATCTTTTTCAGCCCCAGACAATCACCAACTTCCACTGTTCTGTTGCAGGCCCCAGTGTTGGGCTCAATCCCTGGATGTCTTTCTCCTAGATTGGGAAGGGAAGTTTCTTTATGCCTTTCCCCCCTTCCCTCTCCTATTCAAGGTGCTAGTCAAAATCAGATCCCAGCCTTGCAGGGTGATTCTGATTGCCCCAGATTGGGCCAGGCAGCCCTGGTACCCACTCCTTCTGTCACTAGCAGTCCATCTTCCCCTGTGTCTCCCCAGGAATCACAACCTGTTAACCTATGCACAGGGGAGAGTTTGGTATCCGAACCTCAAATCCCTCAACCTCAAGGCCTGGCTCTTGAGGAGTTAGAATTTGCTGACCTACACCTTTCTCAGGGTGTTCTTGAAATCCTAAAGGCTTCTAGGAAGCCTTCCACTAGGGCTACTTACAATTCTAAGTGGAAAAGGTTTTCCATTTGGTGTTCTGGGAAACATATTTCCCCAGAATCTGCTGATTTGCACATTGTTTTGGACTATATGGTCCACTTTAATTCCTTGGGACTGAGACCAGCTACCCTGAAAGTACATTTGGCAGCTGTCTCTGCTTTTGTTTCAGCAGGAACGCCCTCCTCTCTTTCTGCTCACCCTGTATTTTCCAAGTTTTTTAAAAGATTACTTCATTCTAATCCACCTTTTAGGGATCCGGCCCCTGCCTGGGACCTCAATGTTTGCATTGCCCAGTTAATGCAACCTCCTTTTGAACCTCTGTCTTCTGCAGAGCTTAAGTACTTAACTTGGAAAACTGTTTTCCTAGTGGCTATCACTTCTGCCAGGCGCATAAGTGAGTTGCAAGCCCTGTCAGTAGAAACTGACTTTATTTCTTTCCACAGGGATAAGGTAGTCCTCAGGACTAACAGGAAGTTTTTGCCTAAGGTGGTTTCAGATTTCCATCTTAATCAATCTATCTCCCTTCCAGTGTTTTTCACTGAACATTCCTCCTCTGGCGAGAGGAGATTGCACAGTTTAGATGTTAAGAGGGCCCAAGTTACTATATAGAACGTACCAAGGGTCACAGGTTCGAATCCCTCCAACTTTTTCTCACTTATGGTGAGGTCGGAAAAGGGAGACCTGCCACTAAGAGATCAGTTGCCTGGTGGATTGTCTCTTGTATCCAATTTTGTTATCAGAAACCGGGGAAAGTTCCTCCTTCTGGCCTGAGGGCTCATTCTACCAGAGGTACAGCCGCGTCTCTAGCTGCTGCCAGGGACATCCCTATCTTAGAGATATGTCAAGCAGCTACCTGGAAAACAGTACACACTTTCACCAAGCATTACTCCCTGGATGTCCTGGCCAGGAGAGATGCTCGGTTTGGCACAGCTGTGCTTCAGAGCCTATTCCCTAAGTAGGTTCTGTCCCTCCTCCATGGAGGTACTGCTGTGTAGTCTGCAATTGTCATAATATAGCAAGACTTCAGGTTGTTTGAAGAAAAAATTACTCACCTTAGTAATGTTGTTTCTTCTAATGGAGTCTTGCTATATTATGACCTCCCCCCCAGCCTGCCCCTCTCAGAACTTCTACTTGGGTATGGGGTGGGCAGCCTAGTGTGGGCGCTAGTTATGCCCATTATATGTTTTCCACCCCTTCTTGGGGTTTTGGGGTGTAATGTTTTTATTTTATGTCATATTATTGCTTATATTATATTACTTCTGGTCCCCTGACTTGAGTCTTTGTGTTGGGACCAGGAGTATGTGTTAATAGTCAGGTAGCCAGTTGGCTAGTGTAGGTTACAGCTTCCACACAGACCTTAGTGAGTTTTGCTCAGAAGATCTGACAGTTTAGGTTTGAAATAACCAGACAGAGCTTTCTAACGAGCTCAGCTCCAAGTTCCATTCTTAGAATGGGAGTTAACTCTTCACCTCCGGAGCAGTTCTAATGGTGGGACAAACTGCAATTGTCATAATATAGCAAGACTCCATTAGAAGAAACAACATTACTAAGGTGAGTAATTTTTTCTTCTGGACTACCTGTGGTCCCTTTCTCAGCTAGGGCTTCGGTCGACGACCCATAAGGTGCACCTGGCAGCCATCTCTGCTTACCGGGCGCGGGCCGGGAAGCAGTCGGTGGCGCAGGAGAAGGTGGTCGGGTGCTTTTTAAAAGGTCTTGATCACATATACCCTTCGGTGCAAGAACCTCCACCTCCATGGGATCTACTGCTGGTATTGGCTAAGCTCATGGCAAGCCATTCGAACCGATGCATAGGTGTGATATCTCTCACCTGTCGTGGAAGACTGCCTTCTTGGTGGCTATCACGTCAGCCAGAAGGATGGGAGAGCTCCAGGCGCTTTCCATTGAATTCCACAGGGACAAGGTTGTCCTGTGCCCCCACCCGAAATTCCTTCCGAAGGTGGTGTCGGAGTTTCACCTTAACCAGGTGTTGACTCTGCCGGTGTTCTACCCCAATCACACCTCGGAGGCCGAATATAGGCTCCATACTCTGGGCCCTAGAAGAGCGCTCACTTATTATAAGGAGCGGACGGCTGAAGTTCAGGGAGAGATTCGCCAGCTGTTTGTCACCTACGCTGAAGCTGCATCTGGCCGACCTGCAGCCAAGCGGACGATAGGCAGGTGGGTCACCTCCTGCATAGATCTCTGCTATAGGTTGGCGGGCATGGAGCCTCCCAAAGGGATAAGAGCTCATTCTACCCGCCATACCGCTGCTTCGGTGGCTGCTTCCAGGGACGTCCCTATCCAGGAAATCTGCAGGGCAGCTACCTGGAAGTCAGCACACACCTTCATTACCCACTACCACATCGACCTTGAGTCACGCCGGGATGCTGGTTTTGGGACCTCGGTTCTCCAGTCCTTATTTCCCAAGTAGGGGGTGTGCGCCTTGCCTTCCTCCTCCCAGAGAACTGCTAGGAGTCTGCCAGTAAGTGTGGATTGAACAACGTATCCATGTCCCTAGAAATACAGGTTACTCACCTGTAACAGGAGTTCTAGGAGTGGTATATGTTGTTCATCCACACAACCCACTCGACCTCCTCGGCTTCGACGCGCAACCTGGCTTCCAGCGGGCTAGATCTGGTGTCATGGGGCGGAGCCGAGAGTTTTACCACCCGGGTGGGTGGGAGGAGCCAGCTTGAAGACCTTCCGGCAAGATTTAAAGCGGCAAGGAACCTGCCAGTAAGTGTGGATGAACAACATATACCACTCCTAGAACACCTGTTACAGGTGAGTAACCTGTATTTTTTTGGTACTGACCCTGAGATGGTTGGAATGGCACCAGTGCAGGACGTGGAAATTCTGCTGAAGCAGGTTTTCCACAACTGCAATAAAAGGTCCGGAAGCGAAGATGACTGTGTCATCTGTATACATGTGGATCTGCAAGTTGGCACAGGCACAGGGGAGGTTGTTCTGGAAAATAGAGAAGAAGATGAGACCCAGGATGGAATCCCTGAGACCCCAGCCTGGATGGGAAGTGGTGGTGATGCAAAGCCTCCAACCTGTACTGACTGTTGGCAGTTCGTCAGGTAGCAACAGAACCAGTCAACGGTGGGAGCACAGAGGCCAGCTTGTCCAGGAGGAGAGGGTGGGACACAGAATCAAAGGCTTCACCAGATCAATGAAAATGGCAGCAGTGATGTTACCCTGATCTGTCCCAGAGAAGATGGAGTCAGTGACACACAGCAGAGAGGAGACTGTTGAATGGTGCTCCCGGAAGCCAAGCTGGAAGAGGGAGAGGAAATCTGAGAGTGAGAGGTAGTCTAGATGTCCAGAGTAGACTAGCTTCTCTTGTAGTTTGGCAAGGGAGGATGGAGGAGATAGGATGGAAGTTGCCAGGGGAAGAGGGGTCACCCCTTTTGTGAAGTGGAAGAACTTTGTCAATCTTCCATGACTGAGGAACAGAACAGAGGGAGAATGATAGGTTAAGCAGGTGAGTAAGGGGGGAAGCAGTGGCAGGAGCTGAGAGGTGGAGGAGTTTGGGATCTAGCCCGTCAGGGATAGACTTTGGCAAGTTGAAGGAGGAAAGGGCAAGCAGGGTTTCCTGATTAGTAATGGGGGTGGGAGGTGGAAGTCTGGAGAGGAGTGGAGAGGAAGGAAGCAGGATGAGAACCTGGTGCGGGGGGGGGGGAGGCACAAGTGGTGAAGAATCTATGGAAATAAGCAGCAACAGAGGAAGGATCAGACACTGGTGAACCATTAACCATGAGGACAGGGGGAGCAGACTGGGGGTCAAACAAGGAGTGAATTAGCTTCCAGAATTTAGCTGGGGAGTTAAGGTTGTTACGTAGATTAGATTAGATTTGAAATAAAGCAATTTAGCAGCCTGGATGACCTTAGTGCAATTGTTTCTCAGGGCCTTGTAACTGAGGCGGTCAGGTAGGGAGAGGGATGATTTATAATAGGCCCAGGCATGATCACAGGACCTGCACTGATCAACGATACTGTGGGGAATCCAATGGAGGTGGAAAGATTTGATTCCTGGATTTCCTGAGTGGGATGTGTAAATCCCAGACTGTGGAGAATTTGGAGTGAAAAAGGGAGAGGGCCACATCAGTGTGGGGGGCCTGGAGAATAGTTGACCAGTCTGTCGCGGCAAGGTCTCTCAGATGAGCATTGAGATTCAGCGACCGGAGGCTCCTAGACCAGATTTATTTAGATGATATGGGGGGAAGGGATGCGGAATTTTCCTGATGCAGAACATCATGCAGTAGTCACTAAATGAATCAGGCAAATTACCTGCTGCAACAATGCATTGGGGGTGGGAGGAGAGAACCCAGTGCAACAGGGTGTGGTTGGAGGAAGTGGGATTGAGCAGTATGGGTTCGGAGATAATCTGGGATAGATTTGCTGTATCTCTAGCTGTTGTGTTAACCTACCAGTCAGGTGGCTGGTGGGTAGGACATCTCACAGATGGTGTGAGTTTCAAAGACATTTCAGCTCCTGCCTTTGTGTCAGCACTTAATTCATGCCACTGAAGAAAAAATTACTCACCTTAGTAATTGCTTTTCTTCTCATGGAGTCTTGCTATATTATAACAAAAGCAGTCAGCCACTACAGCTGAACTGCCCCGGAGAGGAAGGAGTTAACTCCAGAGGATCTGGAGTTCTACAGCGCGAAGGCGCTGTGCCAAAGCTCTATCTGGCAAGTTTCAAATTAAACTGTCAGATCTTTACGAAGCTAACCTTAAACAACAAGTCTGTGTGGAAAACTCTACACTAGCCAAATGGCTACCTACCAGTAGTAATAACAACAATATAAACAACAAAAGAAACACCAATAGCCATAATAACAATGAATAATGGTATTATAGTTCGTTTTACCACCCTTGACAAGCACCAATAGGAACCCCCCCTTCCCAAGACTCAAGTCCAGGAAGGTCAATATATATAACCTAAACGGAACAACCTAGTTCCCTAACCCTAAAGGAAAGAGGGTAAAGGAAACAACTACAATGGCATGACACAGTGCTTGCACTAATTTGCCACCCTACCCAAGTAGAAGTTCTGAGAGGGGCAGGAGGGAGGGTGTTGAGATTACAGGACTCATGAGAAGAAAAGCAATTACTAAGGTGAGTAATTTTTCTTCAAACACCATGAAGTCTTGCTATATTATAACAAAAGCAGATTACACAGCAGTACCTCCATGGAGGAGGGTCAGAACCTACTTAGGAAATAGGCTCTGAAGCACAGCTGTGCCAAACCGAGCATCTCTCCTGGACTGGACATCCAGGAATAATGCTTGGTAAAAGTGTGAACTGTCTTCCAGGTAGCAGCTTGACAAATCTCCAGAATGGGAATGTCTCAGCAGCCGCCAGAGACGCAGCTGTACCCCTGAGGAGGGCCTCAGGTCCTGAGGAGGGTTCTCTACCTAGTTTTTGCAACAAAATTGGATACAAGAGACAATCCACCTTGCAATTGTCCTCTTAGTGGCCGTTTCTTGCCAACTTCGGCCATAAGTAAGAAAGAGTTGAGGATTCAACCTGTGACCTTGGTGCTCCAAATAGTAGCTTAAGGCTCTTTGACGTCCAAGCTGTGCAGTCTCCTCTCACCTGAGGAAGAATGCTCAGTGAAAATACTTGGAGAGAGATGGATTGATTCAGGTGGAAATCTGAAACCACCTTAGGCAAAAACTTTCTATTAGTCCTGAGGACTACTTATCTCTGTGGAAAGAGATAAAATCTTCTTCCACTGACAGGGCCTGTAATTCCACTTATGCGTCTGGCAGAAGTGATAGCCACTAGGAAAACAGTTTTCCAAGTTAGATACTTGAGCTCTGCTGAGGACAGAGGCTCAAAGGGAGGTTGCATTAACTGAGCAATACAAACATTCAGGTCCCAGGCAGGAGCTGGTTCCCGAAAAGGGGGGTTAGTATGAAGTAACCCTTAAAAACTTGGAGAACACAGGGTGAGAAGAAAGGGAGGCAGGCTTCCCTGCTGACACAAAAGCAGAGACAGCTGCCAGATGAACCTTCAAGGTAACTGGCCTAAGGCCTAGGGAATTTAAATGGACCAAATAGTCCAGTGAATGGGAAGATCAGCAGATTCTGGAATAATCTGCCTCTCAGAGCACCAGATGGAAAACCTCTTCCACTTAGAATTATAAGTGGCCCTAGTGGAAGGCTTCCCTGAAGCCTTTAAAATATCCAGGACACCTTGAGAAAGGTGTAAATCAGCAAATTCTAACTCCTCAAGAGCCAGGCCTTGAGATGGAGGGATTTGAGGTCCGGATACCACACTCTCTCCTGTGCACAGGCCAGCAAGTCGTGGACTCTGGGCAGGCTCAGGGCAGGGTGGACTGTCAAGGACAGAAGCAGAGGGTACCAGGGCTGTCTGGCCCAATCTGGGGCAATCAGAATCACTTTGCAGGGTTGAGATCTGATTTTCACTAGCACCCTGAAAAGAAGAGGAAAGGGGGGAAAGGCATACAGGAACTTCCCCTTCCAGTCCAACAGAAAGGCGTCCAGAGGGACTGAGCCCAGCACTGGAGGCCTGCAACAAAATAGAGGAAGTTGGTGGTTGTCTGGGGCTGCAAAAGATCTATCTGAGGGTGCCCCATCTGGCAAAGACAGACCCCAGCACCTGTGGATTCAGAGCCCATTCGATGGCCCTGAGAAATTCTGCTGAGGGCATCCGCCAGGACGTGTCCTTCCCTGGGAGATGAACTGCTATCAGGAGGTGTTCAGGAGTAAGCCAGAGACCACAACTTCATTGCTTCAGTGCACAAGGCTGAAGACCGAGTGCCCCTTGCTTGTTGATGTACCACATTGTGGTGGTGTTGTCTGTCCTGACTTGAACCACTTTGTTCTGGACAGAAACTGAAAACACCAAGAGCTAAAAAGACAGCTCTGAGTTCCAAAAGATTGATGTGGAGCAGAGATTCCTGAGGAGACCCACTCCCTGGAGTGGACAGGTCGCCAGTGAGCTCCCACCCTAACAGGGAGGCATCCGTGGTGAGGGTGAGGAGGGGAAATGGGAATGAAGGGAACCCCTTATCTTAGATTGCTTTGGTCCTGCCACCAGTGGAGGGCCAGGATCAGAGTTTGAGTCACTGGGACCAATTTGGTAAGGGGGTCCTTCCTTTGAGACCAATAGGCCCTCAAATGGAACTGAGTGTCCCTCATCTGGAATCTTGCTCCTTGCACTACAGCTGTGGAAGCAGCCATGTGCCCCAGGAGTTGCAGAAAATGCCTTGCTGGTCGAGAGACTCGCAGGGTAAAGGAGGATGCCGGGGCCATGAGTCTGTCTACCCTTTCCGAGGGAAGAAATGCCCTGGCTAACTTTGTGTTCAATTCTGCACCTATGAAAGTTAGGACCTGAACTGGTTCCAGAACTGACTTTGGTAAATTTAGCAGGAATCCCAGGGAAGTGAGAAGCTGCTGGGTGACTTGCAAGTGGGATTTACTCTGACCTGGAGACTGACCCACAATGAGCCAGTCATCCAGGTAGGGAAACACAGCAACCCCTTGCCTTCTTAAGTGAGCCACTACCACAGCGAGACATTTTGTGAATACCCTTGGCGCAGAGGTAAGGCGAAGGCATTGCCCTGAACTGGTAATGGCCTGAGGGCAGTTCGAACCTGAGGTACTTTGGTGAGAAGGCCTGATCAGGACATGAAAATAGGCATCCTTGAGGTCCAGGGAAGCTAGCCAGTCCCTGGCCTTAGAGAAAGGCAATATCATTGCCAGAGTCAACATTCTGAACTTTGGTTTCAAAGATGCTTGTTCAGGTACCTTAAATCTAGAATGGGCCGCCATTCTCCTATCTTTTGGGGTAAGAAAGTATCTTGAATAAAGCCCTTGCCCTGATGGCAAGGAGGAACCCTTCACTGCTTTGCAGTCAGAAGAAAACCTCTGCTTCCAAAGCAAGGGCTTCTGAAGGATTTGCAGGTGGAAAATGTCTGGCTCTCATCTTTGGAAAGTGTTTGAAGCTGAGAACCAGACCCTGGCTATTACCTCCAGAACCCATCTGTCAATTAAGGACAGCCAGTTCTGGCTGAAATAAGCCAACCTGCCCCACTGGTACAGGAGAATCGGCCCTGGGCACCCCATCAGGGTGCCTGCTTAGCAACAACCTTAGGCTGAGGGAGGGATGGTTTACTTGTGCCTCGTCTACCCCTGCCTCTGAAGAAACCCCTCTGCGCAACAGCAGGAGGCTTGAAGTGGTAAAAGGCCTGTGAAAGGCCTGCCTACCTCTGGGAGCATGCCTTTGTGGCGTGGCATGCCTCCTTAGCCTGGGCACTTTTGTAGGTAGTTCTGTATTCATCCATCTTTTTCATATAGTTTTCTGTTTGTTCCCCAAACAGAGAGTTTCCACCACAGGAAAATCCATAGCCTTGACTGAGTATCTTGGGACAGATTAGTGCATCTGAGCCATGCCAACCTACGAAAGCTACAGAAATGGCCATGACCCCAGAGGAGACATCATTAACATCAACAGCAGTATGAAATTGAACTTTAGAGGCTTCAATGCCATCAGCAGCCACCTGTTCCAATTCACTAGCCAGCTGGCCATGGGCCTGCTTGGCTAACTACAATATTGTGTCCCACCTAGATTTCTGATATCTAGCTACATAAGCCATATAATTTGCCTGCCTGAGTCCCAAAGAAGCTGCCATATACTGTTTTTTGCCATGGCATCAATCTTCCTGGAATCTTTATCAGGAGGATGTGAGGCCAGGGAATATTAACTTGTCACAGGCTGCAGCTTGTACCACACCTACATGACTACACTGTTCAGTGAGGAAGTCTGTATCAGAGCCTGACAAAGTATACCTTCTGTCCATTTTTTATCTACAGGAGGACAGAATGAGATTTTTAAAATCTTTGTTGTTTGCTTCCTAAATGACTTATGCAAAGGAATAGACAACCTCCTAGACTGTGGTATATCCATCATTTCTACATAATCAGGCTCCTCTTGCTCATCCACAGCCTCCTCTAAAGGAAGCTGGAGGGTTTCTGCAACCTTTTTGTAAAACATAAAATGAGAAGGGGACTCAGACAGAATAGGAGGAGATTCTAAAGGTCTGTCTGGAGAAATGTCCGGTTCAATGGGCACGTCCAGACCCTCCCAGCCACACACATATTGATCAAATTCCTCCTCCCCCTCCTGTGGTTCATAAAAATCCTCAACATCATACTTCTGAACCACTGGAACTGAATGAACCAACCTTTTACCAACTGTTGGTGGTTCAACAGGTCCCTGAGACAGTGACTGGACAATCTGAATGGCTTTAGCTATCTCTGCAGCAGTTGGAGACACAATTTTGGACTCCAAACCTACTGATTTCCTTGTCTTTTTAACTGGGACTGATTCCTCTGAACCAGCCTTCCTTTTGCCCGAAGAAGTCTCGCCCTGGTCAGAGGGCACTGCCTCTGGTCCAGTGGGTGCTGGACCGGGCTGGCCATCTGGGTCAGCTGACTTTTTGGCCTCTCGTTCCCTGAGCCGGCCCAATCACTTCTCCAGGGTGGCTGCAGGGAAATTTTTACACACCTGGCAGTCTGACAGGAGGTGCTCAGCCCCCAGACAATAGACACAAGTGGTGTGTGGGTCAGCCTTGGCAAAGGCTTCCCCACAGACATCACAGTGTTGAAACCCAGTGGGCCCGGTTTTTCTTTTGGGTTTCTCAGACATAATGCCAGCCTATCCAAAACTTGCCCTTTTGATGGCAGTGCCAGGCAAGACACCCTTATCGGTTCCTAACCGTGTCACGGGTATTTGAAAAAACCTATTAAAATTCAGGTTTTTTTAGAACCGATAAGAACCGGGAACCGCACTCTAAAAAACCCAACCAACACTTTAAAATGTTGAAATAAGCAAACCCGATCGGTTCAAAGCCGAACGATAATTAACTTTCACACAGACTTTTAAGTCCGTGCCACGGTTTACCAGATAGAGCTTTTTAACTGAAATGCTGTAAAATAATAACTTTTGCGGTTCAAATGAACGAAAATACTAGCTTGAACGAGAATGAACTGAGCTGAAGGAGCTGATCTCCGGAGCGACTGTTCAGTGAAGCGGAGTAAAGAATCTGACAGTTTCATTTGAAACTTGCCAGATAGAGCTTTGGCACAGCGCCCTCGCGCTGTAGAACTCCAGATCCTCTGGAGTTAACTCCTTCCTCTCCGGGGCAGTTCAGCTGCAGTGGCTGACTGCTTTTGTTAAAATATAGCAAGACTTCATGGTGTTTGAATATTGCATTCTGAAGCCAGCACCAGGGGTTGAGAGGTGAGATATTGAAGACCTACAGCTCCCCCTCCCCCCTGTCAGACTCCTCTCCTGAAGCTGCTTTTGGTACCTGTTTGCTGTATCTCCAGCTACTGTATTAATCCACCAATCTGCTGGCAGGTGGATGGGACATCTCACTCTCTGTGTTAGCTGTACCTATCAAGGGGTTGTTCCGCACTGTGGTCCTCATGCTAAGGACCAAGCACAAAGGACATGGAGGAGTCTGCAGAGAGTCAGCTGTTGGCCGGTCACGTTGCCTTCCAACTGCCTGTTACAACACCTGATGTAAACTGTGTCTACTACCACTTAACTGTAACCAAGAAGCCGTGTTTCAGGTATTACTGACTTAACTCTAAACACGTATTTAAACCTCTCTGGTGTGTAATTTCACCTCCATCTGTGCAACTCCAAGATACACCCTATCTAGGTATACCTGTTATTTATATAATGCATTTGTCGTATTCATAAACAGAGCTGAATTTCAGCCAGTTACACTGGGTTGTTAGTGCTTATCATTTTGCTGAGTTTAGTTGGTTTAACACATATTTAATTCATTTTGATTCCTAGTTTCTCTTTCATACATTCATGCCTCTTTGTTTTATTCGGTCCCATAGTTAATTGCCTAGGTTAATTACAGTGATTTTCAACCTTAGCCAGCCTATTTACAGTTCTTTCATTGTGGTGCCATTTTTTTGTTTGTCTGTTTGTTTGTTTTGCTGTTAGTTATTGCATTCTGCTAACTCATTGTACTGCTGTTTTTGCTTCTGTATATTGCACTCCACTACCACACCACCATGCTGCTTGTCTTCCTCTGCCTTATTTAGTTCTTCCTTCTGCTCCCCTTCCCTCTTCCTGCTTCACTCACCCTAGATACCCTCCCTCTTCTTCCTCCATCTGTTCTACCCCCTTCCCATCTGTCTGCCCTCCCCCCCATTCACATTGGGCTCCTCCCCTCTCTCTTCCTCAACATGCTGTGTTTTCATCATGTCCTCCTCTACTCTCATTGTCCCTCCTCCCCCTGCTCTCCTCCTTGCTCCAAGCAGAGGATGTCCCACTTAATCCTCCTATTCATTCTCCTGCTACTCCTCCTGTTGGGCAACATGGAGGCCTACTCAGGTCCTTGCCCCCAGCTCCCTTCTGCCTCTGCTGCTGCCAAGAACCACAGCATTTTTCATCGTAGTACCAGAAGCCTCCTCCCTAAGCTCGACCTCCTGTCTGTTTGGCCCAAACAACACTCAAGACATCCTTTGCATCTATGAATCCTGGCTGTCCCCCATGACCCTGGACTCCTGCTTGACTCTTCCAGACTTCCATCTTTTCAGACAGGACAGAGGAAAATGTGGTGAAGGCAGTACCATCTATGTATGCTCACCATAGCCTCTCCTGTACCCTGGACATCAGGAATCAGGGAAGCTGTACCCTCTTCTGATGAATTTCTCCTTGTCAGGCTCTTGTTCCCCTCATCTGACTCCATATTCATTGGGTTTTCAATGATTTAGGCAAGAGCTCACCTGCATCTCTGATTGACTCTCTCTCTCCAACATCTCCTCATGCTCCTCCACTGGTAAACTCATTCTCCATGGGGACGTCGATATAAATTAACTCTCATCTTCTTCCAGATTAACCGTACAAGGGATAGAGTCCATAAATCTGCCCTGGTATATATTGTATTGGATTGTTCTAGTTCAATTTCATTTCAGTTTATTTGTTTACCAGGTAGGCGCACTACACCAAAAGGTCCATTTACAGGCACGACCCAGGTGTTTACAAAACACAGATGATCATCTAATACAGCTTAAAAATGTACATCATAATACACATACAAGAAGAGAAGATAATCAGTACAGTTAAACACATAGACTCACGGTTATTTCTATAACCTGGTTTCACTACATTTGAAAATATTATCCAAAAACATTACTAATGTAACCCCTAGATGGCGCTATCCCAGGGGCTACTACCCCTGCCTGATTTGCCACTAACAGGTTGAGGGGCCTGGATCCAATGGCGGGTGCCTCCACCCAGAGGTCAGGGTTTGCAGTAGTTAAACTAACTTGGTCACAGCCCTCTGGGACACTGCAACCCCCTTTCTTCCCACTAGTGGCCCACAATATATCAGATTACCTTCACAGTATACACTTACCCCAGGTCTGGTTCGGCACTGGGACCTCCTGTGAAATGAGATACAGTGCAACAATCACAGTACAGTACTTTAACATAGACAAATACCTCAGGCAGTATAACTTTGCTGAAACAAGCAGCTCTGATTTATTTGGGGGATATAACAGGACAGGGGAAATCAGGTTAATTAGCTTATCACTCTAATAATCTACCTATGGCTCTGTGCACAGGCCTATCCCTATCAGTTACTGTCCCTGGGTACCCAAGCCCTAGTGGCTAGTCCAAACCGTGGCAGCTGGTAGGGGCCCTTTCACCTGAGAAAGGAGAATTAAACAGTCAGCAGTACAGTAATTCCATTTGGATTTAATGTGGCAATTCAACAGGGAGCAACCCTGAATTAGTACTCACGACCTCCAAATAAGATAGGGTCCTTCAATGTCAGCAGGGCTCACTTGAGGTACACAAACCTCTTCACACATCCATATAAAAGAAAGTACTATACCAGGCAGGCTGCATCTGTATCCCGATGCAATTACTGCACAATACCGGGAGAACACACAGCAGATTCAGTTCCTGACAGACCAGTGCAATTTTCAGCAATTCTTCCAGTCTTCTACAGGGTGAGCCTGGTTTCTACTCTTCAGAGATCCTTTGATTCTTTTCACAGGGCCAGATTCAGTCCTAACAAGCTGTTACACAAGCTGCAGACGGAACTCTGGGCCTTACACGTTTTTGACTAAAACTGCACACTGAAAAAGCACAGGGCTCCTTCCTTCTTCACTGCAAAGCTCAACTGAACTCCAACTAGCGAAACCGGGCACTTCCTTTGAGTTCCTCCCAGTTCTTGACTGGATTGGCTGTCACTCACAATAGACTGCTGCTGTTGGTCCAAAAGGCACTGAAGTCTAAACTACATCTCCCAGAGTCACTGCCCATACAATCCTCTTGTGGCTGGCTCAGATTATGAGTCAAGTTCTGATTCGTCCAAGGCATCATTTTAGAGCTAGCTACCCCACACTGATTGGTCCAGTTCAGCAGTTCAAAACTAGAATGGGGAACTAGCAGACACAGTTCTGACTGCAAAGAAAGCAGGTTAGACAAACTGTAATTTCATTATTACTCTAAATAATTTCTGGCAAACAGTTACATCTTTCAGATAGGTTCCTTTGCACTCCTAGTGACTGCAAAAATGAAGTGAATGGCAGCAGCTCAGTGGTACTCAGAGAAGCACACAGTCCCCATACAAACTAATTATGTCTGCAAGCAGACAGCTCTTAAAGAGACAGTACCAGAGGCTCTAAAACACTCACTGATAAATGGCTTAAATGCCAAACACCATTCAGGCTTGGAGCATTCAAGCAAGCTCCTGGAAGTCTTTGGGAACCCCCCATTTGCAGGGGGTTACACCCTTCCTGGCCTGGGAAAGCTTGACGTCGCGTCAAGCAAGTACCCCATAAGTTTCAACTGCAACCATATACATTTGCATTAGGCTCGCACATGTAATCATCAGTCAATATATCATTTTACCAAGAACACATTTCTGAAACATTGCAATCGTCACTCTTTACACAGTATTACATACACATTGTACCATAACTCAAGTTATTACCTCTTGTACATGAAACCTGAAGAGGGGCCCTTCCTATCAGTTACCTTGGGGCTGGATGGGGCAAGGCACCATACTAGAGGGCAACACAAGTAACTTGGAGTTAGCACTGATGCTCAGTTTGGGCAATGAGCTCGGGGACACATACACTCCTTTATGGACAACATTGAGAGGCAAGTCCACAGGCCTCCCAAGTGAATCATAACTGAGGTGCACCACAGGCTTTACAGCTCGACCAGTCTTTCTGGGGAACTGTTATAGTCTCTGCACTCTGAGCCTCATTTTCAGCATTGTCCTCACTTGTCAGGAGTCTCCATGGGGTAGAGAGGCTAGAACCTGGGGCACTTTCAGCTCCAGGAGTTACAGTTTCTGAGTCCACAACATTTGGCTCGCATGGAAGCTTTGGGACACTGGCAGTGGACTGTCAGGGCACTCAAAATACTCTTCTTGTTCGGGTGTATCACCAGTCTGCCCCAATCTATCATTTCCTCCTGAAAGCTCAAACAGTTCAACCATGCACAATGATTCCATTTCATCTGATCTGATGCTTTGCACTTCACTTTCTGGGAGCATTGGCTCCAGGGATGAAGCTGGGGGCTTAGACAGTCCAGAAGGCCCAGCTTTGTCTCCAGTATTGACTAGGGATTGCCCGAAACAATTGACTCAGTTAGTAGAAGGATAGTATTCAAAGTCCTCTCACTTTCTTCGATATGGACTGACAGTCATGCTCAACTGGGACTTGTGGAGGAACACTTTAACTTTGCTTCTGTAGGTGCAGACTTTCTTGATCTTTTCTTAGCAGCAGCTCTAGTCACTGGTCAGAGGGGCATCTTCTAGGGGCTCAGACTCAATTAAGATTTGTCCAATGGGCAGTAAATGATTTCTATGCATTGTTTTTACATCTTTTGAATTATTCTCAGGCCTTACTTTGTACACTGGCAGATCATCTAGTTTGCCCACTACAATGTGAGGAGATGTGCCATCTGTCAGCAATCTTGTGCTTGCCATGCAGTCCCAGATTTCTTAGCAATACCCGATCTCCTCCTGGAGTTCCTGTGCTTTCACCTTTTATCATACCTTTCTTTGTTGGCCAGATTTCTTTTGGCAGCCATGGTTTGAGCCAGTTAGTGCGCATGAGTTAGCTGGGCCTTTAACTTTTGCACATACTGTAAATAGTTGTCAGCTTGAACCCCATCAGGAGAGACCCCAAAACACATCTACTGGTAGTCAGGCTTCTCTTCCAAACATCAGGCGGTAGGGGAGAATCCAGTGGCATCACTTTTGGTGCAGTTATAAGCATGTACCAGGGTGCTAATTTATTTGGCTCCATCTAGGCTTGTCCTTTGGGTGCAAGTGCCTAGCATATCTAGCAAAGTCACGGTTGAAACGTTCAGGCTGTGGGTCCCCTGGGGAGTGGTAGGAGTGGTTCTGGACTTTAGCACTCCCCACAGAGAAAGCATCTCTTTGATCAGGCGACTCTCAAAGTCTCTCCCTTGATCAGAATGGATTCTTTGTGGAGCCCCATAGTGAACAAAAAAGTTTTCTACAAGTACTTTGGCTACAGTGGATGCTTTCTGGTCTTTGGTGGGGAAAGCTTGGGCATATCTCGTGAAATGGTCAGTGACCACCAGCACATTACTGATATTTCTTTGATCTGACTCCAAACTTAGAAAATCAATACAGACCAGCTCCATGGGTGCACTGGTGGTTATGTTAACAAGGGGGCAGCCCTCTGAGCAAAAGCTTTCCTCTGTAAGCAGCGACTACAAGTTCGAATGTGTTGCTCCCACATCAGCCCCATCTTAGGCCAATGAGATCTGGATCTCACCAAGTCAAGTGTTCTGTCTATACAAGGTGCCCCATGTGGTTGTGCAAGGACCTCAATACTGAGTCTCGAAGGCAGTGGGCAGCACTAGTTGTTGTTTGTCTACTTGTCCCCTCTGTCTACTGTTTCTCTGTATAACAGTTTATTGATCAGTTTCAACTTAGGACCTTCTTTGTATAACAGTGCAGTTCTCAAATCAGTGGAGGCGTAATTTGGACACATCTTTTCCTGCATAGGGGCTTCTAAAGCTGCTTTGATCATGGGATCGCGGGATTGAGCCGCGGAATACTGTCATTGTCCAGCTGAGGCAGTGCACCAATGTCTATTGCAGAAAAGTGGCAATAAGCAGCAGGTATGCAATTCTCAGAGCTCCCAAGCAATCCACCATGCAGTCCACTGCGTCCGTGGACATTGTTCCTCCCTGTCAAACTTCGGCAGAGTGCCCGAATGTCCAGGTTCTGCCAGTCGGACCCAATCATTCAGGGAACAGGCCTCCGGAGAGAGCATCCAGCATCTATGTGGTTCAGACCTGCTCGGTATTACGAGCATAGTCATATGTAGATAATGCGAAGCCACCTATGGCCAGTGGCATCCAACTTGGCTGAGGTCTGCACATAGGTCAAGGATTGTGTCAGTTTTACTAGTATTTTAGCCCATACAAGTACTCATGGAATTGGTCAACAATAGCCCACTTCAAAGCTAAGAACTCTAACTTATGTACAGGATAGTTCTTTTCGGATGGGGTCAGGCTTCTACTGGCAAAGGCCACTGGTCTCAAGCCATTCTCGTGCTCTTGGTACAACACAGCCCCAACCCTTGACAAGCTAGCATCAGTGTGCAGGACGAAGGTTTTCTTGGATCGGCATAGGCCAGCACTGGAGCATGGGTGAGTTGATATATGATCTCATGAAAAGCAGTCTCACAATCAGGGTCCAGCGGGCCCCAAATACTTCACTCGGATGAAAATACACTCTTTCAGTCTTGAGGGATGCTGACTTTTGGTATTTTTGTGGGTTGGGGATACCCTTGAGTAAGGTTAAGTAAAGGGCGGATCACTCTTGAATAGTCCTTGATGAGCGCGATAATAACCACAGAATCCCAGGAATCTTTGCAGTTCTTTTAGATTTTTGGGCTGTGGCCAGGTGGTCAAGGCCTCAACTTTACTTAGGTCGGTCTCTATTCCTCGGTGGATACTATGTGTCCCACATACTTTACTGATGTTTGAAAAATTGACACTTATCAATGGACAGTTTAAGGCCAAAGTCCTCCAGTCGGTCCAATACCTTAAATAATCTGCTCTCATGTTTCCTCCAGTGAGCTGCCAAACACAATAACATCATCTAGGTATACCAGGCACTCTAGTAAGTTCATGTCCCCCACTGCGCTCCATCAATCGTTGAAAAGTGGCTGGGGCACCGAAATCCTTGAGGGCATCCTCATGAATTCATAGAAGCCAAGCGGACAGATAAAGGCTGTCTTTTTCACGGTCCTCTGGGGCCATCGGGATCTGATAGTACCCACTGCGGAGATCCAGCACAGAGAACCACTGCTCCCATTTAGGCAGTCAAAGCATCCTGAATCACGGGGCATTGTGTACTGATCAGGGATGATCCGCCCGGTTTAAGATGCGATAATCCACACACATCCTTACTGTTCCATTCTTTTCCTCACTACCACAATGGGGAAGCATAAGGGCTTCTGGATTCTTGTATTACAACAGCTAACATCTCTTGCAGATGCCGTCTCATCATCTATGTCAGCAGGTGCCAAGCGTCGAGACCTCTCACGAAATGGTCTTTCGTCATGCAGCGGATATTGTGCTCAGCTCCTTGCGCATCCTACATCCCATTCCTTTAAAAAAACACCTGGTCTCTCTGGGCAAGCTTCTCACTGATCTTCACTTTCCATTCAGCTGGCAGCGGGGATCGCGAAATCAAACAAGTCAGGCGTTACTCTGTCATTCTTCCTTGAACTCTTGCTGCTGGGTAGCACTGCAGTGTCTGCACAATGCACATTAGCCAGGATGCAACCTCTGTTTACTTTCGAATGTCTCTTTCAGACACATTATGAACTTGGACCATTACCCTTCTGGCATAAGCATGGGCTCTAGCAGGCAAAATACTAAAGCTTGACCAGCAGTCCCTCTGGCAATTTCCATCGCCTGGTGCATCAACATTAATATTTTATTCTTAACATCCTTTCTGATCCCGGACCTCTCCCTGTAAGGTACACTGGGCATTTGGCGCCAGGATCAGAGACTCAGGATCCTTCTTCCATACAATTCCGACCGGTTCCTCTGGTTCTGTTTTTCAGCATCTCTGTGCCTCATAGGCCTTCTTAGTCAGCCGGAACTCTTAAAGCTCTACTAGTCTTTGACCCTGTTTTTCATAACACAACTTTGCCAGCCTTCCGAACATATGAGCATTTTGTTCCAATCAACAAAGGACACCATCATACAGTCAGGGGGGACACACTAAGGCTAGGTCTCTACTTGTTCGACTCTCAGCCACGGAGGTGGGGAAAGACAGCCAAAGTCGGATATACCGGAATAGGGGTAGGCCTTCTCCACCTATCACCATGCAGTCCTTCTAATGGTTGTAAGGGTATGTCTGACAAATGCTTCTGATACCAATCTTGGAACATAATTGTCACTTGGGAGCCACTGTCTAATATAGCTCTTGTAGACACTCCGTTCCACCTTTACAGTGGTCTCCATGGAGGACCCACTATTCTGGACCAGTCTGGGAGGCGGTAGTGGGGGCCTGGGCAACTGACCTTGCCACAAAGAAGGAATGTCAGCATTTTTGGTGCCCTCACTGGGATCATGTCGTGCACCTCTTGTACTGATTTCTTCTCCGAAGCTCTCCTTGTAGCCTATATGCAACTTTGTCAGTGTCTTTTGGGGACTGGCATTCCTTTTCATGTGCCCATCTTTCCCACAATTATAGCAAAACATACTTTCTGGAGTTTGAGCTGGCGGGCGCCACACTGGGAGCCAGGGGGGGTATTACTAACTGGAAACCTTGGTGCCATCTCTGTCTCGGCGTGATAAGCATTTGGAGACATCTCAGTCAGTTTCTCCACTTCCATGGTCAAGGAATCGAGTTCGAGCTGTTATCAGCAGGAGATACATGGGTGGGTACCCCACCCCCATACCAGATGCAGTCGGATATAGGTCAGGGCCCGTGCCTGACGTGGCCTTCATAAAGGACTGTTTTGAATTCCGGATCTCTCTCAACGATTCGCCCCATTGTGACATATCTTTTTCCTTGTCAGAGCACTCATTGACTGCCAACCTCTGCCCTGAACTTCACTTGATGGGTCACCCTCAGTCACTCGGTCGTAGCCGCAGCTATTGGTGCAGGTCCTCCCGAGGTTGTCTTTTCTCAACTCCTCCAATTTCTCTCATTAACTCATCATGGAGGTGGGGATTCCAGTCGATCTGCCAGGTGTAACTGAAGCAACAGCAGTTCTGAGAAGGGGCAGACTTAAGGATCCTGTCCAGCCTGGTTGGTCGGATTCAATACGCTGGCAAACTACCTTTTCTGAGGCATTCTTGCAACAATTTTTCCAGCGAGATACATACACAGACAAAACTCCCTTGGTACTGTTGTGCATCTCTTACTCTCTACCATAGGTCCTCATCAGAATCTGGGCTCCCATACACATTCTCCAAGGCCTCAAGATAGGCCTGTGCAGTCGCTTCAGGGTTACTGGCCCGTTTAGCCTACGGATGGTGCCGGGCAGGACCTCGGGCTCTCACTAACCCTCACTCAAGCTTTTCACCTTCCGAGCATTGCCATTCTAGCACTTGGGGGCAACATAGTCTATCCAGGTCTCCCAGTCATCCTCCCTTGGGGGAGTGGGAGGTGCCAGAGAAGATCCTCAACCCGGTGAAGTGGTGACTAATGGCGGTGCAGAAATAGAGGTCTCATTGGTTCAGCCACCATTACGGGCACTGGAGCAGGAGAGGGTGTTGGGGAGGAACACCCCAGGTGGAAAGAATAGTTTCTTCAAGTCCTCCACAGTTTTCCCTCTCCCAGCAACCATTCAGCAAATTTCTCCTCAAAAGTTTCAGATAGTGGTGGGCTGATTCCCCAGGTCTTTACTGTCATAGTTATCACTCTCCAAGCAGTGAGGGCTCCCTCTGGGGTAATGGTCTGTGGCACTTTGGAGCTATCTATGGGATCCTTAAACTCTACTAGGGCCAGGAAAGTGTGGGTGAGCAGATTAGCATGCCGACCCACCACCACAGGGTTTGTAAACCTTCCACCCTTGGAAAGTACTCCCTGCACAGTGTCGTATTGATACCCAGGGGATGTCCAGGATAAGCATAGCATTTTGGGGTCGATCTCCTCCCCAGTACACCACTCCACCAGCGGTGCACAGCCACTTCTGTCGGGTACCCATTTTTTCTTAACAGTGGTTCGTAAATATGGCCACTAGAGGACACACAATCCAGCGGTGAGCCTCCAAGATGTAACCCCTAGATGGCGCTATCCCAGGGCTACTACCCCTGCCTGATTTGCCACTAACAGGTTGAGGGCCTGGATCCAATGGCGGTGCCTCCACCCAGAGGTCAGGGTTTGCAATAGTTAAACTAACTTGGTCACAGCCCTCTGGGACACTGCAACCCCCTTTCTTCCCACTAGTGGCCCACACAATATATCAAATTACCTTCACAGTATACACTTACCCCAGGTCTGGTTCGGCACTGGGACCTCCTGTGAAATGAGATACAGTGCAACAATCACAGTACAGTACTTTAACATGACAAATACCTCAGGCAGTATAACTTTGCTGAAACAAGCAGCTCTGATTTATTTAGGGGATATAACAAGGACAGAAATCAGGTTAATTAGCTTATCACTCTAATAATCTACCTATGGCTCTGTGCACAGGCCTATCCCTATCAGTTACTGTCCCTGGGTACCCAAGCCCTAGTGGCTAGTCCAAACCCGTGGCAGCTGGTGAGGGCCCTTTCACAGAGAAAAGGAGAATTAAACAGTCAGCAGTACAGTAATTCCATTTGGATTTAATGTGGCAATTCAACAGGGAGCAACCCTGAATTAGTACTCACGACCTCCAAATAAGATAGGGTCCTTCAATGTCAGCAGGGCTCACTTGAGGTACACAAACCTCTTCACATCCATATAAAAGAAAGTACTATACCAGGCAGGCTGCATCTGTATCCCGATCACAATGCACAATACCCGGGAGAACACACAGCAGATTCAGTTCCTGACAGACCAGTGCAATTTTCAGCAATTCTTCCAGTCTTCTACAGGGTGAGCCTGGTTTCTACTCTTCAGAGATCCTTTGATTCTTTTCACAGGGACAGTTCAGTCCTAACAAGCTGTTACACAAGCTGCAGACCGGAACTCTGGGCCTTACACACGCGTTTTTGGACTAAACTGCACACTGAAAAGCACAGGGCTCCTTCCTTCTTCACTGCCAAAGCTCAACTGAACTCCAACTGACGAACCGCGGCACTTCCTTTGAGTTCCTCCCAGTTCTTGACTGGATTGGCTGTCACTCACAATAGACTGCTGCTGTTGGTCCAAAAGGCACTGAAGTCTAAACTACATCTCCCAGAGTCACTGCCCACAATCCTCTTGTGGCTGGCTCAGATTATGAGTCCAAGTTCTGATTCGTCAAGGCATCATTTTAGAGCTAGCTTACCCCACACTGATTGGTCCAGTTCAGCAGTTCAAAACTAGAATGGGGAACTAGCAGACACAGTTCTGACTGCAAAAAAGCAGGTTAGACAAACTGTAATTTCATTATTACTCTAAATAATTTCTGGCAAACAGTTACATCTTTCAGATAGGTTCCTTTGCACTCCTAGTGACTGCAAAATGAAGTGAATTGGCAGCAGCTCGAGTGGTACTCAGAAAGCACACAGTCCCCCATACAAACTAATTATGTCTGCAAGCAGACAGCTCTTAAAGAGACAGTACCAGAGGCTCTAAAACACTCACTGATAAATGGCTTAAATGCCAAACACCATTCAGGCTTGGAGCATTCAAGCAAGCTCCTGGAAGTCTTTTGGGAACCCCCATTTGCAGGGGGGTTACACTAAAATCAAATGTCAGTAACATTTAGACACAGGCATAGTTGATAAGTAAGCTAGCAGTTTGTTCCTAAAGATTAATAAGGATGCAACTAGAGGTACTGTATCTCAGCTGGGAGTTCATTCCATTTTTTAACCACATAGTAGAAAAACGTTTTTTTCTTGTACATATTGCCTCCTTAAATTCTTCTGTCATTGGTTCTCTGCAACTTCTTACTGTATTTATTGCCATTTGGTTGTTAATTCTGTCAGTTAATGTTCTGCTGGCCTGCCGGTGCAGCGGTAGAACAGCTGCTTGCAACACTGATGACCAGGGTTTGGGAACGAGCTCAGATTTAGAGGAATGGTCAGGAGGAGGAGGAGGAGGTAGGCTGAGTGTCCCATGGACTGCTCACCTCCTTCGGGGAGGGGGGAGTAGGTGTCCGGCACGATAGTGACTCCCAGCAGAGGCTGGGAGAGCACTGCCTGGGACCTCAGTGATCGGGGAGGGGACAACAGCAGATATCTGCGAAGCATGTTTACCCTTGGGCTGATTTCATTGGACGTCTGCGTCCATAGGGGGAAAACAAGCAAGGAAAAACCCCTGTGGCTGCAGCAAGATGATGCCAGGAGCCTAGCAAGCACCACCAGAGCCCATTCCAGGATGCTGGACTCTGGATTAGCATCTCAGCCTCCCTGCTAGGGGGGTCGGGGGGGAGCCCCACTATGGGGGGGCAAGACACGGTCACCCAGGTCTCTGGTAAATCCTGGGGATGGTATAGGGGTGAACGTGAAAGGGGTCCAGGGCTAGCATGGGGTACATCCTCACAATTCACAGGTGCAAAAATAGAGTTAATAAAATAAAAAAAAGTTATTACTTATTTTGACTGTACTTTACTAAGAATGCATTATTCTCCCTCCTTTTCCCCTTCCCTGTGTCATACCTGGAAACGAGCCTTGGCTCAGTGTGCCTTTCCTAGTTAAGTGTGGTATACTAGGAAATAAATCCGTCAAGTGAGGCTAACCAAGTTATAAAGCTACGAGCCCATCTTTTATTTTGTATAATATATTTGGATGGTTACTGTAAGTTTTGATTGCAGTTACATATACAGGGAAAAGGTATAAAGCAAAAATGAATGCTAACCACTTTGATTAGGAAAAAAGTTCCAGCCTTGTGTTTTTTATATATGTATGTATGTATGTATACCGTGCCACTATAGTTAAGGCTGCCCAACCACTTCTGTGTTAAACCCAGAATTCTGCACTTTAATTACTTTGCAACCGTACAACCGATGTGCCCAAAATTTTTCATGCACCATCTGGTACCATAGATCTCTGGATCTGGCAAGTTTAGATCTGGTTGGTGGATCCGTTCAAAAGTTATTAAGCTTTAAAGTTTCCCATTATAGCCTATGGGAAAATATATATGTACAGTTCGAAAGCACGTTTTGCTTTCGCGAAAGCACTTTGGACTGCCACAAATGGGTTCAGTAGTGTTGTGCTACTGCTATCTTGTTTTCAGTTAGCAACGGGTAAAAAAATGCTATAATTCAAAAAATAATGCCCCGTTGTAAACACTGACAGTTGTGTTTAGAATTCAGTGTACTACCCGATTGTGCCACAGAGACAAAACTACGAACCTAATCAGGGCCCGAGGAACACAATCCTGGCATTATTTTTTTTTAAAAGTGGCCAGAAATATGTTTTCTGCGTTTGGCTGTTTTTAGTGCCACAAATTTGCAGCACTTCTTTTGTGAAACTGTTGCAAATCAGCAGCACTTTCCATAAAAACTATCGCAAATTTCGCACTACTACAATAAAAAAAACAACGGCCCCAAAAAAAAAAAAAAACAGTTCTGGCCATTATTTTTTTAAAACAACCCGAATTGGATTCCTCAGCTCCCATTTAGGTGAACACCTGTTGGTGTTTACCTAATAAAAGGATATTTTATCATTTAATTGCCTCCAAGGGGGCTAAGGCATGTTTTAATGAAAACAAAAGTTTCTGCTGACATTGGGGTGCCAAATCCCTGTGTTAGTGGTACAGGTCGTCGTTCCCCCCCCCAGTGTGGGACATTGAGGAGCTCACTCTAAAGTGTCCCCAGTTATGTCCTCATCCCCCTCCCCCGTACTGTGGCACACTAGGGAGCCCACTCCCAGTGTCCCGAAATATTATTATGTGTATATTTTTTAATAATTAAAAATGTGTTTGCCGACATCGGGGTGCCTAATCCCCATGTCGGCACTAGACCCCCCCACCAGTGTGGGACACGGGGATCCCACCTCTAGTGTCCCAAAATATTTATATATGCACTGTGGGACACTGGAGAGCCCATTCCCAGTGTCCTGAAATAACTGTTTACCCTGTTGAAAAAAAGAAAACTGTCCCCCAATGTCTTTTTTTTTAATCCTGCAAAAAAGAAAACAGTCCCTCATCGTCTCCCCATCCCCCTTCCCGTCCTGACCCTCCCACTGAGCAACTCACCACTCCACACCCCCCTTTTGCCCTATACTTATCACTGGAGATCTTCTTCTGTCATCTTCTGTGGACCGAGACACGTCTGCACTCTTCAAAGCCAAACCGCAAACTGAAGAATCAAGATAAGTGCCACATAATGTCTGTCAATGGCGTTTTGAACTTATGTTGATCTCTCTGCCATTTTTCGGTATTTTGTTCACTACATTTTTAACATGGGCTTCTTTAGACCCCACCTCATGAACACTGTCACTGTTGTTTCGTTAATCGGACCCATAAGGTGATTTTGCAGTGGCTGTGTGAAATCACCTTTCGGGACTGAGTAACAAAATGACAGTGCCAGTGTTCACGTGGTGGGGTCCCAAGAAGCCCATGTTGAAAATCTGGTGTAAAAATACCAAAAAAATGCCAGAGTTATGTGCGGTAGTTAAAATTGTTCTATGCAAGCTCGTAACTTTGGCAATGTTTAATATTTCCACTCCAAATTCTCAACATAGCCATTTTTTTACACTACCTGATAAGCAGTACATCTGTCATTTTTCACATCCTGCCCGAAACTTGTTTTCGCACTTGCGGCGCAGACTGGTGCGGTTGCTGTGCGAAATCACCTTTCAGGATTGATGAACGAAATGACAGTGCCAGTGTTCATGAGGTGGCATTCCAAAAAGGCCATGTTGAAATTCTGGTGAAAAAAATTCCTAAAAATGCCAGAATTATCTGTATCTGTTGAATTTATTTTACACATGTGCATAACTTTAGTATTTTTCAGTATTTTTCCGCCAAATTTTCAACATAGGCATTTTTTCCCACCACCTCATAAACAGTATAGCTGTCATTTTTCACATCCTGCCCAAAATGTGTTTTCGCAACTGTGGCGCAGAATGGCATTGCAGTTGTGCATAATTACGCTTTGCCATGCATTTCACAATTTCTCTGTACTGGTGTACATGACGTGAGGTAATAAGATGGCTATGGTGACAATTTGGTTACTGTTTTTTGACACATGGAAGCGCAGGGCCTGTAATCACGCAAAGGTTTACCGGTAGTGCAGTATACCGAGCATTGCGCAAATGCGGTACCCATTGAATAACATGTATACTGCTGCCACGCAATGATGTGTGGTGCGCGATAACGGTATACTTTTGTGTGACAACCACTGTACATACATATGCGCATCTACGGAGGGATTCCCACAGTAAAATAAGGATACTATTATACTGTCTCAAAAAGTAAGGAAGTTCATTACAGAAAACTCCATTAATGCATTATTTAGGGTTCCTATTACAGCGACAAAAGTATTGTAGTTCGCTGTTAGGGTTTCCAACCCTACCCCCCCCCAACCTCCACACACCAACAGGCATCAGGGTGTGCTTTGGGGTGGTCAGGCCTAACTCTCACCCCATTCTCCTATACTGTACCATCTCAGCTTCCTTACACATGGAATGGGGTGAGAAAGAAATGAGGACCAAGGCACACCCCATGATGCCCGTTGGTGTGTGGAGGGTGGGGAGGTAGGATTGGGAACCCTAACACTGAATTTCCACACTTTTGTCACTGTAATAGGAACCCTAACTGATGCATTAACTGAGTTTTTTCGCAATTAATTTATATATAAGGGGTATGTAACAGGGACCTGTGGAATACATGATTTATTTTCACAAGAGCTGTTTGACCTTGGGTAAACCCATGAGTCGCATAAGCCACCAGTGATGTGCCCAAGGTTAAACAGCTCAAGTGAAAATAAATCGTATATTCCTCATGGTCCCTGTTAGATATTCCATTTATGCAATAGGGATCCTTTAGGATAGTGCAGGGAGGTTTGTTTCAGATTGTTTATTTATTTCATTTTTAACGTAAACTTACATGGACTTTTTGTGGTTTTCCCAGTGTAACTTCACTTAGCATAGTGGTTGCTAAACAGTAGCTATGGACACTCCAACTTTACGTTATGGCCAGTACATAATGAAAACATTTGATGCACAATTCTTTTGTTTTTGCTTTTTTGTTTGGGGGGCATTTGTTTGTCAAAAAAAGTGAATAAAAATAGAATTTTCAGACTTCCGATGACGTCATGAGATAGAAAGCATTAGGAAACTGCCTCTCCAAAGACCCACTCCACAAATCTTATTAGTTGCCTACTAATATTGTATTTTAAACAAAATAAAACTCCAGATTTATTTATACAAATGTCTGGGGCGACAAAACAAGAGAGGTCCGGTTTCGACTGCGGCCAAAATCAAGCAACTTATGCAAAAGGAACAAATGTCCACAAGATCCTCAAGGCCGATCGCGTCTTGGGCGCAGTCTCTGACATCAGTTTCATCACAGGACCAAGGGAGTGAATTCGACGAGGAGGGAGAGCCAACAACCAATACGGATGCTGCAGTCGGTAAGGTGGTTACGACAGTACAAACCATTGAATCTGCCCTTTCTAATCTGAAGACGCACTTAAAAAATATGGACCAAAAAAATGTTTAACCTACAGAGGCAAGTAGGGAATGTGACTGAGGTACAGGACACACACAACAAGCTCATCATGTACCTCCTCCACAGGGACAAGGAGGTACAGGATCACCTGGTGGATGCCAAAAAACCAGGCGTGCCGGAATAATTTCAGGCAGCGTTTGGTAAAGGAAGGAGTTAAAGATGCCTTTGCTTCTATAGCAGATTTTATGTTACATCTTATGGGGAAAGTTCTGACTTTGCCTCAAGATACCCCTCTCATCACAGAGCCCGCGCAACGGTCGCTTGGACCTAAGCTGAAAGAAGCCACTGCCAAGCCACAGTCTTTTATAATATGGATGCTCCACTTCCAGACTAAAGAATTTATTTTACGGTTGGCTTGGGAGCAACCTAAAATACTTTGGGAGGGGCAGGAAATATTCTTTGATCAAGACTTCTCGCCCATGCTTCAATCGGAAGTGCCAAACTGCAAGGTAGATAGCGAAACAAATATGGGAAAAGAAAGGACATAAAACTCAAGTGGTTTACCTGGCATAACTAAGGATTTTTACTGATAAAGGGACAGACGTTTTTGAAAATATTGTAGAAGCTGTCGCCACCCTTAAAGAAGTGGGAAATCGATTGTCCTGAGGTCAAAATGGATACAGTGGAAAGAGAACTGCGCCAAGCCACATGGCAGAAAGCAGGACAGAGCAGAAAGAGACAGTACCAGGGCGGAGAGTGGCCGAAATATTTAGAGGATGATTTCAAACTGATTGTGCGAGGAGACGATGATTGAAGGAGATAATGGAAAACAAGAAAATGGACAAATGACCGTGCAAACATTAGAGACTTACTTTATTGTGACTTGTTTTTAGCCCGCTGACATGTTGTTGCCCACAGTCTTTGTCTGGTGCACTTTGGGGTCACTGAGGGGCTCTGTGGCAACATGACAAAGATAGGGACAAAACTGTTGAGCAGAATGCTTTTCATTTATTTATTTGTTTATTTACTTTTTTTTTTTTTTTCCCTTTTTGGCATATTTGGTTTAAACACAATGATTACTTAAATATGAACATATGAAATTTGCCAGCAGAAAAAAGGCCATTTGGTCTATCAAGTCTGCTCAATTTTGCAGCTAGTAGCCCTATTCTGCAGCTGCCCCGACCCCCCTCTTATCCTCCCTCTTGCCCTGTCCCAGCCCTTTTGAAGCAGCCCACTGTTTTACAGGCTACCACCTCTGCTGGTAACACATTCCACCCTGCCACCACCCTGTCGGTAAAAAAAGTGTCTCCTCATTTCCTTTCTGAACCTTCCCCCGCTCTCCAATCTTATGTCATGGCCTCGAGTGTCCCTCCCCACCCTTAGCCTGAATAACCCCTCCTTACCTGTCTTGTTTATCTCTCTCATGTACTTGAATGTCTCGATCATATCCCCTCTGTCCCTCCTCTCCTCCAGCGAGTACATGTTCAGCTCCTTTAGCCTACTCTCATACGGTAAGTCCCCCAGTCCCTGGATCATCTTAGTTCCTCTGCACTGCACCCCTTCCAGTAATTTAATGTCCCTTTTCGGGTACGAGCGCCAGTACTGCACTCAGTATTCAAGATGAGGTCTAACTCATGATCTCTACAGCGGCAGAATCACCTCCTCCCTCCTGGACGTTATTCCCCTTACGATGCAACCCAGCATTTTGTTGGCCCTTGCTGCTGCCTTCCTACACTTTGCCAAGTTGTTCATTGATCATGTGATGACCACCCCCAGAGCCTTCTTCTCCTCGTCAGTATCCGCCAGCTGCACTCCCCTTAGTTGGTAGTTTCTCTTTGTATTTTTTGCCCCAAAATGCAGTACCTTACACTTTTTGGTGTTGAACCCCAGCTGCCAAGTGTCAACCAGGTCTTCAGCTTTTTCAGATCTTCCTGCAAGCTCTGCCATCCCTCAGTGTCATCCACCACTGCCGCTATCTTGGTGTCATCGGCAAATCTGCTCTTGATGCCCATGGAAATGTCTGCAGTAAATATCCCAGATAACTCTGGTCCCAGCACTAAGCCCTGTGGAACCCTGCTCGTTACTGCCCTTGGGGATGATAGTTCTCCTTTCACCACCACCATCTGCTGCCTTCCCTACAGCCAGTTTGTCACCCATCCCACCATTTTTGCTCCTGCCCCTGTGCCTTGAAGTTTAATTCCAAGTCTCTCATGTGGCACCGAATCAGATGTCTTACTGAAGTCTAGGTACAGGACATCCACGGCATGGCCGTTGTCCAGCTGCCTAGTTACCCAGTCATAGTCATCTACCAGGTTGGTTTGGCAGGATCTGCCTGCGACAAAACCATGCTTTCTGCCGTCCTGCAGCCCATTGAACTCCATCAGGGACACCAGCCTCTCCTTCAGGATCATTTCCATTAGTTTCCCCACGATGGACGTGAGTCTCACCAGTCTATAGTTCCCTGGTTCATCTTTGGGGCCACTCTTATGCAGGGGAACCACATGAGCCAACCTCCAATCCTTGGGTATGCATCCCGAATTCAGTGAGGCATTGAATAGGCCTGCCAAAGGCCCCGCCAGGATCTCTGCTAGCTCCTTCAGTACCCTGGAGTGAATGCCATCTGGCCCTGGTGCCTTGTCCACCCTCAGCGCTCTCAAGCCCTCCAGCACTCTACCTTCTGTGATCACCCCATCCATTACTCCCTCCCCAGCCTTTACTGCTCCCCCCCCCTTGGGTAGCACTTCCCCTCTCTCTTTTGTAAATATTGAGCAGAAGTAGTCATTGAGTGCTTCTGTCTTTTCTCCCCCCTTCTCTACCCATCACCCATCCTTCTTAGTCTTTGCTTTCTGTTCTTCACAGCTCCTTTTCTCCCTGATGTACCTGAAGAATCTCGTCTCCCCCTCCTTAATGCCTTGCACCAGCCTGAGCTCTTTGGTGGCTTTTGCTGTTCTTATTGCCCTTGTCACCTCCCTTGCCTCCTGCAGGTACTCCTCCCAATCCCCCCCCCGCCGCTCTCTTTCTCCTCACCTTTTCCACAACCCCCATGCTCATCCAGCTTAGCCTTTTTGCCCTGGCCTTTTTACTCCGAGTCCTGCTACAGGAACTGGTAGCCTCTAGTATCCCCTTCTTAATGAGCTCCCATCTCTGGTCTGTGTTCATACTAGGCTGGATCCTGGCCAGGTACCCAATCACTACCTCCCCCATCTTTGCAAAATCCACCCGCCTGAAATCCAGCACCTTTGCGTTGGATGCCACCCCCCTCTTTGCCAATAATCAACCTGAACCATACTGAGTGATGTTAATTCCCCACTAGTGGTTCGTCCACCTTGATATCCCTCACAAACTCCCCATTTATGAGCACTAGGTTGAGGGTGTCTCCCCCCCCCCCCAGGTTGATTCGCTGACCACCTGTGTCAGGAAGCTTTCCTGAAAGGCACCCAGCCAGTACCTCTTCCCTTGTATTGCTGATGGCTGGGGTTCCCCAATCTACCCCCGGCAGGTTGAAGTCCCCCACAACCACCACACTCACCTTCCCACATGCCCTTCTAATCTGCCTTGCAAGTTCCTAGTCCCACTCCTCTGTCCAGGAGGGTGGCCTGTACACCACTCCCAACCTGAGAGTCCTATTCCTGGAATCCTGGATTAGCAGCCATAATGACTCTGTTTCTTCCTCCTCCCCCTCCTCCCTACCGCACTTTAACACCTCCCTCACATAAAATGCCACTCCCCCCCCCTCCTGTTTTCCCTATCTCGCGGAATATTCTGTACCCTGGGACCACCAGGTCTCCCAGTCGTGGTATTGGGTGGCCCATGTTTCTGTGATGGCTGAAATGTCCACCTCCCTCTCCCCCATGAGGGCCTGTAAGTCATGGATTAAAGCTGTTTTTAATTATTCAATTTGTTGCACATTTGTATATAAAGGGTGTTCGTTGAACTTGACTTTCAGCCTTTGAGAAAGACAGTTACTCTGAAACATGTCAGGCTGTTAGTCGGCTGTTTTTTTATTAATAAATAGGCTTTAAATAATAAGCTGGCTTCCTGCTTGAAGGTTTGTGTGTGCTAGGAACTTGTTTTTATTTCAAGAATGAAAGCATGTTGTGTGACAGTTACTTCCCTTCCCTTAAGATAGCAGCCGCCTCTTCACTCCCTGCTGTTCCTTCCCTGGAATGCCTGCTTCAGGCATAAATGAATGAATGGTGGAACTGATTCCCTATAAGGTGGGGAGGAAAAGAGAAACACAACTGTTTTACAAACAGGGAACCAGATACAGACCAGAGTTGGGAAATATTCTTACACTTATGGCAAATTAGTTGGAATAAGTGGATATTATTATATGGAAGAATAGGGACTATCATAAAGGGGCTGGAATAAGAGGGAAGTAATGGGAGGGAGGGCATGGGGAAGGGGGTAAAGAGATGAGCAACACTAGTAACAGGCTCATTAACTGTCATGTCCATCTGAAGCAAATGAGAGGCACGGAGGATAGTAATGGAGGAAAAACAGGGATTGAGATAAGCTAAGCGGACATCTCCTAGACTGGATTTCCTAAGAAAAGGCATTAAGGGGGATGGGGGGAGAAGGGATGAAGATACTAAAGGAGGTATTTAGAGATGTAGCGGGGAAGCATTAAAGATAAGAAAGGTGGTAATAGAGCGGGAAGGTTGGGGGGGGCAATGCTGATGACGAAAGCAAGGAAGGAAACAAATAGACTAATTAATGTGGCCCTGGGCAAGGACAGTTTTGATAAGAAACTGCGGGGGCTACTACGGGTAACTAAAACAGAAGGGTAATTTGCCAGAGGGAAAACGTGGAGATTACTCTTTTTCATGAAGACAGGGAGCGGGTGGATCTGGGGTGAAGTACAACACAACAATGTTTAGTTTGGAATATTATTAACACTATGCTTTGATCTTTCTAGGCATCTGAAGAAAGAGTTGCAGCACTGAGATGCGGAGACAATGCTGCCAGGGGCCTGAACCACGATTTCAACCCAGACCTCATGGTATCTTTTTTTTCTTATTCTTTATTTCTGCACTTTCAGTTGTATTGGCCTGGTTCCCATGCAGATAATGAAACAAGCCAGAGGGTAGTGTGGAGGCTGGTCCAACCATAGCAACGTGAGAAGCAGAGACAGAGATGGAGAAATATGAGAGCACCTTTAGAGATGACCTGAGAGAGATCGGGGTGGGGGATGACACAATTAAAGAATAGAGGTTTACAGACAAACATATGAAATAAACCAGAAGTGCATGCTGGCAGCTAATACATTAGACTCTACCAGGATGGTCATCTATATGACAGTGGCTCTGAACCTCTTGAATGTTGGATGCTTGGGACAGTGAAGGGAAGGGGGCACGTAAGCGGAAGAGGGGAAATATGGGTAATTAACTGTAATATATATATATATTTTTTTTTACATATTATTCCCCCGCGCTCATGTCTTTGGGGTCCCAGTGCACCCATGCTAGCTTCCATGAGTGCCCGCCTCCCCATGGATTCACAAGCCCCCGAATTACCCCCCGGTTGGGGGTGGAGTCCCTCTTCTCCCCCATGCCCCCTGCAGATGTCAGCACACAGTGAGGACCAATGAGGTGGAAGCGCATAGATATGCACCTCCGCTCTGGTCCTTGGCCAACACCTGCCTCTCCCTTGAGTTCTGCCTCCTCTGCTGCACCGGCACCATCCGTGGTCACCTAGGTGGTGGTGGTATTGCAGCGAAGAGTGCTGCCCACTCGGAGGAGGAGAGCGGCCCATCGGGCACTCAATGTCTCCCCCCGGCCAGCCGTGTGATGACCCCGGCTCGCTATCGACCCCGGGTCGCCAGCGTTGCCAATGGTAACGCTGCCTCTGTGCTGGTGGGCCGGCTATCTCTACTACATATTTCGGGGGTAGGGGAAGAATCCCCATGTTGCATATAATAACATACAAAGGTGGAGTGGGGAGGGAGAAGAGACGCAGGTACTTGCATCAGTCCAACTGCTTGTGGAAGGTGAACTGGTTAGCTGTACAGCAAATAGACCAGCCTCACAGAGTAACTGTGAGAAAGTACCTAGGTTCAGCCAGAACAACACTTGGTACAGAGGGGTTGTCAATAGATTGAGCCCTCGCAGACTCACCTACAAAGTCATCTTGAAGTACGAAGGACTACTGAAAATCTTTACAATAGCAGGCAACTGGTGTGTCTGGAATGTACATAGTTACTGTTATGAAAATGTTGCGTTTGGTTACAGTTACGAAGAAAATGGCATAACAAATCTAGCAAAGGAAAATGAAAAAAAAAAACTAAAAGCAGAACTCGAAATATGAAGCCACTTGTTTATTTACTGTTCTTAAGTGGGGATCCTTAGAATTACCTCTTCTAACAATAAAGGTATCAACTCTGTAGTGAAATGAGCGAAGCTGCTTTCAGAACTTAACAGGTTAAAAAGTGATGTTGTCTTACTGCAGGAAACCCACTTGCCTGACATGGAGCATAGAAAGCTCAGGAGAAGTTGGGTTACACAGGTGCTAGCATCGGCTCATCCCACAGCCCAAAAAAAAAAAAAATGGGACAGCAGTTTTAATTCAAAAGGGAATAGGGTTGGAGATCTCACAAAGTAAGGCAGCTACTGAAGGCAGATGGGTATCAGCACCAGGGAGCATACAAGGGACGACACTCAATCTGTCAAACCTATATGCACCAAACTCAGGAGCAACCCTGTTCTTGAAAACAGTATCACAGGAGATAACCAACCTGCCTAAGGGCCTCACAGTAGTAGGTGGAGATTTTAACTGTGTGGCGAACCCTCAAAAAGATAGATCTTCCAGAAAAAATTAATAAACCAATAGAGCCACAACTAAGACTCTTAATGCCATTGTGCAGGAGCAGGGGTTGGTGGACATATGGAAGGAACTGAATAAAGGAGAAAAAAATTATACATTCTATTCACATCCTCAGCAAGAATACTCAAGAATTTATATGATCTTCCCTTGTCAATCTTCACCATTAATTACTTGTCAGTGTCAGCGGCTCAGTAGGTAGCACACTCGCCTCTGAGACCGGGAGATCAGAGGGCTGTGGGTTCAGTTCCCACGTCTGGCACTTGGGTTAATATCCTAATTCTGACATTGTAGTGCAGCATGAGAGAGGTGTTGCACTTCTGAGGTGCCATCTTTCAGATGAGACGTTAAACCAAGGTCCCATGTGCCTGGATTGGTAGTAGTTCAGGTGGATGTTAAAGATCCCATGGCACTTATCGAAAAGAGTAGGGGAATTTCTCCGGTGTCCTGGCCAAATTTACCTCATTCACTTAAAATACTACCAACAGCTTTGTCTGGTTGAAGGTCAGTTGACATTCATCTGTATCCCCCTCCCCTGGGTCGTGCCTGAAAATAGGCAGGATTTGTCTAGTGCACTTACCCGGTCAACAAAAACTTAAAAAAAAAAAAATTACTGATGGGTGTAAGCCAGAGGCGCCGCAATTCGCTACAGGAGTTTTTTTAGTTTTTTTTTTTTTTTTGAGGGAGAAGTCGGCACGCCCACAAAGCAACGCACTACGTGGTGCGCAAGGGGCGGCTGTTAGGCACAGCAGACTCCTCCTCCACCCCAGTTCTGTTTCTCCCACTGTCGAGGCTGCACCTGCTGTGTGAGTCAGAGCAATTTCAAAGTACGCCACTAGGCCTTCGTTCAACGCCGTATACCTCTACGACAACTCCTCAATCCCGGTTCTTTTTCCGATGCCGATAAGTTCATTCTGATCATTTGTTTTAACGGCACTGGGAGCTTTTACTGTGTTACATTTTATTTTTCATCATATCCAGTTTGGGAGCCAAGCGAAAGTCGAAAGCAGGCCGTGCCCCCGTGCGTCGGTGCTCCTGTGGCCGTCATTTCTCCGTGACGGACCGGCATGATGTCTGCCTGTGGTGCTTGGGACCTAACCATGATATGGACAGATGCTATGCCTGCTACTCGATGGACCGCCATGTTCTTGAAATCCGTGCATTCAAAGTTGGCAAGGCCCCGCCGACTTTTGGAGAGCGGCATCATTCTCGGGCTTCACAGGCCAGGACTTTAGACCCTTCCTCCCGGTCCCCTTCCAGGCCTATGCGGTCTGGTGAGGAGGAGGCCTCCTCATCTTCAAGCCTTGCCGAGGAGGAGGCCTCTTTTGCGGTGTCGGAGGAATGCCGTGGTCCCTCCTGGGGTCGCGTCGGGGACACTGCCTTGGCAGTCACCTCTCCTGAGGTGCAGGCTCCCCCAGTGTCGCGGCCCACAGTTACTGAGTCTGGCACTGGCGGACCCTCGATGCCGGCTTCTGGCGCCATCTCAGATCCTGGTGACGTTCGTGGCACCAGTGATCGGGGCGGTGCCGTGTGCAGCGCCGGTGTTGTTCTCGATGCCGCTAGTGTGCCGTTGACCTGATCGACTCCGTTGGCGGCTCCGTGTTCTGTTCTGGTGCCGTGTGCAATGCTGGGGATTCGACCGGGGCCATAGATGGGTCGGGGCCAGGTTTCGGGGCCACGGGTGATGCGCTGTGAGCAGCCGGCATTGCAGGTGATACTGGTGCCATTCGCGGTGCTGTTTCTCAGGGGGCTCTCGGGGTGGCCAGCGTCGAGTCCCTCCGGGTCAACTCCTCTTCGGACAGAGACGATTCGGACATGGACCTGGCCTGGCTCCCTGATTCTTCCGAATCAGAGTCCTCTGTGGGATGTGGTGTCAGGCGGCCCAGTGCTCCCATTCCTGAATCTCCACAGCGGCCTTTCTAGGGACATGGATATGTTGTTCATCCACACTGTCTGGCAGGTTCCTTGCCACTTTAAATCTTGCCGGAAGGTCTTCAAGCTGGCTCCTCCCACTCACCCGGGTGGTAAAACTCTTGGCTCCGCCCCATGATGCCAGATCTTCCTTACCGCTTGGAAGCTCAGGTTCCCTCCTTAACGCTCTGTGTGTTAGACTGGATCCTAATTCTTCGGTTCGTCCGAAACTCATTTTATAATTTTCAAGACTTCGGTCTTCCTTTTGCCTCGCGGCTGCGATGGACAAATCGACTCCCGGTTTTCGTCAGTGCCCGTGCAGGTAGAAGATGTCCAGGACGGATCCACACTCCACGTGCGTCTACTGCCTCGGCCTAGAACATGATCTGCAGGCCTGCGAATCTTGCTGTTTGTTCTCGGCCAATGTCTTGGAGGACTGTGCTGCCCAGTTGAAGCTCGGGCGCCCCAAGAAGCGCTACCCACCGGTTAAGTCGAAAGAGGCCCGTTGGGCGGTTACATGACAGCTGTCTCGGCTGAGCAGCTCGAGCAGATGATCGTAGCCAGAGAGGAGAGCAGCCCAGGCATTATCTTCCTCCTCGTCGATCGTGGCATTTATCCCGCTCGCCTTGGGTACCTCGTATTAGGCTTCGTTCAAGGAGCTTTGCCATTCCCTTTCCATGAAGGAAGAGGGGCCATTGGGACATCCCTCTCGGTCCAAGAAGAAGGATCCCAAGGGTAAGTCCCGTCATCGGCGTTCGTGGGAGCGGGAGAGGTCCCCTTCCCCGGACAGCCGACCATCAACTTCGGTCGAGGTTGCTGCTAAGGCTGCTGGCTTCACGGCGTCCCCATCAGATCAGCCGGCCGAGACAGCCGTCGACGCGGTCGAGATATTTCTCGACCCGTTGGACGGTTTGTCAACTGGTGAGGCCGACAACCCGTCTTCGCCGGTTCCCCCAGTGGAAACCAAGGATTTACCTGCGCCATCGGTGCAGCAGTCCCCGGTTAAGACGTCCGAGGCGAGGTAGGAGCGGGTGTCCCCTGCTCCCTTCCAGGCCCGCCCTCGGACACACCGAGGTTCTCGGTCTCGGACCTCTTCTCGGTCCAGCCAATCCCGCTGACATCGGCGGTCTCGGTCTCGGCACCGAGGTAAGCAGCGACGCCGCTCCTCCTCCTCTTCTTCCTCCTCAGATGAGGAGAGGCTTCAGCACAGATTGCATTGACGCTGTGAGGAGCTGATGTGGCAGCAGTTACTTTTGTCCGGGGCTAAGTCGACTCCGACGCCTTCCCCGGCCATCAAGTGGCTGTCACCCGATCGGCCGAAGCAACCTTTCACTGCAGTTGAGATGCCCATGTCTGGGCCAGTTGTTCGGCCTAAACTTGCTGCCTCACCAATTGTGGTGTAACCTCCACCTCCACAACCGAAATCGGGGGCACCGACCAAGGATTCTAGGTCGGCTCAAGGCCTGCCCCACAGGTTGTCGGTCACCCTCACTCCCGACCATCCTTGGCAGGTGGAGGGTGGCTCAGGCCTTAGGCAGCTCTTCGCGGACTCTTCGGAGTCCAACGACAACTCCTCCCTGTTCTCCAGGCAGGTTGACCTGGAGTCCTCCAGGGGCCAGTCACTGGACGAAAGCCCATTGTCCTTTATGGGTCTGCTTCGGCTCATCTCAGAGTCCACCGGGATGCAGCTCGAGCCCGTGTCCAAGTGGGCCAAGTATCCCCTGACGGAGATACTGGACCGAGGGGATTCACCCACGGAGGCCTTTCCTGTGGCTGAGGCCATTGTTGGCCCAGCCTTGGAGCTTTGGCAGCGGCCTGCTTTCTGTCCTCGCCCTCGGCCAGGATGGCCAGGAAGTATGCAGTCCCTACGGCTCTCTGCCGGGTTTTGGAGCACCCCTCTGCCGAGGGTTGGTCACCGACAGCGTTTTCCGGCGTTCGGGAAGCCAGGATGTGGACAAGCCCCGACAAGGAGTCCAAAAAGCTGGACTACGCCGGGCGCAAGGTGTACGCTGCATCCTCCCTTGGCCTCCGCCAGGCCAGCTCGGCCGTGCTGATGGCACACTTCTCCCACGCCCTCATGGGCTCCCTGGATGAGGTGATCCCTCATCTCCCGGCCGACCTCCAGACCACGGTCTGGCAGGTACGGGACCAGGGTGGCGAAGCAGCAGCTCCAGACAGCTCTGGACATAGGGGATTCCTGTGCCAGATCAGTGGTGGCCGCCGTGGTCATGCGTCGCAGGGCATGGCTGAGGATATCCACCTTTACGGCGGATACCCAGCACAAGTTGGCAGATGTCCCCTTCTTGGGGACCGACCTCTTTGGCCCTGGAGTGGAAGGTCACCTCCAGCGGATCGAAAAGCCCAATGCCACCCTGGACTCAGTCACCTCCGCCCAGAAGGACAAAGGCCGCCATCAGCAGCAGCACAAGCCCTTTCGTCCTTCTGCGCCTGCGGCATATCCAGCCCAACAGCACCAGCATCAGGGCCAGCAGGCTCAAGCTTGGCATCCAAACCCAAGCCCGTGGCTTCCTCCAGCAGGAAGCTTGAGGTAAGGAGTTCAGGAGGTCCCTCGGCCGGTCCCTCCTCCAAGCTTGCTCAGTGGCGGGTTGAGGATGTACGCCCCAGCCTCGTCTCCCCTGGGTTCCCCCCATGGAGGCCAGCTCCGTCACTTCCTTTCTCGTGGTCGCTATCACCACGGACCGCTGGGTGTTGGAGGTGGTAGGAAAGGGCCTGCCTTTGGAGTTCGAGCAGACCCCACCCTTTCGAGCCAAATTTTCAACATAGACATTTTAGCCATTAAAGAGGAGCGCTTTTTGTCTGCCTGCTGAGAGTTGGAGGGCAGTTTTTTTTCCCTAATGGAATTTGCGTGTTTTGACTGTTACCACTGACTCGAGACAAACTAGTCTCTCGAACTGTTTTTTCAGGAGTATCCTTTGGTGTGTTGCGTGTTCCAGTTCGTGGAAGCCTGGACTTTGGATCCTATCGACTTTTTTCATGCTTTTGCCCTATGAATTTTCGTTATTTTTGGACAAGTGGATATATTCAGTTCGTGTTGGACAAAGAAGACTTCAATTTGGGATCTCTTATGGTGATCTAAAGAACTGGAAATTGGCTGAAGGGACTACTTGTGGTGTTTGGAATACTGTGAGTGGGGGACTGATTTGCTGATCAGTGCCCCCTTTTCTCTTTTGTAATTTTATATATTTTTCGCAGTGCAGAAGAGGAGCCGGTATAGTGGTTTGGTTGTGGGTTTTTGTCCCCCCCCATTGGTGCCTGGGTAATTTTGTTATCACCTGGGATCGAGCAGGGAGCTGCTTTGCTCTTCCCTGGGGAGCTAGGGGTCAGTGGGGGGGCCTCCTAATTTATCCAGGGGTTGGTCCTTTTGGTATGGTCTTGGGATATTTGTGGCTGCAGTTCCTTGGGGTATAGCTGGACCTGATAAGGCAGATTAGGAGGTGAGGCCGGGGAGCCCTTGCTTTCCATCGGTTTGGCCTATATTTACTTCTGGTTCCTTGGAGATTTTTATTTCCTTCTTAGAATATCCACCAAGACTAAATATTTTTGTATGTTGGAAACATCTGTTCTGCGCCATTGGACTTGACATTGGGTTTATCTTATGTTGGATTATTTGAACTGTTATGGCTTCTCCTACTGTTTGATGCCTTTTTTCCGTGATGTTTTAATTGTTTTATGGTTCCCTGATAGTGAGAGTACCAGTGTGCCTTGTTATTATTTTTTCCTCGGCTGTGGGAGGGCTGGGGGAAATTTATGTTATTGTTATTGTTTGTTTTGAATATCCTGTGAGGGGGGTTGTTTTATTATTTTTCCCCCCTCCTTGGCTGTGAGAGGGCTGTGGGAGAGGGAGTATTCTATATTTTGATGTGTTATTATTTTATCCCGTGAGAGGGGATTGTGTTATTGTATTTTTTAGTTTTATTTTTCTTTCAAGATTTGAAGGCTATCTTACAGTGGGAGGGGGTAGTCTATTTGATTTATTATGGTAAGGATTGATATTTAAGTTATTTATGTTTCGGGGGGTTTAGTTCTGTTTACAGTATCGCCTCGTGATTTGGGAAATTTTAAGTTTTGTGCTTTCCCATTGTTTTAATAGTGTTAATGAAATGTGCCTGCTTGCCCCTCCTGTCCTGTGCTATTCGGCCTCCGCTCTCCGTGCCCTTCACCCTTTCTCCTCTCCCACCTGCCTGCTTTTACCTATCAGTGCTGTCAGGCGTTTGGGGATTGCTCATGGGGGGGGAGTCGGGGGTGGGTGTCGGGTTGTGGACAGTGGAGTGAGTGGGGCTCTCCCATGGGGTGGTTAGGCCCAGAAGATACCCTGGGGTGAAATGGTACCTGGAACGTGGTGATTCCATTCTGGTTCCCATTCCCAAGGGCACCTCCAGTTTGGGAGGGCAAGTAGTTGGGACAGCTCGCCAACCTCGTCCAACTCAGGTGCTGTTATGCAATGCCAGATCTGTCTGCAACAAGACTGGTCTGATTGCAGACTTTGTTGCTAGGGCAGATCTGGTTTGCATTACCGAGACCTGGTTGGATGGGAATGCAGCCCCTTTTTTAGAGGCCGCTGTTCCCAACGGGTACTTGGTTGAACATCGCCCAAGATTGGACCGTGGGGGAAGGGGTTGCGGTCTGTTTCAAGACCGAATTGGGCCTAACTGGTGTACCAGTTGAGGAGGCCAGGTCATTTGAGTGTACAGTGGTAGCTGGTGTTGGGTGCAGGATCACCCTCATCTACCGTCCACCAGATGATGAGAAGCTATTCCTGCAGGAAATAGCAGACTTCGCCACCGACATGGCTTTGGAGTCGTCCAGACTGATGGTTCTGGGTGACTTCAGTGCCTGGGTTGACGACGAATCCTCGCTTTTTGGCCAACATTTCCTCCAGGTGATGACATCTCTGGGCTTCACACAGGTTGTTTTCTCAGCTACACACAAGGGAGGTCACTCTCTTGACCTGGTCTTCCTCCTGGAGATTGAGGCCTCCGATTTAGTGGTGGAAACAGTCGGTTGGTCTGATCATTACTCAGTTGGGCTCAATTTTGAGGCCCTTGGATAGGTCGGCCCCTGTGGAGTTGGTCAGGTACGGCCCTTTGTGGGATGTGGTCCTTGAAGACCTGATGGCGGTTATTGACCTCTCGTTGTTGGACGAGTCTTGCACAGATCCTGAGCAGTTGATAGTGGACTATAATGGGGCCATATCTTCAGCCCTCAATCTGATTGCTCCTATCCGAGTTTGCCCCTTTCTGCGTTGCCCTGGAGCCCGATGGTTTGATGGGGCTCTGAGAGAGTTGCGGAAATTGGGGCGTAGGTTAGAGCATCATTGGAGGAAGACTGCCGCTGATGCCAACAACCGTATTTTGCTAGAGTATTACAAACTCTACCAAACAGAAATTTCCTATAAGAAGGCAGAATTCCTGTCCAGGGAAATTTCTGTCACACGGAATCGACCGGCTCAACTCTTCAGAACTGTTGACAGGCTGTGCAACCCAGCCTGTCAGCAGCTCCATCGAGTTTTTACACAAACTGATTGTGATGAGATCGCTCGCTTCTTTGCTAATAAGGTCGATGACATCAGGAGGGAGTGCCACCAACTTCACTCTAAGGGGGTTGCTGTTGATCGGTGCTCTGTCTCAGAGCCCGGAGTTTCTTGGAGTACCATTGACCTGCCGGATTTCGTAGACATTATGAGGATTGTCCAGGAGATGCGTCCCACGTGCTGTAGTTTAGACCCAGGCTCTACTTCCCTGATTTTGGGTTGTAGTGAGATCATTGGCCCGGTCTTAGCTCGGATTGTCCGGTGCTCTCTAGACATGGGTGAGTTCCCTAGCTCCCTGAAGAAGGGAGTAGCGATCCCCCTTCTGAAAAAAGCTTCTTTAGACCCGGAGAACCTAGCAAACTACAGCCCTATCTCTAACCTCCCTTTTGTGGGGAAGGTTATTGAGAAAGTTGTGGCTGCTCAAATGGATAACCATTTAACCATCCATAATTTATACGAACCTTTCCAATCCGGTTTTCATAAGTGGCATAGTACTGAGACTGCTCTGGTTCGGGTGCTCAATGATCTCCTGATGGCAAGAGATTGGAGACACCATTCTATCTTGGTTCTCCTGGATCTGTCATCAGCTTTTGATACTGTGGATCATGGGGTTCTGCTCGAACGCCTGAGGTTCATCTGTGGGCAGTTGGGTACAGTCCTCAGATGGTTTTCATCCTTCCTCGCTGGGAGAACGCAGAGCGTGGTCTCGGGTCTGTTTTCATCCGGGACTTTCTCTCTGCCTTGCGGCATACCTCAAGGTTCGGTGCTGTCCCCCATGTTATTCACAGTATATATGCTATCCCTTGGAGACATTGTAAGACGGTATGAGCTGAGGTTTCATTACTATGCTGATGATACCCAGCTCTACCTGTCTTTTGCACCTGACCAGGTTGGTGCTATCTCGGTACTGAACAGCTGCCTTGCAGAAATCCAAGACTGGATGAATTCCAGCAGTCTGAAGTTGAACCCAGGAAAGACTGAGGTTTTGTTTGTGGACCCGGGTCATAGGGTAGAGGGGCTGAGGTCTGGGCTGCCTTCTGGTTTAGTCCTGGGGGAGGCCCAGATTCTCACCTCTGAACGGGTGCGTAACCTGGGAGTGGTGCTTGACGATGGTCTGACTATTCGACATCAGGTATCGGCAGTCGTCAAGCTGGTCTTTTTCCATCTTAGGAACGCTGCCAGGATTAGGCACCTTGTTCCATCCAGCAACATGCCTGTTTTGATCCATGCCTTTGTGACATCGCGCCTTGATTATTGCAACTCTCTTTATCTAGGGCTTTCTGGGGTTGATATCTGCCGCTTACAGCTAGTGCAGAACGCGGCAGCACGTTTGTTGACTGGGGCATCTAGAAGATCTCATATTACCCCAGTGCTGCACGCTCTGCACTGGCTGCCAGTACAGTGGCGGATCACCTTTAAAGTAGGTCTGTTGACTTGCAAAGCCCTATATGGATCGGGTCCCGATTACTTGAAAGAGCTCCTGGTTCCTTACACCCCTTTGCAACAGCTCCGCTCGGCTGACGAGGGGTTGCTGGAGATTCCGAGGGTTAACTTAAAGTCATCTGGTGTGCGTGCCTTTGGGTTTGCAGCACCTACTCTCTGGAATTCTCTGCCCCGTCAGCTCCGGGAGTGCAGGACGGTGGGGAGTTTCAAGCAGGCACTTAAGACTTTTTATTGGGGAAGGCATTTTCTGTTTTATCGTGAGTTTATATTATACGTATTTGTACGTGTTTTGTTTTTATGAATATTGTACAGCGCTTTGAAATTCGAAAGGTGTTTAATCAAATAAATGTTATTATTATTATTAGTAGTAGTACCTCTGCTCATGAACAGTGTCACTGTAATTTTCTTAGTCTGTCCCGAAGACTGATTTCCCACAGCGACGGCGCTATTCTGCGGTGAGCGTGGCTATTCGATGAGTTGTTTTAAAATGACAGCTGTACTGTTCATAAGGAGAATGTGAAAAATGCCAATGTTGAAAATGTGGAGTGAAAATATTACACATTCACAAAGTTACGAGGGTGCGTGGAAACTGCACAATGCACGTCTATGACAGTCATTTCACTGACTTTTGTCACCAGATTTGCAACATAGGCATTTTAGGACCTCTGCTCATGAACAGTGTCACTGTGATTTTCTTAATCTGTCCTGAACACTGATTTCCCACAGTGACAGCGCTATTCTGTGCCGGAAGCGCAAAAACACATTTCAGGCAGGATTTGAAAAATGGCTGCTGTACTGTTCATAAACAGGTGTTAATCGGTCCTGAAACGTGATTCCGCGCAGTGACTGCGATATCACCTTTCGGGACCAAATAACACCATGACAGTGACTGAATTCACGAGGAGGGGTCCCAAGAATCCCATGTTGAAAATTTGGTGCCAAAAGTAAAAAAAACTGGCCGAGTTGTCAACATAAGTTGAAAAAAAAACATTTATGCCATTACACAGCTTACCGGCATTTCTTCAGTTCGCGGTCGGCTTTGAAGAGTGCAGAAGTGTTCCCGGTCCACCGAAGATTGTCACACCAGGCTCCGGAGGTAAGTATGGGGTGTGGGGGCTCAAAGGGTGGGTGTGGGTTGGGGCAGGGGACACCAGATGCAGCGAGGACCGTTCTTCTTTTTTTTTTTTTTATATACAGGATTTTTAAAATTAAAGATACTGTTACTGCGCTAGGGTGGGCTCCAGCATGCTACCTGGTTGTTTGCTGGGGGGGTCTGTATTCACTCATCCTGTGATGTCACGACAGGGAGACTACTTTCACATAGCTCCTCAGTGCAGCCAACGGAATTTCACCAGCCCTGTTATCTTCTTTATTTGTAAGTTATTGTTATTTTCAGTGGATGTGATGAATGAGACTTGCTTTCTATTTACAGGATCGTTGCTTCTGAGCATAAAACTAGTATTGCTGTAAAGAATGCGTGCATGCAGATGTGGAGGAAAACTAGAGCAGGCGGCTGTAAAAAATTTTGGTTATGACTATAGTGCTTGAGTATAGTAGGGTAGATGTGCAAAACCGTAGACCATTCTATTACACTGACCGCTACAATCAGGAATGCCCCTGCATCACAGCTGATTGTTCCGTGACGAGGCGCTCCCTGATTGCAGCGGTCAGTTCTTTTGAGCATAGTGACACACTCATTAAATGCATCAGGCTCCTGTATTGGCACGGAGCAGACTAGCCCCAAATGGTCTGCTGCCATTTGCCACAACGCTGCCACGCCTCCACAACCCACTTGTGAAGGAAGCTGATGCAGTGTGTCTCAAACAACATGAAGTCTTGCTGTATTCTGACTATTGCAGTTAGGTCCTGCCTTTCAACTGCCCCGGAGAACAAAGAGTTAACTTTCCATGGCCAGCATGGAACGTTCAGCAAGAGCTTGGTTGAAGCCCCTGTCTGCTTTTGTTTAAACTCCAACCGTCAGATTCTTTACTCTGCCTCACTGAACAGTCGCTATGGAGATTTCTCCTTTGCTCGGTTCAAAAAAGTTGGTTAAAGTGTCGTTTTTCGCTTGGTTTCTACCGAATTTCTGCTACCGAATCTGTCGGTTTAAGTCTCTGTCTGTGGTACCGTGAGTACTATATAGGTTTTACATTTAGTTTCTGTGAGGAACTTGTTAATTTTGGATCGGTTCGACGGAACCGATCAGTTTAGTTTTAAAAAGTTTGTGAATTTACTTCAAGTGTGGTAACCGGTCTGTATCGGTTCTAAGAAAAAATGCATTTTATTACGTTTTTTTCCAAGATCTGTAACACGGTCAGGAACCGGTAGGGGAGTTTTGGCCGGTGGATTGCTGAGAAAAGGCTAAGTTTTGGATAGGATTGGCAATGTCTAAGAAACCCAAGAAAAAAACCGGGCCCACTGGGTTTTAACGCTGCAGTGTGTGGGGAAGCCTTTGCTAAGGCTGATCCCCACACCGCCTGTGTTTATTGTGTTCAGTTTGACCACCGATTCAGGACTGCCACTTTGTAAGAATTTTCCCAAAGCTACCCTGGATAAGAGAGTAGGTAGACTGAGGAAAGCAAGGCAGAGAAGTCAGCTGACCGGATGGCCAGCCGGTTCAGTTCCGACCAAACCAGAAGGAGTGCCCTCTGACCAGGGCGAAACTTCTTCGGGCAAAAGGAGAGCCGATTCTGAGGAGTTGGTTCCGGTTAAAAGGAAGGGAAGAGAAGAGAAGAGATAAATCATCCAGTTCGGATCCAGAAATTCATACTCCGACTGCTGATGAGATAGCCAAAGCGATAAGAATAGTGCAATCACTAACTTCAGTTCCGGCCGAACCGGCACCATCTGGCAGAGGCTCGGTTTGGTCAGTTCCCCCGGTTCCGGATTACACTTCAGAAGAATTTTATGGACCGGAGGAGGAAGAGGAGGAGGGAAAGTATGAGGATGATGATGGTGATTATGAAAGTCTGGATGTGCCTATTGACCTGGACATCTCCCCAGACAGACCTTCAGGTGTTTCTCCTCCTAGGCTTTCTGAGTCCCCTTTCCACTTTATGTTTTACAAAAAAGTGGCTGAAACCCTCCAGCTTCCAATGGAAGAAGCAGTAGAGGATCAGGAGCAGCCTGATTTTGTTGAAATGATAGGCATCCCAGAGTCCAGGAGACTGTCTAGTCCCCTTCATAAATCTTTTGGGAAACAGACAACTAAAATTCTAAAGACTCCTAACTCCAAACCTCCTGTGGACAGATGAATGGACAAGAGGTACACCCTTTCAGGCTCAGACACGGAGTTCCTTTCTCAGCAATGCAGCCATGTTGGGGTAGTGCAGGCTGCTGCCTGTGATAAGGCAAATATTCCCTTGGCATCACACCCCCCAGATAAGGACTTCAGGAGGATTGATGCCATGGCAAAGAAGCAGTATATGGCAGCATATTTGGGGCTCAGGCAGGCTAACTATATGGCCTACACAGCTAGATACCAGAAGTCCAGATGGGACACTGTGCTGGCTCTGGCTAAACAGCCCCTGACCAGCTTCCCAAGGAGCTGGAGCAGGTGGCTGCAGATAGAATTGAGGCATCCAAGGTGCTATTTCATGCTGCTGTGGACTCCAGTGATGTTTCATCTAGAGTCATGGCTACATCTGTGGCCCTTTGGAGGATGGCTTGGCTTAGATGTACTAGCCTATCACAGGATACCCAGGCTAAGGCCATGGATTTCCCTGTCATTGGTAATTCTCTGTTTGGGGAGCAGACAGAGAACTACATGAAAAAGATGGACGAGTACAGGACCACCTACAGGAGTGCTCAGGCCAAAGAAAGGCAAGCCACTCCTCAAAGGCAGCAGTCCAGGGGCAGGGGCAGGCCTTTTCAAAGGCCTTTTTACCAAGCCCAGGCCTCCTCTTCTTCCTATGCTCAGAGGGGGTTCTTCAGAGGGAGAGGCAGATGGGGAATGAGCAGGCCTGCTTCCGCCCTTCAGCCTAAAGCCCCTGCCAAGCAGATACCCTGATGGGTCTGCCTGGCCCGATTCTCCAATACCTGTAGGGGCAGGCTGACTTACTTTGTCCAGGACTGGAAGTCTCTGACATCAGACAAGTGGGTCCTGGAAGTACTAAGCCAGGGACTGGTTCTCAGCTTCAGAAAATTTCCCAAGATGAGAACCAGATCCTTTCCACCTGCAAATCCATCAGAGACCCTTGCCCTAGAGGCAGAGATTTCTTCCCTCCTGGCTCTCAGAGCCATAGAGAGGGTTCCTACCCTACACAAGGGCAAAGGATTGTACTCCAGGTACTTCCTAACCCCCCAAAAAACAGGAGAATGGTGGGCCATCCTGGATCTAAGATATCCGAACAAGCACCTTTTAAAACCAAAGTTCAGAATGGTGACTCTGGGAATAATTCTGCCCTCTCTAAGGCCAGGGGACTGGCTAGCCTCCCTGGACCTCAAAGATGCCTATTTTCACACTCCCATCAGGTGCTCCCACAGAAAGTACCTCAGGTTCGAGTTGCCCTCAGGCCACTATCAGTTCAGAGCAATGCCCTTTGGCCTAACATCAGCCCCAAGGGTGTTCACAAAGTGCCTGGCAGTAGTGGTTGCTTTCCTAAGGAGAAAAAAAGATCTCCATCTTGCCATACTTGGACGACTGGCTCATAGTGGGTCAGTCTCCAGACCAGGTCAAGTCACATCTGCAAATAACTCAGCAAGTGCTCACTTCCTTAGGATTCCTCCTCAACCTTCCAAAGTCAGTTCTCGAGCCAGTACAGCTCCTCACCTTCATAGGGGCGGAGCTGGATACAATAAGGACAAGAGCCTTCCTTCCCCTGGACAGGGTAAGGACCCTTATGGAACTGGCCTCTTCATTCACCCTTCAGGTGTCTCGACCAGCAAGGCATTTCCTGCAGCTTCTGGGCCACATGGCAGCCTCTACAGCAGTGGTCCAGGGACCAAGATTTCAGATGAGAGATATTCAGTTCCACTTAAGAGCCTTCTGGTCCCAAAGAAAGGATTCCCTTACCAAACTAGTCCCAGTGACTTGAACCCTGATCCAGGCTTTGCAGTGGTGGCAGGATCACAACAATTTGAGATGAGTTCCTTTTGTCACTTAGTCTCATTCAGTGATATTGACCACAGATGCCTCCCTGCTGGGCTGGGGAGCCCACCTGGGGGATCTTACCACCCAAGGGCTGTGGTCACCTCAAGAATCTCTGCTTCACATCAATCTCTTGGAACTCAGAGCAGTGTTTCTGGCACTGCAAGCCTTTTCTATATCTGTACAGAACAAGGTGGTCCAGATCAGAACAGACAATACCACCACAGTGTGGTACATCAACAAGCAAGGAGGCACTCGGTCTATGGCCTTGTGCACAGAAGCAATGAAGTTGTGGTCCCTGGCCTATTCCCTGCAAACCTCTCTGATAGCAGTTCACCTCCCAGGGAAGGACGGTGTCCTAGCAGATGCTCTCAGCAGGATATCCCAGGGCCATCACGAATGGACCCTAGATCCCCTAGTTTTGAAAGTGATTTTCTCGAGATGGGGCACTCCACAGATAGATCTTTTTGCAGCCCCAGACAATCACCAACTTCCTCTCTTTTGTTGTAGACCCCCAGTCTTGGGCTCAGTCCCCCTGGATGCTCTGATTCTGAATTGGGAAGGGAAAATTCTGTATGCTTCCCCCCCCCCTTCCCTTTCCTGTTCAAAGTGTTAGTCAAGATCAGGTCACAACCATGCAAAGTGATTCTGATTGCTCCATACTGGGCCAGACAGCCCTGGTGCCACCTGTTGCTGTCCTTAGCAGTCCACCGTCCCCTGTCTCTTCCCAGGAATTACAACCTGTTGACATCCTCCCAGGGGAGGATTTGGTATCCGAACCTTAAGTCTCTCAATCTCAAGGCATGGCTCTTGAAGAGCTAGAGTTTGCTGATCTGCACCTTTCTCAAAGGGGTTCTGGATATCCTTTAGGCTTCTTGAAAGCCTTCCACCAGAAAGACTTACAACTCCAAATGGAAAAGGTTCACTATTTGGTGCTCTAATAAGCATATTTCTCCAGAATCTGCTGGGTTGCCTATAGTTCTGGACTACATGGTCCATCTTAATGGCTTAGGACTTAGGCCAGCTACACTTAAAGTGCATTTGGCAGCTGTTTCTGCCTTCCTGTCAGTAAGCAAGCCCTCTCCTCTGTCAGCCATCCTGTGTTTTGTAAGTTCTTCAAGGATTGCTGCAGCCAATCCCCTTTAGGGACCCTGCTCCTGCTTGGGATCTTTAATGTTTGCATTGCTCAGCTTAGTGCAACCCCCTTGAGCCTTTGTCCTCTGCAGAGCTTAAGTACTTGACTTGGAAAACCGTGCCTTTTGTAGCCATTACCTCTGCCAGGCGTTATCAGTGAATTGCAAGCCCTGTCAGTGGAGCCTGATTTCATCTCATTCCATAGAGATAAAGTGGTCTTAAGAACTAACAGGAAGTTTTTGCCTAAGGTGGTTTCAGATGTCCACCTTAATCAGTCTGTGTATCTCCCTGTTTTCTTCATTGACCATTCCTCCTCTGGAGAGAGGAGGCTGCACAGCCTGGATGTTAAAAGGGCCCTCAGCTACTACATAGAGCGCACCAAGCGTCACAGGTGTGAGTCCCTCCAGTTGTTCCTCACATATGGAGAGGTTGGCAAGGGCAAACCTGCCACTGAGAGATCTATTGCCAGGTGGATTGTCTCTTGTATACAGTTCTGCTATGAAAAACTGGGTAGAACCCCACCCTCAGGCCTGAGGGCTCACTCTACTAGAGGTACAGCTGCTTCCCAGGCTGCTGCCAGGGATATCCCTATCTTAGAAATTTGTCAAGCAGCCACCTGGAAAACAGTCCATACATTAATCAAGCATTACTCTCTGGATATCCAGGCTAGGAGTGATGCTCGGTTTGATACAGCAGTACTTCAGAGCCTTTTCCCAAAGTAGGTTCTGTCCCTCCTCCATGGAGGTACTGCTTGGTAGTCTGCAATACTCAGAATACAGCAAGACTTCATGTTGTTTGAAGAAAAAATTACTCACCTTAGTAATGTTTCTTCTAACGAATCTTGCTATTCTCTTCGCCTCCTCTCTCAGAACCTGGTTTTTGGGATGTGGGTGGGCAGGAGCAGTGTTGGCACCCTAGGGGTGCCCCTTTTTCACCCTCCTTTACTTTGGGTGTGTGTTGTGTTTTGTTTTTTGGGTTTCCTGACTTGAGTCTTTGCTTTGAAACCAAAAAAAACCTTTTAATAAATTTAGCCCTATAGATAGATAGATATATATATATTTTATTGTCAACATTTGTCATAGAGATACATAGTTGGGTTTCATCTCTTTTTTGTGAAACAGTGCTGACCAGGGCAAATCCTTGCCTTTATTCCAGGTTCACAGGAGGTCATTACTGGTGTTATATGGTGGGGGGTTCTGGTTCTCACTCTGTTATTTTCAGTAAATGTTAATCCCGATTAAAGGCAGAAGGAACAGATTAGGTGGGTGTGTGACGTACACATGCAGAAGATTTCACACACCAGCTATGGAAGAAGGGAGAGTGAGCAGTTGAGTTAGCACTGCTGTGAGGAATGTTCCTGACAATGTTAACAAAAAAACTGTGGATCTGAATGAACATCAGTATCTTGCTCTTTGAAATGTCAACTACAGGTTGCCTTGGTAAGTGTCAGTAGCATGTAAAAATCTTTTGTGTGCTATTTTAAGAACCAAGTACATCAGACAGTACTCGTTTACATTTCAGTTGCTTTTTTGGTCATGCTCTGCTGCGAAGGGGCAGCTTTTAATATTTTGAAATGACAGAGATATTAAATATTACCATCCAGAAATTAGTATTATAGAACAGGTTGCTAGTAAAAGGTAAGGCTTGCATGTATTATATTTTCCCCCTTGTTGCCCAGACTGCCCACATCGGCCTGGCCCCCATGCCCACCCCATCACCCACTATTTGCTCAATTTAAACTCCACCTTGTAGTGGCTCCCTGGCTTGCCCCACAGTGCAGGGCAATTGAGAAGTGGAATGGTTTCCTCCCATTGGAATTTTAGCAAGTCTAAAAGCAACCCGCGCACAGTGGTGGAAGATCCTGGTGTAGCTACTGGCAGGAGCAGCACTAGTTATAAACAAGGCAGACAAATGGTAGCACACACTTAGTCTCAGAGTGGCACGTAGATGGTGGAGGAATCTGAGGTGTCTGTCTGATTTTCTTTGCCACTAATTAACCAGTCATGGATTTTTGCAGCATATTCTTTATCTGACCTGTTGCTGTTTCAGACGTCACTCCTACTAAAGTGTGTGCTACCCTTTGCCTACCTGACTGGAGTTATAGCTCAGTGTACAGGTGGGCGCTGAGATTGGCAACCATGGGGTGTCATCATATGACTACATACTGATTTTTAATTCTGCCCCCGATGCCACTTGGGAGATTTGCAGCTATGCATGCACGGCCAAGGTGTGTCAGTACACATTCTATCTTTTTGGCTTCCTCACTTTCAAACAACATGAAGTCTTGCTGTATTCTGACTATGCAGTTAGCTCCAGCCTTTAAATTGCCAAAGAGTTAACTTTCTATGCAGCAGATGCCAGGAGCATTCCACTCAAGGGAACGCTCCCTCCAAGGCAGGTCAGCTGCAAAAGCAAAAACCCTGATGCAGGTCTCGGAGGACCAGCCTTCCGACAGACGGAAGGACCAGAGGCAGACGCCAAAGTGTAAGGCGTCAAGAGATCAGATGTCCGGGGCGACAGCTATAGCCCAAACGCCCCTGGGTCCGCCACCTCAGAATCTGACGCCAGGGCTGCCGTCTCCAATGGATCACCAGCCTGACGATCGGGTACCTGTTGACACAGTGACAGGCCATACGCCCTCTGTTCTGGTGCCGGATGACCAGATGTAAGGGGACCAGACTACCGGCAACCAGGCGACAGGCCTTAACACACCGTTGGGCCCTGTCAAACACCCGGAGGAGACACCAGGGCCCAGCAACCCTCCAAAGACTCCCATAGAACCTAAGTGTACACCACTCCTGCAAGTGCCCATGGTTCCCCTGGCAGATGTTGGACAGCTGTTCACATCCTCATGGAAGACAGTTAAGGGGGATTTGCTCAAGAAAGATGACCTCCCACATCCTCCACCACCACAGCCTCCCACCTTGGTCCCGGTCAAGACACCATTTCCGGACCCTCGGCCATCGTCTCCGCTCTTACCTAGGAGTCCAGCTCCACCAGGTTCAGATCTGGAGCATCACAGGCACAGGGGCAGGCATCACCGCTCCTCGTCCAGGTCATCTTCTTGAGATGACAGGAGCAGATGCTGGCGCAGGTGCAAGTGTTCAAGGTCAGCCTCCTCTTCCTCGTCTAGAGGCTGCCCTTACTCCTCGGGCTCCTCTTCCAGGAGTTACTCCTTGGAGCCAGAAGGTCCCCGCAATTCACCCAGGTCTCCCCCAGATGACCTGACCTTCATGGATGTTATGCACCACATCCAATTCCTGGACCAATGGACTATGGAGGAACTGGATCTGGAGAGGAAGTGGCTCCACACCTTTTTCGGCATATGAACATACGACTGTGCCAGCAGAAACAGACCACCCGGTCCATCTACGTCTGCTGGAGTGTGCAGCTAGCACCCCTAGTTTGTGGTTGCCCCACCCTCCTCCTCCCTTTGCCATCCCACTGTCGCCCCCACCTTCCCCACCCTCACTCTCCCGTTCCTGCCCTTTTAAAGCTGTTCACAGATTTATGTGATGCCACCCATTCTGGTAGTGCGTTCCATTTTGCTACCACCCTGTCTGTGAAATAGCGTCTGCTCATTTCGCTGTTCTAAATCTTCCCCCTTCTATTCTTAGCCCATGCCCCTGGTGTCCCTCTCCCTCCTTAGTTTAAAGACCCATCTGCCCCATCCTTATTGATTCCTCTGAGATACTTGAAAGTCACTATCATGTTCCCCCCCCCATCTTTTCTAACCTCCAGGGTGTACATATTCAGGTATCCCAGCCTGCTCTCATAATCTCTCCCCTCCATTCCACATATCATCTTCGGTGCCCTCCTCTGTACCCCCTACAGTAGCCTGATATCACTCTTCAGGTATGTCCTCCAAAACTGCACACAATACTCCAAGTGCGGCGTTACCAACGACCTGTAGAGGGGCAAGATCACCTCTCTTCACCTGGACAAAAACCTCCTCGCTATGCACCCCAGTATTTTGTTCACTTTTGAAGCCACTCTCCCACACTGGGCAGTGTTGTTAATGGTCCCTGTTACCATTACCTCTAGGTCCTTCTCCTCAGTGATCCCCAGCTTAGCCCGCCCCCCACCCAGTATTCTCTCCTTGAGTTCTTCACCCTGAAGTGCATAACCTTACACTTCTTTGCATTGAACCCCAGCTGCCACCTCTCTGACCACTCCTCTAGCTTGCTTAGGTCCCCCTGCAGCTGCTTCCATCCCTTCCCTCCATCCACCATTGCTCCCATTTTGGTGTCATCTGTGAACAGACTTACCTTGCTCACCACCCCATGCGCAGTGTCTGATATGAAGAGCCCAAATAATACTGGTTCCAGCACAGATCCCTGTGGCACCCTGCTCATCACCGGCTTCAGAGTTGAGAGCTCTCCTTCCACCACTACCCATTGCAGCCTCCCACTCAGCCAGCTTGTAATCTAGTTTGTCATTTTTGCACTTACCCCTACACCAATTAGCTTCCCCCCAAGCCACCCATGAGGCACCAAATCGAAGTCCTTGCTGAAGTCCAAGTAAAGAACATCCACCACATGACCCTTATCCAGCTCACCTGTCACCCAGTCATAATATTGTATCAGGTTGGTTTGACAAGACTTCCCTGAAACGAACCCATGCTGCCTCATATCGTGGAGGCCGTTGTTATCCAGGTATGACACCAGTCTTTCCTTTAGTATCATTTCCATGAGTTTGCTCACTATGGAGGTGAGACTTACTGGATAATAATTACCCGGTTTGACCCTTGGTCCGCTGTTGTGTAACAACACTAAATGTGCTGTCCTCCAGTCCAGTGGCACACATCCCGACTCCAGTGAGGTACTGTACAGATCCGCCAGTGGCTCCGCCAACACCTCCATCATCTCCCGCAGCACTCTGGGGTGGATACCTTCTGGCCCTGGTGTCTTGTCTACCCTCAGTCCCTCTAGGACTCTACCTCCCTCAATTCTTCCATCTGTTGCCTCCTCTCCCACCCTCCCAGGCCATGGTGGTAGCAGTCTCCCCTTTTCTTCCATGAACACTAAGCGAAAGTATTCATTCAGTGCTTCTGCCTGTTCCTCCCCCTTTTCCGTCCACTCCCCACCGTTTTTTATCCGCACTATTGTCTCCTTGCACTTCCTTTTCTCCCTGATGTATCTGAAAAAGTCCCCCCCACACACAATTCCCTGCACTAATCTCAGCTCCCTCTGGGTCTTGGCCTCTCTCACTTTTCTGGTCACCTCCCTGGACCATCTTGCGTACTCCTCCCTGTCCCCTTCCTTCCCTGTCCTCCCATACCTCTGGTGTGCCTCTCATTTTTCCCTCATCCCCTCCACTACCTCACTGTTCAACCAGCATGGTTTCCTTGCTCTGCTCCTCTTACTCCGTGTCTTGGTGCAGGCTTCCATTGCGTCTGTAATCCCCCATTTAATAATATCCCATTTTTGCTCCGCGTCCATCTCCTGCCTTATGCCCTCTAGTTTCCCTTTCATTACTTCCCGCATCCTCCCAAAGTCTGCCCCCCTGAAGTTTACCACCCGGGTTACTGATTTCTCTGGCTCCCCACACATTTTGATGTTAAACCACACCGTTTGGTGATCGCTGTCAGCTAGTGGGTCCTCCACCCTTATTTCCCTTACTGCCTCCCCATTTGACAATACCAGATCTAAAGTATTCTTTAGCCTAGTAGGTACACTGACCAACTGTGTCAGGAGACCCTCCTGGATCATGTCCAGGAGCACTTGCTCCCTAGCACTGTAGGTGACCGAAATGCTCCAGTCAACCCCCAGCAAGTTGAAATCCCCCACGATGACCACCTTCCCTTTTCTACATACCTTTCTGATTTGTCTCACTAATTCCCTGTCAAGCTTCTCAGACTGGGACGGCAGCCTGTATACCACCCCAAACCTCAGTTTCCTACCGCTTGAGTCTAGGAGCTGCAACCAGATTGCCTCTGTTCTCCTTTCCTCCCCTCATCCCTTGTGAATTTGATCCCGTCCCTTGCATAGGCTGCCACCCACTACCCCCACCCTATACGGTCCTTCCTGTATAATTTGTACCCTGGGATTGCCAGATCCCAGTCCCGGTGCTCGATTGCCCACGTTTCCATTACAGCTACAATATCCACCCTCCGCACTGCCAAGAGTGCCTGTAGCTCAGCTGATTTATTGCCTAAGCTTCTGGCATTCAACAAGACCACCTCCATCCTGCCCCCTTCCTTTCATTGCCCTCCATCTCCTCCCTTCTACTCCCTCCCTTTTCGGCCACCCCCGAGTCCTTCCCTGGTAGGCTGTGATTCCACTCTATTGAATCCCTGCCTACCTGCTGACCACTTGCCACCCCCCCAATCTAGTTTAAATCCACCTTTGTAGCAATATACTTCCCCAGTCTTTGCTTTCAATCAGTCAAAAGTTTATTCGTTCGACTTTAAGTCATTACGATACAAAACGAAAACCAGATTTTAATCAATCAATCAATCAAGTCTTTATTTAACCAGGCGTTCATCGTTGAGCAGAAGCTCATTTGCAAGATGGACCTGGGTGGAGCATGAACAATTGTATATACAGGTCAACACAGGTATTTACAAGGCAATACAGATAATACTCTTTACAGAGAGGAAGAAAAAGAAGTTCATATGTACATAGAATTATACAGATATTGTACAGATTACACGGTATTTACATACATAGAAGTGTCTATAGGAAGATAAAGCAGTTTATCTAAGGTTGCAGGAGGAAGTAGCGGAAGAAAAAAATAAAAATAAAATATACACCAGGTAGAGGTGAAGGTAGGGGAAGAGAGGGAGGAAGTAGGGAGAAAGGCTAGAGGGCACGGTGCACAAAAGGAGTTGGTGAAGCTGGATAAGAAGGTGGATGGAGAAAAGGGTATGTCAGACCCGGGATTGAATGCTATAAAGTCAGAGGGCATAGTGGATGTCACAACCCAAGGATAGTGAGCTCCTATCCGAGGTTGGGAAAGGAAGAATAAGCGGATGGATGGGCCTAGTGTTGATAAGACAGGGGGATAAGAGAGAACAATTAGGCTGGTGAGGAGCAAGCTTGGGGGTCAGTACTTAAAATTGGGTCTAGGCGTATATATACCAGTGCAGACACGGTACTGGGTCTGAGTGGGTGAAGCAGTTACATACTTCTCTGATTGTCATGAAATAAAGCATCTTGAAAGCATTTATACCGATTAGAGTGCTTAATTTGAGGTTTTGTAGATCGTTCCATAAGGTAGGTATACGAAGCTTATGGCTGCCCTGCGAAGCAGATTTTGCTTGGGTACTTTAAATGTAATATGGAGTAACTTTAACGCGTATTTCCACATTATACTCAGGGGAAGACAGCAGGAGATATAGTAAGGCAGCTTATTAGAGATGGCTCATAGGTCCAGAGAGCGTCTCTGTGGCGCCTGAACTTTAGTGATGTCCATCCACTGCCGCATATAGGGTGCAGTGATGTGTGTCGAAGGGAGTCCCGTTATAAACCTCAGTGCTTTCGATGGTAGAGTGTGTCCAGTTTAGCCATGTAAGAGTTGGGGCATTGGCTGTAGAGGAAGTCAGCGTAATCAACCAATGATAGGAAAATGGATTGGACCAGTTGTTTCTTGGCATCTCTGGTGAGAAATTGGCTGATTCTAAAAACAGTCCAAGCCTTTGCGTCAAGTCGTTTATGCAAGTCCTCGTATATGTTCAATGAAGGAGAGTCTTTGGTCTATCCAATCTCCTGATACTTGAATTTTGTAACAAATTCTAGTTTTTCACCTAGAACTGTGGTAATTTGGGAACTGTCCCACTGGACACAGGGTTAGCTGTATGGATAAAGGAGAGGACCATCACTTTAGTTTTTGGCATTAAGGAGTAGCTTTTTTGGAGGAGTTGGCTTTGCAAGAGGTTGAATTCTGACTGTAGGTCATTGCAGGCAGCTTCAGGTGTTGGGCGACTCACGTAGAGAACTGTATAATCTGCAAACAGATGGATGTTGGCTGCCTTTTAACAGTAGTCGATGTTATTAATGTAGATTGCAAAAAGTAAGGGCCCTAATTTAAAACCTTGAGGTACCCCTCTTTGCAGAGTTTTTAAGGGGGACAGGCCTCCTTCAGCTTTAACTTGTTGAAGGCGCCCTGTAAGATAGTCAGTGAACCAACGCAGAGAGGAGGGGTCCACACCTATGGTTTGAAGGGCGGAGAGGAGCAGACTATGGTCGAGCTGTCGAAAGCCTTGCTTAGATCAAGGAAAACAGCACAAATAAAGTTTTTGCTCTCAAGATTGCACTGCCAGTCGTTAGTAACTTTGGCGAGGGCTGAGATAGTGCTATGTTTAGCTCTGAATCCGGACTGCATAGGATTTAGCAGTTCCCTAGACTCAAGGTGAGTCCTCAGCTGTGCATTTACAATTTTCTCTAGGAGCTTGGACAGGACCGGAAGGAGGAGAATTGGCCTGTAGTTATTGAGATCGCACACGGTCACCTGATTTGAACAGTGGTATGACATGTGCTGTCTTCCATATAGGTGGTAAGGTGCCCTGAGACAGGGATAAGTTAAAAGGTGGGTGACGGGTATTGCTAGTACGTGGTAGGCAATTTTTAGGAAGTAAGGTCAAGGGAGTCGGCCCCAGCACTTTTTCTAGTATCCAACTGAAGCAAGAGGTCCTCACCTCTTTCAGTGTGGCAGGTTGAAGTGAGAAAAGGCGTGAAGCTATCAGAGTTTCAGGCAGTTGTCTGGCAGTCTGGGAGCGAAGTATGTTTGCAGGGAGTTATCAAATGCCATGCCTGCAGTAGCAAAGTGGTTATTGAATGCGCAAGTATATCCATCTTTTCGGTTTATAGTCAAGTTGCCAGAGGTAATCTTGGTCGGGAGTGAATTTCCTGGGGAGTGGCCTAGCAGATCACTGATTGTGTTCCAGAGCTTGATTGGGCTCTTTGTGGCAGAGTCGAGTTCGGATTTGAAGAAGGTGGCCTTGATTCTCTGATTGTTTTGGTACATAAATTTGTAGTCTCCTGAACTGGTTCCAATCCTCTGCAGTGTTCAGTCTGCGTGCTTTTCCAGAGCTTATCTCTTTCTAGAAGCAAGGACTTGATCTGAGGGGTGAACCATTTACAGGTTTTGATCCTAGTTCGAACTTTAATAAGGAGCATACTTATTAAGGGCCTTGATAGAATGTTGTGGAAGTATTGTAAGCTGACGTGTCGTTTTGGCCAGGTAGAAATCTTGCCACTCAGAGGAGTACTTAAGCTCGTTTAGGTAGGCATGTTCATTGAAGTTGCGCCTGGATCTCTTCATAGAGAACTTGCTGATGGGTGCTGGGTTGTTGGTGGATCTTACTCCCGCAATAAAACAATGGTCACTGGCGTCTGAGAAGAAGACATCAGCGTGGGAGAAGAGATGAGGTTTGCTCACCATTAGCACATCCAAAAGTGTACTTTTACTGGGTTCTTCACGTTTGGGCATGTTGGTTCAGTAATAAGTTATGGTCAGCCCATGTTCATCACAGAAGGATGCAAGGGGTCAGCTGTGTTGAAAGCCAGTCAAAGTTGAGGTCTCCTAAAATAATAGTTTCTGGCAGCCCTGTCCCAACTTGTCACTTAGATATGACACAAGCTGTAGGCCAGCAGACGGTGGTCTGTAGCATCCTATTACATGAGTGCAGTAGTCTGTGTAAATTCCACTTTGAGAATTAGGCATTCGAATTCTGGCGACAGATGCCGAGGATAAGCAGGAGGCAGAAAATTTGTCTTTAACGTAGATAGCTACCCCTCCTCCTCTGGCATGCCTATCAGCTCTGAACAAGGCATAGTTGGGTATGTTTACTTCTCTATCAGTGGTGCTGGGTCTAAGCCAAGTTTGGAAATCACAAGTATGTCAGAGAGGTATGATTTACCCAGGTTTGTATTAAGGTTATCTTTTTAAAGGAGGCTACATCACGTTAATATGCAAGAAGCTTATTCCTTTTAAATTTATAGTTCTGCTGGCAAAGCAATAGCTTCTGGGGAGCCAGGGTTGAGTTCTACGTTGCCTGAACAAAGCAGGAGGATAAGTAGGATTTTTCTAAGAGCGCTAATTATAAGCTTGTAATTCCTGCCTTTCTCCCGTCTAGTAGATCTGATGTTTTTAGGGACTGGAAAGTAGCCACCATAGAAGAGCTGATCTGTTGTAGCAAGAGCTAGTACCCCTACCACAATAGGCGGGGAGGAGATAGAAGTCTGCATGGTGGGAGGTGGGCCTTGTGGTGGGGGAGTGTTATAAGTACTACTGGTATGTGTGGTCCAAGAGCAGGGTTCGAGGTACTGGTACTTGGAATCACGGAGGCAATTAAAGGATAAGTTGCCATGTGGTATACAGCACAAGGTGCCGTTGTAGACCAAACATGATGGTAGTTCAGGTGTCCAATGCTGGGCAGCTGGTATTAGCAGAAGAAGGGGCAGTAAAAGAAGCCATATAGGGCCCGACATGATGGTACCTCAAAAGGAGCCACTCAATTAGCCCAGGGCCAGTGGGATTGCTGGATTAATGCAGCTTATCAGTAGCTTTCCGATCCAGGTCGACCCAAATTTGATAGCATTAAAGATATTTAGTGGTGAAGGCACAGCCAAGGAGAGCCTATGCGTTTTAGTAAGGCGAGGCCCTGAGGAGTTGGATCCCGTGGGCTGGATGAAGAAGGGGATCACGAGCTAGTCTCTATTGGTGGGGCACTGCGAGGCGTGGACTAATATTTTGGCAGGAGCTACTGTATTTAATAATCAGCGGAGGTGGGGGAGGGGGGGCGGTCGAAAAAGTTACCTTGTAGGGCCTTGGGTCCGTGTCTGCCGTCTCAAGCATCGGCTAGAGGGGTGCCGACCGCCCGGTAGCCGGGAATCCCGCGGCTTAGGAGCTGGGAGCCTGGGCGACAGTTTCTCGGCTGAGGGAGAGAAGGAGAGTGAGGGTTAATAAAGTGGATTCACATAAAGGGTTAGACAGAACAGCGGGAGTCCAAAATTTGCAGAACAAAAGGACGTATGGTACCAGCAATGCCAAAAGAGGTAGAGAGTAGTAGTAGGTGGTTGCACCCCAAGGTAGTTTGTTTGGTGTTGCTGGCCTGCTTAACTGCAAGCTGGTTTATAGTTGAATGGGTATATAGTCGAATTAGGGTGAGGTCCCTAACAATAGGGCAGGTAGAGCAGTAATTGAGAGGAGTTAGATGGAGTGGCTGGAGAAAAGGTTGAGAGGAAATGTGGGATCCTGTGGGTGGGACTGCTTTAAAAAGGGGCGATAAGAACATGTCCAACATATCAAATCCATTAAAGTTTTATACATTTGGATATAAACTAAACATTTTTATAGCATTCATAAACAGTGTGTATTCAACAAGCCTATTAACACCTATTAATATGTATCCATTTAATATGTCCTACAAGTATGGATAAAGCCAAGACTAAGCGGATTTTGCAGGAGCAGGGAGAGGACATCAAGCACAGAGTACACATATAATAATGTCATTTTTTAAGTTCCATGTGTTTCCACTCTCCATTCTGCTAGGGCACTGACCTTTCATTCCTAGAGCTAACCCAGCCTTTGTTCTGCATATTCATTGATCAGAACCTCAAAGATAGCCGCCATTCTCCTGAGCCTTTTGCAGTACAATAGTTTTATCCCATTTACAAGCAGACAATTAGTGGCCATTTCTGGCTTCAATGTGAGTCTGTTACTAGTTCTCCTTTAAGGCCTCACAAAAGTAGTTCCTACGGAGGGTCCTGAGCAGATTTTCGCTTGGATCTTGTTCCAGAATTTCAGGGACAGTACATTCTATTAACAAAGACTGAAAGTTTAACACTTCAGAACACAAAAGTGACTTACTCTTAAAAGCACTTCTTGTATAAATCTCAACTCCTGCTTTCTGAAAACTCGGGTACTAAAAGCTCCCACACCTGTATCACAGTCACAGGCTACTAATAAATGCTAAGACACACTGTTATAGTTAGATTATTACAGAACAAAGTTAAAATCCCTTAATATAATAACTCTACAGGGAGTTGGATAAATAAACGTGGATTACCCTGTAAACTTCAGTAAGCAAACTATTTAGAATCAACTCCCTTAGAGATTGCAATCCAGGTACCTTTGTCCTATGAGATGTACAGATTACTAAGTGATATCTGGTCAGGCACAAAATGCATACATATTTAAATATTATTTCACACACATATGAACATGAAACATTCACTCAGCATCCACACATACAGTATATTATCAATGATAAATACTATATAAATTCAGCAAGTTGTGGCTCCATATATATATATATATATATATATATATATATATATACACATATACAGTGTGTGTATATATATATATATATATATATATATATACCCACACACACACAGGAATAAATTAATTTGTGTCTCAACTTTCAAGGCTCCTTTAAATTCTGAAATCCAAGTCTTAATGTATAGGGCTAAACAACTTAACGGCTCTGTTCAGGTGTCCGGTAGCTCCAATAGCTCCCCTATCAAGACAAAAATTTGCCACGACATTTCATATTTGGAGCCTTTGTATGAAATTGGCAAAATATCAAAAACCTATATCACAAAATGAGTGGCTGTTCTAATATAAGAGTTGGACCAACCTATCCAGCAAACAGCAACTCAAGTCAGTATGCATAGAGTCCCGCTTTTTTAGGAGTAAATAAAAAGAGAGTAAACTCTGGCCACAAGTACAACAACATTTTATTTTAGGGCGGGAAGGGGAGTGCTCCCTATCCCATCTTAATTGAGTCCCCAAAATGTCCTCGACTTAACAGTTGAACTGAATGTCTGACCCAGAGCATAAAAAATAGAAAGCGAAACACCAATTCTTGTATCAGAGGTTTTGCCCCTAAACAAAAACTGCTTATCACTAAGGTAGCGTCTCTTAAGGGGATTTTACAGACAGGAGTCCTTGAGAACAGAATATAATCTAAGCTCCACACTCTTAGTCCAAGAGTCAGTGGGGCTTCAATTTTTCATCTCCAAATAAAACCATTATTTCACTTCTCCTCCTGAGAGTCCTTTAATTCCCTGGGCCAAAAAAGTGTTGTAAAGTACAGACCATGTCACTCATCACTTGAGGCCTCACAGCTAGCCACCCTACCTCGCCTAGGACACTGCTGCACTTCTGAACAATCTCTGCCTTATTTTAGTCTTAATAGCTGCCACTTAGCCTAGTCTCAGTTGCTATTTGCTTGTACTACTGTCACCTTGTGTCATCTCTGCCTAGCCATATGTATAATCTCTAGTACTGTCTGAATTGATCTGTAGTCTTACCTACATGTACTATATACTATGTAACCATATACTATCTAATTGTATAATCTCATCTCTTTTATGTATGTATTCTCCCGGGTCATGCCTGAAAATAGTCAGCTCTTGACTAGCGCACCTAACCCGGTTAACAAAAACTAAATAAATAAAATAAATAAATATAGCAACCTCTGCACAGGACATCATCCACAAGAGAAAAAGTTAAATGAGTACTTTTAGGGGAAATTGCTCCAGTATTTGCTTCCAGCAGGAGCGTTATCAAAAAGCCATGGGCAAAACATTAGCAGACGTGTCTCCACTCTCCTGAACTAGGAGTTCATAGCGTCCATCGAGGGCCCCAGGCGTTTGAAGCTCGCAAGAGTTATACCCTCCAGAGGTCTCTAACATTTTCCCTCTCTTCTTCAAATTCCTCCAGTTTCAGCAGCATATTCTACCTGTAAAATCAAATAAAAGAGAACACTCTCCACTAAGCACAGTAAAACAAGGTAGAAAACAGGCAAATTTTGCAGCATCCCCCAGGCAACAATGGCCTACCTTATAAAAGGCTTTATAAGCCTGTCAGCACAGATTGTGCACAACCATATTTGCAGGTATCATCTATCCTGTGCTCCAGAGTCACGGTCCTCTCTCATTCGACCAATGCTTCTTGCAGTGCCAGCTCCAGCAGTCAAAAAAACACCACCCAGACTCCGAAAATACCAAGCACTAGGCAAACACAGTTTTGCAAAAGGCACTTCTCTAAAAAGTACTAATAGAAATATTATAAGTTTCATTCAAGAGAAACTTTGTCAGTGCCTTTCAGCGATCTGGCAGCGCTTGCTCAGTGCAGTAAATAACCGGCGGATTGCCAGTGCAAACTGGTAGCCAAAAACAACTGTCCAAAATGTAAAGCCACTCAATAGCTTACCTGACTGCCAAAAGATATCTTTCCAGTGTTTTAAGTCAAAATAAGGTAAGCTTCATTCATAAAGTCTGCTAGAAATCTTAGATTAAAATCAGCAGGCAAGGAGCAAAAAGTCATGCAGCGTGGAGCGGAGCAGCATCGCAGCCATCTTGCTGTTCCGCACCCCCCCCCGACAGGTAAGCCCCCAGAGAGAGTTACACCCATCCAGTCTTTGCTTTAAGACCTCCTTCCCCTCCCGCTCAAGTAAAACCTATCCCTTGCAAACAGATTGTTATTATCCCAGGTAATGCTCCAGCCACCCACAACCCTGTACCCCTTAATTCAACACCATTCTGCCAACCATGCATTCAACTCCCCAATGCTCTCCTTTCTCACTGTGCTTGAGCAGGGTACTGGGAGCAGCTCCGAGAAGGCCATAGACTCCCCAGTCTCCTTCCACAACCTTCCCACTTCCTCAAACTTCTCCCTTGTTACCTCCACCGTTTCCCCCGCTAGGTCTTTTGTCCCCACATGTACCACAATGTGCGAATTCCCTCTACCCCTCCTTGTGCACCTTAGGATTGCCTGTCCTGCCTTGTCTGCCTTTAATCCTGATATGGACTCCATCGATATCCAACTGTGCCTCTTCCCCTTGCTGCCCCATCTGATCCCCTTGAGTATGGAGTCCCCCAACACCAGTACACTCCCTCCTCTTTTCTTGTGTCCATCACCACCCCCCACCCAGATTCTTATTCCCGGGGCCACTCAAGGCAGTGCTTTTACCATTTGCCCCAGTGTCTTCCCCCCTGCCCCTCTCAATTGAGACCCCTCTCCCTCCTCCTGTTTGACTGCCAACCTCCTTTCCCTCCTCACCTCTCTGAGTATTATCCCTTCCCCTGCCACGCCGTGCTCAATCTCTCCACTAGAAATGCCCCTCGCTTCCTCTTCTTTGTGAGTACTGTCCCTTGTGCAGTCTCCTCCTGCGTCCTCTTCCCCATGTGTCGCTAGTACAGCAAACATGTTCCCTACCCTCTTTGCATTACTATGCATTTTCTCCTCCCTCCTGCCTACTGCTACTCCCCTTTTGCTGACCTTACTAGAGTCCACCCTTCATCAGCTGGCTTCCTATCTAGTTTGCCCCTCCCCCTGACCCCTCCCTTGACCCACTGTTCCTTCTCTGTGGTGCCCCCCCAATACTCTCAGATGTCAGCCCTTCTACCAATGCAACCCACTCCTTACCCCTCAACCTCCCCTGCTCCCTGCCAAGCCACTGAACCTCTTCCTCGAGCCTCCTTAGCCTGTGGCATATTGGGCACCCTCCCAACCTCCACAGTATTTTCATCCACACTGCTGCCCCACAACTATTGTACCCCACAGTCCTGCCCATGGTTCACACTACCTATACAGGACAGTGAAATACAGTCTCTGTATACTGATTGCAGTTGTTTACGAACACAACTACAAACCCACCAATAGCATTCCCAAGTCTCACAATTACATACAGTCCAGAAATTGGACATTTGCCCCATGTCCTCTTTAGGCCCCTCCCCCCGACTTTAAGTGGGGCTGTTGTGCCCCCGTTGAGCTTAATTAAAAAAACACAACCACAGAAACCTTTAAGCTAAATTCAAAAGACACAGCCACAGAAACATTTAAGCTTAATTCAAAAAACGCAGCCACAGAAACCTTAAAGATAAATGAAAAAAAAAAAACTTACAAAAATCCTCTCTACACTGACTCTCTCCACAGCAAGTAGAATTAACTAATCCTAGCTCAGCCTCTCACTGAAATTGTAATACCAAATGCCCTTGCATGCAGCCTACGACAGCCAACTACAGTAATAACTGGAAACCATAATCCTACTCATAAGATCTACAGTACTAACTGTACACCACAGTCCTACTCATAAGTTATATATGTATATATCTTTAAGAATTAGCTCATATGGCTGTTCCTAGTTTCCTCCCTCCTGACCTGCCCTGAGGGCTCAGGTCAGTTTGCAGCTCTCCAACCTCCTCACTCACAGCCTTCAAACCCAACCTCCAGTGGCATTTCAGTATTTAAGAAAGGCTGGTGGAAAAATAAAAATAGCAAAATTTACAAAAATCCTTTCCACACTAACTCTTTCCACTGCAGGTAGAATTAACTAATCATTCTCTCCTGCAGTTTAAAAAAACAATAGCAAAACTTACAAAAATTCCCTCCACACTAACTCTCTCCACAGCAAATAGAATTAACTAATCCTTCTCTCCTGCAATTTGATGGCTCTGTCAGAAATTAAAGGCTTTGTGGGTGGGGAAGTCTGGGCGTGTCCTGTTCAATCCCTGCAGCCACAGAAACCTTTAAACTAAATTCCACTTTAAGCTAAATTAAAAAAAATAAAATAAAACAATAGCAAAACTTACACAAATCCTTTCCACACTAACTCTTTCCACAGCAAGTAGAATTAACTGATCCTTCTTTCCTGCTGTTTAAAAAACAATAGTAAAACTTACATGAGTACCCAAAGCCTTTGGTCATTCCCCCTCTGGTTCGTCCTTTCCAGGACTTAACCAAGTTGGTTTGGGAGCACCTTTCCTCTTTCTTAGCTGTCCCCAAGAAGGCGGACAGACTCTATAAGTCCCCTAAGGCCGAGCCTTTTCTGGGAGAAAATCCAAGGGTAGATTCCATGGTCCTAACCACAGCTCATGATAGGACCAAGCAGCCTAAAGACATGAGCTCACAGCCCCCCGACAAGGAGTCTAAGAAATTGGACCAGTTCGGACGGAGGGTCTACGCATCTTCCACCTGTTCCATACGGTCTCAAAATTTTCTAGCACACATGGTGCTTTACCAAAAATCTCTTTGGAAGAAAGCCATGGAGCTAGCCCAAAAGCAGCCCAAAGGCCCATCCCGTACAGAACTTTTGGACATCCTTCAATCCGGACTGGACATAGGGAAGCATGTGCTGAGGGCATCCTACGATTCAGCAGACACAGCCACTCGAGCCGCGGCTACCGGGATCTTCCTCTGTCGTCACTCTTGGCTGAGGGTATCCGGGTTTAGACAGGACCTCCAGGATTCCATCCTGGATGCTTCTTTCTATGGGTCCGTCCTCTTCGAAGAGAAGGTACAAAAAATCATTACGGATCTGTAAGACTCGGGGAAGGTGTTGCAGTCCGTCCATCATATGCACCGGTTGGACCCTCAGCAGCCCAAGCGTAGGACATTTCAGTGCCCGGGTGCCAAAAGACAGAGAGGCCAACAGCCCCGAGGTTCTTTCAAGTGAAAGACTCCCCCACAACCATCTGGGAACAACGGGCCTAGGAATGCCAAATCCTCCCAGCCCTCGCTGCCCCAGCCACCCATGCATGACTCTTTGTCAGCCCCCCCCCTCCTCCAGCTGAGGCAATAGGGGAGGCAGTAGGGTGTTGGTTCTCTCTTTACCTAGACGGGTGGACCAACATTGCAACAGGCATTTGGGTTCAGGACATCACAGAGAAGGGTTATACGCTGGAGTGTGCCAAACTTCCCCCAGACAATCCTCCAGCCCCCTCTCGATACTCTCCGACCCGCACAGCCCTCATCAAAGAGATCCGGGCCTTGCTGTTAAAATGAGCCATCGAGTCTGTTCCTCCCTCCCAACAAGGAACCGGGTATTACTTCCACTTCTTCTTAGTCCCCAAAAAGATGGGAGACCTAAGGCCCATACTGGACTTAAGCCAGCTGATCCAGCACATCGAATACAAAAGGTTCAGGATGGTGACCTTACCTGGTCTGATCCCCATCCTAAGTCAGGGGGGCTGGTTATGCTCCCTGGATGTGCAAGACACACACCGACACATACCGGTGTTTCCAGCTCACCGGAGGTACCTGCGGTTCTCCTTTCAGGGGAACCACTACCAATCCCGGGCTCTACCTTTCAGTCTCTCCTCGGCCCCGAGGGTGTTCACCTGATGTCTCGCAGTAGTGGCAGCCGCTTTAAGGGGACAGGGTCATTATGTCTATCTTTACCTGGACGATTGGCTCCTGACTGTCCCCTCCAGGTCGCAGTTAATTTGCACCCTCTCAGATACATTCCTGATGTTCCAGCAGCTGGGGATAACCATCAACCTCCGAAAGTCCTGTCATTGTCCCTGCCAACATCTGCAGTACATAGGGGCCATTCTGGACACACAGCAGGGAAGGGCTTTCCTCCCACCCGACAGGGCCAGTTGGCTGAGAGACCGGGCCTCTGGAATAGCTATGTCTAACTGAGTCACAGCAAGGACTAATTTGCAGCTCCTGGGGCACATGGCGGCAGCCATACCCATGGTACCACTGGCACGCTTGCATATGAAAGTTCCTTAATGGAACCTAAGGGTTCAATGGGACCAGAGGTCCGATGACCTCGAATATCCCATAAGTGTGTCGAGGGCTGTTCAACAAACGCTATCATAGTGGCTGACTTCTCCCAGTTTGGAAGCCGGAGTCCCATTCCAATCGGATTCACTGAGTCAGATCCTAACCACGGACGCATCGGATCTAGGATGGGAGCTCAATTTCAGAATCACCATACTCCGGGCATGTGGTCAGACATAGAAGTGTCCCTGCACATCAACATTTTAGAGATGAGGGCGATTCTGTACGCCACGCAGGCCTTTCAGTCTCACGTTTTCCAGGGTCCCCTGCTTCTCCAGACCGACAACATGACAGTGGTCTTTTATATCAACAAGCAGGGGGGACGCACTCCTACCCTCTGTGAGGAGAAGCCATAAGAGTGTGGTACTGGGCCCTGGAACACGGACTCACGCTAACAGCGGTTCATGTCCCAGATGTCCAAAACGTCCTGACAGATGAGCTCAGCTGCTCCCGATCCAGGAACCATGAGTGGAAGCTGCTTCAAGAAGTGGTGGATGACCTCTTCGCAAGATGGGGACATCCAGAGCCGGATCTCTTTGCGTCCCCATGCAATGCAAAACTGCCCAATTTCTGCTCACTAGATCCAGGGCCTGGTGTTTTCTGGCAAGACGCATTGTCCCTCTGTTAGACAGGGAGGTTCCTTTATGCATTCCCTGCCTTTCCACTGCTGCAAAAGGTGTTGCTCAAGCTACAGGCAGAGGGAGCAACAATGGTCCTGGTGCTCTGCTTTGGCTGCGACAAATATGGCTCCCCCTCTTGCAGTGGTTGGCTGTTTAACCACCCTTTCAACTACCTCTGTTGTCCAGCTTGCTATCCGAAGACCAGGGCACGTTAGTCCACCCGGATCTTCGGTCCTTGCACCTTCATGCATGGCTCCTGCAGACTTGGCTATCTCCAGGCATTGAGTTTCACAGAGGGTGACCGAAGTCCTAGTAGAGGCAAGAAAGCTGTCTACAAGAGCTACATACACCATGCAATGGAAATGCTTCTGCATCTGGTCAGCCGCACGTTCCCTGGACCCTTTAACTTGCTCAGTGAAATCGGTGTTGGAATATCTCCTAGCTGCAATACTCTTTCATTAAGGTGCATCTCTGCACTATTTCAGCTTAACATGCAGCTGTGGAGGGTAGGAATATTGCTCAGTTGGATCTTGCCCGTACATTCCTATGGGGGCATGCTTCATATGAAGCCTCCAGTCAGGGATCCCATCCCCCCATGGGACCTTTTATTCATTCTGGAGAAATTAACCTTGCCTCCCTTTGAACCAGCCACAGATTGCAACCTCCTCTTTCTCTCTTGGAAAGCATTATTTTTGGTTGCCATCACTCCAGCTCGAAGGATTTCAGAGCTGCTAGCACTGATGTGTAAAGAACCTTATTTAGTTTTTCACAGAGACCGGGTGTCTCTTCGAACTAATCCTAAGTTTCTTCCGAAGGTAGTGTCTGAGTTGACACTGAATCAAGACATCTGCCTTCCGGTTTACTATCCCGAGTATTCGAATAGGGGGGAGGCCCTTCTCCTAACACTAAATATTCATAGGATCCTTCGTTGCTACCTGAACCATACTAAACCGGTCCGAAAATCGGCTCAGTTGTTCATTTCCTTTGCTCACAGGACTCTTGGGAACCCTGTGGCAAAACAAACCATGTCAAAATGGTTAAAGAATTGCATTGTTCAAACCCCAGGAAATCTTACTGCATTCTGACTTATGCAGTATGGTCTCACCATAGGACTGCCCCAGAGCCGAAATGGTTAATAGAACCAATGCAAATGATGGAATGCTAGGCTGGAGCTCAGTTTTCAAATCACTGTCCCTGGTAAACAACTCTAAACCACCAGATTCTTTACTCCGCTTGCCTCAGTAAGACGTCTCTGGAGAGCTCTCCTTCATCGCTTGAAGAAACTTTATTTTTCTCAGTTTATTCACTAGTAAACTTTATTTTATTGGTATTCCTTTCACTGTCCTTAGTTTTCAGGTAGTAATTGTATCGATTTTTAGTCAGGAGGGGTACGTAGTCGTTTTCCTCCCGGTTCTTTAACCGTGGGGAACCGACAGTCTCCCTATAAGTTTTGATTATAGTTTAAAGTTTAAATTTTCTGTTCCGACTCGATATAGTCGGTTTAGTCTGTTATTGAATTTAACCGGGATAACTCCTGGTTTGTGATTTAAATTCAACCTGGGTAACTCCTGGTTTTGTTGTTATTTGATTTTTCCGGTGTAATTCCTGGTTTTGTGGCCGGTTTCCGTAACCGACAAAAAAAAAAAAGTAAGTTTTACTTCTTGTATGGTGATCTGTGCTATGCCACAGAAAACCAGAAAAAGAACAGGACCCACAGGTTTTCAGCACTGTGCTGAGTGCGGGGAACTTTTTGCAAAGCAGATCCACACCTAATTTGCTTGTTCTGTCTGGGGTCTGACCACTTACAGACAGACTGTGAGATCTGTGCTAACTTTCCTCAGTCTACTATAGATAGACGGTTAAGAAGACTGATGGAAAGGATGGTTGAAAAGGCTGCTAACCCAGCCGTGGAGCAACCGGATGAACTGGAGGGGCTGCCCTCTGAAAGGGGCGATAGCTTTTCTAAGAAACGTACTGCGGATAAGGCTGCTGAACCAGCCGTCGAGGTTAAGAAAAAGAAAAAAAGGAAAAGCACCAGGAACTGCAGCCACAGGAAACCGCGGTTGCTTCTGCTGAAGAGATCGCTAATGCTATCAGAATAATTCGGTCTCTTCAGTTCCCGGTTCCGGCTGGTAAGCAACCGGTTCCTCCAACTCCCAGTTCACAGACAATCCCTGGTTTAATAGACCAAAGTGGGGAGCCTTTTGGGGATAATGATTTTGGAGATGAGCCTGATGATGAGGATGAGGATGAGGACGAGGGCAAGGATTATGGGGATCCCATTGACTCAGACATTTCCCCTGATCCTCACAGACCAGATTCCCCTGACAAGGGAACAGAGGATTTTACCTCATATTTTGCTTTCATGAAGCAAGTGGCTCAGTCCCTCGACCTCCCATCCCAGGAATCTGTAGAGAATGAGGGGGAAGAGGATTATAAAGAAATGATGGATGTTCCACCAGCAAAAAGGTTGCCGCTTCCCCTTACACAAATCTTTAAGAAAGCAGACTATGAAAGTTCTGCAGACTCCCACTTCTGTCCCACCCATAGATAGAAAGGCGGACAAGAAGTACTGGCTAGCTAAGACTGGGGCTGAGTTTATTTTTGGACACCCCAGCCATAAAGATGTACTGCAGGCTACAGCTTGTGACAAAGCTGGCATTCCTCTGGCCTCCCACCCTCCAGGAAAGGATTCTAGAAGGGTGGATTCCATCGCAAAGAAAGTGTATTTAGGATCCTCACAGGCTATTAGGCAGGCATCTTATATGTAATAAACAAAAAAAAACAGGCACCGCTGGTAACGAAGTGAAAAAGTTTATTTCACCAAAAGCTCGTGTTGAGCAAGCCACCCAGCATTACAGGATCAAGAACCCTCTACTGGTTTCACACTACGTGCGTCGTCAAGAGGATAAATCAATCCATGTCTAACATCCTTTTATACAGCAATCTTAAAGTGATCATGCACCAATAATATAATCCTAACCTCAATAAAAAATGTGTATTAAAATCCTGTAATGCTGGGTGGCTTGCTGAACACGAGCTTTTGGTGAAATAAACGTTTTCACTTCGTTACCAGCGGTGCCTGGTTTTTTGTTTATTACATGTTTGATTTTCTAATGGCACACATGATTTGAGCTGGGTTTTTCATTTTTTAGGCATCTTATATGACCTCCATGGCTAGGTATCAGAAGTAGGGATGTCAGAACTAGTTCGAGTAGGATTCGAAAACATCTCGAACCCTGGTGTTCGAGTTCTAATGTAGAACTCGAACACTAGAGGGTTCGCAAAAGGGTTTGAATCTTTGTAAAAATCCAAGTCTTACTGCTGGTATGCAAAACTGTCAGCTCCCGAGAGTCCCGATCTTCCCAAAGCTGCAGTTACTGTTGTTATGTGTGTGTGGGGGGGGGCATTGTGATGAGATTTCGCGGTGGCGCCTGCGCACTCCTGACCACAGTCACCATCGCCACCTGACCAACTGCTCTGCGGTCATGTGGTGCGTCAGACCAGCACAGTAGTCGCGCATGGCTACGTAGTACGTTCTTATTCAGTCTCTGAGATGGAAGGAGCTCTGCTGAGCCTGCTAGCGTTGTGACTTGCAAGCTGAGTTGTGAACTTTTTTTAAAAAGTGAACTGACGACTTGCTTTGCCTCCAGCTAGAGTAAAAAAAAATAAAGCTAAAGTGTGGGTGGGGGACGGGGTGAAAAGGTTGGGGGGGACGGGGAACCGAGGAAAGAAAGGGCGGGTAGGAGAAAACAGTTGGGCCTACTACTCCTCTCAGGTGGGACACAGAGAGGAATCTACAGCTGACTGCCTGCATTAATTTGGACTCAGAGTGCTGCTTAGTTTTAGTTGCTAACTTGCTAGTATAACTTGCCTTTTTGCGTCCTGAGCTGTTTAAGAAAGATTAACTAGTCTAGTACACTAGTACTCATCTTTGTCTGGTGGAATTTGTCTGGAGACACAAAGCACCCTGACTGGGGGAGGGGTGAAGAAAATCAGATTTTGACACAAAACAAAGTAAAAAAAAAAAACAATGTGTGAATGAATGAACAGATAAACTTTTATTGAACTGAATTATTTAAAGCCTACATACAACAAGTATCAGGAGGGAGGACCCTGCTGTGTTCTCTTCCCTTTGACTGCAGTGACTGTACCCTAATTATTACTGCCCAATGCCCAGCCATTGTGAGTTTTATGGTGGTACTATTGGGAGGAGAGAGAGCATCTCCTGTGGGCAGCCCATCACCGTGCTGCTGCTAAATTCACGACAGAAGCCTAAAAATATATTTCCCTGAGGAGAGACAGAAAAATCTCTTTCCTCGGTTTGTGTGTGTAACTCCATCTCTTGTGGTCAGCCCATCACCCTGCTGATGTGCATCCCTTGACTGCACTGTACCTTACCCAGTATGTGTTACCGTGTGAAGCCCAGTGGCCAGTTGTGTGGTGGCATTATTCTTAAATACATGACAGAAACCTAAAAATGTACAGTATTTCCCTGTTGGGAGGAGAGACAGAAAAATCTCTTTCCTCGGTTTGTGTGTAACTCCGTCTCTTGTGGTCAGCCCATCACCCTGCTGCTGTGCGCCCCTTGACTGCACTGTACCTTACCCAGTGTGTGTTACTGTGTGAAGCCCAGTGGCCAGTTGTGTGGTGGCATTAACGTTAAATACACAACAGAAGCCTAAAAATATATTTCCCCGTTGGGAGGAGAGACAGAAAAATCTCTTTCCTCGGTTTGTGTGTGTAACTCCGTCTCTTGTGTTCAGTTCATCACCCTGCTGCTGTGAGCCCCTTGACTGCACTGTACCTTACCCAGTGTGTGTTACCGTGTGAAGTCCAGTGGCCAGTTGTGTGGTGGCATTATCCTTAAATACATGACAGAAGCCTAAAAATATATTTCCTTGTTGGGAGGAGAGACAGAATAATCTCTTTCCTCGGTTTGTGTGTGTAACTCCGTCTCTTGTGGTCAGTCCGTCACCCTGCTGCTGTGTGCCCCTTGACTGCTATGTGTATGCCTATGACCAGCAGCTCAATCATTCTGTAAGCCTTGAACCTAGGATCCTTTAGTTGCAAACCGTCATATTCTTCAATTACTTTCAGTCCACTGCATCACAGTGTCACATAGCCAAAATAAAATTTTGGAGTTGTAGCCAGCGATCACAGATCACATTGCTTTCTTACACAGGAATTGTATGGGTGTGTTCACTGCAGTATACTGGTACTGTTATGGCTGACACCAACATAGATGAAGCATCTGGTGCTGGTGTTGGAGCAGGTGTTAGTGGTAGTGGTAATCCTGGTGCTAGCAGAAATAACCAAAATGTTTCACGTGATAAAAATTCAACAAACAGCAAAAGAGCAACAGCGAAGTGTGGTAAAGGGGGGACCTTTTAAGAAAACCTGTGCAGCTGCTGGGGTCACACGGAGAGGCACCATAAGGTATGCCGTTCATGCTGTTAAAATCCCTGTGACTAGCAGCAATAATGCAAGTGACAGTGAGTCCCTCTCTGACTCAGACTCAGACAGTAGCTCTTTGTCTCAGTTGTGTCTTGCGACGTTATCATTACTTCCTCAACAAAGTGAAATGAGCAAGTCTGCTGACAATGAATCAGGTAGTGCCACTTGCAAATACATCCAGCACTGTTGGCAATGAAAAGGACATATCCATTGAATCCACCACTTCTGTGTCGGCCAGCAATGAAAATCCATCAGAGTCTTCTTCCCACTCTTCTAGCACCAAGGAGCATGTCCCGGGTTCTGTTAGGACAGGTGAAAAGACTCAGACAGTCTTTAGCTATCTTCCTAGCACTCAAACAAAATCTGTCACGTCTGAGGTGTGGAAATATTTCTCTGTCAGTAAAACTGATCCATGCAGAGCAATTTGTTTCCTGTATAAACAGAGTGCAAGCCGTGGTAAAGTTGTGTCATGACTTGGCACTACAGTTCTTAAACACCATCTGAAAAGCATTCAGTTTTGCTTGATCGTTCAAAACCCATGTCCTCCATCTTCCAAACCGCACGTGAGAAGGGTCAGGAATCTGAAATGGATACTGAATTGTCTGAACTTGATGCGGACAGAACCACTGCCAGCCCTAGGATCACTGTTACCACCAATGCCAGCACCATTAGTACCAGTTGCACATCCAGTGATGGCACTGAATGTATAAGTCCTAGTCCACCATCCCAGCGTCCATCTGCCCATCAAAGCACGGTGTATAATAAACCAGCAGGGACATGTTGTAAACAGCTAACACTGTCTCAGGCATTTGAAAGGAAGAATACCTTTACTAAAAATCATCCAAAGACCCTTCATCTTAATCACAGAATTGGTGAACCGTTAGCTGGAGCCCTTCTCCCATACTCTTTGGTAGATCATGAGGATTTTAGGGAGCTCTTGAAACTAGCAGAGCCTCGTTACAATGTTCCTCATCGAAGGTACTTTTCCTATGTTGAAATACCAAGCATTTATCAGACTTTAAAAGCGACAGTGATGCTTGCACTTAAAACTGCAGAGGGTGGGGTTATTCATGTCACAACAGATATGTGGACCAGCACTCAAAACATAGATTACATGTCCCTTACCGCTCATTGGGTCACGTTTTCTTGTGGTTCTTCAAAAACAAAGACACCCCAGAAGATGGCACTGCTGCATATAAAGAAGTTTGGGCAAAGTCATGCAGCTGCAAACATCTTGCAGGAACTAAATGACCTTGACGAATGGGTTTATTCTCACGGTCTAAAATGTGGCTTCACAGTAAGTGACAATGGAGCCAACATCTTGAAAGCAGTACAGGATGGAGGATTTATGCATGCTTCTTGCTTTGCACATTGCTTACATTTAATTGTCACGGGATTTCTCAGCAATGAAACACAAGTGGATGGTATGATTGCTGTTTGCAAAACAATTGTGACTCACTTTTCACATTCAACCAAGGCTATACGGACATTGTCCGAACTGCAGAAAAAACACATGCTGCCCCAGCAAAAGCTGATTCAAAATGTTTCCACTCGTTGAACTCAACGCTTTATATGCTGCAGCATCTCTTGGAGCAAAAGCAAGCTGTACATGAGTATTGCTCCAGTTACATTATTGAAGATGGCATTATGCTGTCTGTGCTGCAGTGGAAATTAATGGAGACAGTGTGCTGCATCCTAGCTCCTTTGAGACAGCTACAAGGGACATGTCTTCTGAAGGCATCTGTGAGTCAGGTTATCCCCTCATAATGCTGATTTCACATCATCTTAGTGTTCTAAATCTACAAATAGAAAAAGACAGATCTGAAGCTCAGACAACATGTCACCTGTATCATGGGAATCTCGTAAAGAGAATGAGCGAGCACTTCAAAACCAATGACAAATTAGTTGCAATGTCGAAATCAAAACACTACATCCTTGCAACTCTCTTAGATCCCAGGTTCAAGGCTATACATCTTCCAAAAACAGATGATATAGAGCAGTACAAATGTCTGTTACTAAATGAGCTGCAGCATTCACAGGAGTCAAACACAGACACGCACAGTACCCTCAGGTTGTCATCACCACAACATGCAGGTTCATCTTCACAAAGGGATACAGAACTGGAAAAGTCACCAAACATTAACAGTAGTTGTTCCACAACTGCCACTTCTTCAACCCTTAGTAGCAAGCTAAATCTGTGGCAAAAACTTTCCCAAATTGCTGCCATACCAGCTTATGCTGATTCCTCTTCTGAGCGGTCTCTGTCCATCATGGTAGACAGTTACCTGCAAGAACTGCCTATTCCTATTGATGCATGCCCTTTTGAATACTGGAGATCAAAAAAGTTGATTTGGACAGAGCTGTATGATGAAGCCTGTAAATATCTTGGTTGTCCTGCAACAAGTGTCTCTTCAAAATGCATGTTTAGAACAGCTGGCAATATTGTGACAGACACCAGAAATAGGTTGCTGCCAGAAAATGTACACACGTTAACTTTTATTAAAGTTATTAAGTCAAGATTTTCGTATCCCTACAAGAGTATACAAACTGATCCTGAAGTGATTGATGTTGTGGATGTTGATGGTGATGACAACTCAGATGGTGATGGCTGGTAAATACTGTGTGGGACAGAGTCTCTCTGCACCAAAAAGGAAACTTTCACAGACTGTGATGACTTTGGTTGTCTCTCTCCTTTCTCAATCTACTACCTTGGACTATATACCCCCAAACTTTCACCATTTCATAGCAAACCGCTTTGTAGCTAGGGTCTAAAGTCAACAAGTTTTATATACAGGGCGATTTTAACATCAGTGGGAACAGGCCCAAATTTGGCATAAAAGGGACACTGCCAAGTCAATCATTTCTGTATCATATTATGTATAGTTAAAGTGCAAACATATATTTTTGGATTTACCTTCTGTGACTTTGTGGTGCATCAGTATGGGCTGGGACAGGGGGGCGGTCTATTTTTCAGTTTTAAAGAGGACAAAACAATGAGTTCTAATTGGTAGCTGTTTATTATTTTTTCAATTACAGAAATGTTAGCCATAAACCAAAATGATCCCATATGTAACTTATCTTACTGAATAAAAAAATATGGGAAAAACTGTATTTTGTATTGTTATGTTTCTGTGGGCAGCATCCTGTTACAAGTCTCTTCTGGGAAACAGAGTCATCTGGAGTTTTACCTGTGTCATGGTTGAGCACATATTCTGTAAACATAGGTCTCGTACCACAATAGCTCGTGTTTAACATTCTGTTGTACACAGACCATGGCATAATAGCAACAATTCTCAAATTACTGGTTCCATGAAGAGGACTGTACGGTTTTTCACATAAATGTTGTTTATTAAGGAACAGTTAAGTATGGCTCATTTGGAGGCAAGAGTTTCATTTTTCTTGAGTAAGCATTTTAGCATTTGAGAGGGGGAGGAGGGTAGACTGGGTGCTGGAGGGTGGGAAAGGGCTGGAGGTTGGTTTAACATGGTTGCAAGAGGGAGAAAGATGGCATGGGTGGGTGCTAGTGCATGGGTGAGGGTTGGGGGTTGGTTTTAATATGGATGCAGGAGGGAGAAACATGGCATAGTTGTTAGTACATGGGTGGTGGTTGGGGGAGTGGGTTGTAACATGGGTGTGGGACGGAGAAGGGTGACATGAATGGTCGTTCATGACTAAGTGTGGGGGTAGTTTAAACATTTGGGTGAGGGAGGAGGGTGGAATACATGCTTGAGGGGGGTGAGGGTTGTGGGTTGGTTTTAACATGGGTGTAAGGGTGGTATGAATGCTACTGCATAGATGAGGGTGGTGGAAGAAAAGTGGAATGGGTGCTGGGGTGAAAGGTGGGTGTTGTTTTAGTCCTTTCGTTTACAGATTCATGATCGGCTGGGGATAGTGAGGAAAAAGATGATGACAGACCAATGGTATGGGAGGGCTGAACCGATTGCTCACTGTGGAACTTACTGTAGATATAATATATATATATATTTTTTTAATTATTAAATACATTGCAAATTGCTGCCACCTAGCACAAGTGTGTCCTGTCCCCTTTAAAAAAAGAATAAAGGAATCAGAAATAAAAGAAAATCTGCATCAGCAGTTTTCACAGAATGTGACCTATCATAAAGTGTTTTTGCTTTATAAGTAGTGATAATTTGATACATAATGGAATTGACAGTCACTGTCCCTTAAACATCACATGCCAACTGCTGCAGCTACATTAAATGTTCCTTAAGTTAGTATGTGGTGAGGAAACCACTTTTTTTATTTATGTGACTGAAATACAGATTTTATTGACGTCTCGGCTGGAAAAATGCAGCATCTTAGAAAGTTGTATGTATTACTTCAATTTGCCAACAAGAATGTTGGTATATGTATGCATTATCTTAGAAAATTGCATGCATTTTTTTCAGCAACAATGACTGGCATATTTTTTTATTCAAATGTCTTGACTGACTACGTTATGACATAATGTGTTTTGCAACAGTTCCATGTGCTGCTGCTGCAGTACCTTGGCTTGACTTTGTTATAAAAGCTTTCTTTTAAACATAATAACTTTTGATTTACTCATTTAAAACACAAAGCAGCAAATTGCTGAGATTAGGTAATATCAGTTATTTTTTCTAATAATTCATGACGATGAATATATACAGTATATAACTGAGTACATAAATGGCTAATGTGCCTCTTTCTTTCACTAAGGAACTGTGATGCAGCTGCAGCAGGAAAACTTTTAACATATGGGTGGGTGGGTGGGCCTGTTACTTATTAAGTTTCTGGCTTTAGCAAACAGAAGAAACCATAGATAAACCTAGTTGTATTCCTATCAGTGTCACACATGATCATTTCTCTCCCCCTTATATTAAACAGTTTTTCATTTACACATATTTCATTACTATCTTCATTACTGGCAGCACAATTAAAAAATAGGGTTCGAGTTCTAAAAAATTCTAAAAAAAAAGATTAGAACCCTAGACCTTTTTCAAAAGTTCTAGACTAGAACTAGAACCCAGAACTTCAGAGGGTTCTGACAACCCTAATCAGAAGAACATGTGGTCCACAGTGCTGCAGATTGCCAAGGCAGACCCCCCCCTCCCATGGCTGCTGACCTGGAGGAAGCTGCAGAAAGGTGAATTGAAGCTGCTAAGACACAGTTCAGGATGGCAGTGGACTCTAATGATACTGCATCCAGGCAAATGGCATCTGCTGTGTCACTTAGGAGGTTTGCTTGGCTTAGAACCACCAATCTGACACAAGATACTTAGAACAAAGCTATGGATTTTCCATGTGACCCTATGTCTCTGTTTGGGGAGCAAACAGAGGCATACATGAAGAAAATGGATGAATACAAAGCTGCATACAAAAGTGCAGCAGCTAAAGAAAGAGCTGCCAACCCCCAGAAGCATCAGGTAAGGGATGGCAGAGGCAGTCCGCCTTATAGGCCTTTTTTCCAGCCTCAGGTTTTTCCCTAATATCAGCCTAGGGAATATTTCAGAGGCAGGGGCAGTGGCCGCACTAGCCCTAGTGTCCAGCCAGCAGCACAGTCCAAATAGACACCCTGAGGGGACTGTTCAGGTCGCCTACCCAAGTCCAGTAGAGGGCGGGCTGGCTCACTACGTCCAGGGGTGGGAAAATATCACCACAGACAAGTGGGTCCTGGAAGTAGTGGGCCAAGGACTTGTTCTCAGCTTTAAAGTAATGCCACAGCTGAGGTCAAGAGCCTTCAAACCCTCTTCCCCATCAGAAACACCCTTGCTGGAAGAAGAAGTCTCAAGCCTTCTGCTGCAGAGGGCAGTAGAATCAGTCCCTTCCAACCAGAAAGGAAAGGGCCGGTACTCAAGATACTTCCTCACATTAAAGAAAACAGGGGAGTGGTGACCCATTCTGGATCTGATACTTAAACAAGCATCTGTCAAAACCAAAATTCAAGATGGTTACTCTGGCTACCATACTACCCACCCTAAGACAGGAAGACTGGCTAGCATAACCGGATCTGAAGGACACCTACTTTCATATCCCAATCAGAAGGTCACACAGAAAGTACCTCAGATTCAGGTTGCCATCAGGTCATTACCAGTTCAGGGCAGTGCCTTTCAGCCTGACATCTGCTCCAAGGGTGTTCACAAAATGCCTAGCTGTGGTTGTGGCACAACTAAGGCAACAAGGAGTGTCAGTGTTCCCCTACCTAGATGACTGGCTGATGGGCCAGTCACACCAGCAAGTAAGGTAGGCTCTGTCAATAACACAAGACACTCTCTACTCTCGGGTTCTTGGTGAACCACAAAAAGTCTGTTTTGGAACTAGTTCAGCTGCTCAGATTCATAGGGGCAGAACTGGACACAAACAAAGGGGAGGCTTTGCTGCCTCAGGACAGGGTGGACAACTTTATCCATGTAGCCAGTTCCTTCAAACTTAATGTTTCCAGGCCAGCAAGGCACTTCCTGCAATTGCTAGGCCATATGGCAGCTTCCACAGCAACTGTGCCAGGGGCCAGGTTCCAGATGAGATACATTCAATTTCATTTAAGGGATCACTGGCTCCAGAGCAGGGATTCTCTCTCTCAATGCTAGTGCCAGTCACACTCACTTTTCTCCACGCCCTACAGTGGTGGCAGGAAAGGGGCAATCTCAGGCAAGGAGTGCCCTTCCTGCAGCAGGTTCCCTCTCTGGTACTCAAGACAGATGCATCCCTCCTAGGGTGGGAGCACATCTAGGGGACCACACTGCACATGGCACATGGAAAAAGCAGGAATCTCTCCTGCATATCAACCTGTTAGAACTCAGAACAGTTCTTCTAGCTCTTCAGTCATTTGTCAATCAGATAAGAGGAAAGGTGGTTCAGGTCACAACAGACAACACAACCACCACATACTACATAAACAAACAAGGGGGCACAAGGTCAGCTCCCCCTTTGCATAGTGGCAGTGAAAATTTGGGCCTTTACATACTCCCTAAATGTGTCCCTCTCAGCTGTCCACCTGCCAGGAAAGGACAATGTCTTGGTGGATGCCCTCAGCAGAATAAATCAGAACCACCATGAGTGGTCACCGAACAAACAGGTCTTAGAGACAATTTTCAGGAGATGGGGCACCCCAGAGGTGGATCTGTTTGCAGCTCCAGACAATCACCAGCTCCCACAGTGTTGCTGCAGGCCTCCCAGCAAGGGCACAGTCCCTCTGAATGCACTTCTGCTGGACTGGACAGGGAGGTTCCTGTATGCCTTCCCTCCTTTTCCTGTATTACTGAAAGTGTTGAACAAACTCAGGGTTCAACCAGCTTCAATGATCCTCATTTCTCCAGAGTGGGCCAGACAGCCTTGGTACTCCATGATTCTATCATTGCCAAGCCAATCAGTCTTCCCAGGAGGTACAACCTCTTGTCATCCTCACAGGGCAGAATCGTGTATCCCAATCTGCTATCAGTCAGACTCAAAACATGGCTTTTGAGGACTTAGAGTATGCAGATTTGCATCTCTCAGAAGGAGTCATGGACATATTGAGAGTCTCCAGGAAGCCTTCTACTAAGAAAACCTATGCTTCTTAAATGGAAGACATTTTCAATTTGGTGCTAGGGCAAGGGATAGACCATGCCCAAGCCAGTCTCTCTATAGTTCTGGACTACATGGCCCATTTGCATTCCACAGGTCTCAGTATTTCCACTTTAAGAGTGCATCTGGTAGCTGTTTTAGCTTATTTATCAGCAGGTAAGGCATCTTCTTTGGCCTCAAAGCCAGTATTCAGGAAGTTTTTTCAAGGGATTACTGCACATGCACCCACCACATAGGGAGCAATCAGTCCATTACTCTGCCAGTCTTCTTCACAGACCATTCCACCTCAGGTGAGCGCAGGCTGCACAGCCTGTATGTGAAAAGGGCAGTCAGCTACTACCTTGACCACACGAAAGGTCACAGATAGGATCAAACACAGTTTTTCCTCACTTATGGAGAGGTGGGAAAAGGAAAACCTGCCACAAAAAGATCCATTGCATGATTGATTGTGGCCTGTATTCAGTTTTGCTTCAGCAAGGTGGGTAAGCAGCCCCCTGCAGACCTAAGAGCCCATTCAACCAGGGGTACGGTGGCCGACCCGGTGGCGCTGGACACCACACCTTGCGCCATGCCGGTGACCCGGGTTCAGGAACGAGCCCGGGTTGCTGGGGGTCGGCAGGGGAGGGAGAGGACTGAGCATCCGGAGGACAGCTCTCGTCTCCCGGGGAGGGACAGGGGTCCCTGTTCGGTGCTCTGCTGATCTCTGGCGGAGGCTGGAGATACAGCAGGCACTGAGGAGTAGAGAGGAGTGGGGGAGTGGCAGACTTCGGTTACGCCTTGACATCAGGGCACCAGCCACCTCCCAGGGGAAAACAGAGAAAATGCCTCTCGGCTCTGGCGGAGATGGAGCACCAGAGCTTGCCCCTGATTTGCGGCCGCCCACCTGGCATCCTCCTGACCGATGTTACTGCAGTGTTGGGGCCGCCTGTCCCAGCGGGGGTTACAACCCGAGCTACATGGGCGGCGGAGGTTGTGGGTAGGGTGTGTGCTGTAGGGGGATGACTCCATGTGCTCCCGAGGAAGACCAGAGCCGAGGGGGTGAGAAGGAGGCATAAATAGTAAAATAACAACCAGGGGTACGGCAGCCTCTGTAGCAGCTACTAGGGATATCCCTCTAGTGGACATTTGTAAAGCTGCCACTTGGAAAACAGTCCACACATTCACCAAACATTGTTTGGATGCCCAGGCCAGAGGAGATGCCAGGTTTGGCACAGCAGTCCTGCAGAGCCTGTTTCACAAATAGGTTATAGGCCCACCTCCAAAGGCACTGCTTAGTAATCTACATAAGTCAGAATACAGTAAGATTTCCTGGGGTTTGAAGAAAAAATTACTCACCTTAGTAATCTTGCTTCTTCTAAGGGAATCTTAATGTATTCTGAGCTTCCTTCCTCCACTACTAGAAACCTATGGTCACTGCACTACAGCTGTGGTAGACTTGTTGCAAACCTGGGGGTATATAATGTTTTTGTTTTTGGGCATCTCTTACTTGAGTTCTGGTGATGCCACTCAAAAGTTATTTCAAAGAAGGGGTTATTCCCTTATTCATACTTTCTGTGTATTAGGGAGGGTTGTGATTATTATTATTATTATGATTAGTTGGAAACTGCTTAGTGCATGCTTCGTAAGAATCTGACAGTTTAGAGTTGTTTACCAGGGACAGCGATTTGAAAACCAAGCTCGAGCCTAGCATTCCATCATTTGCATAGGTTCTATTAACCATTTCGGCCCCAGGGCAGTCCTATGGTGTGACCACATTGCACAAGTCAGAATACAGTAAGATTCCCTTTGAAGAAAAACAAGATTACTAAGGTGAGAAATTTTTTCTTTTCATTTACGACAGCTATGAAAAGCCCTTGCTGGGACCGGTCAAGGGACATTCCACCAGGGTGATGGCTGCATCTTTTGCAGCTATGAAAACCGTTTCAATGGCAGACATCTGCGCTGCCACAACATGGAACTCTGAGCACACCTTCGTTAAGCACTACACTCTGAACATTGCTTACAGAAAGAGAGCAGGGTTCGGCCTAGCTGTGCTCCAAGGCCTACTTTCCTAAACATTTAATGGGGGGTTTACCTCCCACCCTATATTTCCTTTTTCTCCCCTTCTGGGACACTGTTTGGGACTCAGTCCTTAAGGTGTAGCCTGCTGCAGGAGCTCATTCTCGAAGTAAGATAGTACAGTTATGTAAGAACTTACCGCAACAGTAGATCTTCAAGAAGAACTCCTGCAGCAGGCACTATTTTCCCTCCCTCCAGCCCCCTATTAAGTTTTCTCCTGTTGGAAACTTTCAGCACCTGCCTCAGCTTCCTTCCTTCCTGCCGCGTAACTTCCAGGTCTCCGGCAGGTGAACTGAAGTGGGGCTGGGGATCGCCTCCTTTATACAGAGGATGATGTCGGTTGGCAGACCAACATAAGGTGTGGACCCCAACTTGGTACTGCTGGCTATAAGTTTGCCGTGGAGTCCTAGTGCCTGATGGCATAGTCCTTAAGGTGTAGCCTGCTGCAGAAGCTCTTCTCGAAGATTTACTGTTACGATAAGTTCTTACGTAACTGTACCTTCTAACCCCAGGAATCCACTAATATTATTACTCTTGCAGTGTTCCTTTAAATCAGCACTGCCCCAGAGAGAATAGAATGCTATACTAATCATGGGATGTTTAACTCTTGCATCTGTTTTCAAAATGCCCAGTGTCAACTGCCTACATTCTACCTCAGATTTCTTCTCTCTGCTGCAAAGTTCAGATGCCCTGGAGATCTCTCTCAATCAGGCTGCCTCTCCACATCCTATGGGGGCAGACTCAGCCACTATTTCCAGGAATGGTTGATAATAACCACAGACAAATGGGTCCTGAAAATAGTGAGTCAGGGTCTCTCCCTTTGCTTCAAGCCCCTTCCTCCTCCAAGGTTAAAACATTTTGCACCAGCTCCCTTCAAACAACATGAAGTCTTGCTGTATTCTGACAATTGCAATTAGCTCCAGCCTTTGAACTGCCCCGGAGAGTATAGGGTTACATTTCTATGCAGGGCATAGAACGTTGAGCTTGAGCTCGGTTGAAGACTCTGTCTGCAGTACTTTGAATCTAAACTGTCAGATTCTTTACTCCGCTTCGCTGAACAGTCGCTCCGGAGATTTCTCCTGTTGCTCGGTTCAAACACTCGGTTAAAGTCTCGGTTTTCCGAATTATTTTACCACGATTTGGTTCACTCTGTCTGCGGTACAGTAAGTACTTAGATAGTGTTTTTGGATTGTGGAAATTGTAAAAAGTCCCAATCAGTTCAGCTGAACCGATCCTTTAGGTCTTTTGATTTAGTCATTTTAGTGTGTGGTTACTGGTTCTTATCAGTTTAAAAAAAAAAACGTGTTTTTAGTGTTTTTTTCAAACATGCATAACATGGTTAGAAACCGGTAAGAGAGCCTTGCCTGGTGGTTGCCGAAAAAAGGGTAAGTTTGGTTAGGTTGGCCATGTCTGAGAAACCCAAGAAAAAAACCGAGCCCACTGGGTTCCAACACTGCAGTGAGTGTGGGGAGGTCTTTGCTAAGGCCGATCCCCACACCACCTGTGTTTACTGTCTGGGGTTTGATCACCTCGATTCAGACTGCCAAATATGTAAGAATTTTCCCAAGTCTACCCTGGATAAGAGATTAGGTAGACTTAGGAGAAGGAGGCCGAGAAATCTACAATCCGAAGAAACTACCTCAAAGTTCGTTACCACCAACTAGAAGGAGTGCCCTCTGACCAGGGCGATACTTCTTCGGGCAAGAGGAGAGCTGATCCTGAAGGGTTAATTCCTACAAAAAGGAAAAGAAAGGAAAAATCTGCCGGTTCGGATCCAGAACTCCATGTTCCGACCGCGGAAGAAATTGCCTGAACGATTTGGATTGTGGAATCGCTTCGTCCAGTTCCGACCAATCCGGTCCCGGTTGGTAGGGGTTCGGTTCGGTCGGTTCCTCCGGTTCAGGATTATGCCCCTGAAAATTATTATGAACCGGATTTTGAGAAGGGGGACTGTGAACAATGTGAGGATTATGATGATGAGTACTTAGAAAGTCTGGATGTGCCTATAGAACCGGACATCTCCCCAGAGAGACCTTCTGGTGTTTCCCCTCCTAGGCTCTCTGAGTCCCCTTCCCACTTTCTGTTTTACAGGAAAGTGGCAGAAACCCTCCAGCTTCCTGTGGAAGAGGCTATGCAGGACCAAGAAGAGCCTGATTTCGTTGAAATGGTGGATATCCCAGAGTCTAAGAGACTGTCTGTTCCCCTTCATAAGTCTTTTGGGAAGCAGACTCAAAACATTCTAAAGTCTCCTAACTCTATACCTCCTGTGGACAGAAGGATGGACAAGAGGTATACTCTGTCAGGCTCGGATACGGAGTTTCTTTACCAGCAATGCAGCCATGTTGGGGTGGTGCAGGCTGCAGCCTGTGACAGGGCAGTCATTCCCTTGGCTTCACACCCCCCAGATAAAGACTCCAGGAAGTTGGATGCCATGGCAAAGAAACGGTACATGGCATCCTCTTTGGGACTCAGGCAGGCTAATTATATGGCCTGTACAGCCAGGTACCAGAAGTCCAGATGGGACACTGTACTGGCACTGACTAAGCAGGTTTCCCCCCAGCTGGCCAAGGAGCTGGAGGGCGTGGCTGCTGATGGGATCGAGGCATCCAAGGTTCAGTTTCATGCTGCTGTGGACTCCAGTGATGTGTCATCAAGAGTCATGGCTACATCTGTGGCTCTTCGGAGAATGGCTTGGCTCAGATGTACTAGCCTTTCACAGGACACCCAGGCTGTGGTGGGTAATTCTTTGTTTGGGGAGCAGACAGAGAATTACATGAAGAAAATGGATGAATACAGGATCACTTACAGGAGTGCACAGGCCAAGGAAAGGCAGACAAATCCTCAAAGGCAGCAAGCCAGGGGCAGGGGCAGGCCTTTTCACAGGTCTTTCTACCAAGCGCAAGCCTCTTCTCCCTTTTTCCAAAGGGGGTTCTTTAGAGGGAGAGGCAGAAGGGGGATGAGCAAGGCTGCATCCACCCCTCAGCCTAAGGCTGCTGCCAAGCAGACACCCTGAGGTGTCAGCCCAGGTCGACTCCCCATACCAGTAGGAGGCAGGCTGGCTTACTTCGTCCAGGACTGGAAGTCTGTTACTTCAGACAAATGGGTCCTGGAAGTGGTAAGCCAGGGACTGGTCCTCAGCTTCAAAAGATTTCCAAAGCTGAGTCCCAGATCTTTTTCACCTGCAAGCACCTCCGAATCCCTTGCCTTGCAATCAGAGGTTTCATCTCTTTTGGCTTTAAGGGCCATAGAGAGGGTGCCTTACCTACACAGGGGCAAAGGTCTGTACTCCAGGTACTTCCTTACCCCAAAAAAGATAGGGAGTGGCGACCCATCCTGGATTTAAGATATCTGAACAAGCATCTGTTAAAACCAAAGTTCAAAATGGTGACTCTGGGAATAATTCTTCCCTCTCTAAGGCCAGGAGACTGGCTAGCCTCCCTGGACCTCAAGGATGCCTATTTTCACATTCCCGTCAAGTGCTCCCACAGAAAGTACCTCAGGTTCGAATTGCCTTCAGGCCATTATCAGTTAAGAGAGCAATGCCCTTTGGCCTAACATCAGCTCCAAGGGTCTTCACAAAGTGCCTGGCAGTAGTGGTGGCCTTTTTAAGAAGGAAGAAGATTGCAGTGTTTCCATATCTGGATGACTGGCTCATTGTGGGACAGTCCCTAGACCAAGTCAAATCAGACCTCGAAGTGACCCAGCAAGTGCTCACTTCCTTGGGGTTTCTTCTCAACCTTTCCAAGTCAGTTCTCGAACCTGTACAGCTTCTCACTTGTATAGGAACAGAGCTGGATACAGTCAAGGCAAGAGCTTTTCTTCCCATGCAGAGGGTTACAGCCATTTCAGAGCTGGCCTTCTCTTTCCGCCTTCTGGTCTCTTGACCAGCAAGGCATTTCCTTCAGCTTCTGGGTCACATGGCAGCTTCTACAGCAGTGGTCCAAGGGCCAGGTTTCAAATGAGGAGATTCAGTTCCATCTAAGGTCCTTCTGGTCCCCAAAGAAGGATCCTCTTCCAAACTAGTTCCAGTGACTCAGACTCTGATCCAGGCACTTCAATGGTGGCAGGATCAGGACTATCTCAGGCAAGGGGTCCTTTCACAATCAGCCCCACTCTGTGGTCCTACTGCAGATGCTTCTCTGTGGGGTGGGGCCCATCTCGGGCTCACAGCCCAGGGACAGTGGTCCCATCAAGAGTCCCTCCTGCATATCAATCTTTGGAGCTCAGGGCAGTGTTCCTGGCTCTGCAAACCTTCTCTCAGTCAGTGCAGAATAAGGTGGTACAGGTCAGGACAAACAACACCACCATGTGGTACATCAACTAAACAGGGGAGGCTCGGTCCACGACCATGCGGAAGCCTTGAAACTATGGTCTCTGGCTTACTCTCTGCAAACATCCTTAGTTGCAGTCCACCCTACGGAAAGGACAATGTGACAGCAGATGCACTGAGCATAATCTCCCAGGGCCATTACGAATGGTCTCTGGGTCCCCTGGTGCTAGAAGTGATTTTTTCCAGGTGGGGCACTCCAGAGATAGATTTCTTTGCAGCTCCGGACAATCACCAACTTCCTCTGGTTTGTTGCAGATCTCCAGTACTGGGCTCAGTCCCTCTGGATGCTCTGGTTCTGAACTAGGAAAGGAAATTCCTCTATGCCATCCCTCCTTTTCCTCTGTTATTCAAAGTTCTGGTCAAAATGAGGTCACAATCCTGCAAACTAATTCTGATTGCTCCAGACTGGGCCAGGCAGCAGTGGTATCCCCTGCTGCTGTCCCTAGCAGTCATTCTTCCCATGTCTGTCCCCAGGAAGTGCAATCTGTTAACCTCATCTCAGGGGAGGATTTGGTACCCCAATCTTCGGTCCCTCAATCTCAAGGCACGGCTCTTGAAGAGTTAGAATATGCAGATTTGCATCTGTCCCAAGGGGTTCTGGACATTCTCAAAGCCTCTCGAAAGCTTTTCACTAGAAAAACTTACAACTCCAAATGGAAAAGATTCAGCATTTGGTGTTCCAAGAAGCATATGTCCCCAGACACTGCTGAATTGTCTACAGTTCTGGATTATATGGTTCATCTTACTGGTCTAGGCCTCAGACCAGCTACTCTCAAGGTACATTTGTCAGCTGTTTCTGCCTTTCTGTCAGTGGGAAAGCCTTCCTCTCTGTCATCTCATCCTGTATTCTGTAAATTTTTCAAAGGATTGCTTCATACCAATCCTCCTTTTAGGGATCCTGCTCCTGCCTGGGATTTGAATGTCTGCATTGCTCAGCTTATGCAACCCCTTTGAGCCTATGTCCTCAGCAGAGCTCAAGTACTTGACTTGGAAAACTGTGTTTTTGGTTGCTGTTACCTCTGCCAGACTATCAGTGAATTGCAAGCTCTGTCAGTTGAACTGGACTTCATCTCATTCAATAGAGACAAGGTTGTCCTTAGAACCAATAAGAGGTTCCTACCCAAAGTGGTTTCTGATTTCCACTTGAACCAATCCAAGTCTCTTCCTGTGTTCTTCACTGATCATGCTTCCTCAGGAGAGCGAAGGCTACACAGTTTAGATGTTAAAAGAGCCCTTTGTTACTACATAGAACGTACAAAGGGTCACAGGTTTGACTCCCTCCAGTTGTTCCTCACTTATGGGGAAGTAGGTAAGGGCAAACCTGCCACCAAGAGAGCTGTTGTCAGGTGGATTGTGTCCTGAATCCAGTTCTGTTATGAGAAACTGGGAAAACTTCCTCCCTCAGGCCTGAAGGCTCATTCCACTAGAGGTACAGCTGCGTCTCTGGCTGCGGCCAGGGATATTCCCTTGTTAGAAATTTGCCAAGCAGCCACCTGGAAAACAGTTCATACCTTCACCAAGCATTACTCCCTGGATATCCAGGCTTGGAGTGATGCTAGATTTGGTGCAGCAGTGCTTCAGAGCCTATTCCCAAAGTAGGTTCTGTCCCTCCTACTTGGAGGTACTGCTTGGTAGTCTGCAATTGTCAGACTACAGCAAGACTTCATGTTGTTTGAAGAAAAAATTAACTCACCTTAGTAATTGTGTTTCTTCTAATGGTATTGCTGTATTCTGACCTCCCTCCCTGCCTCCCCTCTCAGAACCTGTTTTTGGGAAGTGGGTGGGCAGGTGCAGTGTTGCACCCCAGGGGTGTCTTCAGCACACTTCCTGTTGGGTGCTTTAGTTTGGTTATTAAGAATTTGTTATGCTTTATTACCTGGTTTTTGTTTGGTTTTTGGGTTTCCTGACTTGAGTCTTCCTTTGGGAACCTAGACCGTTAGTTGCCAGTTGGCTAGTAGAAATTTTACAATTTCCACATTCTGATAGGTCAGTGAGTTTTTAGCTCATAAGAATCTGATGGATTGGATTCAAAGTACTGCCGACCAAGCCTTCAACCGAGCTCGAGCTCAACGTTCTATGCCCTGCATAGAAATTTAACCCTATACTCTCCGGGGCAGTACAAAGCCTGGAGATAACTGCAATGGTCATAATACAGCAAGACTCCATTAGAAGAAACACAATTACTAAGGTGAGTATTTTTTTCTTTTCAGAAAGAAAACTACTGGAGCAGGAGGTACTGGTCCTACTGCTGGCAAAAGCAGTGGTGCCTGTCCCCCACAACCAAAGAGGGCAAGGGTTCTATTCCACATATTTCCTAACAACAAAACAGAATGGAGAGTGGCAACCTATACTAGACCTCAGACTGCTAAACAAGTACTTGGTAAAGCCCAGGTTCAAAATGGTCACAGTGGCCATGATTTTACCAACTCTGCAAAAAGGGGACTGGCTAGCATCCTTGGATTTAAAGGATGCATATTTCCATATTCCAATAAGGGAGTCACACAGAAAATATCTCAGATTCAGACTCCCCTCAGGCCACTACCAGTTCTCAACACTTCCCTTTGGCCTTAACTCTGCACCAAGGGTCTTTACCAAGTGCATAGCAGTAGTAGTGGCACACCTCAGAAGCCTGGGTGTCACAGTTTTTCCTTATCTGGACGACTGGCTAATTGTAGAAAAATTCCACCAACATGTGTCAGACCACCTTCAGCTAACCCAAGAAATGCTGCTCTCGCTGGGATTCCTTCTCAATACTAAAAAGTCAGTTCTGACCCCTGTCCATGTTCTGCAGTTTATAGGTGCAGAACTGAATGCAGTAGTGGGAAGAGCTTTTCTCCCTCAGGGGAGGGCAGAAAGCATTCGGCCTTTGGCAGGCTCATTTGCCCTGGGCAGGCCAAAGCCAGCAAAACAGTTTCTTCAACTATTAGGGCACATGGCTTCAGCAACAAGCACAGTCATAGGTGCCAGGTTTCAGATGAGAGACATTCAGTTCTACCTCAGAGCACACTGGTGCTAAAGGTGGAACCCCCTCTCAAAACCAATACCAGTCACACAAACGTTACTACGGGCCCTCCAATGGTGGAGGGAACCGGAAAACTTAAGGGAAGGGGTTCCATTTCTATAGGAACCTCCCTCTCTGGTTCTTACAACTGATGCTTCCCTGCTACAATGGGGTGCTCACTTAGGGGATCACACCATTCATGGTGCCTGGGAGAGTGCAGACTCACTTCTGCACGTAAACCTGCTGGAGTTAAGAGCTGTGTATCTGGCCGTTCAGGCTTTCTCTCATCTCATACAGGGAAAGGTGGTACAACTCAGAACAGACAATACCACAACAATGTACTACATCAACAAGCAAGGAGGGACAAGGTCCACTCCACTGTGTACAGAGGCAATGAAAATATGGAGCCTTGTTTACTCCCTAAATGCCTCACTACAGTCAATTCATCTGCCTGGCAAGGACGATACCTTGGCAGATGCCTTGAGCAGGATAAACCAGGCCCATCACGAATGGGCATTGAACAAGCAAGTGGTGAATGCTTTATTCAGGAGGTGGGGGACCCCAGAAATAGATCTCTTTGCTTCCCACAGTATCACCACTACCGCTCTATTGTTGCAGGGCCCCAGTGAAGGGAACAGTTCCTATGGATGCCCTGATTCTGGATTGGACAGGCAGGTACCTATATGCCTTTCCTCCTTTTCCACTGATACTCAGGGTTCTCATCAAGCTCAGGTCACAACCAGCTTCGATGATTCTGGTAGCCCCAGACTGGGCAAGACAGCCTTGGTACTCCCTACTGTTCTCAATGCAAGCTGATTCACCTCCCTCAGAGGTACAATCTCCTGACTTCCTTCCAGGGGAGGGTAGCGTGCCCTAATCTCAGGTCTCTCAAGCTCAAGGCCTGGCTGTTGAGGACTTGGAATATGCGAATTTCCAGTTCTCTGAAGCAGTTCTACAAGTCCTTAAGGGCTACAGGAAACCTTCCGCTAAGAAAACCTATGCCTCAAAATGGAAAAGAGATTCCATTTGGTGCAGTGACAAGGGTATAGTTCCAGCCCAGGCCGGGATCCTGACCCTTCTGGATTATTTGTCTCACCTGCATTCCGTGGGGCTGTAGCACTCAACTCTGAAGGTGCACCTGGCTTCAGTTTCAGCTTACCTTTCAGCTAGAAAGGACACATCCCTGGCATCAAACCCTATACTCAAAAGAATGTTTAAAAGGCTTTCTCATTTGTTTCCCCCTCATAGGGAACCAGTGCCAGCATAAGACCTTAATATTTGCATTGCCCAGTTTATGCTTCCGCCCTTTGAGCCTACGGCATCTGCAGAGCTTAAATTTCTTACCTGGAAGGTAGTTTTTCGTGGTAGCAGTCACTTCTGCCAGAAGGATAAGCGAGCTACAGGCCCTCTGTGTGGAAAAGGACTATGTTTCTTTCCACAGGGACAAGGTCGTGTTGAGAACCAATAGAAGTTCCTCCCAAGGTGGTTTCGACTTCCATTTGAACCAGTTTATAACACTGCCAGTTTCTTTACTGAACACTCTAGCTCAGGTGAGCGTAGATTGCACAACTTGGATGTAAAAAGAGCACTGAGTTATTACATGACTCATACCAAAGATCATAGGCAGGACAGACAACAACTGTTCCTCACCTATGGGGAAGTAAGTAAAGGTACTCCTGCTTCAAAGAGGAATATCTCTCGATGGATAGTCCAGTGTATTCAGTTTTGCTACTGAAAGGCAGGCAGTGTTCTTCCCTCTGGTCTTAGGGCCCACTCTACAAGGGGCACAGCTGCCACTATTGCAGCTGCCCGAGCGGTACCTCTAATGGAAATATGTAAAGCAGCTACTTGGAGGTCAGTCCACACCTTCACTTAGCATTTTAGCCTGGACACCCAGTCCAGGAGTGATGCCAGATTTGGCACACCAGTCTTGCAGAGTCTTTTTCCTAAATAGATTCTGGCCCACCTCGTTGAGATACTGCTGCATAGTCTGCAAGAGTAATAATATTAGTGGATTCCTGAGGTTAGAAGAAAAAATTACTCACCTGTAGTAATCTTGTTTCTTCCAAAGGGATCCACTAATATTATTACTCCCCGCCCTTGCCTCCGCTTTAAGAATCAGTAACAAGAAAAAGCCTCTCCACAGCTGATAAGATGTATAGTTGGAGTGGCATACCACCTGCTGGCACCTTCTAGTAATGTCTTAACTCGTAGATTCTTTTCTAAGGGCATATCTGACTTCTGAAAAAGGGACATTTGTTTATTCTAGTCCTTCGGTTAATGTTGTTAGTTGCTCCAGTTGGGCATCATTTTTCTATAATTATTTAAATAGTGATTCACATGTTGATATGGCCTCTTTGCAGGCTTCTAAGAAATCTGAGGTAGAATGTAGGCAGTTGACGCTGGGCAGTTTGAAAATAGATACACGAGCTAAACATTCCATGATTAGCATAGCATTCTATTCTCTCTGGGGCAGTGCTGATTTAAAGGAGCACTGAAAGAGTAATAATATTAGTGGATTCCTTTGGAAGAAACAAGATTACTACAGGTGAGTAATTTTTTCTTCTCAGGCATCCCACTCAGGCCCAAAGGCCATAAGACCACGTAAAGGTGCGCCACCTGGGATCTTTGCCCTCCCTCGGGAATCTACTCACTGTCCCTATCAATCACAGGTTCAACTTCCTCCAGTCCATTTTGTATGAGCCAGGACATCTGTGGATTGGACCCATAAATCCTGGCAGTGCCAGGTGCCGGATGCACAGTCAGTCCCCTGCTGTAACTCCAGGGTCCAGACCACTCACTGCCCCTAAGGTGACCTACCCATCGGTCCCAGGTGGGATCCCATATGGGAACCGCTCATGCCTGGATCCTTTTGAAAAGATCCAGACACTCAGATATGCTGCCTCCTTGCTCTCTGCCACAGAAACATAGCAGACTCCTAGGTACTCAGCTGCATGTCAGGTTTACTACTGAGCTATGCTCCAGTCCACACCACAGGCCAGGATACTGCACTGGCTCCACGCTGTTAAGTGAAGCTCCTGGGCCGTGATGCTCTCCTTACTCTTCTGGGCTGCTTAGCCCTTGCATTACTTGTTCAGTTTTCTTACCACCGACTCCCATTCCTGGCAGAGCGGGCCCTTATTATATCTCCTACCTTCCTCCCACTCCCACTACCCAGCTGAGACTGATGCTGGGCACCATTCCCAGTTAGACATGGTAATAACAGCCACCTTTCTTCAGGGAAAAGGGTTGTTACACAAAAGCACAATGAGGTCAGTTGGGAATACGGTCAAATGCTTTTTATCTAATCTTTTTTGACAGGTTGCCAAAGTGTGTTTTATACCATGGAAAGGAAGTCTGAAATGTTAAAAAACTGTCATCAAGTAAATAATAGCTTAAACTGAAACTACATGCTGAAGTGAATGGCTTTTATTTACATTTTAAACAACATAATAGTTTTCACTTTTCTGAAGTTTTCTTTTAAGATTTTCTCCCTGCGAGTACTAAGTGTGATGTGCAGGACACCACATTACTTGAGCCAACAGAACTGGTGAGATCCCCCTGATTACCTTACCAGTGTCGCAGCCTCATTGACTGTGACATTCCAAGAAATCCTTCTAGCAGGTGTGGTTTCTCTTGATTTTCCATGATGTCACAGTCAGTGAGGTTGCTGTACCAGCTGTGATATAATTAGGGGGGAATTCCCTAGATCTGTCAGCTTTCAGGGAAAGTACAGTCTTACACTTCTTAAAGAGGGGCTTTGCTCAGCAGCCCAGAAACAGTTGCAGTTAACATCGGCAAAAGTCAGTTACACAACATTAAAAAATTAAAAAGTTTCATCTAATTCTGTTCTTTATTAAAGGGGAACTCTCAGCTCCCCTGTAGAACTGCTACGGATCATGAGGTCCCAATTTAAATCACAGTACAAAATCATTTTCTGTGTACTTACTTCATTGTATTTTTTTTTATTTATCTGTTAATCCTGCAACCTCAAACACAGTCTCAGAACTAATGTTCCCAGGGTCTCCTCAGTGGAAGGAGTACAGTTGGTGCCGGTACAGTAAGCGCAGCTATGTGCTTTGTTAAACAGGTAGACATTACAAAGACTGACCGGCACATAGACAGCCCCTGTGGCTTAGCCCATCAGTCGCATCATCACAGGGCAGTCCATAGGAGACCCTAGGAACATTAGTTCTGAAACATGGCAAGTGGGTGGTTTGCAGGATCAACTTGATAAAAAAGTAAAATACAATGAAGTTAACACACAGAGAATTATTTTGTATTGTGATTTGCTAAAGCAGGACCTCACGGTCTCGCAGCAGTTGTGCAGGGGAGCTGAGAATTTTCCTTCAAGAACATTAACATGAAGGCTGGATATTTGCCTGTTACGTAAGTGCACTTACAGTGGAAGCTTCTAATTCAATGCTGAAGTCATATTCCCCTGTTTGGGACATCACAGTCAGTTGCTGTGGAAATGGTTAGGATACCACAAGCAGGGCTTTATGACTTTGGCTCCAGATTAGGCCTCAAATGTAGAAAACGTGTAAGAGAAAAAGTTCTTGTTTTCATGTAAAACCCACACTAGTGAAGAATGGAATGGCTTCAGATGTGAGTTTGTTTTTTTTTTTAACTCGGCTTTATTTCATTTAGGAAAGATACATACAGCAAGTCAACATGACATCCTTGACATACAATAGTCCCAACGTAAACAAAATACCTCTTACCCATAGGATTCAAAGTTTGTGGGCATTTGGAGGGTCTTTCTTATACACAGTGAAGAAAAAAGGACACGCATATCTAGAGTGCTGTAAACTCAAACTCAGTCATCCAAAGCTTTCTCAATAGAAGCTCATCGAGTTATTAAAAAGCATTTAACTGTTAAACCACTGGGGTTCAAACATCCCAGTCCATGGACAAGAAACTTAATTTGGCCAGAAAATAAATCCCCAACATCCCTCCAGTTATCTAATCCCGAATCAATACTACCATAAAAAGTAAACATAAACATAAAGGGGGCCATGAATTCAGTTAAAAAGCAATTTTGTATTTCCACCTGAACCCCGGACCCCACAAACTATACCTCACTGCCTGGATTTCCTGTGTTCTGTTCTATTCTGGAACCAGGCCTCCAAGCTTCGCCATCTTGTATCGTGTTGCTCATATCTAAGCCGCAGCTTTGCCTTCAGAGCTTCAACTGTCTGTATCCCCTCTACCCTTGATATCCATTCACCCAAAGAGGGGGCCACCTGTTTCGGCCACTTAGCCGTGACACATTTAAGAGCCACAGCTACGAATGTCAACAAAATCCTCCTAGTGTCCCCTCTTTGTTCAGTAGCTCCTGGGAGCCCCAACACCCATTCCTCAAAATGCAAAGAGAGGAGGACCCCTGTAATGTCATACACAGCCTGTTGAACTGAATGCCAAAAAGGTGTAATCACAGGGTAACTCCAGAAAATATGCCAGTGACTTCCTGTGTGGCCACAGCCTCTCCAACAATCTGAACCCGAGCTACTAAAGTGTTGTGTGATTGTTGGCATCTGGAAGTACCTGACCAGGATCTTCAACAAAAACTCACGCCACACTGGGGCAGATGTGACTTTCCAGCCCAGCTTCAGCCTGCGAACTCAGTCCGTTTTTTCTATGGAAATGCCCGATTCTTGTTCCCAGGTCCTTCACAAGGACTCAAGCAGTGCCCCATTTTGAGCTTTTAGTATTTTATAGATATTGGATATATGTCCTTAGACACCCATGATGGTCACAACTCCATACAGGAAGTCTTCCCACTCCGTATATGGTCTGGTCAGATGGCTAATGTTATTCCCAGATCCTATAAAATGTCTAATCTGCATATATCTCAGAAACTCTGAGTTTGACCAGCCAAACTTGTCCTTAGCTCGTTGAAAGGAGATACATTCCTGTCCCTCAACGAGCTGAGTGAATCGATGGGGGCCATGTCTGCCCCAGGTTGCATACCCAAAGTCAAGCATTGGGGAGAGAAATTCCACGTTGTATCTGATAAGTGAGAGAGGGCCCAGACCCTCAGGGATATGTGTGAGTCTGCTGATCTTACCAAGAATGTGCAGGCTATGTCTGACCCATCTGTTCTGTATCGTCCCTATCATGTCTAGAGGAGTGTATGTTAGTGCCAGTGTGTATAGAGGTTTTAGACCCACACTCGCCTCCTCAGTTGGGTACCACAAAGACAAGGTTCTTTGTTTCGCCCAAGTGGCTAATGTAGCCCCTTGTGCAGCTACATAGTACATGGGTAGGTCGAGTAAAGCCAACCCTCCCTCATCCCTGGGGAGCTGCAGTATTTTTCTGGCAATCATGGGTCTTTTACCATTCCAGATGAATTTGTTTAGCTGGCTGAGTACTTTGTTCCAGTATACAGTTGGGATTTTAATGGGGAGGGATGAGAACAAAACAAAGGAAACGGGGAAGTATGTTCATTTGCACTGTGGCTATCCTACCCACTAGGTTTAAAGGCAGTAACTTCCACCTCACCATATCCCACTCTATCGACATCCAGAGTGGGCCATAATTTGCAGCGAATAGTTTATCTAAGTTTATTACTATTTGGATCCCCAAATACCGAATCTGGTTCTTAGCGGCCCACTTAACAGGAAAAGTGGACTTAAAATTGTCTCGGCATACACCACTTAGTATCAGAGTTCGGACTTCTAAAAATTGATTTTGTAGTCCAAGATTTTCCCAGAATGCTCCACCAGTGGAGGCAATGACTCTTCCGGGGAAGACAGAAAAAATATGGAGTCGTCAGCATATAAAGAGATTTTTTGTTCTATCCCTCCTGCCTCCACACCTCTAATCTCTGGGTCACTCCTTACTTTAGCCACCAGAGGTTCCAAGCCAATAGCGAATAAGAGGGAGGGCAGTGGGCACCCCGATGCGTCCTCCATGTCAGGAGGAACCGCTTCGAGCTAATGCCATTTGCCCCTCTCACCAACGCCAGGGGGCCCAAATATATAGACTGGATATCACTGCTAAGAATTTGGGGCCGAATTTCATATGATCCATGGTTGCTTTTAAGAACTTCCAATTGACCCTATCGAAGGCTTTTTATGCATCCATGGATACGGCAATCTGGAATTCATGCTGTGACTTCTGTGCAGTTATGATGTTTAACAACCTACGTATATTGTCGGAGAGATATCGGCCTGTAATAAAACCGGTCTGATCTTTGTGCACCAGTGAGGGAACCACCATTTGCAGCCGCCTTGCCAACAGGCCTGTAAACACCTTGAGATCTACATTAAGTAGAGAAATGGGTCTATATGACCCACATTCTAGGGGGTCCTTTCCTTCTTTAAGCAGTACTGAGATCTGAGCCTCCCTCCATGAATCTGGAATCTTTCCCTCATTCAGGACCTCCTAGTAAACTGGTACAAGGAATGGAAGCAGCTGAGACTCAAATGTTTTGTAAAATTCAGCCGGGAAGCCATCCAAACCTGGGGACTTCCCGATTTTCAACTTTTTAATTTGTGATTGTATGTCCACTGCCTATGCTCCCGTCTCCAGGACATCTGGGGCATCCTGAGTTAGAGTTGTAATGTGTACATTTTGGAATAGGCTTTCGGTCAGTTCTTCGAAATTAGGCATTTCTTCCTGGGTATACAGAGATCTATAATAATCTGCAGAAATCTGTATGATTTCCTCAGGATTGCCAGTTAAAGCATCGCCCCTGCCTGGATCTTTTAGTTTTAATATGAGTCTGCTTAGCTGCTCTGCTCTTAATCTGGCTGCCAACAACTTTTCGGCCCTGTTCCCTCCCTCTTAGTAACCCTGGCGTATCCTTCTGTATTTCCCCTCTAACTGTACTTGAATTTCAGTGTCCAGCAGCGCTCTTTTCTCCTCCAGATGATTCTTGGTTTCTATATTTAAAGTTATCTTGTGCTGGAAATCTAAATCCCGCACTTCCTCTTCTAGGGCCCTAATCTTACACTCCCATCTCCTCTTCTGCTGTGATGCAAATTTTATTATGACCCCTCCCCCCGAAGTATGGCCTTAAGTGCATCCCACCTTATTGCATGGGACATGTCCCCTGCTGCCTTTTGTACTGCATAGTCTTGAACAGTAGAGGAGATTAATGCTCTAAAATTAGGGGAATTCAACAGACCCATATTTAGCCTCCAGTGTGAGTTGTGAGTCGATGGAGTCAGGGCAAGAGTCAGGGCTACGGGGGCATGATCTGAGATAGATCAGGGCAGAATCTCACAGGATTGTACAGTGTGTACCCACTCATCCGAGACAAGCATCAAGTCGATTATGGAGTAGCAATAATGCCTGTCGGATTAGTAGGTACAATCTTTTTGTTGCTCATGTAAGCCCTGCCAGACATCTTGTAGACCCGTTAGATGGATTTGTCTAGCCAGCATAGTACTGGTCCTACTCCTTCTACCCCCCTCAGCTCCGCCCCTCCTATCCAATAATCCTGAAACAGTGGTGTTGAAATCACCTCCAAGGATGCAGAGTCTGTCCCCCAAATCGGTCAGCCCACCAGACATCTTTTTAAAGAACAAGGCAGCATCTTTGTCCTCATTCGGGGTGTATATGTTTAAAATAATACAGGGGATATTTCTATATATGGCCCAGAGTTTAACAAACCGACGCTCTGGATCTATTTCTACATTTTCAATTTCAAGTAGGCAATTTTTGTGAATTAATATAGCTGTTCCTCTTCTATGAGGGTGTGCTGTATAAGTGGAAGCATGTACCGAGCCCACCCATCCTCTATGCAGCTTCATATGTTCGACTGCAGTGAGTTTGGTATCTTGTATTAGGGCTATCTGGGTGCCTGCTCTCCTTAACTCTTTTAAAATCCGGGATCACTTAATCGGGCTGTTAATGCCTCGAATGTTGTAAGTTACGACTCTGAGATTATCCCTGTGGCTGCATCCATTGAGACAAAATGATATCCCTCACCTCTCAGGATCTCCTGGGATGCGGGAGGAGAGATAAATCCGGCCAAACTTGAACTTAATTATACAAAAAAATATGATAACATTCAAACATTCCAAATTTTTTAACATCAAAAACCAACTATTCAACTTCAGTAATATCCAACTTAGTGGATATGTTTGTGTATACCCTTCTTGCAACTTCCAAGGTTTCGCTCTAGGCCCGTCATACAGTTGCTTTAATGTGATGGTGGGCGATGCGAGAGCAAGCTCCGCACCTCGCTGCTCCTTACGGAGAACACCATAATTGTGCAGCTGGAGTGAAATCACCAAGGCTAAACAGTTACCCTTCCCGCCCCCCCTTCTTCCTCCTTTTGTCTGCATGAGAAGGTTTGAAATAATCCTTACCTCCCTTTTACTTGCCCCACCAGAAATGGACTTTGTCTCCCATTAACATGCATTATGGCATGTAAAGCTTACCTGAAACCATTAAGATCCCTAAACAGCAGAAGGCATCTATCCTTCCTTCAAGTTAGTGTTCAGCCCCCCCCCCAGGCAACCCCCTCCCAGGTGACTCGTAAAATAAAAAGAAAAATAAGATGAAATGCAGTCCGTAAGCAATGCTCAATGAGTCCTCTGGGCGTGTTCTTAAATCAAAAGGAATCCAGTCTAAATCCTCAGATCACCTCATCCCCTTCCTGTAGATTGTTGGGCTGTGGAGTGCCCTTACAATTTCTTGTTGGGTGACCTTCGGGATGTTTTGATCTTAACCCATGTACCATCTTCAGGCTGTTTGCCCGGCCACAACTGAGGGGCCCCCACCAACTGCCATTGCCGCCTTCGAGAGTCCTTTATTGCTCCTGGGCCAATCAGATCATCAATTAATATTTCAAGAGAAGCCAGATATTTGTAGCTTCCTGTGTTGAATCAAAGATTCTTGTTCCTTTGTCCAAAGTAATTCGGAGCCTTGCTGGGAAGTTGACGCTGGCTTTAAGGCCCTTGCTGCAGAGCTGTTTGACTACCGGAAACCTTAGTTTCCATTGGGCCATGGTGGTAGGAGTATAATCTGGCTCCAGAAATAACTTCATATCCCCAAAAACTATTTATTTCCAGGCCCAAGCTTTACAGAGCACCATTTCCTTGACTTGGTAGTCTAGAAAGGCCATCACCACAGAACGGGGCTGAGCTTTAGGATTCTTCGGGGGGTGGCCAGAGCTCTTTGCACTCTAATAATGTTCAATGGTGTGTTTTTATCGAGATCCACTAACTCCTTAAGAAGGCCTTCAATATACTTGGGCATATCTCCCGTCTCGGTGTGTTCTGGCAGACCCTGAAGCCGTAAGTTTACTCTGCGAGACTGATTTTCTAGGTCTTTTATCTTTTCAAACAGTAATTGAGAACGGTCATGTATCTGTATTAGGGCTTCGTTGTGCAGCTCTATCGAGTCAGCTTGTGAGGTAAGATGTTCTTCTATGTCCTGGATTTGCTGCTCGTTCTGCTGAATTTTTTGCCTATTGTCTTTAACTTCGGAGCTTATCAAATCGAGAGTTTTAGTTAGGCGGCGCAACTCCCGACAGCTGTCGGGATGTGATGGTGAAGTCCTCACCTTCCTCTTCTGATTTACTGGATAAGTTAGTGCTCTGATTCTCTGGAGGCCTAGATGGTGCATCTCCTCTCATGGCAGGCGGGGGAGCCAGTATTAACTTTTGTTGTTCCCCGTGGTCGCCCTGTTCCTCGATCGTGAAGCCATGGAGACAATTTTTCACGTGCAGTTATATCGAGTTTTTGTCTGGTGAGGGAAGTTTCAAAGCTTTTAATCGAGGGAATCAGTGGGAGAGGATCAACCCTATGTCTACATAGTCTGGCATCCGTACTGGAAGCCATGAGTTGTTTTTTAATGTACTTAGTGTAAGTGAAGTCTGCTGATGGTAACTGTGAATATTGTTGCTGTGTGCTGCACCCTCTCTTTAAAGTGTGCCCTATGAAAGAGAATTATCTCTAACTGGTCATAGAATGAGCACTTCGGGCGGGCCTGTGGGCTGTGCTGTAGGGTTACCGTTCGCAATGAGCTGGGCTCAGGAGCGAGCCTGAATTGTCGTGGGCTGCCCAGGGAGAAGAGAACTGAGCATCCCAGAGAAGGCTCTCCTCCTCCAGGGAGGGAGGGCTGCTTTCTGCGCTGTGATACTGATACGTGGTTGATCACGGGTGGCAGTGTGGTTGGAACGACTTCATGGGAGGACGGATGCCGGCTGGTGCCACAGTATGCATGCTTGCATGCATGCCCTTGCACATCCTTACCGACGATGTTCTTCTGGGGGATTGAGATGGAAAACCAGAAACACCCCCACCAAGCAGAATGAATTCTGCCCCCCCCCACAAGCCCAGCACCAGCAACCTCGGTACCTATTTCATATAGATCCATACAGCAGTGGTAGTTGGGGAGCCCTGCCACCCCTGCCATGAGGTGAAAGCCGTGGGGGTTAAGAAGTGACAGGTAAGTCTAGCAGAAGCCAGGTGGCTGGGCTGGAGAGGTCAGCACGAAGGGGGCCTGCTCGGAGATGGGACAAAAGAGAATAACAAAAAAAATACTTAAGAACCAAAATGGGCTGCCTGGCCAAGAGCGTTGGATTTACCTGCTACGCCAGGCCACCCGGTTCGGAACGAGCTCGGCCGCTGGAGGGCCGCCCGGGAGACAGCTTGAGTATCCACGACTGCTCGTTGTCTTAAGGGAAGGAGGCTGTGACCCGGTGTTTGGGCGACCGCAGGTGGAGGCCAGGAGTAGGGCAACACATCGGGGTCATTGTGGGGGGATGCGTGGCAGACGTCGGCTCTTGCCTTGATGTCTGGACATCACGCACCACAAGGAAAACCAGGAAAATTTCTTGCTGGCCGCCGGATGACGGCTGTCGGTTCCCTAAATGCCTCCAGTGCCTTCCCGGGGCCTCCTGCTCCTCAGCAGCATCCCGGGCCCTAGAATTATGTGTTGGGCCATCCCTCTCCTCGTGCCTTCCCTCGAGGAGGGGGACCCGCCCGGCGAAGGGATATGCCGGGATATCCTGGGATCGGCTGCAATATGAGGTCTAGAGGTGGGCTGGGTAAGGACAGTGGGGCTGGGAGGAACTTGCAGAGCCTGAAGGAGTGGGGGACCAGTGAGCACGGGGGCAGAAAAAAAAAAAAAGAAACAAAATGGATATCTGGTTACTTGTAAGCATCACCGATGTGTTTCAGTCTACTTTGTTTTTGCTTTCTTCTTTTTTTGCTTTTTCTCCTTGGAGCCTGGTCAGCTCTCACTGCCGTAGCCCAACCCATGCCGACAGCTAGCCTCCCCTGGTACTCTCCAGTCAAGTAGTCCCCCACAGACTGTTTCCGTGACAGGGCCATGAGATGGAGGGCAGCCCCCCCCCAACACCAGTGTCCACATTTAGATGTGCTGGGAGTATCGGGCAGCAGCACAGGTCGAGAATGAGCCTGGTGTCATTCGACGGCTCCAGTTTCTTTTTTCTGTCCCCATAGCCAGCAGCATGCCGTAACGCAGTTGTGCACACACCACACATCTTGCCATCCGCTGTTTTGTGGCACATCAAATGCCCTGCCAGCATGCTTCCACATAGTAGCAATACTAGAGCAGTGCAGCAAGTTTCCCCTCCCCAAGAGAGGAGCGCAGTCTATTGGACACTCAGTCCTCTGCCCCTCAGCCAACCCTTGACAACTCGAGTCTGTTCTCAAACCTGTGTGGCTGGCTGGCTATAGGTGTGGTGTCCAGCGCTCAACCTTCCATGCCAGTGGACCAGCCTTCAGTCCTCTACTTAAAGAGCTAGTAAACTGTTGGAAATGAGTATTAACTTTTCAAAGTAGTCAGCTATTACTTTTTACATCTAAAGTATTTTTTCCATTTTGCCAATTAGAAGATTTTCTACCTTCCCTTACTAGGTGTGATGTGTGGAACAGTACGCTACCTGAAGGCTGACATATTCAGTTCTGTTTCTCTTCATACCTCATAAGCATTGTGACTTCATTCACTATTACATCACAACTGACCATGAGGTGCCAGTCTGCTGCTGCCTGAATGGTGACTTGACTAGATGTATCAGTCTTCAGGTAAGGTACTGCTCTTCATATCATTCAGAATAAATGCAGGATGAAAACCGATATTTCATTTTGTTTATTGTAGTGATATTGTTTTATTATAGTACGTACTATTGTTTTATGTATTTCTATATTACTGAAGTCAATACAAAGATATAAAGTAAAAAAATGAAAACATATGGGAAAAGAAAAATAATTTAGAAATCAAAAGTAGCAACTGGCTACCCCAAAAAATTTATGACATTTTCTGCTTGTCATTTTTGGCGCTACTAGCTCATTAACGCATATGGAATGCATATACCCCCCCCCCTTGAAGGGATCACAGGGGTTGGGGTTGGCCATCTATTTTAGGTTTAAGTTGAACTTCATAGTGCACCCAATGGGAGATACTGTGCAATTTGAATGCATGGCTGTACATGGGGGGTGGGGGTCCAGGTGCAGGTTGTAGGATCCTTCTTGTGTACTGCCTCTGGGGTGCGAGAGAATTTTCTACGACCTTCATTGCCAAGAGGGTTTTGGAGTCACCCAAATGGTTAAATTCTGGGCAACTTCAGTGCCTGGATCGAAGACGAACTCTTGCAGTTTGGTCAAGATTTCCTCCAGTTAATGTTATCATTGGACCTTGCAGAAGTGGTTACTGCTGTGACCCACCAACATGGTCATGCCTTGAACCTAGTATTCTCACTGGGGCTTGAGATAAATAATCTCAAGATTAATCTGGTTAGCTGGTCGGATCACTACATTGTGAAATTCTCATTTGGGGCCCCCTCAGTTGTCCTACCCCTGTGAAGATGGTCCACTGCTGCCCTTTAAAGGGGTTGTTCCCAGCAGTACTTCAGGCAGTTTTGAGCCTCTCGGGTGTGATGGCTGCATGTGGGACAGGATCAGAAATGGTGATAGCCTATAATAGGGCTATTGCCTTGGCCCTTGATTCTGACGCACTAGTTTCTGTTCAGCCCAGCTCTTCTCGCTTAAGATCCCCGTGGTTTCATGTTGAGCTTAGGTAGAGGAAGGCTTTGAATCACAGATTAGACTGATCTCCCTGGACTAAAGTCTCCACCACTTATTCACACTAGTGGGAACTATGCCGGAGGTGCTAGGACCCAGCCGGAGCCAAAATTCTTGGTAGGTAGGGCCGCACATGCGTGGTGCTGCGTGGTTTGCTCACGCCGTATAGGCTATCTTGGCATCGACTCTCCAACCGCCTCAGTTTCTTTTTTCCCTGCTGTCGAGTGCGCTTCAGTGACGACGTCGCTTGCTCACTGGGAGTCAGATTTTCACATCTATACGACAGCAGCATAATCATTCAGTATTTGATTTAATTTAGTTCTTTTGTAATATTTATTTATTTAAAAAAAAAGTTAAATTAATTTTCATTTGAAGTCAAGTAACGAAGAAAGGAAGTCTTCTTCAGCCCACCATCGATGGAATCGACCATGAATGGTGCCGGTGACAGTAAGGAGACCTCACTTGAAAGGTGTTTTAGCAGCAGGGCTGGGTCCTGTCCTCTGCCCTCTTCGGAGGAGGGTGTCTGACCATGGGCAGTCCCATGCTCGGGAGGAAGGGTGGTCCTCCCGAAAGCACAAAAAGAAGCGGTCCTGTTCCCGATCGCAGTCAGGGGCTCGGCCTCAAGCTCTTCTTCCTCCCACCAGTCAATGAAGAAGCAGTACCACTCGAGATCACCCTCTGGTACGTCTGCACAGAGATCGTCGGTAGCGGGGGATGGGAGGCCAACCCTGGCTCTATTGGGGTCGCGTGCAGGCCCGGTCCCTAGCAGCCACAGTCCTCGGCTCCAGAGTTCCCCTCCACCCCTTGGGAGGGTCTTCCGGTGAGCAGTTTCATTATTGGGCCGCTCTTATGGAGCAGTGGGTCCAGCGGTTGTCCTGATTGCCTTTGCCTACGGACCCGACCTTGGGACTTTGGGGCCTGCGGGTGAAGCGGTTGGGTCAGCCTTGGCATGCGACACCTTCTTCAGTGCCGTCGCCACCACTCCCTCTGCCTTTCCCCCTCACATGGCTGCGGTGCAGGGGCTGTCACAGGTACTGTTTTCTCCTCCTACTCCTCTTCATACTTTCAGGCCTCCAACTTCGGATGTCCCATTGTTGGGTTTGGGGACCCCAGGCGCTTGATTGGCATTGGTTGCAGCACTACTCTTGGCTTCAGCCTTGGCAGCGCCAGCACCATTTTTGGCGCCGGCTCCATCTCGAGTGCCAGGCTTTTCGACTCTGATTCAGGGGGTGGCACCTCCAGCCCTTCTTCCTTCTTTTCCTATCTGTACTATCCCTTCTGGGGTAGTGGGAGACTATGTTGAGTCTGATCCTGATCTGCACCTAGCGGATGATGTGGATGGGGACTCGTTTTTTTGAGCAGAGAGTAAACCCTCCAGTTCAGCGGAGCCTGTGGTCGAAGACCTCTCTTTTAAGTCTCTGTTGAAGAATATGAATTCCACCTTCACTCTTCAGACTTCTGAGGTGGACCCTGGGAAGCCTTTGCGTCTTCAATATCTGCATGTTCCTGAAATTCCTGTGGAACTGACACCACCGGTACAACACTCTTCTGAGACTCTTTTGCAAATGGTGTGGGGCAGACCGGCACTCATTCCTTCCATGGCTAAATCCATAGACAAGAAGTACACTTCCCCTAAGGGCAGACCACTCTTTGCTTCTCAAGCCTTTGCAGATGCCTTAGTGGTTCTGGCAGCAAATGACAAAGCCGTGCTCCCCAGGAATCCACGGCTCATCTGATGAATAAAGAATCACGTAAAATAGACACTCTGGGGAAGCGAGTGTTCACTGTGGCTACACAGGTCATGCATATTGCTAGTTATCAGGGCATGTCTTTCAGTATGAGTATACCCTCTGGCATTTGCTCAAAGAAATGGTTGAGGCTCTTCCAGAGTCAGATGCTAACTCAGAGCTTCTTCAGACCATCACCAGGGGCATTGAGTCCAGCAGTCAGCAACTTAAGGCTGCTATGGATGCCTTTGATACTGCCTCTAGAGCAGCAGATGCCAGGATCTGTACCCAGCATCACTCATGGCTAAGGACTTCAGGCTTCACCAGTGATGCTCAGCAGAGACTTATGAATTTCCAGATTGATGATGTTTATCTCTTTGGCCCACAAGTGGAGCAGGCACTGGAGGCCACCCAGATAACCAGGACTGCCATTAAGACTGCCAGGCCGGCCCCTGCCGCCCCTCAGCGGGGCGGGAACTGCCAACAATTTCATAACTGGCAGTCCTTTTCGAGGTAAGGGCCGAGGGGCCTTTAACGAGAACCAAATCCCTCAGCTGTAGAAGAAAATGCAGCAGAAGGCACAAGCCCCTAAAGCGCCCAGTGCCACCCTCTGAAGACCCGGCCCATGTCCCACCTCAGCTGCCCAAGGGGGACTCCTCTCTAGTGGTAGGGGGGATGTCTGACTCAATTTACAACCAGTGGAAGTCTGTCACAATGGACAAGTGGGTTCTCGGGATAATTCAAGAAGGGTACTCTCTAAATTTGTCAGAAACCCCCCCCACAGATCGTCCACCCGAGCAACAGCCCAAGCTGTCTGCCTCTCAGTCAGACCTCCTTACTGCCGAGATTCAGGGCCTTCTGAACAACAGGGTAGTAGAAGTGGTTCTGCAGGCAGAATGGAACACAGGTTTCTACTCCTATTACTTCCTAAATCCAAAGAAAACAGGTGGTATGTGCAGGCAGTATGCGCCTTATTCTAGACCTAAGGAAGCTAAACAAATATCTGTTCAAAGAAAAATTCAGGATGATCTCACTGGGAACACTACTACCTCTCATTCATCAATACGACTGGTTGGCATCTCTAGACATGCACAACACCTACAATCATGTCCCAATGCTTCCTATGCTTTCTGGCTCTGGGTCAGCACTACCAATTCAGAGTCCTGCCCTTTGGGCTCTCCTCGGCACCACAAGTCTTTACGAAGTGCTTCGCGGTATTCACGGCGCATCTGAGAAGACTCGGAATTCAGGTGTACCTGTACCTGGACGATTGGCTCCTGGGGAACCCCTCCAGTCAGGGGACACAGGATGTGGTTTCCACAACCTCCAGGTTCCTCACATCCATGGGAGTTCTACTGAACCTGGAAAAATCGCAGCTTCAACCCTCCCAGTAACTTCTCTTTGTAGGAGCTCTCCTGGATACCTCCAGGGCAAGAGCCTTCCTTCCAGAAGACAAAAAAAATGACATTCTCCAGATGGCTTGCTTCATCAAGCAGAACGATTCAGTGCAGTCCGAGCTCTCTCGATGCAGTGAATGCTAGGTCTCATGGCATCATCTGTATTCATGGTACCCTTAGCCCGCTTACACATGAGAACCACACAATGGATGCTCAGCACTCAGTGGTCCCCAACCACGCACTCGCAGTCCATCCACATCACGGTGACAGAGCCTCTAACGAGGTCACTCACCTGGTGGACAACCTTCTCCAGGGTTTCCCCTTTGCTCCACTGGAGACACAGATCACCATTACTACAGATGCATCTCTGACCGGTTGGGGAGCTCACTGTCAGGACCTCCACAACCAGGGCCTGTGCAGCCCGGACAAGTCCCAGCTGCACATAAATGTCCTGGAGATGAGAGATGTCCTGTACGTTGTCCGAGCCCTGAAGGATGTCCTCTGTCACAAAGTAATACTCCTTCAGACGGACAACAAGGCGGTGATGTACTACATCAATTAGCAGGGTGGAGCGCACTCGCACCCTCTGTGCAGAGAGGCATGAGAGTGTGGGAGCGGTGTCTCGAGCACGAAGCCCTGATCCAGGCAGTCTATCTGCCGCGAATCCAGAATGATCTGGCAGACCACCTCAGCAAAATGGAGGCAGATCCACACGAGCGGTTTCTCGACTAAAACTTTGTGCAATCACTATTCGAAGAGTGAGGTACTCTGGACCTGGACCTTTTTGCATCTCCACTCAATGCAAAACTGCCTCTACTCTGCTCCAGAAATACAGAACCTGGCGCTTTCTGTCAGGATGCATTCAGACTGCGGTGGACTAGACGCTTTCTGTACGCATGTCCTCCTCTTCCCTTAATTCAGAGGGTGCTGCTCAAGTTAGAGGCACAGGGGGGCAGCATGATTCTCATTGCCCCATACTGGCCTCGTCAGATATGGTTTCCATTAATCAACATATTATCAGCGGTTCCTCCGAGACAACGTCCCCTTCAGATGGACCTCCTGACACAGGATCAGGTGGTCCATCCCAACCTGCGATCCCTCCATCTCCATGCCTGGCTCCTCAGGAGATAGAAGTAGGTTGGTTTAATGTCTCTCGTAGAGTCTCAGAACTCCTGTTAGCTGCAAGTAAGCCATCCACTAGGATGACTTACACAGCAAAGTGCAAATGATTTTCCATTTGGTGTGCAAAGTCCGCCCTGGAAACCTTTGCTTGCTCACCAAGCAAGGTGTTAGAGTACCTCCTAGACCTGTCGAATGCAGGACTGCAATACTCGACAGTAAAGGTGCACCTTCGCTCGATTTCTGCCTATCACGAGCCAGTACATAATATGTCAGTGGCTCAGGTACCTTCAGTTAAGAGATTCCTTAAGGGTATCCTACACACTAGACCAACAGTCAGGATACTGGTAGCCGCATGGGATATCAATCTTGTGCTAGACATGCTCACTCGCAAACCTTTTGAGCCTCTAGCAACCTGTGACTTGAAGTTTCTGACCTGGAAGGCAGCCTTCCTTGTGGCCACTACCTCCGCTCACAGAGTGTCTGAAATACATGCCCTGGTCACAGACCCCCCCCTACACAGTATTTCACAAGAACAAGGTGGTTCTCAGAACTCACCCTAAATTCCTACCCAGAGTAGTCTCGGAATTCCACCTGAACCAGGCAGTGGTCATTCTGACCTACTTTGCAAATTTCCAGAAAAAAGTGGAGCTCTCCACTCTCTGGATGTGAAAAGGATTTTGTGATTCTACATTGACAGAACAAAAGAGATTCGCAAATCCAAACAACTCTTTGTCTCATTCAGCATGTCCCAGCTGGGTCAGGCTGTTGCCATCAGGTACATTTTAGCATGGCTAGTAGCGTGTCTTCGCCATTGCTACTCGATGCACAGGTCAAGCTAGAAGGCAGGATGTACGCCCACTCTACCAGAGCAGTAGCGGCATCCCTGGTGGAGATTCGGAACATGCCCATTGTGGACATCTACAGCGCAGCCACTTGGAGCTCTGTGCACACTTTCGCGAAGCACTGTGCCCTGGATGTCCATGCCAGACAGCGTCCTTCCTTTGGTAGGACAATCCTTAATGGACTTCTGTCCTAGATTAGCTCCTTTCTCCTGCCACCCTTCTCAGGGAATTGTTTTCAGCTCGGTACTCTCCCACTAGTGTGAATGAGTGGTGGAGACTTTTAGTCCAGGAAGATATGAAAATTACGTACCTACCGTAATTCTTGATTTTCTTTGACGAAGTCTCAACCACTCATTCACATGCCCACTCACCATCCCCCGAGCTCACTCATCTTGTTTTTGGTCTTCACTCCCTCATTGGTTGAGCTGTGAAGACTCTGTTGAGTTGACTCTTCTTACACAGGCCATACGGACTATCTTATGTCCGGATTAGGTTAGTTTCCTAGGTTAGGTCATGCTACACCTTCTCGGTAAAAAAGGTACTGAGGCAGTTGGAGGTTCGAAATAACCTATACGGCACCAGCCAGTCTCACGGCACCGCACATGTATGGTCCTACCTCTGTGCCGGCCCTCCTGAAAATGTTTGGCTCCTGCTGGGTCCTAGCGCCTCCAGCGTAGTTCCCACTAGTGTGAATGAGTGGCAGAAACTTTGTCTAAGAAGATCAAGAATTACGGTAGGTGCGTAATTTTCATTTATTGGCAAAAATCTTGGGCAAATGGGGATAGACTAGCTCTGCGTGAGAAGGCAGCATTTCTGTTTGGGGAGATTGCGGCAGGGAGAAACAGACCGGCTCAGCTCTTCCAGATGATAGACAGGCTGTTACATCCAGCCTGGCTCCAACCGGTGGAGGCATTTTCATCTGGAGAGTTCGCTTAGTTCTTCTCTGACAGGGTGTCTTCTATCAGGTCCAGGATAACCCCAACTGGGTTGTCACATCCCAGCAGTGTTGGGTTGGGTTGTCTCAGGGAGCATGTCTCCTGTCTGATATGAGTTTTGGCTGGTTTCAGTGGAGGAGGTGTGTGGGGGTGATTTCTGAGCTGTGGCCCACTTATTGTGAACTGGACCTGATGCCTCCTAGTGAGTTGTGTTGGATATTTGGGCCAGTGTTTGTTGAGATAGTCCGATGTTCTCTTTCAGAGGGGAATTTTCTGAGTACATTGAGAAGTGTACTGGTGAGAACCCTTCTGAAAAAAAAATCATCTTTCAACCTGGACTGCCTGGCAAATTTTAGACTGGTCTCTAACCTTCTGTTTTTAGGAAAGGTCATTGAGAAGGTAGTGGCTCTGCAGCTCAAGGTCCACCTCATGGCCTTTAACACCATGAGCCATTCCAGTCTGGATTTAGATCTAGGTAGAGTACTGACACTGCATTGACCAGGGTGCATAATTACCTCCTCAGGGCTAGAGATAGAAGGGAATGGTCAATTCTCATTGTATTCGATCTATCAGCAGCATTTGATAATGTGGACCATTGGTTGTTGCTGGATCGTCTCAGGAAGTACTGTAGACTCGTTGGCAGGGTGAATGGCTGGTTTGAGTCCTTTTTCAGTGGCAGGATGCAGAGGGTAGTGATGGGAAATTCTCACTCCCGAAGCCCCTGCTCTGTGGTGTACCCCAGGGTTCGATTCTCTCACCTGTGTTGTTTGCAGAATATACGCTGTTCCTGGGTGAGATCATTAGACGGCATGGGTTGGATTTTCACTGCTATGCAGATGATACCCTGTTGTGCCTGTTATTTACACCAGGGATGTCTGGCACGGTTGATGTACTAAATTTATGTGTGGTCGAGATCCAGAACTGGATGTCCTCTAGCTGGCTGTGGCTCAACGCGGATAAGACAGAGGTACTAGTGATTGAGCCTGGTTGACAGCAGGGTGTGGGGGCAACAGCGGAGAGGACTGGTTTGGTTCTTCATTTTTCTAGTCTGGTGACCTTTACCAAGATGAAGAATCTTGGTGTCATTCTGGATGAAAAACTGACATTGGAGGGTCAGGCCTTATCCATAGTCCGGAATGGCTTTTACCATCTCTAATATCTCCTGGATGAAAGCCTTGATCCTGCAGGAAGACCTGCCATCACTGGTGCACACCTCTGTGACCTCCAGGCTCAACTGCTGTAACGCTCTATATCTGGGGGTGAATGGAGGGATCCTATGATGCCGCAGCTAATGCAGAACACAGTGGGCAGATTACTAACTGGCCTTTTGAGGTCATGTCAGGTGACCTTGCTCCTGCATGATCTGCACTGGCTGCCGATGAAGTGGTGAATCTCCTTCAGGTTTGGTTTGCTAGCCTATAAAGCCCTACAAAGACTGGTCCCAGGTTACCTGAGCAAACTCCTGTCTCTTTAGTGCGCAGCTGGCCCTCTCCACCCCTCCGAAGAAAGCCTCCTAGTGGTTCCCAGTGCAATCTTGGGAGCTAAAAATCTCATAAATCCACCCACCCATTTATGAGTTTCCACCAGCTTTTCACCCCTAGGGCCCCACTGAGTGAAATAACGGTTTGTACGTACTCCATGAAAATGTCCCCCAGCATCTGCAATCAGCAGCTCTTTCTCTTGTGTCCCACTGTGCTGCCACCTAGATTCCCCTAGGTGGCAGCCGCTGAGCTGGACATGCATGCATACCCCCCTGCCCTAAGGGAGGAAAGTAGTTCTAGGATGCTCAATCCTCCCTTCCCCAGCCAGCCCCCAAGAGACCCGTGTCTGTTTCTGACCTTGGGACGCCTGTGTGGCAGGAGTGCCTCAGCCTTGCACACTACTGGGCTGGTCACATTATACTTTTCTAGCATTCAGATTACATGGATGGTACTTTCCCTCAGAGGAGTGGTTAGTAGTTATTGCCCTGTATAACCTTTCCCTGTGCATGCAATTGTGATCAAAACCATGGAAATGTATTATATAAAATAAATGATGGGTTAGTATAGTATACTCGAAAATAAACCCATTGTGGAGGCTAACCAGATCCTGAAGCTACTCCCCCTTCAGGCTCATGGCCATTTGATTTGGTTAGCCTCCTTGATGCGTTTATTTCTTTGTATACTACCATACTTACCCATTATTTATTCTGTGTACATACCTGTATCTGTATATATATATATATATATATATATATATATATATATTTCTGTCTATAGGATTGGTCTGATAAACCCGGGGGTGGGTGGCTGCGGTGGTGGACCAGAGCGGGGCGGTGGTCATGGCCTATCTGGACTTCAGAAAGGCTTTTGACACCATCCCTCACAGAAGGCTGATAAACAAACTGAGCAGCCTAGGGGTGGGTCCTACAATAGTTAAATGGGTGGAGAACTGGTTTTCTGGCAGGAGCCAGAGGGTGATGGTAAATGGGGTACACTTTAGCGAGGGAAAGATAATGAGTGGGGTGCCACGAGGGTCAGTGTTGGGACCGGTCCTCTTCCATGTCTTTACTGGAGATATTGTGGAAGGGCTGGAGTAGAAAGCATGCTTATTCCCAGATGATGAAAATATGCACTAGGGTGGACGAGCCAGGGTGTTGAAAAGATGAGGGGGCTTAAAAACAGGAGGAATGCGGTCTCGAACATGGCAACTAGGTTTTAATGCAAAAAAGTGCAGGATCATGCACATAAGGCACCGGAACCTGGGGGGGGGGCATACAACTCGGAGGGGAGGAACGGACAGTCACAAAGCAGGAAACAGACCTGGAAGTCATCATCTCAGAGGACCTAAAGGTGGCTAGACAATGAGAAAAGGTGGTAGGAAGGGCTAGCCGAATGCTTGGATACATGGAGAGGGGTATTACCAGCGGAAGGAGGGATGTGATTTTGCGCCTGTATGGGACATTAGTAAGGCCTCTCCTTGAGTACGGAGTTCAGTTCTGGAGGCCCCATATGATGAGGGACATCAACAGGGTAGAGGCGGTTCAGGGGAGGGCTACTAAAATGGTGCAGGGCCTGCAGGGGAAGGCCTATGAGAGAGAGACTAAAAGAACTGAATATGTATTCCCTGGAGATAAAGAGGGAGATGGGGGACATGATTGAGACATTGAAATACCTCAGAGGTGTAAACATGGTACAGGAGGGGAGTATATTTCAAAGAAAGAGTTTCTCAAGGACAAAGGGTCACTGTATGAAGTTGGAGGGGGGACGGCTCAGGGGTAATGTGAGAAAGTATTTTTTCATGGAGAGGGTGGTGAGTGCTTGGAACAGCCTCCTGGAGGAAGCTGTAGAGACTGATACAGTCGCAAGATTTAAGAATGCATGGGACAGACACATGGGTATCCTGGAAACAAACGGAAGTTGTACAGGAGTTCGGGAAGGGCATAGAGTCTCACAGTAGGTAAGGGTTTAATAGGGCAGACAGGGTGAGCCAAGAGGTCCTTATCTGCCAACAATACGTATGTGTGTGTATGTATATATAAGGAATAATGCATATGTAGGGAGTTGATATGGAGTTTTTTTACACACCCAAGTTGTGTGATAATATGTAAACCTCTAGGCAGCTCGAGAGATTTTGCTATTATCACAAGCAGGTGTATAAAACTCCATTTCTATCCCTACATAATGTTTTATTTTTTATAATACCTGGCACTAAAAACATTTCAATAGAAGAATTAACAGTACGAAGAGAAGCGAGGCGAAAACGCTCATATTTCCTTACTAGTAGGCACGCACCCACGCTATTCAAGGACTGACATCACATAACGTGCTAGCGTGGGGGGCGTGCCTACTAGTAAGGAAGTGCGAGCGTTTTGTCCGTGGGTCTCCGTATTGGTTTTATGTTATAAATAAATTACATGCTGCACACATACAGATATATAAACCGTAGGGTAAGCTAAATAATTCATTTAAAATTATTACGCTCTCATTTGGATCTGTAAGTTATGATATTATTTTGAATCTGTTTACTCTGGAATGCGAGTGCTGCAGGCTTCTTGGCGCGAGGCTGTAAAAGTCGTATCAACCCGCGGGTTGATATGACTTTTTTCGTATCAACCTGTGGGTTGATACGACTTTTTACAGTACTCAAAAACGGGTTAGTAACAAGGATCACCAGTTATTTTTATATATATATATATATATATATATATATATATATATATAGAGAGAGAGAGAGAGAGAGAGAGACAACTATGTTAATGCTCATTAGGGTTGCTACCACACGAAACTCAAACTCCACAAAGGTTGGAAATAAGCTATTAAGGTTGTAAATACAATGTCCACAGAGTTTGCAAATGTGCTTTTAGGGTTCTTACGTCTAACTCCCACCACACTAACGCGGCCCCTACCCTCATGACCCAAGGACTGTCTACAGGTACAAGGCCGTACATCAAAGGTATGGAAGGGGATGGGAAAGGGAAATTGTTTACCCAGGAAAGGCACACTAATCCGGACCTTGTTTCCAGGTGCGATTTGGGAGCACAAGGAAGTTAAGCGACTTGCTCAGGGTCACACAGTATGCAAGTGGGGGCTGATGGGATTCAAATCCAGGTCTCCAGGCTTATAGTTCAGTGCCCATAACTACAATGCTGTACTTCCTTCTGCAGAATCAGCTTATTAAAAGCTGGTATATAGCAACCCCAGTCCCCACCCCCTTCCCTACTCTACCCTTGTGACCAGGGTGGGACAAATCAGTTAGCCAGTTGGACAGTGGCTAGTAAAGCAGTTGGTTTTGCTACTACATTTTGATACTTTCTAGCCAACCGGGCACCTGCCCATGAAGGGATTTTTGAGCCCTTAAAAATGATGGCAGCTAAACATGTTGAATTGTCTACCACATTTTGAAACTACTAGCCCAAGTGACTACCAGCTCACAAACTGATTTTTCATCCCATGGTGGCGACACAGGTCCAAACTGCCATTCCGTCGCTACCTTTCAAGGCTGTGTTGGGTTAGGTTTGGAGGCAGTATAGCGCAGTGGTTTAAGGCTCTGAGCTGCAAACCTGGAAACATAGAAACATAGAATTTGACGGCAGATAAGGACCGCTTGGCCCACCCAGTCTGCCCATTTCCCTACCTAATGGATAAGCTGCAGATCCTAGTTAACCAGCAGCCTACTTCTTCCTACCTCCACCCCCTAGAATTGCCTTATGACTGTCCCATGCATGCTTGAATTCCACCACTGTTTTTGACTCCACAACCTCCTCTGGAAGGCCGTTCCATGCATCCACAACCCTCTCTGTGAAAAATACTTCCTTAAATTACCTCTGAGCCGCCTCTCTATCTTCAAATTGTGCCCTTGTTCTTGCACACTTTTTTGAAAGATGCTACCCTCTTGGACTTTGTTGATTCCCTTGAGGTACTTGAAAGTTTCTATCATGTCCCCTCTCCCTCCTTTCCTCGAGGCTATACATATTAAGCTCCTTAAGTCTCTCTTCATATGTCTTCCCGGTGCAGACCCTGCACCATTTTAGTTGCCCTCCTGGACAGCTTCCATCCTGTCTATGTCTTTGCGGAGATTGGGTCTCCAGAACTGCACGCAGTACTCCAGATGGGGTCTCACCAGCTGTCTGTATGGAGGGATAACAACTTCCTGTTTTCTACTGGTGATGCCTCTCCCTATGCATCCCAGTATCCCACCAGCCCTCCTTGCTGCCCTCTCACATTGCTTGCCCACCTTTAGGTCATCTGATATGACTACCCCCAGGTCCCTTTCCATTTTTGTTGTTGTTAGTATCTCACCCCCCATTGTGTACTCTTCCCTGGTTTTTGTTTCCCAGGTGTATTACCTTGCACTTCTTAGCATTGCATCTAAGCTGCCATACATTTGACCATTCTCTAACCTTGCCAAGTCCCTTCTCATCCTTTCCACTCCACCTTGTGCATCAACTCTGTTGCAGATCTTTGTGTCATCTGCAAAGAGACATACTTTTCTTCCAGTCCCTCTGCAATGTCGCTATAAAGACATTGAAGAGGACCGGTCCTAATACTGAACTCCTGCGTGTACCCCACTAGTAACCCTCCTTTCTTCAGAGTGGACTCCATTTACTATTACTCTCTGTGTCCTATTCTTCAGCCAATTCTTTACCCAGGCTGTCATCTTGGGACCCAATCCCAGGCTGGCTAACTTGTATATTAATCTTTTGTATGGGACTGTGTCAAATGCCTTGCTAAAGTCTAGGTAGACCATGTCCACAGCCCCTCCCTGATCTACTACTTTGGTCACCCAGTCAAAGAAATCTATCTGATTTGTCTGGCATGACCTTCCCGCTGTGAATCCATCCTGCTTTGGGTCCTGTGCCCCTCTGGCCTCTAGATACTCGACAATTCTTTCCTTCAGAAGTGATTCCATCATTTTCCCTACCACTGAGGTTAAACTAACAGGTCTGTAGTTTCCTGCTTCTGCCTTGCTCCCACTTTTGTGAAGGGGAATCACATCTGCCCTCCTCCAGTCCTCGGGTACCACCCCATCCTCCCATGATTTGTTAAAGAGGGTAGTCAGTCGTGTCACTAGTTCTACCCTTAGTTCTTTTAGAATTCTGGGATGAATCCCATCAGCCCCATTGCCCTGTCCACCTTCAGTTTTAAGAGTTCTTTCAGAACCCTTTCTTCTGTAAATGGGCTGGTATCAACTTCTGTATCCAGAGTGTTTCTACTGCTTGTTTTAGGTACCTCCCCCTCTTCCTTTGTAAATACTGAGCAAAAATATTTGTTTAGTATCTCTGCCTTTTCACAGTCACCCTCTGCCCACCCACCGTCCCCTTTCTTAAGCCTCACTATCCCTCTCTTGGTCTTCCTTCGCTCCCTGATGTACCTATAAAAGGTTTTATCCCCCTTCTTAACTGAGTTGGCTATCTTTTCCTCAGTTTGGGCCTTTGCTGTTCTGACTGCCTTCCCAGCTTTCTTTTGCTTAAACTGATGCAGTTCTCTGTCCTGCTCCTTCTGTGATTCCTTGTACTTCCTGAATGCTTTCTTTTCTCTTGAACCTTCACTGCTACTTCCTTTGAGAACCATAGTGGTTTCTTACATCGTTTCATTTTGTTTATTTGCTTCACACAAAGGCTTGTTGCCTCTGTGATGGCAGTTTTTATTATTCCCTATTGTTCTTCCACCCCTTCTTCCTGCCCATTTGCTAGTGCATTTCTTAGGCACTCACCCATTTTGGCAAAGTCAGCCCTCCTAAAGTCCAGTACTTATGGCTTGACTCTATTGCTGTGTTTATTGTGAACCATACTGTTCGATGGTCGCTAGTTCCCAGATGGCTACCTACTTCTACATCTGTGATCCTCTCTTCATCTCCATTTGAGAGAACCAGGTCTAAGATTGCTCCCTCTCGAGTGGGCTCCAATACTAGTTGTCTAAGGCATGCCCCCTGTAGGGCATCTAGAATAACCCCACTCTTCGAAGTGGCTGCTGCAACTGCACTCCAGTTAACATCTGGCATATTCAGATCACCCATCAGCAATATCTCCCCTTTTTCTGCCATTCTAAGTATACTTTCTATCTTTTCCTTGTCCATTTCCTCCCCCTGAGAAGGGGGTCTGTATACAACCCCTGTGCGGATTGTGGTGCCATTGCCGGTCTCCAAATTTACCCACAGTGCTTCTTCTCCTCCCTGTTTACCCTTTTGTTCTGTTGCTTTGATTCCTTCCCTTATGTAGAGAGCTACTCTCCTCCTCCTCTTTTACCCTCCCTGTCCCTCCTGTAGATAGTGTATCCTGGTATGTTTACGTCCCAGTCATGGATTTGTGTGTACCATGTTTCTGTGACTGCCACGATATCCAGGGTTTGAATCCCACAGCCACCACTTGCATACTGTGTGACCCTGAGCAAGTCACTTAACTTCCTTGTGCTCCCAGGTCGCACCTGTAAACAAGTTTTCAGCTTTGTGTGACTCTCCTGGTTAAAAAAAAAAAAAGGTGACTCTCTGAAGGTTCAGTGAAACTTACACACTTACCACTTGCACACTAACCAAGTAGATCTGTGTTTGGGGGTGCATATTGTACCCTGTGTATAGTGTAACATACATTTAACAGCAATATTTGGTGTCATACATTAGTTACTAACATAAGTACCATCCACTTGTAACTTGTTTTATGCAGCTACAGCACCCTGCTTCAAACAGTATACATGTCCCAAACGTGCAACTTTCTTTGACTGTTTGTGTTTTAACGAAAGCAAATCACAACTATGTAATGTGTAGTACTTTCAGTTTTGTGAAGGGTCTACAGTATTGTGTGCCAAATAAAGCACAGGTCATAAATGGATGTAAACTCCGCAAGTATGCGCCTTAAGAATTCTAATTATAGATCTGCAGTTTTTACCGTACTGTATGTATTAAACACCAGATCAGGGTGGTGTGGCATGATTCCAGCCACGTACCTTCCCCATTGGTCACGGTAGTAGGGGGAGGCGGTGGGGATTAGGGTTTCTATATACTGATTTCTAGTATGTTGACCCTGTATGAGGTACCATACTGTTAATGCATGGCCCTATATCTGGAGATTGCACTTTAGTCATGAGGGTAGGGGAGGTGCTAGGGTGAGTGGGAGTTAGACATAAGAACCCTAATAGGACATTTCCAAACTTTGTGAACATTGTGTATCCAGCCCTAATAGTTCATTTCCAACCTTTGTGCAGTTTGAGTTTTGTGCGGTAGCAACCCCAAGGAACATTAACGTCGTTTTTTTTGCCATAAATTTGTGTACTAACTTCATTTACTCATGGCCTTCAAAATGCTACACAAAGCAAGAAGCGACTCCTAACATACTTTTCACAGAACCTTTTCTGCTCTTTAAAAAGCCCAAAGGACTTCGACTGGGTGGGGGGAGACTTTCCATGGAGTGTAGTGTACCATAATCCCCTGCTTTCATGGGCCATGAGACCATTTGGCCCTTTGAATTGAAAACTGATAGTTCAGCTGAGGTTGGGCCCTCCAAGTAACGTCTCATATTGTGCACAAGTAGAGAGCTATGTATCAGTTCAGCCACAAATAGGAAATCCCAGCCCTGCGTGTCCAGCTGGTAGCGGGTACATGATGCACACTTTGGAGTGTTGGTACATGCCCTTGTGACACATATATAGGTTAGTGAGGAATAGGGCCCATACCTCTCAATCACAAATAACAAAATATCCTTAACATTTAAGTAATTAAAAACTTACATTACATTGACGTCTTTGTTCCGTAATTAAAAAGTTTAGCACAACACGTACATTTAAAAAAAATGTATTTATTTGTGCAGCACATAGATTGTGAAAAACATGGAGCAGCATGTAGATTTTTAAAATCTTCCTGCAGCAGACTGATTTTCCTTTGTGAAGATTTTCAATACCATCGCAAAAGATGACAGCCGTGCAACATAGATATTTTAAGAACTAATTCATAACCTCATGAAGACTTTCGAAATCTTCGCAAAGGATGAAAACCGTCATGCAGCACGAATATTATAAACACCTATTTAAAATATTTATTCTTCAAGTAGATTTTACAAGGAAAATAAAATACATGAATTCCTTTGCAAAAATTTTCAAAACAATAGCAAAGCACAAAAACCATTGTGCAACACAAATATTGTAAGTAATAATTCATAAGCACACAGACGTTGAAACTCATCGCAGATGATGAAAACCATCATGCAGCACAGATATTTTAAAAATCTATTTTAAATATTCATGCTTTACATAGATTTTACAGAAAAAGATACTGAAGGATTCCTTTGCAGACTTTTAATTTTTTATCAAGGTTAACTAATTACTTTTTAATTTTAACAAATATAAACATAGTTTAACTTGTACTAACCCTCCCTTACACACACTAAACTTTACCCTTAACTTTTACTAAAAACATTATCTTCTCTTAAAATTTTTGTTCATGTCAAACTTTAACATGGAAAAAGTCTACATGTAGTTCTAGCTATTTTTCTCAGATAGCAGTTTGAACATGCATATGCGAAAAAATTAATCACAATTAACTTAAAAACTATTTTTACAACCACCCAAAAGGCCCTATTCTCATATGATAGCCACAAAACATGTTAAGTTTTGTACCTCAACTCTTTGTGTTCCTCAGTTATCTGAGTGCAAAAATTTTGGTAGCTAAGCAAGCGAAAATATGTAATGTCGCCCCTTAACATCTCAAAAAGTGCAAAAGGAATCTTCATGAAATTTGGCGGTTTAACAGACCCTAGGACTAAGAAGGTGTATGCCAAATCAGGCAGTCCTAGGATCTAAAACAGCCGAGTTATAAGGCTCAGAAAATGGTCATTTGTAATGAAGCACCAGTGCAACCCTAATATAGAGGTGCTGCAACGCCTTTAATAAATATACAGTGTATACCGTGTGTACAGCAGCGCCAGCCAGGATGCAGTACAGTAAATCTGCAGTATATCACAAAATGCTGGAGTAAACTGCAGGGAACAGTGTAATTCAGTGGCTTAAGCCAGTCTATCATGGAGTATTCTGTGACATGTCATTTACTGCAAGTTACTGTGTTGCACTGTGGCTAGCTGCACTGTGTATTATACTGGCACGATAGTGCCTGTATACTTTGGGTTGATCAACAGGTTCTCTGTTAAACCTCCTAAATTTGCACCTTAATAGCTTTGGTATCATTTGATGACATTAGCAGAAATTTTGCATACATTGCCTAGTTGGCAAAGTCTAGAAATGTGGAAAGGTTTGTGATGGCAGTTTGTGTGGTTTCTGAGATCTGCATTTGTCATTTTCCTGTAGACATTTTATTTATTTTTTTCCCTATACTGTACTTAACATGGGTTTTTGGTTTCGCTGTCACGTGCAGCTTACGCGGAATGGAATTTTTTTTCTGAAATTTTTAGTGTAGTTGTGTGCTGTGCCAAGGTAGTGCCTTTGGAAGGTTTTTTGTGAAAACAAACGTTCCAGAGTTGTAAGGATTTAAAGGTTTGTTTTTTTTTTTTTTTTTTTGCTGTTCTAAGCATGCCCAGTAGGTTTTTTTTTTGGATAACTTTTGATACAACACAAAAAGTGCCATGTCACAGACCATTTTTGTTTTCTTACCACTTGCTTCTTACAGCACACACACAAAAAAAATTCCTGTCATGACAGCCGCCATCTTTTGTTCACCAGGTAAGCACACTAGGCAATTGAATGCTTACTTTCAGGTGTGACCCAGGAGGTTACAACCAAAATACAGACAGTGGAAATACATTGTATTGTAACATGATCCCCAAGCCACGGACAACTACAGACCTATCTCCATCCTACCACACTTTAGCAGTCTCCTAGAAAAGGTTGTGCACTGACAACTCTCGGAGCATGTTGTTAAATATGATTTCCTATGCTCTCTGCAGCACGGTTTTAGGAAACATCACAGCACAACCTCTACCCTTGCCCAACTCACCAACCACACTGTTTTTGTAGACCTAACAAAAGCCTTCGACATGGTGGACCATAGCACTCTCCATGGTACACTGAGGAGCCTTGGCTGCACTACAGAGACCACTCCCTGGTTCTGGAGCTATCTTGCAGGATGCTCCCAAAACATATGTGTAGGGGGAGCTACCTGTATGGCTCAGGCAGTAACCACAGGTGTCCCCCAGAGCTCTATCCTGGGCCCCCTCATGTTTTCTCTTTCCCACTCGCAAATGACAGTCTCACCTGTAACTACATACAATACACGAACAACCTGGTGTTGTACCACAGTAACAAATCACTGGATAACATCTCTGCTAGACTCAGCTCCAACTACGGCGTCGCCCATAAGTGGTTCCTGGTGAACAGGCTCCTGGTCAGCACTAACAAAACTAAGGCCATGCTTTTAAGCTCCAAGCCTATGCTAGCCAGATACACAAGTAACCCCTCCGCCCTGTGCGAACCTACTCCTGGTGCTCTCCCTCTGGACACGGTACACTCTTTCAAGTACCTGGGCGTTACCCAAGACCCTGCACTAACTTTCTCTGAACATGTAGGCTCCACCATTCAGTACAGCCACCAAAAAATGGCAGTGGAATACCATTTAAAACCATTCCTGATTCCTGAGGCCAGTCTTGCAATAGCCCAAGGTAGTCTCCTCCCATTAATCGACTACTGCGCCCCCATATATACGCCAACCTCCACCCACCAACTCAATAGGCTAAATGCAACCTATAATAATATCTGCAGATTTGCACTAATGGCACAATACACTACCCACCATTGTACCCTCTACCAGTCCTTTGGCTGGACCCCCCAGACCTGGAGAGACTACAGATTCCATAGACAAGGCCATTAGGTACGGGGATAAATCACCCTTCTAGGGACATGGATATGTTGTTCATCCACACTGTCTGGCAGGTTCCTTGCCGCTTTAAATCTTGCCGGAAGGTCTTCAAGCTGGCTCCTCCCACCCACCCGGATGGTAAAACTCTCGGCTCTGCCCCATGATGCCAGATCTTCCTTACCGCTTGGAAGCTCAGGTTCCCTCCTTAACGCTCTGCGTGTAGACAGGATCCTAATTCTTCAGTTCGCCTGAAACTTATTTTGAAATTTTCTAGACTTCGGTCAAGTTTCTCCCTCGCGGCTGTGATGGACAAATCGACTCCTGGATTTTGGCGGTGCCCTTGTGGGCAGAAAATTCCAGGACGGACCCGCACTCCATGTGCGTCTACTGTCTCGGCCTAGACCATGACCCGCAGGCCTGCGAGTTATGCCGTTAGTTTCGGGCCAACGCCCTGGAAGACAGCCGCTGCTCGTTGCTGAAGCTTGGGCACCTCAGAAGTGCTTCCCGATGGTGAAGTAGAAGGAGGCCGCTGGTGGTTATCAATGGTGGCTGGCTGGCTGAGCAACTCGAGCAGATGATCGCCCTCGAGGAGGAGGCAGCACAGGCCGCATCATCCTCTTCCTCGGTCGCGGCATTTATCCCGCTCTCTCTGGGTACCTCATATTCAGCTTCTTTCAAGGAGCTTTGCCATTCCCTTTTCTCAAAGGGAGAGGGGCCATCGGGACATTCCTCTCGGTCCAAAAAAAAGGACTCAAAAGGTAAGTCCCATCATCGGCGTTCGTGGGAGCGGGAGAGGTCCCCTTCCCTGGACATTCGACACTCGACTTCGGTTGATGTTGTGGCTAAGGCCACTGGTTTCATGATGTCCCTGTCAGGTCGGCCGGCCGAGACACCCGTCGACGCGGTCAAGATTTTTCTCGACCCATCGGACGGGCTGTCGACTGATGAAGCCGACAACCCTTCTTCACTGGTTCCCCCAGTGGAGACTGAGGACCTGCCTGCACCTCCGGTGCCACAGTCCCTGGTTAAGGCTTCCAAGCCAAGGGAAGAGCGGGTGTCCCCCGCCCTTTCCCCGGCCTGTCCTCGGAAACACCGAGGTTCTCGGTCTCGACATCCTCTCGTCCAGCCGATCCCGCTGATACCGGATGTCTCAGTCTCGCACCGGTAGCGTGCTGCCGCTTGTCCTGCCTTCCTTGGAAGAGGAGAGGCTCGCGCAAATTGCGCCGGTGCTACGAGGACCTGATGTGGCAGCAGTTACTTCTGTCTGGGAACAAGCCGACACCGTCACCTTCCCCGGCCATCAAATGGCTGTCACCCGAGCGGCCGAAACAACCCCTCACTGTAGCCGAGGCGCCCAAACCTGGGCCGGTTGTTCGGCTGAAACCAGCTGCCCCACCGATTGTGGTGGAACCTCTGCCTCCACAACCGAAATCGGGGGCATCGACCAAAGACTTTCGGTCGGGTTAGGGCCTGCCCCACAGGTTGTCGGTCATCCTCACTCCCGACCGTCCTCGGCAGGTGGAGGGTAGCTCAGGCCCCAGGCAGCTCTTCGCAGACTCCTCTGAGTCTGATGACGACTCCTCCCTGTTCTCCAAGCCCATTGACCTAGAATCCTCTGGGGGCCAGTCGATGGACGAAAGTCCATCGTCCTTCATGGGTCTGCTTCGGCTCATCTCGGAGTCCACTGGGATGCAGCTCGAGCCCGTATCCAAGCGGGCCAAGTATCCCCTCATGGAGATACTGGACCGAGGGGATTCACCCACAGAGGCCTTTCCGATGGCTGAAGCCATTGTTGGCCCAGCCTTGGAGCTCTGGCAGTGGCCTGCTTCCTGCCCTGTGCCTTCAGCCAGGATGGCCAGGAAGTGTGCGGTCCCTACCGGCTCTTTGCCCAGTTTTTCGGAACACCCCTCCACCGAAGGGTTGGTCACTGACAGCGTTTTCCGGCATTCTGGGAATGCTAGGGATGTGGACAAGCCCCCCGACAAGGAGTCCAAAAAGCTGGACTATGCTGGGCGCAAGGTGTACGCTGCGTCCTTCCTTGGCCACCGCCAGGCCAGCTCAGCCGTGCTGATGGCACACTTCTCCCACGCCCTCATGGGCTCCCTGGATGAGGTGATCCCTCATCTCCCTGCTGATCTGCAGACCACGGTCCGGCAGGTACAGGACCAGGGAAGGGCGGTGGCTAAATAGCAGCTCCAAACGGCTCTGGACATTGGAGACTCCTGTGCCAGATCAGTTGCGGCTGCAGTGGCCATGTACTGCAGGGCATGGCTGAGGATATCCAACTTCACAGCGGATACCCAGCACAAACTGGCGGATGTCCTCTTCCTGGGGACCGACGTCTTTGGCCTTGGAGTGGAAGTTCACCTCCAGCGGATCGAAAAGTCCAATGCCACTCTGGACTTGGTCACCTCTGCCCAGAAGGATAAGGGCCGCCGACAATAGCAGCATAAGTCCTTTCGTCCTTCTTTGCCTGCGGTACGTCCGGCCCAACAGCACCAGCATCAAGGCCAGCAGGCTCGCGCTTGGCATCCCAAACCCAAGCGCGCGGCTTCCTCCAATAGGAAGCAGGGAGGTAAAGGCCCAGGAGGTCCCTCGGCCGGTCCCTCCTCTAAGCCTGCCCAGTGACGGGTTGAGGGGTGCCGCCCCCAGCCTTGTCACTCCCCCCTGGGTCTCCCCCTCCGTGGGGGGACGGCTCCGCCATTTCCTTTCCACCTGGTCCGTTATCACCACTGACCATTGGGTGTTGGAGGTGGTAGGAAAGGGCCTGCCCCTGGAGTTCGAGCAGGCCCCGCCCTTTCCGAGCCGTCACCCCTTGGGGAGCTACAGGGTCTGCAGCCTCTCTGTCAGCTCGCCGAGCCGATATCACCCTGCTCCTCGAAAAAGAGGGGTGATCAGGAAGGTGGCGTATCCTCCTCCAGACCGGGGTTTGTGTCCAGGTACTTCCTGGTCCCGAAACGGATGGGGGGCTGGCGCCCCATTCTCGACCTGCACGACCTGAACAGGTTCTTAAGGTCTCGGACCTTCAGGATGGTCACTCTGGCTCAGATAATCCCATCCTTGGAACGAGGCATGTGGTACTCTTCTCTGGACATTCAGGACACGTTCTTTCACGTCCCAATCCATCCGTCCCACCAGAGATTCCTCCGCTTCAGGGCAGAGGGATCCCTTTACGAGTTCCGGGCCATGCCCTTCGGCCTTTCCCTAGCTCCCAGGGTCTTCACCAAATGCATGGCAGTGGTGACAGCATTCCTGCGGCGCCGAAGGGTCCGGGTGTACCCCTACCTGGATGACTGGCTGATTGCAGCCCCCTCCAGAACGGAGGTGGAGCGGTCCAGAGATCTGGCCCTCCAGGTTTGCTCTCAGGTTGGCCTCCTCATCAACGAGGCCAAGTCGGAACTCGTGCCAAAGCAGGTGATTCAATTCATCGGGGCAGAGCTTGACTGTCTACGAGCCAGAGCACGGCTCCTCGCGGACAGGACCAAGGTTCTTTCCTCCTTTGCCCAATCATTTCAGGTTGGGCAGTCGCGCCCTGCCCGGGACTTCCTGCGCCTCCTGGGCCTCATGGCGGCCTGCACCAGCGTGGTCCGTTGGGCCCGCTGGTACATGCGTCCCCTTCAATGGGGGCTGGCCAGCCAATGGTCACAGCACTTTCGATCCTCTGGATCAGCTAGTGACAGTAACCCAGGGGATGTGGAACACTCTGCAGTGGTGGACCATTCCAGCACATCTGCAGGAGGGCATCCCGTTTGTCCGCCCCGAGCCAACGGTCTCTCTATAGACCGATGCCTCTCTGATGGGTTGGGGAGCACAGAGCACAAGGCCTCTGGTCCCCTCAGGAGTCCCGATGCCACATCAACCTGCTGGAGCTTCGAGCAGTTCGTCTAGCCCTCACCACCTTTGCTCCGTTTCTACAAGGTCAAGTGGTTCAGGTCCAGACAGACAATACCATGACCATGTACTACCTAAACCGCCAGGGCGGAACGCGCTCCATGCCTCTGTGCAGGGAAGCTCACATTTGGTTGCTTGCAGCAGCCTGGAGGCGGATCTCCTCGCCATTCATGTGGCAGGAGCCTCCAACACCCTGGCCGATGCCCTAAGCTGGATAGGGGCTGTGTCCCACGAGTGGTCTCTCCTGCCGGAGGTAGTACAAGATCTGTTCTCCCACTGGGGCACGCCTCAGGCAGACCTGTTTGCCTCCAGGGAGAATGCGAAGCTGAGACTGTTTCATGCCGCCCCCCTCAGCAAGGCCGCTGCAGGGGATGGCCTTCTCAGCCGTGGACCCCGGCCCTCTTCACGCCTTTTTCCCATTTCCCTTGATCCACAAGGTGCTTCTGCGAGGAGGAACAAGGCGCAGGTGATTGGTAGCCCCAGACTGGCCCGCCAGTTATGGTATCCAGATCTCCCAGTCTCAGCTCCAGGCTCCTGAGGCAGCTTCCAGCCCGCCTGGACCTGATCTCAGTCAATCAGGGAAGGTATTCCATCCGGACCTTCAATCCCTGCACCTGACAGCCTGGTTCCTGAGTGGCTAGAGTTCCAGACCTTGGGTCTGTCTGACGAGGTCCTCAACATCGTTGAGGCGTCCTTTAAGGAGTCGACCAGAAAATGCTACGCCTTCAAATGGAGGAGATTCTCCATTTGGTGTCAGGGCAAGGGCCTGGACCCTTCCTCCTGTTCCTGGCAAGCATTCTGGACTATCTGTGGTCCCTTTCTCAGCAAGGGCTTCAGTCGACGACCTTAAGTGCACCTGGCAGCCATCTCTGCTTACGGGCTTGGGCAGGAAGCAGTCGGTGTGGAGGAGAAGGTGTGGTGGAAGCTTTCCAAAGGCCCTTGATCACATATCCCTTCCGGTGCGGGAACCTCCACCTCCGTGGGATCTACTGCTGGTATTGGCTAAGCTCATGGGCAAGCCATTCGAACCGATGCACAGGTGTGACATCTCTCACCTGTCGTGGAAGACTGCCTTCTTGGTGGCTATCACGTCAGCCAGAAGGATGGGAGAGCTCCGGATGCTTTCCATCGAGTCTCCTTATCTGGTCTTCCACAGGGACAAGGTTGTTCTGTGCCCCCACCTGAAGTTCTTTCCAAAGGTGGTGTCAGAGTTTCACCTTAACCAGGTGTTGACTCTGCCAGTGTTCTACCCCAATCACACCTTGGAGGCCGAATATAGGCTATATACTTTGGACCCTAGAAGGGGGCTCGCTTATTACAAGGAGCGGACGGCTGAAGTTTGGGGAGAGGTTCGCCAGCTGTTTGTCACCTACGCTGAAGCCGCACCTGGCAGACCTGCAGCCAAGCGGACGATAGGCAGGTGGGTCACCTCCTGCATAGATCTCTACTATAGGTTTGCGAGCATGGAGCCTCCCAGAGGGATAAGAGCTCATTCTACCTGCCATACCGTTGTATCGGTGGCTGCTTCCAGGGATGTCCCTATCCAGGAAATCTGCATGGCTGCTACCTGGAAGTCAGCACACACCTTCATCACCCACTACCACATCGACCTTGAGTCACGCCGGGATGCTGGTTTTGGGGCCTCGGTTCTCCAGTCTTTATTTCCCAAGTAGGGGGTGTGCGCCTTGCCTTCCTCCTCCCGGAGAACTGCTAGGAGTCTGCCAGACAGTGTGGATGAACAACATATCCATGTCCCTAGAAATACAGGTTACTCACCTGTAACAGGAGTTCTAGGAATGGTATGTGTTGTTCATCCCTAACGACAAACCTCCCGGCTTGACGCGCAACCACAGCTGGCCGGGGCTAGATCTGGCGCCATAGGACGGAGCCGAGAGTTTTACCACCCGGGTGGGTGGGAGGAGCCAGCTTGAAGACCTTCCGGCAAGATTTAAAGCGGCGAGGAACCTGCCAGGCAGTGTGGATGAACAACATATACCATTCCTAGAACTCCTGTTACAGGTGAGTAACCTGTATTTATTCATTTATTCCCCCTGTTCAAACCAAAAATCTGCTCCAGAACCATCAGAACTCCACTGGCCTCCTGTTGCCCCCCCACCGATCACAACCTGCCTGGGCAGCAGAGCCTTTCCGCAGCCGCCCCAAAACTGTGGAACAGCCACCCCCGCCCTTCGCTCACTAGACTCCTCACCTCATTTAAATCAGTCCTAATGGCTAATGCCACCCGTGTCTGCTCCCCAGGGTGACCCCCCCCCCACGCCACACCTAGGCTTTCGCTTAGTCTTTTAAGGAATCACTCAGGTTATTCTGGACACCCAGCTCACCCCAATGTGATTGCACTCTTACCTCCAATCCCCCAATGTTAATTAGGCATTGCTACACAAATGCACTATATCCTCTACTCTTCCATGCATACAATGTTCAAGCTATGTATTGTTTTTTTTTACACTATCCTGCGTTGTTTTGCATATAATGTTTAACTATGTAATGTTTTTTTTACACTATACTGCATTTTTCTACACACACTATTGTATCTACTGTACTGTATTCTTCTAGACTGTTGTACTTGTTCCAGTGGCTTTACTGTCTATATTATGTACCCACACTTTTTCTACTGTACTACACTCTCAGACTGTCGTACTTGTTTCTAATGACATTATCGTTATGTATTATATACCTGCACCTTATCATTGTGCCATCTTCATGGCCTGAGTCGTGTCTGAAAACGGTCCATTGGACCAGTGCACCTACCCAGTAAACAAATGCATAAATAAGTAAATGCAGTGGAAAGAGACAAACATCGAACAGAGCAAATTGCATCTATAAAGAAAGTACATAGTTTGCAGTGCATTCAGTTATAGAGACAAGCCTTGAAATAAAGCGGCTGCATCAATAAACTAAATACATAAATTTGCTGCACATTCAGTATGCTTTGGAGAGAAAAACAAAGTTGAAGCATAGCTGTGTGTCTGTAATAAAAAAAAAACACATAATATGCAGTGCATTCAGTATTGAGAGATACAAGAACACTGGGGAGAAGGAGTAAAACATAAAAAAATGTCATTTTAAAAAACAATCAACTGAACCTAGCTAAATGAGACCGATTTAGCTAAATTCTAGTGTTTGTTTTTTTAAACAAATGCCAGAAATACATTTGCAGGGCACCCCAAAATCCAGAGCGCCCAGCTTAGGGAGAAGAGTCGTTCACCCACCTTCTCTGTATGAGAACAACAGGACTTTCTTGAATGCTGAAGCTGCAGCTAGAGTCGTGCTGCCAGCTTCAGTTCAAACAGTGGGCCGGCGATCCCCTGTTCTCTCTGTCTCTGTCTTCCTTGCTCTGTCTGTCTGTCTGTTTATCTATCTTCAGTTCAGTTTATTTTTGAAGGGATAATAGCCATTGAGCAAGTTCATTTGCAAGGTGGTCCCTTGTATATAAACCATAGCATCAACAATTACAGAACAACACGTAAATGGTTACAAGGTTAGGGCACATAACACAATTGTATGTATATTTAATGTACATATATCTATCTCTGTCTGTCTGTCTATCTAGCTATCATTTGTCTTAAGTGAACCTGGGTATCGCTTCTTTCTCCTCTCTCCCCTCCAGGTTGGCCATTCCCTGTTCCCACTAAGTACATAGCAGCCCGGCCCATCTCTGGTACCAACAATAGCCTTGACAATCGGGTGCCCAGTCCCCAGTGCTGGAATATTTCCTGAGATAAAGAAAACTGTCCCTCAATGATTTTTTTTTAACCTTGTAAGAAAAAAGGTCCCTTGCCGATCTGACCACCCACCCCACCCCAACCTCACATTCAGCACCCACTACCCCATCCTCCACATCCCCCACACACCCTCACTCACCTGAAGATGTCCCACATAGTAGATCGACTCTGTGATCGAAGACGTGTCTTGCTGCTGGAACCAGTGACTGCAATATGAGAAAAGTCAGGTAAGTGTAGTTTAAAGGGACACCGTCAGTACTTTACTTACTTTTCGGCAGGCACTCCCAAACATGCCTGCTTTGCCTGCTGTTTGGGTGGTGCGGATGGGGAGTTAGGGTTGGAAACCCTAATGCCACATTTCCCTACTTTTATGGCATTAACTTGAACCCTAACTGGTGCATTAATGAAGTTTCTTGCAAAGAGTAGGAGTTCGGGCAAAACCTTGAACTCTGCATGCGGGATCACCTGTCCCCCTTGCTTTTGTGTTGGCATACCTGTAGTGATTGATTTTTGTATTCTGCTAGTTAACCTCTTTAAGGGATTTTATGCTGCCTGTTAGCCTCTTTAAGGGATTTTTTAGTAGGAAAGTAATGTGAACCTTTATGCCGTGCTTTAAATGTCCTAGCAGGCTGGCTATACAGTTCTGAATGTGCAAAGAGCACATAGTGCAGCTGGGCTGCTATTCATTTCATAGCTTGTCTTGCTCTGCATTAATTAATCTATTTTGTCTCCATTCATTTTATGTGCTGTGTAGCCTTGCTACCATTTATTCTGTAGTCACTAACTTGCTTGTAGTTGATACTGTCCCCAGACTTAATACACAGATTCCAAACAAACATCTACAACGGAGCACTACAGTGGGTGGCGTAGTGGCTAAATTATACTACTCCCAGCACTGCGAGCAGACTGCCCTGGGGCGTCCCCCCCCCAAGGAAAGGATGGTAATTACTAAAGCCGTCCTATTTTGTCTACACTACTAAATGTTTGCTCTCTTCTCAGCTCCAGCCCACTGAAGCTGCGCTGCTGGCCCTTGCACATACAGCACTGAGGGCAGTCAATGGACCAGAGCCCTCCCTAACCCTACCTGCTCACCCGGACCCACGGACAGGAAAATAAGGTATTGCACCTTCAGCAGCACTCCACAGGCGTGCAGCACCATCTTGGGAACCTTGAACTTTGCATACAGGAGCAGAGCCGAGCCCACTCCACCCTCCCACCCAGGGTGTCGCCCTTTATAGGCCAGTACAGCTGTTAGTTGGCAAAAAACAATCAGCTGAGTTCTGCACCCCTCCACAGCTGTAAAATGGTAGCGAAACCTGGCTGCAGCCAAGGTACCCAGACTCACTTTGCCACCTACAGGGCTATAACATTTATAGGCATGATAGACCAGGATCCAAAAAAGGTGGTGGAGTTCTCCTATACGTTAAGGACAATCTTACTGGCACTCCGATTGCTATTAGTAATGGGGATGCCCACTCCACTGAGTGGATAATAATTGAACTTTTCATTGGATCAACTAAGAAAATATACCTCAGTTTTTTTTCCCCAACACCCCCTCCCGAAATGAGGCATTGAGGGATTGAGAGACTCAGACATTTAATTCATGAGGCTGCAAGTCTCACACCCAACAGGGACTACATACTGGTAGGTGATTTTAACCTAAACTGGTTGGAGAGCAAACTGCTAGGTTACGCTGAGCTCCTTAAACAAACCAACTCTCCCAGATTATCCACTGCCCAACGCAACCTAACCCCAAATCCCAGAAGCATACCCTCCTTGATTGGATTTTAACAAATAGGGAAGACAGGGCGATTGATGCTGGCGTCCTCTCAGACTCTATCAACGACCATTTACCAGTGTATTGCACTTGGTCCTGCCGTGGGAAGTGCCCCCCCCCCCACACACCTAAATTGATCTCATTCAGGAACTCCTCAAGAACTGGCCTGGAAGCACTCGGGTCTGATTTGAGTGGCATAAACTGGATGGAGATCTACTCCCTCAAAAATATAGACACAGCACTAAAGTTCCTCTTAACGGCCCTCTCCTCTATCCAGGATAAACACGTTCCTCTTGTCATACGACGCATCAGGGGTGGGGATGCCAGATGGATAACTTAAGAGTTAGTGTCGCTTATGAAATAGGGATAAAGCATGGACCAATTATAAGAACTCATCCACAGCACAACATTGGAATGAATACAGGAGACTGAGGAATAGATGTAAGTGGGAAATCAGACTTGTAAAAGCTAACAACTTTAAGTCCCAGCAAGTAAAGAACCTCACTGATCCACAGAGTTTTTGGTCAGCAGTAAACACTGTCTTTAAACCAACGGTCGCAGGAAACTCTATCAAGTTAAAAACAGAAACGGGTCTCATTACCGAACCTGCAACAGTAGTGGAATTACTTAACTCCAAATTTACGAATCTTGAGTCTTACCAGGCCCTACTACTCCCAGTTACACAGAAGACTCATTCTCAGCATCGTGGTGATAGGACAAACAGCTGCCCACTTTTTTATTTCAGAACAACGAGCTCATCTGAGGTCTGCCAACTGCTGCATGCTGTGTCTAATTCAGGAAGTGCAAGAAGGGAAGGTCTCTCTCCTAAATTTCTGAAGCTAGCAGCCAACTTCGTGACCAAGCCACTCTCTTACATCATTAACCTGTCTCTCTCCACAGCCACGTTCCAACCCTGTAGAGAGAGGCTAGGATAGTCCCCATCTTTAAAATGGGTGATGCTTGCCTGCCTGAGAATTATAGGCTAGTGCCCATACTACCTCACATGAGTAGGATCATGGAGAGGGTAGTATTCAGACAAATATCGGAACACCTTGAAAAGAATAACCTTCTATCAATGGGTCAGCATGGTTTTAGAAAAGGGTATAGTACGACCACAGCGCTAGCCCTTTTCACCGATCACGTACTTAGATAGGCAGACTTAGGTCACTCTACAGGAGCTATATTTGTGGATCAAAGGCGTTTGATATGGTGGATCATGCTACACTCCTTAAAGGGCTGTCCACATGCGGTTTCTTTTCCAGCACTACCAGCTGGCTTCAAAATTAACTGATCGACCGAACGCAAATGGTCCGAATTGGAGAAACCTTATCCAAACCTCTTCAAGTACACACAGGAGTCCCCCAAGGTCCATATCTGGGCCCTCTGCTATACTCACTATTCGTCAACCTTGTGCTTTCTGTACCCTCAGTGAGTCACAGGATCATGTACGCGGATGATCTGATCCTGTTCCATAGTGACAGCAACCTCTCAAATCTTTCCCAAGTCCTTAATGTAGATTTCTCAGCTGCTGCTCACTGGTTTGAGAAACACAAACTGGTTGTGAATGTGAAAAAAAAACAAAATCCATGCTACTAGGCTCTAAACTTAGACTCACCAAGGCAACGTCTAACCATCTACCCTCCCTCATTATACAGTCTCCCGACTGTTCAACCCTTGAGCAGGTAGATACCATCGAGTTCCTTGGGGTGGCTCTTGATACTTCACTGACCTTCTCCGACCACATCGGACAGGTAATCAAGGTTAACCTGATACTGGGTATCTGCTACAGGCTCAAACACCTTTTAACTCCTGAAGCGCAATTCAAAATAGGGAGGGGTGCCCTTCTACCCATCCTTGAATACTGCTTCCCATTATCTCCCTGGCCACACCCCAGCTTCTTAATCGTCTGAACACAACATTTAACAATATCTGCAGGTTTATCGCACAAGCTGCGTTCAGCACCCATCACTGTTTACTATATCAGACACTAGGATGGCTCCCTCCCCAGGCTCACAGGAGCCTAATGCTAGGGATCTTCATCTGCAAAGCACTCCATGAGGGTCCTAAATCACCGCTGACAGGTCTGTTAGTCATTAAACAGAACTCTCGTACTTTAAGGTCCTCATCAAACAGGTGCTTGGAGTGCATCAGAAAGAACATCCACTAACATGGGACAAAGAGCCTTCACAGGCAGCATCTAAATTTTGGAATGCCCTGCCGGATGAAATCCAAAATCTTGACTCCCCCATAACTTTCAAAAAGCACTTTAGGAACACACTCATAGATACATTGGCCTGCAGCTGCTAGCATAGCCATTAATCAATGTAGTCTTGATGCATTATCTCACTGTTTTACCGTGTACTTACTAAGTGTGACTAATATTGATTGTTCTATGTGTACTGATTGTGCTATGTCATCTGTGAAGTTATTTTTTTATTTATTTTATTAATAAATAAATAATAAATAAAAAAAATATTGATTGCTCTATGTGTACTGATTGTGCTATGCCATCTGTGAAGTTATTGTAACTGTACTATCTGTTCGACCCTTCCTCCAGGTTTGAACCTACTGTACACCATGTATCACTGACACTACTGTAATCATTCTGCTTTTTCTCTCTGTAAAAGACTTGTCTCTGTATAATGTTTCAACTGTATGTATGTGCCATCTACATGGCTTGGATCGTGCCTATAAACTGTTCCTGGGACCAGTGTACTTACCCAGTTATCAAATATATAAATAAAATAAATTAAAAAAATGACTAGATAAAAGTGATGACTTGGCTTATGGCACCAGTAGCAGCAACATATCAAAAATATGCTGTTACTATTGTGTCAGTGGTTATTTTGAAGGTTGTTGTCATCACAGTGAAATACTAAACCAATCATAGAGCAGCTTTCACAATACGAACATATAAATATGCCAGCAGCAGAAGAAGACTGTATGGTGTATCAAGTCTGCCTGATGCAGGCCCCCTGTTTGGTTGTTTACAGTGGGTCCCGCCCCTTCCCCTTTTTCTTTAACCCTTCCCAGTACTTTGCCTCACCCTCTCTTGAATCCACCAACCATCTTCTGGTTGACTGCCTCTGCTGGCAGTGCATTCCACTTTGACACCACCTGCTGCAGTGTCTCCTGAGCTCCCTCTTGAACCCCACCACCTGATTGTAATTGTGCCTCCATGTGTTCCTGTTCTCACTCAAGTTAAACAGGTTCCCGAGATGCTGATGACATCTCAGATGTCTAGTGTAGTACTGCAGCCAGCTCTTTAAATGAAAGAAAAACAGTTAAATCTTCAAACACACCAGCAATTTAACAGCTGTAACTAGTAAACTACTGCTGTATATATTGAATACACAATTGCCTGACTCAGAATAGGCAGTCTTCTCATCATTTGTGAGGGGGGCAGGACTTTCACAACTTTACTCATGGTGGCTCTGCTACTCATGAATTATGGTCCTGCCCGTCACACCTGAAGATAAATTGCATACTTTGAGTTAGATCGTTTTACACACGCATACACACACACACATATATATTATCTATCCTGGGAGCACATGGAAGTTAAGTGACTTGCTCATGGTCACCGACCATGCAAGTGGTGGCTGTGGGATTCAAACCGGTTCTCCAGATTTGTAGCTCATTGCTCTTAACCACTATGCTATACTATATATACATATATGTATAGACATACAGATAGCTATGTATATACATATACATATATATATATATATATATATATATTCTGTGCAAAACTTACATTGCATCATGTAGGGTTAAAACATTCAAAGAAATTAACTTTAGAGTTGACTTCCTCTCTTGACTGCCCATCATCCATTCGATTCTTAGCTGATAGGGTGTGTCTCAGTTGAGGCCCTAAATCTCACCCCATTCCATGTGTAATCATATTCACAAGCCACAGAAAGAAGAATGTGGTGAGATTTAGGCTCACAACCCCAAGGACACACCCCATCAGCTGTCAATCTCAGGATGATGGGCAGGTCCAAGGGGGGAAGGGTCAACCCTAAAAGTTTAATTTCCTTACTTTTTATGTTTTAACCCTAAATGATGCATTAACAAAAATTTTTGCATAGAATTTCCTTACTTTTTCAAATCTAGATTTAGTAGTTGCTGTATTGGTCCTTGCAAGAATAGATCCAGAAGCAAATGATTTGATACCTTTTAATGGACCAACACAGATGTAACTGTAACCCCTAGATGGCGCTATCCCAGGGGCTACTACCCCTGCCTGATTTGCCATTAACAGGTTGAGGGGCCTGGATCCAATGGCGGGTGCCTCCACCCAGAGGTCAGGGTTTGCAATAGTTAAACTTACTTGGTCACAGCCCTCTGGGACACTGCAACTCTTTCTTCCCACTAGTGGCCCACACAATATATCAGAATTACCTTCACAGTATACACTTACCCCCAGGGCTGGTTCAGGCACCGGACCTCCTGTAAAATAAGATACAGTGCAACAATCACAGTACAACATTTTCAATATACAAATACCTCAGGGTAGTATAACTTTTTGAAACAAGCAGCTCTGATTTATTTAGGGGAATATAACAAGGACAGGGGAAATCAGGTTAATTAGCTTATACTTTACTCATCTACCTATGGCTCTGTGCATAGGCCTGTCCCTACCAGTTACTGTCCCTGGGTACCCAAGCCCTAGTGGCTAGTCCAAACTGTGGCAGCTGGTAGGGCCCTTTCACACAGAGAAAGAAAATTAGTTAAACAGTCAGCAGTACAGTAATTCATTTGGATTCAATGTGGCAATTCAACAGGGAGGCGACCCTGAATTAGTACTCACACCTCAAACAAGATAGGGTCCTTCAATGTCAGCAGGGCTACTCTTGAGCTCCACTGAAACTCCTCACATTTATATGGCAAAAGAAAGTACTATACCAGGCAGGCTGCTTCTGTATCCCGATCGCAATTACTGCACAATACCCGGGAGAACACACAGCAGATTCAGTTCCTGACAGACCGAGTGCAATTCAGCAATTTCTCCAGTCTTCTATAGGGTGAGCCTGGTTTCTACTCTTCAGATATCCTTTGATTCTCTTCACAGGACAGATTCAGTCCTAACAAGCAGTTACACAAGCTGCAGACCGGAACTCAGGACCTCACACATGTTTCCCGACTAAAACTGTGCACTGAAGGAGCACAGGGTTCCTTCTCTCACTGCCAGAGCTAAAACTGAAACTCCAACAGACAAAACTGGCACTTCCTTTGAGTTCCTCCCAGTTCTTGACTGGATTGGCTGTCACTACAATAGACTGCTCCTGTTGGTCCAAAAAGGCGCTCAAGTCTAAACTACATCTCCCAGAGTCACTGCCCATACAATCCTCTTGTGGCTGGCTCAGATTATGAGTCCAAGTTCTGATTCGTCCAAGGCACCATTTTAGAGCTAGCTTACCCCACACTGATTGGTCCAGTTCAGCAGTTCAAAACCAGAATGGGGAACTAGGCTGACACAGTTCTGACTGCAAAGAAAGCAGGTTAGACAAACTGTAATTTCATTATTACTCTAAATGATTTCTGGCAAACAGTTACATCTTTCAGATAGGTTCCCTTTGCACCCTAGTGACTGCAAAATGGAGTAAATTGGCAGCAGCTCGAGTGGTACTCAAACAGAGAAGCACACAGTCCTCCCCATACAACTAATTATGTCTGCAAGCAGACAGCTCTTAAAGAGACAGTACCAGAGGCTCTAAAACACTCACTGATAAATGGCTTAAATGCCAAACACCATTCAGGCTTGGAGCATTCAAGCAAGCTCCTGAAGTCTTTTGGGAACCCCCATTTGCAGGGGGTTACACCCTTCCTGAGCCTGGGAAAGCTTTGACGTCTCAAGGCAAGCAATTTATAAGTTTCAACTGCAACATATACATTTGCATTAGGCTCGCATATGTAATCATCAGTCAATATATCATTTTACCAAGAACACATTTCTGAAACATTGCAGTACGTCACTCTTTACATAGTATTACATACACATTGTACCATAACTCCAGTTATTACCTCTGTACATGAAACCTGAAGAGAGGAGCCCTTCCCTATCAGTTACCTTGGGTCTGACGGGCAAGGGCACCATACTTAGAGGGCAACACAAGTAACTTGAGTTAGCACTGACGCCTCAGTTTGGGCAATGAGCTCGGGACACATACACTTTTATGGACAACATTGAGAGGCAGATCCACTGGCTGCCCAGGGAATCATAACTGAGGTGCACCACAGGCTTTACAGCTCGACCAGTCTTTCTAGGGGGAACTGTTACAGTCTCTGCACTCTGAGCCTCATTTTCAGCATTGTCCTCACTTGTCAGGGAGTCTCCATGGGGTAGAGAGGCTAGAACTTGGGGCACTTTCAGCTCCAGGAGTTACAGTTTCTGAGTCCACAACATTTGCTCACATGGAGAGCTTTGACACTGGCAGTGGACTGTCAGGGCACTCAAAATACTCTTCTTGTTCTGGTGTATCACCAGTCTGACCCAATCCATCATTTTCCTCCTGAAAGCTCAAACAGTTCAACCATGCACAATGATTCCATTTCATCTGATCTGATGCTTTGCACTTCACTTCTGGGAGCATTGACTCCAGGGACGAAGCTGGGGGCTTAGACAGTCCAGAAGGCCCAGCTTCATCTCCAGTATTGACTAGGGATTGCCCCCAAACAATTGACTCAGTTCGTGAAGAAGGATAGTATTCAAAGTCACTCTCACTTTCTTCCAATATGGACTGACAGTCATGCTCAACTGGGACTTGTGGAGGGAACACTTTAACTTTGCTTCTGTAGGTGCAGACTTTCTTGATCTTTTCTAGCAGCAGCTCTAGTCACTGGTCCAGAGGGGGCATCTTCTGGGGGCTCAGACTCAATCAAGATTTGTCCAATGGGTAGTAAATGATTTCTATGCATTGTTTTTACATCTTTTGAATTATTCTCAGGCCTTACTTTTGTACACTGGCAGATCATCTAGTTTGCCCACTATAATGTGAGGGAGATGGTGCTATCTGTCAGCAATCTTGTCTGCTGCAGTCCCAGATTTCTTAGCAATACCCGATCTCCCTCCTGGAGTTCCCTGTGCTTTCACCTTTATCATACCTTTCTTTGTTGGCCAGATTTCTTTTGGCAGCCATGGTTTGAGCCAGTTGGCACGCATGAGTTAGCTGGGCCTTTGACTTTGCACATACTGTAAATAGTTGTCAGCTTGAACCCCATCAGGAGAGACCCCAAACACACATCTACCGGGAAGTCGGCCTCTTCCAAACATCAGGCGTGTAGGGAGAACCCAGTGGCATCACTTTGGTGCAGTTATAAGCATATACCAGGGTGCTAATTTGTTGGCTCCATCTAGGCTTTTGTCCTTGGGTGCAGGGTGCCCTAGCATATCTAGCAAAGTGCGGTTGAAATGCTCAGGCTGAGGGTCCCCTGGGGTGGTAAGGAGTGGTTCTGGACTTTCAGACTCACAGAGAAAGCATCTCTTTGATCAGACGACTCTCAAAGTCTCTCCCTTGATCAGAATGGATTCTTTGTGGAGCCCCATAGTGAACAAAAAGTTTTCTACAAGTACTTGGCTACAGGATGCTTGGTCTTTGTGGGAAAGCTTGGGCATATCTCGTGAATGGGTCAGTGATCACCATCACATTGATATTTCTTTGATCTGACTCCAAACCCAGAAAATCAATACAGACCAGCTCCATTGGTGCACTGGTGGTGATGTTAATAAGGGGCAGCCTTCTGGGGCAAAGCTTCTGTAAGCAGCTTACTACAAGTTCGAATGTGTTGCTCCACATCAGCCCCCATCTTAGGCCAATAGAATCTGATCTCACCAAGTCAAGTGTTCTGTCTATACCAAGGTGCCCCATGGTTGTGCAAGGACATCAGTACTGAGTCTCGAAAGGCAGTGGCAGGACTAGTTGTTGTTTGTCTACTTGTCCTCTGTCTACTGTTTCTCTGTATAACAGTTTATTGACTCGTTTCAACTTAGGACCTTCTTTGTATAATAGTGCAGTTCTCAAACCGTGGAGTGTAATTGGACACATCTTTTCCTGCATAGAGGGTCTAAAGCTGCGCGTGATCATGGATCGATGGATTGAGCCCATTTTAATACTGTCATTGTCCAGCTGAGGCAGTGCACCAATGTCTATTGCAGAAAAAGCGGCACATAGCAGCAGGTATGCACCATTCAGAGGCTCCCAAGCAATCCATTCATGCAGTCCATCATGTCAGTGGACATTTGTTCCTCCCTGTCAAACTTTCGCAGAGTGCCCGAATGTCAGATTCTGCCATCGGACCCAATCATTCTGGGGAACAGGCCTCGGGAGAGAGCATCAGCATCTATGTGGTTCAGACCTGCTCGGTATCTTATATAGTCATATGTAGGATAATGCAGAAAGCCACTCTATAGCCAGTGGCATCCAACTAGCTGAGGTCTGCACATAGGTCAAAAGGATTATTGTCAGTTTTACTAGTATTTTAGCCCCATAAGTACTCATGGAATTGGTCAACAATAGCCCACTTCAAAGTTTGCTAGGAACTCTAACCTATGTACAGGATAGTTCTTTCGGATGGGGTCAGGCTTCTACTGGCAAAGGCCACTGGTCTCAGGCCACTCCGCGCCTGGTACAACACAGCCCCCAACCCTTGCAAGCTAGCATCATGTGCAGGACGTGGGTTTTCTTGGATCGTGGTATAGGCCAGCACTGGAGCATGGGTAAGTTGATATATGATCTGAAAAGCAGTCTCACAGTCAGGAGTCCAGCGGGCCCCAAATACTTCACTCGGATGAAAATACACACTTTCAGTCTTGAGGACGCTGACTTTGTGTATTTTTGTGGGGTTGGGGATACCCTTGAGTAAGGTTAAGTAAAGGGCGGATCACTCTTGAATCGTCCTTGATGAAAGACGATAATAACCACAGAATCCCAGGAATCTTTGCAGTTCTTTTGATTTTTGGGCTGTGGCCAGGTGGTCAAGGCCCAACTTTCTTGCTTGTCGGTCTCTATTCCTTCGTGGATACTATGTGTCACACATACTTTACTGATGTTTGAAAGAATTGACACTTATCAATGGACAGTTTAAGGCCAAAGTCCTCCAGTCGGTCCAATACCTTAAATAATCTGCTCTCATGTTCCTCCAGTGAGCTGCCAAACGCATAACATCATCTAGGTATACCAGGCACCTTAGTAAGTTCATGTCCCCACTGCATGCGCCATCAATCGCTGAAAAGTGGCTGGGCACCTGAACCTCTTGAGGCATCCTCATGAATTCATGTAGCTACGCGGACAGATAAAGGCTGTCTCTCACGGTCCTCTGGGGCCATCGGGATCTGGTAGTACCCATCATGGAGATCCAGCACAGAGAACCACTTGCTCGCTTAGGCAGTCCAAAGTATCCTGAATGCGGGCATTGTGTACTGATCAGGGATAGTCCGCCGTTTAAGGTGCGATAATCCACATACATCCTTACTGTTCCATTCTTTTTCCTCACTACCACAATGGGGGAAGCATAAGGGCTTCTGGATTCTTGTATTACACCAGCAGCTAACATCTCTTGCAGATGCCGTCTCACATCATCTATGTCAGCAGGTGCCAGGCGTCGAGACCTCTCACTTGGGAGCTTAAGCAACAGGTTGGTAGAAAAGAGGCCATGAGTTATATTTTGTTTTAAACTGAAATATTTGAATAGTTTGTTAGTGAAATTAGTTCTATGTGTTAAAAATTATTACCTTGAATTTGAACTGATACTTGGGCTGTGATATTGTAGGTTTGGGGATAGATGTTTGGTAGGGAAAATTAGAAGGTAATTTAAATGTGTTGTTTGCCTGGTGTTTGAGGAGGGGACATTAGCTGCAATTAACTTGTCTTTAAACAGGAATTACTGTGGCTTTCATTGTTCACTTGGGAGCTTACAACAGGTTGGTAGAAAAGAGGCCAGAGTTATATTTTGTTTTAAACTGAAATATTTGAATAGTTTGTTAGTGAAATTAGTTCTATGTGTTAAAAATTATTACCTTGAATTTGAACTGATACTTGGGTGGATATTGTAGGTTTGTGGATAGATGTTTGGTAGGAAAATTAGAAGGTAATTTAAATGTGTTGTTTGCCTGTTGTTTGGAGGAGGGACATTAGCTGCAATTAACTTGTCTTTAAACAGGAATTACTGTCTTTCATTGTTCACTTGGGAGCTTAAGCAACAGGTTGGTAGAAAAGAGGCCAGGAGTTATATTTGTTTTAAACTGAACTATTTGAATAGTTTGTTAGTGAAATTAGTTCTATGTGTTAAAAATTATTACCTTGAATTTGAACTGATACTTGGGCTGTGATATTGTAGGTTTGGGATAGATGTTTGGCAGGAAAATTAGAAGGTAATTTAAATGTGTTGTTTGCCTGGTGTTTGGAGGAGGGACATTAGCTGCAATTAACTTGTCTTTAAACAGGAATTACTGTGGCTTTATTGTTCACTTGGGAGCTTAAGCAACAGGTTGGTAGAAAAGAGGCCAGGAGTTATATTTTGTTTTAAACTGAAATATTTGAATAGTTTGTTAGTGAAATTAGTTCTATGTGTTAAAAATTATTACCTTAAATTTGAACTGATACTTGGGCTGTGGTATTGTAGGTTTGGGATAGATGTTTGTAGGAAAATTAGGTAGGAAATTTAAATGTGTTGTTTGCCTGGTGTTTGGAGGAGGGACATTAGCTGCAATTAACTTGTCTTTAAACAGGAATTACTGTGGTTTCATTGTTCACTTGGGAGCTTAAGCAACAGGTTGTAGAAAAGAGGCCAGGAGTTATATTTTGTTTTAAACTGAAATATTTGAATAGTTTGTTAGTGAAATTAGTTCTATGTGTTAAAATTATTACCTTGAATTTGAACTGATAATTTGGGCTATTGTAGGTTTGGGGTTAGATGGTTTTGCAGGAAAATTAGAAGGTAATTTAAATGTGTTGTTTGCCTGGTGTTTGGAGGAGGGGACATTAGCTGCAATTAACTTGTCTTTAAACAGGAATTACTGTGGCTTTCATTGTTCACTTGGGAGCTTAAGCAACAGGTTGGTAGAAAAGAGGCCAGGAGTTATATTTTGTTTTAAACTGAAATATTTGAATAGTTTGTTAGTGAAATTAGTTCTATGTGTTAAAAATTATTACCTTGAATTTGAACTGATAATTGGGCCGTGATATTGTAGGTTTGGGATAGATGTTTGCAGGGAAAATTAGAAGGTAATTTAAATGTGTTGTTTGCCTGGTGTTTGGAGGAGGGACATTAGCTGCAATTAACTTGTCTTTAAACAGGAATTACTGTGGCTTTATTGTTCACTTGGGAGCTTAAGCAACAGGTTGGTAGAAAAGAGGCCAGGAGTTATATTTTTGTTTTAAACTGAAATATTTGAATAGTTTGTTAGTGAATTAGTTCTATGTGTTAAAAAATTATTACCTTGAATTTGAACTGATAATTGGGCCGTGATATTGTAGGTTTGGGGATAGATGTTTGGCAGGGAAAATTAGAAGGTAATTTAAATGTGTTGTTTGCCTGGTGTTTGGTAAGATGCCTCCCACCCACCCTGTTTTGTAGGCTTTCTTAAATACTGAAAAGCCACTGGGGTTGGGATTGAAGGGCTGAGTATTTCTGTTTGGGACTGAAATTTGAAGCAACAGGAGTTGTGGGCCTGTGACATCACACGGTACCTGGAGTCTGCTTTACACACACTGTTATGGACTGAACACATACTGGACTGTATGTGTTTGTGAGACTTGGGAACTTTGTTGGTGGGGTTGAAATTGGGTTTGTAAATAACTACAGTCAGTATAGAGAGAAACTGTACTCTGGGGAAAGGGACTGAGAAAAGGTGTATTATAAACAGAGGGATAACTGGGTGGCCATATTCCACCATGGCAGGCACTCGGAAGGGTTGTAGGCTGCACAGGCTGGGATGGCAACACTTCAAATTGGGCCTGGAGAGGGAGGCTGCCCACTCTGTAGACAGCTATCTTGTATCAGGAGTGAGGTATATTGGTTAAGGAGTAAGCTGTGGGGCTGGGGGTGTCCAAGGACAAGGTGTGGATATGGGCAACAGAAGGGTGGGGTTGAGGGAGGCTGGGGCAACGCTCTGAAATTACAGGACATTATGCTACAGCAAGCAGAGGGGGATATTAGGGACAGAGGACCTTAGATAGGGAAGTTGATGCTAAGGGAAAGCACAGGTGAAAATTCTGAATTCAAGGAGACTGGAGGGGAAGAGTCAGAGAGGGCTGTTGTGCGGAAGCCTAAAACAGCAGACTGTGGGAAGGGAGCTCCCAGGAGAACAGTGCAAGAGAGGAAGAAGAGGTCAGTTTAGAGATGCAGTCAGGGGAAACTGGTTACTTGATGGAGGCTGACATAGAGTGCTCAATAAATTTGAGATACTAAGCATCCTAGAGGGGGAGGAAGGGGTTGGTGGAAATGAGGAAACTTATACAGAGGTCAGAGGGAGTCAGATACCCATAGGGCAATCATAGAACAGCTATGGAAAGGATAGACATAGTCCCAGAGGGAGAAGGAAACATATATGTTAAGCAAATGGGGAGATGCAACATATTCCAGACATGAGGGAGGAGAGCATGATTGGAGGAACTGGGAGACAAGGAGGTGGGAGAGGAGCCCCTTCAGCAGGGAAGGTCAGTACCAAGGATGGGGCCCTAGCTAAAGGGGACCACAGAGAGCCTCTGGAGACAGGGGTACTATACGTGGGGATGAGGGTGGGGGGAGGGGAAGGGGAACCATCAGGGCCAGATGATAAGTGGTCAGATAAGAGAGGGTTGGAGGTTACTTATTCAGAGGGGGTTTGAGTTAAGTGGGCAAATAGCAAGGAGGCAGAAAGGGAGGGGTGACAAGGGGTCTCTAATAAGGCAGGAAGACTCCATGAAATTGCGATCATGAATAAAGTGGGGGAGGGGGCTGAGAGGGCATAGTGGAGGTAACCATAAGGATGATGGCGGTGTTAAGGTTCTGTTACTGGGAGACTCGATGATTAAGGGTATCCATTGGGAGGGACAGGGGATGGATGCCATAGCCAGGTGAAGGTAGTGAGTATCTCTGGGCTGACAGTGCACAGAGCAAAGTTCATGGTGTGAAATGGTTAGGGATTGTGGAGGAACCGGATTTCTGGTGCATTTGGGAACTAATGATCTAGAGGAAATAGCATTATGGAAATCCAGCAAGGTTCCAAGAACTTGCCAGAGTCTGTCGGGATAATGGATGCAACATCTTTTCAGAGATATTGCTAGTACCAAAGGCCCCAGTGGAGAAAAAAAGAACTCACAGAGGTTAATGAATGGCTCAGGAAGTGGGTAAGAGAATGGGCTGGGGTGTTAGGAACTGGAATGGAGTTTGGGAGGATAAGGGACTATATGCTAAGGACAGGTTTCATCTTGCCCCATTAGGGAAGGAAGTCCTAAACAGGGGATGGCTGACTACATACAAGACAGGTCATATAACTTGTGAGGGGTAAGGACAGAGGGGCTGAGAAGCCTCCTCCAGATGAGGGAGAGTCAAGCCCAAGGGGGAGGGGGGGAAATAGACTGGAGGTGGAGGTTTCCAGGAGGAGCAGGGGAGGATGGAAGATAAAGAATCGTGGGTTCACAAAAGGACTGTGGGATAAGGGTGGGGTTAGTGTTAGTAAATGCCAGGAGTTTAGAAATAGTTGCCAGAGTTCCAGGCCATGCTGTTCGGGGGTGGGGGGTGGATGTGTGCAGTCACGGAAACGTAACAACAAAAACCATGACTGGGACCTAAATGTGCGGGGCACACTATGCTTAGGAAGGATAGAAAGGAGGGCAGAGGGTGGAGTGGCTATGTTCATTAGAGATGACATAGAAATTGCTATGGTAGAAGAGGCAGAGGGAAACGTGGAGGCCTTATGGGTCACCCACGATCCCCAGCAGGAGATAAGGTCAAGCTGGGAGTAGCATATGAGCCCCTGGGATGAGTGATGTTCTAGAGGATGGTTTGCTGGACAACATCATTGCCCAGTGTGGTCCAAAGGGAAGGAGGGTGTTGATGGGGACCTTAATATGCCAGGTACAAACTGGGAACCATGTCCTAAGGTGGCCAAGGAGCAGAGGCTGCTGGATGGCTTCCAGGATGTGTTCTAACACAGCATGTGATGGAGCCCACAAGGGAGGGCATGTCCTGGATGTGGTTCTGCAGATGGGGATCTGGTAAGGGACATGGTTGTACAGGACCCCTGACTGGGAGTGACCACAATACTGTCTGGTTTCAATAAGCATTGGGGAGTGGGGTGAGATCTAGGACACTGGCAGTGGACTTCAGGGGGCAGATTTTATGGGCATGGGAAATATTCTCATGGATCACTTGAAGGATTACCTCAACAACAAGTGTGGAAAGGAGATGGGAGGTCATAAACGGGACTTCATGAGGCAGTCAGGATCTGGCTAAGTTGAAACGTGAGGAGCAAGGTCACATAAACCATGCTGGTGGTCCAGTGAGGTCCAGGTAGCAGTCAGAGAAAAGAAGGGTTACAAAAATATAAAACAACAAGAGGATAGGGATAAGGAAATGTACCAGCTGTATCTAGAAAAGTCACCCGTATGGTGAGGGGAGCTAAGTCCAGTAAAGAGCAACGGCTGGCACAGGGATATGAGGGAAAAGGGTTCTTCCAGTACATTGGGGAGCGGAGAAAACTAAGGGCCATCTCAGCAGATTGAGATCAGAAGGAGGGTGGTGTGGAGAGGCGAGGGACCAGGCAGAGGTATTTAACGAGTAGTTTGCCTCTGTGTTCACTAGGGAGGGGATGGGATATCTACAAAGCAAGGTACAAAGGGATAGAAGCGGCAGGAGTGGGATCAGGGAGCAACAGAAATGGAGCAAAAGGGAGGGAAAGGTACCCAGAGTTGTGTCAGCATCTGGATAAGGATAAAAAGACCAGTAAGGTGGAGGGGACGGATGATGCCATCCCCACCAAAGGGTGTGGTTTGCCCTCAAGGCCCTAAAGAAAGACAAATCTCCTGGGCCGGATGGCATTCATCCGAGAGTACTATGGAATTAAGACATACTGACTGTACTCTCGGCGGAGCTTTTCAACAGGTCACTTGAGACAGGGGGTACCTAGGAATGGCGTAGAGCACATGTGGTAAAAATCCATAAAGGGGTCAAGGAAGTACCAGGAAACTATAGACCCATCAGTTTAACCTCGTGGTGGGAAAATTAATGAGAGTATACTAAAGGAACGATTGGGGGTTTACTTGGAGGAGGTGGGAGGTCTGGATAGTCGGCAGCATGGGTTTGTGCCAGGTAGATCATGTCAAACCAACCTTGTGGAGTTCTATGAATGGGTAACATCAGAACTGGACAGAGGTAAGCCTGTGGATGTATTATTCTTGGACTTCAGCAAGGCGTTTGACTGTCCCCCCAATGGTCTGGTGGAGAAACTGATGGGTTAGGAGTAGGCCCTTTGATGGTCAGATGGATTAAAACTGGATAGCTGGACGCACTCAGAGAGTAGTGGTCTGTGGGGAGCTCTCGAACCCTACAGAGGTTGGTGAGTGAGTACCACAGGGCTCGGTCCTGGGTCCAATCCTGTTTAATGCACATACTCGGACATCAGGATGGTATAGTGTGAAATGAGTCTCTTCTGGATGACTCCAAGATGGGAGCAGTAGTTGAGGGAGAAGAGGGAGGTTGGCCCTGCAAGGGGACCTGGACACCACTGGAAAGCTGGGCTCACACATGGAAATTAAATTTCAATATCACCAAGTGCAAGGTGTGCATCTTGGTCGGGAAACCCTAAACACAGGTACACCCTGGGAGGGGTGCTGGAAGCCTCAACAGGGAAAAAGACCTAGGGGTCATGGTGGATACATGTATGAATAACACTGAGCAGTGCAGGAGAGCAGCTAGCAAGGCAAACAGGATGTTGGGATGCATCGCAAGGGGATCACCCTAGGAGCAAGGAAGTGATTCTGCCGCTGTACAATGGACTGGTTAGACCACACCTTGAGTACTGTGTACAGTACTGGAGACCACACTTGAAGAGGGACATACAGCTCCTGGAGAGGGTACAGAGGAGGGCAACAAAGATGACATGAGGGCTAGGGATTTGACTTACGAGGACAGACTTGAGGAGCTCTGCCTGTTTTCATTGGAGGGAGGAGAGACAGGGGGGACATGATTGAGGTCTTCAAGTACCTCAAGGGAATAAATAGGTAAACATGGAGGGATCTTAGACTAAAGCAGGGAGGCATCACCAAGGGCATGGTTTGAAGTTGGAAGGTGGAAGGGTGAGGGGGAAAGAGGAGGAGGTTTTTCACTGAGAGGGTGGTGGATCTTGAATGCTCTGCCTGGTGAGCTGGTTCAGAGATCCACAGTGGAGAGCTTTAAGAGAGGGTGGGACAGACACAGAAAGTGGATGTATCAGATGATGGCCTGTCCGGGGGTGGGGATGGATGATAGGGGTTTCTGGAGCACAAGGGATGGGAGGTCTCGGCACCCAACTAAGGATCTAGGTTCGAGCAGACTTGATAGACCATAAGGCCTAATCTGCTGGCAAATAGTATGTTAGTATGAAATGGTTCTTTCATGCAGCCGGGATATTGTGCTCAGCTCCTTGCACACATCCTACATCCCATTCCTTTAAAGAAAACACCTGGTCTCTCTGGGCAAGCTTCTCACTGATCCTCACTTTCCATTCAGCTGGCAGCGGGCTCAAATCAAACAAGTCAGGCGTTACTCTGTCATTCTTCCTTGAACTCTTGCTGCTGGGTAGCACTGCAGTGTCTGCACAATGCACATTAGCCAGGATGCAACCTCTATTTACTCAATGTCTCTTTCAGACACATTATGAACTTGACCATTACCCTTCTGGCATAAGCATGGGCTCTAGCGGGCAAAATACTAGCTTGACCAGCAGTCCCTCTGGCAATTTTCCATCGCCTGGTGCATCCAACATTAATATTTTATTCTTAACATCCTTTCTGATACGGACCTCTCCCTGTAAGGTACACTGGGCATTGGGCCAGGATCAGAGACTCAGGATCCTTCTTCCATACAATTCCACCGGTTCCTCTGGTTCTGTTTTTCAGCATCTCTCGTGCCTCATAGGCCTTCAATTAAAGCCGAACTTAAAGCTCTACAGTCTTTGACCCCTGTTTTTCATAACACAACTGTGCCAGCTTCCGAACATATGAGCATTTGTTCCAATCAACAAAGGACACCATCATACAGTCCAGTGGGGGACACACTAAGGCTAGGGTCTCTACTTGTTCGGCCACTCCAGCCACGGAGGTGGGGAAAGACAGTCCAAATTGGATATACCCGAATAGGGCTAGGCCTTCTCACTTAACCCCATACATGCAGTCCTTCTAATGGTTGTAAGGGTACGCCTGACAAATGCTTCTGATACCAATCCTGGAACATAATTGTCACCTGGGAGCCACTGTCTAATACAGCTCTTGTAGACACTCCATTCACCTTTACAGTGGTCTCCATGGAGGGACCCACTATTCTGGACCAGTCTGGAGAGGCGTAGTGGGGCCTGGGCAACTGACCTTGCCACAAAAAGGACGTGAGTTAGCATTTTGGTGCCCTCACTGGGATCATTTCGTCCACCTCTTAACCACTGATTTGTTCTCCGAAGCTCTCCTTGTAGCCTATATGCAACTTTGTCAGTGTCTTTTGGGGACTGGCATTCCTTTTCATGTGCCCATCTTTCCACAATTATAGCAAAACATACTTTCTGGAGTTTGAGCTGGCGAGGCGCCACACTGGGAGCCAGGGCGGGGTATTACTAACTGGAAACCTTGGTGCCATCTCTGTCTGTGGTGATAAGCATTTGGAGACATCTCGTCAGTTTCTCCACTTCCATGGTCAAGGAATCGAGTTCGGAGCTGTTATCAGGAGGAGATACATAGGTGGGTACCCCTCACCCATAGCAGATGCAGTCGGATATAGGTCAGCCCTTGCAGGCGTGGCCTTCATAAAGGGACTGTTTTTGAATTCCGGATCTCTCTCAACAGTTCGCCCATTGTGGCATATTTTTTCCTTGTCAGAGCACTCATTTACTGCCAACCTCTGCCCCTGAACTTCACTTGATGGGTCACCCTCAGTCACTCGGGTCGAGCCGCAGCTGTTGGTGCAGGTCCCTCCCGAGGTCGCCTTTCTCAACTCCTCAATTTCTCTCATTAACTCATCATGGAGGGTGGGATTCAGTCGATTTGCCAGGCGTAACTGAAGCAACAGCAGTTCTGAGAAGGGGCAGACTTAAGGATCCTGTCCAGCCTGGTTCGGTCCAGTTCAATCGCTGGCAAACTACCCTTTCTGAGGCATTCTTGCAACAATTTTCCAGCCGAGATACATACACAGACAACAACTCCTTGGTACTGTTGTGCATCTCTTACTCTCCACCATAGGTCTTCATCAGAATCTGGGCTCCCCATACACATCTCCAGGGCCTCAAGATAGGCCTGTGCAGTCACTTCAGGGTTACTGGGCCCATTTAGCATGGATGGTAGCCTAGGCAGGACCTCGGAGGCTCTCACTAACCCTCTTCGCTTTCGCTCCGAGCATTGCCATTCTAGCACTTGGGGGCAACATAGTTCTATCCAGGTCTCCCAGTCATCCTCCTTGGGGGTGGGAGGATGCCAGAGAAGATCCTCAACCTTCGGTAAGAGTCATGACTAATGGCAGGTGCAGAAATAGAGTCTGCATTGGTTCAGCCACCATTACGGGTACTGAGCGGGAGAGGTGTTGGGGAGGAACACCCCAGGTGGCAAGAATAGTTTCTTCAAGTCCTCCACAGTTTTCCCTTCCCCAGCAACCATTTAGCAAATTTCTCCTCAAAGTTTCAGATAGTGGTGGGGCTCATTCCCCGGTCTTTACTGTCCTTAGTTATCACTCTCCAAGCAGTGAGGGCTCCTCTGGGTAATGGTCTGTGGCACTTTGGAGCTATCTATGGGATCCTTAAACTCTACTAGGGCCAGGAAAGTGTGGGTGAGCAGATTAGCATGCCGACCCACCACCACAGGGTTTTGTAAACCTTCCGCCTTGGAAAGTACTCCCTGCACAGTGTCCGTATTGATACCCAGGGGGATGTCCAGGATAAGCATAGCATTTTGGGGGTCGATCTCCTTCCCAGTACACCACTCCACCAGCCGGTGCACAGCCACTTCTGTCGGGGTACCCATTTATTTTTATTTTTTTCTAACAGTGGTTTGTAAATATGGCCACTAGAGGACACACAATCCAGCGGTGAGCTCCAAGATGTAACCCTAGATGGCGCTATCCCAGGGGCTACTACCCCTGCCTGATTTGCCACTAACAGGTTGAGGGGCTGGATCCAGTGGCGGGTGCCCCACCCAGAGGTCAGGGTTTGCAATAGTTAAACTTACTTGGTCACAGCCCTCTGGGACACTGCAACCTCTTTCTTCCCACTAGTGGCCCACACAATATATCAGAATTACCTTCACAGTATACACTTACCCCAGGGCTGGTTCAGGCACCGGACCTCCTGTAAAATAAGATACAGTGCAACAATCACAGTACAATACTTTAACATAGACAAACACCTCAGGCAGTATAACTTGCTTGAAACAAGCAGCTCTGATTTATTTAGGGGAATATAACAAGGACAGGGGAAATCAGGTTAATTAGCTTATACTTTACTCATCTATCCTATGGCTCTGTGCACAGGCCTATCCCTACCAGTTACTGTCCCTGGGTACCCAAGCCCCAGTGGCTAGTCCAAACCGTGCAGCTGGTAGGGCCTTTCACACAGAGAAAAGAAAATTAGTTAAACAGTCAGCAGTACAGTAATTCTATTTGGATTCAATGTGGCAATTCAACAGGGAGCGACCCTGAATTAGTACTCACAACCTCCAAACAAGATAGGTTCCTTCAGTGTCAGCAGGGCTACTCTTGAGCTCCACGAAACTCCTCACACATTTATATGGCAAAAAGAAAGTACTATACCAAGCAGGCTGCTTCTCTATCCCGATCGCAATTACTGCACAATACCCGGGAGAACACACAGGAGATTCAGTTCCTGACAGACCGAGTGCAATTCAGCAATTTCTCCAGTCTTCTACAGGGTGAGCCTGGTTTCTACTCTTCAGATATCCTTGATTCTCTTCACAGGACGGATTCAGTCCCACAAGCAGTTACATAAGCTGCAGACCGAACTCGGACCTCACACATGTTTCCCGACTAAAACTGTGCACTGAAGAGCACAGGGTTCCTTTCCCTTCACTGCCAGAGCTAAAACTGAAACTCCAACAGACAAACCGAGCACTTCCTTTGAGTTCCTCCCAGTTCTTGACTGGATTGGCTGTCACTCACACAGACTGCTCCTGTTGGTCCAAAAGGCGCTCAAGTCTAAACTACATCTCCCAGAGTCACTGCCCATACAATCCTCTTGTGGCTGGCTCAGATTATGAGTCCAAGTTCTGATTCGTCCAGGCACCATTTTAGAGCTAGTTTACCCCACACTGATTGGTCCAGTTCAGCAGTTCAAAACCAGAATGGGGAACTAGGCAGACAAGTTCTGACTGCAAAGAAAGCAGGTTAGACAAACTGTAATTCATTATTACTCTAAATGATTTCTGGCAAACAGTTACATCTTTCAGATAGGTTCCCTTTGCACTCCTAGTGACTGCAAAATGGAGTGAATTGGCAGCAGCTCGAGTGGTACTCAAACAGAGAAGCACACAGTCCCCCATACAAACTAATTATGTCTGCAAACAGACAGCTCTTAAAGAGACAGTACCAGAGGCTCTAAAAACACTCACTGATAAATGGCTTAAATGCCAAACACCATTCAGGCTTGGAGCATTCAAGCAAGCTCCTGGAAGTCTTTTGGGAACCCCCATTTGCAGGGGGGTTACATAACAACAAGAACAAAGTGCTCTAGCTTTCGGACCAACCAGTCCTTCTTCAGAAGCTAATGGCAGTTGTTTAGAAAATATAATACTTTTAACAGCTAGATCATGCAGAAAAAAACAAAAAAAAAAAACAGAAAGCAAAAACCTTTTGAGAAAGAATATAAAAGTAAAAAGTTGCAGAAGTTGGTGGGAGCATGGGCCCTTTGGGCCCCGCACTCCCACCAACTTATAAATTTCTACGTAAGGTAAGACTACAAGTACTGAATATCATATGTATTGCTGGGAGCGCATATGGGTGGGAGCATGGGGCTCGAAAGCTCCCGCCACATTGAAAGAATGCAAAGTGTCAGTCATCACAGTGGCATAATTCAACACCTGTTTACATGTCAGACACATAACCACTGGAAATTACCTCCATGGCAGTAACGCTAGGCACCCTATAAATATGAACCCAGTACCACAATACAAAAAACGGCGTACACAAAACATACAGTGTGTCACGCAATATGTCCACAGCAAATTAATTTTCCAACACGTAAATACCATAATTTACATGAACAGGACATCTCCTGAAGACCCTCCAAATTTCAATATAAAAGACAAAATCATTTCCGAGATACAACAAGTGAAAGTTTGAGATTTTCATTCATTGGAGTGGCAGACTTCCGCACCTGTTAAGATTTTAGACACCTAACGACTGAAAAGTAGATCCATGGCAGTAAGGCTAGTTACCATATAAATTTCAAGCCAGAGCGAGAATGGAAAATGCTGCCTGCCAAACGTAAACTGCGCCATGCAATATGTCCACAAAAATTGTGTTGTCTGACACATAAACAACGTAATTCACATCTACAGGACATGCCATCAACACCTCCCAAATTACAAGTAAAAAGACCAAAACGTTTCCGGGATATGTAAAGTTAAATATTGTTAAAATTGGCCTATCTGTTGCATTAAAATCTGGCCATCTAGTCCCTCCCTCGCGATCAGAGATCACGATCAAAAAATTTGCAGGCTCGCGATCAAAGTATTTGCAGGCTCACGATCAAAGAATAAAAAATGGAGAAATTCAAATTTTAGGCATAAATGCATGAAACCACTGGCATGGTTCAATAAAACGAAGCCCCCTGAGCAAAACTCACCCTCATTTGTGTTAATAACCCACCCCTAAGCTGAGAATTTGCTTTTTTCAACTGGCCATCTTGGCCCTCCCTCACGATCAAAGATCGCGGTCAAAGAATCTTGCGATCAAAGAATTTGCAGGCCCGCGATCAAAGAATTTGCAGGCTCACGATCAAAGAATAAAAAATGCTGAAATTCAAATTTTAGACATAAATACAGGAAACCACCAGCATGGTTCGATAAAATGAAGCCCCCTGGGCAGACCCACCCTCATTTGAGTTCATAACCCACCCCTGAGCTGAGAACTTTGCTTTTTTCAACTGGCCTCTTGTCCCTTGCTCACGATCAAAGATCGCGGTCAGAGAATCTCGCGATCAAAGAATTTTCAGGCTCACGAACAAAGACCGTTGGCGAGTTGCGATCAAAGAATAAAAATGTGTGAAACTCTATTTTTTGACCATTTTGAACAAAACAAAAGGCATGACTCGATAGAGCGAAGCCCCCTGAGCAAAACCCATCCAAGTTTTATTTCAGGAGTCACTCCTGAGCTGAGATATTTGAGTTTTTCCAACCAGAACCTTAAAACAAGATGGCAGCTGTCACGAACAAACATTTCTCGGGGTCAAAGATTCTTTGACTGTGAGCCTGCAAATTCTTTGATCGTGAGGAGGGACCAGATGTCCAAAACCCCATTCTTTGTTCGCAAAACAACCATATACATTTTCCCCATGACTTATAATGGGAACTTAAAACTGCAATAACGTTTGAATGGATTAATATTTTTTCACAAAACAAAAAGCGGCATGTTCGTTGACTGAAGCTCTTTCAGACAAGTCCACTTGCAGAGCGGCATGCCACATGACGGCCACACAGCGCCACGGACAATATCGCAAAAACTGCCCACATAATTGGCGAAAAGTGCATTTTTCAGCCTTTTGGTGCGCAAAGACCGTAAGTCCGACTGAAACAAAATGTGGCAGATCAAAAGCTCTACAGTGCCCCACTATGCATACCAAATTTCATGCAAATCTGTTAAACTAGTCCAAAGTTATTAACACGCAAACTTTTGAGTTTAACATAGAAGTGGCTTCATAACCGAAATATAGAGGCGTGACTACACTTATTATATATATATATATATATATATATATATATATATATATATATATATATATATATATATATATATATATATATATATATATATATATATATATATATATATATATATATATATATATATACACACACACACACATATATATATATATATATATATATATATATATATATACACACATACATATATAAATATTAGGGATATTACTTTCCTGGAAATATCGCCAATATTTTTGCTTGACTGCTGACTGACTGGATGACATCACGAGTGGCAAAGCCACGAGTGATGTCCGGGTCAGTCAGCATGAGAACAAAAAACATTATTGGTGATATTTCCAGTAGGGTGGTAGCATATTCCATTTATGCCATACCTCCCGTCAGTGTTTTGTTTTTGAGTTTGGGAGCTCTTTATTTATTTATTTTTTTCTTTAGTTTCAGGATGACTGAGTGTGATTTTCAGATGACCGAGTGGTTCTGAGTGTTTTCAGATGCACGCAATGCTAGTTTGCACCCGTGTGTCATGACGCAGTTAGAGTTGAGGGAGTTTTGGTAGCAATGGGGCCCAGAGGAGGGAGCAGTGGTTGTGTTCAGAGAGGCTGGGAAAGGAGTGCTTGTTGCAAGCGTGCAGGATGGAGGACTGCCGGTCAGAGATGAAAGGTATGTTTGTCTAGTAGGGAGGTAAGGAGACAGAATGTGGTTGGGTGTTGCTGTGGTAGGCAGGGAAACAGTTTTGGTTTTAAAAAGGGTTTTGTGCTCAGTTTGAATTTTATTGTGGCATATTGTGACCATTTGTCATCGGGGGAGAAAGTGAAAATGCTTGTTTGTGTGCAGCTAGGAAATAGAAGTGAGAGTGGGAGCCGGCATGAAAGCAAGCAGCCGCATTCTTGAGTGTACTGCTCGCGCTGCCGGCTCCAGCCAGTAGTGACCTACTAGTGGTATATTTGGACCTACAGTGAGGATATTTCTGATTTCTAGGGACATGGATATGTTATTCATCCACACTGTCTGGCAGGTTCCTTGCCGCTTTAAATCCTGCCGGAAGGTCTTCAAGCTGGCTCCTCCCACCCACCCGGGTGGTAAAACTCTCGGCTCCACCCTATGACGCCAGATCTTCCTTACCGCTTGGAAGCTCAGGTTCCCTCCTTAACGCTCTGTGTGATAGATTGGATCCTAATTCTTCGGTTCGCCCGAAAATCATTTTTAAAATTTTCAAGACTTCAGTCATCTTTCTCCCTCGCAGCTGCGATGGACAAATCACACTCCCGGATTTCGGTGGTGCCCTTATGGGCAGAAGATGTCCAGGACGGACCCGCACTCCACGTGCGTCTACTGCCTCAGCCTAGAACACGACCCGCAGGCCTGCGAGTCATGCCGCTCATTTTCGCCAACGCCCTGGAGGACCGCGCTGTCGTGCCACAGCTTACGCCCCCAAGAAGCGCACCCGCCGTAAAGTCGAAGGAGGTCTGCTGGGCGGTTATCACATGGCGGCTGGCCCGGCTGAGCAACTCGAGCAGATGATCGTCCTCGAGGAGGAGGCAGCCCAGGCCGCATCATCCTCTTCCTCGGTCGCGGCATTTATCCTGCTCTCTCTGGGTACTGATCATAGGAGACTCCATGATTCGGGGAGTTGATACCCATCTCCAGCCAGGGGTGATGGTCAGATGTCTCCCGGGTACATCAGCATGGAGAGACACTGACCGCATTGCTAAGATTGTTCACAAAGCAGGAGAAAACATTGATGTCCTAGTACACATAGGGACTAATGATCTCGCCAGCCGGTCAGTTGTGGAGACCAAGGAACACCTGACTAGGCTGGGTGACAAACTATCATCTATTTCTGTCTGGCATCTTCTTCTCTGAGATCCTGCCAGTCTGGGAGAAGGGAGCAGATGGACGGAAGGTCAGAGAAGGGGAGATAGGGGAGCTAAACACGTGGCTCAAGGACTGGTGCCAGGAAAAGGACACGATTTGTAGGAACTGGCAACAGTTCTGGGAGCGAAAGTTCTTTAAATTTGATGGACTGCATCTGACTAAAGAGGGAGTCAGTGCATTGGGGCAGAAGTTTGACGTCTTTGCAGAATATTTAAACTAGCAAATGGGGAGAGGGTGCAGCACCCATACGTCGAATGGGAAGAACACCCTCCCCTCAGCTAGTGGTCAAACAGGAATTCAGCTTGCCATTCATTTGCATCACCAGGTAAGAAAAGGTTTGTCTCCCATACGATGCACAGGGTAATGCCAAACTTCACCCAACAACTAACACACCAAAATCTGGCCAATGGAAAATCATGTATACAATGCTCACAGCCTGGGAAATAAGATCCCAGACCTGCAGGCAATAATGTCAGAGGCTAAACTGGACATAGTAGCAATTAGTGAGACGTGTTTACCAGTAATCACACTTGGGAGACTTCAGTACCTGGCTATGTATTGTTCAGAAGAGACCGAGGTGCAAAAGGGGAGGAGGGCCCTGTATGTTAATGAAAATATCAAAGCTACAGAAATTCAGAATACACATAAGGAGCCAGAAGAACTGTGGGTCACCCTGGAAACAGGAAATGGGACAGCCATAAGAACTGGGGTTGTCTACAGGCCCCAGACCAGAGGGAGGACATAGACACATTACTGTTAGAAGATATACAAAACATGACAGCTAAAGGGAGGTTCTGATAATGGGAGACTTCAACATGCCAGATACAGATTGGTCAATACCAGCAGGAACATCTGCCAGAACTAGACTCATAGTGGATTCCTGCAGGGGAGGGCCTCAAACAACTGGTACAGCAACCCACAAGAGACAGGGCTATCCTAGATCTAGTACTGACTAACAAAGAAGGGATCACAGATCTCCAGGTAGAAGGTCACCTGGGGGCCAGTGACCATCACATGGTATGGTTCAATTTGGCTACTACATCTAAATCATCCCATTCCAAGGCAAAATATGGGACTTCAGAGGAGCTGACTTTGATAAGATGGCCAACAGAGTTAAGCTAGCCCTGGCAAAAGAAACACAGGTGAGAAGGTACAGGCAAAGTGGCAAGCATTATGATACAATACTTGAAGCAACATCCCATTGTGTTAGACAGAAAAGGAAGTGCAAAAGAAGAAGGAAACCACTTTGGTTCTCAAATACAGTAGCAGAAAAGGTCAGAGCCAAAAGGCTGGCCTTCAGAAAATATAAGGGAACACAGCAGGATGAAGATAGGGAGGCATACCAAACTGCCCTAAGGGAAGCAGGTAAGGCAGTAAGGCAGGCAAAGTCCCAAACTGAGGAAACACTAGCACAAACAGTAAAGAAGGTGACAAGACTTTCTATAGATACATTAGTGAAAGGAGAAAGTCCAGAGGGGTATTGCTAAGCTTAATGGAGAAAAGGGAACATGTGAGGAGGAGGACCCTGTAAAGGCATCTATCCTAATAGATACTTTTGCTCAGTATTTACTGAAGAGAAGGTAGGGCAGGGCCCACAGCTCAACATCTTGGACACAGGGGGAGGGAGGTGAGCACTACTCCCTTCACAAAGAAAGGGTCCTACAAGAGCTTCTAAGCTCAGGTGGATAAGGCAATGGGACCTGATGGCATACATCCCAGGGTACTAAAGGAGCTAAAGGAGGAACTAGCAGAGCCATTAGCAGAATTGTTTAGTGAGTCTCTGAGCACAGGAGAGGTCCCAGAAGACTGGAGAAGGGCTCATGTGATCCCACTCCACAAGAGTGGTAGCAGGGAGGAGGCGGGAACTACAGACCGGTCAGTCTTACCTCAGTAGTGGGCAAGATTATGGAGGCACTCTTAAGGAAAGGATAGTGCAACACCTGGAATCCATAGGGGCACAGGATCCAAGACAGCATGGGTTTACAAAGGAAGGTCCTGTCAAACTAATCTCATAGATTTCTTTGACTGGGTAACCAGAGTGGTGGACCAAGGGGAGCAGTTGATGTCGCCACCTTGACTTCAGCAAAGCTTTGACACTGTTCCACATAGAAGATTGATAAATAAGCTAGGTAGGCTCGGGTGGGTCAGAAGTTGGTCAACTGGGTGGCAAACTGGTTGACTGGCAGAAAACAGAGAGTGGTGGTAAATGGTATACAGTCAGAAGAGATGCAAGTCACAAGTGGGTACCTTAGGATCAGTCCTGGGGCCAGTCCTATTCAACATCTTCATTAGTGACCTCGCAGATGGACTAGAGGGTAAGGCTTGTCTGTTTGCAGATGACACCAAGATCTGCAACAGAGTAGATGATCCAGATGGGTGGGCAGAATGAGAAGAGATCTGGATAAACTAGCAGAATGGTCAGAAGAGTGGCAACTGGGATTTATGCAAAGAAGTGCAAAATCATGCACATAGGGAAGAGAAACCCTGAAGCTACTTATAGGCTGGGAGGGAGTTGCTAGCAGTCACAAAGAAAGAAAGAGACTGGGCATCATCATCACTGATGACCTAAAATCATCCAAGCAGACCTCTAAAGCAGTAGGTAAGGCTAGGGGGTGTTAGGTGTATTAGTAGGGTATCATAAGTCGTAAGAGGGAGGTAATAATCCCTCTGTACAAGACATTGGTTAGGCCCCATCTGGAGTACTCGCGCAGTATTGGAGGCCACACCTTCACAAGGACATTAACCAAATTGAGGCAGTCCAGAGAAGGGCAACCAAAATGGTGCAGGACTGCATCAGAAGACATATGAGGACAGATTAACGGAGCTCAATATGTATACCCTTGAGCAAAGGAGAGAGAGGTGATATGATCGAGACATTTAACACCTTAAGGGCATAAACAAGGTGAAAGAGTCTAACATGTTTAAATATAAGAAAATAGCAGGACAAGAGGACACAGCATGAGATTAGAGGAGGCCGATTAAGGGGAATGGAGGAAATTCTTTTCACAGAAAGGGTGGTAGATGCGTGGAATGGCTTACCACAAGAAGTGGTGGCTATGAATACAGTGCAGGGCTTCAAACAGGCATGGATAGGCATAAGGGAGCAATACAAATGACTATGAATAGATAGGTCACTGACAGAGCAAAGGCCGATGGCACATTTATAAGGTAGAAAAAGAAATGGGCAGACTGGATGGGCCTTGCGGTCCTTATCTGCCGTCAACTTCTATGTTTCTATGTTAGGTACCTCGTATTCAGCTTCGTTCAAGGAGCTTTGCCAGTCCCTTTCCACGAAGGGAGAGGGGCCATTGGGACATTCCTCTCGGTCCAAAAAGAAGGACTCAAAGGGTAAGTCCCATCGTCAGCTTTCTTGGGAGCGGGAGAGGTCTCCTTCCCCGGACAGCCGACTGTTGACTTCGGTCGAGGTTGCGGCTAAGGCCTCTGGCTTCACGGCGTCCCCGTCAGGCCAGCCGGCTGAGACACCTGTCGACGCGGTCGAGATTTTTCTTCACCCGTTGGACGGGTTGTCGACTGGTGAGGCTGACAACCCTTCTTCACCTGTTCCCCCGGTGGAGACCGAGGATCTGCCCGCGCGCCGTGCAGCAGTCCTCGTTAAGGCTGTCGAGCTGAGGGAAGAGCGGGTGTCCCCCGCTCCTTCCCAGACCCGTCCTTGGAAACACCGAGGATCTCGGTCTCGAACTTCGTTTCGGTCCAGCCGATCCCGCCGACATCAGCGGTCTCGGTCTTGGCACCGAGATAAGCAGCACCGTCGCTCGTCCTCGTCTTCCTCCTCAGAAGAGGAGAGGCTTCGGCCCAAATTGCGTCGACGCTATGAGGACCTGATGTGGCAACAGTTACTTCTGTCCAGGAACAAGTCGACGCCGTCACCTTCCCCGGCCATCAAGTGGCTGTCACCCGAGCGGCCGAAACAACCCCTCGCAGTAGTCGAGGTGCCCAAGCCTGGGCCAGTTGTTTGGCCGAAACCAGCTGCCCCACCGATTGTGGTGGAACCTCCGCCTCCACAACCAAAATCGGGGGCACCGACCAAGGACTCTCAGTCGGGTCAAGGCCTGCCCCACAGGTCGTCGGTCACCCTCACTCCTGACCGTCCTCGGCAGGTGGAGGGTGGCTCAGGCCCCAGGCAGCTCTTCGAGGACTCCTCTGAGTCTGAGGACGACTCCTCCCTGTTCTCCAGGCCCATTGACCTGGAGTCCTCTGAGGGCCAGTCGTTGGACAAAAGCCCATCATCCTTCATGGGTTTGCTTCGGCTCATCTCGGAGTCCACCAGGATGCAGCTCGAGCCCATATCCAAGCGGGCCAAGTATCCCCTGACAGAGATACTGGACCGAGGGGATTCAACCACGGAGGCCTTTCTGGTGGCTGAAGCCATTGTTGGCCCAGCCTTGGATCTCTGGCAGCGGCCTGCTTCCTGCCCTGCGCCTTCAGCCAGGATGGCCAGGAAGTATGCGGTCCCTACCGGCTCTTTGCCCGTTGAACACCTTCTGCCAGGGTTGGTCACCAACAGCGCTCGCTCCGGGAATGCTAGGACGGGACAGCCCCCGCAAGGAGTCCAAAAGCTGACCACGCCAGGCGCAAGGTGTACGCTGCATCCTCCCTTGCCTCCGCCAGGCCAACTCGGCCGTGCTGATGGCACACTCTTCCACAACCTCATGGGCTCCCTGGATGAGGTGATCCTCATCTCCGGCTGACCTGCAGACCACGATCCGCAGGTGCGGACCAGGGTAGGAGTGGCTACAGCAGCTCCAAACGACTCTGGACATAGGAGACTTCTGTGCCAGATTGTTTATGTCACTGGTGGCTATGCGCCACAGAGTATGGTTGAGGATATCCACCTGCACGCGGATACCCAGCACAATTGGGGATGTCCCTTCTTGGGGACCGACTTCTTCGCCCTGGAGTGATGGTCACCCAGCGGATCGAAAACTCCAATGCCACTCTGGACTCGGTCACCTCCGCCCAGAAGGACAAAGGCCGCCGACAGCAGCAGCACAAGTCCTTTCGCCCTTCTGCGCCTGAGGCACATCCGGCCCAACAGCACCAGGGCCAGCAGGCTCACGCTTGGCATCCCAAACCTAAGCCCACGGCTTCCTCCAAAAGGAAGCAGAGAGGTAAAGGCCCAGGAGGTCCCTCGGCCGGTCTCTCCTCCAAGCCTGCCCAGTGACGGGCTGAGTAGTGTCACTCCCTAGCCTGCCACTCCCCTGGGTTCCCCATGGGGACGGCTCCCCACTTCTTTCTGCCTGGTCTACTATCACACACGGACCATGGGTGTTGGAGGTGGTAGGAAAGGCCCTGCCTCTGGAGTTCGAGCAGGCCCCACCCTTCCGAGTCGTCGCCCCTCGGGGGGCCACGGGGTCCGCAGCCTCTCTGTCAGCCCGCCGAGCCGATATTGCCCTGCTGCTCAAAAAAGAGGTGATCAGGAAGGTGGCGGATCCTCCTCCAGGCCCAGGGTTTGTGTCCAGGTACTTCCTGGTCCCAAAACTGATGGGGAGCTGGCGCCCCATTCTCGACCTGCACGACCTGAACAGGTTCCTAAGGTCTCAGACCTTCAGGATGGTCACTCTGGCTCAGATAATCCCATCCTTGGAATGAGGCGTGTAGTTCTGTTCCCTGGACCTTCAGGATGCGTTCTTTCACGTCCCAATCTGTCCATCCCACCAGAGATTCCTCCACTTCAGAGCAGAAGGATCCCTTTACGAGTTCCGGGCCATGCCCTTCGGCCTTTCCCTAGCTCCCAGGGTCTTCACCAAATGCATGGCAGTGGTGACAGCATTCCTGCGGTGCCGAAGGGTCCGGGTGTACCCCTACCTGGATGACTGGCTGATTGCAGCCCCCTGCAACGTGGAGGTGGAGCAGTCCAGAGATCTGGCCCTCCAAGTTTGCTCTCAGGTTGGCCTCCTCATCAACGAGGCCAAGTCAGAACTCATGCCAAAGCAGGTGATACAATTCATCGGGGCAGAGCTCTACACTCTCTACGAGCCAGAGCACAGCTCCCGGTGGACAGGGCCGAGATTCTTTCCTCCTTTGCCCAGTCATTTCAGGTTGGGCAATCGTGCCCTGCCCGGGACTTCCTGCACCTCCTGGGCCTCATGGCGGCCTGCACCAGCGTGGTCCGTTGGGCCTGCTGGTACATGCGTCCCCTTCAATGGGGACTGGCCAGCCAATGGTCACAGCACTTCGATTCGCTGGCTCAGCTAGTGACAGTGACCCTGGGGATGTGGAATGCTGTCCAGTGGTGGACCGTTCCAGCACATCTGCAGGAGGGCATCCCGTTTGTCTGCCCCGAGCCGACAGTCTCTCTATCGACCGATGCCTCTCTGATGGGTTGGGGTGCCTATCTGGGGGAGCACAGAGCGCACGGCCTCTGGTCCCCTCAGGAGTCCCAATGCCATATCAACCTGCTGGAGTTTCGAGCGGTTCGTCTAGCCCTCACCGCCTTCGCTCCATTTCTATGGGGTCAAGTGCTTCAGGTCCAGACAGACAATACCACGACCATGTACTACTTAAACCACCAGGGCGGGATGCGCGCCATGCCTCTGTGCAGGGAAGCTGTCCGCATTTGGTCTCTCATGCGCAGCCTGGAGGCGGATCTCCTCGCCATTCATGTGGCAGGAGCCTCCAACACCCTGGCCGATGCCCTAAGCTGGATAGGGGCTGCGTCTCACGAGTGGTCTCTCCTGCCAGAGGTAGTACAAGATCTCTTCTCCCACTGGGGCACGCCTCAGGTGGACCTGTTTGCCTCCAGGGAGAATGCGAAGCTGAGACTGTTTCATGCCCGCCCCCCTAAGTAGGGCTCGCTGCAGGGGGATGCCTTCTCGAGGCCGTGGACCCCGGGCCTCTTCTACGCCTTTCTCCCATTTCCCTTGATCCACAAGGTGCTTCTCAAGGCGAGGAGGGACAAGGTGCAGGTGATTCTAGTAGCCCCAGACTGGCCCCACTAGTTCTGGTATCCAGATCTCCTCAGTTTCAGCTCCAGGCTCCTGAGGCGGCTTCCAGCCCGCCCGGACCTGATCTCAGTCAATCGGGGAAGGTATTCCATCCGGACCTTCAATCCCTGCACCTGACGGCCTGGTTCCTGAGTGGCTAGAGTTCCAGGCCTTGGGTCTTTCTGATGAGGTCCTCTACGTCGTTGAGGCGTCCCCGTGTAAGGAGTCGACCAGAAAATGCTACGCCTTCAAATGGAAGAGATTCTCCATTTGGTGTCAGGGCAAGGGCCTGGACCCTTCCTCCTGCTCCTTGGCAAGCATTCTGGACTACCTGTGGTCCCTTTCTCAGCAAGGGCTTCGGTTGACAACCCTTAAGGTGCACCTGGCAGCCATCTCTGCTTACCAGGCGCGGGCCGGGAAGCAGTCGGTGGTGCAGGAGAAGGTGGTCGGGCGCTTTTTCAAAGGCCTTGATCACATATCCCCTCCGGTGCGAGAACCTCCACCTCCGTGGGATCTACTGCTGGTATTGGCTAAGCTCATGGGCAAGCCATTCAAACCGATGCACAGGTGTGACATCTCTCACCTGTCGTGGAAGACCGCCTTCTTGGTGGCTATCACATCAGCCAGAAGGATGGGAGAACTCCAGGTGCTTTCCATCGAGTCTCCTTATCTGGTCTTCCACAGGGACAAGGTTGTCCTGCGCCCCCATCCGAAATTCCTTCCGAAGGTGGTGTCGGAGTTTCACCTTAACCAGGTGTTGACTCTGCCGGTGTTCTACCCCAGTCACACCTCGTAGGCTGAATGTAGGCTCCATACTTTGGACCCTAGAAGAGCGCTCGCTTATTATAAGGAGCAGACGGCTGAAGTTCGGGGAGAGGTTCGCCAGCTGTTTGTCACCTACGCTGAAGCTGCACCTGGCAGACCTGCAGCCAAGCGGATGATAGGCAGGTGGGTCACCTCCTGCATAGATCTCTGCTATAGATTGGCGGGCATGGAGCCTCCCAGAGGGATAAGAGCTCATTCTACCCGCCATACTGCTGCATCGGTGGCTGCTTCCAGGGACGTCCCTATCCAGGAAATCTGCAGGGCTGCAACCTGGAAGTCAGCACACAACTTCGTTACCCACTACCACATCGACCTTGAGTCACGCCGGGATGCTGGTTTTGGGGCCTCGGTTCTCCAGTCTGTCTTTCTCAAGTAGGGGGTGTGCGCCTTGCCTCCCTCCTCCCAGAGAACTGCTAGGAGTCTGCCAGACAGTGTGGATGAACAACATATCCATGTCCCTGGAAATACAGGTTACTCACCTGTAACAGGAGTTCTAGGAGAATGGTATATGTTGTTTATCCATACGACCCACCCGACCTCCCCGGCTTCGACGCGCAACCTGGCTTCCAGCGGGCTAGATCTGGCGTCATGGGGTGGAGCCGAGAGTTTTACCACCCGGGTGGGTGGGAGGAGCCAGCTTGAAGACCTTCCGGCAAGATTTAAAGCGGCAAGGAACCTGCCAGACAGTGTGGATGAACAACATATACCATTCCTAGAACTCCTGTTACAGGTGAGTAACCTGTATATTCTCACTCTAGGTCCTCATGAAGCAAAAATATAATTGATATCAGGCCAGAAATATGCTCACAGGTATGGCATCAAAATACACATATACTGTGTATATATGTGTATATATATATATATATATATATATGTAGGGGATATGACATGGCCTGAGTGAAGATATCATATTTATCTTCATGAGAATAATATCATGATATCTCATGAGTAAAAGAGAGCCACGGTGAGGATATCTTGATATCATTGACCTCAGTGAATAAATGTAATATCTTCACTCAGGCCATGTCCTGTTCTGTTTATATAACGTGTTTTGGGCTTTTGTAACATGATCCCCTAAAGCACCCCCCCCCACAAATCTTCAGCAACATCACAGATTCCATACTGTATTAAAATAATCTGGTTGATCCTGTTAATTTACAGTTTTTTTAAATACTGTTATTTCATTGCGCTTGGTATTATTTGTAATTAAATACAATAATTTAAAAAGATACTTGGTTTATTGTCCCCCTGTGGTACCGAGAAAATCCTGTAATACTTTTACTTTCCCCCGAACTGTAGCGTGACCAAGCGTATGTAAACAAACAGATTACTGGTGCCAGACCTCTAAAATAAATGTCTCTGTTTTAAAAATCGTGGTTTTATCTCCCCATAAGATGGTTTACTTAATAGAGGACCGTCTCTACCAGCAGCAGCAATGCGAGTAGTCCACTTTAAAATAGGAGAAGGAGGCGTGAGTGTATGTTGCTATAGAAACACACTGCTCTTCTTCTCTGTTCTAAAAGCGGACTGCCTGGCTCGCTATCTGGAATGACGGAATCTCTTACAATTAAGCACCATCTTGAGATGGCTCAGGATTTTCTTTAAAGAATGAGACACTTATTTAAGGTCTCAGTACCAGTAATTTGTTCGTTACATACCGCTCGGCCACGCTGCAGTTCGGGGCGGGAGAAAGTATTACAGGATTTTCTCGCACAGGGACAATGAACCAGGTACCTCTTTAAATTATTTTATTTAATTACAAATGACGGCAGGATTAACCAGATAGGTTTCAGAGGTGTGTGTGTCTTTTTTTTTTTGGGGGGTGAAGCAGGAACTAGAGAGAGACTTCTCTGTGAAAGAGAGTGAAACATACTTTCACTTTCTTTGCAGTGACGTATAGGAACATGGAAATATCACTATGACGTATAGGAACATAGAGATATCATTGACATCTTCACTGCCTATCTGAGATACCACTTTTTATCCCCACATTTATCCCAAAACACATGTTGTATAAATATATATATATCTAATAGATATAGATATATTTATAAAACTCCATCTCTGATAAATTTTCCCTGATAAAGCACGTGGCCTATCAGGGGCCCATAGATATTGTATCTAAAGAGACTTGCTACTAAAGAACATTAATTAAGCAATAAGGCATGACCAAGGGTTATGTTAGTGGTCTGTTAATCACCTTCTAGGGGTGTATTGTGGCACGAGGTGTAGCCAAGTACCACATGCCCCTAGAGGGTGATTAACTGACCATTAACATAATCCCTGGGAGTGCCTTATTGCTATTATAATAAAAAAAAAATTTTAAACAGTGTTAAACCTTGTTCAGCATATGGCTAAGCTCTACATGTATGTTAATAAAAGATTAACATAAGGCTGTTAGAGTGTTGGCAACCAATCAGAAAGCTCAATTTCTCAGACCCTTTTTATAATATAAATTACTGGGGCCTCTGTGGAGTGTCTCTTGTGGTATAAGAGAGACTGAGCATGAAGTTTGGGTGAAAGAACGGTGAAGTGAAGGTGAGCAGTTCTGGATGCCCAGACATCATGAGAGGAGACTTATACCTTAAGAGACACCCAGCGGAGGCCTGATTAACTTATTATAAATCACTTTCATTAGGTAGTGTGAGTTAAAATAAGTGTTATATTTGTTTTCATTCAGAAGTTAAATAGAAGCCCCAATGTATAGTGAAATGGATCATTTCTCATTTTCCTGCATGAGTGACTACTATAGCAGGATAACAGATACAGTGGCTCTGTGCACTAAGTGGCTGAAATCACGTGAGTGATTTAAAATGATAAAAAGACCCCCCCCAAATAAGATGGACCATCCATTTTAGGAAGGGACAAAGCGCAGCGCTCCCCCCTACCCTATCTCCTGTTTTGAAACTGGTTTCTTGTGCTTTTGTCAGCCTGTTTTGGGCTAGGAAGGGGTTTTCAGGAGGCAGGTGGAAACTAAGCAGGTAGTAAACAGGATGGAGTGAGGTTGTAACTGTCAAGTTGAAGGGGGAGAGAAAGGAAGCAGTCCGAGCCACTGAATGGGTGTTGGCTTTTCCCACAGTGTGATTTTCTCAAACCTGAAGAACAGCCCTGTGTAGCTAGGAGTTCAGCTTGTATACTGAAACTGGCATGTTGATTCAGTAGCGGGTATTACACCACCTACAGTACTTTGTCAGGCTTCTCGAAACCTGAGACAAACAACTGAACAGCTGGAATGGATTATGTCACCACTCTCTTTGAAACTGCCTGAATCCCAGCCACCCTTCCCCTTTCCTCCACTTCAGACTCTGTGATGACGCAGCTAATCAGCCTCTGCTAGTCTAGAGCTTACTCAGTGTGGGCTTAACCATTTTCCCACTGTAGGGCTGAGGTGGTTAGTGGGCTGTGATCATGGGCATTCTTTGCATGCTTAACTGAGCCAGTAGGCCGCAACCGACCTATCACACATTGGAAAATCTTGTGTGTGCATCTGTGCACGTGCACACATCATATCTAAAACTGATTGCTTTCCACCTACAGTTCTTGTGATCGGTAGAGGTACTGCCTACTTATACCTGGTTCTCTCAGCTGGAGTTTCCCTGAGACCTGTCTGAATTGAATTTTGTTCTGTTCCTTTCCATACTGCTTGTAGTGGTTACCTCACCTATATCACACAGTGCATGGGCACTTCCAGGCAGGCACCTGGCCTGTTGCTTGAAAACAAACAAAACAAAAAATGAGTCAATCAGAACTCAACTGAATGAATGAAACCCCAGCCCCAGGAGTCATGGGAATGAACACAGCGGCAGGCTCAGACCTGACAGGGAGCCTGTGAGAGAACTTATTTTTAAAATATTTACCTAGCATATCTCAGCTGAGATGCAACATCACCTTTTCATTGTAGATCTGCTTTCTATCCATGTTCGCATCTGGATGGAATGAGTCACTGAGAAGTTGAGTGACTTGCTTATGGTCATACAGTGAAGAAGAAGCTCTGGTGGGATTCAAACCTGGGGCTGCTTTTGCACCAACTAGATCACATTGTCTTGCTGCTGCTACCATTTTTTGAAACTCATGCATTCTATCATCGGAAGCTGCCCCTGCTTTGTCTCCCAGTTCCCTACACCCAGCTCTGCCTAAATCTTCATTCTGTTAGCAAATGTTTTTTTATGGTGTGTGTGTGTGTGAGTGTGTGTATGTTTACATGTGCATGCAAAAGTGTGTGTGTGATAACAGAAGCAGGTTTATGTGGACTGTCAGTTTTTATAGCCAGGCAGCTGAAGTAGTCCTGCAGTGACTTGCTACCCTTTAATTTTATATTTACAATTTTTCCTTTCACCTCAGTGTTGACCTGGCCAAGAGCTCATTTTAATCTTCCTGCCCATCTCGGTAACTGCTCACAGCACATTGTCCTACCATCCTTCTTGTGCGTTCGTAGTCCCCCTGCTTACCCCTGGCTGCGGAGCCTGACCAAGGTCTTCCCTGGTACCGACCAGAAAGTGATTCATGTAAGAGATGTAAGGCTGGATGGGAATAGATGAACAAGTGGACCAGCACATTGGGACTTGTTGGGGGGCTTCATCTGCCTGCTCGTAGTCCTATTTAGATTATCCTTTTTGTCTTCCCTTCAGCACTGCCCATGGACATATCTGCTGGCACTCTTCCCTTTGTGTCCTACCTCATGCTGACAAACCCCACTGTGATGATTTGAGCTCCTTTATGCATGCTCAGCACTTTTCACAGGCTTGGGAACTAAACCCAAATTGCACCTTGGAGCAGACCCAACCTTGCTTTTTTATGCGCTTGCTTGTACGTTATATAATACATATTTTTACGTTGTATATTCAGACTCCGTGTTCTCTTAACTCTTGATAGTTACTGTAACTGATTGTAATGGGTGCTATGTTGTTCAAATGGCCACAGTGGTCTCCCTGGGACTTCCATGAAAACAAGATGCTGCATCATTAAAATATCCAGGTTGAAAAACCTGTAAATGACTGCCCAATTCTTGTCTCTTTTATCTCTATGGATAATGCACTCTGGTTCTTGAGTAAACACACGCCTTTGACCTGGGAGTGGGGGCTGATATGCGACTCTCCACCTCCACAACATAACCTCAGAGTCACTTCAAGTTGTCACAGGCATCAGGTTGACTCAACAGCTCTTGAACCCCTGCTTTCTGAGGTCAAGCATCGAACTGAAGTCCTACCAGGCAGTGTGACCGGCCCAGTTTTTCAACTGTCCGCATTTTAAGAAGCTCCCAACATCTCAAGAGAAAATTTGTAAAGCATAATTGTTAGACATATTTCAATTTAGATTAATAATTTTTTTTCATTTTGTTCCCACATTCATAGTAACTTTGCACATTACCATGAAAAGGTGAAGTTCTTCCAGGAATCAATCTTTACGTTTCATTCCCACATATGGGTCTATGCCAGAGTCACTATCACCCCGCGGGAGCAGTCTTTTGCAGCCTGCAGCTTAGGGGACTGAGATCGGCGCCGGCAGTGAGGCAGACATAATGACATGGCACTTGTGGGCTGGCCAGTAACCAACATCGACCCCCCCTTCCTTCCTCCCTCAGTTCTGATTATCTCTCGCAGTGGCAGAACAGACACCGTGAGCAGCATGGGCAAGAGGATTGAATGCTGAAGAACTCCACACGGTTGGGGCTTTGGGCAGGAGGAGAAACTCCCCATCACCAACCTCTGCATCCTGATCCTACCTGTGAGAAAGGACTCAAACCACCTGATTACAGTGCTAGTGAGTCCACAGAGCTCCCTTAGGTGATCCCAAAACACACCATGGTCCACAGTGTTCAAGGCTGAAGAGAGATTGAGGAGAACGAGAATTCACTCCTCTCTATCCCTAGCTGTGAGGAGATCATTATGCACCCTGACTAACCCAGTTTCAGTACTGTGTCTTAACCTAAATCCTGACTTGAGGGGCTCAGATATGTTGAAGGCAGTGAGGTGGGCTTTGAGCTGCCGAGTCACTATTTTCTCAGTAACCTTACCCAGAAAGGGAAGGTTAGAGATAGGTCTAATTCACCAAGATGTCAGGGTCAAGAGATGGTTTCTTCAGGAGTAGCTTAACCAGCACCTCTTTCAGGACACTGGGGAGCGACCCCTCTGAAATCGAGCACTGGACAATCCTGGCGAACACAGGACCAACAGACTCCACACAACCCAAAAGGAGACATGTTGAGCCTGGGTCCATTTCACAAAATGTGAGCCACAGCATTGAGATTACCTCACAAACCTTCACCTCCACTGGCCTAAACTCACTCCAGGCAAATGGGAGTGCTTGTAGAGGCAACCATCTGGTTACTATGGGGCTGTGACTGCCCCACTGGACAGATCCCGGACCTGATAGAAGGCACACTGTCAGAGAAGAACAGCGCAAACTCTTCGTACTTAGTGGCTGAAGCTGCACCTTTCGGTTGCAGACAGGCCAGATGGAGCAGCCTGACTATAGTCCTAAAGAGCTGAGCCAGTCTGCTCCTCCCTGAAGCAATCTCCCTGAACAGGAATGCTGCCTTCTTATGGGAAATTGCTCTTTGATACTCACCATATTGAATTCTCAAAGTCAGTATATCCTCCTCTGATCCAGACTTCTGCTAACAATGCTCTATTCTTGGACCCACTAGTCCTCATCTCCTTGAGAGCCCCATCAAACCATGGGGATCTCAAGCGAGAAGACCTGGGTCATATATTGTTTATATATATGGCCGCTATTGTTTAACACTTATGTCTAGGATATAGGGAGGGGGGTTAGGAATAGGTTGAGTCTCTTTGTGGGCGACTCAAAACTGGGAGCACTGGTGGATTGTGAAGAAGCGAGGAGGTGGTCCAGGGGATCTGGATACTCTGGAGGGGTGGTCAAGGAGGTGGGGACTGAAATTTAATGCTAGGAAATGTAAAGTTACTTCATTTGGGGGTAAAATAACCGGGTCATGAATACATCCTGGGGGTCACACGCAAGTCACATTGGGAGAAAGAGTTTAGGGTGGTGATAGATGTCAAAATGAATAACTCTGAAAATTGTAGAAGAACTGCAGCCAAAGTGAACAGGATACTGGGCTGCATAGCGAGGGGAATTACGTCCAGAGGGAGGGAGGGAGGTGATCCTCCCTCTGTATAATGCTTTGGTCAGGCCGCAGCTCGAGTACTGTGTACAGTTCTGGAGACCTCATCTGAAGAAGGACATAGCGCTGCTGGAGAGGGTTCAGAGGAGAGCGACCAGGATGATTCGGGGCATGGAGGAAAGCCTTATGAGGAGAGACTAGAGGAGCTTGGGCTTTACTCACTGGAGGAGAGGAGGATGGGAAGATATGATAGAGGTTTAAGTATGTAAAAGGAATAACCAGGAGTGGAACCAAGGAGCTCTTTAGGCTTAAGAGGGGGAAAACCAGGGCCATGGTGGAAGCTGGAGAGAATTACAGAGGTAGCGTAGGGACATTTTTCACTGAGAGGGTGGTGGAACCGTGGAATCGCTGCCTGGGAGCCTGGTGGAGGAGGACATGGGGGGATATGTACAAGGAAACTGAAACTAAAAGGACCCTCTTGGGGGTGGGGGGTGTGAAGGCGAGCAGCCATTAGGTTGCTGGCTTTCAAGCAGACAAGACAGACCATTTGGCCTATTCTGCTGGCTTCTTTAGTATGTTAGTATATATGGACCATTGCAACAGAGTCAAGTGCTGAGGTAACAGCCCTACTATAGGCTGCCACCACCTCACCTGCAGCAAGGGGGGATAGGGAAGATCATCAAGAGGACAACAGAATGAGACTGCCAAGGAGGATCAAAAAAAGCAGACATCCTGAACAGGTATTTCTGCTCAGTTCTTGTATATAATTAGTTTGTACTGAAAAATGTTTCCACATAGAGAAAAAAAATTGTAATAGCACAGTACGGTGCAAGGTGTTAATACAATTTTTTTTTCCCATTCAGAGTACATATGTTGCAGAGTGAAGAGAACCCTTGAAAGATATCCTCCACAGGGGCAGAAGGACCCTGGTCACATAACATCACTTTAAACATTCCAGTGCACCTTTTAATAATGTTTCCTTCATTAAATGTTATGATACAAATAATTTGTCTGTGTCTAGTCATAGCTAACCCATTTATTCCAGATTTCTTTAAAAATGTATAACTGGTTTAATTGATAACTGACTCTAATCGATAAAGAGAGTCATTTATTACTTCACAGTGTGTGAACATAGATAGGTTCTAGGGATGTGGATATGTTGTTCTTATCCACATTTGTTGGCATGTCCCTTTCCCCCTTTAAAGCTTGCCGGAAGGTCTTCAAGCTGGCTCCTCCCACCCACCCAGGCGGTATAACCCTCGGCTCCACCCCATGATGCCAGATCTTCCTTTCCGCTGGAAGATTCAGGTTGCCTCCTCTTTGCTATCACTTTTTGTAGGCCCTGGCTTCTAACCCTTCGGTTATTCCTAAAATTAGGCTCGTTCGAGCTAGCAACTGTGCTCTTTGCTACTCTGTCATGGAAGACAAATCTTCCCCTGGATTTCACCGGTGTCCGTGCGGCCAAAAAATATCACACACTGATCCGCATACTACGTGCGTATACCTTCTGGGTGTCAGCCATGACACCCAGACTTGCGAGATGTTCCTTACGTTTCACCTGAATGTCCTCAATGATTGTCTCACATGCCTTAAGTTGGGCAGGCCTGAGAAACGGAATCCTCCATGAAATCCAAAGAGGCCCGGTGGGCGGTCTCTGTGGCCGAGGGGTCCACCGAGCAGCTGGCACAGGCGCAGGCCTTTGAAGAAAGTGGTGCGGGCCGAAGAATCATCTTCTCGACTGATTTTTGTTCTCCTCAACCTGGGCTCCACATTTTCGAGTTCCTTCCAAGAGCTGTGTCAGTCCCTCCCCACTAAAGGTGAGGGACCTGCGGGCTCACATCCCTCTCGGTCCCGTAAGAAGGAACAGGATCCAAAACACTCTTAGTCTTGGTGAAGACGCTCTTGGGATCATGAGCGATCTCGGTCCCAGGAGCCGGCAGGTTAGACTTCGGTCGAAATTGCTTCCTCGGTGGCTGGTTTCTCAGCCCTGCTGTCTGGCCAGTCGACAAGAGGTCTCGATCGACAAGGTTGAGATCATCCTTGATCCCGTCGACCCGTTGTCGCCCGATGACTCTTTGACTAGGACTCCAGTCCTGCCTCTTCCTGATGAGGAGACCCAGCCAACTGGGACTCCCATTGAGGAACCGGTCCTGGATCTAGGCAAGTCACCGTTTCCCCCGGTGTCTCCCAAGTGACCGAATCAGCCAGTCCAATCGAGGTCAAGATCTAGGACCCCCTCGTCCTCCTTGGATGAGGAGAGGCTTCAGCAGAATCTCTGTCGACCCTATGAAGATCTAATATGGCAGCAGCTGATTCTGTCCGGACAGAAGCCAGCCATGGTTTCTACTCCGGCCATTACTAGCTTTTCACCTCCTAGGCCGAAACTGACTCCCTTGGAACCAGTCACATCGGTTCCCCCACCCATGGAGCTGGCTAAACCGCTCCGGTTCGGCCAAAATCAGTCTCTCCGACGATTGTGGTGGAGCCGCCGCCTGAACAGCCTTCAGGAGGGGCTCCTACAAAGGATTCTCGGTCGGTTCCAGGTCTCCCACATAGGTTGTCGGTCATTCTTATGCCTGATCATCCCAGGCATGTTGAAGGGGACCCTGGTGGCCGACCGCTCTGTCAGGATTCTTCGGATGTGGAAGACACCGACTTACACTCTCACCCTTGGGACGATGAGTTTATCGGTATTCTGTCAACGGAGGAGGGCCCTTCATCATTTTAGGGGATTCCCTGCCTTATCTCCGAATCCACGGGGATGCCCCTGAAGCCTGTCCAGAAAAGGGTGGAGTACCCTCTTACAGATATTCTTAAAAGAGGGGATACACCTACAGAAGCCTTTTCTGTGGCTGAAGCCATTGTTGGCCTGGCCTTGGAGCTCTGGCAGCATCCTGCCTCCTGCCCATCACCATCTGCCCGGATGGCCCACAGGTATGCGGTACCCATCGGGTCCCTCTCGGAGTTCACTGAACACCCCTCGGCCGAGGGGTTAGCGACTACCTCAGTATTCAAATGCACAGGCAGCTCTGCTGGCACTGATAGACCTCCAGACAAGGAGTCAAAAAAACTGGACCACACGGCCAGGAAGGTCTATGCAGGCTCCTCTTTAGGCCTCCGTCAGGCGAGCTCGGTCGCCATCATGGCGCACTTCTCTCATGCCCTATTGGGTTCCTTAGATGAGGTTCTCCCGCACCTCCCCGCGGACCTTCAGACTACGGTCAAGCAGGTCCAAGACCAGGGCCGTGCCATTGCCAAGCAGCAGCTTCAGATGGCTTTGGACATGGGGACTCTTGCGCCTGTTCGGTGGCAGCCGCGGTTGCCTCACGCCACAGGGCTTGGCTGAGGCTTTCCACCTACACGGCACGTACCTAGCACAAACTCTCCAATGTTCCTTTCCTGGGTACCGATCTCTTCGGCTCAGGTGTGGATGGTCACCTTCAGCGAATTGAGCTGTCCAGTGCCACCTTGGACTCAACCACTTCTGCTCAAAGTGTCCCTGGTGCCAAGAAGCAGCAGAAAAAGAAAAAGCCTTTTCAAACAACATGAAGTCTTGCTATATTATAGACATTAGCAGTTTGATCCAGCTCTAGAACTGCCCCGGAGTGAAATGGTTAAAACCATTCCAAAATAGAATTTTGGCACAAGAGTAGCTCTATCTGTGTCATTTCAAACTTGAACTGTCAGATTCTTTACTCCGCCTCAGTGAACAGTCGCTCCGGAGATTTCTCCTTCTGCTCGGTTCATTTCTCGGTTTAAAAAGTGTTTTCTCGGTTGGATTTAACTGAGAATAGTTTTATTTTAACCACAAAACCGTTCGGTTCAAGCTCTATCTGTGGTAACCGTAAGTAAATGAAGGTTTTGTCTGTGTGGAACTTGTAAGTTATCGGTTCGGTTTTGAACCGATCAGTGGGTTTAAAACTCATTTAAAACTAAAAGTTACTATTTCAGAGTGCGGTTCCCGGTTCTTATAGGTTCTAAAAAGCGGTTATTACGTTTTTCCAATACCGTGACACGGTTAGGAACCGATAAGGGTGCTACCTGGCCTGCGTTAAAGGCAAGTTTTAGTTAGGCTGGCATTATGTCTGAGAAACCCAAAGAAAAACCGGGCCCACTGGGTTTCAACACTGTGATGTTTGTGGGAAGTCTTTGCCAAGGCTGACCGCACACCATGTGTTTATTGTCTGAGGTTTAACCACCTCAGTCAGACTGCCAGGTATGTAGAATTTCCCTGCAGCCACCCTGGAAAAAGATTGGGCAGGCTCAGGGACGAGAGGCAAAAAGTCCGCTGACCCAGATGGCCAGCCGGTTCAGTGCCAACGAACCAGAGGGTGCCCTCTGACCAGGGCCAGACTTCCTCGGCAAAGAAAAGCTGGTTCTGAGGAACCAATTCCAGTAAAGAAAACAAGAAAATCAGCAGGTCTGGAGTCCAAATTCCTTCTCCAACTGCTGCAGAGATAGCAAAAAGCCATACAAATTGTCCAGTCACTGTCTCAGGGTCCGTCCGAACCACCACTATCTGGTAAAAGGTCGGTTTGTCCGGTCCCAGTGGTTCAGGATTATGATATTGAGAATTTTATAGAACCAGAGGAGGGAGGAGGATTATGAACAGTATGAATGTGGCTGGGAAGCTCTGGGTGTGCCCATTGAACCGGACATCTCCCCAGACAGACCTTTAGAATCTCCCCTATGCTGTCTGAGTCCCATCTCATTTTATGTTTTATAAAAGTTGCTGAAACCCTCCAGCTTCCTTTAGAAGAGGCTGTGGATGAGCAAGAGGAGCCTGATTTTGTAGAAATGATGGATATTCCAGAGTCTAGGAGATTGTCTATTCCTTTACATAAGTCTTTTAGGAAACAAACAATTAAAATTTTAAAGCTCCTAATTCTGTGCCTCCTGTAGATAAAAGATGGACAGAAGGTATACATTGTCAGGCCCTGGTACAGAATTCCTTTCTCAGCAATGCAGTCATGTTGGGTAGTTCAGGCTGCTGCCTGTGATAAAGCTAATATTCCCTTGGCTTCATCACTCCTGACAAGGATTCCAGGAAGATTGATGCCATGGCAAAAAAACAGTATATGGCAGCCTCTCTGGGACTCAGGCAAGCAAATTATGTGGCATATGTAGCTAGGTATCAGAAATCTAGATGGGATACTGTTATGCAATTGGCCAAGCAGGCCCATGGCCAGCTGGCTAGTGAACTAGAACAGGTGGCTGCTGATGGCATTGAAGCCTCTAAGGTTCAGTTTCATGCTGCTGTGGATGTTAACGATGTTTTCTCTAGGGTCATGGCCACATCTGTAGCTTTTAAGTGGGTTGGCCTGGCTCGGGTGTACTAGTTTGTCACAGGATACCAGACTAAGGCTATGGATTTTCCTGTGGTGGGAAATTCTCTGTTTGGAGAGCAGACAGTGAACTACATGAAGAAGATGGATGAATATAGGACTACTTACAAGAGTGCCCAGGCTAAGGAGGCAAGTCACTCCTCAAAGGCATGCCCCAGGGGTAGGGGTGGCCTTTTCACAGGCCTTTCTACCAGACTCAGGCCTCCTCTGCCTATGCTTAGAGGGCTTCTTCAGAGGCAGGGCAGACGAGGGTGGGCAGACCTGCTCCCACCCCCAGCCTAAACTCCTCAGAAACAGGCACCCTGATGGGGTGCCCAGGGCCGATTCTCCTGTACCAGTGGGGGCAGGCTAGCTTCCTCAGTCAGAATTGGGCTTCTTTAACCTCAAACAAGTGGGTTCTGGAAGTAGTAAGCCAGGGTCTGGTTCTCAACAAAAGTTTCCCAATTTGAGAAGCAGACTTTTCTACCTGCAAGTGCTTCAGAGACCCTCGCTCTGGAAACAGAGGTCTCATCCCTGTTAGCTCTCAGAGCAGTAGAAAGGGTTCCTCCCCTGCATCAGGGCAGGGGTCTGTATTCCAGATACTTCCTTACCCCAAAAAAGACAGGAGAGTGGCGGCCCATTTTATATCTCAGGTATCTGAACAAGCATCTTTTGAAACCAAAGTTCAAAATGGTAACTCTGGCAATGATTTTACCTTGCCTAAGGCCAGGGGACTGGCTAGCCTCCCTGGACCTCAAGGATGCCTATTTCCATGTCCTAATCAGAAGATCCCATGGAAAGTACCTCAGATTCGAACTGCCCTCAGGTCATTACCAGTTCAGACAATGCCCTTGGCCTTACCTCTGCTCAAGGGTATTCACAAAGTGTCTAGCAGTGGCAGTGGCCCATTAAGGAGGCAGAGGATTGCTGTTTTTCCCTATCTAGACGACTGGCTCATTGTAGGCCAGTCCCAAAAGGTAAATCTCACCTGCAGGTCACCCAGCAGCTTCTACCTCCTGGGTTTTCTAGTAAACCTACCAAAGTCGGTTCTGGAACCAGTCCAGGTACTCACCTTTATAGGGGCAGAATTGGACACAAAGCTAGCCAGAGCCTTTCTTCCCCCAGAAAGGGTAAGGAATTTAGTGGCTCTGGCCTCTTCCTTCACTCTGCAGGTCTCTCGACCAGCAAGACACTTTCTGCAGCTCCTGGGCACATGGCTGCATCCACAGCTGTTGTGCATGGAGCCAGATTTCAGATGAGAGACATTCAGTTTCACTTGAGAACCTTTTGGTCTCAGAGAAGAGACCCCGTGTCCAAGTTGGTCCCAGTGACTCGAACCTTGATCCTAGCTCTCCAGTGGTGGCAGGATCAGAGCAATTTAAGAGTGGGGGTCCCCTTCATTTCCCCTTCTCACGACTTGACTCTCACTACAGATGCTTCCCTTCTGGGTTGGGGAGCCCACATGGGCGACCTTTCCACTCAGGGAGTTTGGTCCCCCCAGGAATCTCTGCTCCACATCAATTTGCTGGAACTCAGAGCTGTCTTTCTAGCTCTTGAGCTTTTTGCATCTGTCCACGACAAGGTGATACAAGTCAGAACAGACAACACCACAACAATGTGGTACATCAACAAACAGGGGGCACTCGGTCTTGACATTGTGCGAGGCAATGAAGTTGTGGTCTCTGGCCTATTCCCTGAACACTTCCCTCATAGCAGTTCATCTTCCAGGGAAGGACAATGTCCTAGCAGATGCCCTCAGCAGGATTTCCCAGGGCCATCACGAATGGTCCCTGGATCCTCAAGTGCTGGGGATAGTTTTTGCCAGGTGGGGCATCCCTCAGATAGATCTTTTTGCAGCCCCAGACAATCACAAACTTCCTCTGTTCTGTTGCAGGCCTCCAGTGCTGGGCTCAGTTCCCCTGGATGCCCTTCTTCTGGATTGGGAGGTGAAGTTCCTCTATGCTTTCCCCCCCTTTCCTCTCCTATTCAAAGTACTAGTCAAAATCAGATCTCAGCCTTGCAGGGTGATTCTGATTGCCCCGGATTGGGCCAGGCAGCCCTGGTACCCACTCCTTCTGTCTCTGACAGTCCATCTTCCCTGTGCCTCCCAGGAATCACAATCTGTTGACTTGTGCCGGGGAAGGGTTTGGTATCCGGACCTCAAATCCCTCAACCTCAAGGCCTGGCTCTTGAGGAGTTAGAGTTGCTGATTTACACCTCTCTCAGGGTGTTCTTGAGATCCTAAAGGCTTCCAGAAAGCCTTCCACTAGAGCTACTTATAGTTCTAAATGGAAAAGGTTTTCCATTTGGTGTGCTGGGAAAATATTTCCCAGAATCTGCTGAATTGCCCATTTTGTTAGATTACATGGTACATCTTAATTCCTTGGGTCTCAGACCAGCTACCCTGAGAGTTCATTTGGCAGCTGTGTCTGCTTTTGTGTCAACAGGAAAGTCATCCCTCTTTCCTCTCATCCTGTGTGTTCCAAGTTTTTTAAGGATTACTCCATACTAATCCTCCCTTTCGGGAACCGGCCCCTGCTTGGGACCTTAATGTTTGCATTGCCCAGTTAATGCAACCCCCTTTTGAACCTCTGTCTTCTGCAGAGCTTAAGTACCTAACTTGGAAAACTGTTTTTCTAGTGGCTATCACTTCTGCCAAGCATAAGTGAATTACAAGCCTTGTCAGTGGAGACTGACTTTTTCTTTCCACAGGGATAGGGTAGTCCTTAGGACTAATAGGAAGTTTTGCCTAAGGTGGTTTCAGATTTCCATCTTAATCAATCTGTCTCCTTCCAGTATTTTTCACTGATCACTCCTCTTGGGTGAGAGGAGGTTGCACAACCTGGATGTTAAGAGAGCTCTTAGTTATTATATAGAGCGTACCAAAGGTCACAGGTTCGAATCCTCCAACTTTTCCTTACCTATGGTGAAGCTGGAAAGGCAAACCTGCCACTAAGAGATCAATAGCCAGGTGGATTGTCTCTTGTATCCAATTTTGTTATCAGAAAGTGGGCAGAGCCCCCAGTTTGAGGCTCATTCTACCAGGGTACAGCTGCGTCTCTAGCTGCTGCCAGAGATATCCCTTTATTGAGATTTGCCAGGCTGCTACTTGGAAAATGGTACACACTTTTTACCAAGCATTAGTCCCTGGATGTCCAGGCCAGGAGAGATGCTTGGTTTGGCACAACTGTTCTTCAGAGCCTATTCCTAAGTAGGTTCTGCCCCTCCTCCATGGAGGTACTGCTGTATATTCTGCTAATGTCTATAATATAGCAAGACTTCATGTTGTTTGAAGAAAAATTACTCACCTTAGTAATGTTGTTTCTTCTAATGAGTCTTGCTATTATAGACCTCCCAACCTGCCCCTCTCAGAACCTCTACTTGGTGGGGTGCGGGCAACTAGTGTGGGCACTACTTATGTCCTGTTAGCATTTTGTCCCTTTGGGACTTTGGGGTGTGTATGTGTACTGCGTGTGTGTGTTTTATTATACTTATGTTCCATTTTCATATTATTAGAATGGTGTTAGTATTTCTGGTCCCCTGACTTGAGTCTTGGGTGTTGGGACCATCAATGGCTGTTATTATTTAGGTAGCCATTTGGCTAGTGTGAGTTACAGCTTCCACACAGACCTTAGTGAGTTTGGCTCGTAAAGATCTGACAGTTCAAGTTTGAAATGACACAGACAGAGCTACTCTCGTGCCAAAATTCTATTTTGGAATGGTTTTAACCATTTCACTCTGGGGCAGTTCTAGAGCTGGATCAAACTGCTAATGTCTATAATATAGCAAGACTCCATTAGAAGAAACAACATTACTAGGTGAGTAATTTTTTCTTCGGCACCCTGCTCCTACGGCCCAGCAGCTCTCCTTTCATGTCGGGCAGCAACATCAGGCACAGGCTTGGCGCCCTTGGCCCAAGTCCGTGCCTCCACCGGCCTGTAGACAGGGAGGTCGGGCTTCAGGTCCTGGACCCTCTTCCTCGAAGCCTGCTCGGTGACGGGATAGGGGTTACTGCCCCTATCCCCATCACACCAGCTCTGGGTCCTCCCATGGGGGGTCGGCTCCACCACTTTCTTTCCGCCTTGTCCACTGTTACCATGGACAGGTGGGTCCTGGAAGCGGTCGGCCAGGGTCTGCCTCTGGAATTCAAGCAGTAGCCCCCCCAGTTGAGCCCGCATTCCACAGGAGGAAAGAGTATCGGCCCACACTTTGTCAGCTCTGAGAGACGACATAGCCCAGCTCCTCCTCAAATTGGCAGTGGTTCAAGTGGCAGATCCTCCAGTCAACCCAGGGTTCATTTCCAGGTACTTCCTGGTCCCGAAGCGGACGGGAGGCTGGTGCCCCATTCTAGATCTGCACGACCTGTATCAGTATCTCAGGCCATTCACCTTCAGGATTGTAACTCTGTCCCAGATCATACCATCCCTGGAGCAAAACATGTGGTTCTACTCACTGGATCTCCAGGACGCATTCTTTCACGTCCAGATCTGTCCATCCCACCAGTGGTTCCTCTGCTTCAGAGCAGAGGGCACCCTATACGAGTTCCGAGCCATGCCATTCAGCCTGTCATCAGCCCCACGGGTCCTCACCAAATGCATGGGCAGTGGTGGCAGCCCATCTCAGGTGTCGAGGGGTCAGAGTGTACCCTTACCTCGATGATTGGCTCTTGGCAGGTTCCACCCAGCAAGAGGTGGAGAGGTCCAGGGACCTGGCCCTTCAGACCTGCTCTCAATTTGACCTCCTGATCACCAAGGCCAGGTCAGAGCTCATGCCTTTCCATATGATATGCTTCATCGGGGCAGAGCTCGACTCTTGCTGAGCTAGAACATGGCTCCCAGTAGACAGGGCAGAGGTTCTCTCCTCCTTTGCCCAATCATTTCTGGTTGGGTACTTGCGCCCTGCCCAGGACTTTCTGCGCCTTCTGGGCTATATGGCGGCTTGCACCACCGTGGTCCATTGGTCCCGGTGGCATATGCGCCCCCTTCAGTAGGAGCTGGCCTCCAAGTGGACTCAGCGCCTAGGTCATTTTGACCAGCTGATCACTGTAACCCAGAAGATGTGGGATGCTCTCCAGTGGTGGACCGTCTTAGACCGGTTGCAGGAAAGGATCCTGTTTGTCCACCCCGAGCCGACCGTCGTCCTCACGACCAATGCCTCTGTTCTGGGCTGGGGAGCCCGCATGGGGAACAACAGGGCCCACGGGTTCTGGACCCCCAAGGAATCCCGATGCCATATCAGCCTGCTGGAGCTCAGAGCGGTCAGACTGGCGTTGTCAGCATTCGCTCAGCAGCTTTGGGGTCAAGTGGTTCAAGTCCAGACGGACAATACCACGACCATGTACTACCTCAACAAGCAGGGCAGCATGCACTCCCGGCTGTTGTGCAGGGATTTGCGCTGTATCTGGGCACTCATGAACTGACTGGAGGCGGATCTCCTAGCCATCCATGTGGCAGGTGCCTCAAATCAACTGGCGGATGCTCTCAGCCGTATAGGCAAGACATCCCATGAGTGGTCTCTCCATCCAGAGGTAGCTTACAGCCTGTTCTCCCACTGGGACAAACTGATGGTGGACCTGTTTGCCTCCAGGTAAAACACCAAGCTGAGGCTGTTTCCCGCCCGCCTCAGCGGGGATCACTGCAGGTAGATGCCTTCTCGAGGCCATAGACCCCAGGCCTCTCCTATGCCTTCCCTCCATTTCCCTTTGATCCACAAGGTGCTTCTCAAGGTGAGAAGGGACAAGGCGCAGGTGATCCTGGTAGCCCCAGACTGGTCCCGCCAGTTCTGGTATCCAGATCTCCTCAGCCTCAGCAACAGGCTCCCGAGGCATCTTCCAGCATGCCCGGACCTGACATCTGTCAGTCAGGGGAAGGTATTCCATCCGGACCTTCAATCCCTGCACCTGACAGCCTGGTACCTGAGCAGCTAGAGTTCCAGGCTTTGGGTCTCTCTGAGGATGTACTCACAGTAGTGGAAACATCCAGAAAGGAGTCAACCAGAAAGTGCTATGCCTTCAAATGGAAAAGGTTTTCCATTTGGTGCCAGGGCAATGGCCTGGACCCTCTGTTCTGTCCTGTGGTGAGCATTTTGGACTACTTTTGATCTGTGTCCAAAGAGGGTCTTTGGTCTTCAACCATTAAGGTGTACCTGGCAGCCATCTTTGCTTACTGGGTGCGGGCCGGTCAGCAGACGGTGGCACAGGAGAAGGTGGTCTGGCGCTTTTTCAAAGGCCTCGATCACATATCCCCTCCAGTGCGTGAACCTCCACCTCCGTGGGATTTCCTGCTGGTTTTGGTAAAGCTCATGGGCAAGCCATTCGAACCAATGCACAAGTGTAAGGTGTCACACTTGTCATGGAAGACGGCTTTCCTGGTGGCTGTCATGTCCGCCAGAAGGACTGGAGAGCTCCAGGCACTGTCAGTGGAGTCTCCTTATCTGGTCTTCCACAGGGACAAGGTTGTCCTGCACCCCCACCCAGAATTCCTCCCAAAGTTGGTGTAAAGAGTTCCATCTCAACCAGGTGATGACTCTGCCTGTGTTCTACCCGAACTACACCTCGGACACTGAGTACAGCTCCATACTCTGGACCTGAGATGAGCTGTCTCCTACTATAAGGAGAGAACGGCAGAAGTTCAGGGAGAGGTTCACCAGCTGTTTGTCACCTACACTGAAGGCACACCTTACAGGCCTGCAGCAAAGCGGACAATTGGCAAATGGATTACATCATGCATTGATCTCTGCTATAGATTGGTGGGTGGGGAGCCTCCCGTAGGGCTGAGGGCTCATTCCACCTGCCATACCGCTGCGTTGGTGGCTGCTTCCAGAGACATCCCTATCCAGGAAATGTGCAGGGCTGCTACGTGGAAGACAGCAAACGCCTTCATCACCCATTACCACATCGACCTTGAGTCACGCCGGGATGCTGGTTTTGGGGCCTCAGTTCTCCAGTCTCTGTTCCCAAAGTAGGGGGTGTGCGCCTTGCCTCCCTCCTCCCGGAGAACTGCTAGGAGTCTGCCAACAAGTGTGGATAAGAACAACGTAGCCACATCCCTAGAAAAACAGGTTACTCACCTGTAACAGTAGTTCTAGGAGTGGTATATGTTGTTCATCCACACTGACCCACCCGACCTCCCTGGCTGTGATGCACAACCTGGCTTCCAGCAGGCTAAGATCTGGCATCATGGGGCGGAGCCGAGGGTTATACCACCCGGGTGTGTGGGAGGAGCCAGCTTGAAGACCTTCCGGCAAGATTTAAAGGGGAAAGGGACATGCCAACAAGTGTGGATGAACAACATATACTGCTCCTAGAACTACTGTTACAGGTGAGTAACCTGTTTTTTCTGGGGTTTCAGCCACAATTTGATTATACCTTTCTTAGCCCCTGCAAGCAGGATCAGTAAAATTTTTAGCTGTCGCCCCTTGATTCAGCTGTTATCATGGGGGATTGATACGAATGCTAGAGTTGGAGTGGTCAGTTCTGGGGCATTATACATGTCCTCCCAGAACTCAGGTAATCTGTTTCTAATAGTCCAGGAAGACAGGGCAAGCCCAGAATACATGTGATGGATTTGCCGGGCTTTCCCACAACCTCTCCAACACACCCCTCTCTCCTGGCCCATAAATTTTGACTGAATCGCCAGAGTCCTGAAAAAGCATGTATGTCACTTCCAGGAAACTCCCTAAGATAGGGTGCTGTTGTTAATTTGTAGGAAGGCAATGTATGTTTCAGCTAGTGTGTGGTATCCCAGTTCATTTGGTTCTCGGTGTTCCACCTATATACCACTGAATCGGTAGGTTCCTGTACAAAATCCCCCAGTGCCCTGTACAAGACTTCCGCTAAATGTGTGTGTGTGTGTCCCTCGATCAATGGTGTTTAATTTGCACCAGTAAGTCTGACGTATTTGTTAGGATATCGGAATTGTAGGCCCTTATTCCATATAGCACTTTTGGGGCTTTCCAAATGCATTTTGCAAGCATCTACTAAATACTTATACGTGCAATTGCTTTTCCAAATTGTAAGTTGATGTTTGTGGACTTAATCCTGTTCCGGTGTGGTGACTCTTATAATATATGACTCCTCTCTTCGTTGCTGAGTTCTTTGTCTGCTGACCCTTTGTGCTAACTGTTGTAATTTGTACTCCTGTAAACATTGTATATATTTATTTATTTAGTTTTTGTTAACCGAGTAGGTACACTAGACAGGGACTGTCTCTTTTCAGGCACGACCCGGGAGATTACAAAGGATTAGGATAAATTCACAAGGCACAATTACATATGAGTACAGTGTTGAAATACAACATAATATCAAACAAGAAATTACAAAACAAGAGAGAATTCATATGAAATGAGAAACACAACAGATGAACAGGAAAAGTCCACAGCACGTGTTAAGTCTAGGAGAGGCAACTGCACTTGGACATACTTCGGAGATATTTGCAGAATGCATTACAAAAGCACCAAGTGGTTTCAGATCTTCGGGGGATGAGGTTCCATGTCCTGGGGATAAAGTTCATAAAAGCAGCTGCACCAAAATTAGTCCATAGTTTGGGTACAACCAACAGATCTCAGTCCATAGATCTTAGGGGATAAGGGTTAATCTGCTTGTGACGTAAGATAGCAAGGCACCGAAGCCATTGGCTGTTCAGGATATTATACACTGTACATCCTGTAGCTAACTCACACATAACACTAGGAGGTGGCCACTCTAGTCTTTCATGCAAGGAGCAGTAATGGTCAGGCTTCTTCGTTGCAAGTGCAAAGTGACATATGTTATTATAGGTGATGTCCCATTTCCTTTGTGCCAATTTGGAGGTAGTAGATGCACAAACAGCGACATTATACATTAACTTAGGCAGTGGTAGTCCCCTGGAAATAGACAGGCATGTGAGGTGAGGTTGTGCCTAATTCTATAGGCTAATCCAAGTCTAGAATTAACAGAATTGCAGGTCTTAGATATATGCATTTAAAAATAAAGGGAGGGGTCCAGGGTGACACGTACTGTAGGTAATTGAAGGACTGCACAGCCGCTAGTAAAGTGCCGTTGTTACAGGGTATTGAGATGGGGGTTAGGTGGTTTCTTCATTTGTGGGAGAGCCAAAGAGCATAGCTTGAGTTTTTGCCACATTCCATAGCAGTTTGTTTTGGAGTAGCCAATTTTGCACTGCCTGTAGATCATGGGTAAGCATACTATTTATATTGTGGATGGCATTAGAATAAGTACGAGATCATCTGCATAGAATATTGGTGTACAATACTTAAGGCATTTGTGTATTTTATTGATATGTAAGAATAAAAAAGGAGTCCCAGAATTGTGCCTTGGGGAATCCCTACAGTGAATGTTGCCTGCTCAGTTTTCGGCAATAGCCTTGGTCAAATTTTCATAATTCAGAACCTCCCAATGGTCTAGGTTTTTTTGTAAGCTAGATTACTAGATAGGTTATGGACCCCTTGTTCCCTTCTGCTCATTCTTCACAGTGGAAGGAGAAGGAGAAGACCATCAGGAGGCAAAAGGAACAGTGGAGAGGTGGACATAAGTCCATTTCCAGATGAGAGTCCTGAAGGGACTTGCAGCTCTGTAAGTGGATTGGGCCATGAGACCAGATGGCATACACCCAAGGGTTCTAAAGGAACTCAGGGAGGTGCTTGCTGCGTCACTGATGACCATATCCACAGCTCACTGGCAACAGCTGTGGTTCTGGAGAACTGGAGGAGAGCAGATGTGATCCCGCTCCATAAGAGTGGCAGCAGGGAAGAAGCTAGCAACTATAGGCTGGTCAGTCTCAGATAAGTAGTGGGGAAATGAATGGAAACTCTGTTGAAGGAAATGTTAGAGAGTATCTTGGAAGTCAAAGGTCTACAAGACTAAAGGCGGCATGGATTCTTGGGGGGAGGGGGGTTTATGGCACATGAAGCTGATTGATTTCTTTGATAGGGTGACCAAAGATATAGATCAGGGAGGGCAGTGGATGTGGCCTATTTGGATTTTAGCAAGGCCTTCAGCACCGTACCACACAGGAGACTGTTAAAGAAATTGAGCAGCCTGGGGTGGGATCTAAAGTGGTAAACTGAGTAAGAAACTGGTTAATGGATAGGCATCAGAGGGTGATAAATGCACTCAGTGTAACAAGGAGAGAGTAACCAGCACGGTGTCACAGGGCTCAGTGCTGGGACTGGTCCTCTTCAGTGTCCTCATAAGCGACACTGCAGATGAACTGGAAGGGAAGGTATGTCTTTTTGCGGATGACACTAAAATCTGTAATAGAGTAGATACTCAGGAGGGGGTGGAGAGAATGTGTAAAGACATTGGGAAACTCGAGGAGTGGTCAAGGGCATGGCAGCTGGGGTTCAATGCCAAAAAGTGCAAAATCATGTACCTAGGGCATGGAAGCCCAGGAACCAAGTATAGAATGGGAAGAGAGGTACTGACAATCACTAAGCAGGAAGAGGACCTTGGAGTTATCATATCTGATGACCTCAGAGTGGCAAGGCAGTGGTAGGGGCAGTGGGATGCTGGGATGCATAGGAAGAGGTATCACCAGCAAGAGGAAGGAGGTTACCAGTTTATCGCTCACTGGTGATACTCCACCTGGAGTACTGTGTCCACTTCTGAAGGCTGCACCTCAGAAAGGACATAGACTGGGTGGAGACAGTCCAGAGGAGGGCAACTAAGACAGTGCAGGGGTTGCATCACAAGTCCTGTGAGATGAAGCTGGGGAATTTCAACATGTGCACCTTAGAAGAAAGGAGGATGAGAAGGGACATGATAGAGACCTACAAGTACCTCATGGGAGTGAACAAGGTACAGGAGGAGAGTCTCTTTTAAAGGAGAAAGAGCCCCAAGACCAGGGGACATGCGATAAAGCTAAATAAGGGGATGTTTAGGAATGATGTGAGGAAGTACTGCTTCAGTGAAAGAGTGTTGGACGCCTGGAACAGTCTGTCAGTGGAAGTGGTGAAGGAGAAAACAGGGGCTTCACACATGCATGGGATAACCATAGGGGAACAATAGTCAATAGGCAGGGAGGAAGGAGGATTACTGGGGACCATCTAGTGTCTGCGAAAACAGACTAGGCAGGGACCATCTGGGAACACTGGGTAGGCCAAGTGGTCCTTTTCTGCCCACAAATTCTATGTTTCTGTGTTCTCCACCTGATGTCACAATGCTGTACTTGTGACATTACAGTTATTCCCATGGCAAGAGACCTGACGTCTTTACAGAAGATTATGACTTCAGGTGCTCTCTGAATAAGGTGTTGAGGCAGATGAACTTTTAAGGGATAAAGATCCTGTTTTCATGCAGATTTGCTCAATAATAAATAAGCAGGAGGGAAACTCTATAGTAGATATACTTATGAAATACAAGCTGAATTGTATCTAAATATGATGTTTTCCCAGAGGCGACAGCAGCTCTTTAATGACCCCTTTGTAGCACATGGTAGAGTCTGCAGTCATCTGTACTGTAAGTTATTTTTTTTTTGTGCTCTCTAAATTTAAGAGCACAAATGGCAATGCATTGTTTAGATGCAACTATCTTTTTTTTTTAATTCAGCTTTTTCTGCCCCCACCCCACCCCGACTCACTTAATGTCACCCCACCAGCCCTGTCACCAACCTTCTCATGGACGTGGTGATTATCCACCGCTTACCCAGAACTATGATAGTGGTAGGTGGCTGCCTGCCGTGTCAGTTATGCATGGTACTATGAGGGGTTCCAGTGCAATGGTGGACCAGGGCTTTTTCCTCCAGGATTATCATAGGTATGCAATGATGTGCACACAGCATGCCTGGCATCCAGCAGCTGCCCCTCTTCTCTTCTTTGTGTTGCCTCTGTGCTTCCAGCAGGCAGCAGTTGAGCACTGGGATGCAAAATCCCCCCTTCCCGAGGGAGATCTGTCTGTGGGAAGCTCAATCCTCCCCACCCTGGTCAGACTCCGAGCGATGTGAGTTGTTTCCCAAACCTGGGTCACTGGTGAAGCCGATGGTACTGCTAGTGCAGGGGTAACAGAAGCAAATGTATTTTGACCTTTACATGCTAGAACCTAATGATACACACTATAGCAAAGACTTAACACTCACCTTGTAGCATTTGCTTCTAGCTTGTACAGTCACAGAGATCTTGGCCTCTAAAGTTACATCAGTGTAAAAACATTACATCGAGGTGTACATTACATCAGTGTACTCAGTACATTGGACATTGATGTATCAATATTTTAGCTCAAGAAAACTTCTAACAGGCGGTATTTAAAAAGGCTGCGAGTACTGTCCCAGCAGATTCGATTGTAGTTTCTGTAGCAGAGACACTACTGTCCCAGCAGATGCTGGCAGAGTTCTCTTACCACAGGCACTACTGTCCTAGCAGATCCACATTTGCTGGGATACCTTACCTAGCACAGACAAAACTGTAACAGCAGATGCTGGAATACTTCCCTTCACCACAGGCAGTAGTGTCCCAACAGATGCGGGCAGAGTTGTATTACCACAGGAGCTATCCCAGTAGATTCACATCTGCTCAGACACTTACACTTTCCTTGACTACAAAGCACTGTCCTAGCAGATGCTGGCAGAGATCTGTTACTGCAGGCACTGTCTCGGCAGCTCTACATCTACTGGTTATTTACCTTGCCTCATATACTGCCGAGATATGACATGGTGTGCCGGGACACTGGTGATTATGGTAAAGGGAAATGTCCCAGCATGTACTGGGACAGTAGTGTCTGCTAGCTAAAGTGTCCCAACAGATGTGGATCTGCTGGGACAGTAGTGACTGTGGTAACAGAACTCTGCCAGCATCTGATGGGGCACTGGTGCCTTGTGGTAATGAAAAGGAACATCTGCTATGACAGTAGTGTCTGTGGTAGGTAAAGCGTCCCAGCAGATACGGATCTGCCAGGACAGCAGTGCCTGCTATAATAGAACTCTGCCAGCATCTGCTGGGACACTAGTGCCTGTGGTGAAGGCAGTTTGTCCAGGCATTAGTGTCTGTGCTATATATACTATAACTACATCTGCTGGGACTAGTGTCTGTGGTGAAAGCAGTTTGTCCAGGCATTAGTGTCTGTGCTATATATACTATAACAACATCCGCTGGGACACTAGTGTCTGTGGTGAAGACAGTTTATCCAGGCATTAATGTCTGTGCTATATATACTATAACTACATCCGCTGGGACACTAGTGCCTGTGGTGAAGGCAGTTTATCCAGGCATTAGTATATGTGCTATATATACTATAACTACATCCATTAGGACACTAGCATCTGTGGTGAAGGCAGTTTGCCCAGGCATCAGTGTCTGTGCTATATATACTATAACTGCATCCATTGGGACAGTAGCATCTGTGGTGAAGGCAGTTTGTTCAGGCATTAGTGTCTGTGCTATGTATACTATAACTACATCCGCTGGGACACTAGCGTCTGTGGTGAAGGCAGTTTGTCCAGGCACTAGTGTCTGTGCTATATATACTATAACTACATCCGCTGGGACACTAGTGTCTGTGGTGAAGGCAGTTTGTCCAGGCATTAGTGTCTGTGCTATATATACTATAAATACATCCGTTGGGACACTAGTGCCTGTGGTGAAGGCAGTTTGTCCAGGCATTAGTGTCTGTGCTATATATACTATAACTACATCCGCTGGGACACTAGTGTCTGTGGTGAAGGCAGTTTGTCCAGACATTAGTGTCTGTGCTATATATACTATAAATATATCCGCTGGGACATCAGTGCCTGTGGTGAAGGCAGTTTGTCCAGGCATTAGTGTCTGTGCTATATATACTATAACTACATCCGCTGGGACACTAGTGTCTGTGGTGAAAGCAGTTTGTCCAGGCATTAGTGTCTGTGCTATATATGCTATAAATATATCCACTGGGACATTAGTGCCTGTGGTGAAGGCAGTTTGTCCAGGCATTAGTGTCCGTGCTATATATACTATAACTACATCTGCTGGGACACTAGTGTCTGTGGTGAAAGCAGTTTGTCCAGGTATTAGTGTCTGTACTATATATACTATAATTACATCCGCTCTGACACTGGTGCCTGTGGTGAAGGCAGTTTGTCCAGGCATTAGTGTCTTTGCTATATATACTATAACTACATCCGCTGGGACACGTTATGTGCTATATACTATAACTACATCTGGTGGGACAGTAGTGTCTGGTGAAGGCAGTTTGTCCAGGCATTAGTGTCTGTACTATATGTACTATAATTACATCCGCTGGGACACTAGTGCCTGTAGTGAAGGGAGTTTGTCCAGGCAATATTGTCTGTGCTATATATACTACAACTACATCCGCTGGGACAGTTTCTGTGCTATATATACTATAAGTACTTCCGCTGGGACACTAGTACCTGTGGTGAAGGCAGTTTGTCTGGGCATTAGACACTAGTGTCTGTGGTGAAGGCAGTTTGTCCAGGCATTAGTGTCTATACTATATATACTAAAAGTATATCCGCTGGGACACTAGTGCCTGTGGTGAAGGCAGTTTGTCTGGGCATTAGACACTAGTGTCTGTGGTGAAGGCAGTTTGTCCAGGCATTAGTGTCTATACTATATATACTATAACTACATCCGCTGGGACACTGGTGCCTGTGGTGAAGGCAATTTGTCCAGGCATTAGTGTCTGTGCTATATATACCATAAGTACATCCGCTGGGACAGGTTCTGTGCTATATATATACTATAACTACATCTGATGGGACAGTAGTGTCTGGCAAAGGCAGTTTGTCCAGGCATTAGTGTCTGTACTATGTGTACTATAATTACATCCGCTGGGACACTAGTGCCTGTGGTGAAGGGAGTTTGTCCAGGCAATAGTGTCTGTGCTATATATACTATAACTACATCCGCTGGGACAGTTTTTGTGCTATATATACTATAACTACATCAGATGGGACAGTAGTGTCTGTGGTGAAGGCAGTTTGTCCAGGCATTAGTGTGTGCTATATATATTATAACTACATCTGATGGGACAGTAATATCTGCTACAGAAACTACAACCAAATCTGCTGAGACAGTAGACACTGCCATTTAAAAGTGAATTAAAAAAAACAAACTTTTTTATCAGTTTCTGAATATGTGGTTATATACATGAAAAATAAATAGTAATTGCACATGACGAAAAGTGTCTAAAGTGGTCTAATCGTGTAACACCAAATCTTCAAATGATTAACTATACAGGCTATACCAGTGAAAGCATCGGAAGGTAAGTTATTTATTTATTGCATATTTCAGATTAGGTTTTAGCTCATTTACAGAGGCTCCACGTCAGATTGTACAGGCACAGAAAAGACAAAATTAGTGCTGAAAACAGTTCTGATGGAAAGTGGTTGAATCAGGCACGTATTAGACAATACAGTAGTAAACTGCATACAGGAATGTGCAATTAAAGGCAGATAATACGTTAACTGTAATTCCAGTGGGATTTTTATCATTGAAATGACTCACTGCTTATTCTGTTTTTGCTATGAAAACCCAAATGAAAAAGAAAGTGTTGAATAAGATGGTGTAGATGCTGAATAAAAAGTGGAGGTGCAGTGAATAAGAAGCAAACTCCATTCTTCAGATAAGAAGCTGCGCAAATACAACTGGGATGGAAAACTTGCTAAAATGGAATTCTAACCTTCCTGGGCTGCTTGGAGCCCTTAGGGTTAACTGAGGGAGTGGGGCTTGGTTTTTCCAGAGCATGCTCAGTCAAAGGGGTGTGATGTCAGAGCAGAGGCCAAGCTACTGCTTGTTTGCTTGCTGTAACTTCCTGTGTTTTGTATTCTTACAGAATGAACTGAGAGAGGCGGAAAGAGGAAGAGGGAGATAGAGACGACACAGGGAAGCTAAGCTTGTCAGCGAGGCAGGACAGCACAACACTAAAATAAAGATCTCTGGATTCTTAGCAACATTTTCTCTTGCAAGGATTTAATTCCCTTTGGTACTGAGAACTTTTGAGCACCGACCTTTGGAGTATTCTGGGCCCATGGTAAGGTCGATCTGTTGGACTTTCAGCTGTTGGAGTTTTCTTTCTGTTTCAGTTCAGCTCACTGGTTGTAGCTAACCAAGAAAACTTCACTTCAGACTTTGATGTGGGATAGGACTTGATTACATTTTTTTCATTCTTTGGAAGGAGGCTGGGGGGGAGAATGGGTTCGGAGAGAGATTCGGAGTCGCCGCATTCATCCATAAGCGCCACACCAAATCCGAAATGCCCAAGCTCAGGTAAGAGGAGGCGTATTTCTTTCCAAAATGTTTTTGCTGGTCGATCCCGCTCCAAACGGAAACAAGCGGCCACGGCAGCGACAGGCACAGAGAACTTGCCTTCAGAGCCATCTGAGACTGAAAAGAGCCTTCCTGGGTCTGAGAGCCAGGCGACACTCACCCCTTCACCCTCTGCCCGGAAGGAGTTGTCCTCAGAGTTCTTGGAATGCCCACTGTGCCTTGTGCGGCATCCGCAGGAGAATGTGCCGGAAATTATGACATGTCACCACCGCTCTTGCCTGGACTGCCTGCGCCAATACCTACGCATTGAAATCACAGAGAGCAGGGTAAACATCAGTTGTCCCGAATGTTCAGAGAGGCTAAACCCCCATGACATCCGACTAATCCTCAACGACTCCGCGCTGATGGAGAAATATGAGGAGTTCATGCTCAGGCGCTACCTGGCCTCTGATCCAGACTGCCGATGGTGTCCCGCTCCCGATTGTGGGTAAGCATGAACTTTAGTTTTTTTTTGTTTGAATCTTTCCCCACAGCCATGACCGGGAAAAGTGTAGAGCACTATAAAACCTAGAGGTTTACAACACAAATATGTAATGACACATAATGCATACACATAGTGCATTATTTATTATTACAGATGCAAGTATCACTCTTAAATATTTGTATTTGTGTTGGAACACGTAGAACATTATGAGACCTTGGCTAAGGCTGGTGTGACGCATACATGAATCTTGCTGCTCGTGACATGAACGCATATTTTATGGATAATGCCGAAACATCAGTCATGTGTCATCATTAACAGCAGAAATGTGACTAAATTGCAAACAAAAAAAGTAAACATGAACTTCAAATGAATTCTGACACAAATATTTGGGACACAAGTATAAAAACAGCCATTTCTGTCTTGAGCTTTAATAAAAAAATGTTAGGCAATTTGGACAGCTAGACAGACCCCCCTCCTCAAGCAGGGGAGAAAAAGTGAGTCAGCAGTGCTTGCTGCTGGCTGTGTCAGTGTCAGGAAATTCCAGTTCTGGCTTGGTGAATTGTGTAAATATTCACAAGCTGAGGGGGAAGTGAGAAACAGCTCAGCGGGAGGGGTCTTTTGCAGCCTTGCATTCTTGGACAGGAGCATCGGGCACTTACAGATACAACTACTGTACGTCTGTAATGCACATCATATATAACCTGATAAATGGATGTAGAGTGCGCTGTTTGTCTGTCTGTCTACCAGTTTCTTATCAGTATACGGGGGGGGGGAAGGGAACACATGGATGAGTCATATTATGAATGGTACTAAGGTGTCTGTAGTACCATCATCTATCAATACCTAGGTGCCTCTGCTGATAACTAGCAAAGTCGGACCCAGAATTGGTTTTCTGTTTAAAGAGCAGCTGACACCTTCAGGGCAGCGTTAACAAAACATAATATTTAGACACAGGTCAGCTTGTTTGTCACATTTGTTTTGCATTTTTCCTCCACGTTATTTATTGTTGAGGTCATTTGCATGAAAACAGGATCTTTGCTTCTGATGAGTTCATCTGTTCCTGTTGCTTTCTCCCTACTTGAGGTCATAATGCACTGCTTGTGACATCACAGTTATTCCCATGGGAACAGATTGTGATATCACAACAGGGCACTGTGACTTGAAGTAGGGAGTAAGCTATAGAAGCAGATGAACTCTAAGGGATAAAGATCATGTATTCATAACAATTTCCTCCTTACTACACAATAGGAAGGAGAAGTCTTTAGAATACATATGGAATACAAGATGAATTGTACCTAATTATGTTTTTTACAGTTTTATTTGAGGCGTCACCAGCTCTTTAAAAATAAAGACTGCCCCCACTGTTTCTTTATGAATACCAAAGTGAAAGTAGCTAACGCCATAATTGTTCCCATCTTCAGCTCCGAGGACATCCTCAATGGGCAGGCTGCCAGTGTCCTATTGAACAAACTTGACATCCTGTATCCCACACCTTAACTCGATTTGTACTGGCTGCCCAGAGGGACTCTCATCAGTGTGATATGTACAGCCAGCTAGAGTGGACCTCGCTGGCTCACCTGACACCTACTGTTGCTTGCACACAGATGTGTAAAGGTTGCTGCTCCTCAACTGCGCAGCCTACTTGTGTCAAAGGCCCCTCACTCTGAGCTAACCTCTGCTGCTGGCCATGAGCTTGCAAACATGGAAGTAAAAAGCAGTGTTGGCTGGCAGTCATTCTCATCTGCCATACCTGCTGCATGGGACTCCCTGCCAGTATGCTGGCACCCCAGCAGTGACCTTTTCCCCTCACCCTCATAGGTCATACTGTCCCATTTGTTCGGGAGTTAAGCAAGTGCTAATCATACCTGCTGCTGAGAGGATATACTAAATGTTGCCAGTGATGTTGGCACCTGTATGCCTTGGACTATTATTGTATTGGCTGCTTCTCTTCAACTGTTACTGAAACATTCTAGCTGTGTCTTTTGTACGCATATAACAAAACTTTATATCTGCATTTGCTTTGGATGCCTATCTAAATGAGCGTGTCTCAAGGGCTTTCTGATTCTCTGCAATTAAATGTAACCCATTTCCCTTCTGGAGTACACATATACAAGCCCAAAGGTTCTAGGCTAATGCTCAACCTGATTCAAAATGGCCTCCACAAACCGATAAATGAAAATATTATTTTCAGTTATGAGTTTAGGTAATTTTCTACTGTTTGGGAAACTGTTGCAAAACATAATGTTTAGACACAATTCAGCTTATATTTGAGAGAGTTTCTATATTGCTAATCCTTATATTCTTTATTACTGTGTTCATTTCCATGGAAACAGGATCTGTGTTCCCCACAGTTGATTTGCTCCTGTTGTTTTATCCTTTGCTGGTTACAGTCATCTGTCAGTGACATCACGGTCATTTCCCCAGCACAAAACTGTGATGTCATAAACTGCGGATTATGGGTTCAGCAAAGGATTAAGCAGCAGATACAAATGAACTCTATGGGACAGGGATCCACTCCCCATGCAGATTAACCTACTATTGAAGAAGAGATGGAAGAAAAATGCAGGCAAAAATGTAAAAAAAAAAAAAAAAACAAGCTGAAGTGTGTCTAACTCTTAACGTTTTTCAAAGTTTTCATAAAAGTGACATACTTAGCTGGGCTGTCAGCGCAGCAGTAGGGGTTACCGCTCGTAGTGCCGGTGAACCATGTTTGAGAACAAGTATAGTCATCAAAGGAGGAAGGACTGAGCATCCCAGGGACAGATCTGCTTCCTCGGGGTGGCAGGATCCTGCTTCCCACCAGATGACAGCCACCTGGCAGAGGCCAGGTAGTAGAAACAGGGGAAAGGCTATCATTGGACCCTAACCCTAATATCCGTGTGCTTGCACGCCAAAGCCCTGAGGAGGAAACATTGGTGGGAAATGCCCTGGCCCGATCCGGCACCCCCAACAGGCACCACATGACCAATGTGGCAGGTTACCTACCACAGTGTCATCCTGCGCATGTGGTGGATAACCGGTAAGTCAACGATAAAGTTGGTGACTGGGTTGGGGAGGGATGTTCCAGGGATCAGGGGACTTTGGAAGAGAAACAAAGGATGGAGAAAAAAGTGACACATACTCATTAAAGTGGAATTGTCAGTAGTAAGAGCCTCATACCCAAGTGTGAGGCTGATCGCAATTAGCCCTTTGTGTGCAGAAACACTTCTACTTACTTACTGATCACTGCAGTGTAGTAGATTGTATCCGGCTAATTCCATTGACTTACAAGCCGACATTTCCTGTAATCAGAAATGCCAGACTCCTCTGCTGCTGACATCAGAGGAGGACTGCGGCAGTGGGAGATTCAATAGCCTGCAGTGACTGTCAGAATTTTTTTATAAGCTATAATCTTCTGTTTGCTGGTCTGCTGTCCTCAGGCTAGGTACCGTCACAGAGGACTGTACTAAGCCCCGTGAGCACAACAGGACCAGCAAACATCTGATTTTAGCTACAACATTTTTAATGTGTATACTGCGGGCTATTGAATCTCCCAGCTCTGCAGCCCTCCTCTGATGTCAGTTGCAGGGGATTCTGGGATTTCTGTTTAAAAGAAATGGCATCTTAGAAGTCAGCAAAATTAGCCTAATACATTGTACTGTACTGCAGTAAACAGTAAGCAAAACAAATGTTTTTGTACACAAAGAGCAAATTGGGATCAGCCTCACACTTGGATGTGAGGCTCTTATTGCTGGCAGTTACGCTTTATGAACTGAAAAAAAAAACAGAATGTTATTTCCACAGGTCATATGACATAGTCTACAGCATTTTGTTTACCCAGGAGAGCAGCTGAGATGAAACATCTCATTAACAGAGGCATCACGCTTTCACCCCAGTTTCATAACTGGGTGGTTCAGAAGCATAGAAAGTTCAATTGTCTTGGTCAAGATTATACCTCAAGCCTGTGGCTATGATGAGAGTCCCACCCGGATCTCATGTTCTTCAGTTGAGTGCTGTAACCACTGACTTCCCTGAAATACTTCTTCAGTGTTTGATGACTTCATAAAGGGTCCTGTGCTGCTGCAGGCATTGCGACATGCATGTAGTAATGTCATGGTATATTGTGTTTGCTTGTGCATGCTGGGCTGTTAGTGCACTACCATCTGGAGTGGCAGTCTGTAGTCTGCCATACTCGCCAGAAGGTCTCCTCCCCATGATGTGCGCTGAGTTTTGTGAATGCCAGTTTTGAATGGTGGTGCAACGGTTGTGGCTCAAATTGCCCATTTTGTGCCACCCTGACTAGGACTGGGGCCCCATGTGTAGACAGTTACAGTGTGATAATGCCATATACACATATATATATATATATATATATATCCCTCTCCATGTATGTATGTAGTGCACTTCACTTATAATGGACACTGTTATAACCAACAGTTGGTTATAGCGGGTAAAAACTGATTTCTGAAATCCAGTACACTTTTCTCTGGTTATAATTGACAGAAACTTTGCTCTTAACAGACAGTATTAAGATTTTGTGGGCATTTGCTGTGCTTTTATTTTTTTTGTGGGGGGGCAGTGTAGAGCTACTTAGAAGACTTGCAAGTGTAGAATTGAGACAGTGGAGATACAGAGGTTTAATTTCTTACAAACTAATTCTCCACAAGCTGCATACACTTTTTATTAGTTAATTAATTACACTAAAGTAAATTATATTCTCAGTAAAACAGATTAACAGTTTACTTTGTTCTTACTGTCCTGGTACCCCACATCAAATCATAAGAGTTACTATTTCCTTATTGCCTTCAGCAGTTAACTTCCTTAAAAAAGCCTCATGATCTTCTTCGAGGATATATCTGGCATCAGGTCACACCTATGGAACTTAGCCGTCAGGCACTAGGATCCCACGGAAGTTTTTCTGCAGCAGTCTAGTAGGGGATGCCCATGCCAACGTCAGGCTCTGACATCACCTGCCCTATATAATCGTGGGCAGCCCCACTCCCTCCTCAGTTCTTTCCCACCATCAACCATTCATGCACAGACTCCGCAGAAGCTTTATCGCTGAGTTCGACCACCAAAATTACTTACCTTTTTCTTTGGTAACTACCTTTGAATCACTTTATTTTAAAGGGATTCCTTTTACCTTTGTATGTCAAGAACTACTCCTTCATCAGCTCTTTTCCGTTGCTGCTGCTGCGGAAAGAAGATTTCTTCAACTGACAACCACGAACTCTGTGTCTGCTATCTTGGGCCTGATCGCAACATTCTTGCCTGCAAGTTTGCCTAAAGTTCAACCTCACCACCCGGTGACAACACAAGAAAGCCCTGTAGAAGTTCCTCATGGAGCAACAGGCAGCCAGCGGAGAGCACGGGTCTTCCAGGGCTCCCCTCTCCCAGTTGTCAGCATCCTCTTCAGGTTCTCAGGCCACCAGGGCCCGGTACATGTCCTAGGGGAAGCATTCTAGTTGAGATAAGGACCGGCCTAAGGACCGTTCTTCCTAACTGCGATCCCAATCCCTGTTAGATTCCTTTTCTTCTTCTCCTGGGATTGCTCCGTCAACCATTTTGGCTTCGACACGTCGCTCCATGCAGGTCTCGGTTTCTATCAGGGCCCCCCCCATGGAGGAGAGTTCTCCCAACCTTCTCAAGGTTGCAGAGGAATCATCGGCCTCTGGGTCGTCAGTCTCAGCCCTGTCATCGAGACCTCTTGAATCTCGAGGTCCACAGGCACTGGGCCCCACCGCCTTTACTATGGCTAGTGGTGGTCCATTGGAGCTGGGCTCTGTGCCCTCTCCATCAGTACCTGTGTCGATGATACTCACTTATCCTGCCGTCGACCTTAATGCTGTTCTTCCTTCCATTACCTTGGCTCTCGTACAGCAGTTTGCTCCATTGCCTGAGCTGACGTCGCCTGCACTGTTGGGCGCTGCATTTGTGTTGACGCCAGTGTGACCCACCCACCCTGCACCTTCTAGAGAGCCGCCGGTTCTACAGCTGTCAGCCCCTGCTTCAAAACAGGCCGACATCGAGGAAGAATACCGCCGTGATCTCATCCTCCCTAAAGAAGAGGAGGAGGAAAACATTGAGGCTGACTCCTCTGACAAGTCTACTGTCTCCTCCAGGAATGAGGACTCAGCCAGACACACCCTAAGGTCCCTCTGGAGGATCCCTCTTTCTTTTGCATTATGAAAGAGCTCTCCTCCACTATGGGGTTCCAGATTGAGGAAGAGGATGTCACAAGTAGGAACCTGGTGGATTTCTTGGAGATTCCAGAATCTCCACCCAGGGTTATTCCTCCTTTGCTTCCAGCACTGAATGATGCACAGGCCCAACCTGGTACCTGCCATGCCCTGAAAGGCTGATAAGCTTTACCAGGCACCTCAGGGGCTGCTTTTTTATGCAGCCCTACTGGAAACCAACTCAGTGGTAATTAAGGCTGCTCATGACACGACTGAGCCTGACCGGAAATCCAGGAGGCTTGACCTGTGGGGCAAAAGAAGTTTTGCCTCTGCCACTTTGGGCCTTAGAATTGTCAGTTACTTGGCTCGTCTGATTAAGTACTAGAACACCCTCTGGAAGAAGGATAAGGCTGTTGCTCAGGCCCTTCCTGATGGTTTCCAGAGACAAGAGCTCCTCAGAATTCTGCAGGCCTCGTAAGATGTCGTGAGCATCTCCTTAGAGCCACCTATGATATAGCTGATACTACAGCCAGGGCAGCTGCCACTGGCATTTGCTTCAGAAAGCACTCCTGGCTTAGAGTCTCTGGCTTCACTGCTGATGTCCAGAAAAAGGTGTTGAATGCCCCTTTTGTGGTTCACAAACTTTTTGATCCTCATGTGCAGGATACTATCAATGACCTGCAGGCATCTGGCAGGGCTATTAGGTCTGTCCACTCCCTTTTTCGTACCCAGCCCAGGAGCAGACCTAGGCCCTTCTTTCATAAGGTCTCTCAAAAATCTGGTTTAGGGGCCAGGCTCCAGGGCAAACACAGAGTCAGCTCTGCCTTGCCTATCCCCTTCTCCTCCACTGATCCCTCTGCTAAGCACTCCAGGGGAGGCAGAGCGGCTCTAGCCACTGGCTCCGCCTCAGTCTGACTCCTTGCCGGACCCCCCTCCTCTTGTTCCAAGCCAGGAGGTGGTTGTCGGAGGTCAGTTCTTCCTCCGTCTGCCCCAATGGAGAGTCATTACCACGGATGCTGGATTCTGCAGACAATCGAACAAGGCCTTGCTCTAGAACTTCTGGACAGCCTCCAGATGCCTCCTCCCTCCCCCGGTTCCCACCTCTTACCCTCCGGACCACACAGCAGTGCTCTGGGAGGAGGTGTTCACCTTGCTGTGCAAAAGGACCACAGAACCATTATTGTCCAGGTGGCAAAGGAACAAAGGGTTCTACTCCCGGTTCTTCCTGGTTCCCAAAAGAATTGGGGACTTGAGCCCCATTCTAGATCTCAAGGAGCTGAATCTTTTCATCCAGTAGAGAAAGTTCCAAATGGTAATCCTACACGGCCTCCTTCCTCTGCTCAAGCAGGGCGCCTGGCTATGCTCCCTAGACATGCAGAATGCCTATCTGCATATCATGGTCTGCCCCCTCACAGATAGTACCCGCGGTTCCTCTTCCAGGGGGAGCATTACCAATTCAGGTGTGTTGCCATTTGGCTTATCCTCTGCACCACAGGTATTTACCAAGTGCTTAGCAGCTGTAGCAGCAGCCCTCCGGTGCAAAGGCCTTTATATGTTCCCATATTTAGACAACTGGTTGCTGAAAGCCCAGTCTAGGGAACTACTGTTGCTGCCTCTAGAACGCACCCTGCAGTTGTTCCAGTCCTTGGGCATCACTACCAGTTTTCCCAAGTCTGTGCTGACCCCATCCCAGCAGTTGCAGTACATAGGGGCGGTTCTGGACTCTACTTAGGACAAGGCCCTCCTACCCCAGGACAGGGCAGACTGTCTCATAGTTCAGGCCCAGGCAGTAGCTTACTGTCGGTATGTTCCAGCCAGGGAGTTCTTGAGGCTGCTCGGTTTAATGGCTACTGCTTGTGATGGTCCTTTTGGCCAGGTTACATATGAGAATCCTGCAGTGGACCCTCAGGATCCAGTGGGATCAACGCTTAGACAATCTAGATCGGTTGATCCTTGTCTATTTCTCAGTTCGCAAGGTGCTTCAGTGGTGGATGGACATGGGCAATCTCTTAAAAAGGGTCCTCTTTCTTAGCCCTACCCCTCACCAAATCCTCATCATGAATGCTTAGATCTGGATTAGGGAGCGCACCTAGGCCCTTATCAGACCCAGGGGATATGGTCCCTGTGGGAGACCCGCTTCCACATAAACATTCTAGAGATGTGGGCAGTTCTGTATGCCTTCCAGGCCTTCCAGAACCATGTATCCCCAAGCCCCCTGTTGGTTCTGTCAGACAACCTCATTGTGGTCTATTACATCAACAAGGAGGGGGACCCATTCCTACCCACTGTGCCAGGAGGCAATGAGGGTCTGGTACTGGGCTCTAGATCACGGTCTACAACTGTCAGCCATCCATGTGCCAGGCGCCCAAAATGCCTTGGTGGACAGTCTCAGCCGGTCATAGTCCAGAATGCACGAGTGGAAACTGCTGACCTTGGTCATAGAAGACCTGTTCGACAGGTGGGGTTGTTCAGAGTTGGACCTTTTTGCATCCCCACTCAACGTAAAACTGCCATGTTTCTTCTTGCTAGATCCAGGGCCTGGAGTTTTCTGAGATACGTTGTCCCTTTCCTGGAAAGGGAGGTTTCTTTATGCCTTCCCACCTTTTGCTCTGATTCAATGGGTACTCATCAAGCTACAAATGGAGGGTGCTACTTTAATTCTGGTGGTTCCATTCAGGCCTCATCAGATATGATTTCCATTACTGCAACAATTGGCTGTGGATTCTCCAGTTCCCCTGCCCCTTTGCAGGGACCTGTTGACACAGGCTCAGGGGACTTTGGTCCATCTAGACCTCAAGTCCCTCCATCTGCATGCATAGCTTTAGAGGACATAGCCATCGCCTGCTGTGGGGTGTCTCAGAAGGTGGCTGATGTCCTGGTGCCTGCCAGGAAACCTTCCACCAGGGCCACCTACTCGATGTAATGGAAGCAGTTTGCTATTTGGGCCAGTTCCCACCACCTGGACCCTTTCACCTGTCCGGCCAACCAAATTCTAGAGTATCTCCTGTCCTTATCGGATGCAGGATTTCAGTATTCACCTATTAAGGTACATCTGTCTGCTATTTCAGCCTTTCATGTGCCTATTGATGGCCGTACAGTGGCCCAATTGGATGTGGCCTGTACTTTTCTGAGACGCATTCTGCACTTGAAGCCTTCTGTCCAGAATCCAGTCCCAGCTTGGGACCTCAGTTTTGTGCTTGAGAAGCTGACCCTGCCTCCTTTTGAGCCAGCCCTGTCTTGTGAAGTATGCTTTTTTTTGTGGAAAGCGTTATTACGTTGGTTGCGTGCATGCTCAAGCCAACATATTGTGGCAATAAGAGATTTTGAGGTGTATGTCGCTGCCGAGCCCGTTGCAGTACACAAAACTAGGGGCTCGGAATGGGCTCGGCAGTCTACACCAATGACCACTCGGTGTGGTCCTGACGCAGCTCTCTGCTGGGCGGGCTGAACAGTCATGCACTTCAAAGGACCAAAGCCGCTCCAGTCAGAGAGTGCTTCAGGCCTTTGATTTGCATAAAGCGAAGGGCTACCGGACAGACAGGGAAAACGAGCACCCGCCAGCACTGTTGCTCCTGGAAGTACAGCACAGTGTTTTTGTCGACGTTTCACCAAGCTGAGCTGCAAGGCCTACTGTGGGATAGGGGAGGGGATAAAATGGCAATCAGAAAGTGTGCTCCCCCCCCGCTGTGATCATTTTTGCCACTACTCCCACAGTCCGTCCACTTATCTTTGCCAACATCAGGGATCCCAGTCCCCGTGTTGGCAGTGGAAGAACCCCCCTCAGCAGTATGGGACACTGGGGAGCCCACTCTCGGTGTCCCCAGTCGCATCCCCCATCCCCAGCAGTTTCGGGACACTGGGGAGGCCACTCCCAGTGTCCCCAATCGTTAGTACCCCCATCAACACTGGGGAGCCCACCCCCAGTGTCCTGAAACATTCTTGTCCCTAAAGAAAGAAAACCGTCCCCTGACGTCTCTATTATTTTTTCTAACCCTGTAAAAAAGAAAACAATCCTTCATCATCTCCCCCTTTCCCCATCCTGACCCTCCTTCTGTGCACTGACATCCCCGCACCCCATACTTACCACCAGAAGTCAAGCGCTTTCATCTTCTCTGGACCGGGACATGTCTGCTGAACTGCGAACTGAAAAATCATGGTAAGCGCTGTATAATGGCTGTCAATGGCGGTTTCAACTTATGTTGATATCTCAGCCATTTTTTGAGATTTTTGCACCAAATTTTCAAAATGAGGTTCTTGGGATCCCACCTCATCAACACTGTCACTGTGTTTCTTGGTCCCGAAAGGTGATTTCACAGTTGCTGCGTGGAATCACATTTCAGGACCGATTAAAGAAACAACAGTGCCACTGTTCATGAGTTGGGGCTTCAAAAAGCCCATGTTGAAAATTTGGTGTAAAAATACTGAAAAATGGCCGAGTTACGTGTGCTTGCTGAAATTGTTTTATACGCATGCAAGTAACTTTGGTTATTTTTAATATTTTGACTCCAAATTTTTAACATAGCCATTGTTTTATGCCACCTCATGAACAGTAAAGCTATAATTTTTCGCATTCTGCCCGAAACATATTTTCGCACCTGTGGTGTGGAATGGCACAGCCACTGCCCGAAATCACCTTTCGGGATAAAGTACTGAAATAATAGTGCCACTGTTCATGAGGAGGGGTCCCAAAAAGCCCATGTTGAAAATTTGGATCAAAAATACCAACAAACACCAAAGTTACATGCTGTCATTTAAATTTTCCTACGCACTAGCGTAACTTGGTCAATTTTTAATATTATCACTCCAAATTTTCAACATAGCCATTTTACCACACTGCCTCATGAACAATATAGCTGTCATTTCTCACATCTTTCCCAAAACATGTTCTCACACCTGTGGGGTGGAATGGCGCAGTCGCTGCGCGAAACCGCCTTTCGGGATTGAGTAACAAAATGATAGCACCACTGTTCATGAGGCGGTGTCCCAAAAAGCCCAGGTTGAAAATTTGGAGCAAAAATACCAACAAAAGACATTTACGTGCACTTGTTTAAATTTTCCTACGCATGTGTGTAACTTTGTCAATTTTTAATATTTTGACTCCAAATTTTCACCCTATCCATTTCTTCACACAACCTCATGAACAGTACAGCTGTCATTTCACACATTCTGCCCAAATCGAGTTTCTGCACCTGTGGCACGGAATGGCGTTTTGCCATGGATTAAGACATTTTCACCTATGGGGTTTATGAGGTACAGTGATAAGAAGACTGTGTTGAAATTTTTGGGTCAACATGTGAAAAAATTACAAGGGATGCATAAGCAGGGGTGTCACCAGCAGAAGGAGGAAGGTAGTGATGCCATTATATAAAACTCTGGTCAAGCTTAACAGCGGGTAGGTTGTGTCAGATGAATCTGATAAATTTCTTTGACTGGGTGATGAAGGGAGTTAATTGGGAGTGTGTGTGGACGTCACCTACCTCAATTTCAACAAGGTCTTCGACACCGTCTCACATAAGAGGCTTGTTAACAAGATTGGTAGTCTGGGCATGCTAGACAAGGTGGTGAACTGGGTTAGGAACTGGCCAACAGACAGGAGACAGAGGGTGGTGGTAAATAGGGTACAACCTGGGGAGGGGGGGTGACCAGTGGGGTACCGCAGGAATCGGTCCTTGGGATAGTCCTGTTCAATGTCTTCATTAGTGACATTGCAGAGGGGCTAGAAGGAAAGGTCTGCATGTTTGCAGATGACACCAAGATCTGCAACAGGGTGGATACTCTGGAAGGGGTAGAGAAAATGAGAAAGGACCTAGGCAGGCTTAAGAAAGGGTGTGAGGAGTGGCAACTGAGGTTTAAATCAAAGAAGTGCAAAATTATGCACCTGGGCCATAGAAACCATGGGAGCGCTACAGGATGTGGGGGTGGGGGGGCAGCTGCTGACAGTCACCAAGGAACAAAGGGACCTGGGGGTTATAATTTCACATAACTTGAAAATGTCAAAGCAGACTACAGAGGCAGTGGGGAGGGCCAGTGGCATGCTGGGGTGCATAAGCAGGGGTATCTCCAGCAGAAAGAGGGAGGTAGTGATGGCGTTATATAAAACCTTGGTCAGGCCTCACATGGAGTACTGTATGCAGTTCTGGAGGCCACACCTTCAAAAGGGCATAAATAGGCTGGAGATGGTCCAGAGAAGGGCAACTAAGATGATACATGGCTTGCAACACAAAACAAACGAGCAGAGATTAAAGGACCACAACATGTACTCGCTGGAGTAGAGGCGGTAGACAGGAGACATGATAGAGACATTCAAGTACCTCATGGGTATAAACAAGGTGCAGGGGAAGACATCTTCCTATAATGGAGGAGTACAAGAATGAGGGGCATGACATGAAATTGCAAGGTGGCAGGCTAAGAGGGAATATGAGGACGCTTTTCTTCACAGAGAAGGTGGTGGACACATGGAATGGTCTGCTGCAGGAGGTGGTGGGAGTGAGTACTGTGGCAGGAGTTAAACATGCATGGGACAACCATAGAGGTACAGCTGAGAGAGGGTCAGAAGCCGTAGTCAAGTACATGACTTACGGTCAGATTGGATGGGCCTAGCGGTCCTTATCTAACAACAATTTCTATGTTTCAACCTCTGGCAGCCATGTTCACAGAGTCACTCAACACAGGAGTGGAGCCAGAGGATTGGAGGAGAGTACACGTGGTCCCTCTACGCCAATCCAGCAGTAGGGAGGAGGCAGGAAACTATAAGCCAGACAGCCTCACATCAGTAGTAGTGAAGACCATTCACGCACTGCTTAAAGAAAGGATAATGGAACATTTACAAGTCATCGGTGCCTAGGACCCTAGGTAGCATGGATTCACAGCAGGTAGGTCATGTCACACGAATCTGATAGATTTCTTTGACTGGGTGATGAAGGAATTAAATGGGGGGAGGGGGTGGATGTCACCTACCTCGATTTCAGCAAGGCCTTTGACACCGTCCCACATAAGAGGCTTATTAACAAGATGGGTAGTCTGGGCATAGGATACCAGGTAGTGAACTGGGTTAGGAACTGGCTAACAGACAGGAGACAGAGAGTGGTGGTAAATGGGGTACAATCTGGGGACAGGAGGGTGACCAGCAGGGTACCGCAGGGATCAGTCTTTGGGCCAGTCCTGTTCAGTGTCTTCATTAGTGACATTGCAGAGGGGCTGGAACAAAAGGTCTGACTGTTTGCAGATGACACCAAGATCTATAACAGGTGACTACTCCGGTAGGGATAGAGAACATGAGAAAGGAACTAGGCAGGGGCTTCAGAAATGGTCTGAGGAGTGGCAATTGAGGTTTAATTCAGAGAACTGCAAAATTATGCACCTGGGCCATAGAAATCCTGGGGACAGCTACAGGATGGGAGGGGAGTTGCTGGCAGTCTCCAAGGAACAAAGGGACCTGGGAGTTATTATTTCAGATCACCTGAAAATGTCAAAGCAGAATGCAAAGGCCGCAGGGATGGCCACTGGCATGCTGGGGTGCTTAGGCAGGGGTATCACCAGCACAAGGAGGTAGGTGGTGATGCCGTTATAGAAAACCCTGGTCAGGCCTCACACGGAGTTCTGTGTGCAGTTCTGGAGGACGCACCATCAAAAGGACATAAACAGGCTGTACACGGTCCAGAGAAGGGCGACTAACATGGTACAGGGCTTGCACCACAAAACTTGCAAAGACAGATTAAGGGACCTCAATATGTACTCGCTGGAGGAGAGGTGGGAGAGAGGGGACATGATAGAAACATTCAGGTACCTCAAGGGATAAACAAGGTGCAGGGGGGATACATCTTCCAATACAGGAGGAGTACAAGAATGGGGGGGCATGACATGAAATTGGAAGAAGGCACATTAAGAAGGAGTGTGAGGAAGTTTTTCTTCACGGAGCGGGTAATGGATGCATGGAATGGTCTACCACAGGAGGTAGTGGGAGCGACTACCTTGGGTGGTTTAAACATGCATGGGACAGGCATGGGGAACCATAGAGGTAAAGTAGAGGGAGGATCAGAAGCCGTAATGAAGTACGTGGCTTATGGGCAGACTGGACAGGCCTAGCAGTCCTTTTCTGCCGACAATTTCTATGTTTCTACATCTGTGTGCACTTCCCACACCTACATACATATGTGCATCTTATCAGGAGTTGGAGCACAGGGCCAAATACTATAACACTCTCTCAAAAAGTAAGGAAATTCATTGCAGAAAACTTTGTTAATGCATCAGCATGCCATCTCCAGTGCTGCTTTCTTTCTCTTACAACAGTGCTGACCCTCATCTGGCGCCTGACTTTCCACGCTGTTTACTGTGCTCTGCCAACTATTACAAACAAATTTCCCTGTCAATTTATGTCAGCCACCTATGGTACTCATACTTTTTCCCTTTATACGCTGATGATCTCGTCCTCCACTCCAGCACTAACAAAGTTAACATCATTAACAAAAACCTCTCCTTGGATTTCAGGAATATGCAAACATGGCTAAATGCTAATAAGCTCATCCTCAACACAAAAAAAAGACCCAAGCCATGCTATTTGGCACTGCCCCCAAACTCAGGGCCTGTAAGGAACCCCTCCTAGTCCATGACTCTGGGGGTTCTCTCATCGATTGTGTCACATCCTTCAAATACCTGGGAGTCCTCCTTGATAAATCCCTTGATTTCAGTCTGCACATCCAGTCAGCCTGTAAAGCAACAAATGCCAAACTTGGAATCGCCTATAAGACTTGTCACCTGCTAACACCATCCACCAAATTGGCAATTGCCAAGGGTATTCTGCTTCCAGCGCTGACATATGGTGTCTCCACTTTTGTTAATGCTTATAAGACTGCTCTCCATAAATGGGATGTCGCGTATAACATCATATGTCAGTATGCCTCCTCTTCCCATCGCCTCAAGCACCATTGCACACTGTATAGCGACCTAGGCTGGCTCTACCCAACTGCCTACCGACTATACTCCCTAGGGACCCTCACAGACTCTGTAATCCGTAACCAAACCCCCTCCTCCCTTGCAGCTCTACTTGTACCACAGACAGTTGCCCATGGACTACGCTCGGCAAACAAATTTCTACTCACCATACCCAGGTGTCTTACTTCAAAAAGCTCTGGAGCATTTCACTGCACCACCCCAGCCACCTGGAACTCCCTCCCTCCCTCCTGCCCTGACACAGGCTAACTCCCACCCAATCTTCAAAAAAGAACTATATCGCCACCTATCCCGGGACCCCTGCACATGCTTTGATCCCACTTAATGCCTCACAGCTAACCACCCTATTTCGCCCAAGACATTGCTGCACTTCTAAACAAGCTTTGCTATAAAATGTCTTTATAGCTGCCACTTAGCCCAGTTTCAGTTATTTGCATGTACTAATGTCACTTTTGTCATCTCTGCATAGCTATACGTATTATCTCGAGTGCTGTCTGATTTGATCTGTATTCTAACATACCTGTACTATATACTATGTACCTGTACTATATACTATGTATTGTATAATCTCATCTCATTTTATGTATGTATTCTCCCGGGTCGTGCCTGAAAATAGTCAACTTTGGCTAGCGCATCTAACCCGGTTAACAAAAACTAAATAAATAAATAAATTAGTCAGAGCATTCATGTACCCTGCTCAGCATACCAGTTCCGATTTCACCTTGTTTACCAAGGACAATTAGATGAAAACAGAAAAGGACTTCCTGGCCCACCTGCTGTAGTCTGCTGTAAGGTCCTTACCTGCTATGCTACCATAGATCCTAATTGCTCATGGTAAAATGGGGCGGTCCCCCAGCACCACCTCAGAGATCTAGGGGTCATCATATCTGATGACCTGAAGGTAGCAGAGCAGTGTGATAAGACAGTAGGAAAGGCTAGTAGGATGCTGGTGTGCACAGGGAGGGGTATCACCCGCAGAAAAATGGAGGTAATGTTACCCCTATACAGATCAATGGTGAGACCACACATGGGGTGGTGCTGCAACGTTGGAGGTCTTGTGGGTATGTCAGAAAAACATCAAATTGTTTAACCAGCAACCAACTTTTGGCATTGACAAACGCTTGTTTTTAGTTGCTGTTACTGCTGCTCAAAGAATTTCAGAGCTACAGGCTCTCGTGTGTGAGCAGTCTTATTTGATTTTCCACAAGGACAAGTTCTCTTTGCATAATAATCCTACGTTTCTTCCTAAGGTGGTGTCTGAGTTTACTCTAAATCAATCTATCCACCTGCCTGTGTATTTTCCAGAGCATGCCAATCCGGGGAAGCATTGCTCCATACTTTGGAGGTGCATAGAATTCTCAGGTACTATACACACTGTACTAAGGACTGCAGAAAGTCCTCTCAGTTGCCTGTTTCTTTCACCCCTGGCGGAGAGGGTGCTGCAGTTTCTAAATGCTTGTCTAAATGGTTGGCCAACTGTATTATTTTTTTGTTATAGAAGAACAGTAAGGAACTTCCTGGTGTGGTTCGTGGACATTCAGTCAGGGGCATGGCCACTTCTGTTTGCCTGTTTCAGGAATGTGTCAGCTGTGGAAATTTGCGCTGCTGCCTCTTGGAGTACTGTCCAAACTTTCATTAAGCACTGCAGTCTGACATTGCCTCCAGAAGAATGCCAAGCTTTTGCCTAGCTGTGCTTCAGGGCCTTCTTTCTTAGACTTCTGGCCTTCTGCCGCCCAAACTGTTTTGTGCTGAGCACTGCGTGGGACTCATTCCATAGGTGTGACCTGTTGACAGAGATATCCACAAAGCAGTTAGAACAGTTACGTAAGAACTTACCATAACAGTAGATCTTCGAGGGAATCTCTGTTATCAGGTCATGCTGTTCCCCACCCCTTCTCTCTACAGCTCAGCTGTCCTGTTGCTCCAGCCTTTTTTTTGTTAGCTGGGCACATTTTCTGTCTCCTCAGTTCCCTGGAGGGACTCCTGTTTCTCCTGGCCTCCAGCTACGGAAAGAGCTGAGGAGGGAGCGAGGCCGCCCACGTTTACATAGGGCAGGTAACATCGGAGCCTGATGTCGACATGGACAACCCCTGCTAGATTGCAGCAGAAAAGCTTCCATGGGATCCTAGTGCCTGACAGCTTAATTTCATAGGTGTGACCTGTTGACAGAGATTCCCTCGAAGATCTACTGTTACAGTAAGTTCTTACATAACTGTTCTTTCCCTGACAGTTTAATTACTTTAAATGAATACATAGACTATAGAAACAAACAGTATACAGTATGTTAGGCAGTATTTTGAGTAATCTGTTAAGTTTTGTATTAGATTCTCATTCACTGTGAGCCCCTGCTCACACCCAGACACACCTAACACATAGGCTCCGCCTCCTCTAGATATAATGGACACTATAATGGACAAATGTTGTGTGGACAGATGCGTTCATTCTAACAGGCTTGCACTACACTGTAGATATCTCTCTCTCATATGCAGTGTGGTCTAGTGGTTAGAGCACTATCTTTGTAACCGGTAGGTTAAAGTTTAGACGTGAACAGAGTCAAATACTCACTGTGTAACCTTGTGCAAGTCACTTAACATCTCAGTGCCCCAGACTGCCCAGCTGCAGAAATGGGTAGAACCAGGACCCCACTGGAAACGACATGATGCATCTCAGCTGGGCTGCCCTGGACAAATAAACTGTAAAATAAAATGAGAAGATAGCTAAATAACAGTATACCTGGTAACTGTGGCGGGGCTAACTTACTGTTGTACGTAGATGACGCCGTACTGTATAGATGCTCAGATGATATTGCCAAAATCAGCAGTCAGCTTGCTGAAGACTTAAGAATGGTTCACTAGCAACAGGGTAGTCCTAAATACAAAGAAAACCAAAGCAATACTGTTTGGTCCCAGATACCTGGGTACCAATAGACACTATTGCCTCATCCACTGGCGCTCAAATTGAGGTGATCGACTCGTATCTAGGAGTCTGTATGGACCAGGAAGTCACTTTTAAACCCCATGTAGATTAGATCTCCTAAGTCCCTGCACCAGAAAATTGGGCTACTTTATTATAGCCATGGATTCATGGCAAGCTATTGCCAACAGTACTCTGCTCCCAGTATGGTGCCCCAGTTGTGCAGACCCTAAAGTGCTCAAGAGGCAAACAAGCCAAACGTTTTGTGCAATAAAACTGGCTGGTTTGCTCTGGGTGCCCTATCTAGGGAACACTGTTGTGATGCCCTCCACTGCTTAAAATGGCCCTCCTTTAAGAGAGAGATCCAGCTGTCCTCTTCTCTGTCTATCGTTCAAACTAGTCAAAGGTGCTACCCCACCTAGGCTTTGTATTGGTACTTTAAACCTCCAAGAAGAATGCTCCTGTCCTCCAGATGTATCTTACTTGAGATACCGAGAATAAAGTCCATTGCAGGGCAAAAGATTATTTGCTTTCTCTGCTCCTTCTCTATGGTATCCCCTCCCTGCCACACTCCCGAACTGCTCCTTTCTGGGAAGCTTCAAGAAAGGGCTTAAGACATTTATCTTCAAGCACAGTCTGTGCACTTGTAATCACTGACTTCTACCAACCAATCTGAATTACTGCGCCTGCTGCTCTATAACTTATGACTTGTCCGCGTGTTTGCTATCTATTGTAAATGGATCAATGTTTGCTAACTCTAACGCTGTGATTTTTGTGTATGTTGTTGTTGTTATGCAGTAGCGGCTCTAGCCACAAATGGTTACCAGGGCACAGCTGGGGCACAACAGATGGCAGCCAGGGCACTGATGTATTGTTACTATGGGGGAAGTTCTGCACCATATGGGGCACCAACTGGGGCACAGCATTTTTTTACCGAGGCACGTGACCTGGCGGGCCCTGGTGTAGAGCCGCCACTGTTGTTATGGTTTGTACTGCTTATTGTGTTCCTGATTCCATGAAATTAATTCCAAATTGCTCCTGAAAAAGAGACTGTTAGTCTCTGTGGGCCCACCCCGTCATCAAAATTCGACAGACAGACAGATAGATAATATCCCCTCTTGAGAATAAAGCTTTTGCAGCACACTTGTGTCTTTGTCCACTTATGAGTTGTTGTTTTTTCCCCATCTCAATGTAAAAATTATGTGATCACGCTAACTAAAACCAGTTGTGTATCATGTGTGTGTGTGTTGTGTCTCTGTCTTTCTGTCTATTTAGAATGACTGATGGGTAAGTGTAGTATACAGTGAGCCCGAAGACCAAGTGGCTTTATGATTTTCTTAGCCCCCTCAATAGGTTTATTTCTGTGTATAGCAGACTTATCCATCTTTTATTTTATATCATACATGTGGATGGTTACTGTTAGTTTTGATCACAATTGCGTATATACAAGGAAAGGGTATACAGGGAAGTAACTGCTAACCACATCTCTGGGGGAAGTCCCATCCGTGTATTATAAACATTTATATCAGGGTATTAAATAGCTGGTATAGCATAGCAAAATGCTACTCAAAATGGGGTAATGTTAACCATTTCAAACATGAGTAGCAATAGACTACTGATTTTTTCTGACTGAGTATATGACACAAGAGATTAGATGACTAAAAATACATTTTAATTTTGCTAATCAGTCTGTGCCAGGTGCAGTGGGTCACTGTTGATTAGCTCTTTTGTGCATAAAACTGCAGATCGATTTTTTTTCTGCTTATTTAAAGCCCTGTGTATGCATATGTGTATACATGTATATGGGATATTCCATAGGATATCCAGGAGTAAGCTGTCTACTAACTTTGATTCAGTTCACTAACCACTTTTTGGCAGTTAGCTGGCTACAGCTCAGTCATCGGATATCCTCAAGCTTAACTCCTCCCACAACTCCTAGTGTTATTCTGTGGCTCCACCCCCCCAATGTCAGATCTTTTCTGCTGGGAGGGACAGGTCTCCTCCTTTGTAGCTCCTGTGCTGTTAAGAGGGATTCCAGTTTTGAAGCACTAATACTTGGCAAATGTTAAACTTTAATTCATACTGTGTCTCTTGTCTTCTGGTTCTGCTCTATTGATGATTCAGGATAGAACGTAAGAAACATGGTTTCACGCAGTGTGTTTGGTGCCAACAGAAGATGTCAGACACTGATCCATATGACACATGCCTCTACTGCCTGGGGGCTAGCAGTAATTTCTGTGTGTGCCCTTGTTACCGGGCCATGCATTCTTCATCAATAAAAGAATGGAAGGCATGTCTCTTCCAGTGTAGGCTTCAGGATCATCAACAGGCCTTGGCAGCAACAGAGATGGAGGAGGCAACGGTGGGTTTTTCGTCAGTCCAGGCCTTGGTGCCCATGGGACTGCCTAGGGTCCTCACCTCTGGGGATTGCTCGAAGTCCTAAGAAATGTACCTGACCCTCCAAACTTTTGGGGAGAGCCCCTCCCAATAAAAGCAGCACAAGAAGCACCTCCGTTGATCCTGGGAGGGAGAGAGTTCCTGCTGTTCATGTTCCTTTGACTCTCCCAGTCGGTTGACTTTGGTCAAACTACCGCTGGTCAAGGGTGACGTTGAGGATAAGGTCAAAGCTACCACAGTACCCCTGATGGAGCTTACAACTGCGACTTCAGCCAATTGACCAGGAGTCAGAGGAGGTCAGTCTGGCGATCTCGAAGACCTTGGTCTTTCCAGATCCTTCCCAGATCAGCAGGGAACAGGCTCTGCCAACGAGTTAGGGTCCAGCCTACACTGGTGGTTCCCCCCTCCGGAGCTTGCTATGCAGTCAGCCATAGTCTTGCTGCCTAAGCACGGGGTCTGCATGGCTCCACAGGTGGGCATCTGCCACCCAAGAAGGGCTTGAGGTTGAGGTGCTGCTAGTGGTCCCTCTCTCAATCTTGGTCCTGCTCTGATTGGCAAAGCCCTTGACTGAGGTCCAGCTCTTTATACTCCTCGGTAACTGTTGATGGCCTCGACTCAAAAGAAGGTATGAAGACCTTCTGTGGCAGCAGTGGGCACTCACTGGCACATGGTGGGCTTGGCCCATAATGCCTGCCCCGTTCGGTCCTTCCAGGGGTCTGATGGCCCCAGAGCCTAGACCAGGAATTCCACCACCCATGGGCATCAGACTCAACCATTTGCAGTGGAACCCATCCTTTGCAGCCAATGGAAGTGGCCCCCAGAAAGAAGTCCTGATCTGGGTCCAGCTTGCGTGTGCATCTGTTGGTGGTGGTTACCCAGCATACTAGGGTTGTCCACACCCTAGAAAAGCATCATAGATTGGTTTTTGAGGAGGACTCCAACTTGGATGAGGAATCCTTGATGGGTTCCTTGAACCATAGTCACCCTCAGTTCATCCGATGGTCGATATTAGCAGAGGGAGGTGACCTCATTTGTCAGTCTCCTTCAACATTCCTTGAATGTGCCCTTGTAGCCCATCCAGAAGAGGGCATCTTACCCCTTCATGTACATCCTGGAGCCGGATGACTCCCCAAGAGTGGTATTCCTAGTTGCCAAGGCTGTTTTGGGACTGGCACTGAGTCTCTGGCAGCACCCTGTGTCCTGCCTAGTGCCCCACCCACATAGTCCGCAAGTACGCAGTCCCTATCTGGAGCCTCTGGGTTCCCTGAGCACCCATCAGCTGAGGGGCTTGTGTCTGACTAGGACTTTTGGAAAATTAAAGGTCTGCGTAATGTGGTCAAGCCGCTGAACAAGGAGTCCAAAAAGCAGGACTTCATGGCCAAGGTCTACGTGGCAGCCTCCTTGGATCTTCCACTGTCAAGCTATGCCATACTGATTGTAACATGTGGTCCTCCCTTGTTTGACCTCATCACAGAGTTCCTTTCTGTGCTCCTGGCCTCAGTCTAGACTGAGACTAGGGCTCTTAGGGATATGGGCTGTATGCTTGCCAAGCACTGGTCAAAGACTGCCTTGGATTTGAGTGACTCATGTGGCCAAGTCATAGGGCCTGACTTTGTCTCTACATTTGACCTAGAAACCTAGCACAGGCTAGTGGAGGTCCCATTCTTGGGCATCGATCTCTTCATCCCTAGTGTGGAGAACCATCTCACTCGTATTGAGAAGTCCAGTGTCACCCTGAACTTTGAGGCATCCCTCACCCTGATGACAGATTTGTCTCTAGCAACATGGGATGCTTATCTGGCCAACTGCAGAGCTCATGGGTTCTGGTTGCCCAGTGAGACCCGATTCCACATCGACCTGCTGGAGCTCTATGCAGTGCGTCTAGCACTAATGGAATTGATTTGGGGTTAGATCTTGCAAGTCCAGACCAAAAACACAAACACTGTGTTCTACCTGAACAAACCAGTATGTGTCCTTTCCTCTGTGTCAGGAGATGCTCCATGTTTTGGAGGAATCTCATAAGGAATCAACTCGGAAAATATACATGTTTAAGTGGAAGATATCCGCGGTTTGGTGACAAGACAAGACTGTCCATTCCCTTGTATGCCCAGTAGCTACAATTCTCATTGAAACATAGAATTTGACAGAACATAAGAACAGCTTGGCCCACCCAGTCTGCCCATTCTTACCCTTCCTACAGTAACACTACAGACCCTGCTTAGTCTTTGTCTCTCTCTTAACTTCCCTTACTTTCCACTAATATTCTGTTATGCTTATCCCATACATACTTGAACCCCACCACTTTTTTCACCCCCACCACTTCTGCTGGAAGGAAGTTCCAGGCATCCACCAGTCTTTCTGTGAAGAAGGACTTCCTCACATCTCTTCTCAGTTTAACCCTCTTCCAGCTTCATTGCCTGCCTCCTTGTCCTTGAGCAGATTTTTCTCTGAAAAATACTTCCCTCCTGTATGTTATTTACTCTCATGTAGTATTTAAAGGTCTCGATCATATCCTTCCTCTCCCTCCTCTCTTCCAGGGTGTATATATTGAGGTCCTTTAGTATCTCCTTGTGGGGCTTCTTACGCAGACTCCTGCACCATTTTAGTTGCCCTCCTCTGGACAACCTCCACTCTTGTCCGTGTGCTTTTAGAACTGTGGCCTCCAGAACTGGACATAGTACTCTGGGGTCTCGTCAGCGATCTGTATAATTGTATCCTCAACTACCTTTGGTCTGTCTCAGTCAGGGTTACAAGTCACAACCCTAATGGTGCCCCTGGTGGCCATCTCTGCATACCAGGTGCAGAATGGTATGCCAGCAGTGGTGCAGGAGAAGGTGGTTGGCACTTGTCCCCTGTAATGCTCAAATCACCACCGCCATAGGACTGCTGGTGCTTGTAATGCTGTTGGGTAATCAATTGGAGCCAATGCACAAGTGTGAATTATCACACTTGACATGGAAGACCACCTTCTTGGTCACTATCATCTTGGCCAGTTGGGTGAATGAGCTGCAGGTCCTCTCGGTGGAGTCTTCATACCTGTTTTTGCACAAGGATAAGGTTGGTTTTTTTAACCCCATGCAAAGTGTCTTCCCAAGGGTAGTGTTGGAATTCCACGTTAACCAGGTGGCAAGCCTCCTAATGTATTTTAATACTCCTACCACAGTTGCTGAATGTAGACTCCACACTTTGGTCCTGTGTAGGGTGCTTTCTTATGATAAAGAATGCATGCCAGGGATTTTGTGGTGTGACTCATAAGCTATTTGTCACTTACACTGAAGCAGTCTCTGGCAGACCAGCAAAGCCGATGATCACAGCCTGTGCCCTTTGCTATAAGTTGGCTGTCATGTAGTCAGTCACCCATGGGGTTGAAGGCTTATTCCACCAGGCATACTGCTGCCTCTGTGGCTGCTTCTAGGTACATCCTGATCAGGGAGATCTGCAGGGCTGCAACCAGGATTTAAGGCACACATATTCATCTCCCACTACAGCATCAGTGTGTTCAGTTGTCATGAAGCTGCTTTTGGGGCTTCAGTCCCAAGTCTCTGTTTGTCAGACAGGAGTGTGCACCGTGCCTCCTCCTCCTCCTCCTGGAGGACTGCTGGGAGTCTGCCAATGTGTGGATAGTAAACTGAATCAAGTTGGTAGAAATATAGGTTATTTAACTGTAACCATAGTTCTGCTGTTAGTATTCAGTTCACATAAATCCACATGACCTTCCCTAGCAAGAGAAAGATGGATCTCTGCTTCCAGCATGCAAGATCTGACAAGGGGGCGCGGCCGGAGGGCAACACCATGGGTGGTGGGAGGAGCTTAGCTTGAAGACATCTGGTGACTGAGCTGTATTCAGCTAGCTGCAAAAGTATGGATGTGAACTGAATAACAATAGTAGAACTATTGTTACGGGTGAGCAACCTCTATTTTTATTCAACTTGGTATGTTGCCAGCAATGTTGCCTAGCAAAGGGTGGCAGAGGGAAGCAAAGTCATGAGTGCCTGGCTGCATTTTCATTCTGGACTGAATAAAAAAAGCGTATTCCCTTATGCTGTATAGAATGTCCTATTTATACCCTGAATTCCATCTTACCATTGTGACAAGGCTGTGGTGGAAACAACATGAGTTGCAGTGGAAATAACATGTTTCCTGTGGTGGTGAATAACAGAGTAAAATAACCTTTTTTGTTCTGAACTGTTATTTATCACTCCAATGGTATAAATAGGGGATATCTCATGGGCTCTTGTGTATAAGCTTTTATTTCCTTTGGAATGTTGGCAACAAGCTCCCAGGCAATGAGTGCCGCAGCCACAGGTGCAAGGGAGCATTGTTACCTACATGGGAATAAAAAGGTTGTACACAAGAGCCCCATGCGATGTCCTGTTTATGCCAGCAGATTGATGTCCCAGAAGAGTAGTTTAATACTTGTTCAGAGGACTTGTCTTATGTTTTTCATTCATTATTGACAGACCATTGATCGAAATTGTGGGTGGTCCTAGAGCTGAGCACAAGTAGCATGTAGGTAATCCATGAGCTGATTCCTGTAGTCAGCGGTGAGTGAAAGTTCAGACTTCAGTGGCAAAAGCATCAGTGAGTGCAGGAACAAGTGGAGCAGGCTGTATTGTGATATACCTGCAGGAATAATAATAACCTCGTAGGGAGATGCATTATCATCTCTGCAGGTACCTAATAACATGTTTATTGAGTTCATTTATATTCCTTCCCCCATGGTATAAATAAGAATATGCAATGTCCAGTCTCAAATGTAATTTACCTTCACGTATGAGAGGGCAGGATGATAAATCATGAGTAGCAGAACCACAAAGGAGGTTTGAAAGTCCTGTCCTCTCAAAAAATGAAGATGAACAGAACATTTGTAGCTAGTCCACCGCATATTTGTTTCATACAACATCAACTTACAAGTTAAAACTTTTTAATCAGCTGCTTGTGTTAAGATTTTACTGTTTCTCTTTCATTTGAACTGCTTGTTTCAGTGCTACACAGGGCTGTTCTGATGTCATCAGCATTGTGAAGGCTGCTCTCTGATTGGTTCAGAAGTTCATTGTAATATGCCCAACCTTCAATATAGTTCATTGTGACATACCCAACTTGCAAGATGGCGTGCTATCTTGTATGTTTGGGGTCATGATAACGTTTATCTTACTATATTTATTTGTATTCTTGTATAAATACACACACTATCATGCATATGTGTGTGTGTGTAGAGACATTTATGTGCACATTTGAATTTTACAGCATGTATAAATATCAAACAAAATGACTGTTTATGTGAACAAAGTGTGTTGCATACTGTGTGCTGAGGGACCTTGAATTATCCAACTGGAAACCAGATCATGGAGGCTTGTTTCATAATGGACAGCCTTGGAAGGAGGGCAGTAGGGGTTGGTGTCTGCAATGCATATCAATGACACAAGGAGGGAGAAGTAGACATATTATGCATGCCTCATTCAGGCATGGATGGCACAGACTTGCATATAATAAGTAAGCATTAAGCCATGACGAAGGTGGCATCTAATGCTGGATTGATGCATGGTTGGGAGGGTTGTGACCTGAGGCCGAGGCGAACAACCACCCAACCATGCATCAGTCGCATTAGATGCCACCGCCAGAGTGGCTTAATGCGCTTGTAACATGGGCCGTGGGAGGACAGAGTCGTCAGGAGCCTATGTCATGTGCTTTGAGCAGCATTACACAGGGGGTCGGAGTTCTGAGGCTACATTTGTACTGCACTTTCAAATGTTGTGACAAAACAGCATTAACATGCTGATGCGGTCAAAATATTCACAACGTCTACTTAAAGCAAATAGTGCTGCTCATATGCCAGTCTGGAAAATGTGCCGATCGGCGCAGCTGTTTCTTTCATGGCAGGCATTGGAGGTCTCCGGTGCACTGCTCAGTTGCAGTGGTGTGCGATCGGTGCCAAATTTACATGCCGGCCGGGTCACTTCCCCTTCCCTCTCGCACACTCGTCCGATGTCGGCCACTGCGTCTTGTGCTGCTAGTGCCTCTCCGGTGTGCTGCCTTCCGCTGTGCTGCACTCTGCGTGTAGTTCGTCTCCCTGTCCTTCTGCCACACTTACCTGTCTACAACTCGCTCCCCACCTGTGCCCAGTGCTGCTAGGCTGGGGGTCTGGCCGGCTTCGGTACTACCTTATCGGGCACAGCATCTATCGTGGATTAATACCCGCTCCACATTTGATCCCGTGATGCCCTTTCACCAATCGCTGCTGCCCATTCTACCTGTCTGATTATTGCCATGTTACAAGGAATAATGAAAGACTGCAAGTTTGAAGAGCACATCCCATGCTTAGTAAGGGTGTACATCTTAATGAATGTTTGGGGGTCTGCAGATGCCTCTGCAGCTATTCAGTTTGCTTTTGTTTGTTTGTTTACATATTCATCATTTTATGTGTATTTTGCCAGATGCCAGTTAAAAAAAGAATCAAGTGGAATCCTTGTATTATGATGTCAGAAACTCTTTGCTGGCAAGGCTGGCAGTGTGTTTCAGTGGGAAAATGCAAATCTGTTTTCAGATTTTTATGGCAAAATAAAACTTTCGACCACCAAAATATTGTATGTTTAATAGAAATATGTGATTATTGATGACCGGTGATCTTTTGTTATAATTTTACTTGGGAAGTAGAAAAGAGAAGCCAATTATTGTTTTTTTTTTTTTAAATTGTAAAATTATACAGATGGACCACAACAGTGAAAACATATAAAAGGCAAAAATTTGTTGCTGGAAGACGTTTTTTTGAAAAAGAAATATATTTAGTTTCTCACTGAAACACATTGGGCTCCTAACTATATAGCCGGCAGTTTCTGACATCAGAATACCAGAATTCTCTTGAATTCCTTTTTTACAAGCAGTGTGAAAAGCAAAGGTGAAAACCCACTTGTTTCACTGCAGTAACACTAACAAATGTTTTATTCTGAAAGTATAAAGTAATTACTGACACAACAAAATGCAACAAATATAGGTGTTTATCTGGTAGAAGTAAACACCTCTCTTTAACCACCCTCTCAAGAACCTCTCTTCCCCTTCCTTCTACATAGCCCTATAAATAGCAGCAAAAACTAGCACCATTAACTTGACTTACAAGACACAAGTGCAAAATACATAAAATACAGTAACTCGCACTAAGTCAAAGCAGGCACAGAAGACACCAAGAAGAATGCCGACAACCCGACTAGTTTTGCCTGTAACTGGTCAGGGTTGTTGGTGTTCTTTTTGGTGTGTCCTGGGCTTGCTTTGACTCATAGAAACATAGACTTTAACGGCAGATAAGGACTGCTAGGCCCATCTAGTCTGCCCATTTCCCTACCTACAGGATAGGTCGCAGATCCTAGTTAACCAACAGCCTATTTCTTCCTACCCCCCCACAAGAATTGCCTTATGTCTGTCCCATGCATTCTTGAATTCTCCCACAGTTTTAGACCCCACAACCTCCTCAGGAAGGCTGTTCCATGCATCCACTACCCTCTCTGTGAAATAATACTTCCTCACATTGCCCCTGAACCGCCCTCCTTCTATCTTTAAATTGTGTCCCTTGTTCTTGCAAGTCTCTTTGTGAAAGATGCTAACCTCTTGGACTTTGTTGATTCCACTGAGGTACTTAAAAGTTTCTATCATGTCACCCCTCTCCTTCTTTCCTCAAGGGTATCGATTAAGCTCCTTTAGTCTCTCCTCATACGGCTTCTCTTGCAGACCCTGCACCATTTTAGTTGCCCTCCTCTGGACTGCCTCTATCCTGTCTATGTCCTTGCAGAGATGGGGTCTCCAGAACTGGACACAGTACTCCAGATGGGGTCTCACCAACTGTCTGTACAGAGGGATAACAACTTCCTGTTTTCTGCTGATGATGCCTCTCCCTATACATCCCAGTATACCCCCAGCCCTCCCTACTGCCTTCTCACATTGCTTGCTAACCTTAAGGTCATCTGATAAGATTACCTCCAGGTCCCTTTCCTTTTTTGTTGTTGTTACTACCTCCCCACCCATTGTGTATTCTTCCCCTGGGTTCTTGTTTCCCAGGTGCATTATTTTGCACTTCTTTGCATTGAATCCTAGCTGCCATACTTCTGACCATTCCTCCAACCTTGCCAAGTCCCTTTTCATCCTTTCCACGCCTCCTTGTGTATCAACCCTGTTGCAGATCTTTGTGTCATCTGCAAAACGGCATACTTTTCCTTCCAGTCCCTCTGCAATGTCACTGATGAAGACATTAAAAAGGACTGGACCCAATACTGAACCCCGCGGTACCCCACTAGTAACCCCCTTTCTTCAGAGTGACTCCATTTACAATTACCTTCTGTGTCCTGTTGTCCAGCCAATGTTTTACCCAGGCTACCACCCTGGGTCCCACTCCAGGCTGGTTAATTTGACTATTAATCTTTTGTGTGGGACTGTGTCAAATGCCTTGCTAAAGTCTAGGTAGGCCATGTCCACAGCCCCTCCCTGGTCTACTACTTTGGTCACCCAGTCAAAGAAATCTATTAGATTCGTCTAACATGACCTTCCCGCTGTGAACCCATGCTGCCTTGGGTCCTGTGCTCCACTAGCCTCTAGGTACTCGACTATTCTTTCCTTCAGAAGTGACTGCATCACTTTCCCTACCACAGAGGTCAGACTGACAGGTCTGTAGTTTCCTGCCTCTGTCTTGGACCCACATTTGTGAAGGGGAATCACATCCGCCTTCCTCCAGTCCTCGGGTACCACACCATCCTCCCATGATTTATTAAAAAGAGTAACCAGTGGTTTCACTAGTTCCTCCCTTAATTCTTTTAGAAACTCAGTACGAGTTGTTTAGTGTATTTCGCCTTTATGCTCGTACAGAATAAAATGCTTAGCAAGGCAAGTTACTGGATGGTGCTGCTTGTTTTTTGCTGCTGTTTATCTTGGTTTTTGGATTGAGCACGTCCCCGGTGGAGCAGCCTTTGTCTGGTACTCCTTGTACAGAGCACTTCCTGATCAGACAGGAGACAAACTGAAACCAAAATACAGCAGACTGAAGTCAGTAAGCTATTTTATCTGCAGCGTTTATTGTACATAGGATTGCCAGAGGAAGAAGCTAGCCCTAGTGCTAACTGGTCTTTGTCAGGGAGCGACAACTTGTTAATATTTGATAGGCTTATCTGAGCAAATACTGGCTACCATTCAGAGGCGAGAACAGCAAACCTTTAAGGGGGTTGATAAAAGAAGTCCCCAGTGGCGAACTGTATCATAAAGAAAATGTCCAAAATCGGTGGAAGCAGAGAGCTGGCATGGTTTTGCCATTTGATTTCTGTTGCAGATTTGATAGAAAAGAGACCACTGCACAGCTAGTGAGCCTCGGCGAGAGTGACTTGGTTGACTGGGTATTGTGTAATGTGGTTATTGCTTGGAACGGGGGCATAGCAACTGTTGAGACTTTTACTTGGAGTCTCAGCTGTAGAGCACAGCACAGGTTTCTGGAATCCATGGCACACTCCTTACAATACAAACCAGTGACTCTTACCCTTTCCTTTTTTTTTTTGCTTCTGCTTCTCTATTTTTGCTCCTGTTTCTCCTTGCCAGCTGCCATGTCCTCATTCCACCTGCTCAAGCTTTTCTGCCAGCTGTAGGAGTTCTCTAGCGGTCCAACCCTCCACCAGTGTCTGCTTGAAATCCTGTATGGAATCCCGACCATAACCAACCAGGGGTAGAATTTAAGAAAAAAAGGGGTCTTCTTGGCCGAATACCAGATGCAGCATTTTGGTATCCCACCTGGAAATCTGGTATTCCACCAAATTTCAATGGGTTTTATAGGTTTTATATGGGTCATAGTAATGCATTTTCCATGGAGAAGTGTAAAAATAAATGTCACAAAGGCACATTATCCCTCTGTGCAAGAGCACTTGTACTGACCGGAAATATGGTAGCTGTAAAAACAATGTGTTCATATCATGCATTTTACTATCGGCTGACCCAGACGCAGGGTGTCAGGTGAGCAGGTCGTGGAGCAGGCTGCAATCTAGTATCTCAACTCCAAACTAAAAATTATATTGTAGTCTTATGTGGGGCTTATGCACTTAAAGGCCCATGGATGCAGCCACACTAAGCCCCCTCCATCCAGAGGTAGAAAATACCCCCCCCCAAAAGAAAACACATGCATTGGCAGGGAGAATGGAAACTGGATGGCGGGAAACAGTCACACAGATCATCATCATCATCACCATCACAACCTCAAGGTGAGTGTGTGTGTGTGTGTGTAAAGTATTAACGAGCTCAAAAAAAAAAGTCACGCTTGCCACAGCTAGCTAGCCCCAGACCCAGAGAGCCTAAGCTGAACAACTGGTAGGGAAAATAAATAATGACTAGGAGGTGCAGCGGAGCATAGATAGAGGGTTAAAAATAAAACCGGGAAATGTAATAGGAATGCCATGTCATACTTCGATCTGATGATACCACACGAACCATAAAATTAACAAAAGCTTCACTTTCTGATTCCGACTAAAAATTAAGGATTCCTGACCTCTTTTAATTACCAGTCAGAACAGAAACTTTGAAAGAACCGATTAACTGAATACCAGACCTTGTCAGAAACACAGAACTTTTTGAAGCAGCCAGCAATGAGCCAAACAAACAAGCAAGCAGCTCAGCAGACAATTATAGTCATGATTGAATCCTGACTCTGTGTGAGGCTGAGCGGCAGGCAGCAACTTTTGGGTTTCTTAATTTTAATTCTCACCGCCAGGCGCCAGCTGGCCCAGGACCAGAGAGTGGAAAAAATGGGAGTACTCTGGTCCTGCTTGCTTGCCTGGCTGATCTGACCCGGTCCCCTGTCCACCAGAACCAGCAGCAGTGCGGAGTGCGCCTTAAGTTCCCTCCCTCCTAAGTCCCTGTCACAAAAGTTTTAATTTTGACTCGGCTCTGAGCCTCGGTCAGCACTGCAGCTAACGAAGAAAGAGAAGATGGTTGCCACTTGCCTCCCTGTTTGATCCTGGCTGATGCTGTGCTGCTCACTGCTGAGTTGGGGTACATGGACAGACGTTGATTTTGATGGCATATTTCAGTGAAGCACCTGGCGGTGTCCGCCCAATTCTGGCCACTTCAGTCGGCTGGAAAGATTGAATGACATCACACACAGAACGTCATGGTTCTTGCGGCTAATCGGGACAAGAATTCAAGGCGCAGCCAATCTGGACAACATTTAATAGGATGCAAGGAAAAGGAAGGCGCAGACATAGGGCGCAGGTCACACACACACACACCGAAACTCGTGTCAGACCTGAATCTTTAAGAGAGAAAAAGGAGGAAAAAACCTTAGGGAATGAAACGTCCCAATCTGATTGATTGGGGAGGGCAGCCTGCCCCCCCCATAATCTACGCTACTGTTGCAGTCAGCTGTTCTCTTTGTATTGCAGCCTGCTCCCCGATCTTGTCACAGTTCGGAGAGTCAGAAGTGCTTAAATTTGCTCATTTTGTGTTGTGAACAGTTCCACCACATGGTCGGGAGCCAGTACTGCATGCAAGTGACAAACAAAAACTGGTGTTTTATGTGGAGCACCAGGGCTCAAATTTTGGTATTCCAGTATTTGTAAAAAAAAGAAATGCGGTAGCCGTGTTAGTCCAGTCAACAATGTAGAGAAAAAATACAACAAATATGTTGCAGGTGATACCTTTGATTGGACTAACAAAATTATTTTGTTAGTCCAATAAAAGGTATCACCTGCAACATATTTGTTGTATTTTTTCTCTGCGGTATTCCAGTATGAAATCTGGTACCCAAAATGTACCGGAATATGACTAAATTCGAGCCCTGCCAGCACCTTGTCCCCTGTGAGTGGGATTCTCCAGTTCCCCAAGCTGGGGGGAGGATACTTCACTCTAAAAGGCAGAGATACTAAACAAATATTTTTGCTCAGTATTTACAAAGGAAGAGGGGGAGGTACCTAAAACAAACAGTAGAAAAAATCTGGATACAGAAGTTGATACCAGCCCATTTACAGAAGAAAGGGTTCTGAAAGAACTCTTAAAACTGAAGGTGGACAAAGCAATGGGGCCTGATGGGATTCATCCCAGAATTCTAAAAGAACCAAGGGTAGAACTAGTGACACCACTGACTACCCTCTTTAACAAATCATGGGAGGATGGGGTGGTACCCGAGGACTGGAGGAGGGCAGATGTGATTCCCCTACACAAAAGTGGGAGCAAGGCAGAAGCAGGAAACTACAGACCTGTTAGTTTAACCTCAGTGGTAGGAAAATGATGGAATCACTTCTGAAGGAAAGAATTGTCAGTATCTAGAGGCCAGAGGGCACAGGACCCAAGGCAGCATGGATTCACAGTGGAAGGTCATGCCAGACAAATCTGATAGATTTCTTTGACTGGGTGACCAAAGTAGTAGATCAGGGAAGGGCTGTGGACATGGCCTACCTAGACTTTAGCAAGGCATTTGTAACAGTCCCACACAAAAGATTAATATACAAGTTAGCCAGCCTGGGAGTGGGTCCTAAGATGACAGCCTGGGTAAAGAATTGGCTGGAGAATAGGACACAGAGAGTAATAGTAAATGGAGTCCACTCTGAAGAAAGGGGGGTTACTAGTGGGGTACCGCAGGGTTCAGTATTAGATCGTCCTCTTCAATGTCTTTATTAGGCGACATTGCAGAGGGACTGGAAGGAAAAGTATGTCTCTTTACAGATGACACAAAGATCTGCAACAGAGTTGATGCACAAGGTGGGGTGGAAAGGATGAGAAGGGACTTGGCAAGGTTAGAGGAATGGTCAAATGTATGGCAGCTTAGATTCAGTGCTAAGAAGTGCAAGGTAATGCACCTGGGAAACAAAAACCCAGGGGAAGAGTACACAATGGGGGGTGAGATACTAACAACAACAAAAATGGAAAGGGACCTGGGGGTAGTCATATCAGATGACCTAAAGGTGGGCAAGCAATGTGAGAGGGCAGCAAAGAGGGCTGGGGGATACTGGGATGCATAGGGAGAGGCATCACCAGTAGAAAACAGGAAGTTATTATCCCTCTGTACAGACAGCTGGTGAGACCCCATCTGGAGTACTGCGAGCAGTTCTGGAGACCCAGTCTCCGCAAAGACATAGACAGGATGGAAGCTGTCCAGAGGAGGGCAACTAAAATAGTGCAGGGTCTGCACCGGAAGACATATGAAGAGAGACTTAAGGGGCTTAATATGTATAGCCTTGAGGAAAGGAGGGAGAGGGGGGACATGATAGAAACGTTCAAGTACCTCAAGGGAATCAACAAAGTTCAAGAGGGTAGCATCTTTCAAAAAAAGAGGTGTGCAAGAACTAGGGGGCTCAATTTGAAGATAGAGGAGGGGTGGCTCAGAGGTAATTTAAGGAAGTATTTTTTCACAGAGGGGGTTGTGGCTGCATGGAACGGCCTTCCGGAGGAGGTTGTGGAGTCAAAAACAGTGGTGGAATTCAAGCATGCATGGGACAGTCATAAGGCAATTCTAGGGGGTTGGGGTAGGAAGAAGTAGGCTGCTGGTTAACTAGGATCTGCAGCTTATCCATTAGGTAGGGGAAATGGGCAGACTGGGTGGGCCAAGCGGTCCTTATCTGCCATCAAATTCTATGTTTCTATGATGGTTAAGGTCCAGGAGGATGAGCTAGCGAGGCATGGAAGGAGTCAATAGGCCCTACTGTGGCGTTAGGGGTTAGGTGGCTTCATCTGTCTGGAGCTGCTGGGGTATTTTTTTTCCTCACTAAACCCTCACTTATCCCTCCCCAGAGTGTGGTCCTGAGGAGCAACCCAGCAAAATGACTGTCAGGGCCATCGGAAGGGTGGGTGAGCCCTGCCATACCTTCGGAATTACTCTGCCAGACCCACTCTGGGTATTTGATACCTCTGCATCACTTGCCAAGCGACAGGTGTGTGCTGATGTAAAGTTGGCCAGAGGGCCACTTATTCCTTCCTGCAAGATATGCCAGGGGTGTAGCCAGAAATTTTTGTTTTGTATACAATCTCCAACAGTTACACCACCCCATTAAAAAATATACACAACCTTTCCAAATGGCACCCCCTTCCAAACAAGTCAGATTGTTGTCAGATGATTCCTCTGATCTTTAAAGAGGTTATACATGTATCTGTCTCCTAAACAGAAGTTTAAACAGTGACACTCCTCAGTGGCCTACACTAACCCACATACTACAGATTAGAATGAAAATGTTAACAGAAAGGCATATGGTTTGTAACAGGCACTCAACAAAACTGTACACAAATGTGTACAGTGAGTATGCCTCTCTACACCCTTGAGATACGCCCTCCCCCAGGCCACCAGTGGGTAGTCGTGCACTGGAAGGCAGTGCCCTCCCTCCCTGAGGCAGGAGGCATCCAAGATGGATTCCAGAACCCTTTCTTAACAGCTGGCACCAGATGTCCCAGGCTCGAGGTCCGGACCTGGCTAGTCTGTATGGCAAGCAGTAGCAGACGCTTAACCCTTTTTGTTTTTATAGTGACCAGGAGCAAGAAATCAATAGCTCTGGGTCCCTTAAACAGGTGGCTGTGGGAAAGCTTGGGCACTGGATAGTCTTAGATGTTTACAGACTTGCCAGTGTCCCTGGGTCCACGATAGTGTGCAGATCTGTTACTGACTGAATTAGTTTATTTATTTTATTTTTATTTATTTAACAAATCGGAAAGACCTTTGAGCCAAGGGCTCTTTTACAGAGGTTCCACGACAAGTCACAAGAATAGCAAATTACAATGGTTTCAGTAAGTAGTACAACATGAGGAAAGTAATTACATAAACAAAAGAACAATATGGCAAGATAAATATTGTGTCAAGTGCAGCCAGTGGCCTTGTCTGAAGAGGGGTGAAAGGGATTTCAAGGAGAGATGTACAGGGGGTGAATTGAGGGGTGGAAGGAGCAAAATAAGAGTAAGGAGGGAGATTCCACAGTGAAGCTTGAGCAGGAAAGATCCACGGGGCGGGCGGTAGAGGGAGAGAACAAGGTGAGGAAACAGAGGAGAGAGGGGGAAGTGGGAGTGGAGGGGTAAAGGAAGGGGGGATGAGGTAGAATGAAAAGAGGGCAGGAATTGGAAAGGGATAAGGGAGGAAGTGCTGAGAGTGGAATAGCGCAGCAGAATTATTTTGAAAAAGCACATTTTCCATTATCGTGACCAACATCCTGTGGTTATTTTAAGATAGCCTGATAAGTAAGAAGGGTTACTGTTCTTTATGGTGAAACATTACTACCAGTAAAATTTATAGTGTGATTGCACTGTGAAATAACAGTTGTTGTCTGATGTAGGTTGACGTGACACCTGTGCTTGTAGCAGTTCATGTATTTCTGCATCCCCCAATTATCTCTCTGTCTGTCTGTTTGTGAAAAAGCATAAGGGATAGAGCGTGGGTTACACAAAGGTGGGCAAGCCAGGAATTTTTTCCCTAGAGCCAAACTGGAGCTGAACCCTGGCTACTGCAGGCTGTACTCTACATAGGAGTTAAACACTTCAGATACTATACTAACTGCCAGGGGGCAGTATAGCATAGTGGTTAAGGGCCATAAGCTGCAAACTTGGAGACCTGGGTTTGAATCCCACAGTCCCCACTTGCATACTGTGTGACTCTGAGCAAGTCACTTGACTTCCTTGTGCTCCCAGGTTGCACCTGGAAACAAGCTGCAGCTCAGTGTGCCTTTCCTGATTAAATAGTACCCCTACCCACCCCCACCAACTGCTCAGGCTGACAAAAATGTTTACTTTGACCATGACTGGTTCGGCTTGACTTTGGCTCTGAATTGCCTATAGAGGTCCAGCTAAGCCGAGCCAGGCACTAAGCTCGAGCCAGGTTCAAGCCTGCTCTGACTTGCCCACCTCTGGGTTAAAGGAAAAGTACACCCTTATATCTTGTGAGTTTTGTTTCCTTGTCAACAGACAACTCTTTTCCAGTAGCTGACGGGGCTATACATGTTTGCTTTAGTTTGTTTTCGCAGTTCATGCTAGTCCCCTGTAACTGTCCTGGGGTCTCCATTTTATGGTTGCTGAAATCTTTGTCCATGAGGGCTGCATTAGCGTATGAGAACGTGATGTCACATCACCCATTTAGACCATGTATCTCTGTGCTGAAAGTACAAATCAGAATCTCCTGTAAACACACAAATTGAAATCAATTATAGGGAAAAACCCTGTATTACAACTCAGGCAGTTTGCAAAGCTAACTGAAGGTAAATGTGATATTTCACATCTCTCTGCAGCTTGTTTTGTTGATATCTAATTAAGCAAACAGGCATACTGTGGAGTCGAAAGGGTACTTACACATCATGTTCTCATATGCTAATGCAGCTGTCAGGGACAATGAGATTTCAACAGCCAGAAAATGGAGACCCCCCCTCCAACCCACCCAGGATAATTACAGAGACTAGTCTGAACAGTGAAAATAACCTAAAGCAAACACATATATCCCAAACAGCTACAGGAAAAGAGCTGTCTGTTGACATGGAAACAAATACCATTTACAAGATATGAGGGTGTAGCTTTTTTTATAGAGCAGTACAGCATAGCACAAGAGGAAATAAAGCACCTGTCAGATTACCTTTTTTGCTTTACTGGAAATCATTTACTTGTGTGAACCATCAGCCCCTCCCACGTTTGACTTTGATCTTCTCTCAAGAAAAAATATTGCTTCTTCCTCTCTGCCTTGTTTTTCGTTTCACTGTCTGGCTTCCCTCTCCACTGGCTGACATTAGTTTACATGCACTGTTCACTTCAGGGTATGTTTTGCCTGATGTCCCTGCAGTGATACCCCCCATTCCCCCACACACACAGTCCACATCACGGCAGGTCTATTCAGATGTCCCAGCAGTCATACTCCCCTTCCTCCTGCCCCCACGCACAGTCCACATCACGGCAGGTCTGTTCAGATGCCCCAGCAGTCATACCTCCCCTATACCTTTCCCACGTACAGTCCACATCACGGCAGGTCTATTCAGGTGTCCCAGCAGTCAGACTCCCCTTCCTCCTGCCCCACGCACAGTCCACATCACGGCAGGTCTGTTCAGATGCCCCAGCAGTCATACTCCCCTTCCTCCTGCCCCACGCACAGTCCACATCACGGCAGGTCTCTTCAGATGCCCCAGCAGTCAGACTCCCCTTCCTCCTGCCCCACACACAGTCCACATCACGGCAGGTCTGTTCAGATGCCCCAGCAGTCATACCTCCCCTACGCCTTTCCCCACATACAGTCCACATCACGGCAGGTCTATTCAGATGCCCTAGCAGTCATACCTCCCCTTCCCCCTGCCCCACATACAGTCCACATCGTGGATGGTCTAGTTAGATGTCCCAGCAGATACCATGTACTTCTCCACATACTCACACTGTCCACATTCGGTCTGGGTTATTCTGATGTTCCAGCAGTCAACAACCCCTTCCCGCCCAGCTGGTCCAGTGGCGTGGAGGGCTGAGATACTGAGCACCTCACCTCCTGCCATGCCGGTGACCCAGATTCGGGAACAGGCACAGGTTGTTCAGGACCAGACAGGGAAGGGAAGATTTAACATCCCAAGGCTAGATCTCACTGGGGGCCGGGGGATGTGCCTCCCACTAGACAGCTGCCACCAGGAGGTTCTAGGTGGCAGTGCAGAGGGATGCCAGGTAAGATGTCCCACCTGCAGTGTGTCCTTGTACGCACCGTGGGCCCAGGGAGACAACTGGAGGAAAGCCCCTCAACCAAGGCAAGATGAAGGCTGGGCCCCCCGCAGGCCCCACACTGGCAGCTGGGCTCTCCAGGGTCCTCTGGCTGAGAATGGATGGCAGCAAGAAGGGATAAGTCCCAGAGAAGCTGAGTGGTGGGGCTGAGGTGACAGGACCCAAATGGAGCCAGTCAGGCAAATGAAATAGATAAATTACCACAAACATTGCCCATGTCAGGGTAGGGGGATTCTGATGTCATATCAGTCATATCCCCCCCCCCAACACACACACACACACACACACTTTAACGACATCATTTCATTTAATTTATTTCTTTCACCAGGAAAAGACTTTGTTGAGCAAGCTCATTTACAAGGAGGTCCTAGGTAGGACAGCTTACACAGGATATAAACAATGGTACAGGATATAAAGGTGTATAAGACATAGAGCAGTATTCACAAAACGGAAGTAAATTCACTCACATCAGTGCAGGGCTAGTCAGGTTTCACAGAAACATAGAAACATAGATTTTGACGGCAGATAAGGACCGCTTGGCCCACCCAGTCTGCCCATTTCCCTACCTAATGGATAAGCTGCAGATCCTAGTTAACCAGCCGCCTACTTCTTCCTACGCCCACCCCCTAGAATTGCCTTATGACTGTCCCATGCATGCTTGAATTCCACCACTGTTTTTGACTCCACAACCTTCCTCCGAAGGCCGCTCCATGCATCCACAACCTCTCTGTGAAAAAATACTTCCTTAAATTACCTCTGAGCCGCCTCTTCTGTCTTCAAATTGTGCCCCTTGTTCTTGCACACCTCTTTTTGAAAGATGCTACCTCTTGAACTTTGTTGATTCCCTTGAGGTACTTGAATGTTTCTATCATGTCCCCCCTCTCCCTCCTTTCCTCGAGGCTATACATATTCAGCTCCTTAAGTCTCTCTTCATATGTCTTCCAGTGCAGACCCTGCACCATTTTAGTTGCCCTCCTCTGGACAGCCTCCATCCTATCTATGTCTTTGCAGAGATTGGGTCTCCAGAACTGCACAGAGTACTCCAGATGGGGTCTCACCAACTGTCTGTACAGAGGGATAATAACTTCCTGTTTTCTACTGGTGATGCCTCTCCCTATGCATCCCAGTATCCCCCCAGCCCTCCTTGCTGCCTTCTCATATTGCTTGCCCACCTTTAGGTCATCTGATATGACTACCCCCAGGTCCCTTTCCATTTTTGTTGTTGTTAGTATCTCACCCCCAATTGTGTACTCTTCCCTGGGTTTTTGTTTCCCAGGTGCATTACCTTGCACTTCTTAACATTGAATCAAGCTGCCATACATTTGACCATTCCTCTAACCTTGCCAAGTCCCTTTTCATCCTTTCCACCCCACCTTGTGCATCAGCTCTGTTGCAGATCTTTGTGTCATCTGTAAAGAGACATACTTTTCCTTCCAGTCCCTCTGCAATGTCGCTTATAAAGACATTGAAGAGGACCGGTCCTAATACTGAGCCCTGCGGTACCCCACTAGTAACCCCCCTTTCTTCTGAGTGGACTCCATTTACTATTACTCTCTGTGTCCTATTCTCCAGCCAATTCTTTATCCAGGCTGTCATCTTGGGACCCACTCCCAGGCTGGCTAACTTGTATTTGAATCTTTTGTGTGGGCCTGTGTCAAATGCCTTGCTAAAGTCTAGGTAGGCCATGTCCACAGCCCCTCCCTGATCTACTACTTTGGTCACCCAGTCAAAGAAATCTATCAGATTTGTCTGGCATGACCTATCCCGCTGTAAATCCATGCTGCCTTGGGTCCTGAGCCCCTCTGGCCTCTAGATACGCAACAATTCTTTCCTTCAGAAGTGATTCCATCATTTTCCCTACCACTGAGGTTAAACTAACAGGTCTGTAGTTTCCTGCTTCTGCCTTGCTCCCACTTTTGTGAAGGGGAATCACATCTGCCCTCCTTCAGTCCTCGGGTACCACCCCATCCTGCCATGATTTGTTAAAGAGGGTAGTCAGTGGTGTCACTAGTTCCTGCAGCCATACACTCATCCTCACACTCACAGTATCCGCATCAGGGTAATGCCATTCAGATGGTTACACCACACGTTATCGCCCCAGCTGGTTGGCTTACAAATACTGAAAAGGGTGTGGCAAAGGAGTGCGAATAACAAAAGGACGGTGATAAAGTACTAGCTATTAGCACTGTGTGCACTTTGTTGTAAGTGGGAACATTCAGAGGTGAGGGAGGTCAAAAGTGGGGTACCACAATGGTTGGTGCTTGGGCAAGGACTGTTTAATGTGTTCATCTGCGACGTGGGGGAAGGGATCAAGGGAAAAACATTGCCTCTTTGCAGAAGACACTCCTGTGGTAAGGTAGACTCCAAGCAGAGGGTCAGTGACATGGAAAAGGACCTAGAAAAGTTGGAGGGGGTAGTCCAGGGTACGAGTCTTTTTTTCCTTCTGACACCTTTCTACAGTATGTTATATGTTTCTGTATTTTTTAACTACTGTTCAAACAACAAGAACTATCTTCAGTGTCAGTTTGAACCTGATCCAAACTGGAAAGGGATTACACCTCCCTTGTTCTGGTGTAACAAGTAAGCATTGAGCTATGAGAAAGGATGGGTCTACTGTGGAATAATCCATGGTTTGCAATCCTTGTAGTGCTAAATTGTTTATCCTTTGCTCTAAAAGACATACAGAACATTTTTAATGCACACCTTAGAAATATTGCGGGTGGTGTTATGCTTTTTTAAGAACAAGTTTGCTTGGAAGCTAAAAGGTTTATGACTTCAAAAAGTATTTCTAAAATTTTTGCAGACTTACTGTTCCTTTTCTGCGCTACTCGCTATATTGTCATGCTGCTTTTGGGATCGTGCTGTGCTGTATTCTGGGAAGGGTGACATCACGGATGTCATATTTGCATACACCCCACTGTAGTAAGCAACGAGGAACAGTCCGTTTCTAATTTTAAAACATATAACAGTTGCCAGTTTTTAACACTTGACTGAAAAGGTGCCATTGAACTGCTCTATTTTAATTTTCCTTTGTGAATGACGGACCGCGGAGCGAGTGTGTGGGAAACACAAAAAACTTTCACTACTGCTGTTTACTTTGGTGGTTTACAGTGGTACTACATGAGCAACCATGGTCTACTTGGAAATTAGACCATGGTTGCTCTGTGATGTGATCACCTGTTGCAGTTTCACCAACGGCAACGCTGCATTTCACATTCACAATTAATGCCATGTTACAAATGGTATCTGTGGTGAACGGAATTTGTGTGTGGGGCTGTGTGTTTAACAGACAGTATCTGTGGTGTATAGAACTAGTATGTAGGGTTGTGTGTGTGGAACAGACAGTGTCTGGAATACGCGTGTGGGGATGTGTGTGTAACGGGCTCTATCTGTGCTGTGTGGAATTTGAATGTGGGGGTGCATGTGTGTAAGAGACGGTATCTGTGGTGTGTGGAATTAGCCTGTTTGGGGGGGGGTGTATGTGAGCTGCTGACAGTATCTGTGTGGCATATGCAGTTAGCGTGGTCGTGTGTAACAGACAGCATCTGTGTTGTATGCAGTTAGTGTGTGTATGTGTGCCTGTGTAACAGACAGTATCTGTGGTGTATGCAGTAAGTGTTTGTGTGTGTGCATGTAACAGACAGTATCTGTATAATGTATGCAGTTAGTTTATGAGGATGTCTGTGTGTAACAGGCAGTATCTACGAGGTATGAAATTAGCATGTGAGGATGTGTATATAGCAGACAGTATCTGTGGTGCATGGAATTAGTGTGTGTGTGTGTAATAAACAATATCTGTGATGTATGGAATTTGTGTGTGTGTGTATGTGACAGTATCTGTGGTGTATAAAATTAGTGTGTGCAGATGTGGGTGTTGTATAACAGGCAGTGTCTGTGGTGTATGGAGAGAGAGTGAGTGTGTATATGCAGTGGACACTGTGGTAAATGGAATTAATGTGCAGATATGTTTGTGTAGTAGACAGTATCTGTGGTGTGTGGAATTTGTGTGTGAGGATATGTGTGTACGTAGCAGGCAGTGTCTAGTTTATGGAATTAGCGTGTGCAGATTACGAATAATTGGCTAGGAATGTCACCAGAGTGGTGAGGAGCACCAAGGCAGCGAAGGAAAAAACCTGGCTAAGGATATCCGGGAGGGGGATTCTGTAGATACATAAGAGAAAAGTGAGGACACAGATCAATAGGATTAAGATTATGGGGATGGGCTCAGGATGGGGGGATCAGGCAGAGGTGCTAAATGATTATTTTGCCTCAATCTTTGTAGAGGGTGATATGGGATCCCTACAGCCTGATAGGAGAGTAGATGTGCCAGCAAAAGTGAGAGGTCAGTCTGTCTGAGACCAGAGGATGGAAAGAGGCTAGGGTACAGGCTGGCCCAGACCAAGATGGAGTAGAACAGTTGCATGAGGGAGAGGAAGGGGGGAGAAATCACAATGGACAAGGTGAGTAATGCCCTTCAGAACATCTGGAAACTGAAAACTGATAAGGCGCCGGGGCCTGATGGATTACATCCGAGGGTTATGAAGGAATTTGCTGAGGTATTGGCAGCTCCACTGGCTGCACTCTTTAATACTTCTCTGCAGAGGGGATGGGTGCCGCAGGATTGGAGGGTGGCTTATGTAGTGCCTATATATAAAGGGGGGTCTCGGGAGGAGATGGGAAATCATAGGCTCGTCAGTCTGACATCTGCGGTAGGTAAAGTAATGGAGGGCTTTATCAAGGAGATATCTGGGAGGCAGTTGGAAAGGTTAGGAAATCAGGATGATAAACAATATGGTTTCGTCCCGGGGAGATCGTGTCAGACCAGCCTTGTAGAGTTTTATGATTGGGTGACAGGGGCCTTGGATAGACATAGGCCGGTGGATTTTCTGTATCTAGATTTCAGCAAGGTGTTTGATTCAGTGCCTCATAATGGTTTGATAGTAAAAATGGGGGAGATGGGGGTGGGTGGAAGGACAGGAGCTCATTTGGGTTGAAAATTGGCTTTCAGAGCGTTTAGAGAGGGTAATGGTGGGTGGAGTACTCTCCTCTCCCAGGAAGGTAATCAGTGGAGTCCCTCAGGGTTCAGTATTGGGGCCACTCTTGTTCAATGCCTACGTCTCGTATGCAGGGAAGGGGGGCAAAAATAGGTTGAGTCTCTTCGCGGATGATTCAAAACTGGGAGCAGTGGTGGATTGTGTAAAAGTGAGGGAGACAGTTCAGGGGGATCTGGATATCGTGGAGGGGTGGACAAGGAGGTGGGGTCTGAAATGTAATGCCGGGAAATGTAAGGTACTTCATTTGGGGGTAAAAAACCCGGATCATGTATACACCCTGGGGGGGGGGTACACTGCAAGCTGCATAGGGAGAAAGGGATTTAGAGGTGGTGGTAGACGTCAAAATAAATAACTCTGAAAATTGTAGAAGAACAGCAGTCGAAGCAAATAGGATACTGGGATGCATAGCCAGGGGTATTACGTCCAGAAAAAGGGAGGTGATCCTTCCTCTGTCTAATGCCTTGGTCAGGCCGCAGCTTGAGTACTATGTACAGTTTTGGAGACCTAACCTGAAGAAGGATATAGTACTGCTGGAGAGGGTTCAGAGGAGAGCAACCAGGATGATTCAGGGCATGGAGGGGAGGCCTTATGAGGAGAGATTGGAATAGCTTGGGCTTTACTCACTGGAAGAGAGGAGGGACAGGGGAGACACGATAGAGGTTTTCAAGTATGTAAAGGGAATGATCAGGAGTGGAACCAAGGAGCTGTTTAGGTTAAAGAAGGGGGGAACAACCAGGGGCCATGAGTGGAAGCTGGAGGGGAGAAATTATAGGGGGGGGCGCGTAGGAAACATTTTTTCACTGAGAGGGTGGTGGAGCCATGGAATGCACTGCCTGGGAGGCTGGTGGAAGAGGGTACAGTGGAGGGCTTCAAGAAGAAGTGGGATAGGTACAAGGGGAAATTGAAACAAATATCCTTTTGGGGGCTGGGGGGGTGGTAAGGCAAGCAGCCATTAGGTTGCTGGCTTTCGAGCAGACATGACAGACCATTTTGCCTATTCTGCTGGCTTTTGGTATGTTAGATATGGGTGTTGTAGAACAGGTGGTATCTGTGGTGTATGGAGAGTGTGGATGTGTTTGTAACAGACACACTCTGTAGTGTGTGGAATTAAAGGGCACTGTCAACCGCTGTAGGTCTCAAAGTGTCCCTAGTTTAAAAAACACATTTTATGATTTCCAGAATTCTGTAAAGATTGCTGATGTAGCTGGTAGTGTGATTCTGACTCTTATTTTCTTTATAAAAAAGTGAAAAACAGACTGCCCAACATGCTGGTGTTACTACATCAAAACAGGTTTGTTTGCATTCCTTGATCAACCTCAGATGCATCTTTCCTGGGCTTGGGAACACCCACAAAACAGTCTAGCCCCTCATGATGCAGTGGGAGTTTAGGAGGCTACTGCCTTATGAGTGACTGCACTGTTTGGGTGTGTTTCTAATGCTCAGGAAGCATGCAGTAAGAACAGATCCAGGATTGTAAACAAAACAAGTTTTTTATAAATACACATTGCCATGCATTTCAGTTCTTCTAAACAAGGAGACAGACAAAACAAACAGCAACATCAGTGAATTTTAGGGAAGGTAAGCAATCATAAAATGTGGGGCTTCAACTAGAAATAATATAATAAAAACAGGCTGACAGTGTCCCTTTAACATGTGCAGATATATGTGTGTGTGTAGCACAGTATCTGTGGTGTGTGGAATTTGTTTGAGAGGATATGTGTGTGAAGCAGGCAGTGTCTATGTTGTATGGAATTAGCATGTGCAGATATGAATGTGTGTGTGTAGCAGTCAATATCTGTGGTGTATGGAATTAGCATGTGCAGATGTGGGTGTTGTATAACAGGCAGTATCTGTGGTGTATGTAGTGAGAGGTGTGTGTGTGTGTGTGTGTGTGTGTGAGAGAGACATCTGTGGTGTATGGAATTAACGTGTGCAGATATGTGCATGTAGCAGACAGTATCTGTGGTGTGTGGAATTGTGGGGATGTTTGTGTGTATAATGGACAGTATCTGTGATGTATATGGAATTAGCATGTGCAGATATGGGTGTGTGTATAACAGGCAGCATCTGTGATGTATGGAGTGAGAGAAAGTGTGTGTATGCGCGCACGCAACAGACATCTTTGTTGTATGGAATTAGCATGTGCAGATATGAATGTGTGTGTAGCAGTCAGTATCTGGTGTATGGAATTAGCATGTGCAGATGTGGGTGTTGTATAACAGGCAATATCTGTGATGTATGGAGTGAGAGAGTGTGTGTGTGACAGTATCTGGTGTATGGAATTAGCGTGTGCAGATATGTGTATGTAGCAGACAGCATCTGTGGTGTGTGGAATTGTGGGAATGTTTGTGTGTATAATAGACAGTATCTGTGATGTATGGAGTGTGTGTGTGACAGTATCTGTGGTGTATGGAATTAGCGTTTGTGGATGTGGATGTGTGTATAACAGGCAGTATCTGTGGTGTATGGAGAGTGTGTGTTTAACACAGACATCTGTGGTGTATGGAATTAGGATGTGCAGATATATGTGGCATTTGCGTGTAGGGATATGTGTGTAGAGAGGGAGAGAGAGAGAGTGTGTGTGTAATAGACACTATCTGTGGTGTATGGAATTAGCACGTGCAGATATGTGTGTGTAGCAGACAGTATCTGTGATATATGGAATGTGTGTGTGTTTGTGTAGCAGACCGTGCCTGTGGTGTGTGGAATTAGCATGTGCAGATATGCGTGTGTATAGCAGACAGTATCTGTGGTATATGGAATTTGTGTATGTAGCAGACGTGGTATAATGAGCTTGTGTGTGAGGATATGTGTGTGTGTGTGTTTGTGTGTGTAGTAGCCCTGATGACAGAATGGCTCCAGTCCTAATACTAGAAAGCCGATTTCAGTTTTCACAGACTCAATTCTCTGATGACATTTATAATCTTAGAATGCTAAGACAGATGCTGCCCATCGTAAAGAACAACATTCCCCTGAGGGCTGACTGTGTCTGTGATAGTGAGGTACGTACACAGCAGCCACCTGAGAGCGTACTATGTACCTGTTATAGTAAAGTAAAGATAGAGCCCCTGCTAAGAAACTAAGAACAGCTTGTGTCTGTGACAGTGGGGTATGCACAAAGTGCCCTCCCCCGCAGGATAACCTGTATATTATAGTGAGGTACATACAAAGTGCTACCTAGTGGCCTGTGTTTATGACAGTAAGGTGTGTACCAAGCACCCACTTCAGGACAGCATTTGTCTGTGACCATGACATACTGACAGAACATCCACTCAAGAAAAGCTGTCTGTTACAGTGAGGTGCGTAAGGACTAGTTCCCCCTTTGAGGACAGCATTTGTCTGTGACTGTGTGAGATGTGCCTGTGCCCCCCCAAGACAGTCTGCCTGTATTTGTGACTGTGATGAAGTAACAGAGGGCCTCCTCAAGACAGCATGCGTCGGTGACTGAGGGAAATCTGTGAGATGTGTTATCTCCAGATGTAACCCCTGGGTGGCGCTATCCCCAGTGTTACACCCCTGCCTACTACTCTGGACATAGGCTGAGGGGTTTGGGTTAGTTAACTGATGACCATAACTTTAAAACCTTTGCGCAGTGCCTCCACTCGGTGCTTTACGTGGGTGAGCTGGTGATGGGTGTAGCCCCCAGAGCTGCTACACCACCCACGATGATCATTTACCTTCCCCAAACATGCCCCAATAAACATTTCCCCACACTTTAGCATTTTGCATTTAAAGGCCGTCTCCAATAATATGCACACACTAGACATTTCAACAACAATACGGTATTTATTATATTTATAGGAATTAGGAATGGGGATGTGGAGTGGAGGTTACCTCATCCTATTTACACATGTACACTGATTATGTGGGTTTTTTGCTGGTAAACCCTCCAGCTGGTTGGCTACATACTAATAGGTAAAGATAAATCACATTTTACCATTCGACTTCTTTTACCCAATGCCCTGGCTGTCTAGCTGCTGACAAATCAGATGTTACATTATAATTATCATTATTACCCACGCTGGTACCAGTACCCAGATATAGCAGAAGTCCCACAATATCATACCATACAGGTATCCCAGATATCACAGTCCAAGATGTTGCAGGCCTGGTGGACGCTGCAGCTGGTCGAGTTGTCAGGCGATTGATTTGAGGGAGGGGGCAACTTGGAAACAGATTCCTGCAAAGTTACACATTACTATTTACAACAAAGGTAAGGATTGCCCTGCCATTAGGAGATGAGCAGGAATTGATCCTGCTGGACACAACGAGCCAGGGATTGCCCTGTACATTACTGAACGACAGGGATTGCCCTGCATTTACAGAATTCCAAACATTCCAGGACAAGCTACTTGTATTTAACATCCTGAGCATTCAGCACAATATTTGAAAGTACCATCCAGTATAGATAGAAACTGATACTTTTGCCAAGCATCCGAATTCCCTTGAATTGAAGTCACATCCAGTACATTTTCATGCCAACATAAGCATCTGTCCAGCTTAAGCAGACAGCGACACTTTTAGCAAGCGTCCTAAACTCAGTTACTTGAAGGTACATCCAGTACCTTTACATTACAACAACAGCACTCATTGGCAAAGTCCCTTCCAGTATGTCTAGACATTTTAAACTTATGGCAGGCGCTCTCAGATGACATCCGGGTAAGACAACAGTAATATTTTCTTCAGAATAACAGACACAGTTCGAGCTAGGGCCTCCTGTCCCATGAAGTGGCAAACGCGGCTTGGCAGACAGCTGCACAGAGGCAGGACTCTTAACCCATAGATACATAGATACATAGACAGTGTCGGCAGATTAGGGCCTATGGCCCACCCAGTCTGCCCATTTGAGCTTGTAAGTTCAGTTTGTTTTCCTAGAAGTCTGTTGCACCTTACCCCTGACCTCCAGAATTCCTTTATGTCTATCCCATGCATTCTTAAATCCGTGATTGTTTCAGCCCCCACCACTTCCTCTGGCAGGGTGTTCCACTTGTCCACCACCTGTTCTGTGAAGAAATTCTTTCTCATGTTTCCTCTGAATCATCCTCCTCCAACTTCATCCCATGCCCTCTAGTCCTGGAACATCTTTTTCGCTTAAAATAGTGTTTTCCTGCACCCTGTTCCTCCCTGTAAGATACTTGTATGTTCTCTATCATATCCCTCTCCCTCCTCTCCTCCAGGGAGTACATGTTCAGTTCCTTCAACCTGTCTTCATAGGACTTGTGATGCAATCCATGCACCATCTTGTTGCCTCCTCTGAACCTTCTCTATGCTGTCTATGTCCTTACGTAGGTATGGTCTCCAGAACTGTACACTGTACTCCAGGTGGGGCCTCACTAGTGTCTTGTATAGCGGAATTATGACCTCCTTTTTCCTGCTGGTATGCCCTGCCTATACATCCCAGCATCCTATTTGCTTTACCTGCTGCCTTGTCACACTGTTTCCCTACCTTGAGGTCATCAGAGATGATAACCCCAAGATCCCTTTCCTGCTTGGTGCATGCTATATCCTCACCCCCCAACTGATATATTGTGCCAGGGTTTTTGTGCCCCATATGCATTATCTTGCACTTCTTTGCATTGAATTTCAACTGCCAAACCCCTGACCATTCTTCAAGTTTCCTCAGGTCGCTTCTCATTCTGTCTACACCCTCTGGTGTGTCTACTCTGTTACAGAGCTTTGTGTCATCAGCGAACAGTGAAATTCTGCCTTCTAGGTCCTACGCCATGTCACTGATGAAGATGTTGAATAGGACCGGTCCCAGCACTGATCCCTGTGGTACCCCACTGGTCACTCTTCCCTCTGTGGAGTGACAGCCATTTACCACCACCCTCTGTGTCCTGCCACCAAGCCAGTTACCTACCCACCACACTACTGTCCTGCCCACACCCATATTCCCCAGTTTGTGTAATAGTCTTCTATGTGGCACAGTGTCAAAGGCCTTGCTGAAGTCCAGATAGGCCATGTCCACTGCCCTCCCCTGATCCACCTCCCTAGTCACCCAGTCAAAAAATTCAATGAGGTTGGTCTGACATGACCTCCCTGGTGAAACCATGCTGCCTTGGGTCCTGTAGTCCATTGACAACCAGATGTTCCACCAATCTCTCCTTCAGTAGTGCTTCCATGATCTTCCCCACTACCGAGGTGAGGCTGACTGGTCTGTAGTTCCCTGCTTCCTCTTTGTTCCTCCCACTTTGTATAAGGGGACTACATCTGCTGTCCTCCAGTCTTGGGTACTTCCCTGTTTCCAGTGGTCGGCTAAACAGGATAGCCAGAGGTTCAGCCACCACCTCTTAGTTCTTAAGGACCCTAGGTGCACCCCATCTGGCCCCATTGCTTTATCAACTCTTATTACTTCCAGTTCCTTCAGGACCCTTTCGTGTAAAGGGACTTGTGTCCATTTCTGCATCATTCTCACCCTTGTACTCCTTCAGACCCATTACCCTCCTCTTCCTCAGTAAAGACTGAGCAGAAGTACCTGTTCAATATGTCAGCTTTACTGTTGTCATCCTCCACGCCCCCATCCTCCCCCTTCAGTCTCACTATCCCTCCCTTTGTCTTTCTTTTTTCACTTATGTACCTGTAAAAGGTTTTGTCCCCTCTACCCACTGATTTTGCAATGTGTTCTTCTGTCTGAGCTTTGGCTTCTCTTACTGACCTCCCTGCCTCCCTTTGCTTCTCCTGGTACTTCTCCCTATCCCCTTCTGCCTGTGTCTTTTTGTATTGCCTAGTGCAATCTTTTGGCTTTCACTTTCTTTGCTACCTCTTTGAAAACCATAATGGTCTCCTCTTCCTTTTCCTCTTGCTAACCTGCTTAATACATAATTCTGTTGTTCTTGTAATCCCCATTTTAAATACTGCCCACTGTTCCTCAACCCCTGATTCCTGTCCCATTCCCTTAATGCCTCTTTCAAGTATCTCCCATTTTCCCAAAGTCTGCCCCTAAAATCCAGGATACGTGTTTTTGTGTGGTTTGGTTCTGCTCTTTCTGTGATTTCAAACCACAATGACTGGTGGTCACTGTTTCCACTGTTACCCCCATCACACTGTCCCTATTTGTGAGCACAAGGTCCAGTATTGCCTTCTGCCAAGTTGGTTCCATGACCAGTTGCTTGAGGAAGGCACCCTGAAGGGAGTCCAGGATAAATCTGCTCCTAGTTGATGCTGCTGCTGGGATGCTCCAGTCCACGTCTGGAATATTGAAGTCTCCAACCAGTACTACCTCACCCTTGTCTGTCATCCTTTGGATGGCTAGCATCAGCTCCCTATCTGTTTCTTCCTCCTGGGTTGGTGGTCTGTAGACCACACCTGTGCGGATGGCTGTCCCCATTTTCCTTTCCAGCTTAACCCACAGTATCTCTCCCCCATTTTGTTCCTCCTGGATCTCTTTGGCCCTTATGTCATTTTTCACATAGAGTGCCACCCTCCTCCTTCCTGCCTGCTCTGTCTCTTCTGAATATGTTGTGCCAGTAGTATGGCCATCTCCAGTCGTGGTTATCATTACACCAGGTTTCAGTGATGGCCACAATGTCCAGGTCTGACTGCACCATGACAGCCTCCAGATCTTCCATCTTGTTGCTAAGGCTCCTGGCATTTGCACACATGGCTTTCCATGATTTGACCTCCCTAGACTGTCTCACTGTTCTACTCCAGCCCCTTCCTTGGTTGTCATTTATCCCTGGTTCTCCTTGCTGTCTGCCCGTCTGCTGAATTTTGCCCCTTTTCTGCTTATCCACCTCTTGGACACTAATCTCCATCTTTTGCACACTGCTTTGCAGAGATAGCCACTCCTCTGGTTCACTGGTTCCACTGCTAGCTGTGGGGGGTGAGCAAGCTACAACAACTTTCAAACCATTTATATGATTCACTAGCCAGGCATCTTTCTGCACCTGCGATTTAGCCATTTGGGCCACAGACAAGGTGCATCCTTATTAACTTTCACTAGACAGTCTCTGATGGGATTAGTAGCCCAGACTGTTAACTTCTATATTTCAGAATCAACGGGACATATCTGGTGGTGGGGCTTGAGGCCCCCAAGATTACTTTTACAGCTTCTCCTTCACGTCAGGGGGTACGAGGGTACTCACTCGGGTCCTCCATGGGTCTCATCTGCAATCGAAGGCATCCTGAAGACTTCAGCTCTCTCACTGCTGAGGTGAGGCAGATGTTCTTCTTTTCCACATCTTTCCCTGACGTGGGAGGGAGGGCTAGCCTCCTGAGGACATTCCTGGCAACCTCCAGACTAGCTGTTGCAGAACTAAAATTTACTTTAACTTTTAAACCGGATACAGAAAATAACAAACACCCCCTGATGACTGGAGGGGCTTAGCTAAGTGGCCCAGGCCTGGTAGCATGGCTGGGGCCTGAGCCCCCACCCCTTTAGGGGCTCCCAGCAGGCTGGAGCCTTCTCTCCTCTTCTCATCCTGGCACACATTGTCTCTTATTGGGCTCCTAGATCGACTCCTTATTGGCAGCAGAGATGGGGTGACAGGTCTCTAAATGGCTGAGGAACCTGTCAGTCAGAACACTCGAGGCACAATTGAGTTGGAGAATTGGCCCTAAAATGATGTCCCTGTAAGCCTCCATGAGCACTTGTGTGGTTACTCATGAGGTGTAATGAATGTCCCACAAGTCCTGGCTTTTTTTCTAGCTCCCAATTGGCTGTGGCTGCTGGAATGGCTGCTTAACCCACTGTCCTTCATAGCAGATCAGATGCAGCCCTGAACAATGTCCTGGTGCAGCCAAAAATAAATAATTATTTGCCCCAGTGCCCCACAGTTCTGTAGCTCAGAGGTTGTTCTTGCAATCGCTGCACAGATGAAGGGTGTGGCTCTGATTGTTTTTCTGTCGCTACTATACTTAAAGGGAAAACTGGAGGGCACAGCTTTACCTAGGCGCTACAAAAATGCCTGATTAGTGCTTTCAGACAGTAACATTTTTTTTAATTACCTCCAGTTGCATTTTTTTAGTGATTTGAACAGTGGCTTTTAGCTTTCACTTTCTAATGCTGGCAGCCACCATCTCATAAGCAGCAGAGACATTCCTGAGCTCACTTTATGCTAATATGTCCTGCCAACCAATAGCAGAGGTGAAACAGACATATTAGCATACAGTGAGCTCAGGAAGCTCACTGCTGCTCATGAGATGGTGGCTGCCAGCAACAGAAAGTGGAAGTTTTGTGCAGCAGTTTTAAATCATTAAGAAAAGTTGTTACTGGCTGAAAACACAAATTGAGAGTTTATGTAGTGTCTGAGGAAAGCTGTGTCTTTTCCAGTGTTTTCCTTTAATAAAGCTCCCCCTGCAGCAGCTGACAGGCTGTCACATAAGAGTCTGAAAATGCTGGTGAAGGCAGGAAAAAAGTATTTACTTTACTTTAAAACACTCTCCCCCTCATGTACAATAAATCGCAGCAACAAGTTTCATTATTTAAACCACCTAATTTCTTCACTTTTCATCAAAACCGTTTAGGGCTACCCTGGAGGCAGCCAGACACTCTGTTATTAATTATACAGATGACCGGGGCCCTGCTCAGGCATTGTTGCCTTGAACCACGGTCAAACTCTTTAACTACGGACAGGAGCGGCCCCCAGCAGGCTGTCCATGGTCACTGGGTCCCAATTAGGTGGAAGGGATCCCAGCGACCGCAAACCAAGCATTTCAGTTGAGGGCAAAAATTGTGCCATCGCGAGTCCCGCTGCTCTGGGGCAGCACTTTTAACATGGACATTTTACAGTGTAATTTCTGCTGCCCTGGAGGCAGCATCTTTTACATGGACACTCGCGAGTGGCGTTTTTAAGCCCCGAAGGGCTGTATTTTCACATGGGTTGCTGCTGGGGCACACAAAAGGGCAAATTAGACCTGGGGGACCAGAAAATAATTGGTGGCCAAATTGGGAGAAACCTGGGAGACAGCAGGAGGAGAACAGAGCAAAAGGGCTAAGGTAAGCCTGGGCTGACATATTTAGGAATCCCCATTTGCAAAGGGGTTACACAGACTTAACTAAACAGATTAATAGCCAACAGAAGTGGAATAAAGGATATATTAAATTACTTCCCACGAACCGTGGAAATAGATTTGGACCAATCCTCATCATGCTGCAAACCCTAGAGTCTACAGTGAGTTGACTTGAACAGTTGCTGCAATGACTTTATATGTATTTTCCCTAACATGCCCCCCCCCCATTATATCACACCTGCTCATTTGCCTCAGTCCCTTTGCCCGCCTTGGCACTCTGGAGGGATCCTTCTCCTGATGCTTCAGTTTTGTCCACAGCTAGACGCCTTGGAGTTATCCTAGCATGGATGGGGGCCCAGCTCTACCAGGTGACAGCAGTGTGCCTGGCTTGGCTGTTGCTGGAGTTGGGGCGTAGGTTCTGGGGCTTCAGAGGGCCATTGATGTGGAGGGGCTGGCGACCATTTTCTGATGCACTGAGCAGCATTTTTCCCTGTTCTCTCTAACACCATGCCTCCACAGGATTTGAGACATAACGCCAGCGATGTAGCTAGGAAAATAACATTTGTAAACCAGAACCCTTTGGTGCCTCTTTGCCGCTCTCCCCCATTGTAGACATGTCCGTTTATTACGCAGACCCCTTTGTACAATTCTATACTGTACTTCAGGAACTGCATAATAATAAGAAAAAGCAGCAGTACTTGGTTTTTGAGCATTACTGTTATGTTTACTGCAAACAGAGCACAACATTCATATTACAACACCAGCAGGGATGGGTATCAGACAGTAGGAGTGAGTAACCAAGATCAGTGTTCAGGGTCCAGAATGCCATCCCTCCTCTCCAGCCAACATGTATGCCATGGATTACTTGGCGTATGCGTTCCTACAGCAGTGCATGGTCACCTTCACCAGTGAATTCTGTGATGCTGGCTGCCATTAGCAGCATCATTAATGCGTTCATCTCCACTCCCTCCGCTACCACGGGGCCTTCACAGCACATCCGAGGCTCTTGCTCCTGTGGTTGCTTACATTTTTTAAAATAGAGAAATAACATTTTTAAATGTAGAAAACAAGATACAAAAATGAAATACAGGGAGCGCTAATTCTGAATAAATAATATGTGAGTGTACTGAATGAAAACTTTTCATTCTCAGTGTTAGTTGACACCTGTGCATGGTTTAGCAGTGAGTGCACCCTTCCATGCTTGCAATATCACACCTCTGCTATCTCGCTGGCAGTAACTGCGCTAGCACGCCCCTGCTCTGACCTTTCTCTCTGTGGCTTGCTGGGGCGAAGTCTGCTTGGCAGACTTGTCATGTATGAGTCACTGCGATGATAAACCAGGGTGAGAGCTGTAGTTGCTCTGTAGGTGCTGCAAGAAAACCCAGAGGTATACTCCGAGCCCCAGGATTTTGAACATGACTAACAGCAAAGTGTTGCGTTTCCTGTGGCCGTCAAGTTTCTGATCTCTTCTCAGTTGTCTGATGCAGTGATTGTGACTTGGTGTGTCTATCAGGATTCAGTTCTGTGTTAGTCTTAGGTAGGCCTGTCTCTCTGCTTTGGGAGGCTGTGTTTACCTTACGCCTATCTACCAGGTTATGACTATATACGTGTAACTAGGCGGATCAGTACCTGAGGAAAGGCCCTGTGTAGACTTGAATGCTTGTGGATACGAGTCACTGTGTTGGAGCATGTTGCATAACAACATAGAAACATAGATAGTGATGACAGAAAATGTCCAGAGGTTAATCAAGTCTTCCCGAGTTCCTTTTAAGATCTGGAACCTATTGTTCCTTCAAGGTACTAACACTCCCTGTCCTCCCCCACCAATCTGCTACTTGACTCTGTCGCCCACAACCAGTGTACTATCTATCTCATCCCAGCCCTGCTTGAATCCCCTGTTTTCGCTCCCACCACTTCAGCTGACAAGACTGTCCATGGTTCCACCACCCTTTCCATAAAAATAGTACTTCCTCACCTCCCTCCTGTTATTTTCCACTCATGACCATGAGAATGCAAGTTAACATGCTAAAAAGCTTGCCACAGTTCACTTTGTTAATTCCTTTAAGGAACTTGAAGGTCTCAATCGTATCTCCCCTTTCCCTTCTGGTCTCTAATGTGTACATAATCAGTGCCTTCAGGCGCTCTTCATAGGATCCTCCCAGCTAGCCCTCGGTCATTTTTTTTTTTACCCTGCCCTGCACTGACTCATGCCTATCCTTATCCTTTCTGAGGTGAGGACTTCAGAAATGAGGGCAGTACTCCCTCCAGTTGCGGTCTCACCAGGGATCTATAGAGGGGAAGTATTACCTCTTTTCTGCTGCTATCAGTACCCTTCCCGATACATCCCAGCATCCAATTAGCTTTGCTATAGGCCTTGTTGCACTGGCACGATTGCTTAAGTGAGTTGCTGATGATAACTCCCAGTTCTAGGGACATGGATATGTTGTTCATCCACACTGTCTGGCAGGTTCCTTGCCGCTTTAAATCTTGCCAGAAGGTCTTCAAGCTGGCTCCTCCCACCCACCCAGGTAGTAAAACTCTCGGCTCCGGCCCATGACGCCAGATCTTCCTTACCGCTTGGAATCTCAGGTTCCCTCCTTAACGTTCTGCGTATAGACTGGATCCTAATTCTTCGGTTCGCCCGAAAATAGTTTTAAAATTCTCAAGACTTCGGTCAAATTCTTCCCTCGCGGCTGCGATGGACAAATCGACTCCCGGTTTTCGGCGGTGCCCATGCGGCAGAAGATGTCCAGGATGGACCCGACTCCACGTCGTCTACTGCCTCGGCCTTGATCACGACCCTGCAGGCCTGCGAGTTGTGTAGATCTTTTTCAGCCAACGTCCTTGAAGACCGCGCTGCCCGGTTACAACTTGGGCGCCCCAAGAAGCATTATCCGCCAGTGAAGTCTAAGGAGGCCCGTTGGGCGGTGTCTGCGGCGGCTGGCTCGGCCGAGCAACTCGAGCAGATGATCACCCTTGAGGAGGAGGCGGCCCAGGCCGCATCCTCATCCTCCTCGGTCGCGGCATTTATCCCATTCTCTCTGGGATCCTCCTACACAGCTTCTTTTAAGGAGCTTTGCCAGTCCCTTTCCATGAAGGGAGAGGGGCCATCGGGACACTCTTCTCGGTCAAGGAAAAAGGACTCGAAGGGTAAGTCCCACCGTCAACGTTCGTGGGAGTGGGAGAGGTCCCCTTCCTCAGACAGTCGACACTCGACTTCGGTCAAGGTTGCGGCTAAGGCTGCTGGCTTCACGGTGTCCCCGTCAGGTCAGCCGGCCGAGACACCCGTCGACGCGGTCGAGATTTTTCTCGACCCGTCGGACAGGCTGTTGACTGGTGAAGCCGACAACCCTTCATCACCGTTCCCCGGTGGAAACTGAGACTTGCCTGCGCCTCCTGTGCTGGAGTCCCCGGTCAAGGCTCCCAAGCCGAGGGAGGCGCATGTGTCCCCCGCTCCTCCCAGACCCACCCTGAAAACACCAAGGGTCTCGGACCTCATCTCGGTCTAGCCGATCCCACTGACATCGGCGGTCTCGGCACAAAGGAGAGCGGCAGCGCCGCTCGTCCTCGTCTTCCTTCTTGGAAGAGGAGAGGCTTCGGTGCATATTGCATCGACACTACGAGGACTTAATGTGGCAGCAGCTCCTTTTGTCCGGGAACAAGCCGACGCCTTCACCTTCCCTGGCCATTAAGTGGCTCTCACCCGAAAGGCCAAAACAACGCCTCGCGGTAGTCGAGGTGCCCAAGCCTGGGCCGGTTGTTCGGCCGAAACCAGTGCCCCACCGATTGTGCTGGAACCTCTGCCTCCACAACCGAAATCGGGGCACCGACCAAGGACTCTCGGTCGGGTCAGGGTCTGCCCCACCGGTTGTCGGTAACCCTCACTCCCGACCGTCCTCATCATGTGGAGGGTGGCTCAGGCCCCAGGCAGCTCTTCGCAGACTCCTCGGAGTCTGACGACGACTCCTCCCTGTTTTCCAGGCCCCTTGACCTGGAGTCCTCCGGGGGGCAGTCGATGGACAAGAGCCTGTCGTCGTTCATGGGTCTGCTTTGGCTCATCTCGGAGTCCACCGGGATGCAGCTTGAGCCCATATCCAAGCGGGCCAAGTATCCCCTCACAGAGATACTGGACCGAAGGGATTCTCCCATGGAGGCCTTTCTGGTGGTGAAGCCATTTTTGGCCCAGTCTTGGAGCTTTGGCAGTGGCTGGCTTCCTGTCCTGCGCCTTCGGCCAGGATGGCAAGGAAGTATGTGGGCCCTACCGGCTCTTTGTCCGGTTTTTCGGAGCACCCCTCTGCGGAGGGGTTGGTCACCGATAGCATTTTCCGGCGCTCCGGGAACGCTAGGGATGTGGATAAGCCCCCCCGACAAGGGGTCCAAAAAGCTGGACTATGCCGGGCACAGGGTGTACACTGCGTCCTCCCTCATCCTCCGTCACGCCAGCTCGGCTGTGCTGATGGCACACTTCACCCACGCCCTCATGGGCTCCCGGGATGAGGTGATCCCTCATCTCCCGGCCGACCTGCAGACTACGGTCAAGCAGGTGCAGTATCAGGGAAAGGGCAGTGGAGAAACAGCAGCTCCAAGCGGCTCTAGACATTGGAGACTCCTGTGCCCGATCAGTAGCGGCCGCAGTGGCCATGCGCCGCAGAGCATGGCTGAGGATATCCACCTTCCCGGCGGATACCCAGCACAAATTGGCGGACGTCCCCTTCTTGGGGACTGACCTGTCTGGCCCTGGAGTGAAAGGCCACCTCCAGAGGATCGAAAAGTCCAATGCTACCCTGGACTCGGTCACCTCCGCCCAGAAAGACAAGGGCCGTCGTCAGCAACATAAGTCCTTTCGCCCTTCTGCTCCTGTGGCACGTGCGGCCCAGCAACACCAACATCAGGGCCAGCAGGCTCGTGCTTGGCACCCCAAAGCCAAGCCTGCGGCTTCCTCTAACAGGAAGCAGGGAGGAAAAGGCCCAGGAGGTCCCTCGGCCGGTCCTTCCTCCAAGCCTGCCCAGTGACGGGTTGAGGGGTGTCGCCCCCAGCCTTGTTGCTCCCCCCTGGGTTCCCCCCGTGGGGGGACGGCTCCGCCACTTCCTTTCCGCCTGTCCACTATCACCACGGACCGCTGGGTGTTGGAGGTGATAGGAAAGGGCCTGCCTCTGGAGTTCGAGCAGGCCCCGCCCTTCTGAGCCATCGCCCCGCGTGGGGCTATGGGGTCTGCAGCCTCCCTGTTGGCTCGTCGAGCTGACATTGCCCTGCTCCTCGAAAAGGAGGTGATCAGGAAGGTGGCAGATCCTCCACCGGACCTGGGGTTTGTGTCCAGGTACTACCTGGTCCCGAAACGGACGGGGGGCTAGCGCCCCATTCTAGACCTGCAGGACCTGAACAGGTTCCTAAGGTCTTGAACCTTCAGGATGGTCACTCTGGCTCAGATCATTCCATCCTTGGAACGAGGCGTGTGGTTCTGTTCTCTGGACCTCCAGGATGCGTTCTTTCACGTCCCAATCCGTCCGTCCCACCAGAGATTCCTCCGCTTCAGGGCAGAGGGGTCCCTCTACGAGTTCTGGGCCATGCCCTTCGGCCTTTCTCTAGCTCCCAGGGTCTTCACCAAATGCATGGCAGTGGTGACAACATTCTTGCGGTGCCGAAGGGTCCAGGTGTACCCCTACCTGGACGACTGGCTGATTGCGGCCTTCTTCAGAATGGAGGTGGAGCGGTCCAGGGATCTGGCCCTCCAGGTTTGCTCTCAAGTTGGCCTCCTTATCAATGAGGCCAAGTCGGAACTTGTGCCAAAGCAGGTGATCCAATTCATCGGGGCAGAGCTCAACTCTCTGCGAGCCAGAGCACGGCTCCCAGCGGACAGTGCTGAGGTTCTTTCCTCCTTTGCCCAATCATTTCAGGTTGGGCGATTGCACCCTGCCCGGGACTTCCTGCACCTCCTGAGCCTCATGGCGGCCTGCACCAGCGTGGTCCGTTGAGCCCGTTGATACATGCGTCCCCTACAATGGGGACTAGTCAGCCAATGGTCACAGCGCTCCGATCCTTTGGATCAGCTAGTGACAGTGACCCAGGAGATGTGGAACACTCTCCAGTGGTGGACCATTCCAGCTCATCTGCAGGAGGGCATCCCATTTGTCCGCCCCGAGCCGACGGTCTCTATCGACCGATACCTCTCTGATGGGTTGGGGTGCCCATCTGGGGGAGCACAGAGTGCACGGCCTCTGGCCCCTCGGGAGTCCCGATGCCACATCAACCTGCTGGAGCTCCAAGCGGTTCATCTAGCCCTCACCACCTTCACTCCGCTTGTACGGGGTCAAGTGGTCCAGGTCCAGACGGACAATACCACCACCATGTACTACCTAAACTGCCAGGGCGGATGCACTCCATGCCTCTGTGCAGGAAGCTCTCCATTTGGTCCCTCGTGTGCAGCCTGGAGGCAGATCTCCTTGCCATCCATGTGGCAGGAGCCTCCAACATTCTGGCTGATGCCCTAAGCCAGATAGGGGCTGCGTCCCACGAGTGGTCTCTCCTGCCAGAGGTAGTACAAGATCTGTTCTCCCACTGGGGCATGCCTCAGATGGATCTGTTTGCCTCCAGGGAGAATGCGAAGCTGAGACTGTTTCATGCACGCCCCCCTCAGCAGGGCTCGCTGCAGGGGGATGCCTTCTTGAGGCCGTGGACCCCGGGCCTCTTCTACGCCTTTCCCCCATTTCCCTTGATCCACAAGGTGCTCCTCAAGGCAAGGAGGGACAAGGAGCAGGTGATTCTGGTAGCCGCAGACTGGCCCCGCCAGTTCTGGTATCCAGATCTCCTCAGTCTCAGCTCCAGGCTACCGAGGTGACTTCCAGCCCGCCCGGACCTGATCTCAGTCAGTCGGGGGAAGGTATTCCATCTGGACCTTCAATTCCTGCACCTGACGGCCTGGTTCCTGAGCGGCTAGAGTTCCAGGCCTTGGGGCTTTCCGACGAGGTCCCCAACGTGGTTGAGGCGTCCCATAAGGAGTTGACCAGAAAATGCTATGCCTTTAAATGGAAGAGATTCTCCATTTGGTGTCAGGGCAAGGGCCTGGACCCTTCCTCCTGTTCCTTGGCAAGCATTCTGGACTACCTGTGGTCCCTTTCTCAGCAAGGGCTTCGGTCGACGACCCTAAAGGTGCATCTGGCAGCCATCTCTGCTTACCGGGCGCGGTCCGGGAAGCAGTCAGTGGCGCAGGAGAAGGTGGTCAGGCGCTTTTTCAAAGGCCTTGATCACATATCCCCTCCTGTGCGAGAACCTCCACCTCCGTGGGATCTTCTGCTGGTATTGGCTTAGCTCATGGGCAAGTCATTCGAACCGATGCACAGGTGTGACATCTCTCACCTGTCATGGAAGACCGCCTTCTTGGTGGCTATCACGTCAGCCAGAAGGATGGGAGAGCTCCAGGCGCTTTCCATCGAGTCTCCTTATCTGGTCTTCCACAGGGACAAGGTTGTCCTGCACCCACCCGAAATTCCTTCCAAAGGTGGTGTCGGAGTTTCACCTTAACCAGGTGTTGACTCTGCCGGTGTTCTACCGCAATCACACCTTGGAGGCCGAATATAGGCTCCATACTTTGGACCCTAGAAGGGCGCTCGCTTATTACAAGGAGCGGATGGCTGAAGTTCGGGGAGAGGTTCGCCAGCTGTTTGTCACCTACGCTGAAGCCGCACCTGGCAGACCTGCAGCCAAGCGGACGATAGGCAAGTGGGTCACCTCCTGCATAGATCTCTGCTATAGGTTGGCGGGCATGGAGCCTCCCAGAGGGATAAGAGCTCATTCTACCCGCCATACTGCTGCTTCCAGGGGCGTCCCTATCCAGGAAATCTGCAGGGCTGCTACCTGGAAGTCATCACACACCTTCATTACCCACTACCACATCGACCATGAGTCACGCCAGGATGCTGATTTTGGGGCCTCGGTTCTCCAGTCATTATTCCCTAAGTAGGGGAAGTGCGCCTTGCCTCCCTTCTCCCGGAGAACTACTAGGAGTCTGCCAGACAGTGTGGATGAACAACATATCCATGTCCCTAGAAATACAGGTTACTCAGCTGTAACAGGAGTTCTAGGAATGGTATATGTTGTTCATCCACACGACCCACCCGACCTCCCTGGCTTTGACGCACAACCTGGCTTCCAGCGGGCTAGATCTGAGGTCATGGGCAGAGCTCGAGTTTATTGCGGGAGAGCCAGTTGACCTGTCCGCAAGAGCAGGGTATCCTGTTAGATAGTGTGGATGAACAACATATACCATTCCTAGAACTCCTGTTACAGGTGAGTAACCTGTATTTAGGACATGGATATGTTGTTCATCCACACTGTCTGGCAGGTTCCTTGCCACTTTAAATCTTGCCGAAGGTCTTCAAGTTGGCTCCTCCCACCCACCCGGGTGGTAAAACTCTCGGCTCCGCCCCATGACGCCAGATCTTCCTTACCGCTTGGAAGCTCAGGTTCCCTCCTTAACGCTCTGCATTTAAGACTGGTTCCTAATTCTTCGAAAGTTCGAAATCAAAAGTTTTTACAAAAGACTTTGGTCTTCTCTCAGCGGCCGCGATGGACAAATCGACCTGCTTCTCGGAGGTGCCCTTGCGGGCAGAAGATGTCTAGGACGGATCCGCACTCCACGCTGCGCTCACTGCCTGGGCCTCGAGCACCCACCCGCAGGGCCTGCGACTTGTGCTCTTCTTTTTCGCCCACGCCCTTGAAGACCGTGCTGCCCGATTACAACTGGGGCCCGGAAAAGAATTCCACCAGTGAAATCTAAAGAGGCCCGGTTACGGTGTCCGCAGCGGCGGGCTCGGGCGGATCAGCTCGAGCAGATGATCGTCAAGAGGAGGCGGCGCGGGCCGCTTCTACCTCGGCCGTGCATTTGTCCTGCTCTCTCGGTGCCTCGTATCGCTTCTTTAAGGAGCTTTGTCTGACCCTCTCGACGAAAGGTGAGGGTCCAACTTCTTCGGACCTTTTTCCAGGTCCAAAAAGAGCAAAAGTAAGTCTCTCCGTCGACGCTCTTGGGAGCGGGAAAGATCCCCCTTCCCTTCTTGTCGACAGTCGACTTCAGTCGACCCCTCAGCTTCGGCCACTGGCTTCACGGTGTCCCCGTCAGACCAGTTGACTGAGACTCCCGTCGACGCGGTCGAGATTTTTCTCGACCCGTTAGACGGGTTGTCGGCTGGAGAAGCTGAGAATCCCTCTCCCGGTTCCCCGGTGGGAGTTGAGGATCCCGTCGGCTCGTCTGTGCCTCCGGTTCCGGAGCCTTCGGTGGGATCGTCCGAGCCAAGGGGAGTGCCGATTTCCGACACTTCTCCTCGCCTTCCTCGGCCTAGTCGAGACTCTCGGTCTCGGACATCCTCGTGGTCCAACCGATCCCGCCGCCATAGGCGGTCTCGGTCTCGGCACCGCGGCAAGCGGCAGCGCCGCTCTTCCTCTGACGAGGGGAGGCTTCGGCGCAAGTTGCCGGAGGTACGAGGAACTCATGTGGCAACAGTTTTGACCGGAATAAGCCGACCCAGTCGCCTTTCCCGGCCATTAAGTGGCTGTCACCGGAACGGCCGAAACAACCCCTCATTGTAGCCGAGGAGCCTGTTCCCAGGCCGGTTGTTCGGCCAATTCCAGCTGCCCCACCGATTCTGGTGGAACCTCCGCCTCCACAGCCATTAGTTGGGGCTCCGACCAAAAATTCTCGGTCGGTCTTGGGTTTGCCCAATAGGCTGTCTGTCACCCTCACTCCCGATAAACCTCGGCAGGTGGAGGGTGGCTCAGGCCCGAGGCAGCTCTTTGAGGACTCTTCTGAGGCCGATGATGGTTCCTTCCTCTTCTCCAAGCGCATGGACTTGGAGTCCTCGGGAGGGCAGTCAGTGGACGATAGCCCTTCGTCCTTCTTAGGGTTGCTTCGGCTCATCTCGGAGTCCACCGGGATGAAGCTCGAACCCGTTTCTAAACGGGCCAGGTATCCCCTCACGGAGATTATGGACCGAGGGGATTCTCCTACGGAGGCCTTTCCGGTGGCCGAAGCCATAGTGGGTCCGGCCTTGGAACTTTGGCAGCATCCTGCTTCCTGCCCTCGCCTGCCAGAATGGCCAGGAAGTATGCGTCCCTACCGTTCCCTGTCCGGTTTGAACACCCCTCGGCCGGGGTTGGTTACCGACAGCTGCTCGCGTGCCGAACGCCAGGGATGTGGACAAACCTCCCGACAAGGAATCCAAGAAATTGGATTATGCCGGGCTAAAAGTCTATGCTGGGCCCTCTCGGCCTTCGCCAGGCCAGTTCGACCGCCCTCATGGCACATTTTCTCACGCCCTGTTGGGCTCCCTGGATGAGGTTGTCCCTCATCTTCCCGCAGATCTGCAGACTACGGTCAGGCAGGTGCGGGACCAGGGCAGGGCAGTGGCCAAACAGCAGCTCCAGACTGCTTTAGACATTGGGGACTCATGTGCCAGGTCTGTGGCGGCCGCAGTGGCTATGCGTCGTTGGGCTTGGCTGAGGATATCCACCTTTACTTCGGATACCCAGCACAAGTTGGCAGATGTTCCCTTTTTGGGGACTGACCTCTTCGGCCCTGGGGTGGAAGGTCACCTGCAGAGGATCGAGAAGTCCAATGCTACCTTGGACTCGGTCTCTTCCGCTCAGAAGGACAAAGGCCGCAAGCCACAGCCTAAGCCCTTTCGTCCTTCTGCGCCCGCGGCGCGCCCGGCCCAGCAACGTCAGGGCCAGCAGGCTCGAGCTTGGCATCCCAAACCCAAGCCGTCGGCTTCCTCCAACAGGAAGCAGGGAGGTAAAGGCCCAGGAGGTCCCTCGGCCGGTCCCTCCTCCAAGCCTGCCCAGTGACGGGCTGAGGGGTGTCGCCCCCATCCCTGTCACCTCACCCCTGGTTCCTCCCGTGGGGGGACGGCTCAGACACCTCCTTTCCACCTGGTCCGCTGTTACCATGGACAGGTGGGTACTGGAGGTGGTGGGAAAAGGCCTACCTCTAGAATTCGAGCAAGGCCCCGCCCTTCAGAGCCGTCGCACTTCGGGGGGCCTCGGGGTCCGCAGCCTCACTGGCGGCTCGTCGAGCCGACATCGCTCTCCTCCTCCAAAAGGAGGTGATCACGGAGGTAGAGGACCCCCCTTTAGACCCGGGGTTCGTGTCCAGGTATTTCCTGGTTCTGAAATGGACGGGGAGCTGGCGCCCCCATTCTCTACCTACACGACCTGAACAAGTTCCTAAAGTCTCGGACCTTCAGAATGGTCACTCTGGCGCAGATAATACCATCTCTGGAACACGGCATGTGGTTCTGCTCTCTGGACCTACAGGATGCATTCTTTCATGTCCCTATCCGTCCGTCACATCGGAGATTCCTCCGCTTTCGAGCGGAGGGATCCCTCTTCAAGTTCCAAGCCATGCCCTTCGGCTTATCTCCAGCTCCCAGGGTCTTCACCAAATGCATGGCAGTGGTGACAGCATTCCTGCGGCACCGAGGGGTCCGGGTGTACCCTTACCTGGATGATTGGCTGATAGCAGCCCCCTCCAGACGGGAGGTGGAGCGGTCCAGAGATCTGGCCCTCCAGGTTTGCTCTCAAGTCGGCCTTCTCATCAACGAGGCCAAGTCAGAACCTCAGCCAAGCAGGTGATCCTGTTCATTGGGGCAGAGCTCGACTCTCTTCGAGCCAGAGCACGGCTCCCGGCGGACAGGGCCGAGGTTCTTACCTCCTTTGCCCAATCATTTCTGGTTGGGCAATCGCGCCCTGCCCGGGACTTCCTGCGCCTCCTGGGTCTCATGGCGGCCTGTACCAGCGTGGTCCGTTGGGCACGCTGGCACATGCGCCCCCTTCAGTGGGGACTGGCCAGCCAGTGGTCACAATGCTGCGATCCATTGGACCAGCTAGTGATAGTGACCCAGGAGATGTGGAACGCTCTCCAGTGGTGGACCGTTCCATCCCATCTGCAGGAGGGCATCCCGCTTGTCCGCCTCGAGCCGACGGTCTCTATCGACCGATGCCTCTCTGATGGGTTGGGGTGCCCATCTGGGGGAACACCGAGTGCACGGCCTCTGGTCCCCGCGAGAGTCCCGATGCCACATCAACCTGCTGGAGCTCGGCGGTCCGCCTAGCTCTCACCGCCTTCCGGGGTCAAGTGGTCCGAGTCCAGACGGACAATACCACAACCACGTACTACCTGAACCGCCAGGGCGGGACGCGCTCCATGCTTCTATGCAAGGAAGCTCTCCGCATTTGGTCACTCGTGCGCAGCCTGGAGGCGGATCTCCTAGCCATTCATGTGGCAGGAGCCTCCAACACCCTGGCCGATGCCCTGAGCCGGATAGGGGCTGCATCTCACAAGTGGTCTCTCATGCCGGAAGTAGTACAAGATCTGTTCTCCTACTGGGGCACACCTCAGGTGGACCTGTTTGCCTCCAGGGAGAATGCGATGCTGAGGCTGTTTCATGCCCGCCCCCCCTCAGCAGGGCTCGCTGCAGGGGGATGCCTTCTCGAGGCTGTGGACCCCGGGCCTCTTTTACGCCTTTCCCCCATTTCCCTTGATTCACAAGGTGCTTCTCAAGACAAGGAGGGACAAGGCGCAGGTGATTCTGATAGCCCCAGACTGGCTCCGCCAGTTCTGGTACCCAGATCTCCTCAGCCTCAGCTCCAGGCTCCCGAGGCAGCTTCCAGCTCGCCCGGACCTGCTCTCAGTCAGTCAGGGGAAGGTGTTCCATCCGGACCTTCAATCCCTGCACCTGACGGCCTGGTTCCTGAGCGCCTAGAGTTCCAGGGCTTGGGTCTTTCCGACGAGGTCCTCAATGTTGTTGAGGCGTCCCGTAAGGAGTCGACCAGGAAATGCTATGCCTTCAAATGGAAGAGGTTTTCCATTTGGTGTCAGTGTAAGGGCTTGGACCCTTCCTCCTGTTCCTTGGCAAGCATTTTGGACTATTTATGGTCCCTTTCTAGTCAAGGGCTTAGGTCGACGACCCTAAAGGTGCACCTGCAGCCATCTCTGCTTACCGGGCGTGGGCCGGGGAGCAGTCGGTGGCGCAGGAGAAGGTGGTCTGGCGCTTTTTCAAAGGCCTTGATCACATTTCCCCTCCGGTGCGAGAACCTCCACCTCCGTGGGATTTACTGCTGGTACTGGCAAAGCTCATGGGCAAGCCATCCGAACCAGTGCACAGGTGTGAACTCTCTCACCTGTCGTGGAAGACCTTCTTGGTGGCTATCACGTCCAGCCAGAAGGATGGGAGAACTCCAGGCACTCTGCATTGGGTCTCCTTACCTGGTCTTCCACAGGGACAAGGTTGTCCCTGCCCCACCGAAATTCCTTCCGAAGGTGGTGTCGGAGTTTCACCTTAACAGGTGTTGACTCTGCGGTGTTCTACCCAGTCACACCTGGAGGCCGAACACAGGCTCCATACTTTGACCCTAGAAGGGCGCCCGCTTATTATAAGGAGCGCACGTTGAAATTGGGAGAGGTTCGCCAGCTGTTTGTCACCACGCTGAAGCCGCACCTGGCAGACCTGCAGCCAAGCGGACGATAGGCAGGTGGGTCACCTCCTGCATAGATCTCTGATATAAGTTGGCGGGCATGGAGCCTCCAGAGGATAAGAGCTCATTCTACCCATTATGTTGCTGCATCGGTGGCTGCTTCCAGGGACGTCCCTATCCAGGAAATCTGCAGGGCTGCTACCTGGAAGTCAGCACACACCTTTATTACCCATTACCACATCGACCTTGAGTCACGCCGGGATGCTGGTTTTGGGGCCTCGGTTCTCCAGTCTTTATTCCCTAAGTAGGGTGTGTGCGCCTTGCCTCCCTCCTCCCGGAGAACTACTAGGAGTCTGCCAGACAGTGTGGATGAACAACATATCCATGTCCCTAGAAATACAGGTTATTCACCTGTAACAGGAGTTATAGGAATGGTATATATTGTTCATCCACACAACCCACCTGACCTCCCCGGCTTCGACGCACAACCTGAGCTTCCAGCGGGCCAGATCTGGCGTCATGGGGCGGAGCTGAGAGTTTTACCACCCGGGTGGGTGGGAGGAGCCAGCTTGAAGACCTCCCAGCAAGATTTAAAGCGGTAAGGAACCTGCCAGACAGTGTGGATGAACAACATATACCATTCCTAGAACTCCTGTTACAGGTGAGTAACCTGTATATCCTGTTTCTCAGCAGTGCTAAATACTCTATCCTGGGGTTCTTGTTCCCTAGGTGTATTAGCTTGCACTTTTTGGCATTGAATTTCAACTGCCAAACCCTTGACCACCCCCCTAGCTTTCGAAAGTCTCTCTACATTTGCCTTATTCCCTCGTCGCTATCTATCCTCCCATATAGCTTCTTATCATCCATGAAGAGACACAGCCTGCTCTGGATTCCCTCTCCAGTGTCACTGACGAATATGTTGAAGAGGACCGGACCCAATTGGGTTAAACCAGAAGAGAGGGAGATTACGAGCGGGCTTCCACAGGAATCGGTCCTCAGTCCAGTCCTTTTCAACGAGTTCATCAGTGACACTGGGGAGGGAATCCAGAGCAGGTTGTGTCTCTTCATGGATGACAGGAAGCTATGTGGGAGGGTGGATAGTGATGATGGAATAAAGAAAATGTAGAGAAACTTACGAAATTAGCCCTATCTGTCTTTAGGGCAGCCAGCCCTTTCAAGACCCTTTCACTAGTAAATATTGGCCATCTCATCTCCAGGACTCCCTTAGTGGCCACTTTGATGCAACACTCTCTGCCAAGGACCCACCACTCACCCTAGTGAAAACTGAGCAAAAGTAGTCACTAAAGATTGCAGTCATTTGCTACAGGGCTCTTGGAAGGAATTTGTGTTTGGGGGTCCTGGAATTTCTAGAAAAATAAATGGGGGTCGGCAGTTAAAAAGTGGGAGTCCCTGTAAAGTTTTTTGGGGTCCCCATTGAAATGAGTGTGAGCCATGCCCTCTCATGAGCACGTTTCATGATGTGAGAATCTGTAGCGTGCAGGAGCATGCTCCATTGGTTTCTGTTGGGCCATTTTTTTAAATACAGGTTTTAATGTTTTAAAGGACAATTTCAAACAAATTAAGGCCATCACTCAGTTAACAAGGCCCTGGAGCTCAGTGAGTTGATCTAGGCTCCTGTCATTAAGGTATACCCCTTTCCATCTGACCCCGATCCTGCTTTGCTGCTGGCCATTTTGTTTTCCTTGTCTTCTCCCCCTTTGATGGGTCTTTAGCCATTGCATTTCTCCACTCTGCTGCCCCTTCCCTTCGTCCAGTAAGCACTACAGCTCTCTCTGCCCATGTGTGAGTGGCTCAAGTGACGGTCTGTGCTAGAGTTTATTTGCGTGTGCTTGTAGAAACAGACAGTATCAGCAGAAAAAGACCCAGAGGCCCATCCACTTTGTTCATCTCCCTGGCTAGCCCCATGCTCAGCCTAACACTGGGCTGGATTCAGAGATCCGATTTGCCCTAGTGGCTGATCGTCACCCCCAACCCCCGGTATTCCCTTCCACCACATCCGCCTGTGGGTCCCGTTATCCCTTATATCTGTCTCACCAGGTTTAAACCCCATCACAGTCTTGGCTTCAACCACCTTTCTGAGCAGTCTATCCCATTCGCCCATCACTCGCTGTGTGAAGAAGAACTTACTCACATCCCTCCTGAGTATCCTCTCCCCTACACCAGTCTCTGTCGATGACCTCTAGTCACTGTCTCCTTGTTCCTCATGAACAAGTCTTTACATGCATCCGTTCATTCCTTGCAAGAAGTAGTGTGTTTTTTTTTTATCATATCCCCTTTCTCTCCTGACCTTCAGAGTACACATATTAAGGCAGGGTGGGTCAGTACTAACCCCAGGAATCCACTAATATTATTACTCTTGCAGTGCTCCCTTAGGTCAGCACTGCCCCAGAGAGAATAGAATGCTGTGCTAATCATGGAATGTTTAGCTCATGCATCTATTTTCAAACTGCCCAGTGTCAGCTGCCTACATTATACATCAGATTTCTTCTCTCTGCTGCAAAGATCAGATGCCCTGGAGATCTCTCTTAATCAAGATAGATGCCTGTAGTGCACAGAGCAAAAAAAAAAAACTTAAGTATTTTTGTCATTGTTCTTTAGTGTTTTATACCTCATTAGTTTTAAATTTAAATTTGTTTATCGGTTCCTCTGAACTGAGGGGCAACCAACCTTTTTTTATTTAATCGGAACCTTTTTAGAGGGTTCTGGTTACTTTATTCTTTAATTTTAACCATTTTTGAACCGAGGTTTATTGGCTTTCCTCAGCGGTTTCTTGGTTCCGGATCCGATCGGTGAGTTTGTGAGCTGGTGGTCAGTTTGGCCACTAGCTTTCAAAAACTGGTAGCCAAACGAATATTTGTAATCACCATCCTTTTTAAGGGCTCAAGAATCGCTTTGTAAGCAGGTAGTCAAGTTGGCCAGTAACTTTCAAAATATGGTAGCCAAACCATTTTTTTAAGTAGCCATTGGCCACCTGGCTACCTGATTTATCCCACCCTGTATTAAGGTCTGCCAGCTTTTCTTTATATGAAATCCACTGCAACCGGTAGACCATCTTTGTGGCCCTCCTTTGTAAGTTATCTGTGTGGTCCCCATCTTTCTTTAGGTGTGGACTCCAGAGCTGCACAGTGTCAGAGGCTCAGTAGGTAGCACGCTGGCCACTGGGGCCAGAAGATTGGAAGGTTGTGGGTTTCAGCTCAGCACCAAGTACTTGGGGTTATACTCATAACTGACACTGTAGTGCAGTAGGAGGGGGTACTACACTGTTGAGGTGCCATCCTTCGGATGTGATGTTAAACCGAGGTCCCTTCTGCCCTTCTCTGGCCACTATCCAGGTGAAAGTAAAAGATCCCAGGGCACTTACTAAAGAAGAGTAGAGGAGTTTTCCCAGTGTTGTGGACAACATTTCTCGTCAATAAAAAAGGACCATGCAGCCCACCTCAGGATACCCCAGGAAACAAGCTATCATAGCTTAGTGTGCCTTTCCTGGCCAAAAAATTACAAAAAAAAAAAGCCTTTCCTGGTCAAAATGTTAAAAAAACCAATACTCCAGGTGTGGCCATACCAGGGACCTATAAGGAGCAGTATTGCCTCCTTCCTCCGGCTATCAAATCCCCTTCCTGTACATCTCAGTATCCTTGTTACACTGAGTAGTGGAACTGAGGCTGTCACTAATGTTGAATACCCAGGTCTCTCAGTTGTCTGCACCACCTTTAACCACCCCCCCCCCCCCAAAATCCAGTAGTCCGTTTTATTGTTCTTTCTACCAGTGTGCATCATTTTACACTTTTATTGCATTGAACTTTAGTTGCCATAATCTGGATCACTTTTGCAATTTTTCTAGGTCTTTTTTTTTTTTTCTTTTCATTTCTCTTACTCCGTGCTCAGTGTCCTTTGTGCCACAGTCTTAGTGTCATCAGCAAAGAGACACACCTTATTCTGGATTCCCTCTCCTATATCGCAGATGAAGATATTGAAGAGTACCAGTCCCAGAACTGATCCCTACGGTATCCCTCTACTGATTCCCCTGGGCTCTGAGTCAGGGTAAGACAGGTTAAGTAGCTAAGTGGTCGGTGGTCACTTAAAAATATTGGTTTGGCTACCAGATTTTGAAAATTAGTGGCCAACTGGCCACCAGCCCACTAAGTGAGTTTTCCTACTGTGGGAGTAATGCTGAATAGAACACTTAAAATGATGTTCTAAAATATTTATCTGGGCTAACAGATTTGGAAAGTTATTGGCCAGCTGACCACCAATCCACAGACTAATTTGCTTCACCTTGCTTCACCCTGCTGTGAGTGTGCCCCATTAACAAGTACCCTCTACATACTGCCCCCCCCCCCCCGGCCAGTTTCTTATCAGCCTAATAAATTTGTTCCCTTCCCTACGGTTCTCCAGCTTTATTATCCATGTGTGTGTGTGTATATACACGTGTGCATGAGTAATGGTCTGTGCCAGAGAGTGTGAGTGTGTGTGTGTATGTATACTTCTGTATGAGTGACTGTGCTGGATTGAGTTTGGTGCCCATGTGTGAGTAGTGACTGTGTGTACGGCACCTGTGTACGAGTGATGGTCTGTGTTTGTGTATGCTCATGTGTGAGTGCCTGTGTGTGTGTATGTACCTGTGTGTGTGACAGTGCTGGATTGTGTTTTCTTATACTCATTTGTGAGTAACTAAGTGCATATCTGGTTGTGAGTCACTGTCAGAATCTGTTTGTTCGGGTTCATGTGTTAGCGAATGTTAACATCCCTGTGTATCAGTGAAAGCCAGTACCAGAGTGTGTTTCTGTGTGCTTTGTGTGAGTAACTATATGTGTACCTGTGTATGAGTGACTTTCTACACCAGAGAGTGTTTGTGTCCATTCATGTGTGAATGATAGTTTGAACCTTTGTGAGTAAGTGTGTTTGTGTGTGCCCATGTGTAAGTAAATATGCGTGTACCTGTGTTTGGATGGTGGTCTGTGCTGGTGTGTGCTATGTGCGAAGTACCTATGTGTGTACCTGTGTATGAGTGACTCGCAGTGCTGAAGTGTATTATGTTTCTATGTACCCACGTGTGAGAAACTATGTGTGTATCCATGCTAGAGTGTGTTTTGTGTGCTCTGTGTGAGTACCTGTGTGTGTACCTGTATATCAGTGACTGGCAGTGCTGGAGTGTGTTTGTGTGTGCTTGTGTATGAGTAGGTATGTGTGTACTTGTGCATGAGTAGTCGGTGCTGGAGTGTGTTTGTGTGTGAGTACCTAGGTGTGTACTGTACTTGTGTATCAGTTATTGGCAGTGCCGTAGTGTGCTTGTTCATGTGTGAGTAACCATGTGTGTACCTGTGTATGACTGGTGGTTTGTGCTACAGTGTGTTTGTGTGTGCCCAAGTGTGAGTGACCATATGTGCACGTGGGTATGAGTGATGGTCAGTGCTGTGGTGTGTTTGTATGTGCCCATGTGTGAGTGACCATATGTGTACGTGGGTATGAGTAAAGGTCAGTGCTGGGGTGTGTTTGTGTGTGCCCATGTGTGAGTGACCATATGTGTACGTGGGTATGAGTGATGGTCAGTGCTGGGGTGTGTTTGTGTGTGCCCAAGTGTGAGTGACTGTGTGTGTAGGTGGGTATGAGTAATGGTCAGTGCTGGGGCGTGTTTGTATGTGCCCATGTGTGAGTGCCCATGTGTGTACGTGGGTGTGAGTGATGGTCAGTGCTGGAGTGTGTTTGCGTGTGCCCATGTGTGAGTGGCCATATGTGTACATGGGTGTGAGTAATGGTCAGTGCTGAAGTGTGTTTGTGTGTGCCCATGTGTGAGTGACCATGTGTGTATGTGGGTATGAGTAATGATCAGTGCTGGAGTGTGTTTGTATGTGCCCATGTGTGAGTGACCATATGTGTATGTGGGTATGAGTGATGGTCAATGCTGGAGTGAGTTTGTGTGTTCTCATGTGTGAGCAGTTATGTGTGTACCTTTGTGTGAGTGACTGGCAGTGCCAGAGTATGACTGTGTGAGTTCATGTGTGTGTGTGTATCTTTGTGTGTACCTGTGTATGCATGATTGTCTGCGCTGGAGTGTGCATTTCTGTGTTCATGCGTGAGAAACATAGAATTTGCTGGCAGATAAGGACCATTTGGCCCACCTTGTCTGCCCATTTTTCCTGCCTGTAGTATCACCCCAGATCCTACTTGATCTCTGGCCCATTCACCCCACTTTCCATTTCCCCACGAGGGAGTGACTGTGGGTGTCTGTGTATGAGCAACTGCTACCCAGGCCACTCTGAGGATAAGGAACATAAATTGAAAAAAAAAAAAGAGGACCCAGACTGCAGACGGGTGGAGGTGGGGGATGGGAGAGTACAAATTCCATTCTCTCACTCGGGTGGTAGAGTGGCTGTAACTATGGTTACAAACTGACAGAAAAAAAAATTAACAGACTTGCTGGCCTTCTCCTGTCCCCCAAACAGTCAGTGAGTGGCACTATAAATTCCACTTCTGGACTGAGCACAGAGGAGGGCTGTTAAATATCTATGATTTTAGCAAGTAAATCTTTTTCCAGTGTTCAGGAAAACTTTTTAAAAGTATAATATTCCAAACAATTCAGCATTTATTCCACTCCTTGCCTCCTCATTTGTTATTCCTGAGAACATTTGTGTGAGACCATAATCGGTTCCACAGCAACAGATTGTAAGATCACAAACAAAGAGTTCCCAATTCTGCAGAGGCACCATCAGGAGGAGCAGCTGATGTCTGAGGCATGAAGGGTCTGTTTGGATGCAGGTTTCTTCAGTGTTGAATAAGGAAAATCAATACAGAAAATGAATTAGAAACCATAAACGAATATTATCGTTTTAAAACGTTTTCTTGGATACCGGGTAATCGCACTATGTGTTCAGTGATCCCCATTCATTTTTGTAGCATGGCAAGTTAACCATGCTTTCTCAGATCCCCCACCCCCGGTCTCTGTACCATCACACTCTCATTCCTTGTTCATGCCCACTTACGTACACGTACATGCAGTGCTTCAAAAGTGGAGTCACGAGGAGGGGACTCCCCCTTCCTGACAGTCCTACATTTCCAAGCAGCTAGGGACCCTGTATTTAGGCCTGCATCTATAAGTGTGTACAACTGATGTGTCTATTCCCTTGGCAGTTATTTACGAAGTTACGATAGTGACCCAGTTACTGGATTGCTAGGTTAGATTCAGCAACTATCTATAGTAAAATACACAAGAATACCTTTTACAACCGAGGTGCACAAAAGCCAGAAAACAAAAACTAGAGGGTTAAAGCACCAACTTGTGAACCTGGAGACCCAGCAGAGCTGTGTTTGAAACCCACAAACTCAATTTGCATACAGTGTGACCCTATTCAAGTCCCTTAGCCTCCTTGTATTCCCGGGACACACCTGGCAATGAGCTTCAGATCAGAGTGCCTTTTCCAGTCAAAAATGTTTAAATATAAAGTTTTAAATTGCCCTGTTACATGCTACATCTGAAGGGCTCCCAGGAGGTTCACAGTCAGTGGCTGGTAGCAGGAGTTGCATAAGCGACAAAAGCAGTCCCTGGAAATGGAAAATGCATCAATGAAAAATTAAATGACTATAGGGAGTGCTACAAAAGGTGTCCCTCCTTCCTAGGCTGGCTTTGCTATCCTTAGATAAATAATTCAAACGTTCAACAGGAGGTAATTTTGAATGGGCTGCCTGCAGCAAGGTGGACCTCAGAAAGGGGAGATCCGCTTTGTGGCAGCCATCCCGCCTGTTTACCTGATTGAGTTGCTGACTAGTTATTTTTTTTTAATATTCTTTGAAAAACTATAGCAATGTAACTGAGGAGAGCTCGTAGCAGCTCATGGTATGTAGCAATATCTTTTCCATATGTTCAAGTTTAAGTTTATTGTAGGAAAACTCCATTGAGCAAGCTCATTCACAAGGAGGTCCTGTGACATAAACACTTAAAGTACAAACATAGATAAGTAATAACAGTATATACATGAAATGCACGTTACATGATACAGGCTGGATATACATACAAGGGTACCACATAGGGTGACCACAGGTGGTAAACATTAATATGAGACAGGGAAGCGACTTACAGGTTGCATACTGATCACAAAACATGTTTATATTTTAATATACTGTTCCAAAACTAGCCTATTTTGTCCACGCATGTGTTACGTATACATCAGGTATTTTCCCACTGTTTCATATATTTTACGGGTAATAAAACATGCCTGTTTTGGTAATGTACATTTTCACCGTTATTGTTCTGCATGGAGAAATACAAGTAGTATTTTTGAATTCTTAGCAGAACTGTAAATGTTGGTATTTTAACTGTTGTCCCAGAGGCGAGAGCAGCAGGAATACTTTTACTGGTGCCTACCATTCCAGTGTCTGCAGTAAAGTGTCTTGGGCTCTGTCAGATATGAAATCCCAGCATGGGCAGGACTTTCGTGGTGGGTAATGTGGTACTCTTGGAAAGGCAGTGGCCTCCTGGCATGGGGCCGGTTTCCCTACACTGGCCCATTTTAGTCAGTCTTTTCTGGTCAGAAAGGATGTATTTTCTGAGTTGTAACTCTCTGCTCTGGGTCACAGGTATGCTGTCATCGCCTATGGCTGTGCCAGCTGTCCGAAGCTCACCTGCGGCAGAGATGGCTGTGAGACAGAGTTCTGCTACCACTGCAAGCAGATCTGGCACCCCAACCAGACGTGTGACACAGCACGGCAGCAGAGAGCACAGATGCTACGGGTGCGGACGAAACAGACTTCAGGGCTCAGCTATGGACAAGAATCGGGACCAAGTGAGTAAACAGAAACAATTTTATTTTGAAGAATGTGTTTGACTTCCCTTTCTGCTTATTTTTGGATCTGTCTTGACCTTAAGAGGCAGCATGGTTTAATGGTTAGCACAGCTATGAACCTGGAGACCCAGGTTTCAATCCCATCAGTGCCACATCTCCAAGTCACTTCATCTCTCTCTCTCTCTCTCTCTGCTGAACTTTCCTGGGGTTTCTTTAACCTCCTTCTATATCACATAACCTCCCTGTACTCAACTAATGGTGTGCACAACTGCTTCTGACTTGTGTAGTGCTTTAGGATGCCATGTGTATAATATATGCTTAGAAAACCATAGTAGATAAAGGCCTAGCTAACCATCCAGTCTGCCAAAGCCTGTCTGATTGTGGGACTGTGCTGTTGTCAGTCCTACATACCTACTCCCAGTTTGCCTTCTTACAAACTATTACCATGTGCCTGTCCCATTCCCTTTTGAACCTCCTCACTGTTCCATCCCTGAGCATCTTCTCCATAAGCTTGTTCCACTCTGACACCACGCATTCTGTAACAACAAAAAATCTGTAACCCAAAAAAAAAGTACTTCCTGATATTGTTTCTGAACCTCCGCTCCCTCTCCTCCACCAGTTTCAGGGACTCCCCCTTGACACCCAGGTTAGCACATATTGTGAACAGCAATGATAAAACACAATTCTTCACCTTTCCTTAATAGATCTAAACTGTGGCTTTCTGCATATACCTGGTAGTGGGTGTGTGTGTATATATATATATATATATTTATATATGTGTGTGTGTGTGTGTGTGTTACCTGCCTCCTATGGGTAGCTCTAAGATCTGCACCAGAGTATGGTACGACAGGAATGGTAGAGACTCCCTTTCTTTTGTGGTGGCTTGCTTGGCTACCACACTTTCAGATCTGGTAGCCCACCAAACACCTTACTGGCTTGCATCTCAACTGAAGTAGAATGAGCCACTGGTAGTAGAGGGGGAAACAGAACAGTCCAGTGCTAATAGTAGCTCAGGCAAAGGGGACTGTTCCGAGGCCTAGCTCTCAAATTGTCACTGTCCTACAGAATGTGGGAAAATGCAGTCCACTGGCTCTCAAAATGGGAGGAAGCACCAAGTTTTCCTGTCAGCGAAAATGACGACCTCCCCACAGCGGCGGCACAATACCGGCCTTGAGTGTCTGCATACTCTTGACATTTTTTTTTCTGTGGGGGCTGCCCTTTACACCCCAGACTGTAGGATTCCAACTCCAGGTTGGAGTTGGTCCGGGGAGGAGGCGGAACACTGGGGGAAGGCGAAACACGGAAAAAGGATTACTACGAATGTTGCCATACTGATCTTTTTCCGTGTTTTGCCTTCGGGGTGTCGACAAAAAGGGGTGATACGAAATGGGAGACGCATCAAACTTCAAGATACAAGCTAAGAACCTGGTAAACTAGTGTTTTTTTTCTGTGTGCAAACTTTAATTTGGATTTACAGTAGCTTCATAGATTGTAATGGATTTTCTCTTTACAGTTCGAGTTTACAGATTTTTGCCACAGAACAGAATGCAGATATTCCTGTTACTGTACTCAGTTGCCATTCCTCAACACAGGTCGTGCCTGTAAAAGGACCTCTAGTCAAGAGTAGTGATACCAGCCCATTTACAGAAGAAAGGGTTCTGAAAGAACTCTTAAAACTGAAGGTGGATAAAGCAATGGGCTTGATGGGATTCATCCCAGAATTCTAAAAGAACTAAGGGTATAACTAGTGACACCACTGACTACCCTCTTTAACAAATCATGGGAGGATGGGGTGGTACCCGAGGACTGGAGGAGGGCAGATGTGATTCCCCTTCACAAAAGTGGGAGCAAGGCAGAAGCAGGAAACTACAGACCTGTTAGTTTAACCTCAGTGATAGGGAAAATGATGGAATCACTTCTGAAGGAAAGAATTGTTGAGTATCTAGAGGCCAGAGGGGCTCAGGACCCAAGGCAGCATGGAGTCACAGCGGAAGGTCATGCCAGACAAATCTGATAGATTTCTTTGACTGGGTGACCAAAGTAGTAGATCAGGGAGGGGCTGTGGACATGGCCTACCTAGACTTTAGCAAGGCATTTGACACAGTCCCACACAAAAGATTAATATACAAGTTAGCCAGCCTGGGAGTGGGTCCCAAGATGACAGCCTGGGTAAAGAATTGGCTGGAGAATAGGACACAGAGAGTAATAGTAAATGGTGTCCACTCTGAAGAAAGGGGGGTTACTAGTGGGGTACCACAGGGTTCAGTATTAGGACCGGTCCTCTTCAGTGTCTTTATAAGCGACATTGCAGAGGGACTGGAAGGAAAAGTATGTCTCTTTGCAGATGACACAAAGATCTGCAACAGAGTTGATGCACAAGGTGGGGTGGAAAGGATGAGAAGGGACTTGGCAAGGTTAGAGGAATGGTCAAATGTATGGCAGCTTAGATTCAATGCTAAGAAGTGCAGGTAATGCACCTGGGAAACAAAACCCAGGAGAAGAGTACGTAATGGGGTGAGATACTAACAACAAAAATGGAAGGGACCTGGGGTAGTCATATCAGATGACCTAAAGGTGGGCAAGCAATGTGAGAGGGAGCAAGGAGGGCTGGGGGATACTGGGATGCATAGGGAGAGGCATCACCAGTAGAAAACAGGAAGTTATTATCCCTCTGTACAGACAGTTGGTGAGACCCCATCTGGAGTACTGCGTGCAGTTCTGGAGACCCAATCTCCGCAAGGACATAGACAGGATGTAGGCTGTCCAGAGGAGGGCAACTAAAATGGTGCAGGGTCTGCACCGGAAGACATATGAAGAGAGACTTAAGGAGCTGAATATGTATAGCCTCGAGGAAAGGAGGAGAGGGGAGAAGGATAGAAACTTTCAAGTATCTCAGGGAATCAACAAAGTCCAAGAGGGTAGCATCTTTCAAAAAAAGAGGTGTGCAAGAACAAGGGGGCACAATTTGAAGATGGAAGGGGCGGCTCAGAGGTAATTTAAGGAAGTATTTTTTCTCACAGAGAGGGTTGTGGATGCATGGAACGGCCTTCCGGAGGAGGTTGTGGAGTCAAAAACAGTGGTGGAATTCAAGCATGCATGGGACAGTCATAAGGCAATTCTAGGGGGTGGGGGTAGGAAGAAGTAGGCTGCTGGTTAACTGGGATCTGCAGCTTATCCATTAGGTAGGGAAATGGGCAGACTGGGTGGGCCAAGCGGTCCTTATCTGCCGTCAAAATCTATGTTTCTATGTAGTTACCTGGACATTAAATAAAAATAAATACACAAAGTTTAAGTTTACAATGTGAAACAACACCTTGTGTGAGTGGGCAGCACATTTTCCATGAGGGTCATATGTAAATTGTGCTGTTGTAAAGGGTAGAATGAGGGAGTTCCCTTGTAATGTGAGACAGTGGAGAGGTATGTACCCCCCCCCTCCCATGGAGGCAATGCCAAAGGGTGAGTGATCTTCACATCCTGGAGCATGACTGAACCACAGCTTGCTGGAGTCTGGTCTGCTTTGGCAGAGGTTGTGACAGTAGGGGAAAGGTGCTGTTGTGTCAGCCTGCTGCTGCACAGCTGTGTGCCGGCAGCCTGAAATCAAAGGAGGAGGGATATGAGGTCAGTGGGAAATGACTGTGTTACAGTATTGTTCCATGTAGATAAAAACAAACCACTTCATAATGCAACCCCCACACACACCACACAGACTTCACCCCCAATGCTGCTCCCTGCCGTTTAATTCCAAACTGGCATCCTGTAAGGTCAAGGGCCTATATTTGTTAGTCTAGCTCAGTCAGAGTAGCAATGTCAAACAGCGGTGTTACAGAACAGCTGACAGTGGTACTGTCTCATGGAGGGTCGGGGGAGGGAGCTATATTTAAAAAGGATCACTTTTGTTTGAAAACCTAAACATTCACTAAAGCAGAAATTGAAATGGATGAAAAATACATTGGTCAAGATAAGAGACAAGTACAGTAAAACAGAAATGGAATGAAAGGTACAGTGCTAGGTTCCATGTTGGGGGTGCAGCATGGGCTACTTTACCAGCTGTGTTCACCACACTAAAAAGCGGAGTGAGCATGTAGACTTATTGTGGTGTCCCTTTCCCACAGCTGATGACATCAAGCCTTGCCCACGCTGCGGCGCCTACATCATCAAGATGAACGATGGCAGCTGTAACCACATGACCTGCGCTGTATGTGGCTGCGAATTCTGCTGGCTGTGTATGAAGGAGATCTCTGACCTGCACTACCTCAGGTAAGACATGTGAAAAGAAAGGTTCATAGGTGTGCAAGATTCATAGCCCCTCGCCTTTCTCTGCTGCTGGGTGGAACACCAGGTTAAAATGTTTTGGGGGAGGAGGCAGGTGAGGGTCCAGACGTATCTACATAGAAGAAACTGAAAATAGTTTTGTTGCTAACCCTAGGAATCACTTAGTATGATTAAACTAATGCAATCAGCCTTCAGAGTTGAACTGCCAGGAGAGATGAAATTGATGCTAATTATGGAATGCTCATTGGCTTGTGCCAGTTTTGAACTGCTGCCCTTAGTAACTGCCACACTCTGAGTGCTCAGATTCTTTACTCCGCCTGCCAGTTAAGATGCCTCGGAGAACTCTCCTTCAGCTTTCTTACAGACTTGTTTAAGTACTGCTTTATTTAATTTGTAGTATTTTTGCTGCCCTTAGAGTTTAGTTTCAGTCAGTTTTTTAGTGTTTTTCTCTGTATTTTGTGATTCTGTCACGGTTCCTGTGAGGTTTTTACCTCAGAATTTAATGAAATTTAGTTGTATTCAACGGTTCCCCTTGGGTTCTGTCTTTCCAAGTTTATTTTAAATAAATTTGGTGGTTTTGTAGTTCCCATTTCTCTCAGGGGACCGATCAGTGCTCGGTTCCTTTTTGTATTGGGAACCAACTGCTTGCTTTCGTTTTTCTTATCATCGGTTTTAGGAACCGATCTTTTGTTTAGTGCTGTGGATTTAGAGTGTTACTCAGTGTCAGAGGTCCCTAGTGTAAAACCTAAAAAAATGAACAGGACTCACGGATTTTAAGTATTGTGAAAGTTGTGGCCAGATAATAACCAAAGCAAACAGGCATTGCCTGTGTGTTTTTTGTTGTTTAGGCATAAGTCATATTCTCTCTAACTGTGAAATCTGTAAGACTTTGTGCCCCAAAACTCTTAAAAAGAGGGTCACAAAATTAGAGGAGATGGCCACTGTTTCCACCAACACAGAGGATTGTACCCTCCACCTCTGCTACTAAAAAAATATAGGGCAAAAGGTTCTGTGGAATCCAAACCCACAGGAAAAAAAAAAAAGACTACTAAATCCAAAAGGCCTGGGGAACTGGTTCAATCAAAGAAAAAATATAAAGAGAAGCATGTCGCTGTGCCTCTGACCAAGAAGGCTGAGGAGCTCCCAGCAGACAAACCTAGCATGTCCTCAGCTGAGGACATTGCCAAAGCATTAAAAATGTTGCAGGCATTATAGCCTGTAGTCCCTACTCCAACACAGGTTCCACCGGTTCCTGCTCAGACCCCAGGGATTCAGGAACTGCATTTCTATGAAAGTCAAGAAGAGGAGGAAAATGAAGAAGGGGAACCCATAAACCTGGAGGTATCCCCTGAGCAGGATTTTGATACCCCACCAAGGGGCCCAGATGATTATACATCTCATGCTTTCGTAAAAAATATGGTAGAAACCCTCAGTCTACCCATGCAGGAGGATGAGGAGGCAGCTGAGTTCCTTGAGATGTTGGACTTGGCTCCTACAAAGTGCTTGATGCTTCCCATGCACAGGTCCCTGAATAAATTAATACTGCACATCTTGAAAAACCCCACTTCAGTGCCAGGAGTGGAAAGAAAGTGGACAAGAAGTATGAGTTGGATAGATCCACTGCTGCATTTCTTTTTAACCACCCAGACCATGAATGGGTGGTTCAGGCAGCAGCTTGTGATAAAGCAAGAATCCCCTTGGCATCTCACCCACCTGAGAAATAATACAGAAAGATAGATGGGATGGGAAAAAAAGGGCTATGTGGCTGCTTCCCTCCTGGGTAAGGCAGGCCAGTTATATGGCCTGTGCAGCGCAGTACCAGCAGGCCTTGTGGAACACTGTGCTGGTCTTAGCATCTGGACCAGAAGGTTGTGGGTTCCTGTCCCACACCGGGATTGGACTTGCACCTAAAAATCACTGGCATCTAAGTGCAGTATTGGGGGGGGCGCTGTACTGCTGGGGTGTGCCATCCTTCGGATGAGACGTTAAACCGAGGTCCTTTCTGCTCATCCTGGTGTTGTCCTGGTGGAAGTAAAAGAACCCAGGGCACTCTTCGCAAAGAGCAGAGAACACTTCCGGTGTCCTGGCCAACATTGCCCTTTCCATAAACCGGTTCATGCAATTATCCAGGCTGTGTGTGGGTGATGATGTGCAATATGGCCGCCACCACACATTCAGTCACTTCACTAGCAGTCTAGCATTGCTTGTAAAGCGCTTTGGGATACTGTATAAAAAGTGCTATATACATACTGATTCTTCTTCTTAGCCGATAAGGTGCCAGTGGACCTCCAGAAAACTGCAAGGACAGCACTGGATGCCACGAAATACCAATTCTGCATGGCTGTGGATGCAAATGACACCACAAACAGACTCATGGTCCTTTCCATCTCCCTCAGGAGGTTTGCCTGGCTTAGAGCAACCAGCCTCAATCAGGACACCCAAACCAAGGCAATGGACTTTGCTTGTGAGGGGGACGCCCTTTTTGGAGATAAAATTGAAACCTATATGAAAAAAGTGGGAGAGTACGAGGCTACCTATAGGAGTAACTCCAAGGAAAGGCTAACATCTTCATACAGGTCCCAGTACGGGGGGGGGGATCCTATTCTCTGCCCTTCTTCCAGGCGCAAGCTATGCACAACTACCAGCAGCCTAGAGCTTACTTTAGGGGTAGGGGCAGGAAATCCACGAGGAGACCTGCCCAGACAACCCAAGTACAGAACTAGTCCAAGCAGAATCCCTGACGGGATGGTACAGGTCGCCTCCCCATTGCCAATAGGCGGTAGATTGGCTCACTACTTCCAGGCTTGGCATGTCATTACCACAGACAAGTGTGTCCTGGCTGTAGTGAGCCAAGGACTGTCCCTAAGTTTCAGATCTCTACCCAGGTTAGGAGCCAGAAACTTTGCCCCAGATAGAATACTCCTGGAAGCAGAGGTGAAAAAATTCTTGGCAGTCAAAGCAATAGAAACTGTCCCTCTGTCCTAGAGGGGAAAGGGTTTCTACTGAAGTTACTTCCTCACTCTAAAGAAAAATGGGGACTGACGACCCATTCTGGACCTGAAACTTCTAAACAAACACATCCTGAAACCAAAGTTCAAAATGGTGAATCTGGCCATGATCATCCCCACACTGCAAAAAGGGGATTGGCTAGCATCTCTAGACTTAAAGGATACCTATTTCCACATTCCCATCAGACCAAGCCACAGAAAATACCTGAGGTTCAGACTACCTTCAGGTCACTACCAGTTCGCAGCAATGTCATTTGGGTTAGCCTCAGCACCAAAAGCATTTACAAAGTGTCTGGCAGTGGTAGTGGCACACTTAAGAATACAGGGAGTGACGGTGTTTCCTTACATAGACAACTGGCTAGTTGTAGGTCAGTCCGTGCAGCACACCATAGAGTCCCTGGTCCTTACCAGGAGCACACTAGAGTCTCTGGGATTCCTCATAAACGAGCAGAAGTCTCAGCAGGAACCTGTTCAGGTTCTGGATTTCATTGGAGCACAACTGAACACCAGTCTGGGTAGAGGATTTCTTCCTCAGGACAGGATAGACAGCATCCTGCCTATTAGGATTTTGTATAGAAATAACAGGTCACCTCTAGTATGTCTGGTTTGTAGGGTAAATAATCCTGTTTCCTGTAATCTGAGATGGTATTCCATATGGGCCAATCGTGGAACTAATTTAGTAGCCCTTCTCTGGATTTTTTTGATTCTATCAACATCATGTTTGAGATATAGGTTCCAAAAAGGAGACCCATAGTCACAGAGTGTGGCCTAACATGTGTTCTAAACGAAGAGATACTACATTCCTGAGTTCTGGTGACAAATATTCTTTTAATGCAAGTCAAAAGTGCATTAGTCGTTTTAGCCACTTTGGTACAGTGGTCGATAGAGGTTAATTTGTTGTTTATGATTCCAAGTCCCTTTCTGATGTTGAAACTTTAAGAGGAGAGTTGTTTAAAAAGTAACTCTGCTTTAGATTGTTTTTCCCATAATGAAGCACCATACACTTATCAGAATTCAGAGTCATTTTGTTGTTTACTCCCCATTGTTCAATGGTTTTAAGATTGTTAATGAGTCTGGACCTTTCAGAGGGTGAGGAAACTTTCTCGCCTAGCTTGGTATCATCTGTGAACTTAAGTAATAAATTATCGGGGCTAATCTGCATGTCATTGTTTCTCTCTCTATATATATATATATATATATATATATAATATAGCTGTATATACATATATATATTAATATATTAGACAATAAGGGTCCCGGAACTGAGCCCTGAGGGATCCCACTGGTAACACTCCCGATCTCAGATAAGGATTCATTAACTCTGACACGTTGGGATCTATTGGCTAACCAACTATAGATCCATCTCACCAGAATAATGTGAGAATTCCATGCTCAGCATTTTATCCACCAGTTTGCCGTGGGGGACTTTGTCAAAAGCCCTGCTAAAATCAAGTAAAATAACGTCCATTGGTTCCCCCTTATCTAATCCCTCGCTTATATGGTTATAAAAGGAAACCAGATTGGTAGTGCAGGAATATTGAGATCTGAACCCATGTTGAGTATGATCAGTTAGCTTATTGGAAAGTATTTCTTTTTCCAAAACGTGTTTAATAAATTTTTCCATTAATTTGCTTACGATAGATGTTAAGCTAATTGGATGATTGTTGGCAGGATTGCATTGATCACCTTTTTTAAATATAGGAACTACTGTGGCAATGGCCCAATCTAGTGGAAAATTACCTTGCTGAAGAGACTTATTAAATATAATAGTTAGTGGTATAGCTATAGCGTCAGCTGTCTTTAGTAAGAATATCGAATTAATGTCATCAGGGCCAGGGCTTGATTTTTTTTTTAATGTTTGCAGAATCTCTAGAGTTTCATTAACTGAAATGTTATCAGCTGTAGTGAGTTTTACTGAGGGGATAATATTTATTGGATTATCTTTTTTTGGAAAAGTTGAACAGAACTGTTCGTTAAAAGCATCATCAATCTCATCCTTAGTTATTAAAACATTATTAACTGTAATAGGGCCCAGATGTCTGTTGTTAATTTTTGTATTATTTAAGTATGAATGAAGAGACTTGTATCTGTCCTTACAGTGTGCCAAACGGAATTCAAGATTTCTTTTAGACTGTTTAATACTGTTTTACAAGTTTTAAAGCATTATTATATTTTTGAAGTGCTAGATCTTTATTAGCCCCCTCACTCTTCTTTTAAAGTTATGAACAGTCTCTGTTTTTTTTTCATTAGTTTACGAATAGTGTTTTTAAACCATAGTGGGATCTTACCTTTTTTGTTGTATTTCTTTTTCGTGGGAACATATAGAGACTCCAGGTCATGGATTGATGATTTTAAATATTTCCAGGACTCATCAACTGAGAGCGGGCTAAAGGTTTCTTCCCATAAAACATCATGAAGATGTTCTTTAATGGAGACAAAATCAGCATTGTCATAGTTCTTAAATTCAAGAACCCTTGAACTATGCCTGACGTTGAAGAGAAGTTCAAATACAAGTGAATAGTGATCACTTGAACCTAGAGGGTCTTCTGTACTAACATGATGTATTATATTCCCTATATTGGTTATTACCAGATCCAATATATTCTCTCCCTGAGTAGGTTCAGTAACAAGTTGCTCAAGGCCTAGGTTGACCATGAGTGAAATTAACTCTTTCTCTGCTAGGGTTGGCCCTGTCTTGAGTTTCCCAGTTAATAGAGGGCATATTAAAATCTCCTAAAACTAGACTATTGCCCTTAGAAGCCATATCTGAAATGTCCATTATTAATATATGAGTGTATTCAGTATTGGCCGAAGGGGGTCTATAGAATGTGCCAACTAAAACTTGGGGTTGTCCCTTTATTTAAACATTAACCCAAAGGGATTCAATATCATTGGATGAGGGGAGTTGATAAGATGTTATATCATCCCTAGTATAAAGGCAGACACTGCCACCTTTTTGACCTATGCAATCTTTATAAAATAACCTGTAACCAGGGAGTCATTTAGTCCATGCAGAATCGGGGTCCCACCATGTTTCAGTTATGGATATATATCCATAGTCAGATAATAGGCATTTGGCTTCGAGTTCTGCCATTTTACCCTGATTTAAAGCTCTGGCATTAAGTAAAAGAACATGACAAGGAGTAATGTTATTGTCCATTTTTTTTTAGAGAACCAGGTAATAGCCTGTTCTCACCCCCCCCCCATCAGTAGTTTAAAAGATGATTAATTGCAAGATTCACATTTTTGCCCAATAATGTACTACCTCTTCTGCTGAGGTGTACTCCGTCCCAGCAGTATAAGGGGGATTTTTGATGAAATTGTTCCAGGTTAGTAATACTCAAAATTCCCTGCTTAATGCACCATCTCCTTAACCAGTTATTGAAGGATTTTATTTTAGTGGTTATAAAGTTGGATGCCCTGGGGACTGGAAGTATTTCCGAAAAGCAGACAAAACTGTCTCTTTCAGCCAGCAAGTTATTTAGTGCAATGATGTCTTGTTTTAATTCATCCAAACTAGCTCTGCTAATATCATTGGTCCCAGCATGTATAACGAATACGGGATTTTTTCCTGCCCCCACTAATACTTCTTTTGCCACTATGGTGATATCTGTTACTTTCGCACCCCTTAGGCTAGAACATGTCTGGTTGGCCTTGTCCAAATTACAGACTGTGCGATCAATATGTTTGATAATGGAATCCCCAAGTACAAAAATCTGCATACTGTTGTGCAGATTAGCAGGGTTTACATTCAAGTCCAGTGATTTAGCCTCTTTCTGGGTCCTAAAATTGTCTGTTGTATGTAGATAGGAGACTTCAAAGGAAGTTTTATTTGTTATAACATTGTCTGTGTGAGGCTTCGAGGAAGGACAGACTACTTGATTTTTAATTATTGATATTTCCTGGTTAGTATCTTGCTGTAGGCCATTGGAATTGGTAGTAAGAACCTCAAAGTTATTATGTAAGGGGATTATGGGAGCACTTCGATAAATTTGCCCGCCCCTACGTTTAATTTTACATTTAGTAACTACTGTCCAAGGTTCCGTTTCCTCTGAAGGTATACCTGGGGGGGGGTATAAGTAACATCGTTTGCAAGATTAGGCTCCTGATTTAGATTAGAAGTTACCACTGAGGATGGTATCTGACCTAGCATTGAGTCAATAAAATCTTCAAGAGCCTCAATCTCTGGGCCGACCACTCTTGATGTTTGCAACTGAGTAATTTCATCCTGGAGCGTCTGAATTAGCAGACATCTAGCACATGTAAACCCTGGTGTTTGTGGCTCACAACCGAATATCTGGCAAGAAGCACAGTAATTGCTAGGATACTCCATTATTGATTAGAAGGGTGATAAGACTAAGAGAAGTTACTTGCAGTAGTACGTAGTAAAACGCTAGATATGAAGCCCTGTATCCCTGCTGTCCCAGCTGACACATCAGACACGAGCAGACGCGCCTGTCTCTGCGTATGCCTCTCACAGATAAGCCAGTTTGCTCAAGTAGGGCACACTTTATGCTGGTCCCGTGACCCAGAAATGCCAAGGGGTTATGCAGCGAGACACAAAGTAAACTTAATTAAAATAAGTGTTTTTTGAGAGCTGGCAATGCCAGAAGTCCTACTATCAGTGCAACAGTGTACCACAATAAAGTTTCATAAATAACATTACTCTCTAGCGATATTGTAGTTCTTTGAGGAACTCAATGAGAATTACTCCCCTCTTCCTGCTGTAACGCAGGGCTCACAACAATGAATTTAAAAATGCATAGACGTTTATATAAAAGGAACACCACAGAAGTGCACCTGTATTAATGGAGTTGGCAATATCTTAACACTCCACAACACACTCTCTAAAACAAGTCGTCTTACAGCAACTGTAGTCAAGGTTAAAAGTGCCTCTATTTTTTTTTTTACAGGACTTTCAAACTATTTTTGGCTCATGACTTTGATTGAATGTTTTTACTTAAAGAGCATTCTTCTTGGTTCTAGAAAGTAGAAACGTGGCGCTCCCATGCCTCTATAGGAGTTCCACCATGATGTCTAAAATAATTTTTTAGCCCCAAAGGAAAGGAAGGATTGTAATCCCCGACAGGCTGGCAGCATGATCCCTTTCCACTTATTTATTTTTATTTAGTTTTTGTTGACCGGGTAAGTGCACTAGACAAATCTTGCCTATTTTCAGGCACGACCCGAGGGAGGGGGATACAGATGAATGCCAACTGACTTTGAACCAGATTAAGCTGTTGGTGGTATTTATAGTGAATGAGGGAAATTTGGCCAGGACACCGGAAATTCCCCTACTCTTTTCGATAAGTGCCATGGGATCTTTAACATCCACCTGAACTACCACCAATCCAGGCAGATGGGACCTCAGTTTAACGTCTCATCCGAAAGACGGCACCTCAGAAGTGCAGCACCCCTCTCATGCTGCACTACAGTGTTAGTACTGGGATATTAACCCAAGTGCCAGATATGGGAACTGAACCCACAGCCCTCTGATCTCCCGGCCTTAGAGGCGAGTGTGCTACCTACTGAGCCACTGACACTTCCTGACTCTGTGATCAGACCCGAGCTCTGATGTTTTGTGATGTCTCTATAAGGAGAGCGCAGGGGCGTACTCCATTCACCTGAATGGAGTGTCTTCTTCATAGCTGATTTCCTGATTTCAGATCGGGGTTTGGTGCTGATTGATGCCAGGGTTTAGTCGGTACCAAAACCCGATTTGAAATCAGGAAATCAACTGTGGAAAAAGACGTGTCGTTCAAGTGACCGGAGTGCACCCCCACACTCTCCCTGTAGAGACATCACGAAGACGTTAGTGTGCAGGGGCATATCACAGAGTCAGAAAATGTGAAAGGCATCATGCAGCCAGCCCTTTGGGGACAAATTATGATCCTTTCCCTTCTTTTTGGGGCTGACAGAAACATGTTTTAGTATCATGGTGAAGCTCCCATTGAGGTAAGGGAGCTCCATGTTTCTGCTTATCAGCAGAAAGAAAATGCAGGAAACGTTTGCTGTAATAATTTGTTATTGAAGTATAATATAGCGTGCATTTACGCAATTTCAGTTTGTGACAGATAATCCATAGAAGAACTGAAAATAGACCATAATGCTTCCGAGCTGAGACAGTTAAAAACAGTGGCAAGCTGGGACAAGGACGGACTACAGTAGATAAAATGCACATGGTGGGGGTCTGCTTCCTCCTAGTTTTTGAGGCAGGAGGCAGAGATGCAGAAGTCACAAAACATGCTCAAGGGCACTCGCTGAGGCAGTGGCTGTGGTGGAATTTGAAACTGTGTTCTCCTGTTACAGAGTTCCATGCTCTTAACTGCTGTGCCACCCTGCCTTCCAGGATAGCTGGGGGTGGAGGTGGTGTAAGATTTGTGGCTTGCAGCCTTCAGTCTATTGTAGCGCAGCCCTCATTCTGCGTGCTGCTGTTGCTGTGGCTGACCTTCTGCACTCTTCGACCACAGAGAGGGTTGTTGCCCTTTGTGGGAGGCTGGTTGCTCACTTGCCCCCTCTGTTGTGACATCATACTGTCAGGGTTGGAGGATGGTACATTGTGCACTTTAACTGTGGTTTCCCAGTGACCTAGAAACCTTATTAGACCTGCATGTCCCTGACTACACCAAATGCTGGGGAATCAAGCCCTGATAAGGTCAGACCCCCCTTCAGCAAGATGCATTGTGAGTCAAGGTTTATTCTGTCCTGTTTGAATTGGGGGGGGGATGCTGAGAACCACTTGATTAATTTTATCCTGGAATTCCATTCTGAATGAAGTTGGAAGGTGTCTGCAGCCTTTATTTGTTTATTTATTTAAGTCTTTGGTTACCAGGTAAGTGCACTGATCGGAGGGACTGTTTTCAGGCACAACCCACGCCAACAAAGTGGCACAAACAAAATTTACATACAGGTGCAATCAATGTACAGGTAGAACAAAAATAGATACAGTACAGTACACATGTGAAGGAAAAGACTGCACTACATAATTAAAAGAGCTCATGCTGAAGCAAGGAAAACTTTAGAAAAACATACTTTTTAGACACATTCTAGCTTACACTTCAAATATTTGTGGAATATAGCTTCCCCTTTTTCTTTGTAACTGTGAACGTTAGCCTGAAAATAGGATCACTCCCCCTAGAATTTGATTGTGCAGGCTGTTTGTCTACACCTGCTACCACAGTGTCCTGCTTGAAACTCGGCTGTTACTGTGGAAATGATTATGATGTCATAAAGAGAATTATGATGTCTGGTATTGATAAGCAACCTAAGCTAATGATGTCTAGGGGACAGTGAAGCTGTTGTCATGTTAATGGCGGTGAACACAAAGATTATTCTGAATACCAAGGGCTTGATCATAGAAGGTGCATGGCCCCTTTGCACATGTGGAAGACCAGAAGAAGCCGCAGAGTGCCCACTTCATGCTTAGTGTGCATTGTCGGGGAACTCTGGGGCATTTATGATGCAGGACACATGCCCTTTCTGCATCCAGTCTCGAGCCACACACACACACACACACACGCGCCCTTTCTGCATCCAGTCTCGAGCCACACACACACACACACACACACACACACACACACAGCTGGGATAGGGGTGGGCACCAGGGCGGTCATGCACAATATCCACAGCATTGTGTATGCAGTGCTGAAAGCCAGTGGAAGGGACGTAGGCTATGCTGCCCTAAAGGTAGCAATACTAGGTATGTATTCCCCTTGGTATAGCTGCTGGAATTTCCTTGCTGCTTGATCAGTGGCCAGACCACCTGCCCTCAGCCCTCCTAGCGCCTGTTTAGGGCTTCGGGCTGTACCGGCACTGGCAAGGTCACTGTTGAACTGTTTGGAATCCCGGAGGGGCATATCCCACTATTGCCTTCTCCATGCAGAGCAGGGGATCAAGCCATGAGCCGGCCTGTGCATCTAACATAACAATTCCCACAGGCCGAAAGTGGAAAAATTTAAGCAGAAACAAAGAATTTGATGTCCGATAAGGACTGCTTGGCCCATCCAGTCTGCCCATTTCTCCTTACTTACTCTGTTACTGCAGACTGTACTCGATCTACAGCTCTTTCTCCCACCCATTCCTTTCCACTATGATTCCCTTGTGCGTATCCCATGCATTCTTGAACCCACCACTGTTTTCGCCCTCACTACCTCTGCTGGAAGGCTGTTCCGGGAATCCACCAGTCTTTCTGTGAAGAAGTAATTCCTCACCACCTCTCTCCTGAATCTACCTCCTCCAGCTTCGTAGCATGTCCCCCTATTCTTGAGCATGTTTTCTTCTGAAAAACACTTCCCTCCTGTACCTTCTTTACCCCTGTGAGGTATTTAAAGGTCTGTGTCATATCCCCCTTCCCTCCTCTGTTCCAGGGTGTAAATACAATATTGAGGTCCTTTAGCCTCTCTTCATAGGGTTTTTGATGCAGACCCTACACAATTTTGGTTGCCCTCATCTGGACCACCTCCACTCTGTCTATATCCTTTTGGAGCTGAGGTCGCCAGAACTGGACACAGTACTCTAGGTGGGTCTTAGCAGTGATCTATACAGAGGCAACACCACCTCCCTCTTTCTGCTGGTGATACCCTTCCTGTTCACCCCTGTGTCCCACTAGCCCTCCCCACTGCCTTGTCACACTGCCTGGCCACCTTTAGGTCATCTGATATGATTACCCACAGGTCTGTTTCCTGCTTGGTGGTCGTCAGTACCACTCCACCCATTTTATACTCTGCCCCTGGGTTTCTGTGCCCTAACTGTATTATTTTGCACTTTTTCACATTGAAACCTAGCTGTCGTACCCTTGACCACTCCTCTAGTTTTCTATAATATAAATATATAAATATGTTTATATGGATGTGTTTCCCGTGACATCAGGTGCCCTTTAAATTGTAATGCATTTAGTTTTAGTTATTAATTCTAGAACTGGAATCAGTCCTGTAGACACGTGACATCTCATCTGCAAGGGGGCCGCAGGGGACTGCAGAGAATTGTATAGTCAGGTCAACAGCCATATGCCATGTACTAATAGACAACCAATCATTTAAAATAATACTAACCATGTCACTTGCCACAAACTGAATATTTGTTTAGTGTATAAAAATCCCACTAGCTCTGTACTGGCACAGCTCATCCCTAACAAAGCTGTGAACTGTTATTACGCTAGGAACCCTGCAGTGATCATGTGGCAGAGCTCCCTGAGCTGGAGATCAGCTGGTCCGGGCTGTTTACTTAAGCTGTGCAGTTTACGCCCTCCCCCCTTATTCCCCTGAGAATGTGCCCTTTCGAAGATACACAGGCAGAAACACAACAAGCACAGTTCCTACTGCTTTTTTTTTTACACTCAGATCTTTATTCATTTCTTTTTAACTTACACATATATTGTAATTTATATCAACCAATTAAACATTTTCACATACAGTATTAATTACAAACTGGTCATATACATATAACATTGCTAAAATTACTACAGTTTCACTTTATTTTCCTAAATTATAACTGCTTACTCCATTACTATACAACCTAATATAAATATAAAAATATAAAACGGGGAGATAAGATTATAAACAAAATAACAGGTATTGTCAGTTGATTAATCCAGGCAAATATGAAATAAATCACATAGAGAGGAGTACAACAAGGAATGACCCAAAAACTTCCTAATTACCCTTCCATAAACATAGAATTAGGTGAAAATCCCGAAAAGGGTAAGGAAGGAAGGAAAAGGGGGGAGGTGGGGAGAGGGTGGAAAAAGGGTAGAGGTAGGGGGAGGGAAATATCTTTACACTTTGTCTTTATATAGTTCCCATCTGTTCCATCTATCATCATAGCTTCCCTCCCCCCCCGATGATTTATAATATATGTTTTTCTTTCCATCTTTTGGATTTGGCTAATTATTCCCACCCTGTTCTGCACTGCAGGAGATAACTACTGAAGCCATTTTTTTGTTATGGATTTTAAGGCTGATATCGTAAGGACCGCCGACAGGTATTGTGTTGCCTTATCCTTAATTTCAACTGGGTACAGTCCTAATACAAATCGTTCCGGGTCCACTTCCATTGTTAAACTAAATAATGCAGATAAATGTTTATTTGGGACCAGAAACCCCGAATGCCTGGACATCCCCAAAACACATATGCCTGGTCTGCTGCAGTATCACCACACTTTCGCCAACAGGTTCCCTGCATTTGTGTTCCAATTTTACATAACTTCATCGGTGTATGAAAGTACCTAATCCTTACTTTCCAGGTGTATTCTCACCAACCTGGTAATGATGTTGTTTTCCAAATATTTCTAAATATTGTTGTCCATGTCTGTGAATTTAGTACTAGCCCAAATTCCTCTTCCCATTTCCTCTGTACATTTTGTACATTATGTGCTATGTCTGCAGTTTGGTTCCCATATAGCATAGTGATTGCCCCCTTCCCGTGAGTTCCTCTCCATACTGTTTCTATCACCTGGGGGAAGGGCCTCTCATTTTGCCAAGTCATGGTTTGTCTCAGTTTGTTAGATATATAATCCCGTAATTGATAGTAATAAAGATGGTCCTGTATTGACCAGTTATTTCTGGTTTGAAGTGTTTAAAATGGTATCATATCCAGGCCTCTGAGAACCTGACATGCTGCATATAACCCTCCTCTCATCTGTGTATTATACCAAGTATGCATACTGGGGGGGTAGTATTCAGAATCATAACACCACCACCTGTATTTCCAAATATTTTTAGCTGTACATCCTCTCCTTGTACCTTGAATCCATCCCTTTAACGTGACCCGACTGTGTGCATTTGGAAGGAGGATATCTATCTGAGAAGGGAGATTAAATAGGATAGCTCATGGGGGTGGAATTGCTATAGATACTCCATTTGTTGTCAGTGTGCTTTGTATTGGGGGTAAGACCACATAAGGGCACTTTTATTTGAGGTGCGAGCCAGTACTCATAGAGGCTAGAGCATGCCCTCCCTCCTTCCTGTTTAGGTAGGATTAGTGTTTTTTTTAGAAATCCTCAGATGTGTTCAGGCCGAAAGAAAGGACAGCATCCATTTCTGCCACTCTGCCATATCCCTTTGAGGAACTAAGCATGGTACCGCCTGAAATAAATATAGAAATTTTGGTAATATGTTAGTTTTAAGTGTTTGCAACCGAGAGTAAAAGGTAAGGGGGAGCAAAGACCACCTATCTAGGTCTGCCCAGGCCACTCGCACCAGAGGAAGGAAATTATCTTCAGAAAGATTTTTTGGAGGTGTTCCAATACGAACTCCCAAATATTTAATAGTTAGATAGTCCCATTTCATCGGATATTTAAGTTTAAATTCCTGAGGGACCTCTGCATTTAAGACCAGTACCTCTGTCTTTGCCTAATTTAGCTTATAACCTGAAAGACTGGAGTAAGTTTCTATTTGCTGAAATGCTTTCGGTAATGAACGCTCTGGTTCTGTTAGATATAATAGAATATCATCCGCATATAATGCAATTTTATGTATGGAGTTGCCCCACCTGACTCCCTCTATCTCCCCGTGCAATCTTCTACTCTACGAAGAAAAGTGGTGAGAGTGGGCATCCTTGGCGTGTGCCTCTGATTAGCTTAAAAGGCTCTGATACAAAACCATTGGCTCTTACATATGCTACTGGGGAAGTATACACAGTTCCTACTCCAATAAAACAGTTTTCTTTTGTGGGCAGGGCAGTGCACTTTAACCTGCATACTGTATTGCATGATCTTTTTCTAAATCATCACAAATGTTTCTACCAGTCAACTTGCCTCTTTCTAATTGCATTAGTATCCACAGACTTTCAATACATGAAGTGATGCACTTTGCCTGCGAGGGGAGAAAAGGGGGAAGGGATGGGATTAAATTAGATGTTTCTTTCACTGTTCTTTATAATCAGATTGCAGGACAGGGGGAATGTCTTGTGTGCATGCCATGGCTCTCCTCTGCTTCCTTCACCATGTCATCTCCCCTTGCTTCCCTCAGGTAACAGAAGTGCTCCACTGTCCATATTTTACCAGCAGACATTGAGGGTAATAAAAGCATTAACCACCCAGAAAATTAGGATGTTTTGATCTAGTAGAATCCACACCTCCAGGCTTAGAGACTTGAGCAGAGCATTCTCTGTTGTCCAGATCTGTCAAAGTAGTTGGAATCCAGGAAACTCGAGCCCAGTGTCTGTGCCCAAAACTACACAGTGTTCTTACAGAGTCGAGTCACAGAGGTGAACTAAATCCAACCTGGTAGCAGCCTGTTCCTGATACAGTCAAACTGTTGGTAGGTTCATAGTTCCTGAGCTTTACTTTGCCCTCCGGTGGACCGGAATAAGAGGCTAGACAGTTAAATTCTACAGAGGCAAGTGTCCCAGAGATATACAGTGTTATTTATTTTATTTACAATTCGTGACCATAAAGGCACCCTGAGCTGATACTAACTTGCTTCCAGGTGCGAGCCTGGGGAGAGGGTCAGGGGCATAGGAAGAGAAGATACAAAAGAGGGAGGGAGGAAAGGTTACAGGCAGTTGGGAAAAATAAAGGGGTAATCCAAAGTACAGTACAGAAATTCAGACTAAAAATATGGTAAACCAGGTAGCATTAGCAGAAACCGTAAGATAACGTTAGGCAAAAGAAAAAAAAAACAAAGGTAGAAATATGTTAGTTTTGAATAATAGTGACACATATTAGGGGAATGTTGGGGAATTCATGCAGAGCTCATATTTCAGAATTTGGTCCTAGGCCCACCACCAGGAGGGGCACAATAGAAAATACTTATACAGTACAGGGGTGGCAGCAGCATTTAAAGCAGTTACACAACACAGGCTAGCAAATAATACACCAACAGAAGGAGATACAGTAGATTGAGGAATTGTAAGACAATTAAAGTGATGGAACACATCACAGTGCAGGTGCAAATTTCACTTAAATGCCAGGTAGCTGTCCTTGAGAATTTAATAGAGAAAATAGACAGCACAGCGGTATTGGAGCAAAGAATGCACTGTAACAGGACAAGAAACATATACTGTACTGAACAATGTAACTCAAGTCATCCTCTCTTTGTAAGTTAATAAACAGTTACCAGTTCAAGTTGATTGGCCCGAATTTAGGGGCCATTCAATTCCGTTTTTATTTTACCAGGATATCACCACTGAGACAACTCATTTGCAAGGATGTCCTGGAGTACACAAATACATAACAGCTCATACAGAAGACAAAAATACAGTGCTTACAGATACTTATACATCTAAGACTAAAAGACTAAAAAAGGAAAAAAAATATAGACAATTGGAGTACACAAATACGTAACAGCTCATACAGAAGACAAAAATACAGTGCTTACAGATACTTATACATCTAAGACTAAAAGACTAAAAAAGAAAAAAAAATATGGACAAACGTACTATAACTTGAGAAAAAAATAAGATATACAGACACTGTACAAGTGATACATTCACATTTTCTGTGAAACTGAAAGAGGCCAAAGTCTAAAATTGCCTTAAAAAAATCCCTGGACCATAAGGAAGTCTGATTAGAAGATGGCTTAGTGACCCCTTGTGGCCATTGAGAGAAAAAAATCATATACAACAACCTTGAGCTAGATTTTCAAAGCCCTCTTAACTTCCACAGCTGCCGGTTGCGGGGATGGGGACTGGCACAGGTGGGTCTCCACATGTGGAGCCATAGTTTGTCCTGCAGCTGTGGTATTTTCAGAAGTGGAGCTGGCTCCATAATTTACGGCAGCAGGCAGCCATTTTTTCGGTGCAGCTGCATGGAAAAGTTATGCCTGGCGAGCGTCATCGAGGCACAGGTCAGGAAGCATAGGAAAACCAGGAGCAGTTTCAATATTCTCAAATAGTGTTTTATTTTTCTTAATAACAGCAAAATAAAAATTATTCATTATAACTATTTACAAAGGCAGTACAAACAGAAAACTAAGTCCTTCTTCTGAGAGTATCTCTTAATTCCAAGTTTCAGTCTCTCACTCTCCTTGTTTCTCTAGCAAAATCATTGCTGCTGTTTTTATAAATCTTTATCTGGGAATTTGTTAAGAGAGCCTGCTTCTCACAGAATGTTCTTGTCAGTTTTGATGCAGGTGTAGCAAAAAGAACATAGTGAACCCAGAACTGACCTCTTGTTTACAGTTCTGCAAAAAGTTTAAAACTGCATCTCGGGTTAACCCCTTGAGTTCCAAATAGCTTTTTGCAATCATTTCAACAGTAAAACTATATACAGTTTTAAACAAAGGGATCCCAGTTTCACATACAGTTTTACACAGAGATTCACATGTATTTTTTTTATAACTGCTGGTATGCAAGGGGGGAAGAAAAGACAGAAATAGCAAGAGAAGGCAGAGAGATAGTGAGAGGCGGAGAATTGTGAAACTGTCGGAGTGATCAGTTCCTTGGTCTCGCAAGAAAAATATGGTTGCACAACCAGACAGAGAAGAGACAGAAAAGAAGAGGATAGAACAGATCCTTGCATTTAAACTCTTTCTGTATAACAGCTGGGACAGGGCCATATTCAGCCCTGTCACAGTGGCACCAGGCATAACATCCCTCATAGCTGTGCCAGCTGAAAACACAAATCTCTGCGGGTGCATAGATTGCGTCCTCCGGCTGGGGCTGCGGTGTGGGACTTGGTTCCCATGGCATTTGTAAATCCATCCCCCTGTGTTTTCCCACACTGCTGTTATCTGCACAGTCGCGGGAAAAAAACCTTCAAGTAAGATGCAATAAATACATGTACCTCAGTCTGGACTTTCAGACCTGGACAATACTAGCTGGAATACATTCAAACAGTCACGACCATGACACCAGATATACAGTACGACAAAGGAAAAGTCACCATATCGTCCAGCATTGTTCAGTGAACTATTAGAATTCTATGAAGAATTCTATGTAAACCTCCTTAAATATCTCATATATGCAGCCTGTCTCGGGCTTGACCACATTCTCTTTTGATTCATTTGAAGTCTGGGTGATGTTCAGGCTAGAGGTGAGTGGGGAGTAGTGTCTCATAAGCACTGAGGCAAAGATGAACAAATATAATCCAAGACTTTAAAACAAAATTCCATTTCAGTTTGGAACATCCATTTCTCACTTACCTTCTAACAGCAAGCCCTTTGTGAATGTACTTTTTTATGAGTGTTCTTTATTAGCATGTTCTATGAAGTAAAGTTATGGACATACGTACTATATTAATTTTTTTTTATTTTTTTGTTTGACCAGGAGTTGGACCGAGTCGTATAAACCCATTTTCAGCCACACTTATGTTTCAGAATTTACAGACCTATGTGCAGCATATTGAATAACGTAATCTTATATTTCACATCCAGGGACTGTTATTATAAAGTAGGGTTGCAGGCAGTTTTGTATAATATGTTTCACACAGGCAAAAATCACATTAGGTATCACATATGCATCTGGATATATCATTTAGATATGCTGAAAGGTTTTTCTTGTAAGGTATATTTCTTGTCCAAGAGTGATATATTTGTCGCGCAGAGAATTCAAAAGTTTGGGCCCAAAGCTAGACCAGGAATTTTCATCTACTTTTTTTCCTTGTGCAGATTTCTTGTCAGCTTTTTTGGCTAGTTTCAAAAAGTAATTTGGTGGGCTTGTGATTAGTTTTTGGTTTACATCTACATGTAATTTTGAGGAGGTCACACTAAACGGTATTAAATATGTAGCACAGAGAATTCTTCAGTACACCAGGGAGGGGTGTCACACTCCCATGTGGGCGACCCAAGTTTGCATGAACCCACCTGACTGCCCTGGGCTGGTGGAACTGTGAGAGCACTGCAGAGGCAATGGGGAGGGTTGTGGCAGCCTTGCCTGCCTAGTACTTTCTGTAGGGAAGCGTTAGGCAGTGTGGGGATATCATGGAGGACCACATGATGGCCCTACCCATCCTTTAGGCGGATGCTGTGAAGATGCTAAAAGAATTTTGGGGAGGTGGAAGGGATTGTAAACCCAAGGGGGGGAACTGCCACATGGCGGAACTATGTATCTCCCCCCCCCATGCCACTCATCCTTTACAATGCCCCCGCCCTTCCGCCTGTGGTGACAGACGTGTGTGAATCTTGATGGGGATCAACACCCTCTGGAACCTGCCAGGCTGGGGCTTTCCCTTGGGGTGTCACTGCTGGCAGCAGCTCTGGGCAGGGGGTTGGAAGGTGGTACCAAGAGACTGCAGCCGACGAAGCAGGTCATCCAATGTAACGCTGTAGCAGCAAGGTAGGACAGTGTAGATATAAATCAATCAAAATCTTTATTTAACCAGGCAAACACTGGCTAATTAGGATCAAACCTAAATAGGTTTAAACTCCAGAAGGATTAAACCTAAACGGGATCAAAAAACAGAAATTCATCTCATTTCTTTTCGATATGGTATTGTATTTCAATCCCCGCATAACCCCTTGCCCAAACAAGGAAACTAGCTGTTTCTAGCACAGCACACCCCTCCTAGTAAAAGGTTTCTAAGTAAAATAGTAGCAGCAGGTTTACCCCACACACAACTTCTGTCCTTGTCTTGCTGTCCTATTTTACACCTCTCCCCATGCTTCCCTCTGGAAAGGTAACGTGATTTCTTTTTTCTCCACAGTCCCTCAGGTTGCACATTCTGGGGCAAGAAACCATGGAGTCGGAAGAAGAAGATCCTGTGGCAGCTGGGCACACTGATTGGTGCTCCTGTGGGCATCTCCCTCATTGCCGGCATCGCCATCCCTGCCATGATCATTGGCATTCCTGTCTATGTGGGCCGAAAGGTAGGAGGGCAGTGTGGGAATGCGATGGCCTGAAGCTGGCACTCCTATAGTAGAACGAGAGTGCTACCCAGCCGGTGTTTGCATTGGATCAGATGTAGGGACCATGGCCCTCTTTGATTAGAGCAATGACTGGAAATTCCTGTAGGTATATTCTGTCCCCTTCCATTGCTGAAAGTATGGCTATAGGCTTCCCTTTCATTGCCCTAATTTCAGCAGGCACACTTGAAATTTTTATAACACCTAAAAAGGAAATAATATTTTTTCAAAATTTGGTGAATCAGTCTAATTATTCTAACATTTCACAAACTGCTATTATGGCTAGTATTAGAACAGAAGGAAGGGGTATAAGCAGTATTGGAACAGACCACTCCCTCGACAGGAGCACCAGTAGCGGCTCTAGCCACAAAGGGTTACCAGGGCACAGCTGGGGCACAACCGATGGCAGCCAGGGCACTGATATATTGTTACTATGGGGGAAGCTCTGCACCATATGGGGCACCAACTGGGGCACAGCATTTTTTTACCGGGGCACGTGCCCTGGTGGGCCCTGGTGTAGAGCCGCCACTGAGGAGCACGTAAGAAGAGGTCTAACCTAGAGGTCCATCCTACCTACAGAAATCATAAAAATATAAAAGTATGCAGATAACATTCCTTCTCTACCTCCTCCCCCCAGAGGCAAAAGGCATTTCACCAAGGATGACCCAGGGAATTACAGACCAGTCAGTCTGACCTCCATTGTGGGCAAGCTCATGGAGACCATACTAAAGGAAAGGTTAGTGGAATATCTAGAGGAGCATGGTCTCCAGGATGAGAGGCAGCATGGGTTCATGGGGGGGAGATCGTGTCAAACAAATCTGATTGACTTCTTTGACTGTGTCACTAAGACAGTAGACAGAGGCCAAGTGTTAGCTTTTGACTCTGCGCCCTACAAAAGGTTGATCAGGAAGTTGGTAGATCTCGGGGTTGGGGAAAAGATGGCTAGATGGGTGGAAAACAGGCTGAGGGACAGAACCCAGAGGGTGATTGTGAGGGGAAAGTTATCTGGCACCAGAAAGGTAACCAGTGGGGTCCCGCAGGACTCTGTGCTGGGGCCGGTGTTGTTCAGTGTCTTCATCAGTGACACTGGGGATGGCATTAAGGGCAAAATGTGCCTATTCGTGGATGACAACAAGCTCTGCGGGAGAGTGGACACAGCTGAAGGGATACATTACCTACAGGATCATCTGGAAAAGCTGGGGAGCTGGTCCAGGATCTAGTGTCCTGGCTTCAATGCCAAGAAATGAAAAATTAGCATATTGGAGTCACAAATCCCAGGACAGCATACTACCTGGGTGGAGTATGCATATCTGCATCAGAGGAGGAAAAGGACCTGGGAGTGATGATCACTAGTGACCTAAAGCACTCCACGCAGTCCAAGAAAGCAGCAGTAAAGGCAAACAAGATGCTGGAATGCATATCTAGGGGGATCAGTAGTAGTAGAGAGGAGGTTATACTGCCCTTGTACAGGTCCCTGGTAAGGCCTCATCTACAGTATGGGGTGCTTCAGTACTGGTGCCCACACCTCAAAAAGGACAACCTGCTGGAGAAGGTCCAGAGGAGGGCTACAAAGATGATGGCGAGTCAGCAGGGTAAGGCATATGAGGAGAGGTTGAGGGCACTGAACATGTACTCCCTGGAAGACAAGGGGGGGCATGCTTGGGACCTTCAAGTACTTGAAAGAGATAAATAAGGTGGATAAGAAGAGTCTCTTTAAGCTGAGTGTCAACCATAACACGAGGGGACACAGTATTAAGGTGGAGGGTGGGAGGTTTGGGAGGAAGGTCAGGAAACACTTCTTCTCGGAGAGGGTGGTGGACACTTGGAATGCACTGCTGGAAGAGGTGATCTCATTGAAGACAGTGGGCAGCTTTAAAAGAAGCTGGGATAGGCATAGGGGGAAGATAAGAATCATGGGTAGGGAGGATGGGAGGAGTGGGGAGGGAGGACAGGGACAATAGCTCAAGCTGTGTACCCTGCAATACGAGCAGACTAGATAGACCAAATGGTGTTCCTCTGCTGGCTTCTTCATATGTTCATATGTTAATTTACAAGGATGACAAAGGAATAAGTAAAGATGCTGATAAAGTGTGAATCTTGCCCTTTGTTATGGTTCATAAACTACAGAGATTGACTGTATTTGGGTACTTATAAAACGGGGAGTACAAGGTTGCTGAATGATAAAACAATAGGATAATACTGAAAGAAATGTTACCTGGACTTGTACCTCAGATAATAATGACAAAAGCATTTCTTTGTACTGTTGTACAGTATTGCAGTGTTTACATGGAACCAAACTCAGTTACCTGGTAATCGATGCCAGGTTCCAGTTGTAATCTGATTCAGTTTATTTGCACCACATAACTCGATTACTGATGGATAAAATACTCAGTAATTGAGTTATGTGGTGCATGTAAATGGGATGGAATGCACAAAAAGAAATGTGGAAACTAAAATGTTGCCATTCTTCACGCTTAAAGAATCGATACGGTGCACTGATCCTGTTTACAAGCTGCTAGCTAAAGAAGACCAGTGGATTGGTGCACTTGTATCGATGCACCTTCAGCCAGATTACATTTCGTTTCCTGGATCATGGATACTGGCGTTTACACTCACTGAATACTTGACTACTGAGTAACTGATGCTAAACGGTGCATGTAAATGGGGTAATATTAAGACAACGTACCATGTGTCACTGTAGATTTACCATGGTCACATGATCATTAGGGAGCATAGAAAGGTTAAGGGAGGGATAGTGAAGATTAATAAAGGAGAGGGGAGGTGGGCAGAGGGAGACAGTGAAAAGGCAGAGATACTGAATGAATACTTTTGCTCAGTATTCACAAAAGAAGATGAGGAGCAGTTACCTAAACCAGACAATAGAAGCACTCTGGGTAGGGGGGTTGATACCAGTCCATTCACAGAAGAAAGAGTCCTGAAAGAACTCCTAAAACTTAAGGTGGACAAAGCAATGGGGCCTGACGGGATTCACCCCCAGAATCCTAAAAGAACTAAAGGGGGGCCTAGTGACACCACTGACCACACTTTTTAACAAATCATGGCAGGATGGGGTGGTACCTGAGGACTGGAGGAGGGCAGATGTGATTCCCCTTTACAAAAGTGGGAGCAAGGCAGAAGCAGGAAACTACAGACCTGTAAGTTTGACTTCAGTGGTAATGAAAATGATGGAATTACTTCTGAAAGATAGAATTGTTGAGTACCTAGAGGCCAGCAGGGCACAGGACCCAAAGCAACATGGATTTACAACAGGAAGGTCATGTCAGACTAATCTAATTGATTTCTTTGACTGGGTGACCAAAGTAATAGACTAGGAAGGGGCTGTGGATATGGCCTACCTAGACTTTAGCAAGGCATTTGACACAGTCCCGCACAAAAGATTAATAATCAAGTTAGCCAGCCTGGGAGTGGGTCCCAGGGTGGTAGCCTGGGTAGCTTAACTGGCTGCACAACAGGACACAGAATGTAATAGTGAATGGAACACATTCAAGAAAGGGGTTACTAGTGGAGTACCTCAGGGCTCAGTACTGGGTCCAATCCTCTTTAACATCTTTATAGGTGACATTGCAGAGGGTCTGAGGGAAAGGTATGCCTCTTTGCAGATGACACAAAGATCTGTAACAGAGTTGATACACAAGAGGGGTAGAAAAGATGAGAAGGGACTTGGCAAGGTTGGAGGAATGGTCAGACATATGGCAACTTAGATTCAATGCAAAGAAGTGCAAAGTAATACACCTGGGAAACAAAACCCAGGAGAAGAGTACACAATAGCAGGGAGGTACCACAACAACAAAATGGAAAGGGACCTGGGAGTAGTCATATCAGATGACCTAAAGGTGGGTAAGCAATGTGAAAAGTCAGTAAGGAGAGCCAGGGGATACTGGGATGCATAGGAAGGGGCATCACAAGTAGAAAAGGGAAGTGATTATCCCTCTATACAGACAGTTGGTGAGACCCCATCTGGAGTACTGTGTGCAGTTTGGAGACCTCATCTACGCAAGGACATAGACAGGATGGAAGCAGTCCAGAGAGGCAACTAAAATGGTGCAGGGTCTACATCAGAAACCATATGAAGAGAGACTGAGAGAGCTTAATATGTATACCCTTGATGAAAGGAGGGACAGGGGGACATGATAGAAACGTTCAAGTACCTCAAGGAATCAACAAAGTCCAGGAGGGTAGCATCTTTCAGAAAAAGAGATGTAAGAACAAAGGGGCACAGTTTAAAGATAGAGGGGGGACGGCTCAGGGGTAATGTGAGGAAATTCTTTTTCACGGAGGGAGTGGTGGATACATGGAACAGCCTTCCTGAGGAAGTCATTGGATCTAAAACAGTGGGGGAATTCAAACATGCATGGGACAGACAAAAGCAATTATAGTGGGGGTTGCAGGAAGCAGGCTGTTGGTTAACTAGAATCTGCAGCTTATCCAGTAGGTAGGGAAATGGGCAGACTGGGTGGGCCAAGTGGTCCTTTTCTGCTGTCAAAGTCTATGTTTCTATGATCAGATTCCAGCAGTTACAGTATGGGTGATGTGTGGAATTTTCAGATTGCTACGAAACAGAATTCTACAGAACTTCAGAAAATGCTGCTGCATGCAGCGGAATTCTGAAATTTTGAAAGTGGAATATTTTTCACAGATTAGTAGTCTGCTGTTTACGTAAACCGTAGATTCCTTTTCTGCAACCAGTGGAACATGTTTGCGTAGTTTATGAAATTTGGGGAAAGTTATTCTATGTCTCAGTACAGTAGATATGGGATATGACATGGGTGAGAGTGAGATAGCAGAAATATCTCCACAATCTGCCATTGAACTTGATATATCATGAGTGGCGAAGTCACAAGTGGGATATCTAGAGTTCAATAACAGCGAGTGGAGCTATTTCTACTATCTCACTGCCACCCATGTCATATTAAATTTATACAACAACTATAGGTCTCTCTTTTTTCAGTTTTAAAGTTATTTGCATTTGTTTATTGCAAAAAGTGAAAACATTTGGATTTTGTGCTTTTTTTTTGCTAATTATAAAAAACTAAAAGGTATATGTAAATGAAACACTGCTCATTTTGTAGATCTTTTTGTGCTGAACAAATGTTGTGCTCACAGTATCATGCTATCATTTTTTGTTTTAAAGTTATTCGCAAAGGCGGGAGGCACTGATAAGCAGTAGGGAATTCCCAGCCTCCCCCTACAAAACAGGGTACTAAATGAGGTAAAGACCAAGGTAGAAAGGTCAGTGGGGAGCAGGACAGGGGTAAATGGAGACAGCAAAGTCAGTGAGGACAGTGATGGTGCTACAAGAGGTAAAGCCATCAAAAAATGGAGAGCAATGAGTACCAATGCCCATAGTCTGGCTAACAAGCTTCCTGAATTAGTGGCCTTGATGGAGGAGAAACATCTGGATATCATGGCAGTCACAGAATCATGGTACACACAGAACCATGACTGGGACGTAAGCATACCAGGATACACTATCTACAGGAGGGACAGGGAGGGTAAAAGAGGAGGAGGAGTAGCTCTCTACATAAGGGAAGGAATCAAAGCAACAGAACAAAAGGGTAAACAGGGAGGAGAAGAAGCACTGTGGGTCAATTTGGAGACAGGCAATGGCACCACAATCCGCACAGAAGTTGCATACAGACCCCCATCTCAGGGGGAGGAAATGGACAAGGAAATGATAGAAAGTATCCTTAGAATGGCAGAAAAAGGAGAGATATTGCTAATGGGGGATCTGAATATGCCAGATGTTAACTGGAGTGCATTTGCAGCAGTCAGTTCTAAGAATGGGGTCATTCTAGATACCCTACAGGGGGCATGTCTTAGACAACTAGTATCAGAACCCACTCGAGATGGAGAAATCTTAGACCTGGTTCTCTCAAATGGAGATGGAGAGAGAGGATCACAGATGTAGAAGTGGGTAGCCATCTGGGAACTAGCGACCATCGAACAGTATGGTTCACAATAAACACAGCAATAGTCAAGCCATACAAAGGCAAAAGTACTGGACTTCAGGAGGACTGACTTTGCCAAAATGGGTGAGTGCCTAAGGAATGCACTAGCAAATGGGCAGGAAGGAGGGGTGGAAGAACAATGGGGAATATTAAAAACTGCCATCACAGAGGTAACAAGCCTTTGTGTGAAGCAAATAAAACAAAATGATGTAAGAAATCACTATGGTTCTCAAAGGAGGTGGCAGGGAAGGTTAGGGAGAAAAAGAGAGCATTCAAGAAGTACAAGGAATCACAGAAGGAGCAGGACAGAGAATTGTATCAGAAAAAGCAAAAGGAAGCAGGAAAGGCAGTCAGAACAGCAAAGGTCCAGACCGAGGAAAAGATAGCCAACTCAGTTAAGAAGGGGGATGAAACCTTTTGTAACATGGGTTCCTAAAATACTGTCTTCTGATTCATCCAAATAGGTCACCTGACCGTGGATTAATGTCTGATATACCCACAGTTGCATGTCACATGGCATTATTTCACTGTTTCTTTAGGCAAAACTCTTAACAAAACATTGCCCATGTTACAAGAGGATTAACCCACTCCAGGGTATGGGTTTACTGAGCATTAATCCACACCTGGGTGGTTGAAATCACTCGACTTCACCTCGTGATTGCACCACCCCCCCCCCCGGTGTGGATTAATGCTCAGTAAACCCATCCTATACCCTGTTGTGGGTTAATCCTTCCTTATAGGTGCATCAGAGAATGAAGGAAGACCAAGGGAGGGATAGTGAGGCGTAATAAGGGGGTGGGGGTGGGGCAGAGGTGACTGAAAAGGCAGAGATACTAAAGAAATATTTTGTTCAGTAATCACACATAAAGAGGGGGAGGTACCTAACCAAACAGTAGAAACACACTGGATACAGGGGTTGATACCAGCCCTTTCACAGAGGAAAGAGTTCTGAAGGAACTCTTAAAACTGAAGGTGGACAAAGCAATGGGGCCTGATGGGATTCATCCCAGAATTCTAAAAGAACTAAGGGTAGAACTAGTGACACCACTGACTACCCTGTTTAATAAATCATGGGAGGATGGGGTGGTACTGGAGAACTGGAGGAGGGCAGATGTTATTTCACTTCACAAAAGTGGGAGCAGGGCAGAAGCAGGAAACTACAGACCTGTTAGTTTAACCTCAGAGATTGGGAAAATGATGGCATCATTTCTGAATGAAAGAATTTTTGAGTACCTAGAGGCCAGAGGAGCACAGGACCCAATGCAGCATGGATTCACAGCAGGAAGGTCATGTCAGACGAATCTAATAGATTTTTTTGACTGGGTGACCAAAGTAGTAGATCAGGGAGGGTCTGTGGACATGGCCTACCTAGACTTTAGCAAGGCATTTAACATAGTCCCACACAAAAGATTAACATGCAAGTTAGCCAGCCTGGGAGTGGGTCCCAAGATGGTAGCCTGGGTAAAGAATTGGCTGGAGAACAGGACACAGAAGGTAATAGTAAACGGAGTCCACTCTGAAGAAAGAGGGGTTACTAGTGGGGTAACGCAGGGTTCAAGACTAGGACCGGTCCTCTTTAATGTCTTTATAAGCAACATTACAGAGGGACTGGAAGGAAAAGTATGTCTCTTTGCAGACAACACAAAGATCTGCAGCAGAGTTGATACACAAGGTGGGGTGGAAAGGATGAGAAGGGACTTGGCAAAGTTGGAGAAATGGTCAAATGCATGGCAGCTTAGATTCAGTGCTAAGAAGTGCAAAGTAATGCACCTGGGAAACAAAAACCCAGGGGAAAGAGTGCACAATGGGGGGTGAGATACTAACAACAACAAAAATAGAAAGGGACCTGGGGGTAGTCATATCAGATGACCTAAAGATGAACAAGCAATGTGAGAGGGCAGTAAGGAGGGCTGGGGGATACTGGGATGCATAGGGAGAGGCATCACCAGTAGAAAACAGGAAGTTGTTATACCTCTGTACAGACAGCTGGTGAGATTCCATCTGGAGTACTGCGTGCAGTTCTGGAGACCCAATCTCCGCAAAGACATAGACAGAATGGAGGCAGTCCAGAGGATAGCAACTAAAATGGTGCAGGGTCTGCACCAGAAGACATATCAAGAGAGACTTAAGGAGTGTGTATGTATAGCCTCGAGGAGAGGAGGGGACATGATAGAAACTTTCAAGTACCTCAAGGGAATCAACAAAGTCCAAGAGGGTAGCATCTTTCAGAAAAAGAGATGTGCAAGAACAAGGGGGCACAATTTGCAGCTAGAGGGGGAATGGCTCAGTGGTAATGTGAGGAAGTATTTTTTCACAGAGAGGGTTGTGGATGCATGGAACAGCCTTCCTGAGGAGGTTGTGGAGTCAAAAACAGTAGTGTAATTCAAGAATTCATAGGACAGGCATAAGGCAATTCTACGGGGTGGAGGTAGGAAGAAGTAGGCTGTTGGTTAGCTAGGATCTGCAGCTTATCCATTAGGTAGGGAAATGAGCAGACTGGGTGGGCCAAGCGGTCCTTATCTGACGTCAAATTCTGTTTCTATTTGTTGAAAAAGTGAAAAGAAAATACATTTTCTGCTGTTTATTTGTTAATTATAAAAAAAAAGGTAACTATAAATGAAACACCACTCATTTTGTAGAACTTTTTGTGCTGAACAACCGTCGTGCTCACAGTACTATGCTATCATTTTTCATTTCAAAGTTATTTGCATTTGACTACAATTAGTACTGTTACTGAGGCTGAACATTCTTAAATGAGTTCTAAACCTTTTGTGACACATCCAGCTGGCCAAGATATCCATTGTGACATACCAGACTGTGAAGATAAAAAGTGATATCTCAAATGTGGTCAGTGAGACATCTCTTTTATCTTGCTGAAAAGAGGAACACACATGTTGTATAAAAATGCTTTTCAGGATTCTGCAGTATTCAGAAAGAAATTTGGAAAAGCATTTTGGAAGTAGAATTGCCGTTCTGCACAAATTCTGCTGGCTGAATGCTGTGTTCTGCACAGTTCTAAGTGCAGGATTTGCCCAGCCCATTGTATAATTATGGATTTTCTTACACTTTAATTTCTAGATCCACAGTCGCTATGACGGAAAGAAGATGTCGAAGCACAAGAGGAATCTGGCCATCACGGGGGGCGTTACCCTCTCTGTCATTGCCTCTCCTGTCATTGCTGCTGTCAGCGTAGGTGAGAGAAAATGAAAGCAGGTTCTGTAGTGCAAACGACAATATTGCTGTGGTGCTCCGAATTGTTAGCTCTTGACTGCTGTTCTGAGGCAGAGCTGTGGTCAGAGCAATGGACTAGAAATATTGCTGGGCATTCCAGCTCACCCTTTGGCTCACTGTGTGACCTACAGGCACGTCACTTGACCTCCATTCTGTCTTCCTTCCCTTCCAGATCTAGAACTGGGTAAAAGCAGGATCCCACTGTAAATGAGATGATGTGTATCAGCTGGGTTATCCGACAGAACTAGGGTAATTGTGAACACTATCCCCACCCCCAGCTTTGTGGTAGCAGGAACCCTGTCTACATCTGTTCTGGGCTCATGATCTATGACAAAGATGGTTAAAGAGCGCTGGTCTGATTAACATAAAAAACATAGACACTGATGGTACAAAAAGACCAAAGGTCCATACAGTCTACCCAAATTCCCTATTTAGCCCTAGGATCTACTGTCCCTCCGGGGTCTTAGCCCTTCCCCATCCTTCCCCTCGTTCACCTCCCAGCTTCTGCCATCCCAAGCAACCACCATGCTTGAAACCACCAATGGTTTTAGCACCCTCCTCTTGGTAGGCAGACTGTTCCACGGCTCCACCACCCTTTATATAAAATAATACTTCCTCATGCCCCTTCTAAGCCTCCCTCCTATCAGGTTCAACTTGTGTCCACATGATCGTGAACTAGTATTCCAGCTAAATATTTCTCCACAGTTCACTTCGTTAATTCCTTTTTGGAACTTAAAAATTCTCTGTCATATCTCCCCTCTCCCTTCTGTACTCTAGCGAGTACATGTTCAGTGCATGGAGGCACTCCACATAGAACGTACCCTTGTTGGCTCTGAATCATTTTTGTTACCTTGCGCTGCACTGCTTCCGGCCTGTGTCTGTCTTTCTTGAGGTGGGTATTCCAGAACTAGGCACAGTACTCTAGGTGTAGCCTCACTAAGTATCTGTATAGGGGCAGTATTACCTCTTCCCTTTTACTATCAGTAGCCCTCTGGATACATCCCAGCATCCTACTTGCTTTGCTGTGTGCCTTGTTGCACTGACTCAGTTGTTTGAGGGAGTCACTGATGTTAACTCCAAGGTCCTGTTCCTCAGCTGTAGCTCTCAGTCTCACCCCATCCATCCAATACACTGTTCTGGGGTTCTTCTTCTGTGCATTACCTTGCACTTTTCAGCATTGAATTTCAGCTGCCAAACCGTAGACCATCCCTCTAGCTTTCATATACCACTCTGCATTTCCATGATTCCCTCTTCACTATCTACCTTCCCACAGAGCTTAGCATCATGAAACACAGCCTGCCCTGGATACCCTCACCAGTGTCGCTAATGAACATATTGAAGAGGACCAGTCTCAGAACAGATCCCTGTGGTACCCTGCTCGTGACCTCCCTCTCTGCCAACTTGACCCTGTTCACTACAGCCTTTTGCTGCCTCCCCTTTAGTCAGCTCCCTACCCAGTTTGCTGTGACCTTAGCTGCACCTAGATCCTCGTCTTCTTCAGCAAGTGTCTCTGAGGCACCAAGTCGAAAGCTTTGCTGAAGTCGAATTAGAGCAAATCAACAGCATGGCCCCTATCCAAGACCACTGTCATCCAGTTGAAGAAAACTACCAGGCTGGTCTGACAATACCTCTCTGCCATGAGTCCATGATGTTTACTGTCCTAGAGTTCATTGTTCTCCAAGTAGTCCACGAGGTCCTCTTTGATCAATGACTCCATCAGCTTCCCTACAATACAGATAAGACTGGAAAGTCTGTAGTTCCCCGCATGTTCCTTGTCCCTGCCTTATGGAGTGGAACTACATCCACTACCCTTCAGTACTTTGGAACTACATCTGTCCTTAGCGAACTGTTGAATAGACCTACCGGGGTTCAGCCAGTTCAGCTGCCAGCTCTCTGAGTAATGCAACCCATTTGGTCCCTGGGCCTTATCTTTTATTTTTTTTTTTTAATTAATGTGCTTTATTTTCCTACGGCCGACTGGCCCTCATTGGTCCAGCCCCTGCACCCAGCCCTGTTATTCACTTTCTTTTACTTACCTCAGACTCCCTAGGCACCCTGGCACCCCACGGGCAAGGCTACCGAGGACTCCACCTTACCCTGGCAGAGACTCAGTACAGTTGGGAGCGAGTGCCATGGTTGGTAGTACAGGGCCTTTGATGCAGGGTTGATGTCCTTCTGCTGCGGCTGGCATTTTCCAGTCCCCCCCACCCCGGACAGTGTACACACAGAGATGTGCACATGCGCCAGAGAATCTCCACCATCCTCCCACCCTGGTCCAACGGTGTCGGTTGTACCACCACCTGTGGCCACCCAGGTGGCAGTAGTACACCGGGGCAGCCATTCACCCTCCCTCCCAGAGGTGGAGAGTGTAACAGCAGCCCCCTTCCCCCACCTGGTCCTCTGACAACCTGGGCTCATTCCCAAACCCAAATCACCAGTGTTGCAAGCAGTAGCACTACCGCTGTGCTGATGGGCTGGCATAGCCATGTCTATTTTTAGTGCTGCCAGCCCTTTCTGGACTCTTTCATTTGCAAATATTGTTTGCCTCATCTTCGGGACCCTCTTAATGGTCACTTTGATGCCACTCTCTGACAAGAGCCAACTGTTTTCCATAGTGAAAACTGAGCTAAAGCAATCATTATGGGCTGCAACCTTTTGCCCATCCTCCTCCATCATCCTACCTCCTTTGTTAACCTTGTGATTCCACCTCCTTTCTTCCTTTTATCCCTAACATATCGGAAGAACTGTATTTCTCCACTCTTGACACCCTCCGCAGTATGCAGCTCTGTGTCTTCTTTTGCCACCCTAACTACCGTGTTTGCCTCTCTGTTTTTATTATGTATTCTCTCCAGTCTTCCTTCCCCTGCTTTTCTTTATACTTGTAAAAGGAAACAAGCTGTAATTCTGGCTCCACTCGCAAAGCATGCCCCCGTGTAGAAGGATTCAACTTAAAAACACAAAAGCAGGGCACCACCAAGCATAAGGTGCAATAAACTTTTATTTTGTGCAAAACACAAAGCGACAAAGCTGCGCCACAGTACAAGAACACCTCGTCCTCAGGATTTAACAGAAGGTGCTAAACCGTCAAGGGTGTTCTGTACTGTGTGCTGCTGTGTGCCTTTGTCATTTTGGCATTTTTGTACAAAATAAAAGTTTATTGCACCTTATACTTGTAAAAAGCCCTTTTCTTTGTCTTCACCGCCTCCTGGACTCTTGTCGAGAGCCACAACAGTCTCTTGAACCTGCTCTTTTTGGTTACCGTTCTCATGCATAACTTAGATGGCTCAAGAATGGCTCCCTTAATTACCCCCATCTCTCTCTTTCCACCCCCCTCTGTGTTGTCTACCCTGACTAACTTTTCCCTGATCCAGCTCCCTCAGCATGTTGAAGTCTGCTATTCTGAAATCCAGGATTTCAGCTCTTAATTTAGGATTTCTGGACCCAAGGGCCAGTTCAAACCAAATAGAGTTATGGTCGCTGTTCCCCATTGGCTTCCCTGTTCTCACAGCTCCAGTTATACCCGAGTTGGTGAGCACCACATCAAGCACTGCAGTCTGCCCTGTGGGTTCCTTAACTAGCTGTACCAGCAGACAGTCCAGGAACGTGTACAGCAAGGCTAGCCACTGGAATATCCCAGTTGATATCTGGCAGGTTCAGATCACCCATCACCACTACTTTCCCCTTTACCACCTCTAGTTTCCCCTTTGCTAACCCTCTTTCAGGTTCTTCCCTGAGCTCTCTGTCTCTCTCTCTGTTTCTCTCTTCCCTTTGCCCCAATTAAAGGGAGTATTTCTGTTTCTCTATATCATCTCTAGCTGTGCTGAAGGAATGTATGTAAAAGACTAGGATTATATGAGTGGAATTTGATGCAGCTACAAGAAACATAACACCAGTGACGGGGCATACCTGAAAAATTAATAATAATAATCAGCCAACCCGGGGGCACAGAGGGCTGAGGTGCTGTGCACCCTACCTCTCAACATGCCAGCGGCCCAAGTTTGGGAACAAGCTCAGATTGTTGGGGGTTGGCGGGGGGGGTGGGAGTGGATTGAGTGGCCCCCAGGCAGCTCTTCTTTCCCGGATTGCAGTGGTTGGTCGACTCGGCTCGTGTCTGTCACCAGGTAGAGGCCCAGCAGTAGCAGCAGTGCATGACTGGCAGACAGGTGTCATGGGAGGGGGAGCCATGGTTCTGGGTTCTGGGATGCATTCGCACCTCCATGTGCATGCGTTTCCCTTGCTTCCACGGCTAGGGGAGCTCGGGAGAAAAACAGAAAAGTGGTCTGCTCGGGCCACATGAAGTCCTGCCCGCTGGCCCTCTGCCTCGCACTGCTGCCCGACTGGAGCAAGTACTGGATGTGAGTCTCTGGATGGGGGGAGGACGGCCCTCCCCTGCCTAGCATTGCCGTGGGGGTCTTCAGGTCCAGTTGCAGTTGAGCTTGCATGCACAGTGGAGGGGCGGGGGACAGGACTGAGGAGCCTGCCCGAACTGGACCTGTGTGAAAAAGTCTCTATGGAAAGAAAAGGAAATCTGTATAATAATTTCCATCCATGTCTTAGAAGTAAGGCAAGATAATTGCCTACAAAAAAGGAATTCATTGTTATGTCCTGTACAGTAAGTTGGTGGGAGAAAGAACTCAATGACCCAAAAGTCTTCTTTCATGTTTTTATAATGTTTGAACATTTGCCATTTCATCCCTTAAAGGGAGAAGTTCATGGGAGAGGTTCGTGAACAGTGTCACCAGTAGTGTGAAGATACCTGAAAAGCTCTCTCTTTACTGCATTTGTATTAGTTTTATAAGAGAACCTTACAATTAGCCACAACTGACAAATTATAGAAATTGATGCAGCAGCGCCTTACAGTAGGAGGCAGAGAAATGCAGTTCAGAGTTTATCATATGAGGGCTGAACAAATAGATGAATGTCTATCAAAGTTGTAACATTTAGCATGAGACTGCCTTGCCATAACAGACTTGATCTGTAAAAAAATGTGAACATCACAGAGGTAAGCAGTTCCTAAGGAACTATAGTAGTCTAACTACACTAGGTAGATTAAATGAGCATACAGTAGTATGAATATCCCGACCCTCCTACATATTTATTATTTTTTTTATTTTAGTTTTTGTTGACTGGGAAAGGAGGACTAGACAATTCTGCCTATTTTCAGCCTTGTCCCAGGGGAGGGGGATATAGATGGATGCCAGCTGATATTGAACCAGATTAAGCTGCTGTTGGTATTTTCAGTGAATTGGGAAAATTTGGCCAGGACACCGGGAAAATTCCCCTAGTCTTTTTGAGAAGTACCATCGGATCTTTTAACATCCACCTGAACTACCACCAGAACAGGCAGATGGGACCTCGGTTTAACGTCTCATCCGAAAGGCAAGGCAATTTTATTTATAAGGCGCCCAGTCCCAGAGGCTCTGGGCGCTGACCAGGAGTAAAATATACAGCAGTAAATTAAAACAAATAATAAAACATCATTAAAACCATGAACAAATTAAAATTCTACAATAATAAAAAAAGAAAAATTCCAGAGGGCAAAAACTTCAGTGGACTGGTCTATAATAAAGATGACATCAGCTATCAAAGGCCAGACTGAAGAGGTGGGCCTTTAGCCTCCCCTTAAATACCTCAATTGAGGGAGCCTCCTGGACGGCAGATGGAAGCGAGTTCCACAGGGTCAGCACAGAGACGGCACCTCAGGAGTGCAGCATCCCCCCCCCCCAATGCTGCACCACAGTGTCAGTATTGTGATTTAACCCAAGTGCCTGGTGTGGGGATAGAACCCACAGTCTTCTGATCTTCGGCCTCAGAGGCAAGTGTGCAACCTGCTGAGCCACTGACACTCTCAAACATTATGATGATATATTAAGGAACATTTTCCTTGTTTTACAAGCATTTGTAACTCGCTAGAAATAGTAAAGTTACCAACTGCTAGATTATTTGGTCCTTTCTTAACTTTTGGTCTTTATTTAGAAAATGGAACAGAGTATTTTGTAGTCTGAGTGTCCTGTGGTGTGGACAGGTTGTAAGCCATTCAAAAACTATTGTTCGTAGCACACAACAGGGCTACCAAAAATATATTTTGGTGAACAGCAGCGTGGGTTAGGTGGCCATGCAGTTAGCATCATCTTACAGCCACCATGTGGTGGCTTACCACCAGTTAAGAAATCATGTCCCCAGATTTACACCAGCTTGGGTTAGGTAGCCATGCAAGGTGGACCATGTGGTCAGCTCTATCTTACAACCACCATGTGGCAGCTTACCGCCAGTGTCTCTAGATTTACATCAGCTTGGGTTAGATGGGCATGCGAGGGGGACCATGCAGTCAGCACTATCTTACAGCCACCATGTGGCAGCTTACCGCCAGTTAAGAAACAGTGTCTCTAGATTTACATCAGCTTGGGTTAGATGGGCATGCGAGGGGGACCATGCAGTCGGCACTATCTTACAGCCACCATGTGGCAGCTTACCGCCAGTTAAGAAACAGTGTCTCTAGATTTACATCAGCTTGGGTTAGGCAGCCATGCAAGGTGGACCATGTGGTCAGCTCTATCTTACAACCACCATGTGGCAGCTTACCACCAGTTAAGAAATCACCGTCTCTAGATTTACATGTTATTCAACATATTTTAAAAACGAATAACTATTGTAAACCCACATAAATCAACTAACTGTGGTGGTGTCTAACCCGATCCCGTCTTCCTCAACAGCCTGCCTCAGTACATCTTCTTACTCACAGGTAGTTTATATCAGGATCAGGGATCACGGTCAGAATCATTCTGTACTTCCTTTTTGGTATTATCAAAGTCTGTAGAGATTTTTGAGACTAGCTTGCCGGCTTCCTGAGAGTTGTTGAAAAAGCAGACCTTTCCAGAGTAGACGATCTTTAGCCAGGCAGGATATTGAAGAGCCTGTGTAACCACTAATGTCCGTAGCTTTGCTGTCAGGGGCATCAAAAGATTTATGGTGACTGCAAGGTTGCATAACTAAGATCTAGATACTTGGATACCCGCGACCCATCTTCCATTGTCACTGGACCCGTCTGCCAAGCAGAGTCAAGGATTTTGTCCGGCTAGTGTATTCCTGTCAGAACAGTTAGGAAAGTCTGTAGAGTTTCCATGTTGTCTAGCCTCCGGGGGTTCTATTCGCCCAGTAAGCTACTGGATCCCAGTCCAGGTGCTGAGTCCCTTTGAGCCATGTTGCTACAGATGGGTTGTCCCTTTTACCATCTCCAGGAGCCCAGGTACTTTCAGGTTCAGGATCTGGTAAAGTTTTCTGGTGCCTCAAGCCTGTACCTTAGAGCCCGATTCTCCTTTACCAAGGCAGTCGTTGCAGTTGCTGCTCACAGTGCTGCTCCCGTTGCCTCCTTAGCCTCTCCGACAGCAGCTGATGACTGGAACTGAGTGAGATGAGTTTGGAAATCAGTCTGTTTTTGGCCAGCACTCCTAATACCATCGGCTGTCCCCCCAGCGCCGTCCCCCAAGGATCAGGCCCCCTCCCTTATGCTCCCATGACTTACCCTTCTTGGCAGGGTGGTGGAGAGCATCTCAACCCCCCCCCCAAACGAATCCAGCCAGGGAGGTACTTTCTCAGGGGCAGCGCCTGTGGAGAACAGTGTCATGCTGCACGGCCAGGACCTTTTCATTTTCTTCCCCCGAGGTGAGGCATGCAGTGACGCCCGCAGAGAGAGTGCCAGCGTACCCTCTCGCACTCCTCCAAGCGTCTGCCCCATCTCCTCCCCTTTCCGTAGCATCGGTGCACATCCCCCAGCCGCCACTAGGGGTCAGTAGAACAGCAATCGCTGGTAACCCCCCCTCCCCAGAGAAGGAGAGCAGTCCATGAACTCTCGATCCTTATCCTCCCTGTCGACTCCCCGCGGCCCGTACTGCTCCTGAACACGGCCGCCGCATAGCGAGGTAAGGCGTCCAGCACCTCAGCCTCAGCTGCCATCGGACCGCTCCACAAAACATTTTTAGTGGGCTCTCCATCTCATCATTGCTGGGTATGACCACTGCTTTGAGGCTGCTTGGGAATGTGGCCTGCTGTCCCCTCATCCTGCCGACCATCCCCGGTAACATAATTTGGTACTTCCTATCTTTTATTTATTTATTTATTTATATTTCAGAAGTACCTTTGAGCCAAGGGCTCATTTACAGAGGTTCCACATCAATCAGTGTCAAGTCACATAGTTACAGTAAGTTCACATAGTTACAGGAGGTTAAGACAGTAAATACAGAGTCATAAGAGCAGGGAATACAGTCATTTGGGAGAGGACAATTGGATGCATTTTTACAAAAGGGAGTTAGAACATTGACATTAAGCACCGGCAAGGTCCATACAAGTATATGCAGATCTATTGTTTAAGTGCAACAAGAGTGAAGGGTAGAGAGAAGGGAGGGAAGGTGAGGGCTAGAGTAGAAGTGTGGGGGGGGAATGTGTCAAGAGGTGAGAGCTGATGGGGTGGAGGTGGAGAGGTGAGGAGGGGGGTATGTGTTCAAGGAGTGGGGACAGGAAGGGGGGTGGAAAAGGGTGGGGGGATTCCTAGAGGTGAGGGTGAAGTATGGGAAAAGGTAGGTTACGGGGAGGAGAGGGAGAAAGTAGGCATAAAATAAGCAAAGAGGTGGGGGAGTCCCACAGAAAGGGGGCAGAGAAGAGAGACAGAGAGCAAGGTGGAGTTCTTGAGAACGATAGTTGGTGACTCAGGAATGTTTTGGCAGTTTACAAAAAAAAAAGGAAGCTCCAGATCCCTGCAGCAGTTGTAGGTAAAGTTTTTATACAAGTCTTGTTGAGTTAAAGGTCGAAAAAATATCTTTAGTGAGCTGTTGCAGAAGCGCAAAGAAAATGTGTTCTGCTTCAGTGGCTGTTGGCTCCACCCTTGAAAAGCTCTTTTAAACAAAGTATTGGGCTTACCTATAGGTGGCTGCAGTTGGGAGATATCTTTTGCTTTACTACATTTGTCCAATACTGATTCAAGACAGCAGCCATTTTGTGGATTAAGATAGCAAATTATGTCTTGGTTAGGGAAGCTGTGTGCCTAATAACACAGATTCCCCAAACATGACATTGCCTGCTCTCCCTAGGTGCGACAAAATGACTTCTGCCTTGAATCAATATAGGGAAGACTTAGGAATGGATCTCTCCTTATCTCTAGATTCAATTAAATGGCAGCTGCTATTTTCATTGATCTGGCCAAGGCCTTTGATCCGGTGTCCCAGCCTCTCCTTCTGGATAAACTGAGTGCTGCTGGCCTCTCCACTCCTGCTGTACTGTCCTGTCACCTCCACTTCCCATCCATGCCGGGGTCCCACAGGGCTCCATCCTGGGGCCCATCCTGTTCTACGTCTCCCTTAATGTCCTCCCCTCAGCTTGTGCCAACTCACATAGCCACATGTATGCAGATGACACAGTCATTTACACTTCCGGTCCCTCCACTACAGCCATGGAAGGTCTGCTCCAGCAAGACTTCCACAATGTCCTGCACTGGTTTCAATCTAATCAACTCTTGGTCAATAAAAAAAAAACCTGTGCCCATGATCTTTGGCACCAGTCTAAAATTGGCCAGACCCCCATCTCTGACTATCTTCTCCACCCTGGATGGCACCCCTTTTAAAGTGGTTCATTCATTCATTTATTCAAAAATCTCGGTGTGTGGCTAGACTGCAAACTTGACTTCTCTGCCTACAGTGACGCCATCCATGCAAGCTCCATCCTAAACTTGGTGTCGTGTACCACAATAAAGACTATCTGTCTGTGCAGGTACACTGTGAGCTTGTCATCAAAATGGTGCTCTCGGTCATTGACTATGCGGACATGGTCTGTGGCACTGCTCCTTCCACCTCCCTGGCCAGACTGGACACTCTATGTTATGTTTTCTGTCGTCTTGCTACCAACTCCCCTTCTTTTTTTTTTTCTTTTTCCAAGTCTGTTTATCTCCCTCCCAGGCACCGGAACTCTCACGGGCCTATCCACTTGCCTATGCCGCTCTACCACCCACTGTGAACCCTGTCATCCTCAAGGGCGTTACTTTCCCTGCCGGGCCCCGAGGAGGATGAAGGGCCTAAGGAGTCTGAAAGGGCAGTGGCAGGGTTCCAGTGTTGGGCGTGTGGCGGTTCGGCATTGGGATGGCCGTCGCCTATCCGGGCTGGAGGGGCTTTTATGTAGTTTTACGCCCCAGACGTGGGACATGCAATGCTGTCAGCCCGCGATGTGGGTGCTCCCACTCCGTCCAGAGGCAGCCACCCAGCGTCTTCCCTGTTTGTGAGCCCTGGCACTTGAGGTGCCACCGGTCTCACCGGGGGCCGCTGCTGCGCAGGGCTGCCCCTGGATCCCTCCCGAGAGAGGAGAGCAGTCCTCCAGACGCTCGATCCTCTCTCTCTCCCCTGCCGACCCTTGGCGGTCCGGGCTCATTCCCGAACCCGGGTCACCAGTGTGGCGCGAGGTGTGGTGTCCAGCACCTCAACACTCAGCACCACCGGGCCGGCAAACCAACTCCCCTTCTTGTACACACCATTGCTTATTGTATTCCTCTTTATCCATTCTTCCTCTGCCTTCATGTCGCCAGAACCACTGTGCCTCATTCAAATCCAAATACTGGTTTGGGTCCCTTCCCTCTCACCTCTTCTCACTCCTCTCCTCCATTCCCTCTGCCTCCTGCTCCCTCCACTCCAGGGATCCTCACACTTTTGCCATTCCTCAACCCTGCTCCTCTGCTGGGCAGTCTGTCTTTTTCTATCATCTCCCTTCACTCTGGAACCTACTCCTGTCCTCCCCCTCCCTCTGTTTCACTACCTCCCCTGTTTCCCTCCAGTACCAGCTGAAACTCCTTCCCCCCACTCCTGTTTTCCCCTACCTGACTGCCCCTTACACTTGCCTCCTGCCCCAGTGTAGGTGTGGCTGAATTGCTTGATTTTCTGCTTGCTGTTATTGTACTTCTGTTTTAATCATGTACTGTATTGCACCTTACTGTAACAGTGAAGTGTGTCAGTTGCATTTAACTGTGTATTGTGTGTGTGCTATACATGTGTCTTCCCTGTTCCCTTCTCTGGGTCACACCTGGAAATGAGCCTTGGCTCAATGTGCCTTTGCCAGTCACCAATTTTCAAATAAATAAGTGTAGGGCAGACTTGGTAATGGCTATCTCCGTATCTCTAGATTTGATGAAATGGCTGCTGCCTTCAGTAAGTGTAGGGAAGACATGGTAATGGATATCTCCGTATCTCTAGATTCGATGAAATAACTGCTGCCTTGAATAAGTATAGGGTAGACTTAGTCATGGATATTTCTGGACACTGCCACCTACAGATAAACATGATACTTTGTGTTAAAGTGCTTTTCATGTACTGTCACACTATTAGGGACACTGTTGATGAACCTTTCCCCTCTAAAAACCTGTGGGGGGGGGATGTATCTGGTAGCCCAGTGATACCATGCAGGCAGCCCAGGCTTAGGGATGAGCCCTTTATTGATTGCGATTGGGAAGCCATGGTTGAGGAGTGCTGCTGGGGACAGCATGCCCTTGACCAGGGCAGGAGGCAACATGTTTGTGCAACCCTTATGGCATGGCCATGGAGGGCTCATCCTCCACTATAGGGTAGTGGTGTATCCACGAGACAGTTATGGCTGCACATGGGACCTCTGGGAATGCAGACAGTGGAGAAATTGAGTGATAAAACTGGGACAAAAAAATGCCCCATGTCTGTTAGAATGGCGACAGGTACTTTCACGCACCACTGCTGGTCCTACCGGGACCTGCGGTTGTTGTGCTGAGAGGTCACTGGCCCATAGAGGGGAAGGAGACAGCCTGGAGGTTGGGATTAAAAAACAAAAACCTTGATTTAAAAAAACAAACAAAACTTATGGGGTTAACCTAAAATCTTTGTCCCCCCCGCCTCCTGTGCTTCCTGTTATTGTGACCTATTAAAGATTTTTTCTCAACTGCATTGGTTTCATTGAGTAAAAGGAGAGGTTAGTGGCATGCAAGACCTGCTGAGTTTTGGGTTCTTTGTACTCTGACGAGAGCTTGAAGTGACTTGACCTACAAGTGTCTGGTGCGAGTGGGGCTGCAGTGCTACGGGGACCATCCTGCATCCCTGCAGCCAGACTCTCCTAGCTCTGGTAGTGCAGGCCAGCTCAGCCAGCTGGAGATTCTTTTCTGTTTTGTTTCCCCTCTCCTTGGCAAGGAACCCTTGTGGAAGAGGGGCCCCCCGTGCCTTGCAAAGCCTGCTGCATTGTCCTGTATTTGCATCCCACCCCTCTAATAGATATTTCTCTCTCATTGTCTCTCTTATCCGGTTTTAGGAATCGGTGTGCCAATCATGCTGGCCTACGTATATGGTGTGGTGCCCATTTCCCTGTGCCGTGGCGGCGGCTGCGGTGTCAGTGCGGCCAACGGGAAGGGAGTGAAGATTGACTTTGATGAAGATGATGGACCCATTACAGGTACTGAAGAAACTAAGATTTCCAAATTGAACATCTGTGATAATGACTGTGCTGCAGGGACTGAGGACCACCTTCTACAACCAAACTAGACCAGCCATTCTTACTGAGGGCAGCACTGTCTTCTACCACACAGCTTCTGCCTCAGCCATCCCTCTTTCTTTTACAACATTTAGAACCAAAATAAAACTTCTTAAGCAGTTTTTTAAAAATGTATGCAGTACTCCCTTCTTGAATGGCATTTTTAAGCAATAAGGTACTATACAGCAGGGGTTATGTTATTGTCCTGTTAATCATCCTCTGTGGGGGTGATGTTGCATAAGGCAAAGCCGAGTGCCACGTGCCCATGAGGGGTAATTAACAGGACATTAAACATAACCCCTGGAGTACCTTATTGCAATAGTTTTAATTTCATACTCAAATTCTTGATCATTAACGTGTTTGAATACAGTTTCTCTAATTTTAGATGTTTTAACCAGGGAATGCATTTAGTGACAAAAAGTAAATGCCCACTCGGGCATGTAAGTAGCAAAAAATACATGCTCAACAAATTATTTAGGTGCTGCCCCCTTTATATTACTCTCAATAGCCCACAAGCCCAGAAAATGACTTTTTATATTTTTTATCTTGTTTTCTTCCTGCATGCCTATAAGCCTTTACTGTTCTCAGTCCTTAAAAAGGCAATCAGTAGCCCCTGAGCCCCGAAAAGGGCTTTTGTATTTATTTTTGTTTTTATTTCCTCCTGCCTGCCGTCAGACTAGTCCTTAAAAAGGCAATCACAACACTAGCCTCCCCCTCCCCCAGCCCTGAAAAGGGCTTTTTTATGATTTGCCCACTCCTTCACAGCCTCAGAAAGGATTTATCCCTCAAGCCCTTAAGAGGACTTTTATCTTTAAGCTCTTGCGTTAGGCAGCCCTTAAAAGGACTTAAATCTGTCACCACTGCTGCAGCTGCTGTGCCTGCTCCCATCAATATTTTATTCTGGCAGGCTAAACAGTGCTCACCAGCAATGCTTCGTGGAGGAGGAGGAATCAGTTGTCTCCAGCAGCATCCAGTCCAAGTCTCGGTCTCCAATGACTGACACACTCACAATGCCAGTAGCTCCTGCCTAACCTCATGTGACTGTGACTGAGAAAGGCTTTGTGGGCACATGAGGAGGTGTTTTTGAGTGGACTGCACCATGCTGATCCTGGGTCCTTGTCTGACTAACTGTTTGTAAGTATGTAATACTTAATTACATCAGAATCAGGCATCATTCATGCAGCACCGATGCTGCACAAGTGCAGAATGCAGCACTTGGGAAGAGGTTGGGACACGTGGGGACAGAAAAAAAAGGCTGCTGCACTCGGGAATGGGGCAGGCCGTGAGGACATTTTAAAGAGGAAGAGTGCCTTGATACCTTAGGTGTCCCAGTAGGCAGGCGCTAAGGAGCTGTTGGTGTCCTGATATAAAAGTACCTGCCCTAGGACACCTAAGGTATAGGAATTTCATACCCTGTTTTTAACATAAAACAGTCCTTCCACATTAGATTATTTCAGATCTATATATACATTAGTTGGTTGACAAGTAAAGAGTTACACATTAGTTTCCAAGTAGTGAATCATGCCGGCCCTGTGGGTGATTATTGTACTGACTAAGGGGTACTGCTCACAGTGCTGGCTAGTGCTGCTGCTGTTTCCAGGACATGGGTTAGGTTACAGCAGCAGTCAGACACAGACAGAGAAAAAGGAAAAGAAAAAAGTAGTGTCATCAGTGTTACAACTGCTGTTGCCTTCATCACTAACATAAATTCCCCTTCAAAGTTCTGGAAGGTGGTCCACGCCCTATTTACCCCCTCATCTCGTCCCTCCCGGTACTTGAAGTAAATAGATCGCTGGTGTCTGACCCACCAGCCGTAGCTGCGGAATTTAAGTCCTACTATACCTCCTATGCCACTGAGCTACTGAAATCCCTCCCCTCCTTCCCATCACCCTCCCCACCCTCTACCGGTGTGCCCCCTCCACCACCCTTCTCTTTCGCTACTGTAACCCCAAACGATGCCCTAAGTGCCCTCCTCACCATCAAACCCTCTAAAGGTGCCTCCTTCTGATGGCCTCGACCCAAAACTCCTTCCCTCTCCGCTTCGGCCATTGGGTTTTATGTGATAAGGTGAGTCTGAAAGACCACCTATCACGTAAAGCGATCACGAAACAGTGGATGGTCCAAACAGCGCCCAGTATTGTAGCGACCATCGCAAATAGCGATGGTCACTATAATACTTACAATCCGCACACGTAAAACATTTTTTTTATGTGGAGGCTGTGCCCCCCGCACCCCTTCTTTAGGGGGCAAGACCCCCACATCCCCCAAACTAAAATAATCAACTCCAAGGGTGGTGCGGACCACTGGGCATGTTATTGGTGTTTTTTGTCTGTTTTTTAAATCCTGTCTCTAGCCAAGACCCAAACCTGGGCCCACTGGCACCACAAGCGATAGCATATTCCACTATGCTATGTGGCCAGCTTGGCAGAAACCTGGCACACAGGATCCTATATCCTGTACTAGCGAGGATAGCTCCCTGTTATCCTCGCTGTACAGGATATGGCAAGATTTTTCAGCTTTCGCTTCTGGTGAGAGGCGGTAGTATTGAGTTGCTCAAATTGTAGCACTCAATAATCAGCACTCTACAGACACGACGACCATTACCTACCCCTAATCCTAATCTCAAATCTCTCTACTGCCTCAGTCTCTTCATGGAAACATGCAGTGGTCTTCCCTCTACCCAAAGGGGCTGAACCCTCATCCCCTGGCAACTATCACCCCATTTCTCTCCTCCCTACCCTTGCCAAGGTTCAAGAACACATTGTCCTCTCCCAGCTCACCTCTTTTCTAGCTGACACCTCCTTTTTCACCCCTTTCCACTTTGGTTTCAGCAAAAACCACTCAACTACCACCTCTCCTACAGCTCACAGATTCCATCCTAACCGGGATGGACGATGGTCAAATTACCTCTGACATTTTTGTCAACTTGGCCAAGGCCTTTGACAGCGTCTCTCATTCCCTTCTCCTCGACTCACTCCCGGCAGCTGACCTATCTCCCTCTGCCACAAGCTGGTTCAAGGCCTACCTTATTGGCAGAACCCAATCAGTTAAGATCTTGGACGCTACTGCCCCTTCCCTCCCGATTAATACTGGCATCCCCCAGGGCTCTGTATTAGGGCCCCTGTTATTCTCCATCTTCTTAAATGACCTTCCTTCTGTTTGCTCCCCCTCTTCCACTACACATATGTATGCCGATGATGCAGTCCTGTATGTATCTGGCTCCTGTCCTGCTGAGGTTACAACCAGCTTACAGCAAGACTTTGACAATATTCAGCTCTGGTTTGCTAACCATCAGCTTTTCCTCAACGCCAAGTAGACGGTCTCCATGACCTTTGGCACTGACAGAGACGCTCTAGGCTTCCCTCACTACCCACTTTCCACACCCTTGATGGGACTTTACTTGAGGACACATCCTCCTTCAGGTACTTAGGTGTTTGGTTGGACCAACACCTAAACTTCTCTGGACATATTGACGCCATCCAGAAAAAACTGCACCCCAAGCTTGGTGCCCTGTTCAGGAACCAGAGTTGCATCCCTCCTACAGCTAGGCGTGAACTTGTTCAGAAGATGATACTGCCCATTTTCGACTACTGTGATGTAGTCTATGGTGCTGCCCCTAAGTCCTCCCTGGCCAGACTGGACATGCTCTTCAGTTCCTTCTGCCACATTGTCTTGGATGCCCCCCCTTGCACCCACCACTGCGATCTTTATTATGCCCTATCCTTCCCCTCTCTTACAAATAGGCGACTCTCTCACTGTGCTAAATCCACCTCCAAGCACTGGTTGGGTGAGCTCCCTTCCTACCTCACCTCCTCCTTTATAACCACACCCCTACCCATCCTCCCATTCCCTTAGATCAACCGACTCCCGCTCCCTGGTAGTCCCCCGCAGATCTACCCTAATCGGCCAATCCAGTTACTCTCACCGCCTCCCAAAAATTTGGAATTTCCTCCCCCCTCAAATCTGACACTCATCCTCTGCCTACTCCATCAGCTCTGCCCTCAATAATTACCTTGCACCTAGCTGCTTCTGCCATGTCTCTCCCTAAATCCCTCCTCTAAGCCCTGGATAAACCCTACTCTTCTACTGTCACCTTCATTTTACCCTGTGCACCCACACCCCCCAGATTTCTAGCTCTCCTCCCCTTCCCCCAAATTGCCTCCGCCCCCCTTACTGGCCTTCCTTGATCTCTCACAAAATGTAAGGGACCCTGAATGCTCCCCATGGGTCCTTGCATCCTTATGGACTATTGATTAGGCCTCTTCTCCTCCAAAGCTGCGAATTCTCTCCCCGTCAAGGGTTCAATTCTCACTCTCTCACTCTCCTATCACTCTCTTAATCCCCATCTACTGATCTTCCCCAACCCCTTGATGGGGTACCCCGCATCCTGAAGGGTCCTGTCTTGGTTTAGGTCCTGTTCCCTCTCCTAACATTAAAGTCATACCTCCTCTTTCTCCTCCCTCTTTAAATCCCTACAACCTTATCCCCCTTTCTGTCTAGCCCCCTTGCAAGGTTCCCCACATCCTGAAGGGGTCTCTCTGGGACACTGCCTGTCCACGTTTGTCTGGTCCCCCCAGTCCCCTTGCAGGGTTCCTGGCATCCGGAAGGGGTCTCCAGGGACATGACTCTTTCCCCCACCTCACCCTTTCCTCTCCCCCCTTTTCTTTCACGTAAGCACTTGTTTACTTATTAACCCGGCACTTACGATGTCCACTCTTTCTACATATTATGCGCAACACTGTTTTATCACGGTTTGTAACACCTGCCTTACAGCTGTATGTTAATGTTGATCTTGTAACATGAATGTAACCTGAACACGACTCTTCCCCCACCTCCCCCTCCCTCTCCTTTCCCCCTTTTCTTTCACGTAAGCACTTGTTCACTTATTAACCTGGCACTTGTTATTGTCCATTCTTTCTACCTATAATGCACAACACTGTTGAACACTGCTTGTAACACCTGCCTTACAACTGTATGTTAATGTTGATCCTGTAACTTAAATGTTTAATGTCTCGCTCCTATTGTACCCCTTCCCCCCCATGTCGCACCGGGAGATAAGCAACTTGTCGCTCAGTTTGCCTTCCTGGCGAAACATTTAAATAAATAAATAAAATTGTTTAGTAGGGAAAAAGTGATCACAGGGACCGCTACATGTGGGTGGACAGATGCTACAGTGTGTTGTGGAGGGGGGTGTTGGGGGAGATCTTTCCTGTACAGAATCTGCAGAGGGGAAAAGAGAGGGACTAGAACAATGCAGAGATCACATATAATGACAGTGATTAATTGTAATTTTCATTGCTTGAGACAAATTATGAGTCTGTTGATTCCACCTGCAGACAGTAAGAACTTGGGGCATCCAGATTATATGCATTTATGAGCTTAATTTATGTGATGAGGTCCTAAATGCATACTTATCTAACATTAACGTAAAGTATGTGGAATGGGACTGACCAATCATATTGCTGGATTTTACTCACCATTATAATAATTATGCTATGGTACAACACGGTGGGAGCATTAGCTGCCTCATTCTTTGCAGTGACATCATCCTAATAATGAGTTCACATTTGTTAGCTGAATGTCTGCTGTTTCATTGTTATGGCATTGCAAGAGAGACAAACCTGTCAGGGGCTAGATGGCATGGTTGACTAGCAGTGGGTTAATGAGCCTTTCACCTCTTTGGTCACCTGTTTAGACCTAGCCCAGGTCGCTAGTGGCTAAAAGGTACTATCTGATTTCTGTTTGGTGGCCCATGTGAAACGAGCTGTAGTGATTCACAGTCCAGTCCCTAGTAGACTGGTGTCCACATCACTAAAGAAGAGCATCACAGTTGGCACTGATTGGCACCTTAGATGGCAGTCTCATATGAAAGGCCATGGAGTCTGACCTACCCTTATATGTACTAGAGGTGCAGAGGGAGGGCAGATTAATGGGAAAGCTTGCACTTTAACTCCCCATGCATTACATGTTACATGAATAAACAGACTGACACTTTTCACAAGTGCTAACATTCCCTACAAGAATGTGAAAAACTCCGACTGTATGGAAATGCCATTTCCTGTTTGCTCCTGTGCTGGGCATGCTTCTTGCCTTGACTGTTTGTGGGTTTATCAGTTGGGATTTCTCCATCACACACCACTTCAATCCCAGTCTAAAGCCGACCACCCTTTAGTGGGGGAGGTGGCATACTGTTTCCAGCTAGTTTGTGGTGTGGGTCAGTGTGGAGGAGGAGGAAAGAAACTAAGTCCCCCCTCCCTCCCCACTCAGTTCACGTGTGACCTAAGCATGATCCCAGGTCTGCGACGCTGGAAAAACTGAGTTTTTCCACTGCGTCACTAGCCAGCTCACTCCTTTGAGCATTTCCTTTTTGGCCCCACCGTCTTTTTAATTGCCTGCCCTTTAAACTGTTATTGTCCCTTTTTACATGTGCCAGTAGTGGCACCCAACAGTGATAGCAGGCAGTGTTGCCTGCAGGTTTCCCTCAGGATAGACCTTCCCATGGCTGACTGGCTCTCGTGGTGCAGTCATATCAGACAGACAGTGATACCACTACAGGCTTCCCTCAGGACAGACAACCTTGCCAGTGCTGACTGGCTTTGGCGGTGCAGTTGGATCAGGCAGGCGGTGATGCCCTGCAGGCTTCCGTCAGGACAGACCTTCCCATGGCTGACTGGCTCTGGTGGTGCAGTCAGATAGGCAGTGATACCCCTACAGGCTTCCCTCATGACAGACAGCCTTGCCAGTGCTGACTGCCTGTGGCAGTGCAGTCAGATTAGGTGGGCAGTGATACCCCTGTAGACTTCCCTTAGGACAGACAGCCTTGCCTGTGCTGACTGGTGTTGGCAGTCCTGTCGGATCAGACAGGCAGTGATGCCCCGGCATGTTTCCCGACAGACAGCCTTGCCTGTGCTGACTGGCATTGGTAGTCCTGTCGGATCAGACTGGCAGTAATACCCCTGCAGGCTTCCTTCAGGACAGACAGCCTTGCCAATGCTGACCATGACTCTGGTGGTACACACTGGAACAGGCAGGCTGTGACACCCCCGCAGGCTCCTCTAAGGACAACACTGCCAGTGCTAACGGGTTACGAAGGTGTGCACCAGCTTAAAGGAGCACTACAGTACACTGTCACATGTTGTAAACATTATCTTTTTTCTTCTCACCAGTCAGCTCAAGTTCTATAGCAGTTGGGGATATAAACATTTGTTTTAATTTACTTTTATTGCTGGCAGTAGTCCTCTGTAAATATCCTGAGTAACTCCAGTTTTTGATTGTCAGAGTTTTAGTTTGTTCCCAAGAGCTGTGTTTGCAGTGAGAAGATGATGTCATGTCACTAAGCCCATTCACACTTTGCATCTTTATGCAACAAGTCTAAATCCTCTGAAAATTCTCAAGAAATACACTAAGTGAAAGTGATTTACAAGAAAAAAATCCTCCTTTACCACATCCTAAGAATTTTTGAAACTGAAGGTAAAGAGAGAATTTCACACCTCCCCTGCTGTTTTGTTGTTCTAAATCAGCAGACAGGCATTCTGTGGGACTAATGGGCATTCATGCATCATCTGAGGCCGCCAACAGGAACAACTGAGATGTCAACAATCAGAAAAGGGAGGCACCAAGGATAGTTACAGAGAACTACTGCTACCAGTAAAAGTAAACTGAAATGAATGTTTATATCCCCTCAACTGCTGTAGAAATGGAGTTGATTGGTGGCAAAAAATGTTTACATTTACAATATGTGAGAGTGTAGTGCTCATCTCTCAACTGCTATGAATTTCACGTGGCACAATGATTTTTTCACAGTCAGATTTGTCCTTGCTCTGCAAAGGTTTGCTGTACTTCTTAATAAAGTCAGAGGTATTACTGGAAACACAAATAAGATTACTGAATCATTGAACTAATTTGATAGAAACATTCCTTAACACTAACTATATTGGGCACAATATTTAAAGACATATTATCCTTCAAAATTAGAAAGTGCTACGCTTTCTGGCCATTTGCTCTGATTCATGAAGGCCAGTGCTATGAATTTTAATGCTTAGAGGTTGAGCGATATGGTAGGGCTCCTTTAATGAAGTAATGTTACTCAGGGCACTCTCCCATCCCAACCATACCTTTTAACCTGTCAGTATTAAAATGTGATGTGCTGGACTTTAAAATGAAGAGCATATGACCACAATGCATAGCACAGTTCTTATCGTAAATAAGAATAAGGATAAAAATAGTGGGTATTATATGTATAGTGTTAAAGACTATTTATTTAAAGGGATTTAATTTTTTTAACACTTTGTACTGTATGTTGAGAAATGGCTCCAGTATTACATGTGATATCCATATATTTTCAGAGAACAGTGGGCAGATTTAGATGTAAAATGTGTAGTGCTGTGCGAAGTGCATAGCACTTGAGAGGTATGATCGCAATGCCAGCTGTCACAGTGTTAATGTCCCTCAACTTAAACTGTGTCTCCTGCCATTTCAGTTGCGGATGCCTGGAGAGCACTGAAGAACCCTAGCATCGGTGAGAGCAGCATCGAAGGGTTAACCAGCGTGCTGAGTACCAGTGGGAGTCACCAGGATGGACTGAGTGTCATGCAGGAAACTCACGGAGAACTCCAGCTCGCTGCTCGCTGGTGGGATACTGAGCAGCGGAGCTGATCGTGCAAGAGGAAAATACAGCAGGTAAATGGCTTTAATAGCAATATTCACACAAACATGGACTAGAATATAGGAGAGGGAAGGGTATACATATCTAAACAGAAATAAAATCACTAGCCCTGTTTACACTGCTGACTTGGCAGCGCATCAACCCATGCGCATAGGTTGATGCGCTGCAAAGTCAACAGTGTAGACACTTTCCGGAGCGCCTTAAGTGCCCTTCAGATTCTTTTTTGGATCTGACTCAGTTGTGGGAATCAGCGGAGCAAGCGCTTTACATGGTGGTGTGGACAATTTGCTTCGCTCGCTCCGCTGCAAAGGCTATATTCCCTTCATCCTCTGGTGAATTCACGGTCCCTCATCAGAGCGACCTGCAGTGCTGCAAGGGCGGGCTGTGTAAATGGTGAATTATCAGAGAAGCAGCGAACACAGTGAGAAGGGAGCGACGCAGATGCCGGAGCACTGCCGCCGTGTAAACCACGGCTTTTGTCTACCACCGCATAAAACACAATCACACCATAACTTCTTTAGTGCATAAAACAGGGTCTGTGTTCAAACAGTTTTCCACTGTATAAAATGTACAGTAGCTGTAGGGCTCTTTGTATATCCCACTTTTTCTCTGTTTTTTTTTTTTTTGGCTTCTCCCAGTTTTTTATTTTCTCCTCTCTCTTTCAGTTTTTTCCAGTTTTTCCTTTTCTCTCCCTACCTCTTTCTCTCTCCTTCTTTCACTGTCTGTCACTCTGCATCCAGTTTTAGTCGTCCACCAAAAATATGTGCCACTGTTTCGTGGCACTTGACACTTTGTCACAAAAGGGTTGCATACTCCTTTTTATAAATATGTAGGCACGCTTGGGATAGGATAGCATTCTGATACATGTCTTTGTTGCAAGCTTACTAAGCCTTCCCTTTTCTGCTGACAAAGGGAATGATTGACTCCCTAGTCACTAAGGAGTGTCTGCCACTCTTCTTACTCACACCCCTCTCGCTCTCGTTGCTATGTTTCTGGCTGTTCCTCTCTGTTTCAGTAGCTTCATCTCCTCTTCTTCAGTTCAGTGTTGCATTATTGGCATGACTGCAATTCTAGTATTGCCAAAGCTATTACAGATCAAGGACCCGAGTCACCATTTGAACTGATGTATATGTGTGGTTCTACACAAGTGATGCGGGTGGGGGGCACTGCCTGCCCCCCACCTGACCCAACCTCCCTAGTGAGGCCTATATCTCCCAGCTGGCAGACTTCTGCCTGGGTTCTCCCTCTGCCCATCTTTGTCTACTTCCAGCAAGTACCGCACTACTATTTTGTTACATGCACTGCCCACTTTATTGTGTATATCACTGCTGCCTAATGTAAAATATAATTATTACCTTCTGCTTTCTTTGCAGGTTAGAGGTGCAGGCTGATGTGCAGAAGGAGGTTTTCCATAAGGACTCTGTCAGTCTGGGTGCAGTCAGTGACAATGCCAGCACAAGGGCCATGGCGGGCTCCATCATCAGCTCCTACAACCCTCAGGATAGGTACGTTGGACTCGCTAAGCACATATGCAGATTCTGTAAAGGTGTGGCCTTAAAGAAAGTGCAGTGGAGTGACACCAAATAGGGAGGGTGTGGACAGTTTTGTGGGATTGTGGTGAGGGTATTGGAGTGAGGCATGAGTTTGAGACCACGAGGGGGAATGGCGTGTGTGTTGGTCCAGGACTGGGGAGAGGTTGTGTGGAGTGAGGGATGAGTATGAGGGCATGTGGGGAATGGTGTACATTGGTGTGGGATTGGGGACAGAATGTTGGGAGTGAGAGGTAAGAGTGAGTCCATGGGGGGGTACGTTGTGGGATTATGGACAGGGTGTTGGAGTGAGGCATAAGTATGAGACTGTGAGGGGGAGGATGTGTATGTTGATGCAGAACTGTGGACATAGTGTTAGAAGTGAGAGGAGAGAGTGAGTCTGTGGGGAAGGTATATTATGGGATTGTGGACACGGTGTTGTAAGTGAGAGGAGAGAGTGAGTCCGTGGGGAGGGTACATTATGGGATTGTGGACATGGTAGTGTAAGTGAGAGGAGAGAGTGTGTCCGTAGGGAGGGTACATTGTGGGATTGTGGACATGGTTGTTGTAAGTGAGAGGAGGGAGAGAGTGAGTCCATGGGGAGGGTACATTGTGGGATTGTGGACATGGTGTTGAAGGGATGGATGATTATATGACTGTGATTAAGACAGTATATACAGTTGTGCGGGTTTGCAGACTGCGTGTTGGACTGAAATGTGAGAGTGAGTCCATAAGGTGGAAGGGTGTACACATTGGTGTGGCACTGTGGACGAGGTGTTGGAATGCGGAGTGAAAGTGAGTCTGTGTGGGTGAAGATGTGTGCGTTGGTTTGGGGTTGTGGACAGGATTTTGGGAAGCGTATACGACTGTGAGAGAGAGGGTATGTAGACTGGTGTGGGTTAGAGGACAGGGTGTTGGAGTGAAAAATAAGAGTGAGTTTGTGAGGGGGGGGGAGGGTGAATACTGTGGAGTGGGTTGTGGTCAGGGTACTGGAATGAGGTTGTGAGAGTGGGACTATGTTTGGAAGGGTGTATACACTGGTGTAGGACTGTGGTTAGGGTGTTGGAATCATACCTCTCAACTTCCATGAATTTTGAGTAGCGCTATGAATTTTACCCTGAAATTTATCCTTGCTCCAGGAAAGTTTACTGATGTTCTTCATAATCTTAAAGCTATTTCTTGACAGACAGACTATTAAAACATTGAACTGACTTCATAGAAACATTCCCTAACACCGAACTTCAAACCCCAGGAATCCCTCAATTGTTTAACAACTATGATCATTTCCCAGGAGTATGCATTACAGCAACAATACTTCCCCAGAAATGAGCAGCCCTGGAGCTTTAGAATGTTATGCTAATGATGGAACTTTAGAATGAAATTCAAACTCTGCAATGTGGTCACTCTCACCCCTGCCCTCCAGCGTCAGATTTATTTGTCTGCTGAGGAGAGCAGTCGCCCCGAAGTCATCTCATCATTTCTGGCTGGTTACATTTTATTGTTTTATTATCTCGATACTCTGCAGTTAGTTAGGGTGTTATTTTAATTAATCGGTGTATTTTTCAATTATTTCTCCGCTTTCCGATCAGTTCCCAGGAATCTGAGAAGGCTGTTTCTCGACATGGTTTTTCCCTTTAGGGAATCACGATATGTTAAAAATTTAAAGTAAAACTTATTTTGTCTAACTGCTTTACAATTTTTAACTTCCTTTATCTTGATTCCATTTTTCTAGGAACCATGATGTTCTCATTTCATTTTTCAATTGGATAACCTCTTTTGAGATGATATTTATATCGCGATTCTCGTTTAAGAAACTGAACTGCATTTTTCAAAAAAATAGCCCCTTTTTAACTTTATTTGGACTTGCTGTTAAATTGACTTTTGTTATTAGGGAACCAGAACATCCCTATGGTCTCCAGTGTTTGGCATGACTGACGCACCTTAAAGGGACACCGTCAACCTTTTTTGCATCATATTATTTTTAGGTATAAAAACACATTTTATGATTGCTTACCTTCTCTAAAATTAATTGATGTTGCTGGTTATTTTGTCTGCTTCTTGTTTATTAGAACTGAAATGCATGGTAATGTATAGCTATACCCAGCCTTGGTTTGCTTCAAATCATCAAACTGCTCTTATTGCATACTTTCTGAACACTAGAAACACCCTCAAACAGTGCAGCCACTCATGATACAATAATCTATTCCCACTGCATAATAAGTGGCTAGATTGTGTTGGGGATGTTCCTGAGTTTAGGAAAGATGCAATTAGAGTTGGTCAAGAAATGTAAACAAACGTGTTTTGGTGTGGTAACACCAGTATGGTAGGCACTCAGTTTTTCACTTTCTAAAAGAAAAAAGGGATCTGAATCAAACTACCAGCTGCATAAACAGTCTCTATAGAATGTGAACAATCATAAAATGTGTTTTTTTAAATTAGTGACACTTTGAGGCCTAAGTCAGTTGACAGTGTCCCTTTAAAGGAAGACAGGACATAGAAACTTAAAAAATTGCACTATTTGTTTTCAGCTCCTGGCAAAGGCCATGAGCTTTGATTAAAGTGCCTGGGTCGACACCACACCAAGTTTGGCCTAAAACACAAAAGAAAAGGGCTCAAAAAAAGAGAAGCCCTCATGGCTTCTCAGTGTGCCTCTGCCATCTCCAAAAGGCTGAGATGATGGTCCAGCCCCTGAAAGTAAGCAGCAGTCTCTGTCAAAGGGAACAGATAAGAAAGATAAAACTGCTAGAAATGGTACCGATCTCAGGGTGTCCGAAAGGGGGAAGTGTGAATCTAATAAAACTAATGAGCCTCTGAGCAGACACCAGAAACAGTGCCTGCAAAGAAAAAAAGAAAAACATGTCTTTGTCCCTCCTTCTGAAAAAGAATAGGAGTCGCCAGTTGACTTAAAAGATGCCCTCAGTAGAGGACATAACATACTAACATACTAAAAATGCCAGCAGAATAGGCCTAACGGTCTTTCGTGTCTGCTCGTTTGGTCAGCCCCCACCCTGGGTGGATTTTGCTTCCAGAACCCTTCCCCTGTACCTGTCCCACCCCCTCTTGAACCCCTCCACTGTCTCTGCCTCCACCAGCCCCCTAGGTAGTGCATTCCATGGCTCCACCACCCTCTCAGTGAAGTAGCACCTCCTCCTTTCTCCCCTGAATCTTCCCCCCTCCGGCTTCCACCCATGCCCTCTAGTGGCCCCTTCCTCCTTCCTTCGAAGCACCCTGACTGTTCCTCCCCTATTTACCCTCTTCATGTACCTGAAGACCTCTATCATGTCCCCCCGGTCCCTTCTGTCTTCCAGTGTGTACATATTTAGCTCTTCGAGCCTCTCCTCATAGGTCCTGTCCCCCAAGCCCCAAATCATTTTGGTTGCCCTCCTCTGGATCCTCTCCAGGAGGTTAATGTCCCTCTTTAAGTGTGGCCTCCAAAACTGCACGCAGTACTCCAGGTGCGGCCTCACCAAGCAGTTATACAGAGGGCATAACGAGGGCATGGCAATTTCTCCGGGCTTTTCAGGCGATGGGAAATTTCATTAATATGCCTGTCCCCTCTCCCTAGGCTCCAGTTCCATTTTCAGTGTCTGAGGAGGAAGAGGAAGGAGAACCTATAGAACCAGACAGTTCCCCAGAGCAGGAATTTGGTTCTCCTCCTAGGCCTTCAGAGGACTACACCTCTCACTATACTTTTGTAGGCATATTTATTTATTTATTTTTTTATTTGAAAATTGGTAACTGGGAGAGGCAGGGGAAGGGAAGAGTGGAAGAACAGCAGTGCAATACATAGTAGCAAAACGGTCAAACAGCATCTGGTAAAAAGTTTGTACAAAATTAGAATAAACACAAAAATTCTACGTGCAGAGAATAAAATGAGGTATAGCTCAAGAAGAATACCTAACAAGTACTGTTCAGAAGTGGCAACAGTACACGGTGAATAGGCTTAATATTGACAGTAGGCAGTTCACCTGAAAGGCGAGTTATTGCCTGACCTCATAATGGGGAAGAAAACTGTAGAGGTGTGGAAGTTAACCCAAGGCAGGCGCAGGGCCCAGCCAGCTGCTTACAAGGATAGTTAAGGCTTGGCTGGGGAGGCGTCAGCAGGACTGGTAACAGGAACAGGTGGGGAGGGGTTGGGGCTTCAACTGGTGCCTGAGCAGAGGAGTGGGGATGAAGAGTGGCAAAAGTGTGATGGTCCCTAGACTGGAGAGAACAGGAAGCAGGGGGAAGCTGGGAGGGGAGTGGTAAGAGGGGAAGGGAACCAAACCAGTATTTGAATATGAAGGTGGTACAGTGAGCCTGGCGACGTGAGGGCAGAGGGAGGATGGATGGAACTGAATACAGTGAACAGTGTTGGGTCTGTAGCATAGCATTAGAAGGAGTTAGAAGATGTCCAGTCTAATGAGGGAAGTGGAAGTGGTGGTGCCATAGACCACATCCATGTAGTCAAAGACAGGGGGCACCATTTTGCTAACAAGTCCCTGCTGATGTAGAGATAAGCAGTATTTTCCACGTTACAGGGCTCCAAGCCTGGGGCGAAGTTTTACATTAATGGCATCAATGTGGGCGGAGAAGTCAAGCTTACTGTCTAGTCAAAAATGGGGGTATTGAGTCTGGCCAGTTTCTGACTGGTACCAAAGGGTCATGGGCATCATTTTCTTTAGTGTGGGCTCTGAGTTGGTTGGATTGGAACCAGTGCAGAACGCTGTTGAAGTCCCTCTGGAGCAGGTCTTCCACAACTGCAGTGGAGGGACTGCAGGTGAAGATGACTGTGTCATCTGCATACATGTGGATATGCGAGTTGGCACAGGCAGAGGGGAGGTCATTCAGGAAGATGTAGAAAATGATGGGATCCTTATGGAGCCCTGTTGAACTCCAGCCTGGGTAGGAATGGGGGGTGAAAGTGCACATCCCGCCTGTACCAGTTGTTGTCAGACCAATAGGTGGGAATGGAACCAAGCAACAGTAGGAGCTGAGAGGCTAGCAGAGCTCAGATTGTCCAGGAGGAGTGGATGGGACCCCAAATTGAAGGCTTTAGCCAGATCGATGAATATAGCGGTCTTAATGTGCTCCTGATCCATCCCGGATAAGACAGAATCAGTGATACGCAGCAGGGAGGAGAAGACAGTGGAGTAGTGCTTCCGGAGACCAGACTGGCATTCAGAGAGGATGTTGAAGATGAATGGACATCAAGGAGTCTAGAATGAACCAGTTTCTCTTGCAGCTTAGAGAGAGAGAGGGGGGAGGAGGGAGATGGGACAGAAATTGCCAGAGGAAGAGTGGTTACCCCCTTTATGAGGTGGAATAACTTTGGCCAATGTCCAGGATTGAGGAACAGCACTGAGGGAGAAGTAAAGGTTGAGCAGGGGAGTAAGGGGAGCTGTAGTGGTAGGAGCTGACTGGTGGAGGCACTTGGGGTCTGGCCCATCAGGGCTGGACTGTGATGGGTTGAGGGAGTAAAGGGCTAGCAGGATTTCCTGGATGGTGAAGGGGGGCAGAGGAAACCTGTGGGGGGGAAGCAGGAGGGGAAGAAGAGGAGCCAAGGAGGGAGAAGAAGGGAAGGCGCAGGTTGTAAAGAACTCATTGAAATGAGCAGCAACAGAGTTAGGGTCAGACACAGGTGAACCATTAAACACGAGGATTAGGGGAGCACACTGGCATGGGGAGTTGAAAAGGGAGTGGATAACCTTCCAGAATTTAGCTGGGAAGTTAAGATTTTTGGGGAGGTTGGCCTTGAGGTTGTGCAGTTTCAGAGCCTGGACAGCCTTCATATAGTTGTTCATCGGAGCCCTGTAATAGATTAGGTCAGGAGCGAAGTAGGATGATTTGTAGCGGGCCCTTGTGAGGTCTCAGGACATACACAGATCAGTGATTTGGGTGGTACTCTAGGGGTGATGGGAAGTTTTACTCTGGTTTTCCTGGTGGAAGCGTGCTTGTCCCATACAGAAGAGAATTTGGAGTGAAATTGTGCAAGGGCCCTGTCAATATCCATGACAGAGTGGATGGCTGATCAGTCAGTTGCAGCGAGGTCATGCAGTAGAATACAGATGTATAGTGACTGGAGAGACCTGAATCAGATGTATTTTGGCAAAGGGGGGGGGGTGCCAATCCCCGGGGAGGATGAGTTCACTTGTGGAGGAATGACAAGTGATGGAGGAGAGAGAGAGTCAACCAGGGATGAATGTGAGATCTTACAGAGGAGGGGAATGAAAGCCTGACTTGGAGAAATTCATGGTGGTGGGGGGGTGTATGGTCTCCCTAATGGCCATAGTACATGAGAGGCTGTGGTGGGCAAGGATGGCATGCCGTTCTCCACCTTTTCCCCTGTCCTGCCAGAAAAGATGCTAATTAGGAAGGGACAGGCTAGAATCAGGAGTCCTGGAGGAGAGCCAGGACTCTGATACAGAGGACAGCAGGAGAGTATAATTGAACCCAGGTGGAGAGGAGGTCAAGTTTAGGTAGAATATTCCTAGTGTTCAGATCGAAGACACTAAGACCCTTGGCAGTAGTGGAGGATGGGATGGAGGATGGGGAAGGACCAGGGTTGGGCTCCATGTTGTCAGACAGGAGGAGGAGGAGGAGGAGGAGGAGGAGCAGGAGAATGAGGAGAAGAATGGAGTGGGGCTTCCTACCCTTGGAATGAGTGGAGAAGGGGGCAGTGAGGGGAGAGGAGGGCACAGGGAGAAACTCCAGGTTGAAGGAAGAGGACAGTAGGAGACCAGGATGGATAGGGAGGAAGGAGCAGATAAGGGTGGAAAGAGAGGGGTACAGGTGGAGGGGGAGGGAAGGGAAAGTAGGAGAGTTGAATGGGGGAGGGAGATGGAGGGGATAGGAAAAGGAGGCGGAAATGGAGCAGGCAGATGAGTGCAGGGAACATTGCAGCCTGGAGGAGGGAGGCAAGAGCAAAATGGCAAGCAGTAACCACAATAGTTAAACCGAGCACAATAGCAGGCAAATAACAACTAGTAGATTAGTAATTAATTGTGCTAGACAAGTGATCAGCAGCAATTGCTAACACCTAGTAACAGACCTGGGGCCGGATTTTTAGAAGAACCCCTTTTTGGTACACTTGCGGAAAACCTTGCAGGTCAGCAAAGGTTTTTCCGCATAAGCAGTATTTTCAGTCGCAGATCTGTTTGCAACTGGCTCCGTGATTGATGGCAGCTTGCAGCCTTTTTTGGCGCAGCTGCGCCAAAATGCGGTGCCCGGTAGTACCAGGCATAGCATTCCTACAAGACGGGAGAGATCTCCAGGGGTGCTGCCAACCCCACAGTGTGACCCCACCATGACCAGGTAGGGCCCCTGCTTTTCCCAAATGGTTGACTTCTGTGTTTCACACAGAGTGCCATTAGGACACAAACTGCAACCCAACATGGGCTACTCAGAATATTGGAAACTGCGCAGCCTCTCATGTAGCAAAATGAGATGCCGCCCATGTGGAGGTGTTTTTCCCACAACAACGGCTGTGGATTGGGACTTAGTCCCAAAACCCTCTGAAAATCTGGCCCCTGGGCTGTAACTACAAAATAGGAAGGCAACAAGCAGGTGAGAGCTGCAGCACCTATGTACTCCACATATTACTGAACAGCTAAACAAGTGCGAGTAGGTGGGAGAGCACTAACAGGTAAACTTAAGTAAATTACGGTTCATTACCTTTAAATTGAAATTTAATAGGAGGCGGAATGTGGATGCATCTGGATAGGATTTTTCTAGGAGCCAGCAAAACAGTGGCTAATTGGACTAGATGCAGCAAACTACATGAAGGGGACTGAGCAGCTGGTTAGCAATGAGCAACAGTGACACTAGACAGGTACAATTGTAAGGAGAAGGCGGCTACCTGAAGACAACCCCGGAGCCTTGAAAAAACGTCAGTATGACTTGAAACATCAGCCTGTGGTCCTTTCGTGTTGTTGTCCGCTATTTAATTTAATAAAATGCATACTTTTTAAGTGGACCAAGCATTTGGGGTCCTTTTGTGAGGTTGGATACCAGGAAGCCTAAGCCTGACTCCTTTTTGTCAAGTATCACCAAAGGTACTTATACACAAAACTAGCTAACCAGGAAGCATGTAGATTAATACAAGACAGGTAGTTTCAAATGGAATGAGAGATAAGCAGTGCAGTACTACAGTATGCAGTAGGTGGCCCAGAGTCATTTAAAATGGGTACTCATTAAGCTGGCCCAGTGCATGGAGGGCTGAGGTGCTGAACACTTTACCTCCTCCCACGACCCGGGTTCAGGAACAAGCCTGGGGTTCTTTGGGGGGGGGGGGGCAGGAGTTGGATTTAGCGGCTGCAAAGCAGCTCTCCTCTCCTGGGGAAGAACGTGGATTTCCCTGGCTCTTGGCTGCCACCCAGTGGAGGCTAGGTGGCAGCGCCACACAATAAAGAGCCAGGCATCGGGCCATGTGGGAGAAAGGGGCCGTCACCGGAGTCACGGAGCACGTGCGCGCCACCACGTGCATGCGTGACCAAGTTCTGGGGTAACGGGAGAAAAAAGGAAAATGGGGCACTAGGGGAGGCTCAGTGAAGCCCTGTACGCTTGGCGGATTGAGATCCTCTGAGGTGGGACCACTGCTTGCCTGCCCCAGGAGCCACAAGAGAAAAAAGCTGTATGACAAAAAATAATAAAATGGGTACTCACTAAGCAAGCAGAGTAGCAGCTAGGTTGGGAAGAGGCTAGTGTGGGATGCAGCATGGCCGGCAGATCGGCCAACTCTCTGCTAATTCCAGGCAGACTCCTTGGTGTCCTATGTGCTTGGTCCTTTGCACAAATGGCCGCTTGGGAGCAACTGAATAAAAAGGAAAAAGAATTATCAGCGGGTTTTTGTAGCCCCACCTCTATGTAGATTCTGGCCAGCTGGTTGGATGCTGCCCTCAGGAGGAGGCGTGGCTGTCCACAGAGTCAAAAGCTGGATTCTGTTCTGGTGTAGGATGGATGCAGAGATGGAAAACAAAAGGGCAGAGGGGAGATGAAGATTGTGCAGTCTCACCCTCATGCCCTAGAAGTTCTTATGTTCATGTGTGGGCTTGTAATGAATGGCAGGCAGTTTTGCTATTCAGATCACAGTGGGCTCTTGCAGCCCCTCCCCTATGTAGGTTCTGGCTAGCTAATTGGATGCCACCCTTGGGAGGAGGCACAGATATCCACAAAGGCAGAAGCTGGAGGTGTAGGACACTAAGATGAAAAATAAAGGGCAGAGGGAATATGAAGATCGTGCAGAGCCTCACCCTCTTGCACATAATAGTACTTACGCCTGTGTGTGGGCTTGCAATGGCTGACTGTCAATTTTGCTGTTCGAAAATATGGCAAATACCCTAAATTTTTTTCCCCTATGAAACTGAAGAGGATGAAGAGGAAGTAGAGTTCATGGGTATGATGGGATGAGCCCCCACAAGGAGGTTGCTGTTTCCCATTCACAAATCCCTCAAAAAAGTCACAAAGTCATGTTAGCACCCACCTCAGCTGCTGGCATTGACAAGAAAACTAAGACAAAATATCAGTTAGATAGACAGGGTGCTAAGTACCTGTACTACCACCCTGATCATGAGGGAGTGGTTCAGACTTCTGCCTGTGATAACTGCCGCGTGTAATAAGGCCAAAGTGCCTCTCTCCTCCCGGTCTGCTGAGAAAGATTCCAGGAAGCTGGATAGTACGGCCAAAAAAGCCTACACGTCAACTCCTCAGGTGGGCAGCTTACTTGGTTTACACAGCTCAGTACCTTATCTGTGATATTTTCAACTTGCTTAAGAGGGAGATTTGGGTCAAATTAGTAGGGAGATTGTCCTGCTAGTAGGGAGATTTCGTAACGTCGTGAGTTTGTCCTTAAATGGCATCCAAAAACAAGAAAAAAGCATTTAAAAACATTTAATATATTTTATTTTGTCAAGAATAAGCACCAAAAAGAATCAATAATAGTTATACGAAGTTATCAGTTACATTGTTCATCACTAATTTACGTTGTAGTTGTCTTTATCTGCCAAAAAAACTTGAATAGATATTTTTGACAGAATTTTACTTAAGCTGGAGATTTTGTTTCGCAGGAGGGAAGGCTGGAGTTCAGTCAAAAACCAGGAGTCTCCAGTCAAAAATAGGAGATATCACGGATATGCAGTACCAGAAAGCACTATAGAACGCCATACTGGCACTGAGCGAAAAAGCTGCTAGTGACTTGGCACAGGATATGGCTGACACAGCCACATCAGCCTTGGATGCTATAAAGCACTAATTCCATTTGTAACACGGCTTACCAGAGAGCAGTGAAATGGAGCAGCCCCATTGGCCGAAGTGGCACAGGTGACACAAACCGAGCGGGTATTAACCCACAGGTAACGCCCGCTCAGTTAGTACCACCTGTGGCCACCGTAGCAGCAGAGGGTACTCACCCGCTCCGTCACCACCCCCTCACGTCACCCGCAGCGCTCGCGAGCCGCAGCCTGGTAGTGCACAAGCCGGCACCGTTCTCCTGCCCGCCGCAGAACACCCTGCCTCCGTGAGGAACGGTTGATGATGTCGTGCTCACCAGAGCGACGCATGGGCACACGCCCCTGGCCCCTCCCCCCACCGCAGACAAATCTGCCTGGCAGGCACCCGACAGCAGGAAGCGCGGCGAATCTGCGCGCCACACAGCCGTCCGCCGCCCTGCACCGGTGTGACCGCTCCGATTCCACCGGCCCGCCCCCAGCAGCGCGGTCGCCGACACTTTCTAGACTGATCCCAGGCCTGTGACCGGTTCTGGTGACTGCTGTCACTGTGGGTGACAGAAACCATTGTCGGGCAGCAAACTGTCCCTGTGCCCCTAGGTTTGCCGGCAGCAAGGTGACACACGGTAACATAGGCTCATCGCGCCACAATGAGCCTATTAGCAATAGGCGTATTATCGTGCCTCACAGTGAGTCGGCTCACCGGGTGATGACCGCTACAGAACCTCGGCCTGCACCAATCCTTCAGCGGGCATTAATCCACCGGTAGAGCCCTCCTCTGTCGGTGATTAATGCTTACATGACAGAGAACACAGATGGCACTGCCTCTAGGCTTATGGCCTATGCAGTGTGTTCTTAAGAAGGTTTGGCTGGCTTAGAACTACCAGTCTATCCCAGGACACACAGACTAAAGCTATGGATTTTCCTTTTGAAGGAAAGTCCGTATTTGGTGACAAGACAGAGGTTTAGAAGAAAAAGGTGAATGAGCGCAAAACCACCTACAAGAGCAATACTGAAGAAGAAAAGGCCTCCACTTCCTACAGGCCTTATGGAAGGGGAGGTAGGGGGTATTTTCCTCATGCTTATGTTTCCTGTGAGTACCTTCCACAAAGGGGCTACTATTGGGGCAGGAGCAGAAGGGGCACTAGTCATGCAGATGCAACTCCAACCCCAAAGCCCCAGCAGAAACAAAACACCTGACAACTTTGCCCAGGTCGCCCATCCATCGCCAGTGGGGGGAAGATTGGCTCACTACTTCCAGGAATGGTCAAAGATCACCACAGACAAGTGGGTCCTGAAATTATTGGGCCAAGGTTTGTCCCTGCAGTTCAGAAAATTCCCAAAACTGCAGAACCCAAAGGTTTTTCAGTCTCACACCCCAACAGAAAAAAAATCCTGTTGGAACTGGAAGTACAGAAATTGCTGCAAGCAAATGCAGTAGAAAATGTACCTGCCACTCAGTGGGGTAAGGGCCTTTTCTCTAGGTACTTTCTGACCACAAGAAGAAATGGGGAGAGGCAACCCAGTTTAGAGCTGAGATATCTGAACAAACACTTAAGGAAAGAAAAATTCAAAATGGTAACACTGGGCTCAGTGATACTATCTCTGCAAATAGGAGACAAGCTGGGGTCGCTGGATCTGAAAGACACCTACTTTCACATTCCATTCAGGCACAGTCACAGAAAGTACCTGAGGTTCAGGCCTGGGAACTGCCACTACCAGTTCACAGCCATTCTTCAGCCTTACCTCTTGCTCCAAGAGTTTTCAAAAAGTGCCTGGATGTGGTGGCAACACATTTGAAAAGGAAGGGGGTGATGATTTTCCCTACCTGGATGACTGGCTGGGCTCAGAAAAAACAGCAGAAAGCAAAATCCTCTATACAGCTGATACAGAACACATTAATGAACTCGGACTTCCTCATAAACCTTCAAAAGTCTTAAACAGAACCAGTGCAGGTTCTGGAGTTTATTGGTGCAGAGCTGGATACCCTGCAAGGGAAGGCATTCCTCTCTCAAGCAAGGGTAGCAAGCCTGCTATGAACTGCAAAATCCTTCAGGACAGGTCAGCCAAAGACCTACAGGGGATTTTCTGTGGTTACTGGGACACATGGCCTCATCCACTGCAGTAGTACCAGAGGACAAGTTCCAAATGAGAGATATTCATTATCACCTAGGGGACCATTGGTCTCAGAGGTGGGAGCCTCTGTCCAAACTGGTGCCTGTTACAAAAACTTTGCTAAAGACACTGGAGTGGTGGATGCACCCCATGTCAACGCACCCCGGACCCCTGCATTCACCCCCGTGCTGCCCCCCAAACCCCACCTCCGACCCTGGCTCCCCCTGGCTCCACCACCTCTGTATCTTCCAGACCCTCCAAACCCTGTCCATTCCCTGTTCACCCACTGCCTGCCCGGCCCCTCAATGTGCCCACAGGAAACTAACAAACTGCCAGTCCAGGGCTAGAGCCTTAGTCATACTACTACTCCTCTCTGGTAATATCCACCCAAACCCAGGCCCTGCCCCTGCCAATCCACCAACTAAGTCCAATGGACTCCAAATTGCCTCCATGAGTGTATGCAGCCTGCTTAAAAAATTTGCTGCCGTTCAGTGCTGGGTTATGTCACACCAACCAAACATCTTAGCCGTAGTAGAAACCTGGCTATCTAAATCCACCCCGGACTCCTTTGTCTCCTTCCCAGGCTACATCCTATATTGCGAGGATCGAGTAGATAAACGTGGAGGTGGTTGTGCTTTCTATGCTTGTGACACCATCATAGGCCACGCCCTTCCAGCCCCCAAGCTTGTAGATGGTGCCCAGGCCCTCACCCTCAAACTCACCCCAGACCCATCCAGGAGCCCCCTCTATCTCACAGTCTCCTATATTCCTCCAAGGAACCAGACCCCCGCAATATCATCTGTCACCGAATATCTCTTCTCCCTCCCCCATAAGGCTCATCAAGTCCTAGTAGGAGACCTCAATGTAAACTGGCTCAGTTCCACTTCCTCACCGTTAAGAGACACTTTCGCTGCATTGGACCTGACCCAACTTGTCTCACAGCCCACCAGGCATAACCAAGTCAGAGACAAGCACCCTCCTAGCCATCATTGTCTCAAACCGCCCCCAAAAGGTTCAAGATGTTCAAGTCCTCCCAGATTCCTTAAGCGATCTCTCCCCTCTCCTATTCCTCTGGTCTACCCCCACCCCCAAACCCATAGCCCAAACCACTCACCGCAGGTGCCTTCACCCAGGAGCACTGTTAAAACTCAGGCAGTTCCTCGCTCACATTGACTGGTTTCCCATCCGCCATGCAACGAGCGTTGACACTGCCCTCGACCTATTCTCACAAGCTTTTACCAAGGCCTGTGATCTTTTTGCACCCTTCACCATGATCCGCTCCAAAAAACAAAATGCACCCTGGGTCACCCCTGCCCTACTCTAACTACTCAAGGACAGGGATAACCTTTGGCATATTGCCACTGAGACTGGTCGGGCTGCCGACAGAGAGGCATATAACGCTGCCCGGAACAGGTGCACATGGGCCATCCGAAAAGCCAAGGCAAACCACTATCAGGTCACCCTCACCTCCTCATGGGGCTGTGCCCGGAACTTCTGGGACAATATAAAAGAAATAACTGGGAAATCACACTCTGACCCCACCGACATTGTCAACTGCCTTAACTCCTCCTTTACTGATCTTTGCCCTGTCCTCCCAAGTAACTTTTTTGACCCTACTCACAACCCGCCGCCTTCAGATCCACAGTGCCCCCGGTTCTACCCACGCAAGGTATCCGTTTGCGAAGTCAAACCACTCCTGCTTAAAGCACTAAAAGGCATCAGTCCTAGCAGTGACCCCCTGGATCCAAAAATACTCCGGCTGGTCCTGGATGAGGTCCTGGTCCCACTTTCAGAACTACTGAACCGATCCTTCTGTCTGGGGCAATTCCCCACAGCATGGAAAACTGCGACAGTCACACCTATCCACAAAAGTGGTGACTGGTCCACACCCAGCAACTATTGGCCAATTTCTATTCTCCCCCCCCAAAGCCTTAGAAAAAGTGGTGGCCACCCAACTCACGGAATATCTAGCAAAATATAACATCCTGTGTCGAGAACAGCATGGCTTCCGCGCTGGTCACAGTACAGGCACAGCTTTAATGGAGTTCTCCAACTTCCTACATGCCTCCCTGGACCACAGCTTCCTAGTTGGGGCAGTGTACATTGACCTCTCTAAGGTCTTTGACACCGTCTCCCACCCACCCACTCCTACTAAATGCCCTCAACCATATAAGTTTCTCAGCTGGCCCCCTCTCCTGGTGTGCGAGCTACCTATCAGCCCGCTCCCAGCATGTCAAAAACAATGGGGTGCTCTCAGAAACCTGTCCCATCCGCTCAGGAGTTCCCCAGCTCTCTATCCTGGGCCCACTACTCTTTAGCCTGTACCTAAACGCCCTGCCTAGCGCCTGTTCTGGCAGTATTCTACTATATGCTGACGACGCCGTGTTTTATGCAGCTCACAAAAATCTCACCTCCCTCCAAGACTCCCTCCAGCACTCTTTCAATGATGCTGAGAATTGGTTTAAGAAGAGCAGACTAGAAATTAACCTCAAAAAAAACTAAGGCAGTGCTCTTTGCCCACCCCCAGAACAAAGCCAGCAAAAGTCCCCTCCAAATCTTCCTGAGCACTTGTCAACCACTCGAACAAGTTTACTCGTACAAATACCTTGGAATCACATTTGACTCGGCCCTCACCTTTCATGCCCACATTACTGCCCTTGTTTCCGCCTCAAACGCGTGCCTTGGCATCCTCTACCGGCACAAGGACTGCCTCCCACCTGATGCCCTCAGGCTCGCCATCACGTCCACAGTAATGTCCCTTATTGATTACGGCCTCCCAGTATATGGTGCTGCTGACTCCACTGCCCTCAGCAAGATTGGACTCATGCTAAATAAGGCTTGCAGGCTACTGACCAGTGTCCCCAGACTCACCCACACCTGTCAACTCTATGACATGGCCAGACTCCTAAACCTCAACGAACGCATCCGCTACCAAACCGGCCTGCTAACCAAGAAGATCCTACTTGGGCTGTCTCCCCCCCCCCCCAGGGTGTCTGCCTCCATCCAATTTGCACACCCCAGAGCCACCACCCAAACTTTGGACAAGGTCACTCTACTAGTGCCCAGAACCAGGACCTCCCGGGCTCAGAGGTAATACAGCTTTAGAGTCCCTACCTGGTTCAACTCACTCCCCGCAGCCATTTCCAACACCACCAAAATTGCCCCTTTCAAAGCTGCCTTACGAGACCTGCTATTCAACACCCGCTGCTGCACCTGTCACTTATAGATACTCTGCTGTTCTTCTGGCACTATTGATATGGCCCACTGGGCTGAACACCCACCCACCCACCCACCCAATCCCCCAGGGCCCTCTCTCCTCTGCCAGTACCTGCTGGTACTACTTGAAATGTTTATTTAACTACACATGTGTTCAAGCAATTGTATGTAATACTATGTATCTCTGTTCATGCAACCTATGTAAAACTATGTTGATTCTGTATGTCTGTATTCTGTAAACATGTAAAAATCTGTTACTCTGTCTTGACTGTACTCTGTAAATTATGTTAACCACGTGTGTCCTCTCTGTGACGAGTTACCTTTATAAATGAGCCGCTGGCTCAAAGGTTGTAAATCCGATTATACAATAAATAAATAAATAAAGGAAGAAGCCAACCCCAGAGAGGGAAATCTTGTCCTCCAGCAATGCTCTTCATCTATACTCACAGTGGATGCCTCCTTCCTAGGCTGGGGAGCCCACCTGGAGGACCTTACTGTGAATGGCACTTGGAACACACAGGAGACTCGAGCACATCAGTCTTCAGGAACTCAGGGCAGTCTGCCTGGCAATGCAGGCTTTTTCCTCCCAGATCGAGGGTCAGTCTGTCCATATCAGAACACACAACATCACAACAATGTCTTACACATAAACAAGCAGGTAAGAACAAGATCTTCAAAGCTGCACACATAAGCTGCGAGGATTTGGAACCTAGCCTACTCCCTAGAAGTTCAGTTGTCTGCAGTACACCTTCCAGGGAAAGAGAGTGTGCTGGCAGACTCCCTGAGTAGGATCAGCCGTGGAAATCATGAACGGATCTTGAACCAGCAAGTACTGGCATCGGTGTTCAGATAATGGAACACACCAGAAATAGATCTGTTTGCTTCCTGGGAGAACAATCAGCTCCCACTCTTTTGTTGCAGACCTCAAGTGGTGAGATCATTCTCAGAGGGTGCTCTAGTGCTCAGCTGGTCAAGGAAGTTTCTGTATGCCTTCTCTCCATTCCCACTCTTACTGAGTGCTGATAAAACTGAGAAGGAAGTCAGCAACAATGATTCTTGTAGCTCCAGACTGGGCCAGGCAAACCTAGTACTCCATGCTTCTATCCCTTTCCGAAAGGCCTCCAATCAGTCTGTCTTTGAAATACAATCTGCTGACACTGTCTCGGGGCAGGATGACATTCCCAGATCTGAGAACTCTGTGCCTCTGGGCATGGTTCTTAAAGAGCTAGAGTTTTCTGGGTTAAATCTTTCGGAAGAAGTAATGCAGGTGTTGAAGGTTTTTAAGAAATCAGCAGCAAGGAAACATTGTGCTTCAAAATGGAAAAGACTTTCCTTCTGGTGTACCCCTAGACAGATTAATCCCATCTGGGCAAGTCTGTTTTCAATCTTGGACTACTTAGTCCACCTTCAGTCACCCTGAAGGTACATTTGGCAGCAGTTTCAGTTTACACATCAGCTGGCAAAGACAGGTCAGTGGTTTCAAATCCATGTTCAAAAGGTTTTCAAAAGCCTTAATCGTGTACCCTCCTGTGAGGACCCTGTGCTTCCATGGGACATGAACATGCGCATTGAGCAGCTGCTGGGGGCTCCTTTCAAGCCTGTGGCAACTGCTGCACTGTGTCACCTGGAAAACAATGCTCCTGGTTGCAGTGGCATCCAGAAGGGTGAGCAGGCTACAAGCCCTCTGCACAGATTCAAACTACATAATGTTCCATAGGGACAAGGTAGTCCTAAGGACAAACAGAAAATTCCTTCCTAAGATGGTATCAGAATTACACCTTAACCAGTTATTTGCCCTTTCTGTGATTAGCGCCGCTCGTGGCCGGACAGCTAACCCCAAGTACTTGAGCTTGTCACCACCCGACAAGGAATCCCGCCTTCTTGACCAGTACAGGAAGAAGGTCTACGCTTCTTCCACTCTGGGTATTAGGGCCCTGAATTACATTGGTCATGTGGGGGATTACCAGAAGGTGATCCTTAGGGAGGTGGAGGCTAAATTGGACTCCATTCCTGAGTCTCAGACGAAGCAGAAAGTGGTGGATCTAGTCCAGTCTGCGCATTCGACCAGTCGGCACATGCTTCATGCCACTTACAACGCAGTGGACGTTGCTGGTCGGAGCTCAGTTTTCGCCATGGGTTTTGGCGTCATGCCTGGCTCCGGGTGTCAGGTTTGGTCCCGGAGGTGGATCTGCTACCAGGGCCCAGCGCCCTTCAGGGGTCAGTGCTGTTCGTACGATGTCAAGGACATCATCACCGATCTGCAGGAGAAGGGTACTGAAATTAAGTCGGTCGACTGCATGTACAGACCCCCTCGGGCTCAGCATTGTCCCTTTCGCAGACGTTCTCGGCAAAAGGCGAAACCTCAGGGAAAGCAGGCCAATAAACGTCAGTCCCCGCCCCCGCCCAAAAAAGCAGCGGGGGCTTCAGCCACAACGCTGCCTCACACCTTCTGACTCCTTTCCTTACCCACAGCCTCTGGGCCTTCCAGAGGAACCAGTAAGAGGGAGATTCTCCCTCCATCTACTGGGTTGGGAGAGGATCACTTCAGACACTTGGGTACTCCAGCTGATCACAGAAGGACACTCAATACAGTTTCTTCAGAAACCTCCTCAAACCCCTGCCCCAGTCGTCTTACTCTCCAGAACATCTTCTGGTTCGGAAGAAATATCCTCTCTTCTTCTGAAGGAAGCGATGGAACCGACGGGCTACTACTCCCATTTCTTCCTGGTTCTGAAGAAGTCAGGAGAGGTGAGGCCGATTCTCGACCTCAGCTCTCTGAACTTGCTCGTGGAGTACAAAAGGTTCAGGATGCTCTCTCTGCAGAGTCTTCTGCCCCTTCTTCGGCCGGGACAGTGGCTGTGCGCTCTGGATATGCAGGATGCTTACCTGCATATTCCTATTTGCCCTTCCCACCGCAGGTTCCTGCATTTTGTGTTTCAGGGGGACCACTACCAGTTCAAGGCCCTCCCATTTGGTATTTCCTCGGCGCCCCAAGTATTTACCAAATGCCTTTTGGTGGTAGCGGCCTACCTGCGTACCCAAGGGGTGCAGGTTTTCCTGTACCTGGACGACTGGCTCCTGGTGGCCTCATCCAGGGAGGAACTTCTGCGCTTCCTTTCCCTTACCCTGCAGGTTTTTGCCTGCCTGGGTGTCACCGTCAACCAGGCCAAGTCCCACATGATCACGTCCCAGAGGCTCCAGTTTATCGGGACAATCCTGGACATGACCTCCAGCATGGCTTTTCTGCCACTGGACAGGGTGACCTCACTCCAGGCTAAGGTCAGCCTGTTGTCCAGCCGCAGGCAGGTCAGTGCCAGGTCAGTTTTTTGCCTCCTCAGGCTCATGGTGGCTGCTATTCCAACAGTCCCTCATGCTCAACTCCACATGAGAATCTCTCAGTGGATGCGTCGGTCTCAGTGGGATCAGCTGGTGGATGACCTAGATCAACTAGTTCTGGTCTCCAACCCTATGGCTTGGGACTTTCAGTGGTGAGCAGTTCAGGAGAACCTTTGCCGGGGAGTTCCCTTCTGCCTTTCTCCCCCCTCCCAGATGCTGACTACAGATGCCTCGGGCAAGGGTTGGGGAGCCCATCTCGGGAGTCACAGGACCCAGGGCTCCCGGTCCCAGCTTGAAAAATCTCTACACATCAATGTGCTTGAGCTTCGGGCTGTACTATATGCTCTTCAGGCTCTGCATCTTTATCTGCTTCCCGGGCATCTGGCTATTCAGATGGACAACATGTGTGTAGTCTGGTACATCAACAAACAGGGAGGAACTTGTTCCTACCCTCTCTGTAGGGAGGTGATGCGGGTTTGGGAATGGGCAGTGCAGCACAACCTTCACCTCACAGCTGTTCACATTCCGGGGGTCGAGAACACATTGGCAGACCACCTCAGTCAGTCATCTGCTCACGCCCACGAGTGGGAACTAGATCAGGGAGTAGCAGACGACTTCTTTCTACGCTGGGGAACCCCTCAGATAGACCTGTTTTTGTCTCCTCTCAACGCAAAACTTCCTGCCTTCTGCTCGCTCGCTCCAGGGCGCAGCATTTTTTGGAGAGACACTCTGTCTCTTGACTGGAAGGGAAGATTAGTTTATGTCTTCCCCCCAATCCCCTTGATTCTGATGGTCTTACAGAAACTCAGCTCGGAAGGAGCTCGCATGATTCTCATCGTTCCTTTCTGGCCCAGGCAAGTTTCGTTCTCTCTTCTGCAACAGTATTCAGAGGAACCTCCTCTTCCTCTGTCGCAAATTTTGCTGACCTAGGATCAGGGGACCCTGGTCCATCCAGGCCTCAAGTCCCTTCAGTTGCACGCGTGGCTCCTGCAGACGTAGCTCAAGCTTGATTCGGGGTTTCCCCAGTGGTGGCTGAGATTCTTGTGGAGGCCAGGAAGCCCTCCACTAGATCTACCTATGCCATGAAATGGAAACTGTTCTCTATTTGGGCCGCTTCCAAAGATTTCGAGCCTTTCTCATGCTCTGTTGAGCAGCTTTTGGATTACTTGCAACACCTCTTTGATCTGGGTCTCCGTCGTTCCTCTCTGAAGGTTCACATGGAGGCCATCTCGGTTTACCATGTTCCTTTTGGGGACAGGACTTTTGCGCAACTGGAGGTCTTGAAGACCTTTCTTAGAGCGGTCCTCCACTTGAGACCCCCCATTCAGGTTCCTGCCTTTTCTTGGGATTTGAATTTTATCCTTGAGAAACTTACTCTGCCTCCTTTCAGGCCGGCAGACTCAGCAGACCTAAAGTTCCTTTCTTGGAAGGCTGTCTTCCTTGTGGCCATTACTTCTGCTCGAAGGATTTCCGAGCTCCAGGCCCTGATGTGCAAAATTCCGTATTTGATTTTTCACAAGGAACGTGTGGCCCTGCATACCAACCCTAAGTTTCTTCCCAAGGTGGTAGTGTAATCTACGCTGAATCAATCCATAGAGCTGCCTGCTTTCTTTACGCAGCACTCCAATCAAGGGGAGTACCTCTTGCATACTTTGAATGTTCACCGAATTCTGAGATACTACACCACCAGGATGAAGGATCTCAGAAAGGCTGAGCAAGTGTTTGTCTCTTTTGCTCCTAAAAGAGAAGGCAATGCTGTTTCTAAGCAATGCCTATCTAAATGGTTGGCTCACTGTATCACTTTCTGTTACAAGTACAACAAGACCCTGCCGGGTCAAGTCTGAGGCCACTCCACCAGAGGGGTTGTGGCCTCCACTGCTTGTTTCAAGAATGTGTCAGCGGCATACATCTGTGCAGCCGCAACTTGGACTTCTGTCCATACCTTCACGAAACACTACAGTTTGGGCTTTGGGTTGGCTGTTCTGCAAGGTCTTCTTTCCTAAGACCTTCACTGCCAAAGGGTCTACTTTTGGGTAGTTTTCCTCCTCCTGTTTGCTTCTGCTTGTTCCAGACTGCTTGGGACTCAGTCCTATTTGTAATTATCTACTGCAAGAGCCCTCTCAAAGTAAGATAGTACAGTTACGTAAGAACTTACTGTAACAGTAGATCTTCGAGAGAGGCTCTTGCAGTAGGTAATACCTTCCCGCCCTCCATCCCCCTAAGCTTTTTCAGCTCCTTTTCCAGTGAGGGAAACATCCACTTCTCTCTCATCTTGCCTTTTTAGCCCTCGCGGGAAAGAACTGGAAGGTGGGCATGGGGGACCGCCCCTTTATATGATGTTGCCTGACCTCGGTCACCTGACGTGGGGGCGGTCCCCCACCAGAGACTGCTAGCTAAAAAATTTTCCGTGGGGTCCTGACGCCTGCCAGCTTCAGTCCTATTTGTAATTACCTACTACAAGAGCCTCTCTTGAAGATCTACTGTTACGGTAAGTTCCTACGTAACTGTACTTTCCTCCACCTGTTTTTTTTTTTTTTTGATTGGAGGACTTTTGAGCTCCTAAGGCATCCTTATTTGTATTTCTGTAGTTGTCATGGCATCCCCCCCCAACTAGCAGTAGTTTTACTTCATTTAATTTGAATAAGAAATAATGCTGTCTTTTACTAAAAACAGACAAGAAGACATTCAGAACAGAGCAACACTGGCTAATGGCAGCAGGCATGCAAGGGCTCTGCTAAAGCATAAGGGCAAGCATGGCCCACAAAGACAAGAACGGTCCCTACTCCACAGCTCTAATAATCCCTGACCCGGTCGCCCCTAACGAGAATATTAGTTTACGAAAGTGAGTTCCATATGTTTCCAGTAGACCAAAACAGATCAGTGCCAACCATTAATGGTAGTAACCTAAGTGACCGGCTGCAAATCCCGCGACTGGATAGGGCGATAAGTGCAGCGCCTCCCCAGCGTGTGTACTGAGAACCTGAAGCAAGGGAAATAATGGTAATGTTCACCCAGCCCCCACACACACACACACTACGAGACGTTTCAGTCTGATTTATTTTTTAATGCGAGAAAAAAACAAAATGAGCAGACTGGAACAGGTAAGGGAGGAGAGCAGTGAGCAGCCACTAGACTGGTCATTGAGGCACAAAGGGAGCGAGCAGAATAGCGAGCACAGCAGGCATAGCGACTGAGCGGGCGGGCTGGGGATACAGCGTGGCATGCTTTTTATTTTTTGTATGCGTTTAAAACAACGCATACAAAACATAAAAAGCATTCTATGCTGTTGTAAGGGATGAATGTATCGAGCGTCCATCAGGGCGGCCGTTTAGAAGGGCGAGCACAGTTGGCAGCAGTGGTGGCACAACCAAGATGGCTGATTTTTGTTTTCTCAGTGTACTGTATGGGCACTTCTTTAAGACCAGTGCCCAGCTGGCATAGCCTGATCTTGTTTTTGTGTGTTAGAAACTTTAACACACTGTTGATACCCAATGCGATGGCTTGAAATTCACAGGCCATTTCATACTATATTTAGGTAGGGTTAACCAAAAAAAAACACACACACAGATTCAGTGGACTCCCTCTTTCAGCAGTTAAGTTACCATCACTTTCAAGATTTACTCACTGTGGTGCTGGTGAATGGGCAGGAAGGTAGCCATGCGAGCAGACGGATGAGCAGGTAGGTGGGAGGAAAGACCCGAGTGCCGCATTCAGAGTGCTGATGAGTGATTTCAAAACAAAAGAAAATGACACCAGCTTCCTATCTGCAGCATCTGTTTGATTTCCACTCTGTTGAGCACGCCTGCCTTTTAATCCCGACTCCTACAACCCGTGTGAGCATTGCGGCATGTGAGGACTGGGGGAGGGGGAATGAGCAGACCAGATGAGCAGGCTGGTGGGAAAGAAGCAAGTGCAGTTTTCAGAATGCTGGTATGTGATTTGAAAAGATAAAATCCTTCACACCAGCTTCTGATCTGCATCTTCCATTTAATCTGCAGCATTTTGAGCTTGACTGCCTTTTAAGCCAGACTCCTGCTTACCGTGTAAGTGTTGCATGGGGTGGGGGGGGACCCTCAGAAACAGGACTCTTGATGGCATGATGGAGTTCAGCTGATGGATTCAAAAAATAGATGTACACAATAAATAACAGCCCTACCTTTGAAAAAATTGACAAAATTAACATGTGGAGTGTTTTTTTTTTTGTAATACTGAGAAATGTTAGTGATTTTCTTCCACGCCTGTCTGTGCTATGGGGGGGGGGGGGCGTGGCTGCCATTTGAATTATGAACATTGTAATGTTGGGTCAAGGATTTTTGGTAATTTACTCCATCCAGGTTGGCCGGACTAGTTTTTAGCTGTGCATTAGACACTTCTAATGCACAGCTATCAACCAATCAGATTGCTTCAAATACTTTTCCCATTTTATAAATTCTTGTAGTAGATGGATGTCATTTTTTCCCATAGGGAATCGGTGACATCGGAAACTCATACTACCATTGCTGTGACATCAGAACGTTATAATACTAGATTGTTCTTACATCTCCACAGACCCTAAATGGAGGGATGGTTGTATGAGACCAGTTAGGGTCTGCAGAGACAGATTAGGCAGGAAACATCTGAGCAGACGGGTAGGCCAAGTGGTCCTTTTCTGCCGACAAACTCTGTGTTTCTAAATCAGTGGTATTATGAGAGGGAATGTTTAAAGTGCTCCATATATTACAAAAAAATAACCGATAGGAAGCCAGCATTACCTAGGCTTGTCATTCCATCTCTGGATTCTGGTGATATCATAAACCATTCAGGCTTTACGCTGGTGTTTTACCGTGTCACCAGAATCCCTCGATGGAATTACGCCTTGTTACTTATGACGTTCTAGCTATCTATTCTCTTTGTAATAACGTACCTCATTTTTATGCTCACTATAATTTATTTCTATATTGCTCAATTCATATTGCACAGTGCTCCGAGCCCTGCAGATACGGAGTGCTATATAAATAAAACCACCTTGCCTTGATATACGAAATATATTGTAATTGAAACAAAACATGCTGTGGCCACTATTGCATACCCTGAGTTGTATATTGCATATCCTGAGTTGCAGAGCTTTTGACCCCTTGTGGCACCGCACGATGCCACAAGTGGCCAGAACCTGCTGTTCAATATTATAACTATAACAAAAAAAGCACTGACCCCTATCTGCCTTGAAGACAGCTTTGATTATGTGTCTCAACTAATACTTTTTGTTGACATGAGCTCTCCCTTGTGTTTCTTCTCAGAGAGTGTAACAATATGGAAATTCAGGTCGACATCGAGGCCAAGCCAAGTCACTTGCACCTGGCAGGCGGTAGCAGCTTTGAGGACTCCCTTCATGTCCACACACAGGCTGGGGAGGAGGCTGGCCTGTCCTGCACAGAGGAAAAGGGCAACCACACCTGTCCAGACCCTAAGGAATGCACTACAAGCAAAGTCCACGATGTCACCTTGGCACAGCCTGAGAGCATACGAAGTGACTTAGAAACCTCTGACACCCAGTCAGATGACGTGCCGGACCTCACCTCTGATGAGTGCTACTCCCCCCAACCTTGGACTGTGGCGATTGGCAGTGAAAACCTGAGTACTGGCGAGTTCTGTGATGAGGGTGCTCAGCCAGAGGGACTTAGTCTGGACCAAGGACACAAAACAGAAGTCATGGAACTCAGCATTTAGGTCTTGCACTTTCCAGTCTAAAATGCACTTACATTTGGGGCAGGGACGAATCCGAGGTTGAAAAAATATATGATCACTGTACCGACATCTTTTTGTTTTCCATTTTTATATTTGTTCTTTTAAAAGTTGTAAAGCACACTTAAAATATATGGTTCTGGTCTGGCAGGAGAATGAAAACAGACTGTTAAGATTTTTTTAATTTATTATTTCTGCTGTCGGTACCGTTTATGAATGTATGTGTTCACATTTGTGAACGAGTACGTGTGTGTGTATGTATATGATCAGCACATGTGCATGTGAGTTTGCAAAACAAAGATTATAAATGTATAAATATATATGTATATATATAAAATGATTGTATAATTTTAATAAAGTTGCCTTCAGCGTTTTGTCTTTATATGCAAGTTTCCAGAGTTTATTCCCTCAGGTTTCTACCCCCAACAAAGTCTCTTTCACAGAGCAGTGTTTAGTGGGGAGTTTGAGCAAAATCTTCATATTCACACTTTGTGTCATGGACTGTCAGCGTGTTGGTGAATGGAGTCCAGAAGGGCCTTGCAGTTTTTTTGCAGCAGTAACAACTTCTAATCAGTACAAAGATGGGTTTTCAATTTGAAGTGAACCATGTCCAGTGTGTTCTCTTGATAAAGTACAAATGCATTCCAGTGTATATGTCTATGTGCACAGGGACTAGGCATACACTGGGGAAGCTAAGATTGTTAAAGTGATGACGTAACGTGGGCAAGAAAAAGGGTTACACAGGATTGGACAGACTGCATCAGGTGTTCACAATGTGCCAGTACATTTAATCTTAATTAATGTATGGGCACGCTAGAATTAATGTATGGTGGAGTACCTCTACTGACCTGCAGATGTACGTTATAAATCGCAACGGCACGTAGGTCATGTAGGTTGGCTTCTCACTAATACATGGCACTGTTTGAAATCATAGCGCGGCACAGAGAAATCATATTTTTCAAATTGTAGCAGTAATGAAATAAAAGATTTGAAGCGGAACATTTGTGTTATGTAGCGATTTCCCATCCACCCAGCCAACTGGACATGGGAACAGTACAATGCTGAACGTTTCTCCATCAGACTACATTTTTTTACCAGTAGTAAAATAAAATATTTGAACTTTACGTGTGTCTCATGACTGCTGAAATAAATCCAGATGTGAATTAAAACTCCTGCGCAAAAGTGGAGAGCCTGAAATGGGTTTTGGAGGCAGTCCAGAGGTCCGCATTTGAAGTGAAACTGTGTTTGCTTCTCCTGAAGTGCACGTTCATGGGGGAAAGGGTTTTCCGGTGAGAGTTGCGATCTCCGTAATCATCCAGAAATCAGATTCACCTTAAATATTTATTTGAGCAAGGAACGTCACCTTTGCCCATGTAGTGCTCCTACGCACGCCCAGGCATCATTTCCCCATGTGTAGCCACGGGCCATTTTGCAATGGCAACACGTCGGAGAAAGCACAGGAGTATTTCACGAAGACTGGGAGCCACAATCCACCCAGAACAGTTCAGCAACATGCACCATTCAGCCTGATCCCAAAACACAAGGTAAGAAGGCAAATACTACAGATGTACCGGGCAAAACGATTGGAAATCTAGTCATGTTCCTGTTAAAAAAAAGAAAAAAACAAGTTCAGAAACACCACCAAAAACTCATAAAATAAGCTCTTAACACCTTTAACATGGAGAAGAAAATATTCTCAACAGGGAGCCGAACCCTTTTTTCTTGCCCATGTTACAAGTGAATTAACCCGTTCCAGAGCGTGTTTATCAGGTATTAATGTATGGCTAGGTGGTTGGAACCATTCGGCCTTCAGCCTGGTGGTCCAACCCTACCCCAGCCATACATTAATACCTGATAGACCCATGCTTTCTCATGGGTTAATCCTTACGTGGACTTCCCCCTCCATCCATTACACATTTGTGTAGATTTTGGCAATTTTTTCTGCCTTCTTAGTGACAGACATTTATGGAGTTAAAGTTAGCAACAATTCAAGCATTCCAACAAGCACCAGCATGGACATGTCTTGGTTACTGTGAGTATGGGGCACTTCCTGGAAACAGTGATTAGAGGATGTGACGCTTGGCCAGCTGGTTATGATTATTGTATGATATTGGTATTTTAAATACATGGTCTGTGTATGACCATTTCAGTGGGAGAGATTTGGCCTTTAAATTACAAGGTCTGCAGCTGAAAATCACAGGATGTATTGCACTGACCAGGAGATTCCTGTAATTAAGACTTCCTTAAAGAAATGGCATATTATTACCTTATTATGACATGCTCAGGCTTTTGAAGTTGAAACAAAATCTAAAGTTTATGACGTCAGAAAAGAAAGGGTCATTTGGCTGTTCCTATTAAGTTTAACACCTAAATGACAAATGCTGGGATTGCTAAGATCAAAGAGAAATATTTAATTAAAGGAGGTCATATTTAGGAAATGTGTTTTTTTTCTTCTGATGTTCCATTAATTAAAGATACCTCCTGGTAGGAAATCGTGTTTGTAATTTTATCTTCTAAAAGGAGGAGCTAGATGACTCATCAAGGTGGGTGTGGAAATAAAGTTGAAAATGTATCAGTGTATCTGAAATGGTATCTATCATCTCAGGATGTTAAGAAACACAGTTCTCTAACATCTAACTTTAAACGCACTTACAGAGGTAATACATTAAATAGAAAAGATCTAAATGTATTGTGGTAGGAGTTTTATTCTGTAACTTTTCCCATTTTCTTTCGAGATTGTAAGCTCTTGATATTTGTTCTGTATTTTCTCTTACTTATTTTCATATTTTTAGTAAAATCACATTTTCTTGAAATACTGCCTGTTTCTTCCCAGTTCTCTTTGCATGTGAAGTGCCTGTATTTTAAGTCTGACAACTGTTTAAAAGGCTTGATGGTGTTACTGAGCTTGGAAAAAGATAAGAATATACCTAAGGTCTCTTACAGAGTTTTAAGGGTTCATTTTGGATACCTGGTTAGGTGCCCTTAGGCGAAAGATATATTGCATCCCCCGAAGAGAATATTATCTGAGCCTGTACATTTGGGTATGCTAGCATAAGGTTCACAGTTTGAATCCCCCCAGAACTTGAGGCTAAAGGTAATTTGGACCAAAAGCAGACAGGAGGGTTACCCTGTCTGTTACCTGCTCATACGATTGCGCTCTGAGGTTGGCACTGTGGGAGCAGATGGCCTGACCTGCGGAGTGCGTTTGTGACAGATTTGGTTGGCAGCAGTGTGATAAAGAATTGGTAACACAAGCTTTAACAGTTCAGTGTGTCAGCTTAATACTGTACAGCTCACTTGCAAATTAAGGCCGTGATTTAATTTTAAAAAGTAAACAGAACTATATCATTTTGCTTACAGTCAAAGTTCCTACCTGTTTTATTTTTTTTTAAAGTACAAGTTAGTGTAGCCGTAGTTAGGAATGAAGATGTCTTCCAACTACAGCGGATACACTGCAGACTACTTGAGGCAGTTGTGCCAGGACAGAGGAGTCCAGTATAAGGGGAAAGCCAACAAGCAGACCCTCATAGATGCTCTGATGGCCGCCGATGGCCAGAGTGTTGAGTCACAGTCCGTGACTGGAAAGGACCAAACCTTAGGCATGGAGGGGCCAGCGGCTAGTGCAGTGTCCAGATCCAGTGAGGAGGACTGCAGGGCCAGTGCAAGCCAAGGGCCACAGCAGCAGGGGAAGGTCATCAGCATTCTGGAACCAGAAGCAATCAGGCTACAGTTGGAGTTCCGGAGAACAGTGAGAAGCCGATTGTGAAGAGCGTGAGCGCCAGTGAGCCGCAGAGGAGAAGAGGGAGCGAGAACAGTGAGACACTGACCATGAAGAGCGTAAGCACCAGAGACATGAACTGGAGAAGCTACGACTCCAACCACCAGCACCAGAGCAGGTAAATGGCTTGGGTTTAACTGGAACTATAGGACAGGGTTACAAATTAAATTCCAAATTGATAGCTGAATTTAAAGAGGGGGAGGATAAGGATGCCTTTTTAAATTCCTTTGAAGAAGTTTCTATTCAGGTAAATATTCCTAGAGGGTCCTGGAGCTTCCAGCTATCCCTGCTACTTACCGGGAAAGCGTGGGATGCATTGGGTCAAATGGACAATGAGGACAGTAATGATTACAGCAAACGTAAAGCTGCACTTTTAAAAAACTTTGATTTAACTGTAGAAGCATACAGAGCTAAATTCTGTAAGCTAAGGAGAAGCCCTGACATGAGCTACGAGGAGCTAGCCACAAAACAATGTCAGTTTTTAAAATGTTGGTGGAGGGTAATTGAAGCCAACTCTATATAAAATTGAAAATGCTATATTGTTAGAGCAGTTTTTTTGGGCATGCCCAGCAGAGCTGAAAACCTCCCTGGAGGACTGAGATCCCAAAACAGTGCAAGAGGCTGATGAACTCTCGGACTGCTATGCCAAGAGCAGACCTGCTCTGAGAGCAAATGGGGCAGGGGTGGCAGCGCAGAAAAGGAAAAGCACACCTTCACGGCAGCTAAAACCCTCATTGTCTCCACCTAAACCAGTTAGCCCCAGGTTTCAAAGAAAAGATTTTTCTGAGAAAAGAAACGAATGTTGGGTTTGCAAAGGAACTGGGCATTTTGTCAGACAGTGTCCCAAAAGGACAAATAGTGCATAAAGTAGTGCAGGAAAGAAGTGGGCTGTTTGTGTGTCCCTGAAAGCATGCCTGTAAACATAAGGGAACACATGCACCCAGTCACCATGAATGGTGTACAGACACAAGGGTTAAGAAACACAGGGGCATCCCTGACGTTGGTAAAAGGGGATCTGGTAGAGCCTGGTCAGCTTATACCCAATAAATTTGTAACTGTATAAGGGTTCACTGGGGAGGAGAAAACATTGCCACTCGCTAGTGTTCTCCTAGACTGGGGTGAAACGGGGGAACTGTGCAACAGGTTGCTGTAGCCAAAACTTTACCAGTTGACATCATCCTCGGCAACAATCTCAAATGGGATGGAGTGTGCAGTTACCCATAGCCAAGCGGCAAGGGAAAATTGTAGTTCCCTCTGCCCCATAAAAGCCACTGTGGAAACCACTGGGAGGCTGGTTCCCCAGCCTGTGTCTACTGATATGGAGACTAATGAAGGGGGGTAGATATTTCCCCAGTAGCAGTTAACCAAACAGCTACAGAGGGTTACTCCAAAGAAGGAGGGGTGACCCATTGTCTGAGGGTTAGGGATGGCAGTGATCCTGAGTGCCCTGAGCTAGGGACCCTAGTTTAGAGACTGAAGGGGGTCTGTCCCATGCCTTGGAAATGTGTGAGGAGTTTGCAGCTGCTCAGAAAAGTGACCCTAGTCTACAAAAGCTGAGGGCTTGGGCAGACTCTGACGGAGCACAGTGAGGTGACGGAAAACAAAGTTTATTGGGAAAATGGACTGATGTATACGCAGGATGCTAAAACAGAGGGAGGGGTGATAGGCAAGCAGCTTGTCATTCCCCAGGGATACCGTGAGCAGTTGCTCAAGATTGCACATGATATTCCCTTGTCTGGTCATCTGGGAATCGCGCACACTACACAGCGGTTGGCCCAGAATTTCTATTGGCCCAACTTCACCCAGCAAGTGAAGGAGTATTGCAGGTCTTGTCACCGGTGCCAAGAAATAGGGAAGGCAGGTAAGAAAATCCAAGCCGCCCTAATTCCATTGTCCATAGTGGAGGAGTCATTCCAGAGGGTGGGAATGGATATTCAAACAACATGAAGTCTTGCTATATTATGACAATTGCAGTTTGTCCCACCATTAGAACTGCTCCAGAGGTGAAAGAGTTAACTTCCATGCCAGGCATGGAACTTAGAGCACGAGCTCGGTTAGAAAAGCTCTGTCTGGAATATTTCAAACTGAAACTGTCAGATTCTTTACTCCGCCTCACTGAACAGTCGCTCCGGAGATTCCTCCTACTGCTCGGTTCATTTCTCGGTTTAAAGAGTTTTTCTCGGTTAAATTCAACCGCGATTATTATTATTTTAACCTCAACCGATCGGTTCAAGCTCTGTGTATTGTAAGTAATAGACAGGTTTATTTCTGTGTGGAACTTGTAAATGTTTATCGGTTCGGTTTGAACCAATCAGGTTGTTTAAAACTTTATTCTGAAGCATTTAAAAGCTTTTAGAATGCGTTCCCGGTTCTTATCGGTTCTAAAAAAGCAGTTTCATTACGGTTTTCACGACCCGTGACACGGTTGGGGAACCGATAAAGGGTGTTTGCCTGGCACTGCCGGAAAAAGGGCAAGTTTTTGGTTAGGTGGCATTATGTCTGAGAAACCCAAAAGAAAACCGGGCCTACTTGGTTTCAACACTGTAGTGTCTGTGGGGGAAGCTCTTGCCAAGGCTGACCCACACACACACATGTGTTTATTGTCTGGGGTTTGACCACCTCAAAGCAGACTGCCAGATTTGCAAAAATTTCCCTGCAGCTACCCTAGATAAGACAGTTGGTAGACTCAGGGAACGAGAGGCCAAAAAGTCCACTGACCCAGATGGCCAGCCCGGTTCGGTGCCAACCGAACCGGAGGGAGTGCCCTCTGACCAGGGCCAGACTTCCTCGGGCAAACGTAAAGCTGACTTAGAGGAGCCAGTTCCAGCAAAGAGAACTAGAAAATCAGCAGGTGTGGAGTCAAAAATTCCTTCTCCAACTGCTGCAGAGATATGCAAACAATCAAATTGTCCAGTCACTTTCCCGGTTCGTCTGAACCGCCACTATCTGGCAAAAGGTCGGTTCGGCGGTTCCACCAGTTCAAGAATATGATATAGAGGAGTTTTATGAACCAGAGGAGGGAAGGATGATTATGAACAGTGTGAATGTGACTTTGAAAGTCTGGATGTGCCCATTGAACCGGACATCTCCCCAGACAGACCTTTAGGAGAATCTCCCCCTAGGCTTTCTGAGTCCCCTTCTCATTTTCTGTTTTATAAAAAAGTTGCTGAAACCCTCCAGCTTCCTTTGGAGGAAGCTGTGGATGAGCAAGAGGAGCCTGACTTTGTAGAGATGATGGATATCCCAGAGTCCAGGAGATTGTCTATTCCTTTACATAAATCCTTTAGGAAACAAACAAAAATTTTAAAAGCTCCTAATTCTGTGCCTCCTGTGGATAAAAAGATGGACAGGAGGTACACTTTGTCAGATCCTGATACAGAATTTCTTTCACAGCAATGCAGCCATGTTGGGGTAGTTCAGGCTGCAGCCTGTGATAAGGCTAATATTCCCCTGGCTTCACATCCTCCTGACAAGGACTCCAGGAAGATTGATGCCATGGCTAAAAAAAACAATACATGGCAGCGTCCTTGGGACTCAGACAAGCAAATTATATGGCTTATGTTGCAAGATACCAGAAATCTAGATGGGATACTGTCATGGCTTTAGCCAAACAGGGCCCCTGCCAGCTTGCCAAGGAGCTGGAGCAGGTGGCTGCTGATGGTATTGAGGCATCTAAGGTGCAATTCCATGCTGCAGTGGATTCTAATGATGTATCCTCTAGAGTCATGGCTACATCTGTGGCTTTTCGTAGATTGGCTTGGCTCAGGTGTACTAGTTTGTCACAGGATACCCAGGCTAAGGCTATGGATTTTCCTGTGGTGGGAAATACTCTGTTTGGGGAGCAGACAGAGAATTATATGAAGAAAATGGATGAATATAGAACCACTTATAGGAGTGCACAAGTCAAGGAATGGCAAGCCACTCCTCAGAGGCAGCCCCCCAAGGGTAGAGGCAGGCCTTTTCACAGGCCTTTTTACCAAACCCAGGCCTCCTCTTCAGCTTATGTTCAGAGGGAGTTCTTCAGAGGGAGAGGCAGACGGGGTACAAGCAGGCCTGCTCCCACCCCTCAGCCTAAAGCCCCTGCCAAACAGGCACCTTGATGGGATGCCCAGGGCCGGTTCTCCATTACCTGTAGGGGGCAGGCTGGCTTACTTCTTCCAGGACTGGGAGTCTTTAACATCAGACAAGTGGGTCCTGGAAGTAGTAAGCCAGGGTCTGGTTCTCAGCTTCAAAAAATTTCCAAAGATGAGAATCAGATCTTTTCCACCTGCAAACTCTCTAGAGACTCTTGCTTTGGAAATAGAAGTCTCAACCCTCCTGGCTCTCAGAGCTGTAGAAAGGGTTTCTCCCCTACACCAGGGCAAGGGTCTGTACTCCAGGTACTTCCTTACCCCAAAAAAGACAGGAGAGTGGCGGCCCATCCTGGACCTAAGATATCTGAACAAGCACCTTTTAAAACCAAAATTCAAAATGGTGACTCTGGGAATGATTTTACCCTTCCTAAGGCCAGGGGACTGGCTAGCTTCCTGACCTCAGGATGCCTACTTCCATGTTCTTATCAGAAGCTCCCACGAAAGTATCTCAGATTCGAACTGTCCTCAGGCTATTATCAGTTCAGAGCAATGCCCTTCGGCCTTACCTCTGCCCCAAGGGTATTCACAAAATGCCTGGCAGTAGCAGTTGCTCATTTAAGAAGGCAAAAGATTGCCATCTTTCCCTACCTAGATGACTGGCTCATTGTGGGTCAGTCTCCAGACCAGGTCAAATCACACCTGCAAGTTACCCAGCAGCTGCTTACCTCTCTGGGCTATCTTCTCAATCTTCCAAAGTCAGTTCTGGAACCTGTCCAGGTACTCACCTTTATAGGTGCAGAACTGGACACAAAGCAGGCCAGAGCCTTCCTTCCCTAGAAAGGTAAGGACCCTGGTGGCCCTGGCCTCCTCCTTCACTCTGCAGGTCTCTCGACCAGCAAGGCATTTCCTACAGCTCCTAGGACACATGGCTGCTTCCACAGCTGTAGTGCAAGGAGCAAGATTTCAGATGAGGGACATTCAGTTCCATTTGAGAGCCTTTTGGTCTCAAAGAAGAGATTCCCCATCCAAGTTGATCCCAGTGACTCGAACCCTGATCCAGGCCCTTCAGTGGTGGCAGAATCAGGAGCAATCTGAGACAAGGGGTTCCCTTCATCCCTCTATCTCACTCCTTGACCCTTACTACAGATGCGTCCCTTTTGGGATGGGGAGCTTACATGGGCGACCTCTCCACCCAGGGATTGTGGTCCCTCAGGAATCTCTGCTCCACATCAATCTGTTGGAACTCAGAGCTGTTCTTCTAGCACTTCAGGTTTTTCTGCGTCTGTTCAGAACAAAGTGGTACAGGTCAGAACAGACAACACCACTACAATGTGGTACATCAACAAACAAGGGCACTCGGTCTTCGGCCTTGTGCACCGGCGATAGATTGTGGTCTCTGGCTTATTCCTGAACACTTCCCTCATAGCAGTTCACCTCCCAGGCAAGGACAATGTCTGGCAGATGCTCTCAGCAGGATTTCCCAGGGCCATCACGAATGGTCACTGGATCCCGAGTACTGGGGATAGTTTTTGCCAGATGGGGCACCCCTCAGATAGATCTTTTTGCAGCCCCAGACAATCATCAACTTCCACTTTTTTGTTGCAGGCCCCCAGTGTTGGGCTCAGTCCCTCTGGATGCCTTTCTCCTCGATTGGGAAGGGAAGTTTCTCTATGCCTTCCCCTTCCTCTCCTGTTCAAGGTGCTAGTCAAAATCAGATCTCAGCCCTGCAAGATGATTCTGATTGCTCCAGACTGGGCCAGGCAGCCCTGGTACCCACTCCTTCTGTCCTTAGCAGTCCATCTTCCCCTGTGTCTCCCCAGGAACCACAATCTGTTAACCTGTGCCCAGGGGAGAGTTTGGTATCCAATCTCAAATCCCTCAACCTCAAGGCCTGGCTCTTGAGGAGTTAGAGTTTGCTGACCTACACCTTTCTCAAGGTGTTCTTGAAATCGAAAGCTTCTAGGAAGCCTTCCACTAGGGCTACTTATAACTCCAAATGGAAAAGGTTTTCCATATGGTGTTCTGGGAAGCATATTTCCCCGGAATCTGCTGATTTGCCCACTGTTTTGGACTATATGGTCCATTTTAATTCTTTGGGACTGAGACCAGCCACCCTGAAAGTGCATTTGGCAGCTGTCTCTGCTTTTATTTCAGCAGGGAAGCCCTCTTCTCTTTCTGCTCACCCTGTATTTTCCAAGTTTTTCAAGGGATTGCTTCATACCAATCCACCATTCAGGGACCCTGCCCCTGCCTGGGATCTTAATGTTTGCATTGCTCAGCTGATGCAACCCCCCTTTGAACCTCTGTCTTCGGCAGAGCTTAAGTACTTGACTTGGAAAACTGTGTTTCTAGTAGCCATCACTTCTGCCAGGCGCATAAGTGAGTTACAAGCTTTGTCAGTGGAGACTGACTTTATTTCCTTTCACAGGGATAAGGTAGTCCTCAGGACTAACAAGAAGTTTTTGCCTAAGGTGGTTTCAGATTTCCACATTAATCAATCTATTTCTCTTCCTGTGTTCTTCACTGACCATTCCTCCTCTGGTGAGAGGAGGTTGCACAGCTTAGATGTTAAGAGGGCCCTAAGTTACTACATAGAGCATACCAAGGGTCACAGGTTTGACTCCCTCCAACTATTTCTCACTTATGGTGAGGTTGGGAAAGAAACCTGCCACTAAGAATCCATTGCCAGGTGGATTGTCTCTTGTATCAATTTTGCTATCAAAAACTGGGTAAGGTTCCCCTTCAGGCCTGAGGGCTCACTGTACCAGAGGTACAGCTGCCCTCTAGCTGCTGCCAGAGACATCCCTATCTTAGAGATATGTCAAGCAGCTACTTGAAAACAGTACACACTTTCACCAAGCATTACTCCCTGGATATCCAGGCCAGGAGGATGCTCGGTTTAACACAACCGTGCTTCAGAGCCTATTCCTAAGTAGGTTCTGTCCCTCCTCCATGGAGGTACTGCTGTGTAGTCTGCATTGTCATAATATAGCAAGACTTCATGTTGTTTGAAGAAAAAATTACTCACCTTACTAATGTTTCTTCTAATGGAGTCTTGCTATATTATGACCTCCCCCCCAACCTGCCCCTCTCAGAACTTCTACTTTGGGTATGGGGTGGGCAGTCCAGTGTTGGCACTTATTGATGCCCATTTTATGTTTTCCACCCCTTCTTTTTGGGGTGTTTGGGTGTTGTGTTTTATTTTATCTTATCTTATTTTCTGGTCCCCTGACTTGAGTCTTGGTGTTGGGACCAGGAAAATGTGTTAATATTTAAGTAGCCGGTTGGCTAGTGTAGGTTACAGCTTCCACACAGAACCTTAGTGAGTTTTGCTCGTAAAGATCTGACAGTTTCAGTTTGAAATATTCCAGACAGAGCTTTTCTAACCGAGCTCGTGCTCTAAGTTCCATGCCTGGCATGGAAGTTAACTCTTTCACCTCCGGAGCAGTTCTAATGGTGGGACAAACTGCAATTGTCATAATATAGCAAGACTCCATTAGAAGAAACAACATTACTAAGGTGAGTAATTTTTTCTTATGGGGCCTTTAAACACCCCCAGCTCCGGGAAGAGGTTCATCCTGACTGTGGTGGATTATGCCACCTGGTACCCAGAGGCAGTCTCCCTATCCTCTCTGAGGACAGACAAAGTGGCAGATGCTTTACTTGGGAATTTCTCCCTGTGTTGGGTTTCTGCAGGAGGTTATCACCGATCGAGGGGGTTCCTTCATGTCGGACCTGATGAAATGTTTGTGGGAGAAGTGTGGGGTGGTGCAGGGATGCACGACACCTTATCACCCACAAGCCAATGGGCTTGTGGAAAGATTTAATAGTACCCTGAAGTCAATGCTCCAAGTGTTTGCTGAACAGCATGGGAGGGACTGGGAGAAATACCTTCCCCACCTGTTGTTTGCATACAGGGAGGTACCCCAAGAGTCAACAGGTTTCCCCCTTCAAGCTCTTATATGGACGCCGGGTATGTGGGCCTCTAGACTTGATCCAGGAGGACTGGGAAGGCAAGCACGCCACCCAGGAAACTCCCGTAATAGATTATGTCCTTAGGTTTAGGGAAAGGCTGAAGGAGCTTATGGGACAGCCCAGAGCAACCTGGCAGCTGCCCAACAAAGTCAAAAAGTGTGGTACGACTGCAGAGCCAGAGCTCGCACGTACATGGTGGGTCAAGAAGTCATGGTTCTTATCCCAGTCTGGAAGGATAAGCTGCAGGCTGAGTGGGCAGGATGGTACAAAGTAGTCAGAAAGGTAAATGACGTGAACTATATCATAGTTACCTGACAGAAGACATACAGAAAGAATGTACCATGTCAACATGATGAAGCCACATGTTAATAGGGCTGTCATGGTGTTTGCAGTATGTAGTCCTGGGGAGGGGACAAACAAAGGAGACCCCCTTCTGGACTTACTGGAAGAAAGCAAGTGGGAGTCTTCTGTGGAGGCAGTTAAATTGTCACCCCAGCTGGCTCCGGACCAGATCCAGGAAGTAAGGGAGGTTTTAGCAGACTTTGCCCCACTGTTTAGCGCTAAGCCTGGACTAATCCCCTTAGCAACGCATGATGTGGAGACAGGAACACAGACGCCCATACGGTGCACAGCATATCGGGTGTCAGAGGCTGTCCAGAAGGACATTAGGAGGGAGGTGGAGGAAATGCTGGATTTGGGGGTAATCCAGAGATCCCACAGCCCCTGGGTCTTGCTCGTAGTCCTTGTTCCCTAGCCAGATGGCTCTACTCATTTCTGTGTGAGCTATTGTAGACTGAATGCAGTCACGAAGTCAGACGCCCACTCGATGCCCCAGACGGACAAACTCCTGGACAAGTTGGGAGGGGCAACCTACCTTACGACTATTGACCTGACAAAGGGGTATTGGCAGGTAAAGTTAACTGACAGAGCTAGGGAGAGGTCGGCCTTCATCACTCTGATAGGCTTATTTGAGTTTAAAGTAATGCCTTTCGCAATGAAGAATGCCCCGGCCACTTTCCAAAGGTTAGTGAACCAGGTGTTAAATGGTGCTGAGGAGTACGCCATGGCATACCTGGATGACACTGCCATGCCATCTTTAGTGCCAGCTGGGAGGAACACCTGTCCCACCTTAGGGAAGTGCTGGGCAGGATACAGAGGGCCGGACTCACTGACAAAGCTGAGAAGTGCCAGGTGGCCATGGCTGAAGTGGCATATCTTGGGCATGTTGTAGGCCGGGGACAGCTCTGTCCTAACCAAGTAAAAATAGAGGCGATCAAGGCATGGCCCAGACCCGAAATGCAGAAGCAGGTCAGGAGTTTTCTAGGGACAGCAGGGTATATATGAAATTTGAACCCAATTACAGTGCCCTGGCTGCTTTCCTATCTGACCTGGTAAAGAAAAGGATGCCTAGGAAAATTACCTGAGAACCAGCCTGTGAAAAATACTTTACCAGACTGAAGGAGACACTGTGCACTGCTCCTGTGTTGACAAGTCCTGACTATAACAGACCCTTTATAGTTCAGACTGATGCCTCAGACATGGGTATTGGGGCAGTACTGAGTCAGACATCCAACCAAGGGAAAGATCACCCTGTAGTGTACCTGAGTAAAAAGTTACTTCCCAGGGAGCAGGCATACTCTACTGTGGAAAAAGTGTCTTGCCATGGTGTGGGCCCTAAAGAAGCTAGAGCCATACTTATACGGGCAGCATTTTGAGGTACAAACTGACCACAACCCCCTGGTTTGGCTGACACAAATGGGAAAAATGAAGGGTAGACTATTAAGATGGAGTCTTGCCTTGCAGTGGGTTGACATGATGACCTTACATAGGGCTGGAGCAACCAATCAGAACGCAGATGGTTTGTTGTGTCCATATGAGGAATTAACTGATTTGTGGAGCTCATCCAATGCAGGGGATAGAGCCCCCAAATTCAGTCTAGGTGGGGAGGATTGTGACGCTTGGCCAGCTGGTTATGATTATTGTATGATATTAGTATTATGAATACATGGTCTGTGTATGACCATTTCTGTGGGAGAGATTTGGCCTTTAAGTTACAAGGTCAGCAACTGAAAATCACAGGCTGTATTACACTGACCAGGAGATTCCTGTAATTAAGATTTCCTTAAAGAAGTGGCATTTTATTACCTTTTTATGACATGCTCAGGCTTTTGAAGTCGAAACACAATCTGAAGTTTATGACATCAGGAAAGAAAGGGTCATCTGGCTGTTCCTGTCAAGTTTAACACCTAAATGACAAATGCTGGGATTGCTAAAATCAAAGAGAAATATTTAGTTAAAGGAGGTCATATTTAGGAAATGTGTTTTTTTTCTTCTGATGTTCCATTAATTAAAGATACCTCCTGGTAGGAAATTATGTTTGTAATTTTATCTTCTAAAAGGAGGAGCTAGATATCTCAACAAGTGGGTGTGGAAATAGAGTTGAAAATGAATTTATCTGAAATGGTATATATCATCTCAGGCTCTTAAGAAACACAGTTCTCTGACATCTAACTTTAAACGCACTTACAGAGGTAATATATTAGATAGAAAAGATCTAAATGTATTGTGGTAGTAGTTTTATTCTGTAACTTTTCCCATTTTCTTTTGAGATTGTAAGCTCTTGATATTTGTTCTGTATTTTATCTTACTTATTTTCATATTTTTAGTAAAATCACATTTTCTTGAAATACTGCCTGTTTCTTCCCAGTTCTTTTTGCATGTGAAGTGCCTGTATTTTAAGTCTGACAACTGTTTAAAAGGCTTGATGGTGTTAATGAGCTTGGAAAAAGGTAACAATATACCTAAGATCTCTTACAGAGTTTTAAGGGTTCATTTTGGATACCTGGTTAGGTGCCCTTAGGCAAAAGATATATTGCATCCCCCCCCCTCCCTGTGAAGAGAATATTATCTGAGCCTGTACATTTGGGTACGCTAGCATAAGGTTCATAGTTTGAATCCCCCCAGAAATTGAGGCTAAAGGTGATTCAAACCCAAAAGCAGACAGGAGGGTTACCCTGTCTGTTACCTGTTCACACTATTGTGCTCTGAGGTTGGCACTGTGGGAGCAGATGGTCTGACCTGCGGAGTGCGTTTGTGACAGATTTGGTTGGCAGCAGTGCGATAAAGAATTTGGTAACACAAGCTTTAACAGTTCAGTGTGTCGGACCTGCGGAGTACATTTGTGACAGTGGGCACCTCTAGGACACTGTATGGGGCAACTTCTGGGTATTGCTAGTATGTGGCATCTCCTGGGTACTGCAAGTATGGGGCACTTCCTGGGTACTGTGAGTGTGGGGTGTTGCCCAGGTACTGTGAGTATGGGGTACCTTCTGGGTACTGAAAGTATGGGGCATCTCCTGCGTACTGTGAGTATGGGGCATCTCCTGGGTACTGCGAATATGGGGCACCTCCTGGGTACTTCAAGTATGGGGCACCTCCTGGGTACTGAGTATCTGGCACCTCCTGGGTATTGTGGGTATCGGGTACCTCCTGGGTACTTGAGTATGAGGCACTTCTTGGCTACTTGAGTATGGGACACCTCCTGGGGACTGTGAATATCAGACACCTCATGGGTACTTGAGTATAGGCCATGTCCTGGCTACTTGAGTGTGGGGCACCTCCTGGATATTGTGACTATCAGGCACCTCCTGGATACTGTGAATATTGGGCACCTCTTGGGTACTTGAGTATGAGGCACATCCTGGGTACTGTGCCTGTGGGGCACCTCCTAGGCACTGCAAGTATAAGACACCTGGGTACACCTCCTGAGTACTTTTGAGTATCGGGCATTTGGGTACTGTATGAGGCACCTCCTGGCTACTTCAATATGGAGGCACCTCCTGGGCACTGTAAGTATGGGGCATCTCCTGGTTATTGTGAGTACCAGCCACCTCCTGGGTACTTGAGTATGGGTAACTCATGGGTACTGTGAGCACTGGACACTTCCTGGATATTACAAGTATCAGGAACCTGCTGGTATTTGAGTATGAGGCACTTCTAACCCCAGTAATACTCAGGTATTCCTAACTTTATGCAGTAAGCCTTTTAGGTAGAACTGCTCGGAGAGATGGAACGTATGCAAATGATGGAATCTTTTGCATGAGACACTTTTTCAAATGCTGCCTTCTAACTGCCTTAGTTCTAAACCCCTCAAATTTCTCTCTCCGCCTGTCAAGACTAGATGCTCGAAGATCCTCTCCTCTTTATCATCTTGTTCTGACGTGAGAAACCTTATAAAATATTATAAGTATTCTTTACATTTCATTTGCTGCCTTTTACTTTTGATAATTTTAAATAAGCCCATAGTTTTAGTGTTTAAATTGTAAATTTTCTCGGTTTTCTCCCAGTTCAGTATAACGGGGGTAAACTGAGGTTTATTTTATATTTATCAGCATTTTCTTAAAAAACTCCATTCGTTATGTTTAATTTTATTAATTTAGCTTGTTTTATGAACCGCTAATACCGGTTTCTGAATCGATAGCATCGGTTCATTTTACCTTGGTTCCAGGTTCCTGATCGGTTCTTCATCAGTTCCGGAACCAACCACGACTGCTAAAACTTTAAATGAAAACATTTTTTAGCGGTTACAACTTTTATTGGTTTTACATTGAAAATGTCAGAAAAACCGGGGGGTTGGGGGGGTGAGGGACTGGTGATCCAGGTTTAAAACCTTGTATTGAGTGTGGTGAAATTTTAGTAAGGCAAACATTCTTTCTTTGCCTACCTGGACATGAGCATTTAAAAGCAGAGTGAAATCTGCAATACATATCCATAGAAAACTATTGAAAAATGCCTGGATAAGGCTAAAGAAAAGATTTTCACTACCTAAGGGCCCCTTGAGCTCTGACCAGCTGATACCCTAAATTACTGTGGGTGAAACCACAATTACTGTAACTGTTGCCCCTGTGAGACAGGTATACAAGCAGTTCCTAAGAGGCTTGTTGAACCAGCTGACTCCCCGGTTCCCTTAAAGAAAACTAAGCACACAGAACCCCCTGCTGGACAGCATTTGGGGACTTCTGCACCTGCTATAAAGCCTGCCAACTCCTGCAGAAATTGCACAGGCCTTTAAGGTCATTCAGGCTTACAAGGGCTGTCTGCCTCTCAGCAGCAAACCCCCGCAAAGCAGTCTGTCTCCTCTGCTCAGTCTTCCCATTATTTAAGAGGAAGAATATGTGATTATGATGTAAGTAGAGGAAGGGGAACCTACTGAATCTGAGGTTTCCCCTGAACAGGAGTTTGGCTCTCCCCACAGAGCATCTGAAGATTATTCCTCTTTAAATTTGTGAGCAATGATTGGGCAGACACCCACTAAAAAGCTTCTCCTTGCTGGGAATAAATTCTTCAGGAACGATACTTTAAAGATTTTACAAACTCCAAGCTCTGTTTCCCCTCTTGATAAGAGGCTGGGTAAGAAATATCAGCTAGACAGGGAGGTAGCTGAATCTTTATTCTCCTACCCTGTCCACCAGGGAGCGGTACAAGTGACAGCCTGTGACAAGGCAAAGATACCTCTGGCATCCCATCCTCCTAACAAGGATTCCAGGAAAATTGACAGCATGGTAAAACAAGGAGCCCATGCTGCTGAATACCAAGAGTGTCCATGACGGTCCGTCCTTGTTATGGCAGTCAAGGCCCCGACTCCCCTGTCAGATGATCTAGCTGAAACAGCTAAATTTGGTTTGAGAGCAGCCAAATACCGGTTCAAATGGCTGCTGACTCTGATCTCACTACTGCCAGATGGATGGAAATACAGTGGTTCAGAGGAGCTTTGCATGGCTGCGAGTCACAAACCTCACTCAGGATATCCAAACTAAGGCTATGGATTTCCCAGTTGAGGGTAATTCCCTCTTTGGAGAAAGATAAAGGCTTACTTGAAAAAGGTGGATGAATACAAAACCACATACAGTAGCAGTCCTGCAAAAGAAAGCTTCCCCATCCACTAAAACATAGGGAAGGGGAGGCAGAGGCAGATCATTTCACAGCAAGCCTTTTCTTATCAGGCCATGGCTGCACCTCAGTATCAGCAGTACCCACATCAGGGGTAATTCAGGCACCACAGACAAGTGGTCCTGGATGTTGTGAGTCAGGGATTGTCTCCGAGTTCAAATTCCTTTCAGCAGTACAAACGTTTTTGAACCATCTACAGATATAGAGAGAGAAAACTCCTGAAAAAAGAGGTTCAAAACCTGTTCTAACCCCAGTAATGCTCAGGATATTCATAACTTTGTGCAGTCAGCCTGGTGGGTTGGACTGCCTGGAGAGATGGAACATATGCAAATGATGGAATTCTTTGCACGTGAGCATCTTTCAAATACTGCCTCTACCAACTGTAGTGTTCTAAACCCTTCAGATTTTTCTCTCTACCTCAAAGTCTGATCGCTCTGAGTCTCTGTCGCCCTCTTTCGCATGAAGACGATAAAAAAATCATCAAAAACCATAAGTATATTTAATTTCTTTACTGCCTCTACTGATTATCAGTTTAGATCTAGTTTATTATTAGAGTAATTGTTTTTTCTCGGTTCCTCGCAGTTCGGCATAACCGTGAGGGATCCGAGTTAGTTTAGTTTAACTTGGGTTCTCTGACTAAAGAACCTATATAATTATCGCTAAATTTTGGCCCTTACAAACTGTATTTGTAACCGTTTTTATCAGTTACAGAACCGCTGAACTGTTTCATATTTCATCTCCCTGCTCGGTTCCTCCGGTTCCTTATCGGTTCCAGAACCGACCGCAAAAAAAATTTTAAAAGCGGTTTTAATAACCGCAACAGTATCTATTATTTAGCGGTTGGTGTTTTCCTCTTTGCTTTTCACCATGGCAGAGAAACCTAAGAAGAGAACTGGGGAGCCTGGGTTTAAAAACTGTTTAAAGTGTGGAGATGTGTTTGCCAAGGCAGACAAGCACACCTTATGTGTAGCTTGTCTGGATTTCGAACATTTGGACCAGGAATGTGAGATATGTAAAACTTTTCCAGACAAAACTGTGGAAAAGCACCTTGAACAGCTCAATAAAAAGTTTCCTAGTGGTCCCTCAGTCTCTGACCAGCTGACACTGCAGTCTGTTGTGGCTGAACCCACAAGTGCTACTACCCCTGCCCCAATACGGACGAAAAAGGGGCAAAAAGAGGAAAAGAACCAGCTGACTCTCTGGTTCCCTCAAAGAAAACAAAGAAACTTAAACATGCAGAACCCTCTCCTGTTAACCCAGGGACTTCTGCACAGGTGTCTGCAATGCCTTCAGCTCAGGAGATAGCTCAGGCATTCAAAATTACTCAGGCTCTGCAGAGCATCATCCTTCAGCCTCCTGCCCCCTCACAGGGTCCCCAGGTTGCTAGCACTGTGTAGCCCTCTGCACCGGAGCAACTATATTTTGAAGAGGATGATGAGCCTTATGAGAAGGACGAACCTATCCCTCTAGAGGTGTCCCCATAGCAGGATTTTGGCTTGCCTCCCAGGGTGTCTGAGGATTGTTCCTCCCATTTTTTCTTTGTAAGGAAAATGGCACATGCCTTAGATATCACCACAACAGAGCAAGTGGAGGATGAGGAGGAAATTGAGTACCTTGGTATGATGGGTTTAACACCCACAAAGGTCCTCCTCCTCCCAGTATATACATTTTTTAAGAAGGATGCTATGAAGCTCTTCCTAATTCTATCCTCCCAATCAACAGGAGAATAGACAAAAAGTACCAGTTGGATAGGGAGGGATCTGACTTCCTCTTCTCCCACCCTGACCATCAAGGGGTAATACAACAGGCAGCCTGTGATAAAGCTAAAGTCCCTCTGTCCTCACATCCAGCGGACAAGGACTCCATAAAATTGGACAGAATGGCCAAAAAAGGCTATTTGTCAGCCTCACTGGCCATGAGACAGGCTACTTTCCAAGCTTATGCTGCCCAGTATCAGAAATCCCTGTGGCAGTCGGTACTGGCAATGTCCATGAAAGTCACCTCAACCTTGTCAGATGACCTGGCTGAAACTGCCAGGTTTGGGCTAGAGGCGGCTAAGTACCAGTTCCAGATGGCTGCTGATTTGAATGACTCTGCAGCCAGATGGATGGCTAACACAGTGGCTCAGAGGAGGTTTGCTTGGCTTAGAGCTACAAACCTCACACAGGATACCCAGTCGAAGGCCCTGGATTTTCCATTAGAAGGAAATTCTCTTTTTGAGGAATCCACGGTGGCCTATATGAAGAAGGTGGATGAATATAAGGCTACTTATAGAAGTAACTCTGCCAGAGACAGAGCTTCTTCATCCACCAGGCCCTATGGAAGGAGGGGCAGAGGTCGTTCTTTCATGACAAGACCTTTCTTCCAGTCAGTAGCCATGCCCCAATACCAGCAGTACCCCAACAGGGCTACTCTAGGGGTTGGGGGTAGAAGGGGCTCTAGGCGAGGGTCTGAGGCACAACCTCAACCCCAGCCTAAACAGAACCCCTGAGATGCAGGCCGCCTCCTCCTCCCTACCTGTTGGAGGCAGACTGTCCCATTTCCTCCACCTTTGGTCAACCATCGCCACAGAGAAGTGGATGTTGGAGGTAGTGGGCAAAAGTTTGTCTCTGGACTTCAAATTTCTTCCTCAAAAAAATTCCAGGGTTTCCATCTCTCCTCCCCTAGCACAAACTTCATTGCTAGAGGAAGAGGTTCAAAAGCTGCTACAGCTCAGAGCAGTGGAACCAGTTCCTACAACCCTGAGAGCTTGGCAGAAGACACCAGGAGAAAGGACTGCTGTGTGACTGAACTTCTCTGCTGGGACTATATTGCTCTCCTTCCCTCCCACCCAAAGCTAGTTCTATTTTTATAGGCACAGGATTTAACTGACAACAGGAACTTCCTGTTTGGGAGCAGGAAGTGAGTGATCACAGAACCACCAAAGACCCACCATCCTAGAAGGGCAAGAGTAGCTCTCCGGCCCCCTCTACCTGCTGGAGGTCTGCTCTGAGCAAGTAACTGGTCTACTGAGAAATATAGGATATTCTTTGTCTCAGAACAGGACAATCAGGAGCTTAAAGGGCACACAGGCAGAAAGTAAGGAGAGAGAGAAAAAAACAAACAGAGGAAAGAGTAAGGATTGCAAACAGTTAAGGGGCCAGAAATAAGACATGATTAGAGTGGTGCAGTGCAGTGGCTGTGGAGCAGAAGTCTTCCGGGAGACGTTCTGGAGGATGCGGTGTTGTCCCATCTGCAGGCATCTCTCTGGGCTGAGGGAGGAGGTTGCTCATCTACAGGCTGAGTTGGCCAGGATTTGTGGGACCTCCTCTTCCATCCAGAGACCACCAGTGCCTCTGCCGTTGCCTCAGAGGTTGCCAAGAAAGAGGAGCGTTGGACCACAGTGGGCTCAGGGAGGGTGAGGGTGGTGGAACAGAGGCGCATCCCTCCAGTTGTACCTCTCCACAATTCCTATGCCATTCTGGCAAAGGTGGTCCCTCTATGGAGCACCCGCAGTGGAGACCAAGGAGGATGTTAACCTCCACAAAGGAGACCCACAGGAGGGTGGCAGGGACCCTGCAGGGGAAGGAAACAACTCCTGGTGGGGACTCATTGTTAGGAAGGTAGAACTGGGGAGGAAGGGAGAGGGAGGTGAGGTGCCTGTCTGGCCATGGCTTGAGGGACAGGGAGCGAATCCTCAGGATTGCCGGAGCAGCTGCACAGGGAGGGAGCTGGATGTCATTGTCCACCTAGGGACAAATAACCTGGCTAAGAGAGGGATTAGAAGTGCAGGAAGAGTTTATGGAATTGAGGAGGGGCCTTGGTCAAGTATGCCTTGCAGTAACCTTCTCGGAGGTGCTGCCCATCTATGGCATAGGAGAGGCTGGTGTTCCGCACCATGGGATTCAATCAGTGGTTGAAAAACTGTTGTGGAGCTCAGGATTTGGCTTCATTGGGGACTGGGGTCCATCTGGAGTGATGCAAGCCTATATTGGCATGATGGGCTGCATCTGTCCGGGAGGGGAACCAGGATCCTAGGTGATAGGTTTAAATGCTTCATTGGCAAGCTTTTAAACTAGCCAAGGGGGAGGCATTGAAAGGAGAGGGAAATCCTAGCCCCCCAAATAATCACGGTAGTAAGTGCGCAAACACCAACATAGAGGCGTATAGGGAGAAGGGTAGGGGTAAATGGAGAAAGTGACAAAGGCAAGAAGGACAGGGATGGGGCAAAGGGAGTAAGGCCATCAGGAGTGGAGGGTAATGAGTACCAATGCCCGTAGTCTGGGCAACAAGTTCCCTGAGCTGGTGGCCTTGATGGAAGAGGGATGCCTGGATATCGTAGTAGTCACAGAAACATGGTACACAGAGAACCATGACTGGGATGTTAACATACCAGGGTACCTAACTTACAGGAGAGACAGGCAGGGGAGAAGAGGGGGAGGAGTAGCTCTCTGTGTAAAGGAAGGGATAAAAGCAACTGAACAAAAGAGTAAACAGGGAGGAGAGGAGGCACTGTGAGTCACCTTGGAGGCTGGAAAGGGCACCACAATCCGCACAGGGGTTGTGTACAGACCCCCATGTCAGGGGGAGGGAATGGACAAGGATATGATAGAAGGCATTCTTAGAATGGCAGAGAAAGGGGAGATACTGTTGATGGGAGACCTGAATATGCCAGATGTTAACTGGAGCATATTTGCTGCAGCCACATCCAAGAGCAGGGCCATTCTTGATGCCCTATAGGTGGCAGGCATTAGACAGCTAGTTTCAGAACCCTCTCGTGAGGGAGCAATCTTAGACCTCATACTCTCAAACGGGGGCGGTGAGAGGATCTCTGATCTAGAAGTGGGTTGCCATCTGGGGACAAGTGACCATCAAACAGTGTGGTTCACATTAAACTCAGCTACAGAGTCAAGCCATACAAAAGTGAGGGTACTGGACTTTAGGACGGCTGACTTTGGCAAGATGGGAGAGTGCCTCAGAAAAGCACTAGCAAGCAGGCTAGAAGGAGGTGTGGAGCAACAATGGGGAATCATCAAAACTGCCATCACAGAGGCAACAAGCCTTTGTGTGAAGCAAATAAACAAATCAAATGAAAAGGAAAAGCCACTATGGTTCTCAAAAGAGGTGGCTGTGAAAGTCAGGAAGAAAAAGATAGCATTCCGGAAGTATAAGGAAACACAGAAGGAGCAGGACAGAGAGCTGTACCAGTTAAGGCAGAAGGAAGCAGGGAGGGAAGTCAGAATAGCCAAGGCCCAAACTTGAGGAAAAGATCGCCAACCTCAGTTTAGAAGGGGATAAAACCTTTAATAGGTACATCAGCGAGCAGAGATGCAAAGGAGAGGGATAGTGAGGCTGAATAGAATGAACGGTGGGTGGGCAGAGGGGACAGTGAAAAAGCAGGATACTGAATGAATATTTCTGCTCAGTATTCACAAAGAGGAGGGGAAGTGCCTAATCCAATTAACAGAAGCACTCTTGATAGGGGGTCGATCCCAGTCCTTTCACAGAAGAAAGGGTCTGCAAGAACTCCCAAAACTGAAGGTGGACAAAGCAATGGGTCCTGATGGAATTCACCCCAGAATTCTAAAAGAATTAAGGAGGAACTAGTGAAACCACTGGCTACTCTTTTATAAATCATGGAGGATGGTGTGGTACCGAGGACTGGAGGAAGGGATGTGATTCCCCTTCACAAAGTGGGAGCAAGACAGAGGCAGGAAACTACAGACCTGTCAGTCTGACCTCTGTGGTAGGGAAATGATGAGACACTTCTGAAGGAAAGAATAGTTGAGTACCTAGAGGCCAGTGGAGCACAGGACCCAAGGCAGCATGGGTTCACAGCGGGAAGGTCATGTCAGGCGAATCTAATAGATTTCTTTGACTGGGTGACCAAAGTAGTAGACCAGGGAGGGGCTGTGGACATGGCCTACCTAGACTTTAGCAAGGCATTTGACACAGTCCCACATAAAAGATTAATAGTCAAATTAACCAGCCTGGGAGTGGGTCCCAGGGTGGTAGCCTGGGTAAAACATTGGCTGCACAACAGGACACAGAAGGTAATTGTAAATGGAGTCCACTCTGAAGAAAGAGGTTACTAGTGGGGTACCGCAGGGTTCAGATTGGTCCAGTCCTTTTAATGTCTTCATCAGTGACATTGCAGAGGACTGGAAGGAAAGTATGCCTTTTTGCAGATGACACAAAGATCTGCAACAGGGTTGATACACAAGGAGGCGTGGAAAGGATGAAAAGGGACTTGGCAAGGTTGGAGGAATGGTCAGAAGTATGGCAGCTAGGATTCAATACAAAGAGGTGCAAAATAATGCACCTGGGAAACAAGAACCCAGGGGAAGAATACACAATGGGGGGGGGAGGTAGTAACAACAATAAAAAAGAAAAGAGACCTGGGGGTAATCATATCAGATGACCTTAAGGTTAGCAATCAATGTGAGAAGGCAGTAGGGAGGGCTGGGGGTATACTGGGATGTATAGGGAGAGGCATCAGCTGCAGAAAACAGGAAGTTGTTATCCCTCTGTACAGACAGTTGGTGAGACCCCATCTGAGTACTGTGTCCAGTTCTGGAGACCTCATCTCCATAAGGACATAGACAGGATAGAGATAGTCCAGAGAAGGCAACTAAAATGGCAGGGTCTGCAAGAGAAGCCATATGAGGAGAGACTAAAGGAGCTTAATATGTATACCTCTTGAGGAAAGAAGGAGAGGAGGGACATGATAGAAACTTTTCAGTACTTCAGTGGAATCAACAAAGTCCAAGAGGGTAGCATCTTTCAGAAAAAGACTTACAAGAACAAGGGGATACAATTTAAAGATAGAAGGAGGAGGCGGTTCAGGGGCAATGTGAGAGTATTATTTCACAGAGAGTAGTGGATGCATGGAACAGCCTTCCTGAGAGGTTTGGAGTCTAAAACTGTGGGAGATTTCCAAGAATGCATGGGACAGACATAAGCCAATTCTTGTGGGGGTAGGAAGAAATAGGCTGTTGGTTAACTAGGATCTGCGGCTTATCCTGTAGATAGGGAAATGGGCAGACTAGATGGGCCTAGCGGTCCTTATCTGCCGTCAAAGTCTATGTTTCTATGAGAGGAAGAGGTTTTTACTCCAGATACTTCCTAACAACAAAGAAAAATGGGGAGTGGCAGCCAATTTTGGATCTCAGAGCTTTAAACAAGCACCTGAAAAGGCCAAAGTTCAAAATTGTAACTTTGGCTCGGATTCTGCCAACAGTCCAAAAAGGAGACTGGCTGGCATCTCTGGACTTACAAGACGCCTATTTTCACATCCGCACAAAAGAATCTTTCAGGAACTATCTCAGATTCAGACTCCCATCAGGTCATTATCAGTTTGCAACCCTGCCCCTCGGCCTTTCCTCGGCACCAAGGCTGTTTACAAAATGCCTAGCAGCTGTGGTGGCATTTCTTCAAAGACAAGGAGTGACTGTTTTCCCATATCTGGACGACTGGCTGGTGGTGGGCAAATCACCAGAACAAGTCAGAACCCCCCTAAAGCTCACACAGGATCTTTTGGAGTCCTTGGGTTTCATAATAAACCAGAAAAAAAATCTGTCTTAACCCCTACACAGACTTTACAGTTCATAGGGGCAGAGATCAGTACTCTACAGGCCACAGCCTTTTTGCCACTGGACAGGGTGCAAAGCCTTCAGGCCATAGCAAATTCCTTCAAGTTGCACAGGCAAAAAACAGCCAGGCAATTCCTGCAGCTCTTGGGTCATATGGCTGCATCCACAGGCACAGTGCAGAGTTCCAGGTTTCACATGAGTGACATCCAGTTTTATCTCGGGAATCATTGGAGTCAGAAAAAAAAGATACCTTTTCAAAACTCATTCCAGTGACAAGGGCACTGTTACAAGTCCTTTTGTGGTGGAAAAAGGAATCCAACCTAAGGCAAGGAGTCCTTTTCCAGGAGGAGGATCCTTCACTAGTCCTCACTACAGATGCATCTCTTCTGGGCTGGGGCACCCATCTGGGGGAGCACACAACTTAGGGTACCTGGACAGAAGCAGAGTCCCTCCAGCATATAAACTTGCTGGAACTCAGAGCAGTATAGCTGTCACTAAATGTTTTCTCTCCACTGGTGATGGGCAAGGTGGTACAGGTCAGAACCGACAATACCACCACTATGTACTACATAAACAAGCAGGGAGGCACCAGATCAGGTCCCCTATGCACAGAAGCCATGAAAATTTGGACTCTGGCGTATTCTCTAAAGGTGTCTCTGCAAGCAGTCCATCTGCCAGGAAAGGACAATACCTTGGCAGACACACTCAGCCGAATCAATCAGTCCCATCATGAGTGGACACTGAACGAGCAGGTGGTGCAGGTAATTTTCAGGAGGTGGGGCATTTCAGAGATAGACTTGTTCGCATCCCACCAGAACCATCAGTTGCCTCAGTATTGCTGCAGACCACCGGCCCAGGGCACAATCCTTCTGGATGCCCTGGTACTGGACTGGTCAGGCAAGTTTCTTTATGCCTTTCCCCCTTTTCCTCCGGTTTTCAGAGTACTGCTGAAGCTCAAATCCCTTTCAGCTTCTCTGATCTTGATAGCTCCAGATTGGCCCAGGCAGCCATGGTACTCTCTTCTGCTCTCCATGTCAGTGAGCAAACCAATAAGTTTGCCTCTCAGGCACAATCTCCTGACCTGCAGTCAGGGAACATTGTTGTACCCAAATCTCAAGTCCCTCCACCTCAAGGCATGGCTCTTGAGGAATTAGAGTATGCAGACTTGAACCTTTCTGAAGCTGTATTAACTATCTTAAAAGGTTATAGGAAGCCCTCCACTAAGAAAACGTATTCTGCTAAGTGGAAGAGATTTTCTTTTTGGTGCTCTGGTAGGAATTTCACCTCAAATGACTCTGGAGTCTCAGTGGTGTTGGATTATCTGACTCACTTACATTCACAAGATCTACAACCCAGTTCTCTAAGGGTTCATCTTGCAGCAGTGCCTGCATATCTTTCTGCTAGGACAAAGGTGTCAGTAGCATCGGATCCCATTTTCAAAAGATTTTTTAAAGGTCTGATACATTTGCATCCTGCTCACAGGGCACCAGTGCCCGCTTGGGATCTTAATATATGTATAGCCAGATTAATGAGGGCTCCTTTTGAGCTCATGGCTACAGCTCATTTAAAATGTTACCTGGAAAACAGTTTTTCTGGTAGCAATTACCTCAGCAAGAAGAATCAGCAAGCTTCAGGCTCTCTGTGTTGACCAGGACTACATCTCCTTTCACAGAGATAAGGTAGTCCTCAGAACAAACAGACAGTTCCTTCCCAAGGTCGTTTCAGGCTTTCATCTGAACCAATCAATCACTCTACCTGTCTTTTTCACAGACCATACAAGCTCTGGTGAAAGAAGACTCCACAGTCTGGATGTGAAAAGAGCTCTCAGCTATTACATGACAGCTACTAAGGGCCACCCATAGGCAAGACAAAATACAACTTTTCCTTACATATGGGGATGTCGGAATGGGCAAACCAGCCTCAAAAAGATCCATTTCTCGATGGATTGTCCAATGTATTCAATTCTGCTACACTAGAGTAGGTAGAGAGTCCCCAGCTGGGCTGAGAGCACACTCGAAAAGAGGAACAGCTGCCAGTCTTGCAGCTGCTAGGGAGGTTCCATTATTGGATATTTGTAAAGCAGCTACTTGGAAATCAGTACAAAGCATTACAACTTGGATGTTTTGTCCAGAAGTGATGCCAGGTTTGGCACAGCAGTCCTGCAAAGTCTGTTGCAAAATAAGTTCTGTGCCCACCTCCAGTGGTACTGCGTGGTAGTCTACACAAAGTTATGAATATCCTGAGCATTACTGGGGTTAGAAGAAAAAATGACTTAGCATAGTAATCTTCTTTCTTCCCAGTGATGCTCAGATATTCATAACTCCCTCCCATCCTCCCCTTCCAGAACTTCAGCCTCTGCACTCCGCATGCTAGTGCCACATAGCCATACCCTACTGGGTACACTTCTCTATACCAGATAGATTTAAACAGAGTTTTTCTGTCTCTCTTAATAGTTTTCTCATGCTGTTTGGCGAACACCATTGTTTATTTGATGTAGTTCCTCCTTAAGAGTTTTTTTGGGTAAATTCTCTTTATTAGGGTAACCCTAAAAAATGTTTTAATTAATTAGCTGTTGGATTTTTTCATAATGCCTGACTTCCAGGCTTCTTACAAATCTGAAGAGTTTAGAACACTACAGTTGGTAGAGGCAGTATTTGAAAGATGCTCACGTGCAAAGAATTCCATCATTTGCATGTGTTCCATCTCTCCGGGCAGTCCAACCCACCAGACTGACTGCACAAAGTTATGAATATCTGAGCATCACTGGGAAGAAAGAAGATTACTATGGTAAGTAATTTTTTCTTACTGTCAGTGACAATGGAGCCTGTCCTAGTACAGCAAAAGGTGCCACAAAGAAAATTGGGAGTGGCAGCCTATCTTAGACTTCAGGGTACTAAACAGGCACTTTACAAGGCCAAAGTTCAAAATGATAACTTTATCACTGATTCTGCCAACACTCCGAAAAGGGGAAGGTTTTTGGCATCACTGGACATAAAGGATGCTTATTTCCACATCCCCATAAGGGAGTCTCACAGAAAGTACCTCAGGATCAGACTCACATAAGATCACTCTGCAAGAGTGTACACAGAATATTTGGCAGTGGTTGTAGCTCACCTTCGAAGACAAGGTGCCACAGATTTTCCCATACCGAGACAACTGGCTGGTGGTTGTAAAATCACCCCAGCAAGTGGGAGCATCTGCAACTCACCCAGGGGCTCCTGGAGCCTCTAGGGTTCCTGATAAATCTAAAGAAAGTCTGTCCTTCAGCTTGCTCAGGCACTACAGTTCTTAGGTGCAGAGCTAAATACCCTGCAAGACAGGGCCTACCTGCCTCTAGGCAGGGCAAGAAGTATCCTACTGATAGCGGGCTCATTCAGCCTGAACAAACCAAAAACTGCAATACAGTTTCTTCAGCTACTGGCCACGTGGCATCTGCCACTGGCACAGTCCTGGAAACCAGGTTACAGATATGGGGCATTCAATTTCACCTCAGGGCTCCCTGGTGTCAGAGAAAGGACCCTCTTTCAAAACTAATTCTAGTAACAAAAGACATTGTTACAGGCCCTCCAATGGTGGAAAGAGGAAACCAACCTAAAGGAAGGGGTTCCTTTTTCAGCAAGCATCCCCATCAGTTGTTCTGACAACATATGCATCTCTACTACAGTGAGGTACCCATCTGAGAGTTCACGCCACCCAAGGCACATGGTAAGTGCAGAGTCACTCCTGCACATAAACCTGCTGGAGCTAAGAGTAGTGTTACTGGCGCTAAAGGCTTTCACACAGCTAGTACAGGGAAGATGGTACTGGTCAGAACAGACAATGCCACCACAATATACTACATAAACAAGCAGGGAGGGACAAGGTCAAGCCCTTCCTGCACAGGACTCATGTAATTATGGAGTCTAGCATGCTCCTTGGGCCCCTGCAGGCTATTCATCTGCCAGGCAAGGACAATACCTTGGCAGATACCCTGACTCAAATCGATCAGTCCCATCACGAATGGGCCTTGAACAGTCAGGTGGTACAAGTGATCTTCAGGAGGTGTGGCACCCAGGAGGTAGACTGGTTCACATCCCACCAGAACAACCACCACCTGCCATAGTACTATGGCAGACCAACAGATCCAGGAACAATCCCCCTGGATGCTCTGGCTGTGAGTTGGCCAGGGAAGCACCTGCATGCTTTTTCTTCCATCCCTCTGGCGTACAGAGCATTTCTCAAGCTCAGGTCCCAGTCAGCATCAATGGTCTTGATAGCACCAGACTGGACCAAGCAGCATGGTACTCTCTGCTACTCTCCATGTCTGGGTCTGAACCAATGCACCTTCCGTGGAGGCACAATCTGCTAACCTCCAACCAGGGGAGGCTCCTGTACCCAAACCTCAGGTCACGTAGGTTCAAGGCATGGCTGTTGAGGGCCTACAATATGCAGGCTTGCATCTTTCTGAAAGTGTCTTGGATATTTTAAGTGGTTACAGGAAGCCTTCCACTAAAAAAAATCTACGCTTCAAAATGGAAAAGGTTTCCTATTTGGTGTTCAACCAGGAAACTGGTACCAGCACATGCTGGGTTCCCAGCTGTGCTTGACTATCTTACCTATTTACATTCATTAGACTTGCAGTCCAGCACCCTCAAGGTCCACCTACCTGCAGCATCTGCTTGCATATCAGCTGTAGAAAATGTTTTAATGGCTCCAGATGCTATCTTCAAAAGGCTCTTTAAGGGCCTGGCCCATATCAGCACAGGCTGGTGTCCCAGCTGTTCTGGGCTATCTTAACTGTTTTCATTCACTGGGCTTTTGTAGTCCAGTACCTTAAAGGTCCACCTGACTGCAGCATCTGCTTACATTTCATTTGGACAGAATGTTTCTTGGCCCTTGGACCCTATTTTCAAACGGTTCTTTAAAGGTCTGGTCCATTTGCACCCCCCTCACAGGGAACTGGTGCCAGCATGGGACCTAAATGTGTGTGTAGTTAGGCTCGTGGGTCCCCCTTTTGAGCCTATGTCTTCAGCTTATTTAAAATTTGTCACATGGAAAAATTGTTTTCCTTGTGGTGATAACTTCAGGCAGAAGAATCAGTGAGCTCCAGTCTTTCTGCATTGACCAGGACTACATTTCATTCCACAGAGACAGTGTTCCTGAGAACAAACAGGAAGTTTCTTCCTAAAATGGTTTCTGATTTCCATTTGAACCAAACCAGTACCTTACCTGTCTTTTTCACTGAACACTTTAGTTCTGGTGAAAGAATTCTTCATAGTCTAGATGGCAAAAGAGCTCTTAGCTACTACTTGGCCGCCACTAAAGTGCATAGGCAGGACAGAAAACATCTGTTCCTGACCTATGAGAATGTGGGAAAGGGTAACCCAGCATCAAAAAGGTCAATTTTTTGCTGGATAGTACAGCATATCCAGTTTTTGTTACTCTAAGGCTTGAAAGGAGCCCCCAACAGGGTTGAGGGCCCATTCCACAAGGGGCACAGCTGCTACCATAGCAGCCATCAGGGATGTTCCCCTGATGGACATCGGTAAAGCAACTACCTGGAAAACAGTACACACCTTTACAAAGCATTACAGCCTGGATATTCTGCCCTGGGGTGATGCCGGGTTTGGCACAGCAGTCCTGCAAAGTCTGTTCCCAAAATAAGGTTCTGTGCCCACCTCCAAAGGTACTACTTGGTAGTCTACATAAAGTTAGGAATACCTGAGTATTACTGGGGTTAGAAGAAAAAATTACCAGGGTAATCTTGTTTCTTCCCAGTGATACTCAAGTATTCATAACTTCCCACCCTGCCTCCCCTTCTGGAACCTTTAGCCTCTGCACTCCTGAATACTGTGCTCTCAGGGGTATAAATGCCACTTTTGGCATATATGTTACGATTGTGTTGACTATTGTTGTCCCCCTTCCCTTTTTCAGGTGATCTGGACATTCAGGGGCATTCTTTCATATGTTATGCCCTCCAGTTGGAGGCCCTTTTTTTGGGTATTAAGAGAATTCCCTCTATAATTATTATGATGATTAATTTTATTATTATTATTATTACACTTAGTCCTCGTGGGCCTGTCTTTCCAGGCTTCCAGAAAATCTGAGAGTCTTAGAACTAAGGCAGTTAGTAGAAGGCAGCATTTGAAAAAGTGGCTCATGCAAAAGATTCCATCATTTGCATACATTCCATCTCTCCGGGCAGTTCTACCTAGAAGGCTTACTGCATAAAGTTATGAATACTTGAGTATCACTGGGAAGAAATAAGATTACTATGGTAATTTTTTCTTCCTGTGTACTGCGAGCAGGGGGCACCTCCTGTGTACTTGAGTATGAGGCACCTCCTGAGTACTGTGAGCATAGGACATCTCCTGTGTACTTGAGTATGGGGCATCTTCTGAGTACTGTGAGTATAGGGCACCCCATGGGTACTGTGAGTATGGGCCACCTCCTGGGCACTGTGAATATGTGGCTTCTTCTGGGAACTGTGAGTATGGGGCACCTCCTGGGCACTGTGAGTATGGGGCACCTCCTGGGAACTTCAGTATGGGGCATCTCCCAGGTAACAGAAACATAGACTTTGACGGCAGATAAGAAACGCTTGGCCCACCTAGTCTGCCCATTTCTCTACCTACAGGATAAGATACAGATCCTAGTTAACCAACAGCCTATTTCTTCCTACCCCCACAAGAATTGCCTTATGTCTGTCCCATGCATTCTTGAATTCTCCCACAGTTTTAGACCCCACAACCTCCTCAGGAAGGCTGTTCCATGTGTCCACCACCCTCTCTGTGAAAAAAAATACTTCCTCACATTGCCCCTGAGCCGTCCCCCCTCTATCTTCAAATTGTGTCCCCTTGTTCTTGCACATCTCTTTTTCTGAAAGATGCTGCCCTCTTGGACTTTGTTGATTTCACTGAGGCACTTAAAAGTTTCTATCATGTCCCCCCCCCCTTTCCTCAAGGGTATACATATTAAGCTCCTTTAGTCTCTCCTCATATGGCTTCTCTTGCAGACCTTGCACCATTTTAGTTGCCCTCCTCTGGACTGCCTCCATCCTGTCTATGTCCTTGCGGAGATGGGGTCTCCAGAACTAGATGCAGTACTCCAGATGGGGTCTCACCAACTGTCTGTACAGAGGGATAACAACTTCCTATTTCCTGCTGGTGATGCCTCTCCCTATACATCCCAGTATCCCCCCAGCCCTCCCTACTGCCTTCTCACCCTGCTTGCTAAGCTTAAAGTCATCTGATATGATTACCCCCAGGTCCCTTTCCATTTTTGTTGTTGTTACTACCACCCCCCATTATGTAATCTTCCCCTGGGTTTTTGTTTCCCAGGTGCATTATTTTGCACTTCTTTGCATTGAATTCAAGCTGCCATACTTCTGACCATTCCTCCAACCTTGCCAAGTCCCTTCTCATCCTTTCCACGCCTCCTTGTGTATCAACCCTGTTGCAGATCTTTGTATCATCTGCAAAGAGGCATACTTTTCCTTCCAGACCCTCTGCAATGCCACTTATAAAGACATTAAAAAGGACTGGACCCAGTACTGAACCTTGCGGTACCCCACTAGTAACCCCTCTTTCTTCAGAGTGGACTCCATTTACAATTACCTTCTATGTTCTGTTGTCCAGCCAATGTTTTACGCAGGCTACCACCCTGGGACCCACTCCCAGGCTGGCTAATTTATTAATCTTTTGTGTGGGACTGTGTCAAATGCCTTGCTAAAGTCTAGGTAGGCCATGTCCACAGCCCCTCCCTGGTCTACTAGTTTGGTCACCCAATCAAAGAAATCAATTAGATTCATCTGACATGACCTTCCTGCTGTGAACCCATGCTGCCTTGGGTCCTGTGCCCCACTTTCCTCTAGGTACTCAACAATTCTTTTCTTCAGAAGTGATTCCATCACTTTCCCTACCACAGATGTCAAACTGACAGGTCTATAGTTTCCTGCCTCTGTCTTGCTCCCACATTTGTGAAGAGGAATCACATCCACCTTCCTCCAGTCCTCAGGTAGCACACCATCCTCCCATGATTTGTTAAAAAGGGTAGTCAGTGGTGTCACTAGTTCTCCCCTTAATTCTTTAAGAATTCTGGGGTGAATTCCATCAGGCCCCATTGCTTTGTCCACCTTCAGTTTTAGAAGTTCTTATAGAACCCTTTCTTCTGTGAAAGGACTGGGATCGACCCCCCCCATCCAGAGTGCTTCTGTTAAATGGATTAGGCACATCCCCCTCCTCATCCTCTTTTGTGAATACTGAGCAGAAGTATTCGTTCAGTATCCCTGCTTTTTCACTGTCCCTCTCTGCCCAGCCACCATCCTTTCTATTCAGCCTCACTATCCTTCCATTTGTCTTTCTACATTCCCTGATGTACCTATAAAAGGTTTTATCCCACTTCTTAACTGAGTTGACTGTCTTTTCCTCAGTTTGGGACTTTGCTATTCTGAATTCCCTCCCTGCTTCCTTCTGCCTTAACTGGTACAGTTCTCTGTCCTGCTCCTTCTGTGTTTCCTTATACTTCCTAAATGCTATCTTTTTCTCCCTAACCTTCCCCACCTCTTTTGAGAACCATAGTGGCTTTTTCTTTCGTTTTGATTTGTTTATTTGCTTCACACAAAGGCTTGTTGCCTCTGTGATGGCAGTTTTGATGTTTCCCCATTGTTGCTCCACCCCTCCTTCTAGCCTGTTTGCTAGTGCTTTTCTAAGGCACTCTCCCATCTTGCCAAAATCAGTCCTCCTGAAGTCTAGTACCCTCACTTTTGTATGGCTGGACTCTGTAGCTGAGTTTATCATGAACCACACTGTTTGGTGGTCACTTGTTCCCAGATGGCTACCCACTTCTAGATCTGAGATCCTCTCGCTGTCCCCATTTGAGAGTACAAGGTCTAAGAGTGCTCCCTCATGAGTGGGTTCCAGAACTAGCTGTCTGAGGCATGCTACCTGTAGGGCATCGAGAATGGCCCTGCTCTTGGATGTGGCTGCAGCAAAGGTGCTCCAGTTAACATTTGGCATATTCAGGTACCCCATCAACAGTATCTCCCCTTTCTCTGCCATCCTAAGGATGCCTTCTATCATATCCTTGTCCATTCCCTCTCCCTGACATGGGGGTCTTTATACAACCCCTGTGCAGATTGTGGTGCCCTTTCCAGTCTCTAAGGTGACCCACAGTGCCTCCTCTCCTCCCGTTTTACTTTTTGTATTTGCTTTTGATCCTTCCCTTACATAGAGAGCTGCTCCTCCTCCTCGTCTATTCTCCCAGTCTCTCCTGCGAGTATCAGGCACTCCTGGGTATTGCAAGTATGGAGCACCTCCAGGGTACTTGAGTATGGGGTACCTTTTGAGTATATGCCTCTCCTTGCCATGCAAATTGTGTGGGGAGTAAGTCCGCATGGTTCCAGTCTATGGTCTTCTAAGAGAGCCTGTAGAGAAAATGTGAATCTGAGGGCTGGGGCCCCTACCTTAAGTACCTATGGTCGGGGGGGCAGGTAGTGAGCAGTTGGTAACAGGTTTAGGGAAGCTTGATCGGTGCCTATCCCCGGTTAACTCTATGGAATGAAAACCCCTCCTCTTGCTACACTGGAAGGCCTGTGCAGGGTGAAGTTCTAATGCTCAAAGTATTTCAGAGGCAAACTGCACCTGTGATACGAGATATAGAAACGCATATGTATGGGATCATCTATATGGGATCCCCTTTTAGGTCCGGGCTACAGGGGCCAGTTAGTTTCCATGCAGTCCTGAGCCAGCCACAGTAGGGATCAGAAATGTGTTTCAACCTTGGAGAAGCAGTGGTCCTGATGCCACAGGTGTGCACCCCACAGGTTGTTGGCACAACACCTCTAGTGTGAAGGAGCATGAAGTACAAGTTAGACTGCCTTTTACTGTCATCACCACCACCCCCTCACCCCCCCAACCCCAGTGACTGAGGGTTCATAGACTGCTGTATGGACACTGATATAACTCATTTGGTCCCGGTGGCAATTTTGGGTCGGATCTAGCAATGGATGGTTCCAACGCCATATGGCGTCTATGGGAACAAATGTGTTTAACAGAGACAGTGAAGGAAAGGCAGCATGCCCCAATGGGGATTCATTCTGTTCTTGAGCTTCAGGTAAATAAAAAGGATCCTATCTGCTACTTAATACCCGGTTAGTCTTTTAACATCTTGGATTAATTCTGGGTTGCTAACCCTTTTCATTGCAGCCCAGAGGCTCCAACGTGCATCTGTGTGCCTGGAGGTCATCTCAGTCCTGGAGGTCAAGTAAGCACAGACTTCATATGTGTAGGCTCCCCTCCCAGATATAGCATCCATCGTACCCCTAGATGCCTGGGAGGAGGCTACATATAAAATACCCAAGTTCAGTGGGCGTACACAATTTGGTGAGAAGTTATGCTTGTGCAACATTGTTGATAGTCTGAAAGTAGTTGAATGAATGTGTTGACTATTATTCAGTACGTGGATACTTTGGCTGTTCACACTCTCTGTCCCATGGGGGACTATCACACTTCCTCACATCTCTCCTGAATCTGCCACCCCAGTTTCTTGTCGTGCACCCTTGTCCTTGAACACCTTTTTTCTGACAAATACTTCCCTTTTGTACCTTATTTACCCCCATGATGTATTTAAAGGTCTCTATCATATTCCCCTTACTCCTGTCTTCCAGGGTGTACATATTCAGGTCCTTAAATCTCTTCACTTCTCTTAGGGCTTCTGATGCAGTCCCTGCACCATTTTAGTTGCCCTCTTCTGAACCACCTCCACTCTGTCTATGTCTTTCCAGACATGTGGTCTCCAGAACTGGACACCATACTCTAGGGGAAGTCTTACTAGAGATCTATACAGAGGCAATACCCCTCCCTCTTTCTACTGGTGATACCCTTCCCTATGCCTGCCGGCACCCCACCGGCCCTCCCAAATGCCTTGTTGCACTGTCTGGCCACCTTTAGGTCACCTAATATGATTACCCCCAGGTCTCTTTCCTGCTTGGTGGTCATCAGTACCACGCCTCATTTTGTACTCTGCCCCTGTGTTTCTTTGCCCTAAGTGCATTACTTCGCACTTTTTTGCATTGAAACTTTCGACTGCCATACCCTTGACCACTTCTCGAGTTTTCTCTGGTCTCTGTTGAGGTGTTCCATCCTCACATGGAGAACTTTGTTTTCCTGTATCAGTCCTGAGGTACTTGCCAGGTCCTTCTCTGTTGTCTCTGAAGTCTTCTGAGACTCCCCTTATTGCACCATTTTGTTTTCCACATGACCAAAATATTGAGTAAACCCTCCCACTTTCTTGTCCTGGTCCTGGACATCTTATAGGGCCTGTGCAATAGTGAGTTTCATCACAGTACTAGTGCTTTTATGTGGCTCACTTTTGTTTGCCCAGGACTGCTGCTCCACCATTTTTGATTTTCTCGCCTCCATTGTGGCATTACCATTGGGTTTGCCTTTGACTGCAGTAGTGCCCCTAAATCACATTGCACCATCGGGTCAATAGTGGTAAGCTTCTAGGTAAGTTTGGTGGTGAAGGCAATGCTGGAAGTACACTTATTAAAAGTGTAAATCTTATTGCATACTTGAGCTCAGACTGAGTGCATCGAGTGGGTACTGCAAAGATCAGTTGGAACCAATCATTTTCATTATGTTCATCAGCGACGTAGGAGAAGGGATACAGGACAAGATGCGTCTCTTTGCAGATGACACGCAGACCTGTGATGGTACACAGCAAAGAGGGGATAAGGGAGTTGCAGAGGGACCTGCAAAAAAGGTCAGAGAGGTGGTCTAATGTCTGATAGTTGAAATTCAGTGCCAAGAATGTGCTAGCTAATGCACATAAGGAATAAGAACCCCAGGAAGAAATACTGAATGGGAGGGGTTAAGCTGGCCACAGCTTCAAAGGAAAAGGACCTGGGGGGGGGCATTGTAACCGACTCGCTGAAACAAATCAATCAATGTAACAAGGCCTAAAGCAAGGCACTCAGAATATTGGGGTGTATTGAAAAGATTTTGATAGCGGGAGGAAAGAGGTAATATTACCATTCTGCAGATCAATGGTGAGACATTTTCTGGAATATTGTGGCCAGTTCTGGAGTCCTCACCTGAGGAAAGACAGAGGCAGGCTGGAAACAGTGCAGCATATAGTAACCAGAATTATTCAGGTCTAACGGGGCAGATCCTATGAGGATTGGCTCAGGGCATTGAACATGTACTTGTTGGAGGCCAGAAGGGAGAGGGGTGACATAACAGAGAAATGCCTGTTTAAACCACCCTATCTCAAAACTTCTATTTCCAGTAAATCTGAATTTGAAAAGGGCATTAACAAGATCTGTGCACCTGAATAAAATTACTGTGGGGAAAATCTCTAACAAACATGGGGACAGGACCCTAGTTTATGGGGCTGCTATTACCTGGAATTCTCTTCCTCCAGAAATTAGGGATATATCAAGTTACCCTATATTTGTTCAGGCCATAAAAGGATTGATGGTTCCTATTTGTAAATGTTAGTGATTATTTCTGTGGGCTTATTAAGTCCTTAAATCTGTTGATGCACTTTGTAAATATTTAATGAGCTTTTTAATTTTTAATAACTGTGACATGAGAGTTGATGTTATTTGTTACTTTATAAGTAACTTTTAGTACATATTAGTAGTTTTTGTACACGTACTTTATAGTGAGTTAAATGATGTCTGTTCCATACTTGGACAATCTGAAATTGTTTGTTTTGTTACATGTTTTGAAACATTAGATAACGATAACACAGGTCTGTCTTATAAACTGGACAATAGTCCAAATTACATGTATTACCTGTATAAAAATAAAATTTTTACTACTACTACCTTAAAGTTCCTGAAAGGAATAAACAAGGTAAACTGTGAGGAATTATGTAGCAGGAATTGCGGGTTGGATAAAATTGGACATGAATATAAGCTGGTGGGGAGAGGGGATTCAGGAGGGATGCAAGAAAGTTATACTTTATGGTGAGAGTGGTGGAGCCAGGGAAAAGCCTGTCAAGAGAGGGGATGGGCACAAAACACAGTAATGGGTTCAAGCACGGCTGGGACAGAGTGAAGGGTTTAATAGTTACTCAAGGGTGTAGTAGGGGACAAAAACCCCAGTGACATAGTAGGTTACAGGGTAGAGTAGGGTAGAACTAGGCAGACTGGATGAGGAAATGTTTCTGTGACTGGTAGGGTTGGTAGCTCCTCTCTTTTTTTGTTATTGCTGTTTTCGCAATTTTTTTTCTAGGATAGCCCAGCTGAGCCGAAATGTCTTGTTTCCATTCGGGTGCTGTTTTTTCTCATTTCCTCAGCTGGGCGGGCTGGTGCACTGGGAGTTTACTGTAAGTGGCTTGCCCAAGGTCACACAGTGAGTATTTGGCTCTAGTGGGGTTTGAATCTGCGATCTTTTGGTTCCCAACCTGATGCTATAACCCCTAGAACTCACTGCCTCCAACCATGGCCGTCTATTCCAGAATTTTCTTACCTTCTTTAGGAAGGAGGGAGAGAGATACTTCATTACTACCATTTTGAGAACCTTGTGATGTCATTGAGGGTGAAACTGTGGTGAACTACAATGTGGTTTGACACGGCTTCATCCTCAGTGACATCACAAGATTCAAAGAATGGTGGCAATGTAGTGTCAATACAAGGACAACTTAATTATCACTATTACTGGAATGCTGCTGGCTATAGATAAGCCCAATTCCTCATTTAAAGGGGAAGTCTCCCATAGTTTCATACCAAAATTTTCCCCAACTCCTTATGTGTAACTGTTGTGTGCCTCCTCCAGTTGCCAGCAGTCCTATTGCTGTCCAAATCTAGATTATATATAAAAATATACAGCCCCCAAAAGTTATCAATGTGTTTGTCCTCCATTTTACCATCAATGTTGCCGGAGGATGATGTCATCAGAGCAACAGATAATGGTGCTGCACTAAATGCAGTTCCACCAGTTAACCAAACCCACAATGTCTGCTTCCCCACTTGAGTAATCGAGGAACCCTTTAAGTGTTGTGCACATCCTGAAGTGCAGGTCTAATAGGGACTAGGACCATGTGAGTGTGATGCAGCACTGATTTGAGGTAAATACAGTATTCGTATAAGGAAGTGCTTGTATGTGTTGTGTTACTGTTTCTGTTAGCAAAAACAGTTTAAATGACTCTGGGTACAACAAGAGTTTTAAGTGGTATAATACAGCTGTTGTAATATGTTGTGTGAGTGTTAACATCCTCCGTTTTTGATTGACACCAGCAGTGAGAAACAATCTTGCAAATATGCCCTTTTCCCTTTGTAACTAGGCAGTCAGTGATTGGATGGCTGCTGTAAGGCAATAAAGAATTCAACTATAACAAGGAATAGGGTACCAGGATGCATCAGTTGCAACATATGGAAGAAGGGTAATCTAGTAGTTAACACATAGGCACAAGCACTGGGGGACTCTGGTTCAAATCCTACTTGAGTCCCTTACTCTCTAACCCTTAAGAAATTCCCCTAACCTCCTTGGAAACTGTGATGGCCCCTCAGGTCCATGACTTTAAAAGTGCCCCAATTCCCATAAGAAATCATTAGCAGTGATGTGAGAGCTACAGCACTTCACTTTCAAGGTACTAAGGATAAAGCTGTGGCAGCCTCCCGCTTGCTTTGTAATGCCAGCATTTGAAGTAGGATGTCCCTCACAAATCAAATGCTACACCTCAGCTGTTGTAGGTAAAGAAGGTAATCAGTCTCAGTGTTTGTAGCACTCTGTATTTGCTTAGCTCAGGGGTTCTCAAATGGTGAGGCCAGCCTCCCTTGGGAGGCCCCAACCTGTTCTAGGGGAGGCTCGAGCAAGTCTGAAAAAGTACTGTATTTTGTGTGAAGAAAGGAAGCAAACTGAAAGAGGATAATAGTAGGTGAATTTTATGTATTTATTTACTAATAGGTGACAAGGGAAGGTGAACGAGCCAAGGCTCATGTCAGGTGTACCCAGGTAAGGGTAGGGAGTGAATACATTTCAAAGGTAACTGCAAAACAGTCAAGAAATACACAATGAACAATAGTTCAAACACATATGAACAATAAACTAATAATGAGTGGTGGTAATTGATCAATTTGTAGACTGATGGCAGAGCAGCCCAAATACAAAGGTTGAGCATAGAAGTGCTAAGAGCAATAGCAGGAAGGAGCAAAGTAATCCCAGAGAAGTTGCTTAGGAGCAGGGAAGGAGGAGGAGGCAAAGTATGTATGAAGGTTATTTTCATATAGAGTACATACACAGAGAAATTAGTTCACCCATGAAGGTAATGCAACAAAGAGTAACACTGGTTCAAGAATGAAAATAGCAGAGCAAGTAGGCTGGCCTGTGTGTGTGTGTGTGTGGGGGGTACAATAAGCTGAATAATAATATTTGTTTTATTTATTTGTTATTCAGATAACACCTTTGAGCACAGGAGCTCTTTTCAAAGGTTCCACATCAGTATAAGACAAAGAACTGAATGAAGGAACTGAATGTGAGCCAAGTACGCAAAGGGGTTTCAATTTATTCATGGTGTACTGTGCAAAGTACAGTGTGTTATTTTTCTTTGGGGAGGCCCAAGATTATTTCAGTTTTTGGGGAGGCTCAAAATCTTTTCCATGGATTTGGGGAGGCTCACTGTGACAAAGTCTAAGAACTATTGGCTTAGCTCATTCCTCCCATGTCATATGCATTCTGTGTCTTGGCATTTCCAGTCAGAACCCAGATGTAAGGAGCATTTGAAATGTAAAACAATACATTTTATAAAGTAAATGATCTAGCTCTCCACTTTCAGGCTGCTGAAAGAGGATGTGTACAAGTCAGTCTTGTGTGATCCTTTGGTAAACTTCCCAAGCTCACCTTGTAATGAATCTTCAAGGGTATTCACCTGGTTCACTACAGAGTGACTGACTGACTGATTGATTGATTGGTTGGTTGGTTGGTTGGTTGATTGATTAACTGATTCAGTCTACTGCTTTCCACAACATGTTACAACTGTCTCACAGAGAGAAATGAGCAGTACACAGAAACAGATTTTGTTTCCTGTGAATGAAATACTATTAGATGTATTATTTGCTCTACACATACAGTATTAAAGCTACAAGTACTACTCCCTGTGTGAGATGCATGACAGAACTGCCTTAAGCCATTGCATACTTAAACTAAAATCAGGCTAGATAGCATTGATACCCTTATGTTTTGTTCTGCACTGTTGCTGCAGTGACATCAAGGAATGGGAGGGGCTGTATTACAAGTGACACATTTGCATGTAAATGGAGGCTTGCTTGGCATTTTACTACCTTGTGTCAGAGCCTCAAACTCTAGATATGTGTTGCAACAGAAGAAATGGCTGATCTCTTATTGACATATGTACAGTACTTGATGTAATGTATAATAAATACATCAGACATGTCCAAATCATAAATATACAGGAGTCTTCTCCTTTAACATTCCTTTCATGGGCTTTCAAACTAGCATGGGCACCATCCATAAATATTCCTGTATAAGTGGGATTAGAAGGTACCAAAAGGCCTCCCTCCCTCCCTTTGCAGACATTTTTGACTTCACCAGTTAGGGACCCAAATAAACAAACCTTTGTCTGACCTGTTTACTTGCTTAAATAGCCTGAACTGTAACCACTGTGCTAGTACACACATCTGTTATTATCAAAGGGTGCCAGTTCAAGGTCCCCACTTCTCAGCAAATGTACCCTGCACAAAGAGGGGGGGCCTCATTAGCCTGCTGGACTTGGCAGTTCACACCTGTCACTGTGAAAATCCACGGGGCAGGATCAGGAGGGAGTCAAGGAACTGGGGAGATACTAAGGATGGTGGCCAGTGTAGAGGAGGAGGTGGTAGTAGGGGACTTTGATATGCCGGATGTGGACTTGGAAAGTGCCAGCTGTGGCAAGTACTATGAATTAGTGCCTGGTAGATGCATGCCAAGAGACATTCCTAGTTCAGCTAGTCCAGGGCCTGACAAGGGAAGGGACTCTCTTGGATCTGGTGCTCACCAGCAGTGAGAGGATCCAAAATGTTGCAGTACAGTCTGTTCCAGCGACCACAGAACAGTGGCACTGGATGTCCAGATATGGACCATCAACAGGGCAAACAGAATAAGAGTATGGGACTTTAAACAAGCATTTGTCAATACCAAATGTTTGCTTGTGTGTAACTGCATCTTTATAGCATTTGTAATAGCACTCGTTTATTGAAACTATCAGTCCCTCTTTGGCAGCCTTTCTGTGCATATGTGAGAGGCATAATTGTGAAATGATCTGTACCATCACTTTTGCATAGGAAACTACGATCTGAGGAATTAGCGAAAGTAATTTATAATGCCTTCTAGAATTAGACAGGTCATAAACAAGGTGCCTCCCAATGTGTCTCCGTGCAGCTTGCTGTCTCTCTCCCCACTGCACACAGTTAAACTGCAGAAAGGACTGAGCCACTCTCTCTCTCCCTACAGAATCTCTCCATGTGGAAAGCAGCACGGCGGTGGGGCAAGAGAGGGGACAGTGCAGCACTACTACACTACAGGTGCTGTTCCTTCTTGCTGCTCTCCCCACTGCACACAGTTAAACTGCAGAAAGGATTGAGCTGCTCTCTCTCTCTCTCCCTACAGAATCTCTCCATGTGGAAAGCAACACGGCGGTGGGGCAAGAAAGAGGACAGTGCTGCACTATTACACTACAGGTGCTCTTCCTTCTTGCTGTCTCTCTCACTCTGTCACATTGCCCAGTGCACTAGTGAGAGGCACAGCCACTCTGTGACCCACGCTCCGCAAGGATTGCACACACACAGAGTGACAGAGGATAAACAAGTGAGACACATGTCCAGTGCCGGTAGGTCTCTGCCACAGCATGCGCTGAACTCATTGTATCATCTGGGACATGGAACAATTGTATTACATTGTATACAAATGAGAAAGAGAGAGAAAAGAGAGGAAGAGAGAGAGAGAGAGAGAGAGAGAGAGAGAAAACGCTGCCGCTTGACTCCAATAACATCTGCTGCAACCAGCCTCTCTCTCTCTTGCTCCCGGTCCCTGACAGCAGTGGAACCACATGGGTGGTGTGGGTAGCTCTCTAGCACAGCAGAGCAAGGCAACAAATGTGGGAGGTTGGGTGCAGTGGCTGAACAGTGCAAGCAGTGTGAGGGACAGGAGGACAATTATTGAACTTCTGTGCCTGTGTTTGGGTCCACCTAATGGAGCACAGGCAGGTATTGGCACTGGAGTGCTGTGTATGGGGTGGCGGGCCACTGAGCACATGAGCAGCTGTTCAGCTAGCAGGCGGCTAACAGAAACTGCTATATTGTGCAGACAGTGCCCCAGGGATCACTGGGCGGTGGGTGGGCACAATGATTACAGTACGGGGCACTGTGGCAAACTCACTGAACCCGAGATCGCCACTGAGCCCTGTCAACTCAGTGACTGCACTGCTGCTTGACATTTACCACTGACTGTTTCAGCCACTGGTCTCGTGTACTCTTCTGACGGTGGCTCGGTATACTTCCATGGATGTCTCTTATCCGCTGTCACCAGGTACTTTGGGTTCACCACTGCAGGCACTCCATAACGCTGTCTCATGGGGGGCTCACCACGGACTCAGCACACTGCACCAATGTGGCATGAAATGTCTTGCTTCCATGGGCACAGTCGACAAAATGCTGGAGGATGGGACCACGTGAATGGGTCATGGCTACCAGAACTGGTGCAGTGAGACACAAAGCTGGGCACAGATGTTGCATGTGAGGGCATGCCAACCACGGGGGGGACATGCGGTGCTTTGCTGCCACTGTGTGTATCTCACTCCACAGCACTCTCACTGCTCAGCACCTTAGAGGTCACACTGGGTTTCTCACTGCACCGCTCCGCCACATGCCCCGACTTTTGGGCATTCAGGAAAACACATGGTATACTGCCACTTTGGGTGCAGATGTATTTTGGAGTTGTGGGGAACAGTGACTCAAGTCTCCACTTTATGCAAATGAAAGCAATGAAGCGCTCTCTCATTGGAGTGGTTCATTTCTTTCAACTACACAAAGTGCCACGTCAGCAAGCAGAACTAGTATCATGACCACAGTGCCTGGTCATTGGTCTACACTGCCAAGCCCATTGCAGTTTCAACTGTAATTGGCTCGGCAGTGACACACCTCTAAAATGCAGTTCATAGCAAAATGTTCCTTGCGCAGGTGCAAGCGAATGTGAAAAGCAGAGAAAGTTGGAAAAAAACAGAAGTACAGAGCAGGTGAAGCAGGAAGAGAAAAAGGGGAAGAATGTAAAAGAAGCAGCAGCAGAAAGCTCAGTTGTAAAGGTTTCAAAACGAAAAATGGCAAGGGGTCAAATGTGGTTCACAGCTGAAGTAAAGGTGGTAAGAGCCAAAAAGAGGGAATTCTTAAATTATAAGGGAAACCACTGAGAGGAAGATAGGCGAAGTACCTAGAAGCAATAAATGTAGCCAGCAGGAAGGTGAGGGAGGCCAAGGTGGAGATGGAACTCCAGCTGGCAAAGGGATTAAAGCAAGAGGAATAGGCATTCTTCAAGTACATCCGTGAGGAGCATAAGGTCAAAGGGTACTGTGAGACTGAAGTGTGAGGAAGGATAGGAGGAGGGGAACATAGGGATTTCAGAGATACTAAACAAACAATTTTGTTCCGTATTTACTAGGGAGAAGAGTGGGCCACTGCCAGAATGTGGGATTAAGATGGAAAGGGAGGAAGGGCTCATGTGGCATGGTCAAAATAATGGAGAAAAGGTGCTGGAAGAGCTTACAGGGTTGAAGGTAAATAAATCTGTGGGTCCTGATGGCTTACACATGAGGACGCTGAAGGAAGTAGCAGAAGTGATAGCAGGGCCACTTGAAGATATATTCTACTGCTCACTAGCCATGGGGTGGTCTTTAGGTACTGGAAGACAGTAGACATGGTCAGTCTATATAAGAGGAGAAGGAAGGATGAGCCAGAGAACTAGACCAGTCAGCTTGATGTCTGTAGTGGGAAATATTATGGAGTGCTTTACTAAGGGAGGAACTGGTGGACTTTCTGAAGGTAACTGGGTTACAGGACCCCAGACAGTATGGGCTCATGAGCAGAAGGTCTTGCCAGACACATCTGGTCTTCTTAGACTGGGTGACCAGGGCAGCAGATAGGGGACAGGCAGTAAATGTGGTGCTCTTGGATCCTGACAAGGCCTTTGATGCACCTTTCCCCCACAGGAGTCTGGTTTAAAAGATAAGGGACTTGGGGTGAAGGAAAATTGGCAACTTGGGTGGAGAACTTACTGAGGGGAAGAACACAAAGGGAAGTAGTTAATGGAGAATTTTTGGAGGTAAAGGAAGTAACTAGTGGAGTACCTCCGGGTCTAGTTCTTTTCAATGTATTCATTTATGACATACGGGAAAGCATCAAGACCAAGATCTGCCTTTTCACAAATGGCATGAAGATCTGTACAAGGCTGGACACCAAGGAAGGGATAAGGGAACTCTGGGCAGGTTGGAAAGCTGGGGCCTGCGCTTCAGTGCAAAAAGAAAAATGTATTAATGTGATGCAAATTGGAAGAGAGGAACCCAGGAATACAATGTGAAATGGAGTGAGTGGTCCTGGAAAGCACCACGGAGGAAAAGGACCTAGGGGTCATGATATCAGAGAGTCTAAAAACAATAGCACATCATAATAGAGCTGTGGGCAAGGCAAAAAAGATGTTGGGTTGATTAGGGATGGGGAATAAGCAGTAGAAGTTGAAGTCGATTCATTGTACAGGTCACTGGTGCAACCACACCTCGAATACTGCACTTGGTACTGGAGTCCACACCTGAGGAAAGACTGAGACAAGGTATAGCAGAACGGTGCAGGGCAACCAAGATGGTCCATAGACTAGGGGCAAGACATACAAGGAGAGGCTGCAGGACTTGAACATGCACACCCTTGAGAAAGTAGGGAAATGGATGACATGATAAAGACATACAAGTACCTGCATGGGATAAACAACGCAGACACCAAGGAGTTTTTCTTCTTGAGTTCAAACACAGGGATGAGAGGGAACTCACTTAAACTCATGGGGAGAGATTCAGAATGGATGTCCATCAGCACGTTTTCGCAGAAAGAGTGGTGAACAAGTGGAACAAGCTGTCAGAGGAAGTGGTACAGGCCAAATCAGTGAACAGCTTTAAGCAGGTATGGGACAGGCATATGAGGTTAGTTAGAAATGGGGGCAGAAACAGAGGTGAGGGATGGCTACTAGGCCCAGTGTGGAGTAGTTACGTAGGGAGGGCAGACTGGATGGACTGACAGGCCTTTTTCTGCCATCACTGTCCACATATCGATGTATCTATGTGTGATGGACATGTAACCAGATTGCTCTATTAATTTCTTTTTTTTTTTAATTTCCTTTGTTGATGTAATTATGCTTCCATTATAAGTTCTGCTATTTGCAATGTGGACACAAAACATGACTTCCAGGGTCACATGTCCAGACAAGTCTTATAGGAAATACTGAGAACTGCTCTGTGTAACTTTCCCATGAGCTAATCCAGGCAGCACATCCTTGCAGATGTGAAGGTGTAACTTTGAACATCTCGGACATCCTGGAAAACAAATCGTAAAGTGGAGAAGGGATGTTGTAGGTGTGAAGGAAGCCAGTTGGCCTGGGTAATGTCATCCATATACACACACACACACACTTGGACTGGGTGATGTCATCCATCCTTACACACACACACACACACACACACATATGTGCATTTGGAGGGAGACGGGAGAACTGTCACTTAAAGGGGGTGAGACCACTCCCCACAGTGAGAAAAATTAACAAATTGAGGTGCTGAAAGCCAGCACGCCCTATTGAACTTGAAACATCTGAAGACCAGAGCCCTGCCAAAGACTAGCTGACTGGTAAGATAGTACAGTAAGGGACAGTGCTTTCTGTAGCTAAAAACATAGACAAGGTGACAGCAGAAGGCGACCAAAGGCCCATCAACTCTGCCCATGAGTTCCTGAGACCTTCTGAGATCCCAGGATCTGGCCCATACTAGTACCCACAGATTTAATTTGAGCATACTCTTTATCCCAACCCCATTTGAAAGCTGTCACAGTCTTAGCTCCCACCACATCGCAAGCAGCCTGTTCCATGGCTCCACTATCCTTTCTGAGAAATACTGTTTCCTAAGTTCCCTCTTGAATTTCCCACTCCTTGGCTTTCATTCATGCTCCCTCATATTTGAGCTGGAAGCCCGGGTGAACAGTTTGGAGTTCCGCACTGCATTACTTCCCCTCAGGAAGATCTCTATCATGTCTCCTCTTTCCCTCCTTGTCTCCAGTGAGTACATGTTCAATGCCTCAAGACGTCCTTGATACGGTAGCCATTGGAGCCCCTCTATCATTTTAGTCACCCTACATTGTATGGTCTCCATCCTGTCCCTGTTCTTCTTAAGATGCAGGCTCCAAAACAGGGCATGGTATTCCAGGTGGGGCAGATTAAGGATTTTAGGTAAGGATTGCCCAGAATTTTCCTGTATACCACCTGACTGTTCAACTTGCTTTATTTTCTAAGTAAATGTGCAAACTTTTTGTTTTCTTGTAAATACATCCCGCTTGTAAATACTTGTAATCACTATTAAAGAATCTATTTTTTATAGCATCAGTGATTGCTTGTTTTATTTAAAAAGGTAATTCTCTTTCTGCTGGACTCTGTTTGCAATATGTTTCTGAAGGGACACTCTACCCACAGTTATTGTGTAGACCTTTCTAACCTTGTGCAAGGAGGAGGAGGAGGAGGAGGTAAAAATCAGGTTTTCTGGTTCCTGTTCTGATAAAAACCTGGTGGTGGCAGTGAACTAGAAGTTCCTGGTGAAGGGGAATTTTGTCACACTGTGTAAAATGTACAGCACTAAGAACCAACCTGCCGGTGAAGTAGTAGTAGTACCGCTTGCAATGCCAGTGACCCAGGCTTGAGAATGAGTGTGAGTCGTTGGAGGGTTGGCTGGGGGAGAAGGATCTAGCCTCCCAGAGGATGCTCTCCTCTTTGGTGAGGGAGGGCTGTCAGCCTCTGCAGCGCTACTGCCACCTGGGTGACCACAGGTGGTGGTGCAAGCCAGAGCTGCAGAACAATGGGAGGAAGGACGCAGACCACCATGGACTCATGCAAATGCATGCATTCATGAGTCCACATGGGGTCAGGTCATGTTCTAGGGGGATGGGACATAAAGGTGGTAATGCCCCCAGATACTGCAGTGTGATGCCGGCCCCACACCACTGGCCCTGCACTGCCGACTGTGGTACTTACCTCTGAACCACGCTCTTAACTACTGTGGTGGAATGAGACCCCCTTCTGCAGGTCCCACTCTGGGGAACAAGCTAGGGAGGTCCAGGCAGTAGAGGTAGATCCTTGAGAAAGTGGGTGCTGGGGTTGGGTGCAGGGATCCTGCCAGTGAGGGCTGTCTGGGTAAAGGAAAAAAGTACTGTCAATTTAAAAAAAATGTGCAGCACATGCCTTTAGGATGTGACTCAGCTGCCCAAAGTTCTAGGAGGAAGCACTTTTAATTCTCATACTGGTGGCCTAGGTTTCCATTCCTGAGCTCAGGCCTGACCAACAGAATGCCAAGTTACAGGGCATGCCCCACTGAGGGAGTGGGGAGGAAGGGAATATGGGAAGAAAATAAGTGCCAACTAGACCAGGGGATGAAGTCTTGCCTCAACCCCATGCCCACAATGGCCAGTCAGTTACCACTTTGGTTAGGGTGCCACATCCTCCTCTTCCTCCTCCTCCTCCTCCCCCTCTTCAGAAGTCAGAACTCAAGTGTTCTTATGGCCACCCCCCCATGATCCTTGCCCTATGGGGTACTCCACAAATTGAATGGAAGACTTAGTGTCTGAGCTGAGCAGTGTACTAGTCTGTGTGTACAGCACAATGATGTGTTCTTTGGGCAGAAGATATGGCAGTGCTTAGAGGAGGTACAGGGCCTGGGCTGAGGAAAAAAGCGGGAGAAAAACAGAACGAAAAACAAACCAACCAATACAATATCTAGTCAATTTCCAGAATGTAAAGCACAGATCTTACTTCGAGAAACAGCTCTTGCAGCAGGTTACACCATTAGGACTGAAGCCGTCAGGCAGCAGAACCCCACAGAAAACTTCTAGCTAGCTACATACAGTGGGGGACCGCCCCCAGAGTCACATACATCATAAAAGGGGCAGTCCCCCAGCATCCCTCAGTTCTTTTCCCGCCATCGACTCGCAAGCATCAGCTCCATGGATGCCTTCAGCTATCGAATGATGCCATCACTTGAATATTACTATTTGCTTTATTTTATTTTTAAAAAGTCTGATTTTTTCTTTGTATGTCGTCTTCCCTGACATCATCTGTCGAAAGGCACTCCTCAAAGGGTGCTTGTGGCAAACAAATTCCTTTTAAGGATAGGCACATGGCCTGTGTCAGGTGCTTAGTCCCAAAAGTCAACACTAAGGCCTATTCCATTTGCTTAAGCTTTAATAGCCACATGAGGATCTGTCAACAAAATGTTTTGGAGACCTTCCTATTAGAAAAAAGATTAGCAACCATGCAAAAAGTTCCTCCTCCCGGAAAGAGTCCTCACATAGATCTGGGAAACAGAAAGAAAAATGGAGGGAGAAGGAGAAAGCACGCTCACCATCCATGCGGATGTCTGACTCCAGGGTGAGCTCGGACTATGCCCGCTCCAACAGATCTGTGTCTCAGACAAAGACCCTGCCTCCACCGGCCAAAGTCCAGATGTCAGGTGGTGCAGGCGTTGCAGCCACCCTCCAGCCCCTTAAGGTCCAGCTGAAAGAATCTTCACACAGCTGGCCTTCGGGCTCTTCAGGCCAATCTGCATCCACAGACCGTCCGACCAAGGTGTACTCCAAGTCGTCCACCACTACAGGCCCTGACTGCCTGGACCGGTGCTGGGACACCGACCACTGGAGGTTGGCCCCCCAACTCCCCAGGGGAACCTCGGTGATGTCCACTAAACGGACCTTGGAGCTGACATCCCGTAAGCGGACCTCAGACCCGAAGCGGATGTCAGAGCAGATGCCCACAAAGCATCCTAAGGACCAGTGACTGACAGAGGTCCACAGAATGGACATTACCTCGTCCATACTTGACATCAATCCATTCAGATGATTGGAGGATGAGGGCACCGACACTGGAGTCAAGCGACTTAGCGACAACCAAGCATCAAGAGACAAGGAGGAATCAAACCTCCCAAGCGACCCAATGCCACCCAAGGATCAGACGATAGGTGCATCAGATCACAACCCATCAGACCCCGGAAACGGTCAGACGGCACCTCGAGAGGGACTGATGCCAGGTTAGACGTTGGGTCTCAGTATCTCTGAGGTGAAGGAACTGTTTTCCTATTGGTGGGAAACCACTAGGAAGGACGTAGTTCCCACCAAACCACTGGTGGAGAACCTACCTCCCCCAAAAGAGCAAAATCCGGACAGACCACTCCCTAGAGAGGAGAGTCCCAAACCTAGGGGCTAGTCAAAGGACAAGAAACAAAAAGAGAAGAAGTGGCTGAGGTCTCCATCACAGACCCCTTCCCACTCACCAAGTGTGCACAGACACAGAAAGCACCATAGGAGGTCAGATTCTTCCTCCTTGGATGAATCTCACTCCTCTTCCTCTATATCCTCCAGACCAAGCTCTCCATTCAGCATCCCTTCGCCAGATCCAAGGGATTTGCTGAGGTCCCCCGGATGACCCAAATTTTATGGATATCATGCAGCATATCCAAGACAACATGCGGTGGGACACGAAGGACTTAGATCCTGAGAGCCACTGCCTCACAAAGTATCTAAGGCAAAAGGATCCCAGACCAGTGGTAGTCCCACCGTTAGTTGACACATTCCAGGATGTGACTAAGGCTGCTTGGAAACACCCCTTCATGGCCTCAGCAGTCCCCAAAAAGGCAGACCGACTATATCGGGCACCCTTCGAGGACCCGTATCTGGGAGAACAACCAGCAGCTGATTCCATGGTAATCACTGCCAACCATGACAGGTCACAGAGGCCTCACCATCTAAGCACTCCACCTCGGACAAAGAGTCAAAACAGCTTGATTCCATGGGGAGTAAAATGTATGCCTCAGCAACATGTTCCATCCGCTCCTTAAATTTCCTAACCCACATGGTTCAAATCCAAAATGCCCTGTGGGAACAAGGCCATGACCTGGATAAGAACCTTCCGGAGGGAGATCAAAAAGAGGGACTAGCAAAGCTTCAGCAAACAGGCTCCGAGATAGGCACACAAGTACTCAGAGCAGCATACAACTCTGCGGATTCATCTGCAAGAAGCACAGCATCAGGAGTATGCATCAGAAGGCACTCCTGGCTGAGAGTATCAGGCTTTATGCAGGATATCCAAAAGGGTATTCTGGATGTTCCCTTTAAGGGCTTGGTTCTTTTTGGGGAAGAATCCGAGAAGATAATTACAAAGCTGCAAGACACCAGAAAGGTGGTAAGATCTGTACAGGCCATGTACAGACCCAAACCAAAGCCATTTTTGAGGCAACAAAACCGCTTCAGAGGCAAGCTGGGGCAACAGCCCTCATTCGGACAGCAGCAGAAATGTGGCTTTAACTGCAAGGGCCCATCTCAAGCTGAAAGAGGTTCACGTGCCAGAAACACAAAAAACCCTCAGGCAACCCTCCCCCGCCACTGCCTGATTCATTGCAGACCCCTCCTCCCCCTCCTGTTCAAAGGGAAGAGAAGGTCGGGGTCATTTCTCATGCCACCTGGCAGGATGGTGACAAATCACTTCAGACCAATGGGTGCTCCAACTAATTCAAAGAGGGCACTCCATCGAATTCACCGAGCAACCACCATCCAGGCCACCACTATGGTCTCAGTATTCGAAACAACATGCCACACTGATCCGAGAGGAAATCAGCGCTCTTCTCGAGAAGGAGGCCGTAGAGAAGGTCCCATGGGTCCAGAGAGGGAAAGGGTACTATTCCCACTTCTTCCCGGTATCCAAAAAGACAGGGGACCTGCGCCTCATCCTGGACTTCAACGATCTCAACACCTTTGTGGCATACAAACGCTTCAGGATGGTCACCTTGCCAGGCTTAATCCTGATGCTGCGCCCAGACACTTGGCTAGCATCACTGGACATCCAAGATGCCTACCGCCACATTCCAATTGTGAAACATCATCGTAGGTTCCTGCGATTCAAATTCCAGGGTCACCACTACCATTTCCAAGCCCGTCTTTCGGCCTGTCATTGGTTCTGAGGGTATTCACCAAATGCCTGGCAGTAGTAGCGGCGGCACTCAGGAGAAGGGGCCACTATGTCTTCCTCTACCTGGATGACTGGCTCCTGGTGGCTTCATCCCAGAGAGAGCTAAATCATGCTCTACAAGACATCTATTTGATATTCGTTTCCCTAGGAATCACTATCAGCCTGTCAAAATCGACCCTTATGTCTTGCCAAAGACTACACCTCATTGGCATGGTCCTGGACACCAGAGAGGGAAGGGCCTTTCTATCAGAAGACAGTGCAGTACATCTATGAAGCCTGACAAGGTACATCATGGGATAAAAATAGGTCTCAGCAATGACCATGTTGTGTCTTCTAGGCCACATGGCGGCCGCCATATCCTCAGTTCTCCTATGACGCTTACACATGAGAACCATTCAGTGGATGCTCAGGGTCCAATGGGACCAATGCCAGGGTGGCATAGACCAGCTGGTCTCGGTCCCCAACCCTATTCTCTGAGTCTTGCAATGGTAGCTGGTCCCAGAACACCTCATGGTATGGGTTCCCTTCCTATCTCCAACCCCTTCACTGATCCTGACCACAGATGCATTGGGATCAGGCTGGGGTGCCCACTTGGGCATCAAAAAGACTCAAGGACTATGGTCAGGGATGGAATGATCTCTTCGCATAAATGTCCTCGAAATGAGGGCAGTCCTTTATGCTCTTCAGGCCCTGCAAACAGACCTAACCCCGGGACACCTACTGATCCAAACAGACAATATGTTAGTAGTGTTCGGTATCAACAAACAAGGGGGCACTCACTCATGCCAGCTTTGTCGGGAAGTGATGAGAGTGTGGTACTGGTCAATAGAGCACAATATCACCCTGTCTGTAGTGCATGTTCCTAGGTTACAGAATGCACTGGCGGATCTCCATCCAGCGCACATGAATAGGAGCTCCTACAACCAGTGGCAGAAGCTCTATTCACAAAATGGGGGACGCCAGAATTAGATCTCTTCACCTCCCTATACAATGCAAAACTGCTCAGTTTCTGCTCACTAGATCCAGGGCCTGGTGTTTTCTGGCAAGATGTGTTGTCCCTCTCCTGGACAGGCAGATTCCTCTATGCCTTTCCTCCCTTCCCTTTGATACAGAGTCCTGCTCAAGCGACAGGAAAACAGAGCCATCATGATTCTGGTGGCCCCATACTGGCCCAGACAGATGTAACCCCTGGGCGGCACCACCCCCCAGTGTTACACCCCTGCCTACTACCCTGGACATAGGCTAAGGGGTTTGGGTTCCCTAGCTGATAACATTTTTTAAAACCTTTGCGCAGTGCCTCCACTCAGGGTGCTTTACGTGGGTGAGATGGTGTTGGGTGTAGCCCCCTGAGCTGCTGCACCACCCACAGTGACCAGATACCTTCCCCAGACATGCCCCAAGACACAGCTCCCCACATTTCCACATTTTGAATTAAAGGCTGTCTCTAATAATATGCTCACACGGGATTTCAAACAACAAATAAGATATTTATTTCGGGGGGAATAAAGGAGCTAGGAAAGGGAAACAGGAGGAGTAGAGGTTATCTTACCATATTTACACATGTACAGAGATCATTTTGGATTTTTGCGGGTGAACCCTCCAGCTGGGTGGCTACATATTAACAGGCAGACATAAATCACATTTTACCATTCGACTTAAGACATCCAGAGCCCTGGCTATCTAGCTGCTGATAAATTAAATTTTAAACATAATTATTAATATTACCCACACTGGTACCAGTCCCAGATACAGCAGAAACCCCGCAATCTCATACCATACTGGTTAAACAGATACCACAGTCCAAGATGTTGCAGGCCTGATGGAGTTGCAGCTGGTTGAGGTGGCCGGCTATTCATTTGAGGGTGGGGGCAACTTGGAACCAGATTTTTGTAAAGCAGCAAATTACTATTTATGACCACAGCAGGGATTGCCCTGCACTTTAGCAGACAAATCAGGGATTGCCCTGCACTCGCAGACTTCCGAACATTCCAGAATAAACTATGGGGATCTTACATCCAGAACATTCAGCACAATACTTGAAAGTCCCATCCAATGCAATGAGAGTGATGCTTCTGTCAAGCATCCTAAACGCAGTTTAAACACGGTCACATCCAGTACTTTATATACCAACAGGCATCCATCCAGAGGAAGTTGGCAACGACACTTTCATCAAGCGTCCCATACTTTAGTTTGTCAGTCACATCCAGGACATTCTGTATACCAAGAACACTATCCACAAGCGGAGTCCTATCCAGCACGACTAGCCATTTAACACTTATACCAAGCGCTCTTAGACGAAATTCTGTGCAGACACAGGTACATTCTCTTTAAGGTATCTTGGACATTAATATGCTCTAGGGCCTCCTGTCTCATGAACTGGCAAACGCGTCTTGGCAGACAGTGCCCCGATGGCAGGACTCTAACCCATAGCTACACATTTATATGATTCACTAAGCCCAGCATCTTGCTGCAGCTGCAACTTAGCTATTTGGGCCACAGACAAGATGCATCTATTACTTGAACTAGGCAGTCTCTTATGGGGTTAGTAGCCCAGACTGATGACTTCAATACTTCACACTTAACAGCATACATTTCTTAATGGGGCATGGAGCCCCCAAGATTACTTGCTTAGTTTCTCCCTCGCACCTGGGGGTACGAGGGTACTCACTCAGGTCCTTCACGGGTCTCATCCGCAATCGAAGGCATCCTGAAGACTTCTTCAGCTCTCTCACCACTGAGATACTTGGTCAGCGCTCTCACCGCTGCATGATGTCATCTGGTCTGGTCAATGCTCTCACCGCTGCTGGACATCTGATTCTTCGGTCCACATCTTTCCCCGACGTGGGAGGGAAGGCTAGCCTCTGGGGGACAATACTGGCAACCTCCAGACTAGCTGTTGCAGAAAGCCCAATTATTGTAACTAGTTAACTGTTAACTGAAGAAAACAATGAATGCGCTCTGAAGACTGAAAGGGCTTGAATTAAGTGGCCCGGCCTGATGGAATGGCTGGAGCCTGAGCCCCTTCCCCATAGAAGCCTGCTCTGCTGCTCTCTCTCTCTCTCTCTCTCTCTCAGCTCTTAATTGCCAGACAAATTGGCAACATTGACTCTTTATAGAGCTCCTAGCTCGACTCCTGATTGGTAGCAGGGATGGGGTGACATGTCTCCATGTTGCTGAAGGACCTGTCAATCAGAACACTCGAGGCACAATTGGGTTGTGGAATTTGCACCTAAAATAATGTTTCTGTAAGCCCCCATAAGCACTTGGGTGCTTACCCATAAGATGCAGTGAATGTCCCACAAGTCCTGGCTTTCTATTGCTGCAATTCCAATTGGCTGTACTGCTGGCAATGGCTGCTTAACCCACTGTCCCTTATAGCAGAGTAGATACAGGTAAGGATTAACCCATGAGAAAGCATGGGTCTACTGTGGTATTAATCCATGGTTGGGGGTTGGACCACGAGGCCGAAGGCCGAGTGGGTCCAACCAACCAACCATGGATTAATACCACAGTAGACCCATGCTTACGAGTGGGTTAATCCGCTTGTAACATGGCTTGTGTGCAGCAGGACTACTAGTTCTGGGATCTGTTTGAGTCAATGATGACAACGGTATTGTTTTCAGGGAAACGTTTTATTGCTGTGAGGCAGAACACACTTCCAGATCATTGACAAACTTCACACAACCTCACCCACTAACATCGTGGGCCTGAAAAACATGTAACTTTTTGATTTCACTAATCAACAGTAATGATCACTGTTATGTCCTACTGCATTTCCTACAACTATCGGGGCGGCTGAATTGTTATTACAGGGTTCGTTCTGTTCAGATTTCTACTGGGGCGCTGGTGCATTGTGGGACGCTCTGCTGAATGCACTCCCATAGATCATTCCCTCCCACACATGTGTTGCTGCGTTTTCCGCATTTCTCTTCCTACTTCACTACCGCTCCTGGTTCTGTGACTTACTTGTGTTTCGCTTGCTCCCAGGCGTGCACTCTCTCCTCCGCCCCTCGTTATGATGCTGCTGGTAGATTTCCAGCTGCCTATATTCCCCAGCATTACAGTGCAGCGCTGCGTCTCGATCTGCACCCCCGTTACAGCTCTGCTCTGGTGGGAATTCTACGGCTTGGAGTGCTGCTCACCTACAATCGCCTTCTGCCGCCCCACTCAACAGGAACGTCGAAGACAGGTCCACAAAGATAATTTGCTGCCCTCCCGCTTACACAGCTAGCCTGGACCTCGGCATGTATTCAGTTATCGGTAGTACAGTTTCGGTTTGCTGGTCTGCCTACTCCACAGAGACAAACTGTCACTGTGTATTCATCCATTCTGTGTGCACATTCATCACTGGCCACTCCCTGTGTCAGTCACAGCGTGCATCATTTTTTACTCTCTCTCTGTCCCTCATTTCCATATACATATATTATACAATTTGCATATATTTCTCTCCTGCTTTCACTTCGTGTGTTGTCTTTCTGTACTACATTACAAACCATGATCTACTATGGTATTAGACCATGGTTTCTCATGTACCACATGATGTGATTCCTACAATCTGTTTTCTTTATTGTCAACTCCTTTTTTTAGCCATGTTACAATCCTGAACAATGTCCTGGTGCAGCCAGAAAGAAGTAATTATTTGCCTCAAATGCCCCACAGTTCTATAGCTTAAAGGCTGTACTTGCAGTCGCTGCACAGATGAAAAACATGGCTTTTACTTTTCCTGTCGCTACTGCATTTATGCAAGCTCCCCTTGCAGCAGCTGACAGGCTGACACACAGAGTCCCAGATACTGGAATTGCCAGGGAAACAGTACTCATTTTAACTTTAAGCACTTTTCCCCAAATGCACAGTATATTCCCAACAAGCAGCAACAGTTCCATTATTTAAAACATTTTAAGTCTTTATTTGTCAGCTGGAGCTGAACATAGCTACCCTGGAAGCAGCCAGATACACTGTTATGCATTATTCAGATGACCGGGGCCCTGCACAGGCACACTCAAATGAGCCCTGGTCAGAACTCATTTAATTCCCATCTAAGCGGTCCCCCAGCAGGCCGTCCATGGTCACCGGATCCCAAATAGGTTGATGGGATCCCGGGACCCATGGCACAGTCCCCGAGGTGACCGCAAAACAAGCAGCTCCACATCAAAGGCGCTTTGCATGCCAACGTGACTCCCGCTGCCCTGGAGGCAGCGTATTTGCAGCAGGAACCTGCGGTCAGCAGTTTAAGCCCTGAGGGGCTGGATTTTCATTTGACTGCAAGCTGGGGCACACACAAGGGCAAACAGGACCTGGGAAGCCAGAAAAAATAGAGGCCAAGTCAGGAGAAGCCCAAGAGACAGCGGGAGAAGGACAGAACAAACTGGGCTAAGGTAAACCCAGACTGGCATTTCTAGGAACCCCCATTTGCAAGGGGGTTATACAGATAAGGTTTCCTCTTCTCCAAGGCCTGGCAAGCGAACCACCCTTTTCTCTTCCACTCAGCTCACATTTACTGTCGCAGGACAATGGGTCACTGATTCATCCGAATCTCAGATTCTTCCACCTGCACGCCTGGCTTCTAAGAACCAAGCAATGGTTTGCCACAGAGTGTCAGACAATTTGGCCAACGTCCTCATGGCAGCAAGGAAACCCTCTACTCAGGCCACATATGCCATGAAATGGCACAGGTTTTGCTTTTGGTCCTTGGCCCGTGACCTGCACCCTTTAGCTTGCCCGGTGAAGTCATTATTAGAGTACCTCCTTTCCTTATCGGAAGCAGGGCTGAGTTACTCCTCAATTAAGGTACTTCTTTCTGCTGTCTCTGCTTATCATGCACCCTTTGGGGACAAATCCTTGGCACAACTAGATTTGTCACGCACCTTCTTGCGTGGCATTCTCCACTTGAAGCAACCCATTAGAGATCCAATCCCTCCTTGGGATCTTCTGTTTGTCCTAGAACAGTTCACATTACCTCTCTTTGAACCAGTTGCCAATTGTGAGCTACGCCTTCTCTCTTGGAAGGCATTATTTTTGGTTGCAATTACATCCGCAAGGAGAATTTCTGCACTCCGAGCACTCGTGCAAAGAGCCATACTTGATCTTTCATAAGAACAGGGTGTCCTTAAGGACCAATCCTAAGTTACTACCCAAGGTAGTGTCAGAGTTAACCCTCAGCCAGGATATTGACCTCCCGGTTTATTATGCAGAGTATTCCAATAAGGGAGAGGCTCTCCTGCACACATTGAATGTGCACAGGATACTCAGGTTCTACATGAATAGGACCAGACTGCACCGACAGTCTGACCAGTTATTTTTATCCTTTGCCCACAGAATGTTAGGGGCACCAGTGTCTAAATAGACACTCAAAATGGTTGGCAAACTGCCTTGTGTTCAGTTACCAGACGCGAAACAAACCCTTACCGGGACCGGAAAAGGGTCACTGTACCAGAGGGTTGGCGGCATCATTTGCCTCCCTTAGAAATGTTTCAGCTTCTACCATTTGTTCAGCAGCTACATGGAGCGCAGTGCACACATTCATCAGACATTACAGTCTGGACATTGCCTCCAAACACAGAGCAGGCTTTGGCCTTACTGTCCTGCAGGGGCTTCTGTCATGAGGGGTTCCCTTTCACCCTTCTCCTATCCTCCTCCCAAATTTAGGGGTAATCTTTACAACTGCTTGGGACTCAGTCCTAATGGTGTAACCTGCTGCAAGAGCTGTTTCTCGAGGTAAGATAGTACAGTTACATAAGAACTTACCGTAACAGTAGATCTTCGAGAACAGCTCTTGCAGCAGGTAGTTTCCCTCCCACCATCCCCTCAGGAGGTCAGCTATTTTGCAATAATAATTTTCTTTTGGTCTTCCTTTGGAAGTGGATCCTCAGTCTCCTATTAGGATCACATCGCTATGCTGGAGTCTCCGGCGGGAGAACTGAGGGATGCTGGGGGACTGCCCCTTTTATGATGTATGTGATGCCAGGGGCCGGGCTGACATTGGGGGTGGTCCCCCACTGTATGTAGTTAGCTAGAAGTTTTCCGTGGGGTCCTGCTGCCTGTTGGCTTCAGTCCTAATGGTGTAACCTGCTGCAAGAGCTGTTCTCAAAGATCTACTCTTATGGTAAGTTCTTACGTAACTGCACTTTCTTATTATGTTTTTTTTTTAAAAGACCAAACTAAAATAGAGACATACAGACTGTGACCAAGTATGGTCTTTAAGTATAGCCACGAAGTGTGATGTGTAACAGTGGGTGGGTCTTTTTGTACCCTGGTTTACTCATCCATACTGCAGCTGTCTACTGGGGCCCAAATGTCCAGATGATCCCCTATTTGGGGAAATTTAGCCAGGCAATGCCAATGCCAACTGCAACGTTGGTTACAGGAAGTTGGAAAATTCACTTAGTAACTGACCTCTATAGGCTGACATGGGTCACCAATCAATCAGCTCTGCACTGTGCAAATGAAAGGCACCTATCAGTATTATATTCAAAGTCACAATTACAGTCCTTTTAGCACCAAAATGCAGCAAACAGCTGGAAACAGTCTGTGGGGTATAGAGGGCACCATATCATATATGTCACCATGGAGGATTGTGACTTTCTAAAGGGGGTATGGCAGGAACACATAACAGCTAAGGGATTGTGACATGCTGTCAAGCTTGGGGACAGGTGTGCACAAGCTGCTGAGGTAGCTCAGGTAAACAGTGTAGGAACTTTTTTTAATTTTATTTTCAACATATGTAACCCCTAGGTGGCGCTACTCCTAGTGTTACACCCCTGCCTACTACTTATGAGCTAGGCTGAGGGGTTTGGGTTTATTAACTTATAGCAAGTCTAAACAATACGCAGTGCCTCCACTCAGAGTTACTTTTAACGTGGGCAAGCTGTTACCAGGTATAACCCCCTGAGATGTTAAAACACAGGGCCAAGCATGAGGTATATCAGCTGGTAAAGGATTGTGGAGGTTCTCCGGATATACCTGTACTGGTCCACCTGGGTACCAATGACATTGAGGGAAATAGTGAGCTAGAGATACAGGCAAGGTTCAGGGAGCTTGCCAGGGTCTGTCATGACATAGGATGTGCGATTTCTTTCTTTGAAATCCTGCTGGTGCCAAGGGCTAGTGGGGAACACAAGAGGAAGATTAGGGAGATAAACCAGTGGCTCAGGGAGTGGTGTGGGGCCAGAGGGTATGGGTTGATGGGGGATTGGAGGGAGACCTGGGAGGATAAGGGGCTATATGCTAGAGATAGGCTCCATCTCAATTTGGAGGGGAGGGAAATCCTTAAGTTGAAAATAGAGGGGTTCGTTGGTGAAAGGTGAGGTTTAAACTTGTGAAGGGGGGAGGGATGGGAAAGAAGGCTGTCGAGGGGGTCCGACAAAGGAGGGACTCGGTCTCCACCCCCATGGGGAGCTGGAGGAATGTGGGAAAAGGCCGACTGGTAAGGTGCTGACCAGGGAAAGACAGAATCCCCATGGGAACATGAGCAGGGGAAATGGAAGTATAGGGAAAGGGTGGAAGGTAGTCCTGCTAAATGTCAGGAGCTTGGGCAATAAAATGCCTGAGCTCCAGGCGATGCTAACTGAGGGAGAGGTGGATGTGGCAGCGGTCACTGAGACCTGGGCCACCACAGGGCACGATTGGGACCTGAACCTGGAGGGTTACACCATGTTCAGGAAAGACGGGGAAGGGGGAGGGAAGGGGAGGAGGGGTAGCAATAATAGTCAAAAACTGCATTGGCATAGGAGGAGTGGAGGAGACGGAGGGAACTGTGGAGGTGATTTGAGTCACCTTAATAACAAATAGAGTAAGAGAGTAAAGATAGGAGTGGTGTATAGACCCCCTGCGCTGGCGGAGGAGCTGGAGGAGAGTCTGGTGGCAGATGTTGGGAGACACTGCAAATTGGGCAGGGGAAGGGTGGTGGTGTTGGGGGACTTAAACATGCCAGGAACGGACTGGGGGACTATGACATCCTCGGTGGCCAGGGAACAGAGGTTGTTGGATGTCTTTCAGGATGCGTTCCTAATTCAGCAGGTGGGGTAACTGATCAGGGAGGCGCGGATACTGGATGTGGTCCTGGCAGACAATGACCAGATTGGGGGCCTTGAGGTAAGGGACCCGTAGGCGGGGAGTGACCATGCCACGGTCTGATTCTGCCTGGACCTAGGAGGGGTAGAAGGCTGCACAAAGACAGAGGTACCCGACTTCAGGGGGGCGGATTTCAAGGAAATGGGAAGTATCCTTAAGAAGTATTTAGATGGGATTGGGCCAGACATGGACGCTGACAGTAGGTGGGAAATCATCAGGAAGGGGGTGCAGAATGCTACCAGCACCTGTGCAAGAGTAAGATGAAAATGTGGTAGGGCCCGTAAAACCTGCTGGTGGACCAGGGAGGTTCAAGAGGCAGTGAGGGGAAAGAAGGCGGCTTATAGGCATGTCAAGTGCTCAAGGAGTGAAAGGGATAGAGGGGAGTACGAGCTGATGCACAGAAGGGCCGCTTAGGGGTGGTGAGGGCGGCTAAGGCAAGGAAGGACAGAACCTGGCCAGGGAAATTAGGAGAGGGAATAAGGGATTCTTTAGATACATTGGGGAAAAACGAAGGATGAAGGGGCAGATTATCAGGATTAAAACAGGGGAAGGATGGGCACAAGATCCAGGGGAGCAGGCTGAGGTACTAAATGAGTACTTTGTCTCAGTTTTCACCAAGGAAAATGGGGGGGCTGCATCATACATGGGAGGAGATGGTGAAACTGAGGGGGGGATCCTTGCCCATCATCGGGTCTGGGGAGAGGATGGGCCATCACTGGCAGAAGGGGGGAAGGCAAGGCAGGGGGACAAGGTAGTGGAGGTGAAAATCATGGCAAAGAGAGTGAGGGAAGCCCTCAGGTCCCTTAAGACGGAGAAAGCACTGGGGCCAGATAAATTACATCCCAGAGTGCTGAAAGAACTGGTGGATGTCCTGGCGAAACCCCTGGTGGAGCTTTTCAGCATTTCTCTGAGGACAGGGTGGGTGCCCCAGGACTGGAAGCTGGCACATATAGTGCCTATCCACAAGGGGGGGATCAAGGGAGGTGGCAGGGAACTACAGACCCATCAGCCTGACATCAGTGGTGGGCAAGGTGATGGAGGGCATTGTCAAGGAGAGGCTGGGGATCTGGAAAAGTCAGGGTACCTGGACGATAGACAGCATGGATTCATCCCAGGAAACTGTGTCAGACAAACCTTGTGGAGTTCTATGACTAGGTGATGAGAGCCTTGGACCTGGGTAGGCCAGTGGATGTCCTCTATCTTGACTTCAGCAAGGCATTTGACTCTGTTCCTCACAGGGGCTTGTTGAATAAGCTGGGAGGAATGGGAGTAGCGAACCAGATGATCAGATGGCTAGGCAATTGGCTCCAGGACCGGACCCAGAGGGTCGTGGTTGGCGGGATAGTCTCATCCCCAAGGAGGGTCATTAGTGGGGCCCCTCAGGGATCAGTCCTTGGGCCCCTCCTGTTCAATGCCTATGTCTCTGACATAAGGAAGGTTATCAGGAGTGAGATGAGTCTCTTTGCGGATGACTCAAAACTGGGGGCGGTGGTGGATGGGGAGGAGGAGGGGGAGGGTGGCCCTACAGAAGGGCCTGGAGGCTCTGGAAAGGTGGTCTAGAAAGTGGAAGCTGAGGTTTAATGCAGGGAAATGCAAAGTACTGCATCTGGGAGCCAGAAACCTGGGCCAAGAGTACACCCTGGGGGGTACTACAAGTCTCAATGGCTGAGAGGGACCTGGGGGTTGTGGTGGATGTCAAGATGAATAACTCTGAGACTTGTAGGAGGGCAGCAGCCAAGGCCAACAGGATGCTGGGATGCATCGCTAGGGGGATCACCTCCAGATGGAGGGAAGTGATACTCCCCCTGTATAACTGCTTGGTGAGGCCGCACCTCGAGTACTGCATGCACTTTTGGAGGCCACACTTAAAGAGGGACACTGAACTCCTAGAGAGGGTCCAGAGGAGGGCAACTAAAAATGATCTGGGGCTTGGGGGACAGGACCTATGGGGAGAGACTCGAAGAGCTAAATGTGTACACATTGGAAGAGAGAAGGGACCGGGGGGACATGATAGAGGTATTCAAGTACATGAAGGGGTTAAATAGGGGAGAAGCAGTCAAGGTGCTCCGAAGGAAGGAGGGGGGCAACTAGAGGGCATGGGTGGAAGCTGGAGGGGGGGGAGATTCAGGAGAGAAAGGAGGAGGTGCTACTTCACTGAGAGGGTGGTGGAGCCATGGAATGCGCAGCCCAGGGGGTTGGTGGAGGAAGAGACAGTGGCGGGATTCAAGAGGGGGTGGGACAGGTACAGGGGATAGGTTCTGGATACAAAGTCCTGTGCAGTGAGAATATCCGGGACTGGGAAGGGAGAAGCCAGAGAGGACAAGGGTGGCAGCAAGGTCAGCTCCAGGGTTGGGGGCTGACCAAACAGGCAGACGCGAAAGACCGTTAGGCCTATTCTGCTGGCATTGTAGTATGTTAGTATGTTAGTATGTAAATACCATTTGCCACCCCTAGACATGACCCATTTGCATTTCCCCACATTTAAGACATTTTTGTAACTAATGGCTCTCTCTTATAATATGCTCACACACAATGATTTCCAAAAACAGCAATCACAATATTTATTTAGCGGGACACAGGGATTAGGAGTGGGGAAATGGAATAGAGGCTATGATTCACAATATTTACAATTGATTGGTTAGATTGGATTCGGTGCTGGTGAAACCCTCCAGGTGGGTAAATCAGGCAGTTCACATTTCCCATTTCACTGTGGTATTTTCTCCACCAACCTGAGTGATACACCAGATTCCTGGCTATTTAGCTAGCTGCACAAGACAGATCATTTTTAACATTACCCACACTGGAGGTACCAGTATCTCAGACTATGCAGAACCCCGCAATCCCACACAATCTGGGTACCCAGTTACTGTAAAGTTCTCAGACAAGGTGGAGGCCTGATGGACAGTGCAGCTGTACATAGATTGGCATGGTTGGGGCCCCTTAAGGGAATCAAACTGACTGCAGTTAGCAGACACACATTTTGAACTATGTACAAGTCACAATCGGTGGTGCAGGGGTTTCCCTGCAGTACTTGCAGTGTATGTCCTTGTTGGTTTTGAAAAATCAGGTTTTAGTGCTCCAGCAATTTGGAAAATCTGATTTCAAAGATCAAACACAGGACAAAGCTAACAGCCAGTAACCCGCAGACTGACTGCAAGGGTCTCACAGCTTTTGAGGTGAAAACTTGCACTTCAAACATTAAAGTCAGTGTCTCTTTAAGGCTGGAATGCTTTGCTAGATGAACAGGTAGGAGAAGGGATGGCACGCTTCAACCTCATGTCTAGGCTGTACCCCTCGAGGGGAGCACATATGGCAGTGCCTTGGTTGGTGGCACGCTACCAGGCTGTCTCCCACAATCATTCAGCACAATTACTTGTCAGTACATTTGTATTACCTCAGTGGAGCTTTGCTTGTATTTACTTACACAAGGCCAGACTTCTTTTGAGAATCAACTTGTTCACATTCTGCATACTGTCCTGGATCTATGCTTGCTTTTCTGCCACTGTCCATAGCTGTTGCTTAGGTTGAGTCTGTGTTACAAAATTACTGTTGCCTTAAACACTCTTGTTGGTTAGCCAGGGCTTATTACACAACTTTGTTACCACCACCACTAGACCGAGCTTGAGGCTGGGCTCACCACCATTTGAATTGCTTGACCTTGAACTAGACTGGGCTTGAGTCAGGACCCACTACCATTTTGTAGACTTTACTGGCTAGCAAACAAACGCAATAGACTCTTTCGACGCAACTCTGATACTTGGCTATATCTTTATTTACTTTAGCTCCCTGGGCTCAACAGTACTTTTGTATCTTGCTTTTACTCACACTTCACTGTAGCACTTGGCAGTACTGATCTCTGTGGCTGGCTAAGCTCAACACACGACATGCAGCCCTTTGTGACTTTTTGGCTGGCACTTGCAGCTCCCACATTACTTATAACACATTGCTGGTCCACCAGGCACTGTCTGAAACATTCTGTGTGGTTAGGGAATTTCCTTTTAGTACTGTGGCACTGTTCAAGTCAAACACGTTTATATGGTTTTATATTAAACACTTTTCCAGTTATTAGCACATGTCCACCCACTCCAGGCATTGATTAGATGCAGGGTGCAACACACACATACAGTCACAATCCAGTTGCTTTAGGCATTCACTGCCCCTTACAGACACTTTAAAGTCACAATTATTAGCTTGGGCCGGGTGGCCCCTTAAAGCTGGGTTAACACTGCACTTTCAGACACTGTCTTACTCACTCAGATTTCTTGGCCATCATGGTTTTCTCTCTCTGTGGTTTCAGGATTCTTTAGCACTCTCACTGCTGAGGCAGATTCAGCTCTCTCACAGCTGGCTTACAATCAGGTCACTGGCCCACATCTTTCTCCAACGTGGAAGGGAGGGCTAGCCCTGGAAGACATTCTACTGGCAGCCCCTAGGCTAGGAACTTCTACATACAAACTGCCAGTGTTCTTTCTTTCTGAAAGGAGAGCCACTCTCCCACATGGAGAGGCTCTAACTTGTCTGCTAGGCCCATTTTGCTCTGCAGGGGTCTGAGCCCCACCTCCGTGGAGAATTCCTGCTGGATCTGCTTGCACAGCTAGAAAACATTGTCTTTTGTAGGGCTTTCATGAGGCTCCTGATTGGTTGTGGTGATGGGGTGATTGGCCTCCAGATGGCTGGAGGACCTGTCAATCACAGAAATGAATAATGCATGAACCTCACTTGATGCACTGTTGGTCTGCTGTCTTGGCACCTAGAATTAGGTCCCTGTAAGCACCATGAGCACTTAGCATTTACCCATAAGCTTTGGGTGAATGTCCCACAAGTCCTGTTTTAGTTTTACTGGCTTTCCGATTGGCTGTGGCTGCTTGCAATGGCTGCTTAACCCACTGGCCTATTAGCAGAACAAGTACAGTCCTGAATAAAAGTCCTGGTGCAGCCAGAGGTAGAAAGATACTTGTCCCAGTGCCCCACAGTTCTTTGGCAGGGGTGTAGCCAGGAATTTTTAATTTGTACTCAAGAGTTGACAGAATTGTTGCCCCCCCGAAAACACAAACCAAAAGATGTGCAGCCCCACCACACAAACATTGCCTCACCCACATTTCAGTCAACCTATCTGTAGTAAGTCATTTAATTTTATCTAACAAACACAGACCCACACACACAACCAATTAGGCAGAAGTCGTCTGGCTTTTAGTTACAATGTTTAGGATAATTGTGATACGTCTCTGTACCACATCAAGGTAGCCAGTCTTACAGAAGTCTTCTTTGCTGATTTTTTTATGTATGATCTGGGTGTTAATAGTATGTGATTTTCTATATAACTGCCATAAGCTTCTGAGGAAGGACTTGGTTGGTCCGAAAGCTTAGGAAGTTTGTTCTTTTTGTAACATCTATGTTGGCCAATAAAAGGTATCTAACCATTTGCTTCTGGATCTACACCAGCACTTATGCATATACACTTGATTGGGTCATTCATACAATCATAGCCTCTAAGTTAGGCAGTCACACATCTTCCAAAGATCGTTCACAAACTCGCACTAAAGCATCCAAGAAGGGGAGAACAGTTCTTCAGATACATCAGGCTCTGTTTGTTTTTGTTACCCTGGCCTGAGGTTCATGTTGCCCCCTGGGTTTTCCAGATTCTATTGTACTCAGCAGAGTACACTGAGTATGCCTACCGACACCTATGTTCTTTAGCCCAGGTGGAATACTTGCTGTTGGTGCACAGAGAAAAGATTTTGCTCAGTTCATTTTCTTGTTGCTGCTGCCAGTGTTTAAGGACGCCTTGCAGCAGCAGACAGGCTGTTATCTCTGAGTTCCAAGACAGCTGGTGCAACCAGGAGCAAAGTATTTTAATTTTAAACACCTTCCCCCCCTTGTGACACACTTTCCCCAATATGCGGCAGCAGTTACAATTTAATAAAAACATTTTCTCTTTCTTTTCTCGGCTGCAGCCGAGATACAGCTGCCCCAAGGGCAGACAGGCACTTATGAATATTTAAATAGGACTGGGGCTCAGCTCATGCATATGCTAATGAGTCCCAATCTAACACCTCACACAACTCCTTTAATTTTAAGGAGGAGCGGCCTCTCAGCGACCTGTCCGTGATCACAGAGTCCCAATTAGGTGAGAGGAATCCCGGGACAGACAGAACACTCCCCAAAATAAGGAATGGGAGATGCCCGGGAAGAACAGGTGGATACTAGCTACAGGGTGGCAGGTAAGCCCAGGCAGGCTTTGTAAGGCCCCCTGTTTGTAGGAGGGTTACATATACATTTTATAGTATTTTTGTAGGTGTTTTTTCTCCCTCTCCCACCTGAGGCCCTGGCACATAGCTGTGCGTGTGTGTTGAGGCAAGCCTGCACACCATGGCACCAGCTCAGCTGCCGCTGCCCACCCGTGCTGCCGCCCCCTCCCACATACACAACCCACCGGACCGTGCAGAACTCTGGGGGGGGGGGGCGAACACCCACCCCAGGGAAAGGAGAGCAGCCTGCCAGCTTTCTTAATCCTACTCATCCCCTCCCCATTCTGGCACCCCGACAACCCCAGGTCATTCCTGAACCCGGGTCACTGGCATAGCACGAGATAAGGCGTCCAGCACCTCAACCCTCAGTGCCACCAGGCCGGCTTTTTTTAATTTTTTCTGAATAGATGTAGATCTCAACCTGGGAAACCATTTGTTTAGTTCACTGAGGTATGGGTGTCATTTGTCACATTTGTAGATGTCAGAAAAGGACAACTTGGCCCACCCAGTCTGCCCAGATAATCCCTATCTAGTCTGTTTCAGCGGACCCTAACTGATCTATGGCAACCCTCGCTCCTCCCTGCTTATTTACTGATGCTCCCCTATGTCTATCCCATGCATGCTTGAAGCTCCCCACTGTTTTCACCTCCACATCTTCTGCTAGCAGCCTGTTCCAGGCATTTATAGCTCTTTCAGTAAAGTAGTACTTCTTCACATCCCTCTTAAACCCTTCCCCCACCCCCAGCTTCATGGCATGCTCTCTGGTCCTGATGATCTTCCTCATTTGAAAGAGACTTCCCTCCTGCACCCTGTTTACCCCTGTGAGGTATGTGTAGGCATTATGTCCCTTCTTTCTCTCCTCTTTTCCAGGGTGTACATGTTGAAATCCCTCATTCTATCCTCACAGGTCTTCTGATGCAACTCCTTCAGTATTTTAGTTTCCCTCCTCTGGACTGCCTCCACCCTGTCTATGTCCTTTTTGATATGCGGCCCCCAGAACTAGCCACAATGCTCCAGGTGGGATCTTACTAGTAAGCAATATAGCGGTAACATCTACGTCCTCCTCCTACTGCTTGTACAAGCTTGACAGGAATGCAGGTCACCAGGTGGGTTCCAAGAGTAGTAGCCAGAGATAGGGTTGTTTATAAAAAATAAACCTCTAATGCTGAGGGCTGGGTTTTCAGCCACTTGAGGCAGGATTCAGCCACAGTTGTGATACTTGCAACAAGACTGATAGACCAAAGAAAACGTGGTTTATCTTCTTGTCCCAGCTCCCAAGTGCCAAGAGTTGTGCACTAAAATTATGCACGTGTCGTATATTTGATGTGTGTGGCATTTGTCTGCCCTACAAGGTGCAACATGTTATAAATGTGTCAGAATGCTTGAAAACTGCTTGCAAACATTCTTGTGCATTTGCACAGATGTTTTGCAGCAGCATAACTGCAGCAAATGCTGCTTCCAGACAGTTGAAAAATCTCGGCCTAAGCTGGCACGGTGGGCTAAGACACTGGATGCTACATCACCTACTACACCAGTGACCCAGGCGTGTAAATGGACCAGGGTTGCTCAGGGGCCAGCCAGAGAAGGAGGATTGAGTGTCCACAGAGCGCTGTCCTCCTTTGGGGGGGGTGGACAGCACGTACCACTGCTTGGCTGCCATCTAGCAGAGGCTAGGTGGCACAGCAAGTAGTCATCTCTCTGGAGGGCTGAATGCAGATGCTGCTACCGTGCTGTGTCTTCACACAGTATATGCACATTGGCGTACATGTGCTGACCATGGGGAAGGGGAGAAAACATGAGGAAAAAACCTCAACTGGCAGAATGATGGCAGTGATCCCACAGGCTATGCACAACAGACCGCGTCATCCACTGACCCGTGGCAGTCAGAATAAGATGGGCTAAGTTCCAGGTAAGGTGAATGAGAGAGCTGGGGTTGCTGACAGAAGGGGGCTGATTGGGAGGCATAGGAGTATAAACAAGGTGGGGGGAAAAAAGAAAATTCAGGGTTGAGGGTCATACATTTACTGGGATGAAAGAGGCTTAAAGACAGATTTTTTTCTTTTTTCCTGTATGTAGTTTATACGCTAATAGCTGTTTCTCCATCTCTTTATATTGTGTATGATTGTGGAGGCAAGTGCACGCCGTGCATCGAGATGCCCTCCCTTCATGTCGCCCCCTCCACCTGCGGCAACACTGGACCTCCACCCGGTAGCAGAAAGACTACAGGAGGGCAACCACCTTCCCCAGAAGAGGAGAGCTGCCATATGGCTGCTCAATCCTGCTCCTCCCTCCTCTGCCCCCATGACCCGAGGTCATTCCCGAACCCCGGTCACCGGCATGGTGTCCAGCTCCTCAGCCCTCTGTGCTACTGGGCCAGCTTAAAGATAGATTTCTGAAGTACGAGAGAGGACGAGCACACAGAGCAGTACACTCAGTCTGGGCAGACAGTCTAAAAATCAGAATTCTGAATTTGTAACCTACTGATTAATGCTGAACACTTGGGGTACCAAGAATATGGTCTGTCTTAGACCAGGAGGGGAGGGTGGTGCGCTGTCTCTCAGGAGTGACAACTGCACCCCAAGCAGGAAAGACTGGTTAAGGAAGTGGGTGGGACGCAAGACATTTTTGTCTATCTAGGTGTAATAGACCTTTGCACAGAGTCCAGATAAAAAGGTGGTCTTGTAGTATGACCTTCTTGTTTGTCCTCTTAGTGAACAGAATGGGGGAGGCCAAAAGGCTGAAAATCTACCAGTTCAACAATTACTTGAAAGGGTTGTGCACTGAAGAGGGTTTACACTTCCTCGGAGACTAGGATTTTTTTGGGGGGGGCTGATAAAGGCCTGTTTAAACTGTACAACCATCATTGAAACAGGGAAGGGACAAGGGCACTGGGGCAGATGTTTGAGGTATTCATTTCAGGTAGTTAAACCAGCGGGAGGGAGGGGGGGGAGCATCCTGGAGGGGTACTCAGGTGAGGGAGGCATAGCTAGCATTCACCCAACTAGGAAGGGCATACAGGGAGTAGAGGGAGTCAGCTTACATGTCAGGGTGGTGCACCAGGGAGCAGAAATCATAGCAGACAGACCAGAAGAGAGGGAAGGTGAATGTGGGGTGCTGGCAGTAAAACAAGGGACAGGAGAATAGGTGGGCAATGGCATGTGGGGATCAAGGTAAGTAGGAAAACTGAGGCAGGACCAGGGATCAGGGTCAAAGGGTGGTAAGAAAGCTGGAGTGAAAGGCAAATGGGAACAATGAAAAGCTGTTTGCCTGGATACCAGAAGCCTGGGAAACAAAATGAAAGAACTTCAGGGATGTTTAGGAGGTAAAGGCGGAGGACCAACTGGATTTAATCATCATATCTGAAACGTGGGTATCCAACAATAATGACTAGAACCTTGTCCCAGGGTACACCATCCATAGGAAGGAAAGATAGAAAGGAAAGGGAGGAAGGGTTTCCTTGTGCAGTTTATTAAAGAGGACATAGAGGCCACTGTTTACACATCATTGGGAGATAAGAAGGTATAGAGCCAGTCTGGGTGCAACTGACATTGGGGGTAGGAATAAGGGTGGGTGTGGTGTATAGACCACCAAGTCATAGAGAGGGCAAGGACAGGGCCCTGGGGGCTTTCTGGGAAGACTTTTGGATAATGGGTGAGCTGCTCAGGGAAAGACTGTTAGCTAAAGGGAGGGAGGGCAGAGGGGATGGAGGCCAAATGATCAAGGGGAGGGGAATAGCAGAAATGACTGACACCAACATTAGGCAGGTTGGCAAGAACAGAAAGTACAGAAAACCATCATGGTTTACCAAAGGGGTGGGGATTCAGTTCAAACTAAGAGGGCAGCATTCCCTAAGTACAACGGACAACAGAACAAGAGCGATAAGGAGAATACTTAGAAACGCTGAAGGAGGACAGCAATACAGGAAGACAAAGGCGTGTACAGAGCTAAGCATTTCAGAAGGAGTCATGGAGGGAGATAAAGCATTCTTTCATTATTTTAAGGAAAATAGGACAATAAAAGAGGAAATTGTCAGGCTGATGAGCAGGAGCAGATGGGTGTAATATACAGGAAAAAAGGCAGATATACTGAACAAATATTTTTGTCCAGTATTTACAGTGGGAGAATGTGGATTATTCCTAGATTTTGGGATCAAGGCCTGAGTCCAGGGAATCAGATCAAGGGTAGAAATGATGTTGGACAAAAGAGTGCTCAAGGGACTCAGGGGTCCTGAAAGCCGGGGTGTTCAAATAAAATTTTTCAGGACTTGCCCAGGCATGACTGTAGCTGAATTTTCACTTGCCCTCCTATTCGTTACAATGAAATTAGCTCTCTTATTGTACTTGCCCTTCAAGGAAATTTTACTTGCACCGGACAGGGGGCAATGGGATTTGCACACCCCTGCCTAAAAGCAAATCACCAGGATATGATGGCTGCACCATAGGGTGTTGAGAAACAGGAGTCAGACATTGGCAGCACCACAGGCTAATCTATTTATCTGATCCCTGGAAACGGTGATGCCAATGGTTGGAGGGTAGCAAAGGTTCACTCCATAAAAGGGTGGACATAGATGACCCGGGAAACAACAGGCCAGTACGACTGACCTCGATAGGAGGGGAGCTGCTGGAAGCCCATCATAAAGGAGTAACTTGTGAAGCTCCTTGGGGCTAATGAGCCAAAGGACAAGAAGCAGCATAGGTTCGAGGAAGGCCGATCATGCAAGACTAACCTGACTATTTTGATTCAGTTGCAAAGGCAGTGGATGAGGACAAGCAGTTGATGTGCTATACCTGAACTTCAGCAAGGCCTTTGACTCTGTACTGCATAGAAGACTGGTTACGAAACTGGAGGACCTGAGGGTGGGGAGCATTACACGCTAGATGGATAGAGAACTGATGGGAGGGGGCTCGGCAGGTGGTAGTTAATAGGGAATTCTTGGGGGTTCAGGGGTGTTGCCAGTGGGGTGCCACAGGGATTGGTCCTGGGACCAACGTTGTTTAGCATCTTCACGTGACTGTAAGGCCCCCCTTCCGGATGTCTAGGGGTATGCTTGATGTTAAAGTCCATGGGGAGAAGGGAACTCACAGCCAGAAAAACACTGTGCACAGAAATGTTGCTTCAGTTACCCGGTTCAGATTGTTGTTATTTTGGGGGTGCCACTGTCTCTCACTCTTATGGTGCTGACAGCTTGGGTGCAAAACTAAAATAGTGTAAGTCAAGAAGGCATTATTTGATTCAAGGTCCACACTGATGTAAGAGATCAAAACTGGGTTTAATGTCCAACAAGTTAAAAGGAGCATAGGGGAAATAATTTAGTGGGTAAACGTTCATATTACAAGGCACAAGACCAAGATTACAGTGCTTTAAGCCGACCAGAAGATCCATACTGTATGACTTTCCCTCAGGGCCACGTAGACCCTTAAGTGGATGATGGCAGCAACACTATAGGCCGAACTAGCTTCTTTTTAGACATTGGCAGCTCTAAACTCCTCCTGCACTATACCTTGAGTTTCTTCTCCGGCTCCAGTACTACATTCCTTACAACTGCCCATCTTGTGAGCACCCCAAAAAGACCGCAGGGAGTATACCTGCTGCTCATGGTGGTCTCGCCCTTGGCAGTGATGGGCAATTCAGGGGGGCCTTACAGCTGCTAAATTTCCAGATATAAAACTGCTGGGGCACTCAAGTCAGATGATCAGTGGGCACACTGGCCAGGGACCAAGGGATATCCATTACTGTGGCTGCTTGATAAGGTTGATACTGTGGGCCCCTTGCAGATCTCCGGGCTGTCCCCACATATTCCAGCACAGCTCTCCAATTCAGCACCAAAATAGTGCCAAATGTGAGGTGACCGTGAAGCACACTGCCACCCTGCTCCACCAACGATGCAGGCTCTTACCTCCAGCTGCAACCCCAGACTTAAGCAGCTAATGGACTGACTTCCAGGATGGGACCCCTTCACACCATCTTGCCCTGGTGCTGGGGAACACAGGGCAGGCTGTTTTATACTTTGGACCCCAGCTCCCTTCCTTTCTTTAGCAGCATGGAGGTTCCTACAGCAGCACTCCAAAGCTGGCATGGTTCTTCAAAAAACCAAAGCTGGGAGCTCAAATGTTCATTTAAATGCTGTCACTCAATCATTGGTTGTTATAATTTTCTTTTATTTTGTTTAAAATCCCCTACGTTTCGTTCCTTTGAGCCTGTTCACGGGGCATTCAGAATCTGTGTTAAACACAAAAAATACAATCACTTTTTCATACTCTAATTGCATTTCCTTCACATCTCTTTTTACTATGTTTTAAGTGACTTAAAGGACACATTTCACTTATTTACCATTAGAATTTCATATGCTTTTTGTTGCAGTTGTATAGTGGTACCTATTATCATGGTATCCTCTGTAAAATGAAATATAAAAACGTTTTTAACCACTTTTACACAACATAGAGCACAGTCCATAATATTAGTTCCTGCTTGTGATTTCAATCATTAAGTTTGCATCCCCCATAACTCACATACCTATAGAGCCACTAGTTTATTTTATCAAATTAAATGTTCGACTACCATAGACACTGGAACCAATAGCATTTCTCCTTACAAGTATCCAGCTCCTTTTAAGCTGATACTGTAATATAGAATGCAATTTTTCAATTAAAATAAGCTTTTACTTTAAATTTATACCGAAAATGTAGTCAAATACTAAAAAATGAAAATCGAGTTCCTTAAATTTCACCATACCTTTTAAACTTATTAGCTTATTCAATTTTAGCCTCTGTTGTATCAAGTGCCGCTGGACTGAACCCAATCGCTTTCACCCTATAATCCAAAACAAACATTTAAATTGCTTTTGAGTTTTTAAGCCTTGCAATGTTATTTATATTAGGGTTCACAGATGCGGTTACCTTTCTTTCACTGCACTGCTTCTAAAGGCTAATAGCTCCAAACAGTAATGGCATTTCTAAGATGCTTCACGGCTTTTGCGGTATGTCTTCCTCTTGAGCCCACTTGGTTGCCAGCCGATGGCGTATCCTCTTTGTACTTCATGATGTCTTGAGTGTTGCTCAGCAACGGTACACTTCTACACTCTGTGAACAGAGTGACGAAGACAGCTTTTCCAAGTGGGCTCTATTATGGAGCTAATTATATATGGGCTGTGCTTTCACAATAGATGAAAAATAATGTTGTCAGCTGTCTAATACCGCAGTAATTCCTACAATCATACTGAATATTTTAAACGTGAACACATTTGTATATTTATACACTAATATTTAGTGTTATTCACCATAATAGATATTAGAATACAGCTTTTTTACTAAATTTTACAGCACTTCATCTATATTTGTAATCATAATGGTCCAAAATCATATGCAATGGCTTAATTCCATTCATTTTCAAATTCATATGTAACATATCACTAACGACTTATGATGCTAGCATGGTTAATGTTAAAGTTGCATTTGTTACAGAAACTTAAATATAGGTCTGCAATATAAACAACAATAGTCATATAACGTCATTATATGATCACAGTCCCTGTAATTTTATAACTCATTTATATGTAGCTTTTGTTTCCAAATTGAAATTATATATAATCCTTACCTCAACTGTTTTACTTTTTCTGATATAACCCAATCATTCTCAACTATTATATTTACCATTTTGAATCTTTGTTATGATTAGTGCACTAATTTTTACTTCTATTTCTAAAAATTTTTTTTTTTACTTTTATTTTTGACCCCGAATCATTTTTATTTATTTTATTTATTTGTAAAATCGGTTTACAACCTTTGAGCCAGAGGCTCGTTTCCAAAGGTACTTCGTCACATAAAGACATACATTGTGTTTTTGGTTACATAGCGTAGGTTTGCAAAACAATAGGCGTTCAACAGAGGCGCCACGTCACATTGTGGTCAGACAAATACATTTGGGTTACAGGGTACATGTAAGTTGAGAACAGGTTAACACAAGTTGGTATCAAAAGTGAGCAATCTAGTAGGTAAACACTGAAACAGCTGGTACTGGCCAGGTTAAACATAAGCATGGTGTACAGGGAAGTGGTGGTGGGGATGGCTAGGTGGAAGCTGCCGGAGGCGTTGTCAAGAGAAGTAGAGGTGGAGGCAACTTTCAGAGACAGGAGCAGTTACAGTGTTGATGATGTGGTTCGAAGGATGGTTTTGAACTTAGAGATGGTGGTGGCATTGGAGATGGGGGCAGGGAGAGTTAAACCAGGTTGGGGCTCTATAGCAAAAGGACCTCTGGCCATGGCTGGTTCTTGATCTGGGGACCATTAGAGTGGTCTTGTTGGAAGACCGTGTTGCAATAGTGGGAGGGTTCTGGTGGATGGATGCCGTTACCCCAGGGGGGGAGAGCCAGAGTAGGGTTTTTTTTTGTGAGGAGACAGGTTTGGTATTGGAGCCGTTCATCCAGGGTAAGCAATTTGGCCTCAACATACAGCTGACAGGTGTGAGTGAGCCTGGGGGCACCAGTAATCAATCTGCAGGCTTTGTTCAGGGTTAAGTGAATTTTTGAGTGCAGTGGTGTCGGCAGCACCATACACTGGTAGGCCATAGTCTACAAGGGACAGAACGGATGATGTAACAGTGAGCCGGAGAGCATTTGGGGGAAGGCAGGTTCTATGGCGGAAGAGAATGCCCAGCCGTATGTTAGTGGTGGATGTTAGGGCATCGATGTGGTTGTGAAATGTGAGGGCTGAGTCGAAGGTAACCCCAAGGTATTTGTAGGAGCAGACTTGTTCCAGTGGCTGAGTGGTACTTGGGAGGATATAGAGTGGGTGGTTGCTAGCTTTGTTTTGGGGGTGGGAAAAGAGCATAGCTTTGGTCTTTTTAAGATTGATGACGAGTCTGCGCTCCTTAAACCAGGCTTTGGCACTGTTGAAAGACTGCTGTAGGGTGTCCTGGAGGGAGATGGGATTGCGGTGGGTGGCAAAAAGGACAGCATCATCTGCATACAGTAGAATTTTGCCAGGGCAAGCACTGGGCAGGGTGTTCAGATAGAGCGAGAAGAGAAGGGGGCCCAGGATGGAGCCTTGGGGGACCCCAGAGTGAATGGGACGGGTATCGGAGAGTGTGCTATTGATTTTTACACACTGCGATCGAGCGTCAAAATAGCTTGTGCACCATGCTAAGGGGCCAGCCGAGAGACCAGTGTGGCAGAGTGCATTCAGCAGAAGTGGATTGGAGACGGTGTCGAAGGCCTTTGAGAGGTCTATGAACACTGCACCAGCAAGGGAGCTGGTATCCAAGGAGGAGTGTAGGAAGTTGGAGAATTCAATTAGGGCAGTGCTGGTACTGTGACCAGCATGGAAGCCATGTTGCTCTGGGCATCGAATGTTATGCTTAGCCAGATAATCAGTGATTTGAATGGCCACCACTTTCTCCAGGGCTTTAGAGATGGGGGGGAGGATGGAGATTGGCCGGTAGTTGTTGGCCAATGACCTGTCACCCCCTTTGTGAGTTGGTGTGATAATGGCTGTTTTCCACGCTGTGGGAAATTGTCCCAGGCAGAGTGACTGGTTAATTAGGCTGGTGAGTGGGGCAAGGACTTCATCTAGCACCAGTCTGAGGATACTAGGGTTCAGTGAGTCATTGCGGGACTGTTGCCATTCAAAGCTTTGACTAGGATGGGTCTGGCTTCCCGGGTGGAAATCTTGCGCAGGTGGAAGCTGGGGCACTGGAGGATAGGGGGAGGTTGGTTGGGGGGAGGATCAAAGAAATTACTAGGGAGGACTGAGCTAAGGTCAGTGAAAGTGGTGTTGAACCAGTTAGCTATGGTGGCAGGCTCGGTGGTGGTGGTAGTGCCATTTCTAGTGAGCTGGGATGGGGCAGGGGAGCGAGCTTTTCCGTTAAGTTGCTTAATATTATCCCAGAAAGTCCGGGCCGAGCCCCAGGAGGAGGTAAGGGAGGCCTGGTAATGGTCGGCCTTGGCTTTCCTGATGGCCCATGAGCACTTATTCCGGGCTGCATTGTAAGCCTGCCTATCAGACAGACGACCCGTTTCAGTGGCAGGTGCCAGAGGTTATCGATTCCTTAGTAATTGTAGAAGGCCGGGCTACCTAGGGTGCATTCTGTTTTGGACGGATTTTGGTGAGGCGCCAAAGAGATCACAGGCCATGTTGAAGGTGAGAGTGAAGAAGGCGAGGGCAGTGTCAATGTCAGTAGCATGATGAATGGGGACCAGTTTATCTGGGTGAGGAATACTTTAAGTTTTCAGCCCACCAGAGGCGGAGCCTGGGAGGGTGGTCTGGGCTTTGGGTTTGGGATTGAGACAGCCCAATGAAATAGGATAGGAGAGTGGTCACTTAGGGAGTCTGGGAGGACCTGGATGTTTTGGATTTTATGAATGGTTAGTTATAATAACATCCAGAAGGGTGCTGGTACCTCTCTTAGGGTTTATTCTTGTGGGCTGGTGTGAAGTTGCGTCAGGTCTTGGGCAGCAAATGAGTCTCTGATCGCAGATGAGGAGGTGCTGAGCCAATTTACATTAAGGTCCCCAACTAGGATTTGCTCCGCCTTATGGTGGAGGGTTGCCAAGTAGTCGTTAAAGATACCAGGGCCGGGTGCTGGTTCTTTGGAGGAACATAAGCTGTGGTGAGATAGAGAGGGCTCCTAGAGGGTTGTGGGTGAGTTTGAGGGTGAGCCTGGGCCCCATTTACAAGGGCAGGGTGGGAGCGTGTCCAAGTATTGTGTCCCTAGTGTAGATTACACAGCCACCCCTCGCTTGCCTCACTCAGTCCTCCGGTATAAGGTATAGCCTGGGAGGGAAAACAAATGAGTCAGGGGTGGATTTGGACAGCCATGTTTCAGCCAGGGCTATGATGTCTGGTTGATGAGCCAAGGCCCAGCACTGTGGGTGTCAAATTTCTTCAGCAGGCTGCATATGTTCATGGAGGCTACTTGAAGACCAATGGGCTGGGTGGGAGGGGGCAGGGCCTGGGTTGGGATGTATGTTCCCTGTTAGGAGTAGAAGGAGGAGAAGTGCTCTGGTCAGAGGGTGCCAGATGGAGAGTTTACGCCGGGAGTGATAGGATGAGGAAGGGGGTTTAGTAGAACAGGGGGTGGGTAGTGCAGCACAGGCAGAGAAGGCTTGTGTGATCAGAGGCGCAAGGGAGCTGGGGGAGGAAAGGTAATGTCTGGATGGGGGTGAGGTGGAGAGGAGCATATGGGGTGTGTGGAGGAGGAGGGAGGGGGAGGAGCAGTGGTAGAGGAGGAGGGGAAGACAGGAGGGTAGGTAGGAACACTGGAATAGAGAGGCTGAGGGTTAATAGGGACAATAGGGTTGGTGGAAGGCAAAAGAAGGAGGAGGAGGAGAGAGAGGCTGGCGAGCAGGGGGTGCACATGCATAGTTGGTAAGGGTGGGGGAGCTGAAGTGAAGAACGAATGGGGTACTAGGATGATAGAGGGGAGAATAGTAGTGAAAGGTCACTTCTAAGCCTAGTTGCTGCTATGGTGTTGTGGCAGGGTTGGTGCCTGAAATACACAGAGTAATAGGTTCAAGTCTTGACCAGGGTAGCAGGAAGGAGCTGGGTGCAAAGTCCGTTGAAGCACTCAGATAACACTTCAGCAGTGTCTGAGGGTTAGAACGTTTTTAGAGTTTTGAAATCCTGCAGTGATAATAGACAGGTGTGCTAGCTGAGTGGTGGGACTGCTGACTTTGGAAGTGAGGATGCAGGGTTCAAAGGCAGTAAGAGAGAAGTAGTAAACTTATATTTTGGCAGGTGGGGGGGGGGTAAGAGATTAAAAGGCTTAGAAAGTAGGAATAAAATAAGTAGGCAATGTGGTCCAGAGGCAGAGCTGCTGCCTCTGATTATAAGAGTACTGGGTTTGAGCACAGCTCAGGGACAGAGTGTAGGAAGTTTTTTTTTAATTCAGAGAAGGAGGGAGGAAGGGTTAAGAGTTTGAAAGTAGAGGTGGCTGTTGGCCTGGTTCATCGGCTTAGTGGTTAGTCAGTAGACTTTGGACAAAAGGGTACCAGGATTGAGGCTGGCAGGTGCTTTGTGGTAGGCTGATGGGAGGAGTAGGTGGTAGAATGATTCAAAGGGAACTGCAGTGACCTCTAGTGGGTCAGCTTTCTAGCAGTGGCTAGGATGGGTAGAGAGTTGAAAGAGGAGCTAGAGTGGAGAGTGCAGCAACCCCTAGTGGTAGGTGTCTATAAGCTGCAAATGGGAAAGTGGACACTTAGGTAGGTCACATGATGTAACATGTGACCTGCCAGCAGCAATAAATGAAGCACCAACCCTGGTTGGGGCAGGAAGTGCCTCACAACAACAGTCAGGCTGTGGTGCAGGACACTTTACTCCTTCCAGGCTCTGGCAATCCCCGAATTCAGTCTCCGGTCTTGTTATTCTGGATCACTCCAATCTTATGTTACTCAAATGCACACTTGCCACTTACTGTCTTCTTTCATATCTTAGAATCTAAAGTTTTTAATTGGAAAATCCATTTCATTTCTGTTCGTTCCAACATTTTCATATAATTTCCTCCTCTTGGTGATGGTTTGACTACCTCTAGTCCCCAGAACCTAAGCAATGCGCCTGTGTGACCTGCTTGATTAAAATGCAATGCTACTGGCGATTGTTGATCTTTATTTCTAATGTCCCCTTTATGTTCTAGTATTCTCTTTTTTAATGCTCTCTTAGTTTGACCTACATACAAACGGTCACACGGACATTGTATAACATATATTACACCTTCTGTACTACAGTCTATATGTTCCCTAATTTTTAAAACATAGTAAAAAGAGATGTGAAGGAAATGTAATTAGAGTACGAAAAAGTGATTGTATTTTTTGTGTTTAACACAGATTATGAATGCCCCATGAACAAGCTCAAAGGAGCGAAACGTAGGGGATTTTAATCAAAATAAAAGAAAATTATAACAACCAATGACTGAGTGAAAGCATTTAAATGAACATTTGAGCTCCCAGCTTTGGTTTTTTGGATGATTATTGGACAACTTCAAAGGAGCTCTTCTTAAAGGATTTTCAACACCATTACCCATTTGTATTGTTGTTGGCATGATTCTTCCCTTGAACCCCCACATTTCTCCTGATGATATGTAGCATCTGGGACAGTGGGACGAATTTGGCAATCATCCACCTATTGAGAACCAGCCCCATGGACGACTTTCCACCCATGCTCCGTACAGGAATCCTCCCAAACTGGTGCCAAAAACCCCTATTTATACCCTTAAGCACCCCTACCCTGCTTGCCAGCAGGCAGGCCCAGAGAACTTTGAAGGATAAAACCTGTGGGCAGTACTAGTAAGCTCCCCTAGGGGCTTACATGACAATGCACAGTAGCAGAAGGTGTCTTGAACAAGGTCTGTTTCTTTGCTGATAGGGCACTCGAGCCAGATGATCTGCACCAAGATCTGTGGGAGGGTGAACATAGAGGGAATAAGGTACATACAACGGGATTTAGAAAGGCTGGAGAAGTGGTCTAAGGTGTGGAAACTTATACTCAATGCCATGAAATATAAGGTGATGCATATTGGTAGGAAAATCCCTAGCATTGACTATTGGATGGGAGGACTGAGGGTGGTTAAGAGTACTGGAAAAAGGAACCTGGGGGTCATAATCAGTGACAACCTTAAGTCCTCAGCCCAATGCAATAAGGCATTATGGGAGGGTGAGAAAATGCTGGGGGTATATAGGTAGGGTGTTCACCAGCAGAAGAATAGAGAGTGTACTGCCCTTCTATGGGTTTATGGTGATACTGCATCTGGAGTACTTTGCCCAGTTCTGGATTCCTTACCTCAAGAAAGACAGGGACCTCTTGGAGACAGCTCAGAAGAGGACTATGAAAATGATACAGGGGAGCAGAGGACAATGAGTGAAGTGAGGATGGAGAACCTGTACTCTCTTGAGGCCAGAAGAGAGAGGAGGGACATGTTGACCTGTAAGTTCTTGAGGGTTATCAACAGAATAGACTGCAGTGATCTGCTCAAGAGGAATGAACACGTAAAAAAGGGCTGGTGAAACAGAGCTTTCAGATTGTCATGCAAATTATGTCTATGTTAGTCTTAGGTACACATATAATCAAATCCTAAACAGGGTACAACTCTAATTTAAAATAGCCATTTTTAATACAGCAATATGGCACTTCCAGAGGTTATATTAAAGCGATTCAGTAAGTTAAATTGATGGAGATGTGCACTACATATTATGGTGCCTTACCTCCACGAAATACTACTGCTCTATATTTCCCATCAAAATTTCTAATAGTGTAGTAGTAAAATCACTCATAAAATTCCCCCCACTGGGTCACTGTTACTTCCCAGTTTTTATATCCAACCCCGCGCTCAGCCACATTATGACGTGAACACAGGGAGAGTGCAGGGACACGTTCCATTATAGTTTATGGGGAGGCAAATTTAACATAATTTTTATATATCACAGTGATCATTTGGTGATTAATCAAGGGCACCAGATGATTAACAAGGGCCTTGTTAGTCACCCGTTGCCCTTGATTAATTGCAAAGGCTAGCAGTATAGCCTAGAGGTTAGAGTAATGTGCTGTAAATGAACTTGGTACATGTAGACCTGGGTTTGATTCCCACAGCCTCCCCTTGCATATTGTGTGACTGAGCAAGTCACTTAACCAGACCAAAGCTCCCGGGTCACCCCTGACAAGAGGCACTTGTGCCTAGCGGGCCTTAACCGGTTAACAAAAAATAAATAAATGTGTGGTGCATAGGGCTACCTTAGGGAATCTCTTTAATGTTCAGTTAATCACCTTCTAGTGGTGTGTAGCTCTTGGCTACACCTTGTGCCACATTACACCCATACAGGGTGATTAACAGGACATTAACATAACCCTGATTTTGCCTTATTACTTGGGTAACATGGGGACACAAGTGGAGGTTAGTGAGGGGAAGATTCAAAGGGGATGTGAGGAAGTACTTTTTCATGGTGATAGTGACGGACGCCTGGAGCAGTCTACAAAGCCAGTGGTAGAAGCCAAATAAGTGACTGTTTTCACACATGGATGGGATAGGCCTGCAGGACAGATCCTGTGGGGACTGAACATGTACTCGCTGGAGGCCACTAGGGAGAGGGGCAATGTGATAAAGACCTTCATGTTCTTGAAAGGAATGGACAGGAGAAGCTCTGAGGAACTATTCAACAGGAGTAGTGAATCTAGAACACGGGAACTTGAGTGACAGCTGGCAGTAGGGACATGAGGGAGTTCTTTTTTACAGAGGGGGGTGGCTGAGCCATGGAACAGCTTGCTGGCTGAAGTGGTGGGCACCAGGATCATTAATAGCTTCAAACACAGGTGGGACAGTAAAGCATTTAATAGTCACCTGGTGGGGGTAACAGCAAGGCAGTGAACATGGAGGCAGGTAGCGTGGGCATAAATCCTGCATAGACACTAGGTCTCGGTGGTAGGATAAGGCATTACAGACAGACTAGGCAAGGCAGGTTTATTTTTAAGGCACCCAATCCCAGAGGCTTTGGGCGCCATACGCAATAAAACAGAATACAACATACAGAAATAATATTAGTATAAATAGCAATGTATTTAAACAGCATTCTAAAGACATAAATATAAAAATACATAATGCAATAGCTGAGAGGAGGGGCAGATGGCTTAATCACCAAAAGCCTCGCAGAAAAGATGGGCCTTAAGCCTCTGCTGAAAGACACCAATTGAGGGGGCCTCCCAGACTGCAGCTGGAAGTGGCCTAAAGAGAAGTGGCCGAAGGGAACTAAAGTGGCCGACATCAGAGCGGACTTGTGTCCAGCAATCTCTAAGGGTGATGTTGTGGAACTGGAACAGTGTGAGTTCACAGTACCTCAGTTCTCTTGGAGTTCCTTCAGTCGACCTGATTTCATGGATGTTATGAGGATCATCTACAGTGTGTGCCCCACAAGCTGTAGTTTGGATCCTGGACCGACTCCCCTAATCTTGGGCTGTAATGATATCATCGGTCCAGTCCTGGTGCGGTGACACCTCTCTTGAAGAAAGTTACCTTGGACCCAGACTGTTTCACAAACTACAGACCTATCTCTAACCTTCCCTTTATTGGGAAGGCTATTGAGAAGGTAGTGGCAGCCCGATTGGAAGACCATTTAACCATCTATAACATCTACGAATCCTTTCAATCCGATTTTCGTAAAAGACATAGCACCGAGACTGTGCTGGTTTGGGTTCTTAATGATCTTCTGAGGGCGAGAGATCAGAAGAGACGTTCCATGCTGGTTCTCCTTGATCTCTCATCAGCTTTTGACACTGTGGATCACTTGGTGTTGATAGCACGCCTGAGGCAGATTTGTGGTATTTCGGGAATCATTCTACAATGGTTCACCTCATTCCTCACTGGGAGATCACAAAGAGTTGTGTCGGGAGTTTTTTCCTCTGGCCCAACTCCTTTGTTGTGTGGGGTGCCTCAGGGTTCTGTGCTATCACCCATGTTATTCGCGGTGTATATGCTGCCCCTGGGTGACATTATAAGACGGTATGGGCTGAGGTTTCACTGCTACGCAGATCATACCCAGCTATACCTATCTTTTGCACCCGACCAGGATGGAGCTTTCACAGTGTTTAACAACTGTCTGGAAGAAATCCAGGATTGGATGGATTCTAGTTGGTTAAAGTTGAACTCAGAGAAGACAGAGGTTTTGGTTGTGGACCTGGGCTGTCAGATAGAGAGGTCACGTGTTGGCATACGCTCTGGAATTTTCCTTGGTGGTGTGTCACTTCCGACCTCTGAACGGGTGCGTAACCTTGGGGTTGTCTTAGATAACAGGCTGACACTACAGTCTCAAGTGTCGGCTGTTGTCAAGACTTCCTTTTACCATCTTAGGAACATCGCCAGGGTTAGGCACCTTGTTCTGTCTTACACACTGCCAGCGTTGGTCCACGCCTTTGTGTCCTCGCATCTGGACTACTGCAATGCCCTGTACTTTGGGCTTTCTGGGGTTGAAATCCGTCGCCTACAGCTGGTGCAGAACGCAGCAGCCCGGGTTCTGACTGGAACAAGTAGGTCCTGTCATATCACCCTGGTGCTGCGCGAACAGCACTGGCTCCCTATACGCAGGGCCCTGTATTTACTGCAGCAAAGTGGACCTACATTCTGTGGCAGGACCTCATACTTTCTGCAGCAGAACAATTGCTGATTCTGTAGTCATTCTGTGGTAGGTAAATTGTGGCTAAACAGCACACCTTCAAAGGGATTCAATCTTAGTTAACCCTTTGACTGCCTTCGTGCAACCACTCTGCTACACTGAAAGTGGAACAGCAGGCCACTGAACACTATATAGTCTTCTCATCACAAATATTAAACAGCAATAACCCAAACCTGGCACAGTCATTGGCATTAGTGTTCCCCTTTTAATGAATTTTCCCTCCCACCCCGAATTTGAAGGCTCATCTGTTCTTCTGGAAACTGGTGGTCTTTGCTGTTCTCCTAGATTATAATTAGTGAAGGACATGTACACCTAGCTAAAACTACACAGAAGGCAAAACCTGCTTGGATTTCTTCTGGTTTATATTTACAGTTAGCAAATATAAAGAGAGTCTCCAACTTGAAGGCCATTTTTTTCTGATTTTGATCAATGTTCTTTTAAACTATTATTTTTGTAAACTAGGAATACTCCAACTGCCTTGCAACAAACATGTTGAGTGCAGTGTACAAATCTGTGATTTTTGGGGGGGGTGGAGATTGTCTTTCTACCTGGTCCAGGCAGGCCACGGCTCAAGGTAACATCAAGACTTAGTGGGGCTTAACACAAATCACCCTGCTCTCCAGTTTACTCAGACTATGCTCCCTCAGTGCCTAGACTCGGCGCACTGCCTGGAAGCCATGCCCCTAATTTTACCACAAGCTCTCAGGTCAACCTGCTCTCTTTCTCAGGTCAGGCGTGTTACCTAGACTAGATATTGTTAAGTCTGTTATGTTAAACTACTCCTTGTGAATCTATAACTTTTCTCCCATTGTACTGCTGCAGGTATCCCTATGGTACTTCACTTCCCATTGTTTGTTTAACACAAGTAAGCTTTTGTCTATTGTTGTCTATTGATGCTTGTACAGTATATGTAAATTGTATATTATATCTACTGCTTGTATCCATGTACCGCCACCTTGTGGCCCAGGTCGTGACTGAAAATGGTCCACTGGATCAGCGCACTTACCTGGTTACCAAAATGTAAATAAATAATAATAGTGAAGGAGGGTGTAACTTGCAGTGTCTGTAGTATTTGTTGACTTCTAATTGTTCTTTTGGGGGACACACTAAAAAATGCAATCAAGTCATTCTTATTAAACTGAAATAACCTTGGTTAGCATGTCCTCTTCTCCTCGCAACTCATGGGGTGGTGGTGTTCTTCAGTCAGTGACCCTCATTTCACTTATGTATAGCAGCAATCAAACTCTCCATTCGGATTTTTTTTCCATACCAGCTTGCTCCAGTTCTAGTATACCCTGGTCCCCAACTGTGCTGCAGCTGGGCAACTTGACCCTCCTTAAGATCTGAGCTTGATGCCACCACTTAGGCTGCTGGTTCAGATCTGCCAAGAAATTACTTTCTCACTTGCAGGTACAGAACTGCAGCCCACAAATCAAAACTGTGATAGATGTCCACCAGTGGGGACCGAGTCCTCTGCTCAGTCTGCTGCCAGCACAATGTTTCTACAATCAGCTCCTCCTCCTATACCTGTCACCACACTGAGATCAGTTCCACCTCCGATACCTGTCACCACACTGAGATCAGTTCCACCTCCACGGGGCACCACTGAATCTTCTCACTTCTTGACTACAGCTTTCCTTCCAGTTCTTCCTTCCAGATTCATCTTCCAAGGATTCAGCATGCACCATGAGCAGACTCGTAATGAAAAATTAACATGGCTGAGCTACCCACACCTACACAGCAGCAAATCATAACTGCCGTGGACCTAATCAAGCTCTGGTACTATTGCGTCAGTCACCCCTCCCACACACAACACTGGCTGGAAGGAGTTATGTAACAAGAGCCAGCATGAGTCAAGATGCTATGCAGCCACTAGCTTTTCAGCTTTGTAGTGGACGGCATCAGTTTGCTGCCCCTTCTAATGAGCATGTGTGCCACAGCGTACTTAACACATCAATAGCTATGCCCTTGCCTTGTGTGATTACATAGCATAGCTAGCATTTCTGCGGCTGAGTGGCTGGTTTTCCTGATTTCTGCGGCAAGCACTGATTTCTGCGGTCAGGCCCGATTTCTGCAACCACTGCTGCAACCGCAGAATTGCAGAAAACACGAGGTCCTGCCTATATGGTAGCGGGTCACCTTTAAAGTCATTTTGTTGACTTTCAAAGCCCTTCATGATCAGGGTCTGGTCTATCTGAAAGAACTCCTGGTGGGTTAGGTACGATCTTCTGATTGATGTTGTCCAGTCAGCTGCTGTACTGACACCGTTTTCCCATTTATGTAATTCCCGACTGGTACTTAATGCCGAAAGTTGTAATCCCGTCAAGTTTAGGCACAAATGTACATTTACTAACCAAGTGAGCTAGTAGTGCTTGTTTATGCAGATTGTGTGGAGATCATATTTGTGCAATTTAACTGTATAAATTTACGCGCTAGTGTTTGTGTCATTTTGACAGGGTATTTTATTTTTTTTTAAACTAAGGGTCCATGGTAACGAGCTTGCCTTGAACTACTTGTGTTTAATTCTGGCATACCCCTTCTGGATCTCTGCATTCTTTTAGCGTTGGTCTGTTGGTTGTCCCTAGTCACAACCTATTGAGGTACTGGAATGGAGGCTCACTCACCAAATGTATTTTTTTTCAGTTTTGTTTCAAGTAGTGCAAAGGACCCACCAGCATTTCAATGTACATGCCCTCACTCAGACTAGAAGTGCACTTTACTTATGCACATTGGGGCAAATAGTGGAAATACTGAACCGCTCGGCCGACGAGGGGTTGCTAGAGATTCCAAGAGTGAGTCTAAAATCTTCTGGTTGCAGAACATTCTCTTATGCTGCATCCACTCTTTGGAATTCTCTACCACGCCGGTTACGGGAGTGCACCTCCATGGAGGAGTTCAAGAGTAACCCGAAAACTCATCTTTGGCGAATGGCCTTTTTGGATGGTTAATTATATTGCAATATGTTGATTGTGTTGAGGTTTTATTTTATTTATTTGATTTTATTGCCTGATGTTATTATAGTATGATTTTACTTATATGTATTATTGTTCAGCACCTTGAAAAATGAAAGGCGCTTTATAAATAAATTTAATATTACTATTATTAAGTGTGTTCCACAGGGTCGGCCCAGATACACTAAATGCTCGGTCACCAGAGGTCTTGAGTTGGACCCTGGGAACATCCAGGAGGCCCCTCATGGAGTGGAGGGGACAGACAGAGGTCACAGGCGATAGCAACTCAGACAGGTAGCCAGGACCCAGCCTATATAAGGCCTTATAGGTCAGCAAGCCCACCTTGAAAAGGACCCTCCACCTGACCAGCAGCCAGTGCAGAACACACAGGACTGGGGTCACATGGCATGACCGAGATAGTCCCGCCAGTAACTGGGCTGCCATGTTCTGCACCAGCTGCAGTCTGTGGAGGGTCCCTCCTATGACCCCGAAGTAAAGAGTATTACAGTTGTCGAGTTTGGAGGTCACAAAGGCATGTACTAGGGTCAGCAGATCTTTGGGCGGAATGAGGGGCTTGATCCTGGTGACATTCCGTAAGTGGTAAAAAATACTCTTCACAACAGAAAACACCTGATATTTGAAAGTCAGTCTGCTGTCCAGGATCAAACCTAGATTTCACCCCCTCGGGGAAGCAACCAGTGGAGCAGACCCTAGGAAAAGACCAGTGTCCGCTCCAGGTAGCAACCTGTTACGCCTATGACCCAGCTCGACCACCAAGACCTCTATCTTGTCCGGGTTGAGACGCAGCCCAGCTGGAAGCCATCCAGTCATTGATTTTTTCCAGACAAGTGTTAAGCACATCAACCACGCTGGATCTCCCGGGGTCAAATGACAGATACAGCTGGGTGTCATCTGCATAGCAGTGGAACTCCATGCTGTACTGTTGAATGATCTCACCCATGGGCAACATATACACCGTAAACAGCATCGGCAATAGGATTGAGCCCTGTGGGACTCCACAAGACAGAGGCATTGGAGAGGAGAAGAAATTCCCCATTACTACCCGTGGCACCCTGTCTGAGAGATAGGACTCAAACCATCTGATAGCAACACTGGCAAGTCCACAAAATTCACAGAGCTGATCGAGAAGCACAATATGGTCCATGGTAACAGAGAAACATAGAAGTTGATGGCAGATAAGGACCGCAAGGCCCATCCAGTCTGCCCATTTCTTTTTCTACCTTTTGATTGTGCCATTGGCCTTTGCTCTGTCAATGGCCTATCTAGTCATACTTATCTGTATTGCTCCCTTATGCCTGTCCCATGCCTGTTTGAAGCCCTGCACTGTATTCATATCCACCACTTCCTGAGGTAGGCTGTTCCATGCATCTGCCACCCTGTCTGTGAAAAAGAACTTCGTCACATTGCCCCTTAATTGGCCTCCCTCTAATCTCAAACTGTGTCCTCTTGTCCTGCTATTTTTCTTATATTGAAACATGTTCGACTCTTTCACCTTGTTAATGCCCTTGAGGTGATTGAATGTTTCGATCATATCACCTCTCTCCCTCCTTTGCTCTAGGGTATACATATTGAGCTCCATTAATCTGTCTTCATATGTTTTCTGTTGCAGTCCCTGTACCATTTTGGTTGCCCTTCTCTGGACTGCCTCAATTTGGTTAATGTCATTGTGAAGGTGTGTCCTCCAGTACTGCACGCAGTACTCCAGATGGGGCCTAACCAGTGTGTCTTGTAAAGAGGGATTATTACCTCCCTCTTCTGACTTATGATACCCCTACTAATAAACCCCAACATCCCCCTAGCCTTACCTACTGCTTTAGTGGTCTGCTTGGATGATTTCAGGTCATCTGTGATGATGATGCCCAAGTTTCTTTCTTCCCTTGTGACTGCCAGCAACTCCCCTCCAAGCCTATAGGTGGCTTCAGGGTTTCTCTTCCCTATGTGCATGATCTTGCACTTCTTTGCATTAACTCCAGTTGCCACTCTTCTGACCATTTTGCCAGTTTATCCAGATCTCTTTTCATTCTGCCCACCCCATCTGGATCATCTACTCTGTTGCAGATCTTGGTGTCATCTGCAAACAGACAAACCTTACACTCAAGTCCATCTGCAATGCCACTGATGAAGATATTGAAGAGGACTGGCCCCAGCACTGATCCCTGAGGTACCTCACTTGTGACTTGCATCTCTTCTGACTGTATACCATATACCACCACTCTCTGTTTTCTGCCCGTCAACCAATTTGCCACCCAGTTGACCAACTTCTGACCCACCCTGAGCCTACCCAGCTTATTAATCAATCTTCTATGTGAAACAGTATCGAAAGCTTTGCTGAAGTCAAGGTAAGCGACATCAACTGCTCCCCTTGGTCCATCACTCTGGTTACCCAGTCAAAGAAATCTATGAGATAAGTTTGACGGACCTTCCGTTGTAAACCCATGCTGTCTTGGATCCTGTGCTCCTATGGATTCCAGGTGTTGCACTATCCTTTCCTTAAGGAGTGCCTCATAATCTTGCCCACTACTGAGGTAAGACTGACTGGTCTGTAGTTCCCTGCCTCCTCCCTGCTACCACTCTTGTGGAGCGGGATCACATGAGCCCTTCTGTAGTCTTCTGGGACCTCTCCTGTACTCAGAGACTCACTAAACAGTTCTGATAATGGCTCTGCTAGTTCCACCCTTAGCTCCTTTAGTACCCTGGGATGTCTGCCATCAGGTCCCATTACCTTGTCCACCCTGAGCTTATCGAGCTCTTGAAGGACCCTTTCTTTTTTGAAGGGACTAGTGTACACCTCCCACCCTCCTGTGTCCATGGTGCTGAGCTGTGGGCCCTGCCCTACCTTCTCTTCAATAAATACTGAGCAGAAATATCTATTTAGGATAGATGCTTTTACATGGTCCTCCTCCTCACATGCCCCATTATCCACTTTGATCTTAGCAATACCCCCTCTGGACTTTCTCCTTTCACTAATGTATCTATAGAAAGTCTTGTCACCTTCTTTTACTTTTTGTGCTAGTGTTTCCTCGGTTTGTGCCTTTGCCTGCCTTATGGCCTTCCCTGCTTCCCTTAGGGAAGTTTGGTATGCCTCCCTATCTTCATCCTGCTGTAGTCCCTTATATTTCCTGAAGGCCAGCCTCTGACCTTTTCTGCTACTGTTTTTGAGAACTAAAGTGGTTTTTTTCTTCTTTTGCACTTCCTTTTCTCTCTAACACAATGGGATGTTGCTTCAAGTATTGCATTCTTAATACTTGCCCTCTTTGCCTGTACCCCGTCACCTGTATTTCTTTTTTCCCAGGGCTAGCTTAACTCTGTTGGTCATCTTATCAAAGTCAGCTCCTCTGAAGTCCCATATTTTGCCTTGGAATGGGATGATTTAGTTCTAGTGGCCAAACTGAACCATACCATGTGATGGTCACTGGCCCCCAGGTGACCTTCTACTTGGAGATCTGTGATCCTTTCCCTGTTAGTCAGTACTAGATGTGTGTCGAAAGCTGAAGAGAGATCAAGGACCATGGGGAGATGGAAAGAGGTTTTGGGACAAAATCAAGAACATTCTTGGTAAAGATCAAAAGCAGCACCCTGAGATGCTCAACATTAATAACTCATCCTCCTCAGATCTGCTAGCCATTGCTGATGCCTTTAACCAGGCCTTTACAGACCTGTCCTCAGTGCTGCCTCCAGACTACCTTCTGCCTGCAGTGGTCCAAGGTTGCGCCAACCTGCCCATAACTAACCACCCAGCCTTCTACTTTAAGAAAGTGACGGTGAAGGAGGCCCTAACGATGGTCAGGAAAGTCCTAGGCAAAACCAGATTGGGGAGTGACAGGCTAGACATGAAGTTACTATCTCTCACCCTTTATGTTCTTATCATGCCCATAACAATACTATTTAATAAATCCTTGGCTCTAGCTCAATTTCCAGAGGTATGGAAGCAAGCCCTGGTAACTCCAGTGCATAAGAATGGTGACAAGGCACTGGTGTCAAACTACAGGCCAATATCTATCCTCTCCCCACTATCCAAAGCTTTGGAAAAAATCGTGGCAAGTCAGCTCACAGAATACCTCAATAAGTACAATCTGCTGTGCCCAAACCAACATGGTTTCAGGCAAAAACACAGTACCACCACGGCACTGCTGGAATACACTGACTATGCACGTAAGGCACTGGATGAAGGCAAATTGGTGGGGTCCATCTTCATTGACCTCACCAAAGCCTTCGACACTGTCAACCACCTTCTACTAGTACTCCAGCTCCAAAGATTGGGTGTAGCACCTAATGCCCTGAATTATTTCAATGACTACCTAACACACAGGAGCCAGCGAGTCAAAATCGGGCAGACGTTATCCAGCTCCAGAGATGTACTCCTAGTAGTCCCTCAAGGATCAATTCTAGGGCCCCTGCTTTTCAGCCTCTTTGTAAACAACCTACCCACAGCCTGTGACACCAAACTTATCCTGTATGCGGACGATGCCGTGCTGCTGAGCAGCAGCACCTCTCAGGTTGCCCTACAAACAGAACTACGGAACTCTTTCAATAAACTCGAGGACTGGTTCAGTAGGCAAAAGCTGCTACTAAATTACAAGAAAACCAAGGCCATGCTACAATCCAGCCCCTACAACAAGTGCAGGCATGCTCCCCTCGTAATTACCAATAAGGCTGGTGAGCAGACTGAGCAGGTGCACTTGTTCAAGTATCTTGGAGTCACCATTGATGACCCTCTCATTTATACTCACCATGTAGACTCCCTTGTCAGAGTGGTAAACACAAAGATCAGGGTCCTCCATAGGCATAAGAAATCCTTCATCCCGGAAGCACTCCGAATCTCAGTCTCCAGCTCCATACTCTCCACAATTGACTACGGGCTGATGGTCTATGGAGCTGCTACTGATACAGTGCTGAAAAGGGTCCAAATTGCACTCAATAAGGCATGCTGCCTCACCCTGTGCACAGATCACTATACTCATACTTGCACCCTGTATGAGTGTACAAACTGACTTAACCTAAAAGACAGGATCAAATACCAAACATGCCTCCTGGGAAAGAAGGCACTCCTCGCAAAAAAATGCACCCTGTACAGGAAACCTGTTCGAGGCTTCTCTCTCATCACACATCACCAGAGGGAGGAAGAATGGAGCACTGTCCATACCATTCTGCTGAACCTCACTAGGACAGCGTGCTTTCTCATATTGGGCCCTCCTCTGGATAAATGAACTCCCAATGAAATTACAAAGAAACAACAGCCTGTCTCAATTCAAAGAAGGCCTCAAACAGCACCTAATGTCTAGCTCAAAATGCACCTGCTTCTCAGGCCCCACTTGATAGACAGGGCTACCCCCAAGGTAGCATCCAGCAGGACTACCTAGAAAACGCTGCCTCCATTCCAGCCTAGCCAAGGGCTTAAGTAAGCTATCAGTCCTCTTTAAACACTCTTGGTACTGCCCCTCCCTAACCCCCTACACCCTACTCAACAAAGCCCTCTGCAGCTGCTCCCCCCATCACAGCCCCCCCGTTTCACTATCTCCCCGCCTCTCACTCTTTGCGGTATGTTCAAACTCAATCCCCCTTGTTTCACTGTCACCCAGCCTCTCGCCATCTGGGATAGCGTTAAACCCTATGCAGTTACTCTGCCATAGTCTATCAACCAATTTGGAGGTTTCCAAGGGTATGCTACCTAGGGCAACCAATTAGAAATAGCTTAGTATTCTATTACAACTGCTCTGTTTTTCTTCTATTTGTCTAATTCTCATGTAATCACTCTTTAATGCCTAATGATCTGGCCTCTGTAACCACTGAATATGTGTATTGTTTTATTGTCCACCCTGAAATGGAACCTTTGTAAAAGAGCTCACACTCAAAGGTCTTTCCGAAATACTAATTAAATAAAAATAAAAAAATTTAATTAAATACAAGAACTGACCTGTCTCCTCTATCTCTAGCTCTGAGTAAGTCATTATGCACTCTGACTAATGCGGTTTCTGTGCTGTGACTAGCCCGGAAACCCGACTGAAATGGCTCATAGATGTCGAAGGACATGAGCCAATTCCTGAGCTGCTGTGCTACCAGTTTCTCAACAACCTTGCTAAAAGAAGGCAGGTTGGAGATAGGGCTGTAATTTGCTAGGATGTCTGGGTCGAGGGAAGGGTTTTTTAGGAGGGGTCTCACCAGCGCCGCTTTCAGAGGAGCTGGAAACACCCTCTCTGCCATCGACCAACTGGCTATCCCAGTGAACACTGGGCCAACAGCCTCAGTGCATATCACTGGCTGAGCTCATCGGAGCTCTGGGACACAAGCCTCTAAGCACAATTTAATTATTGTGCTACAGTCCGCAGCACAGAGCTCCACGGGATAAAACTTTTTCAAACCAAACCGGAATCTAATATTGAGCCAGTTATGTTCCTGCTCTGTGTCCTTTTGTCATCAGGGGATTTGAACATTAAAAAAAGCGCCAAAGTCCCTTCCAACTTGATTGCCCCTCTGGGCTTTAAAAAGGGGCAGTTTTCTTCAGCTGCTGGCTGAGCTCATCAGACCTCCGGGACACAAGCCTCTGAGCTCAATTTAATTATTGTGCTACAGTCCACAGCACAGAGCTCCACGGGGGCTAAAAAACCTTTCCTCCCAACCCTCCACCCTGTTCCCTCCTTCCATTAAATTTGGCCTAGCCCCTCCCCTCCACTGGATGGGCCTATCAAGGTCTGTTTCAGCTGCCTGGTTTGCATGACGATCTTAGCTTTCATCTCACCCATGCTGCCACTTGATAGGTTATACTGAACCTATTAACCCTTGCACAGTCTATTTTTTTCTTTTTTGCTTGCTGCTGCTGGAACTGTTAATGCAAGTTAATTAAGGAAAACTATTTTACAGCTCCTAAGTCCTTACTGATTACAGATTTCTGCATTCTCTGTTGTGAATCTACCTACCTGCTATCTTGTACCTCCCAGCTGCTAGAACTGTTAATGTAAACTGTTACAGCTCATTAGTCTTTATACTGATTACAGACTTCTGCATTCTCTCTTGTGAATCTACTTACCTACTATTTTTACTCTTTTACTGCTGGTAGAACTGCTAATGCAAGTCAATTAAGGAAAACTGATCACAGCTACAAACTTCACAATTGTTTATAGATTTCTGCATCCTCTATTGTGAATCAACCTAACTGCTTTGACTTTGGCAGGTGTGGCACTGCCACTAAGATATAGACCTATTGTTAGACTTAGATACATTCAATCTATCTCACTCCTTTTCGGCTGATCTATCCATCCGTTAGAGCGGTGTCTTTCTCACTACATTTCAGCCGATTTATCCACCTGTGAGAGTGGCATTGTGCTGTTGATAGCCTGCCTTCCCCCCCAGCATGCTATCCCCCCATTGGCAGTACACTAAGGGCTTAAAGATTGCCCACCTCAATGTCCGCAGTCTACTCGTTAACCTCTCAGACCTAACGGCCTGGGTCGCTCTCTACAAACCAAACATCCTGGGGATCTCAGAAACCTGGCTTAAGCCTGCCCACTCAGACTCTGTCTGCACCATCCCAGGCTACCTTACGATAAGACAGGATAGAGTGGGTAACAAACGGGGAGGTGGCCTGCTGCTTTACTTTAAACCCACCTCAAGGTAACTGCCATACCTCACCCTCCCTCACCCTTGTGTGAGTTCCTGCATGTCCTTCTTGTATTGGGCAATGCTAAGAAGTTTCACCTGGCCTGTGTGTATAATCCACCAAAATGTGGAATACGTGGCCTCTCCCATCTCCTTGACTGCCTCAGTCCCAAGGCACGCACTAGTGAACTGTTAGTATTCGATGATTTCAACCTAAACTGGCTGAGTGCAAATGCTAAATCTTACGAACCCCTCCTGTCTAGTCTTGCCCTAGGTCAAATTATTACAGAACCCACCAGGTCCTCTTCCTCAGGGGGAAAAGGCACCTTTCTCGACTGGATGCTGAGCAACAGGCCTGACTGTATCACTGCCTCTGGCCTCTTCTCTGACTCCATCCAGACCATTCCCCCACTTACTGTAGCTGGAAGGTCCTCACCCCAGAGTCCTCCCAAAAGTCATTCAGATGCAGGACTATTCAAAATTTAATCACAACAACTTCCTTGCCGACCTCTGCCTGACTGACTGGTCCCTGGTCTATGCAGGCAGTGACCCCTCCGCTGCTCTTGACTGCTTTATATCCCTATTCACCCACTTACAAGACAGACATGCCCCACACATTAAAAGAAGAGTGTTGGGCACTGTCACAAAGTGGCTGCATGGGGGCCTTCTTGCCCTAATGAAGCTCAGGGACAAAAGCTGGTATAATTTTAAGGCCTCTAGGGACAGAAGAGACTACGAGGATTACCGGCAGCTCAGCAACTCGTGTAAGGGGGCAATCCACTCAGCCAAGAGTGAGTTCTGTAAATCCTCACTCGTAACGTCGGCCAAGGACCCCAGGAGCTTCTGGCGCATTATCAAGCATACCTTCAGTGGGCCTGTCTACCCCCAGGTCTCTGACATGCAAATCAAAGGAGTCAGCTGCAATAATGCCCTGTCTGTAGCCAACGGTTTCAACGTCCTGTTCACCAATCAGTCTGTCTATGCCCCCACATCCCCAGTAGCCTATAACCTGGGCCCCGCTGGCAGCACAGCATCCTCTCCACCCCCCCTCTTCTATTTTAAAACTGTCTCCTGCAAAGAGACACGGAAGCTCCTGGCTGGACTATCCCCACTCTGGAGCTGGGCATGACACTCTCGAGCCCAAATTGCTCGGCCTGGGGACCCCCTACCTGGCACGGCATATCTCACACATCCTCAACTCCTCCCTCATATCTGGGTCTATCCCAGCTATATGGAAGGTGGCCTGGATAACCCCAGTCCTCAAGCGTGGTGATCCTAAAACCCTTGATAACTATCGGCCCATACGCACCTCCACTGCTCTTGCCCAGGTCACCTCCACAATCAGAACTGAGACAGATCAAGGTAAACTCACGGGTGCCATTTTCATCGACCTGATGAAGAACTTTGATTTGGTTGATCACTCTTTGCTGGGGGCTGCCCTCCGGTCCCTCAGTCTCTCCTCCCCTATCCTTGCCTGGTTTACAAACTACCTCTCGGGCAGGCAACAATGCACGAGGTTCCAACAAACCCTCTCTGGGCTTGCCCTGGCGACTCGTGGGGTGCCTCAGGGGTCTGTCCTTGGCCCTCTACTGTTCTCCATCTTTGCTAATCAATTGCCCTCGGTACCTGACTCCGGGCATGTTACCCTTTATGCTGACAACCTTGTGCTTCTGGCTAACTCCCACGATACCACAGACATTAACTCCAGACTAAGCTCTGATTTCGCCCACATTCAGTCATGGCTCAAGGCTGATAAGCTTGTTGTCAACCTTCAGAAGACACAGGCCATGCTATTCGGGTCCCTTGCTAAGGTGAGAGCGTACTCAGAACCTCTTAAAGTTGCTGGTGTGGACGGTGCCCCGTGACGGTGTAGACTCCTTCAAGTACCTGGGGGTCACCCTTGACCCTCAGCTGGACCTCTCCCTGCACATACGAAACTCCTGCAAGGCCACAAACTACAAACTGGGCCTGGCGTACAGGGCAAAGAGTTGCCTTACCCCTGCGGCCCGTCTTGCCATTGCAGAAGGGGTTCTTCTCCCCACGCTCTGCTATGGGCTCACCTCCTTCGTGAATGCCCCCAAAACTTGGCTCACGAAATGGGACACAGCATACAACAATGTTTGTCGCTTTGCCCTTTCAGCCCCGTCTCACCCATCACTGTCAACTCTACGCTAGGCTGGGGTGGCTCTCCCCTAGTAACCATCGATCATTTATCCTAGGCAACGTTACAGACAACATCCTCCGATCATCTACTCCTCCAGCACTCGCCGACCTGCTCAAACCTGTCCCCTCTGGCTATTGGCTGAGATCTACCGACTCCCAGGCTCTCGTGGTCCCAAAAACTTGCTCCCTCGAAGGGGATTGTGCCTTCGGAGCCCTTGCCTCCAGAGCTTGGAACCAACTCCCTGCTTTTGTTCATACTGCCCCCTTCCACAACAGTTTCAGGTCCTCCCTCTGGGACCACCTAAAACAAGCCTCAACCTGCCTCTGCTCTTAGCTGTCCTCCCCTCCATTGTCCCCTGATGCCCCCTCGACAGCTCATGAATAACTGTACAGATTGCACTCTTTGAAAAGGCCCTGCTGAGTTCTTTTGGTCCCCTGGCTACCTCCTGGGGTTGCCATGCCCTAATCACTGCGCTTGCTATGTAGTTGCTCTCTGACTATACCTGACCACAGTTTGCTGCCTATTCCTGTCTGTACCTTACTTAACTGTTGCTATCTTATTTCACAATTTGTTATTTGCCTGGGCTCTCTGCCTGCACTGGACTGTACCGTATTGACTAATTGTTACTTTGTCTCGGACGTGTTGTTTGCCTTTGTAATTCTCCCAGGTCACACCTGAATATAGGCACTTGACTGTCTAGCATGCTTACCTGGTAAGCAAAAGCTAAATAAAAATAAAATAAAATAATCAAGAAATGTGTTGGGGCTGGGTCCAGTTCACAAGATGTATGCTTCAGCTGTAAGATCACCCAAGTCACCTCAGACACCTCCACTGGCCTAAACTCTTCCCAGACAGACAGAGTTCCCCTGTTCCCAATAGACTGGCCACTGTGAGGCAGAAACCTACCTAACAGAATCCCCGACTGGATAGCCAACACCCTGTCAGAGAAAAACAGAGCAAACTCCTCACACAAGGTGGATGAAAAGGCTTTTTTCGACTGAAGACAGGCTGGATGAAGAAGTATGTCCACAGTCCGAAAAAAGTGAACAGGTCTGTTCCTCCCTGCCGCCATCTCCCTGGACAGGAACTCTGTCTTCTTATGGGAGAGTGCCTCCTGGTACTCGCAATAGCGAGTGTACAGGACCAGTTTGTCAGTATCTAGCCAGGACTTCCGCCAGCAATGCTCCAACTTCCGATCCTTGATCTTCATTGCCTTGAGATCTCCATCAAACCACAAGGATGTCGTATACAAACTGGTGCTATGGCATCCAGGGCTTCTGACACCACCTTATTATAGGTGGCCACTGCCTCCCTAGAGCCAATTGCACAAGCTGCCTCAACCCTAGATAGGTCAGCTCCGCCAAAAGTCCTTCTGGGTCTAGCCCCCTTAAAGAGCGATAGCTAACCAACTCCACAGGGAAAGGACTATCCGGGGCCCCAAACGTGAACTCCACAGTGCAGTGATCAGACCTAGAAACCAGATCAATTCTGAGGTTATCAACCCCAAGACCCAGTTGGAACACCAGTTTGAGTGTGTGACCGTGCTGGTGGGTCACAGAAGCAACCGCTTGTGTTAGGCCCAGTGAAGACATTAACTGGAGGAGGTCATAACCAAAACATGAGGATTCATTGTCAACCCAGGCGTTGAAGTCCCCCAAGATTAAACACCTGGGGGACTCCAACACCTGGCAGATGACAAAGTCTGCTACCTGCTGCAGGAATTATCCTCCCGGTCCAGGCAGGCGGTAAATGAAGAGAATCCTCCAGCCTGCATCTGGACCTCCACAAATGGTGACACACTCAAAAGACCTGGTGTTACCAACTGAATGCACTGTGAAGCCCAGGTAGGCTCTAAAAAGGATGGCTACACCCCTGCCCCTGCGATCCTTCCTCAGACAGTGCACCACGGAGTACCCGGTGGGGACAGCGGCCACTAAAACTGGGCCATCATCAACACCCAACCAAGTCTCCATAATGCAAGCCAGCTCAACAGAGGAAATCAAGTCCGCAAAAATAGTAGTCTTGTTCCTAATTGACCTGGCATTGCAAAGCACCACCTGGAGAGGATTAGGGGAGGAAGCCAGTCCTATAGCTATCTGCCCACTTGGCCCGGTGGGACCTCTGGGTACAGGAACCAAATATGTCAGGCATCTCCAACAGCCCTGTTTAAACCCAGGGCATCTCCTGGACCTTACAACCTCAATGCCCCTCACCCCCTCATCCTCCGCTGCTCTCTGCCAGCAATGACTCAACCACTGCCTTGTTATTCTGACTTCTCTGCAGCGTCTAGCTGCAGACGGAGGAACAGGGAGGTCAGACATGGGGCAAAAGTTGAGCAGCAGAGAGGCAGCATAGGTGAGTCTTGCAGGGCTAGTACCTAAACACATTTCAACCAGGACCATCCAACCCAACCCTAAACAGCTCAAACCTCAGCCAAAGCTATAAAATAACAAAAATCACACAAAACTCACTCACATTACATGCACACCACAACCATACACACCAATCACACACATCCCCAATAAATCATCTTCATAATCCTAACCCCATCCCAACATTTATTTATTTATTTGCTTTTGGTAACCGGGTAAGTGCGCTAGGCATAGAGATGACTATTTTCAGGCATGACCCGGGAGGGTACAAGTTGGAGTACATAAAAAAAGGTACAGTAATACCAGTACAACAATGGGTGCAACAGAGGGTTAACATCATGTCCAAAGTACAAATCATCAGTGCATAACAAAATACCGTTTGAGACAAAAAACGAAGATTAAATAACAAGTGCAAATCAAAAGTAAAAAATACAAAATAGTAGAGTTAGCAATTTCAAAGTATAATAACAATGCAGTTAAAATTGAAAAGTAGGAACACAATCAGTCAAATAATGAGCAACCATGGACTGAGGGTCAAAAGAAAGTATCCTGAGGATAAGAAAGGAAGAGAGAGAATAAATAATAATAAGGGGGGTGGGGGGCAAGCCTGGAAAGGAGGCAGGGGATGGGCATGCCAGGATGAGGTAGTAGAAGGGCAAAGGAAAGTTTGGGGATTGAAGGGCAGGAGAGAGAGAAGAGGGCAGGGAGGTAGGGGAAAATGGATGGTCTATGGTGGGTGAAAGCATATGCAGTGGTTTGAGAGAAGTAGATGATTGCGGTGCAACTTCTTGAAACAGGCATGAATGGGAGCTAGACAAATAGCTTGGGGAAGGGAGTGCCAATATTTAGGTGTGGCGTGCCAGAAAGCCCACATACAGTACCCATGGAGGTTTTAGATCTCAGAATGTGGAGGGGGGCTAGGTCATTGGATCAGAGCCCATAGGAGAAAGTTTGAGGTTGTAACAAGGAGGCAAGGGATTGGAGGAGACCTAATCTAGCTATCCCATTGATGAGGGATCCAAACGATTGGAGATGATGGGCAGTAGGGAAAGGCCATTTTAGATCAGTATAAAGCTGACAGTGGTGCTTGTACCTAGGGGATGCGGAAGCAAAGTGGCAGATGTTGTTGTAGGTGATGTCCCACTTGTGGAGAGTAGTTTTTGATGCTCCTAGGTAGGTGACTGTGCCATAGGCTAACAGCGGGAGCAGAACGGCTTGCACAATAGCAAGCCTAGCTGATGGGGTAAGGGCATAGCTAGTCCGGTAGGTGCTCCCAATTTTGACATTTACAGATTTGCAGGTGGCAGTAATGGGTTGATCAAAGTCCAGGGATTTATTGTGTATGATGCCTAGGTACTTGAAAGAGCTAGTATTGACCAGTAGCGAACCATCAGCACATGAAATTTTGAGGGGATCTTGGTTAGTTCTGAGTCTGGCTGGGGAGCTGAAGAGCATTGAGTGTTTTATTTATTTATTTATTTATTTATTTATTCAATTTTGGTAACTGTGTAGGCTCACTGAGCTCCGAAGGTCCCTTTTTCAGGGGTGACCTGGAATTAGTTACAGAAGGACACAAGTACAATAATGGAACAAGGACACCGTACATCATAACAATAGGGAGAGTTCAAGTACATGAATAAACAGTGCTGACATTCTGCCAAACTTAGTTACAGGTGATGATAATTACAAAAAAGTCAAGGGTAGCAGTGCTACACTCAGGAGAAGACGAATTACCTAAGATGTCAATGGTAGCAGTGCAGGAAAAAAGGTAATATTTATGTAACCCCTAGGTGGCGCTATCCCAAGGGTTACTACCCCTGCCTGCTTGGCTAGTAGCAGGTTAAGGGTCCTGAGTTCTGAAACAGGTGCCTCCACCCGAAGGTCAGGGTTGATAGTGGTCAAGCTAACCTGGGCACAGTCCTCCGGGACACTGTAACCCCTCTCTTTCCCCTCTAGTGGTCTGAACACTGTACAATAATCACTTTCACAATACCCCTAGTACACCACACAAGTACCCACACTGTTTGCACTTACCACCAGGGCTGGTTCCTCTGGCTCGACCCTGGGGACCTTCTGTAAAATAAGGTTAAGCGCAGCTAATAGCAACAGTACAGTACTTTGGGCACAAACTGGAACCAGAGTCAGATTACATGCAGAAAAAGTTAGATCTGATTTATTCAGGGGACTTGAACAAGGGAGGGGCAAAATCAGGTTAATTAGCTTTAAGGTTATATCAATCAAGCAGTTATGCATGAGCTTTGAGTCCCCCCCCCACACAGTCCACCTCTGGGTACCCAGGTAGAGAAGAGATGGGATAGCCAGGACAGTTGCCCGGGGTTGCAGCTGGTTGGGGCCCTGTGATGGAAAACACAACATGCACAGTACGCAGTATATTTGTAATCCGGAGCCAGAGGGCTCAGTTCATAAAGGAAATGAAACAAGACAATCAGATGACACACTCAGATTAAGCTGTTGTTGTAGGGAGCTACCCTTGTATTTACTCACAATACCCAAGACTGGACACAGGCTGGATGAAAATCGAGACTGCAGGTGGTTGATCTGGAATGCCAGGAGAAGCAGGGTCCACACAAGTCGCAGAGGCGTTGTTCCTGTTCAAGTGCAGAGCAGGGGGCTGATCCCCAGGCAGGTTTCTCGTCGATGGCTTCTCTGTGCAGTGGGTAGTCTGGCTGGGCCAGTCTGGCAAAGCCCAGACCACATGGAGACAAGTTCGGAAGCAGTCCGTTTTGGGCAGAATAGAGCTTCAAGCAAGCAGAACACAGTTCACACAGTGGGGAACTAACTCACAACCCACTAGCAGCTCATAGCACATTTACATGTACGGGAATTCTACTGTACCATGCAGAGAGCTCCCTTGGCACAATCGCAAAGTCTCTGCACACACCAGGAGCTTAGGGGTAGCTGGAACTCCTGATAGGCCGATCACAATCTGCAAAAATATTCGATCTTCAGGTTGAGCCTGGCCCACTTCAGTAGCTTACTTTAGTCACACAAACTTGGATTTAGTCCAAAATAATTCTCTTCTCTCCCTCTCAGGAGCAGCACTGAGAGGGATGCAGGCCAAAAACAGCCTTTTCAGAGTTCTTCCATGCAAATCCACTCAGGATAGCTGCTCAGAAAGACTTCAGCTCCCTCTTGCTCAGCTTCCAGCTTAGTTCTAACTGAAAACTGCAAGTAGCCCGGGACTTCCCCAAGATCCAAAAGATTTGGCTGGCTGATTTGGCTGTCAGTCAAAGCAAGATCTCCCCCTTCAGTTGCAAAAAAGGTGCAAAAACTCAAACCACAGATCCTATAGATTTTGAATTCAGACAGCTCCTGTAGTCCGGCTACATTTTAGGTCCCAACAGAACTGATTGGTCCAATTTGCAGTCCAGGACCAAGATAGTGGAGACAAACAAAACAGAAAGCAGGTTAGACAAACTACATTATCATTATCATTCTAAATAGTTTTCAGCAAATAGTTACATCTTTCAACAGAGCTCCATCTCAGATTACTTAAGCTGCAATTAGGCAGCTCTTAAAGAGACAGTACACAGAGGCTATACAAGCTCTGGTAATCACATTTAAACTGCTAAAATGCAGGACACCAGCCTGGCAGTGAGCATTTAGGCAAGCTCAAGGAAGACTTTTTGGGAACCCCCATTTGTAGGGGGGTTACACTTAAATACAGCAGTGAATAGCTTAGGCTAGACAGGACTTAGTATTTGAGATTGGGTATGCCCATTCATTGACAGGAACAGATGCTAACTTCTAGTAGGTGAGCACGGAGTCCCTTGTGGAAAGTTCCAAGGGTGGGGGCTTCCTGAAGGAGGTGGGGAAGCTTATTCCATTGGGCAGGGGCAGAAATAGCAAAGGACTTGCTGCCAGCAGTGGTTTGAACCTTAGGTTTGTCTAGGAGGTTACGCCCAGAGGTTCATAGGGTATGCACTGAGCGCTTTACTGGACAGACTATCAGGGGATTTCCAATGTAGCAGTTTGTAGGCACAGCAAAGCAGGGGGTACTGAAGGCGACCGTCAAGGGAGGGCCATTGTAGGGAAGCAAGGGCATTGCAGTGGTGCCGTCCTTTGTGAGACTGAGATGCAAACCGAGCTACTTTGTTGTACAGAACTTGCAGCCTGCTCATCTCCTGTTTAGCCAGTCCCTGAAGTATAGGAGCAGCAAATGTCAGTATAGGAAGGAGGAGACTGTTGGCAATGGTGATTCTTGACTTGGGGATGAGCTGGTCATTCATGCGGTATAGGAAGCCCAGTTTGCAGTGCACCGTTTTGGTTACCTGGTCTATATGAGACTTGAGGGTGAACCCCTGATCCAGGGTTAACCCCGAGTATTTGAGGGAATTCACTACCTCAGTGTGACTGCCTGAGGTACTGTAGAGGTCAGAGGGAGTAAGGCACTTCTGTCTGGGCCAAGGCTTCTATGTCCAAGTAGCATTGCCTTGGTTTTAGTGGTGTTTAAAACCAGCTTATTTTCTGTAAGCCAGGACTCTAATTTGGCAAAGTCAGCTTGTAGAAGGGGTCCCAGATCAAATGGATTGCATGGGGACCGGTAGATTACAGCATCATCTGCATATTTAATGACCGAGCTGCCACCACAGTAGGAATTAAGGTCTTTAACGAATAGCGAGAAGAGGAGGGGGCCAAGGATGGAACCCTGAGGCACCCCCTCATTTAGGGGGAGTGGATCTGAGGTCGCTGTCCTCCACCTGACCTGCTGGGAGTGGCCAAACAGGTAGCAGGTGAACCAGGAAATGGAATGCTGATCTAGGCTAATGGAAGCAAGTTTGGATAGCAGGAGTTTGTGGTCTACTAGGTCAAAGGCCTTAGTAAGATCAATAAAGACAGCTCCTGTGGGGAGTTCTTTGTCCATGACCCCTAGTATGTCAACTGTGAATTTCATGAGGGCTGTGTCAGTGCCATGGTTTTGCCTAAAGTGATGTTGGGTGGGGGCTTGTAATTGGTGGGCCTCCAGGTAGTCACAGAGTTGACAGTACACTAGCCTTTCCTGAATCTTGGCCAGGGCACAGAGAAGTGAGATTGGCCTGTAGTTACCGATGGATTCCCTAGGACCCCCTTTGGGGATAGGAGTAACAACAGCCCGTTTCGAGGTGTTGGGTACTGTGCCTTCAAGCCATGTGATAGGTAGAGCGATGGCTGGTGCTGCCTCCTTTAGTAATTTAGGGCAGATGCCATCGGGTCCTACAGAGCCTTTGACTTCGATGGTCTTTAACAGTGGAGAATCTCTTTGACCTTAACTAATCACAGGTGGAAGAGAGGCCATGCAGGGCAAGGTGCTTCAGAGCAGGGGGGCATTGAAGAGGTAGAAGTAAGGTTTTGCCAGCATTTAGAGCGAGGTTGTTCTCAGACAACCAGGATTGTACATGGAGGAAGTCAGAGGAAAGAGTATGATTTATTTCAGAGATTTTCTTAGCACTGTAATAAACAACAAGGTCATCCATGTAAAGTAGAGACAAGCAAGATGGAGTGAGAGAGGGGAGATCATTGATGAAAATTGAGAAGAGTAGAGGGCCCAAGATGGAACCCTGAGGAACACCAATATGTAAGGTGGAGCGACTGGACACAGCAGAGTTGAAAATAATGACCTGCTTCCTGTTTGACAGGTAGCTGTTGAACCAGGCCATGGCATCCGCGGAGAAACCAAGTGACTGAAGTTTTGAAAGGAGGAAGGTGTCATTAACAAGGTTGAACACCTTGGTTAAGTTGATGAAAACAGTCCCAGTCAGGAGACCATTTTCCATGGCCACATAGATATCATTTGTGAATTGCCGTGGCAGTGCTGTGGCCTTTACAGAAGCCATGCTGGGAGACAGACAGGAGGTTATGTTCATGAAGAAATGAGACGGTTTGTTTAGCTACTAGTTCTTTGAGTATTTTGCTAAGGACAGAGAGAATGGCTATGGGCTGCTACTCTGCAATATCTTTGGGATCCCCTTTTTATATTGCTTGCGCGCATGCACAAGAAACATGTTGTGGCAGCTTGCTGTAGAAGCAGGTTAGGGAGGTGCGGCATTGCTGTGGCCAATGCCCCCCCTGTCTTTTGAGGCTTGACCCACGTTCCCCAATGTGATGGCACGCTGCAGCTGACACTAGTTCAACCCGCATGCCACCACCTTGAAACGTTTTAGCCGCTGCAATCAGGAGCTGCCTTGTCATTGCAACATCAGACATTCCGCTGCAATGAGGGAGTGACCCGTCATTGCAGGGCAGTTCCTTGCATGTCCCTGACCCAGTTTGCCGACGGGGAGCCCAGTCCTCATTGGCATAATGTCCCCACACTGAAATTTATGCTGTATGCCGAAGGGGTGCCCAATCCCCCTCAGCATCATGCCCCCCCTTTCTTTGCTGATGGGGCGCCCAATCCCCGTCAGCTTCAGTCCCCCTTTCCAAGTTGAATGTGCCGATGGGGGAGCCCACTTTCCATCTGCATAGTGCCCCCAATGAATTGTGTGCCGAGGGGTACCCAATCCCTCGGCTCTTCTCCCCCATGTGCTGACGGGGTGCCCAGTCCCCATTGGCTACAGCCCCCAAAACAAACACTCAGGTGACACGCTGGGAAACCACCCCAGCACGGCAAATTTTCCTGTAAAAGAAAACCGGGCTCCGCCATTGTTTTTAAACCCTGTAAAACAGAAAATGGTCCTCGTTGAGTCCATGGCCTCTCGCTCCCAACCTGCACCTACCCCTCTGGGTACCCTGCCCTCCACACCCCACACCCCATACTTACCTCCAGAGCCCAGCGCGACGATCTTCGGTGGACCGGGAACATGTCTGCACTCTTCAAAGCCGACCGCACACTGAAGAAATGCCGGTAAGCTGTATAATGGCATAAATAGTGGGTTTTCAACTTTGGTGTATATCTTAGGCAGTTTGGGGAATTTTGGCACCAAATTTTCAACATGGGGTTACTGGGACCCTTTCTCATGAATTCAGCCACTGTCATGGCGTTATTCAGTCCTGAAAGGTGATTTTGCGGTCACTGCGCGGAATCACCCTCCGGGACTGAGTAACGAAACAACAGTGCCAGTGTTCATGAGGTGGGCTCTCAAAAAGCCAGTGTTACAAATTTGGTGGAAAAAATCCAAAACAATTACTGTTTTAAGAGTATGCTATGCAGTTGTTACATTTGTAACTTCTATGACTTGCAATACTTTCACACCAGATTTTCAACATTGGCATTTTTCACACCTCCTTATGAACAGTACAGCTGTCATTTTTCACATCCTGGCTGAAATGTGTTTTCGCACTTCCGGCGCAGAATAGCGCAGTCGCTGTGGGAAATCAGTATTCGGGACAGATTAAGAAAGCAACAGTGACACTGTTCATAAGCAGAGATCCTAAAATGCCTATGTTGAAAATTTGGTGATGATAGTCCATTAAATGACTGTGTTACAAGTGTGTGTTGCGCAGTTTCCATGCACCCTTGTAACTTCGCAAATTTGTAATATTTTCACGCCAGATTTTCAACACTGGCATTTTTTCCCACCTCCTTATGAACAATACAGCTGTCATTTTTCATATCCTGGCTGAAATATGTTTTTGCACTTCTGGCGCAGAATAGCGCAGTCGCTGTGGGAAATCAGTGTTTGGGACAGATTAAGATCAAGCAAGTGAGAGAGGGGGAGTGAACGAGCTCAACTGAGCTGTGTCAGGACTGCTGCAGATTTCTTTGTGGGCAGAAAAAAGGCACCAATGCAGGCAGGAGCCCAGTACAAAAGGGCAGCCTGCAGCGCGGGAGAAACAGAACGGCGAGTGAGGGGAGAGGCGAGCTCAATGGAGCTCTGTTGGGACTGTTGTGGATTTCTTTGTGGGCAGAAAAATGCACCAATGCAGGCAGGACTCAATAAAAAGGGCAGCCTGCAGCGCGGGAGAAACAGAGCGAGCAAGGGAGGTAGGGGGAGTGAGCGAGCTCAACGGAGCTCTGTCGAGACTGCAGTTTCTTTGTGGGCAGAAAAGGTGTCAATGCAGTCAGGGGCCCAGTACAAAAGGGCAGCCTGCAGTGCTGGGAGAAATGGAACAAGCAAGTGAGTGAGGAGGAGTGAGCCAGCTCAACGGAGCTCTGTCGAGACTGCTGCGAATTTCTTTGTGGGCAGATAAAGGCGCCAACACAGGCAGGAGCCCAGTACAAAAGGGCAGCCTGCAGCACCGGGAGAAACAGAATGAGTGAGTGAGAGGGGGGAGTGAGCGAGCTCAATGGAGCTCTGTCGGAACTGCTGTGGATTTCTTTATGGGCAGAAAAAGGCACTAACGCAGGCAGGAGCCCAGTACAAAAGGGAAGCCTGCAGTGCTGGGAGAAATAGAAGGAGTGAGTGAGAGAGGGGGAGTGAGCGAGCTCAACAGAGCTCTATCGGGACAGCTGGGAACTTCTTTGTGGGCAGAAAAAAGCACAAACGCAGGCTGAAGCCCAGTACAAAAGGGCAGCCTGCAGTGTCGGGAGAAACAGAATGAGCGAGTGAGAGAGGGGAAGTGAGCGAGCTCAACGGAGCTCTGTCAGGACTGCTGCAGATTTCTTTGTGGGCAGACAAAGGCACCAATGCAAGCAGGAGCCCAGTACAAAAGGGCAGCCTGCAGTGTCGGGAGAAATAGAATGAGCGAGTGAGAGAGGGGAGTGAGTGAGCTCAGTGGAGCTCTGCGGGACTTTAGAGTTGCCCACCCTCCCGCCCATGGTCCTCCTGTGGTCTTCTTAGGCATGGCACTTTACTTCCAAATACCTACACAGCACATATAAGCAAGCAACATTCAGCATTGACAAATGCTTGTTTAAAAATGGGTGTTATTCTGGCTGTCTTCCAGATGCTAGGGACTGTGCTGTGCAAAGTGACAAGTTAAAGATTTTGGCTATGGAGTATGCTATGACAGGGGCAGCGAGTTTAAGGAGCCTGGGTACAAGTCCATCTGAGCCAATTGCAGTACTGTCTGAGATAGATTGTAACATCTTTAGGACATCCAATCTGGTTACAGTACAAAACTGGAAACAGCGCTGGGGTGCAGTTTCAATACTGGGGAGAGTGGTTTTCACAGAGGGGAAGTGGGATGAGTATTTGGACAGACCCGAGAAGTGGAGATTGAAAGAGTCAGCAATGGTGGTCAGACTGTTACAATGCACACCATTTAGTGTCATGTCATTAGTGATTCTAGCGTGTTTGGCTCTAAGGAGTGACTTTATACTAGATCTGAATTTCCTAGAATCACCTGAGGCATTTATTAACAGACCTTTGCAAAAAGAGCTTTTGGCTAGGCGAATGTTTCTTTTGCAAGAGTTTCTCCATGCTCTGTAGTCATTATAGTCAGAAGGAAGCCCTGAGGCCTTGAAAAGCCTCCAGCTTTTGTCCCTTGCCTTGATCTGAACAAGTAAGCCTTTATCAAGTCACTTAGTTTGTACTCCACGGACACGGCGTGTGATACTTGGTGCATGGAAGTCCTGTAAAGATCCAAAAAGGGTTATGAAGTGGTCAAGGGCTACCTGGGCATCCATAGCAGAGTAGATACATGTCCAGTCAATATTAGTGAGATCATGTAGAAACTTGGCTTGATCCAAATTGACTAGGTTACGGAAGGTGATGAGTTTTGAGAGAGGAGAGGGTTGTCCGATAGAGCGCCAGATGCAATAGATTGGTGAGTGGTCACTTATTGCATTTGCTAGGGTTCCTGAGTAGAGTAGACTATACTATCAAGTCGGTTTGTTAGGACCCAGTCAATAAGGGTACTAGACCTGGGTGGGGGCATGACCCTAGTTGGGTCAGAGATTAGTTGGTGGAAGTTGTGGCTTTGTACCACAGCTTGAAAGGATTTGTCTGTTTTGCTGATCCAATTTAGGTTTAGGTCACCAAGAATTAGTACTTCGTTTTGTCTGATGGCTGAGTCCACCTGTGAGAGGAACTCCTCGAGGCCAGTGGTGCCACCTAGTGGGGGGTTGTAGACACACACTATGTGAAGTTTCTTTGTGCCAAGCTGGAGGGTAGCATGAATATATTCACAGTGACAGAGGACAGATGCTGCCTGGTTGATAAGGTTTATGTGGGATTTGTATAGGATAGCAACACCACCACCCCGTTTGGATGATGGTCTGTCGCATCTTATGATGTCATAGTTGGGTAGCGAGCAGGTAGAGTCAGGGGTAGAGGGTTTAAGCCAAGTCTCAGATAGACAAATAATATCCAGGTGATATTGTGCTGCCAGGCCTTGAGTTCAGTTAGGTTGTGGAGAAGACTGCTGATGTTCAAGTGAACAACATGAAGGCCCTTTGCATCCCTCCAAGATGTATTGGAGCAGGGGAGGTGACCAGGTGGTCCAGGGTTTAGTTCAATATCCCCTGCGAGTATTATGACAAGGAGTAGATACCACAGTTTGTGATGGATGAAAGTGGGAAGCAGAATAGAGTAGCAGCAAGTGGCCTTTTGAAGCATATAGGCTGTATGATACAGAACACTGAGGCACATAAGTAAAGGTGTTGTAATGTGGGCCTTATTGACAAGTATAAGCATATTGGAGAATGTAAACTCATGGGGATCTGTGGTGTAGGTCTCAGAGGGGATGGGGCGACAGACCAGTGAGAGCCATACAAGAAAAATGAGTGTTGATCCTGACAGCAAGCCAGCATGTAGTTCGGTAGCCATTTAGTAGAACTGGGAAAAAGTAGGAGTGGGTTAAAATATGCTGGTAGAGCAGAAAGCTTATTTAGAAATAAAATCTAAACTGACTACCCGGTTTAGATTTAAAAACAGAGAGTGATATTTAAACCCACCAATCCTCCCGCACCCCCACAAAACCCCTAACCACCCAAATACTGTAACCAAGTTACAATTAACACTACACAATCACTCGTCCACACAATCCCAACAATAATACATACACACACACACACTCACTAACAAGCATTTGTCAATGCCGAATGTTGTCTTGCTGGCATTGGCATTAGTAGTGCAGGAGTTAGAGAGATGCATAATAAGAATGGCAGTGAAATATTGAACTGACGCCAACCCCACCCCCCACCCCACCCTCTGTGCAGAGACTGACAGGCATTGGGGTGTGCCTTTGAGTGGTTGGCCATAAAGCTCATGCCATTTCACCTCACTCTACCCTGCAGACACCAAGTGTCGCGTTGTGCCTTGGGGTCTTCGGGCCTTATGCTCACCCCATTCCATGAGAAAATACACTGAGATGGGTGCAGTATAGGAGAATGGGGTGAACTTTAGGGCCGAACACTCCAAGGCACACCTCAATGCCTGCCACTGGCTGCAGGGTGGGGGTGAGGGTGGAATGGCATGAGCATTACAGCTGGCAATCCCAAGTCACACCCCTGACACCTGTCAGTCTCTACAGGGCTGGGCGTTATGGTTGGAAACCCTAACGTTATGGGCATTTGTTGGTATTTTCACTCCAATGTTTGAACATGGGCGTTTCGTGACCCCACCTCATGAACAGAGACACTATCAATTCATTAGCTGAAAGGTGATTTTGCACAGTAACTGCGTCATTTGGTGCCACAGGTGTGAAAACACATTTCGGGCAGGATGTGAAAAATGACAGCTGTACTGTTCATAAGGAGGTGTGAAAAAATGGCAATGTTGAAAATCTGGAGTGAAAATATTAAAAACTGTTGAAGTTACGAGCGTGCGTGGAAACTGCGCAATGCATGCTCATAACACAGTCATTTTTTGGAATTTTTCCACCAAATGTGCAACTTAGGCTTTTTGGGACCCCACCTCATGAACGGCAACACTGTTGTTTCATGAATTGGTCCTGAAAGATGATTCCGCGCAGTGACTGTGAAATGACCTTTCAGGACTGAATAACGAGATGACTGTGCATGTGTTCATGAGGTGGGGTCCCAAGAACCCCATGTTGAAAATTTGGAGCCAAAGTTAAAAAAAATGGCTGAGATATCCACCTAAGTTGAAACCCCCCACTTACGCCATTATACAGCTTACTGGCATTTCTTCATTTTGTAGTTCGGCTTTGAAGACTGCAGATGTGTTCCTGCTCCACCGAAGATTGCAGCGCCGGACCTCCAGAGGTAAGTATGGGGTGAAGGGTGTGTGTGGGGAGTGCAGAGGGTGGGTGCGGGTTGGGGGAGGGGAGGTGCCGTGGACAATGGACTGTTTTCTTTTTTTCAGGTACAAAAAAAACAAACCGGACCTCGTGGGATCATTTTCTTTCTTTACAGGTGAAATAAAACAAATGTTGGGCACACTGGGGTGTGCTTCCAGTGTGCCCCATGTGTACCCCATGACTTTCGGGGGGGCGTGATGTTGGCAACACTGGGGTGGGCTCCCAGTGTGCCACAAAATAGAGATGGGGCAGGGGCAGGAACATGCCGATGCGATTGTTTTCTGTGAGCGCAGCACACTGGGGTGTGTTCCCAGTGTGCCACACAATGTTGGGGGGGGTGTGGCTGACATGCCAACATGGGAATTGCACCCCTGAAGTCGGCCTTCTTTTGGGATTGTGTGGCGGACAGCAGGAGCCACCACCATGTTTATTGAAATGTTTCACCAGGAAAGGCATGTATGGGAGGCGTGTCATCTGTGCTGCTGCATGACGAGCTTGTCTCTGATTGCAGCGGCACATTTCTTTCAAGTTGGTGGCCCTTTGCATAATACTTATGTCAGTGCTAGCATGCTGACTCATTGGGGAATGAGGGATGCACCTTCTAAAGCGTGTTCTGCATTCGCCAACACTGACACACCTCTTCATTTCTCTTACTACCACAAGATGTTGCTTGTACACGCGCAAGACAACATAAAGTACTACAAATAAAATAACTTCAAAATAACCCCACCTTACCACCAACAAAATAATAAAATATATAACAATCTAAAATAACCCAGCCCCCACCTTCCCAAACAACAATATTAAAGGAGAAAATAAAATTATCAGATTTAAGAATGTCCACAAAAAAAGTCCAGCTTTGTCAAAGTAGTCTCTTCTTTGCAATCACTAAGATAAATGTCTTGTATAAGTCCCAAAGGAGTCTTGATAAAGGCCTTAGGAGCTCTCAGCTCCCAGTGCAATAACCGACATAAAACATCAGTCCAAGCGATTCTCACTCACTGGTTTCTGTTTTTCCAGATTTAACTAATGTGTTCTGTAATAGGCACTCTCACTGCCCAGATCTTAGGTATGCAGAAATGAGATTAAAGACCATTCTACCCTGATCACACCAAATATTCCTTACAGTCACTGGATCTCCAGATAGATTTCTGTCCTTTCAGTTCTTCCCAGACAACAGGTATTCCAAAAAGATCTTCCAATACTCCAATGCTTCATGTAGTTGGCCCCAGACAGCAACCCCCTGCCCAGTACATGATCCAAGCAGGCCAAGGCACCAGCCACCATCTGGTAGCTGAGCCCCAGACCAACAATGGGCCATGACCCGGCCCAGTGATGCTACCTTCTGAGCAAATCCAGAAGAGTCCTCAAGTCCTTACTGAGAAGGAAAGCAGATTTCAAAGGAGGTCCACCCATGAACCGTCCACTTCCCCAGTCTTAGCTGAGACACTGACAGCCTTCCGACAGCCAGTTCCCAACCAACTAGGATCGTGCTCCGACCAAAGAAGCCTCTCCCTTTGTCTGTCTATTGATGCCACACTTCGACCAAATCAGATTTAAATTCTGATTCTCAACCTCAGCAGGACAACCACCCAAATCTCTTTGTTGATGAGGGCTCCACTCTCCTCACCATCCATGACCAGATGTCACCCGTTTCCTTCGTTCAAAATCACTCCAGGCAGATAATCTATGAAGGAGAGCAGATCGGGTAGGTAGTTAAATCCTCAAATGAAATGTCGGATAAAGTTAGAATTAAGTCAAATACAAAACTTCAGTCCTGGTGTGCCGAACTCCAAATTTATATGCAAATGATTTTTAACATTCCCGGTCACGATCGACAAAATGAACAAACATGCCGAGTACAGACACAGTAAAGCAGGTGGACTAAGCACGCTGGGTACAGACACAATAAAAAAAGCGAGCTAGATGGACTAATGGTCTTTTTCTGCCATCAACTGCTATGTTTCTAGGCACATGGGGATAGTAAAACCTAAGGAAGGGGATGGTCAGACAGGGGAGGGGGCACTGGGGCACTGCAAGGGCAACAGGTCCACTAACTCCAGTCCAACATCAGCTAGAACACAGAGTTACAGTAGGTAGCAAATGGGCAGACAGGACAGACTACTGAGACTTTTTCTGCTGTCAGAATCTATGTATTCATGTATCAATAATTTTTCAGTTATCCCAAATCTGAAAGTAGAAGTTATTTGGATCAGGGACATCATCCCACTGATGGCAGCCTATCTCCACTGCTCTGGCTGCCCCAGGCAAAACCAGGCAACATCTGCCTTTAAAATAATGGATTCACCCACAAAGAGCACCAGGCTGAAAGTACAGACAACCAGACAAACAGGGACACCAGCACAACAATTAAAAGAAATAATACAAGCAGATAAACAATGTTCTTTGATGGAGATGGGAACTGCGGCCTACCCCGAGGCAGAACAAGAGATAGACATTGAAGATACCATGGATCTAACAGCCACAATCAAACCACTAGACTGGCAAATAACATAGACCAGTCACTCACACAACTAAGATGTGAAATTAAACAAGTAGAAAAACGAACGGAACAAGTTGAAGATCTGGTCTCAGAAACAGAAACCCAAAAATGAACTATTACTGTATCTACTGGCAAGAGAATGAGAACTCACTAACCAAACTGGATGACCTGAAAGGGCGAAGCAGCAGACAAAACATTCAAGTTTATGGGATATCTGAAGATGCAGAAAAAAGTGCTGAAAATAACATGGCTTACTTGCAGAACCTCCTTAGAACACCTCTAAACCTACCCAGGTCTCAGATTATCTCTGCTCCTTCAAACTCTTCACCCCTGACCAACATGGTTTCCGATGTGGGCACAGTACATCCACTGCTGTCATACAGTTAACAGATGATGTCAGACTTGCTATGGACAATGGCTCTCTCACTGGGGCTACTTTTGTTGATCTTACAAAAGCGTTTGATTTAGTTGACCACCCGATGCTCCTATTAAAGTTGTCATCCCTAGGCTTCTCTACCTCCGTCACCACCTGGTTCCAAAATTATCTTTCGAAGCGTCAATGAGTTGTCCAGATCGGAGATGCTAAGTCCCCTCTTGCTCCTACTTGGATTGGAGTTCCCCAGGGTTCGATTCTTGGTCCTCTCCTGTTTACAGTCTTCATAAACGATCTCCCACTGCTCAGTGGTGCTTGCTCAAGTCTGCTATATGCCGACAATCTTGATCTTCCCTTGTCCATCTTCACCATTCATTGCTGCTTGGGTGTAAGCCGGAGGCGTGCACCCGCCATGGGAGTTTATTTTTTTCCAGAGGAGTCGGTGCCAATGGCGCCAGCCCTGAGAGTGACACATTACGTGATGTGCGAGGGGCGGCCGTTAGGCGCTGCAGACTCCTTCTCCCTCCCAGTTCTGTTTCTCCCGCCATCGAGGCTGCACCTGCTGCACGGAGTTAGAAAGTTTACTGTGCCACTAGGCCATTTCGTTGAAGTTTGACACCATGTTATCTTCTGCATACTGGTTCATTTCCCTACGTCATCTATCCAGTAAGACCGTTTCATTTATTATTTTTTGATGAGGCCGGGAGCTTTTCTGTTTTAAAAAGTTATTTTTGCATCATTTCTGGTTCGGGAGCTAAACCTAAGTCGAAAGTGGGCCGTGCCCCTATGCGTCGGTGCTCCTGTGGCCAGCATTTTTCCGTTTCAGACCAGCATGATGTCTGCCTTCGGTGCCTGGGACCCAGCCATGATATGGATAGATGTGATGCCTGTATCTCGATGGACTGCCATGTTCTTGAAGTCCGTGCATTCAAAATCGACAAGACCCCACTGACTTTTGGAGGACGGCGTCGTTCTCGGGCCTCCTAGGTCAGATCTTTAGACCCTTCCTCTGGGTCCCCTCCCAGGCCTATACGGTCTGCAGAGTAGGAGGCCTCTTCATCTTTAAGTCTGGCTGAGGAGAAGGCCTCTTTTGTGGTGTTGGGGGAATGCCGTGGACCCTTCCGGGGTCGCAGTGGGGACACTGCCTCGGCAGTCACCTCTTCGGAAGTGCAGGCTCTCCCAGTGTCGTGGCCTGCGGTTGCTGGGCCCAGTGTGGGCAGAACCTCAACTCTGCTTTCTGGTGCTGTTTCAGATCCTGGCACCGCTTGTGGTGCTGGTGATCGAGGCGGCACTGCTTGCAGCGCCGTTTTGGATCTTGGCGCCATGGGCCCCATTGACTCCGTTGGCAGCTTCGTGTCAGACCCCGGTGCCGAGGGCGGTGCCGGGGACTTGGCTGGAGCTGTGGGTGGGCTAGGGCTGGGTTCCGGTGTTGTCTACAGTGTGTTGACGCTAAACGGTGCTGTGGGTGGCCCCGGCGCCGTTTGCGGTGCCATTTCTCAGGGGACTCCTGGGGTGGCCAGTATTGAGGTCCTTCTGGTTGGCTCTTCCTCGGAAATGGACGAGTCAGAAGCGGACCTGTCTTGGCTCACAAATACTCAGGTTCGGAGTCTTCTGTGGTATACGGTGCCAGGTGGCCCAGTGCACCCATTCCTCAGTCTCCACAACAGTCTTCCTCTGAGGACTCCCAGGCTGGGGGTGGCCTGGGGTCCCTAGGGGGGACCAGCGTGGGAATTGGGGAAGGGTCTGTTCTCCCAGAGGGAGCTGTGGTAGCTGCCATCCCCGGTGCTGCTGTGCCTTCTCAGGAGGGACTGGGGGCCCTGACTTCGGGGTGCTCTGCTGAGAGAACCCCGGATTGTCGGGCTCTGTCACTGGCATTGAGGAGGAAGGCATCCTCAGAGTCTGAGGGGTTGAGGGGCTGGGGTGAGGCACACCGAGTTCCGCCTGCTACCCCTCAGGGTGCAGATAGGAGCCGTAGTGCCGAGCCCCGCCTCTCCCTTCTGGGCTCGAGAGACCCCCTCTGGTGGCGTTGCTGTGGGCTGCCTTTCTGGATCCATGCAGCCCCAGGTATATCACAGGGGAGGACCCCCTTCCAGGATCTTCCAAGGTTCGCATCCCCAGGGTTCTGTTCTGTGACCTGGTTTGTTATCTGGGACCCCGCCAGCTCGGGCTCCATTCCCCAGATTTCAGAGCCTTAGCAGAGGTCAGTTACCTACTTGTAGGTGCCCTTCTCCCATTCCTCTGCAGCCACCCCCCTCTCTCCGGCCACGTCGGCCCTTTCGGTCCGTAATCCTGGGAGATGTTCAGAGGCACTGCGGCGGCCCTCTACTCATATGTTAGATATATGCATGAGCAGGTGTTTCACCTATCCCCACCGCTGAAGGATTCCTCTGGACATTTAATTCCCCATCCTTCTCGTCTCCCTCCTCAGAAGGAGAGGAACCCCCTGCTCACCTCTCTTCCGATGCTGATTTCATGGAGTATCAGTGCTTTCTTTCGAGGATGGTTGGGGACCTCCATATCTCCTATGTTAGGCAAGACATTACTGAGTGGGAGACGCGTGAATTCCTCAGTGAATTCAGTGCTCAACACCTGGTGGTGCCATCCTGGCCTATTCCTTTCCAGGAGGTGTCTATACATTCCTGGCAGTCTCCAGACGACCCTATCCCAGCCCCGGCAGACTGCAGGAGGAGATATTGTGCCCCATCTGAGTACCTAGGTTCTCTCCCCAACCTGCCCTCGGGATTGGTGTCTCTAGAGACTCCTTCCGGGAACTGCCACTTGATGCACGACTGACTGCCGGACTCAGATTCTCTACAATTTGACCAGTTGGGCTGAAGAGTGTTCTCTTCCTCTCATGTGATGTTGTGTATCACATCACATCAGGCACACCATGCTGCCTACAACAGGCATCTATGGTCGATGCTATCTCAGCTTCTAGCATCAATGCCCTCTCTGCTATAGGCCTGGAGCTGGCAAGGCACCAGACAAGGGCATTTACGACACCAATGAGGTGGCTTCCAGGCTTGCAGGGACAGTGATCTGCATTAGGCAGATGGCATGGCTTCGTCTGTCAAGATTGTCACCCCTGACACGGCGTAGAGTGATTCGCTCCGCCTTCCGAGGGACCCGTCTTTTTTCCACCAGGGCTAGGAGGCTTCTGCAGGGGCTTCCTCTGTCTCCTCATCTCCGGAAGACACCTCCTAGCTCTCCTCGGCCTTAGGCTTCTCGTCTAATTAGCCCAGGGTCTCTCCCTTCTGTTTTCCACCAGCAGGAGGCTGATGGTCTTGTTCCCTCAGGGTTTCTCTTGTCCCCCCTTTGGAGGGGGCTTGGTACCCACCCCAAGCAGTAATGAATGGTGAAGACTGACATGGGAAGATATGAAAATTACGTACCTACCATAATCCTTGATCTTCTTTAATGTCTTTATAAGTGACATTGGAGAGCACCTGGAAGGAAAGGTATGTCTCTTTGCAGATGACACAAAGATCTGCAACTGGGTTGATACACAAGGTAGGGTGGAAAGATTGAAAAGGGACTTGGCAAGGTTGGAGGAATGGTCAAATATGTGGCAGCTCGGATTTAATGCAAAGAAGTGCAAGGTAATGCATCTGGGAAACAAAAACCCAGGGGAAGAGTACACAATGAGGGTGAGTTAATAACAATAACAAAAATTGAAAGAGACCTAGGAGTAATTATATCAGATAATCTAAAGGTGGGCAAGCAATGTGAGAAGGCAGTAAGGAGGGCTGGAGGGATACTGGGACGCATAGGGAGAGGCATCAACAGTAGAAAACAGGAAGTTGTTGTCCCTCTGTACAGGCAGTTAGTGAGACCCCATCTGGAGTACTGCATGCAATTCTGGAGACCCCATCTCCTCAAAGACATATACAGAGTGGAGGCTGTTCAGAAGAGGGCAACCAAACTGGTGCAGGGTCTGCACCAGAAGACATACGAGGAGAGACTAAAGCAGCTTAATATGTATACCCTTGAGGAAAGGAGGGAGAGGGGGGACATGATAGAAACTTTCAGGTATCTCAAGGGAATTAACAAAGTACAAGAGGGTAGTATCTTTCAAAAGAAGAGATGTGCAAGAACAAGGGGGCACAATTTGAAGATAGAGGAGGGACGGCTCAGAGATAATGCTAGGAAGTATTTTTTCACAGAGATGGTTGTGGATGCCTGGAACAGCCTTCCTGAGGAGGTTGTGGAGTCAGGAACAGTGGGAGAATTCAAGAATGCATGGGACAGGCATAAGGTAATTCTAGTGGGGGGTGGTAGGAGGAAGTAAGCTGTTGATTAACTAGAATCTGCAGCTTATCCATCAGGTAGGGAAATGGGCAGACTAGGTGGGCCAAGCGGTCCTAATCTGCCATCAAATTCTATGTTTCTATGTTTCTCTTGTATCTTCACCATTCATTACTGATACCCACCCACCTTCCCCTCAAGGCCTCCTACTTTGGTGTCTCCCCCTCCTTGCTTGTTCCTCCCCTCTTTTTCTTTGGCCTTTAAGCCAAAAAAAAACCCCAAAAACTTGATTTTCCCTTCTCTCTCTCTGGATGGATCTAATTTCCTGAGGGAGAAAGGGAAACGAGTAGGATTTATCTCTGTCCTGAGGGAACTCTTTCTGATTGCCCCTAGGGGGTGACCTCTTGGCTCATTCTTAGCCATGTTGTTCAATTTACAGTTAAAGAGATCATCCTTTAAATGGCTCAGTTCCCTCTTTCTAGGTCCCCTATGGCATTCTCATCTCCTGTTGTGTCAGCTTCTACTGGTTTAATGCTGTCCTGACACTACAATTACCTTGAGCTGGTGATCTTTTGCCTTGCCTTCAGGGAGTCCGATTGAGTTCCCACTCTATCCTTCACGTAAAGGGGTGCTCTCTGTAGGGCTCCAAACACCCCCTTCCCACACATCTGTGTTAGCACTTAACAAGGTGCTAGTGGGCTTCCTTCCCCTTCCTAGTTGGGCGCTCTCCTTTCGGAACAGATTTCTGCCTTGGCAGTCTGTGAGCTATCACCTAGAGTTTAAGGGGTTGGGGATGGCGGGAGGTGTAGAGAATCTGCCTTTTGAGTCCAAGCTGTGCAAATGGTTTGGTTGAACCTTCTCTTTGGTTTTATCAAGTGGGATCCTTGCTCCCTTGTTTTTGGTTCCAAGCTTATAAGCCTTTAAGCCAATCTCTCGATTGGCAGAATTCTCACCTCCCAACAGCCCTCTTTCTCTTTTCCTCTCTTCTTCTTCCTTCTTCTTTCTCTCCTTTGTCTGTTCCTCCCTTGGAGCCGCCCCAGGAGTGAGGCCCTGCGGTCCCTTAGGGTAGATATCCTTTTTCTGTCTATATCCTTTCCTTTTTCTATCCTTCGGCTCTCTTGCCTCGCTCCCTTTTTCTTGTCCTTATTTTGCCTCTCTGGCTAACAGAACTGGGATGGAGGAGGAGGAGTCTTCGGCACCTAACGGCCGCCCCTCGTGTATCACACAATGCATCACTCTCGGGGGCAACGCTGTCAGTGCCGACTCCTCTGAAAACAAAACAAAACAAAAAAAACTCCTGTGGCAGGTGCGCACCTCCATCTAACACCCAAGCAGTAATGAATGGTGAAGATACAAGAGAAGATCAAGAATTACGGTAGGTACGTAATTTTCATGTCTTTATTCATCTTCCTCAAACCTCTAAGATATCAACCTGAATCTCAGTAGTAACTTCAATACATTTCAGAGCTGGATATTGCAAAACAAGCTTGTCTTAAATAAAAACAAAACAGTGACTATGCTCTTTGGCTCAGGTTCAAAAATTCGGTCCTGCACCCAACCATTAAGTATCAGAGCACTTGATGTCTCTCCTCTTAACGCAGTTATCTCTTTTAAATACCTAGGAGTAACCCTTGATCCCGCCTTGGATTTTGACCTGCACCTAGCCTCAGTCATCAAATCTGTCAGTATTCAACTTGGACTGGCATATAAGGTCAAACATAGCATAACATCCACGGTGAGGATGGCCATTGTACAGGGGATCCTGAGACCCAAATTGGCGTATGGGTTAATAGCCTTTCCAGCAACTACTGGCAGGCTCCTCTGAAAGTGGGATGTCTGCTACAACAGCATTTGCCGTTATGCTCTGTCTTTACCCAAACCTTCTCACCGATGCACACTATACTCCAACTTGAGTTGGTTTTCCCCCTCAGCCTTTTGTCAGTTTACTTCCTACTGTTTTATAAAGAATATAATCTCCTCCCTGATACCAGACAAATTGGCTTTACTGCTCAAACCTGCAACCTCTGCCTACCCACTGAGATCAGTTGACAGATCCCTTCTTGTCCAACCAAGATGTAAAACCAAAATGGGTGAGAATGCTTTCTCTATCCGCTCCCCTAAACTATGGAACTCCCTTCCACTGAATCTAAGAATCTCCCCTTCTCCACGTAGCTTCAAACAGGAGCTTCAAATGGCTCTTTTAAGCTCTGAACCCTGCTCCTGTTCTCTATCCACCCACTCCTATACTAGTTGCTTCTAGTTGTCTGCCAGCTCCAACCTCTACTACTCTCAAACCTGCCTGGAAATCTTGCTATTTCCTCTCTTCTGACTTAGTTATTTGCACTCATATTCCTGTTTTGTTACTACATATAGATTCCTGCAAATGTACTGTCATTGCTGAAAATTTTGTAAAAGTGTACTATGTCTGACCGCTACTTGTTCCCATGATGTTTCTTGTATTTACTATTGTCTACATTCCCTCTGCTGTATTCTCCTGGGTCGTACCTGGAAATAGGCAGCTATGATGTCCAGTGTACCTACCTGGTTAACAAAAACTAACTAAATAAATATACTAATGTAACCCCCAGGGGGCGCTATCCCAAGGGCTACTACCCCTGCCTGATTTGCCACTAACAGGTTGAGGGGCCTGGATCCGATGGCGGGTGCCTCCACCCAGAGGTCGGGGTTAAGACAGTCTGATATGACTTGGTCACAGCCCTCTGGGTCACTGCAACCCCCCATTTCTTCCCACTAGTGGCCCACACAAATCAGTCACAGTACCCATGCAATATACACTTACCCCCAGGATTGGTTCAATCAGCTTGACTCTGGGGACCCCCTGTAAAGTAAGATGCAGTTCTTTGCTAAACAACCAAATCTGATTTATTTAGGGGATAGTGACAAGGATGGGGGAAATCAGGTTGATTGATTCAGTCACATTAATAATCACAGTAGTGTGTACATATTTCAGAGTCCCAAATGTCCCAACTGTCACTCTTACTCAGTACCCAGGCAGTAAGAGGCTAGCCTATTTGGTGCAGCTGGTTGGGGCCCTTAGGTTGGAAAATGCATGCACAATACCCACTTTGTAATCTGGAGCCGGTAGGCTCAGTTCGTGAAGAAAGAAAGGAAAAGTAATCAGATGGAACACTTGCAATTAGATGATGGCAGGGAGCTACCCTGATTTGTACTCACAAATTCAATGCTGAAACTGAATGGAAGGCAGATTGTCCTGGATTGCCAGGAGGAGCAGACTATGTGGACAAGGTCCTTGTGATTGGACCCCACGGCAGTTCCGAGCAAATGGATGTAGTCTGGATTAAGCTGGGGTTTACTTCCAACTTCAGGCACTCAATTCACTGTACAGGGGATTTGAAACACGATTCCCCCCAAAAGCACTACACACATTTGTATGTAAAAGGAAAGTACTATACCAGGCAGGCTGCTTCTCTATCCCGATTGCAATTACTGCACAATACCTGGGAGAACACACAGCAGATTCAGTTCCTGACAGACTGAGTGCGATTCAGCAATTTCTCCAGTCTTCTACAGGGTGAGCCTGATTTTCTCACTTCTGGTGCTTCTTTCTCCTTACAACTCTGATTCAGTCCACACTGGCACTCACAAACAGTTGTGAAGCCAGACTTCAGGGGCCCCACAGAGCTTCTTGTGAGAAACTCAACAACGGTAGCCGGAGCTCCTTCCCTCTTCACAGTCACAACTCATCTGATCTTTCCAGTAGACAGAGCCGGGCATTTCTTTGAGTTCCTCCCAATTCAGTTGGCTGGTTTGGCTGTCACTCACAGTAAACTCCCCCTGTTGGTGGAAAAAAAGGCACCGAAGTCCAAACTACAATTCCCAGAAGCATTGGCCATACAGCACATAGGTGGCTGGCTCCACAATGAGAGTCCAAGTTCTGATTTGCCAGCAGAAGGCTCCATTTCAAAGGTCCCCCACACTGATTGGTCCAGTTCAGCAGTTCAAAACTAGAATGGGGGACTAGGCAAACACAGTTCTGACTGCAAAGAAAAGCAGGTTAGACAAACTGTATTTTCGTTATTACTCTAAATGATGTCTGGCAAACAGTTATATCTTTGAAAAGTGCTCACTCTGCCCATTTAGTGACGGCAGAAATGGAACGATTTAGCAGCAGCTCGAGTGGGACTCAAGTAGGGAAACACACAGACCGCCATCCAAATTAATTATGTCTGCAGCAGACAGCTCTTAAAGAGACAGTACCAGAGGCTCTAAAAGCACTCACAGATAAACGGCTTAGACGCCGAACACCATCCAGGCTTGGAGCATTCAAGCAAGCTCCTGGAAGACTTTTGGGAACCCCCATTTACAGGGAGGTTACACCAATTGTAGCTCACTAGTTGATTTTTGACTGACAGTGATGTACTGGGCTGTTATGAGCTGCCTAAATAGAATGCAGCAGCCCCTAGTGGTCAGCAACTATACAAAGAAGCAGATAAGTTTTTATGGTGCCTATCAAGGAAAAAGATAGATAAGCTGACAAATGACACTTGATTACTGAGACCTAAGGATCAGAACAGCAATTTTAACAGGATTCACTATATTCAAAGGGCATGTACTGTAAATGTAATCATTTTTGCTACTGTTTTGATCTGTTGTAAAATTCAAACTTGCTTAAAAAACAGCGGACTAAACACAAACACTAAGTTGTTCCGGATATACGGACATATGAATGTGCCAGCAGAAACAGACCACCTGGTCTATCTAAGTCTGCGTGAGTGTGCAGCTAGCACCCCCAGTTTGCAGCTGCCCCACCCCTTCCCTTCATCATCCCACTGCCACCCCTCACCTCCCCACCCCTCACTCTCCCCTGTTCCTGTCCCATGCCCTTTTAAAGCTGTTCACAGATTTACACGATATCACCATTCTGGTAGTGCATTCCATTTTGCCACCACCCTCTCTCTGAAATAGTGTCTCCTCATTTCCCTCCTAAATCTTCCCCCTCTATTCTTAGCCCGTGCCCCCTGGTATCCTCCCCCTCCTTAGCTTAAAGACCCCGTCTGCCCCATCCTTACTTATTCCCCTCAGATACTTGAATGTCTCTATCATGTCCCCCCATCCCTTCAATCCTCCAGGGTGTACATAGTCAAGTCTCCCAGCCTGCTCTCATAGTCTCTCCCCTTCATTCCACATATCATCTTCGTTGCCCTCCTCTGCATCCCCGCCAATAGCCTGATATCACACTTTAGGTATGGCCTCCAAAACTGCACACAATACTCCAAGTGCAGCCTTACCAGCAACCTGTAGAGAGGCAAGATCACCTCTCTTCGCCTGAATGAAAACCCCCTCGCTATGCACCCCAAAGTTTTGTTCACTTTTGCAGCCTCTCTCCTGCACTGGGCAGTGTTGTTCGTGGTCCCCGTTATCATTACCCCTCAGTCCTTCTCCTCCTCAGTGATCCCCAGCTTAACCCCACCAGCCAGTATTCTCTCCTTGGGGTCTTTGCCCCAAAGGGCATAACCTTACACTTCTTTGCATTGAACCCCAGCTGCCACCTCTCTGACCACTCCTCTAGCTTGCTTAGGTCCCCCTGCAGCTGCTTCATCCCTCCCCTCCATCCACCACTGCTCTGATTTTGGTGTCATAAGTGAACAGACTTACCTTGCTCACCACCCCATGTGCAATGTCTGATATGAAGAGCCCAAATAATACTGGCCCCGCCCCCAGCACAGAGCCCTGTGGCACCCCACTTGTCACCGGCCTTGAAGTTGAGAGCTCCCCTCTCACCACCACCAGTTGAAGCCTCCCACTCAGCCAGCTTGTAATCCAGTTAATTTTCAACCCCTACCCCTACTCCAGTTAGCATCCCCCAAGCCACCCATAAGGCACCAAATAGAAGGCCTTGCTGAAGTCCAAGTAAAGAACATCCACCTCATGACTCTTATCCAGCTCACCTGTCACTCAATCATAATATTGTATCAGGTTGGTAAGACTTCCCCGACACGAACCCATGCTGCCTTACATCCTGGAGGCCATTGTCCTCCAGGTACGACACCAGTCTTTCATTTAGTATCGTTTCCATGACTTTGCACATTATGGAGGTGAGACTTACCGGATGATAATTACCCGGTTCATCCTTTGGTCTGCTCTTGTGTAATGGTACTACATGTGCCATCCTCCAGTCCAGTGGCACACATCCTGACTCCAGTGAGGTGCTGTACAGATCCACCAGTGGCTCCGCCAATACCTCCGACTTCTCCCTCAGCACTCTGGGTTGGATACCATCTGGCCCTGGTGCCTTGTCTACCTTCAGTGCACTCAGTTCCTCTAGGACTCTGCTTGCCTCAATTCTTCCATCTGTCGCCTCCTCTCCTCCCGTCCCCACCCTTCCATGGTGGTGGTGGTCCCCCCTTTACTTCCATGAACACTGACCAAAAGTATTCATTCAGTGCTTCCGCCTGCTCCTCCCACTTTTCCGTTCACTCCCCACCCTATTGTCTCCTCGCACTTCTTTTTCTCCCTGATGTGTCTGAAAAAGTCTCTCCCCCCCCCCCGTTAATTCCCTGCACTAATCTCGGCTCCCTCTGGACCCTGGCTTCTCTCACTTTTCTGGTCACCTCCCTGGACCATCTTGCATACTCCTCCCTGTCCACTTCCTTCTCCCTCCTCCTATACCTGTGGTGCACCTCTCATTTTGCCCTCACCATCTCCACTACCTCGCTGTTCAACCAGCATGGTTTTCTTGCTCTGCTCCTCTTACTCCGTATCTTGGTGCAGGCTTCTGTTGCCTCTGTAATCCCCCATTTAATAAATATCCCATTTGTGCTCTGCATCCACCTCCTGCCTTATGCCCTTCAGTTTCCCCTTTCAGTACTTCCTGCATCCTCCCAAAGTCTACCCCCTGAAGTTTGCCACCTGAGTAACTGATTTCTCTGGCTCCCTGCACATTGTGTTATTAAACCACACACACCGTTTGGTGATCATTGTCTGCTAGAGGGTCCTCCACCTTTATTTCCCTTACTGCCTCCCCATTGGACAATACCAGATCTAAAGTGTTCTTTAGCCTAGTAGGTACACTAACCAACTGTGTCAGGAGACCCTCCTGGATCGTGTCCAGGAGCACTTGCTCCCTAGCACTGGAGGTGACCGGAATGCTCCAGTCAACCACCGGCAGTTGAAATCCCCCACAAATGACCACCTTCCCTTTTCTAAATACCTTTCTGATTTGTCCTGCTAATTTTCTGTCAAGCTACTCAGACTGGGACGGTGGACTGTATACCACCCCAAACCTCAGTTTCCTCAGTTACCGGGTCGCCCCTGAAAAAGGGACCTCTGGTCTCAGTGGGTTTACTCGGTTACCAAAATCTAAATAAATAAAAATAAATAAATAAATCCTACCCCTTGAGTCTAGGAGTTGCAGACAGATTGCCTCTGTTCTCCCTTCTTCCCCCTCATCCCTTGTGCATTTGATCCCGTCCCTGACATAGACTGCCACCCCCCCTTACGGTCCTTCCCGTATAATTTGTATCCTGGGCTTGCCAGATCCCAGTCCCATTGCTCAGTTGCCCATGTTTCTGTGGCAGCCACAATATCCACCCTCCACACTGCTAAGAGTGCCTGTAGCTCAGCTGATTTGTTGCCTAAGCTTCTTGCATTCAGTGAGACCATCCTCCATCCTGCCGTCTTCCCTTCACCGGCCTCCATCTCCTCCCTTCTACTCCATCCCTTTTCGGTCACCTCAAGTCTTTCCCTGCTAGCCTGGGGGGTAGGCTGTGACTCCACTCAATTGGATCCCTGCCTACCTGCTGTCCACTTGCCACCCCCATCTAGTTTAAATCCACCTTTGTCAGCAACATATACCTCCCAGTCTTAGCTTTTAATACCCTTCCCTCCACCAGGTGCAGCCTATCCCTTGTAAACAGATTGTTATTATCCCATGTACTGCCCCAGCCGCCCACAACCCCATACCCCTTAGTTCAACACCATTCTCCCAACCATGTGTTCAACTCCCTAATTCTCCCTAATTCTCTCTTTTCTCACTGTGCTTGCACAGGGTGCTGGGAGCACCTCGCAGAAGGCCACAGACTCCCCATTCTCCTAGCACAACCTTACCACTTCCTCAGTCCTCTCCCTTGTTACCACCACCATTTCCCCCACTAGGTCATTTGTCCCCACATGTACCACAATGTGTGGTTTCCTCCTACCCCTCCTTACGCATCTTAGGATTGCCTGTCCTGCCTTTTCTGCCTTTAATCCCAGTATGGACTCCACCCATATCCGACTGTGCCTCTCCCCCTTGCTGCCCAATCTGATCTCCTTGAGTATGGAGTCCCCCAACACCAGTACACCCCCCCTTCTCTTTTCTTATGCCCGTCGCCACCCCCACCCAGGTTCTCATTCCTGGGGTCAATCAAGATGGTGCTTTTACCATTTGCCCAGTGTCTTCCCCTGCCCCTCTCAATTGAGACCCCTCTCCCTCCTCCTGTTTGACTGCCAACCTCCCTCCCTCTCCCTCCTCAGCTCTCTGAGTATTATCCCTCCCCCTGCCACTCCATGCTCAATCTCTCCACTAGTAATGCCCCTCACTCCCTCCTCTTTGTGAGTACTATCCCTTGTGCAATCTCCTCCTGTGTCCTCTTTCCCACGTGTTGCTAGTACAGCAAACATGTTCACTACCCCCATTGCCTTTCTCCTCCTGCCTACTGCTGCTCCTCTTTTTCTAGGTCCTACTAGAGTTCACCCTTCAGCTGGCTTCCTGTCTAGTTTGCCCCTTCCCCTGACCCCTCCCTTGACCCACTGTTCCTTCTCTGTGGTGCCCCCACAATACTCTTAGATGTCAGCCCTCCTACCGATGCAATCCTTCCCTCATCCCTCAACCTTCTCAGCTCCCTGCCAAGCCACTGAACCTCTTCCCTGAGCCTTCTTAGCCTGTGGCATATTGGGCACCCTCCCAGCCTCCACAGTATGTTCATCCACATTGCTGCCCCACAACTATTGCACCCTACAATCCTACCAATGGTCCACACTATCTATACAGAACAGTGAAGTACAGTTTCTCTATATTGATTGCAGTTGTTTACAAACACAGTTACAAACCCACCAATAACATTCCCAGGTCTCACAAACACAGACATTCCAGAAATTAGATGTTTGCCCCAGGTCCTCTTTAGGACCCTTCCCGGCTTTAAGTGGTGCCGCTGTGCCCCTGTTGAGCTTAATTCCAAAAAAGACAGCCATGGAGACCTTTAAGGTAGGTTCAAGAGACACAGCCACAGAAACCTTTAAACTTAATTCAAAAAACACAGCCACAGAAACCTTTAAGCTAAATAAAAGAAAGAAAAAAATAGCAGAACTTACAAAAATCCACTCCACGCTAACTCTCCCTACAGCAAGTAGAATTAATTAATCCTAGCCCAGCCTCTAACAGAAATTTAAATCCCAAATGCCCTTGCATGCAGCACAAGACAGTCAACTACAGTACTAACTGGGAACCACAATCCTACTCATAAGGACTACAGACCTACTCATAAGTTACATATATTTATATATCTTTAAGAATTAGCTCATACGGCTGTTTCTTGTTTCCTCCTTCCTGACCTGCTTTGAGGGCTCAGGTCAGTTTGCAGCTCCCCAAGCTCCTCCCTCACAGCCTTCAAACCCAACCCCCAGTGGTATTTCAGTATTTAAGAAGTCATTCTAGCCACATAAGCCTTTAAGTTACATTCTGCTTTAAGCTAAATTGAAAAAAGTAAAACAATATCAAAACTTACAAAAATCCTCTATACATTAACTCTCTCAACAGCAAGTAGAATTAACTAATCCTTCTCTCCTGTGCTTTAAAAAACAACAGCAAAACTTACAAAAATCTTCTCCACAGCAAGCAGATGTAACCAATCCTTTTCTCCTGCAGTTTGACGGCTCTGTCAGAATTTAAAGGCTTTGTGGGTGGGCAAGTCTGGGCATGCCCTGTGCAGTCATTCCAGCCACAGAAACCTTTAAGCTAAATTCCACTTTAAGAGAAATCTTCTCCACAGCAAGCAGACTTAACCAATCCTTCTCTCCTCTCAGAGGGATGCAGCCACCATAAAAACACCCCTTACAGCAACTGGGAGACATGGGCATAGAAAGTGAGGGGAGGGCGAACGGACCACTGGAAGAACATTCACTATAGCAGCAAGCCTAAACTGAACAACTATTAGTCTGGGAAGAACCCCCCATGGCTCCACCATAAATAAATAACTCAAGGGTTACACCCCACAATCAGGCCTGCATACATGTGGTGGGGGCCTTAGATACCAGTCGCATCTGATTAAAAGAAAATTGGAGAAACATAGAGAGAGCGGAGGTGTCACTGCAACTCTTCTTCCAGGAAAACTGTACTCAGCACACTGAAGTTGGCTTGTGCAGACTGCTACCCATTCCACCAATGGCAGCCTATGGACAGTAAACTGAGGGGCGGGGTTGGCGACACCAACTATGGGGGTAGCATGAGCCGCACAGAAGAGGGCTCCACTCCAGAGATGGGGAGTGGGAATCTGGGTGGCTTGACCTTACCCATCACCACCATAGCTGCCAAACCCAACCCAAGCTCATATAAGCCAAAACACACGTATCAGCGGCTCGTGAGAGGAATTAATGGGCTCAGTATGTACAAAAGTAAAGTCTGCTCCTCTAATGGAAAAATGCTCCTCATGAGCAACAAAGCTGGGGGGGAAGGGAGATGCAGTCGACCCTTTTAACATCACATTACTCCTGAATGTAAACCTACATTTTGTGGATGCTTGCATTCTCTGAGGTCAGTTGATGCTGCTGACTGCTTTATCTGCTACCTTCCTTAGTAGAATTGAAATGCATGCAAAAAGTCTGGTTGTGCCACACATTGTCTTGTTCGGAATACTTGGCTCACTCTTGTTGTGTTCTCCATGGACACTGAGGGCACTCATGGGTGGAGTACACACTCTGCAGTAATCTTTTATTTTTTTCCCTGTGGCAGCATTGTGGATGGCTGGGCTGGGGTGTCCCTGGGCCCTGGGTGGGTGTGGTAGGAATTCATCAGGAAATGTAAGCAGATGTGCCTTTATATGGTAACACCAGTGGGGGGGGGGACAGACTTTTTTACACTTTATAAAAATAAAAGGAGGAGCAGAGGCCAACTCATGGCTGCATCAGTGGTCTCTGTGGTAAGTGACCAATCATAATAAGTGTTTTTAAACCAGGAACACTTTGGAACTGGAGGGAGCTGACAGTGCCCCATAATAGGATGAGATATGGCCCATGTAAACCAGGGGAGAGGTGAAAATAACCTGTTGAAAAAGCACTCAGATGTAGAACAGAAACAAAAGCCTTGGCCCCGGGGAGGGGTAGACTATGGAAACAGGCCTTGTCGTCTGGTGCCATGATCAGCTTTCTGCTCATGGTGATGGGCACAATAAGCCTGCTACTTTCTCTTGCTTATGAGGAAGACAACATCACATGAGTGATAAACTACAAGTGGGGAAAGGCAAATGGCACCCCCTACTTGACCTGGGAAGCACCAGAGAAGGGGCAGTAGGAGTAGAAACCCCACATACCAGTTATATAGTGCTGAAACTGATCGGTTTAGATCCTTCCCTATTGGACCGCCAAATACAGGTGGAGTTAGGGTGGTTAACCTAAAAGAGAACATACTGTAGACAAGTTTTCTCAAATAGTTTATTGTCTTTGTTGATATTGCTTTTTGTGTGGTTACTTGCTCAGGCTACACTTTCATGGTATAATGACCAGCATAGCATTATGATGTTTTCAAATTCTTGTAATAATCTGCAAAAAGAAAAAACAAAGAGGTCATTATCACGCCAGTGGGGAACTTAACAAAGATACTAACATATAATGTAAATGGTATAAACAATCCAGCCAAGAGAAATAAACCAGTTACACAAACCTCTTAAAGAGCAAAAGAGTAAGATGATATTCCTCTAGGAGATGCAGCTGAATCACAGGAAGCCTTAAAGTTCAAGAAACGGGGCTATCTGAAAGTGTATCAGGCATCACTAGAGAAAGGGAAAAAACAGGGGTGCTGTCATTGATCCCTAGCACACTCCCTTCGAAGAGACCGAGGTGACAGCAAACCCAGAGGGTGGATATCTTATCATGATGAGGAAATACAGGACACTCAAGTTACACTGATAAACGTGTGTGGCCTACCCAACTCCACTTATAATTTTTGTTCAAATCTGCTGAAACTAGTCACGAAAGAAAGCAAAAGGAATGTTAATCATGGGAAGAGACTGGAACCTAATCTTCAGTAGGATTCTAGATACTACCTCCCAGATCCTAACAACAAAGAATAAGACACCAAAAAAAGGTTAAATGCTTTTGCAAGAACTAGAATTGGATTAAGTACCCCCTTGCAAGAGACTACACCTGTTACTCGCCCTGCTTTAAAATTTAATCCTGACTTGACACCTGCTTCAATTACAGACAAGATATGCCCAAGCTCGCCTCAGTATGGGTGGGCTTATTGACCTTGTCAGACTACCAATTGTTCTTCCTGGAGGTGGACTTTTGTATTCCACCAAAACAGACCCACTGGAGACTTAATGTCTTCCTACTCAGAGGGCCCTAAACTCCTTGAGGACCTGAAAAAGACTCTCCAGATAGTTGTTTGAGATAATAACACACCAGGAGTAACCCCACAACTGCTCTGGGACACTGCAAAAGTCATACTCGTATACCATTAGAGCAGCGACTTAAAATTGGCACCGCAATTAGGGTGCCACAACAAGGGTGACAGTGACAGGGGCGATCTTGATTTTAGAGCGCCCCTCACTGATGCTGCCCTTTGCACCCACACACTGTTTCTGCCCCTTCGGGGCATGCTTGCCTCAGAGGTTGTTATATTCAGTTTTGGGGGTTGCGGGGGGGGGGAGGTGAAGGACTGTTTCCCGGGATGGTGCTTTGGCACTACACGTCCTGGGAGCCGCAGTGCCTGGCGCTGTAATACCAGGTGGCATATTGCCTTTTCCCCATATCGGTTGGGTGAACTAGCGGTACTATGAGGCAACTTGATTTCTGTTGTGGTGTATGAAGAGTGAGAACATAAGAAAAAAGTAATGGATCTCACACAAGCCTGAAGGACTTAGAGTCCAAAAAAAAAGCAACAATGGGATAAGAATAGAGAAGCCAAAATCAAACAGATAAAATCAAAGCTCCAAATCCTGTATATAGAGAAGAGACGGAGAAAGCCCTCCAATACCTAAGGCAAAAATGTTACGAAGGAGGACCCAGAGCAACTTAGTTGCTTGCCTTCCAACCCAAACAACAAGCCTGAAGGCAACAATCATAAAAATAAAACATCCACACACAGGCTCACTGGTCTACAAACAGAGCCAGATATTACAGACCTTTGTAGCTTATTACAAGTCCTTATATAGTCCCCAACAAGAAACAACACTGCAGGCCAAACTGGAATTTCTCCAAGCGCTGAACCTCCCCAAACTAACAAGAGAACAGGACAAAAAGCTGACTACCCCCATTACTCATGCAGAGATAGCCCTAACAATTAAAGAACTTAAAGTGGACAAATGCCTCGGCCTAGATGGGTATAGCGAGGAATTTTATAAAGCCCTCAAAAAAGAAGTAATGCCTCTAATGAGATGAGTTTTAAACAAGGTGAGGGGGGCCTTGCCGCCCACATGGAACTATGCTACCATAACATAGAACAGAGAGAATAGGGGATCTCCACTAGGTGCATAAAGGAAACCACAGGCAAACTAGAGGGATCACATGGTCCCCATCTGACGGTGGTTTCTGTGTTTCTATAACAGTCATCCCAAAGGAGGGAAACGATCAAGCATTGTGCAGTTTTTCAGTCAATTTCACTCCTCAGCACAAACTACAAAATATATACAGCCATATTAGCAAAGAGACTCAGTCCTCTAACCCTGACAATTGTTGACCTAGACCAAACAGGCTTTATTAAGGGCAGACAGGCCTGACTGCACACAGCGGATGATTAATGTGATCAATGTAATCAACAACAATAAGACTCCAGCCTGTGTTATGAGCCTTGATGCTGAAAGGCTTTTGATAGAGTAGCATGGAGTTTCCTAGTACTAGCACATTTTGGCCTGCCAGATGAATTCATTGACTGGATAAAGACCCTATACTCTTCCCCCCAAGGCATATGTTCATACTAATGGTGGCATCTCACTAAAATGTAACCTCTGCAGAAGCACAAGGCAGGGTTGCCCCCTTTCGCCCTATACATCGAACCCCTGGCCTAATGGATTAGGGACAATAATAACATCACAGGAATAAATGTTGGAGGCACCCCCCAAAATAAAAATGTCTCTTTATGCCGATGACATGTTACTTTATTTAGCTCACCTAGAGAACTGAATATCTGAGGTATAGAAGGGCTTAGAAATGGTTTTAAAGCACGCAGGATACATGCTCAACAAAAAGAAAATAGAGTTCTTTAATTATAGCCCCTCCAAAAACATTATAGACCTACTCCCCCTAAAATGGAATGCAACGCAAATGAGATATTTGGGAATACAGCTAACTAAAAATCTTTCTAAAATATCTGACGCCAGCTTTGCTCTTCTGACCAGGAAGGAACAGGCCGACCTCAACAGGTAGGCAGTAATCAAGTTCCTGATGCATTCCAGGATATACTCAATAATAATGAATGTCCTCCCATGGCACCTATATCTCTTTCAGTGCATCCTCAGCCTAATCCTCAAAAAACAATTCATCCAATGGCAGCAATCTATCTTGAACTGCATATGGGCAGGTTAGTGACCCAGAATCAACCACAAACATCTACAAGCAGGGTGGGCAAACGGGGAGGGCATTCCTGGAACTGGAAGATTATTATCTAGCAGTATACATCAGGACTCTGCTCCTGTGGATGGTCCCAGACTACAAAGCTAACTGGAAGATGATAGAACAGAGAGAATGGGGGATTTCCACTAGGTGCTAGGGCAATGGACATGACATTCAAAAGGAGGAACACAACTATTACTCTACTAACAGTCTGCACCATCCTAGTGGAAGGATGCAGGGCATGAAGTAAATTTAATTTAGGATCCCACTTATGGCCCTTCCACTGGTTCACCTGGGACACATCCTTCCACCTAGCCCAAAAAGTCCCTACTTTCAGAAGGTGAGCTTATAAGAGCCTATGGTTGTCAATACAACTCATCAGAAGGGGAACCCTTCTGGATTTTGACTCTGTCAAACTGACGTTTAAATCACCCAACTCAGGCAAGAACAGATATCATCAGATTAGGGCCCACATACAAGCCTAGACTAGAACACTACGAGATGCAACCACAGTTAAACCCTTCCTAGGCACCATGGAGGCCATTTTTAAGGAAGAAATCACAACTGGACATATTTCTGCCCTCTACAAAGCCTTACGTGGTCTCCACAGAGATCACATGAGGGACATTAAACAGAAATGTTCCCAAGAAAATGACATTACACTCACGGATGATGAGTGGGCCCTGATCTTTCGCTTAGCATTTAAAACGGCAAGCTCTCCACAATGGGAAAAGTGGAGGTCCCTACAGCAGCACTCCAAAGCTGGCATGGTTTCTCCCCCGATCGCTCCAGTTCTCCTGACGATATGTAGCATCTGGGATGGTGGGCCAGGGCGGCAATTGCCCCACCCTGACCCAGAGCTTTGGCCCCATGGACCGACTTCGCACCCATGCTCCCTACCAGGGATCCTCCCAAACTGGTGTGGAAAAACCCTATTTATGCCCTTGAGCACCCTACCCCCCTGCCAGCAGGCAGGCCCAGAGAACTTCAAAGGATAAAACCTGTGGGCAATACTAGTAAGCTCCCCTAGGGGGCTTACATGACAATGTACAGTAGCAGAAGGTATCTTGAGCAAGGTATGGCTGTTTGCTGAGGGTACCAAGATCTGTGAGAGGGTGAACACAGAAGGAATAAGAGACATAAAACAGGATCTAGAAAGGCTGGAGAAGTGGTCTAAGGTGTGGAAACTTACACTCAATGCCATGAAATATAAGGTGAGGACCCGTTATTTCTATATGCCTGTCATACTGGAGAAATGGGCACAACAGGCCTCTCAAGCTTGCTGGAGGATGCGCTCAGAGAATAGGGCCCATCATTCACACATATTCTGGTCTGCCTGAATCTGACAAATTTCTGGGGTAAGACAACCAGACAAATTTCTGGGGTCAGGCAATCATGACCATGGCAGAAATAGTCACGCTAGATGCCCTGCTCACACTCAAACAGGCCATCTTGGGGCTCTTCCTGGCAGGAGTAAAAAGTAAAGATACTCTATAGCTATGGTACATGTTATTAGCCTTGGTGCACAAAGCCATAACTAGACAATAGCTGCAAGTAAGCCCCCCCCAAGCACCAACAATGGATGGATATTGTTGGTGAGATATATAACAGGGAAGAACTAACCTATCGGGTAAATCAGTGAATATCCCACTTCACAAGGAGAGGGGCACAATGTCATTGATGCTCACTAGAGGCCAAATGCACTGGGTTGCAGGGAAGCATTCTTCAAGAATGAACTGAAAGGTACTTGGAAAGGGAGGGGGGGGACACACCTGGAGGGTGGATGGCTGTTGGAAAAGAAGGAAATTGTAATTTCAGTTCTAACTGGTTTCTCTGTAAATATAATGTATCCTATCTGAAATCTTAGCCTGTAAACATGTAAATTAAGGCACTGCTGACTTCACACGATAAATTGATAAGCTGTATGATTTTCTATATGCACCTAAAATGTCAATAAACTTGAATAAAAAAAAAACTAGCTCATAATCCCTCAGAGTTTAAAGTTCAGAGATAACACACTGCACAATGTATATGGAACAGGCCAACAGTTTGAATAAAGGTTGTGTGCCACAAACTTTTTTACGGTTTTCAGAGGCCTTCCCAGTTCTTCATCAGCTGGGTTTTCTCCAGACCTGTTTCTCAGAAAAGGAACAGTGGCCATTTGGAAGATTGCCAGTATAATCAAGTACATTGCATTGCTTCATTAACATAAAGATCCTTATCCACTGCACTGAGTCCAAACTTTATTTTCCAAACTATTCTTTCTTTCCTATTTCCCTCCCGACCTGCCTGTCATGGCAGTATTGCTTTTCACTAATCCCTTTCCACAGGACAGGACCCTAAGCCCTGTCACACTGCCCCCATCCAGAGAGTTCCCCCATTCCCTGACTTTTCTGGGACTTGTCTTTTTCTCTCCGGTGCCCAGTTACCCATGCTGGGCCTGCGGGGGACAGGGACATTGTCCAGCTGCAGTCGGATTTTTTCCTCCATTTTCTCCCCGGGTCCAAATGTACAATATGATGTGATATGCATGCTCTGATTTCACATCTGTCTATGGGGTCTCTTCTTCATATGGTCCTGCTGGGCTGCCACCCAGGTTCCTCCAGGTGCAAAAAGACAGCAGAATGCATTCTCTGCCCTCCTTAAGGAAAGAGAGCTGTAATGGGGCACTCAATCCTCCCTCTCCTGACCTGCCCCCTAGTTACCAGAGTCCACTGGGATGTCTGGATAGGAGGTGGCAGCTGTACTGCCATGCTACTGGGTCAGCTTTCTGAATCCAAACTGAAATGTAAATCTTCGGGGAGTTAAACTGTTTCATTTTTCCTCTCTCCACTCCCTACCTTTAGTAATTGTAGAAGCAAGTTTGAAACTTAACAATGGGTAAAATCTGGACTGCCAGACCTGTACTGGATGAAAACATTAAAAACCAGATCAACTGGTCTGGACAGACCAGCTGGACTGGGCACAACACTGGAAACTGTGGGGTACACTTTTCCAGGGTTGCACTCTGGAGGAGGGGGCACTGCCCCATATGCAGGACCTTTGTGGAGCTCTATGCTCAGCTGGTAGCAGCAAGAGACAAGATATCTCAGCTGTGGCACCGGCTCAGCCGGTGTCCACTCCCCCCACACCCCCACAATCCAAGAGGACCACTGGCCCAGGGGGCTGGAGAGTGGCAGAGAAGGGGAAGGGTGGAAGTGACAGCCACAAGGAATTTGACCAATCTACCACCATCCAGAAAGCTTTGCACCTCTGGAGGAGGTTCAGGCACCTGACTCCTTTGGGGGGGAGGGCTCTGAGTCCATCAAGGGAAATGGGCAGGACAATGTGGTGGCACCTGGGGGGTTACAAGAGGAAGTCAGCAAGGAGAGTCTTAATGATTGGGGAATCAATTATTAAGGGAGTAGAGAGGGTGGTGGGTGGAGGCGAGGAGGGGAGTGAAATGGACAAATGCCTTCATGGTGCATCAGTTATCTGGGATACAGATAGGATAGGGAGGATGGTGGAGAAGGGGAGGGGGAGATGGGTGTGCTGGTACACTTGGGTACCAACAATCTGGTGAACCAGCCTGTGGAGCAGTGAAGTGTGTAGTCTATACATGAATATGTATGGTAATATATATATATATATATATATATATATATATATTAGAAAGTCTAACGAATGTCATTAGGGTTGTACTTTATGCATATGGCTATTTGTAGTCCTACGTATGTAAGCTTCTGTCATGCCCAGTAGGTTTTTCTTTGTCTATATTCACTGGTGTGTGTTCACTATCTCTGAAAAGAATAAAGATGGCCACTGAACATACCTGCTGTAACTGAGTCTCTCTGTAAGGGCATCAGGATACATTACACTGGCGATGCAGGATGATCAAAGCAACTCAGATGTGTGCAAGAAAGGGTACGTGAGCTAATGCATTTTTTTTAAAGGGCATACTAAACCTTCATCTGCTAATCTGCTAACATGCGTTTGGTTCGATAAGCTTGCTTATCTTTCCCCACCAGTCAGGCTAATGTAAGCACTATAAATCTGTGAGCTGAAATCTCTTGCTTACGTACAAAACCTATTAGCAAGAGTAAAAAAAGCAACTTGAAACTCCAGCTAGTGTGAACTGTCTGTTTAACTTGCTGAGTTTGAGGAGAAAAGCATTACCGAGTGAAAAAACTGACTCTCTGGTATGGGAAACCTATGAACAGTCATAAATTATGTCGACGCTTACATCTGCAGCTTAAATTCCTCACCACAGCAGTAAAAACAGCTCAACAGCAGCCTCTTGTGGCATAATAGAGAAATTGCAGCACATACTGAAAAGGTTTCGAAAATAAGACAGACTTTTTTTTTGTGGACACTGCAGCTATAGAACACCTTGCCACAGCCATCATGACTGCAACTGACAGAGTATCAGAATCTGATGAATCCAAAAGAGGACTTTGATTCTTACTTGGAACATTTTGAATGCTGGTTGGAGACAAATGAAGTTCCTGATGCAAAAAGACAAAGGTCTTCCTAGCAGTTTTGGACCTGCAGTGCAACAGGTCCTCAAGAATTTGACTGCACCTGCCAAAGTGGTGGACATGAGTAGTATAGAGTTCATATATCTCAACCAATGTTAAATTTCAGCCAATCAGCATGTGCCATGTCATTTGACAGGTGGGCGTGGGGTAAAATGGGCCAATCAGTATCATCCCCGTATGGCGCAGGAAGTCATGCCCCTCTGCACGGGACGTCCCACCTTAAACGCAGAGCATCCCATGTAAAACACAGGAAGTGATGTATGAAACGCAGGAAATTACATATTCTCGAACCCAGAAATGACACATCATTCCCGTTCTACGTCCCTACATCCATCCCCAGTCCCTCAAACCTCCATGACACCATCCAAGCTCAAACCCAAGTCTGTTCTCCATCCCCTCGAACTGCAACCACCCCATCCTAGCTCGAACCTGAATCCATCCTCCGTCCCTCGACCCCCTGCCACAATATCTTGGCACAAACTCTCCCATTCTCTCACCTTGTCCCACCACCACCCTTGCACCCATCACCTACCTCGAACCTGAGTCTCTCCCCTCCTCTCTCCATGCTCCATCACCACCTACATTGCACCCCATCACCTACCTGGAACCCGAGCCTCTCCCCTCCTCTCACCTTGCCCCACCATCACCTACCTGACACTCCCTCAACCTCCCCCTGTCGATCTGTGGTATGACTGCAGGGTGCCTTTTTACTCAGGGGATTTTTTGTGTGAAATGTGCTTTAAAGTGCGGAGGACTGTAAGGACATTTATCTCTTCACTGTAAGGAAGTTCTTTCAACACAATGCATTTTAAGTATTTATGAAAAAACAGTGATTTCTCTTTTAATGTGAAAAGAAAATGAGTTCTAACTTTAAAAGCAGAGACTGTGTGTGTGTGTTGAAGCTGATGTTTCAAGGGTTTCTAGCCTAAGTAGACTGCTTCAAATCCTAAAGTCTGTTTAAAAACTGTCATACTCTCTGCATACATTTTCTTTTAAATGAATACATCAGAAATCTGGTATTTTGATGTCAGAAGCTAAACATATTTTTCTATTTCCTTTGAAAAAGATAATTTATAAAGATCACTGTTTATCAAAAGCATATATTTCTATTAAATATATATTAATGTACTGGTGAAAGTATTTAAGAGCGTTCAAACTTCCAGAAAGCAACAAAAAGTGCTTTGCATTACCTATGTAAAACTGAAAAACCAGTAGACTGCTTCATGGAGACTTTTATACTCTGAGAAACTTAAGAAAATTCCTATTAAAAGTTCATATTAAACATGCCCTGTCCAACATTACTGTATAAAAATCACAAGAGATGACATGACTATATTTATCAAAAGAGGTCTGTAATTTAGAAACCCCGTACCCATCCATGTGACATTAACATAGATGAATATTGATCTTAAGAAACCCCCAACTGAACATGTTGATTTGTTGTGCTAGTCACAAGAGATGACATAACTATATTTATCAATGGAAGACTGTAATTTAGAAAACCTTGTAATGATCACATTGCGTGACTTCATCTGACAGGGGTCTTATATAAACTCCTGGCTGGAGATGTGCCAGAATAGCTTTCAGAGCCTCATCGAATCTACTTTATAGTATCTGAGCTGATTATCCAAGAGATTCAAGAAGATGGCCCAGAACACAGCATCTCAAACTAACATTCCAGTCATGGAAGAGACAGTTACGACACCAAATGAACAGCCAGGAGATGAAAAGCCAGAAGAGAAGGTGCCTTTCAGGCCCAAACCCGTGTATGTGTGCTACGTAAAGTGTGAAAAAGAATGTCCAATTCGAATTTTGGCCAGTGGAAGGAGTTGTGACATAAAAAGAAATGTTGCTGCACAGTTTGGTGAATTGGAAAAAGCAAAAACTGATCCTGATAAGCCTATCAAAGAGGTACACCTGCAAGACCTTGAAGAAGAGCTAGCATTTGAGTCTGTTGTGGAGAAAGATGTGAAAATGAAGCCCAGAACAGAGAGTTACATGGAGGGAGAGTCAGATAAGGATGCCAAGACACAGGCAGAAGCAGCAGCCAGCCAAGAGGCAGATGGTGACACTGCCACGGCCAGCAAGCCGCAGGCTACAAAAAGAAAAGATAAGAAAAAGCAACAGGCTAAAGAAGAAGAAGAAAAAGACAGCAAAGCATCTTGCACTGCGGAGGTAAATTTATGTTTTGTTTTTAAACACTAAAAAATGAGTGAGTGGAGACATGTGTGCAGAGTGTAACTGAACAGATGAGTTAGCAGATGATCTGGGACCAGTGTTGTTTTCTTTTTGCTTTATCAGAGTGATGGATATGGAATGGAGCAACAGTCTTATTCAGGCAGCATGGATACTCGAGTCTCCACAAATCTACTGCTTGACTGTGTTTGCTGTGTGAAAGATACAGATGTGGTTATTAATGAAATGTATGAGGGTCAATATGTTAGAAAGTTGGAGAGCAATAGAATGCTTGAAAAAACAGAAAACACTGTAATCACTACACAGCCACAACCATCTTTATCTACTCAGATTAGACAGGTTTCCTCAGATGAAAAACCAGGCCTAAGTATTAAGCCCCTCAAAACTGACCACGATGTGTATTGTAAGTATGTTATGTACCATACCATTCATGGTGTAAATGCCGCAGTGATAGAGAGAGTGATATGTTGTGAAATGGTTGATGCTTGTCCTGGGTGTGAGATAGATGACCCTTGTCAGATAAACCATACATGTATCTTTGATGACTTGACGGCTAGAGAAGCATACAAAAATGTTTCTGAAGCCATACATATAGGGCACCTCCTGTCTGTGATCTTAGCAATAGCTATGAAACAACAGGGCTTATGCATGAGCAACAAAACTATAGAATCTGTAAGTCATGTTTTAAATGATGTGAAAAGAGCCGATGACCCCATGGGCTTACTTACAGATATGTTACAACAGACAGACGGTGAAATTAGAAAAGAGGCCAGACGTCTAGTCAGTAAATGCTCCTTTAAAAAATTTCTAACAAGAACTTCGGGGACTCTGTTAAATTTCTAAAAAGAAATTAAGTGACTCTGTTTTTGTTGTGAAAATTCATTTAACTGCTGATCTGCTACAGGTTATGTGTAAATGTTGTAGAACCCAAAGTTTCATATTTTATTTGACAGAGAACCATGCGGGATGCAAGCAAAGAGAGTGTCCAAAGACTTATGTATCTGATCATAAGCCATTACTGCGATCCTTCCGTGTTCAGGCTGCCTTATTTTGAAGCATCCCTTTCTGACTTCTCTTCTGCCATGGAACTGATGTTGCGTGCCTCCTCAGACATGTGGGAGGATATAGGTAACTATATGAAAGATTCTGAGTTGACACTTTTAGAAAACATTACAGTGATTGTACCTAGATTCGTAGAAGATCCTGAATGTCTTTGTAACCTGTATATATTGGTAGTTGCAGCGATGTGTGTGTCTGCTTTAAAGCAAAGAAAAGAATGTGATATTTCTCATACTGTGAAAGTGGCTTCTTCAATTGTTATGATGCTTCATGAAATGAAAGAGCACTAAGCATCATGTGTATTCATCACTTTTCAGCAGAATATATCACTTACGTTGTATTTAATAAATGTGATGTAGCAGTCATTTTTTCTGAATAAAAAAGTGACAAGCTAATCTGTATAATGTGTATTATGTGCTTTCAGATGGAACGTAATGGCATGCTCCCGATATTCCAGTCACTCTTGATGGCTACAATGTGTTGTGTGATAAAGGACATTTTAAAGACCCCTGTATATTTTGGAAAGTGCCATGCATTAAACGTATGCTGTGAAAGTGCAGCACCTTCACTGGCAGAAAGGACAATGACTGAGATTAAAAGTATGCCCCCAGTTTTGTGGCATATATATACATAGAAACATAGACTTTGACGGCAGATAAGGACAGCTAGGCCCATCTAGTCTGCCCATTTCCCTACCTACAGGATAGGCCGCAGATCCTAGTTAACAAACAGCCTATATCTTCCTGCCCCCCACAAGAATTGCCTTATGTCTGTCCCATGCATTCTTGAATTCTCCCACAGTTTTAGACCCCACAACTTCCTCAGGAAGGCTGTTCCATGCATCCACTACCCTCTCTGTGAAATAATACTTCCTCACATTACCCTAGAACCGCCCTCCTTCTATCTTTAAATTGTGTCCTCTTGTTCTTGCAAGTCTCTTTTTCTGAAAGATGCTACCTCTTGGACTTTGTTGATTCCCTTGAGGTACTTGAAAGTTTCTATCATGTCTCCCCTCCCTTCTTTCCTCAAGGGTATACATATTAGGCTCCTTTAGTCTCTCCTCATCACGGCTTCTCTTGCAGACCCTGCACCATTTTAGTTGCCCTCCTCTGGACTGCCTCTATCCTGTCTATGTCCTTGCAGAGATAGCGTCTCCAGAACTGGACACAGTATTCCAGATGGGGTCTCACCAACTGTCTGTACAGAGGATAACAACTTCCTGTTTTCTGCTGCTGATGCCTCTCCCTATACATCCCAGTATACCCTGGCCCTCCCTACTGCCTTCTCCACATTGCTTGCTAACCTTAAGGTCATCTGATATGATTACCCCCAGGTCCCTTTCCTGTTTTGTTGTTGTTACTACCTCCCACCCATTGTGTATTCTTCCCTGGATTCTTGTTTCCCAGGTGCATTATTTTGCACTTTTGCATTGAATCCTAGCTGCCATACGTCTGACCATTCCTCCAACCTTGCCAAGTCCTTTTCATCCTTTCCACGCCTCCTTGTGTATCAACCCTGTTGCAGACCTTTGTGTCATCTGCAAAAAGGCATACTTTTGCAGATGACACAAAGACATATTGATGCAATGAACAAAAAAAAAACACACAGACATGTGTAAGGTGAACAGCATTTTTGATTCTGCAACAGTACCCTTCAAAGATCACCCTGATTATTTTGAGTGGTGCATGGCACTTGCGTATGTTTTGTGCCTACCTTGTCACCAGGAGAAAGTGGATGAAACACTTGCTTGTGTGAAACATACAGCCCAAAAGTTACTGGCTTGGGGTATGATAGAATGTGAAAGAATCTGGTAGTGTAGAAACAGGATATTATGTAATCATTGCATGCGTACTATGTATTCGTGTGTGTATATAAATATATATATATATATATATATATATATATATGCTATAACACTGTTATGGCTTTTGTATGTAATTAATATATGTATCAGTTTACGGTTTATATGTATGAATAAAATATAATCATATATTGCAGTTTATGGTTGTCATTGATTTTTTAAGAAAAAAGAGCACACATATACATACACATTATTTTACGGGTGACAAGAGGTTGGCTAGTTAACAGATGTATTTTGGTACTGATGAAAGAAGATGACTGATCAACTGCTTCAGAATATGTATTTGAATGCAAGAAAAGCGGGCAGTTTTAGTGGTGTGACTCAGTTATATAAAGCTGCAAAAGAAATTGATAAAGGTGTGACCAGGAAAGGTGTTGTAGAATGGCTTGCCAAGCAGGACCCCTATACGTTACACAGACCAGCAAGAATTCGATTTAAGAGAAATCCTGTCATTGTTTCTGACATAGATAGACAATGGCAAGCAGATTTAGTGGATATGAGTCAATATGCAAAGTACAATAATGGGTTTAAATACATACTGACGTGCATTGATGTGCTGTCCAAGCATGCCTGGGTAGTGGCTTTAAAAGACAAATCAGGCAAGGCCGTGATGCTGGCCTTTAAAACAATTTTTAAAAGTGGACGCATACCTGAGAAGCTGCAGACTGATTAGGGTAAAGAATTTTTAAATGCCTCCTTAAGGGCAATATTAAAACAAAATAAAATACACCATTTTGTAACAAATCATGAAGTTAAGGATAGCATTGTAGAATGGTTCAATAGAACTTTAAAAACACACATGTGGCGTTACTTTACAGCCCAAAAGACATGGAAATATATTGATGTGTTGTCTGACCTGGTGCACAGCTATAATCATGCTTATCACAGAAGCATTACACGCAGACCAGTGGATGTTAACCCTTCCAATGCCCTGGATGTATGGAAGACCATCTATGGCAAAACAGTTCTTGGCAAAAAACCAAAGGGTACCCTTCAGAAAAGTGATCACGTTTGTCTATGCTGTGTTTGATAACATCATTGAAATAAACCAGAGAAGAAATGTTATTTTTGATTATATGTGATAAACCATAAAAACATGAACACAGAGCAGCTGGAAAAAATTGTAAGGAATGACTCACACATCTGTGACTGCTTTCTGGGTGTGTTTCCCTATGATCTGCTACCCAAAGAGAGACTGAGAAACCTTCCGGCAGCACTAGTCATCAATACTGACCCCCATGATCTCCCTGGACAGCACTGGTTAGCTGTATACATTTCAGAAAATGGGGCTTGGGAGTTCTTTGATAGCTACAGCTTTCATCCTGACAATTATGCACAAAGGATCTGGGTCTTTTTAAAAAGAAATGCAAATACCATTCTATACCAAAACACACAGTTGCACGATACCTTCTCTACCACCTGTGGATTTCACTGCATCTTTTTCTTACATCATAGATGTAAAGGACTTTCTTATGATCAAATTCTAAATATGTACTCTAATGATTTGCTCAAAAATGATGCCATGGTAACTAGTTTTGTACGTCACCCTTTCAGACATCAAAACATGTTTGGCCTGCATCAGTGGGATGGCAACATGTTCAGACTTGTTTGTCTTGTAATGAATTTAAAACATGCAATCACTTGTAACTTACAACCATAATTTTATAAAATCATATATACCCTCATGATCTCTGTGTCTTTGTCAGTTTTTCTGGGGGCTATGTGTTAGAAATTGTCAGATATGTAATGTCTTCAATAATGACATGACATATAAAATATTAAAAGATATTTATTGTAAAATAATGACAGACAAAATCATAGATAAGATACACAAAACTAAAAACATCTTGTTAAAAATGCACATTACATGTGACATACCACTGAGCTAGGATTATGATATAAAAAACATGATTACATGCTAAAGATGAGGTAGGCTAACATGTATCAGTATACCCACCTTTCGTAAAAAAATACTGGCATATTCAATATGAGGTAGGATGATAACATACAGAAATATAAGTACCTTTTTTAAAAAACATGCTAATGTATTCAATATGAGGTAGGATTATAACATACATCACTGTTAATACTTTTTTGTAAAAAAAAAAGCCAAAATAGTCAGTACATATTGGTCACTAAGGTATATAATATTCACATTTATACAGGGAGCCAGGCAGGTTTCTTAAACGTCTTTTGTGTGTCACTGACCATTTGCTAAGTGGAGAGGGTTCAGGAGCTTTTACATCGGCTGTTTTTCGACTTTCAACATATCTCTTGTTTGCTGAATGACCAGAGATGGATGTGGGTATGTTAGCCTCTGCCACCTCTGCCTTTGACAAACACATCCCACCCCTTTGGTTTTTCGTGGTCAGGGAGAGTGTGAGTGGCTATAGCAGCTCTTACCAAATCGACCATATGAGAACCAAAAACAACACTACCTTTATACATCAATTCCCCCATATTATTCCAAAAAAGAATATTCTTGTTCTTTGCCATTTGCTTTAGTAATATCTCAGTATTTTTTTTAGACCTTTGAGAAACACTGTTCAAAATGTCTTTTTCCATAGAACTCGTGACAGAAAGTGTCTCAGTAGGGGGTTGCTCTGAAACTGCATCACTCTCAGGCATGTGTAAGGTCAAACTGGTTTTAGCCTGTTCTCCTTGACATACTAGAGTGAGGTAATGTTGCAACACTGCAGAATACAGCTTGGCTTTGTCATGATCTGATAAATCAGTCCGTGATAGTATAGAGCTCATTTCTGTATCCAAGTTGTAAGTTGCGACTTTTCTCATATCCTCATCGGGATAGTTTGTTTTCATACGGTCCAATTGCTGTTGTGGTACCAGATACATTTTCTGAGTAAAACCCATTATCTGTTAGCCAGCAGTCCAGTAATCAAAGGAATAGCAATACCCAGCAACGTCCATATGAATCCGCCAGTCTGGTTTACAATCTGTTTTTTTCCTTTTAAAGGCACTTTACTGTTGCTTAAATTTGTTATGACTCCACCCCTTTTTCTCAGAAAAGCTAGCTGTTTAGCTGACAATGGTATATTTCCTTTCAGGGTGTTTAAAGCAACCTCTGCAATGGCGGATATCAAGTCATCAGAGGTTGAGCACAAAATAGCTTTTCTTAAACGGGGAGGTCCTCTGACAAGTAACTTTAAAACAGAGAGGTTTCTCTGCAGTCTTTTGGACATAATGACGATACAGCATCATGTATTTCTAAAACCAGAATGTGTTTTTTTCAAGACGTACACCACAGGCCAGTCAGGTGGAAACAACCCACTGCGCAGCCTGTATTCATCTGGTGTACCAGCTCTTAAATCAACCAATAAATAGCCGTAAGATTTTTTTGTGGCATCTTCAAAAGCTTCTAAAAAAAGTTTGGTCTGACTGGGGTACATCTGTCTGGCCAGTATTTGTATTTGCAGCTTGTCCCCTGGGTTTTTAAACAGGACCATATATTTGGCATTAAGCGTGATGGCCTGGCTTTTCTTGCCTTGACAAAATACATTCTGTACAATTAGAAATATCGTTAACTGTTTATGATGGCTGTACTTGGTAAACCGATACTTGACTTCACTATTTTGACAGGCAGAGTCCATTAAATCATCTATAACAACAAAATTCACCTTCCCTGGGGGTAAGAGATCATCATCAGTGAATGACTCTGGTAGCCTCTCCACAAATTTAATCTGCGGAAACTTTAACATCAGTTCATTGTACAAAGGTTGCCAACAGCTGTAAAACCAGACAATATTTTCAGGTTTATGTGATAAAGTGGTATCATAATTTTCCAACAACTGCTTTATGAAGAAGCTTTTCCCACTGTTAGATGGGCCTGCCAAAAGACAAGTAAAGGGATGCTGCAACCTGATAGCCATTTTCAGTCCTCAGTATCTGTAAGGAAGTGTTCTGAAATCTGATTGTAAAACTCGTTTATCATAAACTACTCTTTGGGTCTTGGACAGCGTTCTTGTTTCAAGGGGCCACTGCTTTTTGTTTCTGACTATGCTGGGTTGCCTCACTGTGATTTCTTTAGATGTCTGTGACCCTGAGTAATCAAACACCAGATCTTTTAAGCTGTCAAAATTAATGTTCACAATTACCCACGTTAAGGGTGAAGCCTTTCACTTTAACAACAGTTTATCCTCTGGACTGCCGGTACCCATACGTCTTGGGACCTGCAGACACAAAGTCAGTAATGTGCTCATCTGGAAGAAGCTCATTAGTCAGTTCCCCTAAATAGTCACCTAGAGGGGGCTTCCAGTCATCTGGTCTAGACACAAAAAAGACAGAGTCTGTGTTGTGATACAGGCACCTGTCCTGTAACTTATCTAGCAGTTTGTAGAGTTCTAGTCTGGCATATGCAGTGGTGAAACTAGCTATGAATATGTTGACATTGTTAGAATTTGGGTAGTGGTCTTTGGTATATTTCCAGCATAAACATGCTGTTTCATCATCGATGAACCAGCATGGTGCCACATCATAACAGGGGGCCAAAACATACTGGAAAAGCTCATCAGGGTCTGATATTAAACTGGTGGTGGGCAAATTAACTCTCTGTCCAAATTTCCCCCAAAGAGAATTTAAGAACAGTTTAGATATCTGTCTCTTTGCAGGGTTAACAGTGCTGTCAGCAGGGTTCAAACACACATTTTCTCTTTCAAAATACTGCTGTATGTACCTGACATTATCGACTTCATTTGTTACCCATGAAGGGAAACCAGATGCCTCTTGCTTACCTTTCAGATGCAATTTGATGTAGTCTGCAAACAGTTCCATTGATGACTCTCTAAAATGCCACACTTCATGAATTTTTAAGATCTTGTACCCTTTTTCAAGTGCCAGGTTTAGTTCCACGGTACAGTAGGTACCAGTCAGTGCCCATTGTTCATCATTGTGTGTGCACGGTGTCTGAACTTTGTCTTCTGCGCATGCACGACATAATGTGAATACAAGTTTTTTTCCAATCCTGGATGGCAGCACTGGAAAAAAGAGACCTCTAGGTGGTAAAACATTTATTTTTGCCAAACCAAAGTACTGACTCATGTCAATAAAGTTCTCATAAATTATGGCAGGGTGACCCACTGGGTACTGTTTAGTTCTGTTGACAAAAGGGTACAGGTTGGTAAAATCATAATAGCAGATTGTCTCATTGGGCTGTATCTTATAGTACAGAGAAATGGCATTTGTTCGTCCCCCAAAACAATAACTCTCTAGGTTCAAGAGGTTGGGGTAGTTCCCTGTCCCTCAAAAAATCAGTCAGCCCCCAATCTGTGGCCAACATTTCCCTCCACTCGTGTTCCCATAGGACTCTAATGGCAAACCCCTGACTTTTTTAAAAATTAACCTTGTGCATAGTCCGATTGAATAACTGCCCAAAAGTCGTACCTGTCATATGATTTCAATCTTTTCCACAATAACAGATGTTGCAGCCATGAAAAAAACACCCATTGAATTCAAAGGCAGTGGAAACCCCATTAATTATCGAGTAACCATCGAGAAAATATGGCCCCACTTTAAATTCCCCTCCCCATAGTGCGTGCTGAATAGCAATGTTTTCTTTCTTTGCTATGTAAATTAACCACTGTATCGCAGGTGTGGAGAACCTCTTTTGCAGGCAGTGGTTATTTTCTGGGGAGAGAACTGCGAGTGTGTGTTCTTTCAAAAACATGAATCTGTATGTGGCCATGCAGACAGATGCTATGGTCGTATATTGAAAGGGATCTAAACAAACCTCTTCATGTTCTAAAATGTTACCATCTGACTGTTTTAAAACCTGCATAGTTGTCATGTTCATCACTTCTTGTCTAAATCTGTCACAGGCTTTTCGAAGAATTTCAACATCTAACTGACAATAGTAGAGAAGCTCTTTTTTCAGATCAAATTCTGTATGTTGGTTGACTAGGTACCATCGCATGAACTCTGTTTTTTCTCTAGGCATCATATAATCTACCCCATAAAATTTGGCATCAGGCAGGGGACCTACACAGTTTTCATTGGCCTTGGAGTTAAAAAAATGTGGAAAGTACCCTTTAGCGATCTCATTTTCAAAGCCAAATGCGCCTGGGATTTTAGACAAACACATTGGCAGGAAACAAAGTGAATCTATAAATCTAATGTGTAGTACAGATACCATCACGGACAGCATTTTCCCTCCTTGTGTGAGCAATTTGATACCAATTTTTTCCTTGACTAGATGACTAACAATAAAATAGCTGTCATAGCCTTTGGTATTGTGAGCTATAGATGTGTAGTGTTTGAATGGTGTATCTATAAAGTGCCTGACAAAATCTTTTACACAATCGTCTCCTTCAAATGCTCAACATCTGCTATCATCTAGTTGCTCGGCATAGACATAATTTGGTGTGTGTGTTCCTGTTTCTTGTCTGGCCTCAAAATCAAACACTATATATTTCTCAGAGTTCTTCACTTGTTTCAGTGGAGACATGTAACACAAATGTTTGTCAGCAGTCATAAGAGAACCACATCTAAGACATCTGCCCATTTTACATTTATGATTTCCTTTGTATACGGCAAAACATTCTTTACATAGCTTGCTTGATTCACAGGGGATCATACCTAAATCAGCTTTGGTCGTGTGCCTCTCCAGACAATCTAAGGATCTACAAATTTTGTTACATTTTGGACATTTCACTATACTGGCAATCTGTTCTGCACAGACTGGATCACAGCACGCCCTACACAAAAGAGTGCATGAGTGATGATTTTTGTGACTGAAGGCTGATTGACGGTATTCACAGAGGTATCTGGCCCCTATAAATTTCTTGACATTTGTGACACCGTAAAACTGATTGTTATGATGTAATACAAACAGGGTTTTAGGATAGCTCCCAGACCCCGTTGAAAATGTTTGTCAATTGCCTTCATTATGATATAGAACCTTAATAGTTACTCCTAAAAACTGTTCAGATTGTGGCACATCACTGAAACTGACAGGTGTGTGTTCTGGCAAACCTATCTCAGCATGCAATATTTTAGCCTTACTGATCAATTGATTGTCGGACAGGTGTCTGATTAGGAGTGCGAGTACGCTTCCAGCAAAACAAAACACATTGGGCTGGATATTCAAAAGGGTTGCGCCATGAGCAATAGGGTTGCACCTGCGCAAGTCCAGTGCGCCATTCTGCATATTCAGCAGGAGGCAGTTGCGCCCCCCAAGTCAAGCTGAGCAACAGTGCAATGCTAATGAAGGCATGCTGAACCGGAGGGGGAGGAACCATGCATAAACTGCACAGCCCGATATTCAGCGGGCTGTGCAGAGTTGTGCAGGCGCAACCCCCAACCTGCGCCTGCACAACTTTGAGCCAAAAAAAAGAGGAGTAAGTTGAGAGCCACCCACAGGTGAGCTACCGCATTGCAGGGCACAACACAGCAGCTGCCACCTGTGGGTGGCCCTCAATGTATTCCCTGTGCCCCCCCTGCAGCCCAATCGTGGGCATATAGCAACCCCCTCCCCGACTGGCCCGATCACGGGCATAAGTGTAAAATCCCCTCCCCGACTGGCCCGATCACGGGCATAAGTTTAAATAAACCCCACCCCCAGCCCGCGGGCATAAGTATAAATAAACCCCCACTCCCCACTAGCCCAATCGTGGCAAACATTGAAACAGCCCCCACCTCCCCACCAGCCCGATCAGCGGGCAAAAGTGTAAAACAAACCCACCCCCACCAGCCTGATTTCGGCAGCAAAGAGTCCAACCCCCAGAACATATCCCTGGTGGTCCAGTGGACCTTGAAGCCTGATCGCGGGCAGCAAAGTGTTCAAACCCCCAAGGACCACCTACTTTGGTGATCTAGTGGCCCCCCACCCCACCCACCCACGAAGCCCCACCACCCGCTCCCCCTGTCAGCGGCGGGCGGCAGCATCCCACCGCCTGCCGCCCCCGACTGACTGCCCAGTAGGGCTGCACGCCCATTGGTGCAGAGCAAGAGCCAATGGGCATGCAGCCCATACCGTACAAGGCAGTCCAGATATGTGAATGAACGATTCATTAGCGCAGGTTTTAATGAACAGTGTCACTGTGATTTTCTTACTGTGTCCCATACATTGATTTCACACACCAACTGCGCCACTACATGGGCGGAAACATGTTTTGGGCAGGATGTGAAAAATGACAGCTGTACTGCTCATAAGGAGGTGTGGTAAAATGGCAATGTTGAAAATGTGGAGTGAAAATATTGAAAATTCACAAACTTACGAGCGTGCATAGGAGCTGCGCAATGAACACTCGTAAAACAGTCATTTTTAGGAATTTTTTCACCAAATTGTCAACACAGCCATTTTAAGACCTCTGCTCATGAACAGTGTCACTGTGATTTTCTTAATGTGTCCCATACATTGAGTTCACACACTGACTGTGCCATTGTGTGCTACATGGGTGAAAACATGTTTTGGGCAGGATGTGAAAAATGACAGCTGTACTGCTCATGAGGAGGTGTGGTAAAATGGCAGTGTTGAAAATCTGGAGTGAAAATATTGAAAATTCGCAAACTTACGAGCGTGCGTAGGAACTGTGCAACGCAGACTCGTAAAACAGTCATTTTTAGGAATTTTTTCACCAAATTTTCAACACAGCCATTTTAAGACCTCTGCTCATGAACAGTGTCACTGTGATTTTCTTACTGTGTCCCATACATTGATTTCGCACACCAACTGCGCCACTGTGCACTACATGGGCGGAAACACATTTTGGGCAGGATGTGAAAAATGACAGCTGTACTACTCATAAGGAGGTGTGGTAAAATGGCAATGTTGAAAATCTGGAGTGAAAATATTGAAAATTCGTGAACTTACGAGCCTGCACAGGAAATGCGCAATGCACGCTTGTAAAACAGTCATTTTTTGGAATTATTGCACCAAATTTTCAACATGGGGTTTTTGGGACCCCTTCTCATGAATGATGTCACTGTCATGGTGTTATTTGGGCCCAAAGGGTGATTTCATGCAGTGAATGCACACTGACTGCGAAATCACCCTTCGACTACTGTCTTCTTTTGTTCTTCTTCTAGGGTGAGAGCAAACAACCACCAAAGAAAAGGGGGTAGCTGTTTATCAGAGCTAGGTGAGGAGCAGCCCAGCAGCTTTAGCCTCCTCTTAGAACTACTTCTGCAGACTGACTCCTAACACTCACTGAACATTCCAATTCACTCTCTAACCCAGCTGGACAAATGTGGCTTATGCTGCTGCTGCGAGAGTTTCAAAGTGACATCACCACTCCAGCTCAGCTGAGACTGAAAAACAGAGTGCGACACTGTGAAACCCATTTATCTGGCATTTCACAAGCTGCCTTCCCTGCCTGCCACTGATCTAACTTGGATTCTAGTAACCCTGGGGAACAAGGGGGTTACACCCACCCTCAGCCAGGAAAATGACTGTCCCCAGTCATTACCTACCCAGCACTGGGCTATCCTACCCTATGTGCTACCCATGAAGAGGGGTGATCAGGCCCTCTCCTACCATGTGCCAGGCACAGGCAGGCAACACTAAGGGCCCAGAGGCCCATTGGCTGATGTATCAACCTCTACCCTATGATCTTACTATGGATAATAAGTGGCTCTGGAAGAACTGTCCAGAGCATGCCCTACTAGACCAGCACTGCAGCCCCTATGGCCGGTCAGGACCACAGCCTGTCTTTCCCCCTAGCTCTCTAGGGAAAACCTATCTTACCGAAAACCTAACAAAAAAGGGGAACCTCCTCCCAACCCAGGAGACCTGCAAACCAAACACACAGAGTTAACACTATATTAAAGCATTACACTCCCATATTCCTCCTCACATATACACCTGTAGAAGGAAAGGTTAACACATGTTAACTACTACACTATACTTTAAAAACACTCTAAAGCATAGAGGAACTCCGATAAACCCCTCTAATTCTCTTCTTGTCTTCTCTTCTATCTTCTTTAACAGGAACCACCTGAAGGAGAAAAAAAAACAACACCCCAAATCTGCAAAACACACAGTATAACAACAATAACCCCTTCCATCAAAACACTGGAGAATCCCAAAAATACTTTTTAGAAAAGTAGAAAACAGTAGAAAATACCAACATTATGTACAGTACAATACACCCTTTGGGGGGATGGAATGCCCTAAATGTCCAAACTAGTGACAACAGTGATGCCCAAAGGCAAGGTCCACTAAAGAGTCTCTCCTAGGCCGGAGCCCGGTGAAGCACAGTTCTTGAAGTACTGTAATCCCAAAGGGGAGAGTCTTTGTGGACAGTTCAACAGTCTGTAGTCTGCCAGGTGTAGGATGTGTATTGTAATGTCAATAAAGTAAGAAAAGTCTGGACTTACCAGTCCCCTGAAGAACCAAAAATGGGCATCACCTACTTCTTCAGCTGAAGACTGTCCCTGGCAGCAATTTTCGGATACAAATTTACACAGGGAAAACTCCTGCACTCAATAGTGAGTCGGTTGACTGCAGTGGGCAGCCAGCCTGACACATGACAAAATTTACACACAGCAGCACTCCAGAATGAATGCAAGAAAGCCAAATAATTCAACTGAATTGATTTATTCACACCACGCTGAGAGCCCCTAGCGCCTCAGCAACAAGCCTTCATTCTGGAGCGCTGCTGTGTGGAAATTTTTTTAATTTTCGGATACAGCTGGGCGGAAATCTTCCAGAAAACAGATGATGACATAGGAAACTGCTGGGTTGATGTCATCTAGGAAATGGAACCTTGGAACAGGAGAGGAACAGCTGGATTGATGTCATCCGAAATGCCAGACGAGGAATCAGAAAAACAACTGGGCTGATGTCATCTTGGCTATCTGGAAGACCAGGCGATGAAATTGGAAAGGCACACTGCAAGGCTGATGAATCTGGATGCACCTTGGATCCTGGAACACCAGACTGGCGGAACAACATGGGTATGGCAACGGCTGGATGGCAGACACTTGCTACCACTGCTCTGCTTCCCTCTGGGTAAGCACGGGCATATTTTCAGGAGGATTGTAACATTGAGGGTAGTACCACAATGGGTCAGGTGCATGAATTATTACCCCATCTGGGCACTCATAATTGATGTTATGGAAAGTCTCTTTCCCTGCTGGGTCCACATATCGTACAGTGTCTATGAAAAATGTCCTGCCCAACTTCCAAAACTTAAGTTTGTCTCTTATAACTTTGTTTCTGACATAACAAGTTGCACCTGGATCTATATTCTCACGTTTCTTTCTCTAGCCAGGCTCTCCTGTTTTTCTCAATCTCCTCCCAGACTCTCTGAGGAAAGGTAGGAAAGGATATTCCATATATGGCATTGGCCTTCCTGTCTATCAGCCTTTCCTACTTACTGCTGTTCATCAGTCTATAACCCTCAGCCTGGCTTGGGGGCGGCCAGTCCTGGCACTTCCAGTGTCGCATACTCAACACAACATAGAACTTGTCCCTGACCACTACGGAGGGCAGGACTGTGGAGTCACCAACTTCTTCTGGTTCCTCCGAGGCAAGAACTTGAGGCCGCAGACTAGGACCTTCAACAGAAAGGTACATAGCTTCCTCCTCTTCTTCCTCACTTAGGATTTGGGCCCAGGAGTGAGCAGTCATCCTCACTCCCAAGACAGTCCACTCTTCACTGGGTGCAGAGGTAGACACCTCACATTCTAGTGTTTCTCGAACTTCATCCTCTCCAATGAGGCTAGGGCTAGGACCCTCTCTCCATGGGTCCATTGATGCTCCCTCTGCACTGTCCATCTGTGACACAGGCATGGAGTCGAGACATCACGAGGAATCTGCTCCAGCAGTAAATCTACACCCTCTTTCTTTGTGTCACACTCTGCTGGGCCTCCCCCAACAGATTCACCTGGTGCTGTGTGCTGCTACATGCAGGATTTTGTACTTTTGTCCAAGTGGGAACCAAATGAATTTTAGGTACTTTGGACAGACCTTGCTTCTCTAAACACCCTGAACAGTGAAGAATCAAAAAGACATCCCTTCTAGCCTTGAGGCACATTATGCATATTCTCACAGGGTAGTTGGGAATCACAATCTGAGGAGGCAAACTTCCACCATAGAACCATTGCTCAATTTCTTTAAGCTTGGCAACCTCCTCAGCTATTATAGCACGGGCATGATCCGGGTAGTGGGGTGGTCCTGAAGCCATGTCTGGAAATAAACACACAAAAGTTCACTGTTACTGCTGAATTCACTATACTTGGAACAGTCTCTCAAAATGACTGCCTGCTGCTGTATTTACATTACTGCCCCACCCAGTAATGGCAGCGACAGCACTCCTGGCGCATCAAAAAATCTATGTCTGACTCAAGCCACTGCGCATCCGACTTTCTGCATACTGAATATTTACTCAAACTGTAATGATTGCACTGTTCTTTACTTTCCTCAGCACATCTATATGATTTTTGGGACTTTACGATTAGCATTTAAATTAGTTTTTACTTGCTTAAAGTCACTAAAGCCACAGTATTTCTAGGAGCAGGATTGCCTGCTTGTTGCAGCCTCTCATACAACTCACAGTCTCTCAAATTGCTCAGAAAATTATACTGTTGCTGAATCCATAATACATGCTCACAGTCTATTGCTCAGAATTTTTGTTTGCTTTTGATTTTACTTTACAGTCCTTCTTTGCAAAAATAATCACACTGTTTGCACACAGGTCCATCTGGCTTTGTTAAATCACAACAGAGTTTGAGCTCAGTTTTGCTGAATGGTACTCATTGTATCAGCAGTTGGTTTGCTCCGTTGGAAAATTTCAGCCTAAAGCTGATACTGGAAGGCCTCTGGGTTGAAACTGGCTGGCGATCTCGCCAATTGTCGCTGCGAACACCATGCTTGCTTCACAGTCGGTTGGATACCAGGTTGAGCCTGAACTTGCACAGAAACAGTCTGTTTTTACAGAATTTAGAACGTTCACAGTCACTGCGACGATTCTCCTGCTACCAGCTCGCACACCACTCGCACTTTCCCTCTCAAACACTGGGCAGCACTCTGAAGCTGGCTAGGGGATGGGACTGACTGCAGTCGCACCAATCACTCGACGCCATGCAAATGAGCCTCTTTCTCTCTCTCCTCACGCTCTTCCTCCATGGCGATCGCCGAGCAGGCAAGATTTAAACTGCAATACAACTTTTTTTTTTCTCAGCTGAAATTTCATGGTGGGAGCTCCGTTTTTAACCATTTTACTTGGCTAATCCTTTAGCGATTTCCCCAGTTCACACAGCAAGCATTTGAAACTTTCAGGGCACAACTGTCTTGTTTCCTAAAGTCCACAATGCTTTTTGTCACACAAACTTGAGAATTAAAGCTGATAAATGTTCTGCTTGATGCAGGACAAGGGGCACACACAATTTGGCTTTATAGCTCCTTACTAAATGATGGCACAACACACAGCAGCACATGGACAGCAGGCACACAGAGGCACATATGGATGGCACTACTCTGGGCAAAATCCTTCAGCGCAAAGCTTCCAATTTTGGGCTACCAACTGCCAGACAGGCAAAACACTAGCGACAACCTGAGCAAACTACCTTTTTGTTTTCTCTCAAATTCAAAACACATTGTCGGATGAGACCCCATTTTTGTAACCCCCCCCATTAGCCCCCCTTGTTTATCTAGCATGGCTACTCCTCTCACCACAAGCATCTAGAGGTAAATAAGAGGGGTGGGGGGTTTATATAAGTTAAATTATTATACTTTTTGGAATAGAGAAGGTGGCTACCATTATACTCAGTGGACCAGACTGTTATTTAAAGGAACAGTCAGCCAAGTGTGGCTACTACCTGACACACACCTGGTGGGACCATTTACCACGGCCAGCAACCCGGGTCGCTGGGAGGAAACGTTTGCTCAAAGTCATGCTAGGTTTGCACTTCTGGACAGGGGCACCCAAGTAAATCCACACACACAGAAGCAATAACAATACTGTCCAAACCAGGTTGGGGTTCTAGAGTGTGGCTGTTATTCTCGTAACAGAGTAGGAATAATCACAAAGCGAAGATGGCCCCCCACAGGGTTACACATACTGGTATTGCAGATTCCCCAGAGTACAGAAATTCCTGACATTCCCATTTAGCATAGGGTGAAGACACAAAACAGCAAACTCTCTAGTTCTGAAGCTGAAGGCTGGCACAACTGCCTGAACTAGTACTGTCCCCATTTCCCACATGGATGGAAGTGGTACATATGACCACACTGAGCACATCTAGGCTCAAAATCTTCCAGCACCCACTATACTGGGGTAAACTGATGAACAGAGAATCCAAACCCACATCTCGTGGTAATTATTTCCATTAGGCACTGGCCACATGCACTCAATGAAAATGTACTGGTGCCCAAACTGAACCCGGAGAGGTAAACTGGTTACCCCAGATGGGGGGGGGGTCTCCCATCCTTTGCTTCCAAGTTTATACTTGGCCATTCATCTGGTTAATGACACCCTCACAGAAGAAACTTGTAGATGCTATCTTGAAATGTTTTTCACACTTAACGTACTACTGACACACCTCTGGGTATACAACTAAAAAGTTCTGTACTTGGATAGTCACATACTTGGACTCCAACGTAGGCAGAAACTTTTAAATTAAAACTGGGTGACTGGTCCCATGCTCAGAGAAATTCAACCTACTGGGTTTGCAGGTGCCCCTGGGCTTTCACAAAACAAAAGGTTTGTACTCACAATCAAATGAAAATGTCCATGGCAGCTTCACCAAAGAAAACGGATCAAGGAGATTGCCCCTGAATTCTGGCATTTGCCACCATCCCTCCTGGGATAGGGCACAGGGAAAACCAAAAACAAGGTCTCCACCACTTCAACTACTATCTTCTTTTGTTCTTCTTCTAGGGTGAGAACAAACAACCACCAATAAAAAGGGGGTAGCTGTTTATCAGACCTAGGTGAGGAACTTCCCAGCAGCTGCAGCCTCCTCTTAGAACCCCTTCTGCAGACTGACTCCTAACACTCACTGAACATTCCAATTCACTCTCTAAGCTAGCTGGACAAATGTGGCTTATGCTGCTGCGAGAGTTCCAAAGTGACATCACCACTCCAGCTCAGCTGAGACTGAAAAACAGAGTGTGACGGTGTGAAACCTATTTACCTGGCATTTCACAAGCTGCCTTCCCTCCTTCCACTGATCTAACTGGGATTCTAGTAACCCCGGGGATCAAGGGCTTACACCTGGAGATATATATATATATATATATATATATATATATATACACACATATGCATGCAACAGGTGTCTGAATAAATCTACACTGATAAATCCGTTTATCTGTGCTACTATGTGGATAAATTTATTTATCCACATAGTAACTATGTCACACCCCGTTTATCTACATAGTAAGTCGTCATCTCTCCACCCCCATCTAGAAAGCCGGCACTACTTATCCTTTTAAATGACCACTTTCTTCTATTACTTTACTCCTGCTCTTCGCCCCTCTAACTGCCCTCCCAGTTCTTTCATGAGCCCACTACTCTCTTATTTTAAAACACTGACCTAACATTGCAAAAAAACTGCTTTATCTCCAATACTATTGTTTCAACCATTGTAGTGCTTACAGTACTGTTTGCACTCCCTACCGGCCCTCACCCACCACAGCTGGATTTACCATTATGCCAACTATGCCCATGTGTAGGGCCTAGTGTTTTGAGGGGCCCATCAGGCTGTTCCAAGTAAGTTCCCTTTTTTTCCCCTCGGCGCCAAGCAGGTGAGTGACTGAGAAAAAAAGTCAGGCTAGCACCATGCTGAGCAATGTGTGCCCTCCCCCCTCACTTGTCAACACACTTCGTGATGGGTATGAAGAAGCAAACAACCACTCATGTGCGCATGCATGGCGCTTTCACCCAGCAGCAGTATCACCTGGCTGGCAGATTCAGTTTTGGTGCCAGTCACCATTTACTAGTTTTGACTGCAGCCCATTCAGTCTGGAGGCATGGCAGGAGAACTATGGGAGTCGGGATTGGGAAAACTAAAAAAAAAAAAAAAAAAGCAGCAGCGGATGGCTGGGCCCGAAATGGGGAATTTTATTTTTATTTTACCTCTTGGGTGATAGGTGGGTCACCAGAAGGCAGTAGTGCTGGCGAGAGTCTCGAGTCATCATTTGTCATTGCGCCCTGAGTGGTGCTGCCACTGTGCTCCCGGGGTCGCCGGACAACGGGTCTTGGTCTGGAGGAGACCCTAACTGGTCCTAACCTCTATGTGTTTCTGGACTGGGACTCGACTAGTTGGTGGAGATGGTGTGTGTGTGGGAACTGGAGCTTGAGAACTCGGAGTCAGAACCAGAACCACTGTCTGCAGACTGCAGCTCAGAGAGGAGTAAATAAGTTCATGCTAGATAAAATACTGCAGTGCGCCACTCGTTTTGGCAAAGTAAATTGTATTTGTTGAATCGTTGTCTAAAACAGAAGGGTTCAGTCAGAGCTTCAAAATGTTAAGGGACAAAACATTCCCTCCCTGTTTACAAACCACCTCCCTCTAGCTTTTTTTTTGAAGGGGTGACTTGATGTGAGCACAGGGGAGGTTAAGTGACTTGCTCAGGGTCACACAGTATGCAAGTGGAAGATGAATCAAACCCAGCAGTGTGTGCCAGATGTACCAAGCTCATTCACAGTCTATCACTTTAACCTTTATGTTATACTATTACCATCCCCGGCTTTATCCCCTGGTCCAGGCTAGAACTCACAGCCTTTGTTTTGATGTTTTGAACCCAGAGGCGAGCATGCTCGGGTATTCTGGTTCTGCTTGGATAGGCAAAGATTGTTCTAAATTGTGTTTCTGGTTCTGCTGGGACATGCTGTTGCTTCTTTGTTAGGGTATTATAGATGAAACAACTGGTTCTTTTAAAATTCACCCGACTACAAGAACTCTTGGGATTCAGGTTTTTCCTAGAGTGAATTGGTGTCAGTGGCTTAGTATGTAGCATGCTCACCTCTGGGTCTAGAAGATCATAGGTTCTAGCCTGACACAAGGTATTCGGGTAATTGTTTTATTGTTTTTATTTTAGTCTTTAGTAACTTGGTAAGGCCCGCTAGGCACAAGTACCTGTTTTCAGGGGCGACCTGGGAGCACCAGGTGGTTAAGTGGCTTGCTCAGAGTCACCCAGTATGCAAGTGGAGGTTGTGAGGATCAAACCCAGGTCTGGTCTGCTGGATGTATCAAGCTTGTTTACAGCTCATTACTCTAACCTCTAGGCTATACTGCCATACCCATAACTGACACTAGTGCAGTATGAGTGGGGTACTACACTGGTGAGGTTCCATCCATCAGATGAGAAACGTTAAACCAAGATCCTTACTGCCCATCTTTTGTCAGGGGGAATTAAAAGATCCCTTGGTACTAATCGAAGAAGAGTAGGGGAGGTTTCCCCTCTGTCATGGCCAACATTCCCCTGTCAATAAAACAGGACCATGTAACCCAGCCCCAAATTGTATCTGGAATCAAGCTTATTAAAGTTTAGTTTGCCCAGTTAGTGTGCCTTTCTTGGTCAAAAATCACAAATAAAAATAAGACTGATTAGTGCTGATGGACAGGACAGTTAGGAATTATTAGCAATCAAAGGTTTTTATTTCGAAAATAAATTACTAGGCAATAAAACTGTGCTTGAATAATTGAAGGTGACCACTGGTTAGTGACTGTGACAGCTGAATGCAGCAGTGTTTGTCACGGTGTCATTTTTTTCTGCAATAGCAGCTTGTTCCATCTCTACAATACCTGCAATAATAGTGGATTTGGTAATGCCAAGTGGTTTCTCACTTTTATGCTAAAAGGGGTGGTATGTGTCTCCATGTTTTTGCAATTGGGAGGGATGAAAAATTGTTGCAAGAACAAGGAAGGGCATATTTCTGAAAAGCTCAGACATGCATGGGTGCCATTTTTTATAGAGAGAGTGCCACCACCGGGCCTGTGCTGATGTGACGCTTCTCTGCTCAACACTTACTGTTGGCTGCTGCAAACAGTTCTCTTAGTTACAATATTTTTTCTCTGCAGATTGAAGTAAGAGAGAGTCAAGTGCAACTGAATTGTTGAAGGCAGGTTTTGGGGGACTCAGATGGCCCTAGGAGGATGGCGTAATTGGCGCTGAAGGCCATGGGAGCCAATGGCTGGGGGGATGCATGGCCTCATAGTGGAGGGTGGCACATGGGTGGACTGGGAGGGTATTTGGGGGGGTCCTGGTTACTGCTGTGCATAGGACCCATGGCAGGGTAAATCCAGCCCTGCCGCCCGCTCACTTCCTCCACCTTACCTCGCTACACTTATCCTATTCATCCTTCAGACTGATCAACTGTAAATCTATTCTACTTTTCTTTACTCTCACTTTGCTGCAAAAAAGTTTTTTCCCCCATCAGCTGTTTGCCTGCTCCACTTTGACACATACAACTCCTCCTGTAAGCTCACCTTTCCTCAGTCACTCGAATCAGATCCTTCGCTGAACAACGCGATTCCTCTCTCAAGGCAAATACAATATGCTGTACATAAACGCCCCAACAAAAATGCATGCAAAAAAAATAAAATAAAATAAAGTACGAAACTAAATCTTTCTTATTCTCATCCTCCTCCTCTTTCATTACACAATGTCTCAGTAACCCTGCTCGCTAAGACATGCCACCATTTTCTTCCTGTAAATATGCAAATTTTGACTTGACCACCAATAAAAACACATGCCAATTGCAACAATGCCACAGCATCCATAGCAACTGCTTCGAAACCATCAAAAAAAGCAGAATGGTACTATTACTGTTACAGCAACCAGGCAGAAAGATATTATATTACAAATAAATCCCTAAACCTAATTAAAAAAAAAGATACTGACAGTTTAACAAAAAAGAAAGTATCACACATACTCTTCCCCTGTTGCATAAATCAAATATGTGAGGGGTCAGTGTGTGATACTGCATTTATCTTGAACAGTTGCCAGTGACCTCTTGTAACTCTCACTCATGCCTTTGGCACTTGTGAGGTTACTTGAGGTCAGTGGCAACTGTATAAGATAAATGTAGCATCATACACTGACCCCCCCCGCATATCCATATATATATATATACAGTATACATATATATATAGATATATATATATTAGAGGCAAAGAACTCCATTTAATGCATCAGTTAGGGTTGTTCCACAGTGACAAAAGTGAGGAAATTCGCTGTTAGGGTTGAAAGCCCCCCTTGGACCTCTCAGCTCACCAACCAACCAGCATGGGTTGCGGTGGGGTCTCGGCCTGATACCACCCCATCACATGTGTAAAGAAGCTGAGAATAGGAGAATGGGGTGAGGTTGGGCCGACGACCCCAACGCGAACGTTAAGCACATGTACCAACCCGTAATGCACACAGGCATAGTACCGCAATTGTAAATGCAAATGGGAAAGTTAAGATGAAGAATAATGCCAAAGGGAACAGAAATGGAAACGGGAACAGAAGCACGTACGGAAACTCAAACCGAAACGTGCATGGGCACAGTACCACAATTGTAAATGCAAATGGTAACAGAAACAGCAACAATAACAGCAAAGGAAACAGAAACACAAAAGGAAACACAAGTGCATATGGAAACGCAAACCGTCATGCGCAGGGGCACAGTAACGCAATTGCCAATGCAAATAGTAACAGTAACAGCAAGGAAGATGCAAAACAAAAGAGAAATGGAAATGCAAAGAAAAGGGCTGCCAGAAATGCAAATGGAAATGCGCACGGTGACGTAAACAAAAACGCTAACAGAAACAGTAGTGGAAACTCAAATGGTAACAGTAACAGAAACACAAATGCAAATGACAATGCAAAGGGTAACGCACACAGTGGAGTACACAGGAACAGTAATGCAAACTGAGGAATAAACGCAAGTGGAAACAGTAACTGTAACAGTAACGGAAGTGCATACCCTGTTTTTGCCAAACAGGTGCATAGAGAAACACAGTGTGTACAAAGAATGTATGTATTGCAATGGGCATCAAAGTTTAAAACGAGCATTGGAAGTACTTAATTGCTATTATACCATAGACCTTAGACAACAACCAATCAAAACAACTGACTGGCACCTTACCACCGTTGTAAATCCTCTGATAATTACCGCAAAAGGTGCCAGCCAGCCGCATCTTGGAAAAAAAGCAATCTGACGGCGAAATCGTGGAACTCCGGCCACCATCTTGTTTCCCTGCTAAGCGGAGACTGTAAAACAGCAGCTCCGTACATCAGGGGAAAGTAAACAAAAACACTGACTGCTCTACTACTGAGTCGCTTATTTAAGCATTATAGCAAGTACTGTTTTTTTAAATAATAAAAAAAAACAGTACTTGGTATAATCACAATAAGCCACTTGGGGGATCTGGGTTATCGGGGGATTAACCACAGCTGGCATGGATTTACCCACTTGGCTGCGCCTCGTGGGCAAACCACTCCAGCCGTGGTAACTCTCCCGATAACCCACACCCCCTCGTGGCTTTTTGCTTAAATATCTCTGCAACCCGCACATCATAGAAAAAAAACTTACATTTCACAGAAATCATGATTTTCCTGGCTAGCTTTGTGCCATTACATAGCCCAAAGGCTATGTAATTCGCAACAAAAAATCTGTATCTCGCATCGTTTTCGAGATACGAACCGCGAAAGGTGCGGCGTACGCCACCATGTAAGTCTATGGGGAAAAATGCCAACTTCGGAATACCGTAACTTTGGAGCCATGCAATATTTTTTCACCAAACCACCAAAAGCACATATGTGAGGTGTTGGCTACCTTCCCTCCAAATTTCAGCTCAAAGGACCAAACCGTTCTTTCGCAGCAAGGTGGCAAAGAATTGCTGTCATTTTGGCCAATTCTGAAATAGTAGTGTCGCAATTTGCGAAAGCTTTTGCAAAAATTTGCGAAAGTGTCGTGAGCACGACACTACTTTGTGACACTACTCTTTCCAGAAATGTGAAAAACATATTTCTGGGGTGTTTAACCCCAAAATAAAGACATGGCTAGCATCCTCAGGGTCCGACTAGGTGAACGTAGAAAGAATTGTGTCCCTAGAGTGTCCCAAATTTAAATGGCAAGAATCTTTTCTAATCACCAACTGAAAACAAAATGGTGGATTTGCGACACTGCTAGGGCCATTTGCGACACTAAAAAGTGCATCTACGAAAGTGTTGCACATTTTGTTTACTTTTCCCATTGACTTATAATGGGAACTTGTTTTTTGAATAACATTTGAACTGTTCAATATTTTTTCACAAAATCTTCAAAAGACACATCGGGGACCCCAGCCGCACGTTCCTGAAGTTTGGACTAGTTATAGGCAAATGCGACCTGTGGCAGAGCAAAGAAATCACAAAAAGCATAATTGTGCAATTCGTTGTGCAATAACTCCACAGCCATATATCCAACCAGTATGAAACTTGGTAGATCCAATCGTGCATACCAAATTTCAGGCAAATCCATTGAACGGTGGCAAGTGTATTAAGGTGCAAAATTTGACCTTTAAGCCTTAAACGTGCATATTCAATTCCTAACTATGGTAGCACTACCATGCTACCATTATATATATATATATATATATATATATATATATATATATATATATATATATATATATATTAGGAAGTCAAAAGAATGCCATTAGTGAAGAATGCCATTAGTGTTGTAGTTTATACATATGGATATTCATAGTCCTACGTATGTAAGTTCCTCTCATGCCCAGTAGGTTTTCCTTTGTCTATATTCACTGGTGTGTGTCCACTGTCTCTGAGAAGAATAAAGATGGCCACTGAACATGCCTGCTGTAACTGAGTCTCTCTGTGAGGGCATCAAGATATATTACACAGTAAAACTTTTAAGAGGCTGTGGGACAGACTAAATGTGCATTCAACTTCCCTGGTCTTTTCTGAGATCCTCCTTGTGTGGGAATAGGGAATGGGAATGATACAGTAAAGAAGGAGGAGACTGTGGTTGAAGGGATGATGTCAGAAAGAGGGCTACAACCTTGTGGGGGGCTGGGGGAATTCTGTGACAAGAGGCTCTTCAAGGGTCATGGCCTTCACTAGGAGAGAGAGGGGGTCAGTGCTCTGGGGTGGAAGTTTGATGTCTACATCGAACAGTTAAACTGACAGCCAGAAGACAAAGGCTAAGGAAGCCACAGAGAAGGGAGAGTGGATGGGGAACGTAGCTAGGACTTCCCCTGAACAGGGGACTAGTAGCAGCAAGGTGGGCAACAGTAAGGTTGAAGTTTGAATTAGGCTATGGGAAGAGACCAATAAGGGAGGGCTGACAAAGCTTACATTCAGTATAAAAAAAAAAAAGGAGGCTAAAGAAGAATAAAGAAATAGAACAGGAAAAAGCAAGAGAGGATCAAAAGAAAGATGGAAAAGAATCTGCCTTAATGCCAGGAGTCTGGGAAATAAAATTAGTGAGCTCCAGGCAATGGTGGCAGTCATTGAGATGGACATAGCAGCATTACAAAAACTTGGGCAACAGAGAATAACGATTGAGATCTGACAGTCCCAGGCCACACACTGTTTAGATGGGATAGGGGAAAAGGCATATAGGCAGTGGAGGATGGAAACATCAGGGGAGGTAATGGGGAAATAGAACTGGTGTGGTTTCAGCTCATAGTAGTCTCAGGCAAGAAACTATAGATGGGGGTGATCTATAGACCTCCAAGACAGGAGGACGAGAGATAAGGAGCTAGAGGCAGAACTAGAAAGGGGGGTGGCAAAAGGGCAGGTGGTAGGAGAGGTAAACCTGACAGATTTTGATTGAGTCATTCCAGCAGCCAGCATGTCCAGAAGTCAGGCCCTGTGGAGTGCCTGCTGGTGCAGCTGGTTAAAGAACCTAGTTGGCAGGCTGCCATTCTCAATGTGGTGCTCACCAACTCTGAAGTGGTAGGAGGAATGAGGGTAGGGAAGCCACTAGGGTCCAGCAACCCCAACTATATGGTTCAACCTGGCCCTTGGGACAAGTAAGCCTTCATCAAAGGCTGAAGTCCTAAACTGGATGAGGAAGCTGGTCTAGGACAAGTTAGTTGGAGTGGACAACATCAGGGATTTGGAGGAAAGATGGGGGGCAGTCAAGGAAGCCATTTTCGAGGCAACAAAGTGTTGCATGAGAATAGTAATCAAAAGAAACAGGTATAAGAGATTAACATGATTCTCTGGAAAGGTCAGGAAAGCAGTGAGAGCCAAAAAGAAGGCTTTTACCAGTTACAAGGAAAAACAAGGGAAAGAAGAATGGGGTGAGAATTGAATGAGAACAAGGGAAACCAAGAGGGTGGTCAGAGACTATATGTCCATATACCGCCTAAGGACCCAACCCCCGGCCTCCACAGTATTCTGGACTATCTTCATGAGACAAAGCACCTTGCTGAGACAGTAATAATGGGTGACTTTAATATAAACTGGCTGTCATCAGCTAATGGAGCTATAAAGGACTTCTTAGCATCCCTATACCTCCTAAGTACTAGCACCACCATTGACTGGATCATATCAAGTCACCCTGATCACATCTCTAGTTTGAGAGTTCACCCTGACTCCATCAATGATAATTCCCCTATCATGTGTAGCTGGTCAAATAAATTCCGCTGCCCCCACCCCTAACCATCTACAACCGTATGTTAAAGCGTGGGAATCTGGATCTACTAAAGCGCCAACTCCAATCCCATGACTGGTCCCTCCTGGACTCTGTCAGTGACATCAGTGTTGCTCTTGATCACTTCATCAAGGTTTTCAATATGGCTTGTGACACCCATGAACCATTTAGAAAGATGAAGGTCCATGGAACTATTAACTCCTGGATCTCACCAGAACTCATTACCAAAATGAAACAACATGACCATCTCTGGCTCATTGCCAAGTCAACAGGGAGGCAGCATGACTCTCAAGCATAGAAAGCGGCTAGAAATGCCTATACAAGGGCAATTCGTTAAGCAAAACAAAACCACCATAAAGAGCTTCTGTCAAACTCCTGGGTGACAGCAGGAAATTCTGGGCGAACATAAAAGATGTCACAGGCAAAGAACAGAAGGTCTCTCCGACTACGTTAAATCTTGAAGGCAACACCATTACCGACCCTCTCTTAATTGCAAATACTTTTAATACTGCCTTCACTAATCTATGAGAGGTCTTCCCAAAAAACTTCTTTGAAGATGCTCCCCCATCGGGTGCCTTGTGTTCGGATGCAGAGAAGCCTGATCACCCTCTGTTCTACTTCAAACAGGTCTGTGCTGTCCAGGTCAGGAAACTGCTATTTAAAGTATTGGGGAAAACCAGACATAGTGGGGGTTTGCTGGACCTCAAACTTATCGCACTTACCTTGGAAGAGATTCTCTTGCCTATAACCAAAATACTCAACCTATCCCTCACTCTGTCCCAGTTCCCAGAAGTCTGGAAATCTGCACTGATCACGCCAGTGCACAAATCAGGTGATCGCACAGAACCTAGCAACTACAGACCACTATCCATCCTCCCTCCTCTGTCAAAGGTTCTGGAACACATAGTAACCAACCAGCTTGTGGAAATCTTGATAAGAACTCCCTGCAATGCCCACAGCAGCATGGCTTTAGGAAAAAGCATAGCATGACTACAGCTTAGCTAGAATTCACTTGCTTCATCCAACAGTCTGTCGACAATAGCAGTCTGGTAGGAGCAGTGTTCATAGACCTTACAAAGGCCTTTGACACCGTGAATCACAAACTCCTCCTTGACCAACTTGCAAAGACTGGTCTCTCACCTAGTGCACTAAAATGCTTCAGCAACTACTTTACCAACAGGTTACAGGGGGTGAAGATTTCAAATACCATCTCGGAACTGAAGTCTATCAGATCAGGCGTACCCCATGGGTTCATCCTGGGACCCCTTCTGTTTAGTATCTTCCTAAACAACCTACCAAATGCCTGTCATTTAAGGACTCTCCTATAGGCTGACTTTTCAATCTCAAGTGTCAGCCGTCGTCAAGACTTCCTTTTACCATCTTAGGAATATTGCCCGGGTTAAGCACCTTGTTCCATCTGACTCTCTGCCAACATTGGTCTATGCTTTTGTGTCCTCGCGCCTCGACTACTGCAATGCCCTTTACTTTGGGCTTTCTGGGGTTGAAATCCGCCGCCTACAGCTTGTGCAGAACGCAGCAGCCCAGGTTTTTACTGGGACAAGTAGGTCCTGTCACATTACCCCGGTGCTGCGCGAGCTGCACTGGCTCTCAGTACAGTGGCGGATCACCTTTAAAGTCATTTTATTGACTTTCAAAACCCTTCACGATCAGGGTCCGTCCTATCTGAAAGACCTGCTAGTTCCTTACTGCCCTGGCCGATCACTCCGCTCGGCCGACATGGGGTTGTTAGAGATTCCAAGAGTGAGTTTGAAATCCTCTGGCAGTAGAGCATTTTTTCATGCCACACCCACTCTTTGGAATTCTCTACCATGTCGGTTATGGGAATGCTCCTCCATGGAGATTTTCAAGAAGGAACTGAAAACTTATCTTTGGAGAATGGCCTTCTTGGAAAGTTAAATGCACTGTAAAATGTGTGAAATTTTATTGTAATTTATTATGTTTTTATGATATATTTTATAATCTTTATGGTTTTGATGTTTGTATTGTGTGTTGAAGCTTTTATTGATCTGTTCAGTGCCTTGATATAGTGAAAGGCGCTATATAAATAAAATTATTATTATTATTATTATTGTTATCTTTGCAAGTCACCCGGATCCCACCATGCTTGAAGACAACCTACAGCATGGATTCCTTGAAGTTGAAAAATGGCTCCAATCCCACAAGCTAGTCCAAAACTACAAAAAAACAAAACTTATGCTGTTCTCATCCTCCCACCATAAACACAGGTCACACACCCTGACAGCTAAAAATAACCAAGGAGCCCCGCCTTGAACAAATCCAGCATTTCAAATACCTTGGAGTAACCCTGGACTGCCACCTTACCTACGAGCCACACATTGATATTGTTGTTAAGAATGTAAATGCTAAACTAGGACTGCTCTACAGACACAGAAGTCTGACCCCAGAAGTACTTAAACTTGCAATCCACAGCTCGGTACTATCCGTTGTTGACTACGGCTTGGCTATATATGGAACTGCCCCAGCCACATCTCTCAAAAGACTAAATACTGCCCTAAACAAAGCCGGTAGACTTATCACTGGTGCTGGCCACCTCACCCACACTCGTGATCTGTTCGTCCTAACCGGGTGGCTCAAACTACAAGACCGCATCAAGTACCACTCGTGTATATTTGCCAAGCAAATATTACTTGGAGCCCTCCCGACGGGCATTGCCAGTCTTCTATCAAAATCTCAAAAGTCGCGTCACACCTGGTCCTCTGTCTTTGATCTCTTTCATGTTCCTAGGGTTCGGACCACCCAATGCCAGCGATCCTTCCTCTACAGAGCTCCTAACTGGATGAATGGCCTGAGCTGTGAACTGACTAGCATACCTCAACTTATCCAGTTCAAGCGTCTCCTGCATTAGCACATCTTGCAGGAAAGTGAGTGTACCTGCTTTAATTAATTGTGTGACTTGCACCTCATCTGGCACCCTGCTTTCTCCAGCCTCCTCGACAAGGCCCCTGGCTGCATTCTTCCTCCCCTGCTCATTCACCTCTCCCACCCTCTCCTCCTATCTTTCATGTCCTGACCCTCCCACTCTGTCCCACTAACTCACCCACTATGCCACTGACTGACTCTTTTCTGCACCTTTCTTCCTCCCTCCTCCCATCTTCCCTCCCTCCCCCCACACCTCACCATCCCCCCCCTCCTGTCACCCTCTACTCCTGTGCCCACCTGTCTATCCCTTCCTGCCTCACTCAATATGCTTAACAATGCCGCCTGGCTGCATCTCTCTTCCCCCCATTCTCTTTTTTTTTTTACTTCTTTATTTTTATCCCCCTGCCTACCAGGCACATTCCTTCCACTCCTTCAGTCAGTCAGTCCTTCTGTTGCCTCTGCCGCCAACCCGCCATCCCTGCTGCTCCAACTCTCCGCTGACCCGGCGTATCCCTCGCCGCAGGGGACCCCCCACCCTGGAGAGGGGGCGACAGAGAAGGAGATTAAGTGCCTGAGCACTCTCTTGCTACTAGGCGGAGCATGGATGTTGCAATCCAGATGCTTGGCGGCAGAGTGGCGCGAGGAGGTGGGAGCTGCTGTCATCAGTCAGAGGCGTGCCATTTCATGTTTCTGAGTAGCCCACATTGCAAAGCTCCTTGTTGTGCCTTGGTCTCCACGGGGAGCCCCACAAACAAACACTTTCCCCAGCCCACCCAGGAGGAGAGCAGTCCTCCATATGCTCAATCCTCTCTCCCCTGCCAGCCCCAGCGACCCAAGTCTGTTCTCGACCCGGTTGCTGGCATGTTAGATGTGGCTTCTTGAGCCACTAATCTCTGCACCACCAGGCTGGCTCCTTGTTCTCTGTTCTGCTGCTACTCTTCATCTTCTAACTCCTCCTTCCCTTACTATTTCCAAATGGGATTAACAGCACATGTTTTGCCTATAGTGTCCTCAGAATGCCAACTATGTATCTAAATGCAATCACCTATTTTTCTATGTATTGTACTGTTACTGCTGTTCTCTGTATGTGATATTATCTGTACATGATACTGAGCTTTATCCTTTGTCTGTTTTGTAACCCCCCCCCCAATACTGATGTGGAACCTTTGTAAATGAGCTACACTGTGCTCAAAGGTTTTCTCTAATCCTAGATTGAAATAAATAAATAAAAGAGAAGCAAAGGCAGACACAGCTGCGTATTGTGGAGGGGGTCAAAGGATGAGAAAAACAGTTATTTTAATATAGTAGGGAAAAAGAAGGCAGGAGGAATTGTTAGGCTAACAGAGGAAGGTGGGGTAGTTGAGGAGGATGGGCAGAAAGTAGCTGCTCTTAACGACTACTCCTGCTCTGTATTCACAAGTGAAGATGGAGGGCCTCTGTCAGACAGTGGCATGAAGGCGGCTGGCTGTAAGGAAGATCCTCGAAATGAAGCAGCAAGTAATTACCAGTGAAGGGGTTCAGAAAGGGCTGGCAGATGTAAAGATAGAAAAGGCCCTGGGGCCAGATGGGATGCATGCAAGGCTACTCAAGGAACTGGCAACGAAACTAACTGAACCACTGCTTGGGCAATTTCATAGCTCAATACAGACTCTGATAGTTACCAAAGGACTGGAGGATAACAGATGTAATACCTCTCCATAAGTGTGTGTGTGTGTGTGTGTGTGTGGGGGGGGACAAGGAGTAACCACGTAACTACAGACCCGTAAGTCTTGCTTCTATTGTGGGTAAACAGATGGAGACACTAGTCAAAGAGGGCCTTGTGGACTACTTGGAGAGTAGTGGACTCCAGGATAGTAAACAGCATGGGTTTGTTGCAGAGAGGTCTTGTCAGACTAACCTGATAGTATTCTTTGACTGGATAATGAGGGTAGTGGATAAGGGCCATGCTGTGGATTTACTCTACTATGATTTCAGCAAGGCTTTCAACTTGATGCCTCACAGAAGGCTGCTGAAGAAGCTAGAGGATCTGGGCACAACAAAGGACACAGATCGGTGAGAAACTAGTTGGAAGGGAGATAGCAGAATGTTTTGGTTAACGGGGTCAAATCAGAGGAGAGGGACTTCGCTAGTGTGGTGCCACAAGTATCGGTCCTAGGTCCAGTCCTTCAATATGTTCATCAGTGACATGGGAGAAAGATCCAGGGCAAGATGTGTCTCTTCGCAGACAGCACTAAACTCTATGGTAGGGTGGACAGCGAGGAGAGGGTTAGGGAGATGCAGAGAGACTTGCAAAGGCTAGAGAGGTGGTCAAAGGTTTGGCAGTTGAAATTCAGTGCCAGAAAGTGAGGTGATGCACTTTTATTTATTTCTGTAGTTTCACCAGGAAAGACATACTGAGCTTGTAACATTTCCAGATGCATCCTGGGGGAAAGGGTGAAGGTGAGTTGGCAGTGCATGATATGCAAGTGAAAATAATGTAAGGTGCTGTAGTAATAAAAATAAAGTGTATTAAAAATGCATGCAATATAATGAACATAAATAAGTGCGCAGTCACAATTAGAGGCAGAGGGTGGGATATTCAGAAATGTGCCAGAGGCCGGTGCAAGGTCGGTGCAGTGTAAGTCCAATGTGCCATGGCGTACTGAGCACGATATTCAAAGGTTGCTCAAGGCAGCATGGGTCAGTGCAACATGGCTGAATATCGCATGGATGCATCAGAGCGCAGTCAGAGGTGCACCAGGGAACAACCCAACATGCGCAATAGCGCAACCATGGATGCACAAGGGGCCGTGGAAGATGCACCAGGACACATATAGAGCAGCCACAGGCACAGCAAGGAGCAAGGCACCGGGGAGGTGGGTGTGGCCGCCAGGGAGCCAGGTGAGAGGCACAGCCGGGCCACGAAGGAACACCGCCCAAGGAGAACGGGCATCTAGCCATCCCCCACCCACATGCACCACAGCGGTGGATGTAGGTAGGGTGGCACCAACGGCCATGGGTGGACAGTCACCAGCCACCCCCTGCTGGATGACATGCACCATGCCACCTGGACCACAGCTGGCAACACCCAGGCAAATGGCACCCAACACATACGCCGCACAACCTGAACAGCCAGCCCATGGCCACCCCAGGAAACAGCCACTGACCGATGGGTGAATACCACCATGCACTGTCCCAGAACAACACAGGCGCACCACCCAGCCACCCAGCACACCACTGCAGCATGGCGCCAATCGTCAGCTGCAAATCAGATCCGGACACAGATGAGTAACCAAAACAAATCTGTATTAAATAACAAAGAACAAACACAGGTATAATACAGTGAACAAATAGAACATGGGAACAGGGAACGAGGATGGGGAAACTATATACAAAGCAGGCTGATGGCAGGGAAGGGAGGTAAGGGGACAGGGCTATACAAAGGGACAGGGGAAGGCACAGGTGTTGCAGGCCCAACAGGCCCTACGAGCGGCCCCATCCCAGCACTGCCTGGCGCTGTCCCTGCTGCAGAAGCCGACACATCAGTCTCATGACTGCCAAAGTGGCGGTGGTGATCGATATAATCCTCCCCAGGAGGTGGCCATAGTTGGCCTGACGGGGCCCTCATTGGACACCTATGACAAAGGAGGGAAACCATGATCAGTGCGTGTCCAGGACACCCTGGCCCATTCACAGTGTGCAGTGGACAGTGGCGACACATGCCCCTGGAGTGGCACCCTGGCCACCTGCAGTGGGTGGGCCCATACCTACCACCGACCCGGCATGCCAGGGCTATGCAAAGCATTGGACACTGCCACCCATGGGCCACCCACCAGCACTGTGACAGGCAGGTGACATGGTACAGCGGTGGGACCGCAGCAGCACAGGTGACAGCTGGATGCACCCACAGCCCACCAGCAGCAGTCACACACATGTGCAATGGTCACAGCATGGCACCATGCACACCGCAGGCAGAACACAGCTGCCATGGCTCAGTGCACAGAGGGCCATGGCCCATCCCCACCCCTGCTGCCCACCCTGCACAGCATTGTAGTAATACACTGCACCTACCTGCACGCTGATGCACCACACATGCCGGTCTGGCAGCACCACCTCTGTGCCCTGCATCCCATGCCATTGGTCCCATGGCAGCCTGCCGTGGCCCACCAGGCACACCTGCTGCCCTGGCTCTCCTCCTGTCCTCAGGGCGTAGAATGGAAACATAAACATGCACACATCAGTACACAGCAACGCCATGTGTCCTCCACCGCACAGAGTGCACCCCAGCACGGCATGGCCACAGTGTGGTGGTGCAGCGTACACAGGGCATGCTGCCCCAGGCCACAGGGCGTGCACAGCCAGCACCACCCCAGCATGCTGTGCAGCCCTGCCAGCCACATGGAACACTGGACATGCACAGAAGCAGGCAGTGCACACTTACCTGGCCATGGCACAGCCCCCCTCTGGATGCACGCCTGCAATGCCCTGAGCCACTCTGGGTCCTGCCTCTGCATGTCATCATACCGGTGGTGACACTGTTCTTCACTGCGCTACACACCATGCTCCAGTCCATCTGCCACCTCCTGTCAGACCTCCCTCCTAGGCCTGGGGAGGGGCTGCTGCCCAAACAGGCAGCCTGCATGGGGCTCCACCAGGGCCACCAGAGTCCTACCTGGCTCCAGTTAGGAGCCTGTGGTTTGTGGCATTGCAATTCCACCGTGTAGCAAACCAAAATGGTGCCCTATAATGCACGAGCTCCATTTGCTCGGGATGCGCGCCTGGCTCAGAGATGCGCTGCTCTCGCCAATTGCACTTCCCGGGGATGCATGGTACAGGCTTGGCCACACTGGCACGTGGTGTAGAGGTCCCTGGGGGGTATAGGGCAGAGCAGAGGTCAGGGGTCAGCATGTGCACTGTGTGCGAGTGTGCTATTGGGACCATAACGCATGGTGCACAACAGGGGCCTGAGGGTGCCACGGCCTACAGGCCTATGGCACCCGAGTGCCATGGGGCCTATGGTGCCCAGGTGCTATGGGGTTAATGGCACCCGAGCACTATGGGGCCAATGACGCCCAGGTGCTATGGGGTTAATGGCACCCGAGAGCCATGGGGCCAATGGCGTCTGGGCGCCGCGCTATGGGGTTAATGGTGCCCGAGCGCCATGGGGCCAATAGTGCCAGGGCGGTATAGGCCCCATGGCACCCGAGCAACATACGCTCCATGGCACCTGAGTGCCATAGGCCCTACAGAGCTCAGGCACCATAGGCCCTATCGCTCTATGGCACACCTAGCGTATGCTGCACATGTGGAGTAGGCACAGACCATGATGCATGCGTACTGATGGTCGCATTGCGCACGTCACAGCATTGCATCATGACTTGTAATGGCGCAAGTCCATTGCGCAAGGCTCAACATCGAGATATTCAGCTGGCATATGCAGATTAGCTCATCAGCCTATCTGCAGTGCACTGGGGGAATTAGCATCTCATTACAGTTGCACATCTGCTCATTTGCATGCAATGCGCTATAAAGGCACTGTGGAACTGCACAGGACATGGGCCAGTATTGCAACCATCCAAGGTAAGTTGCACCCACTGAGGGGACAGACAGCACAGTGGGAAAGGCAGCTGGTGTGGACTTCTGCAGTCACTGACCACATGTCATTGCCCACAGGTAGCAGCACGTCCGACAGAGAGGAAGGTGAGGAGCGTTACCTGCATGCAAGTGCAAGCCCAACATTACGAAGGTGGAGATGGATGCCCTGTTTGAGGCATACCTTGACAGGGAGCCTCTGCTGAGTGGAGCAACTGGCACACCCCAGGCCAGGTCCGCAGCCTTGGGAGGAGATGGCGGAGGCTGTGAACCAGCAGAGCTGCCACCAGCAGTCAGTGCAGGATTGCAAAAAGAAGGTCAGCACTGACAGGCACAGGATCAAGGAGAAGGTGGTGGCCATCCAGGCAGCAAGGGAGGCCATGGGTGGGGGTTAGGCTGACATGCCACAGCTAACGCCACAGGAGGAGATGGTGGCGGCCACCATGCTGTGCAGCGCTGTCAAGGGGGTGCCAGGCGGTGGCTTCCAGACTGGTGGGAACCCATCACTGCAAGGTAGGTACAGCAGTGTCAGGGATGGGGGGGTGGTGGCTGGGGGGGCCCTGTGCATTGGCGGCACTAATACGACTGTTTTCCTTTTCAGCACCGGAAAGCCAGCATACAGTGGCAGGGGGGTGGTGTCTGCCAAAGGGGCATGCCCTGCCCTTGAGGACCAGCCATCCACCTCCACCTCCACCAGCGTCTGGGGACCCAATCAGCTGCAGCACACCACTGCTGTCCAGCCGGATGTGCTGGGCATGGTGGTGGACGAGACCCTGGCTGTATTCCAGTGGGACACCAGCCATGGCGTGCAGTGTGCAGAGACATAGATCAGAGTGGGGTTCGACACTGATGATGAAGCGACCATTGTCCTGGACAGCGGGGGTGTTGTCGAGGGGGAGGCACTCATATCACACACAACATCTCTGGCAGTGCCGTCTGTGCCCTGTTGGTGGTGGGTTGGCTGCCTGCCATCACCCCCAGTGCTGCCGTGAGTGACAGTAGCATGGTGCCGGCACACGGTGGCTGTGGTTCAGCAGCACAGGCGCTGCCCAGTGCACAGTGGCCAGAGGGGCGGCAGCAGCAGATGGCTGGGGACATTGGGGGGATGGGTGCTGCATCAGCCACCGGTGTGCTGGTCAGTGAGCAGCCCCAAGGGGACCTCGCTGTGCAGTGCCCACCTGAGCAGGGGGCTGGGCAGCATGGTTGCACGCAACCAGTGGGTCAGCGCAATGCCCACGTGCCCCGGGTGCTGACCTCTTGGCTGAGCACACCCATTAGCTGCGGGTCTCTGTGGACCAACAGGTGCTGCTCGTGGCTGGGGTGCATGCACTCCGGGCCGGGGTGCACCAGGCAGCAGAGCAGCATGACAGGGGCTTTGCGCAGGTCCAGGATGCCATCACTGGACTGCAGGAGGATGTGACCGCAGCCCTGGATCACCTTACCACTGCGGTCATGGTCCGCCTAGCCCAACTGGCTGCCATGGAGTGCACTATCCACCCCACGGTCACGGCATCGTGCGACCCCCTTGTTGTAGATGTCGGGATCGGCTTTTGACATTCCAGGCACTCCTGGTGCAGGCCTGTTTGGGAGCCTGAATACCCCGCGAGAACATGGTCACATTCCCGCAGTAACACCCCTGGGGGACTGTCGCAGACACCTCCTGTTGCCGTCGCGCAGCCTGGGTCTGCTGGGTGGCCTTGGTGTGGCCGTCCACGTGTCTGTGGCAGCCATGTGACTGTGCGGCAGACCTGATGTGCCTGCCTCCCTGTCCGCAGTCTGCTGCCCTCTGCCCTGTATGCACATGGGTGTTGTGTGTGCGTGTGCATGCCACGGACTGGCTGTGTGTGCACCTGCCCGGCCGCTGGCCTGTGTGGTGTGTGTGATGATGCCAACACAGCACCGGATGCTCCTGTGCACCGGTACTCTGCGTCTGATCCACGCTTGGTGCTAGTGCTCGTGCACATGCCTGCGGGCGCCAGTGTGTGTGTGTGTGTGGGTATGGGTGTGTGCATGTGGGGGTGTGTGGGTGGCTGGGTGGGTGTGTGGGTGGGTGTGGGTAGGGTGTGCTGTGCTGTGCTGCATGTTGCTACGTGTGGCCGTGTGATCCGGCCACACACCCACCCTAACCCCCACCCAGCTGTTCAGGCCGCAGAGCATGCCCACACATGCCTTTGTGCCGTGCCACTGTGGCCATCCCATACATGGGTGTTTGTCCACCTACCTTCGTGTGCCATAGTGCTCCTCCGCTATTCTGTCCCTGTGCTGGTGAGCCATCCTGGTCAGCTGGGGATCCCTCCACCCGGGGGGTCTGCCCACCACCACTTGGCCCGTCGGCCACGTTGTCCCCACTGCTGTTACCCTCTTCAACCTCGACAGCTATCCCATGGTCAGTGGCCATGTTGTGCAGGATACAGCAGGCCAGGAATAGGCCGCAGGCCTTTGAGGGGTTGTGCTGTAGGGTGCCGCCAGACCTGTCCAGGCAACGGAAACGTGTCTTCAGCAGCCCAAATACATGCATAATGATGTTCCACCTGCTGGCGTGTGCCTCATTGTACCGCACCTCCGCAGGGGACAATGGGTGCTGGTATGGGGTGAGCAGCCAGGGCCAGTGTGGGTAGCCATTGTCACCTGTGTAGATGGAGATATGGTTAGCCTGGTGGCCTGTGTTGCTGCACCCCTCATCCTTCCCAGCTGCATCCTGCAGCACCCCTACCCTGGCAGCCCCACCATGCCCTGTTGTACCCAGCTGCCCATGATCTCAGCATACTCACCCACTAGGTGGCTGGTGGGGATGTCCCCACTCTTAAACCTGTGGCACAGTGCCGAGCTATGCCAGATGAAGGCATCATGTGCTCCCCCAGGGTGTGTGGCACAGCCATTGTTTATGTGTCCCCTGGCATCGCACACCACCTGGCAGTTGATACTGGGGTAGTCCTTTCTGTTGATGTAGGCTATCCCCTCCGGGCCAGGTGGCATGTGGATGCCAACATGGGTGCAGTTGATGGCCCCTAGTATGCCAGGCATACGTGCTACCCTGTGGAACTCCTGCATGTTTACTGTACGCTCTGCCTGTGTGCTGGGGAAGTGGATGTATTCTGCAGTGTGTGGCAGCAGAGCGCTGAGGAATTGTGTGAGGAGCCATGACGTGGCTGACTGGGTTATGCCTGTGGTGTCCCCTCTTGGTCTCTGGAAGGTGCCTGTTGTGAGCAGACACATGACAGCTGTGACCTTCATCTCTACCGTCAGGGCATGACTCCGTCTAGTGGGTGCCTGAATCTCCTCACTGCACAGCTCACTGAGTTGCCTCAGAATCACCTGGTTTAGGCGATACCAGCCCACAATCTCCATATCAGTGTAGTTCTCGAAGGTGGTGCGGGCACTGTACCACCTGTTCCAGGCGTACCACCGATGGACCCTTCCATGGCCGCACCGCCCTGCCTCCTGCCTTCCCACACCCTCATTACAGCCTCCATCTGGAATATGGCACTGGACATGGCCCCTGTTGTCCTGTCCCCCCTGGGCGTCTGACTCCACTGGCCCTCCTGGTTGTGTGCGGCTGTGTGGACTGCTCTGCAAGGCCCATGCCTGTGTGCCCAGCCCCCTGCTGGTGGCCTGTTGTCTGTGGCCTTGTCTCCCACCCCTGTGGGTTCCTGTGTTGCTCCTCTTGGGCCTGGTGTCATTGGCTGACACACACACCCTGTCATCTCCCTGCCTGTCTCACTCACACACACACTCTCACTCTCTCACACACATTCACTCCCTCACTGTCTCTGACCCTGTCTGTGTCCCTCTCCTTGCCTCCTACACAGTTGTATGCTGGCCTCTCTGTCTCCCTGTCTCCTGCTCCCCTGTGGTGCAAGTGATGTTCTCCTGCTTGCTCCCTGTATTTATAGGCTCAAGTGTGCTCCGTGCAACTGCCATTTGCTCCACGCTTGCGCTGTTTGCCCGGAGTTGAATATCGCACTGTGCCACATATTCATGGCTATGCCAACTGCACTTGCACATGCATACATTCCCATTGCACATTGGCACACTGCCACTTGTTCTGCGCAGTTGCTGTCACTGAATATTGCTCTCTGGCGCAGGTTCGCTGTTGTGCAGGCGCAACACAGTTGCGCAATGCGCAGTTGCTTTCAATATCCCACCCAGAATATTCAGGGCTACATAAAATCAAGATGAAATATAATGCAAATTAAGATACAGGTGCTATGTGCCGGCCCAGTGGCACAGAGGGCTGAGGCACTGGATGCCACACCTTGCACCACGCCAGCAACCTGAGTTTGGGAACAAGCTCGGGTCATAAGGGTTAGGTGGAGGGGAGGGAGAGGACAGTGAGTAGCTGCCGGTGGGCAGCTCTCCACCTCGGGAGGGACCTAATGGGCCTCTCAGTGCTTGGCTGCCCCCCAGTGGAGGCTGAGTGGCAGTGCCACCTCTGAGAGCCCATGCACAAGGCTAGAGGAGGGCAAATGGGGCTGTAGTCTGGAGCTGCGGTGTGAATGCGCGCCTCCATGCACATGAGTCACCACTTCCAGGGCCCTGGGAAGTTAGGAGGGGGAAAATGGTGGAAATCGGGGACACCACTCAATGAAGCCTCTGGACCGGCTCAGGAGGTCCGACGGGACGTGCATAGCACAGATAAGTTTCCAAAAGACCACGAGTCCAGTAGGGTAGCAGAGAATAGCAGTGTCTGTTGCGGGAGATAAAAAGAGTTTACAAAAAAAAAGATACAGGTGCCATACAATACAGGGAGCAGTGCCAGATAGTGGCATGTTGCCACCACCCAGTCTGCTAAGGTGCATAGTAACACTGCCAGTGCAGGAGGTAGGCTCAGAATCATGTTATCAGATAGATTAACTGATTTAGAAGCAGTAGCCTGGGGAAGGGGTAGGAGCTGCTCACCCAGGCAATGAGAACCCCAGGAGAGAGTACTGAATGGGGGTAAGTTGGGCATGACTTCGGAGGAAAGAGACCTAGGAGTCATCATTAGTGATTCCCTAAAACAATCAAGTCAGTGTAACAAGGTGTACAATAAGACAACAATGTATAGGAATGGGGACAGCAGAAGGAAGGAGATATTACTACCTCTGTATGGATCACAGCTGACGCATCACCTGGAGTACTGTGCCCAGTTCTGAAGTCTTTGCCTAAGGAAAGATAAGGGCATACTGGAGACAGTAAAACATAGGATGACCTAATGATTCAGGTCAAGTAGGGCAGATTTTATGAGAATCGTCTCAAAGCACTGAACGTGTACTTACTGGAGGTGAGACAAGAGAGGGGGGAGATATGATAAAGACCTTCAAGTTCATGAAAGGAATGAGCCATGTAAACTGTGAGGAACTATTTTGCTAAAGTAGCGGTTCAAGAACACAGGGGCATGAGAGGAAACTGATGGGGGGAGGTTCAAAAGGGAAGTGAGAAAGTTTTATTTTGCAGAAAGGGTGGTAGAGCCATTGGACAGTCTGCCAGAGGATATGGTGGGGCGCCAAACCATTAACAGTTTCAAACATGGCTGGGACAGGTTAAAGGGCTTAGTAATTGCTCAGGGTAGCAGTAGGGCAGGCAACATGGGGTAGATAGTGTGGGTTAGAACTCCTTATGGACAAATGATCCCAGGTTTCTTAGGGTTTTATAGGCGTACTGGATGCCCAATGGTCTTCTTCTGCCATCATTGTCTAGTTTATTATGTTTTGGCTAGACCCGTCAGTCTAGATTTTACTGTTTTGATCTGTCTGTTCCAGCTGGTCTGGATTTCATCTAGGTGAGGGTATGGGTGAAATCTGGACCACTAGATTCAAACCGGACTAAAATGGTAAAAGATCTGGTTCGGATCTGGTGGTTCTAATTTCATCTATAACCTCACCAAGATGTAATCTGGACCAACCAGAATGAAGAGACGAAAACAGTGAAAACCGGACTGATTGGTCCATCAGAAACAACTGGACTCCGCATGTGCCTAGTCTGGTTCATCCAGTCTCATTAGCTGATAGTTTTTTTTATCATTTTTGTCTGGCTGGGGTCTGGCAATCCAGATTTTGCCAAGGCCCATTAACAGTTTTTTTTTTCAATTCAATTTAATTTTTATTTTACCAGGAATAACACCATTGAGTGGAGTCATTTACAAGGTGGTCCTGGAAGCATGCAGTGGTATATGATACAAGAGTATTAAAAATTCAAGGCAAAAAAGATTAATCTGCTTTACATGATACATAATATATGTATAGTATAACTAATAAAGTACTTCTAAGATTGAATGGACAACAATATTACACATTCAAGGCAACAATCTGCTTTTCATAACATATAAAATACATGGAGTATAACTAACAAGATATTACTAAGTTTAAACAGACTGATGCATGTACATTAGGAATAGGTACTAGTGTTCTAGGGAGAAGTGTTAAGAGACAGGAGTGAGGGAGAAGGAGAGGGGGTAGGGCCAGTTGTATATCTGGAGGAGAAAGAAGGTGTGAATCGCAAGAGTACACCTTGAGCAGGAAGAGCATAGAGGTAAATGAAATGTGAGAACAAGACAAGAAGGGAAAGAGAAGGCGGTCAAGAGGAAGGAAGTATGTAAGTACATGGTTCAGAAGAGCACTAATGATATAGGCCACTGCAGGAGTTACCACAAGCAACGAGAGTGAGAGAACAGCTGTAGGAGAGATAATGCAATACATGAACTTTGTAGATATAGTACAGATTAGGAGTGGCAGTTGCAGGTTTCCTTCAGTGAAAGTCTTAGGAGAGATTTAAAGGTGAACATCACAACAATATGTGTGAGTTTTAAGGATTTTTGTAGGGAGTTCCATAATGTAGGAAGAGCGTGGCTTAGGGGAGAAGAGCTGTAACAGGTTCTTACCTTGGGAATGACAAGGAGTATATAGGAGTATTGCCTAAGTGCATATACACCAGAAGAGTATAGGAAAAGGTCAGAGATGTAGGGGGGCAGTTTGTTGGTAATCAATTATAATTTATTTATAAGAGGTGCCTTTCTTCAACCAAGGCACCTGTACATACCATAAATAATAGAGACATGATTTCTGATTTAGACTTTTATCTAGTTTTTGTTAACCAGGTAAGTGCTCTAGCCAACAGGTGACTATTTTCAGGCACGACCCAGGAGGCACAGTAACAATACAGAGTACAGTTTAAATACAAAGAGGCACAGCAACAATATAAAAGTACAGTTTCAAAGACAATGAGGCAGGGTTACAGGTCAAAGTGTGACAACTGATTTACAGTTTACAGGTAGCATGAGAGAAGGGGTACTGGTATCAGGACAGACCTAATGTACAGGCAGGTAAGGTAAGGAGGGAGAAAAGGGGGGACATGGTGAAGGAGGGGCTAGGGATCCATGAGAACTAGTGGGACAGCTCTCTGGTGGCATTAGCGGTAAGAGGCAGGGACTGGGAACCGGACTCGGGGTCCGCCAACCGTGAGAGATATAGACGGGGGGTGGGGGGTGGGATGAGGCAGCAACACTTAGGCGGCCTCGGCAGCGAAAGTAGAAAGTGCCGGGCCCATGGTACTGTTACGGGTATGGAGCAGTGATTCAGTCAGGGGTGCAAAGGGAGTTTAACGGTTTTTGTGGCAGAAGGCTGTTGTAGGGGACCGGGCTCATGGAACCGCTGATCGGTATGCGAGTGGCCGAGAAGCGGGGGTCGGGGGTGAGATGTGGCAGAAAGAGCGGTCGAGAGTGCAGGAAGTGCCCGGACTAGCAGTTCTGTATCTGGACTTGGGAACGGTGCACAGTCGGGGTAAGGGGGGGATTACGGTGGTCAAGCAGTAATGGAAGCTGGAGCGAGGCCCCCTGTAGTGTGTCTGTGGGGGCATGGTAGCTGCACGTGGGAGGGCTGTAGGAGGGAAGAAGAGGCGGGACAAAGGCGGAGCCAGGCTGGCCAGTGCCGGACAAACCTGGGAGGACAGTAGCAAAGGTGGGGGAGGCTGAAGGTAGGGACTTGTAACCCGGACTCATGGGTCCACAGAGCGGAGGAAGTGAAAATAGGCAACCCTGACGGCAATGGCGGCCAGGGAGAAAAAGTGTCACAGGTTCAGTTACAGGGCAGGGAGTTGAGGTATCAGTCAGGGTGAGAAGGGACTTTGCGACTTTAGCGGCAGAAGGCTGCGAGAGGAGACCGGGTTCATGGAACCGCTCGCCGTCTGGAGAGAGTCCAGAGGGTGGGGTTCAGGAGTGGAAATATGGCAGGTGGGTGGCTTCCAGCGGCGAGGGTGCAGCAAGTGCCGGGATCATGGTTCTGTTTCGAGCGCGATCGGTGCTCAGTCGGGTAAGGAGGGGGTTCTGGTGGTCCACCAGCAATGGAAGCTGATTGAAACATCCTGGTGATGGGTCCATGGGCGTCTGGCGGCACAATGGCAGGTTTTAGGAGGAAAAAATGTAGGAAGGAGGGGAGAAAGGGAGTGGAGCCAGGCTGGCTGGGCCAGAAAACCAGGGAGGAAAATAAAGGGGGTAGGGAAGGGAGAGGCTGAGTCCTTAGCTATGCCATTACCTAGTACACAGAAATCGTCCAGCTAAATATTTAAGTAACAGTTTGAACAGCATTTACAGGCAAAACAGTGTGAAGGGCAAAAGGCAAGGTGCAGACATTATAACAGTAAGGTCTAATACATATAACACATACATTGAATAGTGCAATAGGCTTCATAACCGAAGTTATTATCATTAAGCGTGCATAGGGCAACATATATCAAGAAGTTAGTGTAGTCAACCAATAGCTAGATAGGGTAAGTCAGAGATGGGAGGGAGAATGGGGCTAGCATGGGGGATGGGGCAGGAGCAAGGGGGTGGTAGGACAGGCTCAGGTGGGGTCCTGCTGGCACATTGGTCCGTTGAAACAAGGTAGTCGTAGCCTATCTTAAAGAGGTTGTGTGACAATGTTTGTCTAAGATTGGCGCAGCAGGTTTCCGCATTTTGGGGCAGTGTACCGAGCGCACAGAGACCCTTTTGAGTGCTGACGGCGGGGTACTTTCAGGAGGGATTTATCTGATGATCTCAGCTCAGCGGAGAAGGCAGGCTAGAAACAGTTCAGTTAGGGATGCCGGTCTGTCAAGTCTAAGGATGGAGTCGCAGAGGCAGCCCAGATAGTAAAGTCTGGTGGCGTAGGGAGAGAGCCAGCCAAAGTCTCTATACAATTGGCAGTGATGCTTGAGCTGAGGGGCCTTTGAAGCATAACGGTATACATTGTTGAAGGTGACATCCCATTTTTGTAAGGTAGATTTATGCGCCATGGTCAGGATGGGAGCACAGTAGGTAAGAACGGGCAGGAGGAGCCCCCTTGCAATGGCCAGCTTGGCAGCAGGTGTAAGCATATAGCTGGTTCTGTAGGCAGCCCCCAGTTTGCAGTTCACAGATTTACAGGTTTCTTGAATGTGCAGGTTTAGATCCAGGGATTGATCTAGTAGGATGCCAAGATAGCGTAAAGTGCTGACTTTCTCGAGGGGGGTCCCATCTAGGTCCAGGATTTTTAAAGGAGAGGAGCAGGACCTTATCTTGTGGGCAGTGCCCAGTAGCATTGCTTTGGTTTTGCTGGAGTTCAGGATGAGGCGATGGGAGTTTAGCCAGTGTTGAGCAGTGTGGAAAGCAGAGGTCAATGTCGCGTTAAGTTGGTCAACATTATCAGAGCTAGCGTAGATAACCAGGTCATCTGCATAGAGAAGAGAGGCACAGGACACAATGCAGCTTGGCAGGTTGTTAATAAATAATGAGAATAGGAGAGGGCCCAGTATTGAGCCTTGTGGCACTCCAATGTTGATAGTGGTACATTCAGAGATTGCGGAGTTAAGTTTCACAGCTTGGGTCCTATTTGTTAAGTAGCTTCTGAGCCAGCTTGTGACGGGAGGTGAGAAGCCAAATTCTTGGAGGGTGGACAGGAGTAAGGGGTGATCCACGAGGTTGAAAGCCTTGGTGAGGTCGATGAAGATAGCACCAGTAAGCTGACTTTTGTCCATGTTTGTGAGAGTGTCTGAGGTGAATTTAGCTAGTGCAGTTGTGGTGTTGTGGTTTTTCCTGAAACCATGTTGTGCTGCACATAACAAGTTTGAGGTTTCAAGGAACTCAGTGGTCTGAGTGGCTACAAGTTTTTCTAGGATTTTGCTGAGGACTGACAGAATCGCTATTGGTCTATAATTTGAGATATCGCTCTTGTTTCCCTTTTTGAAGATGGGGTAATTCTTGTGGATTTCCAGATGTCAGGAAAGGTACCATTGGAGAGGGATAGAGTGAACACCTTGGCTAGTGGATAGGAGATGAGATGAGCAGCTGCCTTTAGAAGGCGTGGTTCCAGTAAGTCGGATCCCGGGCTGGTGGTGTCAGATATGGTGTTTAGTAGACTAAAGACTTGCGATTCGGACACAGCTTTGAAGTAGAAGGGCTTGGTTGTTTCAGGCACAGGATTATTGATTGGTGGGTCGGCTAGTGCACCAGTTGCAGAGGGCTGAGATGCCGCAGGTGCAGGTGGAAGTGTAGATGTGTAATGGAACAGGTCAGAGAACATCTTATTGAAAGCACTTGCAATGGTAAGGGAGTCATTACAGTGGATACCATCTAGAATCATTTCCAAGGGGTTACAGATTGCGGTGTACCCAGGAAGGTTTTGATGTGACCCCAGAATTTACGGGGATCATGGGCTGAGCTGGCTAGTAGGTTCTGGCAGTATTTGCTTTTTGCTAGCCTTATTTGCTTTCTACAGGAGTTTCTATGTTGCTTGTAGATAGCATGGTCCCTGGGCAGACCGGTGCTTTTGAAGAGTTTCCACAGTTTATCCCTGGTTCTGAGTTGTCGGAGAAGGTCTTTATGGAGCCATCTTGTTTGATGACCCCTGACCCTTCTCTGCACTTTCCGTGCATGCCTATTCTGTACATTGCTGAACCTGGTTAGGAACACGTTTAGGGCATCTTCCACTTTTGTTGCATGGTAGATTTCGGACCAGTCAATGCAGGATACGTCTAGGAGAAAGGCATTTAGATCCAGGTGAGCAAAGTTGGTAAATGTGACCAGGCGGGATTGAGGAGAGGGTGTTGGACTGGTGCACCAGTGGCAGATAGTGGGTGAGTGGTCAGTTATAGCATCAGCCAGGATACCTGCCTTTGTCATATGGTCAGGTCTGTTTGTGAGAATCCAGTCTATCAGCATACCTGATTGGGAGTTTATCATCCTTGTGTTCTCAGTGATGAGCTGGTGGAAGTTGAGACCTTGGACTAGGGATGCAAGGGAGCTATGGGAGGGGCCCAGCCAGTTTAGGTTTACATCCCCAAGTATGATGGTTTCACTCATATTTATAGTTCGTGAAGTTTGCTGGAGCAGTTCATGGAAACTCTCCACCCCTCCAGTGGGCGGATTGTAGAGACAGATTATGTGCAGATTTTTAGCACCTAGGGACAGGATAGTGTGTATAGAGTCACAGATCCGTTGAGGGTTGTGGACAGGAACCGGCTTAATGGTGAGGTGGTTTTATGGTAAATGGCAACACCCCCAACCCGTTTTGACCCGGGCCTGTCCTGTCGGATGATAGTGTATCCAGGTAAATGACACTGGGCATCCTGGATGCGAGGTTTAAGACATGTTTCTGTGAGGCACAGAATGTCCGGTCCAACTACTTTGATCCAAGCCTCAAGTTCGGCCATATGTCCCAGAAGACTTCTAATATTCATATGTGCAATAACTAGACCTTTTTTAGATTTGCCAGGAGAGTTGATCTGGGTGCTGTTGTGGGGGGGGGGCCAGGATTAGGTTCCACATTGCCTGCTAGTAGTAGCAGAAGAGAGGCTAGGAATTTAAGCTGAAGTCTGTATAGGGTATTGGTAGATAATGATTTCTTCCTATTCTGATGGTAGGTAGTGAGGACGAGATACATGCATCCATTCTTGAGTAAAAGGTAATGTAAGGTGGGTTTGGCATATTGTTTGGTAAGGAATAGGTTTGAAAAACTAAAATCATTGAGCAAGGGGGGGGGTTGTGGTGTATGACCTGAGGTAGAGACAGAGAGGTATTGTTTAGGCAGAGCAGGAAAAGAAGGCAGATAATAGGGGTTAGTACCTTTAATCTACCACACAGTGGCGGCGTAGCCTCATGGAGGAAGAACATGATAGAGCTTAATGGAGATGGAGTTTTGTTAAAAAAGAGTAGCAGGCAAGTTAGGGAGTAGGGAGTAGGTTAGAGGGTGAAGCAGGGATTCAGCAATGCAGAGGGGATCAAGCAAGGTGGAGAAGTGGAGTGGGATTGAGTTCGATAGTTGAAAGGGACCGCGACCAGGCAGGGCAGCTTCTAGGGAACTGTAGGCAAGGGCTTTCTGGCAGTGAGTAGGACTAACGTCACCAGTGGTTAGAGAGTATAAGGAGCCAATGGAAAAGTGGACACTTAGTCATATGGCCACAAAAAGCCTATAAAGCTAAAGGGTGTCACCAGGGTGGGTGAGGTGGGGCGGGTGGGAAGCCGGCGGCGTGCCGGTGGGACAGTGTGACACCAGAGGAGCTGTAACACCAGCCAGAACGGCTCGCCGCTAGCAGGGAGAGTGGATTGCTCACATGTAGATGCATGCCTACAGTCCCAGAGCATGTTCAGGCAATCCAAGTCCAGTTTGCAAAGTCCAGTTTGCAAGTTGAAAACAGACCTTTCAGTGAAGGGTAGAACCAGCTAGTGCCACCAACCCTTACTGGAGAGAGCCAGTGGGAGAAAGTGGTGATAACGTACCTTACGACTTTAGTGCCTTTAGCGGTACAAGGTACCAGTGAGCGGCCGGGCTCCTGGTTCCCTTCCTGGGCGAGTGTGCAGCGGGTGGACCCTGTCAACAGTAACTCCTGGAGGAGCGCGGCTTTTCTTCTGCTGGGACCGCTGGGTAGGCGGTGATCCCTGAGGCTTCCTTGGGTGCGGTGGATGGTCCACGGGTCCACGGGTCCGGGGAGGAGCAGGTCCAAAGCCCCGGTGGGCTTGGAGAAGTCCTGAGGAGAGTAGCAGGGAGAGGCAGTTAAGTAGGGAGGGAAGGTAAGGTAGGACAATAGAAGAGGGCGGGAGGTGAGAAACAGGTGGAGTTTAGTAAGAAGAAAGCAATTTCAGTTACAGGCTGCTTAATTGTTAAGGTTTAGGGTTACCAGCAGTGCTAACAACAGTTGAGATTTAAAATAGACAAAAGGCGGGAAAAGGTAGTTTGCAGCAGAGTTTCAGCAAAGGGAGAGAGATTACACTTTCTAAGCAGCTTAAAAATGTAGGGGTTTTGCATTAACAGCAGTTCTAACAATAGTACAGATTTTAAAAGTAGAAAAGGCAGGTGGAGAGTAGCTTGCAACACAGGGAGAAATAGGCCAAGTTACTAATTCAGTGCAGCTAGGTTAGGACTTTACACTTGAAAGAAACAGGTAGTCAAAAAATTCTCAGTAAAGCACACCAGGCAGAAGGCCAAAAATGTACACCGGAGGAGCTGTAACACCAGCCATAAACGGCTCGCCGCTAGTGGGGAGAGCAGATTGTTCGCCGCGGTAGACGGCGTCTACAGTCCCAGAACACATTCAGGCAGTCCAAAGTCCAGTTTGCAAAGTCCAGTTTGCAAGTTGAAAACAGCCGCTTAGTGCCACCAACCCTTACTGGAGAGAGCCGGTGGGAGAAAGTGGTGATAACGTACCTTACAGCTTTAGCGCCTTTAGCGGTACAAAGTACCAGTGAGCGGCCAGGCTACTGGTTCCCTTCCTGGGCGAGCATGCGGCGGGCGGTCTCTGTCAACAGTAACTCCTGGAGGAGCGTGGCTTTTCTTCTGCGGGGACTGCTGGGTAAGCGGTGATCCCTGAGGCTTCCTTGGGTGTGGTGGAGGGTCCACGGGTCCAGGGAGGAGCAGGTCTGAAGCCCCGGTGGGCTTGGAGAACTCCTTATGGCTTTAGCGCCTTTAGCGATACAAGGTACCAGTGAGCGGCCAGGCTCCTGGTTCCCTTCCTTGGCGAGCATGCCGCGGGTGGCCCCTGTCAACAGTAACTCCTGGAGGAGTGCGGCTTTTCTTCTGCGGGGACCGCCGGGTAAGCGGTGATCCCTGAGGCTTCCTTGGGTGCAGTGGAGGGTCCACGGGTCCAGGGAGGAGCAGGTCCGAAGCCCCGGTGGGGTTGGAGAAGTCACCATAAGTTATGTCTCTATAGGCCCAGAGGGAGGCAATTCTCCATCTCCTAGTGCTAAGGAAAGACCAGCTTAGCTGCCCATAGAGAGAACAATGATGTGTATTAAATGGGGTGTTAGTAATGAATCTTAGTGCTCTGTGATATAAAGTATCCAGTTTTGCTAGGGCAGATTTGGATAAATGACTATAGAGAGGGTCTGCATAGTTGACAAGTGGTAGAAATGTGGTTTGAACCAATCTTAGTTTTGCCTCCTGGTTAAGCAGATGCTTGATGCGGTAGAAGAGTCCTAACCTTTGTGTTAGTTATTTTGCCAGTTCATCGATGTGTGTTATGAATGAAAGCTTGCAATCGAGCCAAAATCCCAAATATTTGAACGTATCCACTATTTACAGCTAACAGCTTAATGTGGTTCAAGGTCAGTTGGCATTCATCTGTATCCCCCTCCCCCGGGTCGTGCCTGAAAATAGGCAGGATTTGTCTAGTGCACTTACCCGGTCAACAAAAGCTAAATAAATAAATAAATAAATAAATTTCAAGTGAATCCCCCAGTAGGGTTGTAATCTGAAGTTTGGTGCTCATAGAGTTAACAGGCACGGCTTGGGCTTGTGGGCAGAGAAACATAACTTTCATCTTTTTTGCATTTAGCAGCAGTTTCAGCTGCAATAGGTTGTGTTGTAATAGATCAAATTCATGCTGCAGCTCTACACATGCAAGCGCAAAGGTAGGCCTGCTGACATAGAGTACTGTGTCATCAGCAAATAGATGGACACTTGCTGTGCTGATATTGTGATCAATATTATTAATGTATCGCAAACAATAGAGGCCCCAGGATTGACCCGTGTGGTACCCCTCTCAGCAGGGCCTTAAGTGGGGAGAGGCCACCTTGGACTTTTACCTGCTGTTGTCTACCTATGAGGTAGCAGGAGAACCATTTCAATGCAATGTCATCTAGGTCAAGGTCACGCAGCATAAGTAGAAGCAAATCATGATCTGTGGTGTCAAATGCCTTGCTTAGGTCCAAAAACAGTGCACTGACGTGTTTTTTGGAGTCGAGCGTGACTTGCCAGTCATTTGTGATGTTAGCCAGGGCAGAAACTGTGCTATGTTTTGGCCAAAAGCCAGATTGTAAGAGACTGAGCATACGGAAGGTTCCCAAGTGATCCCTCAATTGTGAGTTAACTAGTTTTTCTAGTAATTTTGATAGGATAGGTAACAGCAACATAGGCCGGTAGTTATCAAGGTTGCATGGGTTGCCAGATTTAAAAAGTGGAAGGATATGTACTATTTCCCATACAGAAGGGAGAACCCCTTGAGAAAGGGACAAGTTAAAGAGATGCGTGATGGGAGGTGTCAGGATGTGGAAGCCTATCTTTAGAAAGAAAGGTTCGATCTGATCAGCTCCGGCACTTTTTTTAGTATCCAGAGTGATTAAGAGGTCTTCAGCCTACTTGAAGGTTATTGGAGTAAAGCTAAACTTAGTTGTATGAAGGGAAGTCTTGGCAGGAGAGCATGACAGGTCATTAACACAGGACTGAGTAAGTAGCTTGCTTGCTGGGGATGTATCGAAGGCTAAGCCAGCAGCCGCAAAGTGATTGTTGAGCTGCTCTAATATACATTGTTTACTTGTATAGCTATTATCACTGGTAATAATTTTGGTCGACAGAGATGATGATGGATTATGACCTTCAATTTCCCAAAAAATGTGCCAAAATTTGGCTGCATTGTTTTTGGAGGTGTCCAGTGCTGCTTGGAAATACCTTGCTTTCTCTGCCCTTATGAGTTTAGTACGGAGATTCCTTGAAGTCCTAAAGGCCACCCAGTCTGTAGCTAATTTGGTTTTATGTGCCCTCTTCCATAAAATATATCTGTCGTGCAAAGCTGATTTTAACACTGGAGTAAACCAGGGACAGGACCTTTTCCTTGTTCTGACTTTTACAAGTGGAGCGTGTTTACTGATCACTTCCAGGACAAGATTTTGAAATAGTCTGCAAGCCTCCATAACAGAGGGTGGTAGATAAAAGTCTTGCCATCTAATCTGGTTTAAATCGGCCAGAAAACCTGAACAACTGAATTTTCGGTGACTCCTTTTATATATGAAACTGATGGTTGAAGTGAGCTTAGGTATAAGCCTTGCACATACTATGGCCCTGTGGCTGCTGATGTCGTTATGGAATACCCTGGTGTGTGAAATATTGTGGAGCCTATTGACTAGGATTAGGTCAAGAAGGGTGCTGCACAGAGGATTTTTGGTATTAGGGTGAGTGATATTGGGAGTAATCTGCGTGAGTCCGTAGGTGTCGTACATCTCTTTCAAAGGTTTGGAGCAAGTGGAATTTCAATCAAAGATGAGGTCACCCAAAATGATCAACTCAGAGTTAGTAACTTCCAACAATTTGTGGAGATGTGATAATATCCCAAGGCCCCCTGATGGTGGCCTATAGTAACCTGTTAAGAATATAGTCTCATCAGATGACCTTTAAAGTGAGGCTTTCAAACTCTTTACATAAGGTCAAAGTGTCAAAGACCAAAATCGTGAATTTATCCAGGATGTATATTGTGACTCCCCCCCCTCCCTGAAGGCCTATCAGCCCTATACACATTATATGAGGGGATATTAATGTCATAGTCAGGGGTGGAGCGTCTTAGCCAGGACTCTGATACCTCTAACACATCAGGCTTGGTGTGAGCGACCCAGGCCTGAATCATGTCCTGCTTTTTAAGTAAACTGCAGGAGTTGATGTGAAGGAAACTGAGGCCTTTTAGCTGAGAAAGATCAGAAGGAGCCTCAACGGGCATTGGAGGAGCAGGATTTAATTCTATGTTCCCAGAGCAAAGCCAATAGGAGGAAACATTTCTTGAGTCCGTTGATTACTACCCCAAGAAGCACTAGCCGGCTCTGTTTGGGAAGTGCAGAGCTAGGCGCGGGTGAGTAGAGAATGACATAATGATGGAAAAGTGACAGTAAATGGAGTGTCACTTGGGCAGGGATAATTATTGGGGCAAGTCTGTAAAGGGAATGCATAGGGTGCTGAGTGAATACAGTATGCTCAATGTAGTCAGTGCCGGAGGAACAGCATATCTGTGCAGCAGGTAGTGTGCCTATACTAATAGTATTGGGGTCCCAGGGTCTGGTGGGATTATTACTAAGGTAGAAAGAGCATCACAAGAGGTGGCAGTGTAATAGGGTGTGGAACGCAAAAGAGTTCTTCATATTCCTTGTTACCCAATACAAGATGTAGTTTTAAATAAGACAGTAACAGAGGGGATAGGAGAAGTGGTTTGGTGCAAATTTCTGCAAGCAACGTCAATAGTATAGCAGGTCAATAGTATAGCAGCAAAATTCTGCAAACAAGGTCAATAGGATAGCAGCGGATTGTAGGAAATAGCCAGGAGAATGGTATATTGTAAGAAGGTGCTGTAGTCCCACTAGTGGGCAGATAGTATAAGGGACATGTGATAAATCGGACACTTATACTTTACAGCCAATCAGTTCAGTTAGATGCTATCATGTGATCACCTGATGCTATAAATATAATGCACCAGATAGGGTGGGTGGGGAGCCGGTGTGTAGCGCTGGCGGGAACAAGAAGTCTGGGGTTGCTTGTGGTTGAACAGGCTGAGAAGGTAGTATAGTGCAGTGGGTTAAGGCTCTGAGCTGCAGATCTGGAAACCTGGGTTTGAATCCCTCAGCCACCTAGGTGCATACTGTGTGATCCTGAGCAAGTCACTTAACTTTCTTGTGCTCCCAGGTCACATCGGGAAACAAGCTTCGGCTTAGTGTGCTACTCCTGGTTAAACAATGTTCCCTTTCCCCTTCCCTTCCCCTGAACAGTGGGAGGAAGCCGCTGGAGGAGCAGTGTCCAGGAAGGCGAAGGTGAGGTGCCCGTTCAGGGATGATTACCTGAAGAAAGAAAAGGGGCTGGTTATTTTTAACTGTAGGGGACAAAAGACCTAAAGTTGCTTCTCAAAAGAGCACAAAAGAGCTGTAATCGCGGGTGGAGGGGGCTTGCAGGAGGCGGCAGTAGAGGAACAGAAAAGATTTTTGTTAGTAGCCAGAGATGAGAGCAAAACGGGTAAAATATATCAAAAATTAATTTTAGGCAATTTAATAATTTGTACACTTCAAAGATTAGGGTTTTACAGCAAGGAGGGCTAGGTAGCACGGTTAGGAGCAAGCTAGCATACTGAAAGTCAATAGTGGAGTCAAAGAAAAGAGAGCACCAGATTTAAAGTACAGGTTGTTGGGCATGGAACAGCCCATACCTTCCAGAAGTCTGGGGTTGCTTGCGGCTGAACAGCGGGATGGAGCCGCCGGAGGAGCAGTGTGCAGGAAGGTGGAGGCCAGGCACCCATTCAGAGGTGAATGCCTGAGGAAAGAAAAGGGGCTGATTATTTTTAACTGCAGGGGACAAAAATTTGCTTCACAAAAGAGCTGTAATCGCAGGGGAGGAGGGGGCTTGCAGGAGGCAGCAATAGAGGAACAGAAAAGATTTTTATGAGATCAAAATGAATAAAATACACCAAAAATCAATTTTAAGCAATTCAATAATTTGTACACTTCAAAGGTCAGGGTTTTACAGCAAGGATGGATAGGTAGCAAGGTTAGGAGCAAGTGAACAGACTGGGAGCCAATAGTGGGGTCAAAGAAGAGAGAGCACCAAATTCAAAATACAAGCTGTTGGGCATGATGCAGCCCATATCTTCCAGAAGTCTGGGGTTGCTTGCAGCTGAACAGCGGGAGGGAGCTGCTGGAGGAGCGATGTCCAGGAAGGCGGAGGCGAGGTGCCCATTCAGGGCCAAATACATTCCAGAAGTCTGGGGTTGCTTGCGGCTGAACAGCAGGAGGGAGCTGCCAGAGAAGTGATGTCCAGGAAGGCAGAGGTGAGGGGCCCGTTCAGGGGAGAATGCCTTCCAGAAGTCTGGGATTGCTTGCAGCTGAACAGCGGGAGGAAGCCGCCAGAGAAGTGGTGTCCAGGAAGGCGGAGGTGAGGCACCCGTTCAGGGGTGAATGCCTTCCAGAGGTTTGGGGTTGCTTGTGGCTAAACAGCAGGAGGGAGACCAAGTAGAAGTGGTGTCCAGGAAGGTGGCGGCGAGGCACCTGTTCAGGGGAAAATGCCTTCCAGAAGTTTGGGGTTGCTTTCGGCTGAACAGCGGAAGGGAGCCCTGGTAAGAGTGGTGCCCAGGAAGGCGGAGGTGAGGCACCCATTCAAGGGTGAATGCCTTCCAGAAGTCTAGAGTTGCTGCTGTACAGCGGGAGGGAGCCACCAGAGGAGCAGTGTCCACAAAGGCAGAGGTGAGGCACCCGTTCAGTGAGGTCACATTAGGAAAGGGAGGGCATGTTTATTTATGTGGTGCCCAATCCATATGGCTCTGGATGCAGGAAATGCCAGAAATACAGAAGAATAACTTAGTTAAATAAAACAATAAATACAAACATCAGACATTTTCAATCATTCTCAGGAAAGGCCAAGGTAAACAGGTAAGTATTAAGAGCGGTTTTAAAGGAGTCCACTGAGGGGGCATTCTAGACCTGCACTGGCAAGCTATTCCAGGCAAGGGGCCTGCCATGTTGAAAGCTCTATTGACTCATTCTTCAGTGTCTGTGGAGTGAGCCAGCAATCCTGTCTGCTGGTGTTCAATCAATGAAAGAGCATCTCAAATCACCAGCAAAAAGCAAACAAAAAAACAGCTGGCAGCAGCAGACCTCCATTAAACAATACTGGAAAATGATTTTCATCCTATTCTGTTTATTATTATTGAGACATACTGAAACGGCATGAAAACTGGATCTGTCCTTTACTGATCACTTACCGCTGAAGCTTATTCTGGGGCTGTAGTCATAATGCTCTGCTTGTCACACCTCAGTCTGCTGCCGTGAAAATGTAGACTGAAGGGACTTCAAATTCAAATGTTAAACAGAAGGCTTATCTCTCTCAGTCGATGGTTAACCTTGTCAGACCATGGAACATGTGTACCAAGTGGGGCCTGCAGAGCTTGTTGAACTTCCATGAGGGTGATCTGGGTTCACTGCATAAACGCACCCACTCACACTGATCCGGTCGAGCTCTCAGCAACACTCTCACTATTAGATATACACCCTGGGAGTTTTTCTGCTCCTGATGAAGAGACCTGAAAGTGCTTGAAAGCTTGTGTAAAAATTCTTCAGTTAGTCTAATAAAAGGTATTACCTCAAACAAAAGTGCACTGGATTACCTTACAGTGCGTTATTGTTATTACAAAATAACTCATTTGATTTTGCATTTGAAACTGCAAGGTGAGGTTTAGAAAGATATGTATTTCTGACCTATGCCATCGTGCTAGAATAACTTAGTCATGTGATCACATCTGACAAATCATGGGTCTTATTTTATCTTGCCAATTGTATAATGATAGGTATCAAGCTTGTTTAGTTACTCAGTTATCTGTCTCATATGTAAAGTTAATTTATAGTATATGTCTCAGTGTTGCTGTTTATAAAAATCTATACACTGCCAGATGCTACTGTACCACAGTAGTGATATCAGAATGCTCTTGTACCACTGTAGCAATGTCACAACATAGAGGATAATGGATGGCCAACAGTGAACAACAACGCTGTTCACTTTGAAAAGGTTGTTATGACAACCACATAAACCTCAAGAGTGAAGCTCGAGAGGTTTGCGGTTTGTCATAACAACCTCAAGAAGTGAACAACGTTGTTGTTTACTGTTGCCCATTCATTATCTTGTATAGTGTATGGGGCAACAGTAAAATCAGCAGCTGCTCACTTAGCAATTTTTGACTGTCACCGCCCCTCCCCCCCTCAAAAACCAAGAACAAGTCCTACTCCATCTCGGTCTTCCCCCTCACTCTCACATAAACATTTTTGTTTTGAAACATGACTCCTTGCGCTCACCTAAGCATTTTTTTAAATAAAAAGTGGCTGCTATCCTTACTGCAACAGATTTACTCCACGCAGTTCTTCTTTGGTGCCAGCATTCTCAGCAGTGGCCATTTCCCAGAGTCCAGTGACTCAAGATCTGCACATGCGCAATGATGATCGATGCTGTTGTACCATCGATGTAACATACTCAAGATGGTTCAACAACATGTTGACGTCACATCAATGGTACAACAGTATTGTGTTTCCATCGATTTTTGTATATAACAGATCTCTCCTATACGCTATAGTAGCAATGTCACTACTGTGGTACAACAGCATAGAATTCTGTGTCTATTAAGATTTCTCATGATTACCTACACTGCAGATTTCACATAGTGAAGATTATCAGCAAGACTAAAAACACCAGACGTGAACTGTTTGTTAAAAGATGAACTACTAGAAATGTTGTCAGCTCATGTAACTATTACTTAAACCACATTAATTAGAGAATAATAGCCGGCCCGGTGGTGTTGAGGGTTGAGGCGCTGGATGCCGCACCTCGTGCCACACCAGCGACCCTAGGTTGGGAGTGACCTCGGGTGCTGGGGGTCGGCTGAGAGGGAGGAGGATTGAGCATCCCAGGGACTGCTCTCTTCCGGGGAGGGTGGGAAGGGATGACCATAAATGTGCTGGCTCCTGGCAGTGGCTGGGGGTTGGTGCATATCGCAGTCAGCTGTTGGGTCAATGCAGGCTGACGCTGGATGTGCCTGGTGCGGACACATGCATAGAATATCCTTGGCATCATTGCAAAGAAAATCCTCCCCATGCATGTGAAGGTGGTCCGCTGGAGTCGTGGCAGATGCACCCAAGACAGCTCCCCTGGTGTTCGCCTGGCCTTCTGCGGTGAGTGGGGTAAGTCCCCACTGTGATGTGGCTGGGAGGGAAAGGGCATAGGGGTTGAGCTTTGGCTGTGGCTGGGGTGGGGCCAAAGTGACAGCCAGATGGGGGGGACCATAGATACACCCCCCAGCCGAGGAGAAATAAAGAATATAAGAAAAAAAATTAGTGAATAATACATGGGATGGTGAGCATTATGAGAATGTAATATATAGATAAGCCTCAATAATACAGTAATTAGTTATACAAAAACCTCCCAGTAATACATCACTACTCTCAATAATACAATCCTGAAAAGTGATAATACTATTGTTTTTTTCTGATAATGCTACAATTCAAAGGTCAACTCCAACTGTAATATTATCAATGGATCCATATATTACAAAAAATAACAGAAAGATAAGTGTTTTACAAGGCAGTAATACCTTCTCGAGGTTTTGGGGACTTTAGGACCTCTCAAGCTTTGCTCTCGAGGTTCCATGTCCCCAAAACCTGTCGATGATATCACTGCCTTGAAATACACACTTATCTATCTATTAAAGGAATAATGCATGACAGGGTGTGTGTCGTGCTGGGATAACATCACGCCTGGGGTGATTAGGCACCAGGACCGCAGGCCGAGTGTGACTAATCACCCAGGAGTGATGTTATCCCAGCACGACACACACCCTGGAGTGCATTATTCCTATTATACAATGGCTCGGCTATTAAAAAAAATAAAATAAAATAGATGAAAAATGTGTTTTAAATTAGTTTTCCCTTCATTTTTCTGTGTGTAGGAATATGTTTAGAAAAAATAGTCCATAGTTTCTGTTTTACCCACTAGATGTTCTGCCAGTACAAACTGTCTTGTATTTCTGTATCTTGAGGTTTTGTTTTGTTTTGTACATACAGGTCTGTGTTGTGTCTCTTATCCGTTTGTTTTCTGTGAAAGCAATTTGCATGGCAGGCAGTAAGTCAATCCTGAGTGGACTGCGAGGAGTTAGCCGATTACTGAAAGAAATTAGAGGGGGTCACGGCCATACAGAGATCTGTCTGTGCCAGCTTGTGTTATGCATTTCTTTTTTTTATAATTTGCTTGTGCCTAAAATATTTGGCAATTTCTTGAGCGGAGCAGCACGACTGCTAACCTGACTGAGGAGAGAAGGAAGAAGGGGGCACGTATACACAGTTACGTTATGCCGGGCAGCGTAATGGAACAGCAGCGTTTACACAGCAAAATTTTAAATGGTCAGCTTTATGTTCAGAGGAGTGGAGAATGGGGGCAGGGGGGCGGTCATTTCTGTTAAATGCTTCCCTTGAATGGGTTGGTAGGAAGCCGCAGCTGCTCGTTGTCCTGGTTACAGCTCAGACAGGCAGTTTTGGGGAAAACAAAAAGCCGTGCGCTCTGGTGCCTTTCAAAATCAGATGTGTCGGTGCCGTTTTAGACTGAAGAGCAGGAGAGCAAAAGCAGTGATGGGTAGAACTACTGCAAGGTATTAAGTGAATGGGGGGTTCTATCTTTTTATCTCGCTGCTTCAGGTTCGGTGGTGGTTTTGGACTTCAGTGACTGGGGATCTGCATGCCAAGCGTGGACAATGGGTCATTCTGTGTACAGTGATTTCTATTTTACAAGACATGCGGTCTTGTTGGTGCGTGGACTAGATCCGTGATGTTATGCTGGGATAACATCACGGGTCCAGCGGCACACTGACCAATCAGAGACTAGTATTCTGACTTGCCATTGTATAATCTATTTTTAATACACACCCAAAGTGAGTGATGCTACATATAACCCGAGAGTGAAGCTGTGGGGTTTAAAATCAGCATCACACACCAAGGGTATATATTTGAGTATGCACTCCACCCCATGGTTTATTTTTTGTAATTTCTGGACATGAATTTTTTTCTCACCAGTTTCAGTGAATTTTCTAGCCTTACTTTCAAAACACGTTTGGTGATCGGATCACCTTTTCTTTCTGCTACTGAGCCTTTCAAATGTTTTTTCAGGTTAGCTGAATATCTTTTCAGTATTTATTCACTGGACTGATGCAGAACTGGCTTTTGATTAATAAGGGAAAAATTGCCTTCTGACATAGTGCTGCACTCAATAGTAAAAACAGAGAGCATCTCAAGCATAGCTCTTTCATGTGTAAAACTAGCTTTCTGGTTACTTGTGTTTTATGCTGTAGCAAGGAGGATTTATTGTTTGCCGAAATGTGTTTTTGAACTTTATTTAGCTTCTTTTTGCTGTGCTGTGGTTGCAGTTTTTGTACCAAGTACATTTCTAAAATAAAAAAAAGTCTGTTTTAGTTTACACTGCACTGTGCTTGAGAGAGTGTGAATCTTGAATGCAGCTGCTATGTTGCTATGCATGTGTTGGCCATCATAACCAGTTGGTTATTACATCAAATAATAACTGGCCATCTCCACTGAAAAAACTGATGGCCTGTTATTATATGGTTTTACTCTTATCCTGTTGTTGGCTGTTTTCTGTTTATTTGACCACAGTTAAAGGCAGCGTTAGAAAGAAGAAAAATTAATTAAAACAAACATACTATACAAAATAGTGCATTGACAACCACACACAACAAGGCTAATGTTGCCATCTTGGGGGTGAGATGACATCATAGAGACCTTTCTGGCTTTGTTCTTGAGATCTATGATGTTATCTCACCCCTCGATGGAAACACAAATTTGTTGTGTTTGGTTACCTATACATTATTCTCTGTATGTGAAGCTACTAATGCTGCTTCAGGATCTCCAGTACCCGAGCTCCCTGTCATGCTGGTAGAACCTTTGACATCAGGACACAGCACAAAAAAGTCCTAGCAGGTGTTCATGGTCCACCTGCCTTTAGCCATTGCTCATAAAAGTCCAAAGTTGTTCAACAGATACTTGAGGTAACGAAATAATCCTTGGTAGGGATGACGGGGAAATATTAACATAACAGTATAGCCAAATTGATATCGCTTTTGCCCATTGGCTGGAAGAAGTATCTCAGATCATTTTGTTTCTCCCTGGATGCTGCCTCCACCTACCCCATTCCACTTTTTCAAGGGGGAGGGATATTAGTTGTTTTTTTCCATTTGTACAATTTTAGAAATCGGGCAATTTATAAAATATTAATGACACTGAGGTATAACTGCACTCTTCAAGAGTGCTGCCTTTTGCGTCCTTTGGATGTCTGAACCACTCACTTTGATACGCACCCCTCTTGCACAAAGAATGCAAGTGGTGACACTCCTGAGTGTAGATACCTCAACATCTTTTTTAACATCACTTACGTGATTTTGGCCAATCCATGCATAAGGTCACTGTGAACAGGATCAAATGAAGGGAAACAAAGGATGCACATATAGTGCAGCCGGGTGCCGCAGCACTGACAAACAGAGGTGTCCAGCCTCAAAAAAACAGCTGAATCCAGGCAGACCAAAAATGGACTTGGAGAAAATATTAATATGAAATAAATTGTCCACACATAGATTTTCGTGAAGTTGTAGATGTTTTACTGCCACACGTTCAGCTCCAGTAAATCCTCAGAAATGTCCAAATAGCAGCAAACAAGTGGGCAAAACCACATAAGTGCAAAAGTGGCCACCCAGAGAAGCTCTGTTTTGAGCGAAGCACCAGGGCATTTAAGCCGAGCAGGTTTGTGACAATTTTGTCATGGTTATTTGTCTGCACTGTAACCATATCTCTGACCTGTACCTGATTTTCAGGCTGTCACTGATCTTGCATTATATATTTCCTCTGTCTCTCATAAAATTTAACATTTTTACCATTTTTCTTTCACTTCTTTTTTCCTTCGGTCACCGGAATGGTGATCTCTCTCTCTGGCGTCGTCCTGGTTGTCTCCCACCCAGCTTGAACCCCCCCACTCTGGGCCCTCTCCCGTAGCTCCACAGATGCCTTACCTTTGCCTGGTGAGAGACCTCCCTGGCTTACCCCCAGGGCGGGGCCGCCACTCCTAGAGGTGCCCTAGACATCCCGTATCATCTAGGCACTGGAGGCACGTGGAGGATTGGGACCCAGGTGGGTGGGGTCTGGCAGTGGGCATGGGACCAAGGTGCACTGTTGCCTACCACCAATCTGGGGCATTTCCTTTGTTCTGGTGGTTCCACCCCCTTCCCTAAGGCATGCACAATCATGAAATGATGTCCAGTGAAGGAGATGTGCTTGCTCCCACACGCATTCCTGCTGACGTCTGCCACGCATCACCTTCCCTCTTGCATGCAGGCTGCGGCATCATGCCCCCCCTTTTGCCACCGGGAGGCACTTGAGTGCCGAGTCTTGCATCCCTCCCTCCCCAGGAGAAGGCGAGCTGTCAGCGGACTCTCAAGCCTTCTCCTCCCAAGCCAACCCCCGACAGCCCATGCTTGTTCCCAAATATGGGTCACTGGCATGGTGCGAGGTGTGGCGTCCAGCGTCTCAACCCTCAGCACCACTGGGCCGGCTCATTTTTACCATTGTTGAGATGAGATCTGAATCGTACCATCATATCATACCAGGCAATAGTTTTAAAGTCTGGGTCACCATCAGAAAATGCTTTTAATACTAAAACCACTTATTGTAACAGCTTAATGAACTGATATTACCTCTTTATAAGATGTTGGTGTGGATAGACTTGACCCCTACTTCCTCAAAATAGAATACTCTCAACTCACAGCACCCAGTCACAGAATCAATCACCCACCTCTTCAACCTTTCTCTCTCATGTAACAAACTTCCCATGTTACAGAAAACTGCACATATTACACCCTTGTATGCATTTGTTGGTTTGGTAGGAGGCTTTCTTTGGGAGCAGGGCTGGCAGGATTTGACAGAAGTTGACAATGTCCTTGTTTATGTGAGGCCAGAAGAAGTGGAGCATTGTCTTTTTGAGACTTCTGTAGATTGCCATATGATGTCCAGAAAGTGGAGAGACATGAGTGGAAAGAAGAACTTTGTTGATTAGAGAGGCTGGCACAATTAACTGTACATGCGTTCTGTCCATATGATGGCCTTTGACTTCCTTGGTCCAGATGTGAAAAAGCAAATCATCATCGGGCAAGTACTGTGAAGCTAGGAAAAGAACATCCTGGCAATGTTGCTTCTGTTGTGAAAGATTTCCAGACTCCATGTAAGTGATTGTGTTTGATAACTGAGGATCTGCTCTTTGTTGAGCATTGACAGTTGCCAGGGAAAGTGCAGATACAGAGGAGGTGAGAAGCTCTTCGACGGATTACCATAATTGAGGATTGGTGCTGTTTTCTGAAGAAGCATTTGGGAGCAGCGACCCAACTTGGGTGCTGTAGGAGTGTCCACAGTAAGCACATCTCTGGTGTGGAAAAGAATAGCTTCTAAGCAAGATTCCTCATCTGTTGAGGGTGATGCAGAGGGATACTGTCGTCAACTAACACCATCCACATTGGAGTGAACTCGACCTGGTCTGTATTGAATTTGAGGTTGTAAGACTGGAGCATGACAATCCACACTTTCCCACTGGTTCCTTCATTTTGAACAATCATCTGAGGGCAGAATGATCAATGACAGCTGTGAATGAGGAGTGGAGAAGAAAGCTGTCAAATTTCTTTACAGCAAATACCATGGCTAGATATTCTATTTTTGTGATGCCATAGTTGTACTCAGCCTAGGAATGAGAGCACCCAACATAGGAAACAACCCAGGCTGGCAGGATTTGACAAAAGTTTACAATGTCCTTGTTCATGTGAGGTCAGAAGAAGTGGAGCATTGTCTTTTTGAGACATACGAACTTACAAAATTTTCCAGCAGATAAAGGCCTAGAGGTCTATCAAGTCTGCTCGAATGTGCAGCTAGCACCCCTTATTCTGCAGCTGCCCCTCCATTCCACCCTTCCCCTTCATTGACCCTTCCCCTTGTCCTGTCCCATCCCCTTTTGAAGCAGTCCACTGTTCTACTGGATACCACTTCTGCAGGTAACGGATTCCACTCAGCCACCACCCTCTCTGTAAAAAAGTGTCTACTTATCTACCTCCTGAACCTTCCTCCCTCCAGTCTCATATCATGGCCCCTGGTGTCCCTCCCCTCCCTTACTTTGAACAGCCCCTCTGTACCTGTCTTGTTTATTCCTTTCATGTATTTAAAGGTTTCAATCATGTCCCCCCGTCCCTCCTCTCCTCCAGTGAGTACATGTTCAACTCTCTCTCAGCCTCCTCTTGTATGATAAGTCCCCCAGCCCCTTGATCATCTTTGTTGCCCTGCGCTGCACCCCCTCCAGTAACTTAATGTACCTCTTCAGATACAGGCACCAGTACTGCACACAGTACTCCAGCTGCAGTCTAACTAATGACCTATACAGTGGCAGAATCACCTCCTTCCTCCTCGAAGATATACCCCTTGCAATGCAACCCAGCATTTTGTTGGCCTTTGCAGCCGCCTTCCTACATTGTGCCAAGTTGTTCATTGACCCTGTAATGAGCACCCCCAGATCCTTCTCCTCTTCTGTCTGGGGTAGCTGCACTCCCCCCAACTGGTAACGCCTCCTTGGGTTCTTTATCCCAAAATGCAGCACCTTGCACTTTTTGGCATTAAAGCCCAGTTGCCAGGTGTCTGACCAGGTTTCAAGCTTTGCCAGATCATCCTGCAACCCCTGCCATCCCCCTAGGTCATCCACCACTGCTCCTACCTTGGTATCATCAGCAAACAGACTGATCTTGCTCTTGATGTCCATTGATATGTCTGCAATGAATATCCCAAACAACACTGGTCCCAACACCGAGCCCTGAGGAACACCGCTCGTCACTACCCTTGGGTGTGAGAGCTCCCACCCACCACCACCCTCTGTTGCCTTCCCTGAAGCCAGTTCCCTACCCATCTCACCAGCTTTGCACCCGCCCTGTGCCTACTAACTTCCTTCACAGCCTTCCATGTGGCACTGAGGTCAGATGCCTTACTGATGTCCAGATACAGGACATCCACTACATAGGCCCCTGTCCAGTTGCCTAGTTACCCAGTCATAGAGCTCCACCAGGTTGGTTTGGCAGGATCTGCCCGTGATGAAGCCATGCTGTCTGCTATCCTGTAGTCCTTTGGCCTCTAGGAGGGCCACCATCCTCTCCTTCAGGATAGTCTCCATTAGCTTATCCACGATGGCTGTGAGGCTCACTGGTCTGTAGTTTCCCGGTTCATCCTTGGGGCCACTCTTGTGGAGGGACACCACATGAGCCATCCTCCAGTCCTGAGGTACACACCCAATGTAGTAAGACACAATAGTTCGCCAAAGGCCCTGCAAGGACCTCTTCCAGCTTCTTTCTGTACCTGGGTGGATGCCATCTGGGCCTGGGCCTTGTCCACCCTCAGTGCCTTCAAACCCTCCCAAACTCTGCCCTCCATGATTCCCCATCTGTCACCCCTTTCCCCTGTTTCTACCATTCTCCCCCTTGGTGTCACCCCTCTTCTCTTTAGTAAATACTGAGCAAAGTACTCATTTAGTGCTTCTGCCTTATACGCACCTGCTTCCACCCAACCCCCTCCTTCCTACTCCTTACCACGTGGTCCTTACAGCTTCTTTTCTCCTGATGTACATAAGAAGTCCTTCTCCCCCTTCTTAATGCCTTGTGCCAGCCTGAGTTCCATATATGCCTTGGCTCCCCGTACTGCCCTTGTCACCTCCTTCGATATCATCAAGTACTCCTCCCTGTCCATCCCCCTCCCTGTTTTCTTGTACTTCCTAAAGGCAGCTCTTTTCCGCCTTACCTTTTCCATGACTTCCTTGCTCAACCAGCTCGATTTCTTAGTCCTAGCCTTCTTGCTCTGGCCCTTGCAGCAGGTTTTGGTTGCCTCCACTATCCCCAGATTTATGAGCTCCCACCTCTGGTTAGTTTCCATACTAGATTGAATTCCGGCCAGGTACCCTTTTACCACTTCCCCCATCCTCCTAAAGTCGGCCCTCCTGAAGTCCAGCACTCATGTGCCAGATTCCACTCCTTCCTTGCCATATCCAATATGAGCCATACTGAGTGGTGGTCACTTCCTGACAGTGGCTCCTCCACTGTAAGTTCTCTCACAAAGTCCCCATTTTCCAGCACAAGGTCAAGGGTATTCCCTAACCTGGTTGGTTCACTGACCATTTGCAGCAGGAAGCTGTCCTGGAAGGCATCCAGCAGTACCTGCTCCCTTCTGTTCCTGGTTGTTGGGGTACTTCAGTCCACTTCTGACATGTTGAAGTCCCCCACAGTCACCACACTACCCTTCTCGCAGGTCCTCCTGATCTGTCTCGCTAGTTCCCTGTCTAACTCCTCCGTCTGAGATGGCGGCCTGTACACCACTCCCATTCTAAGAATCCTATTCTTGGAATCCTGGATTTGCATCCAAAGTGACTCCGTACTACCCTCCTCCCCTTCCTCCCTTACACACTTCAGTCCTTCCTTCACATATAGTGCCACACCCCCTCCTTTCTCAATCACCCTGTCCCTACGAAATAACCTGTACCCTGGTACAGACAGGACCCAGTCGTTGTATTGGGTGGCCCATGTTTCTGTGATGGCTGCGATGTCCACCTCTCCCTCTGCCATGAGCACCTGTAACTCTGCAGTTTTCCTCCCAAGGCTCCTAGCATTAAGGGTAACCACCTTCCACCCCCCCATCCTGCCCTCCTTTACTAGCATCACCAATAGTACTTGCCATTTGTCTTTTGTCACTGTTATGGGGGGTAAGCTCATGTGGTTTCCCAACCTGTGGTCTCTGCATGTCTCTTGCCCAACTGCCACTCCCCACTCCTAGTTTAAATTCCCAACTTCCTCTATGTACTGCTCCATCCTCTGTTTCAACACTTTCTTTCCCTCCTCACTCAAGTGTAGTCTGTCCTGGCATAGAGATTACTGTCTCCCAGGTCCCTCCCCACCCCCAACAGCCCATACCATTTAGCACAACACCAGGTTCTTAGCCATCCGTTAAATTCCTCTATTCTCAGCTTTCTTGTTGTGCTTGCCTTGGGCACTGGAAGTATCTCTGAAAAAGTTACTGATCTTCCTGCCCCCTCACATAATTGTCCTAGTTCCTCAAACCTCCTCTGGACTATATCTACTGTCTTGTCAGCCAGGTCATTCATCCCTAGATGTATAATTAAATGAGGCTTGTCCCTACCCCTTCTAGCATATTTCAGAACAGATTGTCCCACCCTTTCCGCTGTCATTCCTGGCATGGCCTCCACTCAAATGCGACTATGCCTTTTCCCCTTCTGTAGATTGCCATATGATGTCCAGAAAATGGAGAGACATGAGTGGAAAGAAGAACTTTGTTGATTAGAGAGGCTGGCACAATTAACTGTACATGCGTTCTGTCCATATGATGGCCCTTGACTTCCTTGGTCCAGGTGTGAAAAAGCAAATCATCATTGGGGAAGTACTGTGAAGCTAGGAAAAGAACATCCTGGCAATGTTGCTTCTGTTGTGGAAGATTTCCAGACTCCATGTAAGTGATTGTGTTTGATAATTGAGGATCTGCGCTTTGTTGAGCATTGACAGTTGCCAGGAAAAGTGCAGATACAGAGGAGGTGAGAAGCTCTTCGGCGGATTACCATAATTGAGGATTGGTGCTGTTTTCTGAAGAAGCATTTGGGAGCAGCGACGCAACTTGGGGTGCTGTAGGAGTGTCCACAGTAAGCACATCTCTGGTGTGGAAAAGAATAGCTTCTAAGCAAGATTCCTCATCTGTTGAGGGTGATGCAGAGGGATACTGTCGTCAACTAACACCATCCACATTGGAGTGAACTCGACCTGGTCTGTATTGAATTTTGAAGTTGTAAGACTGGAGCATGACAATCCACACTTTCGCACTGGTTCCTTCATTTTGAACAATCATCTGAGGGCAGAATGATCAATGACAGCTATGAATGAGGAATAGAGAAGAAAGCTGTCAAATTTCTTTACAGCAAATACCATGGCTAGATATTCTATTTTTTGTGATGCCATAGTTGTACTCAGCCTAGGAATGAGAGCACCCAACATAGGAAACAACCCGTTTTGTTCTGTCTTGAGCACGACATAGCACAGTACCTACTGTAAAAAGAACTAGCATCTGTTAGGAGTTTGAAGGGTTGGTCAAACCTTGGGTAGACCAATAGAGGAACAGAGGTCAGCTTTTCCTTTAAGGTATCGAAGGCTTCTTTGCACTCAGTAGTTCATATACATTCACATGCCTTTTTGGTAAGGGCGTACAGTGGAGCTGCAATCTTGGCATAATTACTGATGAACTTTCTGTAATACCCAGAGAGACCTATGAAAGCTCTGAGGTCTTTGAGGTTGTTAGGCTCTGGATAGTCTTTTTTGCATTATTTCTTTTTACCTCCTATGTGCTACCACATCACTCCTCCTTCAGGCTTGCCAAGGCCTCTTCTGATCCATCTACCCTCTGAGCCCCTATTCCCATATGGCAGCCACCCCAGGGTAATCTAATGTAACCTTTTGCCGGATGGGTCCCCCTCCTCTGAGGGGGAATGCGCCAGCCCCAGGAGGGGCAGGCCAGCGCTACACTTAGCTCTGGGGTGCTGCTGGGACAGAGGGCTTGGCAGGGACATGAATGGCCTCAGAGAGCCGGGCAGCCATCATCTGGCTGTACCAGGAGCGGTATTTCCACTTTCTGATGCTGTTCCCTCCTGCGTGCATCTGCAGTGCTCCTGGTCTCCACCAGAGGCCGCTGCAGCATGACGTCGGCCCACTACCCACCTCAAGAGAGGAGATCAGTCCTACGGACACTCGATCCTCTCCTTCCCCTGCCAGCCCCCCGGCATCCCGAGTCCATTCCCGAACCCAGGTCGCCGGCGTGGTTTGAGGTAAGGTGCCAGTGCCTCAGCCCTCTGCGCCATCAGACCGGCTTCTGGATAGTCTTTAACTGCTGAGAGCCTTGTCTGGGTCTGGAGAGATGCCTTGAGAACTAACAACAACATGTCTCAGGTAAGGAATTTGATGTTGAGCAAAACAACACTTATTTGGGTGAAGCTTGAGGTTGGCTTGTTGGAATGGTTCAACCACCTCTTTGAGGAGTTGGAGGTGTTTCGGAAAAGTTCTGCTGAACACAGTAACATCATCCAGGTAGACTAGGCAAGATTTTCAAGACAGCCCATGTGGTACAGCCTCCGTAACACACTGGAGTGTGACTGGACTGTTCCGAAGTCCCATAGGCAGTTGTATGAATTGGAAAAGCCCCAAGTGACAGCACCAAGCTATGTATGGATGAAATGTTGAATCAATGGAGACTTGGTAGAACCCACTGTGAAGGTCCAGATTGGTGAACTAGACTGAGCTGGCTGTGCTGTGACTCTTTATGGTATCCTCTGTTGTGGGTAAAGGATGAACATCCAGCACTGTGCAGGGACTAAGCATTCTGTAGTCTACTGCAAAGTGATACCCCTTGTTTTTCTTTACCACCAGAAGACATGGTGTACTCTAATGACTTGTAGATTCATGAAGGATGTCTTGTTCAAGCATGTCTTTGATCATGTCCTCTAGGACCTGTTTCCATTTGTGTCCCACTTTGTTGGCTTGCTGACAGATAGGTTTCTGACTGTGCTGCACTTCAGTGGTGTGTTGTAGGTATCACAACATCTGAGCTTGTTTTCTATACAAACAAAGACATATGGGTAGTTCTCCAAGAAATCCAAAAGCTGTTGTTTCTCTGTTGGAGCTGCTGGAAGCTTGGAAGAGGATAATTGCTTACTGAGAGATAACACTGATGGAGCTGGAGTGGTGGTGGTTGCACTGACAGCCATAGAGATGGTGGAAGCAGGCTGAGGTTCTTGTATGAGCTGGAGCAGGTTCCCAGTAGATAGACAGACAAAACTTTTCAACATTTGCACCCTTGAAGATGCCCCATCTGTAAAGTTGCAGCACTTCTGGAATGCTATACTGTCATGCACAGCAGACAAGATGTTTCCCAGGAGAAGACCTGAAGAATGTAGAGAAGGGGATCCCATGGTTATGCCAACAACACCTTGTGGGAGTGGCTCACCTCGAGTCTTGGCAATCAAAACCATCTCTGTCTTAGAAAGCAAAGTGGTTGAGTCTGTAGCTGCAAGTTGCCCCCAGGGGTCCAGTGACAGTTTGTTTGGAGCAAAGTCCAGGATGCCTTTATGATATTTGAGAAAGTCCACGCCAAGAATCACTGATGGTTGTAGATCAAGTACCAGGTAGAACTTGATAGTAGTGTGCTGTGAGCCAAAATATAGCTGAAGGTGGATGACGCCTGTGACAGGTATCATAGCGGCATTTTCTGTGATAATGTATATAAGTCAGCGGGAGAGAGATGAGGTGACTGACAAAGAGCTCTCTTGTTCAGGATGTTGGTGTTGATGACTGAGATGTCTGCTCCAGTGTCAACCAAGGCACGCGTGGACCAATCTCCAATGGTCACCAAGATGCAATTTGCTAGAAGTGGTTATTTGATGACGGATACAGCTGCTCCTGGAAGCAAGATGGTGCTGGAGTTGGTTCATGGAGTTTGCGGATGCTGCTTGTATGAGTTGAGAGTCAGAAGGCTGGTCAGTTGAGAGGGTTCCCTCCCCCCAAAAAAACCCTAGTTTGTTGGGCAGTAGTCATTTCCTTGATCCTGTTAGTACTTGCCTTCATGTTGCTGATGGTGCTGTGGTGGACATCCTTGTTTCCTGTTATTCCCATTGTCATATGAACATATGAAAATTGCCAGCAAAAATTAGGCCTCTAGGTCTATCTAGTCTGCTCGAGTGTGCAGCTAACACCCTGCTTTGCAGCTTCCCCTCCTCCTCATTCACCTTCCCAAATATGTCCCCTCTCACCCTGTCCCATCTCCTCTTGAAACTACCCACTATCCTACAGGACACCACCTGCTCCGGCAAGGTGTTTCAAACTGCCACTACTCTCTCTATGAAAAAGTGCCTCCTCATTTCCCTCTTACACCTACCTCCTTCCAATCTAAGTCTATGCCCTCTCGTGTCCCTCTCCTTCCATACTTTAGCTTTCTACAAACTGCTGCAGTGTGTCCTCTGAATCCACATTACTGACAGATAATGGGCTCTCGAGAAGGTGGTGGTTGCGCAGATGGCTGTGGATGTTGTTTCACAGCTTTGCAGAGGTAGTAAAGGAAATAGTTGAACTCAGTTGTAAATTATTGACAGATAAGATGAGCTTGTCTATCACTGCTTGTTGTTGAGGGACGCATGTTGTGAGTGCAGCCATTTGTAATTATTGAGATCTTTACACACTGGTGGCCTAGGAACATTGATATGGATTCTTGTGGAAGTCATGCCACTTGGATAGTGTCCATTCATTCAGGTTGTCAGCTTCTGTTGGACCACATAAGGGTGAAGTTGTGGGAGCAGTCCTCAGATGAAGGCTATGATTTGATCCTTCTCTGTTTTCTGCAGAAGTTTGCAGTGTGACTCAGTGTGCACTATAAAGGCTTCTAGAGATTTGGAGGGCTGCATGGTATGTTCCCACAGCTGTTGTTCCAGTAGCCAGGGTGGATGTACTTGGACAAAATCTTTAAAAGTTGCATACAGGATGGCAGTATTTCCTTTAACTTGTTCTTCAGGTGTATGCGTTGAACCAAGAAATTGCAGTCCCTCTCAGAAGCAAACATAAGGTGTTGGAGCACCGTGGAGTGTGGTGAGATAGTTTTAACATAGGCAAGGTCATCCTGAATGGACTTCATAGTTGACAGTCCCTGTGACGAAATGGTGGACTGGATGTCCTGCAGGAAAGTTTCTCTTTTGTAGCCCCATGCCATCAAGGTTGGTGAAGGTAGGCCTCTGGATTTTACTGTGCCCATATTCCGTCTTCATCAGACACGGTTGTCATGGGACATCTCCGCTTGACATAATGGAGGTTGTAAGGATGAGAAGGAGCTATCATCAGGCAGAGAATGGGACGTCATGGATTAGATGGAGTGCCACTGAGAAAATGTTGTCTTAGACAAAGTACAATTATTTGTAAGCAAAGTCCATTGAGTGACGTCTTAATAAACAAGTCAAACTCTAATGTGGCAATATAGGCCTGTATCCTTTATTAATGCTCCTATGTATGTGCTGTAATGTAATTCAGAGTTAAGACATTGTCTCTTTAAAAAGCCAGGAAGAGCGAACAAAATAAACAAGAATTTCTGTTAAAGCCAGCCTAGGCCTGACATTCACCTAGATAAGGAACAGACATGTTTATGATCATCACAGTCATAACTCTTGGATTGAATGATCAAACTGGACATTTAGCCTCCACTAGCAGGAAAAGGCCAGCAGGAGGCCAGCTTAAGGTCACAACTTGAAAGCCAGAACCAGGTTATGCAAAAACCAATGTTACAGGGGTTAGACATGGAACCACAGTGACACCTGCAGGATGAGGTGAAACTGTTGCACCCCAATCTCTATATTCCAAAAGGGATGGGTGTGGCTTGAAAAATGACCATTCAGACTGTATTTAACTAGACACATTTTGAAAAATCAGTGCACTTTTTAGCTTGGAGTCTGAGGCCTCAGTACTTGGAGGGTCTCAGAGCTGAGAAAAACTTAAGCTGTTATATACTTTGGTTGAAATATATGTGGGTCTTGGACTACCCTTAGAACAAAACCTGTGTGTTTGTGGAATACTGATTTTTCACATACAAAATGGAAAATTCTGATTTTAAGTCAGAATTTTGGGAAACAAAAACTTTTCACCAAGAACACACCTGGACTCTAAAAATGACCTTCTGAGAACTGGCTTTGATCACAAACTTGCTACAAAATCCATTACTTGAAGAACTTTACCTACAAAGAAAATTTTTGAAACCTCAGAACAAGGTATAGTTTAGAACAACAATATATAGTGTTTTCTGTAAACCATCCAGTGTTTAATTTTAGTATTGTCTGTTTTCCAAAATCTTCCAAATTGTAGAATTTACTGTGTTTTTTAAGCAAACTTATTATAATTCTTATCAGCTCTGCCTGGGGTCTGATTGTGTGATGTAACATTTTAAACAGAAGGGTTTTGTAAAGACCATTCGCCTTGATAACAAAGATAGTGACCGCTCGACTATCCCACAAACTACTTAGGCAAGAGGCTGCCAGTGGTAGTGGTGGGATTCAAACCCGAACGTAGTACAGAGTCAGGGGAACTTGAGTCTATAGTTTCCACCCTTCCACTGGGAAAAAGGAAGGTTGATAACGCTTTCTGAACCCTACAACTGCTCACGAGTTCTGTAAAAAAGGGGACCATCCCTGCAAACAGGAGGTCCTGCTGTGCCCTGGGTTTGGGCTCATGACACCCAGTCCTTGTTGTTCTGTTATTTAAACAACAACGTCTTTGCAAATTCAGCTGTTTGTTTCAGTGTCTTTTCAGTTTAATAGGGTTTGCCCTTTTTAAAGAGGGCCATCATTATTTCCTATGAGGTGAACTCATACTGAAGAAGCTGGTGCCCTTAACAAAGATGGTCACCAGACATTTGCATACAGCTGGGAGTACAGAACTCAAAATAATCAGTAGAATGGCAACGCCCCTTGGCAGTGCCTAGTGCGAGAACATTGAGTGCAGCGCCATGTTGTGGATGGCAAAACATGCTGGAAGCACCACACTCAATGCTGAGATGCCTATGCTATCTGAGTACATAGTGAGTACTGAAACACTAGGGGTGTTGGCTGCACACTTGAACGGACTTAGATAGACCGCGTGGTCTGTTTCTGCTGGCACATTTGTATGTTCGTAGTAGTTTTATTTAAAAAAAAAACCTTTCATGCCTTTTATGGAATATTGCTACAACTGACAGCAAGAACATTACCATGGCAAGTTGGACTTCATTATTCAACATTTTTTTATGTAATAAAAACATTATTCTGTGATTGCACTAAGTGAGCTGTGCTGATTTGTGTTATTATCATTATTCGGATGTGAGATTAGATCAGATTTTTTTTGTTATTATCGGTTGGATGACATATAATAAAGAAATTATATACTTATTATGTATTTTAATATCTGTCTTGATATACTGTGTCCAGTACTGACACCTGGGGGGGGTTGTCGTTTAATTAGATGGGGGTCAGTAAATGAGGCTTTGAGTTGGGGGGGCTGTTCCTCAATATGCCTCTCATTTCTTTTGAGGGTGTATGGTAGTCCATGGCTGTAATAAGTGGAGGGTGCCTCCCCTCAAGCTGCAGGTGGTTGTTGGGGGTTCGGGATGCCTGAATGAATTGACTAATGTGGAACAGTATACAAAGAAAAATCACTTTTTATTCTGTTTCACCAACACAGCTTCTACTCCCAAGCTGTCAGAATTTAACAGCTTAGTAACCTATGCTGCATATAGAATGACAACAGTTGATAATACTAGCAATAAAAAATGTACTATATAAAAAAGGAAGATCCATGTATGTAGTACAACACGTGTACTATCAAACCAGCCAGAAAACAAGCTTTTTAAAGACCGTAGCAAGTAATCGGGAGATAATTGAAACTGTCAACCTCAGCTGTCAAAATATATTGAGAATAACGTAGCCCCGGAGCAGTGCATTTTATCACCAAAAGATGGAGGTGTACTTACGTGCCTCAGAAGGGGGCATTGCCATTCTAGTCTTTCTTTCGAGTTCTGTGGCTGGGAGTTTCCTGTTCCAGTGCCCTTTCCAAGATGGTCACTGACAGGGGTTAAGGGTCACTTCCCTATGCATGCATTAAGTGTGTCCCAACAAAGATGGCTGCTGCGTGCCATGAAGTTGTTTGTGCAGGTGCTCCCAGTGACAAAATGGAGATTCCCGCTATTGAGCTGGCAGGGAAAAATTTCAGGTCACCTTTTGATGACTGACACAGAAGCTGGGAAAGTTCTCTTATTTATTTGATAATTACTTTTCCCCTCTTTTTTCCCTTTTCTTCAGGCATCTAGGCTGTCCCACTTCGTTGTACTCTATTTTGTTATGAGGCAAGGCCCTGTTTTGCCCTGATACTCCTACTTTACTTATTTGTTGCTTCAGTGCTCCATTGTTTATGCATTATATCTGCCTATATTTATTGGCAGAGTGCCCTGCTTGGCCTGAGTAGCTCCGGGCATTTTTATTTATTGTTCCAGTTTGTAGTGTGGCCAAACAACGACTTTGAGTGGCACTGTGGTGAGTTGAGGGGAGCAAGCCATTGCAGCAGTGAGTCAGCAAGTAAAAGTGCTGAGCAGAGCTGGTCACCTGTGAGGAGCTAGAGAGTGGAATGGAGCAGTGTCAGAGCATGAGTAATGCAAGAGGAGCAGAGCTGAGTCAGCGGTATGGCTGAGGCAGCCCTCTGTGCGTCCCAGGGAAGTTGCAGTGCAGGATGGGGACCTCATGTAATGTGAGCTGCTGTTAGTGTGACAGGCATCCAGTTGCTGCTACCAAGTGGTCCCCCCCCTTTTTTTTTCTTCTGGCTCCATTTGGCTTGTTCCTGATTGTGGTAGTGCTATGGTCCATACAACTGTGAGGTCCTTTTGAGACCAAGCATGGAGTCAGTGGGAAGAACAGCAACTGGGCTGTGTGTGAGTCTGGGCTCTGTGTGAGTCAATTTCACTGAACTTGGAGAGCTGCCTGTTGGAGTGATGCTGGAGCTGTTCTGGTATCCTCTCTAGTGAGTTTATTTCATTGTAGGGGGAGACACTGGTAATGTGGTTAAAGCTTGGAGGGATAGACCAATATTTGCAAAACAGAGCAGTCTGGAGATCGCAGACAGTTCCCTGCAGGCCTGTTGCCAAGTGGGCAGTGCTGCAGCAAAAGGTGTAGGTTCGGAGCTCTGCTGGTGCCTACAAATAATTACTGGCAAGACATTGATTTATTAGGTGGCAAGCAATGTGCCACATTTTTATACAGTAGTTCACGGCTATGCAGGAGTGCTGCAGGGATAGAAGGATGCATTTATTATTTTCTGTGCTCTGCAGCTGGGATTTTCTTATGGGTGTCAGGGGCCAGATCCAAATGATGCTAGACTAGAGAGGGTGACTGTGTACCCAGCAATGCGCTTAGCAGTAGGGGGCCTGTACAGGCAGTCAAGATAAGGCTAGGGCAGGAGAAGGGATGCATCCTCCACCATGTGTGACATTTTGATGTTGGTCTGCCACTAAGACTCTTACTTCTCTTCAGGTCTGCCATGCGCATCTCTGGCTGTACAAGCAGATGCCATCTTGCTGGACCATATGAATAACCTAGTGAAATGCATAAAATAAGAATAGAGCAGCATTCATTATGGGATACTTCTGGGGCTGACAGTATAGCCTAGAGGTTAATGTAATAAGATGTGAATGGGCTTGGTACAGCCAGCAGACCTGTTTTGATTCCTACAATCTCCACTTGCATACTGTGTGACTCTGAGCAAGTCACTTAACCTCCCAAGTGCTCCTGGGTCACCCCTGAAATCAAGCACTTGTGCCTAGTGGGCCTTACCTGGTTACCAAAGAATAACAACAAACCTCTGGATTCCATGAGGCTATGCCTCAGACAGAGGGGTTTTGCAGAGCCCCTGCTATGATAAGGCACTGCCAGGCAGTGTAACAATTTGGAACAACAGTGTTCTGAGGGTTCCTAAAGGGGCGGCAGCTAAACATTAAGCCCCATGCTTAACTGAGTACTTCACACTGCTTACATTGAGGCCTTAATGTAAAAAAACTACAAGCCAGACTTGGATTCTATTATAGAAATAAATGCTATTTTTCTGCTGATGCCTGGAAACAACTGGTTCACCCTATGCTTTTCCCGGTAATAGTCTATGCAGACCTGATATACAATCACTGCTTGTTCACATACCTGTCCAAACTGGATGTACTTTGCCACAGAGCGCGCTCAGAATCATAACCAGCTTAGCTCCTAAGACTCACCATTGCTCCCTGCATGCTTCAGTTGGCTGGATGTCCATCACAATAAAGCAACTAAAAAACCTCTGTACGTGGTCGTACAAAGTGCTACTAAATGTCCTGCCATCCTATATTACAGACCTCTCCCACACATCTCATGGCCTCTATACCTTGAGAACAAGTAACCTCATTCTCCTGGCTATCCCTAGGTATCACACACTGCATGAACAACCTACAAGCTTCGCTCATGTTAAGGAGCCAGGTCAGTCGTAAACTTTTTGCAAGCCCTCTCTGATGTTCTCTTTACTGATGTTGGCAATAGTGGCTAACTTTATTCTTCATGTTCTGCTGCTGCATATACTGTATGGTGCAGCTCATCAATTAAATAACACAATGGTATATTTATTATCTATATGCTTTTAGCCTTCCTTTTGCTCCATATGTATAGTTTTCTTACCTATGGTTCCTGATTTTAAATTAGTGTTGCATTACTGTATCTCAGTGCTACCATATCTCCTGTTCTATTTTGTGTTCCTAGGTTAGCCTGCTGTACTTCCAATGTTTCTGCATTTTGATTTTGTATACTGTCCTACGCAGGACCCCCTTGTAAATGAGCTTTGCTCAATGGAGCCTTTTCCTGATAAAATAAATAAAAATGTTAGCAATGTCCCTTATTTTGGTCATGCATCCTTGATTTGACCCTATTTTACAGGCAGGAGGTTGAGAGGTCTGACTGCAACTACCAGCCCTTTTGTTTCTTTTCACTCATGCAGGTTTGCACACTTGTTTTTTTTTTTGTATAACTCAAGTTTATTCAACCACCTTCAGTTAACAACAGCATACAGTCACTTGTAATGACATTTGGTTTTTTGTTTAACAGAGAAAAGAATAGCATATAAGTTAATACTTCATACATAGTGACAGATAAAAATCTACATAGGTCATTTCTAAAATTGAACAATATAAGTCATTACTAAAATTCCATACTATTCTCAAAAAATACAAAAAAGAAAAAATCACAACAACAAGGGAGAGTACACGTGGTCACCATACCATGTGCCATGTAAGTGTGTGTCAGGTATAGGCTGCTTAAAAGGTAAAGTAAAGATAAAGGAGGGAGAAAAAGAAAAGAGGGAAGAAAGGAGAGATAAGCAAATAAGTCAGACAAAGGAGAAAAAGGGAGAAAAAGAGGAATATACATACAACTAAATATGAGTCTGATCTATCTCATCCAATTAACTCCAGACTTTACTGATTAATTAATCTAGGGGGAACCCTTTTCCTGGTCAGCTTTTATTTTATGGATCCGCAGAAACTTTGGGGCGAGCTACCTCCCAGGCAATCCAGGGGGTCCAGCCCACTCTAAACTTTTCTTCTCTCAAGTGCAGTCTGGCCATGATGGATTCCATATCCATGATGTTGTTAACCGTGGAGACCCATTGCCCTATTTCCGGAGGCTCTTGGTGCAACCAATGTACCATTAAGCATTTTAGTGCTGCAGCTATAAGAGCCAGGGCCAATTTCCATTTGGATGGGGGAAAGTTCACAATGGTTGGAAAACTCAGGACCCAATCTGTGAAAGCGTCTGGAATTTGTTCTGACAACACTTCTTGCACTGCCCCCTGTATGCTCTGCCAGTACTGGGCAATGGTTGGGCATCTCCAATAAATATGCCAATGTGTGTGCCCACTGAACCACACGTTCTCCAGCATAAGTCTGTGTTAGCATTATTGTAATGTTTAGTCACCACCAGGACCAAAAAGTAACGGACTAAAATTCTCCAAAAGAATTCCCTCCAAGTGGGAGATGAAGTCACCCTCTAACCCTGTTTTAGCCTTTTAAGCCACAGCTCATCTGGGATATTCTCTAGCATCTCTCTTTCCCAAGCTAGCTTTACTGTCTTGAGGGGATGTGTTTCTCCAGGGCATATTAATTTATACAGCTGAGAAGTCCACCTCACCTTATCTTTTGATTGCTGTAACCAACTGCACAAAATGTTCCCAGGAGTTTGGTTGACGTGTGAGTTCCTTCATATTAGCTGGGGTGTTAATGAAGTGACGTATCTGCAAATATCTGTGAAAATCCGAATCTTGCAAGCCAAATGTCTCTTTAAGCTGGGCAAAAGTGAGACAAATGCCCTGTTCCACCAATTGCGAGAACTGGATTAACCCCTTTAGTTCCCACCTAGCGTATGCAGCATCTAGATGTGGAGGGAAGAAGCTGGTATGCTGGCGTATCAATGGAGAAGGGGCCCAGGATCTCTTCTGAGTTCACTCGCCACCTACACCTTTTCAGAACTGCAAAGTGTGTTGCATCCATGAATTGTTGGACAACGAGGATATTGGGGATGCAGGCAGTGAATACACCAGGGAGCACAAAGAAACCTCCATGGCATCCTGTTTCTCTATGTCCAACCAGCCTGAGGAACTGAGCCCTGTGATCCAGGTATGAACCACTTGGAGTTGGCAGGCCAGATAATACGAGTAAAAATCAGGCAGTCCCAAGCCCCCTTCACCCCATGGAAGTGATAGTATCTGCCTAGAAATTCGAGGATGGCGGCCCCCCTTTTGAACTTGGATAGTCCGGCTGTAATCCCACGCCAAAATGCCAGGGGAATCGGTATTGGGAGGTTAGCAAATAGGAACAGGAAGTGGGGTAGTAAGTTCATTTTGATCGAATCTATTTTCCCAGCAACTATTAAAGGTAGCATGGACCATCTGGCTAAGTCTTGTTGTGCTATACCCCACAATCTATTGTAGTTAATTTCAAACAATTTTGAGACATACACCTGGACCTGTATACCCAGGTAATGAATCTGATTGTTTTTGGCCCAAGAAAAGAAAAATTCCATCTAAAACCCCATTGGGGGTGTATCACTTAATTTAAGGGCTTCCGACTCATCATAATTTAGTTTATAACCGGACAACTCTCCAGATCTCCCCAGAATAGATAAAAGGTGAGGAACAGATCCCTGTGGGTTACCCCCCCAAAACAGGGAGTCATCCGCATCAAAAGCAATTTTTTGTTCCTTCCCACCGGCTGTCACCCCGATCACCCGTGGATCCTGGCGCACCACTGCTGCTAGAGGTGCCGAACTCAGCACAGCTCCCTCAGTAACCCTACCCCCTTACCCGGTCTCCAGAACTTGTGGTCTATACACTTTCCCATATTTTTCCTACCTTTCCGCTACCACTGCCAGCCTCTTACCTACTTCTACCTCGTTCTCCCGCCCGCCTGCTCAAACCGGGAGTCGATCCTATGAGCTCGTTATAGACTCTTGCCTCCGCCGCTAAAGCCGTAACTGGGCTTGTCCCACCCTACCTTGTTGTTGCCTCCCCGCCTGCCCGAACACTCTCCCTCTAATTATCTCAGATAGCGGGTGCCCTTTCCCTACAGCTAAATCAGCTGGCAGGGTTCATTACTTTGGTCTCCAGCCCCGCCACCTCCCAACAAACTTTAGCTGTGCACTTACCCTTCCCTGCCCACATTCCCCTTGTTAGTTTCTCCAATTTAATCCAAAATCTATCCTTTCACCAGTACCCTCTGTTTGCACTACCTACTTATAAAAATTGTATGCTTGTATCTATGTACCTGTGCTTGTACTGTATAACCTGCACTGTTCTACTTGTATTGTAATTGTACCTCCCGGGTTGTGCCTGAAAATAGTCACTTGCTGGCTAGTGCACCTACCCGGTAAACAAAAACTAAATAAAAAATAAAAACCACAAAAAGAACAGGGGATAAGGGACAGCCCTGCCTCATACTCCTGGTTAGGGGAAAGTTTCTGGAGTTTACTCCATTTACCTTAACTTGGGCTTGTGGCAGAGTATACAGGTTCTGGAAAATTTTTAAGAATTTAAAGCCGAATTGCATTTTCTCCATGGTAAGTTTTAAAAATTGCCAATTAACCTGATCAAAAGCCTTTTCGGCGTCCACGGAGATAGCTAGCTGAAATTCTGATTTATGCTGCATCTGTCCAGGAAGGGAACAAGTCTTTTGAGCAATCGGTTTAAATGCTTCATTGGCAAGCTTTTAAACTAGTCAAAGGGGGAGGCACTGACAAGCAGCAGAAAAATCCCAGCCTCTCCCTACAAAACAGGGTACTAAATGAAAAAAAGACCAAGGTAGAACGGTCAGTGGGGGATGCTGCAACAGAAGGTAAAGCCATCAAAAAATGGAGAGCAATGAGTACCAGTGCCTGTAGTCTAGGTAACAAGCTTCCTGAATTAGTGGCCTTGATGGAGGAGGAACATCTGGATATCGTGGCAGTCACAGAAACATAGTACACACACAACCATGACTGGGGCGTAAACATACCAGGATACACTATCTACAGGAGGGACAGGGAGGGTAAAGAGGAGGAGGTGGTTCTTTAAAGGAAGGAATAAAAGTAACAGAACAAAAGGGTAAACAGGGAGGAGAAGAAGCACTGTGGGTAAATTTGGAGACAGGCAATGGCACCACAATCTGCACAGGGTTGTATACAAGACCCCTTCTCAGGGGAGGAAATGGACAAGGAAATAATAGAAAGTATACTTAGAATGGCAGAAAAAGGGGAGATACTGCTGATGGGTGATCTGAATATGCCAGATGTTAACTGGAGTGCAGTTGCAGCTGCCACTTCGAAGAGTGCAGTTATTATAGATGCCCTACAGGGGTATGCCTTAGACAACTAGTACTGGAGCCCACTCGAGAGGGAGCAATATTAGACTTGATACTCTCAAATGGAGATGGAGAGAGGATCACAGATGTAGAAGCGGGTAGCCATCTGGGAACTAGCGACCACTCCAACAGTATAGTTCACAATAAACACAGTAATAGAGTCAAGCCATACAAAGACAAAAGTACTGGACTTTAGGAGGGCTGAGTTTGCCATAATGGGTGAGTGCTTAAGAAATGCACTAGCAAATGGGCAGGAAGGAGGGGTGGAAGAACAATGGGGAATAATAAAAACTGCCATCACAGAGGTAACAAGCCTTTGTGTGAAGCAAATAAACAAAACAAGACGATGTAAGAAACCACTATGGTTCTCAAAGGAAGTGGCAGTGAAGGTTCAAGAGAAAAAGAAAGCATTCAGGAAGTACAAAGAATCGCAGAAGGAGCAGGACAGAGAACTGTATCAGTTAAAGCAAAAGGAGGCTGGGAAGGCAGTCAGAACAGCAAAGGCCCAAACCGAGGAAAAGATAGCCAACTCAGTTAAGAAGGGGGATAAAACCTTTTATAGGTACATCAGGAGGCGAAGGAAGACCAAGGGAGGGATAGTGAGGCTTAATAAAGGGGGAGGGTGGGCAGAGGAGACTGTGAAAGGCAGAGATACTAAACAAATATTTTGCTCAGTATTTACGAAGGAAGAGGGGAGATACATAAAACAAACAGTAGTAACACTCTGGATACAGAAGTTGATACCGCCCATTTACAGAAGAAAGGGTTCTGAAAGAACTCTTAAAACTGAAGGTGGACAAAGCAATGGGGCCTGATGGGATTCATCCCAAATTCTAAAGAACTAAGGGTAGAACGAGTGACACCACTGACTACCCTTTAACAAATCATGGGAGGATGGGGTGGTACCCAGGACTGGAGGAGGGCAGATGTGATTCCCTTCACAAAAGTGGGAGCAAGGCAGAAGCAGGAAACTATAGACCTGTTAGTTTAACCTCAGTGATAGGGAAAATGATGGAATCACTTCTAAAGGAAAGAATTGTCGAGTATCTAGAGGCCAGAGGGCACAGGACCCTAGGCAGCATAGATTCATAGTGGGAAGGTCATGCCAGACGAATCTGATAGATTTCTTGACTGGGTGACCAAAGTAGTAGATCAGGAGGGCTGTGGACATGGCCTACCTAGACTTTAGCAAGGCATTTGACACAGTCCCACACAAAAGATTAATATACAAGTTAGCCAGCCTGGGAGTGGGTCCCAAGATGACAGCCTGGGTAAAGAATTGGCTGGAGAATAGGACACAGAGGTTATAGCAAATGGAGTCCACTCAGAAGAAAGGAGGGTTACTAGTGGGGTACCTGAGATTCAGTATTAGACGGTCCTCTTCAATGTCTTTATAAGCGACATTGCAGAAGGACTGGAAGGAAAAGTTGTCTCTTTGCAGATGACACTAAGATCTGCAACAGAGTTGATGCACAGGGTGGGGTGGAAAGGATGAGAAGGGACTTGGCAAGGTTAGAGGAATGGTCAGATGTATGGCAGCTTAAATTCAATGCTAAGTGCAGGTAATGCACCTGGGAAACAAAACCCAGGGAAGAGTACACAATGGGGGTGAGATACTAACAACAACAAGAATGGAAAGGGACCTGGGGGTAGTCATATCAGATGACCTAAAGATGGGCAAGCAATGTGAGAGGGCAGCAAGGAGGGCTGGGGAATACTGGGATGCACAGGGAGGCATCACCAGTAGAAAACAGGAAGTTATTATCCTCTGTACAGACAGCTGGTGAGACCCCATCTGGAGTACTGTGTGCAGTTCTGGAGATCAATCTCCATAAAGACATAGACAGGATGGAAGCTGTCCAGAGGAGAACCTACTAAAATGGTGCAGGGTCTGCACGGAAGTCGTGTGAAGAGGCTTAAGGAGCTTAATATGTATAGCCTCGAGGAAGGGAGGGAGAGGGGGACATGATAGAAACTTTCAAGTACCTCAAGGGAATCAACAAAGTCCAAGAGGGTAGCATCTTTCAAAAAAAGAGGTGTGCAAGAACAAGAGGGCACAATTTGAAGATGGGGGGGCAGCTCAGAGGTAATTTAAGGAAGTATTTTTTCACAGAGAGGGTTGTGGATGCATGGAACGGCCTTCCGGAGGAGGTTGTGGAGTCAAAATCAGTGGTGGAATTCAAGCATGCATGGGATAGTCATAAGGCAATTCTAGGGGGTGGGGGTAGGAAGAAGTAGGCTGCTGGTTAACTAGGATCTCCAGCTTATCCAGTAGGTAGGGAAATGGGCAGACTGGGTGGGCCAAGCGGTCCTTATCTGCCGTCAAATTCTATGTTTCTATGCTGCTGGGAAGTGAGGATGTTAAGTAACCTTCTTATATTGTCAGATAGATATCTGTCTGCCACAAAGCCGGTTTGATCTGGATGTATGACCGTCTCTATAACCCATTGCAGTCTGTCTGCCAGGATGCCAGTGAAGATCATCATGTCCACCTTCAGGAGTGATATGGGCTGGTAGGAGGAACAATACAGTGGGTCCTTACCCTCTTTAGGAAGCATCACTATTTGCACCTGTTTCCAAGACATCGGAATCTCCCCCCCGTATATGATCCCCACCGGATCCACCACACAGGAGCACCCCCCCCCCGGAGCAAAGCAAAGATGCAGACAAGTGCGGCGCAGGCCTCAGCTGCCACCATTTTGAGGAGTCGGTGTATGTTTTGTCCGTGCGGCCCCCCACCCCCCACCACCACCCTTGGTCAGCTGTCATGTAGGGGCTGTCAGGTGACGTGATAAAACCAATCAGCGCACTTTTGCATTTGCAGCTTATACGAATCCACCACCAGCAGCCGCTACTCCCAGTTCCCAGCTTGTTGATGCAATTAAATTTGGCACAATGCTCCTCTATCTCCTCCAGCTTTTCTCCCTGGTGTTTCCTCTAGCCTCTCTCCCTCCAGCAACCTAGCCCCTGCAGGAACCAAACCTCCACCTTAACTATACTCTGCTCACTCCCCCGTCACCCTCATCTTCCACCACCCTACACCAAATGCACATATGCCCACCCTTACTTGGGTACTCAGTGCCTCCATCCTCCCTCCTTCATTCTTTCAGGGACTATCTGTCCTACATAATTTGGCTACTTCTGCCTCCCCTCCCAACACACAAAATACCCACACCAGACAAAAGTCCAGATCCGCATGGATTATTTCCAAACACCTTCTCATACTGCTACTCCTCTTGTCAGGGGATGTTGAAACAAACCCAGGTCCTACGTCTCCCACTCCCCCACCCAACTCTCCCCAAGGCCTCCGATTACTGCACCTCAATATCTGCAGCATCATGAATAAAGTTTCCGAGCTACAACTCACTGCCCTACACCCAGACATCTTCATTATATCCGAGACATGGCTGAAACCACACCATGTTGGTTCAGCAGTAGCCATTCCTGGCTATTCACTCATTAGGCAGGACCATTTGGGTAAGAAGAAAGGGGGCGGCATTGCCATGTTCTTCTCCACCAAGTTACAATTCATCCCAGTCCAGGTCCCCGGTCCTGGACCACAAGTTGAATCCTTGATGGTTAAGCTCGCTCTCCCTCACTCCTCCCCAGTGTACGTCGGGGGGGTCCTACTGTGCCCCTGCTACCCCTGTGCCTGACATCCTAGACCACCAAGCCACACTAAAGTCTATTGCCACAAATAGTGAGCTATACATCCTCAGTGACTTCAATTTCAATGGGCTAGTGAACAACTGCTCAAAGCTACGAACCAAAGTAAACACCCTAAACCTCTCCAAACTAATTGACCAACCCACCAGATTAAACCCTAAAACGCTAAACCATTCCCTCTTGGACTGGGCCCTCACATCCCACCCCCACAGGATTATTAAAGCCGGCCTCCTCTCCGACTCCCTGAGTGACCACCACATGGTATATATGGTCAGGAAGGTGCACAGACCTGTAAAACACCCTCCCAGGACGATCCTCATGAGGTCCTATAAATCCCGATGCCTACCTTCCCTCCTAAATGACCTTGCTCACGTTGACTGGTCCTTCATATAGCAGGCACCCACCATCGACTTCACCTTCGATATGTTCAGAAATAACTTTCTTGTTGTATGGGACTACCACGCCCCTCTCAATCGCACAAGAGTAAAGGGCTCCCATCTCCCTTGGGTCACCGCCAACATCATTAGCAGATGCCGAGCCAGGGACCAAGCCTGGAAAAAACACTAGCTATCCAGCACCCAAGTATCTCTACAAAGATACCGTACCCTCTGCAACTCCTGCACCAAATTTATACAGCAGGCCAAAGAAAACTATTTCAAGTCGGTTCTTACCTCCAACCTTAGCCACCCTTCTAACTTTTGGAAAACCATCAAATCCCTACTCACTCCACCAGTCCAGCCACCAACCCCAACCCTATCCATCCATGGCAACATCATCTCAGACCCTAGAGAAGCTGCCACCACCTTCAACACCTTCTTCACCAGCTGTGCCATGTCTCTCCTACCCAACCACCAGCTCACCCCACTCACACCTAGCTCATCATTGAAATCTCAGATCTCCCCCCTGGCCAATACTTTCTCCTTCCATCCAGTCACCCCGGCCGAAGTACTGCAAGCGCTACGGGCTCTCAACCCCAAGAAAGATAAATGCTCCTTAGGCCTGGATGCTAAACTACTCCACTTATCAGCACCCACCATCGCCATCCCACTCGCCAACCTCCTGAACCTCTCATTCTCCCTGGCTAAAATCCCAGCTGCTTGGAAACAGGCGGTAGTTATCCCCCTCCCAAAGGGTGGCAATCCCTCCGTGCTTGGAAATTACCGCCCCATCTCCTTGCTCCCAATACTGGCCAAACTTCAGGAACATCTCGCTCTCGCCCAACTCACCCAATACCTTGACTCTACCTCTTTCTTCTACCCTTATCAGTCATGGTTCCGTAAGTCTCATTCCACTATCACCGCCCTCCTAAGATTCACTAATGACATCTCCTCAGGAATGGACAAGGGGCACCTCACCTCGGCTATTTTTATAGACCTCGCCAAGGCTTTTGACACCATCTCCCACCCCAAGCTAATAGCTAAACTAACTGATGCAGGCCTCTCCAGTCTTGCCACTTGCTGGTTTCAGGCCTACCTGACTGGCAGACTCCAATCGATAAAAATCGGCTCCCAAATATCTGCCCCCCTCCCAGTCACCTTGGGGGTCCCCCAAGGCTCAGTCCTGGGCCCGCTATTATTTTCTATATTTCTAAATTACCTCCTGCTGGCCTGCACAAACTCAGCCATACAAATGTATGCGGATGATACTGTACTGTACGCCTCTGGGCCCTCCACTGGTGTCGTGTCTGCTGCTCTCCAGCAGGACTTCGATTCCATTCAGCATTGGTTCAGGTCCAACCAATTAATCCTAAATGCTAAGAAAACCATCTCTCTAACCTTTGGCATGCAACCTCGACTCTCATGCCTAGGTGCTCCTCCCACCTTCCATACCCTGGACGGGTCCCCCCCTGGAAGCTTGCACCTCCTTTAGATACCTGAGGGTGTGGCTCGACCAACACCTAGATTTCTCAACCCACATCGAATCGCTACACAGAAAACTGCACCCCAAACTGGGTGCGCTATATCGCAACAAAGGGTGCATGCCCTCCACAGTCCGAAGGGAATTAGTGCATAAAATGATTCTCCCAATACTTGATTATGGCAACGTGGTCTATGGCGCTGCACCCTCTTCCAACCTGGCCAGCCTGGACACCCTCTTTCACTCTTTCTGCCACTTCATCTTGGACTGCCCTCCAATGACCCATCACTGTGACCTATACAGCTCCCTAGCCCTTCACTCACTTGCGTCCCGGAGACAGATCCACTGCTCCAGAGTCATAGCAAAATTCTAGTCCGACTCCCTCCCCACTTACCTTAGCTCTGCTTTATCAGCCCAGCCTTCTTTGGCCTACTCTCTCAGAAGCTCCGATTCTAGGCTCCTCCAAGTCCCACTCATGCACACATCCAAGGGACAATCAGCCTTCAAATATCACTTGCCTAAACTTTGGAATGATTTACCTGCAGACATTAGGCTCACCTCTAACCCAAGACTCCTATACCCGCTTCTCTACGACCATTTCTCCGACACATGCAGCCCCGTTACCAGCATTCATGACCATAGCCCATGCGCCCCTGCTTTCTGCGAGTGCTCCGTCTGTTCTCACCTACCGCATTCCAGGGTCAGAAATGTTGTAAGTATTATTGTACTGTTATGTTACTATGGCCTGTTACAGGTTTCTCACACTGCCTGTGTACCTAAATGTCTGTGCCGTGCATATACTCTGCACCTAGGTTACATTTGTGTATATCTGTGTACCTGAATGTATATGTTAAATCCATGTAAATACATGTCCTGTGTACCCTTTGTAACCGTCCCCAGGTCGCATCTGGAAACGAGTGGCCCCCCACTCAGTATGTCTGCCTGGTTAATCTCGTAAATAAATAAATAAATAAATAAACAAGATAAGCAGCAAATCCTTTGTAAAACATTTATAAAATTTGGACGGTAAGTCGTCCAGGCCAGGAGACTTTACTCAGTGTTTATGGGGCACAAGTAGGCCATGGCCCATTGGGAATGCCCCCCACAAATTTGTGGAACATTTGTTTCAGCAATTGTTAAGCCATTTGTCTAATCCATTTTTTAAAAATTTCAATGGTCTCACTATTTACTAGACTCTGTGGAAGTTTATTCCAGAATTTGGGAGCCCTTACTGAAAAAAAATTTAGTCTGAGGTTGGTTTTAACCTGTTGGACTTCAAGTTGTTTTGTATGCAGTGTAGGTACTAATTTCCTATCAGTGTAATGTATGCTGCATTGCTGCATTAATGATGGGGTTTTTAACAGTTTGTATAGAAATAAAAGGCCACCCCTAACACGTCTATGATGTAAAGGGTGCAGATTTAATTTCTGTAGTCTATACTGGTAGTCTAGTTGTGCTAGGTAGGGGACCATCCTTGTGGCTCTTCTCTGTATCTGTTGCAGCCTGACTATATCCTTTTTAAATATTTATTTATTTATTTATTTAGTTTTTGTTGACCGGGTAAGTGCACCAGACAAATCCTGCCTATTTTCAGGCACGACCCGGGGGAGGGGGATACAGATGAATGCTAACTGACCTTGAACCAGATTAAGCTGTTGGTGATATTTTTAGTGAATGAGGGAAATTTAGCCAGGGCACCGAAATTTCCCTACTCTTTCGATAAGTGCCATGGGATCTTTAACATCCACCTGAACTACCACCAGTCCAGGCAGATGGGACCTCGGTTTAACATCTCATCCGAAAGATGGCACCTCAGAAGTGCAGCACCCCTCTCATGCTGCACTACAGTGTCAGTACTGGGATATTAACCCAAGTGCCAGATGTGGGAACTGAACCCACAGCCCTCTGATCTCCCGGCCTCAGAGGCGAGTGTGCTACCTACTGAGCCACTGACACTATAGATATGGATGGAAATATGGATTCCAAAAAGGAGAGCCGTAATCCAGATATGGCCTGATATAAATTCTGTAGAGGGGGATTATACAATCTTCAGTTTTTGAAATGAATGTTCGATCTATCCTTCTTAAAAGAGCATTAGAATTTTTTGAAATTTTATCACCATGATCGGTGGAGGTTAATTTATTGTTAACGATGACCCCAAGGTCTTTTTCATTATTAGAGACCTTTAATGTGATTCCCTTAAGTTTATAGGAATATAATGGATTATGTCTACCGAAATGAAGTACAGTACATTTGTCTATATTAAAATTCATGTTGTTTAAAGTTGCCCATATGTCAATACTGTTAAGATCATGAGCCATTTGTATAATATTAGCATCTGAGTCCACCCTACCACCCAGTTTAGCGTCATCAGAAAATTTGGAAAGAATATTATTAGAGTTTATTTGCATATCGGAAATATATAAGTTAAACAGAGTTGGCCCCAGAACCGAGCCCTGAGGCACTCCACTTGTGACTCTGCCACTGTCAGATAGTTCACCACTGATTCTAACCTGTTGAATCCTATCTGTTAACCAACTATTAACCCAAGATACAAGGATATTAGGGAGCCTTAGGTATTGAAGTTTGTTGATTAACATGTTGTGTGGAACCCGGTCAAAAGCCTTACTGTAGTCCAAAAGCATTACATCCATGGGTATATTGGAGTCAAGCCCCTGATTAATATTGTTGTAAAAAGTTACAAGATTGGATGTGCAGGAGTGCCCCTGCTTAAAACCGTGATGAGTAGAATCATTAAAGTTTGATATATGAAGTTCTGTTTCTAAGATGTTTTTAATTATTCTTTCTAAAAGTTTGCATGGAACTGAAGTTAAACTAATAAGGCGATAATTTGCTGGGTCTGCTGTACTCCCCTTTTTAAAGATGGGTGTTACATAGGCTTTTTGCCAATCAGAAGGGACAGTGGATTCATACAAAGATTTATTAAAAAAGATGGTTAGTGGGATTTTTATTATATCTGAGGTTTCAATTAGGAACCGTGAAGTGATGCCATCAGGTCCTGGGCAACTTTTTTTATTCAGGGATCTTAGCACCTGCTTGGTGTGCTCATAAGTTACAAGGGGTGCATTTTGTTTGATGACAGGCATAGTTGGGCTCAATGTAGGGTCTTTTCATTGAGAATACTGAACAGAAATATTGATTGAAAGTATTAGCTATAGCCTTATCAGAAATAATTAAACTATTTTCCTTTTTTAAAGGTCCAATTTGCTTAGAACTTCAATTTTTTTTAATTTAAATAGGCTTGTATCGGAAGTCTGCTTCCCTCAGCTTCTCCACCATCTGACCTTGTAATCGTTGACAAGCTTTTTTTGCTGGGAACTGCACTGTATAAAGATACCCTTTAAGACAGCCTTCAAAGCGTCCCAATGGATCGAAGGAGTTGTATCCGAGGGTGGATTAACCTCTAGAAATTCCTGAATGGAGTCAGAGATGTTCTGTTTAACTGAAGGCTGGTTCAGGATTCCTATATTTAGATGCCAAATACTATTCCTCAGGCTAGGGGAAAACACCAGTTTTAAAAACAGATGAGCATGATCGGACCATGTCATGAGGAGGATGCTACAGGTATCTTACATACAGGCCCACTCACTGGAGACAAGGAACATGTCGATCCTGGAGAAGCTGGCATGTCTGTGTGAGTAAAAAGTATAATTAGCTACATTAGGGTGAAGATGTCTCCAGGCATTGAGGAGTTCCATCTCCCCAACAAGTGTTTCAAGAAACTTTCCTTGCCCACGCTCCCTATGGCTGTCCAAGGGCCCCTCCTATCTTTCCTAGGTGACAAAACAGTATTAAAATCCCCACCCAGGATATAGATGGCATCTGGAGCTTCCATAGTATTAAGAATTGTTTTTTTGAGGAAGGCTCTATTTTCTGATTGATCGTTCGGGGCATATAAATTTAAAAAAGTACACTTCATATTAAAAAAAGTGACCTGTAAATGAATATAACACCCCCTAGGGTCCAAGTCTACTCGATCCACTTTAATTGGAGTGTTTCTCCTGATTAATATGGCTCTCCCTCTTCTGTGAGGATGCTCAGGCCAGGAGGTGATGTAAACCTCCCCCACCACATCTTATGCAGTTTGGCGTGCTCAAGTGTGGTCAAGTGCGTTTCTTGCAAAAATGTTACTGCAGCTTTCGATCTGCCTATTTTTTGGAGCACTGTAGCCCATTTAATGGGGCTATTCAGTCCTTGGACATTGTAGGAAATGAGCGTTAAATCTATCAAGTATTCTTAAGATGTCCATAGATTCCCTTAACATAAACCATAAATAGTTTCCCCCAGCTGAGCATCCCCACATCCCCCTCAACCCTTCACAGCACGATGAGCATTTTCACCCAAGAATAACAGTGAACTATAAAAACAACTTGAACAATTTGACAACCAAATTTGAAACTGCAATGAAACAAATGGAACTTTAAACTGTGACTCCCAAATGTGCCACTGTGCCCCAACCTCTATGTGTGGAGGTGGGAAGGTACAATAACCATTCTTCGCACCCATTTGAGGGCCATATTCTAGGACCCCATCTCGAATGGTGGATTGCGTCACTCTATGCATGGTGCCACAAGACCCCAACCCTCCCCCCACAGCCAAAATTTTAAAACTCCAGAAATGTAATACAGAGGATAATACCTCCTCCTTGGGCTGCCTTGCCCTGTTATGAACAATTATTTTCCCGGTCAACTTAAACCAAAGTTTGGTTGCTAAAGCTCAGAGAATGAGTCATCACGACCCCCCCACTGCCAGCACGCTTCCTGTTAGATACTGTATCCTTAAGGAAGGAGGTAAGCGAGTGCTGGGGCCCTATTCAGGTGTTTTCCAATATACAGTATCCGCCTTTATGTATAACATAGAAATAGAGTGCCCATTCAACAGTTCGGTTTATCCCCCCATCAGCAGCACAGGTAAACAAGGAAGTGTTTATGTATGGCTTACTGTCTTGTAGCCTGAAAAACAAATAAGGGAATATCACCCCCCCCCACCATGAAATACAGCTTGTGCCATCTTTTTGACTATTAAGTCTAAGCAGTCACATACGGAGAGGGGCTGCAAAGTAGATTCCTTTCTTGGCTATAGTTCGGTTTTGGGTAACCCATGCAGCAGTCCTCTGATTATTGGGAGAGAAACCCAAAAGAGTTCACAATCATCATGGGCCAAAAAGTTAGCTCGGACTCCTGGTTACCCAAATTATTGAATTACAGCCTCGAATTCCAGAACTTTCAAAGTGCACAAAGCAGTTCCAACTCACCAGCACTCTGCACCGTTGGTCAGCTCCCAACCACCTCTGATTTTTTGGCCTTGTTTCGGTTGCCTTTCCTTACTCCCTCTCTCTGCTGCAGTAGGTGTGCCGATAGGCCTCCCTGAGCCTCTGAGAGTGATTCCAGTGGATCAGTGGGGGCGGATCCCCCTCCTATGGCCTGTTTCCTAGCAATGCCTGGGTTTTTCACAGTGTACCATCTGCGGTGATCTAATTCCTTCAGGGTTTCCGAATCAAACACCTCGTCGACCGCGATACTCCATTGCTGCAGGAAGGTCTTCACCTCTGACACCGTCGGAAATAGTTGGGTGCCTTTATCCATGGTGATACGCAGGGTAGAGGAATAGTCTATTCATGGTTTAACCCCTTTTTCCCTCAGTAATTTCAATATTGGGAGCATCTTTCTCCAGCGATCCATAGTCATGGGAGCATAATCATACTCAAAGAAAAGTCTCATGTCCCCAAAAATAAGCTCTTTTTTCTGCCAAGCCTTTTGTAGAATATCAAATTTGGTTCTGTAGTCGAGGAAGGCCACAATGACAGACCGAGGGTGGGCCTTGGGGTCAACGGGTCTGGGACCCAGGGAACAATGGGCTCTGATGATGTTGGGGGTGTAGTCTGAGTCCAGGTTTAATATTTCTTTAATAAAGCTTTCCATAAATGCATTCATGTCTCCAGACTCAGTACCTTCAGAAATTCCGTGGATCCTAATATTGATCCTTCTGGATCTATTTTCAAGGTCCTCCACCTTTTTGCTGTAACCAGATTTCCCTATTGTGCAGCTGGAGAAGAGCCCTGTTGTGGAGATCTATGGATTTGAAGACCTCGGTGGTGTGCTTCTCGAGGTCTGCAATCTAAGTCTGCTGGTACGTTTGCTCTTTTTGTAGGTCGAGGAGTTGCTGTTGGAAATCCCCTATTCTATATCTCAGTCGCCAAAGTTCCCAGCACAGTTGCCTGGAAGATATCATTATCTCCTCTTCATCCTCCGAACTTGAGCCATCCGATAGGGCTTGGCATGGGGCAGACATGCAGTTCTCGGCCTCTCGTGGTGTACGCCCCCGATCAGGATTTTTTGTCGGAGTCTCCAAATCAGCCTTCGTGCCCATCGGGGCCACAAAATCTTTTAATTTGCTTCTGGTGTTAGCCATTAGGAGTTCTAATTTACATTTTTTAAGCAAGGCAGCCAGTTTTTAGTGATGATTTGGCTGGATAATAGCGGGAGGGTAGGGAGAGCTCAGTAGAGCTAGTCCACCATGCCAGGTGACGTCACCGGAAGTCCAGGTTTGCACACTTGTTTGCTGCAACAGTATTTGGAAATGTCTGAGGGATTTCCTTGAGTTGAATATGTGGCAGTAAAACATCTACAACTTCACAGAAATCTTTGTTTGGACAATTTCACATTTCCTCCAAGTGCTCTTTCGTTCTGCTTGCCTAAAGTAATGTACCTTTTATCTTGCATGCAGTGGTTTCTCATGCAGGGCATTCCACTTCACACCCAGGGGGAAGACGGAGTCTCTTTCAAATGAGGAAGAGCACCAGAACCCGAGTGCATGTGATGAAGCTGGAGGGGGGAGGAAGTTTAGGAGGGATGTGAGGAAGTACTACTTCACTGTAAGAGTGGTGGACGCCTGGAATAGACTGCCAGTGGAAGTGGTGGAGGCAAAAATAGTAGGGATCTTCAAGCATGCATGCATGGTATAAACAAAGGGGGATGTTAGGAAATGGGCAGGGAGGAGGGAGGGTTGCCGGAGACCAGTTTGGGTCTATGGAGGCAGATTAGACTGGGACCATCTGGGTACACTGGGTAGGCCAAGTGTTCCTTTTCTGCCAGTAAATTCTATGTTTCTAAAACTTATTATGAATCACACTAGTTCACCCGAGTGATTTATAATGATAGGATACAATACTCTGGCACCTTCCCTGATGCCATCAGTGATCATTTCCCTACCTTCTACATCTGGAAAATTGAGAAACCCAAGGTCCTTCCCAAGGTTATCTTCTTTCGTGACTATTGTAACTTCAGTCATGAAAGATTCCTTATAGAGCTGGCCCAACTTGATTGTCTTCTTTTTTATATGCCCCGATGTCACCTCTGCCTTGTCTTAATTCCTGTATCATTTCACCTACAAGAGGCATCTGCTCCAGTCACAAAGTCACAAGGAGGAGAGTTCCGAGCATGGCTATCAAATGGCTACATACTGACCTGCTCTCTGTAATGAAAGCAGAGACAGCTGCTAGTACAGTGATGTGCAAATCAGAAATCTAGTGCAATCTTCGCAAAACCAGTTGGGGTTTTGTTTCCAGTTCACCCAGCCATTTGTACCACATTTTATGCACTGCTTGCACAAGATTCCTGATTTGCACACCGGTATGTAAGTAATAAAATGTTTCATCCTTCTGATTTTAGAGGTGCTGATTTTTGTTCGATGGAAGTATGATGTTAATGATAGAAAACTAGTGGGGTGGAGCTGTTTCTTTTTTCTTGCACAGGTGCTGGTATGCCTACCGATCCTCTTTGAGTCTAGGCAACTTGTAGGAATACAGAAGGCATAGAAACTTTTGTAAGAAAGAAATTCATCTAGCCAAAAGCAGCTACTGTAAGGGCTTACTCTTCTCTGCTGCCTCCAACTCTTGCTGTTTTTGGAAGAATCTGAAGGGCCGTCTGGGTGGATCTGTTAGTCACTATGTTAATGACTTGTTCATGAATGGTGTCAACTGTAACAACACTGTTACAATTGCTATTGCCTTTAACAGTTACTTCACTGATCTTCCTGGGTACACTTTATCTCTCACTTGTTCCATGAACCCCTGCCCTCTGGATTCCCCCTCTCTCAGTCCTCTTAGCCACCCACCCTTCCACTTCAGCCATGTCTCTATGCAAGAGGTTACTCAATTGCTATCCAATATTCCCTCCTTCTATACTGCTGGTCTCAGTAACCTGGAGCCTAAAATCCTATGAGCTGACACCCCATATCTTGCATCTCCTATTACTTCTATTTTTAATATATCCCTCTCATCTGGCTCTGTCCCGGATGTATGGAAAATTGTCCGGGTGGTCCCGGTCTTCAAAAAGGGTGACACCATGCTTAGAGAATTACAACCCCATAGCCATTCTATACACACTTAAACTCCTTGAGAAAGTGGGGTTGCTACCTAGCTAATGGACTACCTTCTTAAGTTTACTCTTGCACCAGAACAATATGGTTTTTGAAAAGACCACAGTAGTACCACTGCCCTCATTTAGCTCACCAGTAACATCAAGTCCTCCATTGACCAGGGGAAGCTGTCTGGTTTGATCTTTGTCGATCTCTCAAAAGCCTTTGGCTGATCACCATCTGCTTTGTTCTAAATTGGCTGCATTTGGTCTCTCTTCCCCGGCTGCTACCTGGTTCACTGATTATCTTTCTCTTTTTTTTTAAAACTTTCTTTATTATTGTTTTAGTTCCAGACGGACAAAACACATACAGTTTACATACTGTACATCCTTATAACATAGTCAGTTACAAGAGAGTTTTCAAAGGCAATTTCATTTACTCAGTTACTTGTTCAGCAATACCGGTGGTTGTGATAAGTACCTATATATTTCATCAGACTGATTACATTTATAAACCACCTTGTCTTCAGTTATGCAGTAAAGAGAAAAAAAAAAGGGAGGAAGATCAGCATTATTCCTTGCTCATTCCTTTATCTTTTGGTTAAGGGACCTGTAGTGACCTGGAACCATAATACCCTGACTCCAGCGAATTACATATAGAAACCAGGATTTTCAGTGAGGGGTCTGCTTTATTCTAATGAGAATTCAAACTGTTAAGGGATGAAGTCAGGCCTTTCCCCTGCCATGTATAAGACCCAGCGTCTCCACAAGATTTCAAACTGAGGTAGTCTTTTATTCAAGGAAGCTGTCAATGCCTCCATCCTGTATATATTTATCATAATCTCCTGCCATTTATTTAAAGTGATAGAATTTTGGGACAGCCAGTTTTTAGTTATGACCTTCTGGGCAGCTAAAAATGTTATTTTCAGAAACTTAATTGTAAGAGGATCTCTAAGCTCCTTCGGTATTTCTAAAAAAAAATAGCATGTGGGGGACACTATCAGGTCTGGGTCAATTATTATTCTTAGGGCTTGTTGCAAGTCCAACAGAAAGGTGGAAAGCGCTGGGCAGCTCCACAGCATGTGTATATATGATGCCTGCGTCTGACCACAGTTCTCCAAAAGTCTGCGGAGTTGTCACTCAAGATCTTCCCCATGATTCTTGGGGAGTGAAAATACCTGGTAAAGATCTTCCAGGAAAAATCCTGCCAGCTAATAGCTGATAAGCCCCAATGTATTTTAGTTTGGGCCCATGTCCACACCTCCTCTGAGATCTGGCTCCCCAGATCCATTTCCCAGGCCTTCTTTATGGATTTTGTGGTGTCCCCTTTCCATAACAATAGGTCTTGGTAAAGGTTGGAGATAATATGTGTCCTAATGGGTGCCCCTTCTATCACCTTTTTAAGGGTGTAAGCGATCTGGGGAGGTGATGAATTCCCCCAGCTAAATTCTGCGATAAGACTTCTCACATAGTTTCTAATTTGAAAGTATCTGAATCTATCTTGCCAGGGGATTTCATATCTGTTGACTAAAGCTTCAAAAGGGACAATCTCTCCTTCCTCTGTGAAGTGCCAAACTAAATGCAAACCCCTTGCCTCCCACCTCTTAAACCCGGTGTCCCATGCACCAGGGAAAAAGGTATCTAGGCATGGGATAGATAGCAGCAGAGATTTCCAATTGTTGGCCCTTTTGTCTTTCAGAATGTTATTCCACATTTCAAGTGTGAGGGCTGTGAAAGGATTCTCCACCTGACCTGAGTGAGGCCTCTTCTCTTGTCTGAGGAGTAAACTGTTTAAATTAAAGAGTGCCCCTTCTTTAAGTTCTAGGCTTTTCCATTTTGAAATATATAAGTTGTCTAACCAGTACATGATTGTCCGCAATTGTGCAGCATGATAGTACATCTTAAAATTAGGTAATGAGAGGCCTCCTGCCTTTTTCGGGATCTGAAGGACTGAGAGCCTAATCCTGGGTTTGTGTGGGCCCCATAAAAAACGGGAGACTGCCCTGTTTAGTAAATTAAAATAAGAGTCTGGTATTCTGGTAGGGATTGTTTGTACCAGGCATAGGAGTTTGGGGAGAATTATCATTTTTATGGCCTCCACTCTCTGGGTCAAGGAGATGGGGACAGGTGCCCATTACTTTAATTCCAACCTGATATTTTCCAAGATTGGGGAGAAATTAAGTGAGAATAGATTATCCACCTGAAATCCCAGTTTTACTCCCAAGTACTTGATATGGGTTAGGTCCCACTTGAAAGGCAACCTCTGTTTAGTTTGTTCTGATGGTTCATAGTGCATTTTAAAGACCTCAGTCTTAGATACGTTCATCTTATATCCGGCCAAAAAACTAAATTCTGTTAGAGCAGCCCACAATTTCTCTAATGATTGTTCTTGATCCCGAAGATAAACTAGAAGACCATCCACATAAAGAGCAAGTTTATGCGTTTCCCCCCCAAGCTCCCACCCCCGTATCCCCTCATCCTATCTCAGCGCTTGGGCTAGCGGTTCAAAGTACAGGGCCAAAAGAAGGGAGGAGAGAGGGCAGCCCTGCTTGGTGCCTCGCTGCAGAGGTATCGGGTTGGAGACTCTACCATTTATTGTTACATAGGCTCTTGGTTTGGTATATATCTTACTTATGATATTTATGAAGGCTTCTGAGAATCCAAATTTACCAAGAGTGAACTCCAGAAATTTCCATGCCACCCGGTCAAAGGCCTTCTCAGCATCCAGACTCAAAATCATACATGAGGCCCTCGACCGAGCGGCATGGTACATCACATGCAGAGTTCTTTTAATATTGTCTTGGGTTTGTCTACCTGGAAGAAATCCTGTTTGATCATAATTAATTAACTTGGGCAGGATCCCCTCTAATTGTTTCGATAGTATCGAAGCGTATAGTTTGTAATCAATATTCAATACAGAAATAGGGCGATAAGACCCACATTGTGTAGTATCTTTTCCTGGTTTGGGGATACTCGGAAAAACTGCATAGTTCCAAGTATCTAGTACATCTTCCCCTGACTGTGCCATTCTGCAGGCCCTCAATAGCGGATTATTTATCTCCTTTCTAAAGAATTAAAAAAATTCTGGGGTGTATTCATCCAGGCCAGGTGATTTCTTAGTTTTCAGTCTCTTAACTACGGCTGCTAGTTCTGCTGGGAATATAGGGGTATCTAAGGATTCTCTAATTTCTTGGGACAGTTCTGGTAGCTTTAGTTTGTTTAAGTAGGTTTTAATCCGTTCTCTATCCAGGGAATGATCCGACCTATAAAGGTTTGTGTAAAACTCCTTAAAACACGAGAGTATTTTTTCCGAGGACTTTACTAAGACTCCAGTCCTGGGATCCCTAATCTGTGTGATCGTGTTCTCTGCGGTTTGCCATCTAAGTCTGTGTGCCAAGAGGCGAGAAGCCCGATGACCAGACTCGTAGTACCTCTGTCTTAAACGCTGTAATGCCTGTTCTGTTCTAATATCAATAATTCCCTGGATCTGTTGCTTGACTTTTTGAATTTCTGATTGTGTTGAAGCCTTTCCTGCTGCAGCTTGATCCAGCAAGGCCTGTAGTTGCCCCTGAAGCTGTTCCAGTTGCTGATTTTGTTGTCGTTTAAAATGCGCAGCAAATTTAATACAATCCTCCCTGAATACTGCTTTGATAGTATCCCACAGCACAGTGTTGGGTATCTCCCTGAACTCATTGTCCTGTTAGATTTGTGATAGTCCATTCTTAGCCATATCTGTAAACTCTTTCAAATTTAGGAAGTAATTATTGAATCTCCAGAGGGACTGACCTCTTTTGGCCTTCCAACTCAGGCCTAATAACACCTGAGCATGGTCCAAAAGAACGGATGGGATATGCTCACATTCCAGGACCTGGCCTGATGTTCTCCTGAGACTAGAATGTAATCAATCCTAGCATATGAGCCATGTGGGTATGAGTAGTGGGTATACTCTTTTTTATTAGCATTTTGGTTTCTCCAGGCATGTATCCAGAATGCCCTCTTCAAATGCCTCCTAATTAATTTACTAGCCGGGGTCTGTCTAAAGGCCTTCGCTCTGGATGTATCTTTTTGATCCCAAATCTGGTTCAAATTTCCACCCACCACTAGCACCCCAATGTGGTATTCTGAAATCTTATGGAGCAGGGAGCAGATGACCTCTTTTGTGGAGCCCGGAGGTGCATATGGAGAAGCCAGTGGATAGGTGCGCCCAGGTTGCCCACAAGTATAGCCAAACGGCCTCGGATCTATAAACTATTAGTTTTTGAAATTGGGTCCCTTTAGCAACCAGCACAGCTGCTCCCCTTCTCTTCCCTCTCCCAAAGGAAGCCGCAACAATCTGATCATAACCAAACTTCCCCAATTTCTGATGTTCAGATCTATTAAGCTGCGTTTCTTGTAGTAGAATAAAGGAGGGGCTCTCTCTTTTCAAGGTTGACATAATTTTGTGTCGCTTTACAGGGTTGTTTAGCCCGTTAACATTGTGCGAGCTGATTTTAATCTTTTTACTATCCCCTATTTATGTGGAAAGGTTTATTACATTTCAAGTATGTGGGAATTAACTCCCTCAGCTCCAATGGTTTCTTTGAAGTCCTCCTCGTTATTCCACCCCAGCCGTCCCCCACATTGTTTCCTGGCCCCTCTATCAGATGCAATAAGCCCTGTATCCTTTCTTGATAGTTATAAACAGTTTGCCTATGTAACTGTATGTTTATCACTGTAACTTGTAACCAAACTTCAACACAAACATAGCATATAAATTCATACAACCTAGGAGGTGCTCCTAACTGAGCAACTTTTACCTCCTGATAAACTCTATTTACAGCGTGACTCCCAAGGTAGGGGAGCAGAGTGTTCTGTTCCCTGAAAGATCGAGTAAACCACACTCAATTGGGAGGAAAAGGAGTCAAATCTAATGCTCGTTCCTCCTGGACCCTAAAGCAATAGAGTCCTTGCCAGATGACATGGCATATCATCATCAACAACACTCCTGTTGAAATAAATGATGTGGGTGGCTTCAACTTGCTATGCCACCTTCACATAGCCTCTAACTTACCCATCTACCCTTTCACCCCCTCCCCTGTAATCCATATCCAATCTTGTCAGTTATGATTTGGAGACCCCTGCTAACTGGAGACCCTGTCAACTTGCTATAGGCCTCAAAGCCCCTGACTTATCTTTCTGAGGCATCTCCATTTTCCCACCGAGAGGTATCAGGGAACAACCTTGTATATCTCTGGGCAGTGAATTTGATCATACGTACAGAGTTGACTCGACTATCATATGTTTAGAATGCGTTCCTTTTAAAAGGGTATCAATTGACGGGGAAGGGCGTCCAGCTGCAACCACCTAGGAGTCCCTATTCCACTTCCCCTCACATCACCCATAACAACGAAAAGGCACCAGATGGGAGAGCTCCCTGAGTAGTCCTCGACTCGGAACCTTTAATTTATAGCTGAACATCCCACACCTCTTGCAATGGTACTGTCTCGTTATGAGGGCCACACGGGGGACCACCAACCCCACAAAAGTGATAATATGTCATGACAGGAATTTGGGGGCGTGTACCCCCCTTCCCCTACTGATTATCTTTCTAACAGATATTAAGTGGTTACATTTTGTCAATCCTCATTCACCAGAGCACCAGTTAAACTCAAGGTACCCAAAGGCTATATTTTGGGACCATTGCTTCTTTCCCTTTTTATTAAAGAGATTCACCAAGTAAACTGGAGGTAGATGTGCACCCCACATTTCATGGTGATTAAACAAGGGCCTTGTTAGTCACCCGATTTGCTCGTTTAATTGCACATGATCAATGTAGTACATAAAATTGTTGATAAAGTTACCATCCATAGACTACAATGTAGCATGTCCCCACGCTCTCCCTGTGATCACATCATAATGTTAAATAATATGTTAATAGGGACTCTGTGTGATGTCTCTTATGGTGTTAGAAACTCCTCTCATGAGGTTTGGGCATCCACAACCGCTCAGCTTCATTTGGTGTTCCTCTCACCCAGATCTCATGCTCAGAGTCTCTTATACCATAACAGGCACCCCGCAGAGACCCTATTAATGTATATGAGACAGCAACATTACACACAAACAGTCATTAATCATATTAACTTGTATTAGGGGCCACCACTGGCCCTGCACCACCGCAGTGTGCTGCCATGCCAGCGGCCCTGCTTCAGCAGGGGGCTCAGGCACTCTAAGTGGCTGGCCGGGCTGGGGGACAGAGTTGCTCACAGCAGTGCTTCCTAGCCCCTGGAAGGGATGGTGCCACTTCTATCACTGCAGCAACCTCCATGGCAGGTCAGGGAGACTTACTTCCCCGAGGGGCACTGCTGTGGTTTCTGGAGGCCACCAGCCAGCTAGGGTAGCACCATCCAAAGGGAGAAGGATGGATGGGGAAGAATAGGGAGAACAGCCCAGGCTGTCAGAATGATGGCCAAAGATACACTTAGGCAACACCCCATGGACACCCCATGTACCCATGGCAACACCCCATGGACACTCCGCTCTACATGTCCTTTGCACCCGAGCAGCAGGAGATGGTCTCGGTATTTAAAAACTGATTGACTGAGATCCAGGACTGGATGAGGGAGAACTGGTTGAGGTTGAACCCAGACAATACTGAGGTACTAGTGCTGGAACCTGGTCGTCAGGGGGTGAGGATGCAAGCTGGTGGAGCCTCAGGGCTTAGGCTTGGAGGCTTCCAGCTGCTTACCTCTGATCGGGTGAAGAACCTTGGCATTGTGTTGGACTATGGCTTGACGCTTAGATCTCGGGTGTCAGCTGTTGTCAAAACCTCTTTTTACCATCTGAGGAACATTGCCAAGGTGAAACACCTGATATCCCCGATTGATCTGCTGGCACTTGTGCATGCCTTTGTGACCTCATGTCTAGATTACTGCAATGCCCTGTACCTAGGGCTAACTGAAGGAGATCTATGCAGCAGCCAGGTTGTTGACCAGCTTACCCTGGATGAGTCATGTCACACCTGTGCTGCGCTCTCTGCACTGGCTGCCTGTGAGGTGGGGGATCTCCTTCAAGGCCGGTTTGCTGACCTACAAGGCCCTACACGATCAGGGGCCCAGTTACCTGAAAGACCTCCTGGTTTCCCACTGTCCCATCTGCTGCCTTTGTTCCACAGACATGGGTCTACTGGAAGTTCCCCGGATCTACTTAAAACATTGGGGGCTCGAGCTTTTCTTATGTGGCCCCAATCCTGTGGAACTCCATCCCATGCTATATGGCCATTTTTAAACGGGAGCTTAAGATCTTCTTGTTCAGACAGGCTTTTATGAAAAGTCAAATATTTTATAGATCTGTTTTTATAGTGGCATTTGTCTTTGTGTATTATATTGTGTGGTTAAGTTTTTAAGGAATTGTTATTGTGAAGTGCAGAGTCACAAGTGCGAAGTGCGCTATACCAAATAAAGAATGATTGATTGATTGATTGATTGACCTCCCCCCACCCAATAGCTGGTGGAAGGCTAGTAGTTAATTGGACTGAACTAGTGCCCTGGCCCAGAGAGGGCAAGACGTGTCTCCATAGGGGGAACAAAATGTATATTGAAGAAAAAACTTCGGAATTAAAATACTTGACTTTGTATTTTTTTCTGTTTTCTCATACAGTGTTTTCTCCTCTTCTGTCATCCACCCAGTCCTCAGGCCTAGGGGATGTACTCCCTCTGCGATTCTCCCAGCCCTGGCTATCCTCTATTTACCCTGCAGTGCAAGGCGAAAAACAACCGCTAGCCAGCATCCCGATGGTGGTGTGATTTTCTTATTTTATTCTCCCATACTCTCCCACCTCCCACCTAATGTAGGTGCAGTCAGCTACCGGACTTGAGCATGCACAACACACACTCCTGCAAGTCAGCTAGCTTCATCGAGGTCCCTGTGGTGCCAAAATCCACTGTCAGCTGTCCCCATCTGAGGCTCATCGCCATTGGCAGTGGCCCAACTCAGCCAGCCTCCTGATGCGAGTGACCCGAGTCTGCTTCTGAGCTCGAGTTGCCTATACAGTAGTGCAAGACTCTGCAATGGGGCTGCCCAAGAGGCCTGGCAGAATTTGAATTTTTTCATTTACTCTTTATACTCCCTCAGTCCTTGAGCTCCCCCAGCTGTGCTCTCCCAGCCCCATCACCCACCTTCTCCTTAATTTACCTCAGCCATCGGTGCCCCCATGGCTTATGCCCTGTGTTGGGGCCATAAAGGGAGGGATCAGACTCTTTCAGAGACCAACATCCAGTGTACGGTGAAGAGAGCCAGGTCAGCAGTGCAGGCCTGCAGAGAGCCAGCAAAATCCTGTGAGGGGTTATTTTCACTGTGTTCTTCCCCGCTCTTTAACTGTCAGCATTAATGCTTGATACGCACATGCAATGGTTGTGCATCTTATTTTAGCCAGCCATCCAATCCCTCGCACAGCCAACCCTGATCCATCTGCAGCAGCTAGGTGTCCTAGGTGTTGTTGCTGAAATGGGACATAGTCCATCCTCCCTCACTGAAGAAGCGCGCATCCTCTGGACACCCAATCCTCCTCCTCCTCTGGCCGGCCCTCCAGTGCCCCAGGCTCGTTCCCCAACCCGGGTCACTGGCATCATGAGCGGCAGTGCTACATCTGCACTACTGAGCTGGTTCTTGGAATTTTTATGTAATATCAGAATGTTCTCATTTGCACAAAATGTGAGAAACCTGTGTGTGGGAACTGGTTTGTGCCAACTGAAAGTAGATGACTGTGTGGTTTCATGTGATTTTGAGTTGCAACTCTGACACCTGGAGGACGCCAGTGAAACCCCTCTTGAAGTTATAAGAGTGATGGACTAGTAAACTAACTCTGGCCATCATTAGGGTGTGGTTGCAGGCAGGTACTGGGCAGACTCGATGGGTCATAGATCCATTTTCTTCTATGATATCTAGGTTTCTATGTACTATGAACACGTTATAAATCCGACTTTAATTTTATGTCTTAAATTCTGGAACATAAGATTATAATAATAAGTACTGTCATTGCTTGGCCGCTTGGCAGACTACTAGTGTCTCACTTGCTAAGAAATCAGCATGCTTAATTGGTCAAAATATTTGAAAGGAATAAAAATGGTTGCAAAAAGTACCTGAAATGTTTAGCAATAAATAATTTTGATTAGGTAAGAATTATATATGATAATTTCTAATAGCCGTGAACAGAGTTTAGAGATCAGATGAAAAAGTGATTACAAAAGAATGATTGACCTCCTTCTCCATCTACTGCAGATGTCTTCTTGATAAATGAAGTTGTTCCTTTTTAAATAACTGCCTAGTTCCTTTCTAAAAATTGCAATGGATTACACATCTATAGTTGTGTGTGGCATAGTGTTTCATGCATGAAAACCATTCTTCTCATTTCCCCTTTTGAAAATCCAGTGCTTCCCTTGACAGTCTGCCCATTTATTTTTATTCGCTCTCCAACCGAAACAATAATCTACCTATGTCTACCTTCACCTGCCCTTGCTTTTTGTAATATAGGTATTTATCTTTGGGGAGGTCTGGTGTACCTTAGTGCGCTACCCACGGTGATGCTGGCCTAGCTCTAATCAGTTTTTAACGTCCATGTCACCTGCCGACACCTCGTGTGAAACCCACTTTGCAGCGAGACCTGGAGCAGGGAAGACTTTACTAGTTCCCACCCATAAGCTTGACTCTCATTCAGCTGCTGGGGTGGAAGGGGCTGGACGTAGACCAGGGAGAGGGCTCCAGCAGAAGGATTATGTATGTGGGATTTGCACCGTTATCCCATCATGTGGATCTGTGCAGGGTGAGGCACTCCATTTAACATACTCATCCGCAGTGTGCAAAACCACTACAACTCACCACAGGAGGTACTAATGCAGCGGGAAGGCTGCTACTTGCCCACAAGAGTGTAAAAGAGCTGCCTCTGCAGTGCTTCTCAGACACTCCTAGCCCGGGTGGAGAACTGGGTTTGTGACACAAACTGGGTTTTCTGCATTGTCATGCATGTCGCTGTGCTGGGCCCTCACCAGTTCTTTTATCATTTTGGATACCACCCCTCTCAGACTTCTCAGTTCCAGACAGCACACCCCAAGTCTCTCCAGCATGTTCTTGTAACAGAAGTCCCTCATTCCAGGTATCATCCCAATACATCTGTGGACATTTTCTATAGTCTATAATGAGGAGTCCCAAACTGTTCCCAGTATCCTAGCTGGGACCTGACCAATGCTAGTCAGTGTGTAGTAGTAGTAGGGGAGTACCAGCAAGTGTGTTATGCTCCTGCTGTTTATCATGTCACGTTTGATGGAGATGAGCGATTGAGAGGAGCATGTTCCAGTCTGCGTCATTTGTTCCACTGATTATAAGATAGATAGGTAATAGCTTACTGGGCCATGTTCACTGTGCATGCATTCCTTAACATGGGCACAGCTCTTGGCGCTGCCCTAGCTCTCTGGTCTCACTCCCACTATACAGTAACCAGGGTTGTTAAAGCAAGGGATTACTGTAACTAGTTACTAGAAATCTGATTACTTTTCCAAATAAAATATTACATTAGGGGATTACTTTTTAAAGCTACAGTAACTAGTTACTAGTAATCTTATGGTGTTTCCAAGTACTGTAATTGATTAGGGATTACTTTTGAAATTTGCAATACCTAGTTACTAGTAATCTGATTGTGTTTCCAAGTAACAGATTACATTAGGGATTACTTTTGAAATATACCATAACTAGTTATTAGTTTTTATTTATTTATTTAAAATTCGGATTAATACCTTTGAGCCGGGGGCTCGTTTACAAAGGCTCCAAGTCAACAAGGAATACAAGACAATTACAGGTGATGAAACATTGCAGAACAGAAAGGCATCAACTAACAAGTGGTATTAGTGTGCAGTTACAACATTAAGCAGGGTACAACAAGTGAGGAGAAACAGGACCACACTTGAGGAGAAACATATTAATGCAGCACTAATTAAGTGCAGTATAGTGTTTAACAATCATGTTACAGTTCAGATGGGGCACTCCCAGTCTGCAGAAATGCAGTTTTAGCAGCCAAGGTGAGGTTTTGTCAAGGGGAGGTAGTAGGTGGTGGGAGGTGGGCAGTTGTGGAACAGGAGGGTTGGAGTGAGAGAGGGTAGTGTTTGACGGGTGCGAGAACGGCTGTTGGAGGCCGTTAACAGAAACACTGGCAGTCAGATTTGCTGGCAAGAAGAGCTCGAAGCCCATTTTTAAAGTGGCCAAGTCTGGGGGAGTCGGCAAGGTCTGCAGGCAGATCACTGAACCATTTAGGCCCATAGTAGGAGAAGGATCTTTGGCCAAGGGCCATTTTGACTACTGTTCCAAATAATAGATTGCATTAGGCAATTGCTTTTCAAATATGTAGTAACTAATTACAAGTAATTGGACTACTTTTCCAAACAACAGATTACATTAGGGAATTACTATTGAAATATATTTTCTCCGATCTCTCTCATTTCCAGTCTCTTTGGTCTTGCCCTTCGCAGCTCCTACCCTCCTCTAACTGCCCCTCTATCCCACTACTGCATCTTCGGAGAGTCTCACACAATGAAGTCTTGCATCTTCTTATTTCTGTCTCTTCTCTGGTAAAGCTGATCTGGATGGACTTGAACCAAGATTACTTAAGTTGTCTGCCCCTCTCTTCGCTTCTCCCATCTCTTGACTTTTTAACCTCTCTCTTACCACTTCCACTGTCCCATGCAAATGAAAAATGACTAAGATAATACCCATCTTTAAAAAGGTGATGCTAAATCTATCAATAACTACTGCCCAATTGCCATCGTACCCACCCTCAGTAAGATCTTGGGAAAGATTGTCTACTCCCAGGTCTCTGACCACTTACTAAATTATAATTAGCAGTCTCTTGCCCAGCATGGCTTTATGTCTGCTCATAGTACCACCACTGCCCTTGCCCACTTCTCTAGTGACATTAAATCTAACATGGATAAGGGTATGCTCACTGGGGCAATATTCATTGATCTTACTAAGGCTTTCAACCTGATAAATCACCCCCTCCTGTTACATAAACTGGAATCCCTTGGTGCCTCCTCATCCGCCATAACATGGTTCTCCAGCTACCTCATAACTGTCAACAATTCCTTTCTTTCAACAAGACCATCACCTCCCCTGCTTAATTCAATGTTGGTTTTTCCTCAGGGTTCCATTCTCGGCCCTCTGCTCTTCTCTATTTTCATAAATGATTTGCTTAACACCCCTTCCCACTGTCATACTTTGCTATATGCTGATGACTTAGTTCTTTACTCTGGTTCTATGTCCCTGACCAACATCAATTCCCAGCTCACCTCGGACTTCCATATGGTGCAAACAAGGCTCTTCCAGAACTGCCTTGTCCTAAACGTTGACAAGACCCAGACTATGCTCTTTGGGTCCCCACAAAAGGTTCACGCTAATGCCCCTGGCCTCGACATCCGGTGTCTTGATGGCTCCCTCATCTCTGTTACCGACAATTTCAAATATCTAGGTGTTACACTTGACCCTGTCTTGGATTTCTCTCAGCAGATCTCCCACGTCTGCAACTATCTGAACACCAAGCTTGGATTTGCTTACATGATCCATTATGCCCTCACTGCCAGAACTGCTATTGCCCGGGGAGTCTTACTTCCCAACTTGTGCTGCGCAATTCCTGCCTTCTATCTATCCAACATCAATTGCTTCCAAAAATGGAACGTCTCATATAATAATGTATGCAGATTTGCCCTGTCTGCCCCTCGTTTTACTCACCACTGCTTGCTCTATTCTAACCTAAAATGGCTTCCCCCCTCCCAGCATTCCTACATTGTATGCTGCTTAATTGACAATATCATTAGATCCTCCAAACCAGCCTCACTAGCCTCTATGCTCAATCCTCCGGACTCGGCCTACCTTTTGCGCTCAAATAACCTAGCATTACTGCTGGTTTGAAAGTGCTCCTCCAAAATAGGTGAGCAAGCTTTTGCTTACTTTGCCCCCAAAGCCTGGAACTCCCTATCCTCTCTTCTTAGGGTCTGCGAATCCCATCTGCATTTAAAAGTGCACTGTTCAACTACCTCAGCTCTTCTGACAAATGCTCATGTCCCTAACATCCCCTATCTCTACACCACCCTAATTTATAGCTGCTCTTATTTTACTGTTTCTTTGTTGTCCTAATTGTTTCTCCCCTAATTTATTGTAATGTCCCTACTTGTATAAATTTCTTATGTTATTGCTAATCTAATCTGCTTTACTTCACTGCCTGTACTGTAGCTACTTGAACCTTTATGCTGCCCAAATTGTTTGCTGTTATATTAGATACCTTGAACCTTATGCACTTTCTTTATTTTTTCCGTAAGTACTTTGCTGCCTTTTGTCAGTTTTCTCCCCAGTCCCGATCCCGTGTGTCCCCAACGTCATGCATGCGTGTTGAGGCACGCACACATCATGCCCTATTGGATGTTTCACCCTACCAGTCACCCATTACCACCTGCGCCTGCCACCAGATCTCCATCCAGTGATGGCGGGACTACGGACAGGTGACCCACTCACCCAAGAGAGGAGAGCCAATGCTTGATCCTGCTCGCACCCCCCCCATGCTGGCACCCCGATGACTTGAGTCCATTCCTGAACCTGGGTCACCCACATGGCGTGAGGTGTGGCATCCAGTGCCTCAACCCTCAGCACCATCGCGTCAGCAACCTTATGCACTTTCTGTTTGACTGCATGATTTTTTTTTCTGTTATCTGTTTTTCCTCCTGGGAGCCCTGGCAGGTGGCTGTGGTCCCTCCTTGTGAGAGACTCACTTTTTGGCTCCTTGCATCCCCATATCGCCGACCCTGGTTAATTGCCCATGGATTGCCCCCTGTGGCAAGGCCAGGGAGGAGGGTGCTGGCCTCCCCCCCAAGACACCCACTCCAGATACCAGGGCTGACCCCTGTGAACGCAGGAGCCATCACAGAACCTACCAGGCTCTTTTTCAACTTTTTCTCCTGTCCCCCCTCCCTACCAACATGATGACGTTGGTGCATGTCTCCCGATCTGTACTACCCTCCAGCCGCTGCCAGAAGGCAGTCAACAAGTGGGATGACAGGTCTCCCTCCCTCCCTCTGAGAGAGGAGAGCAGGCCTCTGGACGCTCGAGCCTCTCTTACCCCTGCTGACCCCCTGGCAGCCCGAGCTCATTCCCAGACCTGGGTTGCTGGCATGGTGCAGGGTGTGGCATCCAGCATCTCAACCCTCAGCGCCACTGGTCCGGCGACTGCATGATTTTTTGACTGTACTCTGCCTGTGTTACCTCTTGCTATCTGCTAGTGTACTTTCCTGGGTCGTGCCTGCAAATTGGCATCTTTTCGTCTAATGCACCTACTTGGTAAACAAAAGCTAAATAAATAAATAGTTATTAGTAAACTGATTACTTTCCCTGGTAATAAATTACATTAGGGGATTACTTCTGAAATATACAGTAACTAGTTACTAACAATCTGATTGTATTTCCAAATAATAGATTACATTAAGGGACTGGTTTTGAAATATACCGTAAATAGTTAGCAATACTTTGATTATTGTCCCAAATAAAAGATTGCATTAGGTGATTACTTTTCAAATATGTAGTAACTAATTACAAGTAATCTGATTACTTTTCTAAACAACAGGTTACATTAGGGAATTACCATTATAGCAGAACTCCTCAGGGTAAAGGTGAAAAACTGCCCCCAAAAATGTTCAAAATCGATGGGGCTGACGTCCTGGACCCAGCTGAGATAGCAAACAAATTCAACACAGCCTTCATGGATCTGAGCTCTGACCCCCTCCCAGTCCTGCACTGGGGTCATGTGACAGCAACAGCACTAGACTATCAGGTAGTACTGACCAAGACCCAGGGTACTCCAAATATTATTTCAAGCCTATTTCAACAAAGGATACCCTAAATATGTTAAAAGGTCCTAGACAAAATCAGGGTAGGAGTGATTTGATAGATATAAAGCTGCCTGCCCAGGCCTTCAAGGAACTTGCCCTCCACATTTCTAAATTATTAAGCTTTTCACTGCGGTATTCCCAATTCTCTGGGGTATGGAAAACCGCACAGGTCACACCAGTTTTCAAAAATGGTGACCGCTCCAGCTTGGCTAATTACAGACTAATATCAATCCTCCCTCCTGTCCAAGGCCCTTGAGTGAATCATATCAGACCAATTAGTCACCTTTATGGGAAAATGCAACATACAATGCACACAACTGCATGGATTCAGGAAGTCCGCAGAACTAGCACTGCCCTTATAGAGCATACCAACTACTTTTTTTTTTTGTTATGTGCCCAGCCCCCCAAATCCTCCCTCTGGAGATCAGCCCATACCTGTCCATGCCCCCCATGCCCAGGCTTACCTCCCTGGGCAGGGCCACTGGGCGGGGCTTTCCCCCAATGGTCATTGTAGGCTAGTCCCGGCTTACTCGCCAGGTCAGTCCATGGGAGAGGGATCCCCCAGTGGACATCTAAGGCAGTGAGCATGGCAGGAGGGTAGGGGCATCATGCCAGGGGCTGGCTGTTTTTTTTGCATGCTTGCTGATGTCCTGGGGGTGGGGACATGCAATGATGACCAGCATCCTCCCCGCCCCCTATGTTCTGGTGCTGGCTGCGCAGCATCCCCAGCCTCTGCCAGGGGTCAACAAGGCACTGGACACACTTCCCGCTCGCCCTGAAGAAGGACAGCAATCCCAAGGATGCTCAATCCTTCTCCCCGTGGGCCAGCTTGAGCATTCCAACTACTTGTACGAGGCCATCGATGGTGTATCCTGGTGAAAGCCATTTACATTGACCTGACAAAGGCATTTGACATTGTCAATCACAAGCTGTTGCTTGGCAAGCTCATCTCACTTGAACTGTCTCAGGACACAGTAGCCTAGTTTCAAAGCTACCTCACTGACTGCTCACAGTGAGTAAAGCTTGATGGCTCTCTTTCAGGTGAAAAAAGTATCTCACTAGGTGTGCCACAGGGTTCAATACTTGGCCCCCTCCTATTTGGTCTGTTCATTAACACCCTTCCAGAGGCCTGCCAGTCATCCAAGGTGCTGCTTTATGCTGATGATGCGTCATCTACACCAGCATTGCTCATCAGGATAAAATCTGTAATGACCTACCAAACAACTTTGAGTCATTAGAGAAATGGTTCACACACAATAAATTGGTCTTGAACTACAAAAAAAGTAAAGCTGTGTTGTTCTCAGGCCCACAGATGAAAAAAAGGTCCCTCCTCTAATCATCCTCAATGACAAGGGGCATAATTTAGAACAGGCAGAATCTTTTAAGTACTTTTGTGTTACCCTGGATGATACCCTATCATTCTCCCCTCATGTGGATAATATTGTTACCATTGGCAACAGAAGGCTAGGTGCACTGTATAGGAACTGGCTGAAACTTACTACCGAAGCCAGTCATCTTGTTGTGTCCAGCATGGTCCTGTCACTCCTTGACTATGGCCTCCCGGTTTATGCAGTAGCGAGTGATCTGTACTAAAGAGAGTCAGGATGGTGTATAACAAGGCCTGTCACTTTGTATTAGGGGCTGACATGCTTGTCCATAGCTGCTCCCTGTATTCCCTCAACAACTGACTTCCCCTCCAGGGCAGACTAAAGTACCAGACCATTCTGCTCACAAAAAAGGCTCTGTCGAGCCTTACCCCCAGCTATTCAAAATCTCTTTTGCCCTGTTAACAACCAATACCAGGAGTATGACAAGGAATGCACTAGAAATACAATTCTGCAGAATGAACTTGGGTAAGAGTTCCTTTGCTGTAAAGGCATCTTTGTGGCTGAAGGAATTACTAGAAACCCTGTTAAGTCTCCCTAAAATTATCCACTTCAACAACGTTCTGTGAAAAGAATTCACTACAAGTTCCAAATGCTACCGTTTCAGTTAATCTGTACACCTGTAACTCCTTTATTACTGCTGGAATAGGTACTGTTCTAATCCTGCACCTAATGCATTCTATGGTTTGCTACTGACTACGCTCCTCTGGAGTTGCTGTTTTTATTTCTTGTATTGTTTATTGTTACGTGTATCCTCACGTCTTGTCTCAGAGATGGAACATTTGCAAATGAGCACTTGTCCTCAAAGGTACTTTCTGAATGATTAAATAAATAAATAAATAAAAACGATTGAAATATACAGTAACTAGTTACTAGTAAGCTGATTACTTTTCCAGGTAATATAATAGATAAAGGGATTACTTCTGAAATATACAGTAACTAGTTCCTAATAATCTAGTTGCATTTCCAAGTGCTAGGTGTACAAAGCAATCTCACTGCGGTCACAGCTTGGTTTGATGCCAACTGACTAAAATAGAATACTAAAAATCTGCCCCCATGATCTTTGGTTCTAAACAAAAACTTGCCAGACTTCCCACCCTACCAGTCTTCTCCTCTGCAGCTAACACTCTGCTAGAGAATGTCCTTACATACAAGTACCTTGGTATCTGGCTCGATCCCTTCCTTGAGTTCTCCTCCCACTTTAGTGCACTACTCACCAAAGTGCACCCTAAACTTGGGTTACTCTACTGTCACAAGGCCAGTTTCTCCCTCCCAGTAAGATGCGATCTCTTAATTAAATGGATCCTTCCAGCCTTTGATTATGCAGACATAGTTTTCAGCGCTGGCCCTGCCACCTCCCTCGCCAAACTTGATGTTCTGTTTCATGCCTTTTGTAGATTCACTTCTAACTCCCCCTCTCTTAACTCATCACTGTGACCTATACTCTTCCCTTTCCCTCCAGTCACTTGCACAGAGGTGTTCCTCTCACTGCTACACCTTCATCGCTAAATTCTGGTTTGGGTCTCTTCCGTCCTACCTTGCCTCTCCCCTTACTCTTGCTACTCCCTTGCTCTACAACTCGCGGTCGAGCTGTGCCCGCACCTTTTCCCTCCCTCGTGTCTGCACCTCAGCTGGGAAACTCTTTTTCTCCTATAGATTTCCTTCCTTCTGGAACAGCGTTCCCTCTCACATCCGCCTCTCTCCCTCCTTCCCTGCTCTCAAACGCTTACTCAGGTGAACCTCTAACACTACCTGCATCTGCTCTCCTTCTTAGACCTTGCTTACTTCATTATGACTGTCCCCACTTCTTTTACTGCAGCTTTCTCTATATACCTATGTAAATAAATTCTCTTGTTTATTTGATTATTCCCTATTGTAAATAACAATTGTGATGTATATTCTCTGTACTTTGTTGTACCCTTGTTGTATTTGCTTTACTGTTGTACCCCCTTCCCCAGGTAGCATCTGGAAAGGGGCTTCTGTTCATGGTACTTTTCCCAGTTATTAACTTTTAAATAAATAAAAACATAGGGGGGCGCTAATGAGGGCAAGATGGTTGCACTTACCTCCGCATAGCTCCACGGTGTTGAGACTTTCCTGCTCTTTTTTTCCTAATATTAGCGATGTCTCGAATTGTTAAAGCTAAGGAAGAAGCAGAGAAAAGTACAGAGAAAATTGAGAGATATATTTCCACACAAATGTCTACGGGGAAGCAAACTTCTTAACACAGGACTGACGGTGTGCAGTTCCCACTGGGAGGAATGGCTTTCCCCGCAGCAATGTGCTCCGATACGAGTGCAAAGGTGAAAGCTCCGCAAAAAACTACACTGGCTTCACTTCAATTGTTTCTTATGAACTTCCAGACTGACACTAAGAGTACACTTTCAGATATTAAAGTTACATTATCCGATATTGGAACTCGATGGGAAAATATCGAGGCAAAGATAACAACGATTGAGGAACGGGTTACTGCCTCAAAGAAAGAAACAGAGAAGCTTGCAGCCAGAGTTTTAACGGTGGAGGGAGCAGTTAATACTGCCATTCATGAACAGATAAATACCTTGGGTAAAATAGAAAAAATTGAGAATACTCTACTTTTGAAAAATCTGCATCTGATTGGACTTTCAGCGGCTGTACCAGATACGGAGTTGAAGCTGGAGGTAGAAAGAATATTAACTCTTACTCTCTCCCCCTGACCAACCAGTTTTGTTGGACTCTGTTTTTCGACCTAAATCACAAGTAGGTGTCACTTCAGAAACAAAGTCGAGGTACGTGATTTGCTCCTTTCCCACAATACCCTTAAGGAATAAATTGTTGCAGCTAGCAAGAGTGAAAAAGGGTATCGTGTATGAAGGAATTAGAATGCATCTTTACCCAGATTTTTGTTTGGCAACACAATGCTGTAGGAAACATTTCTTAACCCTAAGGAATGAATTTACTTTGGCAGGAGTTCGTGCAGTTCTTCAAGCTCCTGCTAAACTTAAGGTAACTTTTCAGAACAGGGACTACTTCTTTATGGATGTGGATAAAGCCAAGGATTTTTTATGAGAAGAATGTGTCTTTGCCAACAGAACTGGAATCAGATTCAGATCAGGAGGAAGAAGATCCTGGAGATAATATCCAATATATCCCTATGACAGATGGATGAAATCGAAATGTATGCCAGCTGGAAGATATTCCATAGGAAACAAATGTTCTTTTTTTTAGGGACTACACCTTAAGAGAATCTATTAGGTTTAACTTTGAATGGGACGGATTAAAGCTTGAGACTAGCAGGAGGTGGTAGTGGCACTTTTTGTTTTATTTTCTTTTTATCCCCCCATAAACATAGAAACATAGACTTTGACGGCAGATAAGGACTGCTTGGTCAACCTAGTCTGCCCATTTCTCTACCTACTGAATAAGCTGCAGATCCTAATTAACCAAGAGCCTATTTCTTCCTACCCCTCACAAGAATTGCCTTATGTCTGTCCCATGCATTACTGAATTCTCCCACTGTTCTAGACCTCACAGCCTCCTCAGGAAGATGGTTCCATGCATCCACCACCCTCTCCATGAAAAAATACTTCCTCACATTGCCCCTGAGCCATCCCCCCTCTGCCTTCAAATTGTGTCCCCTTGTTCTTGCACATCTCTTTTTCTGAAAGATGCTACCCTCTTGGACTTTGTTGATTCCACTGAGGTACTTAAACTTTTCTATCATGTCCCCCCTCTCCCTCCTTTCCTCAAGGGTATACATATTAAGCTCCTTTAGTCTCTCCTCATATGGCTTCCCTTGAAGACCCTGTGCCATTTTAGTTGCACTCCTCTGGACTGCCTCCATCCTGTCTATGTCCTTGCGGAGATGGGGTCTCCAGAACTGGATGCAGTACTCCAGATGGGGTCTCACCAACTATCTGTACAGAGGGATAACAACTTCCTGTTTTCTATTGGTGATGCCTCTTCCTATGCATCCCAGTATTCCACCAGCCCTACTTACTGCCTTCTCACATTGCTTGCCCACCTTTGGGTCATCTGATATGACTACCCCCAGGTCCCTTTCCATTTTTGTGTTTGTTAGTACCCCCCCATTGTGTACTCTTCCCCTGGGTTTTTGTTTCCCAGGTGCATTATTTTGCACTTCTTTGCATTGAATCAAAACTGCCATACTTCTGACCATTCCTCCAGCCTTGCCAAATCCCTTCTCATCCTTTCCACACACCCTCGTGTATCAACTATGTTGCAGATCGTTGTGTCATCTGCAAAGATGCATACTTTTCCTTCCAGTCCCTCTGCAATATCACTTAGAAAGACATTGAAAAGGACTGGACCCAGTACTGAACCCTGCGGTACCCCACTAGTAACCCTCCTTTCTTCGGAATGAACTCTGTTTACTATTACCTTCTGTGTCCTGTTGTCCAGCCAGTGTTTTACTCAGGCTACCACCCTGGGACCCACTCCCAGGCTGACTAATTTGTTTATTAATCTTTTGTGTGGGACTGTGTCGAATACTTTGGTAAAGTCTAGGTAGGCCATGCCCAAAGCCCCTCCCTGGTCTACTACTTTGGTCACCCAGTCAAAGAAATCGATTAGATTCATCTGACATGACCTTCCCACAGTGAATCTATGCTGCCTTGGGCCTTGTGCCCCACTGGCCTCTAGGTACTTAACAGTTCTTTCCTTCAGAAGTGATTCCATCATTTTCCCTACCACAGAGGTCAAACTGACAGGTCTATAGTTTTCTGCCTCTATCTTGCTCCCACTTTTGTGAAGGGGAATCACATCCACCCTCCTCCAGTCCTCAGGTACCACACCATCCTCCCATGATTTGTTAAAAAGGGTAGTCAGTGGTGTCACTAGTTTGCCCCTTAATTCTTTTAGAATTCTGGGGTGAATCCTGTCACTCCCCATTGCTTTGTCCACCTTCAGTTTTAGGAGTTCTTTCAGAACCCTTTCTTCTGTGAAAGGACTGGGATCAACCCCCCTATCCAGAGTGCTTCTGTTAATTGGATTAGGTACCTCTCCCTCCTCCTCTTTTGTGAATACTGAGCAGAAGTATTCATTCAGTATCCCTGCTTTTTCATTGTCCCTCCCTGCCCACCCACTGTCCATTCCATTCAGCCTCACTATCCCTCCCTTTGTCTTTCTACGCTCCCTAATGTACCTATAAAAGGTTTTATCCCCTTTCTTAACCGAGCTTGCTGTCTTTTCCTCAGCTTGGGCCTTTGCTATTCTGACTGCCTTCCCTGCTTCCTTCTGCCTTAACTAAAAACTAAAGAAAATTATTTATACTTCTAGTGAGATCTTAATGGGGTAAAATTGTTCAAGAAGAATTACATTATGTGCTTTTTTGTTCATATTTCTTTATCCCTCTGAATAAAAAAAAAGTATAAAAATAAATAAATAAATAGTAACAATTTACATTAGGAGATTACTTTTTTTTTGCTCCTCCAGAACCCCTGCAGCCCCACTCCTTTTAGCTCTCATATGCTGACTCTCCCTCTGCCTGTTGGACCTAACCCTCACTGCTACACTTGTCTCGGATCCCCCGGAGCTCTGCTGACATTCTCCTTTGGTGGTTTGGCTTATTTCTGCCACGTGTCCCCCAAAGTGGGATGGCAGGGGGGAGAAAGTGCCTGTTACACTGAGGACATTGGTCGTGGCCAGATGTGGATTAAGAACACGGGGTTATGAGTGGAAATTGACAGGGGGAGGTTCTAGAGGGAGGTGAGAAAGTTTTATTTTACAGAAAGGGTGGTAGGGCCATGGAACAATCTGCCAGCTGAGGTAGTGGGCTCCAAAATCATCAATGGTTTCAAGCACAGCTGTGACAGAATGAAGGGCTTAGTGGCTGCTCAGGGTGGTAGCAGTAGAGCTGGGAGAATGGGGGTGGCTAGTGTGGATTAGAACCCTGTATGAACAATAGGTCTTGGCTGGTTTACCTATTGTGAGTTGACATCTACTACACCGACATCCCCAACAGCAACAGACACAATGCCGAGTGTCATCATTGTACTGTCAGGGGATGTACCACCCCACAGTCTCTAGATATACAACTCCAAGTCGGAGTTGTCTCAGGGAAGGGGTGTAACACTGGGAGATGCAGTGCCGGTGCCAGCGGGAACCATCACAGCGACCCAGCGCTTTCTGTTGAATTCTGTCTCTGTGATGGTCTTCACTGTGGCAGTGTCAACGTGCAGTCGACATACCGTCTTGGCCTGGGTTTGTTACGGTTTTATCAGTAGACTGGATGGACCAATGTTCTTTTTTTGCCATCATTGTCTATGTTTCTATGACTGTGTTTTTAAGCAATACATTACATAAAGTGATTAATTTTTAGTATGCAGTAACTAGTTACTGGTAATCTGATTACTTTTCCAAACAATAGATTACATTAGGGGCTTACTTTTAAATATACAGTAACTAGATAAGCAATAATACCCTGCAGGGTCGGCAGTATCGGGCTATACTGGACCGCCTAATGGCGGAATGATACCTGATCCTGCAGGCAGAGGGCCTTAAAGCCCCTGGAAGGTTCAATACCACCCACCCTGGAGGGTGTTATTGTGCTTGGAATATGGTCATATGTAGTATTTACGTATGTAAGAAAAATTAACATATTGAAAAAGCTTAAATGATCACTTTAAAATTATGTTAAAAAAGAAATTTTTTATAAAGTACTCCCTCCACTAATTGGGTTGTGCTGCATTCAACAGCACATACTAATCTTCTGAGGTTTCTTTCAAAAGCCTAAAATGTTTGTTTTCCTTTTCTTCCTCCTCTCCCCCCAATAAGGGAGAGTTTTTTTCTGTTTCCTACTGTTTTTTTTTTTTGGGGGGTCTGCATAGTTACAGTGCTAGCTGTATCGGGAGACAGAGGAGATATGCCATTAGCTAGATCAAGATGGAGATGGTACAACAAATGCCTGTCAGTTGCTCTAGCAGATCTTCCACTCCCCCTCACACCAAGATTCATTTTTATGGCTGCGTAGACAGAGCCTGCAGCCATTTTGTAAGAGCTGAGAAAAATGTACTACGGGATCAGGCCCTGGAACGCTTCTGTTTTGGACTTTCGGAATGATCCTTCTGAAACTGCAAAATGGTCACCACCAGTCTGCCATGGCTGCACTATTTCATCGTTGTTCAGGCACTTCCGCATTCAGCGACGTACTGTGCATGCGCACATGTCGGGCATACACAGTTTTGCCGGTGACATCATCTTGGGAATGGCAAATGCCATTCAAAAGAACTATGCATGTGTGACTATGGTGCATGCATAGTTCTGTCGGTGCCACCATCTTGCATGTGGCATTCACATGCATTCAGCGGAAGTCGTTTTCCGGTGGCGGTGGCGCTCGTACAAGCTCGCTGCAGTCGTATCAGCTCTGGCTAGATCCTGTATATTTTGCAGCATGTTTCCCTCTCTTGAGATTAGACTGAAGTTGTACTGTGCAACATGTTTCCCTACCTAGCGGTCGGAAGATGTGCACTCGTGGTCAAGTGAAATGCGACAGTCAGAAAAAAAGAAGAAACATGCTCTATGGTTGCTTTTTTTTTATTGAAAAAGCTTCTCATTCTGTGGCTTGTATTCTGTTTTGTAGTTTCAGAGCATCAGCGAGGGGGGTAGATTGAGGGTGGAGCGAGAAATAGCGTGAGAGTACTCAGAGGAACAGATGCTTCTGTTTTATAATTAGGTTGATGCTTGCCGTTATCATTACTGGGCTGGATGTTGTTTTTAATTTGGAAGCCACCACAGTGGGAGCTGGCATAGAAGAGATACCCCTGGAAGGGTATTAACCCATTGACGCTTTGCGCCGACTCCCCACCTGCCCCAGCCACCCTCCCACCCAAGGCTGACTCTCAATATATTACATCAGCTGGTCACATGACTAAGTGCCCACTTCCTCATTAGCAGGTTATCTTTTCTGGCCTTCAGGGGTCAGTCTTGAGCTCCCTCCCTCTAGCATAATTTTTTTGTTTGCCCCCCCACCTCCCCCTGTCTTCATTACCTCTTTCTTGCCCACCTCTGTACAGCTAACGCTTTCTGACTCCTTCCTCTTAATATCCCACTGGCTCCCTACCCCAGACTCGAACCCTGAACCTTGAGCATCATAGGCACCAATCCTACCACTACTCCATCTGACCTGGGATCACTTAAGAGGATACCTTGCTAACTCTTGAGTCCTGTGGCATTTGGCACACTGCTCTCTTGTTGTTCCCCATCCCTCTTTTGCATTGTACTCCACCATGCTCCTCCTAGTGCTCCTTACTCCCTCCCCTCCCCTAAGTCATCTGCCTGTCAGCCAGGCAGGTACCCAGCATTACGCCACCGGGTAGGGCATTACCAGCAATGCTCAACACACCTTCCATACTCCAGCATGTCCTCCCCCCGGAACCTTACCCAGCATACCTCATTAGCCCTCTTAGTGGCTGTGCATATCTCCACCCTACCCATACCTGTGGCTGCCCGCAAACCCTGTCCCCAGCCACGTAACCCTAACATAAAATCCAAGCTAATTAGACTCGCTCTCCTCCGCCATGCCCTTCTACTCCTTCTCCTATCAGGCAATATGCACCCAAACCCGGGCCCACCCCCGCCCTCTCAGCACCTCCTATGGGTCATCGAATGGACTCCTTCTAGCCACCATCAACATCTGTAGCCTTCAAAAAAAGCTTGATGTCCTTCAGGCTGAATGGCACAGATCTCTCCGAATATCCTTAGAGACCTGGCTTGATCCTGATACCCCAGATTCAGCTGTTCATATTCCTGGGTACTCTATCCTCAGAAATGACAGGCTAACTAAGAGGGGTAGGGGCTGTACTCTTTACTATAGAGATTCCCTTCAGGCCTTGCTAGTCCCTGGTGCTCCCACTCCATCCTACAGGGCACAGGTTCTCACTGTGAAACTGTAACCTGACATGTCTGGCAAAGCTGTACACATAATTACAGTTTATATCCCCCGGCACCAAAGGCCAGCGTTTGACTCGGTAATGAACTGCCTAGCCCACCTGCCCACCTCCAGTGAAATCACTGCCCTGGGTGATTACAACGTCAATTGGCTAGCAACCTCCTCTTCCCCCTACAAGGACGCTGTCATGGCACTGGACCTCACCCAAGTCATCCAGTCCCCCACGAGGCTTAACCATAAAACTGGCACCTCCACACTCATTAACTTCATATTCACGAATCGGCTCACCCACATATCTGAGGTCTCAGGACTTCTGGATGCACAGAGTGACCACTCGCCAGTCCTCTGTAGATGGTCCTCAATAAAAATCCTGAAGTGGCCACCCAAATATACCTTTATGTGTCACCTAAAAAAGGGATCTCTCTCGCACCTCAAACAACACCTATTACAATGTGACCGGACCCCCATCAGCACTGCACAGTCTACTGACAGTGCCCTGGATTACTTTATCTCCATGTTTAACTCTGCTTGTGACCACTATGCCCTGGTCTCCAAACAGAAAGTCAAAAGTAAGGACACCCCCTGGCTCTCCCACGCCCTATTTGACCTCATGAAGCAAGGCGACAGTCAATGGTATAAAGCTAATGAATTGGGCAACTCTATAGGGAACTTAGGATCAAATGTACCTGGGAAATTCGGAAAGCCAAAGCTACCCAGTACCAGGAGACACTCCTCCTGGGGCTCTGGGTGCAAATTTTGAAACAACATTAAACAACTGAACAGAAAATGTGTCTCCCTCCCCGCCTAGCTGCTAGTAAATGGTTCAGTCTTCCAGGACCCCATGTTGATTGCAGATACCCTCAACACTGCATTTTCTAATCTTAACGGTGTCCTTCCCCTAACTTCTTTGACCCGGCCCTAGACTTGCCCTCCAGCCCACCCCCTGAAGCATCCACCCCCGCTTTCAGGCTCTGAACAATCACCCCCCTAGAGGCAAGACCATATTTAACTAAAGCACTAGGGAAAATGCACTTTAGTACTGATTTGCTGGTCCTAAAACTAGTCCTCCTCACCTTAGACTCCATTATCTCCCCGCTCACTGACATCCTAAACCGGTCCCTCTGCCATGGACAATTCCCCTCACACTGGAAAGCAGCTGTCATCACCCAATATTAAAAAGTGGGGACTGCACCTCACCGGGCAACTACCGCCCCATCTCCATTCTCCCCTCTCCCCAAGGCGCTAGAAAAAATAGTGTCAGATCAACTCTTGGGCCATCTCACTAAATACAACCCTCCCTGCCCCAAACAGCATGGTTTCAGGAAGGGCCACAGTACTACAACTGCCATTCTTGAATACATCACTTTCATAAGCAAAGCCCTTGATAGAGGGCACCTAGTTGGATCTGCCTATATTGACTTAACCAAGGTGTTCGACTTTGTCAGCCACACACTCCTAATACAATCCCTGTGTTGCATGGGCCTGTCCCCGGACACTACCCCATGGTTTAAAAGCTACCTCAGTGACAGAACCCAGAGAGTCAAGTTAAACTCCTCACTCTTGGCCAGTAAACTGGTACTTCAGGAGTTCCCCAAGGCTCAATACTGGGCCCTCTCCTGTTTAGCATGTACTTGAATACTCTTCCAAAGCCCTGCTCAGGACAAATGCTTGTTATATTTGTCAGCCACTTGGACCCCCACTCCCTTCAATCCTCCCTGCAATGCTCCTTTTCTGAAGCCGAGGCCTGGTTCGCAGAGCACCATCTTGTCCTGAATTACAAAAAGACCAAGGCCATGCTTTTCACCTACAGACAAAATAAGCTTAAAAATGTTGCCCTCAACATCATTAACATCCAGGGCTCCCCCCTCGACCTTGTGCCCACCTTTAAATATCTGGGCATCACCCTTGACTCCTCTCTCATGTACTGCGATCACATCAGTCTGCTCAGCTCAGCTCAGCTATCAATTCCAGACTAGGTCTCCTATATAGGCACAGGGGGTGTCTTCCTCCTGATGCCCTAGGTCTTGCTGTGACATCATCAGTACTCTCCCTTATTGACTACAGGGTTGTTATCTATGGCACAGCCAACCCCACTGCCCTGCATCGAATCATGATCTCCCTAAATAAAGCCTGCCAGTTAGTCACTGGATGCAACTGTTGGACACACAACTGAGAGCCCTATAGATGCACCAACTGGCTTAACTTTGAAGGCAGACTCAGATACCAGACCTGTCTCTTTGCTAGGAAGCTCTCCCTTAGCACCCCCCCAGGTCTCTGCCACCTTGTTCAGCTCTCCACTCAGCCATGGTCTACACAGAGCTCCCTATTAGCCCCCCTCTCTGTACCCCACTGCAGGACCTCTCTGGGTCAATGCTCCTTTTACTACAGAGCCCCCCTCTGGTTGAATGAAATGCCATTGGCCATCACCCTGGAACAGCGACTATGCCCATTTAAAACCCTACTCCGTGCCGAAATCCTCTCCCACTCCAACTGTAACTGTGCTTAGTCCTCCCCCCCTTGTCTGTGACTGTAACCTTTTGATTTCTGTATATTGTTATTGTACATGCTGGACTTACAATGATTTGACACAGGCTGGTCCATTCCACCCTTGAACTGTAACTTGTCTTCACTATATGCCTCTTATTGTATATACTGTTTCTAAACCTGCAATGTATGTATTCTGGTGTGTTCTCTGTATATTTATTATTGTATATCTTGCCATTTCTTGTAATGTATGTATATCCGACATGGAGCCTTTGCAAAGGAGTCCTTGACTCAAAGGTTGTAATTCCAATTCCTTCAATAAATAAATAAATAAATAAACAAATACATAAACTAAAGACGGCATGCTGTTTGCAGACAGGGGTGTCGCGCTGTCTGACAAGGCAGACAGCAAGGCAGGGATCGAGTTATAAAAAGAAGGTATGATGTAAACTACCAAAAACTGTTGTTCTACTTGTGTTTTTTTTTTTAAAAAGGGAAGAGATGATTTCACTATACGGAGGGGGGCTGCCTGAAATCAGTCAATAAATCTCATACTAAGCGAGGAAAAAAAAATAGCTATGGGAAAATTGAAAATTCCATGGGGCACAATGATATCAAATGTAATCAGGCAACCAGAGACTGAGACTCATTATTTCCTGGTCTCTGTTGCCCAATACTGGACCGGCTGCTTGGTGACATTAGTCAATCAGAAAGGAACATTCTTGCTACCCATTTTTATGTTTGCTTGCACGCATGTGCAAGAAACATAGTGCCATCATCCGAGTTTTCGGAGGTGTGTCACCCCCTCTTCCAATTCAGTCAGTGTGTTGGCAGACGCGGCCCCTGTCCACCAATGCATGCTGGAGCTGTCTATGACAAGCTCCAAAATGCAGTGGCATACAGTTGAAAGGGGGCGCTACCCTTCAGTGAGCAGCGATAAGATATCGCCTGCTCATGCGCAGCTCCCCTACACACACACACACACACACACACACACACACAGAAATAAGCACGCATACTGCGTCACGCACACACTGTATAGCCAATCCCGTCGGCTGTGCTGCGTTTCCCCCGCCCCAAAGCCTTTCGATGCCACGCTGGTGCCACCCCAAGCGTGGCAGAATTCTCCGTCATAGCCAACGGGGTGCCCAATCCCCGCCGGCTCCACTGTCCCCAAAAGTACTGGGTGCCACGCTGGGAGCCCACCCAAGCGTGGCAACTGATGCTATGGCCGACGGGGTGCCTAATCCCCGTCGGCTTCACCACTCCAGCTGTCCTTGTGCCACGCTGGAAGCCCACCCCAGCATGGCAAATGTCCTACGTCATCTTTTAAAGAAAAAACCTGAAAAGCAAAAGCGTTCACGCAGTCTCCTGCCCCAGACCCGCACCCACCCACTCGCACCCTGCCTCCCACCCCCCTCACCCCATACCTCCGGGCTCGGCACGACGATCTTCGGTGGACCGGGAACACGTCTGCACTCTTCAAAGCCGACCGCGAACTGAGGAAATGCCGGTAAGCTGTATAATGGGATAGATAGGGGTTTTCAACTTTATTGCATATCTCAGGCATTTTTTGGAATTTTTGCACCAAATTTTCAACATGGGGTTTTTGGGACCCCTCCTCATGAATTCTTGCACTGTCATGGCGTTACTCAGGCCCGAAGGGTGATTTCGCAGCCACTGCATGAAATCACCTTTCCAGAATGATTAACGAAACGACACTGCCAGTGTTCATAAGGTGGGCTCTCAAAAGACTATTTTGAAAATTTGGTGGAAAAATCTAAAACACTTTCCTGGCGTCGTTACTTATTCCCTCACATGCCTTCGTAAGTTCACCGAATTTTCAATATTTTCACTCCAGATTTTCAACATTGCCATTTTACCTCACCTTCTTATGAACAGTATAGCTGTCATTTTCACATCTCACCCAAAATGTGTTTCCGCCCATGTAGCGCACAATGGCGCCAGTCGGTTATCGTAAATCAATGTATCGGGACACATTAAGAAAATCACACTGACACTGTTCATGAGCAGAGGTCTTAAAATGGCTATATTAAAATTTGGTGAAAAATTCTAAAATGACTGTTTTTTACGAGCATGCGCTATGCATGTTCCTATGCATGCTCGTAAGTTTATTTAATTTAATATTTTCACTCCAGATTTTCAACATTGCCATTTTGTACACTTCCTTATGAACAGTACAGCTGCCATTTTTCATATATACTTCCAAAATGTGTTTTCGCACATGTAGCGCACAATGGTGCTGTTGGTGTAAACAATGTTTGGGACAGATTAAGAAAATCACAGTTACACTGTTCATGAGCAGAGGTCTTAAAATGGCTATGTTGAAAATTTGGTGACAAAAGTCCATAAAATGACTGTGTTACGAGTGAGCATTGCGCGGTTTCCACGCACCCTCGTAAGTTCATGACTTTGTAATATTTTCAGTCCAGATTTTCACCAGTGGCAGTTTTCCACACTTCCTTATGAACAGTACAGCTGTCATTTTTCACAACATGGCCGAAATGTGTTTTCACATTTTCAGCGCAGAGATGCGTGGTCGCTGTGGGAAATCATTGTTGGGACAGATAAAGAAAATCACAGTGACACTGTTCATGATCGGAGGCACCAAAACGCCTGAGTTGACAATCTGCTGTAAAAATCCCAACCTAATTATATTACAGGTGTCGTTGCACAGTTTCTATGTCTTTCGTCACTTCACCATTTTTAAATATTTTTACTGCAGATTTGCAACATTGCCATTTTACACCTCCCCACGAACAGTACAGCTGTCATTTTTACATGTTCGGAATGTTTTGCACCTGTGGTGCTAAATACTTGTCATTGTGCATAAGCAGCTTTTCGTACTCAAACTGATATTCCCCTGTTCATGAGGTGGGGTCAAAAAAACATGTTAAAAATTTGGGTGAAAATACCAATGAATGCCTGAAGGTATTAGGGTTTCCAACCATAACGCCCAACCCTGTAGAGAATGACAGGCATCAGGGGTGTGACTTGGGATTCTTGCCTGTAATGCTTATACCATTCCACACCCTGCAGCCAGTGAGAGGCATCGAGGTATGCCTTGGACTCTTTGGACCCAAAGTTCACCCCATTCTCCTATATCGCACCCATCTCACCGTATTTCCTAATGGAATGGGGTGCTCATAAGGTCCAAAGACCCCAAGGAACACCGTGACACTTGTCAGTGTCTGCAGGGTGGGGTGTGGTGAAATGGCATGGCCATTATGCCTGACAACCAAAAGGCACACACCAATGCCTGTCACTCTCTGCAGGGTGGTGGTGGGGTTGGCTTCAGTTCAATACTTCACTGCCATTCCTATTACGCAGCTCTGTAACTTCTACACTACCACTGCCAATGCCAGCAAGCAAACATTCGGCATTGACAAATGCTTGTTTAATTACTAGTAATCTGATTATTTTTCCAGGTAATAAATTACATTAGTGGACTATTTTTTAAGTATGCAATAACTAGGTACTAGTAAACAGATTACTCTTCTAGGTACTAAATTACATTAGGTGTTTACTTTTTAAGTATGCATTAACTAGGTACTAGTAAACAGATTACTCTTCTAGGGAATAGATTACATTAGGGGATTACTTTTAAGTATGCATTAACTAGGTACTAGTAAACAGATTACTCTTCTAGGTAAAATTACATCAGGGGACTGCTTTTTAAGTATGCATTAACTAGGTAATAGTAAACAGATAACTCTTCTAGGAAATAAACTACATTATGGGATTACTTTTTAAATACATGTAACCCCTCCCTTCAGGAGTGTACAGAATTTGTACACTGGATGGCATAAGAGTAAATTTCTCCCAGCATTCACAGGGTTAACCCCTCTGCCACTCGGCGGGACCTGCTGTGGGTCAGGAGGTCACCGCAGGTACGCGTGGGTATATACTGGGAGTTTTGGCAGGAGTAGAGAAGGCCTTGTACACTGCAAGAGAGTTCAGAGATGGAGAGAGAGAAAGAAACCAGGCTGGCGGGGCCTTTGTTCTCCCCAGCCCTGGGCTGTAGCTATGGAGTCCAGGGTCAATGGGGAGAACCCAGGAGTTCCAGGGTCCCAGAGTATGCTTTCAGCTGGGCTAGTGAAAGAGAAAGAGAAAGAGAGTTGCCCTGAGAGAGAAAGACAGAAAGCCGGGAAGAGAACATGTCAGGGCCAGGCGGGGGTGATTGCCCGCTATGTCCCATGGCTGTAGGGTTATGGTACCAGGAGAAGTGAGAGCTAATAAAGCCCCAGGGCGATGGAGCAAACCTTCAACTCCATGCCTGCTTGTGGAGAGAGAGAGAGAGAGAGAGAGAGCTGTTGAAGGGAAACGGAGCTCAAGGAGGGAGCCTGCCAGTGGGTTTGTGTGGCAAGCAGGGCCTTGGCGAAGCAGCTCCAGAGTACAGCTTAGTGGATGAAGCAGTGTCCAAGCTGTGGCCCCTTGGGATATGTTTCCCACTGTTTAGGGACAGTTGCCAAGGAGGCCCGAGGGACAGAGCCTTGTTATCTCTAGGTTGCAGGGAGTATGCCGCCCCAATCTGAGCAGCAGACAGATCCAGTGGGACCTTTTGGGACTGAGCTGTGAGAAGCACCAATTTCGGGCAGTGGGAAGATATGAGAACTGCCAGAGGGGAGAAAGGAGAGTTGTGTTGCAACAGACTATGAGACCTTATTCGGTCTGGGAAAAGCTCTGCCAGAAGACAGTGAGACCTCATTTGGTCCCCGAGTAAGCTGCCAGAAGAGTGTGAGACCTCATTTGGTCCCCGAGTAAGCTGCCAGAAGACTGTGAGGCCTCATTTGGTCCCCGAGTAAGCTGCCAGAAGACTGTGAGGCCGTAGTAGTCCAGCTGAAGCACTAAATCTTAATGATCATATTGATCTGAGATGTACTGCTAAACGCCTGATCAACCTTTGCTCACTGGAGCAGGTTCTTGTTTACCATTAAATGGATTCTGTGTTCATTCAACTGGTTGTGGACGGCAGTCATTTTGTATGAATGCCAGTGCATTTAATCAGTTTTGCCCCAGCCAGCTTGGGAGAGATGCTTGCACCCCCTGGACTGTGAATCATAACCAACACAGCCATTTTCTGGTAAGGTTTCTGCTGTGGGTACCCCCTTCCCATGGATTTTTACCATCTCTCATACCCCTAGACAACGGGGGGGGGGCTACATACACAGTAACTAGTTACTAGAAATCTCAAATCTGATTACTTTTCCAAATAATAGATTACATTAGGGGGGTTACTTTTAAAAGCAACTGTAACAGGCCGGTCCACCGGTGCAGTAGTAGCACTACCGCTTGCGATGCCAGTGACCCAGGATTGGGAATGAGCTTGGGTTGCTGGTGGGCTGGCCAGGGGAGGATGGTTAAGTGTCTCATCGATGCTCGCTTCCTCAGGGGTGGGAGGGCTTCTGGTCTCTGCCACGCTACTGCCACCTGGGTGACCACAGTTGGCAGTGCAGGCTGGAGCCAGCATCATGGAGGGGTCTTCGTGCTCTGATGCTGTGGCATCAGAAGCATTTCCTCCACGACACTCAAGGGCAGGAAGTAGCGCGAAAAAAATATCCCCCCACCATGTTTCTAGTACTCTGATTACTTTCCAAACAATATATTACAATAGGTTTCTAAGTAATATGTTACATTAGGGTATGCTTTTTAAATACATAGTAATTAATTGCTAGTAATCAGATTCCTTTTCCAGGTAATAAATTACATTAGAGGATTCCTTTCAAAAAATATTCAGAAACCAGTTACTAGTAATCAGATTACTTTTCCAGGTAATACATTACATTAGAGGATTCCTTTCAAAAAATATTCAGAAACCAGTTACAAGTAATCAGATTACTTTTCCAGGTAGTAAGTTACATCAGGGGATTCCTTTTTAATTATACAGTAATTAGTTACCAGTAATCGGATCTTGTTTACAAATAATAGATCATATTAGTTGAATAAGTAATAAGCCACGACAGGGTGTGAATTATAGGATTATAGTGCATGGTGGAACATTGTTCTACCTTAATTTTTATAACAGCTAAAATGCTGTTGTACCCCAGTTCAAAAGGTCATGGAACACTGTTCCACCCTTCTGTGGTACAACAGCATTCTAGCTTACTTGACATGTGCAGGGTTAACCAGATCAACGGAGGCAGCAACTAAATGAACAGACAGCCACGTAATCCTGCAGATGCAGGATCAGCCAGATAAGTTTAAAAATATGCAGGATCAACCAGATATACTGTCAGGATCAACCAGATATTAACAATTACTTATCAGAAAACTACTTGGTTCCTCCACGACCTCTCCCTAAGTGACAACCACCGGCGCCATTCATTTTTCTTAAAAACTCTCCCAAACCTGATCCTCAACCAATGGGAGTGCACAAATGAGAAATGTAGGGATGTCTGGTCCCTAACAACCATGCTCCTTCCCTGAAGCAACCAGTTGTAGTTATAAGACGTGGATGGCAGAGACGTCATTTAAACAAAAAAATAAAATAAAAACTACTCCAGACATTTAAAAATGTATTTCGGCAACATCATACACTATAAAAAATAATGGACGGACAACTATGCAGAATGAGTCTGCTCCGTCACCTTGGAGTTCTGATTCGCATGGACATCTCGAGCTTCACTCTCAAGGTCACTAGGAATCAGAACCCCTCTGTGACAGAACCCACTGGTTCTGCATAGTTGTCCATCCACTATTCTCTATTTAATGCAGACACCAAGGATGTAGTAAGGCATGAGACTGAAGGCTGAGTGTCGTTATGCACCTGGAAAGTGCATTAAAAACCTATGATGCACACCCTGGAGTGGCTTATTACACTTTTTAAAATGGTTCTAAGTAGGTATTTTGGGGAATGAGATTCAGAACCTGACCATGCATTTATAGAGATTTAATGCACAGTCAGGTGATGTCTCTCGGCCAGTGAAATTTCTAGATTTTTTCTTGCCATTTTACAAATACTTTTTAAAATATTTATTTCAAAAGTTTCACCAGGAAAGACATACTGAGCTGAAAGCTGCTCGTTTCCAGATGCATCCTGGGAGATGGGGTAATTGGAAAAATAGAGCAATCAAAGCAATAAAAATGACATAAATGATGTCAGTAAGAAGACCAAGTAACATATAGTAAGCTATAATAAATAAATAAATTAAACAATTTATACAATATTTTTTGTAGTAAAACCAGGGATGGGGAGAAGATTGCAACCCAGAGGATAACAAGGAGGAGCAAATCAAATGCAAGGTACAGTAAGAGGAAGCGGGAGGGAGAGCTAGTATTTGGAACTGAGGGACTGAATCAAGGTGTCAAGATAGCCCAGAAATAACAGCAGGTGTGGAGGGGATGAGGTAGAGCATAGAGGGAATGTAGACAACTATCAGGAGCAATTGCAGGCATGGGTAGAGACGTCGTGAAGTAGGGAGGAGAATAAGTGCAGAGAAGGGGCAGAGCAGATGTTTAGGGGTAGAGTTCCATAGTTTGGGGAAACGGTAAGAGAAAACAACCTGGCCAGCTGAAGATTTTCTAGGAGGGAGAGTAAGTGAGCAAAAGCCAGAGTTACAGAGAGTATAAGAGGCAGGTTGGGGGGGAGAGGAGAGAGGAGAGGAGAGGAGAGGAGAGGAGAGGTAAGAGGGGAGAGAACCAATCCAGAATTTAAAGATAAAGGAGGTGCAGTGAGTGAAGCATCTGGATTCAAGGGAGGGGAGGGCAAGGGAGGAATAGAGGGAGCAGTGGTGGGTGCAGGGAGGACAGTCCAAGGCAAAGCAAAAGAAGGAGTGAAATATGGGGTCCAGTCTGGCTAGGATGATCTTAGAAACAGCACTGTATAAAATGTCACCATAACTGAAGAGGGGGAGAATCATTTTCTGGACAATAGCGCAGCGAGCAGCAATAAGGATGCTACCTCTATTCCGTTATAATGCACCGAGTTTAGGGTGTCATTTTTTGTGGATGGCATCCCCATGCCCAGAAAAGTCAAGGTGACAGTCAAACCATACTTCTAAGTACTTCAATTAGAGGGCATCATCGACTGTGGTCCTATCCAGGGTGTGGAAGGAGGGAAGGGCAGTAAGCTTTGAGAGCTTCTGCCTGGTGCCACAGGTCATGGAGACCATTTTCTTGGCACTGAGAGATGACTGGTTAGACTGGAACCACTGCTGGACATTGTCAAGGTCCAGCTAGAGTCTGGCTATCAGATCAGAGGGGGAGCATCCGGATGCAAATATCACCATATCATCTGCGTACATGTGGCTGGATGCAGAGGAGCACACAGCAGGAAGGTCACTGAGGAAGACAGAGTGACAGACCAAGATGTACCCTTGAGGGACACCAGTTCGGAGAGGGAGTGGGGGTGGGGATAGGGAATCTCCAATTCTAACTGAGTCAGACAGCCCTGCTGCTTTAAGCTTGTCAAGGAGGATGGGGAGGGCTACAGTGTCAAAGGCCTTGGGCATGTTGACAAAAATGGCTGAGGTAAGAAGGCCCTGATCTGTTCCAGAGAATGGAAGTAGTGAGCTGGAGAAGAGAGGAGGTAGTGGAATGGAATTTACAGAAACCAGACTGAAAGGGGGTGAAGAAAGTGATGGAGTCAAGGAAGGAGGAGAGCTGAGCCAACACAAGGTGTTCTTGTAGTTTGGCTAAGGTGGGGAGCAGGGAGATAGTGTGGTAGTTACCAGGAAGGGTGGAGTCACCTTCTTTGGGGAGGGGTATAAAAGTGGCCTGTTTCCAGCTGTCAGGGACAGCTGCAAGGGAGAAAGAGAGGTTAAGAAGGGAGGAAATAGGTAGAGCAATGGCAGGCAGGGGCAGAAGGGAGGAGATTAGGGTTGAGACTTTCAGGGCTCTTGCCCTTGAGAGGATTTAGAGCCAGGAGAGCATTGAGGGTATCAATAGTGGAGACAGGAGAGAAGGAGAATGATGAAGACTGAGTGGTAGGCTGGGATGGGGGTTAGGGGGTTGGTATGTAACTAGTTACATAATGACTATTTACACAGTACCTGTTTATTGTACTAGTAATCAGATTATATTTCCAAGTGATAGATTACATTAGGGGATTAGTTTTGAAATATGCAGTAACTAGTTACACAGTAACTGTTTTCTAGTAATCTGATTACTTTCCCAGGTAATAAATTACATTGGGTGATTACTTTTTAAATATACAGTAACTAGTTACTTTATTTTTTTATTTTTTTTATTTTAGTCTTTGGTAACTGGGTATGGCCCACTAGGCACAAGTGCCTGTTTTCAGTGGCGACCTGGGAGCACTGGGCGGTTAAGTGACTTGCTCAGATTCACACAGTATGCAAGTGGAGGTTATGAGAATCAAACTCAGATCTGGTCTGCTGGATGTACCAAGCTTATTCACACCTCGTTCCTCTAACCTCTAGGCTATACTGCCAGCTATACTAGTAATATGATAACATTTCCAATTAACTAGTTACTAGTTATTGCATTAATTTTTCAGGTAATAAACTACATAAGGTAATTATTTTGTAAAAATACAGTAACCAGTTACTAGTAATCAGATTACTTTTCCAGGTAATCATTATATTAGGTGCTTACTTTTCATATATACAGTAACTGTTTACTAGTAAGCAGCTGGGGCGTTTGTGACATTTGAATACATTAGGGGCTTGAGCCCACCCCCAAAATTCCTAACCAATAGACCAGGGGTGTGGGGACCAACAGGCCCCCAAAAGCTTTGGGGGTTTTGATGCTCTGTGGTGCATTCTGAGGCTTATTCTATACCCCCTTACATTACAAATCTGCCATGTATTTTGTAAGGAATGTAAGGTATTTTCTTGCAAAAATGTAAGAAAATAAATACATTTTTAGCTTGTTGGCCATCATGAGATGTTTAAGAAAATGTTTTTTCATGTTATTCCAGTTCTGCTGCTATGGCTTATTAGATACATTCCTGCACAGGCTGTGCTTGAGTCACTTCTCTATGTCCAACAGGTCGAACTGCATATGTGGTTGGTACGGTAGCACTAGGTAATGACTCAGATTCAGGTGCTAAGAGGATGCGTGCACAATAGGTCAAACATGCGCAGTCATTTTTTTAATTTTTATTCTTTGGCAACCATGTATGGCCCACTGGGTAGTAAGTGAAGTAAAAAAAATGTAAGCACTGACAGGGAAAAAAATTACGGCAGCAGGGTGAAAGTCTATAAGTCAGACTGAGATGATCTCCCCTGTCTCCTGCTCTCTGTCTCTCTCAGTGAGAGAGAAACAGTCATACATGGTGTGCTACACTACAGACTTTAGACTGCTGCCGACAAGCCACACAGCTGATCATAGAGGAGGGGTGGCTTGGCTCCTTCAATGCACAAAAGGAAAAAGCAAGTGTCTCATAAATCATTCAAGGCCACAGCTGAAAGATTTGGTGCTACAGCCCCAAATGCACTCAACTAGAGATGCCCAGGGTAATCAGATTACTTTTCCAAATAATCGACTATATTAGGGGGATTATGTTTCAAACATGCATTAACAAGTTACTAGTAATCAGATCACTTTTCCAAATAAGAAATTAAATTAGGGGATTATGTTTCAAACATGCATTAACAAGTTACTAGTAATCAAATCACTTTTCCAAATAATCAACTACATTAGGGGGATTATGTTTCAAACATGCATTAACAAGTTACTAGTAATCAGATTACTTTTCCAAATAATCGACTACATTAGGGGGACTATGTTTCAAACATGCAATAACTAGTTACTAGTAATCAGATCACTTTTCCAAATAAGAAACTAAATTAGGGGATTATGTTTCAAACATGCAATAACTAGTTACTAGTAATCAGATCACTTTTCCAAATAATCAACTAAATTAGGGGATTACACTTCAAACATGCAATAATTAGTTATTAATAATCAGATCACTTTTCCAAATAATTGACTACATTAGGGGATTACGTTTCACACATGCAATAACTAGTTTCTAGTAATCTGATTACTTTTCCAAATAACTAGTTACACATAATTTGATTACTTCTCCAAATAACTAATCACTAGTAATCAGACCACTTTTCCAGGTAATAAATTACATTTGGGGATTGCTTTTTAAATATACAGTCACTAGTTAATTGTAATCTTATTACTTTTTTTCCATGTAATAGATTACATAAAGAGATTAGCTTTAAATATACGGTAACTAGTAATCAGATTTCTTTTCCAGGTAATACATTTCATTAGGGAGTTACTTTTCAAATACCCAGTAACTAGTTACTAGTAATCTGACTACTTTTCCAAATAATATATTTCATTAGGGGATTACTTTTTAAGTATACAGCAGCTAGTTATACAGTACCTATTTACTAGTAATCTGATTAATTTTCCAAAGAACTAGTTACCAGTAATCAGACTGATTTTTAAATAATAGATTACATTAGGGGGGATTACTTTTTAAAGATACAGTAACTAGTTACAGTACTAGTAATCTTATTGTGTTTACAAGTAGTAGGTTAAACTCAAAGCAGCACTTGCTTGAGAACTATCATAAAAAGCAATAAACACAACACGATGGTCTGGTTCTCTAAGGAGATAAAGGTGGCGGTGATGGCAAAAGACAAAAAAAAGTCATTCGCTAACTATTAGACGTGCCAAGGGGACAAGTAGTGGAGGAAGTACCAGAGTAAAATAAAAGAGGCCAAGAAGGTGATCAGAGGTGCAAAGGCAGACACAAAACTGAATTGCAGAGGAGGTCAAAGGAGGGGAAAAAGAGTTCTTTTGGTACATTAGAAAAAAAGGAAGATGAAGAGGGAATAATTAGGCTGGTAGAGGGGGAGGATAATAGGGGATGATGTGCAGAAAGCAACTGTTTTTTTTTTTATCTATATGCATTTTTTTTGCCAATTTCACCCCTGGCAACCCCCGTCTAACTGCCCCCCCAGCTCCATCACCAGTATTGGGTAGTAACTAGTTACTTGTAACTAGTAACTGTAATCTGATTGCGTTTCTAGGTAACTAGTAATAGTAATGGATTATTTTTAAAATAAAGTAATGTTTATTTATTTATTGAAATGTTTCACCAGGAGGGCACACTGAACAACAAGTTGCTCGTCTCACGGTGCGACCTGGGGGGAGGGGTTACATAGGGTTGTGAAGGATGATCAGTTACAATAGTATGTGGGTAGTACAAACAATACAACGTTGTAAGATTGTGCAACAGTTGGAACACAAGGTATTGTACAATAAACAGTAGTGGAACATCAGGTAAATTACAATACATGTCCAAAATCATACAAAAGAACATATAAACATACAAAACAGTAATAATGCGATAGAACCATTTATAGTGAATGAGTGTACCAGGAGCAGGCTTGAGGTAGTATGCAAGTGCTGTTGGAGTGAAAAGGATGGGGTTAGGTTGTGCACACTGGTGACCCAGAAGGGCAGGTAGAGAAGAGAGGGGGGGAGAGGCAAGAACTGAAGATGAGGAGAAGGGGTAGCCATTTCCTGATTTCCCCTTTCAGGATGTTGAGAACCCTGCTGGGGGGGTCATAGTAGAAAGGCAGAAACTGGGGATAGGTATTAAGGTGAGTTAAAGCAGGAACAGCTGAGGGAAAGGTAATTGTGTAGGGCAGAGGTAAGAGAGTATTTGGAGGAGGAGTGTCGTATTTCGGGGGGAGGGAATTCCAGATTTTAGGGAAACGATGGGTGAAACCAGTCTGACCGATGAGGGTGGAGCGGCGAGGGACCATCAAGGTGTGGGTGTCATTTTTTTTTTTTTGATGTATTACTTCTTCCAGAGCTCCCAGCTTGCAAGCCTGCCTTCCGTTGTCCCCCAGCGCAGCCCCGAAGGTTAGACCCCCTCCCTTGTGCACCCCACAACTTACCCTTCATGGCAGGGTGGTGGGGAGTGACTCAACCCACCCCAAACGGATCCATGCCAGGGAGGTGCCTTCTCGGAGGCGGCGCTCCGGGGACCACTTCATTCTGCTGGAGCTGTTTTTCCACTTTTCTCCCCTTGTGTGGAGGTGGGGCATGCAATGACGCCTGCCGTGAGAGCACGCACGCTTCTGCACGCGCTCTCACCAAGCGTCTGCCCCATCTCCTCCCCTTCGGCTGTAGCATCAGTGTGCTGCCCCCCAGCAGCCGCTAGGGGCCAGTGGAGCACTGACAGCTAATGTCACCCCACCCCAGAGGAGGAGAGCAGTCCAACGGACGCTCAAACCTTTTCCTCCCCGCCAACCCCCGACAACCCGTGCTCGTCCCTGAACACGGGTCCCCGACGTGGCTTGAGGTAAGGCATCCAGTGCCTCAGCCCTCAACGCCACCGGGCTGGCTGTGTGGGTGTCATTTGATCTGAGAGAGTGGGTGGGGGGAGGTGGAGTGGAGAGAGGTTGGAAGGGGGTGAAGAAGAAGGAATCTGAGAGGAAGGGTGATAGTTGAGAGAGAATTAAATGTTCTTGAAGTTTGGCAAGGGTAGGAAGGAGGGAAATGGGGCGATAGTTGCCAGAAGTGGATGTGTCATCACGCTTGGGGAGAGGAAGGACTACAGTGTGTTTCCAGGATGAGGGTATTTGGGCAGAAATAAAGCAACTGTAATGATATTACTTTTTCCTGAAAGTAACTAGTTACGGTAATATAAACAGAATAACAGATGGGCATCCATCTGTTACAGTTGATGTAATCTGTCAAGGGGTTGCGAAGCTCAAGAGGTTTATGACATCACAGGAATCCGGAGATTGTGCAGGTGTCTTTTGATATTCAGGTTTCAGTGTAAACAAAGGCTGCTCAGCTGACTGTGTGCTCAGTTTATTACAGCATCAGGCCAAAAAAAACTGCCTTCTGACAAGCACTGCGTGAACACCCAGCATCTTCCATCTTGCATATTGAATGCAAATTGCCTACCATTTTTTTTTTTTTTTGCCTTTTTTCACAATAAAATGTTCAGGCAACATTTCATGGCTGTGAGGTTCTGTTTTTTCTAGCCTTGCTAATATTCAGGTTTGAGTAGTCACAGTGTCTCGGTGTTATGAGCTGCCAGAGCTATGAGGTGGTGTAAACCCATAGCACAACAACTAGAGCAAAGACGTGCAGCCTTGTGACATTTAGCCTAGGAATTTTGACCTAATACTGGTTTACCCTATGAGATCTTTGCTCTAACACGGTGGCTACGCCTACAAGGTAGCCTCATTTATCGTGCCACTGCTTTCTACATGGTTATAGTCCCACTGCCAGTGGGTGTCAGGGTTGTTTTTGCCAGTTGTCTCATTACAGAAAATGTTAGGCTGAATGGCTCAGGTGAGGTGCTGTTGCACTGGGTGTCCTTGTACCAATTGTCTGAGATCCGATGTAAATCACTCGCCCCTCTAGTCTGAGTATTTATTTGCTCTGTAGAAAATGAAAATGAGTGTGCACAGATACAGTAGCTTTCACCTTTCAGCCTTCTTAATAGGTCCTGTTACTTATTCCCTGCTTAAGGACTCCTCAGCTCATTCACTTCTAGTATGCCTTTTCATACCTATCATCACCTTTTCATTTTCCAGATTCTATTCTTACCTTACCTAGTATCACTTTTTCTCCTACAGCCTCACCCTGTTTTCTTTCCTCACATGTATTTCTCTTATTTCCCTTACCTGCTTTTTTATCTTTTAGATAATTCCTGCAGAAGACCTATGTTTGAAACATCACTTCTAACTAAATTTTCTATTTTTAGCATGCATTTAATACCATTTTGTTCTATATCTGTAACATGCTGTGCAAATAAAACGTCAGAAAACACCATTTATTTGTTTATTATTAAATATATCATTTTGCAATATTTGATACACAAATTATACTACTTATGCACTGCTACATGGTACAGCTAAGAATTGCTATAGGAATTGATGACATTTGTTTCAGGGGCAACAGAGTGGTCAGTTGATGAACGATTTATAGATAGCTAGCTACACCACTGCATGTTGTCAGTCGTGGTCCTCTACAGTAGCCATTGTGAACCCCGAGGGAATCAGCGCCATTATAGCCATTGTAAGGAAAAAGGCAAGTAGTCCATCTACAGGCAGGGCTCAGGGCCTATTTCCACCAACACCACATGTGGCAAACTGCCACAGCAGGCCGTTTGAATGTCCATTCGCCCACCCACCTGCCAGGTCTATCACTATCACCCGACTCATCTCAAAGTAATTCCTCATCGAAGGGGTATGTACTGGAGGGCAACAAGTGTATTGTGTTGTGTGATAATTTGACTGTAAGAGACACTGTCTGACTTCAGTTATGGCATACCGGCAATGGCATAATAGTCATGGCAGACTTAGTTATAATTATAACTGTGTCTCAGTGGCAGTGGCAAGTCAAGGTTCAGCTGTGGGAAAGAGTGTTTAAATTGTGTGTTGAGGTAAGCAGGTGTGTGCTGGTGGAATTTATTGTATGTGATGTGGGGTGGATCTGTGGCTGGCAATGGCAAAGTTAAGATTCAGGCTGCTGCGAGGAAATGAAAAAAGACCACCAAGGCAAGGAAGGGCTGTGGATCTTCAGTGTGTGTGTATGTGTGTGAGTGAAGAGGGAGCTATGTGAGGGTGGGATTTTATTATGGAAATTTAAAGGGGTAGATGTGGCTGTTTCATAGTTAGGAGGAAAATATAGGCTAGATGTGAGAAAGATCACATAGTGCCAAAGATGCAGCAGAGTGTGGGTGGCAGGGCGATAAGGGTGGGATGTAAAGGGGTAGTTGAGGCTGGTATTACCAGGACATACAGCTGTGTGGGAAAGATTGCCAAGGGCACTGGCAGTAGATGCAAGGCGTGTTTGTGTTGGAGGGTGGGTGTGGGTGTTATGGAAATGAAAAAGATCAGGAAAAAGAAGTGGCTGGCAAAGTCAGGATTCAGTTGTTGGGGGGGAGTTGTAGAGGGCAGCAGTAGATGCAGAGTATGTGTTTCAGTGTTTTTTGTAGCTCTTATTGTGGCTGGCAAAGTCAGATGGGTACTGTGTTATAAATTAACATATTCATTGTCTTTAGAATCTGTTTTATTTTTTTTATATACTTGTTGAGGTTTCATGAGCACATAGCTATGTTCAATAAGTAAATACAACCATGTTATCAAAAGTAATGTAAAGTAATATGGAAAGTAATGTGCATTACAGTTACAGTTACTAATTACTTTTTATATAAAAGTAACAAGTAACTATAACTGATTACATTTATTTGAAAGTAACTAGTAACTGTAACTGATTACTTTTTGAAAATAAGTTACCCAACACTGCCTGTCACCCAGCTCCCCCGGAACTTACCTACACCTTTGGTCCTCTGCCACAGGACCCTCTGTTGTGCCCAGCCACCAGTGCACAGCCTGTGTGTGTGTGTGGGGGGGGGGTCGGTCATCATTTTGCTCCCTTTGTTTTTTTTTCCTCTTGTTTGCTCTCCGGGCCCAGGGACATGCAATAGATGCAATGTCCAAGCTCTGCCTCCGTGAAGATGGCCCCAGCATCCTGAATGTGGGGTTCCTTCCCGTTCGTGGTGGTGTGCATGTGCTGACACCCAGACACTGCTGGGTGTCAGGCAAGCATCGTGGCTCACCAACCCCTCTCCCCAAGGAAGGACAGCTGTCTGTGGATGCTGGATCCTTCTCCACCCCAGCATCTCCCGAGCGACCCGGGTCCGTTCCCAACCCTCAGTCACTGGTGTGGCAGGAAGTGAGGCATCCAGCTCCTCAGCCCTCTATGCCAGTGGGCCAGCTTCAAAAGCAGCTGTTTTGAACAACTCCAGCTCAGTTTCACAGTGCGGGATGGTGGGCATCTGCTGGAAAGTGGAGTTAAGGCAGCATCAAGGGGGATTCAGGAAATGGGAAGGGTAGAGATCTTACTAGATAAAGTAAAAAAGGGGCTTGCTGCCTGAGAGTAGACAAGGCACTAGGACCAGATTGGATATACCCAAGAGTGCTCAGGGAACTGGTGTCGGAACAGGCTGACCCCATGGAAGACCTATTTATTTATTTGAAAGTACTCCAACTGGGATAACCCCGTGAGATGTAGCAACTCATTTTCATGGACATCCCAGAGAGGATAGCAGCAGTCAAAAGGTTAACAAAGTCCAGCAGGGAGAAGTGTAAGGTCAAATGGGGTATCATGAGACTAAAGTGTGAGGATGGATGAGAGGAAGGGGATAAAGGGAAAGCAGAGATACTGAACTTAATTTTGTTTCTGTATTTACTAGGGAGAAGAATGGTCCACGGCCAGAATATGGTGCTGAGAGGGGAAGGGAGGAGAGACAAGCCTCAAGTGACATGGTCAAAATTACAAAGAAAAGGATGCTGGAAAGCTTTATGGGACCTGACTGCTTACACCCGAAGATGCTGAAGGAGGTACCAGAAGTGATAGCAGAGCCATTTTCAGACATATTCAACCGCTCACTGGCCATGTGGGTGGTCTCTATGGACTGGAGGACAGTGGATGTAGTCCCTCTAGGCAAGAGTGGATGGACAGATGAGCCAGGGAACTATAGACCAGTCAGCTTGACATCTATAGTTGGAAAAATTATGGAGTCTTTACTATGGGAGGAATGTGTGGACTTCATGGAGGGAAGTAGGCTACAGGACCCCAGACAACATGGGTTCAGGAGGGGAAGGTCTTGCCAGACAAATCACGATGACATCTTTGACTGGGTTACCAGGATAGCAGAAAGAGGATAAACAGTAGACATGGTATACTTGGATTTCAGCAAGGCCTTTGGCTCAGTCTCCCACAGGAGGCCAATCAAGAAGACAAGGGATTTAGGGGTGGGGGAAAAATTGGTCACTTGGGTAGAGAACTTGCTAAAGGGAAGAATGCAAAGGGTAGCAGTTAAAGGGGAGTTCTCAGAGGTCAGGGAAGTAAGAAGTGGAGTACCTCAGGGCATTGGTGCTGGGCCCAGTCCTTTTCAATGTATCCATTTGTGACATAGGGGAAGGCATCAAGGGGCAAGATCTACCTCTTCACAGATGTCACAAAGATCTCCGCAAGGGTGGACATGGAGGAAGGGATAATGGAACTCAGGGAGCATCCAGGAAGGTTGCAGAGCTAACTGAAGATCTAGAAGCTGGGCTTCAATGCAAAAAAAGTAACATGATGCACATTGGGAAGAGGAACCCAAGAGAGCAATGTGAAATGGGAGAAGTGGTGCTGGAAAGCACCATGGAGGAAAAGGACCTAGGGGTCATGATATTAAAGAAAGAGTGGTGGACAAGTGGAACAAGCTGCTAGAGGAAGTGGTACAGGCCAAAGCAGTGAGTACACCAGGTAGGGATGGAACAGGCGTATAGAGTTAGTTAGAAAAGGGGGGAGGCAGAAACAAAGGGGAGGGGTAGCTACTAGAGCCAGTGCAGAGTAATTAGGTAGGGTAGGCAGACTGGATGGACCAATAGGCCTTTTTCTGCAGTCATTGGTTATGTATCTATGTAAGGAATAGTTACATACAGGCTATAATATACACAGGAAAGAAACATTGTAAAGGTAACTATATCCAAACATTAATCAAAGCAAGCTAATACAGCAGGGTCCCAGCAAACAAAGAGCATGAGAATAGTTCACTAAGGCCTGGGGTGGTTCCCCACAGTGGTTCCAATGAATTGGAGGACTGCAGACATAATTCTACTTAGTAAGGGAGGTGATAGAGAAGATCCAGGAAATTACAGACCCATTCAATCTTACCTCCTTTGTAGGTAAACCGATGTAGACATTAGTCAAGAAGGACTTGATGAGCTACCTGGAATATAATGGATTCCAGAATAACAAACAGCATGGGTTCATGGTAGGGAGGTCTTGTCAAACCACCTTGATAGCATTCTTTGACTTTGTTACAAGGGCAGTAGATAATGAACAGGCAGAAGATCTATTCTACTTCAGCTTTAGCAAAGCATTCAACATGGTGCCGCATAATAGATACTTAAGAAAAGAGAAGATTTGGGATTAAGCTGGTAAAGTGGGTGGGAAACTGGCTGGGGGAGATAGCATTCTATGATGATTAGTGTGGTCAAGACAGGGTATAGGGAGGTCATGAGTAGGATACTTCAGGGGTCCTTGGACCTGTTGTTTAAAACATGTTTATCAGCGACATTGGAAAAGGGATACAAGCAAGACGTGTCTCTGCAGAAACCACAAAGCTTTGCAGCAGGGTGAACAGCAAAGAGGGAGTGAGGGAATTGCAAAAGGACCTGGAATAGTTAGAGAGACAGTCTAAAGTTCGGCAACTGAGATTCAGTGCTAACAAGTGCAAGGAGATGCACATAGGGAAGAGGGACTTTGGGATAGAATACTGGATGGGGGGGTTAGGTCGGACACTACTTCCAAAGAAAGGGACCTGAGGGTCATCACAAGTGACTCCCTCAAGCAAACCATTCAGTGTAATACGGCTAGGCAACCAGAATGTTGTGATACATTGAGAGGGGGTTGACAGTGGAAGGAGGGTATAGATCACAGGTGAGGCCCCATCTGGACTACTGCACCGAAATCTGAGTCCCCACCTGTGAAAGGATAGGGTTAGACTGGAATCAGTTCAGTGAAGGGTCACCAAAATGATTCAGGGCCAGCAGGGCAGATCATAAAAGGAGTGGCTGGAGGCACTGAACAGGTACTCACTTGAAGTCAGAAGGGAGAGGGGCAACATGGTAAACGCTTTCAAGTTTCTGAGAGGAATAAACAAGGTGAGCATTGAGGAACCGTTCAGTAACAATCAGGAGTCAGTAACAAGGGAGCATGAATGAAAACTGGCAGGAGGGAGATTCAGAAGGAATGTAAGGAAAATGTTCTTCATAGAGGGTATGGTGGTTAAGCTGTGGAACAGCCTACTCACAGACATGATAGAAGCAAAGACCATTACTGAGTTCAAGCACAGCTGGAGCAGACTAAGGGGTCTGACTCTTATACTAAAGTGAACAAGTAAGGTAGACCCAGGAGAGAGGTGGCAGGAAACCCCACCAGGACAGTAGCTCATGGGGTGAGATAGGGAAACAAAATTAAGGCACACTGGATGGACCTGTGGTCTTTGTCAGCCAATAAAATGTCTATGTTTCTAGGTACTTCTAATCTGATTACTTTTTTAAATAATAGATTATATTAGGGGATTACTTTTTAAATATACAGTAACTAGTCACTAGCAATCTGATTACTTTTCCAAATAATAGATTTCATTAAGGGATCAATTTTAAATATACAGAAACCAGTTACCAGTATTCTGATTGGTTTGCCAACTAATAGATTTACAGTAGACAATCCTCCTTTAATGTCATCTGAGTAATCAGATTACATTGTAAGGGCAAAAGTAATGTGGATTCCTTTTAGTTACTTTTCTGATCTGTATGTGGCTCAATGGAGCTATTTTATAAGGAGCAACGGCGTTCTGCCCTGAGCCAAACATGGTTCAACAGTCAGTGCCATTCCGTCGAGCATACAGTCAATGAAGACCACTGGTTGCAAGCCAACTAAGAAGTTGCCAACATTACATGATTTTTCCCCTTTTTGCCACAAAAGTATTTAGGTAATTGGTAACTAATTGGTTTTCTGACTCAATAATCTGTGAAGGATCACTTTTCAAAAGTAAAATGAACAACCCTGACAGTAGTCTATTAAAATGGGCATTTTGTTGTAAATTCCATGGTGTTCTGGTTCTTTTCCTTGTTTTTTAATATTTCACCATCAAAAAATCTGAGACGAATGAAATTCCGATTCTGTACTCTCACATTCATAAAACAAAACCCCTCTTGATGAAGTGGAAGAGTGCTGCAAAACGCTGATCTGTGTCTAACTGATCAAAGGCGAAGAGATGGTTGGGATAACCATGTGTAACCCCCCTACAAATAAGGGTTCCTATAATGTCTTCCTGGGCTGCCTAGTGCCCACTGTCAGGATGGTGTCCTGTGTTTGTAGTAGCTTTAATCGTCTGCATGAGAGTGCTCCATTAAGCCTCCGTGCCTGTCTCTTTAAGAGAACACTATGCTGTGTGAGAATATTAGCCTGGGCTATTTTATTTTATTTAAATTTGGTGACCGGGTAGGCCCACTGAGACCGTAATGGTCCCTTTTTCAAGGGCGACCCAGGGTTAATTACAGTCAACAGTGCAATAAGAAGTAGGAACAATTCAAGGGAAAGTGTGCATATACAGACATTAAAATCAGAACATATAGTACAATCACAGGCAGGTTAGGTAACGTTTAGAATAACATGGGGTAAACACTAGTTTCACAAGAGTGGCAGTTACATAAGGTTCATTTATCAGGTCAGTTTTACGGGTTACAATTTCAAGTGTTTCAGAAGTGATAAGATTCAACTGAAATAGGATACCAACCTGTTAGGTGGCAGGTTTTTAGTATCAGAGGTGGAGTGCTGTTTCTATCCTCAGGCGGCATGCACAGAGGCTTAGCTCTAGAAGGTGCGATCTTTAGGCCTTTTAAAACCCCAAAGGAGCTGCAGTCTTGAAGATTGCTAGGTAGGCCATTCCTTAGGGAGACGGGGATGTAATTTTGAGCGACCAAAGACCTTGGCATATTAGGACTTTTGGGACATGGAGGAGTCGACGACACGAGGGATCTAAAGTGTCTTTTAGGCTGCTTGAGTACTAAGGTATGACTCAGGCTGGGAGAGCATCCGTTTGTAGAAGCTGAAAGCAAAGCATAGGGAAGTGTAAGCCAGTCTGCCCTCCAGGGAGGGCCAATTCAGTGAGTCGAGTATATTACAGTGGTGTTCTAGTGGCTGAGCTCCCAGAGCAAAGCATCCTATTCTGTGGTACAGTTTTCCTAGCTTTTGCATCTCTGTGTTTTGCATTGAATGTAGCACTGGGGCACCATAAAATAAGGTGGGCAGGAGCATGCCCGTGGCTATCTTTAGCCTGGATGCCTGAGTGAGAAAAGGGGTTAGACGGTACATGAGCCCAAGCTTTTGATTTAGCGCCTTGGTTAATTGTTCAACATGAACCTTGAAAAAGCAGTCTTGATCGATATAGACTCACAGGTATTTGATGCAATCCACCACCTCAATAGGATGGCCACTGGACAGATAAGGGGATAGTAGACATGTTCTGTCAGGGCCCAATATCCTGGGTCCGAATAGGTGGCTTTGGTTTATTTCTCATTTAGGACTAGCCTATTTGTCAGGAACCAGGTTTCCAGTAGGGAGAGATCGTGGTTCAGGAGTTGGTTTAGCTGTATAGCATTTGAAGCAGATCTGTATAGTACTGCATCATCTGCATAGAGGGTCACTTTCGCTCCGCCACAGTGCTTTGGTAGGTTGTTGATAAACAGGGAGAATAGAAGGGGCCCCAGTATTGAACCTTGGGGGACACCCTCAGCAATGGAGCACTTGCCTGACTCCACCCCCTGCCATCTGATTATCTGAGATCTGTTTTGCAAATAATCTTTGAACCACTGTGTTGAGTGGTTGTCCAGTCTGAGAGAGCTAAACTGCTGGATGAGCAATTTATGGTCTACTAGATCAAAGGCCTTGGTAAGGTCTATGAAGACTGCACCAGTAAGTTGGTCTTTGTCTTGGGCAGCAAGGATGTCGGATGTTAGACTCACCAGGGCAGTATCAGTACCATGTTGTTTTCTGAATCCATGTTATCGTGGAGTGAGGAGGCTATGTTGTTCAGCATATGCCTGGATTGTTGGTATACAATTCTCTCAAGCATTTTATTTAGTGTGCAGAGAATAGAAATCAGTCTATAGTTTTCAACTAGCTCACTGGGTCCTCCCTTAGGGATCGGGGTTACCAAAGCTGTTTTCCAAGCTGAGGGGACTTTGCCTTCCATCAGCGAAATATTGAACAACCACATGACTGGCATGGCAATTTCTTGGTCAGCCGGTCTGAGTAACCTGGGTTCAACCTTGTCATAGCCTGGAGAACCATTTGTCTTAATGCTCCTAATGAGCTTTAGGACCTCAGTTTTTGATGTTAACCTAAGGTGAAAATTAGGTGATGAGGGGAGATTCAACGAGTCATCCGAAGATGGCTGTTTTGGGCTGCAGGGATGAACCCTGTACTTACCAAAGTCAGTGAGGAATTCATTAAAGGCATTTGCAGCATCTTGCGGGTTCATGTGGTGGACATCTCCCACAACAATGTCACAGGTATTTTGTGTGTGGTGGCCTTTCAGGAACGCGTTTAGTTGGGGCCAGAATTTCTTGGGGTTAGAGAGATTTTTTGTTTGTAGGTTCTTATGGTACTGTCGCTTGGCCTGTTTTAAATCTTTTTTACATGAGTTTCTGAGCATTCGGTAACGGACCCAGTCATTGGTTAAATTAGTGGACTTGTACCTGCCCCAGGCCCTGTCCCTTTCCCTCATTAGTTTTTTTAGATCACGTGTCAGTCACCTAGACTGTTGTCCTTTGACTCTCATTTGTTTTAGAGGGCGTGTTTGTTGGCGAGAGGAAATTCTTGGTGGCAGCCAGGGCGTCAAGCTGGGGCAAGATTAATTTGAACCCAGTCATTCCCGACAGGGTATCCCAGAAGGACGTAGCATCGAAATTGGAGTAGTCATGTGCCAGAAAGGTACAGGGAGGTGGAGTTAGATAGTCATTTTTCCATATACCAAAGATGGGGGCGTGGTCACTTAAGGAGTCAGCAAAAGTACCGGCCAGCTTGAATCTATTGAGGTTAGACACCAGTAGCCAATCAAGGGTGGTGTGGTTTCTGGATTTTGAATTCAGTCTTGTTGGTTCATGGATCAGTTGGGTAAGCTTGGCCTCTAGCAAGCTGGACTTAATGTCAGTCTTAGTCGAGGGGCCCCAGTGGAGATTAAAGTCACCCATGATTATTTTCTCATGGGGAGGCAGGTCAGGGATAAGCTTAGTAAGGGCCTTTAGTGCTTCCGTTGCAATCTTAAGATGGTGGTAAACACATCCTATTAGTAGTGGCTTTGTACCCCCCAGTAGTACTTTTACAAATAGTGTTTCGCAGCCCTCATCTGCCTTTACTGGAATCTCTGCTAAGGACACCGTTAGTGATTCCTTAGTATATATGATAACCCCTCCACCCTTTTTTCCTATTCTCTTTTCGAAAGGTTTTGAATCCAGGGATCCTAATCTTGTGGGCTAAGATCATGGGTTTGAGCCATGTTTCAGAGATGGCTAATACGTCAGGGGAGTGTAGGTCCGCCCAGGCTTCGAGCTGTTGCAGTTTAGGTCTGAGACTATTAATATTGATATGCACCAGTTTCAGCCCTTTAGTGTTGGTCCAGCAGGGCAGAGAGGGAGTTACATTTGGGATATTTGTGGAGGGTGGACCTGGGTTTGTTTCATTATACCCTGCTAACAGGAGCTTTAGGAGAAACCATACCTTCCGGAACGCCTTGGATGGGCGTTGTAAAGATAGGTGTTTGTTTAATTTGAGGAGTGTTGCACAGGTAGTGACCATTATTCCTGATACTGTTCAGAATAAGCAGGCTAGGTAGTGGCTAATTGAGGATAGACACAGGGATAATGAGTTAGTATGAGGCCAGGTGGCAGACTATAATTCACCTCGGAGTTTAACATTAGGTGGTCTGTATATAGTGTAAGAAAGATATAGCCACTCCCCAGAAGTATGCCCAGCAGCATGCTTGGTATTATAAATTCATTTCTGACTATCTAGTTTATGATACAACTGGCAGTTTTGTGGGTAGCAGGCAATTTGGTAGGGAGAGACAGAGATATTTCCCGAGTTGCACAGTAATTTGCAGGTGGTGCAAAAAGGTTAGGATTAGAGAAAGCAGGTGCAGTGATGGCTAAACGCCACTAGAGGGGATATTGGAGGGGGTATGTCCGAGTGATCTAAGACTCATGACCAGCCAGACAGTCCATATTTCTGCTCCATTCTGCAGTCGCTACTTGAGCAGAGGGAGTCCTGTTAGGAAAAGTGATTATTTACTGTTTATTTGCTGTAATAGTAATAATATAGGATTTTGTCTAACCTGCCTTCCATTGCAGCGTGAACTTTTGCATGTAACCCCCCTATAAATGGGGGTTCCCAATAGTCTTCCTTGGGTGTGCTTAAATGCCCACTGCCTGGCGAGCGTTCTGTGCCTTTACAGGTGTAAAAGTGCTTGCATGCGAGTGCCCTGTTGGCCTCCATGCCTGTCTCTTTAAGAGACATTATTTTTGTAGTGTATAATTAATCTGGGTAGGGGCTGAGTGTTTCCAGGCTCGAGCCCCGCCTGAGCTGCAGTAATATTGTTCTGTTCTGCCATCGCTAATGGTACAGAGGGAGCTCTGTTAAAACTGGTAATTGTTTGCTGATTAGCTGCTCTAATAACAATGGTATTATAGTTTGTCTAACCTGCCATTCTTTGCAGCATGGACATTTCTGTATTGCACTAGTCAGTACCTTTTGGTCACCTTAAAATGGAGTCTGTCCCCAGGGATTTTGTGGGAGTAAATTTCTGTAGGAATTGTAGTTTTTTCACTATGGCGCCTAAATGGACCTGGAGGGGGAGCCCTTGCTTTGACAGACAGATAAATCAATCAACCAAACCCTTTTTGGATCAGAAGGAGGTCCCGGTGCTGCCTGTAGCAGAAGTCATTCTGAGTTTGGAGTTGAGAGGGTGAACAGCTTGAGTGATTCAAGCAGTTGCTCCTGCATAGTCGTGGGGGAAACTAGTGGAAAGGCTGAGTTTGGCCTGTCTGCCTGCTGTCCCTCGAAAAGGATCATCAAAGAGTGCTTAAATAACTGCACTATAGCCAAACCAATTGTGACAAAAGCCACCGAATTGTGACTATACCTTTGCCTGAAGATGATTGAAGATTTGCTGCATGCGATCGGCCTGTCAGGACGTCTGAATCACCACAGAGATCACGGTTTTGTTCAGGGAAGCTGAAATTGCAACCGGACTGTCATCCAAACTGTGGTATTGCTTTTCTTTTGTTATAACTGTGCTGAATGCTGTTAGTGGGTCACGATTTGGTTCCCCACTGGATAATTGCGTCACGCTTGCTGGAAGCTGCATCCAGCATTTACCGGACTGAATCCAAACTATTCACCTGGCCTGGACCCTGCCAACTTGGCCAAGTCAGCTACTCATGATGCAGAGAAAACCATCAATGAGAGACCTGCCCGGGGATCAGCCCCCTGCTCAACACCTCGAACAGGAATGACACCTCAGTGATTCGTGTGGGCCTGCTTCTCTTGGCAAACCAGCAAGTCATCCTAAAGTCTCCATTTCGTCCATCCTGTGTCCTGTACTGGGTAGTGTGAGTAAACACCAGGGTAGCTCCTTCCATTATATCTCAATCAATGTGTGACATCTGATTTAGTTGTTTTGTCTAATTATCACAAACTGAGCCTCCTGGCTCTGGATTATGAATTGTGTGTGGTTGTGCATGCTTCTTCTTTCCATCACAGGGCCCCGACCAGCTGCAATGCCAGCCTACCCCGGGCAACAAATTAGGCTAGCCCCCCCCCCTTTGTTCCAATTGGGTACTCAGAGTGTGTGACTGTGAAGGGACTCTAAAGTGCATGCATGATTGCCTGATTGAATCAGTTACAGAACTAATCAGCCAAATTATGCCCCTCCCTTTTTCATTCCCCTGAATAAATCAGATCTAATTCTTTTTGCATTTAACCTGACTATGGTTCCATTTTGTACCAGAAGCACTGTACTGTTGTTACCTGCTGTGTCTAACCTTATTTTACAGGGGGTCTCCAGGGTCGGACTGGTGGAACCAGCCCTGGTGGTAAGTGCAAACAGAGTGGGGATTTGTATGCTGATTAGGGGTTATTGTACCTTTCTTTTTTTTTTTTTACTTTCTATTTTTGCCTCCTCCCCTGCACCGGAACCCCGCTCCTTCAGGAGATGCTCAAGTGCCAACCTGCTTTGCCTCCTTACCTGGTTCTGCGGCGAGACCCCATGGAGCGTGGCATACCCGGCGGTACGAGGTGGGGCTGCCAGAACACCCCGATGCTTCTTGTTTCGTCGGGTCCCCGTCAGTCCAGGCAGGAGGGAGTCATTAGGGTCTGCAGTAGCACTCCTTCCCCTTGGCATTCCGGTGCTGTTTTTCTGATGTTCTGTGGGTGTCTTATGAGCCCCTGACATTAAGGCGCATAGCGCCGATGTCCGTGACATCCTCCCCCTTTCTTGTCTCTGCACATGCTGTGCTCCAGACCTCCACCTGGGGCCAGTCTTGCACCAGGACCTTATCCCCCCACCCTCCCTGGAGAAAGTGAGCTGTCCTGAGGACGCTCAAGTCTTCTCCCCCCGGTTGGCTCTCCAGCTCCCGGGCTGGTTCCCGAACCCGGGTAGCTGGCATCGCAAGCAGAAATCCAACCACTGTGCTGGCATGTACCTGTGTATTCTGTTCATTGTTTAGGCCACTAGAGGAGAAAGGGGGGGTCACAGTGTCCCGGAGGGCTGTACCCAGGTCAGCTATGCTACCACTAACCCTGTCCTCTGGGTGAAGGCACCCATTTTCAGTACCCAGGCCCCTTAACCTGCAGCTAGTCACACAGGCAGGGGTAGTAGCCCTTGGGATAGCGCCACCTAGGGGTTACATCTTGGAGGCTACCACTGGGATTAGCACCCCCCCAGTGGCCAAACTCAAGAATTATTGTTAAAGATTAATGGCTACCCCAGTAGAAAAGACTGTACACCAGTTGGTGGGGTGGTGTACGGGGCAGGAGATTGACCCCCACAATGCCTTGCTAATACTAGATATACCTATGGGCACTAGTAAGGACACTGTTGAAGGGGCACTTTCCAAAGTTGAATGTTTGAAAAAAGCTGTAGTGGTGGGTCAACAGGCTGATTTAACTGCCCAAACTCTCATGGCCTTGGTGGAGTGTAGCGACCCCCTGGACAGTTCAAAGGTGCCCCAGACTATCGTCCCAGAGGGATTCCCAGCCACCTGGAGGGTGATAACTAAAGATAGTAAGGATCCCTTAGAGGATGAGCCTCCACCGTTATCTGAGTCTTTTGAGGAGAAGTTTGCCAAATTGTTACTGGAGGAGGGTAAAACCATGAAGGATTTAAAAAAAGTATTCCTGCCACCTGGGAGTGTCCCTTCTCCTCTGTCCACACCAGCCCCAACACCTGTTCTTTCACCAACATCTGTACCTGCCTCTGTGTCAGCAGGTAGTCATGACCCTTACCACAAGCTCAAGGTATTCTCTGGCATCCTCCCTACTCCTAACAGGGAAGTCGACCTGGAGACCTGGATGGACTCTGCTACCCTTGCGGTACAAGACTGGCAATGCTCAGAGGCCGAAAAAAGGGCCCGCATGGGGAAAGGCCTCCAGGGGCTCGCCCTACGTGCTTGTCACTCCCTGAGGTCCTCTGACACTGACGCCAAAGCCCAAGAGTACTTAGTCACCCTTGAAAGTGTGTTTGGGGGCACCACTAGTTTTGAGGCATTTAAATGGAATCTTAAAGATGTTAAACAACAGCCGGGAGAATTGTTATCTGCGTGCGTGGATCGATTAGAGGGAATCCTACAAACCGTTTTTCGGAAAGGAGGCTGGGCCTCTCGTGAGGTGGACCAGGTAAGACTGGATCATATACTCCACTTTGCCCAGCATTCCAGCTGGGTGTTGCTCAAATTGCAACTGCACCAAAGGAAATCTGGTCCCCTGCCCTTCCATATGTTGATGAAGGAGGTACTGGAAGTTGAGGAGGAGGAGGGCTCTCAGGAACCCTGTGCGGTCGTAGCTGCTGCAACCCCTGCTCCAGGCACGGGGTCAGTCACTGATGACATGGAATTCCAAAAAACACATGACAGAATCTGAAAATTAAATGCTGGTGCCAGTCCCGGGGAGCCCAGCAAGAAAGGGACTGCTAAGGATGCTCTGCCATGGGATGAACTACTGAGGGAGTTCAGAGAAACAAAAGCCGGTCTCTTTATGAAGACTGCTTTTGAGGGTACAGACCCCGATCCTTATCAGAGTGCATCTGCTATGGGGGTGGGGGTGCACACCCAGGCATCTCCTGCTGACAGCAGCTCAAAAATTGATGAAGTGACTATGGAAGTGAGAGAATTACTGAGACGTCTCCCAGTGCTCGCCACACTGCAGACAGAGGTGGTACCAAGATTTTCAGTTCGTGGTACCCCTGCCTCAGCTCCCGATGTGCAGCCCATACCGTACTACACATTCCAGATGCTGCACGTCCATTGGCTCACGCTGTGGACCAATGGGCGTGCAGCCTACGATGGTGTCAGTCGGTGGGCGGCAGGCGGTGGGTGCTGCTGCCCGCCGCTGACCGGGGAGCAGGGCAGTGGGGCTCAGTGGGCGGGTGGGGAGGGGGTACCGCAGACCATCAGGGATATTGGACATATTTTTTTTTTTACAAATGTCCACGATCGGGCAGTCAGCGGTCCACTGGACCACCAGGGATATTAGACGTAATTCTTCTATTTTATTACAAATGCCCACGATTGGGCAGTCAGCGGTCCACTGGACCACCAGGGATATGGGGTGCTTTTATTTTATAAATGCCCGCGATTGGGCATGGGGGGGACGCCGCCAGGTGCAGCCAGAGCTCGGGTGGCCACCCACAGGTGGCAGCTGCTGTATTGCGCCCTGCAATGCGGCAGCTCACCTGTGGGTGGCCATCCATTGTTCCTTTCTTTTTTGGATCAACTTTTTGCTGGCGCAGGTAGGGGTTGCGCATGCATGGCTCTGCACATCCCGGCTGAATGTCGGGCTGTGCAGGGTATGCATGGGCACACCCCCACCTGCGCCTGCATTGTACATTACTGATGCACCGGGCGCGTCGAGATTTGTGCTGCACTTTTCCTTTTGACTAGCGTGCGGGCGTGATCAGGGGTTGCGATGGAGACACTGTTGCGCCATGCACAACCCTTTGAATATCTGGGCCCAAGCGTTTTCGCTAAAGAATGGGATGTGGGGAGTGCCCATGGTGCTGAGCATAATATTGAGCTGCACAATGACAGACCTTTCTGAAAGCGGTCCCGCTGCCTTACTCCACCTGATATAGACGATGTTCAGTGGCACCTACAGGAGATGTTCGCTGCAAGAATTATTCAAGAATCAAGGAGTCCTTATGCATCTCCCATCATAGTTGTGCATAAGAAAAATGGGTCCATGAGGATGTGTGTGGATTATCAGACCCTTAACCGATGGACTGTCCCAGATCAATACACCATGCCCTGCATACAGGATGCTCTGGGCTGCCTGAACGGGAGTCAGTGGTTCTCAGTACTTGATCTCAGCAGCAGATATTATCAAATCTCGATGGCCCGAAGGACCATGAGAAAACAGCCTTCATCTGTCCTTTGGGGTTCTACGAATTTCTGAGGATGCCACAGGGGATTTCGGGTGCCCCTACTACCTTCCAGAGGTTGATGGAATGTGCAGTAGGAGACATGAATCTGCTAGAATGTTTAGTGTACTTGGATGATATCATCATTTTCGGTCGCACGCTAGAAGAACATGAGGCCAGACTGTTCAAAATCCTTGATCGCTTGGAAGAATTTGTCCTCAAGCTATCCATAGACAAGTGCCAGTTCTTTCAAGCATCTGTAAAATATGTGGGACATATAGTATCAGCTGAGAGGATACAGACAGACCCCAGTAAAGTACAGTCCCTGACCACCTGGCCGCAGCCCATCAACCTGAAAGAGCTGCAATGTTTTCTGGGGTTTCGCGGCCACTATCACCGATTCATTAAGGACTATTCAAAGGTAATCAGGCCACTCCTTAATCTTACCCAAGGCTATCCTCCCACCAACTGCAGATACAAGAAGGGGTTCCTCAAAGAAGAAGACAAAGTGTATTTTCGAACAAGTTAACCTTTTGGAACCCGTTGGACCCCTGAGTGCGAGGCGGCCTTCTTCGAAGTAATCTATCAGTTTACCCATGCCCCAGTCCTTGCATATGCTGATCCCACCAAACCATACGTCCTGCACATGGATGCCAGTCTGAAAGGGCTTGGGGCTGTGCTATACCAAGGATATGAGGATGGCCTGAGACCTGTGGCCTTCACCAGTCGCAGCTTGACACCCTCTGAGCAGAATTATCCTGTGCACAAGTTGGAGTTCCTCACTCTAAAGTGGGCCATAGTCGATCAATTCCACAAGTACCTCTATGGGGCCAAGATATTAGTAAAGACTGATAACAATCCTCTAACGTATGTACAGACTTCAGGCAAGTTGGACGCCACTGGGCAACGGTGGCTTTCTGCCTTGTCAACTTACGATTATGCAGTTGAATACCGGCCTGGACTGAACCATATTGATGCTGACTCCCTTTCATGGCGGCCAAGTTCCAAGGACAACTGGGTGAGGCTGTCTGAACCTTCCATTAAAGCATTGTGCCACAAGTTTGACAAAGATGAGCAATTGTCTGCAGACACTGTGGACTGCCTGCTGGACTGTTTGGGGCCTCCGATACTTGCATACCTGCTGCTTATTGTCATTTTTCTGCATTAGATATCAGTGCTTTGTCCCAGTTTGATAGTGACAGCATTCAGTGGGCTCAGTCCCATGACCCCATGATTCAGCCTGCACTTGATGCCCTGTGTGCGGGGAAGGATGTGTCTTAATTACGTTCTACTGACTTATGAACTGCACTGTTATTCAAAGAAAGCCCCAGAGTAAAGTTATGAGATCAGTTATTATATAGAGAGAGACAGTAGATTGTCAAGGTCAAGTGGACAAGCAGCAGTTGGTCCTACCCACAGCCTTCAAACAGCTGGTACTGAGGTCCCTCCATAACTACATTGGACACCTCGGTATTGATCGGACTCTTAACTTAGTATGATCCCGATTCTATTGGCTGAAAATAGGGGCAGATGTTGAGAATCATGTATAGACTTGCAGTTGCTGCCTCCAGTGGAAAGCTTTGCCCCAGAAAGCTGCCCCACTTGTCAACACCACTACCAGTACCCCCATGGAACTGGTTTGTATAGACTTCTTGTGTCTGGAACCCAATCAAAAGAACATTGGCAATGTACTGGTAGTAACCAATCACTTTACCCAATACACACAGACTTTCCCGACCAAGGATCAAAAGGCCTCTGTGGAGGCCAAGGTGCTAGTAGAAAAGTTCTTTGTCCACTATGGTGCACCCCAACATATCTATTCTGACCAAGAAGAGACTTTGAAAGTAGACTACTCAAAGAAATGTTCTCTGAAGTGGTGGAAAGTCCAGAACAAATCCCTATCACCCTCAAGGGGACCCCCAGCCAGAACACTTTAACAGAACCCTTCTGGACGTGTTGGGTACTCTCCATCCTAAAGACAAGTCTAAGTGGAGTCAGCAGATTAGCACCTTGGTACACGCTTACAATTGCACCAAAAGTGATGCTACCGGATTCTCTCTCTATCGTCTCATGTTCGGGAAGGAAGCCCGGTTTCCAGTAGATGTTTGCTTTGGGGTCTTTCCGGATGGGGTCCGAGCTGAGAACTATTTACAATATGTACAGAAACTGAAAGCTCATTTGAACCATGTGTATCAACTACCTCATACAATGGTCACCAAGAGAAACCTTGCCAACAAAGAGAGGCACGACAAGAAAGTGAAGGCTCAAGAGCTACTGCCCGGAGACCATGTATTGTTGTGCAATTTGGGACTGCATGGAAAGCATAAAATTGCTGACAGGTGGCATCACCTTCCACACATAGTGATCGGTAAACTGGATGAACTGTCTGTGTACAAAGTGAGCCCTGAGAACAACTCTAGAGCTGTTCCGCAGGGATCTGTATTGGGGCCATGTCTATTTAACCTCTATATCTCGACTATGAAATCAAAAATGGAAATCTGGCTTTACAAATTTGCAAATGACACACATATAGGTTTCCCAGTAAACAGCCAATCCGAAGCCTTAAAAATTCAGAAAGCACTGAGTGATCTGGAGGCCTGGGCATGGGAGAACAGGGCAACATTTAATATAGATAAGTGTACAGTAATGCACATGGGCAAGAACAATTTAGAGGTAGAGTACACATTGACGGGGCAGGTGCTTAGGGTGGTACATGAAGAGCAGGATTTAGGAATTAGGGTCAGTAATAACCTTAAATTCAACTCGCATTGTAACCAGGTGGTTAAAAAGACGGGTGTTATCCTGAGTTGCAACCACAGGCATATCAAGAGTAGAAGAAAAGAGGTTCTGCTCCCTCTCTATACCTCCTTGGTACGGCCACATACTGAGTATTGTGCACAGTTTTGGTCCCCTGGGAACAAGGACAATATAAATGCCCTCGAGAGGATACAGAGAAGGGCAACTAGAAAAATAAGAGAAGTACAGGGCGTGAAATACGAGGAGAGACTAAAAAATCTGGACCTATTTTCTCTAGAGTATCGTAGGTTAAGAGGCGACACGTGCCTAGTTTACCGGGCTCTGTCGGATCATAGACTATGGGAATTACTTGGCCTTGATCTTTGGGATCAGATATATACTGTATAGCAGCTTAATTTAGCGCCCTCTTTATTTAGCGTGGAAAGGGGTGCAGTACTATTTAGCGCCTGATTGAATTAGCTCGTCAGCTTCATGTCCAGTTACAGCACTATGCTTCCTGTAATATTAGCGATCAGCTTATTTTAGCACTTTTGTCAGTTAAGCTAATATAGTGAAAATAAACTGAAAGCTAATATTTCCTGCTATACAGTAATACGTGAGCCCATCCCCTGCAGCTAAAAGGTGTTCGATTTAATACGCGGGTAAGAAAGCATTGATTCTCAGTAAGGGTGGTTAGAATATGGAATGAACTGCCTATCGAAGTGGTAGGAAGTAAAACAATGCTAGCCTTTAAACATTCCCTTGACTGTTACCTTCTTGGTAAAAATATAAAAGGGTATTAGTAGATTGACAAGGTGAGCCAAATGGACTGCGGTCTTCTTAGTGCTCAGTTTTACCTATGACCTATAAGACCATGCACTGCAATCACCTACTGCCCATCAGTCAAGTGATCATTGATGCTGAACCAACTCCTGACACTTCCCCTGGGCCAGAGACTCGTGCTGCTGCCAAAAAGAGACAGAGTCAACCTGCCCCTGTTGTTCCAGATCTAAGGCCTTCTCCCCGGCAGGCCCCGAATGATGATGACTGTCAGTCCATTTCTGATGAAAGTGAATGTGACAATGCCTACTATCCTTCTTATGAACTGAGCCAGTTGTTTCAAGGCAATCCTCTGCAGAATTGTGGGGATGAAGCTGGGCCTTCAGAGCGCCTTATCCCCCAGCTTCTTCCCTGGAATGAATGCCCCCAGAAAGTGAGGTGCAGAGTATTACGTCTGAAATAGCAGATTCCTTGTGTCTACTGGAACTATTTAAATTACCTGAGGAGGAATCTGCTGTGGAAAATCCCCCTGGTGACACACCAGAACCTGCAGGACAATATGACAGTGTTGACAGCACCGCTTCAGTGCCACAAAATTCAGTGATCCAAGAGTTCCTTCAGGCTGACCAACCTGGGTCCTCTTCAGGAGAGAATAATAAGCAAAGTATTACGGAAGTAGAGTCTGCTGTGCAAGGAGCTGATAATGTTTTGCTACCAGAGACTTCGCCCAGTGCAGAGCTACTCCTTTTTACTGAAGAAGAGACTGATGCAAATGCTGGTACTCCAGAGACTGTACCTGTTTTCCCAAGGAAGTTTGGGAGAGCGGTTAAGCCCATAATACGTCTGAGCTATGACTCCCCGGAAGACCAGTAGATCTTCCTTTAAATGTTGTCCACAAGGGTATCTATGTTTCAAAGAGCTCACTACCCAAACTGAGACTTTCTGCTACTTCCAAGTTGATTGCTCATCCTTCAGGACATGGTGCCCTTGCCCCGTCTCCCAAGTTAGCTGATAGGGATGGGACCCCATCTATGTTGTTTAGAATGCAAGAAACTATAACATGAATGAGTACAGTAATATTATTGTGTGAATCACAGTGAAATCATTATTGAATGTATGAAAAATGCATAACTGTTGCCATGATATATATATATATATATATATATATAATCATATGTATTAGCTATTTTGAATACGTATAGTAATGGTACTGAAGCAAATATTATGTATAAGTACAATGTCTTCAAATAACGTTGTTGTGAGCATAGACTTGATGCGGATGCCAAGTTCTTTCCAGGCAGGGAAGGGTGTAACCCTCCCAATAAATAGGGGTTCCCAAAAGTCTTCCTTGAGTGTGCTTAAATGCCCACTGCCAGGCGGGTGTTCCGTGCCTTTACAGGTGTAAAAGTGCTTGCATGCAATTGCTCTGTTAGCCTCCATGCCTGTCTCTTTAAGAGACATTATTTTTGTACTGTATAATTAATCTGGGTAGGGGCCGAGTGTTTCCAGGCTTGAGTCCTGCCCTAACTGCAGTAATATTGCTCTGTTCTGCCATCGCTAATGGTGCAGAGGGAGCTCTGTTAAAACTGGTAATTGTGTGCTGATTAGCTGCTCTAATAACAATGGTATTATAGTTTGTCTAACCTGCCTTTCTTTGCAGCATGGACATTTCTGTATTGCACCAATCAGTACCTTTTGGGGACCTTAAAATGGAGTCTGTCCTCAGGGGTCTTGTGGGAGTGAATTTCTGTAGGAATTGTAGTTTTTTCACTTTGGCACCTAAATGGACCTGGTGGGGGAGCCCTTGCTTTGACAGACAGATAAATCAACCAACCGAACCCTTTTTGAATCAGAAGGAAGTCCCGGTGCTGCCTGCAGCAGAAGTCATTCTGAGTTTGGAGTTGAGAGGTTGAACAGCTCAGGTGATTCAAGCAGCTGCTTCTGTGTAGTCGTGCGGGAAACTGGTGTAAAGGCTGAGTTTGGCCTATCTGCCTGCTGTCCCTCGAAAGGGATCCTTAAAGAGTGCTTAAACAACCAGACTGTATCCGAACCAATTGTGACAAAAGCCACTGAATTGTGACTGTACCTCTCCCTGAAGAAGACCGAAGATTTTCTGCATGCGATCGACCTGTCAGGATGTCTGGATCACCACAGAGATCACGGTTTTGCTCAGGAAAGCTGAAATTGCAACCGGACTGTCATCCGAACGGTGGTATTGCTTTTCTTTTGCTATAAGTGTGCTGAATGCTGTTAGTGGGTCGTGATTTGGTTCCCCACTGGCTAATTGTGTCACGCTTGCTGGAAGCTGCATCCAGCATTTATAGGACTGAATCCAAACTGTTCACCCGGCCTAGGCCCTGCCAACTTGGCCCAGCCAGCTACTCGCTATGCAGAGAAAACCATTGACGAGAGACCTGCCCAGGGATCCGCCCCCTGCTCAACACCTCGAACAGAAACGACACCTCAGTGATTCGTGTGAGCCCTGCTTCGCCTGGCAAGCCAGCAAGCCATCCTAAAGTCTCCATTTCATCCATCCTGTGTGCTGTACTGGGTAGTGTGAGTAAACACCAGGGTAGCTCCCTGCAACAACAGCTCAGTCAAAGTGCGTCATCTGATTTAGTTGTTTTGTCTAATTATCACAAACTGAGCCTCCTGGCTCCGGATTACAAATTGTATGTGGTTGTGCATGGTTCTTCTTTCAATCACAGGGCCCCAACCATCTGCAACGCCGGCCTACCCCGGGCAACGAATTAGGCTAGCCCCCCTTTGTTCCAACTGGGTACCCAGAGTGTGTGTCTGTGAAGGGACTCTAAAGTGCATGCATGATTGCCTGATTGAATCAGTTACAGAACTAATCAGCCAAATTACGCCCCTCCTTTGTTCATTTCCCCTGAATAAATCAGATTTAATTCTTTTTGCATTTAACCTGAATGTGGTTCCATTTTGTACCAGAAGCACTGTACTGCTGTTACCTGCTGTGTCTAATCTTATTTTACAGGGGGTCTCCAGGGTCGGACTGGTGGAACCAGCCCTGGTGGTAAGTGCAAACAGAGTGGGGATTTGTATGCTGATTAGGGGTTATTGTACCTGTGTATTCTGTTCATTGTTTAGGCCACTAGAGGGGGAAAAAGGGGGGTCACAGTGTCCCGGAGGGTTGTACCCAAGTCAGCTACGCTACCACTAACCCTGTCTTCCAGGTGGCAGCACCCATTTTCAGTACCAAGGCCCCTTAACCTGCAACTAGTCATGCAGGCAGGGGTAGTAGCCCTTGGGATAGCGCCACCTAGGGGTTACATGTATAAGAGCCACCATTTTGGTTCTGGACTGCCAGTGTTGGACCAATCGAACCTCAGGAGACCTAAAGTGGAGACTGTCCCTATAGGTCTTGTGGGACTGAAATTCTGTAGGAATTGTAGTTTTTAAGGTTTGGCGTCTAGATGGACCTGGAAGGGGAGCCCTTTCTGTGACAGACAGTTCCCTTAGCCAATCGAACCTTTTGGATTACTGGGAAATCCCAGAACTGCCTAAGCAGTCAGTCAGTTGTGAGTTGGAGTTTGGAGAGTGAACAGCTTGAGCCATCGAGCAGCTGCTCCTGCTTGGAGCCAAAGGAGACTCGATGGGAAGGTTCTGCTGACCTGCCTACCACATCTTCCAGTGTTAAGAATGGCCTAGAGTGCAAAAGTCGGATTTTTTCCGATTACCTGATCAAGACCTGAGCCTGAAAAGAGAAGGTGTATGGCTGCTACTTGAGAGTGGACTGAAGACTTGCTCCAGAAGCGATCAGCCCGCCCAGTACGAAAGTGAGCCTCAGATTGAAAGGTTTGCGCAGAAGAAGATGTGATTTGCAAATGGACTTTATCCGAACTGTGGCAAGTTCTTTTAAGTTTTATAGATGTGCTGGATGTGTTGCGTGGGTCACGATTTGGTTCCCCACACCGAGTTCTGTTACACCAGCTGGAGGCTATTCCAGCACTTATCATGGATTTCATCCTAACTGTTTGCTCCGCCTGGGTCCTGTCACCTCAGTCTAGACTGCTGCTCCCAATTCAGAGACATTTCCAGAAGAAGACCCGCTAGGGGATTTGGCCCCCTGCTCTACACCATTGAACAGGCAGTGACCACCACGATGAGCCATGTAGGCCCTGCTTCCCCGGGGCAATCCAGTACAACATCCATGAGGTCTTCATCTCGCCTGTGCTGCATCCTGGGCTGGGTAGCGTGAGTACAAAATAGAGTAGCTCCCTGCAACAAAGCTGCAATCATTTGTGTGTTCATCTGATTTTCTTGTTTTGGTGTTTATTGCAACAGACAGCCATCTGGCTCTGGATTACAAATATTTGGATTGAGTGCATGCTAATTGTTTTCTTTCCTAAGGGCCCCAACAACAACTGCAATGCTGGCCTACCCCGGGCAATGCATAGGGCTAGCCTGTTCACCAACTGGGTACCCAGGGTTGTGAGGACTGTGTTAAAGGGACTCACTGTGCATGTCTATTCAGCCTGAATTTAATCAGATTTTCCAATCACAGCTAGATGTAAGCCCCACCCTTGTTCACATCCACTGAATAAATCAGATTATAGTTTTTTCACGTTTAACCTGGCTAGCGTGTACCTTATTGTTGGGCATACAGTACTGCTACTGTATTGTTATATCACTGGTCTTATTTTCCAGGGGGTCTACAGGGCAACTGTTGCAGATCCAGCCCTGGTGGTAAGTGCAAGGAGTGTGAGCATATCATTACTGTCATATGGTAAATGTGAATATTTTGTTGCTGAACTATTTGGGCCACTAGAAGGGTTGGTGGGTGGTTATAGCATCCCGGAGGGCTATACCAACAGCAGTTATGCTACCCCAAAATCATTCCTCTGGGGGGAGGCATTCGTTCAGCAAGCTCAGGACCCTCAACCTGTGCATAGTCATGCAGGCAGGGGTAGTAGCCCAAAGGATAGCGAAACCTAGGGGTTACATCTTGGAGGCACTGCTGGGATTTGTGCCCTCTAGTGATCAGATGTGGAAATTGCAGTCCAGTATAAAACTGAGACAGAAACTGACATGAAGGTGCTTACTACACCTAAGTGGAAAATTGCTCCCTACAAGCTAGTTGTGCACCGCATGATGGGGTGTAGTGAGGCCGAGGGGGTAGATCCCCGACATACCATATTGCTACTAGATATCCCGCTGGGGACCACTGATGACACAATTGAGGAAACTGTGGGAAAGGTTAAATGTCTGGGGAAGGTTGAAGTACAGGGACAGGACTCAGATCTGTTTGATCAAACTTTGGTGGCCCTCGTCTCGTGTAGCCTCCCTATAGACCCAGAAAAGGTGCCCCCTTATCATGCCCAAGGGGTGGAGAGTTATTCATTTGCATAGTGACCAGTCTTCCCCAGAGGGTCCCCAAGGGTGGAAAGGTTCAAAGATAAACTGTTAAGGCTGTTGGCCACTGAAGGCCGGACAGCCAAGGAGTTGTTAAAACTTTTAGACATTTCGGAGTAGACCACTCCCATACAGTCTCCTCTGGCCTCTCCGTCTACTCCCAGAGCATCCCCTGTTGTGGCCTCCCCCATTGTGATGCCCTCTGTACACCTTGATTCCTATCACAGGCTCAGACTGTTTTCTGGTGCAGTTCCTGTACCAGTGGGGGAGGATGACTTAGAAACCTGGATGGACTATGCCACCCCCCCGGTCCAAGAGTGGCAATGTTCAGAGGTGGAGAAAAGAAAGAGACTCATGGAAAGTTTAAGGTGCCCTGCACTGGAAGCAATTCAGTTTCTCTGATCCACCAACCCAGAAGCCACTGCAGCTGAGTACCTCTCTGCCTTAGATGGGTGTTTGGCAGCACCGAATCTGTGGAAGACTTAATGTGGAAATTCAAGTCTCCTAAACAATGGAAAAATGAGAAGTTGGCTGCCTTTGTCACTCGAATTGAACAGGCCTTGCAGAGGGCCCATAGAAAAGGGGGAGTTCCTGCTAGTGAACTGAACCAAGTCAGGCTGGAGCACATTCTCAAATCTGCCTGGTATTCTAGTGTGCTCATGCTGAAATTGAAATTTCAGGACAGGAAGAATAACCCCCCTGAATATTGCTGGCTAATGAAAGAGATTCGAGAAGCTAAGAACGATGAGGAGGGATGGAAGCCCTATGTCGGGGTTGCCCGCACCAGTCAAGTCTCAGATCGGTCAGAAAGGGAAGAATCTACTGAAGTCCAGCAAGTTAAAGAACTGCTCAAAGAAATAAAGGAAATGTGAGCCAGTCAACAAGCTGCGACTGAAGCAATCAGAAGCTCCCACCTTTGCCCGTTGCCAACTGAGACTAGAAATGAAGGTTCTCCCAGGGATGTGGGGGTCCAAGCCATTGCTCTTGAACCCCGGACTGAGTCCAAGCTAATTGAAGATATGAGAGAGCTGAGAGCCCTAGTGGGAGACCTCATACATGCCTCCCATACTTCTGCCCACTGGGGAGGTGGCGAGGACAGAGAACCCGAGTCCAAGCCAAAGGAAGACAGTAGAACTCCTTCTTCCAACCGACATAAGGGTTGGGGAGAACCTAGCCATTCCCAGGTTCCAGTTGTCTCAGTGGCGCAACTGGTTAGCGCAATCGGAACGGTCTTCCGGGTGGCCTGGGTTCAAGTCCCAGCTGAGGCACATACTTCTTTCTCACCTCTGCTTGTATGTGTTCCATAAATATGAACACCACACTCCTGTGTGATTGTTACAAGTAAATATTTGTGTTGCCATTGGATTGTGCATTTGAGAAAGAGTAATGTGCTCGGGGACAGCCCAGGTTCCAGTTGTTTCAGTGGCGCAGCTGGTTAGCGCAATCAGAACGGTATTCCGGGCGGCCTGGGTTCAAGTCCCAGCTGAGGCACTTACTTCTTTCTTACCTCTGTTTGTATATGTTCCATAAATATGCATATCACACTCCTGTGTGACCACTCCAGTGATTCCAGGGAACAGGTATTCTGCTACCGGTGTGGAGAAGATGGACATACCCGATGGTCCTGTACCTTTCTGGAAAACCTGCGGAGGGTCACAGCCAGACTTGGTTCATCAGAGCATTATAAAGCCCCGGCTGGGCCCATCGAAGAAATCTTACTCCTCCATAACTGCTGTGGGACAGTCTACCAAACCTACCTCCCCCGGACTGGTCCGAGATGGTGGGCCCCTCTATGGCGACTACAGTGACAGTCAATGACATCTCTACTCTTGCTGTGTTGGATAGTGGCTCGCAAGTCACCATTATTTTTCCTGTTTGGTATGACCAGCACTTATTTGACCTCCAGCCTCCAACCCCTCGAAGTGGGTATGGGGGTTGAGTAAGAAATCCTATCCTTATCTAGGGTATGTTCAGATTTGGTTGTCCTTCCCTACTGCTGTAGTGAGTGTGGACGAACAAGTGGAAACCTTGGCCTTGATGTGTCCGCCAACTGGACTGTATGATGGTATTCCTCTACTGACTGGTACAAATGCTTATATGTTCAGATGGTTAGCCCAGCTTTGTCAAGAAAAGCAAGCCAAGTGAACTGGACAGGCCCTGATTCCAGCCCTAGTACAGTGAACCTAAGGCTTGCAGATGTGGACACAAGAGGTTGAGAAGAATGAACCTGTGGGGGTGATCTAGAAGAAGGATCCTGACCCCCTGATACTACCGCCCAATGCTCAGTGCACCATTAGTAGGGAAGTGCGCTTAAAGACAGATGTTAAAAATAAGATTCTTATGTTGGATGCCCCAGAAGAGGGGAAAATTGCCTGAAGGACTGTTGGTCAAGCCTAGCATTCTACCTGCTGGGGCCCATTCCTACGCTCGACGGGTAGTGGTGCAAGTCCAGAATATGTCAGATCGAGAGGTTCGGGTGAATCAAGGGTGAACCCTAGCCACTGTGTATTGTGCAGAAACTGCTGTACTGCCCAGCAAGAAGATCCCTGGTGAGGGTGATGAGGTAACCCCTGACCCGTTTAACTTCAGGGAGTCCCCCTCTCCCTGTCAAATGGAAAGCCAGAATCAGCCAGAAGTTGTCCTAGAGAAGACAAATATTCTCCTTGAAGGAATGGGATGTGGGTTGTGTCACCGGGGCTGAACACTGCATTCAATTTCATGATGAGAAGCCATTCAGAGAGAGGTCCTGTCACCTTGCACCAGCTGACATAGACTGTGTTAGACACCACCTTCAAGAGATGCTGGCCACAGGGATTATTCAAGAGTCTCGGAACCTTATGCCTCCCCGACTGTGGTAGTCCGAAAGAAGAATCGATTGGTGAGGATGTGTGTGGACTAATGGACGTTGAATCGGAGGACTGTCCTGGACCAGTACACCATGCCCAATATCTAGGATGCCCTTGACTGCCTCAATGGAAGCCAGTGGTTCTCAATATTTGACCTCCGAAGCTAGTACTATAAAATCCTGATGGCCCAGGAGGGCCACGAAAAAACATCCTTTATTTGCCCCCTGGGTTGCTATGAGTTTCTACGTATGCCTCAAGGTATTTTGGGTGCACCCACCACTTTCCAGCAGCTGATGGAATGAGCCATGGAAAACATGAACTTATTAGAATGTCTTGTGCATCTTGATGACATCATCGTGTTCAGCCGGACCCTGGTGGAACATAAAGCTTGCTTGTTCAAGGTTCTTGACAGACTACAGGACTTTGGACTAAAGCTCTCAATAGACAAGTGTCACCTGTGAAATATCTGGGCTACATAGTGTCAACTGATGGGATTCAGACCAACCTGAGCAAAGTGGAGTCTTTGACCACCTGGCCTCAGCCTAACAACCTAAAAGAGTTACAAAGATTCTTGGGGTTCTGCAGTTACTACCGTCAGTTCATAAAAGACTATTCCAAAGTCATTCGCCCGTTGCTCAACCTAACTCAAGGCTACCCCCCTACAAACAAGAAGTTTGAAAAAAAGCACAGTTAAGGAGGGAGACAAGGTTTACTTTCGAACACATGAACTGTTTGGAGCCAGGTGAACTGCTGAGTGTGAAACTGCTTTCTATGATATCATTCACCAACTCATCTACGCCCCTGTGCTTGCCTATGCTGACCCTACCAGACCTTATGTGCTACACACTGACACCAGCTTGAAGGGACTTGGTGCCATTCTGAATCAAGAGTATGAGGAAGGTTTACGCCCAGTGGCGTTTGCCAGTCGGAGCCTAACCCCATCTGAAAGAAATTATCCGGTACACAAGCTTGAATTTCTTGCACTAAAATGGGCTGTGGTGGACCAATTCCATGAATTTCTTTATGGTGCCAAGATTCTGGTCCAAACTGACAGTAATCCCCTCACTTATGTCCGGACCTTGGCTAAATTGAATGCCACAGGGCATCGCTGGTTATCTGCACTTTCCACTTAACGACTATTCAGTGGAGTATCACCCAGGATTGAACCACATTGATGCGGACGCCCTTTCCAGATGACCTGACTCTAATACCAATTGGGTGAGAATGTTTGAGCAGTCTGTCAAAGCCCGCTGCCATAAATTTGACAAAGATGAGTACCCCTCTCCTGATACAGTTGAGTGCCTAGTAGACCGTTTAGGTCCTCCTGACACTTGTGTTTTCATGGCCTACTGCCACCTTGCAGCCTTAGACCTTAGCGCTTTGCCTCAACTCACCCCTGACAATGTACAGTGGGCACAGACCCAAGACCCCATGATTAAACCTGTGCTTGATGCCCTATGGGCTGCAAAGGATGTGTCCAAACTCAATTCCTCAGATCCCTGGACGGCATTGTTGTTTAAAGAGGGTCCCAGAATTAAATTGCATAACCAGCTACTTTATAGAGAGACCATAAATTCACATGGTCAACTTGACAAGCAGCAACTGATATTACCTACAGCTTTCAAATACTTGGTGCTACAGGCCCTCCATGATCAGATGGGACATTTGGGTTGTGACCGACTACAGATTTGGTCCGTGCTCGGTTCTATTGGCCGAAGATGGGGGTTGACATTAAGGCTCATATCAGAACTTGCAGCCATTGTCTCCAGAGAAAAGCTCCACCTCAGTGGGCTGCACCGTTGGTCAATATTTCAACCAGTGTGCCCATGGAGCTGGTGTGTATGACTTCTTGTGTCTGGAACCCGACCAGAAGAATGATGGAAATGTGTTAGTGGCGACTGATCATTTCACATGTTATGCCCAAGCTTATGCAACTAAGGACCAGAAAGCATCTACAGTGGCAAGGTCTTAGCTGAAAAGTTCTTTGTCCATTATGACGCACCTCAGAGAATTCATTCTGATTAGAGGAGAGACTTTGACAGCTGCGTGATCAAGGAAATGCTCTCGCTATGGTGAGTGCGAAAGTCCTGAACTACCCCTATCACCCCCAGGGGGACCCACAACCTGAAAAGTTTAACAGAGCCCTACTTGACATGCTGGGCACACTTCATCCCCGGGACAAGTCCAGATGGAGCCAACAGATCAGTACCTTGGTACACGCCTATAATTGTACCAAATGTGATGCCACTGGGTTTTCCCCCTACCGCCTGATGTTTGGTCGGGAAGCCCAGTTGCCTGCAGATATTTGCTTCGGGGTGTCCTGGATGGAGTCAAAGCTGAGAACTACTTACAATATGTTCAAAAGTTAAAGGCCCAGTTAAACCATGCCCACCAAACCATAACTGCAAAGAGAAACTTGGCAAATAAAGAAAGGCATGACTGGCGTGTCAAAGCTCAGGAATTGCTACCTGGAGATCGTGTTTTGTTTGAAATTTGGCACTGCATGGAAAAGATAAAATTGCTTATAGATGGTACTGCCTCCCTTATGTTGTTGTCAGTAAGTTAGAAGATCTGCCAGTCTATAAAGTGCATCCTGAAAACAACCCACGAACTATCAAGACAATGCACCGGAATCATTTTCTGCCCATTGGTCAAGTAATCATAGACTCTACCTCAAGACACTATCCCTCCTGGGCCTGTAACTAGAGCTGCAGCCAAAAAGAAACAGATTATCTCTCCTCCAGTTGTCAAAGATTCAAGGACTGCCCCTAGGCAGGCCCAAAATGACATTGATTGCCAGTCTGATGACAGTGATTGTGAAGCATCCTATTACCCATTTTAGGAACTGAGTCAGTTGTTTCAAGGCAATCCCATGTGTAATCTCAGTGATGAAGCTGGACCTTCAGGACTGCCTAACCCCCCAGTCTTCGCCACAGACCCTGTGCCCCCTAACAGTGAGGTGCAAAGTGTGACTTCTGAGGTAGCTGACTCTGTGTCTGGTAGAGTTATTTGAATTTCAAGAAAGAGAGCCTACAACAGAAAGCCTTTCTGGTAACATACCAGAATATAGAGAACTGTGTGAAAGTAATAATCCAGAACCTACTATGACATATGGCAATAATGGAATGGATGATGTTGAGAGTGTTGACCAAGTGTTACAGGACTTAAATTCCATGGAATTCCCCCTGGATGATGAATCTAGGCTTCCTTTGGATCTCAGTACTGAGAGCCATGTTGCCGAACCAGAGTTAACAGAACAAGGAGCAGAAAGTGCTTCCAATATAGAATCAACAATCAGTACAGAGGAATCCCTACCTACAGGAGCAAATTCCAATGCAAATATTGAAAACCACTGAGCCTGTGTCTGTTCCTCCAAGAAAGTCTGGAAGAGCCACCAAACCAGTGATACTCTGCGTATGGGAATGATTTATTGTGTTTTATTGTAACTATTTTTTGTTGTTGTTGTGTTATATGAATGTGTTTTATATGTATTTAAATTGTTTTATACAGCGCTTTGATATTGAAAAGCGCTTAAAAATAAATTTTTACTTACTTTTACTTACTTACTTACTCCTCAGTTACGACTCCCCAAGGAGGCCTGTGGATCTTCCCTTACATGTTGTGCATAAAGGAATCTATATCTCTGAAAGCTCTCTTCCCAAATTGAGCTATTCTGACACTTCCAAGCTAATAGTCAAGCCCTCAAACCCTGGTGATCCTGCCCCATGCGGCCCCCATGTAGCTGATAGGGATGGGCCCCCCAGTCATGTTGATTAAAGTACAAGAAACAGTATAGACCCAAATGGTCAGAGTAATGTGGTTATCTGTTTGAACTATTTTTGAAAATGTTTATGTGTACAACAGTATAAAAACTGTATCCTTATAGAAAATTATTGCAATCATGAAAAAAATATAGTAATGCTTAATGTCTATTTGTTTTACTTACCCCAATAATGCAAAGCAGCATTGGGTTCTTTTGCAGTTCTTTTCTTCTCTAGTTGGGGCTCCCCATGACCCAAACCAATAACATCCCCCTATAAGGGGTGGCTGGCTCCCTCTCCCTGGGCTAAGACACAGATATGGCACACTGATGTGTCCAAATGAGGATGAAACATGTGTATGCGTCTGCTGTTCTTAGCCTTTGCTGATTGTACTGTGAGGCCTTCCGGCACCATGCAATTCTGCTTTAAGTTGAGCCTGTCAAAATTCTCTCATGGGGATTTGCATGTGTTTCCCATGCTGCTTTGCATTATTGGGGTATGTGCAATTTTGGTTTCTTTAAAATTTGGCTGTATGGCCAGTATCCTCTGGGATAACCCATTCTTCAGGGTATTTGCTTTGGGGTTCTTTTGTAGTTATTTGTTTTACTGATGCATCAGTCTTTTCTTTGTGGTATACCTAATAAAACATGTATGTATGTATCTTGTCTTGCAATGTTTTCCATATAGAATATTATAGTATAGTATAGACTTGACATGGACGCTAAGTTTTTTTCAGGCAAGGAAGAGTGTAACCCCCCCCCCTACAAATAGGGGTTCCTATAATGTCTTCCTGGGCTGCCTAGTGCCCACTGTCAGGATGGTGTCCTGTGTTTGTAGTAGCTTTAATCGTCTGCATGAGAGTGCTCCATTAAGCCTCCGTGCCTGTCTCTTTAAGAGAACCACTATGCTGTGTGAGAATATTAGTCTGGGCTGGGTCCAAGTGATTTAAGGCTCGTGACTAGCCAGACAGTCCATATTTCTGCACCATTCTGCAGTCGCTACTTGCGCAGAGGGAGCCCTGTTAGGGAATGTGATTATTTGCTGTTTATTTATCCCAAGGGCTACTAACCCTGCCTGCTTGACTACTGACAGGTTGAGGGGCCTAGGTTTTATGGCGGGTGCCTCCACCCAGAGGTCAGGGTTTGTAATGGTTGGTCTAGTTTGGTCACAGCCCTCTGGAACACTGAGACACCCTTCTAATCCCTCTAATGGCCCACATGATGCACAGGAGTTACTTTACCAATACCCCACATGTACACACTGTTCATTCATAAGGTACCACTTACCCTCGAGACTGATTCGCAGGTTTGTCTCTGAGGACCCCCTGAAAAATAAGGTTAAGCAGCATAAACAAACCAATACAGTGCTTGGCATGAAGGTACTGACACTTCAGACAGGTTAAAGTTTAACAACAACAACAAATCTGATTTATTTAGGGAACAGTAACATGGGAGGGGGAAATCAGGTTAATTAGTGGCATTAAATCACAGTACTGTGCACACATACAGGGTCTGAAAAGTCACACTCTGTGTACCCAGGTTGGGGGGGGAGCTAGGCAGGTCTGTTGCCTGGGGCTGGCCGGCAGGTGCAGATGGATAGGGCCCTGTAGAAGAAAATATATGCACAACTTCCAATTGTAATCTGGAGCCTCATGGCTCAGTCCATGAAGCAAAGAAACAACAAGAATTAGATGACACACTTGTGATTGAAAACAGGCTGCAGGGGAATACCCTGATTTGTACTCACAATACCCAAGATGAGAACCGGATGGTGGATGTTCTTCTGGATTGTAAGAAACAGCAGGGCATGGAGACAGGGTCCTTGTGACTGGGCCCCCAGTGCAGTTTATATCAAACGGATTTAGTTCGAGACAAGCTGGGGTTTGCTTCCAGCTTCAACACACAGCACACAGCACAGGGGATTGGAAATAGCGATTCCCCACAAGCACTACACACATTCATATGTAAAAGGAAAGTACTATACCAGGCAGGCTGCGCCTCAATCCCGTTCGCAATTACTGCAAAATACCCGGGAGTACACACAGCAACTTCAGTTTCTGACAGACCGAGGGCGATTCAGCAATTTCTCCAGTCTTCTACAGGGTGAGCCTGGTTTCCACACCTCTAGTGCTTCTTTCTCCTCACAACTCAGATTCAGTCCAAACTGGCACTCACAAAGGCTGCAGACCGAAACTCAGGGCCTCACACGCGCTTCCTGTGAGAAACTATACACCGCAGAAGCACAGAGCTCCTTCTGTCTTCACAGTCAGAACTGATTTAATCTTTCCAGTCACAGAGCAGGACATTTTCTTTAGCTCCACACCATTCTGTTGGCTGATTCAGCTGTCACTCTCAATAAGACTCCCTCTGTTGGTAGAAAAAGGTGCCAAGGTCAAAACTACATTTCCCAGAGTCACTGCCCATACAATCCCCTTGTGGCTGGCTCAAAATTAGGAGTCCAAGTTCTGATTCATCCACAGGCTCCATTTTAGGGTCTCCCTATCATCCTAATTGGTCCAAGTCAGCTATTCAGAACCAAAATGAAAAAGCTACACTGAAACAGTTTGTGCTGAAAGGAAGACAGGTTTGACAAAACATATTTTCTGTCATTCTAAATGATTTCTGGCAAACAGTTATATCTTTCAACAAGGCTCCCTCTGCACATGTAGCAACAGCAGAAACGGAGCGAATTGACAGCAGCCCGGGTGGGATTCAGGCATTAGAACACACAGTCCCCCATACAAACTAATTAAGTCTGCAAGCAGACAGCTCTTAAAGAGACAGTACGTGGAGGCTCAAATAGCACTCACTTGGAACCACATTTAAACAGCTCAGACGCCGAACACCGCCCAGACTTGGAGCATTTAGGCAAGCTCCTGGAAGACTTTTGGGAACCCCCATTTGCAGGGGGGTTACACCCTTCCTGGCCTGGAAAAACTTGGCATCCACGTCAAGTAAATACCCCCATAAATTTCAATACAACTATATACATTTACTTTAATATCACATTAGGCTTATACACGTAATCATCAGTCAACATATCACTTTACCAGAAACACATTTCTGAAACTTTTCAGTACATCACTTTTTTTCACAGTATTATACACACATTGTATCTTAACTCAGGTTATTACCTCCTGTACATGAAACCTCAAGAGAGGGGGCCCTTCCATATCAGCTACCTTGGGGCTGGATGGGGCAGGGACACCATACCTAGAAGGCAACACAATTAACTTGGTGTTAGCACTGATGTTCAGTTTGGGCAATGAGCTTGGGGACACATACACTCCTTTATGGACAACATTGAGAGGCAAGTCCACAGGCCTCCCAAGGGAATCATAACTGAGGTGCACCACAGGCTTTATAGCTTGACCAGTCTTTCTAGGGGGAACTGTTACAGTCTCTGCACTCTGAGCCTCATTTTCAGCATTATCCTCACTTGTCATGGGAGTCTCCATTGGGGTAGAGAGGATAGAACTTGGGGCACTTTCAGCTCCAGGAGTTACAATCTCTGAGTCCACAACACTTGGCTCACATGGGGAGTTTTCTGACACTGACAGTGAATTATCAAGGGCACTCAACACACTCTTCTTGTTCTGGTATATCACCAGTTTGTCCCAGTCCATCATTTTTCTCCTCTGAAAACTCAAACAGTTCAACCATACACAATGATTCCATATCATCTGACTTCATGCTTTGCACTTCACTTTCTGGGAGCACTGGCTCCAGGGACAAAGCTGGGTGCTTAGGCAGTCCAGAAGGCCCAGCTTCCTCTCCAGAATTGACATGGGGATTGCCCCAAAACAATTGACTCAGTTCGTACGAAGGGTAGTATTAAAAGCCACACTCACTTTCCTCTGACATGAACTGACAGTCATATTCAAGTGGGACTTGTGGAGGAAGCACTTTAACTCAGCTTCCGTAGGTGCAGACTTTCTTGATTTTTGCTTAGCAGCAGCTCTAGTCACTGGTCCAGAGGGGGCATTTTCTGGGGGCTCAGACTCAATCAAGATTTGTCCAATGGGCAGTAAATGATTTCTATGCATTGTTTCCACATTTTTTGAATTATTCTCAGGCTTTACTTTGTACACAGGCAGAACATCTGGTTTGCCCACTACAATGTGAGGGAGATGGTGCCATCTGTCAGCAATCTTATGTTTGCCATGCAGTCCCAGATTTCTTAGCAATACCCGATCTCCCTCCTGGAGTTCCTGTGCTTTCACCTTTTTATCTTACCTTTCTTTGTTGGCCAGATTTCTTTTGGCAACCATGGTTTGAGCCAGTTGGTACGCATGATTTAGCTGGGCCTTTAACTTTTGCACATACTGTAAATAGTTGTCAGCTCGAACTCCATCAGGAGAAACTCCAAAACATACATCTACCGGCAGTCAAGCTTCTCTTCCAAACATCAGGCGGTAGGGGGAGAACCCAGTGGCATCACTTTTGGTGCAGTTGTAGGCATGTACCAGGGTGCTAATTTGTTGGCTCCATCTAGGCTTGTCCTTTGGGTGGAGGGTGCCTAGCATATCTAGCAAAGTGCGGCTGAAACGTTCAGGCTGTGGGTCCCCCTTGGGGTGGTAAGGGGTGGTTCTGGACTTTCACACTCCCCACAGAGAAAGCATCTCTTTGATCAGACGACTCTCAAAGTCTCTCCCTTGATCAGAATGGATTCTTTGTGGAGCCCCATAGTGAACAAAAAAGTTTTCTACAAGTACTTTTGCCACAGTGGATGCCTTCTGGTCCTTGGTGGGGAAAGCTTGGGTATATCTCGTAAAATGGTTAGTGACCACCAACACATTACTAATGTTTCTTTGATCTGACTCCAAACTCAGTAAATCAATATGAACCAGCTCCATGTGTGCACTGGTGGTGATGTTAACAAGGGGGGCACCCCTCTGGGGCAAAGCTTTCCTCTGTAAGCAGCGACTACAAGTTTGAATGTGTTGCTCAACATCAGCTCCCATCTTAGGCCAATAGAATCTAGGTCTCACCAAGTCAAGTGTTCTGTCTATACCAAGGTGCCCATGTGGTTGTGTAAGGACCTCAGTACTGAGTCTTGAAAGTCAGTGGGCAGCACTAGTTGCTGTTTGTCTATTTGTCCCCCTCTGTCTACTGTTTCTCTGTATAACAGTCTATTGATCAGTTTCAACTTAGGACCTTCCTTGTATAACAATGCAGTTCTCAAATCAGTGGAGCGTAATTTGGACACATCTTTCCCTGCATAGAGGGCTTCTAAAGCTGATTTGATCATGGGATCGCGGGATTGAGCCCGCTGAATACTGTCATTGTCCAGCTGAGGCAGTGCACCAATGTCTATTGCAGAAAAGTGGCAATAAGCAGCAGGTATGCAATTCTCAGAGGGTACCAAACAATCCACCATACAGTCCACTGCGTCTGTGGACATTTGTTCCTCCCTGTCAAACTTCTGGCAGAGTGCTTGAATATCAGGTTCTGACAGTCTGCCCCAGTCATTCTGGGGAACAGGCCTCTGGGAGAGAGCATCAGCATCTATGTGGTTCAGGCCTGCTCTGTATTCCACAACATAGTCCTATGTAGATAAGGCAGAAAGTCACCTAAGGCCAGTAGCATCCAACTTAGCTGAAGTCTGCATGTAAGTCAAAGGATTATTGTCAGTTTTTACTAGTATCTTAGCCCCATACAAGTACTTATGGAACTGGTCAACAATAGCCCACTTCAAAGCTAGGAATTCTAACTTATGTACAGGATAGTTCTTTTCGGATGAGGTCAGGCTTCTACTGGCAAAGGCCACTGGTCTCAGGCCATTCTCATGCTCTTGGTACAATACAGCCCTCAAACCTTGCAGGCTAGCATCAGTGTGCAAGACATAGGGCTTCGCTGGATCTGCAAAGGCAAGGATAGGAGCGTGGGTAAGCTGATATATAATCTCATGAAAAGCAGCTTCACACTCAGGTGTCCATCTGGCTCCAAATACTTAATTGAGATGGAAATACACTCTCTCAGGCTCAGAAGAAACCGACCTCTTGTATTTTTTGTGGGTAGGAGGGTAACCTTGAGTAAGATTAAGTAAAGGACGGATCACTCTTGAATAGTCCTTGATGAAACGGCGATAGTAGCCACAGAATCCCAGGAATCTTTGCAGTTCTTTTAGATTGCGGGGCTGTGGCCAGGTGGTCATGGCCTCAGCTTTACTTGGGTCGGTCTCTATTCCTTTGGTGGAGACTATGTGTCCCACTTACTTTACAGATGTTTGGAAGAATTGACATTTATCGATGGACAGTTTTAGGCCAAAGTCTTCCAGTCGGTCCAACACCTTGAACAATCTGCTCTCATGTTCCTCCAGTGAGCTGCCAAACACAATAACATCATCCAGGTACACCAGGCCACTCTAATAAGTTCATGTCCCCCACTTCACGCTCCATCAGTCATTGAAAAGTGGCTGGGGCACCTGAAATCCCTTGAGGCATCCTCATGAATTCACAGAAGCCAAGTGGACAGATAAAGGCTGTCTTCTCACGGTCTTCCGGGGCTATCGGGGGATCTGGTAGTACCCACTGCGAAGATCCAGCACGGAGAACCACTTGCTACCATTCAGGCAGTCTAAAGCATCCTGGATGCGGGGCATTGCATACTGATCAGGGATAGTTCGCTGGTTCAAGGTGCGATAATCCACGCACATCCTTACTGTCCCATTTTTTTTTCTCACTACCACAATAGGTGAAGCATATGGGCTTCTGGATTCTTGTATTACACCAGCAGCAAGCATCTCTTGCAGATGCCATCTCACATCATCTATGTCAGCAGGTGCCAGGTGTCGAGACCTCTCATGAAATGGCCTTTCATCATGTAGTCAGATGTGGTGCTCATCTCCTTGCACACATCCTATGTCCCATTCTTTGAAAGAAAACACCTGGTCTCTCTGGGCAAGCTTTTTACTGATTCTCATCTTCCATTCGGCTGGCAACGGGGAGTCACCAAAATCAAACAAGTCGGGCGTCACTCTGTCATTCTCCCCCAACCACTTGTTACTAGGCAACACTGCAGTTTCCGCACAATGCACATTAGCCAGGGTGCAACCTCTATTTGCTCGAATCTCTCTATCAGACACATTATGATCTTGGACGATTACCCATATGGCATAAGCATGGCCTCTGGCAGGCAACATGCTTGCCTTGACCAGCAGTCCTTCCGGCAATTTCCCATCGCCCGGAGCATCCAGCATGAGGATTTTATTCTTGACATCCTTTCTGATACGGACCTCTCCCTGTAAGGTACACTGGGTATTTGGTGCCAGGATCAGAGACTCAGGATCCTTCTTCCATACAATTCCAACCGGTTCCACTGGTTACACTTTGTCAGCATCTCTCTGGGCATCATAGGCCTTCTTGATCAATGCCGGAATTCTTAAAGCTTTACCAGTCTGTGACCCCTGTTTCTCATAACACAACAGTGCTAGCCATCCAAACATATGTGCATTAGTCCCAATTAGTAGAGGAACCCCATCATACAGTCTGGTAGGGGAACACACTAAGGCCAGGGTCTCTACTTGCTCTGCCACTCCAACCACAGAGGTGGGGAAAGACAGCCAAATTCAGATATATCCAGAGTAGGGGTAGGACTTCTCACTTAACCCCCAGGCATGCAGCCCCTCCAACGGTTGTAAGGGTACATCAGACAAATGCTTCTGATACCGGTCTTGGAACATAATTGTCACTTGGGAGCCACTGTCTAATACAGCTCTTGTAGACACTCCATTCACCTTTACAGCGGTCTCAATGAAGGGACCCACTATTCTGGACCAGTCTGGAGAGGTGGTAGCGGGGGCCTGGGCAACTGACCTTGCCACAAAGGGACGTGAGTTAGCAGTTTTGGGGCCCTCACTGGGATCATTTTGTGCACCTCTTAACCACTGATTTGTTCTCCGAAGCTCTCCTTGTAGCCTATATGCAACTTTGTCTGTGTCTTTTGGGGATCGGCATTCTCTCTTCATGTGCCCATCCTTCCCACAATTATAGCAAAACATACTTTCTGGAGTTTGAGCTGGCTGAGGCGTCACACTGGGAGCCAGGATGGGAGTACTACTAACTGGACACCTTGGTGCCATCTCTGTCTGCGGCGTGATAAGCATTTGGAGGCATCTTGTCAATTTCCCCACTTCCATGGTCAAGACATCGATTTTTGAGCTGTTGTCAGCAGGAGATGCCTGAGTGGGTACCTCCACCCCCATAGCAGATGCAGTTGGATATAGGTCGGGGCCTGTACTTGCAGGCGTGACCTTCATAAACAGACTGTTTTTGAATTCCCTGATCTCTCTCTCAGCAGTTCACCCCATGATGGCACACCCTCATTGGTCCCCACTTCACAAGGACCTTCCGGTGCTGTGATCACTTGAGCTGCGCTCACCCCAGAATTAGAATCCCCCTCCTCATCTTCAACCTCCCAAAGTTCTTTTATTAAGTCACAATAGTCCGGTGGGTTACTCCTTCTGTCTGGGAGCCTTAATTGAAGGAGCTGCAATTTAGAATGCTTTGCATGCTGTAGTAGGTGCTCCAACCTTACACGGTTTAAGTCACTAGCGGCTACCCCACCTTTTCGGTAAGCCTTCTGCAGAGCTCGTTCCAGACGAGTAACATATGCAGAAAAACGTTCCCCTGGCCACTGTTCTGTACCTTGAAATTTCCACATCAAGCTCTCCCTTGACTCAATGCTTCCAAAATTGCCTTCAAGCACAGATAGGTACTTCTGGGCAGAAGCATCAGGATTTGTGGACCTCAAAAGTGTAATGGCCTCTAGGGTAGGACCCCTCAGACTTTCTATGATTCTTTTTCATTTCTCAGCCTCCACACTGCCATTCAGGTATCAGTGGGGCAACACAGTCTATCCAGGTGTCCCAATCATCCTCCCCCGGGGGGGGGAGGGTGCCAGAGAAGATCCTCAACCTTTGGTAAGAGTCATTACTAATGGCAGGTGCAGAAATAGGAGCCTGCATTGGTTCAGCCACCATAACGGGTACTGGAGCGGGAGAGGGTGTTGGGGGAGGAACATCCCCAGGTGGCAAGAATAGTTTCTTCAAGTCCTCCACAGTTTTTCCTTCCTCCAGCAACAATTTAGCAAATTTCTCCTCAAATGTTTCAGATAGTGGGGGGGAGGAGGGCTCTCCCCCGGTCTCCTGCATTAATTATCACTCTCCAGGCAGTGAGGGCTCCCTCTTGGGTAACAGTCTGTGGCACTTTGGAGCTATCTATGGGGTCCTTATACTCTACTAGGGCCTTGAAAGTGTGGGTGAGCAGATCAGCATATCGACCCACCACCACAGGGTTTTGTAAACCTTTCACCTTGGAAAGTACTCCCTGTACAGTGTCTGTATTGATACCTAGGGGGATGTCCAGGATAAGCATAGCATTTTGGGGGTCGATCTCCTCCCCAGTACACCACTCCACCAACCGGTGCACAGCCACTTCTGTCGGGGTACCCATTTATTTTTTTTTAACAGTGGTTCGTAAATGTGGCCACTAGAGGACACAAAATCCCAGCGGTGAGCCTCCAAGATGTAACCCCCAGGTGGCACTATCCCAAGGACTACTACCCCTGCCTGCTTGACTACTGACAGGTTGAGGAGCCTAGGTTCTATGGCAGGTGCCTCCACCCAGAGGTCAGGGTTTGTAATGGTTGGTCTAGTTTGGTCACAGCCCTCTTGGACACTGAGACCCCCTTCTAATTCCTCTAATAGCCCACATGATGCACATGATGGTGAGAAGCCACATGGAGCAAGGTCTGAGGGTGCCAGAAACCATCATTTAGATAATTTTATTTCAAGCATGTGTAACCCCTAGCTGGTGCTATCCTATGGGCTACTACCTCTGTCTGCATAACTATGCACAGGTTGAGAGGCCTGAGCTCAGTGAACGGGTGCCTCCACCCAGAGAAATGCTTTTGGGGTAGCATAACTGCTGTTGGTATAGCCCTCCGGGATGCTATAACCACCCACCAACCCTTCTAGTGGGCCAAATAGTTCAGCAACAAAATATTCACATTTACCATATGACAGTAATGATATGCTCACACCCCTTGTATCTACCACCAGGGCTGCATCTTCTGCAATTGCACTGTAGACCCCCTGAAAATAAGACCAGTCATACAACAATATGATAGCAGTACTGTATCCCCACCAATAAGGTACACGCTAGCCAGGTTAAACGTGAAAAAAACTACAATCTGATTTATTCAGGGGGATGTGAACAAGGGTGGGGCATAAACCTAGCAGTGACTGGCAAATCTGATTAAATTAAGGCTGAATAGACATGCACCGTGAGACCCCTTAACACAGTCCTTACAACCCTGGGTACCCAGTTGGTGAACAGGCTAGCCCTACGCATTGCCTGGGATAGGCCAGCGTTGCCTACTGCGCACGTCACAGAGCTGTGCCATAGCCTGAGCACGCTCAACAACATTGCACAAGGCGCAACAGCATGATATTCAGCCAGCATATGCAAATCAGCTCATCAGCAATTCCATGGCGCAACCACTGCATTAGCATCCAGTTAAAGTTGCGTCTCGTCTCATTTGCATGCATTGCACTTTGTAAATGCGACATGGGGCTGCAGGGGACATAGTCTGGTATTGCAGTCTATTGTGGTGGGTTGCATGCTGTTGGGATGTGTGGACTGTGGTTTGTGAGGGCTGAATGGGACTGCACATTCAAAGGTAACACCTGTCATTCCCACAGGCTCGATCATGACCAAACGAGAGGATGAGGAGGAACAGGGACGGGGAGAAGGAGGAGGCCCAACTTCACCCGGGCTGAATCAGATGCTCTGTTCGAGGCATATCTCGACAGGGAACCGCTGCTCAGCGGACAGCGGGGAATGCCACAGGCCCGTGCTGCGGCGTGGGGTGAGGTGGTGCGTGACATGAACCAGCATGGCAGCCACCAGCGGTCTGTGCAGGAGTGTAAAAAGAAGGTTGGCACGGACAGGAGGAGGATAAAAAGGGATAAGGTGCATCAGGGCAGCACGTGCTGCCACCGGTGGTGGACAGCTGGGTGTGCCACGCCTGATGCCACAGGAGGAGCGGGTGGCTGGCAGCATGCGGTGTTGTGCCATAGAAGGCATTCCTGGTGGTGGCTTCCAAATGGTTGCAGCCCATCACTGCATGGTACGTCCTGTGGTGTCGCTGTGTGGGTGGTGGGAGGAATGCCACAGGCCAGGGCAAAGACAATAACGCTACTGTGTTCCTTTACAGCTCCTGAGCATCTACATCGGTCAGTGGTGGTGGGTGTGTCCACTGAGGCTGATGCCCTGGATGTGGATGAACGCTCATCTACCTCCACAGGTGTCCGAGGGACCAGAACAGTGCATACCTGCCTGTCTGTCCAGACTGAAGATGGTGGTGTGGGTGTGGACGAGGCCCTGCCTGTGTCCCAGCGTGACAGCGCCCATGGACTCCAGCATGCTGGGACATGGATTGGTGCTGGATCCGGCACTGAGGATGATGGATCACATGTCCCGGACAGTGATACGTGTGGGACGCAGAATGGTCCCACAGCAGGAAACGGTACGGGCGTAGCCGTGGGTGGTGCCGCCGTGGAGGCCTGCCTGACAACACAGTCCCAGCCTGTGCCTGTATGCCCCAGTGGGGCAGCACTGGTGTGCGTCCAGGCCAGTGGGGCTGTTGTGGCCACTGCAGCAGCACTGGTGAGCCCTGGCGATTGGCAGCTGGAGGGGTAGTGCCAGCAGTCGGCCAATGGCGACGGGGGGACAGTGTCGGGGGCGGTGGCAGTGCACCGCATGTGGATGTGCCCCGGCATGGCTCTGGTGTGCAGCGCCCATCGTCAAGAGGTGCTGCCCAGCAGGGCCAGGAACACCATGAGGGACAGCATGCTGGACCTGCGGATGACCTCTTTGACGAGCACAGCCGTCTACTCCAGGCTTCAGTGGATCAGCAGTTGCGGCTTCTGGCTGCGGTGGATGCACTCAGTGCGGTTCTGCGCCAGGCAGAGGAGCGGTGCAGCAGAGACCACGGTCTGCTCCTGGCAGAGATTGCCCGGCAGTGGGAGGATGTGACTGCTGCCATTGACAGGCAGACACATGCATTCACAACTGTCATGGCCACATTGGGCACCCAGTTCGGTGCCCATGCGCCGCAGACACCGCACAGTGTCATGTCCGCCCCCTGTTCCCGGCACCGTGCGACACCTGCTATGTCGACACCGGGTTTGGCTGTGGGCATACCAAGCATGCCTGGCATGGGCATGTTCGGTGAGCTGCAGACCCCTTGGGGACAGTCAGTGCCACCCCATGAGGCCAATGATCAGCCTGGCACGGCTGGCAGGTCTCAGCGGGGCCGCCCACGCATCCGTGGCAGCCGTGGCACTGTGCAGCATGACTGACCTGTCCCCCACCATGGCCACTGTCTGCCGCTGCCCCATGTGCAGTGTGGTGTGCATCGTGCGATGCACGGGTGGGGTTCCCGGCCCTGCACACACATGGTCCCTGTGCACACCCTCCCGGCTGCTGGCCACTGTGGCGTGTGCATGATGATGCCTGCGTTGTGCTGTCCGCCAGTGTGCAATGGTGCCCAGCATCTGAGGCACGCACAGTGATGGCCACTGGGCGTGGTCGTGTGTGGGCCTGTGTGGAGGTAGGGGTGGCATTTGGTTTTGGCGTGCCATCTACCCCTTGTGCATGTCTTGTGGTGTGTGTGTGTGTGTGTGTGTGTGTGTGTGCATGTATTGTGTTCATCCCTACCCATCCCTGATGCCGAGTGTGGTGCCACACTCAGACCCATTCCCTTACTGCCATCCGCCCCTGGGGTTTGTCCCTGCCTGCCTGTCTATGGGCTGTGCCCTTGCCATTGGTGGTTGCACATGGCCCCGTGACCTACCTGTGTTGACCAAAGTGCCCTTCTGTGATGGTGTCCCGGTGCAGCTGTGACATCTCGATCAGGCAGGGGTCCCTTCGCCCAGGGGGTGGCTGCCCATCGCCGTCTGGACCGGCATCATCATCGTCCCCGCCGCTGTCCCCCTCTTTGACCTCTACGGCTATCCCACAGTCATTGGTCATGTTGTGCAGGATGCAGCAGGCCAGGAATAGCCCACAGGCCTTCGAGGGGCTGTACTGTAGGGCACCACCAGACGTGTCCAGGCGCCAGAAATGTGCCTTCAGCAGCCCGAACACCCGCTCGATGACATTCCGTGTTGTGGCGTGTGCCTCATTGTACCGTAGCTGCGATGGGGTTGTGGGGCACCGGTATGGTGTGAGCAGCCAGGGATGGAGTGGGTAGCCACCTTCACCTGTGTGTAGAGGGTGGACATTAGTATGGTGGTCTGCGTTGCTTTGCCATGGACCAACAAGGCCGGTACCCATGGCACCTCTGACTATGCACCCCCCCCGCGTCTGCTCATGTCGTCCTGCGTGATATGCATACTCGCCCACTAGGTGGCCAGTGAGTATGTCCCCACTCTCAGACCTGTGGCACAGTGCAGACTGGTGCCAGATGAAGGCATCATGTGCTCCCCCAGGGTGCGTGGCACAGACATTGGTTATGCGCCCCCTGGCATTGCACACCATCTGGCAGTTGATGCTGGCATACCCCTTCTGGTTGATATAGGACACACCATTCGGGACAGGTGGCTTGCGGATGGCCACATGGGTGCAGTCAATGGCCCCAAGCATGCCAGGCAACCGTGCTACCCTGTGGAACTCTTGTATGTGTGCTGTGTGCTCTGCCTGTGTGCTGGGGAAATGGATGCACTCTGCAGCATGTGGCAGCAGTGCACTGAGAAATTGTGTGAGTAGGCATGACGCAGACGACTGGGTTATGCCTGTTGTGTCCCCTGTTGGTCTCTGAAGGTGCCCGTGGTGAGCAGGTACATGACAGCTGTCACGTTCATCTCCACTGACAGAGCATGGCTTCATCGTGTGGGTGCCTGCATCTCATCACTGCACAGCTCATAGAGCCGCCTCAGGATCGCCCAGTTCAGGTGGTACCGGCCTACAATCTCTGTGTCAGAGTAGTGTTCAAAGGTGGTGCAGGCTCAGTACTGCCTGTTCTGGGCATACTGCCGACGGGCCCTTCCATGGCTGCACCCCCCTGCAGCCTGCCTTCTTACACCCCTCATTACCGCCTCCATCTGGAAGGTGGCGCTGGCCATGTCCTGGTTGGTGTCCCCCGCGGCTGTTATCCCGTTCCCCCGCTGTCCGCTTATGATGCTTCCCCTGCACTGGGTACACCTCTGGTCTTTGGCTGTCCTGACTACTGCCACTGCCCTCAGTCCACTGTGGCACTCCACTTGCAATCCTGCACAGTGGCGCAGGCTCTCCACTCCAATCCTGTTCCTGGTTAACTTCAGGTGAGTCCTGTCCTGCTCCTGCCCTGTCCTGCTCACTGCTACCCTCTGCCTTGTGCCTGTCAGCTCGCTCCCACCTGTGGCTTCCCTGTAGCGGTCTTGCGCCCCTCTCTTGATCCTTTTTATTTTGGATCATTTCCGTTGTTGCGCAACTTCTGCTAGCTCCCCTATTGCGCATGGCGCATGCTATTGAATATCACACTGCGCCTGTTATTCATGGTTCCGCCTCCTAAGGTTGCACATGCATTCATTACTATTGCACTCTTGCACATTGCAACTTGCCCGGCACAGCTGCCTCATGCTGAATATCGCACAATGGCGCATTTCTGTACTTGCGCTGGCGCATCCCTGTTGCGCATCCCTTTTGAATATCCGGGCTGAGGTGTTTTACCGAGCAAACATGAAGTGCTGCTAATTATGAATACTACAACTCACATGTAAACTTAGAATACAAGTGGAATATCTGTTCCAGTGCCATGTAAATGCAGTATTCAGAAAATGTATTTAGGAAACTCAGTATTGTGAATACTGCAATATTCTGAACACTAAGGCCATGTAATCGCACTGGCTGAGTTAGTGGCTCTGGTTGGATTCAAAACCAGGTCTCCTTGTTCCCATACCTGTGCTCTAACCACTAAGCTACACTGCTTTAAAACCCCTGATTTCAAGTCAATGGCAGCAAATCATAACGTGATAGTCGCTCATTGTTGGGTGGACAGGTGGGACCACCGGGGTACCTGAACATTCCCCCTGCACCGCAGCCTGACATTGTGGTCACCTGTGCAACTACCAAGCTAAAAGAGCTGCAGAAGGCCCCCTACAGGGACTCCCGCTGAAGGTAACAAAATAGACGAGTTGACTCAGTGGTGCCGAGAAGTTGGTGACTGCTCTGGCATACTGGCAGCCCGGGTTCACTCCCGAGGCTGAGCTATATAGTGCAGAAGCCAGCAGGAAGGACTCGGACATTCGCATGGATGCTCTTCTCCAGGCTGGGTAGGTGCATGCAGTACCGCTCTTAATAGCAGGTTCCTGATGGTGGTGCTATGGAGATGCCATTGGCAGTGCAGGTGATCACTTGTCACCAGGTCCCTCCAGGTCAGCCATCAGCATACACATCCTTGGTGGAGGATGGGCAGGGAACAAATGGTGGAACAAGGCCTGTCAAGGTTTCCTCAGGTGATGGCCTCTGTGTGCTCACTTCCCAGTGCCACCAAGGCAAAAACGGTAGGGGAATTCAGGAATGCATGGGATAGACACAAGGGGATCCTAGCAATAGGAAATAGAGAATAAAAGCCAAAGATCAAGTAGAATCTGTGGTATTGCAGTAGGTAGGGGAAAATGGGCAGACTAGGTGGGCCAAGCGGTCCTCATCTGCCATCAATTTCTATGTTTGTAGGCCCTCTGCTGACATGCAATCCCCCAGCCCTGGTACTTGAACTGTAGTGATTTTACAGCTCTTCCAGTGGCTGAACAGGGCCCCACCCGAAGGGGTAGACCTGAAACCAGGGACTGATAAAAAACAATGGGAGTGAGGTGATATGCAGTGTTGGCAGGAGTCCAGTGGGCAGAATAGCTGATCCAATTAGAGCTCCAGCTGGACAGAGGTACCTGGGGGGCCCAGGTGAGGAAGTAAAATAAAAATAGCCAAGGCTTGCCCTTTAGTACAATGGCAGCATTGCCAAAGGCAATGTTGTCATCCCAGGTTCCCACTCCAAACCTGGTGCATTGGCAGGTGGAGGACTGAGCATTCCATAGGATGTTCATCCCCTCCAGGGTGGGAGGGTAGTGTTTCTCATTGCTTTAGGCCACGTGGGTGACCACTGGTGGAGGTATAGCCAAGATTATAAGCATGAATGGGAGAGGAGAGCATGCAGACGTCAGTGCATCTGGCAAACTGGCTCACAATGATGTCATCACATATGTTCTCAGGGGAAGGGGAAAATGGAGAAGAAGGGACCTGCTGACTGGGCAGATGACTTCCAGCCTGTCCCCCATGACCAACACAGGCTCACCACTGGGACGCCCCATCCTCGCAGTCATTGGCCAGATTTCAGGGCTGGCGCTACTGCCATTGTGCAAGATCCCACTTCAAGGGAAAATCTGAAGTGCTACCAGGTTTGCACCAGATGGTGGTGCTTCAGTGGAGTGGCGGTCAGAACTTCATGGCTAGGATTTTGGCACCAGGTTGAGATCGAAGGAGTCCTGGTCAAAGACACTAAAGAAGGCAAAATGTATGTTAAAAAACAGCCAGTGGTGAACTCCTAAACATAGGAACACTGTCCCTTTAAAGAGGGGCGGGAGGTATATGTTGAATACCTTCATTGTCTCTCTAGTTTTTTTTTTTGGATTCAGTGATGCAAGGGGTCATGTACAAGCAGGGAGAACAAGGTAAAGAGAGAGAGGAGAGCGTGCAAAAGAGAGATATTGGAGGGTATTCCAGAAGAACCCTTAACTAAATATTTCTGAAAATGTCCTGAACCAAAGCAACAACATGTGTGGAAGAGGTGAGTCATCCCTCCTTTACTGCAAACTAAATTTTAGTAAAGGGTGAACCAGGAAGATGTCCCTGATAAGGCTGTTTTGCAAGTTTTTTCTTGCAGTTCTCTGCGGGAAAGTTTTAGAATCGGGGACTGTTCTTACCTAAAAGGCTGAGATGGGTAGTTCAGTTTTGTGGCTTGGAGATGGTGGGAGCGCCATAATGGCTAAGAAATTGATTTAATGGTTTTATAAATAGATTGTTATACAATCGTTGTGAATGTTACAAGTGAATTTTTCCTCACTAACGTTGGTGTTTACTGCTCTTCACATTGATATGTAACCTTGTGATTTATGTAATGGACACAGCTGTAAAGAAGAGCTCACTCTTAATTTGATTTCCAATAAACATTGATTGATTGATTGAAGAGAGTGAGTCTGATAGTCCAAGGATTTGCATGTGCGATTTATTTGCTCCGTCACATCTTGAAACACTTATTTTGGCAGAAAATAGCCTGCATAGAGATTCGAGGGACACCACCAGAAGTTTGTGTAATTCCAGAGTTTGGTAATGTCCCTGAAGACTCTGAATAAACAAGTTTCTGCCTTCTAATAAGGTGTTTGATGTTACACCCAAATTGTACATGCAAATTTTTAAAGGCCTGGGCCAGGATTCACAAAACATTGCCGGGGCTCAAACCCAGTTTGCCTAGCGTTGGTATCCACAAAGCCAAACTGGGTTTGCTCCTGGACAATGCAATGAAGGGGGCTGCAGTGCAAATGAGGGGGAGGGGACCTGCATATCCCTGCAACCCCATTCACAAAACTTGCAGTCCATGCAAAGGCTGTTGCAATGGCCCTTGCATGGAAAAAATATTGCCGGCAAAAACCTGGTGGTAATTCGTGTAACCCTAGTGATTTGTGGTGGTGCTGCGGCCCTCTGTTCCCCGATCTCCCACCCAAAATGTAGAATCCCATTTTCTATAGTGTAGGTTACCTCCCCAGTCCCAGATCTCCCACCTGACTATAAAAAAAAACAAAAAAAAACATATTTTCCATAGTGTAGTACCCCCCCATTTTTAATCTCCACCGATATTTAAACCGGTTTTCCATGAGTGCGGGTTCTCCCCAGTCCCAGATCTCCAATAGTTTCCAATAATTTTTCCATAGTGTAGTGGTCTCTTCCCGGTCACTGATTGTTATCTCAAGAGATGAGTAAATCTTATTCCCTGGTAGACTGAGTCCTCCCCTCATTCTGTCCAGTGTCACCCACCACTTGCTCCCTTATTCTCTCTGGTCAGTGACCAGTATTAAGCTTCTCACCGCTGGCTGGCCATTAATCGGGCCCCTTGGAGCCGCATTGATCAGTACGCCCAAGAGGGCTCGGGCCAGAGGCCAGCCACGTGATGAGAGAAGAGCTGTGCTGGTCACTGACCAAAGATTGAGATGGGGGAAGCAGGGTGGTGGGTCACACTGGATGGGGTCGGGGGAGGGATCTTAGACTACCAGGGAATATGTTTTACTCATCTGGGGACTGTGATCGTGACCAGGGAGGGGAGGAGAACTACACTATGGAAAAATTATTGGAACACTTTGGGTGGGAGATCGGGGAGTGGGGAGGGACCCTGCACTATGAAAAAAGTATTGGAACACTTCGGGTGGGTGACTGGTTCCTGGGTAGGGACCCTGCACTATGGAAAAAATGTGTTTTTAATATCGGGTGGGAGATCAAGAACGGGGGGGGGGGGACACTAAGCTATGGAAACTGTTTTTTTGTTTTTTTTTTATAGTCGGGTGGGAAATTGGGGACTGCCATTTTCTGTTTTCTCTCTTGTTCCCTTGCTGTGGTGTCACATAAGTGCATGTGAGTGGAGGCCTGCATGTGCTACGTATCCGTGGCCCCTCCCTTCCTTGCAGCTGTAGCTGCTGGGGCTATGTTTTGGCCTCCACCCGGCATGGACCAAGAGCCGATTGAACAAAATATCCCCTTCCCTGTTTTTCTTTGCTGCATACCTCTTCCTGGGAGAGGAGAGGAGAGGAGAGCTGTCCTCCGAATGCTCAATCCTCCCCCCCCCCCAGGCAACCTCCGGTGACCTGAGCTCGCTCCCAACTCCGGGTTGCCGGCATGGTAAGAGTTAAGGTGCTAGACACCTCAGCCCTCTATGCCACTGTGCTGGTGCAGATCCAACTTTTCATAAGTCACTTACCCTTCTTGGTGGTGGCAAATGGAGCCCCTGGGAAGGTAGAAACTTGGACTGGTGGAGTGTGAAGATACTTGGGAACCTAGCCTGTCTGTGGTCAAGGGAGGATTCTGACAGGCAGCAGAGGCACTAGGTAGGGCCTGAAGGCGTGGAAATCTGGAGGGTCAGAGGGGTGAATAAATAGATGAATCAAAAATAACCAACACCTTTAAATATATTATATCTTTGACTGTCCATTGATCTATACTGTAAGTGACCATATTTGGGAGTGGATGTGGAATGTGTGGAATGAGCAGCCAGGCTAGGTAAGTGCTACTGATGAAAGGTCCACCTGGTTGGTGCAGGATGAGGTGGCAATGCATTTCACTGCTGTAACAAGCCCAGTAGTGGGCCAGGAATATTGTGCCACCATTCCACTTCTGTAATAATAATGTAACCCCCCTGCCAAAGTGGGGGCTTACCTGTAGCCCATAGCTCCCGTTCCTGCTCTCATCATGGAGCCTCCCAATATGGCCTGCATTTTTTTTCTTGTCCCCTTGAGTCCTTCTGTGCCCTTCCTGGTGCCCCAGCTTAGCCCAGTGTGAAATCGAGCCCTCTGGGGCTCGAGAAGCTAAACCGCGATCTCCCGCCAGAAACGGGCATTTTGGTGACCATGGACAAGGCCAGAAGAGCCCATTTCTAGAAAAAAGTAAGAGATCCACGAGTTGTTCATGATCGGGGCTCATGAATATTAATGAGCCAGGGCCCCGATCGTATTGATATTCAAGAGGGTGCTTCTGCCCTCGGGGAAGCTTGTTCTCGGCTGCAGCCAATGGGGAAAAAGAAAAGGGAAAGACATTTTTTGAAATAAATAATGTAACTGATATATGTTTGGGGGAAGGTGTTTTTCAAAGGGAAAAATGTTTAAATAATTAAATGCTCACTCCTGGCTGCACCAGCAACATTTGGGACTCGGATAATGATAGCCTGTCTGCTGCTGCAAGGTGTCCTTAAATAATGGCAGTAGCGACAGGAAAACGGACTGAGCAATTTAAAAGGTCTGTGCAGCAACAGCAAGCACACAACCAGGGCTATTAGACTGTGGGGCATTGGGGCAAATAGCTAATTCATTCTGGCTGCACCAGGACTTTAATTTGGGACTGTCACTGATCTGCTTAAGAGACTGTGGGTTAAGCAACCTTTACAAGCAACCGCAGCCAGTCAGAAAGCTAGAATAACAAAGCCAGGACTTGTGGGACATTAGCCAAAGCTCATGGAAAAATAGCAAGTACTCATGGGGAACTGCAGGGACCTAATTTCAGGCACTAAAACAGCAAACTAACTGCATCAAGTAAAGTTCATGCATAATTTATTTTCTTGATTGACTGGCCCTCCAGCCAATCGAGGCCATTCACCCAAATGCTTCAGCCAATCAGGAGCCTCAGGAGAGCCCTATACGAGACTGTGTTTTCCAGCATTTTGCCAGATTCGAGCGGGAACCCCCACGGGGGTTGGGGCTTGGAGCCCCTAGCCATGCAGCCAAGCCTGGAGATCCAGCTAATCCTCTCCATCCAGGAGGGGGTGTTTATCTCTTAGCAGTAAAAGTTTAAAGTTACTTAGTTATGTAGTACCTGCTAGCCTGGGGGCTGCCAACAAAATGTCCCCCAGGGCTAGTGCCAGCCTTTCCATGTTTTGGGAAAATGTGGGCCAGTGACCTGATCGCAAGCCAGCTGTGAGAAAGCTGAATCTACCTCAGCAGTGAGAGTGCTGATGAATCCTGAGACCACTCGAGAGAAAACCAACTCTGCTAAGCAATCTGAGTGAGCAAACCAGTGTCTGAAAGTGGAACTGTATTCAAGCTTTAAGGGGCCACCCAGCCCGAGCTACAGATGTGACCTGTGCAGTTTAAGAATATCTGCAAAGGACAGAACAGCCCAAAGTGTGCCAAATTGTGACTGTGTACTTGAAAGTATTTACAAGGGGCAGTGAATGCCCAACGTAACTGGATTGTGACAGTGTGGTGTCTGCACCCTGCGTCTGATCAACGCCTGGAACGGGTGGACATCTGCTAGTAACTGGACAAGAGTTTAAAGTAAAATCATATAAATGTGTCTGAGTTGAGCTACGCCACAGGACTGAATGGGAGGTCCCTGACCACGTGGAATGTTCCTGGTGTGCCAGCAATGGGTCATGTGAAATGTGGATGCTGCAAGTGCCAGCAAAGAACCACAAGGGACTGCATGTTGTGTTTGAGCTTAGATAGCTACAGAAATCAGCACTGCCAAGTGCTACAGTAAAGCGTGAGTTAAAGCAAATTACAAAAGTATTGTTAAGCCCAGGGAGCTGAAATGAGTAAAGATACTGCCAAGTATCCATGTTTGCGTACAAAGAGTTTGCCTTGTCTGTTTTGCCAACAAGAAAAGTTCTGCACAGAAACAGTGATTTCTAACACAGGTTCAGCCTGGAAAAGAGTGTTGCATGTTGCAGTGAGGCAGTTTAAGCTCAGTCCAGGACAATATGGGGTCCACTGTAAGTAGTCAAGTCTTAAGTATGGTCTGGCCTGTAAGAAAGGAAATCCCAGCTCCACATATGGGCAAATGCATCGCCTGACTACTAAATGCACTGAATGCAACCTTTCGGCTCAAAAATGGTTTGGGAGACAGCCTGGTAGCGTGCCACCATCTGAGACACTGCCATATGCGCTTCCCTCGAGGGGTACAGCCTAGACGTGGGGTTGAAGCCTGCCGGCCCTGCTCCCTCCTGTTCATTCAGCAAAGTGTTCCAGCCTTAAAGAGACACCGGCTTTAAAGTTTAAAATGCAAGTTTCATCTCAAAAACTGTAAGACCCCTTGCTGTCAGTTTCAGGCTCCTGGCTGTTAGCCTTTGTTCTGTGTCTTGATCTTTGGAGTCAGAGTTCTGGATTGCTGAGAACACTAAATCCTGACTTATTTAAACCCATGAAGACATTCACTGCAAATAATGCAGGGCAGCCTCTGCACCACCGAATCCGACTTGTACGTAGTTTGAGGGCATAATACTCACCTTCTGCAGTTAATCCTTTTTGATCCCCTTAAGGGCCCGAACCATGCTGGCCTACCTACAGTTGCTCCATCCATCGGGCCTGCACCTTGTTTGATTCCTTTACAGTTACAGGTACCCAGGTTGTGTGGGATTGCAAGGTCTTGCACTACCTGTGATACTGGTACCAGTGTGGGTATTGCTACAAATGATCTGTCTTGTGCAGCTACCTAGATAGCCAGGGCTCTGGTTTATCTCCAAGGTTGCTGGGAAAAAATTCAAAACTGAAATGTGATTTAAACTGTACTGATTCATCCAGCTGGAGCGTTTTCACCAGCAATTTATCAAAGTTTAATCAACTGTAAATACTATAAATGCATAGCCTCTTTTCCATTCCCCTTTTCCTAATCCCTATGTCCCCTAAATAAATACTGTTATTGTTTTTGCAAATGTTTGCTGTGAGCATATTATTATAGAGAGTCTTTAAATGTTGAAATGTGGGGCACTGTTATTGGGTCATGTGTTGGGGGTGGCAAATGGTTATAGTGGATGGTATATCTCTGGGGGTTGTACCAGGTAACAGCTAGTCCACTAAAAGGTAAACTCTGGGTGGAGGCACTGTGCATTATGTAAAACCATGGAAAAGAACCAGTTTAATGTAAAGTTTGGGAACCCAGGCCCCTCAACCTACATCCCAGATAGTAGACCGGGGTGTAACTCTAGGAGTAGCGCTGCTTTAGGGTTACAATAATAAACATGCCCCACTTGTCAAAGGTAGAACAAGGAAAAAAACAATGCCCCTGGTTCAATGATTCCCTTAAGTCAGCACTACACAAAAGAGATGCCCTTTGGAAAAAGGCACGAAACAAAAAAAACTAGTTTGGCTGCTGATTGCACTGCCTTCAAAACCTCAAGGAGCTACTGTACAAAGTTAATTAGAGCTGAGAAAGTCAAATACTTTCAGTTAACCTTGGACTCGCACTCCATTGACCCTAATAAATTCTGGAAGACTCTAAGAGAAATACAAGGCTACAACCCTCCCCCCACCCTCCCCACCAAGATCTCCACCGACAGCAATACAACCACTAGGGAAAAGGATATCCTTAACCTCTTAAATAACCACTTTGCTATGACTGGTCTTGCCTTTGATTCATCCCCTGCTAGTACATTGCGCCACTCTCTTCTCAACTCTGACACCTTTCCTCCCCTTATCAGGGCCCCATCCCATCATCATTCTTTCAGTTTTAGTCCAATCACTTTTGAACAGGTGGAAGACGTACTGTTAGCTCTCAACGTTACTAACAGTGCTGGGGCTGATCAAATTGACCCCTGTTTTCTGAAACTCTGCTACCACATGCTCCTGCCTCATCACTCATCTCTTTAACAAATCTCTCACCGAAAGAGTTCTCCCTCTTGAGTGGAAAACAGCCCGTGTCGTCCCACACTTTAAATCTGGCGACCCAAGTGACTTGAATGATTACAGACCCATTTCCCTACTCCCGACCCTCTCCAAACTACTCAAAAAATTTAACTCCCAAATCAGAGAGTACGTCAAAACACATAGTATGCTGAATTCCTTGCAATCTGTTTCAGACCCAAACACAGTACCATAGCCGCATTAGCCAAAGTAACCAATGATAGGCAAACAGCTTTCATCGCTAAGAGCTATATCTGTGCTTTATTCTTAAACCTAAGCAAAGCGTTCGATATGGTGGATCATGAACTCCTCCTGTGCATGCTGAGAATTATTGGACTAAACGACATCCCCCTCAAATGGTTTACTTCTTACCTAGTTGGCCGACGGCAACAGGTCAAAGCTCAGTGTGAACTCTCCCTGCTAAAAATTCTCAAGAGGAGCTCCCCAGGGTTCCATTCTTGGACCCACCCTATTTGCAATCTACATAAATTACATTGACCTTAACATCTCCTCAGCAAACACACATCTATTTGTGGATGACACCATACTTTATATTGCCAAACCTTCCCTGGAACTGGCCTGCTGAGAACTGCAACAAGAATTTTGCCTACTGCAGCATAACCTACTGCACCTCAAGCTCAACGCAAAAAAAAATGAGTCATGTTCCTTTCTCCACAGGCTAACCCCACAGCCACTCACTCTCAAGGAGATCGGCCCCAGATCACTACCCTCCTCGGCAAACCATTTGAGCCAGTAGAGGAATTCAAATACCTAGGCTTCTGGTTAGATAGCAGACTCTCCTCTAATTCTCACGTTAAAGAATTAGCCAAAAAACTTAGACAAAGACTAGGCATCTTTTATTAAACCAAGCACCTCTTCACCAGTGAGGCTAAAACAAGGCTAGTTCAAACAACGTTCCTTCCTCTCTTAGATTATGACGACCTCCTCTACAGTCATTGCCCTGTCTTCACATTCTCCAAACTGGATACCCTGTACCACAGAGCCCTTAGATTCATCACCAATGTGCCGTACAACACACACCACTGCTCCCTCTACGCGCAACTTGGCTAGTATTCACTAAAAATAAGGAGACTGAAAAATGCAGTAACCTGGACCTATGGAGCTATTACGGGTAAGCTCCCCCAGTATATCTCTGATCTCCTAGTTTGCGCCGCCACCAAGCGATCCTATTCCCTCAGAAGATATTCTTGCCTCACATTTGATGTCCCCAGAGTCAGAACTTGGCACGGCTTCTCTTCTTTAAGTTACTTTCTCCCTTCCACTTGGAGTAGCATCCAAAAATCCCTTAAAGTTTGCAATGTGTTAATATGGCTACCTTCAAAATGCAGCTTTGCCACCTTTTGAAAGAAGCTTGCAACTGCTCCCGCAAGCCATAAAACCCCCAGCCCGACCTCTGTTCTCTATTTTGGTGTAATTGCTTAATTCTCATCCTTCCCCCCCATTAGGCAGAACTGTAATTCCTCATGTGCTCTATCTCTCTCCCCTTCCTACCTCTTCCTCCTATTCTACCCCATCCCTCCTTGACCCCCGTTCCCCTTGCTCTTATTCACATGGTATATTCCTCTGCCTCCTCTTCTCTCCTCCTCCCCTTCACATCATTTGCTGCTCCCTTTCCTCCTTTCCTCTCCCACCCTTCTGAATTAAACTTATTTATAATTCTTGCCTATTGTATATTGTTGTATTTGAGCACCCTTGTGCCTAATTATATAGAGGATAATGGATGGGGAAGGGTTTGATATGAGAATTTAATGCACACCCGAGTTGTGGGATGGTACATAAAACTTAAGGCTTAAGCCCGAGGTTTATCAAAGATTCTACAAATCTAGGTGTGCAGTAAATTCTCATATGAAACACCCTCCCCATCTTTTATTTTTTATAATAACAGGCCAGCAATTTTTCTCCAGCAGTTTGTGAGACTGTTTGGCCCCGCCCACATACAGAATGTTGGCCAATGAGGCAGCAGCATAGTTTGACTGGCATGGCTCATGAATGTCATAACAACCAGCCGGTTGTTATGGAAAATATCAACCTGGTCAGTACATTGAGAGAAATTGCTGACCAGTTATTATTGTGTTTTATTTTCTGAATTCTTGTTGCTATTTTTTTGTCAATTTATGTTATTTGTCCACCCAGGATCATCTTGTAAATGAGCTTTTCTCAACGGTGAACTCCTGGTACAACAAAGCTGTAAAAACCCCAGTGATGGGCCAGGGAGAATGTTCCACCATTCCACTGCTGTAACAGCCTCAGTGGTGTGCCAGGGAGATTGCACCATCATTCCACCGCTGTAACAACCCCAGTGGTGGGCCAGGAAGATTGCTCAACCATTCCACTGCTGTATCAACCCCAGTGGTGGGCCAGGGAGATTGCTCCACCATTCTACTGATGTAACAACCCCAGTGGCGGGCCAGGGAGGTTGCTCCACAAGTCCATTGCTGTAACAACCCCAGTGGCGGGCCAGGGAGGTTGCTCCACAAGTCAACTGCTGTAACAACCCCAGTGGTGGGCCAGGAAGATTGCTTAACCATTCCACTGCTGTATCAACCCCAGTGGTGGGCCAGGGAGATTGCTCCACCATTCTACTGCTGTAACAACCCCAGTGGCGGGCCAGGGAGGTTGCTCCACAAGTCAACTGCTGTAACAACCCCAGTGGTGGGCCAGGGAGGTTGCTCCACAATTCCACTGCTGTAACAACCCCAGTAGTGGGCCAGGGAGATTGCTCCACAATTCCACTATTGTTATAACCCCAGTAGTGGGCCGGGGAGATTGGTTCACCATTCCACTGCTGTAACAACCCCAGTGGTGGGCCAGCAAGAGTGCTTCACAATTCCACTGCTCTAACAACCCCAGTGGTGGGCCAGGGAGATTGCTGCACAAGTCCACTGCTGTAACAACCCCAGTGGTGGGCTAGGGAGAGTGCTCCACCATCCCACTGCTGTTATAACCCCAGTAGTGGACAAGGGAGATTGCTGTACCATTCCACTGCTGTTATAACCCCAGTAGTGGACAAGGGAGATTGCTCTATCATTCCACTGCTGTTATAACCTCAGTAGTGGGCCAGGGAGATTGCTCTACCATTCAACTGCTGTAACAACCCCAGTGGTGGGCCAAGGAGATTGCTCCACCATTCCACAGCTATAATAACCCCCAAAACTACCCCAGTGGTTGGCCAGAGAGATTGCTCCACCATTCCATGGCCATAACAACCCCAGTGGTGGGCCAGGGAGATTGTTCCACCATTCCACTGCTGTAACAACCCCAGTGGTGGACCAGGGAGATTGCTCCATCATTCCACAGTAACCAGGGGGGTGGGGTGATGTGTGAACTGTGGAGCGTGTAACTGTAACAAGATTAGTTGTCGATGCAGGGATGGTTGCTAGGCCAGACTGGGAATCGGAGTAATGTGTGTGTGTGTGGAAAGAAAAAGCTCTAGAGAAAAAAAGGGGGGCGGGGAAGGTTTAAATATGTAAACAATATCCCACAACAGGACATGCATTTCTAGAGAATTAACACATGCCTGGAGAGAAATGGAAGGCATGAGGCCAACAGCCAAGGGACTGTCTAGGATCTATTATGGAAGACCAGCCTGCACTATCCCGACACACATCGGCCTGTTTTTATTTTCACGATGCACGTTACTGACACCCTACACATCCCGACTGTATAACCCCGACTTCACCACTAAAACAAATTATGCTCCTCCTCTATGCTGGGGGGGGGGCTTTGCCCCCCCGCACTCCCTGCAACCCTCGATCTAATAAATACATCCTCCAAGTCTGATGCGACTCTGAGATGGGAGGCATGATCGAGGAAAGCTGAATACTGTTGGCCACCTGTTGAGATCTCTGCAGTCGGGCAAACAATATTGTTGGGCTAGTGTGCGCGGGATCCCATGTGTCAGAATAGTGCATGTCAGTCTTCCATAATACTCCTACTGTCTGCACCCATGGGAGGTGCATTAATAATCTTGAAAACTATGCCCTGGAGTGGGTTATTGTGTTTATCAACTGGAAAATATATATATATGGTTTTGATGGGGAAAAGGTGTTGTTTTCCTTTAGTTAGGTTGTTGCTAGGTAGAATGTGTGACTTTGGTAACAAAGGACGGATGCCTTTGAATAAACCTGGAAAGAGCATTTATTTTGAAAAAACCTATATCCAGCTGTGGGTTTTTGTGCTTAAAAAGTGGAATTTATTTTTTATTTTAATGGGGAAAAAATGTAACTTTCATTTAGTTAGGTTGTTGCTGGATAGATTTGGGCAGGTTAGTTACCAACTGTTCGTATACTAGAGATTAAAGGAAGAGTCAGGTGATGTGTTTAGACCAATAAAGTTTCTAGAATGCTGAAGGATTCTGTGCTCAAGGCACTGAACATGTACTCGCTGAAGGTCAGACAACAGAGGGAAAATATGATGGAGACTTTCAAGTTTCTGAAAGGAATGAACAAGATAAACTGTGAGGAAGTTTTTAGCATAAGTAGCAGGTTAAGAACGTGGAGCATGAGTGGAAACTGATGGAGGGTTCAAGAGGGAAGTGAGAAAGTTCTATTTTACAGAAAGGGTAGTGGAACCATGGAACAAAACTATCAATGGTTTCAGACACAGTGGGATAGAGTGACAGAGGCCAGACTGAAGGGCTTAATGGGCACTTAGGGAGGTAGCGGTAGGGCAGGGAGCATGCAGGTGGATAGTGTAGGTTAGAACCGTGTATGGACAAATGGTCCATGGTTTGTTGGGAGTTTTGGTTTGCCATAAAGGTTTTTATCCTCCTTGGCAAATGGGCAGCTTTCTCAGCCCTGCCTCTGTGTTCTGCTGCTGTCTCTTACCTCCTCTTGTCGGGGTCCTATCCTATGTGGGTTTCACCCCACGGTGGGACTAGGAAGGAAGGGTGTCCTTCCCCCCCAGGTCACAGATCCAGATCTGTCCTGGACTGGAGTGATAGAGCAGGCCATGGAGCAATTGGCAGGGCTTCATGGTCGCATATCCAGATCTGTCCCGGACTGGAGTGGCAGAGCAGGCCACAGAGCAATGGGCAGGGCGTCGTGGAGCCTGTCCTCTGTATTTTACTGATTTTCTTGTCCCCTCTCCTGCTGACTCATCAAGACGTGTGTGTCTGTGTGTCTGTGCCCACATCCCGCACAGCCATAGGCCATTTCTTCATGTTGCTTGAGCCTGCACTGGCACCAGATCTCCACCCAGTGTCAGTCTTAGACCAAGATGGTAGCCACCCCTTCCCCAGAGAGAACAGTCCCTGGGATGCTGCATCCCCTTCAACTCCCAGCAAACTGTGCTCATTCCTGAAAATGGATGTTAGGGTTTATGGTCAGACTGGATGAACCAGTGTTTTTTTTTTTTTTCTTACATCATTATCTATGCTTCTATGTATGGGGAGGTGTGTCTTGTGATGCCCACATAGCCACAAGAGTGACGTTTGAGTGGTTTATCAGAGAGGGTGTTAACCCAAACACACACTTTTTTTTTTTGTATGTTAGTTTTTTTACCCTAAATTAAAGGTCCAAATACAAAAGTTCTTCTACTTTAGTCCCAGCAGAGAAGTTCGGTCACACAGTAGTACCGCCTTTAAGCAAATTAACCCGATTACGCCCCTCCCTTGTTTAAGTCCCTTAAATAAATCAGATCTAACTCTTTTTTGCATTTACCCTGACTGTGGTTCCACTTTGTGCAAGAGTACTGTAGTGCTGTTATTTGCTGTGTATAACCTTGTTTTACAGGGGGTCCCCAGGATTAAGCCACAGGAAAGCCCTGGTGGTAAGTGCAAACAGTGTGGGTTCTTGTGTGGGGTATCAGGGATATTGTGAAAGTGATTATTGTGTATTGTTCCGGCCACTAGTAAGGAAAGAGGGGGGTTACAGTGTCCCGGAGGGCTGTGCCCAGGTTAGCTTAACCACTACCAACCCTGACCTCCGGGTGGAGGCACCCGTTTCAGAACTCAAGCCCCTTAACCTGCTCCTAGCCAAGCAGGCAGGGGTAGTAGCACTTTGGGATAGTGCCACCTAGGGGTTACACATGCATACTTGAATCCAGATGCCATGTTAGTACCCACCACCTCCGCTGAGAGGCCGTTCCAGGCATCCACCACCCTTTCCATGAAGAAGTATTACCTCACATCCCCTCTGAGTCCCCCCTCCTCCAGTTTCATGTCATGAACCCTTGTCCTTGAGCATTTCTTTCTATGTAATATGCTACCCTCCTGTATCTTATTAATACCTTTAAGGTATCTGAACATTTCTATCATGTCCCCTCTTTCCTATAGAGAGTGCATATTTATTTTCTTGAATCTTTCCTCGTAGAGCTTTTGATGCAGCCCATGCATCATTTTGGTTGCTCTTTTCTGTATGCATCGCCTCCACCCGATCTATGTCTTTCCGGAGATGGGACCTCCAGTACTGGACAAAGTACTCTAGATGGGGCCTCACCATTGATCTATACAGGGGTAACGCTACTTCCCTCTTTCTGCTGGTGAGTTCCCGCACTTACCCAAGCATTCTGGTAGCTTTTCCCATTGCCTTATCGCACTGCTTTGCTACTTCAGTTGTCCAGTTTGTTAAAATTACTTTGTGTGCAACTACTGCTCATGGGCCTTGCTTCTTAGCCTGGGGCTGGCCGCTCCTTTTTGTAGTTAACACCTGGCCTGGCCTGCACTGGGTGTTTTTGTGGTTCATACCTTTGGATTTACTGTCAGAGAACACACCACAGTATTGTCAACCCCCTTGCCCAAACCAGGGCACACACTACAGTACTGATACACCTAGTGGAAGAGTGGTGGTTAGCACCGGAGTGGTGGTGCAGCTCGGCCAAACTTAGTCACTGTATTTGGAATGAACGGCTGCACTCACCCTCCACAGAAGAGACCACAGAGTTGATTTATTAAAAGAAGCAGTCTTTTTATTTTCAACTTGTTCACCACAATGCCATGAGAATATTCAAAACAAAAGCACGGTGGTGGCGAACCACCACCTCCTTAAGTTTCGCCTCCACATATCGGAGGCTTTATCAGAGGATAAATGACCGTGTCTTTGGATGAGAAGTTAAACTAATGTTAACCAATGCTGTGCTTACAGCTCCTGCACATCATATTTCATTAAAAACCTTAACACCCAGCTGTGCATAACTATTTAATGTCCCAGTGCAGTTGATTACTTAATTTCTTAGGAAGCACTTCTTTAGATGAGTTCTAAATCATCCAACATTTCTTTGATATGTCTGTATTTATATTCTCTCCTAGGGTCCATATCAAAGAAATGTTGGATGATTTAGAATTCATTTAAAGAAGTGCTTCCTAAGGAATTATTAAGGAATGAACTGCACTGGGACTTTAAATGGTTCTGCACAGCTGGGCATTACTTAATGTTTTTTAATGAAGTACGACAAGCAGGAGCTGTAAGCACGGCAGTACTGATACACCCTTTACCAGGGCACATGCCACAGTGCTGACACCACCCTCTACCAGAGTACCCACCTCAGTGCCAACACTAACCTGTACTGTACCAGGGCACCCACCACAGTTCTGACTCAACCCTATACCAGGGCACACACCTTAGTACTGTCACCACCCTGTACTAGGGTACACACCACAGTACAGGCACCACCCTGTACCAGGGTACACACTGCAATACTAACACACACATCCATTCCAGGACACACCTGATAGTACAGTACTGACAGCACCCTGTACCAAGGCACACACTGCAGTACAATCAGCCCCCTCCCTCCCCCTGCACCAGGGAATGCACTTCAGTGCTGACATCACCCTGCACCAGGCCACACACTGCAGTACTACACACACATCCATTCCAGGGCACACCTGATAGTACAGTACTGACACCACCCTGTACTAAGGCACACACTGCAGTACAATCAGCCCCCTGCACAGGAACACACTTCAGTGCTGACATTACCCTGCACCAGGCCACACACTGCAGTACTAACACACACACATCCATTCCAGGGCACACCTGATAGTACAGTACTGACACCACCTGTACTAAGGCACACACTGCAGTACAATCAGCCCTCCCCTGTAGCAGGAACACACTTCAGTGCTGACATTACCCTGCACCAGGCCACACACTGCAGTACTAACACATCCATTCCAGGGCACACCTGATAGTACAGTACTGACACCACCTGTACTAAGGCACACACAGCAGTATAATCAGCCCCCTCCCTCCCCCGCCCGTGCCAGGAACACACTTCAGTGCTGACATCACCCTGCACCAGGCCACACACTGCTGTACTAACACACACATCTTTTGCAGAGTACACACCACAGTACTGACACGACCCCGAACCAAGGCACAGACCACAATACAGACCCCTCCCCAGTGTACTAGAGCACATGACTGTAGATACTGTCGGAATATATGGAAGAAATGGCAAATGGAAATAGGTCCATCTAACCCACCATGATCATCCCCCCACTACTCAGCAGATGATTCCCATGGACTGTGTTTCCCTCCTGTACCTGTTTGATTGATGACGTCCTGTGTAATGCACCTCTCCCTCCTGTACCTGTCCAATTAGTGATTAATGTAAGGTGCCTCCCTCCATGGCACACACCGCAGTACTGACAACATTTCAGGGGCAATGTTTGTGAGGAAGTATTTTTTCATGGAGAGGGTGGTGGATGCATGGAATGGCCTTCCTGAGGGGGTCGTAGGGTCAAAAACAGTGGGGGAATTCAAGAATGCATCGGACAGACATAAGGCAATTATAGTGGGGGGATAGGAGGAAGTAGGCTGTTGGTTAACTAGGATATGCAGCTTATCCAATAGATAGGGAAATGGGCAGACTAGATGGGCCTAGTGGTCCTTATCTGCCATCAAAGTCTGTGTTTCTATGTATCAACCAAACAGTCATGCATGCATTTCAGGGTTCATAAACAGTCACACAATCTGAGTATGGAGATGGAGAACGGTGGGCTAGCCAGGAACGTTGCAGCTGGTTGGGGCCCTGTGATGGAAGAAAATATGCACCACACACACTAATTGTAATCTGGAGCCGGAGGGCTCAGTTCATGAAAAGAAAACAACAAGACAATCAGATGACACGCTTTTAGATTAGGCTGTTGTTGCAGGGAGCTACCCTATGATTATCACGATACCCAAGGCTGGACGAAAATTGAGACTGCAGGTGGTTGAGCTGGTGACCAGGAGAAGCAGGGCCCACACGATTTGCCGAGGCATCGTTCCTGTTCAAGCATGGAGCAGGGAGCTGACCCCCAGGCAGGTCTTTCATTGATGGCTTTCTCTGTGCAGTGGGTAGTCTGGCTGGGCCAGTGTGGCAAGGCCCAGGTCAAATGGAGACAAATTTCGGATACAGTCTGTTCTGGGCTAGATACAGCTTCCAGCAAGCAGAACACAGTTCACACAGTGGGGAACCAAATCATGACCCACTAACAATTTACAGCACATTTACACGTAAGGAAATTCTACAGTACCAGGCAAACCACTCTCTGGTCATGATCGCAAAGTCTCTGCACAAATCAGGGATTCAAAAGCAGCTGGAAATCCTGACAGACTGATCAAATTCAGCAAAACCTTCTGTCTTCTTCAGGTTGATCCTAGTCACAACTCAGTGGCTTATTTCTTTCTCACAAACTCTGATTCAGTCCGAACTGATTCTCTTCTCCCTGTCACGGGCAGCAGGCCAAAACACATGCCTTTCCACAGAGACTGTATTGAGCTGTTGCTTCTTCAGCTCCCAACCTAGATCTGACTCAACTGCCAGCAGGCTTGGGACTTTCCCCAGAATCCAAAAGGTTTGGCTGGCTGATCTGTCTGTCAGTCACAACAAAGGCTCCCCCTTCAGGTGCAGAAAGGCACCAAAAGCCCAAAACTACAATTCCTATAGGTTTTGACTCCAGACAGCTCCTGTAGTCTGGCTCCATTTTAGGTCCCACCAGTACTGATTGGTCCAATTCGCAGTCCAGGTTCAAGATAGTGGAGATAAACAAACCAGTCCTTGCTGCAAAGAAGGCAGGTTAGACAAACTGCATTATCACTCTAAATGATTTTCAGCAAATAGCTACATCTTTCAACAGAGCTCCCTCTCAGATTAATTATGACTGCAATCCAGGCAGCTCTTAAAGAGACAGTACACAGAGGCTATACAGGCACTCTTGGCAATCACATTTAAACTGCTAAAATGCAGGACACCAGCCTGGCAGTGAGCATTTAGGCAAGCTCAAGGAAGACTTTTCGTGAACCCCCATTTATAAGGGGGTTACACATGAGATAGACACAAGGATACCTTAATGATAGGGCGGGGGGTTAAGGTTGGAGATCAAATAGGGTTTACGATAGCACAGTAGATAGGGTATTTAGGGCAGACTAAGTGGTCCACGAGGTCCTTATTTGCTGACAACTTCTATGTTGCTGTGACACCAAAGATGCGAATGCAGACAAAATACAAATTTAATTCATGTGAAAAAAGGTAGTACAGTTACAGCAAGTAAGCTACTACTCAAAAACGAACCCCAGCACTTCGATTCTCACAAGTCTTCTCTGGATTGTTGGGATTGTTGTGTCAGTACTGCAGTGGGTGCTCTGGTTCAGGGCGGTGTCAGTACTGCAGTGGGTGCCTAGTACAGGGTGGTGTTGGTACTGTGGTGGGTGCCCTAATACAGGGTGGTGTCAGTACTGATGTATATGCTCTGGTATAAGGTGATGTCAGTATTGTGGTGAGTGCCCTGATATGGCGTATTGTAAGTACTGCAGTGGGTGCCCTGATGTCAGTACTGTGGTGTGTGCCCTGATATGGCGTATTGTAAGTACTGTGGTGGGTGCCTTTGTACTGGGAGGTTTTAGTAGTGATGTGTTCCCTGGTTTAGGGTGGTGTTAGTACTGCGGTATGTGCCCTGATGTCACTACTGTGGGCTGTGCCCTGGAACATGTGCGCATGTGTCTGTACTGCAGTGTGTGTGCTGTGGTACCTGGTGGTGTCAGTACTGTGGTATATGTCATGGTACAGGATGGTGTCTGTACTGTGGTGTGCGCCTGTTACAGGGTGTTGTCAGTACGAAGGTGTGTACCCTGGTACAAGGTGGTGTCATTAAGTGGTGGGTGCCCTGGTAAAAGGTGGTGTTATTACTGTGGTGTGTGTCCTGGTACAAGGACAGGGGTTGACAGTACTGTGATGTGTGCCCTGGCATGGTGGGTTGTCAGTATTGTTATGTGTGCCCTGGTACATGGTGGTCAGTACTGCAGTGGTACTGTGGTATGAGGGAGGTTGTTGGTATTGTGGTGTGCACCTGGTACAGGGTGGAATCATTATTGTGGTGTGTGTGCCATGGTATAGGATTGTATAAGTACTGCTGTTGGTGACCTGGTAGAGGGTGGTATTAGTACTGTGGTAGGTGCACTGGTACCAGGCCATGTCAGTATTGCAGCATATGCACTAACACAAGGTGGTGTCGGTACTGTGGTGTGTGCCCTGGTACAGGTTGGTGTCAGTACTGCAGTGTGTGCCCTGGTAGAGGATGGATTCAGTGTTGTGGTCTGTGCTCTGGTACTGGCTAGTGTTAGTACTTCGGTGTGTGACCTACTACAGTGTGATGTCAGTACTGGCGGTAGGTGCACTGGTACTGGGTGGTGTCAGTATTGCAGTATATGCCATAACACAGTGTGATGTGTGTGTGCCCTGGTACGGGGTGGTCCCAGTACTGAAGTGGGTGCCCTGGTACAGGGTGGTATCAGTACTGTGGCATATGCCCTGGTACAGGGTGGTGTCATTATTGCAGTGGTGCCCTTTCACAAGGTGGTGTCAGTACTGCAGTACATGCCCTAATACAAGGTGTGGTCATTACTGTGCTATCTGCCTTGGTACTGGGTAGTGTCAGTACTGCAATGCATGCCCTGGTACAGGGTGGTGTCAGTATTGTGGTGTGTGCCTTGTTACAGGGTGGGCTTTTACAGTGGTGCCCTAGAGCAAGTTGGTGTCGGTACTGCAGTGTATGCCCTAATACAAGGTGGTGTCAGTACTGTGGTGTGTACCCTGGTACAGGGTGGCATCAGTACTGCAAAAGTGCCTGACTGGTACAGGGTGGTGTAAAGTAGTTCCCTGACTGGGTTGGGTCAATACTGCGGTATATGTTCTGCTACTGGGTAGTGCCAGTACTATGATGAATGCCCTACTACAGGGAGGTGCCAGTATTATGGCATGTGCCCTGGTACAGGGTGGTGTCAGTACTATGCTGGGTGCTCTGGTACAGGGTAGTGTCACTACTGCGGTATATGCCCTGGAGCAGGTTGATATCAGTACGGCGGTGTGTGCTCTGGTGCAAGGTGGTGTCAATACTGTGGTGAGTGCTGTACTACAGGGAGGTGTCAGTATTGTAATGTGTGCCCTGGTACAAGCTTTTGTCAGTACTGTGGTGAGTGCCTTGGTACATGGTGGTGTCAGTACTATGGTGGGTGCCCTGCTACAGGTTTGTTGTCAGTACTGCAGTGTGTGCCCTGGTAGAGGGTGTTGTCAGTCCTGAGATATATGCTCTGATACAAGGTGATGTCAGTACTGTGGTCTGTGCTCTGATGCAATGTATTGTAAGTACCGTGGTGGGTGCCTAGTTACTGGGAGGTTTTAGTGCTGTGGTGCGTTCCCTGGTGCAGTGTGATGTCAGTACTGAGGTATGTGTCCTGGTAAAGGATGGTGTCATTACAGTAGTGTGTGCCCTGGTAAGGGGAAAGGGGTTGCCCGTTCTGTAATGTGTACCTTGTTATGGGGGTTGTTGCTACTGGGGTGTGTGTGTGTCTGTATGTACCCTGTGGTACAGGGTGGAGTCAGTACTGCAGTGTATGCCCTGGTATGGGGTTGAGTCAGATCTTCAGTGGGTGCCCTGGTACAGGGTAGTGCCAGTACTGCAGTGAGTACTCTTGTATAGGGTAGTGTCATCACTGTGGTGTGTGCCCTGGTAAAGGGTGGTGTCAGTACTGTGGAGTGTGCCTTGGTAACAGGAAAGGGGTTGACAGAACTGTGGTGTGCTCTCTGGTACAGGTGGTGTCTGTACTGCAGTGTGCACCCCGATATGGGGGATTGTTAGTATTGTGGTGTGTGCCATAGTACAGGGTGGCATTAGTACTACAGTGTGTGCCCTACTACAGGGTGGTGTCAGTCAGTACTGTGGTGGGTGCCCTGGTACAGGTTGTTGTCATTACTGTGGTGAGTGCTCTGTTAAAGGGTGGTGTCTGTATTGTGGTGGGTGCCCTGGTACAGGGTTGTGTCAGTACTGTGGTGAGTGCTCTGTTAAAGGGTGGTGTCTGTACTGTGGTGGGTGCCCTGGTACAGGGTTGTGTCAGTACTGTGGTGAGTGCTCTGTCAAAGGGTGGTGTCTGTACTGTAGTGGGTGCCCTGGTACAGGGTTGTGTCAGTACTGTGGTGAGTGCTCTGTTAAAGGGTGGTGTCTGTACTGTGGTGGGTGCCCTGGTACAGGGTTGTGTCAGTACTGTGGTGAGTGCTCTGTTAAAGGGTGGTGTCTGTACTGTGGTGCATGCCCTGGTACAGGTTGTTGTCAGTACTGTGGTGAGTGCTCTGTTAAAGGGTGGTGTCTGTACTGTGGTGCATGCCCTGGTACAGGTTGTTGTCAGTACTGTGGTGAGTGCTCTGTTAAAGGGTGGTGTCTGTACTGTGGTGGGTGCCCTGGTACAGGGTTGTGTCAGTACTGTGGTGAGTGCTCTGTTAAAGGGTGGTGTCTGTATTGTGGTGGGTGCCCTGGTACAGGTTGTTCTCAGTACTGTGGTGAGTGCTCTGTTAAAGGGTGGTGTCTGTATTGTGGTGGGTGCCCTGGTACAGGGTGTCAGTACTGAGGTGAGTGCTCTGTTAAAGGGTAGTGTCTGTATTGTGGTGGGTGCCCTGGTACAGGGTTGTGTCAGTACTGTGGTGAGTGCTCTGTTAAAGGGTGGTGTCTGTATTGTGCTGGGTGCCCTGGTACAGGTTGTTGTCAGTACTGTGGTGAGTGCTCTGTTAAAGGGTGGTGTCTGTATTGTGCTGGGTGCCCTGGTACAGGTTGTGTCAGTACTGTGGTGAGTGCTCTGTTAAAGGGTGGTGTCTGTACTGCGGTGGGTGCCCTGGTACAGGTTGTTCTCAGTACTGTGGTGAGTGCTCTGTTAAAGGGTGGTGTCTGTACTGTGGTGGGTGCCTTGGTACCAGGAGGTTTCAGTACTGTGGTGTGTGACATGGTACAGAGCAGTGTCAGTACTGCGATGTATGTATACGTGTGCGTGTGTGTGTGTGTGTGTGTGTGTGTGTGTGTGTGTGTGTGTGTGTGTGCCTGGTACAATGGTGGTGTCACTACTGTGGGTTGTGCCCTGGAATGGGAGTGGTTGTGTTAGTACTGCATTATATGCCATGGTACCTGGTGGTCTCAGTACTGTGGTATATGCCATTGTGCAGTGCGGTGTCAGTACTGTGGTGTGTCCCCTGTTACAGGGTGGTGTCAGTACTGCAGTGTGTGCCCTGGTACAGGGGACAGGGTGGTGTCAGTACTGCAGTTTGTGCCCTGGTAAAATAATAATAATAATAATAATAATAACAACAATTCTTTATTTATAATGCGCCTTTCGAGATACCAAGGCACCTTACAAAACAATTAGATAAACACCAATACAATAATACGTACAGTATAAATACGATAAAATGCTGGTAAAAACACAATATAGTCACTCAGAATATGCCTGAATCCATAAAATGGTTTTGAGGGCCTGTTTAAATCGCTCCATGGTCGTGCACTCCCATAACTGATGGGGTAGAGAATTCCAAAAGGTTGGGGCTGCATGCATAAATGCACGGGCCCCTGAAGATTTTAAACAGACCCTTGGAATCTCTAGCAACCCCTCATCAGCTGAGCAGAGCAATCACCCAGGGCAGTAAGGAACCAGAAGCTCTTTCAGGTAGTCCTGGCCCTGCCCATGTAGGGCTTTATAAGTCAGCCATCTGTACTGACAGCCAGTGCAGTTTGCACAGCACCAGGTGATGATGACAGGACCAAGGGGTCTCCATCAATACCTGGGCTGCTGCGTTCTGCACCAGCTGCAAGCAGCAGATATCCACCCCAGGTAGTCCTAGGTACGGGGAATTACAATAATCAAGGCATAAGGACACACAGGCATGGACCAATGTCGGGAGATTGCCAGATGGAACAAAGTGCTTAATCCTGGAGACGTTCCTCAGATGGTAGAAAGAGGATTTGACGACTGCCAACACCTGTGATTGCAGTGTCAGCCCTTCATCAAAAATCACCCCAGGTTTCGCACCCATTCAGAGGTAGGGAGTGGAAGGCCCCCAAGGAAAAGTACCGAGGGAGAACTCTGCTCCAACCCCCCTATCCGGCACCCCTGGTCCACAACCAACACCTCTGTCTTTTCCGAGTTCAACCTCAACCAGCTTGAAATCATCCACTCTTGGATTTCAGCAAGGCAGTTGTTAAATACTGAAAGCTCTACCCTGGTCAGGTGCAAAAGAAAGGTAGAGCTGGGTATCAGCATAGCAGTGACACCTCAGCCCATACCTTCTTACAATGTCTCTGAGGGGTAGCATATACACTGCGAACAACATGGACAAAACTGACCCCTGAGGAACCCCACAAAACAGAGTAACTGGGTCAGAGGAATGAATCCTGACACCACCCTCTGAGATCTTCTGGTGATGAAAGATGTAAACAAGCTGAGGACTGTACCTGACAGGCCACAGATGAACCTCAGATGGTCGAGAAGGACCCCATGGTCCACAGTGTCGAATGCTGATGAAAGATCAAGAAGAGCCAAGATGGAACATTTTTTCTGATCCCTTGCCATCAGATCATTGAGCACCCAAACCAGCAACGTCTCTGTGTTATGCCTCTTATGAAAACGAGATTGGAGAGGTTCATAGATGTCCTGGATGGTCAAATGGCTCTCCAGTTGTAAGGCCACTACTTTCTCAATCACCTTCCTTGTAAAGGGAAGGTTTGAGATTGGTCTGTAGTTGGCATGGCAATCTGGGTCCAAAGAAGCTTTCTTTAGGAGGGATGTCACCACTGCCTCATTCAGGGAGCTAGGAAACTTGCCTTTTTCCAAGGAGCACTAGATTATCCATGTTAGGACTGGGCCAATGATATCACTACAGCCCATAATCGGGGCTGTTGGTCCTGGGTCCAAACTACAGCTCGTAGGCTGCATACCCTGGACAATCCACATGACCTCTATGAACTCTGGCCGACTGACTGAACTCCAAGAAAATTAGGGACTGTGACAGAGCGCCGATCCAAAGCAACGCCCATAGTGTGTGCAGGTTGGAGTTCTGCTCTGATGTGAGCCACCTTGGCTGCACAGACTCGAGCAAGCTTATTGCACTTGACTTGCAAAAAAGGCTCTGCAATTCTGTAGACGGGCTGGGTTACACTGTCTGTTCACGGTTCGAAAGTGCTGGGCAGGTCAGTTCTGAGCAGCTGCAATCTCCCTGGACAGGAACTCTGTCTTCTTGCTTCTTACGGGTGATAGGGGATTGATAGGTTTGATAATGATCTATCAATCTAAGGTAGTCGGCATCCAGGGCGGATTTCCTCTAGCAACGCTCTAATCCTTCGTCCTAATCACCACATCTCCCTCAAAGTCCCATTAAACCAAGGGGACCGAGGGTGAAGGGAGAGAGGATGAACTCGGACAGGAGCAACGAAATCCAGGGCCACAGAAACGGCCTTATTATAGGCCATCACTAAGGCCTCTGGGTCATTGTTTGCCACTGGAAAACCCGATAGGTCAAACACCACTGACAGGCCTTCGGCGCTTACATCTTGAAAAGGAGGTATCTGACCATCTCAACAGGGGTAGGCCTACCAAGGGGGGCACAGAAACTGAACCCCACGGTGCAGTGATCGGACTGTCTCACAGGTTCTGTCCCCAAATTGGAGGCTTCAATCCCCAGAAGGAAGAACAAGTCAAGAGAGTAGCAGTAGTAACAATCTGTGTGAGGCCCAGAGATATCATCAACTGGAGGAAGTGCTGTCCAAATTGTGAGAGTTTGTCATCTACCCAGGTGTTGAAGTCTCCGAGGACCATCAGCCTGGGCAACTCAAATGCCATGTCGATCACGAAGTCCGCCACTTCCCGAAGGAAGCGCTTCTGATCCCAGGGTGGACAGTAGATGACGGTGATCCTACAACCTACACCTGCTACTACAGTACATGCAAATGACTCTGTCTCCTCAGCTGGTACACTCGTGAGGCTCAGTTCAGTCTTGAAACAGACAGCAAACCCCCGTAATCCAGTCTTGAGCGGTGTATCACCGTGTACCTGGCTGGAGTTGTGGCCTCCAATATGGGGCCAGAGTTCTCATTCAGCCAGGTCTCGGTGATGCAAGCCAGGTCCACTGTCCCAACAAGATCTGCAATAACTGCAGTCTTGTTTTTGATGGGCCTGGCATTGCATAACACCGCTTGAGTTGGATGGACTTCCAATGCTGCCCGAACTGCCTGCCCACCTATATCGATGGTGCCCTTGGGTATGGAAACCAGACACGGAGGACCACGATCTGGATTACATTTCACCCCAGTGCATCTTCTGGATTTAACAACCCCAATGCGGTGGCTCTGCTCATTCACCCTCCCCTGTTAGCCCCATTACCTCCTCCCGGCGAACAATACTTATTTCGACAGCATTGAGTTATAAACTGCAACAGGAGGGGGCTAAAAGGGTGGAGGGTGTGGAGGGTGAATAGTGCACGACCATGGGGGCAGGCCCTCTGCACATTTTGGAAACAACAATAAAATATATCAGCCGCCAAAGAAAAAATGAAACGATGACAAAACTATCCCAATCAAAAACAACTAATAAGAAAATAACAATAATTAAATAATGCTCCATCAACTTTTTACTTGGGGAGAAATGAAAAGAAAACAACTAAAAAAAGAAAGAGAACTACAGTCGACTTCACTTATACCGCCCGCGACTATGGCGGACAATCGGTTTTAGCGGGCAAATTTAAGTTACCATTTGCCAAATCCATAGACTGCAATGTTAAGAATGGTGGTTATAACATTCCATACCTGCCTTCTATTGCAGGCAGATTAGCTGCTAACTAGTGTCAGTTAACACTTCAGCATGCAGTTTGTCAAGCTAGCCAAAGTGTGAACTGACACTAATTAGCAGCTATCATGTCCAAAAACACCGTAGAAGGCGGGCATTGCTACATGGTGCAGTGTCACTAAATTGTAATTCAGCCACCTCCTGCTGCCTGTACCAATACAGCATGCCACAATTACTGAAGAAGGAATCGGGGGATCGAGCGAGATTTCTGAATGAAAGTCACTGCCGCAGCTCTCAGAAAATGAAATAAAAATTACTCCATAAGTTCTGACGGCGAATAAACAAGTGCTTAACTACCCTTCCACACTTTTAAAATTATTTTCTGTACAGTACCTTAATCTGCCATTGTTGCTAAGTCCCGAGGTTGCTAGACATGTTGCTAGATCCAGAGGTTGCTGGGCATGTTGCTAGGCACTGCATTGGTGAATGCGCTAAGATAAAAAGAGGGAAGTGAAGTACGGTACCAGACTGTAAATAAGTAAATGTAGAAAATCTCTCTGTCTGCAAATGCCGTTTGTCCCAAGGGAGGAAGTGAAGGGTCCGCTAATCACGATCACTGTGTCTGTGGTTTAATAAAAAAAAAAATAAAAATAAATAAATAAAAAGCTTTTTGGTTATAACGCCCACTCCGTATAATGGGCAAAATCATCTTGCATGGAAGTGCCCGTTTATAAGCTGCTTACACTGTATCAGACTAAAACGAAATATAAAACAACCTCAAAACCCTATCCTAATAATAAAAATAAACTAAGATAAATAATTAAAATGAATAAAATGTCACAGTTATTAAATCCAACATAACAAGTTTGGGAGGATCAAACAGCCGGACATATATATTCATGGAGTCCTTCAATTAATAACTGAAGCTACAAATACTACTTGAAAATCCTACAATAAGGGAAACAACTTCTACCAGTCTCCAATGGACCTCTCACTGCCAGAGGAGACCAAGGAGCCCCCAGGGACTCTCATTCCCTGGGCAGACAGAAGTTAAGTGTCTCAAAGATCTCCCTGACCCCCAAAACACTCTCACTGTCAGGGAGACTTTTATATGTCCAAGTACTTCACTGTCCCATAGCACTCTCACTGCCCCAGGAATAAAAAAGAGAAGGCACTCTCCCTGCCTTCTTAAACAGAAATTAAGTTATAAAATGAAAAGTCTGACCGGGCTTGAAGGGAAGGCCAAGATAGTTCTTTCTCCGTGGACAGTTGCTCCAGAGCTGAAGTGGGCCCCTAGACATCCAGCCTGGAAGGCCAACCACGAGTCTACAGCCACTGCTATGGGTCCCCTCCCAGGCCCACCCAGCAGTAGGCCCCACAGAGAATCCCAAAGGGTTTCTGGCCCAAATCGTTGACTTCTTGACGAAAATGGGACACAGGACCCCCATGCAGCCGCACGCCAATAGTCAGCCCACCCACAGGATCAGGACCACTACTCACAGCACCAAATCTGAGCTAGTTCCTCGTATATCCACCAGCAGCTGATCACAGTCCAAACAAAATAATCCAATAAAGAATCCACTGTCTTTTCTTATAAATCTCCAGTCTTCTCTTGTGTACTGAACATGACCCCTTCTCCACAATTCCCCTTCCCAGAATCAACGCCTCCCAAAATCTTCGTTGGCTCGTTATCAGAGTAAGCCAAGCCGACAAAACAGCACAAAAGTCAACAACTGTAGAACTCTCAACCAGGGGGGTCAGAGGGAAAGCACTCAGTAATAAAATCCCAGAAAGTCTATATAATGCGTGGGTAGCAGTCCCGGTGAACCGAGTGCACTGGGGCAGCAGCGGGGCCGAGACGAGACGGCCCCAGTGCACACTTCGAGGCAGTCCCAAAATCACCCCAGCACTTCTCACAGGAACTCAGAGAACTCTATTGCCTGATTCACTCCTAGAGAACTCAGGAATTAACACCAAAGAACACCAGAAAAGGGAGATTCGGAGAAAAAACTAACAAGAAACATGTATAGACAATAAATGTAGCAATGGTAGCGATAGTGGTGAAAATAAAACTGCAACAAACAACAAAACTTCAGAATAATAAAGCACTAGGCTGAAGCAGCCGTGGCCAGCCCGCCAGCCTGACCCATCTTTTGACAGTAAAGGTAGTGTCATTACTGTCGTGTGTACTATGGTTCAGGAAGGGGTTGACAGTACTGTAATGTGTGCCCTGGTATGGGGGTTGTTGGTATTATTGTGTGTGCCCTGGTACAGTGTGGAGTCAGTACTGCAGTGTGCATGCTGGTATGGGGGAGTTCAGTATTGTTGTATGTGCCCTGGTACAGGGTTGAGTCATTATTGAGCTATGTGCCATGGTGCAGGGTGGTGTCAGTACTGTGGTGTGTGCCCTAATATTGGGTGGTGTCAGTACTGCAGTGGGTACCCTGGTAGTAAGTGGTATCAGTGCTGTATTGGGTGCCTGCTATAGGATAGTGTCATACTGAAGTAGATGTGCTGGTACCAGGTGGCATCAGTACTGCTGTATGTACCCTGGTACAGGGTAGTGTCAGTACTGTAGTGTGTGCCTCACTACAGGGTGGTGTCAGTTCTGCAGTGTGTGTCCTACCAGAGGGAGGTGTCAGTACTGCACTGTATACCCTAGTGCAGGGGGTTGTCAGTACTGTGGTTTGTGCTCTGGTAGTATCAGTACTGCAGTGTGTGCCCTACTACAGAGTGGTGTCAGTAGTGCAGTGGGTGCCCTTGTACAGGGTGTTGTCAGTACTGCAGTGTGTGTCTTGGTATGGGGGGGTTGACTGTACTGCAGTGTGTGCCCTGGTACAGGGTGGTGCGAGTACAGGTTAGCACCAGTGCTGTTGGTTGTGCCCTGGAATGTGTGTGTGTGTGTGTGTGTGTGTGTGTGTGTGTGTGTGTGTGTGGCGCACATCAGTACTGCCATGTGTGCTCTGGTACCGGGTTGTGTCAGTACTGTGGTATATACTGTGGTTCATGGTGGTGTGCCTTTATCCCAGGGTGGTGTCAGTACTACATTGTGTGCCCTGGTATAGGGTGGTATATGTATTGCACTGGGTGCCTTGGTACAGGTTGATGTCAGTACTGCAGCATAAGCCCTGGAGCAGGTTGGTGTTGTACTGCTGTATGTGTCCTGGTACAGGGTGGTGTCAGTACTGTGATGTGTGCCCTGGTACAGGGTGGTGTCAATACTGTAATACAGTATATGCCCTGGTACAGGGTGGTGGCATCACTGTATGTTGTGTCCTGCAGCATGTGTGTATGTGTTAGTACTGCAGTGTATGCCATGGTACCTGGTGGTGTCAGTGCTGAGGTGTGTGTCCTGGTATGGGGAGGTGTCAATACTGCGGTGTGCCCTTGAACTGGGTGTCATCAATACAGTGGTGGGTGCCCCAGTACTGGGTGGTGTCTTTTCTGCAGTGTGCCTTGGTATGGGGGGGGGGGTTGTCAGTACTGCAGTGTGTGCCCCGTTACATGTTAGTGTCTGCCCTGGGGCTACATGACAATTTGTCCCAATCATTTCGCTCCATGACAACTTGCCCCGGAGTATTGGCTCTGGCGTCAGTCGGCACCCATGTCAATTCGTCCCTGGACAATTCCCCACCCACTGTAAATATTACAAAATAAACTCCAGATGGGCACAATTCACCTCCTAGATGAGGCAATGTACTCGAGGGTTGTAGAAGTGGAACTCCTACTGTAATTGTTGTTAGTACAGTATGATATGTAGTTGGTGAATTGTCAGGGGACAACTGACCTGGAAGCTGACTGACGCTGGAGCTAATCACCTGGGACAAGTTGTCACAGAGCAAAATGACCAGGGAAAATTGATGTGTTTCTGCACTGGTATCAATCAATCAAAAAATCTTTATTTTACCAGGCGAAACACCTTTGCATTTACAAGATGGACCTGGACAGGTACATGATCAGACATAATATTACAAAAATTAAAATATAGGCATTACATACAATAGAATAAATTACATTTGTAAATATGTACACTAAGAGAACACTTATAGATAGCAGTCACATAGCAATATATGCATTGAACATGCCATATTATGGGGAGGGAGTTATTAATACTGTGGTGGGTGCCCTGGTGAAGGATAGTGTCTGTACTGTAATGTGTGCCCTGGTATAAAAGAATTTCATTACTCTGGGTTGTGCCCTGGAATGGGGATATGTGTGTTAGTACTATAGTGTGTGTCATGGTACCTGGTGGTGTCAGTACTGCTGTATATGCCCTGGTACAGAATAGTGTTACTACTGTGATGTGTGTCCTACTACAGGGTGGTGTCAGTCCTAAGGTGTTTGCCCTGGTATGGGGTGGTGCCAGTATTAAGGAAGGTGCCCTTTTACAGTGTGGTGTCAGTACTACAGTGTATGCCCTGGTACAGGGTGGTGTCAGTACTGCAATGTGAGCCCTCCATAGTGTGGCATCAGTACTGTGTTGGGTACCCTTGTACAGGGTTGTGTCTGTTCTGTGGTGTGCCCTGGTATGGGGGGTTGACATTACTGTGGTGCATGTTGTGGTGCATGGTATCATTAGTTCTGCAGTGTGTATCCTGATATGGGGGACTGTCAGTACCGTGGTGTGTGCTGTGGTACATGGTGGCATCAGTAATACAGTGTGTGTCTCGGTAGGGGGGGTTGTCAGTACTGCATTGTGAGTCCTGTTATAGGGTAGTGTCAGCCCTTATATGAGGGGGAGTTATCAGTACTGTGGCGGGTGCCCTGGCACAAGGTGGTGTCTGTACTGGTATGGAGGATGGGATTGTGAGTACTGTGGTGAGGGTCCTGTTATGGGGTGGTGTCTGCTCTGGTATGGGGGGGGAAGTTATCAGTACTGTGGTGGGTGCCCTGGCACAAGGTGGTGTCTGTACTGGTATGGAGGATGGGATTGTGAGTACTGTGGTGAGGGTCCTGTTATGGGGTGGTGTCTGCTCTGGTATGGGGGGGAAGTTATCAGTACTGTGGTGGGTGCCCTGGCATAGGGTGGTGTCTGTAGTTGTCTGCACTGGTAAGGAGGGAGGTGATTATCAGCACTGCGGTGTGCACCTTGGTACAAGTACAAGGTGGTGTCAAGTCCTGCAGTTTGTTCTCTAGTACTTGGTGGTGGTGGTTGTCAATACTGCAGTGTTCCCTTAGTACAAGGCAGTGTCAGTACTGTGGTATGTGCCCTGGTACAGGGGTTGCCAGTACAGCAGTGTGTGCCTGGGTACAGGGTGGCATCAATACTGTGGTTTCTGCCATAGTACTGGGTGGTGTTTGTACTGCCGTTTGACTTATCTGGGTTCCTGAGCTAAATATGATTCCTGACCTGAGTGATGGAAGCAACTTGGCAATGCTTTTTAAGGAAGTCATGCAAGTTGAACTGAGGCACAGTTTGGGGGAAAGAGTCCTTAATAACTGAGGGGCTGACATGGTATTGTTCACAGTCCCTCTTAAATCCCTTTTCCTGAATGGGGGCAACACTACAGTGTCAGTATTGTTTATAATCATAAGTTCCTGGTGTGGGACAAGAACCCATGATCTTTCCATCTTCCAGCCCCAGAAACAAGCACACAACCTACTGAGTCACTGAGACAGATACATAAATAAATCCCTGGCATGGTTTGGTGTGGAAAACTACATTAACCTCTGAGAGACCTGTAATATCATTCTGTCCCTTCCATTGGGCAAACACACCAAGATGCCCATGCTGGAAATTGAACCAGGAACCCTGAAGGCAGCAGCTATAACCATTTAACTAAAGGTATAGTTTTCTTATCTGAGGTTTGACTGCTTTTAAATAGCGTAACTATCAGCCTGTCAGCTATAATGTTACTGACTCTCAATGCAATAAGACTCCATTATTGCAACCTCTTCTATCAATAATAGATGGCACAGCCACCAGATAGCTTTTTTACTGATACAAGACTTCGATCCAGAAAGAATACAAAAATGTGAATTCTTTGGGGGTGGGGGATATTGAGGACCCAGTTACTCTGTTACAGTAGAACATACTCCATCATACTTGATTATCAAAAATGAACTAAATGAATCAGCACTGGTAAATCATACTACATCCAGCCCTGCCCTCTTCCTCTAAACCCAAAGCGCCTGAGGGCACTCAGTGAAATTCTTCCTCAAGCTTAGAACTACAAAGAGTAACCTCTGTGGGTATGAGTGCTCTCTCCTGTGTTTAAAAAGCCGTTAATATTTAAAAGATAAATGTTTGCTCTGGAAGAGCTGCAAGTCTCAGGATTCAACCAGGTGCTACTACTGGTTTTTCCGGTCTAGTCATTGCCAAGGTGGAGAACGTGGATGGATGCCAGTGACATTACATCTGGTTTTGGTTAGTTTTGCAGGTTTATATAATCTCCACTGTATTTCATAATTGTGTTTGTATCATTTCTGTGTAACCCATAAAGGCTGTTGTGGGGAGCCAAGCATGCTGGGTACCTAACTGAGGGTGCTGATGGGCTACAATGGGGCTTTTGTTTGTTCCAGCAAATTTAATACCACTTGTTAGGGGGAAAAAACTACCTGCCCTGAATGTCTAGGAACATCATCAGAATGACTTTTCTTTTACGCAGTTTAGAAGTGTTTATTCTTGCCAGATGTTCCCCTCAAGTACCCCTGTCTTAGTTCAAGTTTATTGTAGGAAAACTCCATTGAGCAAGCTCATTCACAAGGAGGTCCTTTGACACAGACGGGTAGTTACAGATTGCATATTCGAAAAACAGTATAAATTCAAGTACAAAATTATGGGCAAGCATTAACATGTTGCATAAAAATTACAATGACATAGTACCTTTTTTCTGTACTTGCATGTTTCTAAGTGCTTGTTTCGGAGTAACAAGGCAGTTAATTTCTACGTAAGTAAGAGGAAGCAGTGAGCTAGGGTTAGAACAGTGAGCTAGGATTTAGAAGCAGCTGCACATATCTTTTACTTTTGCTGCAACCAACCTTTTAAATAGGCTGACAGGGACAGTACCGGGAAGCTTCATTACACCTTGGAGCTGGTTCCAGATAGTTGGGAGTACGCATCGATATGGCCGCTTGCCGAGTGAGGTGCGAGTTCTTGATACATCGAGGAGGTGGAGGTCATTTTTGCTAAGAGAGTAGGCACTATGGGAAATACGGAAAAGGGTTGTGAGATAGTTCAGGAGCTTGTTCGGGAGTAGCTTAAGAGTGCAGATACCAGCATGAAGCGTGCGTCTAGTTGAGAGTGATGTCCAGCAGGAGGCTAGGTACAAATTGCAATGGTGGGTTCGGTAGGGTAGGTTTGTCATGAACCATATGGCACAGTGGTAGAGGGCATCTAGTTTGCTGAGTCCTGAGGCCGCTGCAGAGGAATAGATCAGATCTCCATAGTTGAGTAGCGGCAAGAAAGTGGCCTGGACCAGCCTAGTTCTGGTATCCAATGGAAAGAGAGACTTGTTACGGAAGAAGAAACCTAGCCTAATTTTTAGCCTCTTTGCCAGATCGTCGAGGTGGTCATGAAAGAAAAGCTTGTTGTCTAGCCACATACCAAGATATTTGAATTTGGAGGTGATTTCAAGGGTTTCACCTAGGGAGGTAGTGATGAATTCTTTGTGCATGTTTGCAAGGGAAGTGGAAGTGGTGTTTGGGGTAAAGATCATGGCCTTAGTTTTCTTGGCATTGAGGAGTAGTTTCGCATTGATTAGGTTGATTTCTAGTTGAGCAAAGTCGGCTTGGAGTACATCCCTCACTTCAGCCAGTGTAGGGCCTGATGTGTACAGTACATTGTCATCAGCAAAGAAATGCGGATGGGACTGGGATATATATGTGTGTAACCCCTCACCCCTGCCTTTTTGCCAGAATGACAGGTGGCATGCTGTTGAAGCTGACAGCAGTACCCGTTGGGGACCTGGGTTCTGGGAGGATGAGGTTACTCGGCACAGGGGGACCTAGGTTTGACTACTCTGCACAGGGGCACCCAAGTAAATCCGAACACAGGAAGCAATAACTGTAATGTCCAGAACCAGGAATGGGATTCTACAGTGTGGCTTTTATTCACAAACTAGCTGAAAACAACAAAGCATAGACGGACCCCCATGGGGCTACATTTACTGGTAATGCAGATTAGAGACTACAACACGGTCCACTGAAAGAATGAACCAATTATACTGTTTTCAGGCTCTGGACCCTGAGCACACAGCTGGACTTGCAGCTTTGGGTACAGCCAGACTGGCCCGGCTCCCATGCCGTCCACTTGATCCATGGTCCATTGGAAGAGCAGAACCAATTATCCTGTCATGGCTCCCCACACCACTTAGAGTCTCGACTCCTGAGAGAGATTTCCTCCTTACTTCCAGGACTCCCCATCTCACAAAGAGAATTCTTCCCGTTGCACTTGTTGTGGCTCCCCACACACACTTAGAGTCTCTTGACTCCTAGAGAGATTTTCCTTTTTACCTTCCGTCTGGGTACTTCCCCATCACTGGCCAAGTGCATGAGGCAAAGTAGCAACCACAGCAGAAATCCTAGAGGTGGACCTGGTTACTAAAGATGGGGGTTTGCCCTCCTCCAGCTCCCACAGCCCATACCTGACCATTTCTCTGGAAAACTGAAACTTCTGAATGTAGATTAAATGGTAGATGAACTGTCGCATCCCCTCTACAATTTACTTGAAATCACACAACACTCTAGCATTTGACACTACTCCAATTGTTTGGCCTAGTCCTATAGGCTTCCCAAATTGTAGCTCAATTCCTAGATTTCCTCACATGTCTTAGGTTGAAGAAAACATTTTTGCCCAATCATGTTAGAGCAAACACTCACCCTTTAGTTGCAGGTGACCCACAGGCGAATCACAAATCTTCCAACTTTCCAAAACTAAGGCTGAACTGAATAGGCAGCTTTTTCTTCCTTCTGGCAGAATTAAGGGATTTGCCCTAGGAATCTGCATGGGACTACATTCCCCCGGGAGGGAGGGGGCACTGAGACCCGAACAGCGGTCTCCACCACTTGAGCACACCTTCACTCTTCAAAAACCAAACTGCAGACTGACTACTAACCTTTTGAAAACTCCCAACGTTCTATCTAACTCCCTCTGCTGCAGATTCCAATGTGGCTTATGCAGCTGCGAAAGTTCTATTGGTGATGTCATCCCTCAGTCTCAGCTGAGACTGAGAACAGAGTGAGACAGTGTGAAACCCATTTAACTGGAATTTCACAAGCTGCCTTCCCTGCCTACCACTAGGTCTTACTGGGATTCTAGTAACCCCAGGTAACAAGGGGTTACATGTGCGTCTAGGTTACTGATGTACAGGGAGAAGAGGATGGGACCTAATATGGAACCTTGTGGGACTCTCCTGACAACTGGGAGGGATGCAGAAAAGAGGCCACCAGCTTTTACTTTCTGGGTCCTTCTAGATCGGTAGCTGGCAAACCACTGGGCAGCAAGGGGGGTGGCATCTACTTTTATTAGGCTTGAGACTAACAGATTGTGGTCGACAGTGTTGAACGCTTTGCTTAGATCTAGAAATACTGCACCAATAACTTTCTTGGAGTCCATGGCTGTGAGCCATTCATTGGTAACTTTGGCTAGAGCAGTGACTGTACTATGGTTGAGCCGGAAGCCGGATTGCACAGGGTTGAGGATTGAAGCTGATTTGATATGGAATTTCATTTGGGAGTAAACTAGCTTTTTGAGGACTTTGGAGATGACAGGTAAGATTGAGATGGGCCTATAGTTGTTTAGGTCACATGGGTCCCCTGACTTGAATAATGGGAGGACGTGGGCAGATTTCCAGCAGGAGGGAACAGTGGCAGTGGAAATGGAAAGATTGAATATGTGGAGGATAGGGTCAGTGAGGTCAAGATAGCCTAGTTTAAGAAAAAAAGGTTCTAGATCATCGTCCTCTGCACTTTTTCGAATGTCTATGTTAGGAAGTGAATCTTCAACTTCTTTGTAGCTAAGCGGGACCAACTGGAGTGGGCGGGTCGAAGTTTGGGAGTCAATATTATTACAGTCTTGGTTGCTACCACAGGTTGCATAAGGCGAAGAGTCGAAAGTTAGGCCAGCAGTTACAAAGTGATTGTTGATTTCCTCGAATATTAGGCAGCTGTTTTCCACAGCCCTACCATTGCTGAGGATCTTCAGCGGGATAGAGGGGGTTACAGGCCGACCTTCGATGGACTAAAGTGTCTTCCAGATTTTTTGGAATTCCCTTTTGCCTATTCAAGGGTAGAGACATAATAGTTGGCTTTGCTTGTGCAGATTTGTTTAACACAGGTGTTTCTATCTGCTCTGAATGCTTGCCAGTCAGCTGGACTTTTGGATTTTCTAGCCTTAGCCCAGAGTTTATCACAGCGTAGGAGTGTAGCCTTGAGATCTGATGTAAACCATGGGTTGGATGTTTTACCCACTCTGACTTTGATCAAAGGGGCATGCTTGTTGGCCAGTGTGGTGAGGTTGTTATTAAGGACAGTGACTGCCTTATCGATCATTTTGGCAAGGTAGAGGTCTTGCCATCTAATTTTGCTCATGTCAGATAAGTAGTCCGATGCATTAAACTTGCGAAAGGACTGCTTGGTTATGAGTGTTGGTTGCTGTTGGGCTATCATTTGTGATCTTGTACAAACAGCCACCCCATGATCACTAATATCATTGTGGAAGACTGCAGAGTGAAGAATTTTGTGGGGATGTGTAGAAAGTATGACATCAAGGAGAGAACTGTTGTCGGGATTGGATGTATTGGTTCTAGTGGGTTCACCGACTAACTGGGCTAAGCCGACTTTGTCACAGAAGGATTTCAGGCTGTGCGACTTGGGGGTAAGCCAGTCCATATTGAAATCCCCAAGTCCACCTAAGGACAAATGACTTGGCTCAACATGAGATTAGAGCAGTGCAGAAGGACTTTGTAGAACTGGGAAGGGGCCTAAGAAAAGTAGCACACACAGTATCCTTCTCAGAGGTGCTGCCTGTCAATGGCATAAGTGAGGCGAGGGTACTTTGCACCATGCAGTTTAATGAATGGTTAAAAAATGGTGTGGAGCACAGGGGTTTGGCTTCATTGGCGACTGGGGTTCCACCTGGAGGACACAGCCTATACTGGCAGGATGGTCTGCATCTGTCTAGAAGGAACAAGTCTTTGAGCAATTGGTTTAAATGCTTCATTGTAGGCTTTTAAACTAGTCAAGGGGAGGCACTGATAAGCAGCAGGAAAAGCCCAGCCTCTCCCTACAAAATAGGGTACTAAATGAGAAAAAGACCAGTGGGGGATGCTGCAACTGAAGGTAAAGCCATAAAAAAATGGAAAGCAATGAGTACCAATGCCCGTAGTCTGAGTAACAAGCTTCCTGAATTAGTAGCCTTGATGGAGGAGGAACATCTGGATATCATGGCAGTCACAAAACATGGTTCACAAAACCATGACTGGGGCGTAAACATACCAGGATACACCTATCTACAGGAGGGACAGAGAGGGTAATAGGGAGGAGGAGTAGCTCTTTACATAAGGGAAGGAATCAAAGCAGCAGAACAAAAGGAAAACAGGGAGAGAGAAGCACTGTGGGTAAATTTGGAGACCGGCAATGGCACCACAATCTGCACAAGGGTTGTATACAGACCCCCTTCTCAGCAGGAGGAAATGGACAAGGAAATGATAGAAAGTATACTTAGTAAGGCAGAAAAGGGGGAGATATTGCTGATGGGCGATCTGAATATGCCAGATGTTAACTGGAGTGCAGTTGCAGCAGCCACTTCAAAGAGTGGGGTTATTCTAGACGCCCTACAGGGGGCATGCCTTAGACAACTAGTATTGGAGCAATCTTAGACCTGGTTCTCTCAAATGGAGATGAAGAGGATCACAGATGTAAGTGGGTAGCCATCTGGAACTAGCGACCATCGAACAGTATGGTTCACAATAAACACAGCAATAGAGTCAAGCCATACAAAGGCAAAGGTACTGGACTTTAGGATGGCTGACTTTGACAAAATGGGTGAGTGCCTAAGGAATGCACTAGCAGATGGGCAGGAAGGAGGGGTGGAAGAACAATGGGGAATAATAAAAACTGCCATCACAAAGGTAACAAGCCTTTGTGTGAAACAAATAAACAAAACTAAACGATGTAAGAAACCACTATGGTTCTCAAAGGAAGTTACAGTGAAGGTTCAAGAGAAAAATAAATCTTTCAGGATGTACAAGGAATCACAGAAGGAGCAGGACAGAGAACTGTATCAGTTAAAGCAAAAGGAAGCTGGGAAGGCAGTCAGAACAGCAAAGGCCCAAACTGAGGAAATGATAGCCAACTCAGTTAAGAAGGATAAAACCTTTATAGGTACATCAGGGAGCGAAGGAAGACCAAGGGAGGGATAGTGAGGCTTAATAAAGGGTGGGAGGGTGGGCAGAGGGTGACTGTGAAAGGCAGAGATACTAAACAAATATTTTGCTCAGTATTTACAAAGGAAGAGGAGGTACCTAAAACAAACATTAGAAACACTCTGGATACAGAAGTTGATACCAGCCCATTACAGAAGAAAGGGTTCTGAAAGAACTCTTAAAACTGAAGGTGGACAAAGCAATGGGGCCTGATGGGATTCATCCCAGAATTCTAAAGAACTAAGGGTGGAATTAGTGACACCACTGACTACCCTGTTTAACAAATCATGGGAGGATGGGTGGTACCTGAGGACTGGAGGAGGGCAGATGTGATTCCTTCACAAAAGTGGGAGCAAGGCAGAAGCAGGAAACTACAGACCTGTTAGTTTAACCTCAGTGGTAGGGAAAATGATGGAATCACTTCTGAAGGAAAGAATTGTCGAGTATCTAGAGGCCAGAGGGCACAGGACCCAAGGCAGCATGGATTCACAGCGGGAAGGTCATGCCAGACAAATCTGATAGATTTCTTTGACTGGGTGACCAAAGTAGTAGATCAGGGAGGGGTTGTGGACATGACCTACCTAGACTTTAGCAAGGCATTTGACACAGTCCACACAAAGATTAATATACAAGTTAGCTAGCCTGGGAGTGGGTCCCAAGATGACAGCCTGGGTAAAAATTGGCTGGAGAATAGGACACAGAGAGTAACAGTAAATGGAGTTCACTCTGAAGAAAGGGGTTACTAGTGGGGTACCACAGGGTTCAGTATTAGGACCGCCCTCTTCAATGTCTTTATAAGCGACATTGCAGAGGGAATGGAAGGAAAAGTATGCTCTCTGCAGATGACACAAAGCTCTGCAACAGAGTTGATGCACAAGGTGGGGGTGGAAATGATGAAAAGAGACTTGGCAAGGTTAGAGGAATGGTCAAATTTATGGCAGCTTAGATTCAATGCTAAGAAGTGCAAGGTAATGCACCTGGGAAACAAAAACCCAAGGGAAGAGTACACAATGGGGGGTGAGATACTAACAACAACAAAAATGGAAAGGGACCTGGGGGTAGTCATATCAGATGACCTAAAGGTGGGTAAGCACTGTGAGAGGGCAGCAAGGAGGGCTGGGGGGATACTGGGATGCATAGGGAGAGGCATCACCAGTAGAAAACAGGAAGTTATTATCCCTCTGTACAGACAGCTGGTCAGACCCCATCTGGAGTACTGTGTGCAGTTCTGAGACCCAGTCTTCGCAAAGACATAGACAGGATGGAAGCTATCAGAGGAGGGCAACTAAAATGGTGCAGGGTCTGCAAGAGAAGCCATATGAGAGAGACTAAAGGAGCTTAATATATACTCTTGAGGAAAGAAGGGAGAGGGGGACATGATAGAAACTTTCAAGTACCTCAAGGGAATCAACAAAGTCCAAGATGGTAGCATCTTTCAAAAAAGGGGTGTGCAAGAACAAGGGGACACAATTTGAAGATGAGGAGGCTCAGAGGTAATTTAAGCAAGTATTTTTCACAGAGAGGGTTGTGGATGCATGGAGCAGCCTTCCGGAGGAGGTCGTGGAGTCAAATACAGTGGTGGAATTCAAGCATGCATGGGACAGTCATAAGGCAATTCTAGGGGGTTGGGGTAGAAAGAAGTAGGCTGCTGGTTAAACTAGGATTTGCAGCTTATCCAGTAGGCAGGGAAATGGGCAGACTGGGTGGGCCAAGCGGTCCTTATCTGCCGTCAAATTCTATGTTTCTATGTTTAAAGTTTCAGTGTTGGTGGAGGTGATTAAGGATTTGAGTATGGTGAGGAAGTCAGTGCCACCAGATGGGGGTCGATAACCACCAATAATAGTGAGACATTCAGTGGATGGGAGGTGTAATTTGAGAGAGATACGATTTTGTACTCTTTAGGCTTAGATTTACGGTGAATATCACTGACTGTAGATTTAGTGTAGATGGCCACATCGCCCCCTCTGGCTTCCCTATCTGTCCTTTGCAGATTGTAGCCAGGAAGGGAGACTTGCTGATCACTGTTTGACTTTTTGAGGCAAGATTCCGTTTATAATAATGAGGTCCGGCTCAGTATGGACAGCCCGTACTTGGAGCTGATCAAACCTTTTTGCGAGGCTCAATATGTTGACTAACATTAACTTAAGTCCGGGTGCAGATACAAATTCTGCGGGAGATGCAAGTGGTAATGGGGGTTCAGGGTTCAACTCCACATTACCTGAACAGAGAAGGAGCAAGAGAAGCAGTTTCTTGATCCAGTTTTTGCAGGATAGGAGCACTTTTTTCCTTTGTGACCTTCCGCAAGGTGATGATGGGTGTGACGTAATGCTAGGGTGGCAGTGAAGGGAAACTAAGGAGAGTGCTTTGATCGGCATACTGTATATGAGGGGAGCAGAAAGTGTAAGGGTGAAGGATATGGACTGAGGATAAAGGGAGGTGGACATATTAGATAAGAGGAGGTGCAGTGGAATAAGGTTCTGGTTACAGGATTTAAAATTTCCAGAGGTGGACCTGATCCTTGTTCTTTGTTGTGGTGAGCCGCTATGGATAAGGTGGTTAGGAATAAGAAAGGGCTTGAGTATAAGGAGCGTGCCATGGCACCGCAAATACGAAGGTACATTTTCTTAAATGAAAGAACAAGATCCCTCTAGTGACAGATCTGTATAACCTGCTAATGGAAAACTAGCCACTTAAATAAAACAAACAAACAAACAAACAAAAAAAAAACAGTGGCATCAGGAGGACTTAGCCAGGGGAAAAGCCACTTGAGATGCAACAAAAGAGGGCAGTGTCCAATCAGGATGTGGCTGTGGAACGTGCCAAAAATTGAACCTGATGGCTGAGTACTGTCGTACCTTTGTAGGGTAGAGGAGCTTTCTTCTAGGCAGACCAGCCTAGGCTACCACCAAGACCCGTCAAATTATCTGCCGAGCCCCAGGATCCTCCATGACTGCCCCTGTGGTGTGTCATGAAGAGTCTCACTCCCCTGACTGGGTCAGATTCTGGTGTGGGGACTGATGGCTGCCATTTTTCTACCACTCATTTCCTTCCCTGAAGCCCTTCAGCCACGTGCATGCAGCATATCCTAAGGTAAGCAAACTCTTTGGTGGTCACTGTGCTGGCAGAATTTGTCATCAATCCCCCCCAGGCTGGGAAGCACTGCACAAGTGGTGTACCACTCAGCCTACCACTGTCTGATGCCAACGCCCAAGTGTGCTCCTGAATGTGGCTTGCTGGTATGGCATGGCAGTGCAGATGGGCCACTCGAGCAACCCTATAACTCTTTTTCTATTATTTATTATTTTTTTATTTCAGTATTTTTGGTTCCTCTTGTCCCCTACCCTGATTGAGGGTTGCCTTGGCTGTACCCCTCCCCCACTCTAAACTCTAATGATTGGGGTTGCCATGGATGCACTCTTCTCCTACTCTTGTGATTGGGGCTGCCATGGCTGCACTCCTTCCCCCACCCTGATGATCTGGGTTGCCTTGATAAGTGCCAGGAGCAGCAACCACAAAACGTGGGGGCTCCTGTGGACTCTTGTTCTGATTCACACTTGTAACTGCACTTTTATTTGGAAAATAAAGCATCCTTAGAAAACACAGGATATTAAGCACACTTTTGCTTTGAACTGTTTCAAATGGATCACATACACCAACGCTGAGCCAGTGTCCTTATTCTGCTTCCCCGACCCTCCCACCCTGATGATTGGGGTTGCCACTGCTGCACTCCATCCTGTGTTGCTAGGTCCCTAGTCATCTTATACAGTGGAATAAATAACACCAGGGCACAGTCAGTTGGAGAAATGTTAAAGGAATACAAGGAATTTAAGGAAATGATGGACGATAGACAAACCGCACTAATAATTTCTGAGATACTGCCAGTACCCAAAGCAAGTTACAAGTGGATGAGAAAAATCAAACATATAAATAACAGCCTAAGACTATGGTGTATGCAGGAAAACATAAAATGCATTAGAACATGGGAATTGTTTGATGGACAACGTGATTTATTTGCATATGATGGTTTACATCTGAGCAGGAAGGGCAGTAGATATTTAGGTAACATAATTAAACAAAATATTCCTCAGCAGTGAAACTAAATAATAAGGGGAGAGGGGAAGATGAGGCATCTGTACAGAAACCTACAAAATTAAAACCTGCTACTATTGGTGCACAAAGAAGTAATAATTCTAAACAAACACATGAAATTAAAGGATTATTAATAAATGCAAGAAGCCTCATAAATAAAAAGTATGAATTAGAAATATTACTACATAAGGAAAATATAGACCTATGTGCAGTAACCAAAACTTGGTGGCGGGATGATGACTGGGGTCAACAAATTACTGGTTACAAGTTGTTTAACAATAACCATATAGGGAAAAGAGGTGGTGGGGCAGATATATATTTACATATTACATATGAAGTTCACAAAATCAAATCTGACATAATCAAAGAAGGGCAAATAGAACAACTCTGGGTAAGGGAGAAGGGACTGGGGGGACATGATAGAGGTCTTCAGGTACATGAAGGGGGTAAATAGGGAAGGGGCAGTCAAGGTGCTCGAAGGAAGGGGGGCAACTAGGGCATGGGTGGAAGCTGGGCGGGGGATTCAGGGGAGAAAGAGGAGGTGCTACTTCACTGAGAGGATGGTGGAGCCATGGAATGCGCTGCCCAGGGGCTGGTTGAGGCAGAAATGGTGGAGGGGTTCAAGAGGGGATGGGACAGGTACAGGGGAAGGGTTCTGGAAGCAAAAACCAGTGCAGTGAGAATATCCGGGACTGGGAAGGCAGAAGCCAGAGAAGGCGAGGGGGGCAGCAAGGTCAGCTCCCAGGGTGGGGGCTGACCAAACGAGCAGACATGAAAGACCGTTAGGTCTATTCTGCTGGCATTTTAGTATGTTAGTAAATATTATACAACCAAATACTAAAAAAATTACCATTGGTGTATGTTATAGGGCCCCTGATTTGTGTGTCGAGGCAAATAAGAACTTTTTAAAAGCAATCCAGAGTATGGAAGTCGGTGGCAAAGTACTGATTATGGGAGACTTCAACTTCTCCAATATAAATTGGAACCAACCAATAGGCAATACACTGGTTGAAAAAGATTTTGTGGATTTCATAGTTAGTAATGATCTAGAGCAACATGTATCAGAAAGTACTAGGGGACAAAATCTACTAGATCTGATATTCACTAACATGAAGCAAGGAATACGTGGTTGTACAGTAAGAGAGCCCTTGAGACTTAGCGACCGTAACATGGTTCAGTTTAAAATCAAAGAAATGAAACCAACTATTAGAGGGGTAACTAAAGTCAAGAGGTGGAATTAAGCGGATTACAACTCCATACGGAAATATTTGAGTGAATGGAACTGGGAGAAAGAAATTACAGGACCTGTTGAAGAAATATGGATGAAAATTAAATGCAAACTAGAATACTGTATGAAACAATATATCCCGGAAAGAACAAAATATAACAATCATGGAAGGATTCCATCATAGCCAACCATGAGGCTGATTAAGATCATAAAAAAGAAAGAGACTACATGCGAGGTATAAAAAAAAAATCCAACCGATACTAATTGGCAAAAATTTAAAGAAACGGCAAAAATATGCAAACGGACTATAATAAAGACTAAACAAAATGAGGAAGTAAGTATAGCAAATATGACTATGGAAATAAAAAAAATGTTTTCAGTTATGTAAACAATCAACGTAATGGTCCAGAGGGAGTGGGACCATTGTCTATAAACGGCAACTTAACCACAGATGTACAAATAATGTCTGACACATTCAATAAATATTTTACAAGTGTGTTCCAAAAAAAGACCAGCAAAATTGAAATAGGAGTTGTAGCCAGAACAGAATGTACTGAACCTATTGATTTCACCAAAACTAGCATAATTACAAAATTAAACAAATTAAAAGTGAATAAGTCCCCCGGGCCGAATGGCCTCCACCCGCGAGTATTGAAGGAGCTATCTATTGAGCTATCAGACCTTACATCTCTGCTGTTCAAAACATCTAACATGCTAACATACTAAAATACCAGCAGAATAGGCCTAACGGTCTTTCATGTCTGCTCGTTTGGTCAGCCCCCACCCTGGGAGCTGACCTCGCTACCCCCTCTCCCTCTCTGGCTTCTTCCTTCCCAGTCCTGGATATTCTTGCTGCACTGGTTTTTGCTTCCAGAACCCTTCCCCTGTACCTGTCCCACCCCCTCTTGAACCCCTCCACCAGCCCCCTGGGCAGCGCATTCCATGGCTCCACCACCCTCTCAGTGAAGTAGCACCTCCTCCTTTCTCCCTGAATCTCCCTCCAGTTTCCACCCATGCCTCTAGTTCCACCCCTCCTTCCTTCGGAGCACCCTGACTGCTCCTCCCTATTTACCCCTTCATGTACCTGAAGACCTCTATCATGTCCCTCCAGTCCCTTCTCTCTTCCAATGTTTATAATTTAGCTCTTCAAGCTCTCCCATAGGGTCCTATCCCCCAAGCCCCAAATCATTTTGGTTGCCCTCCTCTGGAACCCCTCCAGGAGTTCAATGTCCCTCTTTAAATGTGACCTCCAAAACTGCATGCAGTACTCGAGGTGCAGCCTCACCAAGCAGTTATACAGTGGGAGTATCACTTCCCTCCTTCTGGAGGTGAGTCCCCTAGCGATGCACCCAAGCATCCTGTTGGCCTTTGCTGCTGCCCTTCTACAAGTCTGCAAGTTGTTCATCTTGACATCCACTACCACCCCCAGGTCCCTCTCAGCTATCGAGACTTGTAGCATTTCCCCCCCCAAGGTGTACACTTGGCCCGGGTTTCCGGCTCCCAGGTGCAGTACCTTGCATTTCCCTGCATTGAACCTCAGCTTCCACTTTCTAGACCACCTTTCCAGAGCCTCCAGGTCCCCCTGTAGGGCCACCATCCCCATCCACCACCGCCCCCAGTTTTGAGTCATCCGTAAAGAGACTCGTCTCGCTCCTGATACCCTTCTTTATGTCAGAGACATAGGCGTTGAACAGATGGGGGCCCAAGAACCGATCCCTGAGGGACTCTACTAATGACCCTCCTTGGGGATGAGACTATCCCACCAACCACGACCCTCTGGGTCCAATTCTGGAGCCAATTGCCTATCCATCTAATCATCTGATTCCCCAACCCCATTTCTCCCAGATTAGCCAACAGGCCCCCGTGAGGAACAGAGGTCAAACGCTTTGCTGAAGTCAAGAAAGAGGACATCCACTGGTCTACCCAGGTCCAAGGCACTCGTCACCCAGTCCTAGAACTCCACAAGGTTTGTCTGACACAATTTCCCCGGGATGAATCCATGCTGTCTATCGTCCAGGCATCGCAACTTTTCCAGGTCCTTCCCTAGTCTCTCCTTTACAGTGCCCTCCATCACCTTGCCCACCACTGATGTCAGGCTGATGGGCCTGTAATTCCGTGCCACCTCCCTTGATCCCCCCCCTTGTGGATAGGCACTATATGCACCACCTTCCAGTCCTGGGGCACCCACCCTGTCCTCGGAGAGATGCTGAAGAGCTCCGCCAGGGGTTTCGCCAGGACATCTGCCAGTTCCTTCAGCATTCTGGGATGTAATTTATCCAGCCCTAGTGCTTTCTCCGTCTTAATGGACCTGAGGGCTTCCCTCACTCTCTCTGCCGTGATTTCCACCTCTGCTACCTCGTCTCCCTGCTTTGCCTTCATCTATGAGGGAAGGAAATGTCCCAGATGATTGGTGTATGGCTGATGTCACACCAATATTTAAAAAGGGTAGTAAAACTAATCCCAAAAACTACAGACCAATTCGTCTGACCAGTATATTGAGTAAAGTTATGGAAGAATGCATACAGGAGTGCATTGACAATCATATAAAAATTAATGGTTTGATGGATGTCTCGCAACATGGCTTTACCAAGGGAAGATCGTGTCGGGCAAACTTGCTGTATTTCTTTGATCATGTGAGTAGGGCTTTGGAGAAGAGTTTCACAGTCGATGTAGTCTATCTGGACTTTGCCAAGGCCTTCGATCTGGTCCCTCATGATGAAATAATGAATAGCCTATTGGATCTAGAGATAGATATATCAATCACAAGATGGGTGGACTCTTGGCTAAGTAATACTAACATAACGTACTAACATACTAATTGCCAGCAGATTAGGCCTTATGGTCTATCAAGTTTGCTCGAACCTCAGATACCTAGTTTGGTACCGAGGACCCCCCCCCACTTGTGTCCTAGAACCCCTATCATCCATCCCCGCCCCCTTGGCCAGGCCTTTCCCTGATGCTTTCCCTTTCTGCATCTGTCCCACCCTCTCTTAAATCCCTCCACCGCAGAAGCCTGAACCAGCTTGCCAGGCAGCGCGTTCCAAGGTTCCACCACGCTCTCTGTGCAAAACTTCCTGCTCTTTCCCCCCCTCATCCTTCCACCTTCCAACTTCAAAACATGCCCTCGGGTGATTCCTCCCTTCAGAGTGGAGAGAGGTGTCTAGTGGGGTTCCCCAGGGCTCCGTGCTGGGACCAGTATTGTTCAGTTTGTTTGTGTCATCAATGAAAACATTAGAAAAATTATGGATTACTAAATTTGCAGATGACACTAAGATTGGTGCTATAATCCAAGGAGTAGACGATATCATAGGGTTCCAGAAAGACATTAACCAAATAGGAAAGTGGTCTGAACAACACAGAATGAGATTTAATATTGACAAATGTGCTGTCATGCATTTTGGTAGGCAAAATAGGCTAGCCAATTTATACATTAAATGGTATAACATTAACATCAATGGAGAACGAGAGAGACCTAGGAATTATAGTATAAAATGATCCAACATTTGGAAATCACACAAGAAGTAGTTAAAAGAGCAATAGAATACTCAGCTGTATATTATGGCATATAAAAAGTAGAGAAAGTTCAGTGATGCTTCCATTGTATGGTGCACTGGTTAGGCCTCAGCTGGAGTACGGGGTGCAGTTTTGGACACTGTATCACAGGAGAGATGTGAATTTACTCGAGGGTGTCCAGAGGAGAGCAACCAACAAAATAAGCAATATGCAGGATTTATAGTATGAGGACAGAATTAAACATCTAAATTTGTACACCCTGAAATATTGAAGACAAGGCGGTGATCTTTGTTTGGTGTATGCTGCCTTCCATAATCAGAACCTCTGGGAATGCATGGGTCTAGAAAGGAAAAATATAAACATGTGTACTAGAGCACATAATTACCAGTTAAAGGGCGAACATTTAAAAAAACCAACAAAAGGAAATCGTGGATCAATCGGAGGGTAGTGTCAGTATGGAATGGATTACCACCAGAAATAGTGAGTAGTGAATTCATGGAAATGTTCAAAAACAGACTAGATAAACATTCTGCAATGCTGAGGTTCCAATATGGGACATAGGTCTTAAATGGCAAGACTATGTTGGCACTAGCTATTGTCTTGAACAAATACTTATGATACTTATGATTATCTGGGTTGCCATATCTGCACACTTTCCCCAGCCAAATGAGTGGGCGATATTAGAAATAAAATGGAAAGGGTGATGTCACGGACCCGATGCAAGGTTAATCCGTGAAGCTCCAGCCCAGGCAAGCCCGAAAAACCCCCTAAAATCTAAGAAAAATAAAGTAAAAATGTCAAAAAAATGCAGGGGGTCAATCGCAAAGCCTGAATAGAGGCAGAAACCGGCAGGAAATCAAAACGAACAACAAAGATGCAGCTAGATTTAAGTCGGGCCCTTCCAGCAGAACGCCCCTCACCAGAAGGCCAAAGAACTCCTGACTACGATATACGGACAGGGAGAATGAACAGCTATCTCGTTCCAGATTTGAGTGACTGCTGCATGAAATAACCAAATCTAGAAAGGAGAATAAGCAAGAATTTCATGCAGTGCAGCTACAATTATCGACCTTCGAGACCAGAGTAAGCCAAATAGAGGAGAGACTCTCAGAAGCGGAAGATACAGCTATACATATGTCCGAGATAATTCAGACACTAACACAAGAAACCGCAAGCCTAAGAGCTAAGTGTCTAGACCTAGAAGGCCGCTTCCGAAGAGACAATTTAAGGCTATACGGCCTCCCAGAGAATGCTGAAGTAGCCCCTTTACCAGCGTTCCTGGAAAATCTTCTGAAGGACGTACTTGATTTGCCCCCCACCATGATTTTTCATATAGAAAGGGCCCATCGTGCGCTTTTGGCAAAACCTACTGATCCGGAGGCGCGCCCAAGACCCATTATTCTTAAATTGAATTCGTATTCAGTGAAAGAAGAAATACTGCGAGCATGGGCAAAAGGACATACGATATTTAACGTGACAGGCTCTACTCTGGATCATGATTACCCAACCGAGGTTCAGGTGGAAAGAGCTAAATATGGGCCCATCCTCAGAGCCTTCAGAGAGAAATCCATACGTTTTCATACCCCATATCCAGCGAGGCTGAGGGTTTTCTGGGAGGATGGAACGAAGATTTATGCATCGGCTGAGGAGGCGCTTGAAGCTCTTGGGAAGCGTAACATTGGAGTTAAGGAGAGGAGGAACCAAGATTCAAGAACCTGGGAACGTGGAAAACGATGTGCGGTTGACAGGAAGATGGGGGAATAAATAAGAAGACGCACACAGAGCTGTTGTGTAGCATTCAGAAGCTCCTCGAAAGAAAGCTTGCCCAACGAGAAACCACAACCTGAGATGAGTGAAGGGAGGCCACAATTCTCTACTAGGAGCATGGTTGTTCCTGAACTACTCGCTGTCTCGGCTATACAACCGCAATCCAGGATGAGTATAATATCTACCCCAGATAAGATATAAAATTGGGGAACCGGAATACTAACATGAACACAATGAACAAAACTGAACATTAAAGGAGAGCTTATATGACTATATGGTACTCTATACATTGGCTTATTCCCTTTTTCCCCTTCCAGATTGACTGTAACCAACAAAACTAAAGGAGTTCTTTTTCATCTTTTATTGGATGTTTGGAGAAAGGGGAAGGGGAAAAGAGAAAAAAAAAAAAAATGAAAGTCTTAAGTCTTGGTACTTTGGGAGAAAAGTGTCTGAGGCAACTTAGTGCACTGGCTTCTGAGTGCCGGGAGCAATTAGCTGCGGACCACCCTGTACCCCTCTATCCTTCCCATACTCTCACCTTCCCCTTTTCCCTCCTTTTTCTCCTCCCCAAAAAAAAAAAAAAAAATGTAAGACCAACCAAAACGATAGGGGGAGGTAAAATTTAAAGGTTGAAGTGGTTGAAAAAGAGAGGTCACGACTTAGTAGTTAAGACCGTCCGCTCCTCTGCAAAACAGCATGGCCTAAAGTAGATCTCACATGGGCCTGCCGGGCATGGAGCAAACGAGGGTTCCAGGCTCTTTTAGGCACCTCGTATAGGAGCCCAACGACAGCGGGGTTCTGGGGGGGGGGTCCTCCGGAAACGGAAGGGTAAATTACCCCCCACTCTCTCCTACTAAATAGGAGTGAATAGGGGCTAGTAATGATACATAGCCCCCAACCTTGGAAGAACTCTAGTTAAAAGTTGTTCGAAAGTTATTGTTGAAATGTTTCAGAATTTTAGTAATGGCTGTAACTACTTGTTTGAGTTATATAATGCAGGGTGCTTAGGTTTAGTAGGCATGACAGAAACTTATAAGAAAATAGCAGTGCAGGGGAAGTTATGGGGTAACCACCAGGGGAGAAACCTGCAAAATATAAGTAGAACAAAACCTTGTTATTTAAATGGATGATATGAAGCTGAACTGGACAGTGTGCACTTACAATGTACACGGTGTCACAAACCCCATTAAGAGAGCAAAGATACTGCAATTAATGAAAAGGCAAGGAGTAAATATATTAATGCTGCAGGAGACCCACCTTACCAATGCAGAGCATAAAAACTGAGAAATTTGGTTTCTCCCATGTGGTAGCCTCATCGTGCACAAGGGAGGGAGGCGAGGGAACAGCAGTGTTAATAAGAAAAGGTACCTTTTGAAATTACAGACAGAGTAATTGACAAGGAGGAAGGTACGTGTTAGTTAAGGGTTCACTTGAGGGCCAACAGCTTACGCTAGCCTCAGTGTATATGCCACCAGCATCGGAATTTGCAATATACCGAGGATTCTTAACCAAGCTGGCGGGTTGGGCAGAGGGTAGGCTGCTATGTGGGAGGGACTTTAATCTTGATTTAACTGGGGCAAACGGTGGATCCATACACAGCAGAGCAGGCAAAGTGGGTAGGAAAGTGCAAAAGTTGATGCAGGAATTGGGCTTTGAAGACCCTTGGAGGCACCTTCTGGGGCAGGGACGAAGGCATACCTTCTACTCCCAGGCACACGATATATACTCCTGCTTAGATTACTTGATAACACAGAAAGAGCAACTGAGTAGTATCCTTCAAATCTGGCAGGGAGACTTTGTACTTTCAGATCATACACCCATTTTTTGTAAGGTGCAATCACAAACCCCCAAAAAAAGAACGTTCTGGAGGCTCAATGTGTCGCTAATTAGGGACAAGGAGACGCAAGAAATGATAAATAACACAATAACCCAGGCACTCCAAGATAATGATAACCAGGGAGTAACAGATGCAATTTTATGGGACACAATAAAAGCGATAGTGAGGGGGAAGGTTATTGCGATCTCTTCGCATAAAAAGAAGCAAAGAGAGGAGAGGAGGATTAATCTAGAAAACAAAATAAAAATAATGGAGGAGGAACAGAAGATAAGGCAAAGTAAAAACGAACTAAGGAACTAAACATGCTCAAGAAGCAGCTCAATAATATATTAGATTATGCGGTAGAGCAGAAACTGGTATATCTGCGACACAGATATTATGACGGGGGTCCCGGATTCATAAGAATGGTAGCAGGTCAGTTAAGAACCCGTAAGGCAAAATCCACGATTGTAAAAGTTGTACACCCGATTCAAAAAACTCTTAGTACCACGACCCAAGACATTTCTGAGGCTTCCGCCAATACTACTCAGAACTGTATACAGAAAAATTAGCCCCCACTAAAGGAGAAACTGGGAAATTTCTAGCAGCCCTTAAACTCCCAACCTAACACGAGAACAAGAGAAAGCTAATGACCCCAATCTTTCCCAATGAAATTAAAACAACGATAGGGGCTCTAAAACAGGCAAATGCCGGAACCAATGGGCTCCCAGGAGAGTTTACAAAACTTTCTCCAAACATAACTCCTCTACTTACAAGGGTATTCACACAGTAGTTTCCCGAAAGGGGGAGACCCCTCCATCCTGGGACGAGGTGATAATTTTGGTTATCCAAAAAGACGGTAAAGACCCTACACAATGTTCCTCATACCGCCCCATATCCATTTTAAACACGGACTATAAGATCTTGGCCACGATACTGTCCAAAAGACTAGCTAAATATGCCTCAACCTTAATAGATATGGATCAATGTGGCTTTATCCGGGACGCCAAGCCCAGGATAATGTGAGACGCACAGTCTACATTATGGAACGGATTACAGAACAACATATTCCAGCAATTTTACTAAGTCTTGACACAGAGAAAGCGTTCGACAAAGTGTCATGGGGATACTTAAAAGAAGTACTACTTGAGTATAACTTTCCCGCCCCACTGGTAGATATTATCTTTAAATTTTACAGAAACCCCACTGGGTACATAAGAGTGAATGGCCACATTTCAAAAAAATTCCAATTACAAAGAGGAACTAGGCAGGGGTGCCCCCTTTCCTCCCTCCTTTTTGCTTATTACATAGAGCCACTGGCCCAAAGCCTGAGGCAGGCCCCCGACTTACAGGGCGTTCAGATGGGGGGAAGGGACCAAAAACTGGCCCTTTTCGCAGATGGCATCCTGGTCTATATCACTAATCCAGATATGTCATTGGGAGTTCTATTTAAATTAATTAAGCGTTTTGCTAATTTGTCGGGATTCACCCTCAATGTAAACAAATCAGAAGCTTTAGCTCTTAATTATGTCCCGACTCTGTCGCAAAAAAAGAAATTCCCAGTTAAATGGGATAAACAAACTATAAGATATCTAGGGATCAAAATACCCAAGAACTTAAGGGAGTTGGCGGTTCACAACTATGATCCATTAGTTCAAAACATAAAGCATGATTTAAGAAGGTGGTCCATGTTCCCCGAAACACTTTATGCAAGGAATCTAGCCCTAAAAATTAATATACTCCCAAGATTCCTATACTTATTTCAGTGTGTCCCCTGCACTGTTACTTCTAAGAAACTTTTATCCTTGCAAAAATTAATAAACAGCTACATATGGAATTATAAAAGGCCAAGAGTGGGCTTCCTGAAACTTACTCTCCCAAAAAATCGAGGAGGGCTAGCCCTTCCCTCTCTTCGGGAATATTGGGTAGCCTCGCAAATGCGGTTAGCGATACTATGGGGAAACAAAACTTATCAAGCAAGGTGGAAGTCAATTGATTTGGAGAGAGACGTGCCGGACCCTCTCCCATCTTGCCTCTTTTCCCCGCAACATCTTAGAGCAGTGGCACAGTGGGTTCCTCCTGCAACAGCGAGCATTCTTAGAGCCTGGCAGATGGGCATAAAACATAAAGCATGTCAGCATTATTGCTGGATGTATAAATGGTTCATAACGAATCAAGCATTTAATAACCAATGGTTTAAAAAGCAAATTAAAAAAGGATTAGAAGCCCCATGGCAACTCCAGAGAGGGGCGAACATTTTGTCCTTCGAGGAGGCCCAGAGCATATTTGGGTGGACAGAAAAGGACAGATATTACCAGGCAAGGGACTACATTACAAAGCATTATAAGCAACAAGAAAAGGATGTCGCAATATTTGAGGAAGTTGCCCCCTGGGTGCAAATATGGTCCTCTCAATATGGTGAGAAGGCAATAACAATCATTTATAAGTCATTAATAAAACGTGCCAGACATGTCATTGCTCCAGTGCAGACAAAATGGGAGCGGGAGCTTAATCACCCAATAACAGATGGAGAGTGGGAGAGGATCTGGAGGGCGACTTGGGTGACTACCTCCTCCCCAGTTTGGGCGGAATTTGTTTGGAAGGTGAGGGTGAGATATTTCCTAGTGCCCTCCGCTACAGTGTTGGGAGGCTTGGGAGTTTCATCCCAGTGCTGGAGAAAATGCGGAGAGAATTGTGCCTCTCATAAGCATATATTCCTAGATTGTCCTGTATTGGAGGGTTTCTGGAGAAGTATAAAAGAACATATAAAAGGTATTTTAAATATACAAGACAGAATTGACCTCCCAAGTTTGATCCTAGGAATCCCGCCACTACAGGTAATAGACAAAACACAAAAATATCTATGGGCAATACTATTAGCTGCTGCCTACAAAACAATAACCAAAAAATGGTACCAAATAGACTCTCCTACGACTGGGGAGTGGAAGGCATTAATCCTTCAAATTCAGCATAATGAGCAGATATCTATGGGTCTCCAGGATCGATCAGAGGTCTACACAGCAAGGTGGACAAGGTGGGAAGTGTATCATGAAAAACTAGCTTAAAGCTCATTAGGAAAAAAAGGAAGGGATAGGCAATAATGAGTGTGTAGACTTTTAAAATTTTTGTATTTTCTCCAAGAATTTAAGTGGTAACTTGAAATGGCAGTAATAACCCCCTCTAACTGCTAAGAAACCTCAATAAGAATAAGAGAAAAGTGTAACAACCTGCAATAAGTTAACCCCGCACAAAGTTGTACTTGCTTCTGTTTATTTTCAAAGTCAAGTTGTAATCAAATGTAATTGCATATTTTTTTTTTTTTTTTTAACAAGAACAGTTTGTAATGAACATCTGAAAAATTGAATACTATGGAAAAAATGGAATAAGAGGAAAATAATGTGATGTTCTAAGACTGAAATCAAATAAAAGAAGTATAAAAAAAAAAATAAGATATAAAAACTCAACATAAACAGCAAGATTATGGAATGGGTAAAGAACTGGATCACTAACCATACACAGAGGGTATCAGTAAATGGCTATCTATCTGAGGAGGGAGATGTGACCAGTGGAGTGCCTCAGGGGTCTGTACTGGGTCCAATTATATTCCAAATGTTCATCTCGGATAGGAACACACAAGTTATAAATTGGACAACTTAATACACAGATGATGCTAAGCTGGGAGGACCATGTGACACCATTAAACAAATAGAAAGTACACAAACAGATTTTATTAATTTTATTTATTGAAATGTTTCACCAGGAAGGCACACTGAACAACAAGTTGCTCGTCTCCTGGTGCGACCTGGGGGGAAGGGTACAAGGAGTCTTACAATGCAAGAATATAATAAAACATTGTAATGGAACAAAATAATGCAGTAATAACAAAATGAAAACGAACAATCCAGAAATGATGGCAGATCTTGACAGCGTCATCAAATGGGCTTATAAATGCGGTATGCAATTTAAACTTGACAAATGCAGTGTATTATACCTCAGCAAAAATCCCATCCCACATCAGTACTTACTATATGTAACCCCCAGAGGGCACTTCCCTTAGGGCTACTACCCCTGCCTGCCTCCCCAGAGACAGGGTAAGGGGCCCAGATCCATTGGCGGGTGCCTCCACCCAGAGGTCAGGGTTAATACTGTTGAGATTACCTCGGTCACAGCCCTCTGGGTTACTGCAACCCCCCTTTCGTCCTGCTAATGGCTCACCCAAGGCACCAGCAATACTTTTCCCCAGTACACTTGCCTTCAGGCTGGTATCTCTCAACTCCCTCCGAGGACCCCCTGTAAAGTAAGGTGCGGTTATATCACAGTTACTATGCAGTAGTTCACCATAAATCCACAAACTAGCCAGGGTGTAGTTGCAGAACAAACAATCTGATTTATTCAAGGGGAAGTAACCAGAAGGGGGAAATCAAGTTGATTGGCTTTTCACTATACCTATCTACCTAGGGCTCTGTGCACAGGCCTGAATCTAGTATTTACAGTCCCTGGGTACCCAAGCCCTAATGGCTAGTCCACTGTGGCAGCTGGTTGGGCCCTGACACAGATATGCCTTATAATACCGCTAAAAGTCAAGATGAGAAGGAGGTTTTGCTAGGCGGCCAGCAATAGAATAAAATAACTTGAGACCACTGTTGTAACTTAGCAGGGAGCTACCCTGGTTTAGTACTCACGACTCCAGCAAACACAGTTTCTGCACCATGGGCAGGGCTAAACCTGAGTTTCACCAGCCTCCTCACACATTTATATGGTAAAAATCCAGAGGGGTACCACACCAGGCTGCAGCCTTCAAGGCTTAACACTACTCTCAGCTGGCTAAGGTGCTGCAACGGCAGTTTCAGCTTTTCAGAGGACTGAGTGCAATTCAGAAGATTCTTCAATCCTCCAAGCAGGTCAAGCCTGGTGGGTAGCTGGGCTGGCACCAGCCTCCTCTGACCGCACGCAGCAGGGTTATTCAAACTCGCTCAATGGCAAAAACGGCCCCTCAGGCCATCACGCACTTCCCGCGCGAACACTCTGCCAGCGCAGAAGCACACAGCTCCTTCTTTCACCTCAGGCACTATGCATCTGCCCTGTCTCAGCCTGGGGCTGTCCTTAACATTCGGGTGCTACTCGTATCCATTGGCTGGCATGCCTGTCAGTCAGACGATCTTCTGCCCCTCAGCGGTGCAAAAAAGGCGCTATAGCCCATAATGCCTTCTCCATCCTACAAGCAGCTCTCCTATTGGTCAGGCAGCTCTCCAGAGTCCTAAAGTACTAATTGGTCCAATTCTGCAGTTCCGGACCAAAATGGAGGAGACAACCGAAACAGTCCTCACTGCAAAGGAAGGCAGGTTAGAACAACTACATTATCATTATCATTTTACGTTATTTTCAACAGACAATCACATCCCCCCAGCAAAGCTCCCTCTGGGCCACTAGTGACCCCAGATGCAAGCTACTTTTCAGCGGCCCGGGCGGGACTCGGGCATACAACCCACAGCCCCCCCCATTTCGATTAATCACGACTGCAACAGGTAGTCCTTAAAGAAACAGAAATGGAGGCTTCAAAACGCTCCTTGTTACTCATTTAACAGCTAAAAAGCAGGACACTAGCCTGGTAGGGAGCACTTAAACAGGCTCTGAGGGAGCTTTCAAGAACCCCCATCTGCAAGGGGGTTACACCCTCCCTGGCCTGGAAAAACTTGGTGTCCGCGCCAAGTAATTACCCTTAGTTCACCTGAAGGCACACAGCCTAAGTGACAGTACATTACACTTTGCATTACATACATGAATATTTACAGCGTAGTATGGGTTACACAACGGTGTACTCACACAACCCTTTGTTCCTCTCTTTCCCAATCAGGTCAATATTTCCTGCTCACAAACCCGGGTCTGGGGGAACCCCTCCATTTTAGCTACTGACGGGTCACCTAAAGTAGGGGCTCCACACCCGAAGGGCAATATTAACAGACTAGAGTCACCCCCCAGGGCTAACTTAGGCAAAGAGCTCAGGGACACATACACCCCTTTATGGACCACGTTTAAGGGCAGGTCCTCAGGCTGGCCTAGAGACTCGTAGCTCAATTTTACTACAGGCCATACTTCTTGGCTGGAGCATCTAGGTGTCTCGGGGAACTCTGAACCAGGCCCTGATTCCAACTCAGCCCCACTGACATTAGGGACGGGAACCTCCACAAGGGAACAGGGCTCAGTACTCATAATATTATTGGTGGTCCGACCCTCTACCCCAGGACCCACTCCACTGGGCTCAGCTGAGGGCTGCACATCTACTAGTAAGGAACCATCGGGGCATTCGAAATATTCCTCCGTTTCTGGCATATCAGTGGCTTGTCCCCCACCTCACTTTCTTCGTCTGAGAAGTCAGATAATGCAGCTAGGCCAGACAGTTCAACCAGGCTTAAGGACCCCACCCCTAGGGCTTCCCTGCTACCCAGCTCATTTTCTGGAGGTATCGTCACTGGCGACAAAGTATGGGGCTCAAACAGTCCAGACAGGCCAATCTCGTTTCCGGAGTTAACAAGGGGATTGCCCCGAAACAACTGGCTCAGTTCGTAAGAGGGATAGTATTCGATATCATCTTCATTGTCCTCCGACCCCGATTGTTGATCATCTCCTTCTGCAGAGTTTGGACAAAGCTCTCTTGGTTGGCTTGCTGAAGGGTCCACAGGTTTGGTTCTTTTCTTGGCAGCAGATCTAGTCACAGGCCGGGAAGGGGCGGCAGTTGAAGGTTCGGCTTCAATCAGGATTTGCCTGATAGGTAGCAGATGATTTCGGTGAATAGTTTTTACATCCTTGGAATTGTTTTCAGGTCGCACTTTATACACAGGCAGATCAGCCAGCTGACCCACAACAATGTGGGGGAGGTGATGCCATCGGTCAGCAATCTTATGTTTTCCATGCAGCCCCAGATTTCGCAGCAACACTCTATCCCCTTCTCTTAGCTCCAATGTCTTCACTTTCTTGTCATATCTCTCCTTATTGGCCAAGTTTCTTTTAGCAGCCATGGTCTAGGCCAACTGATAAGCATGATTTAACCGGGCCTTCAGCTTCTGTACATTTTGTAGATGATTTTCTGCTTGCACCCCATCAGGGGAAACCACAAAACACACATCCATGGGCAATCTAGCTTCTCTCCCAAACATCAGTCGGTATGGGGAAAATCCTGTGGCATCACTCTTAGTGCAGTTATAAGCGTGAACCAGGGTACTAATCTGCTGGCTCCATCTTGGTTTGTCTTTGGGTTGCAATGTGCCCAACATGTCAAGTAATGTGCGGTTAAACCTTTCAGGCTGGGGATCTCCCTGAGGATGGTAAGGGGTGGTTTTGGACTTTCACACCCCCCACAAAGACAGCATCTCTTTGATCAAGCAGCTCTCGAAGTCCCTCCCCTGGTCGGAATGGATCCGCTGAGGGGCCCCGTAGTGGACAAAAAAGTTTTCAACAAGTGTCTTAGCCACCGTGGTTGCTTTCTGATCCTTAGTAGGGAACGCCTGTGCGTACCGGGTGAAATGATCGGTAACCACCAATATATTATTGATATTTTTCAGATCGGGTTCCAGACTTAAGAAATCAATGCAGACTAGTTCCATAGGGGCACTAGTGGTAATGTTGACCATAGGAGCAGCTCTCTGGGGCAAGGCTTTCCTCTGCAAACACCGACTACAGGTCTTGACATACCGGTCCACATCTGCGCTCATCTTGGGCCAGTAAAACTGGGCTCGTACCAAATCGAGAATTCGGTCGATGCCAAGGTGCCCCATCTGATTATGCAAAGACCTTAACACCAGTTCCTTTAACTCTGAAGGCAGCACCAGCTGTTGTTTGAAGATCTGGTCCTCTTTATGTATAGTCTCTCGGTATAGTAGTTGGTTAATCAGCCTCAATCTGGGCCCTTCTTTATATAACAGGGTGGCTCGTAAGTCAGTAGAGCGCAACTTGGACACATCTCACCCGGCCTGCAGGGCCTCCACCACCAGCTTTATCGGAGGATCTCGGGATTGAACCTGTTGAAGACTAGTATTGTCAAACTGAGGCAGTGAACTAGTGTCCAGGGTGGACAAATGACAGTAGGCAGCAGGTATACAGCTCTCAGATGGCCCCAAGCAATCCACCATACAGTTCACAGCATCCGGGAACACCTGATCTTCCTTGTCAAACTTCTGGCAAAGAGCTCTTATGTCAGGCGCAGACAACCTGATCCAATCAGCTTGGGGCATAGGCCTCCGAGAAAGGGCATCTGCATCTATATGGTTTAAACCGGCCCTGTATTCAACAGCATAGTCGTAGGTGGCCAAGGCGGAGAGCCACCTATGGCCAGTGGCGTCCAAATTGGCTGAGGTTTGTACATAGGTCAGAGGATTGTTATCCATCTTTACTAATATTTTAGCACTGTACAGGTAGTCATGGAACTGATCAACAATGGCCCACTTTAGAGCCAGGAACTCTAGCTTATGCACGGGATAGTTCTTCTCTGATGGAGTCAGACTTCTACTGGCAAAAGCTACAGGTCTCAGGCCATTTGAGTGCTCCTGATACAACACAGCCCCCAATCCTTGAAGACTAGCATCGGTATGGAGAACGTAGGGCTTGGCCGGGTCAGCATAAGCCAACACGGGGCATGGGTGAGTTGATATATGATGTCATAGAAAGCGTCCTCACACTCAACAGTCCAACGATCCCCAAACAGTTCATTTGGCTGGAAATACCTCTTCTCGGTCTTGGATCTCACAGCTTTCTTATACTTTTTGTGTGTGGGAGAGTATCCCTGAATAAGGTTGAGGAGGGGACGAATCATTCGAGAATAGTCCTTGACAAATCATCCATAATATCCGCAAAACCCCAGAAATCGTTGCAACTCTTTCAAGTTCCTGGGCTGGGGCCAAGTAGTCAACGCCTCCACTTTGCTAGGCTCAGTCTCTATGCCTTCAGTAGACACTATGTGGCCCACATATTTTACAGAAGTCTGGAAAAATTGACACTTATCGATAGACAGCTTGAAGCCGAACTCCTCCAGCCGATCCAAGACCTTAAATAGTCGCTGTTCGTGTTCTTCCAACAAGCGTCCAAACACTATGACATCATCTAAATAGACCAGACACTCGAGCAAATTCATATTGCCCACGGCTCTCTCCATCAGGCGCTGAAAGGTGGCTGGGGCACCTGAGAACCCCTGAGGCATCCGAATGAACTCATAGAAACCTAAGGGGCAAATGAATGCAGTCTTCTCTCGGTCCCATGGGGCCATCGGGATCTGGTAGTACCCACTGCAGAGATCCAACACAGAAAACCACTTGCTGCCATTCAAACAGTCCAAGGCGTCCTGTATTCGTGGCATGGTATACTGGTCGGGGATGGTCCGCCGATTCAAAGTGCGATAGTCTACACACATCCGAACCATCCCGCTTCTTCTTTCTTACCACCACAATGGGGACATAGGGCTGCTGGACCTTGTATCACACCAGCAGCCAACATCTTCTTGCAGATGCCGCCAGACATCATCAATGTCAGCTGGGGCCAGGCGCCGGGATCTCTCTCGGAAGGGCCTTTTGTTATGCAGCCGAATGTGATGCTTGGCCCCTTGCACACATCCCACATCTCATTCTTTCAGGTAGAATACCTGGTCTCTTTGGGCAAGCCTCTCACTGATCCTCTTTTTCCATTCAGCTGGCAACGGAGAGTCACCGAAATCAAACAAATCAGGAGTAACTCGATTGTCGGCCTCAGGACCCTTACTGCTTGGCAGCACCGCGGTATCTGCACAATGGACACTTGCCAGGGTACACCCTCTTCTTATTCGAATCTCTTTGTCAGACATGTTATGCACTTGAACCATCACTCTCTTGACATAAGCATGAGCTCTAGCCGGCAAAATACTGGCCTTTATCAGCAGTCCTTCAGGCAATCTTCCCTTCCCAGGCGCATCCAATATCAACAGTTTATTCTTGACATCTGTCCCTAATCATACTTCTCCATGCAGGACACACTGGGCATTTGGGGCGAGTATCACGGGAGCTGGATCCTTTTTCCACACCACCCCCACCGGGCCCTCAGGTTCCTCCTCACCAACCTTCCTCCGGGTGGCAACTGCGTTTTGGAGCACAGTGGGTATTTTTAAAGCTCGCCCAGTTTTGAATGCCTGTTTTTCTGAGCACAGCTGGGCCAATCGTCCAAACATATGAGCATTCATCCCAATCAACAGAGGCACCCCATCATACAGTCCAGTGGGTGGGCAAACTAAAACTAAAGTTTCCACCTGCTCATCCATTCCAGCCACAGATGTCGAGAATGATAACCAAACTCGGTTATACCCCAAATACGGATATGCCTTGTCGCTCAACCTCCACACATGTAGACCATTCAAGGGTTGCAGGGGCACCTCAGGTAAATGTGCCTGATACCAGTCCTGAAACATGATGGTTACCTGAGAGCCACTGTCTAATACAGCCCGAGCGGGGAATCCCATTTACTCGCACTGGGGTCTCCACTGAAGGCCCGACCACATCCGACCAATCGGGGGCCACAGCATTGAGGGTTGACTGAGCCTGGGCCCGAGTCACAAAACTTTTCCTAGGGGGTCGAGACTGGCTCCGCCGATGCCAAGTGATCAGTCTACTGTTAACTTTCCTTAAGTTCTCCGGCCTCTGACACTCTGGTTGAAAATGCCCATCTTCTCCACAATGGTAACAGAACTTGGGATCCCGGAAGTCACTGTTTGGCGGTGGGCCCCGTATTTGTGGGGGGCCCTGAGAGGGGTGAGGGGGCTCCCTTGGGCCGGGGGTCTGGTTTCGGTTTATCTCAGGGGCCCCGGACCTAACAGGGTACATAGCAGATTGCTTTAAGTCCCTCATCAATTCCCGCAGATTCTTGACCTCGGCCCTAACTCACTCTCTACATGGGGGTCAGAGGAAACAACTCGCATTCCCACGACACCAGGAAAACCTGGGGATCCCTCAGACCCTCTGGACAGGCTGACCTCAGGGGTACTAGGCTCAGGGATTCCACTAGGGTTCACCGCCCCCACACATGGCTCCCACCCCTCTTCATCAGTCTCCACTTCTCTAATTTCCCTCATTAACTGACAGTATTCAGGCGGGGTGGCCCGTCGATCATGCAACTTAAGTTTCAGCAGTATTACACTAGAGAATCTGACGGATTTTAAAACATGTTCCAACCTGACCTGATTCAGGGCTGCGGCAGTGATTCCCCCATTTCTATAGGCTTTCTGCAATGCCCGCTCCACCCTAGTGAAAAAGGCGGACAGTTTCTCATTTCTCCACTGCCTAGCAGACCTGAACTTCCATAATAAATCTTCACCAGTCTCTGTACTCCCAAACACCCCTTCTAAAGCAGAGAGGTACTCTGCGGCAGTGGCTTCCGGGCTGGTGGCCCACAAAAACCTAATGGCTTCTAAAGTGGGACCCTGCAAGCTCTCCATCAGTCTCTTCCTTTTCTCCCTCAGAGCATTGCCATTCCTGGACCAAGGGGGTGGCATAGTCCATCCAAGCCTCCAGGTCATCCTCCCCTGGAGGCACGGGCACCGTGACATAAAAAAGTTTTAACTTACAGTTAGAATCGAGCTGTGTAGGTGGGACCACTAGGGGCAGTGAAGCCAACATAGAACTCTTGGGGGGACAGGGGGAGGTGCCGGGGGAACCCTGAGGGGTAGTATCACTGGACAAATCCAATGCTTGTAGCAGTTACTGGGTAGTTCTCCCCTCCACAGCCAGCAATTTAAGCAGTTTGTCTTTAAAACTATTCATTTGGGGAGACCTCCCAGGGGTGACTGATCCACTTCGAATATGAATTAGCCTCCATCCCTGTGAAGCACCCCTCGGGTAAATCACAGGAGGTACCTTCGATCGATGGCCACACTGCACAGGAGTAGTACTCTGCAGCCTGGTCGAGCAAGTCAGCCATACGCCCCTTTACCTCCACCTTGCCTAAACATTTCACCCGCTCTGCTGCGGAAATGATATCAGCAGTGGGGGTTCCCAAAAGCACATCTAGCAGTAACACAATTTTCTGGGAGTCCAACTCTTCGGCTTCACCCCACCCCATCAGTCTGTGTACCATTGTCTTAATAGGTCCCAACTTAATTTTCCCCAACATATCCCCTTCCAGTTTCTCCATTTCATATGTACTTCCACCCTTGGCCACTAGGGGATGCTAATCCCAGTGGTGCCTCCAATTTGTAACCCCCAGGGGGTGCTACCCTTAGAGCTACTACCCCTGCCTACTTCCCCCAGAGAGACGGGTGAGGCCCAGGATCCATGGGTGCCTCCACCCAGAGATCAAGTTATACTGTTGAGATTGCCTCGGTCACAGCCCTCTGGTTTACTGCAACCCCCCTTTCGTCCTGCTAATGGCTCACCCAAGGCACCAGTAATACTTTTCCCCAGTACACTTGCCTTCAGGCTGGTATCTCTCAACTCCCTCTGAGGACCCCCTGTAAAGTAAGGTGCGGTTATATCACAGTTACTATGCAGTAGTTCACCATAAATCCACAAACTAGCCAGGGTGTAGTTGCAGAACAAACAATCTGATTTATTCAAGGGGAAGTAACCAGGAAGGGGGGAAATCAAGTTGATTGGCTTTTTCACTATATCTATCTACCTAGGGCTCTGTGCACAGGTCTGAACCTAGTATTTACAGTCCCTGGGTACCCAAGCCCTAATGGCTAGTCCACTGTGGCAGCTGGTTGGGGCCCTGACACAGATATGCCTTTATAATACCGTTAAAAGTCAAGATGAGAAGGAGGTTTTGCTAGGTGGCCAGCAATAGAATAAAATAACTTGAGACCACTGTTGTAACTTAGCAGGGAGCTACCCTGGTTTAGTACTCACGACTCCAGCAAACACAGTTTCTGCAATATGGGCAGGGCTAAACCTGAGTTTCACCACCTCCTCACACATTTATATGGTAAAAATCCAGAGGGGTACCACACCAGGCCGCAGCCTCCAAGGCTTAACACAAACTCTCAGCTGGCTAAGGTGCTGCAACGGCAGTTTCAGCTTTTCAGAGGACTGAGCGCGATTCAGCAGATTCTTCAATCCTCCAAGCAGGTCAAGCCTGGTGGGTAGCTGGGCTGGCACCAGCCTCCTCTGACCGCACGCAGCAGTGTTATTCAAACTAGCTCAACGGCAAAAACGGCCCCTCAGGCCATCCCACGCTTCCCGCGCGAGCACTCTGCCAGCGCAGAAGCACACAGCTCCTTCCTTCACCTCAGGCACTATGCATCTGCCCCTTCTCAGCCTGGGGCTCTCCTTAACATTCGGGTGCTACCTGTATCCATTGGCTGGCACGCCTATCAGTCAGACGATCCTCTGCCCCTCAGTGGTGCGAAAAAGGCGCTATAGCCCATAATGCCTTCTCCATCCTACAAGCAGCTCTCCTATTGGTCAGGCAGCTCTCCAGAGTCCCGAAGTACTAATTGGTCCAATTCGGCAGTTCCGGACCAAAATGGAGGAGACAACCTAAACAGTACTCACTGCAAAGGAAGGCAGGTTAGAACAACTACATTATCATTATCATTTTACGTTATTTTCAACAGACAATCATATCCCCAGCAAAGCTCCTCTGGCTACTACTGACCCCAGAAGCGAGCTACTTTTCAGCGGCCCGGGCGGGACTCAGGCATACAACCCACAGCCCCCCCCTTTTCGATTAATCACGACTGCAACAGGTAGTCCTTAAAGAAACAGAAATGGAGGCTTCAAAATGCTCCTTGTTGCTCATTTAACAGCTAAAAAGCAGGACACTAGCCTGGTAGGGAGCACTTAAACAGGCTCCGAGGGAGCTTTCAAGAACCCCCATCTGCAAGGAGGTTACATATACAACACTGTTTTAAACCAAAGTGAAAAGGAAAGAGATCTGGACGTTAAGAATGACTGACTGGGACGGGAAGATCACTGTGCTTCAGCGGCAGCTAAGGCTAACAGTGTGCTGGAAGCAATCAAAAAGAAGCAGGAGTGGCGGGGGTGGGGGCACTTCTCTCCACCAGCTGCTTTTGCTTTAGCTAGTTCCCATTCTGTGCCTACCCCTATGGGCCTCTGCATACCTACCATTCTGTGGTCTCAGACGGTTTCCTGTGTAAATGTATCCAAGTGTATTTCCCCGCCTCCTTTGTATCCTATCTGCCTATTGTCTGTAATGTCCAGGCCTGCCGCCACATGTGATGTACAACTATTGTGATCTATGATGTATTAATTTTTGGGACTTGTCCCCCAGGACGCATCTGGAATTGAGCAACCCCTGCTCAGTATGCCTTCCTGGTTAAACTCTTGAATTCTTCCACCGATTTATTTATTTATTTATTTATTTATTTACTTACTTATTTATTTATTTAAGAGGGCATGCGACAAGCATATGGGACTGAGTATCAGTGGGAGGGTGGGGCTGGCAGGTAGGGGGAAAAAATGGGCAGATTAGATGGGCCGGTATGGGCCTTTTCTGCTGTCAAGCTTCTATGATTCTATAAGTAATCATGCCTTCATATAGGTAATTCATAAGGACCTTACTGGACTACTGGAGTCAAATCTGGTGCCCATACAGAAAAAGACACAGTAAGGGTGGAACGGGTATAAAGGAGGGCAACAAAAGTTAAAAACACACCAGAAACACATGAAGTACTCTGATAAGACTGCAAAATCTAAGTCTCTCTTTCTCTTGAAGAACGTAGGAAGAGTGAGAACATCCGAATAATGCCTGATATAGTGCAGGAGCCATACTTGATGTGTGAACTAATCATGGAATTTAAATATATAAATTCAGTAACTAGAGGCACTCAACAACTTCAGCCCAGTAAATTCTGAACAAATAAAGGAAATATTTTTCTTTACACAACGCGAAATAAATTTGTGGAACAGCTTACCTGAAGATAGTATAATAGGTAGGACAGAAAGTCAATTTAAAAATTGATTGGACAAATATATAGCCAGTGGTGGTAATTTGAAATACTACTTGTGATACACAGGAACGAATTATGGCAACTGCCTTTTCAGCTCCTTAACACAGTGGATGCCACCTAAGTAAATACATGCATATGCACAAACATAAATACAAAAATATAAAGATGGCTACCTTTCAGAATTCTGTGCTCCAGGCTTTCAGAGACAGATGGTGGTTAAAGTCTGATTCTCATAGAACACTGGTTGTGCCAGATGCTTAGCAAGTGGAAGACAGCAGTTCAAATGCCACCAGAGCCCCATGCTCACTGTGATTCAATCCAGCTACAGTAGCTGTAAAAGTGGGTAAAAAAAGATAACCCTCTGGAAATGGCATATCGAATCTCAGTTGGGCTATCCTGGAAAATGAAACAATAAAAACAAACAGCCAAAATGACTTTGATGTACTTTTTCTCAGTCTGCTGCAAAACCCACTCAAGTTAAGGATGACAGTGGTGGGCCTGTGCTCACTCTGGGAAGGTTCCACAACTCTCTGTGCAACAACCCCCTCCTTTCACTGTGTGGTGGGGGGCTGGTTCCCAGACTGCCAGATCCAGGGCATACTTTATGGTAGTGACTCTGACTTAGGCCGTGATGTTCAACAGCCTAGCACTGCCTTCTGTACCTGCAGAGGGGAGTTTATGAAGGAGTGTGGCATGCAGAGGTCCTCTTCTGCCCATACAGGGACATCTGTGTAGCTTCAGCCCCCTCTTCACCCAGTCATGAGCTGTGTGCATGGCTACACAGATGGCCCAGACAGGGGTGAGCCAGAGGGTGGACGAGGTAAATGCAATGCATTCTGAGACCATTCTTCATGGTGCAGAGTGCTGGCTGAAGGGGCAGCTGCTATGTCTGCCTAGGGACAGAATTAGTGTCTACGCACCCCCGTCTACATGGCCACATCACTCACGTCCAGTCCGATCAGCCCTTCCTTTTCCAGCCCCCAGCCCTAGGCCCCTCCACAGTGGACTGGGGCCATCAATGGCGCCGATCTGTGAGTTTTCAAACTTTACACCGATTCTAGTGGGGTATGGCAGTCCTAGAGAACTCCAAAGCCAAAAAGTCTAGATGAGTACTCCAAAATCCAAAAACGCTCTGCACTCGAGTGCCAGTGAAGTTCCAAATAAACACCAACCTTCAAGCTTTTCTTTTCCCAAAAACAGTGAGTTTTTATTGTATTATTGTATTTAGTGCTTTGGTTGGATTCACTTATATCGGCTATAAATTGATTTTGAAGGAGCAAGAAAGTGTAGCTTGAAGGTTGGTGTTTATTTGGAACTTCACTGGCACTCGAGTGCAAAGCGTTTTTGGATTTTGGTTTGTTGTTGGTAGGGGTTAGCAACCCCATGCTCTGCACCAGGGTTTATAAGTGCACACGTCTGAGGAGTGTACCGGAACAGATGAGCACTCCTAGTGTTTGTTCACAGTTTCTGATGTAGTGTTGGGCTAGTTGATTGCACTAGTTAGAACATCTGTCAACAAACACCAGCCACTCCAAACAAAGTGTAGTCAACAAATCTTTAATTTATTCACAATAATTTCCTAGGGCCCCCAGATTGTGGCCCAACATTTTGCCCTTGTGCTTCTTAGGAAACCTCAAGTCCAACGGAACAACACCATAGGTGGAAATGCAACCCATGACCCAAAATGAAGCGGGCATTAATTCCCTAGTAATGGCCGCTTCATTTTGCAGTACTACAAGTGTGCACATTACAGTTGCCATTTAGCAACTATTCAGCATGTTGTTATCTCCCACCCACCCAGCGGACATTATTCACTCCTCGCAAATCTGAGCATCAGGAAAATTACTTCTAAAATGAGAAACAGAAATGCTCCCAGTGAGAACACCATTACCTTTGATTTATGTGATGCTGCCAGTATTTCTACATGGATAGACATTCTGGAAATATTGCACATTCCACAGAAGGTATCGTCTACGTGCGGCATATCCCAGGAGTCCCCTGCACCAGTCTTAAAGGTCCTGCAGCCATGCCTGAAAAAGAAAAGCAAAATGAAGCAGATTGAAGCCATAGTAAGCACTGAGCAGCTTACTGCCGGCAAGTGGCACATACAAATGTCACAAAAGCAGCTTGATGAGCTTGAGGGCCACAAATGTGAGGCCAACGCACACAAGAACACACATTGGGACTGCAACATTTTCTCAGACTGGTTACGATCTAATAACGTCAGCATAGACATCAGTACAGTCTCAATCCCCAAACATGCTTGCTTGCTATGCAACTTTTATGGTTCAGTGAGAATGGAGGATGAAAAAGAATATAGTATAAGCTCATTCATTGGGGTTAGGGCTGGCCTTAACCGCTATATTAATAGCGTAGAAGTCGATCGCAACATGAATATAGCTGCTGACAAAGAATTGACCTCCACCAATGATGTCTTTCTGGCCATCTTAAAAGATTATAAACAGGCCGGGAAAGATGCTGCCTCCCATCACCCTCATATCTCTCAATAAGACCCTTCCAAAATATGTTCTTGCCCAAAGCTAAATCCTGAAACAGCCTATGGTCTAATCCAAAGAGTGTGGTTTGAAATTCAGTTGGGCCTAGCTAGATGTGGCCGTGAGGGGCAGTGCATGCTAAAGCATGAGTCTTTCACTATTAATACTGATGAGCAGGGCACTGAATTTATTACTATTGCCTTTAATGAAAACACAAAGAATCATAATAAAGTCACTGAACGGAACAAACGGGCTCTGCGAGGAGTCCTATATGTGTAGCCTGGCAGCCCAAATTGCCCTGTGGCTATCTTCAAAGAATATATTGCTCGCTGCCCCCCCCAGCCCTCCAGCATTTTATCTGCACCCCTTGAAAGCATCTCAAAAAGTCCTAGACACTAAGGAGTGCTGGTTCTCCAGACAGCCGATGGGGAAGAAATATTTAGGGGAAATGATGGGCAGATAACTGTGGATGCGGAATTGAGCACCCGCTACACTAACCACTCCATAAGGAGCACTGCAGTGCAAATGCTAACAGAGGCAGTTCTCGCATCCCAAGAAATCCTGTCCATTACAGGACATAGATGTGAGACCAGCCTAAGGAACTACTGGTGCCCCTCTCAAGATGACCAGAAGAAGTGGTCCTCTATCCTGTTGAATCTACAGCAGCCTACAACAAAGCAAACCACAGCTCAAGTGTTAGCAAAGGAAAGCACACTCCCCAGCAACCACTGTAAAACCAGATGAGCAACGTACAAGCTATGAGGCAGCAGCAGCACAACATAAGAATCAGAGCAACGGCAAAGAGGAGGCAGAAACTGTTCCCTAGCCTGAAGCAATTGGCAGTCCCAACAGTAAGAATCAAGCCAAAGCCCCGAATCTGGTGGGCAGCAGCCCATTTAATTTGAGCCATTTTACAATCAATGGGCCCGTACATTTTAACTATTTCCCTCCTGGCTCAAACAGCCCCAGTCCTACTGTCTGAATAAGTAGCTTACCAAATGTTGTTTTTGCATAAATTGGCTGGACAATCAGTGTATTTGTGCAGTATTAATGCCCTCTTTGTTGGCGATGTGTACTGGCAATGTTCAGTCGCAGTATGTTAATGTGCGATCCCATGATTCCACTCGCTGGAAAGGCGATGGAAAGAGTTTGGAACAAGTTGAATATTGTGTTTGAGTATGATTTTGTGAGTTTTAACACTGTTTCTTATATCAGATTGCATCACTGCAGCATATGGTTGCATTAATAAAGAAATGGGTTAATCAGCAGCCATAATAATGCTTGTAACATGGCAAAAACAAGATCATAAATGAGAAACACAATTGGTTGAAGTCAGTCAGGTGGTACAAGAGCAGCACGGCATTATGGCACGATAATGCCATGTTGCTTGTGTAATGCAGAAAGTACCCACAGGAGAGAAACTAGCAGCGTACAGAAAGAAGAGATAAAGCAGGGCGTATATGAATGAGCAGAATTGAGCAGGAATGTAGACAGGGAGCGAGCATAGATGGGGACGAGCACAGAGGAGCAACCACCGAGCTAGGGTCGTATGGAAATGCAGCCCCACAAGTAGGGTAAGGAGAAATGCGAGCAGCGGATGATGAGCAATGTGTAGGAGTAGGGGCGACAGTGACTGTGAAGTAAACCTCATCAAAATGTAAGTGGGAGAGATGTAACAGTGAGAATGAAGTGAGGAAAGCAAGGAGAATAGAACAGAGATGCAAGTGTAAAAGAGCGGATGGAGCGATATCGGAGCCATGTCACAGATACACACAGAAGGCTACAAAATATGCAAAACATATTGACACGGAAACAGGGAAACGCAGAAATGACCGTAGCAGAGACCTCCAAATGGACCTCTTAAAATAATAGCCAGCAGATGTTCTAAATTGTCAGAAGCAAGTGTTGATAAAAACTTTGTGCACACATATGTTAAATATTGTTTTGTCAACATGAGCATATAAATGATACTTTGGGTAAATGTTGAAAAAGTGCAGCACAGAAATCAAAACAGAGCAAAATCTCTTTGTATTATTGCATGTAGAGTATCAGAATAATAGGAAGAACCACAGAATCCTAGAAGCCATGTTGCAAGTGCATTAATCCACTCCGAAGGTGACATCTAATGGGGAGTTAATGCATGGTTGGTCTGTTGTAGGCACTCGGCCTGTGGCCTCGGACCACAACGGTCCCAACCATGCGTTAACTCCCCATTAGATGCCACCTTTGTTGTGGATTAATGCTTACATATCTCCTGTTACACTGTGTCAAACTTGGTACACTCACTTCACTTAATGGTATTTGATGTACTCATATAAATGAAGGCCTAGAAAATGATAATTTAGATCAAATTTCACAGTGCTGCTCTATATAACCTCTATGTACTATTCTGTGTAATTCAAACATTTATATACATATTTTATTTAGTTAATTAAACTTGCTGTTTTTTGTTACAGCACCTAACGTATTGCCACCCCTTGCCATAACTAATGCCCGCGGTGATATGGATAACCAATAAGAAAAGGTACAGAGGCCTTAATAAGTGCATTTCACAGTATCAGATTGGTTCCAGAATGCAAGCTGTGGTGAAACATGAGCTTTATTAGTTCTGGCAAAGGATGGCAGAATGTTAGGTGCTATGGGAAAAAGATCAAGTATAATAACTAAACAGAATACAGTATATACTGTATGTATATTATATAAATGTCTGAATGTATACAGAATGGTACATATAGGCAATATAGAGCAGCACTGTGAAATCTGATATAAATTGACAATTTAATTTATCATTTTCTAAGCTTTCCTTTATATGCATCATTTGTGCTAGTTATGAGAACGACAACTAGTATTGGAACCCACTCTAGAGGGAGCAATCTTAGACCTGGTTCTCTCAAATGGAGATGGAGGGAGGATCACAGATGTAGAAGTGGGTAGCCATCTGGGAACTAGCGACCATCGAACAGTATGGTTCACAATCAACACAGCAATAGAGTCAAGCCATACAAAGGCAAAAGTACTGGACTTTAGGAGGGCTGACTTTGCCTAAATGGGTGAGTGCCTAAGGAATGCACTAGCAAATGGGCAGGAAGGAGGGGTGGAAGAACAATGGGGAAAAATAAAAACTGCCATCACAGAGGTAACAAGCCTTTGTGCGAAGCAAATAAACAAAACAAAATGATATAAGAAACCACTATGGTTCTCAAAGGAAGTGGCAGTGAAGGTTCAAGAGAAAAAGAAAGCATTCAGAAAGTACAAGGAATCACAGAAGGAGCAGGACAGAGAACTGTATCGGTTAAAGCAAAAGGAAGCTGGGAAGGCAGTCGGAACAGCAAAGGAGGAAAAGATAGCCAACTCAGTTAAGAAGGGGGATAAAACCTTTTATAGGTACATCAGGGAGCGAAGGAAGACAAAGGGAGGAATAGTGAGGCTTAATAAAGGGGAGGGGTGGGCAGAGGGTGACTGTGAAAAGGCAGAGATACTAAACAAACATTTTTGCTCAATATTTACAAATGAAGAGGGGGAGGTACCTAAAACGAACAATAGAAACACTCTGGATACAGAAGTTGATACCAGCCCATTTACAGAAGAAAGGGTTCTGAAAGAACTCTTAAAACTGAAGGTGAACAAAGCAATGGGGCCTGATGGGATTCATCCCAGAATTCTAAAAGAACTAAGGGTAGAACTAGTGACACCACTGACTACCTTCTTTAACAAATCATGGGAGGATGGGGTGGTACCTGAGGACTGGAGGAGGGCAGATGTGATTCCCCTTCACAAAAGTGGGAGCAGGGCAGAAGCAGGAAACTACAGACCTGTTAGTTTAACCTCAGTGATACGGAAAATGATGGAATCACTTCTGAAGGAAAGAATTGTTGAGTATCTAGAGGCCAGAGGGGCAGAGGACCCAAAGCAGCATGGATTCACAGCAGGAAGGTCATGCCAGACGAATCTAATAAATTTCTTTGACTGGGTGACCAAAGTAGTAGATCAGGGAGGGGCTGTGGACATGGCCTACCTAGACTTTAATAAGGCATTTGACACAGTCCCACAGAAAAGATTAATATACAAGTTAGCCAGCCTGGAAGTGGGTCCCAAGATGACAGCCTGGGTAAAGAATTGGCTGGAGAATAGGACACACAGAGTAATAGTAAATGGAGTCCACTCTGAAGAAATGGGGGTTACTAGTGGGGTACCGCAGGGTTCGGTATTAGGACCGGTCCTCTTCAATGTCTTTATAACTGACATTGCAGAGGGACTGGAAGGAAAAGTATGTCTCTTTGCAGATGACACAAAGGTGGGGTGGAAAGGATGAGAAGGGACTTGGCAAGGTTAGAGGACTGGTCAAATGTATGGCAGCTTAGATTCAATGCTAAGAAGTGCAAGGTAATGCACCTGGGAAACAAAAACCCAGGGGAAGAGTACGCAATCGGGGGTGAGATACTAACAACAACAAAAATGGAAAGGGACCTGGGGGTAGTCATATCAGATGACCTAAAGGTGGGCAAGCAATGTGAGAGAGCAGCAAGGAGGGCTGGGGGGGATACTGGGATGCATAGGGAGAGGCTCACCAGTAGAAAATGGGAAGTTGTTATCCCTCTGTACAGACAGCTGGTCAGACCCCGTCTGGAGTACTGCATGCTGTTCTGGAGACCCAATCTCCTCAAAGACATAGACAGGATGGAAGCTGTCCAGAGAAGGGCAACTAAAATGGTGCAGGGTCTGCACCGGAAGACATATGAGAGAGACTTAAGGAGCTTAATATGTATAGCCTCGAGGAAAAGGGGGGACATGATAGAAACTTTCAAGTACCTCAAGGGAATCAAAAAGTCCAAGAGGGTAGCATCTTTCAAAAAAAGAGGTGTGCAGAACAAGGGTCACAATTTGAAGCTGGGTGGGGGGCGGCTCAGAGGTAATGTAAGGAGTATTTTTCACAAAGAGAGGTTGTGGATGCATGGAACAGCCTTCCGGAGGAGGTTGTGGAGTCAAAAACAGTGGTGGAATTCAAGCATGCATGGGACAGTCATAAGGCAATTCTAGGGTGGGGTAGGAAGAAGTAGGCTGCTGGTTAACTAGGATCTGCAGCTTATCCATTAGGTAGGGAAATGGGCAGACTGGGTGGGCCAAGCAGTCCTTATCTGCCGACAAATTCTATGTTTCTATGTTTCAAATACCATTAAGTGAAGCGAGTGTACCATTTCTGACACAGAGTGTAACAGGAGGTATGTTCAACACAGTCGGTCTTGGTTTTTAATTTTTTTAGCTGTAGCTTAAAAGAGATATTGTTCATGTAATTTTGTTCTGTATTAAAACTGATGAGTGTTTGTTAATTTAATATAGGCCCCAGGAGTGCCAGCCTTTATGAATCTTTATGGGTGCTCACTGGCAGTAGGTTGTATTTTATCTACGGCCAGGTTTCCTTAGTAATACTTTTTTGTAGGCTTCCCTCAAAATATTGAGGGTGCTTAAGTCAACTTTGTGGGTGCTTGAGCACCTCTGCACCCATGGAGTCGGCTTCTATGATAGGCCCTCATCCCCTGAAGAAGCCCAAGGGCAAAGCATTGGGTCAGGAGCTTGGGGTCATTGGAAATTATTGTGACTAAATTTAAGATTTTTTGACTACAATTTGTTTGGAGTTGCTGGTTTTTGTTTGGGCAGGTCCTGGAGGACTGCCATATCCCATCACTCTCTGCACCTGCACAGGTGGGGATCCACTGATGGAATGGTAAGGGCATTTGATTGGATGTCCATGGTCTGGCCCAGCTCCACCCCACCACTGCTTTTGCCTCAGTGCGCAGCTCCCCACAAGCGGAATGCGGCAGGCGGGGGTTGTGGATGCCATCTGTTGTGGACAGCACCAGGGTGCACAGAGCCAGAGCTGGGATATGCTCATTCTGAGAATATTCAGGCCACCTATGTGGATCAGGCCCTTAGTCCAGTGAGCAGAGCTTAGTGATACAAAGAAGGGTGCCTGGGTGTCCTCGATGTCAGATTCTGGGCTGAGGTGGCAAGGACCGGTCACCTCGCAGCTATCAATGGATCCAGACTTTGACATCTGATCACCTCAACGTCTAATCACCTGGTAGCCCCGAGGGATAGGCTTAAGACAGCAGAGGAGATCTCAGAGAAGGGATGGGATAACTCTAGGAGTATGTGAAGGAATACACCTGAACACTGCAGTGCTTGCTCTGGTGTGTCCCCTCACATACTCTTAGAATTGAAATCTAGAATTGGGGACCCTAAGGGGCTCCCCCTCAGGAGGAGTCCCTGGTAGCCTTGCAGCACAGGATGGGTTCCACGGAAGAGATGGTCACTTTTGGGGTGTTTGCAGTCCTGTGCTTGAGTGATACTGCCAGCTGAGCTGCTAATGATGAGAAATCTGCCGAGAGAGACAAGACTGCTGACTAAATCAGTAGACATGCCGACACAGTGTAACAGGAGATCCCAGGCTGGGATGGGGGTACTGGAGCTACTGCCTCTGGCTGAGAGGCTGCGGTTATTGCCACCTGCTGCCAGGGGGCAGGCAGGAGTACACACTGATGCACTGTGCCTAGCACACCATCTAGTGAATAAGGAGAAGCTGTGATGAGTGGTACCCAGCAAGGGGGTGACATTCGAACTCAATAAGGGATACTGGCCTGGATATGTGCAGCTGCCCTCGGGACCAGGGGACCTATGGATGCCCACCAGTGAACTGATGTCCAATATAAAGACAAAGAACCAATGCTGATCCATTAGTGCAGCAGTAGCGCTACCACTCGTGATGCTGGTAATCCAGATTTGAGAATCAGCCTGGGTTGTTGGAAGGGCTGGCTGGAGGAGAATGGTGGAGCATCCCAGGGGACTTTTGCCTCATTGGGGGAAGGAAGGCTTTTGAAATCTGTTTCAGTACTGCAATCTGGGTGACCACAGGTGGCAGTGCAAACTAGAGATGAACAATTAGGGAGGGTGATATTGATGCGCTCTAGCATGCACTTCAGGTCAGGTGTGCGTGTGCATTAGTCAAGGCCCGCTTGCAGCATGCTGTCCTACTCCTGGCATGTCCTGCACCACCGACTGGGTTCCAGTGTTAGAACTGAGCTTGAACTCTACCAGAGGTATTGGGGTCCACTCTGGGGACCCCACCATGGGGGGGTTAAGCCAGGGAGGAACATGGCACCTGGATAAGTCTTGGGGAAGGCAAGTGACGGAGCTGCAGGAGAGGTGGGGACCAATGATAACCAGCCAGATAAGGGGAGAAAAGCATACTTGTAAAAGGGTGGTGGAGGACTTGAACAGCCTTTCAGAGGAGGTAGTTGGGGCAAAGACTGTGGGGAGCTTCAAGCATGCATGGGAAAGGCACGGAACATATTAGGTAAAGGAACAAGGGGAGGGAGTGACACCATCTAGGGTCAGTGATGACAGAATAGGCAGGAACAAGGGACAGACTGAATGGGTCTAAAGGTCCTTTTCTACTGACAAAACCTATGTTTGTATGGAGCTGCTTGTCACTTGCCCTGGTCCTTCGACTACCTGGAGTCTTTGTCAGGGGGCGTGGTTACAGGAGAGACTGTGCCACATTATATACATCCGCTCATGAATATTCAAATAGTGCAAGGAAGTGCTGTGAATAAATGCAGTAAAATACAAAAACAGTGTGAGATGCAAACTACAAACAGCTGAAAGGTAAACAATTCATATTTAATATCAAATACGGTATTGTAGTATGGAAATTTAAAAGTGTACACAGACTACAAAATCATGACCGTTATCAAGCTCAACACAAGTGCTAGCAGAAAAAACTGAAATACCATACTTGAATTTACTCTTGGGATAAGAGCAAATAAAATCCTTTTTCCATTCCAGTGGAGACAGAATGTTAAAAGGCAGAAAAAGTCTGGCAGACCCCCGCGATAACCCAAATTATGTTGCTAGTTAATTCCCATTGCTGCCATGAGGATTGACTAGAGTGCAGGTTCAAGGCTGGAGGTAGAGATTTAAAAGATAGACTCTGAAAGAGTGCAGAAACAGTACAAACTGCAAGAGTTTAACACTGCAGCACGGCCGAGTCAGCCATGATGTAACGCAGTAACTTGCAGTAAATGACATCACAAAATTCCGCAGTAAAAAGGGCTTTATTGCCATAGAATTACATTGTTCCCTGCGGCATACTGCAGCATTTTGTGATATACTGCAGCATTACTGTACTGCTGCCTGGCTAGTACGGCTGTATATCGAGTACAGTGCTAATTATACCAGATCAATGCAGTGTAAAAAGAAATAACACATTGGCTGAAAGGAGTGGGGGCAAGTGGGGTGGGGGGGCAACAAAACTTATAAAACCTGATGACATAGCTCAAACCCAAAAGGGAAATGAAAAAATATAATATGCACAGTTACTGTTATTTAATGAAAGGGCTTGCGGTCCCATTGGTCATTGAGACCCTGTGGTTTCATACATATAAGTTTAAAAAACCCATTTACTCTCCTTGCATAGGGGGATGTTTAGCCTGTCTCCTCCATTTTTTGGAGGAGGTACCCATTCTAGCACTACAAAGCGAATACCGTCAGACTTAGAGGCATGGGCATCAAAAGATGTTGTCCCACTGAAGTGTCCATTTTCTTGCTTGTGATGGAACATATATATATTCCTGTATACATGTTTGAAGTTTCTAATCGTTCTCCCCACATAAACCTTATTGCACGTACACCAAAGTGCGTAGACCATAAATGTGGTATCAGAGGTTCTACATTCTTATATATATCCAGTAATAATATTGTCTTCTGGCTAGATAAAGGTGTTTATATCACGGAGGTAAGAGCTTTCTCAGTAGGATATCCTGTGTTATTTCCACTGCAGTGAGGATAAATCCCGAAGACATTTATCCACACTCTGTTGATGTCACCAGAGTGAGGACAGCTGCACTGCAGCTTGCATTCTAAAGGAAACTGCTTCAGAAAACAGTTTCTCTTTCTCACTGAAGCTGCAACTTACTCAGTTAGCTTTGCAAAAGCCTCTCACCTGTGTCCTATTGTGTTTTTAACACTCCTAGCCCAATACTATGCTGATCTCAGCTTCAAAACAACCTGAATTCTAAATGAAACTATTTTACAAAGCAGTTGCTCTCTCTCAGTGCTACCTACAGCAGCTTATCTTTCTCACTGAGCCTCTGACTCACTCAATTAGCTTTGCAAAACACACTCACCTGTGTTTCTGACTCCCAGTCCATTCAGAACACACACACACACACACTGATAGCACACACAGAATGAGCAGGAAACACACACTCAGAAAAAATGTTCCTGCAGCTCTCACCCCTGTGGTATAAATTGCACACATGATGGGCAGATCATGGGATATGGAAAATATTCTCCTCCTGCAGAGTGAGCAGGTACGTCTCTTTCGTGCTGGCGGCGCCGTGGGGTTAGAGCTCACTCTGCAGGAGTGAGAATATTTTCCATATCCCACTCCTGCCCATCATGTATCCCCTATTTCTTGTGAGTGTGTATTTGCATACATTACAATGAGTACATTTTAAAAATCCCTTTGGGGTAGGTGGGAAAGTATCTAAACTCCCTCTCAGAGCCTGATCTGCCTTGCTACTGTTGTGGATCAGTTTACCTTTCATTAGCCCTGCTGAACGTAACCCGTGGTTTCACTTTAGCTAATAAACCAGTTATGGTGGATTATGTTCCCAATCCTACCTGCCCATTCGTTATACTCAGTTATGAAAGTTATTGGCCCAAATGTATTTTTAGGCATTGTTAGACATTTTTTTTTTTTTTTTTTTTTTTATTAAAAGATTTGTTTTTCTCTCTTGAGATCTAGCCTTCTGTTTGGATCTGGCCAGTAGATCCTTCTTGTACCCCTGCTGGCCGAATGTATCCTCCAATTCTGAGGCTTGTTTGTCAAATAACTCAAGAGAACTACAATTTATTTGCAGCCTTAGAAAGTGACTGTATGGGATAGATTGTTTCAGAGTTCCGAGTGTGTGTGTGTGTCTGTGTGTGTGTGTGTGTGTGTGGGGGCGCACTATCTGCATGTAGCACAGAATTGGTGGCAGTGTTTTTCCTGAAACATTTAGACTTCATCTGACCTGCCTAGTTGCTAGATAAAGTGACATCCAAGAAATGCAAACATTCAGTACTTGCTGTGTATGTGAACTTTAACCAAACAGACAACAAGGTTGGTCACAGTGCCCAGGACACGGGGACCTGTGCACTTACTCCCAGTGGGACACAGAATGCTCACTAGGGCAGGAAACAACCAGAATGAGATTTCCTGGGGCAGGGCTAGCGCCAGAGTAAAGTGTAATACTAGCTTTTTCAAATATGCATAACAAGTCTCTTAAGCAGACAGAATGTATTGGCATAGTTACCAGCATGTGTGGAAAATGAAATATGCAGGCTTAATAGTTCAGTCAAGTAGCACTGATGAAAAAAATACCAAAAACTCCACAAATATTTGAGAAAGACATTTCTATTGCCTGGCTAGTGTTTGGCCTCCCGGCCGAACATTAGGCTGTAAGGCGAGAATCCTGCATTGTCATTTTTGGTGCAGTTGTGAGTGTGAACCAATACATTTACTTATTGACTTCATTTACTTTTGTTATTTGGATCAAAGGTGTCCAACATATCAAGAAGTGTCTGATTGAACCTCTCGGGCTGTGGATCACCTTGTGGGTGAGAAGGGATTGCACGAAACTTGCTGATCCCCATAAGTACAACAGTTCTTTCACCATACAGCTTTCAAAGTCCCTCCCTTGATCTGAATGTACTCTTTGGGGGGGCTCCGTAATGCACAAAAAATTTTTCTACAAGGACCATGGCAACAGTGGAGGCTTTTTGATCCTTTGTAGGGTATGCCTGGACATATCTGGAGAAATGGTCAGTGACTACCAAAATATTTGAAATGGTCTTGGAGTCAGGTTCCAAACTTGGGAAATCTATGCACACTATTTCCAGTGGTGCACTTACCACAATATTGATCAGAGGGGTGGCCTTCTGGGATAATCCTTTCCGTTGTACACATTGGCTGCATGTTTTGCAGTATTGTCCCATGTCACTCCCCATGCTTGGCCAATAGAAATGAACACAAGCCACGTCCAATGAGCGCTTACTCCCCAAATGTCCCAAATCATTGTGCAATGCATGGAGTACCACTTTTCAAAATCTTGCTGGCAGGACTAATTGCAGACGAGGGAACCCTTGAGTGTCTTGGATTTCTTTGTACAACAAATTGTCCTTAGGTTTAAGCTTTGGCTACTCTCTCAATAGCAATTTCACATTTGGAACTGTTGTGGCTACTTGGGTGGCATCATCCCCACCCCCATTCTGCAGGGCGCTGACAATGTCGTTGATGCTTTTCGAAGATCTTGGGGAGTCCGTTGTGGAACTGATTTTAAGTCCAAAACAGGTAAGTTGCAATAAGCAGTTGTGAGACAGTCACCAGAAGCACCACGACTGTTCACAAGATGACTGGCAGTTTTTGTGGAAGGTTGCTCGTCTGTGTCAAACTTTTTGCACAAGGCTTTTACAGTCTGTTCTGGAATGCACACCCAAGCTTGTTTGTCTATAGTGGCTACCACTGGGTATCGAGAAAGCATGTTAGCGTCCATATGATTTGGTCCAGGCCTGTGTTCCACGCAATAATCATAGGTGGACAATGCTGAAAGCCACCTATGTCCAGCTGTGTCGAGCTTTGCAGTAGTTTGTACGTATGTCAGTGGATTGTTATCCATTTATCTGGTTTGACTGTAATGTGCACTCCACAAAGATATTCGTGGAACTGATCCTCAATAGCCAACCTGAGAACAAGAAACTCGGCAACTTGTATGCTGGATACTTTCGCTCAGCACTGTTTAAACTTCCTCTTGCAAAGGCCACTGGGCACAGTCCCTCTGGATAACTTTGTAAAGGACTGCCCAAAGACCACTGAAACTGGTGTCCATATGCAGAACATAAGGCTTTCAGGGGTCTGCATATGCCAACACTGGAGCATGAGTCAGGCGGTAAATTATTTCTTCAAAGGCTTTGTCACATTCAGCAGTCCGTCTCTGTCTGAAAGGTTCAGAAGGTGTAAAATATGCTTTGGATTGAGCAGTAGTGGCTGAAGTCTTTTTGCTTTTACTTTTTTAGTGGGTGAATAGCTTTGTGTCAAATTCAGTAGTGGCCTCACCACTCTGGTATAATCTTGAACAACTCGTCTGTAATACCCACAGAAGCCAAAGAAGCACTGCAAGTCTTTCAGGTTTTTGGGTTTTGGCCAAGTTGTTAAGGCTTTAACTTTGCTGGGATCCATTTCGATGCCTTGAGCTGATACAATATGCCACATGCATTTGACTGAGCTTTGAAAGAATTGACACTTGTCGATGGAGAGTTTGAGCCCAAACTCTTCCAGCTGATTGAGAACCTTTAACAGTCTTGCCCCATGCCCCTCCAGGGTCTTTCTGAATACTATGACATCATCAAGGTAGACCAAACATTCCAGGAGATTCATGCCCCCGACAACTGTTTCCATTAGGTGCTGGAAGGTTGCTTGGTCACCAGATATACCTTGAGGCATTCTGAGAAATTCATGAAAGCTATGGGGACATATAAAAGCTATTTTTTCCTGTGTCTTGTGGAGCCATTGGTATTTGATAGTATCTGCTCCTTAGGTTGAGTACAGAAAACCATTTGCTTCCATGAAGACAATCCAAGGCATATTGTATTGTGGGCATAGTATACTGATTTGGGATTGTCTGTTTGAGTTCTATAGTCTATGCACATGCACCAGCTCTATTCTCCTGCACACTACCACAACTGGTGAAGCATATGGACTTCATGATTCTTGAATAATATCTGCAGCCAACAGTTCCTGCAGGTACCTTCTTACATCATCAATATCTGCAGGTGCCAAACTTTCGTGACCTTTCATGGAAAGGGTGATCATCGAGAAGTCTGATATGGTGCTCTTCTCTGGTTGCACATCCCATATCTCGCTCATGAGGTGAAAACACTTTTGTCCTTTCAGCTAGTTTTCTGCTAACATGGGACTTTCACTTCTCTGGTATGGGTGAATCTCCAAAATCAAAAAGTTCTGGGTCAATTCCAGGCTGGGTATGCCGGCCCGGTCACGCACACACCCATGTAATTCGGGATCGGGAATGGATTTGGGCACCAGGGGTCGGTAGGGAGGAGAGGATTGAGCATCTGGAGGACTGCCTCCTCTCCTGGAAGGGTTTGGGGCTTGCTTAGTGCCCTAGCAACCTCTGATGGAGATTGGGGGTGCTACACATACCGATGATGTACAGGGGTGGAGCAGCGGCAGACATCAGCAGTGTGCCTGCGCAGACATCATTGCACATCCATGCTCCAGGGGGATCTCAAACCAGAAAAGCCCTGGCATTAGTGGCAGCTACCTCCAGTGCTCCACTGCCACACACCCAATACCGGGCTCATCTCTCCATTCCTTCTGATCCTCCATCCTGCCTTGGCCGACACACTGGATTTCAGATACAGTGCTGGGAGTGGAAGGTGGCCCTGCCTCGGGGGGCTCAGAGCCGAGGGGTCTGTTGGTCCGAGGTAGGTGGGGGTGTCTGTCTCTGATTCTGGAGGGCTTCAGGTGGGTGGTAGAGCAGCAGTGGTGTGTGGGATCAGCCTGAGAGAGTTCCCAGAGTTCCCAGCTAGCCAGAGATAAAGAGAGTCTACAAAAAAAAAAAAAAAAACAGGCTGGGTGCCTTTTTTTTTTAATGTACTTTATCCACCGCTCATCCCTACCAGCTGCTGACCCTTCCAGGGTCCCACAAGGAGTCATCCTCCTGCCTCCTGCTCACTCACGTCCCAGACCCCATGTAGCTCCGGCTTACCCCCAGCGGTGACAAAGTGGGGGACCAACACCCTGTAATCCTTCATTGCATCGGTCTTGGCTGTGGTCGAGTGAGCGGGGGCACATTGGCGGCACACTCCTGGGAGCCCATCTTCCTGGAGCCAGCAGACAGTTTCCTCTTTTCTCCCTCCCCTACAGCGTGCAACCCCCTGACATCATGGCGAAGGATGCTGACGTCCACGCTGTGCAATGACTGCCCATCCCCTACAATTGGGGCTTGCAGTACTCCAAGCCTCTTCTTGGAGTCAGGCAAGTGCATGGGCATTGGCCTCTTTCCTCCCTGGAGAAGGCAAGCTGTCGTGGGACGTTCATACCTATCTCCCTCGGCTGACCCACCAGCGACCAGAGTCTGCTCCTGAACCCGGGTGGTCGGCGTGGTGTGAGGTGTGGCATCCAACGCTTCAAACCGTGGCGTCACTGGGCCGGCTCCTGGGTGCCATCTCTGGTTGGAATGAGTTACAGTGCTATATCTGTGCAGTACACAAGAGCCAAAGTGTGTCCTTTCCTCACAGCAGTGTCTCTGTCTGTAACATTTTTTACCTGGATGGTAACTCATTTAGCATAAGCATGAGCTCCCACTGGCAACACACTGGGCTTTACCAACAGGCCTTCTAGCAGGCCATGTTCCTGTGGAGCATCCAGTATCAATATCTGATTATGTACATCTTTCTTCAGGTGCACCACGCCACTGATACTGCACCTATCATTAGGTGGCAGTGCAATTTCTTCAGACTCGCAACACCACACTATACCCACAGGGTCATCATGAGATTTGTTTTGTAGTCTGTGTCTGTCTCTGGTAGGCCTTCTGTACCACGGCATGCACACGCAACATTTTTCCTTTTTGCTTGGCCTCCCTCTTCTGACAAAACTGAGCCAGGCGACCAAACTTGTGAGCATTGGTACCAGTAAGCATGGGCACTCTGTTGTACATTCCAGACCTGGGACACACTAATGCTAAAGTTTCCACAGGGTCTCCCACTCCAGTTACTTTGAAGGGGACAGCAATCCATACTTTGAGGTATCCCAAGTATGGGTAGTATTTGTCACTCAGTCCCCATACATTTAAACCTTCTAAAGGGGGGTGCTAATGAGCGGTTAGGAGAATAGACGTGCTTTCGCGCTGCTCTGTCTCGGCGGGCAACTAAAAGTAAAATAAATCAGAAAAATCGACCTGTTTTGGTAAAATTTTTGGTGCAGCTTGTATTGGAAGGAAGAATGGAGGAATATTTGGTGGCAGGAGGCGGAAAAGGCGAAAGACAGGCTGGCAAAACTGGCAAGAAAATGGCAGCTTCTGCAGCCTCCATTACAGGAGATGGCACAGGGGTAGTCTCGCTATCGGCAGTTGAAATTGGAGCCCTGGGTTGTGAAGTGACGGGCCAAGTGATAGTGGCCTTAGAACCCAGGCTGATAAAACTTGAGGGCAAGATAGATCTCAAGCTGCAAGAAATATTAGAGCAGCAGGCTGCCCATACGAACAGGATTGCAGAGGCTGAGAAGAGAATATCTCGATTAGAAGATGATATAGGGGAAGTGCCGAGCCAAGTAGTAGGCCTGCCAAAGGAGTTGGAGGAGCTAAAGGATACGATGGATTACCAGGAGAATTATTATAGGAGGCTCAATCTACGACTCGGAGGACTGCCAGAAGGAGCGGAAAGACATGATATGCTGGGCTTTTGTGCAAAGACATTGCCAGAGCTACTGGGGCTGCAGTCTAAGAATGGGAAATTTAAGCTGGAAAGGGCACATCGTGCTGTGATGCCGAGGCCTCCGGGGGTATGCCCCCACAACAAGTCATCATTTGCTTCCACTCTTATCAAGATAGGGAGGCGACCCTCTGGGCATATCGCGAAGCGGGAACGTTGGAGTACCAAGGCACGCGACTGTTCATTTCCCAAGATTACTCAATGAGGCTGCTGCAGAAAAGGAAGATCTTTAATGGTCTGATGGCCCAATTGCGGAACTTAAAAGTTGAAAATGTTATGGTATACCCTGCAGTACTAAAGATAAAGCATGAGGGAGCAACTTATTCCTTTTGGGAACTGAGCAAAGCAGAACAGTTTGTAACCGATCTGCAGAAGAAAATGAACAAATGAATGCTGGACTGGTGTGATTCGTGGGGTACTGAGGAGTGATATACGGGCGTGCCAGGGAAGGGGAGGTCTCAGACAGCTTGCGGGAACTCCAGTGGTGTCATCGAAATTCCCAGAGACATGAGGGCATGTTGGGGGGTGGAATGGGAAAGATGTTTTTTCTTTAAACGATGAAGGGGAAATGGCGACTGGAATGGAGGACCACGTTTGGATGGTGATGATGGAAGGGAATTAGCGAGGAGTGCTGCATCACGGCCGGAGCTTGAGGGAGGAACTGAATCGAGAGGGACAAAGAACATGGCTGCACGGAGTTAAGGGGACGAGGTGGCAAGTACTGTGTGGACTTGGAGGGAAAAGGGGAGGCCGGGTGGTGCAGAAGGGAATATTCCAAATGTATGCCACAGTAATGTGAGCGGCCACATTGGGGATATAGATAAACTGCGCTGAAGGGACTAAAAGTGCCACTCTATCTATGTAACACTGTAATTGGGTGGGGATTGGAAGAGGGGAGGGGGTGTGAGTCACGATGAATATACAAGTGATGGAAGGAACATGGATGTTTGGGGGGGCCTTTCCAGTGGTCCTGGGAAGTCTTCTGATGAATGTTGAGAAGAAAGGGGTTTAAGAGGGCACTGCCTACTTTTCTTTTGCCATTTTTTTTCATTTCTGCTCCCCACGAGTCTGTTTAATAATATAAATTTAGATGCTGCGATTGCATGAAGCAGGTTGATAAAATTGGAGTTGCTCGTGGGCAGAGCGGTGGGGCACGCATATTGCTAGGGTGAGATGTGGACACTTATGAGGGATTTGCAATTAGTGTCAAAGAGAGGGGTGAAAACTCGATATGGAATAGATCATGTTAAGGGTAGTTTAAAGAATGGGGAGGCGGAGGGCAAAGGGTATGGAAGGGGGAGAATCAAGAAAGTCTTTATAGGGGGAAAAAGGGGGGTGATGTTCTTGTTACTATGTTTATAGTTAAGCTGTTTAAATGTTTTTTATATTGTTTGCTGACAGATGCATTTCATACAGAACGAAGGCTAAAAGGTACCTGTGGATGGGGAAGTAATGGTGGGACAAGGGATGTGGGGATCCGGAAGGGGCTTATGGTGGAATTAACTGGATGGACATGGGGAACATATAAAACACTTAGATGGCTGGCAAGCAGGAAATGGTGGTAGTCTCCTGGAACGTTAAGGGGATTGCAAACCTGATTAAACACACAATGCTCCTGGCTGCGTTGTGTAAAAAGGGGGCACAAATTGCTTTGTTACAGGAGACGCACTTATTGGATGCGGAGCACGCAAAACTAGCGCGGGGCTGGGTGGCTAGATGTTTCGCATCCTCTTACTCATCCCGTAAGAGAGGGGTTGCTATCCTTGTGAATAAGAACCTGCCACTGGAAGTTCATAGAATTGTGAAGGACAACAGGGAGGGCAGATACATATTTCTGACAGGGAAGCTTTATGGTGAGTTAATCACACTAGGCAATGTATATGCTCCAGCCCAACATGACCCACAGTTTTTCCCAGGATTGTTGGACCTGATTACTAGAGAGCAATTTCCAGGCTTAATTATAGGAGGAGACCTTAATAGTACTCTTGACCCTATATTGGATCATTCAGAGGGTAAGGGACAGGCACCGGAGGCAGTAGTCCAATGGAAGGTTGCTAGGTCAGAGTTGAATTTAGTAGATAGTTGGAGAATGGCATACCCAGGAGCCAGGGAATACACGTCTTATTCTAATCCGCACGGAACATGGACAAGGATAGATTACATCCTGATACCTAGGGTATGGCATGAAAGGGTAATAGATGTTTCGCATAGCCCTATTCATATATTGGACCATACTATGGTGGTGGGTAGGTTTAAAATCAAGGAGAAGAGGGACATAAGGCTACAGTAGAAATTCCCTACGTATATGCTTCAACATAAGGACTTTTGGGAATACGTGAAAACGCAGTGGGAGCTATATAAAGAGACTAATAGGGACTCAGAGGTAGATAAGACAGTCTACTGGGATGCTGGGAAGGCCTTTCTTAGAGGCTCCATAATAGTGTACATTGCCAAAATTAAAAAGGAGAAGAAGGATAAATGGCAAGGGCTGGAAAAACAATTACAGGAGCTGGAAAAGCGAGTTGCTAGAGGAGAGAGAGGACAGGTGGAACACCTTCTGATGGTGACAAGAGAGGCGCTAAATTCTCTGTTAAGAGGGGAGGCCCGAACTTCTTGGTTCTATTGCAAGAGGCAGGTGTTTGAATGGGCCAATAAGCCAGGCCCATTATTAGTGAGGCTAATGAAAGGGGGGAAGTTCCCTGTGAGGTTAACAGGGATTAAGGATAAGGAGGGAAGAGTACAGCGAGGGGTGAGCCAGATGAGAGAACGTTTCTGGAAGTTTTACGCTCACCTGTATAGGGCGGAAGGGATTGGGGGAAGACAGAGAATGCAGGATTTTTTTGAGTAAAGTTGACCTGCCCAGCCTTACGGCAGAGCAAAGAAAGTGTCTGAGTCAGCCCATAGCAAAGGGAGAAATACTAAAGGCGATTTGGGAAGCTCCAGCAAGGGAAAGCAAGTGGCCCGGCTGGATACCCTATAAAATTTTATAAGGCCCTAGCAGGACAGATGGTGGAGATGCTAAGTGAGGTGTTTAAAGTGGAAGAGGGGCAGGAGGAGCCGTGCTTCCCGGATACGTGTTATGATGCCACGATCTGTCTGGTTCCAAAGGGGGGTAGGGATCCTCTGGAGTGTGCCTTGTACAGGCCAATTGCCCTGTTGAATTGTGATCTTAAAATCCTTGCCAAGCTGCTGACTATGAGATTAGAGGAGTACCTGCCGTCGTTGGTTCACCCAGACCAGACCGGTTTATTAAGGGGAAGTCATCATATCATAATGTATGTAGGCTACTCAATGTGGTGTGGAGGGCAGGCCAAGATATAGAGAAGACTTGTATCAATGGATGCCGAAAAGGCTTTTGACAGGGTGGAGTGGGAATACCTCTTTGAGGTGTTGGACCGGTTTGGCCTGGGTGACCCATACGTACGGTGGGTCAGAGCAATGTACCGATCTCCTCGGGCCAGTGTTCTAGTCAGTGGAACCCCTATGGTGCCCTTTAAGTTGGAAAGAGGAACCAGGCAGGGCTGTCTGCTTTCACCATTATTGTTTGCCCTGGCGTTGGAGCCACTAGTGGCAGCGATCAGGCAGTGCCAGGGGGTCTGGGGGGGGTGAAAGGGGCGGACAACACCGAACACAAGGTCACATCGTATGCAGATGACATGCTGGTGTTTCTGCAGGAACCGGGGGTATCCATGATGTCTCTCCTGCAATTAATAGAGGGCTTCTCGGAGTTCTCTGGCTACAAAATAAATTTGAACAAGTCGGAAATGTTGTGCTTCCCCAAGCAGGAAGCAGGAAGTAGGAGATGAACGATGGGGTATACAATGCAAATCCACAAGTATAAAGTACTTGGGTATTAATGTGGGGAGAACAATTGGATCTTTGTATGACTTGAATTATGCTCCCTTAGTTAAAACAATAGAAACAGACCTGAGAAGGTGGATGCAGCTGCCAGTATCATGGATGGGGCGGATCAATGTCTTAAGAATGAATATTTTACCCAGAATAATGTACCCTATGCAGATGCTCCCTATGCGAATCACACGGGGGGGAAGGGATATTGGCAGGTTAGAAAAGGTGTTTGCTCAATTTATATGGAGGGGACAGAGGCCAAGAATGCGGCTCCAAAGACTTAAGGTGGAGGTAGCTAAGGGTGGTCTTAATTTTCCTGATCTGCTAAATTACTACTTGTCCACCCAGCAGAGATATATAGTGGACTGGGTATTTAGGCCAGAGGTAGCAAGTTGGGTAACATTGGAACAGGAGGGGTGCACAGGGCGGTTGTCAGCCTACCTGCACAGTAAGGGACCGCAGGCATATCGGAGTCAAGGGGGTCAGAATTATTTGGTGGGAATGACTTTGGATGCTTGGGAGATGTTAAAGAAGGTGAAAGGGATAGCCAAAGGGAAACTATATTGATGCCATTGGCGAGGAACCCATTCTTTTTGCCAGGGTTAGAGGATAGGGGATTTAGAGAGTGGGAAAGAAAGGGGGCAAAATGTGTGGGTAATATGACTGGTAGAGGGGTGTTGCTCCCGCTAGAGGATATTAAAAAGAATTTGAATTTGCAAGGGCAACAGATGTTTCGATACCTCCAACTGAAAGCGTTCATAGGTAAACTGGAGAGAGAGAGAGAGAAGCCAGAGGGACGGGGTGGGGCTCAGTTGAACTAACAATACTGGGAGCACAGAGAGACCCTAAAGGGTTTATTGGGAAAGCAGCAAAAGTTGGGAAGCAGGGATGGCCGGATTACACCCAGAAAGTGAGGCAGAAGTGGAGTAGGGATCTAGGGAAGGAAATCTCTGAAGAGAATTGGCAAAAATTACTGTTGGGACATATAGGCCTGCTGATCTGTAATAAGTTCAAAGAAACATATTTTAAGTTTCTACATAAGCTGTACTATCCCCCGGCTGTGGTGCATAGGGCCCATCTGGCTGTCTCCCATTATTTGGGAAATGCAAAAGAGAGGTGGGGACATATATGCATTGTTTTTGGAATTTCTATGTCCTGCGATCTTTCTGGGGAAATGTATTTAAAGAAGTGGAGCTAATGGCGGGGAACCCCATCCAGTTGGACCCTATCAAAGGGCTATTTGATCTAAATGCGGATGGGATGGAGGAATGGGAAGCAATACCACGTTGGATTAAGGTCCTTATGGTGATGGCTAGGCATTGTATTCAGAATACCTGGGTTAATAACGTTGTACCTACCACCCAGCAGTGGCGGCAATTGATACTGCAAAATTTGGCGTTGGAAAGGCTATCCTTGATCTTGGCGAACAGATCTGAGGTGTTCTATAGGGAATGGGCACCATTTCTTTCTACGCTTGAGAGACAAGAGATGGTCACTTTATGTGAGGGACTGGTCTAGGAAGATGAAGCCTGACTGGATGGGTGTCCCCCCAACCTACCTGAGGATGGAATACATAAGGGTACTATGTACTGGTATCCACAGTATATAGGTCTGATAATTAACTTGGATTATTAGCCTATTTTGTTTTTTTTAGTATTCTAAATGAGTATTAAGAATCAATTGTTTGTAGAAGGATTACTGGATGTAAAAGTAACTGTATGGAAGTGCATCTATTTGTCTATTTTATGTGTTAGTAGCTGCATGTATGTATAGCTGTATGTCTATGTACTGTGTGTCTGTTGACATAAGAGAAAATAATAAAAAAGGATTATACAAAAAAAACAAAAACCTTCTAAGGGCAGTAGCTTGTGATGAGACAGGTGCTGGTCATACCAGTTTTTGAATATAATGGTCACTTGGGAACCACTGTCCAGAACTGCTTGAACAGGCACTCCTTCAGTGGTGACTATGGTTTCAGTAGATGGTCCAACATGTTTGTCTGGGTCAAATGGTGCAGTTTCTGGTGCTTTGACTAAATATTTAACTACAATAGGGTTTCACAGGCTGCGTGGAGCGTACCTTTTTTTTCGTGTAGTTTGTCTACAATCCTTCGGGGGTCCTCCTGTGACTGACATGCTTTCTTCACATGTCCATCTTTCCCCCAGTTGTAGCAGAAAATGCCCTCTTGGTTCTGCTGGGGTTCAGCCAGTGGTCTCTAGCCTCTACTATTTTGTTTTGCAGCGTAAGTGTGTTAGAGGCCCTTGCAGGAGCTTTAACAAGTGCTTGTCTTTGCTCTGGATCTCTCTTCCTCTGTCCAGCCTGGGGCTGCGTTCTGCATTTCTTCAGTTCACTTATCATGCTACACAATTCACTGATTTGTGTTTCAAGGTCTGAAGTCACAAATGGTGCCTGGGCTTGCATTCCCACACCCATGACAGAGGGGTTCACGGTGGCTGAAAGAACAGACTGGCTCTGATGGGCATCTTGACCTTTACAAACATGTCCTTCTATTTCTTGAGTAACTCCTTCCATTCTTGGGTCTCTGCTGTGGGTGCAGTGGCTTTACCAAACATGTCCTTATGTTCCTTGAGTAACTCCTTCCATTCTTGGGTCTCTGCCTTGGGTGTACTTCCAGTAACTTGTGTAATAGCCACTGAGGCAGGGTATGGTCCCCATCGCTCTTCTTCCTCCTCACCTGATCAAACTTCTCTCATAAGCTCACTGTGAATCGGGGGGGGGGGTGCTGTCCCTTCTCTCAGCCAGGCATAGTTTGAGAATCAACACTGTAGAATGGCAAGCAGCCTTGAATACATGCTCCAACCCTACTTGGTTCTTATCCTGGGAGGTCACACCTCCTTTTTGAAACACTCCTTCCAAAATCCTTTCAATGCAGTTCAAAACGACAGGGAGGGGCTGTTCTTTCCATTGCCTGGTCAATTTGAATTTCCACGTCAGGTCTTCGCTTGACTCAATGCTCCCCAAAACATCCGCTAAAGCAGTCAAATACTCTTGGGCAGTAGCATCAGAGTTCACAGATCTCAATGATTAAATAGTCTCTAGTGCAGGGCCTCGGAGACTTTCTCCAAGCTGTTTTCTTGTCTCAGCTTCTTAGCATTGCCAGTCTTGCACTGAAGGAGCAGTATACTCCATCCATGTCTCCAAATCATTCTCACCTGCTGGGGTGGGCATTACTCCTGAAAACATCCTTAACCTGCGGTAAGACTCTTGACCAACTGATATCACATAGTTTGGCCCTCCTCCTGAGGTCTGGGATGGGGCACCCCCTTGAACATTAAGTACGTCTTGAACTTCCTCAATTGACTTCCCTTGGCCCCACAACCATTTGCTGAGTTTCTCCCTGAATCCCTCAGACTTGTGCGAGGCTTCCCTTTTCAGTCACACAAGCCTGTGTCACTATAGTCCATGCCACACTGGAATCTTCTGGGGTCAGTATATCAGGCACTCTAGTGGCATCAACTACATTTCAGCATTCAATTAACACAGTCAAAGTCGATGTGGCAGAATCCATCTGCCACCCTTGGACAGCAACTGGGCCCAGGCACTTGACTAGTGATGGGACCTCTTCTGTTTTCTCCCTGTCTGTCCCAGGAGGAAATCCCAGGAGCAGAATGGCTTTTTGAGGGTCCAGCTCTTCACCCTTACACCAGTCAATTAGTTTATGGGAAGCCTTGATATCAACAATGATTTGGGGTTTGGGGGCTACAACACTGTCTTTGTGAGCAATGGCTTCCATGTGGGGCCCGACTGGCAAACAAGAGATCCCAGTGGTGACTCCAAGAGGTAACCGTGTCACCATGTATACTTTTGGTTACAACCCCTGCCTTGCAGCCTCAAAAGGTTGAGGAGCCTGGACTCTGTTTAGATGGAAAGGGGGGTTCTTTTCCCAAAAGAAATCAATTTGCATAGTGCCTCCACCCCCTGGAGTTAAAACACAGTGGTCCAGATGTTTGTACCTACCCACCTCCCATTGCAGTCACCCCACACATGGAACACAGTGAATAAATACTTCAAAACACATATAAATATTAGCAATCTCTAATAATATGCTTACAGGCAGTGTTAAGGTTAACCGACAGTTTATTTACATGGGGTAGGGATAGGAAAAGGGGAGAAGGATGAAGAGGACAAGCAATTTTTGAATGTTGTTAATAACAGGCAATCCCTATGTCAGTAAACAGGAACATGCACAGTTCTCACCTACCACCAGCATGCACAGCAACAGTACAACCTCCATTTTCCCACTCCCGTCTGGTACCAGATTTTCCCCTAGTCTATGAGGTTGGGACCTCCCACAGTCTGTCTGGATACCTAGTTGGAGCAGCTGCTGGCCTGACATTGGTGCAGCTGGTTGGCTGACATTGGTGCACTTTGAAATACTTGGTTAACATAAACCCCTTGAACTGATGCAAATGACCAAACAGTAACTTTGAAACAGTGGCATAGATTATGGGGGGGAGGGCACGCTGACCCCCCTCAGATGTTCAGAGCGCTCTGACTTTTTGATGCCCTGGGTTTTTTTTTTTTAAATATTATTCTATATTGGATTGGTTGTGGTCATGGTCAGGATTTGGATTTGGGATCGGGACTCAGCACAGTGGGGGGCATCCAAAAATTGCTCATCAGTACAGGATGCCTTTTTATCCCAACCCGAATTTTGTGTTGGGAAATGTGGTGTAGCACAGAATCAGTTTCCCACATAGAAACATTTTCCGAAGGACCACAGCACCATCAGCACATCAGAGACGTATGTTAGCTTGAAGCGGGAAAGCTGCAATCTGGCAGACTGTCCATCTTTGTGGAGCAGCAAAGCAAGCTGAGCCAAGGAAGCTCAGACTCCTGATGATCTGTTATGTACCACTGCCCTGAGGAGAAAATAAGTAAGTTAAAACAGTGCTCACAATGTCCTGTATTTACAGTAGTTGAGAAAGATTGGCGGTTTTATCCTCAAGAGGGAAAGGAGGAGGGTGAAGAAATAGAACAGGCTCCTCTGGTAGTTGTGGGTGGCTTTTGGGGTTGGGAGGGACTTGGTCGGGTCCTCTATTGTGAGATTTATGGGTGGTGCTGCCGGACTACTTGTTTGTATGGTCTCAAAGAAAACCACGACCACCACGACCTGCAAGATGAGGGGGTGCAACAAGTCAGGGGCAGCCAGCCCAATTAAATGTCCAACTCCAAAAAGACCAGCACTCCAACCTTCCTCAAAATAAAAGGACCATAGAGCATAATCGCAGATAAGCTTGAATAGGTTTATCGAGGTCCAGCACAGCACAAGACAGGTGCCTCTTACCCCAGCGCTTTAGCACAGAGCTGAACGCCGAAGCACTGGGTTAAGAGGCACCTGTGTTGTGCTGTGCCGGACCTTATAGGTTTATTATCTGCAGTTTTGCTCTGTGGTCCTTTTGTTTTGAGAAAGGTTGGAATACTGATCTTTTTGGAGTTGTACTTGTTTGTATGGAATCCAATCTGGATGCATTGACTTTTGGCAACTGGCCTGGGCAATAGGAAATGAAATGCTAAAAAATGTACTGCCATTTACTGTGCACTGCTGCGAGATCAAATCAAGGGATGTTTTTAAAATACGTTTGTCTCTAATCAACGGTAGCCATAGTACAGTGGCAACAACCAACATACTGAAGCATGTTGTTACCATGTGTTTTTCTCCCGCTTGCAGTGGGGTCTTTGTAGATTTAGAATAACATTTTGTTGTGTATGTGTGCACACCACAACATGGATTTATTTGTTGGAGATGTACTTTATTTCTACCGTCTGTAGTTAGGAATGCTATAGGGCTGTTTGACGGAGTTGTTAGCTAGTTAGCTTTGATGACGGGGCATGCTCGTGGGCACTTTTCAGTGGTGAATAGTGCTTGCACCACCTTCCAGTTATCCATTATTAAATACAAATGGTGATTAAGTGTAAAGTACAATCGGAGAGAGTGATGGCAGAAAGACACCATTGATCCATTCAGTCTGCCTATAAAACCCTAACGAACTCGGGACCTATTGCCCATACAGGGTTGTAACCCACAGTATCCACCCCCATGCTCCCCCTCCTGCCACTAGCACCCTGAGCAACCAATAAGCATTTCACTCTGTCCCAGCCGTGTTTGAAACCATTGATGTTTCTGGCACCCACCACATCGGCTGGCAGAGTGTTCCATAGCTCCACCACTCTTTCTGTAAAATAAAACTTTCTCACTTCCTATTCCCACATAAGTTTCCATTTATGCCTGACCCATGCATCCTTGAATCCCATTACAGTTTTTGCCCACATGCAAAAAAAAAACAAAAACTAGCGGGATTCATGAATGCATGGCTTCTACAGCTGAATTTAAGCATTTATAGTTGAATTTTCTAGATAGGAAAAGTACTGTATGCAGTTTTTCTGCCCCTTGATTTTAATCAGGAGATTGTCTGAGTATTGCCAATTTTAAAAAGGAAAATGAAAGATGGTAATTTTTAGTAGTGATACCTGTTGTTTGCAACAAGTCAAGGAATGCTTTAAAAGCAACCAAAGTTTCAAAATGACCCTCAAAATGCACCATAATGCGTCTAAAATCTGATAGCTTACCCCTGGTCTATCACTTTAGTATTTTATCAGGACAACCAGGACTTTTTGAAACATAGAAACATAGACTTTTTTAACGGCAGATAAGGACCGCTTGGCCCATCTAGTCTGCCCATTTCCTACCTACAGGATAGGCCGTAGATCCTAGTTAACCAACAGCCTATTTCTTCCTACCCCCCACAAGAATTGCCTTATGTCTGTCCCATGCATTCTTGAATTCTCCCACAGTTTTAAACCCCACAACCTCCTCAGGAAGGCTGTTCCATGCATCCACTACCCTCTCTGTGAAATAATACTTCCTCACATTGCCCTTGAACCACCCACCTTCTATCTTTAAATTGTGTCCCCTTGTTCTTGCAAGTCTCTTTTTCTGAAAGATGCTACCCTCTTGGACTTTGTTGATTCCACTGAGGTACTTAAAAGTTTCTATCATGTCCCCCCTCTCCTTTCTTTCCTCAAGGGTATACATATTAAGCTCCTTTAGTCTCTCCTCATACAGCTTCTCTTGCAGACCCTGCACCATTTTAGTTGCCCTCCTCTGGACTACCTCTATCCTGTCTATGTCCTTGCGGAGATGGGGTCTCCAGAATTGGACACAGTACTCCAGATGGGGTCTCACCAACTGTCTGTACAGAGGGATAACAACTTCCTGTTTTCTGCTGCTGATGCTTCTCCCTATACATCCTAGTATACCCCCAGCCCTCCCTACTGCCTTCTCACATTGCTTGCTAACCTTAAGGTCATCTGATATGATTACCCCAGGTCCCTTTCCTTTTTGTTGCCGTTACTACCTCCCCATTGTGTATTCTTCCCTGGGTTCTTGTTTCCCAGTGCATTATTTGCACTTCTTTGTATTGAATCCAGCTGCCACCATACTTCTGACCATCCTCCAACCTTGCCAAGTCCCTTTTTATCCTTTCCACGCCTCCTTGTGTATCAACTCTGTTGCAGGTCTTTGTGTCATCTGCAAAAAGCATACTTTTCCTTCAGTCCCTCTGCAATGTCACTGATGAAGACATTAAAAGGACTGGACCCAATACTGAACCCTGTGGTATCCACTAGTAACCCTCTTTCTTCAGAGTGGACTCCATTTATAATTACCTTCTGTGTCCTGTTGTGCAGCCAATGTTTTACCAGGCTACCACCCTGGAACCCACTCCCAGGCTGGTTAATTTGACTATTAATCTTTTGTGTGGGACTGTGTCAAATGCCTTGCTAAAGTCTAGGTAGGCCATGTCCACAGCCCTCCTCCCTGGTCTACTACTTTGGTCACCCAGTCAAAGAAATCTATTGGATTCGTCTGACATGACCTTCCCGCTGTGAACCCATGCTGCCTTGGGTCCTGTGCTCCACTGGCCTCTAGGTACTCAACTATTCTTTCCTCCAGAAATGACTCCATCACTTTCCCTACCACAGAGGTCAGACTGACAGGTCTGTAGTTTCCTGCCTCTGTCTTTGCCCCCCTGTAAAAAAGCCAGCTATGCCCCTGCTTTGAAGGAACAGTTTATAACACCTCCAGCTGCAGGGCAAGTTGATTCTGAGGATTCAGGGTACAGGGTCTGTGCAGCAACACTTATCTTCTTCTGCAGCACTGGAGTGCTTTGAACAAGGTTGCAGCTCATGGATGCTTTGTTTGGGCAACAGGCTTCCTTGGCAGGCTGGTCACTGCTTTCTGCTTCTGTGCAGGCTCTTGCAGCTTGTCACTTTCTCTTTAGGGTTGTAGGTGCTGGACAGACCAGTGCTGGGGACCAGGGCCACACGCCTCGCCCCATATGTCCAGGCATCCAACCCTCAGGGGGAGATGATGGCTAGTGCCTGGTTGTGACACTGCCTGGCCAATTCTTCACTGTCCTCTGCTGGCAGTGACTCTTCCCCTGGGGCTCAGGACACAGTCTTTTTCCCTCTGTTGGCTAGCAGACATGGATACCTCCTGGAACAGGTCTGAATTACCTCCCAGTGCTGGAGGTGGCAATCAGTCTCTTGGGTATTTTCAAACTTCAGGTTCAAACCACAAAGTAGTTTTTCTTTCTTCAGCACTGGCTTTCCACATTGCAGAATATCTCTCAGCAAGTCTCTTAGAAAGGCGGCTGTGGAAATCTTAGACCGACTTCCAACCTTTTATTAAACAAAGTCTAAACCCTCTTTACTCGTTGGGAGCTTCAGGCAGACTGTCCCAAGCTGAATCTGCTCCCTGGGTTTGAGGAAAACATGACGGCATCTGATCGGTCAACACAGCTGTCCTTCTGCAGAATTAATATGGTATTAAGTCCACTCAATGCCTGATTAGTTGCCTGTAAGGGTACCAAGAGCACAGTCCTTACCCCCTTCCCAGGAGTCAGTGCGAAGTCCTCCAGGGCTCCTTGAATTCTGAATGGTGGGGACAGCAGTCAGAGGTGACATATATAGCTGCTACCCAAACAGTTCATGCAGAATTTCAATTTTTAAAGTTTTTTGCAGGCAGACTGTATTGTTTTAAAGTTAACTGCCCCCATAGTCCATTACCTGCCCCTCTGCCCTATTGTCTGATGATAGAATGGGCTCAAACAGGGGCTCCACCTGCTTATCACCAGCACCATAGCGCTGTCCCCCCAGGCAGCAGGCAGGACTTCTATTTTCATAGCAGCCTTGGCTGTTCTTAAAGGCAGAGCATTTAATTGCACATAAACAATGTGTGCCTCCGGACCCCTACTATTGTTGCTGGAGTTCCTGGGGCCAGAGCACAAAGAGGGTTAGTGCAGAGCTGCTGGAGTAGCTTTAACTATTAAGTGCTGCAGTACTCCTTCAAAGTGTAAGCCAACAGCAGCAGCTCGCACGTTCGAGTAAGAGCCAGCTCAAACGTGAGCACACTAAGCTGCGTGGCGCTGGCTGTGCTGTATTGCCGATCTGGCGGTTTTGAATTAAATCTCTCTCTTCCAGTCCCTCGAACAGGATTCCAGCACTGGGGCCAGCAGGAGCACACCAAGGCAGCCCAAATTGGACCGAGGACTGGTGGGAGGGCAGATCAGCACCTGGGGAGTCAGACACGGTAAGCCCCACCTATGGATGGGGGGTTACACTGCTCCTCTATTTTTACCCGGACTTCAAATCGCAACATCACTAGACTCAGCACTACTTATAACAACATCTGTAGGTTTGTCTCAGTAGCCCCCTACAATACCCACAATTGCTCCCTATACTTGATGCCTGGTTGGCCCGTCTTGCAGGCCTGACGGGACTACCTTTATGGATACCCTTATTGAAAAGTCCGTTCGAGATTGGGTGAACTCCCCACTATCAAGCCTTTTCAGTATTAGGACTGGCATATGGGAACTTAGGTTCTCCCCTCAACAGCTCCTTGAGCATGCCCTGACATTAACCAAGATTCTAAGTGGAAATATCATGTTCTAAGTGAAATAAATTGTGGTCTAAGTGAAATAATTTTTTTTTTCCCGAAAGTGGTTTATATGTTTTTTGGCTTTTGTTCCCCGACCCTGTGTGCGTGTGTGGAGGCACACGCAAGCCATGCACTACAGGATGCCCCAACCTACCTGTCACAACCCTAACACCGAATTTCCTTGCTTTTGTCGCTGTGGAACAACCCTAACTGATGCATGAAATGGATATTTTTGCCATGAATTTCCCTTATTTTTGAGAATGTGCACTATAAACAGTGAAGTAACACAAACGGTAACGCACATGGTGAAGCAAACATAAACGATAATGCAAACGGTAATAGAAACACAAGCACAAACGTTAATGAAAACAGAAATGCAAATGCAAGTGCGTACAGAAATGCAAATTGTAACGCGAACTGTCATGGTAATGCAATTGGAAACACAAACACTTACGGTAACAGCAATGATCATGCCAAAGGAAACACAAACAGGAATGCAAATGGAAGTGCGTATGCAAATGCACATGGTGACGCAAAAGGAAACACAAACAAAAACAGTAATGGAAATGCAAATGTTAACAGTAACGCAAACGCAAAGGGTAACGCACACGGTGGCGAAGATGGGAACGCAAAAGGTTGCAGAAACGCAAGTGGAAACACTAACTGTAACAGTAATGAAAATGCACACCCTTTTTTTCCCCAAAAGCTGCACTGAGAAACACAGTGAATACAAAGAAAGTATGCATAATAATGGGCCTCGGAGCAGAAAATGAACACTTGGAATACTAAATTGCTTATATCTCAGGAACCGTACGATGTAGAAAAAAATTACAACTCATATAATTTGAGTTTTCTGGCTAGTTTTGTGCTTCTGTAAGCATTTTTCAGACGAAAAGTCCGTATCTCAAAGTGTTTCCGTAAAGGACGCTGTAATGTTACCCTATGGGAAAAATCATCAACTTCAGAGTGCCACAACTTCGCAGCCCTCTAATATTTTGTCACCAAACCACCAAAAGGCACATCTGCGGGATCTTGGCTTTTCTCCCTCCAAATTGCAGCCCAAAAGACCAAACCATTCTTTTGCAGCAGGGTGGCAAAGATTTCCTATTCTTTTGGGCATAGTGTCGCAAAGAAAAGCATGAAAGTGTTGAATTTGCAACACTACTTTGCAACACTACTATTAATAAAAATTTCAAAAACATATTTCTGGGGTGTTTAACCCCAAAAAAGACATGGCTAGCATCCTCAGGGCTCGACTAGGAGAATGCAGCAAGAACTGTGTCCTTAGAGGGTCCCAAATTTAAATGCCGAGCATTTCTGTTACCACCAGCTGAAAACAAGATGGTGGATTTGCAACACTACAGGGGTCATTTGCAACACTAAAAACTGCATTTGCGACACTGTCAAACTTTTTGTTAACTTTTTCCATTGACTGTAATGGGAAACTTGTTTTTTGAATAACTTTTGAACCGTTTCCTGAGATATAAGCAATTTACTATTCCAAGTCCTCATTTTTCTGTTCCGAGAGTCATTATTTTGCATACATTCTTTGTACTCACTGTCTTTCTCTATACAGCTTTTGGAGAAAACCAGCCTGTGCACTTACATTACTGTTACCATTACCATTTCTGCTTGCGGTTCCGTACCCGTTTCACTTACTGTTTACGTTTACGCCACCATGTGCGTTACCCTTTGCATTTTCATTTGCGTTTGCGTTGTTTTTAACATTTCTGTCTACAGTACTGTTTCTCTTTCTGTTTCGCTTTGTGTCACTTTGCGCAATACGATTTGCGTTTGAGGGCACAATGTTACTATGTGACAAGACATCACGTGGCCGGAGCGCGGGGCCCTGTGGGCCCCACACTCCTTGCACCGCATTGCATTCACTATTTCTTCTTATCGTTCTCAAAAAGAAGGGAAATTAGAGGCAAAAAACTCAGTTTAATGCATCAGTTAGGGTTGTTCCACAGTGACAAAAGCGAGGAAATTCGATGTTAGGGTTGAAACCCCTTTTGCACCCCTCCAGCCCACACCCCCAACTGGAATCGGGGTGCATGTTGGGGTCATCGGTCCTAACTCTCACCCCATTCTCCTATTCCTCAGCTTCTTTCCACATGTGATGGGGCGAGAGTTAGGGCCGACAACCCCAACGCGCACCCCGATTCCAGTTGGGGTGGGCTGGAGGGTGCAAAGGGGGTTTCAACCCTAACATCGAATTTCCTCACTTTTGTCGCTGTGGAACAACCCTAACTGATGCATTAAATGGAGTTTTTTTCCTCTAATATATATATAATATAATATTGGCACGGTAGTGCCACTATGGTTAGGGTTGAGTACCCCATTTGAGGTTAAAGTGTGAAATTTAGCAGCTTAATAACTTTGCCACCATATGACAGATTTGCCTGAAATGTTGCATACTCAGAGCAGTACCATAGATCTCTGGATCTGCCAAGTTTTGTAACAGTTGGATATATGGTTGCGGAGCTACATAGCACCGTAGAATGTGGTATATACACATTTGTGCATTCTTTGCTCGTGCCTACAGGTCACATGGTCTGCGCGACTGGTCCAAAACCTCCAGGGAACATGCGGCCAGGGTCTCCGATGTGCCTTTTGAAGATTTCATGAAAAAATATTAAACGGTTCAAAAGTTATTCAAAAAACAAGTTCCCATTATAAGTCAATGGGAAAAGTTAAAAAGTGCGAAAGTGTAATACATGCAGTTTTTAGTGTCGCAAATCACCCCAGTAGTGTCGTGAGTCAGCCATTTTTTTTTTAGTTAGTGATCACAGAAATGCTTGGCATTTAAATTTGGGACGCTCTAGGGACACAATTATTTTTGTGTTCACCTAGTCAGACCCTGAGGATGCTAGCCATGTCTTTATTTTGGGGTTAAACAGCATAGAAATATGTTTTTCAAATTTCTGGAAAAAGTAGTGTCGCAAAGTAGTGTTGCACTCATGACACTTTCGCAAAATTTGCAAAAGGTGTCGCAAATTGCGACACTACTTTTCCAGGCTATGGCCAAAATAACAACACTTCTTTGCCACCCTGCTGCAAAAGAACGGTTTGGTCTTTTGAGCTGAAATTTGGAAGGAACACAGTCAACATCTCACAGATGGGCCTTTTGTTGGTTTGGTGAAAAAATATTGCATGGCTGCCAAGTTATGGTACTCAAAAGTTTGCATTTTTTCCCATAGACTAACATGGTGGCATACGCCACGCCTTTCGGGGCTCATATCTCAAAAACGGTGAGAGATACAGATTTTTAATTGCAATTTGCATAGCCCATATGTAATTAAAAATGGTAGCCAGGAAAATAATAATTTCTGTGAAATTTAAATTTTTTTTCTACGTCGTGTGGTTGCTGAGATATTACCAATTAAGTACTTCCAATGCTCATTTTAAGCTTTGATCCCCATTACAATGCATACATTCTTTGTACACACTGTTTTTCTGTATGCACCTGTTTGGAAAACACAGGGTATGCGTTTCCGTTACTGTTACAGTTAATGTTTCCACTTGCGTTTATATACCCCCCCTTGGCGTTACCGTTACCGTCTACGCCACCGTGTGCGTTACCCTTTGCATTCTCATTCGTGCTTGCATTACCATGTGTGCCACTGTTAGTGCTTCTGTTTGTGTTGCTGTTCCTGTTACTATGTCACAAGACATCACGTGGCGGGAGTGTGGGCCCGCTGCCACATTACATTCACTATTTCTCGTCGTCATTCTCAAAAAGAAGGGAAATTGGAGGCAAAAAACTCCATTTAATGCATTAGTTAGGGTTGTTCCAAAGCAGCAAAAGGTGAGGAAATTCGGTGTTAGGGTTGAAAGCCCCCCCTTGGACACCCCGCCCACAACCCCAACTGGCATTGGGGTGCGCATTAGGGTTGTCGGTCCTAACTCTCACCCCATTCTCCTATACCTCTGCTTCTTCACACAGCTGATGGGGTGAGGGTTAGGGCCGGCAACCCCAGTGCGCACCCTGATGCCGGTCGGGGGTGTGGGCAGGGGAGTCCAAGGGGGGCTTTCAAAGCTAACACCGAATTTCCTTGCTTTTGTCGCTGAGGAACAACCCTAACTAATGCATTAAACTGAGTTCTTTGCCTCTAATTTCCCTTCTTTTTGAGAATGATATGTATTATATTGTATTGTATTGTATTGTATTATATTATATTCGATGGGGTTGAAAACCCCCCTTGCCCCCCCACCCCATCCCCCAACCGGCATCGGGGTGTGCATTGGGGTCGTCGGTCCTAACTCTCACCCCATCCCATGTGTAACAAAAAAAAAGCTGAGGTGGTGACATATAGGAGAATGGGGTGAGAGTTAGGACAGACGACCCCAAGACACCCCGATGCCGCTTTGGGGGGACAGAGTGGTGGGCAGGGTGGGGTTTTCAACCCTAACATCAAATTTCCTTACTTTTGTCACTGTGGAACAACCCTAACTGATGCATTAAATGGATTTTTTGCCATGAATTTCACTTCTTTTTGAGAATGAGGAGTATAAATAGTGAATTGAATGTGGTGATGGGAGCGCGGGCCCTTTGGGCCCCGCACTCCCACCATGTGATTTTTTGTCAACGGTAATGCACTTGGTGATGCAAACATAAATGGTAAAGCAAACAGTAATAGAAACACAAGCGTAAAGTGACGCCAAAGCGAAAAGTAACGCATACTGAGACGCAAGTGCAAATGTGTGCAGAAACGCAACTGGTAATGCGCACGGTCATGGTACTGCCATTGGAAACCCTTTATTATTGCAGACAGAATAACAGCAAGCCAACCCTGAAAAAAAATTAAAAAACGTCTTCAAGAAGCTAATGTGCTAACGAACCAACATCCTTTAACACTGTAAAGTGACAGTAGATCATTATTACAATCACACAAAGAAAATCCATTAAGTGGACAACCCAATATTGACTAAGAAATTAAAATAGCTCAAATTCCATCATGAAGCCAGCACAGCATAACATGCTTATGAAATAGGCTAAAAAAGCAGGAATGAATACACAGCATAAGCAGTAGAAAGTACAGTGATCATTTAATGCAGAACTGTTTGTGAACTGCTGCTTACTAGAGTCCTGACTGGTACTCAGGTACTGTATCACAATGACTCAGTATGGTACTAAAAGCAGGCAATACCAATGCTGGTAATTACTATTGCATGTAAAGATTAAACGTTTCCCTTAATCAATAGAAATGACAGCCACCAAATAGATGCCGATTGGCTAGTTAATATTGCATCACAGCACCTGCATAAAATAAGACTTAAAACTTACACTTGGAAACCAGGGCTTTAAAAATGGTAGAGACAGTGAAATGCAATCACTATTTTATACAGAACTGTGTTTGGGATCGGTTACTTTACTAGAATCCCGAAAGATAGTGACTCAGTACAGTACTAAACACAGGCAATGCTAATGGTGGTATTGGTAATTCTGATCACTACTACATGTAAAGCTTAAACGTTTCACTTAATCAATACAAGTGACTGCCACCAAATAAATACTGATTGGCTAGTTAACAGAAATAGCTCATATTGCATCACAGCGCCTGCATAAAATGAAACTTGAAAGTTAAGCTTGAAAACCTCCTGACTGACCAACTCCACTGCATCAGACTTTTTCCTCAGACACTACCACATGGTTCTTGAGCTACCTAAATAATCGTTCGCAGCAAGTAAAAATCGGAGATGTTCACTCTGAAAGTAGGCCAGTACGCTCTGGGGTCCCACAAGGCTCCATCTTGGGCCCGCTATTATTTAACATATTTCGAAATACTCTCCCAATCTCCTGTCAAGGCCACCTCATGCTTTACATGGACGATGCCATTATTTTCACTGAACACTCTCATACAATGCACCTTCAAGACCAGTTCCAGAATGGCTTCGCATCCACTGAAAAATGGGTTGCAGATCACAAGCTTATACTGAATTACAAAAAAAAGAAGACTGTGTTGTTCACCAGTAACCTCAGCAAACACACGAGCTTTCCTCTTATCATCAAAAATGGTGAACCCCTCGAGCTGGCCAGCAATTCAAGTATTTGGGTATAACTGTTGACTCTACCTTGTCCTACACTCAGCACATTGATAACACCGTGAAGGCGATAAACAGGAGAATAGGGATGCTGCACAGGCACAAATGCAACCTGACCTCTGACGCCCTGCACCTTGCCATCCATAGTTCAGTAATCTCCCTCGCTGACTATGGCGTTCCCATTTACGGATCAGCCACTGACACTGCCCTCTAGTGCATCAAAACAACCTTGAATAAAGCCTGTTGCCTACTCGCCAGTGCTGATCGACTTACCCACATGTGCAATCTCTACCCCCAGGCCAACTGCCTACAATTTGACAGCAGGCTCAGACACCAAACCTGCCTGATTGCTAAAAAAGCTAGCCTTGGAATGATGCCACCTGGTGTCCAAGCTCTCCTAACTCCACCGCTGAACCAGCGTACTGACAGAAAATCCAGCAATCAGGTGTTCAGAACCCCATGTTGCTGTACAGCACTTGGGCAGCGAGCCTTCACTTATAGAGCCCCACTCTGGATCAACTCGCTATCAGCCAAGATGACCAATGCATAGTTTCTGGGTTCCTTCAAACATCGGCTCAAGCAGTACCTAGTCACTGAGGCAACCTGTGACTGCTACCGCTAGGCCACCTACCCCTCTCCACACCTGTTATGCAAGGATGGCAAATGTTTAAGCACTTCCCCTTCTGCACCCCAGCTTTGTTTTGCACTTACTCATTCCTTTGCCTTCTCCCTTCACCTCCCGCTCCTGCCCATTACCATTCCCTCCAATAAGAAACCTCTCCTCTCTTTCCCTTTACCCTCTCCAGTCCCCCCATCCTTAGCAATGCTAGAAAATATTTTGACTTAGGCTCACATTTCACAATGCCTCCAATGTATGTCTGAAATATGTTGCAACAGTGTCACTGTCTTTGTTTCTTTGTTTACCCTACTTCCTGTACCCATTGTCTAGCCTCAACTTCAATCTGTATTTGTCCCTCTGAACCCTTGTTGTTGATATATAACTTACATAGACATATTTTAACTTGGTAACACTTGCAATATAACCTTATTTTGTAATTGTTATCCTGACGGGGTTATCCTTTGATGTGGAATCTATGTAAAGAAGAGCTGCTCACAGGTTTTTCTGAGATGTCAATAAATAAATAAATAAACCAAGACTTTAAAATTGGGAAAGACAGGGAAATCACTATTTTGTACAGAACTGTGGTTGCGATTTGTTGTATTCCTAACATGTCAACTTACATACAGTTACTCGGTATTGAGCCAAAAATGGACAATAGAGATGGTAGTGAATATAACCACTGTATATCTCAATCAGTAAAGGTGATGATAAACATCAAAAAAGGAGGATTCAAACATAATATCATTCTTTTTTTTTTTTATATTTGTATTCTTTTATTAGAGTATTCCATTAAAATATGGACATTAAAGCATAGAGACCATGAATTAATACATTACAGTCATACATTGTGCATTCTTGGTTGGTACAGTCATCAGTTGGGCCTCACACAGATTGTTACCTCTACAACCCATGATCATGGTCACTTACTCAATCTGGTTTTCCTCCTGGGGATGGAGGACACCGATCTGGTGGTGGAACCAGTCAGATGGTCTGATCACCACACCATAAGATTCAATTTCCAGGCTCCCCTCTATAGGCCTGCCCCTGTGGAGATGGTCAGATACCACCCTTTGAGGGATGTGACTCCCGATGGCCTGCTGGTGGTTTTGGACCTCTCGAGGCTGCTGGGTGCAAGTGAGAGTCCAGAGGACTTGGTCCATGCTTATAACAAGGCCATGATGGATGCCCTGGACTCTATCACTCGTTTCTGTGTTCGTTCTCTCTCTCTTCCCCCTCGGTCCCCTTGGTTTGAAACATAGAATTTGATGGCAGATAAGGACCACTTGGCCCTCCTAGTCTGCCCATTTTCCTACCTAACAGATAAGCTGCAGATCCTAGTTAACCAACAGCTTACTTCCTCCTACCCTCCACTAGGACTGCCTTATGTCTGTCCCATGCATTCTTGAGTTCCCCCACTGTTCTTGACTCCACGACCTCCTCAGGGAGGCTGTTCCATGCATCCACAACCCTCTCCATGAAAAAATACTTCCTCACATAACCTCTGAGCCATCCCCCCTCTATCTTCAAATTGTGCCCCCTTGTTCTTGCACATCTCTTTTTCTGAAAGATGCTACCTTCTTGGACTTTATTGATTCCCTTGAGGTACTTGAAAGTTTCTAGCATGTCCCCTCTCTCCCTTCTTTCCTCAAGGGTATACATATTAAGTTCCTTTAGTCTTTCTTCGTATGTCTTCTGGTGCAGACCCTGCACCATTTTGGTTGCCCTCCGTGGACAGCCTCCACTCTGTCTATGGCTTTCTGGAGATGGGGTCTCCAGAACTGCACACACAGTACTCAGGTGGGGTCTCACCAACTGTCTGTACAGAGGGATAACAACTTCCTGTTTTCTACTATTGATGCCTCTCCTTGCATCCCAGTATCCCCCAGCCTTCCTTACTGCCTTCTCACATTGCTTGCCCACCTTTAGGTCATCTGATATAATTACCCCCAGGTCCCTTTCCATTTTTACTGTTGTCAGTATCTCACCCCCCATTGTGTACTCTTCCCCTGGGTTTTTGTTTCCCAGGTGCATTATCTTGCACTTCTTTGTATTGAATCTAAGCTGCCATACATTTGACCATTCCTCCAACCTTGCCATGTCCCTTCTCATCCTTTTCACTCCATCTTGTGTACCAACCCTGTTGCAGATCTTTGTGTCATCTGCAAAGAGACATACTTTTCCTTCCAGTTCCTCTGCGGTGTCACTTATAAAGACATTAAAAAGGACCGGTCCCAGTACTGAACCCTGCGGTACCCAGCTAGTAACCATCCTTTCTTCACTGTGGACTCCATTTACTACTACCCTTTGCGTCCTGTTGTCTAGCCAATTTTTCATCCAGGCTACCATCTTGGACCCACTCTAAGGCTGGCTAACTTGTGTATTAATCTTCTGTGTGGGACTGTATCAAATGCCTTGCTAAAATCTAGGTAGGCCATGTCCACAGTCCCTCCCTGGTCTACTACCTTGGTCACCCAGTCAAAGAAATCTATCAGATTCATCTGACATGAGTTTCCCATTGTGAATCCATGCTGCCTTGGGTCCTGTGCCCCACTGGCCTCTAGGTACTCAACAATTCTTTCCTTCAGAAGTGATTCCATCATTTTCCCTACCACTGAGGTCAAACTAACTGGTCTGTAGTTTCCTGCATCTGTCCTGCTCCCACTTTTGTGAAGAGGAATCGCATCTGCCCTCCTCCAGTCCTCAGGTACCACCCCATCCTCCCATGATTTGTTAAAAGAGTAGTCAATGGTGTCACTAGTTCTACCTTAGTTCTTTTTAGAATTCTTGGCAATCCCATCAGGCCCCATTGCTTGTCCACCTTCAATTTTATTAGTTCTTTCAGAACCCTTTCTTCTGTAAATGGACTGGTATCGAACCCCATCTTCAGAGTGTTTCTCTTGTTTAGTTTAGGCACTCTCCCTCCTCTTCCTTTGTGAATACTGAGCAGAAATAGTCGTTCAGTATCCTGCTTTTCACTGTCACCTCTACCCACATTCCCGCCTTTGCTGCCCTCAGTATCCTCCTTTGGTCTTCTTTTCACCCCTAATGTACCTATAAAAGGTCTTATCCCCTTCTTAACAGAGTTGACTCTCCTTTCCTCAGTTTGGGCCTTTGCTATTCTGACTGCCTTCCCAGCCTCTTTCTGCTTTAACTGATAAAGTTCTCTGTCCTGCTCCTTCTGTGTTTCCTTATATTTTCTGAATGCTATCCTTTTCTCCTTAACCTTCCCTGCCACCTCTTTTGAGAACCGTAGCGGGTTTTTTCCTTCGTTGTGTTTTGCTGATTTGCTTTACACAAAGGCTTGTTGTCTCTGTGATGGCTGTTTTGATTACCTCCCATTGTTCCTTCACCCTCCTTCTTGCCTGTTTGCTAGTGTTTTTCTGAGGCGCTCTCTCATTTTCCTAAAGTCAGCCCTCCTAAAGTCCAATACTCTTGCTTTTTGTATGGCTTGATTGTATAGCTGTGTTTATTGTGAACCACACTGTTTGGTGGTCACTTGTTCCCAGATGGCTACCCACGTCTAAATCTGAGATTCTTTCTCTGTCCCCATTTGAGAGTACCAGGTCTAAGATTGCTCCCTCCCGAGTGGGTTCCAACACTAGCTGTCTGAGGCATGCCCCCTGTAGGGCATCAAGAATGACCCTGCTCTTGGATGTACCTGAAGCAAAGGTGCTCCAGATAACATCTGGCATATTCAGGTCCTCCATCAACAATATCTCCCCTTTTTCTGCCATCCTAAGGATGCCTTCTACAATTTCCTTGTCCATTCTCTTCCCCCTGAGATGGGGGTTTGTATACAACCCCCATGCGGATTGTGGTGCCATTTCCTGTCTCCAGGGTGACCCAGAGTGCCTCATCTGCTCCCTGTTTACTCTTTAGTTCTGTTGCTTTGATTTTTCCTTTACATAGAGAGCTACTCCTCCTCCTTGATGGGACCTTGAAAGAGATGAGACGAGTTGGACGAAGGTTAGAGTGACACTGGCGGAAATCCTCCCTGGATGCTGACCACCTTAGATTGATGGAGAATTATTGGGTCTATCAATCAGCAATCACCCGTAAGAAGGCAGAGTTTCTGTCTGGGGAGATTGATGCAGCTCAGAATCGACCAGCTCAGCTCTTTCGGACCGTAGACAGGTTGTGCAGTCCAGCTTGTCTACAGGTCCGAAGTGCATTTTCACAGTATAAGTGTGATGAGTTTGCTCAATTCTTTGCTGATAAGGTGGCCAACATCATGGCGGAGATCCAACCAGCTCACCCTGTAGGGGTTGATGGTGATTGGTGCTTGGCCACTGCACCCCGGTTTTCTTGGTCTTCTTTTGACCGGCCGGAGATCGTCGATATTGTGCAGATTATCCAGAATATGTGGCTGACGTACTGTAGTCTGGACTCTGGCCCAACATGCCTCATTTTGGGGTGTATTGATTCTCTTGGTCCTGTCCTGGCCAAGATTGTGTGGTGCTCCTTATAGACGAGCGAGTTCCCTAGCTCCCTGAAGGAGGCAGTGGTGACATCACTCCTTAAGAAAGCTTCTCTTCTCTTGTTCTGAACTGCTTGGCTAACTACAGACCTATCTTTGATCTTCCCTTTTTAGGGAAGGTGATTGAGAAAGTAGTCACACTGCAGCTGGAGAAGCACCTTACCATCCATGATATCTACGATCCCCTCCAGTCCAGTTTTCAGAAGAAGCATAGTACCGAGACAGCTCTGGTTTGGGTGCTCAATGATCTCTTGATGGCTAGAGATCAGAAGCACCACTCCATCTTGGTGCTTCTTGTTCTCTCATCAGCTTTTGACACTGTGGACCATGGGATGTTGCTCATGCACCTGAGGGTCATCTGTGGCCTGGCTAGTCCAGTCCTCAGATGGTTTCAATCTTTCCTCTCTGGCAGGTTTTGGAGGGTGTTGACTGGGTTGTTTTCCTCAGACTCAGTCTCCCTGTCTTGTGGGGTCCCTCAGGGCTCGGTGCTCTCCCCAGTGCTGTTCATGGTGTATATGCTGCCTCTAGGAAACATTGTAAGACTGTATGGGCTGAGGTTTCACTGCTATGCAGATGGCACCCAGCTCTACCTGTCTTTTGCACCAGACTAGGAGAGCGCACTCTCGGTCTTCAACAGCTGCCTCACAGAAATCCAGGACTGGATGAAATCCAGCTGGCTGAAATTGAATTCCGATAAGACTGAGGTGTTGGTCGTGGATCTAGGTCTCCAGATAGAGGGGTCGGTGGCAGGGCATCCTTCTGGGCTTTGGCTCGGGAGTAGTCAGCTGCCTTCCTCTGAACAGGTGCGAAATCTAGGGGTGTTCCTTGATAATAGGCTGACACTGCATTCACAGTTGTACGCAGTTGTTAAGTCCTCTTTTTGCCATCTTAGGAACATCGCTCGGGTAAAGCACTTTGTTCCATCTGGTGACCTACCAACACTGATCCATGCCTTTGTGACCTCGTGCCTGGATGATTGTAACTCTCTCTACCTAGGGCTTTCGGGGGTTGATATCTGCTGCTTGTAGCTGGTGCAGAACGCTGTGGCGCGGCTGCTGACGGGGGCTCCTAGTTTGAGCCACAGCATGCCTGTGCTGCATGAACTGCACTGGTTGCCTGTTCAGTGGCGGATCACCTTCAAGGTAGGTCTTCTGACCTTTAAAGCCCTGCATGGACAGAGCCCGGGCTACCTGCAAGAGCTCCTGAACCCTTACTGCCCCGCTTGACCACTCCGCTCAGCTGTCGAGGGGTTGTTAGAGATTCTCAGGGTATGGTTGAAGACCTCTGGTTTCTGTGCTTTAATGTTTACAGCTCTGGCCCTGTGGGATTATCTACCTTGCCAGATTCAAGAGTACCAGACCGTGAAGAGTTTTAAGATGGCCCTAAAGACCTTCCTGTTCTGCCATGCATTTGGTGATCGGATATGACGTATGCTCCTGCTTGTATTCTTGTATTTCTGTATTTCCTTGGTTTCGATTGCGTCCAATGTTTGTTTAGTGGTTTTAACTGTTTTATGGATTGTACAGCGCTTTGGTTTTAGATATTGTGCTTACAAATAAAGATTATTGTTATTATTAATAGTTCTTTTATCAGGTATTTCCATTCAATCAGGTTTAACCACACAGCCTAATTTAATACATTGATACATATGCATATCAGCCAGTGGTTCTTCCTTTATATCCGGTCCTTCAGTCCCCTGCCCTATATTTTTACCATCTGGGGTTCTCCTTTCTTAGTTGTTGATTGTTCCCCTTATTGTCTCCCTCATCTATTCTCCATTCACCCTCACCCTTCCCTCTTCCCAGACTCTCATCGGTCATGGGTTTTCTCCTATTATTCTTATGGCACAAAGTCTGGGTAATGAGCCAATTGATTTGTGAACCATCTGCTCCATCTGAGATCAAACCTCTCGAGTCGATCACTTAATCTGGCCAAAAGGCGTTCCAGGGCATAGATCTCCTTTACCTGAGAGTTCCAGGACTCCCTGGTGGGAGTGGTCTTTATGTGCCAAAGTTTGGTGAGTGTCTTTTTGTCTGCTAGGATCAGCAGATTTACCTGCTTATATGTAATTTTAGATACTCTAGTCCCCTCGGGGGGGGGGGGGTGTCACCGTGAGTATAAAGATAGAGTTTAGGAGCTCTGGGCATTCATATATGTTAATGATATCTTGTGTGATTTCTGCCCAATAGGCTATTAGGTTTTGAAAGCCCTCGAAAATGTGGGCCTGGTCAGCTGCACTATGTCCACACTCTCTCCAGCAGTGGTCCTGGCTTCAAATGAAAATTTGGCCACCACCACCACAAGAGTGCAGAAAATCTACTACCTAGCTTACAGTAGGGCAAACTAGAGGTTTTTAAATTTGCAAAGGAGTATGCGTTCCAGTTCCCCTCTGGTATGTTCATCTTGAGCTTTCGGGACCACGCTTCTCTCATACTGCCATTAGACTCAGTGCTGCAACCAATAGGTGCCTTATAAATATAGCTTATTAGGTGTTCTGAGGAGTTGCCCTGTCTTTGGGCTTGAATAAGGGCAATCACCGCTGTAGGCTTCTCCAGTAGGTAGGTAGTTATGAAAATATCATTGGCGGAGCCCATGCTTGGTGCTAAGGTATGCAAAAGAATGTAGGCCAGAAGGTCCCACTAGCTGTGATATATGTACTGTATCCCATATTGTTTCCATTTATCCGTGATTCTGTCTAAATTATTTGGAGGAAAGCATGTGTCCGCTGAGATGGCTCTAAGATAGAGATCGTCTGTTGGGGTAAGGTATTTCTTCAGTAGCATTTGCCAGAGCCGGAATAATTCAGCAGTGTGTGTGGGGAGTTTAGTGAGAGGAAGGAAGGGAGGCAGTATAGTGCAGTGGTTTAAGGCTATGAGCTGCAAATCTGGAGACCTGGGTTTGAATCCCACAGCCCCCACTTACATATACTGTGTGACCCTGAGAAAGTCCCTTAACTTCCCTGTGCTCCTAGGTCGCACCTGTAAACAAGCTTTCAGCTTAGTGTGCCACTCCTGGTTAAACAATTGGAGGGAAAAAAAAGAGGTGGTTAAATCAAATAGGTCACTCCATGCTAGCTCAAGTTGTTTCCAATGAGCTTCATATCTGGGGTTTAGCCAGTTTAAAATGGTTCGGATGTGTGAGGTAAGAGCATGTAATTGAAGATTTGGGACACCGAGGCCTCCTTTCTCTTGGTAGCTGTAGTATGGAAAATCTGATTCTAGGAGGGCGTCCCTTCCAGATAAATCTTGAGGTCTGGTGTGGTGGGTAGCGTCTACAGGAAGAATAGTATGTGGGGAAAAATGTTTTGCTGAATTGTTTCAATCCTAGCTAAAAAGCTCAGTGGGAGCTGCTCCCATCTGCTGATGTCCTCCTGCAGCTGTTGAGTAATTGACTCAAAGCTGAGGAGACCTACATGTGCTGGATATTTAGTAAGTTTAAACCCTAAGTAGCGCATAGCTAATTTATATCACTTGAAAGGGAACCTTAATTTCAAAGATCTCGGGGGAGGATAATTATATAATAGGTCTTCAGTTTTTTGCTCGTTTGCTTTGTACCCTGACAGTGAGCCAGATAGTTCAAGTTGTTCTCATACCCTTAGAATAGACTGTTCTGGGTGGGCCAGGGTCAACAGGATGTTGTCCTCAAGAATAGATATTTTATAGGGCCTATCATGTTGATACCCTCTGTATCCTGGTCACTCCTGATGGGCTGAGCCAGGGGTTCAGGGTACAATGCAAAAAGGAGGGGGGGAAGTGGGCAACCCTGTCTGGTACCCCGATCAAGGGTGATGGAGTCCGAAATGGCTCCATCCAGTTTTAGGTATGTTTGGGGGGGGCATCGTATTTATTCCATAGTTGTGTTATCGGTTCTTTCAGAAAGCCAAAATGGGACAGGATCTCTCATAAAAAGGGCCAGGAGACCCTGTCAAAGGCTTTTTCTGCATCTAATCCCAAGAGTACCTGGGGGATCTTTCGCTGTGTGGCATAGTTGACCACTAAGTAAGTACGCCTCACCACGTCATGTGCCTGTCTTTGTGTTATAAAACCTACCTGATCTGGGTCAATCAGCTTAGGGAGTAGTACCTCAATTCTGTGGGCCAATACGCTCATGTAAATTTTGTAATCATAATTTAGCATGGATATTGGTCTGCATGAGGACTGGTGTTTGGGGTCCTTTTGAGGTTTGGGTATAGCTGACACTATTGCATATATTCCAGGATGTAGGTGATTTATTTCCCTCCTGCACCTCATGGAATGCTTCTAATAAGGGGGGGCTGAAAAGTTCCTTAAACTGCTTATAGAATTCTGATGGGTACCCATCTGGGTCTGGTGCCTTGCAGGTTTTAGCCTTTCTCAGCACTGATTCCAGTTCTCCATTCGAAATAGGTGTCAGCAGAGACTCCAGCTGATTCGGGGTTAATTTTGGGAGGGATAGTGTTTGTAAATAAACTTTCTCTCTGTTTGGAGGGGAATCAGCTGCATATAGTGTTTGGTAATATTTAGCCATGGCCTGGCAAATTTGCTGTGGATGTGTTAAATGTCTACCAGTGACTGAGTCTATTAAGGTGGTTACACATGCCTTGGCTTTGTGAATTCTCAACCTATGAGTTAGGTTTCTGGTTCCTCGGGGACTTCCCTCATGATGTTGCAGTTTTAAGTAAAACAGCTGCTGCTCTATCCTCTGGTCTATCAGTTTTTAAAGCTTCTGTTTTGCTACTACTATATGGAGTTTAATTGTTTTATCACCTTGATCATAGGCGGTTTGCAGTGCTTGTAATGCCATCTGGAGTTCTCTATCAGGCCTCCCACTCTCTTTTCTTCTTCACCGAATAGGCTATTTTCCCCTAGATGGTATCCCAGAGTATCACTGATAGTGTCTCTGGCTGTTTATTTTCACTTAAAATCTGTGGTATTGCATCTTGAATCATTTGTTTAAGTTCTGGGTCTCTCATATGTTTCCGATTCAGATGCTAGTGTAACCCCTAGATGGCGCTATCCCAGGGGCTACTACCCCTGCCTGATTTGCCACTAACAGGTTGAGGGGCCTGGATCCAATGGCGGGTGCCTCCACCCAGAGGTCAGGGTTTGCAATAGTTAAACTAACTTGGTCACAGCCCTCTGGGACACTGCAACCCCCCTTTCTTCCCACTAGTGGCCCACACAATATATCAGAATTACCTTCACAGTATACACTTACCCCCAGGTCTGGTTCCGGCACTGGGACCTCCTGTAAAACAAGATACAGTGCAACAATCACAGTACAGTACTTTAACATAGACAAATACCTCAGGCAGTATAACTTTGCTGAAACAAGCAGCTCTGATTTATTTAGGGGGATATAACAAGGACAGGGGGAAATCAGGTTAATTAGCTTATCACTCTAATAATCTATCCTTGGCTCTGTGCACAGGCCTATCCCTATCAGTTACTGTCCCTGGGTACCCAAGCCCTAGTGGCTAGTCCAAACCGTGGCAGCTGGTAGGGGCCCTTTCCACAGAGAAAAGGAGAATTAAACAGTCAGCAGTACAGTAATTCCATTTGGATTTAATGTGGCAATTCAACAGGGAGCGACCCTGAATTAGTACTCACGACCTCCAAATAAGATAGGGTCCTTCAATGTCAGCAGGGCTCACTTGAGGTACACAAACCTCTTCACACATCCATGTAAAAGAAAGCACTATACCAGGCAGGCTGCATCTGTATCCCGATCTAATTACTGCACAATACCCGGAGAACACACAGCAGATTCAGTTCTGACAGACCGAGTAATTTTCAGCAATTCCTCCAGTCTTCTACAGGGTGAGCCTGGTTTCTACTCTTCAGAGATCCTTTGATTCTTTCACAGGACGGATTCAGTCCTAACAAGCTGTTACACAAGCTGCAGACCGAACTCTGGGCCTTACACGCTTTTGACTAAAACTGCACACTGAAAAGCACAGGGCTCCTTCCTTCTTCACTGCCAAAGCTCAACTGAAACTCCAACCGACAAAACTGGCACTTCCTTTGAGTTCCTCCCAGTTCTTGACTGGATTGGCTGTCACTCACATAGACTGCTGCTGTTGGTCCAAAAGGCACTGAAGTCTAAACTACATCTCCCAGAGTCACTGCCCATACAATCCTCTTGTGGCTGGCTCAGATTATGAGTCCAAGTTCTGATTCGTCCAAGGCACCATTTTAGAGCTAGCTACCCACACTGATTGGTCCAGTTCAGCAGTTCAAAACTAGAATGGGGAACTAGCAGACACAGTTCTGACTGCAAAGAAAGCAGGTTAGACAAACTGTAATTTATTATTACTCTAAATAATTTCTGGCAAACAGTTACATCTTTCAGATAGGTTCCCTTTGCACCTTAGTGACTGCAAAATGAAGTGAATTGGCAGCAGCTCGAGTGGTACTCAGAGAAGCACACAGTCCCCCCATACAAACTAATTATGTCTGCAAGCAGACAGCTCTTAAAGAGACAGTACCAGAGGCTCTAAAAACACTCACTGATAAATGGCTTAAATGCCAAACACCATTCAGGCTTGGAGCATTCAAGCAAGCTCCTGGAAGTCTTTTGGGAACCCCCATTTGCAGGGGGGTTACACCCTTCCTGGCCTGGGAAAGCTTGACGTCCGCATCAAGCAAGTACCCCCATAAGTTTCAACTGCAACCATATACATTTGCATTAGGCTCACACATGTAATCATCAGTCAATATATCATTTTACCAAGAACACATTTCTGAAACATTGAGTACGTCACTTTACACAGTATTACATACATTGTACCATAACTCAAGTTATTACCTCTTGTACATGAAACCTGAAGAGAGGGGCCTTCCTATCAGTTACCTTGGGGCTGGATGGGGCAAGGGCACCATACTTAGAGGGCAACACAAGTAACTTGGAGTTAGCACTGATGCTCAGTTTGGGCAATGAGCTCGGGGACACATACACCTTTATGGACAACATTGAGAGGCAAGTCCACAGGCCTCCCAAGTGAATCATAACTGAGGTGCACCACAGGCTTTACAGCTCGACCAGTCTTTCTAGGGGAACTGTTATAGTCTCTGCACTCTGAGCCTCATTTTCAGCATTGTCCTCACTTGTCAGGGAGTCTCCATGGGGGTAGAGAGGCTAGAACTTGGGGCACTTTCAGCTCCAGGAGTTACAGTTTCTGAGTCCACAACATTTGGCTCGCATGGAGAGCTTTGGACACTGGCAGTGGACTGTCAGGGCACTCAAAATACTCTTCTTGTTCGGTGTATCACCAGTCTGCCCAATCTATCATTTTCTCCCTGAAAGCTCAAACAGTTCAACCATGCACAATGATTCCATTTCATCTGATCTGATGCTTTGCACTTCACTTTCTGGGAGCATTGGCTCAGGGATGAAGCTGGGGGCTTAGACAGTCCAGAAGGCCCAGCTTCATCTCCAGTATTGACTAGGGATTTCGAAACAATTGACTCAGTTCAGTAAGAAGGATAGTATTCAAAGTCACTCTCACTTTCTTCCGATATGGACTGACAGTCATGCTCAACTGGGACTTGTGGAGGGAACACTTTAACTTTGCTTCTGTAGGTGCAGACTTTCTTGATCTTTTCTTAGCAGCAGCTCTAGTCACTGGTCCAGAGGGGCATCTTCTAGGGCTCAGACTCAATTAAGATTTGTCCAATGGGCAGTAAATGATTTCTAAGCATTGTTTTACATCTTTTGAATTATTCTCAGGCCTTACTTTGTACACTGGCAGATCATCTGGTTTGCCCACTACAATGTGAGGAGATGGTGCCATCTGTCAGCAATCTTGTGCTTGCCATGCAGTCCCAGATTTCTTAGCAATACCCGATCTCCTCCTGGAGTTCCTGTGCTTTCACCTTTTATCATACCTTTCTTTGTTGGCCAGATTTCTTTGGCAGCCATGGTTTGAGCCAGTTGGTACGCATGAGTTAGCTGGGCCTTTAACTTTTCACATACTGTAAATAGTTGTCAGCTTGAACCCATCAGGAGAGACCCCAAACACACATCTACTGGTAGTCGAGCCTCTTCCAAACATCAGGCGGTAGGGGAGAATCCAGTGGCATCACTTTTGGTGCAGTTATAAGCATGTACCAGGGTGCTAATTTGTTGGCTCCATCTAGGCTTGTCCTTTGGGTGCAGGGTGCCTAGCATATCTAGCAAAGTGCGGTTGAAACGTCAGGCTGTGGGTCCCCTGGGGGTGGTAAGGAGTGGTTCTGGACTTTCGCCTCCCCACAGAGAAAGCATCTCTTTGATCAGGCGACTCTCAAAGTCTCTCCCTTGATCAGAATGGATTCTTTGTGGAGCCCCATAGTGAACAAAAAGTTTTCTACAAGTACTTTGGCCACAGTGGATGCTTTCTGGTCTTTGGTGGGGAAAGCTTGGGCATATCTCGTGAAATGGTCAGTGACCACCAGCACATTACTGATATTTCTTGATCTGACTCCAAACTCAGAAAATCAATACAGACCAGCTCCATGGGTGCACTGGTGGTGATGTTAATAAGGGGCAGCCTCTGGGCAAAGCTCTCTCAAGCAGCGATCACAAGTTCGAATGTGTTGCTCCACATCATCCCCCATCTTAGGCCAATAGAATCTGGATCTCACCAAGTCAAGTGTTCTGTCTATACCAAGGTGCCCCATGTGGTTGTGCAAGGACCTCAGTACTGAGTCTCAAAGGCAGTGGGCAGCACTAGTTGTTGTTTGTCTACTTGTCCCCTCTGTCTACTGTTTCTCTGTATAACAGTTTATTGATCAGTTTCAACTTAGGACCTTCTTTGTGTAACAGTGCAGTTCTCAAATCAGTGGAGCATAATTTGACACATCTTTTCCTGCATAGAGGGCTTCTAAAGCTGCTTTGATCATGGGATCGCGGATTGAGCCCGCTCGAATACTGTCATTGTCCAGCTGAGGCAGTGCACCAATGTCTATTGCAGAAAAGTGGCAATAAGCACAGGTATGCAATTCTCAGAGGCTCCAAGCAATCCACCATGCAGTCCACTGCGTCCGTGGACATTTGTTCCTCCTGTCAAACTTCGCAGAGTGCCCGAATGTCAGGTTCTGCCAATCGGACCCAATCATTCTGGGGAACAGGCCTCCGGGAGAGCATCTATGTGGTTCAGACCTGCTCGTATTCGAGAGCATAGTCATATGTAGATAATGCAGAAAGCCACCTATGGCCAGTGGCATCCAACTTAGCTGAGGTCTGCACATAGGTCAAAGGATTATTGTCAGTTTTACTAGTATTTTAGCCTACACAAGTACTCATGGAATTGGTCACAATAGCCCACTTCAAAGCTAGGAACTCTAACTTATGTACAGGATAGTTCTTTCGGATGAGGTCAGGCTTCTACTGGCAAAGGCCACTGGTCTCAGGCCATTCTCGTGCTCTTGGTACAACACAGCCCCAACCCTTGCAAGCTAGCATCAGTGTGCAGGACTGAAGGTTTTCTTGGATCGGCATAGGCCAGCACTGGAGCATGGGTAGTTGATATATGATCTCATGAAAAGCAGTCTCACAATCAGGAGTCCAGCGGCCCCAAATACTTCACTCGGATGAAAATACACTTTTCAGTCTTGAGGACGCTGACTTTTGGTATTTTTTGTGGGTTGGGGATACCCTTGAGTAAGGTTAAGTAAAGGCGGATCACTCTTGAATAGTCCTTGATGAAGCCTGATATAACCACAGAATCCCAGAATCTTTGGTAGTTCTTTAGATTTGGGCTGTGGCCAGGTGGTCAAGGCCTCAACTTTACTTGGGTCGGTCTCTATTCCTCGGTGGATACTATGTGTCCCACATACTTTACTGATGTTTGAAAGAATTGACACTTATCAATGGACAGTTTGCCAAAGTCCTCCAGTCGGTCCAATACCTTAAATAATCTGCTCTCATGTTCCTCCAGTGAGCTGCCAAACACAATAACATCATCTAGGTATACCAGGCACTCTAGTAAGTTCATGTCCCCACTGCACGCTCCATCAATCATTGAAAAGTGGCTGGGGCACCTGAAATCTTTGAGGCATCCTCATGAATTACAGTAGCCAAGCGGACAGATAAAGGCTGTCTTTTCATCGTCCTCTGGGGCCATCGATCTGATAGTACCCACTGCGGAGATCCAGCACAGAGAACCACTTGCTCCTGCTTAGGCAGTCCAAAGCATCCTGAATGCGGGCATTGTGTACTGATCAGGGATAGTCCGCGGTTTTAAGGTGCGATAATCCACACACATCCTTACTGTTCCATTCTTTTCCTCACTACCACAATGGGGAAGCATAAGGGCTTGGATCTTGTATTACACCAGCAGCTAACATCTCTTGCAGATGCCGCTCACATCATCTATGTAGCAGGTGCCAGGCGTCGAGACCTCTCACGAAATGGTCTTTTGTCATGCAGCCGGATATTGTGCTCAGCTCCTGCACGCATCCTACATCCCATTCCTTAAAGAAACACCTGGTCTCTCTGGGCAAGCTTCTCACTGATCCTCACTTTCCATTCAGCTGGCAGCGGAGTCGCGAATCAAACAAGTCAGGCGTTACTCTGTCATTCTTCCTGAACTCTTGCTGCTGGTAGCACTGCAGTGTCTGCACAATGCACCATTAGCCAGGATGCAACCTCTGTTTACCGAATGTTCTCTTTCAGACACATTATGAACTTGACCATTACCCTCCTGGCATAAGCATGGGCTCTAGCGGCAAAATACTAAGCTTGACCAGCAGTCCCTCTGGCAATTTTCCATCGCCTGGTGCATCCAACATTAATATTTTATTCTTAACATCCTTTCTGATACTGGACCTCTCCCTGTAAGGTACACTGGGCATTTGGCACCAGGATCAGAGACTCAGGATCCTTCTTCCATACAATTCCGACCGTTCCTCTGGTTCTGTTTTTCAGCATCTCTCTGTGCCTCATAGGCCTTCTTAATTAAAGCCGAACTCTTAAAGCTCTACTAGTCTTTGACCCCTGTTTTCATAACACAACTGTGCCAGCCTTCCGAACATATGAGCATTTGTTCCAATCAACAAAGGGACACCATCATACAGTCCAGTGGGGAACACACAAGGCTAGGTCTCTACTTGTTCGGCCACCCAGCCACGGAGGTGGGGAAAGACAGCCAAATTGGATATACCCGGAATAGGGTAGGCCTTCTCACTTAACCCCCATACATGCAGTCCTTCTAATGGTTGTAAGGCACGCCTGACAAATGCTTCTGATACCAATCCTGGAACATAATTGTCACTTGGGAGCCACTGTCTAATACAGCTCTTGTAGACACTCCATTCACCTTTACAGTGGTCTCCATGGAGGACCCACTATTCTGGACCAGTCTGGAGAGGCGGTGGGGGCCTGGGCAACTGACCTTGCCACAAAAGGACGTGAATTAGCATTTTGGTGCCCTCACTGGGATCATGTCGTGCACCTCTTAACCACTGATTTCTTCTCCAAAGCTCTCCTGTAGCCTATATGCAACTTTGTCAGTGTCTTTTGGGACTGGCATTCTTTCATGTGCCCATCTTTCCCACAATTATAGCAAAACATACTTTCTGGAGTTTGAGCTGGCCTGAGGCGCCACACTGGGAGCCAGGGTGGGGTATTACTAACTGGAAACCTGGTGCCATCTCTGTCTGTGGCGTGATAAGCATTTGGAGACATCGTCAGTTTCTCCACTTCCATGGTCAAGAATTGAGTTTGGAGCTGTTATCAGCAGGAGATACATGGGTGGTACCTCCACCCCATAGCAGATGCAGTCGGATATAGGTCAGGGCCCGTACTTGCAGGCGTGGCCTTCATAAAGGACTGTTTTGAATTCCCGGATCTCTCTCAACAGTTAGCCCCATTGTGGCATATCTTTTTCCTTGTCAGAGCACTCATTGACTGTCAACCTCTGCCCCTGAACTTCACTTGATGGGTCACCCTCAGTCACTCGGTCGAGCCACAGCTGTTGGTGCAGGTACCTCCCGAGGTTGCCTTTTCTCAACTCCTCGAATTTCTCTCATTAACTCATCATAGGAGGGTGGGATTCCAGTCGATTTCTAGGCGAACTGAAGCAACAGCAGTTCTGAGAAGGGGCAGACTTAGGATTCTGTCCAGTCTGGTTCGGTCCAGTTCAATCGCTGGCAAACTACCCTTCTAAGGCATTCTTGCAACAATTTTTCCAGCCGAGAGATACATACAGACAACAACTCCCTTGGTACTGTTGTGCATTTCTTACTCTCCACCATAGGTCCTCATCAGAATCTGGGCCCATACACATTCTCCAAGGCCTCAAGATATGCCTGTGCAGTCGCTCAGGGTTACTGGGCCGCTTAGCACGGATGGTAGCCAGGAAGGACCTCGGAGGCCTCACTAACCCTCTTCGCTCGCCTCGAGCATTGCCATTCTAGCACTTTGGGGCAACATAGTTCATCCAGGTCTCCCAGTCATCCTCCCTTGGGGGTGGGGAGGTGCCAGAGAAGATCCTCAACCTCGGTAAGAGTCGTGACTAATGGCAGGTGCAGAAATAGGAGTCTGCATTGGTTCAGCCACCATTACGGGCACTGGAGCAGGAGAGGTGTGTTGGGAGGAACACCCCAGGTGGCAAGAATAGTTTCTTCAAGTCCTCCACAGTTTTCCCTCTCCAGCAACCATTCAGCAAATTTCTCCTCAAAAGTTTCAGATAGTGGTGGGGGCTGATTCCCCCGGTCTTTGCTGTCCTTAGTTATCACTCTCAAGCAGTGAGGGCTCCCTCTGGGGTAATGGTCTGTGGCACTTTGGAGCTATCTATGGATCCTAAACTCTACTAGGGCCAGGAAAGTGTGGTGAGCAGATTAGCATGCCGACCCACCACCACAGGGTTTTGTAAACCTTCCACCTTGGAAAGTACTCCTGCACAGTGTCCGTATTGATACCCAGGGGATGTCCAGGATAAGCATAGCATTTGGGGTCGATCTCCTCCCAGTACACCACTCCACCAGCCGGTGCACAGCCACTTCTGTCGGGTACCCATTTTTTTCTTAACAGTGGTTCATAAATATGGCCACCAGAGGACACACAATCCCAGCGGTGAGCCTCCAAGATGTAACCCCTAGATGGCGCCATCCCAGGGCTACTACCCTGCCTGATTTGCTACTAACAGGTTGAGGGGCCTGGATCCAATGGCGGTGCCTCCACCCAGAGGTCAGGGTTTGCAATAGTTAAACTAACTTGGTCACAGCCTCTGGGACACTGCAACCCCCCTTTCTTCCCACTAGTGGCCCACACAATATATCAGAATTACCTTCACAGTATACACTTATCCCCAGGTCTGGTTCCGGCACTGGGACCTCCTGTAAAACAAGATACAGTGCAACAATCACAGTACAGTACTTTAACATAGACAAATACCTCAGGCAGTATAACTTTGCTGAAACAAGCAGCTCTGATTTATTTAGGGGGATATAACAAGGACAGGAAATCAGGTTAATTAGCTTATCACTCTAATAATCTACCTATGGCTCTGTGCACAGGCCTATCCCTATCAGTTACTGTCCCTGGTACCCAAGCCCTAGTGGCTAGTCCAAACCGTGGCAGCTGGTAGGGGCCCTTTCACACAGAAAAGGAGAATTAAACAGTCAGCAGTACAGTAATTCCATTTGGATTTAATGTGGCAATTCAACAGGAGCGACTCTAACTAGTAGTACTCACGACCTCCAAATAAGATAGGGTCCTTCAATGTCAGCAGGGCTCACTTGAGGTACACAAACCTCTTCACACATCCATATAAAGAAAGCACTATAACAGGCAGGTTGCATCTGTATCCCATCGCAATTACTGCACAATACCCGAGAACACACAGCAGATTCAGTTCCTGACAGACCGAGTGCACTTTCAGCAATTCCTCCAGTCTTCTACAGAGTGAGCCTGGTTTCTACTCTTCAGAGATCCTTTGATTCTTTCACAGGACGGATTCAGTCCTAACAAGCTGTTACACAACTGCAGACCGGAACTCTGGGCCTTACACACGTTTTTACTAAAACTGCACACTGAAAAGCACAGGGCTCCTTCCTTCTTCACTGCCAAAGCTCAACTGAAACTCCAACTGACAAAACCGGGCACTTCCTTTGAGTTCCTCCCAGTTCTTGACTGGATTGGCTGTCACTCACAATAGACTGCTGCTGTTGGTCCAAAAGGCACTGAAGTCTAAACTACATCTCCCAGAGTCACTGCCCATACAATCCCTCTTGTGGCTGGCTCAGATTATGAGTCCAAGTTCTGATTCATCCAAGGCACCATTTTAGAGCTAGACTAATCCACACTGATTGGTCCAGTTCAGCAGTTCAAAACTAGAATGGGGAACTAGCAGACACAGTTCTGACTGCAAAGAAAGCAGGTTAGACAAACTGTAATTTCATTATTACTCTAAATAATTTCTGGCAAACAGTTACATCTTTCAGATAGGTTCCCTTTGCACTCCTAGTGACTACAAAAATGAAGTGAATTGGCAGCAGCTCGAGTGGTACTCAGAGAAGCACACAGTCCCCCCATACAAACTAATTATGTCTGCAAGCAGACAGCTCTTAAAGAGACAGTACCAGAGGCTCTAAAAACACTCACTGATAAATGGCTTAAATGCCAAACACCATTCAGGCTTGGAGCATTCAAGCAAGCTCCTGGAAGTCTTTTGGGAACCCCCATTTGCAGGGGGGTTACACTAGAATGAAGTTCCCCTTCTGTCACCCAGCCGAAATCTGGCACATATCTGGGCATGGTCGCAGAGGATGGGCACGCCATGCAATACGTCTTGCAGAGTTTGTAAGTGTTCTGCTGACGTGAATATGTAATCTATATGTGATGCCACCCCCTGAGCTCAGGGTCACATGAGTATAACCCCTAGCTGTTGGGAAACAGGGACGCCATGTGTCAATGATACCCTGTCTTTAGGGTCTGTTTAAAGTATTTCTGGAGGGGGTTCACTTGGTGGCTCATAAAGGTTGAAGCATCTAATGTAGGGTTGAGGGTTGCATTTAAGTCCCGCCCAGTATAAGTTGGCCTTGCGCCACCTCCATTGACTGGGAAAATAATTGTTGTGCCATTGTTCTGGAGGATCCTGGGGGAGATAGACTGATACTAGAGCCTGCCAACTGCAATAGCATATCTTCCCTCTGGATCCTGCACCTGGTTCTGCAATTCAAAAGGGACCCCTCTTGGGATGAGGATTGCGGTTCCTCTTCTCCTACCGGAGGGGTGGGCTGATGCTATAACTGATGGGAAGGCCATGGTTTTCAATATAATATGTTCCCCCGAGACATATGGTTCTCTTGTAGCAGGACGACTCCCGGTCTCTCCTTTTTAAGAAATTGTAGCAGTCTGGACCTTTTGATGGAGTTGAATATCCCATTAATGTTAAGGGACAAGACTAGTGTGAACCTATCCATAGTGAGGGCAATGAGAATGAGCTTGGGGAGAGGTTTCTCCTCCTCCTCCTCCTCCTCCTCCTCCTCCTCCTATGGCTATTTCCGAAGCTTCCTAGTAGTGTTGTCAGTGCTCCCCTTTTTCCATTAACCTTCAATAAATCCTGTAACATCATCACCTTATTATAATGTCCCTGATTGCTGGTACCCAAAGCTGTGGTTAGAACCACCTCACTTCTATATACCATACATCAAGTCTGTACCTTACTAGAAAATCAAAAAGCGGGCTGAGTGTGGGGTAAAACAAGGTAAAAATAAAGTATGCCCCTTAAAACTATTGAGGCTTCACAGCAGAACATTAAACACCAAAGTACATTTGTACAAATGGGTACTGGCTTGTGGGTGGCCTGAAATGTGGGCCCATTGGGCACATGACAGATATACCCATTCATTTTTAGAAATGGCTTAAGCTTTTGTGCTGATTGGCTTTGTTGCCCATAAACCAAAACAGATGTTTGCCAACCGGGCAACCAAACAATTAACAAATGGCTACATAACCTGTAAATTTTTTGATAATCTCTAAGGTAGTGGAGTGTGACTTCCAAGAAAGGGAGGTATTTTGCAAACCTCCTACTTGGGGGTTGAAAGGGACTCCCATGGGTGATGTGCCACGATCTTTGTGTGGGCCCCCATTGCCACCAGTTAAGACAGTAGTGGTGATTTGAGATGCCAGCAGAGGCTGCAGAGCCATCTGGACTAACACCCCAAAATAAACTGTGAGGCCTGCCACTTTATCCGCTGCCATTGCAATGTGGTGTCTGATCTCAGTGAACCCACCACCACACCGAGGTTGGTCAAGTGAGGAGTAGTGCCCCGTGACTCCCCGGCCACAATTTGCTTAAATGCCTCAGAGTATTTGGGTGGCCTCCTTAGCCAGAGGGTAAATATATGGGGGGGGGGGATTAGACTTCTTTCCCCATCGGTGGGGGATATGGAAGTATACACCGCAGGGCGAAGGGCTGCTTTGATTTAAATTCAGGAGCCCCTTGGGAGATGTAGAGGTTTGCCTCAGTGTTGGTATTTCTGATATAGGGATACCTTCTTTTCCCTTCCCTCTCCCTGCCCCATCTCTCCATTGTTATCCGTTACAGCATTTTATGAATCTTTTTCCCCTTCTCTGAACTATCCCAGTGGTTTAGTTTAATATAAAGTTCTTAAGGAGTGGCTATGCAATATATCTGTGGTCCCTCATTTCAGCTGCATGACTACACTCCATCATTTCCTCCTCTTCCCCATCCCAGACCAGAAAGTTCCTCCCCACTGCAGGGATCTTTCAGTCTCTCCAAGGGGTCCCAATATAGAAAAAGAGTCACCTATGTGCCATACAAGATTTTCAGGTGTCATCTCATTTGAACTGCTGCAGGGGCACTTTAACATCCTGTACTGTGGCTTGCCCTTGCTGTTTGCAGCCTTGTTTATTCAGCGCGGGAGTCCAGGCTGCCTCTTGCAGTTCCTGTTCCTGGTCTCGGACTGCTGGTCTCTTAGGGAGTTGTATGGGATGCCCATGCTGTCTAGTATATTGATTGCCTCCTCCGGGGGTTTCAAAGTGCTGTGGGCCATCTGCAAACATGGTGAGTTTGGCCGGGCAAGGAATAAGGAATTACAGTTGCTGTTGTTTCAAGGCTCACAGGATCAGTGCGTATTCTCATCTCCTCGCAGATACAGCCGGTGAATAATCATTATCAAAGTAAATACCTTTTCCCATGTATCTGATGTCTTTCATGTGCCAGGCTCTAGTTAATATTTGTTGCTTGACCGAAAAGTGTAGAAACCTCATGACGCTTGATCTAGGTTTTTGGTCGACCTGCTGCGGTTTGGGCATTGAGGCTTGGTGTGCGGCCCTGATGTCTAGTGGGGTGGAGGGGCCCAGCTGCAGCAGCTCTCTGAGAAACCAGTCCAAGAACTCGCACATATCTCTCCCCTCCACATCTTCAGGCACTCCATGTATGCACATATTGCACCATCTAGACCTGTTTTCTAGGTCTTCACATCTGTCTGCAAGATGTTTTTGTTCATCTAGAACGTGGATTAATAGCCTTTCTAGACGGTCTGCGCGCGAGTCCAGTCCTGTCTGGTGAGTTTCTAATTCCATAACTTTTTGGCCTACCTTATTCATTTTTGCTGCCATTTCGGTCTGAAATGTGTGAGTCTCACCTCTGAAGTCTTTTTTAGTTCAGCGAGAACAGCTGCATTGCTCAGTTGTGTATCTGATGGCTGGGAATCCGTTATGTCTATAAGAGCCTCTCTCACTGGTTTTTCTGGCTGTGTTAATCCAGCGACATCCGTGGATTGCTCTCTGTTTTTAATTCTTTGGTGACCACCCATGAACTTATTTGCGCTCCCTTGCCTGTTTTTGTTTAGTTTTTCAGTTGTTTGGTTATGTTTTGGAGCTTATTTTGATCCGGGATTATGGAGCTCAGGGATCAGTGCTGCATCTTCTGCGATGACGTCACCGAAGTCAAACAGTGTCATTCTAATATAATATTCAGGTATGGAAACAATCGGCACCACAACTGAAAAGCAGGTCAGATAGAAGCAGCATTACTAAAAGATACAATGCTGTAAAATACAGCAGAAGCAATATTAACAACTACCAATCAGAGTAAAATTCTGATGGTCGCATATTTCCAGTTTGCGATGTTAAATGTTCATAAATACCGGGTCAGTTCTACTTTCATTTAGAAAAGCAAAGCATGAGCATTGCATTGCTACTTAGTAATAGTGCTGTAATTTAAAAAATACAGCAGATACAATAAATGATACCTCAGAGAGAGTTTATTTATATGCCACTTTATTCTGCTGAAAAACATCATGTTTTACAAAATGTTTTATGCTTTAAGTTTTGAAAAATAATGACTAATACAGTATACCGTACTAGCAGAGAAAGTTGTATAGAGTTGTCTGCTGAACTTTGCTTTTCAGACATCGATTTTGTGCACTTGTGCACTTATTATAAAAAGGGTCTCAGAAATGCTGCAATCTGATAGGCTGTTAGGATTCCAACAGCCTTACATTAGTCCTTATTACACTGTCCTGTCATGTACAGCCTGGTCACCATGGCACATGGATACTTCCTGTCAGCATTCCGTCCTCTAGCACTGCTGAATGACTAGAATGCTGCATTCTGATTTTGAACCAGCATTCTTAAACTGTTGGCGGAAGAACTATTTTATAAAAAATCTCCCTCTAAACGAGGAAAACATTCAAAAAGGATACTTTTAACACTTTTCTTTTGGAATACTTTTTTATAATAGTGTAACCCCTAGGTGGCGCTATCCCAAAGGCTACTACCCCTACCTGCTTGGCTAGTAGCAGGTTAAGGTTCCTGAGTGCTAAAACGGGTGCCTCCACCCAGATGTCAGGGTTGGTAGTGGTCAAGTTAACCTGGGCACAGCCCTCCGGGACACTGTAACCCCCCTCTTTCCTTACTAGTGGTCAGAACAATACACAATAATCATTTTCACAATACCCCTGATACTCCACACAAGTACCCACACTGTTTGCACTTACCACCAGGGCTTTCCGCTGGCCTGGCCCTGGGGATCCCCTGTAAACAAGGTTATACACAGCAAATAACAGTAGTACAGTACTCTTGCACAAACTGGAACCACAGTCAGGGTAAATGCAAAAAATAGTTAGATCTGATTTATTTAAGGGACTTGAACAAGGGAGGGGCATAATCAGGTTAATTTGCTTAAAGGCTATATCAATCAAACAGTTATGCAAGCACTTCAGGGTCCATAAATAGTCACACACTCTGGGTACCCAGATGGAGAATGGTGGGCTAGCCAGGAATGTTGCAGCTGGTTGGGGCCCTGTGATGGAAGAAAACAACATACACAACACACACTATTTGTAATCCAGAGCCGGAGGACTCAGTTCCTGAAAAGAAAAGAACAAGACAATTGGATGACACACTTTTAGATTAGGCTGTTGTTGCAGGGAGCTACCCTGATGATTACTCACGATACCCAAGACTGGACACAGGCTGGACGAAAATCAAGACAGCAGGTGGTTAATCTGGAGTGCCAGGAGAAGCAGGGCCCACATGAATCGCTGAGGCGTCATTCCTGTTCAAGCATGGAGCAGGGGGGCTGATCCACAGGCAGGTCTCTTGTCAGTGGCTTTCTCTGTGCAGCGGGTAGTCTGGCTGGGCCAGTGTGGCAAGGCCCAGGCCAAATGGAGACAAATTCGGATGCAGTCTGTTTTGGGCTGGTTACAGCTTCCAGCAAGCAGTACACATTTCACACAGTGGGGGACTAAATCACGACCCACTCTCAACACACAGCACATTTACATGTAAGAAAATTCTACTGTACCAGGCAAACCGCTCTCTCCGGTCATGTTCGCAAAGTCTCTGCACAAACTGGGGATTCAAAAGCAGCTAGAAATCCTAACAGGCCAATCGCATTCAGCAAAATCTTCAGTCTTCTTCAGGTATGAACCTGGTAAAACATCAGTGGCTTATTTCGTTCTCACAAACTTGGATTTAGTCCAAAATAATTCTCTTCTCTCCCTCTCAGTGGCAGTAGGCAGACATGCAGGCCAAAACTCAGCCCTTTCACAGTTCTCCCATGCAAACTACATAGAACTACTGCCCAAATCACTTGAGCTGTTCTCATCTCACTCCCCAGCTCAGAACTGACTGAAACAGTAGGCAGCTTGGGGATTTCCCTCAGATCCAAAAGATTCAGTTGGCTGATCTGTCTGTCAGTCACAACAAAGGCTCCCCCTTCAGGTGCAAAAAGGTGCAAAAAGCCTCAAACTACAATTCCTACAGATTTTGACTCCAGACAGCTCCTGTAGTCCGGCTCCATTTTAGGTCCCACCAGTATTGATTGGTCCAATTCACAGTCCAGGACCAAAATAGTGGAGATAAACAAAACGGTCCTTGCTGCAAAGAAGGCGGGTTAGACAAACTACATTATCATTATCACTCTAAATGATTTTCAGCAAATAGTTACATCTTTCAACAGAGCTCCCTCTCAGATTACTTATGACTGCAACCCAGGCAGCTCTTAAAGAGACAGTACACAGAGGCTATACAGGCACTCTCTGGCAATCACATTTAAAGTGCTAAAACGCAGGACACCAGTCTGGCAGTGAGCATTTAGGCAAGCTTGAGGAAGACTTTTTGGGAACCCCCATTTGTAGGGGGGGGGGTTACAATAGCAATAAGGCACTTCCAGAAGTTAGATTAACAGTTAATCACGCCTCGTGCCACATTACACCCCTAGGGGGTGATTAACAGACTGTTAATCTAACCCTTGGTCATGCCTTATTGCTTAAAACCTCAGGAGTAGCAGTGGAGGCTCTGTGCACTAAACATTTTATTTTGCAATTTACACAGGATAGCAAAAGAATGGGGCACTGCAAAATGATTTTGTAAAGTGTCATGTGCAGACCACTTTATTTAAAAATTAAAAATACTAACAAAGTCCAAAGGCTATCCCCGACATTATGCCACTTCATGGGGGAGGGAGTGACTTACCCAGGATCACGCGCGTGTTTTTTTTTTTTTTGTTTGTTTGTTTTTTTTTACTTTAGCCGGGCTTAAGTTTGTGATCTTTTGTTTTTAAAGCTAGAACTCTAACCAGTTGCCTGCAGTGCTTCCATGTTATAACTATGCAGTAACTATCATGCTTATGCTGTAGGGGACCTAGCAATCACACACCTTTGTGATTTTTATGCAAGGGACTTGTAGGGGGGAAGTGGTACATGGAGTGGAGGGTTAGGAACTTTATTAACTAAGCTGGTACTTGGCACTTTTCCACAGTGTAATTACCCAAGTGGAATTGTATTTTTCTCCCCCCCCATTCTGTTGCTACTGCTGCCAGACCGCCACACATTGGTTTAAAACTGGACTGCTTCGGTGCTAATGCCCTGTGTGAAACTAATGTCCAGCTCTCCTGGAAATACTATAAAAAAAGATTCACTGAGAGTGGACATGCTATTTCTTTTTGCTTTCAGGAGTGCTGAACTTCCAAATATAATGAAATGTGACAATGCCGTTTTCCAATACAGCACTCTAATACAAGGCACACTTTCCTTGTTTCGTTGGAGGGCATCTACCAAAAAAACTATTCCATCCCCAATCATTTCATCTGTAGAGGGACTTCCCTTTTCTGCTGCTGGGGACAGGGGAAGGTGAGGCATTTGGTGGTCAGAGGTGACATGTAGAAAATCGATTCTTTTGTTCCTTGTGGCAACCGTGTGTGTGTGTGTGTGTGTGTGTGTGTGTGTGTGTGTGTGTGTGTGTGTGTGTGGCCAGACTCTGGCTAATCAGTAGTAATCATCTTCCTCGTGGTGGGTGCCACTGGTGGTGGAGGATAGGGTTGGGGAACCTGGTATTGCGTATTATTTCCTGTCATCATTCTGGCTTCCTATAGCAAATTTGTAACCTTGCTTTATTTATTTATTTTATTTAAAAGTTGATAACTGGGAAAAGCACTAATGAGCCAAGGCTTGTTTCCAGGTGTGACCTGCGGACAAGGGTACATAACGGGATAAATTACAACCAACAAACGGAATAATAAATTAAAATGACAGCAAAAAGCAAGGGTCAGGGTTACAAGATCCATGACCAGTTAGCCATTCAAACAAAATTATACGACACATGCAATAATACGTATTGCAAGATAAATAGACAGAAACTGAGAGGGAAAGAAACAACCCCTAACAAGCAATGGCTCGTATCTAATTCAGCCAATGCAGGCATCATACAGGAGTTGTATACAACAGTTCAGATGGTAACGTTTTGGGACATTGAGGGCAAGACTGGTGAGGGAGGAGACGGGGGAGCCTTTTCAGTGAGAAGGGGGAAGGGACTGACGGAGGTCAGGGATCAGGTAATGAATTTGACTTAGAAAGACAGTGCTGCAGAGTCCACAAGAAATAAAAACAACCAGGCTTTGGTTCTCCATTGCATAAATACTTTATTGAAATGTATTAAAAATGCTCCACATCATGCCAAATGTTTTCAAGAGACTCTTGCTCTTTCGCATGCAAGCTGATGACTTGCATCAAGAGATGTGTTTATTTTACCAAAATCCAGTCCAATAGGAATGCAGGTTTGATATGCAGGTTTGATGAAAGTCATACCTGTCATACACACATTACCACCTTTACTAATCAAATCTAATTTGTATACACACTTAGTATTGCTGAAGCTTTAACACCTAAGGGTGTGGTTGAACAATTAAAACAATTTACTCTGTGCTTGCATCAATGAGTCTGTGCAGATCATGTGATGCAACTGTAGCTCAGAGCACTCTCTTAATCATCAATCTGAACTGGGAAGCACATAATTACATGCAGTGCAAATAATGTATTGTCACTGTAGCACTCTTAGTGATCTGCTTAGGCTATGGGAGCACAAATTATACTTCATGGACAACAGTCCTGCCGCAACATTGTGAGCACTCCTCTAGCTTGGGGGGGGGGATGGGGAAAATTGGAGTAAGTGCAAGCCATGTAGTACCATTCTACAAAACATCAGCTAATTGGTCTGGGTTGGGAAGCACTTAATTGCATGGTGGATACCACCTTGTGGATGCTCCTCTCATTAGGAAGGGGGGGAGGGCAGAAGAGTGGGCATCCGTCTGTTCAAGTTAACAGTAGTGGTCCAAGTATTTGTCCCATGTGCACAAGGCAAACCATCGATAACCCATCAAGCATTAGTATTTACATATTCATGTCAGTTTACATTTTTAAACAATGTTACAAATAGGATGTCAATTGGAAATGGTCATTAAGCCCCTGGCTATCCATAGCTCCCAAAACAAACTACCAGTAGCTCTCTCTTCTCATTAGGAGTTTGTTGACATCCCCTCCCCTGATAGGGGTACACACCTTCTCTAGACCCTGAGACATAAAACTGTGTTGGGGTCCCTTGCATTTTACATGGGCTGCCAAGGCATTGTTCTCATCCTGCTTTTTGACTGCCCTAAGGTGAATAGTGTAATTTATGACAGTATATGTCAGGTGTCAAAGTTTTATCTGTATCCACATATTAACCTGAAACTGCTCCGTGCTGACTTTTCTGCAGCTTGCAGTCAGTGTCTGGACAGCAGGCTTGCTTTAATTAAAAGAAAAACAAGAGCAGGGAAAGAGGGGGTGGAGTTCATCTGATGTCTAAGGGTGTCGAGGGCTACAGATTACATGATAATGTACTGTTCTCGCTAGCCATGGTGTCATGTACTATGTAGTATTTGAACAGTCCAATGTGCCAGTTCCCTTTAACTTCAACAGAAAAACGTAGAGTGACAGCAAAAATAGGTGCAACCCATGTTGTGTGCTCCATATCTAGGGAGATGTCAGCAGGTAAAGAGAGTGTGGAATGCAGCATATACTGAATGAAATCCACAGGGGTGGCAAAACCCTCCATGGCCCCTTCTTTGCTTCCAAGGATCCAGAAATTATTCCAGCATGACCTATTTTCTGTGTTTTCCAGCTGACCATGGATACTTCTGTCTCTTAAAAGGTATAGCAGGATGCAGTTGTGTGCTTCTTGAGTTTCCGCTAGTTCTTCCACCTCCAATTCTGTGGCAGTTACTTTTCTATCTACTTTATTGTTATTCAGATCCATCTGCAAAGGATGACACTACTTTATTCACAGTCCTCAATATTTTCTGTATTGTGACCTTCAAGTGGGTTGGCCATTCTTTGACCTCCACCTCCATCTCTACAGATGAGACCGAGATGGGATCTGCAGCTTGAGTCTGTGGTGCAGACTGCTAATCCATCCATGTGGGCGCCGACAACATCTGCTTTAATTTCCCCATTGTATTACCTGACTTTGCTGATTTCAGCTGTGAAGCTTTGCCGCACATGTTCTCACAAAAGGTAGCAAACTTGATTGAGACCGAAATTAAACTTTTTAATGTCGAATTGTGATCAGTTGTTTAGGATGGTTGTGTGTGTGTGACCCAATAAGTTCGTGTGTGTATTTTTTTTTTCCACACACAAAATTCACTATTATATCTTATAAAATGGCAGGGTAAAATCCAGTAATCTGATTGGCTCTCATTTATGTATAAAATATGGTTTACACATGGTTAAAAAAAAGGACTGCTCAACAGTGAAGAGTCTGGAACCCAGATCAATAGGCATTTGGAACATAGGCATTGCAGTTAGTCCCCTACAGCCAGAACTGATCTTCCACCGCAAACATGGTAGTTACCTTTAAACTGTAAAAAAAAAAAAAAAAACTTCAACTGGGCCCTAAAAATAAAATGACCTTTAATAAAAAAATAAAAAAAAATTAATGCTGTTTCCTGATCATCATACTCTCCTTACATGCATGAACAAATTAGAAATAAGTATTGTTTATAGTTTTCACTACAACTGTTTCCTTGCTGACAGTGAACAATTCTCCTTCTATCTTTACCTGCTCATCAGAGAACTCTCTTCTTCTTGCCCTGACAGTGAGATAATTGAGCCTCTGGCTGTAACAAAGGCCTTTATAGTGTGTGGCAGAATGCGGTTGAGCATGGAAATCCATGCTCCCAACAGCGTTGTTGTGCTTGCCTCAGTGCATCACTATCTTGTTGTGCTGCACCAAGTACGTCACCGGTGCAGCACAACAAGATCGAACACATTTGCACATGAGCAATTGAGCGGCCCATGGTGATGTGAAAGTCGGCGCACTGCTACACATCCTGAAGTAAGTCTTATTTTAAGAGGTAGACTTGTCTGGGGGATCACGGAGCTCTGATTAGGCTTGCCCATAAACTATTAAATATTATGTATAAGCAAGCATACACAAACAAGGCACTTGTTAGATCTCGAGGTTTCCGTGGTAACAAACCTCTTGAGCTACGCTCTCGAGGTCTCTGGTTACCAAGGAAACCTCTTGATCACAACTGCCTTGTTGTGTATGCTTGCTCATACACAATCCTCTATGTTGTCTGTGAGTACAGTGTGTTAGGAGAGAAACATTCTGCCAGTGGAACTGAGCAGAATTTTGAATCCATGTATTCCACAGTAAACATTCAATGATAAACATTCTGTGTCTTGAATGTGGAGAAAAACAGAGAAAAAAAAAACAGGAAGAAGAAAGTAGGCAATAATACAATGATGTCATCAATGACATCATTTTTAGTGGGCAGAAGGACTATTTTATTATAAATGCACACAAGTAAATCTATTGTTTCTACGTATAAACATGCTTTTCTCAACAGTAAAAAGTAAAAAAAAAAAAAAAAAAAAAAAAAAAGAGCCAATTTGATAGGTGCAATAAGGCACTCAGGGATGTGTGTAAAACATATTTTAGAGCACATCCAGCGGCTGAAGTCACTCAGCATTTGGCCTCACACCTTACTATACCCCTGGCCGTGCTGTAAAATATGTTTTACACAAACTCCTTAGTGCCTTATTGCTTACACAATGAATGGAAGAATCAGGGACACCAGAGAACGTGTGGTGCTATTATTCAAAGTAGTTCACCAAACATGAAAAAAATAAGCACCCACACAGCACAAGCAACACATGAAAACGCTGTTTTAAATCAAGTTCATAGCGTTTTATATATCAAACGTGCAAAAAATACAAAAGTGGCTAAAGCGAATAAGTTAACGTTTCACCTGGTACTCTGCCAGGCTTCATCAGTGCATATGTATCAGTGATTGGGGACCGGGTGCCACTAGGTACCAGGGAATGGTGGCTCCACTGCTCTCACCGCTGTTCCTGGTACCCTAGTAGACCTCCCCATCCAACACAGTTCAGCTAAAGCTGTAGAAGTCAAGAGAGTCCCGCTATTCTCATATAAAAAATGCAGGTCAAGGGCTCCTCTCACTAAGCTGGCACCCGGGATTTTGGGTGCCCAGAAAAGGTATTTCTGCCCCTCATTTCAAAAAACAAACATCAGAATCTAGCTAAATTGGGTCTGTTTAGCTAGGTTCTGTTTTTGTTTTTAAAATACCACATTTTATGTATTTTACACACTTGTTGTTTCATGGAAAAATTAACAAGAGGGTTGGCAGGGCACACAAAATGTTTGGTGCCCCTGTTGCAATGAGGTGCAAAACCAAAAAAGGGTCCCACGACATCAAATTTTTCATTTGCACCAGAACGTTATTTCAAAAATGTATTTGCACATGCTCAGAAGGGGAAATGCAAATAAAGCCTTATAAGTCTGGAGCCATTTAATATTTTTTTCATCAGTCCTATCAAAGGCACTGCCTTAGAACATGACACATGTCCCCTGCAGGTTTGGCGAAAAAAAATCCATTCCATGTAGGCTGTAGGGAGAGCACAAAAATGTATAAAAACATGTTCAGTATAGGAAACAAGTTAGTCATTTACAAAAAAAAAAAAGATATATGCGGATCTCAGAAACTGCACAAACTGCACAAACTGCCCTCACAAAAATTTCAACAGATCAAGACATTACCTCCTGGACAATACTTCCAAATTCCAACTAATTTCATCAAAGAATGCCAAAGATATTAATGTACAAAGTTAGGGATTTAACACTGAACACCCTACTCAACCCTAACTTTAGTGGCGCTACCGCGCCACTATAATATGTGTTGTGCACCTGTATATTAGAGTTGAGTAAACACTTTCATGTTGAACCCCAGTTATTGCACCTTAATAACTTTGCCCTGTTCAACCAATTTACATGAAATTTGGAAAGCACAGCCTTTGTGGCAGGATTTTTTTGATCCTGAAAATTTCATGTAGATCGGTTTAGCGGGGGCAAAGTTACAGAGTTGCACAATAACGTAAAAATCACCATTTTTGAAAATTGTATGACTTTTTTGTCACCAAATAACTAAAAAATATGAGAATTTAAAAGCTGAAACTTTCAGTTTTGATAGAGTTTTGCCCAAGGTACATGCATTTGTGTTTGTTATGTTCTGGAAGCTAGTACTTTTTAAATTATTTAGGAAACAAGTTCAGTTTGTGAGCATGTGCAGTTTAAAAAAATCAGCATTCTAAAGATTGCTGAATTTTGAGAAAGTGTAATGACCTGTTGTCTTATTTCATTATGTGTGTCGTATCATATACTGTGGTGTGTTGTACAGTGGCACACCACAGTATATGAAGACTAGGTTTGCTGGCATAAAGCACCTAGCTTCACCCAAGCTCTTTTCTTCTATGGTTTGCTTGAAAGGACAGAGCAAGGAGAAACATTAAGGCTTCTTTTGGCTAAGCAGAGTTACTGTTGTGTTACTGTTTTGTTTTGTGCTTACAGGTTGTACAGTTTACTGCTTTATTTTTCTCTGATTGGAATAGTTTTTTGCAGGGTATATTGTCTGCTAAATTGTTACGGGGGTGCTTACAAGTTTGTTACTGTTTTGTGCTTACAGATCACTGCTTTATTTTTCTCTGATTCAGATTGTTTTGTTTTGCAAGGTATATTTTCTATTAAATTGTTACAGGTTTTGTTACTGTTTTGTGCTTATAGGTTTTACAGTTTATTGCTTTATTTTTCTCTGATTAAAATTGTTTTTCGCAGGGTATATTTTCTACTAAATTGTTAGAGGGTGTGCTTACAGGTTTTATTTCTGTTTGGTGCTTACAGGTTTTACAGTTTATTGTTTTATTTTTCTCTGAAATTGCTTTTTGCAGGGAATATATTTTCTGCTAAATGTTACATGGTGTACTTATAGGTTTGTTATTGTTTTGTGCTTACAGGTTTTACAGTTTACTGCTTTATCTTTCTCTGATTTACATTTTGTTTTGCAAGGTATATTTTCTGTTAAATTGTTATAGGTTGTGGTTACAGGTTTTGTTACTGTTTTGTGCTTACAGTTTTTATATTTTGATCTATCTTTAGGCTAAGCAAAGTTTCTGTTTTGCTACTATTTTTGTTTTGTGCTTATAGGTTTTGTTTTGGGCTTAACGGTATTGCAGTGTCTTTCTCACACTGAAGGAGCTAATTGATTTTCTGCCACAGCTCTTCCATGGGATTAGTAGGGTAACGGTGGTGGGGGGGGTGGAGCTGACAAAGGCTTAGTACCTTCCAACAGGAGGAAGATTTAAAAGGTTGGGTTAGTTGGCGTGTTGCGGTGAAGACTAGGTTTGCTGGCATAAAGCACATAGCTTCACCTCGGCTCTTTTCTTCTAAGGTTTGCTTGAAAGGACAGAGCAAGGAGCAACATTAACAGAGCAAGGGGAAACATTAAGGCTTCTTTCAGATAAGTAGAGTTAATGTTTTACTATTTTGCTTTGTTCTTACAGGTTTAGTTTACAGGTTTTATTACTATTTTGTGCTGACAGATTGTACAGTTTACTGCTTTATTTTTCTCTGAAATTAAAATTGTTTTGCAGGGTATATTTTATTTTAACCCTTGCTGTGTTGCAGACTGATAGATCAGTCCAAAATTCCTATACATTCTAATTCTGTCACCAGCCTAAGGGTTAAATTGTTGTGCAAGTTGTCTTGCTGAAAGGAAGGAAAACACTCACCAGAGTGGTGGGTCAGAGCTGTAGCTGATCATTTCTGGAGGGCACAGGCTTGGTCCTGCCCCTCACCTACCCACCCCAAGCACATCAGTTATTTTATATCAGAGGTTCTGACATCACTTTCCCAAAAGGGCAAAAGACATACACAAGTCATAACCTCAACAGCCCAGCATGCTGCGTGGGGGTAGACACATGCACACAATCACACAAACTGCCAAAAAGAAAAAAAAAAACTAAACAGGAAGGGAGAGACATGTGGGGAGTGGTGCAATGCACTGACTGTGGGGCCTCAGTCTTTCAGGAGATGTTCTGGAGGCTGTGATGCCCTATTTGCAGCACCTCTCTGGTTAGAGGGAGGAGGTTGCCCGTCTCCAGGATGACCTGGTGAGGATTCTAGGAAACCTCCACCACTACTCAGTGACCACCAGGGCCACTGCCGCTGCTTCAGAGGTTGTCAAGAAAGAGGGACAGTTGGACCATGGTGGACTCGGGGAGGATGAGTAGGGTTTTAAATAGATGGTATAGCACAGCAAAATTTGAAGCAAAATAGGGGGGTGATGCTAACCATTTTCAGAAATGCTTAGCAGTAGACTGCTAACCATTTTTTGAGTGAATCCACAGTAGACACAGTACACAACATAATAGAACTATACAATTATTTAAAATTTTGCTAATCAGTCTGTGCCAAGTGCTATGCAGTTTTACAACTAATTAGCACTTTCACGTGTTAAACTGCTAATCAGATTTTTCAGCTTATTTAAAACCCTGATGAGGGTGGTGGATCAGAGGAGCATCCCTCCAGTTGTACCTCTCCACAATTCATGCACCATTCTGGCAGAGTGTGGTTCTTCTTTGGAGGCCCCCACAGTGGAGACCAAGGAGGATGCTGGGAACCTCCACAAAGGAGACCCAGAAGAGGGTCAAGAGACCCCACAGGGGAAGGAAACTGCTCCTGGTGGGGGACTCAATCATTAGGAGGGTAGAATTGGGGGGGAGGAAGGGGAGAGGGAGGTAAGGTGCCTGCCTGGCACCATGGCTGGGAGGCACAGGATGCTAATCCTCAGGATCATGGGAGAGGGAGCTAGACATCATTGTCCACCTTGGGACAAATGACCTGGCTGGGAATGGGATCAGAACAGTGCAGGCTGAATTTGTAGAATTGGAGAGGGGCCTTGGACAAGTAGCATGCACGGTAACCTTCTCAGAGGTGCTGCCTGTCTGTGGTATGGGTGAGGCTAGGTACTCTGCACCATGAGATTCAATGAATGGTTTAAAAACTGGTGTGGAGTTAATGGTTTTGGCTTCATTGGGAAGTGGGGTCCACCTGGAGGGATGCAGGCCTATACTGGTGCGATGGTCTGCATCTGTCCGGGAGAGGAACCAGGATCCTAGGTAATAGGTTTAAATGCTTCATTAGCAAGCATTTAAACTGACCAAGGCACTGAAAAGAGGCATGGAAATCCCAGCCCCCCACCACAAAACAGAGTAGTTAGTGAGGTAAACACTAAGGTAGAGAAGTCGATAGGGAGCAGGACAGGGGTCAGTGGAGAAAGGCAAAGACAGTAAGGACAGGAATGGGGCTAAAGGGGTGAAGGCTATCAAAAAATGGAGGGTGATGAGTACCAATGTATGTAGTCTGGGTAACAAGCTCCCTGAACTAGTGGCCTTGATAGAAGAGGGACACCTGGATATTATGGCAGTCACAGAAACATGGTACACAGAGAACCATGACTGGAATGTCAACATACCAGGGTACACAATCTACAGGAGGGACAGGGAGGGTAAAAGAGGAGGAGGAGTAGCTCTCTGTGTAAGGGAAGGGATCAAAGCAATGGAACTAAAGGGTAAACAGGGAGGTGAGGAGGCACTGTGGGTCACCTTGGAGACAGGAAATGGCACCACAATCCGTATGGGGTTGTATACAGACCCCCATATCAGGGAGGAAATGGACAAGGAAATGATAGAAGGCATCCTTAGAATGGCAGAAAAGGGGAGATATTATTGAATGGGGACCTGAATATGCCAGATGTTAACTGGAGCACCTTTGCTGCAGCCACATCCAAGAGCAGGGTAATTCTTGATGCCCTACAGGGGACATGCCTCAGACAGCTAGTGTTGGAACCCACTCGGGAGGGAACAATTTTAGATCTGGTACTCTTAAATGGGGACAAAGAGAGGATCTCGGATTTATAAGTGGGTAGCCATCTGGGAACAAGTGACCACCAAACAGTGTTGTTCATAATAAACACAGCTTTAGAGTTAAGTCAAACACAGGTGAGGGTATTGGACTTTAAGAGGGCTGACTTTGGCGAAAATGGGGGAGTCTCTCAGAAAAGCACTAGCAAACGGACAAGAAGGTGGGGTGGAGGAACAATGAGGAAAAGAAATCAAAGCTGCTGTCACAGAGGCAACAAGCCTTTGTATGAAGCAAATAAAACAAAACAAAGGAAAAAAAACACACTGGTTCTCAAAAGAGGAGGCATGGAAGGTTAGGAAGAAAAGGATATTATTCAGGAAGTATAACGAAACACAGAAGGAGCAGGACAGAAAACTGTACCAGTTAAAGCAAAGGAAGCGGGGAAGGCAGTCAGAATAGCAAAGGTCTAAACTGAGGAAAAGATAGCCATCTCAGTTAAGAAGGGGGATAAAACCTTTTATAGGTACATTAGGGAGTGAGGAAGGGTCAGGGGATGGATAGTGAGGCTTAATAAAGGGGGGGCAGAGGGTGACCGTGACAAAACAGAGATACTGAATGAATACTTCTACTCGGTATTCACAAAAGAAGAAGAGGGGGAGGGACCTAAACCAAATAATAAAAGCACACTGGATGGGGTCATGATACCAGTCTATTCACAGAAGAAAGGGTCCTGAAATAACTCCTAAAACTGAAGGTGGACAAAGCAATGGGGTCTGACGGGATTCACCTCAGAATTCTAAAAGAACTAAGGGGCGAACTAGTGGCATCACTGCCTACCCTTTTTAACAAATCATGGGAGGAGGGTGTGGTACCTGAGGACTGGAGGAGGGCAGATGTTACTCCTCTTCACAAAAATGGGAGCAAGGCAGAGGCAGGAAACTACAGACCTGTTAGTTTGACCTCAGTGGTAGGGAAAATTATGGAATCACTTCTGAAAGAAAAAATGGTTGAGTACCTAGAGGCCAGCGGGGCATAGGACCCAAGACAGCAAGGATTCACAGCGGGAAGGTCATGTCAGGTAACTTCTAATAGGTTTCTTTGACTGGGTGACCAAAGTAGTAGATCAGGGAAGGGCTGTGGTTGTGGCCTACCTAAACTTTAGCAAGGCATTTGACACAGTCCTACACAAAAGATTAATAAACCAGTTAGTCAGCCTGAGAGTGGGTCCCAGAATGGTAACCTGGGTAAAACATTGGCTGAACAACAGGATGCAGAGGGTAATGCTAAACGGAGTCCACTCCGAAGAAAGGGGGATTACTAGTGGGGTACCACAGAGTTCAGTATTGGGACCATTGCGGAGAGACTGGAAGGAAAGGTATGTCTCTTTGCTGACGACACAAAGATCTGCAAAAGGGTTGATATACAAGGGGGGGTGGAAAGGATTTATTTATTTCAGTTTGGGATTAATACCTCTGAGTCAAGGACTCGTTTTTGAAGGTTTCAGGTCATTGCTGCACAACCAATTACAATAATAAATGGTATACAGAAAATAACATAGAAGCATTTACATAGGCAAGTAAAAAATAAAACTGAGACATATATATCATTTACAGAGGCAGTAAAATAAAACTGAGACTAATATACATCAAATAGTAATTATCAGAAAAGAAGGGTTGAAAAGAGAAGGTTGGCGAGGCTTGTGAATGGAGTTCACTATATAGTGGGCCAACCTAAGATGGATAGGGGTAGGGTGGTCAGCCAGAAGTGGCATTGTCAGAGGTGGGAAGGGGGTAGGGTCGGGTTGTCAGCCATAAGTGGGCATCATCATGTGATTGGAGGGTGGAGGAGGGAGATGTGTAGAAAAGTGGTAAGATGTGGGAGGATGAGGTCCAGACTCATTTGCGTAGGCAGGTACATGTCATTTTAGTGCCAAGAAAGTATCTGAGCCTGGATCTGAATGTACTGATCTTGGGCGTGACAGTGAGGGAAGCAGATAGCTCATTCTACCATTTCGGTCCTTGGTACAGGATGGAATTCTGGGCAAGCTTCGTCCTTTTGTAGGGGGTCACCAGCTTGTCAGTTGCCGCACTTCTAGTTGATTTTATTGGAACTGCCAGCTTAAAAAGACTGTCCAAAGAGGGGAAGGTGAGACCAAGAAACACTTTTTTTAGCAGTAGGCAAGTTTGGTATTGTCCTCTAAGATTTAGAGGGAGCCACCCAGTCTCAGTGTAGAGCGAGCAGGTGTGGATGTCAAGAGCAGCCCCCAAAGTTGGATGACAGGCCTTACTGAGGAGTGTGCTAACCCTGTTAAGAGCAGATGTTGTGCCAGCCCCATAAATAGGCAGCCCATAGTCAATCATTGACAGTATTGAACTACTTGTGGCAAGTTTTAGAGCATCAGGTGTCAACATCCAGCTGATCTCCCGAAACAACTATGGCCGCAGGTGAGAGCTGCTGAAAGGTTTGTGGGGAAGAACAGTGACTGTTTTCATTTATCAAAGCTGTATTTACTTGAACAGTGACTGCCTTGTTTGAACTGTATACTTGCAATAGCACTTTATCTGCTTATTTGAAGGCGCACAGTAGTCATACGGCTGCCTGAGGGGGTCTGGCGGCAGACCAACCAGATGCCATGCTACAGAGAGGCGGGGCTTTCAAATGCTAGAAATCCTCGCGCCACCAGGCACAAGCGCCATGGCACGCGCCACTCAGTAGAGAAAAGATATTTAAACCAAGTAAGATTTATGTTTGTTTTTAAAGAGTTAGAATAAATACATTTAGGGAACTGTAATATCAAACATTATAAAAGTTAAAGTATTAGTAGAGGTAGAGAAACAAGTTAATAAGGTACAATGAATTTGGTTAACACACTGAGTGGGTGGTTGTTGGGTTTCTGCATTATATGTGTATGTGGTTTGAATACTAAAAACAATGGGGGTAAAGACAACAGAAAGTTTATGGAAGTATTGAGCTGTCTTCAGACAGCAAAAAACTCTATAAATAGGAGACTAAATTATTTTAAAAATGAAAGGAAATTGTTAAATAGATGTTTTGTTCCCCAATATACTTGTATAATGGTGAATCAGTCTGGAATAAAAAGTTTGTTGGTGGTCTCGATGCTAGCCCAAAGTGGGGATGTGGAGACAAATCCAGGCCCAAAACATCATGCAGGAATAACAGTGATACATGAAAATGTAAGAAGTCTGGTGAACAAAGTCAATGAATATAGGGTCTGGGTCGAAGAAGAAAAAGCAGATTTGTTAGCAACTACAGAAACCTGGCTTCACCAGGGAGTGACTAATGAAGAGATACAAATAAATGGGTGTAGTTTAGTAAGCGTAGATAGAGAGAGAAGGGGAGGGGGGGATTATGCTGTATATTAAAAATACTCTAGGCTCTTGTAAATGTATATTAGCACAAAGTATAGAAGGAATGGATTGCTTAGTGATAGAATTGTTATCCATAAAAGTTATGGTAGGTGTAATTTATGCCCCTTCAAGAACAAGAATCAAACAATTTGAAAAACTAACAAATGTCTTAATGGATAAATTGAAAGATAACAAAGTAATTCTAATTGGAGACTTCAACGCGGACTGGCTTCAGGAAAGAGGGGGAAAAACTAAATAGTAGCTTTGCTGCTTTGGGGCTGGTGCAAATAATTAAATCCCCTACCAGATGTTCAAAAAACAAAGATCAGGGCTCAATACTTGATTTGTTTTTTTGTCCCCCAAGACCTAAAAGTTAACACCTGGGAATTTATGCCATTGAATTTAGGAGATCATAATCCCATAAAATGTAATGTGGAATTAAAATTACTAGCAAGCAAACCAAACGACACCTATTGGATTAGAGATCTGAGGAAATTTAGCGCAGAAGCCTTTAGAAATGGTCTAGAAACAATTTGATGGGACAGGATTCTGCTGAAACCAGACTTAGAAATTGCAGTACAAGAATTTAACAACTCAGTAATAGCAGTAATTGATAGTCACGCACCTAAAGTATTAAAGAAGAGGAATAATAAAGATGCCAGGTGGCTAACAGATAAGTTAACAAAGCATTTAAGAATAAGAAACCAAGTATGGAAAAAAGCAAGGAAGATAAAAATAAAAGAAGATTGGGACAAGTTTAGACAGTGGAGGACTAAATGTAAAAAGGAAGTTAAGATGGCAAAAAATGCGTACTATAAGGAAAACATTAGTAAAGCTAATGATCCAAAAAAATTTTGGAAACGTATATCCGATCTGCAAAATCCTGTTAAAATAAAAAAATAAAATTTCAATATTTCAAGATAATGTAGTAGAAGAAGATCCAACAAAAGTTGCTAATTTACTCAATGAATACTTGAGACCTACCTGATTTAAATATTCCTGGACCTCCAACAAAGATATCAGAAATATCTACAAAATTAACAGAAGAAAAAGAGAAAAAAACTGAGGAAAAGATAAATAAACATATCGGGAACAAGAATTTAATTTTAAAGAAGTAATGGTAGGGGAAATTAAAAGGGAAATGTTGAAACTCAATTCTGTAAAAGCTGGAGGATTAGATGGTTTGGATACAAGATATCTAAAAATGGGAGCGGATATTTTAGCACCCACGATTACTTATTTCGTAAATTGGAGTCTAAGAAGCGGAATTGTTCCTGAAGTTTGGAAAACTGGTAAAACTATCCCAATTTTTAAAAGGAGAAATAATACCAGCCCATCAAATTATAGGCCAATAGTACTACGTCCCGTATTGTCAAAACTATTAGATAATCAATTCTATCCATATTTGGAGCAAAAACGGTTACTGATAAGTCAACAGCATGGATTTATGAAGAGGAGGTCCACAGACCCCCACCCTAGTAGATTTCAATAATTTGGTGGCTAGATCACTAAATATGGGAAAGAAGATGGGGGCAGTGTTTTGGACCTAAGTAAAGCTTTTGACTTGGTTGACCATACTAAACTGTTAGTTAGGTTGGGTAAAATGGGAGTTCAGGGGTGGAATTACAATGGTTCCAATCATACTTATCAGCAAGAGTGCAATGTGTTTCAAATGGGAATATTCTCTCAGATCTAATACAAATAAAAAGAGGTGTCCCCCAGGGCTCAGTATTAGGTCCGTTATTGTTTAATGTGTTTGTGAACAACTTACCAACCGTAATTTTGCATAGCGAGGTGAGACTTTATGCAGATGATACCGTGATAGTCTCATCAGCTGATAACGAAGAACATCTTAAAGTAAAACTGCAACATGATTTGTTAGCACTGGAGAAATAGTTTAGTGGTATGGGTTTGGTGTTGAATGCTAAAAAAACGCAGAGTATGATATTTGGACTGGGCAAAAAAACCAAAAAGATAATAGATTTACAACTAAAACTAGCAGATGGTATGTCGATCACGAACACAAGACAATACAAATATTTGGGAGTCATAATTGGCTCAAGATTAACTTATTGTGAACATATTAATCAACAGGTCAAAAAAGTAAACCAACGCTTAGGGGCCCTAAGAAGAGTAGCAGGATGTCTTACTACAGAAGCCAGAGGAAAACTTGTGACCCAAATGATTATTCCTATTTTGGAATACGAATCCTTTCTATATATGTTCTCTACTCAGACAGCGTTGCAGAGTATTGGGCGTACTTATTATAGATTAGGGAAGTTCATAACAAAAAGTAAATATGGAATTCATCATTGCACATTATTTGGAAAACTGAACTGGTTACAACCTGAATCAAAAAGAATATACTTATGGTTATTGTGGTGTCATAAACCGATATTCCATAAAGATGTTCACCCACTGAAACACCTGATAACAATTACACCCCCTGAATTTAAAATGGAAAAACTGAGGAGAAACAAGTTAATAATCACAAGGGAAAGAACATAGAACAGGTAGCCTCACATTACAAAATAGTCTATCCAAATACTGGAATGAAATACCATATGACTTGAGAAATGTGCAGAATCCCATTACTTTTAAAAAGTTATTGTGTAAATACCTCAGCTCAAAATGTACATGTTGTAATTAATTTTAAATCTGTGTTAATGTTGTATGTAAGTTTGTCTTATGAAATGTTGGCTGGTTTATTTATGGAACACAGGTCTTTGTTGTAAATGGGGGTCATTCCCTAACAAATACTACCTGTATAAAAATACAAATTTAACGAATGAATGAACGAACGAATGCCTGTGTCAGTATAGAACACCATGTTTTATATTTGCAGTCTTTATTGCAGAGTCTATGTGACTTGAGAAGGTGTGTGTGTCATCAAAGGTAATGCCTAGATATTTGAACTTAGTTACTTGCATTAGTGTCTCACCCTTTTGGTTATGTATAAGCAGGGGTAGGTATTTATTTTTGCTTTGGGAGGTGGAGAAGAGCAGACTCTGTTTTTTTGTGGTTTACTAATAGCTTGTTTTGTATAAACCAAGATTCAAGTTTAAGGAAGCCGCTTTGGAGTTCAGTGGTGATGGAGTTGTGGTCATTACCAGCAACTGATATTACTGCATCTTCGATGAGAAGGGACTTGGCAAGGTGGGGGAATGGTCAAAATTATGGCAGCTTAGATTCAGTGCAAAGTAATGCACCTGGGAAACAAAAACCCAAGGGAAGAGTACACAGTGTGGGGTGGGGAGTATTAACAAGAACAAAAATGGAAAGGGACCTGGGGGTAGTCATATCAGATGACCTTAAGGTGGGCAAGCAATGTGAGAAGGCAGTAAGGAGGGCTGGGGGGATACTGGGATGTATAGGGAGAGGCATCACCAGTAGAAAACAGGAAGTTGTTTTCCCTCTGTAAAGACAGTTGGTGAGATCCCATCTGGAGTACTGCATGTAGTTCTGGAGACCCCATCTCCGCAAGGACATAGACAGGATGGAGGCAGTCCAGAGGAGGGCAACTAAAATGTTGCAGGGTCTGCACCACAAGCCATACAAAGAGAGACTAAAAGAGCTTACTATGTATACTCTGGAGGAAAGGAGGGATAGGGGAGACATGATAGAAACTTTCAAGTACCTCAGTGGAATCAACAAAGTCCAAGAGGGTAGCATCTTTCAGAAAAAAGAGATGTGCAAGAACAAGGGGGTACAATTTGAAGATAGAAGGTGGACGACTCAGAGGCAATATGAGGAGGTTTTTTTTCATGGAGAGGGTGGTGGATGCATGGAACAGCCTTCCTGAGGAGGTCGTGGGGTCAAAAACAGTGGAGAAATGTAAGAATGCATGAGACAGACATAAGGCAATTCTAGTGGGAGGTAGGAGGCTGTTGGGTAAACTAGGATCTGTAGCTTATCTGATAGGTAGGGAAATGGGAAGACTGGGTGGGCCAAGCAGTCCTTATCTGCTGTCATAGTCTCTGTTTCTATATTGTAGGACACACACAAGGGAAAAAGCAACCATGAGATGTAGGGACCTTTTCTTTGATGGCTAGTAGTCCCTCCTCCCACCCAGTCACCTGTCCAATATGTCATGGCTAGTGAATACTCCCCCCACTAGATCACCCTCTCCTTATGTCCTGTTATTGTATTTTGTTATGTGTGGTATCATGTACTGTGGTGTTTTGTATAGCAGAACACCACAGTATATATCTGACACACATTATATTTTTCATTTGCCCCCCATGCTGTCCCTGTTCTTTCATTTTGTTTCCTGGTGTTTAGTGGCACTCGACTCTTGGATTGCTGTCCCCTTGTTTCATTTTGTTTACCTGTTGTCTAGTGGCACCCCCCTACCCTCTGATTGCTGTCCCCATTGTTTTGTCATTTGCCTGGTGTCTAGTGGTACCCCTGCACCCTCTGATTGCTGTCCCCATGGTTTTGTAATTTCCTTAGTGTCTAGTGGCACCCCATACCCTCCGATTGCTGCCCCCATTGTTTCATCCTTTCCATGGTGTCTAGTGGCACCCCCACCCTCTGATTGCTGTCCCCATTGTTTAGTCATTTCCCTGCTGTCTAGTGGTACCCCCCCGATTGTTGCATGTTAAATAATAATAGTTTCTATAAAGAAAAAAACTGTCCCACAATGTCTTTTTTTTTTTAAACCTGAAGCAAAACAGTCCCTCGTTGTTGTCACTGTCCACCTCCACCCTTTACCCTATACTTATCAGCTGATGTCAAACTCTATCATCCTCCATGGACTGAGACACGTCTGCACTCTTCAAAGCCAAACCGTGAACCGAGGAATACAGGTAAGTGCCATATAATATATTTCAGTGGCATGTTGAACTTCTGTTCATATCTTAGCCATTTTTATGAGTTTTTTCACCAAATTTTCAACATAACCTTTTTGAGACCCCACCTCATGAACACTGTCAATGTCATTTCATTATTCAGGCCCAGAAGGAGATTTTGTGGTTGCTGTGCTAAATCACCTTTCGGGATCGAACAATGAAATTTCACCACCAGTGTTCATGAGGTGGTGTCCCAAAAAGGCCATGTTGAAAATCTGGTGAAACAATTCCTAACAAGCATTTGTCAATGCTGAATGTTTGCTTGCTGGCATTGGCAGTGGTAGTGTAGAAGTTACAGAGCTGCGTAATAGGAATGGCAGTGGCGTATTGAACTGAAGCCAACCCCCACCACCCTGCAGAGAGTGACAGGCATTGGGGTGTGCCTTTGGGTCATCAGGCATAACGGCCACGCCATTTCACCACACCCCACCCTGCAGACACTGACAAGTGTCACGGTGTGCCTTGGGGTCTTTGGCCCTTATGCACACCCCATTCCATCAGGAAATACGGTGAGATGGGTGCGGTATAGGAGAATGGGGTGAACTTTGGGGCCAAAGAGTCCAAGGCATACCTTGATGCCTCTCACTGGCTGCAGGGTGTGGAATGGTATGAGCATTGCAGGCAAGAATCCCAAGTCACATCCCTGATGCCTGTCATTCTCTACGGGGTTGGGCATTATGGTTGGAAACCATAATACCTGAGGCATTCATTGGTATTTTCACTCCAAATTTTCAACATGTTTATTTTGTGACCCCACCTCATGAACAGTGGCAATATCAGTTTGTTAGCCGGAAGCTGCTTATGCACAGCGACTACGGCATTTAGCACCACAGGTGCAAACACATTCCAAACAGGATGTAAAAAATGACAGCTGTACTGTTCATGAGGAGGTGTAAAAAATGGCAATGTTGCAAATCTGTAGTAAAAATATTAAAAAAACTGGTGAAGTCACGGCGTGCATAGAAACTCTGCAACGCACACCCGTAATGTAATTAGTTTGGGGATTTTTTAAAGCAGATTGTCAACAGAGGCATTTTGGGACCTCCGATCATGAACAGTGTCACTGTGATTTTCTTTATCTGTCCCGAACAATGATTTCCCACAGTGACCACGCATCTCTGCGCTGAAAGTGTGAAAACACATTTGGGCCATGTTGTGAAAAATGACAGCTGTACTGTTCATAAGGAAGTGTGGAAAAATGTCACTGGTGAAAATCTGGACTGAAAATATTACAAAGTCATGAACTTACGAGGGTGCGTGGAAACTGCACAATGCTCACTCGTAACACAGTCATTTTATGGACTTTTGTCACCAAATTTTCAACATAGTTATTTTAAGACCTCTGCTCATGAACAGTGTCACTGTGATTTTCTTAATGTGTCCCATACATTGATTTCGCACACTGACTGCGCCATTGTGTGCTACATGGGCGGAATACACTTTGGGCAAGATGTGAAAAATGACAGCTGTACTGCTCATAAGGAGGTGTGGTAAAATGGCAATGTTGAAAATCTGGAGTGAAAATATTGAAAATGGCGAACTTACAAGCGCAGTGGGAACTACGCAACACAGCCAGAAAACAGTCATTTTAGGATTTTCACCAGATTTTCAACATAGCCATTTTAAGACCTCTCTCATGAACAGTGTCACTGTGATTTTCTTAATGTGTCCCTATACAGTGATTTCAAGACACCAACTGCGCCCGCTAGCGCATATGGGCGGAAACACATTTTTGGCAAGATGTGAAAAATGACAGCTGTACTGCTCATAAGGAGGTGTGGTAAAATGGCAATGTTGAAAATCTGGAGTGAAAATATTGAAAATTCGCGAACTTACGAGTGTGCGTAGGAACTGTGCAGCACAGCCTTAAAACAGTCATTTTTAGGAATTTTTTCACCAAATTTTCAACATAGCCATTTTAAGACCTCTGCTCATGAACAGTGTCACTGTGATTTTCTTAATTTATTCCGTACATTGATTTCGCACTACCGACTCGCCATTGTGCTCTACGAGGCGGAAACATGTTTTGGCAAGATGTGACAAAATGACAGCTGTACTGCTCATAAGGAAGTGTAATAAAATGGCAATGTTGAAAATCTGGATTGAAAATATTGAAAATTCGCAAACTTACGAGCATGCGTAGGAACTGCGCAACGTACGCTCGTAAAACAGTCATCTTTAGGGATTTTTTCACCAAATTTTCAACATAGCCATTTTAAGATGTCTGCTCATGAACAGTGTCACTGTGATTTTCTTAATGTGTCCCATACATTGATTTCGCACACCGACTGCGCCATTGTGCGCTACATGGGCGGAAACACAATTTGGGCAAGATGTGAAAAATGACAGCTGTACTGCTCATAAGGAGGTGTAATAAAATTGCAATATTGAAAATCTGGAGTGAAAATATTGAAAATTCGTGAACTTATGAGTGTGCGTAGGAACTGCGCAACGCACGCTCGTAAAACAGTCATTTTTGGAATTTTTCCACCAAATTTTCAAAATAGGCTTCTTGAGAGCCCACCTTATGAACGCTGGCAGTGTCGTTTCTTTAATCAGGCCCGAAAGGTGATTTCACGCAGTGACTGCGAAATCACCCTTCAGGCCCGAATAATGCCATGACAGTGACATCACTCATGAGAAGGGTTCCCAAAAACCCCATGTTGAAAATTTGGTGCAAAAATTCCAAAAAATGCCTGAGATATGCAACAAAGTTGAAAAAACCCTATCTATCCCATTATACAGCTTACCGGCATTTCCTCAGTTCACGGTCGGCTTTGAAGAGTGCAGACGTGTTCCCGGTCCACCGAAGATCGTTGCGCGAGGTCAGAGGTAAATATGAGGTGAGGGGTGTGAGGAGGCAGGTGCGCGGTGGGTAGGTGTGGGTTGTGGGAGGGGCAGGAGAAGCTCCGAGGGACAATTTTAATTTTCAGGTGTCTTGTTTTAAAATAGCGGCAGGGGCGTTTGCCATACTGGGGTGGGCTCCAGTGGCCACAAAGAACGTCTGGTTTGGGGCGTGGAGCCGGCGGGGAGTTGGGCACCCCGTCGGCCATAGCATCAGTTGCCACACTGGGGGGCTCCCAGCATGGCACCCTGTACTCTGGGAGGGGACAGTGGAGCCGACGGGGGATTGGGCACCCTGTCGGCTATAGGATGACCTGCCAGCTGGGGTGGGCACCCAGCGTGGCATGTGAAAACTTTGGGGGGGCGCAGCACGGCCGATGGGGGATTGGGCACCCCGTCGGCTATACAGTGTGCGTGGGGGCAGCACGTATGCGTGCGTCGCGTGGTCTGTGTGTAGGGGAGCTGTGCATGAGCAGGCAATATCTGATCGCTGCTCACTGAAGCGTAGCTCCCTTTCAACTGTACGCCACTACATTTTGGAGCTGTCATAGACAGCTCCAGCATGCAATGGAGGACTGGGGCCGCGCCTGCCAACACACTGACTGAATTGGAAGAGGAGGTGACACACCTCTGAAAACTTGGATGATGGCACTGTGTTTCTTGCACATGCGTGCAAGCAAACATAAAAATTGCCAAGTTTCGAGCGTTCATTGAAATCTTTCTATGCATGCGCTGACTTTGGTATTTTTCAATATTTTGACTCCAAAATTTCAACACAGCCATTTTTACACCACCTCATGAACATTACAGCTATCATTTTTCACATCATAGCTGAAACACGTTTTTGCAGCTGTGGCGTGGAATGGCGTTTTGGCAGGGATTTGAAATTTTCACCTACCGGGTTCATGAGGTGCGATCATAAGAAGGCTATGTTGAAAGTTTGGGATCTAAATATTAAAAAAACAAAGAATTTATTAAGTACCGTTGTTTTCAGGGATGTCCGTTGCCCGACTGGGGAACACACTGCCTTACTGTGCCAATAAACTGAGTTCATATGTAAACTAGGTTGGAGCTGTATCTTGTGCTTTGGACAGGAGGCTATGGGCTGGGGGAGGGGGTGGGCATTAGGGTTGACAACCCCAAGTAAGAACCCACCACTGATTCGCTAATACTCTGGAGACCCAATTCTCTAGTGATTTTCATTTCCCGTCTTTGTACGCTTTGCATTCAACAACCCTAATGTCTGCATTAACATAGTTTTTTTTTGCATTTTTTATTAATAAGTTTCAATATAAAAACTTGAAATAAAATGACGCCCAGAGGGGTATATTAACTGGTCATATAATACAGTCCACTTACAAAGGTTAGAGAAGACACCCTGCCAAGAGTTACAACACTGGGGGAAGTACCCACATAGCATCTAAAGTACAGTGTAACACAAGGCTTATTGCAGCAACAGAGTGACAATAGGGACACAGTTATAATGAAAAAAAAGTAAAAGTGATGCCATTTTTCTATAGAGGCATAACGCCTGAGTGTCCCACATTTAGTAAAAGTAGTTAGGAGGTGGAGATCTTTCATCCCAAGGGCAAACCTGAAACAAAAACAGAGAGAAAACACAGCAACAAGGTGTGCATCTTGAGTAATATGAGGATCGCTCCCCTCAAAACATACAGTAACAGATAATAAAGAGTATGCTTAGATTAGTAACAGTATTCAGTCCCAAGGAGAGCAAATCTACTCAAATACACAGCAAGTACACCGGTCTGTTGTCGGCATAGCCTCAAATATAATCCTCCGCAGCGATAACCATATTCATAAATGTATGGCTGACAAGCAGCCTTAAAACTAATACAATGCAGGAGAACTCATTAATGGCAGGAACTTCGCAAGCATAGAAACATAGAAGTTGACGGCAGATAAGGACTGCAAGGCCCATCCAGTCTGCCCATTTTTTCTACTTTATGAATGTGCCATAGGCCTGTACTCTGTCAATGGCCTATCTAGTCATACTTATCTGTATTGGTCCCTTATGCCTATCCCATGGCTGTCTGAAGCCCTACACTGTATTCATATCCACCACTTCTGAGATAGGCCATTCCATGCATCCACCACCCTTTCTGTGAAAAAGAACTTCCTTGCATTACCCCGTAATCGGCCTCCCTCTAATCTCATGCTGTGTCCTCTTGTCCTGCTATTTTTCTTATATTGAAACATGTTAGACTCTTTTATCTTGTTAATGCCCTTAAGATGTTTGAATGTTTCGATCATATCACCTCTCTCCCTCCTTTGCTCTAGGGTATACATATTGAGCTCTGTTAATCTGTCCTCATATGTTTTCTGATGTAGTCCCTGCAAGATTTTGGTTGCCCTTCTCTGGACTGCCTCAATTTGGTTAATGTCCTTGTGCAGGTGCGACCTCCAGTACTGCACGCAATACTCCAGATGGGGCCTAACCAGTGTCTTGTAAAGAGAGATTACGACTTGCGATACCCCTACTAATACACCCCAACATCCCTCTAGCCTTACCTACTGCTTTAGTGGTCTGCTTGGATGATTTTAGGTCATCTGTGATGATGATGATGATGATGGTGATGCCCAAGTCTCTTTCTTCCCTTGTGATTGCTAACAACTTCCCTCCCAAACTATAGGTGGCTTCAGGGTTTCTCTTCCCTATGTGCATGATCTTACACTTTTTTGCATTAAACCCCAGTTGCCACTCTTCCGACCATTTTGCCAGTTTATACAGATCTCTTCTCATTCTGCCCACCCCATCTGGATCATCTACTCTGTTGCAGATCTTGGTGTCATCTGCAAACAGACAAACCTTACCCTCCAGTTCATCTGCAATGTCACTGATGAAGATATTGAAGAGGAATGGCCCCAGGACTGATCCCTGAGGTACCCCACTTATGACTTGCATCTCTTGTGACTGCATACCGTTTACCACCACTCTCTGTTTTCTTCCCACAAACCAGTTTGCTACCCAGTTGACCAACTTCTGACCCACCCCGAGCCTACCCAGCTTATTAATCAATCATCTATGTGGAACAGTTTCGAAAGCTTTGCTTAAGTCAAGGTAGGTGACATCAACTGCACCCCCTTGGTCCATCACTCTGGTTACCCAGTCAAAGAAATCTATGAAATTAGTTTGACAGGAACTTCCTGTTGTAAACCCATGCTGTCTTGGATCCTGTGCTCCTATGGATTCCAGGTGTTGCACTATCCTTTCTTTAAGGAGTGCCTCCATAACCTTGTCCACTACTGAGGTAAGACTGACTGGTCTGTAGTTACCTGCCTCCTCGCTGCTACCACTCTTGTGAGGCGGGATCACATGAGCCCTTCTCCAGTCTTCTGGGACCTCTCCTGTGCTCAGAGACTCACTAAACAATTCTGATAATGGCTCTGCTAGTTCCACCCTTAGCTCCTTTAGTACCCTGGGATGTATGCTATCGGGTCCCATTGTCTTGTCCACCTTGAGCTTAGCGAGCTCTTGTAGGACCCTTTCTTTTGTGATGGGACTAGTGCACACCTCCCTCCCCCTGTGTCCATGGTGCTGAGCTGTGGGCCCTGCCCTACCTTCTCCTTGGTAAATACTGAGCAGAAGTATCTATTTAGGATAGATGCTTTTCCTTGGTCCTCCTCCACACGCTACCCCTCATCCCCTTTGATCTTAGCAATACTCCCTCTCAACTTTCTCCTTTCACTAATGTATCTATAGAAAGTCTTGGCCCCTTCTTTTACTGTTCGTGCTAGTGTTTCCTCAGTTTGGGTCTTTGCCTGCCTTACTGCCTTCCCTGCTTCCCTTAGTGAAGTTTGGTATGCCTCCCTATCTTGATCCCGTTGCGTTCCCTTATAATTCTTGAAGGCCAGCCTTTTGGCTCTGACCATTTCTGCTGCTGTTTTGAGAACCAAAGTGGTTTCCTCCTTCTTGTACTCTTGATTTTCTCTCTAACACAATGGGACGCTGCTTCAAGTATTGCATCCTTAATGCTTGCCCACTTTGCCTGTACCCCCTCACCTGTATTTCTTCTTGCCAGGGTTGGCTTAACTCTGTTGGCCATCTTATCAAAGTCAGCTCCTCTAAAGTCCCATATTTTTGCCTTGGAATGGGATGATTTAGTTCTAGTGGCCAAATTGAACCATACCATGTGATGGTCACTGGCCCCCAGGTGATCTTCTACCTGGAGATCTGTGATCCTTTCCCTGTTAGTCGGTACTAGATCTAGGATAGCCCTGTCTCCTGTGGGTTGTTGTACCAGTTGTTTGAGGCCCTCCCCCTGCAGGGATTCCACTATGTATCTAGTTCTGGTGGATGTTCCTGCTGGTATTGATCAATCTGTATCTGGCATGTTGACGTCTCCCATTATCAGAACCTCCCCTTTAGCTGTCATGTTTTGTATATCTTCTAACAGTAATGTGTCTATGTCCTCCCCTGGTCTGGAGGCCTGTAGACAACCCCAGTTCGTATGGCTGCCCCATTTCCTGTTTCCAGGGTGACCCACAGTTCTTCTGGCTCCTTATGTGTATTCTGAATTTCTGTAGCTTTGATATTTTTATTGACATAAAGGGCTACCTTATAAAAGGAGTGTAGCATGGGGTGGTTGGGGAAGGGGGTGGGTAGCTGGGCCCTTCTCCTGCTGAAAAAGAACCATGGATGAAAGAAACAAGGAGGTAAGAGCAGAAATAATCACCCAATGACAAATGCAGTAGCCCTGAAAGCTTAGCCTAATGATAGATAACACTGTAAAACCTGTAAAGCACCACCTGTAATAATTTCACAGAAGATATACCCTGCAAAAACACTTTGCTGCAGAGAAAAATAAAGCAGTAACAGAAGATATACCTTGCAAAAAAAAAAAATTGAATCAGAGAAAATTACAGCAGTAATCTGATGCACAAAATAGTAACAAACCTGTAGACACACCCAGTATTAATGTTACAGAAAGTATACCCTCCAACAGCAAATCATTATTTTTTTTTTAACTCTTTTTACCTCCTCCTTGGTAGATCTCCTCTGTCGGCCTGCCTACTGGACTCCGGGTCTTTCGAGGGCTTTCTGACACAATGCGTGCCCCGGCAGAACCCCTGGAGCTGGCCCGGAGGCTTCATCCTGATGAGCACCATGACCTTTCCTCGTTTTCTCCCCTTCTAACCCCGGAGCCCTGGAAGCAGTGACTTTGCTTGGGTGGAGGCCCGTACAAGCACTGCAGCTCCAGTCTACAGCTCCTTCCGCCCTCCCCTGGCCTTGCGCCCGGGCTCTCGGAGGCAGCACTACCACCCAGCTTCCACTGGGGGGCAGCCAAGCACCAAGAGACCCGTGAGTACCTCCCAAGGTGGAGAGCTTGTCAGCTGGCAACTACTCGCTGTCCTCCCCCCCCACCAACCCCCTCCGACCCGAGCTCGTTCCTAAACCTTGGTCGCCGGAGTAGCATGAGGTGTGGTGCCCAGTGCCTCAACCCTTAGAGCCACCGGGTTGGCCCTGCAACAGCAATTTAAATCAGAGAACAATAAAGCAGTAAAATGTTAGCAAAAAACAATAACAAACCCTGTGAGTACAAAAGAAAATAGTAACACACAGTAAATCTGCCTAGCCAAAAGAAGCCTTGATCTTTTTCCTTGCTCTGATAATGTTCCTTGCTCTGCCCTTAGAAGCAAACCTAGAAGAAAAGAGCTCAGGTGAAGCTAGGAGCCTTTGCCAGCAAACCTAATCTTCCACCTCGTAAAACTGATAAAGTCAAAGCAAAACAGATAAAGTCAAAGACTGGTGGAAGCACATGCTGACCATGGAAAAGTCCAACGGTTTTAAAGAGCACCAGCGAGATTTGAGACTTGCAGCATGAACCTCGGTCATAAACAGGGAGAGAGTTTTTTATTTACCCACCTTACAGTCAATCGCCTCCTCTGGTCTCCTCTTCTGACGACTCTCCTAACCAGCCATTTCTTCCTCAATCCTTTGCTGTAGCTTGATCGCTTCCTTAGGATCATTAAAAAGGTAGCTGTGCCCATTCCAAGCAACCTTTATCTGAGCTGGAATGAGGAGCTGATGAGGGATCTTAAGACTGTACAGGGATGAGCGGACTTTATCAAAAGCCTTCCTCTATTGCCTCGTGGAGTAGGATAGATCAGGAAACAATGAGATCTGATTCCCCATACCGCAGGTGCCTCTTTCTTCTGGCTATGGAAAGAATTGTGTCCTGTACCCCAACTCCATTACAGATGACCAGTAAGGTTTGGGGCCCTGTTCTGCCTAAAACTGCTGTACGGGGCATAATCCGATATGCTTTTTCTAAGGCCAAAGCCGGGTTATCCTCGGACAAATCCAGAATCTGTGGCAACATAGTCTGGATAAAGGCCAGAGGGTCAGCACTCTCTGCTTCTTCTGGGAGCCCGATTATATGAATATTTTGCTCCCTTACTTAGTTTTCCACCGTTTCAAGTCTCTGGCACAACAGGGAGTCTTCACTGATTAACTTAGCAGTTCTCTGAACAGGCTGCTCTACACTGTCCACTTGGGTTTCCAGACCATTGACACACAGAGTCAGGGCATCAAGTTTTTTATCCATGTCCCTTATAGTCTTAACCAACTGTGCCAAAGTTGCATTTACTGTAGTGAGGGAGACCTCCTCCCTTCCATTATCACCTCCACCTGAGGCTTCAGCTTGTGTTTGTGGCCTGCTGTTTCATGGCTGAGTTTGTTTCGGCTTAAAGAAGTTTGAAGGATTTGCATTGTTGTTCGATTTTCCCATTTTTAGTTCAGTATAGACCACCACTGCAGTTTGATGCAAAGAAATGTCCAAGTAGCAAGGAAAAATATTGTTTTCATAGTAAATTAGGCTCTTTCTCTCAGGAGCTCTTTTCAGATGCGTCTACTCCCATCTGCTGCTAAGCCATGCCCCCTCAACGTAATATTTTTTGCAATCGGTAGCGAAGGCAAGTGCAGTTAGCAAAAAGTGACTGTTGGGAAAAGATCAAACAAGTGTAAAGTGAGCGCGAGCACCGAAGTAGATGAACTGTGAGTGCTGAAAACTGACAAGGAAAGTGAAAAGCTTTAATTGTGACCGTCTCCAAGGCACACTTGGTGAGTTACCTGCATGGTGGATCCGAGCACTTCAGGCATTTTTTTCATAAGCTGATTTACAACCTGCTTTACTGAGGGATGGAGGACTGTTTCATCACAGCTCACACAGGAAAACCTTTTTTTTTGTATTCAACCCAGAACTGTTTCTCCGTAATACAGCTGTGGGCTGCTACCAACCTTGGTAATGCAAACAATTTTCTCAGTCTTGCTGGTAATTCACAATGAATTTGGGCTCAAGATTTTCCACGATCATTTTTTTTTTTTTCGTACAGAGTTTGTATTCTACATATCGCACTTTCTGCACAGTAACACTTTGTCTAATGGCAGCTGCCTTATTTAAGGACTTTTTTCTTTTGGTTAATTCAATTGAATGACAATAGCACACAATACTTTCAGTGGTCAGAAATGTGCAATACTCAAGTCGGGTATATCCTACCAGGATGGGAGAAATAGCCTCCAGCCTTTGAATTAGTCTGTGAATCTCTTCATACTAACATTGCTATGTTCAGTTTTAACCCATGATCTCCCTTATTTTATCGGGGTCCAACAGCAGCACCTGAAATTTGGCAAATTTAATATCTAAAAGCACAGAGCTGGGTAAATCCTGGTGGATTGGAGGTATATCCCCATGTAAAATTAATTGCCCCCCCGACTATCTCTGTGCCTTGTATCAATCCTATTACTAGTGTGCTATCTTCAATAACATTACAGACTGTAATGAGAAATGTTCTGTCCTGAAATCTTCAAAGCACATGATTTATATAGTGGATGTAAGATGTTTTAGCTGCAGTTTTACAGACTATTCATTTAGGAGCATTTTCCAATGTCATTCACTTTTGAACAGTTGATTGATGGGTTGGCACCACACTTGAGCTAGGATAAAAGGCTTTATTGCAACTGACATATTTATTGATATTTTTGGAAATTGTGTGTTTTTTTCCCGATAAAAACTGCTTTTTCAAATATTTACTGAGTTTTTGGTATTGTGTTTTATCAGTGCTGCTTGATTGACCTTCATGAGCCTGCATATTTAATTTTCCACACATGCAGGTATACCGATGCCAATACATGCTATCTGGGTGATTAAGAGACTTTTTATGCATATTTAAAAAAGTTAGTATTACACTTTGATCTGGTGCTAGCCCTGCTCCATGAAATCTTATGTTTTTTCCTGCCCCAGTGGGTATATGAACTTTAAATTAAGGTCATTCTGGTATAGCCATGTTATGAATTTGGGTATGGCAGACAACTGTCCTTCCCAAATACAGGCTATATCATCTATAAAGTGGCACCACTTTTTTATGTTTGAAAAAAAAAAAGGATTACCTTCATGATTCATAATGTGCATCATGTCTCATGGTCTCAAGAAAAGATTTGCATAACTTGGGGCCGTGCCGGCCCACTTGGCCTAACTGCACATCTGTAGATAAAATTTACCTTCAAATTCAAAAACATTGCGTGTTCGTATGTATTCTAAGGCTGTGAGAATAAAGTCAGTTGGTACATCATCACTGTTAAGATGGTTTTCCAAACAAACTTTGCGTGCCCTGATGGTGCCTAATTGATGTATAAAGGGCCTGAATGTCGACATCCAGTCACACAAATCCTTCTTGCCACACAATGCCTTTGGGTTTCCATAATAGATCAGAAGCGTTCTTGATATATGACTTTAAAGTATGGTCACAGTCTTGTTAAAAGTTATTGAGCCTGCCCAGATTTTCGCTCACAGAGCTGACCTTGAGACTATTGTTCTGCCTGGGGGTGTAGCAATGTTTTTATGGACTTTAGGTAGGATATAAAACCCTGGTGTTATAGAGTTCTCCCGCTAGATGTAAATTCCTCATCCCTGATGCAACCTTCACTAACAATATGAGTCAGGATCTGAAACAGTTCTTTTTTGAAAATACCTGCTGGGTTAGTGTTTCATTTCTTATAGTTCCTGGTATCTCTAAGCAGAGACAGCACAATTTCTCTGTAGTGTTTTTTTAGAAACAAGCATTCCCCTCAGCATGCCAGGGGAAGCTTTAAACTAAAAAAACAAGAAGAACCACTGGCATGTCCCTACCCTCCCACATACACTGATTGATACCACATTTGATAAACTTCCTGCCATCTGACCACCTCAGAGGTCATGCCCTTTGTGTAAAGATATAAATATTATGAAGCCCCAGCTGAAGCCCATAACTGGACCTCTGTAAAACCTAGGGTGATGTCCGTCCTACTATACAAATGCTTCAGCGTTATCATGCCTTAATGCTCATCCCTTTTACAACTCCACAGAATAGAGCCAGTCCCTTTTTTCTTTATATGAAGCATACTCCCCCACCCAGCTGCACCCCACCCCCACTCCCAGAATTGTTTTCGGAGAGGGGGTCAGGCTGAGATCATGAAGGGTAGCCCATATCAGCTATGAAGTGCTCCCATGGAATCATCTTCCCTGTGTCCCATGGGCAAGCACCCCAAGTCCCTGGTGGGGGAGGTCTCCATCTCTCTAGCAATGAAGCTGTGCCAAGGGGACCAAAGGGTAAGGAATTTCTCTTCCTCCAATCATAACAGGATGGTATTTTTTTCCATGTGCTCTATCTCATTAACTTTGGCCCCCCCACTGTATCACCGAGGGTGGATCAGGGGATAGCCACTTAATGTTTATGCATTTCAGGGTTGCAACCTGGAGTATGTGAGATAATTTACAACTCTGTCTGCCCCTCTCATTAAGGTTGGGAAGCCAAGCACCAAATCCAAAAAGGTCTTGGGTATATCCTTCCCTGTAATTTGGGTAAGGTGTTGTTGGATTTCAGACAACAACTGATAAAATCTGGGGCAAACCCAAAATATGTGATGGTGTGCACCCAGTCTGCCCTCACATTGGTGCCAACATTGATCAGTGAAACTGGTTTGAAATTGTTGCATTGTTTGGGGGTTGAAAATACCTCACAAGAATCTTTCAGTGATATTCCCACCAGCTCAGGAAAGAAGTGACTCTCTACCCTTGCTGTAATCTTACTTCCCAATCTTTGGAGGGAATAAGTTCTCCATCTTCCTGCTTCTACCTTGCCCTCACCTCCTTCACTGGGGAACCATCTTCAGTGGTTAAAATCCTGTAAAAGTCTGAAACTTGTCTGATATTGGCATTTAGTGTGACTACATCATATAAAAATGTTTCTTTTTGTGGTCTTTGCAACTTTTAGATGATACCTGAGGACTGTCGGAAGTGACAAATTTGTAGGTACCTCAAATGGTCCACCAGACATAAACCAAACTGCTCCCCTCCCAATCCCTCTGAATCTTCCACATCCTGCCCCAAATTCTATTTTTGTTTCCTCTCACCAACTGAGATAATTGAATATATAAAAAAGAATTACCCCAGGCCCAGTCTGCGCCTAGAAGCTATAGACTATTGTATTCTGAAACTTGTCTGTGAAGCCATTGCTCTTCCTTTAACTAACATCTTCAACTATTCTTTGTGTACAGGGGTCTTTCCCAGTAAATTGAAAAGTTCCATCATTAAATGCCTTAAAAAATCTGGTTCCAGGAATAATGTTTGCAATTTTAGGCCAATTTCAGTCCTCACTCCTCTCTTCCAAATCATTAAAAAATCATTCTGGATCAGATCGTGGAATATCTGGAAAAATATAACATACTGACGGAATCACAGCATGGGTTCAGGGCTTGCCATAATATGAGCATTGCCCTAGTGAGGTTCACAAACTGTATTGATAAGGCTAATGATGAAGAGCTCTTTACTGACTCAGTGTTTGCGGACCTCATCAAGGCATTCGATCCAGTGGACCAGGATGTACTCCCTAATACACTACCCTACTTAAATTTCTCAGGAGAAGTACTTAACTGGATCAGGAATTACTTATGCGATAGGTCACATAAAACAGTGATCGGAGGACTATATTTAGATGTAGGTCCATTAAATATGGAGTCCTGCAAGGTTCTTCGGGCCCCTTACTGTTTACACTTGTTGTCAATTCCCTACCAGAGATATGTAGGTACACAGAGCTTATTCTTTATGCTGATGATGCAGCTCTTTTTTGTAAAGATAAGAGTCCCTCAGTCCTCTTTGACAAATATAAGTAAATACTAGAGGACATCCACTGCAACTAACAAGGAATAAGTGCTTCTCTAAGAGAAGGGCTTACTTCTTTTCCCAGAGAGTTGTTCGTCCCTGGAATCTACTTCCTCTAGATATTGTCATTAGCAGTGATAAGAATACTTTTAAAAACAGACTGGATAATTTTATGAGATCAGGAAAGCCCTTAACTTTCTATATGTAGCCCTGAAGCTCCATGGGCATATTGCCTTTTGCTTCTTTCACTTCTTAGTATGGTTCGACAGACTTCAACATGACTTCAGCAAGTTGCATTCTTGGTTCTCCGCATGAGGATTAGTCCTTACTGCCAAAAAAACCAAACAAGTCAATGGTATTTTCAGGTATTGGAAAAGCCGATGACTTTGACGTCACTCTCAGAGATAATGATGGTAACCCGATTGAGAGAGTCACAGCTTTCATTAGAGGATAGGTTTGATAGTAAAATTCTTATGTATTTATTTATTTTTTTTTACAAAATTCTCTGTGGTTACTTGCCAGGTAGTGTTGCTTTGATTTTTCAGAGGCCTGTTAACGGATGGAATACTAGATTTTTCTCAGGTTACTCTTCTTCAGTTCCATTTTGTCACACTACTCAAGGACAACAGTTCCTTTCATATAGGGCTATCAAACTCTTTAATAGCCTACCATTTTCTTTGGTTTAGTGACTGACATTGACATCAATTAAAAACAATTTAAATAAAGCATTGCCTTTTTGACAGATATGTATGTAAATGCTTCTGATTCTGTTCTTTCCATTGTTATGTGTAATCTATGATCGTGCTATTTATTCATGTTTTGTTTGTCACTGGACACTTTTGAAAATGGGCAATTTTGCTCACATGCCTTTCCAGTAGGCCACACTTTTCCTTTCTCATTTCCATCCTTGATTTAAAAATATGTATACCTTGCAGGGGTTAAACTGCACTGAAAGAAAGTGGTATTTCTAACATTGGTTCCTAGTTGCATAATTGCGCAACACTAGAGAAAGGAGTGTGTGTGGCTGTAAGGAAATTCCTCAGACGCTTTGACCAGTGAGCCTATAACTTAATGGTTAGAGCGCTGGAACGGCATACCAGAGATCTGAGGTTCGAATCCCAGTAGGCCACACTTTTCTTTTCTCATTTCCATCCTTGATTTAAAAATATGTATACCTTGCTGGGGTTAAACTGCACTGAGAGAAAGTGGTATTTCTAACATTGGTTCCTAGTTGCATAATTGCGCAATAGTAGAGAAAGGAGTGTGTGTGGCTGTAAGGAAATTCCTCAGACGCTTTGACCAGTGAGCCTATAGCTTAATGGTTAGAGCGCTGGAGCGGCATACCAGAGATCTGAGGTTCGAATCCCAGTAGGCCACACTTTTCCTTTCTCATTTCCATCCTTGATTTAAAAATATGTATACCTTGCAGGGGTTAAACTGCACTGAGAGAAAGTGGTATTTCTAACATTGATTTCCAGTATAAAAAAATAAACGAAATGGAAATGCTCACTCAGCTGAGCATATGAGAGACATCCTCCTGCCCCAAGCACTGAGCAAACCTGGTCAGACCTTTCCATTCTTTTTTTTTTTAAATATTTTATTGGTTGTTGGGTAAGACCATGGTACAGGCAGATTAAAAAGCATTACATTTGCATTATAATAAAGTCCAATTACATTACATTGTACCTCAGAACATCAAGGAATACATATGCACTCCGACACAGACCAAGTTCATTGTAAGTTCAATATACAGTAGGAATATTGTTCACTCAACTTAAGGAAATGCAGGAGCAGTCAGAGTCAATAACACAGCACATTAACCAGCCAATAGAGTGGGCCATATTGATGACCATTCAGCAATTTATTTGCTCACCAGTAATGCCAGAAACAAAACAACCCACGTACCGTCAGATAATGAAGTATTAGCACTTAAGTAGGGAAGCGACCATCCTCAATAGCCAATTGCAACGGATCCCACACTGAATTGAATCTATCCTCCATGCCCAAAGCATTCCATTGGACCCTTTCTAGCTTCATGCAAAGGCATAGATTATTACTCCACTGCTGTATAGTAGGAGGGGAGGTGGTGAGCCAGCACTGGGCAGTTGTTTTCCTAGCATTAAGCAATGCCAATATCCAAAGCATCTCAGCTGGTCTGCCCCTGTGGCGGTGGGAGTCAGCTCTGAGCAGGAACTCTAGGGGGGTGCATGGAAGAGCACGACTCAGCACCATCTCCATAATATGGTGTATTTCGAACCAGAATGGGGTGATCTTTGGGCAGGTCAAAGCTGTATGTATAAAATCACCTGGATGAACCAGGCATTTGGGGCAGGTGTCCGGCTTAGATGGATCCATAGCATGGAGTCAAGTTGGGGTCACATATGTTCGATACATAAAATTAAATTGGATTTGTCTCAACTTGTTGCTTCTAGAGCATGTGTTAAAATGTCAGATAGCACTCATCCTGATTCTCCCCCCGCTAACCAGATTTAAGTCAGCCTGCCAATCTTTCCACGTCTTTTCCGCATTGCCCCATTATGTCCCAGTAGGATTTTGTAGAGTATGGTTAATGGTTTGGACAGTGGTTGGGGGAAGAAGATCTCTTCCTCGATTGGCGACGGTGTTCCCCACTCATATTCAGGACTTAGTGTGTTGCCCAGAGTGCTTCCAACCTTAACATACACAAAAAAATCGGCTACAGTGATGCCCCACTGATTACATATGTTCGGGAAGGTTAAGAGCGATCCTCCCATATAAGAGCTGACTCACCAAACGCAACCCTTTCTTACGCCATACCAAAAGCCTCTGGATTAGGGAAGCCAAACATGGACCTTTGAGCTGCATAGCAGTGACCAGGTCTGTATTCGGGGAGGGGGCAAACTTATGCCCGCAAAGTTCATGGGCTTTGCTCCAGCACCGAAGAGTAGTTGCTGTAAATGAGTTAGCCACTTGCATCTTGTTGGTACCTGGCCATAAAGCCCCCACAAGAAGACCCTCCCGTAAAGGGGTCTAGAGTAGGTCTTCTTCGAGGCTCAGCCACAGAGGAGGATCTGAGCCATCATCACCAACAATATAGGTCAGCTGAGCAGCTAAATAGTACCAATAAAAATTTGGAAGACCCAAACCACCCCAAGCAAACGGCATAGCCAATATAGATCTTTTAATACGTACAGGCTTGCCCCTCCACAAAAATTTATGAATGATCGCATTAAGTTGCTTAAAATGCGAGAGGGGGAGGGTGATAGGAAGAACCTGATACATGTACAGATACCTGGGGAGGATCATCATTTTCACCACTCCCACTCTACCAATTAATGAGAGGGGGGAGCCTACAACATCTATCACAATCCCCCGATATGTTATGCAAGAGGGGTTTTAAATTTAAAGCATAGAGCATGTGGGTGCGCACTGAAAGGAGAACCCCCAAGTATCTCAATTTCACCACCATTTGCAGACCCCCAAGATTGGCAATTAAACCAGCCTTATCTCCAGCCCCTATGGGAAGTAATTCACTTTTGGTCCAGTTAACTTTGTGGCTGGACAGGTCTCCGTATTCACACACATGACCTTCAACACTTCAGGTAAATCATTGGCGGGAGATTGCAGATAGAGCAGCAGATCCTCGGCATACAATGGCAGTTTGTGGTGAACACCCCCCCAACCCGAAATCCACGAATATTATTATTCGCCCGGATTCTAGCAGCCAGAGGTTCCAGAGATGGCATGTAAAGGAGGGGTGAGAGGGGGCAACCCTGCCTCGTACCATGCCCCAGTTCAAAACTCGGGGATGGAGCCCCATTGACCGCGATCTGGGTAGTAGGGTGTTGATACAACATGCATATCCAAGAGCAGAAGCCAGGGCCAAACCCAAACCTCTGAAGAGTGTCAAAAAGGTACCCCCACTCCACGCGGTCAAAGGCCTTTTCAGCATCAATGGAAAGAATCGCAGCACCATGGGAGCTGTCCTTCGCTCTCCACCGATGTATAACATTCAGGGTGCATCTAATGTTATGCTTCCCCTGCCGACCCTTAATGAAACCAGCCTGATCCTTATGAATGAGATGAGGAAGCAAGACCTCCAACCTCGTTGCCATTACTTTAGCTAGAATTTTATAGTCTGCTGTAAGCAGAGATATTGGCCTATATGAGGCACAATAGGAGGGATCCTTGCTGGGCTTAGGGAGAATCATGATAGTAGCTGACCACGTGGAGGGGGCAACACTCCTTTAACCAGGCATTCCACTAACATATTGTGCAAGGGTTCGAGAGAAGGTTCTGAAAGGATTTAAAAAGTCAATGGAGAACCCATCTGGTCCAGGGCCGACCCCCAAGTTCTCCTATCGCAAGAGAAATTTCTACCTCTGATAGGGGTCCATCCAACTCAGTCACCTGGGTGTCAGATAGCTTAGGTAATGGGGCTCGGGCAAAGAACCTGTCAAGGGCCTTTTGGTTTGGGTGACCCTGTGAGATGTATAGCGATTTGTAGAATGCCCCAAATGCCTGGCCAATCCCAGGGATAGCTCCCCTAACCGCACCCCCCTCATCCCGAATGAATTCCACCAACCTGTCTCCCTCCTGCCAGCGAAGCTGCCATGCTAGGTACTTACCACCTCTGTCTCCATCAAAATAGGCAACAGCATGGGATAGCAAAATAGCTCTCTCCAAGTTGGCACTGCTCAAGGTATTGTACTGCCACTTTAATTTTTGCAAGACCCCATATACAGCAGCAGTGGGTCTGTTTTTATGCGCCATCTCACAGGCCTCAATTTTGGTCCTGAGTGTTTGTAGGTCATGCTGGGAGTCCCCAGCTTTATGGGTCGCATAAGCAATGGAATAACCCCTTATAGAAGCTTTCAATGCTTCCCACCTAACTTCATGTGTTGTATCCCCACTTTTGTTGAAGATTAAAAATTCACTAATCATGTCAGATACCCCAGATCGGAAACCATTATCTCTAAGTAATAGGGGATCTAACTTCCATTGCCAAACCACAGGGGTCGAGTCTCCCATAGCTAGATCCACCGTGAGGGGTGCATGATCAGATAAAAGCATTGGGGGGTAGATTGCTGATTTTGAGACCGGGATCAAAGAGTGGGACAGCAGAATTCTGTCCAGCTGGACATACAATTTGTGAGCATGTGAGAAGAAACTATAGTCTCTTCCAGTTGGGTAAATATGCCGCCAGATGTCTACCAAGCCCAAGTCCTTCTCCAGTGCTGCCAATGCGAGGGCATTTTTTGAAGGGGCACAAGGGGTCGTATTAGACCTATCCATCACCCCATCTAGGACACAATTGAAGTCCCCAAGATGCACGGCCCCGACCATTTTTACATTTCCAAGGCCAATTGTTGGAAGAATTCAGGTTGTTCAACATTTGGAGCATAAATGGACCCCATGAATACCACACCGACCAAAGGGAGGGACACTCGAGCTAGGGCAAATCTCCCGTAATGGTCAGTAATCTGCTCGATTACATTAACCCTCATCCCCCTGGGGAACCAGTGCCAACCCTCTGGATTTGGTTGAAAGCGTCGAAGACACCCAAGTCCCACCAAGAGCCCCAGCAGTTTTCACTGCCTCCCTGGAAGACATATGGGTCTCCTGGAGCATTACCACTTACCATTTAGGTCTTTTGACTTCTGTCTTCAATCTCTTCCTTTTAATCACCGATTTCAAACCATTGATGTTTAAAGAGGTAATTCTGATAGCATCAGCCATATTCTCACATTGAACTAAAAAAAAGACCCACATCGCTTACATAACTATATAATAAGTTGTAGCCAGACCTTGGTACCCAACCATTTTTTATAATGCAACTGATAACAAACCCCTAACACGTGGAGGTAAGGGAGAACCTGGACTCTGGGACAGCACAAATTTAGAGCCCAGTGAAACTCCACCATCCCCCAGGTAAGCCAACCACCCTAGACCTTAACCTCATAATACCCTCCCCTAGATTATGGAACACCCAAGAAATAACAGTAAACCGGTGGAAGCTTAGGGCAAGTCTGACTCCTGAGCAGCAAATAAGTGGAGCCCGACCATGCTCCTCAGACCCCACCCAAAAAACCTACAACCAGAAACACAAACCCCACCGCCCCCCTGATGGAAATAAAGTCCATCATAGAATCCCTTACAAACAAGTAGCGGACTTTAAAACTAAAGCACAATAGGTGATCATATTTAAAGGCACATGCACACAAATTAAGTAATGTGAAACCCCCATATTGAGGCATAAAAGCCATATTAACAAAATTCACTAGATCGGTTCTCCTGAATGGATAAGTAAGAGAGGAAAGGCCACTAAATCCCCCACCCCCCAAGTTGAATATAAAATAAACTTGTATGTTCCTTCTACATTCCAACAACAACCAATAGTAACACAGGAGACCAGAAGGAGCATTAATGTCAAGAGAGAGGTAGGGGGAAAGGGAGGAGATAATGGGAACATTTTCATAATTTATATAAAGTCGTTAGGACAGTGAACAAAACGTCCCCATCAGTCCAATTACACAATTGGATTAGTTCCACAAGTGAGCTTCATTCGGCAAAACAGGACCTCCGGCACCCCGCCAGTACCCTGGTCCCTAGACCAGGTCGGGGCATTAGAAAGACAAGGATCCCAGTGAGCTTAGATGGGCGCATATCGCTACCTCCACAGAGATACAAATAATAACAGTTAAAAAATAACAACATCAAGTACCTTGTGGCGTAGCTGCACCAATGCAAATAGAAAAGCCAGCAGAATTTTAGATCCCAAGTCTAGGCTGCCCATTTAAGGCGACATGTTGAAGCACATCAAAAAAAGCCCAGGCCTCACTTATCTCAGCCGGCCATGTCAGCCGGAGCCTCCCTCCTGCGCCTCTTCAACTCCTCATCCACCCATCGTGCAGCCTCCTTAGGACATGAGAACACTCTAGGGGCGCTCCCAGAACAGTTAATGCTAAGCTTTGCTGGATACAGAAAGGTGAATTTCACCCCAATTGAAACAGTTTAGATTTAATCTCAGCAAAGCGTTGTCTCTTGAGCTGAAGTTCCCTGCTGTAATCATGAAAAATCATAGCCATGCAATTCTGCACTGCAATCTGGCCCTGTGCTCTGGCTTGCTTAAGTATTGCTTCTTTCTCCATGAACCTTAAATACTTTATCAGGCAGTGCCTAGGCCTGTCACCCGCTTTGGGAGGAGGCCCCACTCTGTGTGCTCTCTCGATTTTGCATTGTGCCAGATTAGGGGATAAATCTAAGTGCTCCACCAGCCACTTATGGAAAAATGATTCTGGCTCATCCCCCTCAAGACCCTCAGGCAGCCCCAAGATCCTCATGTTCGACCTCCTCGAACGATTCTCCTGGTCATCTACCTGGGCCATAAGCTCTCACACAGTATTCTGCAAGGAGGTCTTATCTCTGGCAGACACAGCTAGAGAGTATTCCAGGACGCCCACTCGTTGTTCCAGCTGGGCGATTTGACCTGCATGAGCGGCGGTGGTTTCTGACAAACCGGTGACTACGGACTTCATGTGAGTAATCTGAGCAGCAATATTTGCAAAGCCTGCCTTCATGTCATGTTGAATCTGTATCAGGGTGGCAGGGACAGCTGCGAGGGATCTTTGTAAATCGGACATGTCTCCTCCATTGATGGCAGGCCCCAACCTCGTGTCTTCTGGACCAGGCCCCTGCCCTGAGCGATTCGGCTTGTCCCCGGTTCCAAATTTAAGTTGCGATTGTTTATCTTTCTTTCTCGCGGACGCCATCCGTTTTGCAGATATTACACGCCGATTAACGGTCGAACCAGCAACGGGGGTCACTCAAACAACGAGAAAACTATAGTGCCTTAGGGAGCTCAGCTAACCTGCGTCTGCCATGTTACAGAGCTGGCCTCGCCCATGACCTTTCCATTCTTAACAGTTATAGCCAAGATTGAGCTGAAGAAAAGAGAATCAGTCATTGTGACAAATGAAGGAAAGGGGTCCTATGGCATTTGGAGTATTTGTAAATCTTCTGAGATTTTTTTTTTAATTCAAGTTTATTCAATTTTTAAGGTACATCACAAGATATTCACTTTAACTCACAAGTTACATACTTGGAATAGGTGTATTCATCAGACTTAGTACAGTCAACACAGAACAATGCATCTTATTACATTTTCAATGTTTTTAAGGTAAACTACCTATACATACTCATTTCATCTTTTCTTACAGTTAGGTCCCCTGTCCTACTTGGCCTCAAACATTACCCAGTACATATTTCTTTAGAGTTACTGGACTCACCCACAATTCTCCATCTCCCAAATGTGGCCGTCGGTTTTAGGTATAAGTGAGCCAGGGTACCAGACTAAGGACAGATCTCTGCCTGCATCCTCATCTGTGATCAGTCTCCCTCCCGGGACCCATACCACCATGTCCAACTGGTCCACCGTCTAACAAAGACTGGAGTTTTTAAATTAACTTTGTAGGGCAGTTCTTCCATATATTGCATCTCTTCCACAATTTTTAACCACTGTTGGAATGTAGGGGGCTCAACGACCAGCTACTTTCTTGTGATGGCTTTGTGCGCTGCTGCTAACAGGCTGCCCCATATGTATAATTGATCTGTTCCTTTTATTTCTGGTGGGGGCAGGCCCAGAAACAATTGTGGTATTCGGGTGGGGGTGGGTACTGGTATTGAACACTTCCCCTAATGCTTGTTTAATTTATTGCCAGTAAGATTGTATCTTTGGGCATGGGTAGAAAATATGTGAATTATGGGCTCTGGTTTTGGAGCACTCTCTCCAACACTCAGAGGTGCCATCATTGCTCCATTTACTTTTTATTAGGAGGGTGTAGAAGAAGTGAGTCCTGACCTTCCATTCAAACTCCTGCCACAAGGGAGAGTGAGTGACTTTACTGGTTAGGCCGATAACTTTCCCCCAATCGCTCTCTGTCAGTTGAATATTGGCTTCCTGTTCCCATCTCCTTTTGAGGGGTTGTGTGCAATCAATTTTAAAATGTCAAAGTGCTTTATACAGAACTGAGACTTAGCCCTTCAGGATTTCCTGTTGTAGTACTGCTTTTAGAACTACTAGCAGTGGCTGAGCCTGAGTTGGGGTCTGGTTCTTTTTTTGTAATTTTTGTATGTGGGATCTTAACTGTAGGTAGTGAAAATGATCCGAGTTCCTAAGATGGTACTGATCTCTAATTGTGGCAAATTCCTGTACACAGTCTCCTTCCAGTAACTGACCCATGCTACACAGACCCACCCGTGCCCACCTCCTGAATTCAGGGTCCATGTTTGCCGGTGGGAAAGAACTTCCTAGGTGAACCATTTAAAGGGCCAAAGTACTTTTGTTAGGCCGTATCTCTTCCAGGCTCCATGAATTGTGTCCAAAGTATGATATATTGAGGCCAGCGGGGCTGATCTATCTTTCAGTTGGAGTGCAGTGTCCATGACCCTAGCTCCCAGGGGAATTTCCTCTGTGTATATTTCTTCAATCGCTTTCTAATGGGCATGGCACCCTTGTACTGACCACAGCATTGCATACCTCATCTGAGCCACTGCATAGTAATTTGCAATGTCTGGAATAGCCTGACTTTTAATTTTATTCTGGGTCTGCCCCAAGCCCGTATGTACCTGGTGGTATCTGCTGCCAATTCTGGAACTGGGCCTGTGTTATTTCCAGTGACAGGCAGTTAAACAAATACAGGAATCTGGGTAGTAAGTTCATAGTCATTGACTGAATCCTAGAGTACACTGGGAAGTTTAGCAGTGACCATCTGTTAATATCTTGTTTAATTTGGGCTGTCAGGGGGTCGAAATTTGTGGAGTATAATCTGGTCAGATTTTGGGGGATATTTATTCCCAAGTATTTGATTTTTTTGGGCAATGCCATCCAGAGGGAGGACCTGTTGCATCTCGGGGGACAGGTTATAGTGGAATTTGAGCTCTTCTGTCTTTGTTTTATTTAGGGAATAGCCTGAGTGAGTGCTGAATATCTCCAAAAGGGACCACACTCTTGGGATTGACTCCTCTGGCCCTGTGAGGTACAGGAGAACGTCATCAGTGTAGAGGGAGATTTTGTGTTCTGTATCTCCAACTTTAATTCCCTTCACCTTAGGGTCCATCCAAATCATTCTGGCCAACGGTTCTATATATAAGGCAAAAAGAATTGGTGACAGGGGACAGACTTGGTCAGTTCCCCTACCCAGCACAAATCTGGTAGATAATCCACCATTAACTCTGACATTGGCTTGTGGTGCCACGTGAAGGGCTTTCAGGCAATCTATATATGGTTGCAGGAAGCCCAAATGCTCTAGGATGAGAAAAAGGAAGCCCCATGACACTTTATCAAAGGCTTTCTCTGCGTTGAGTCCCATTATACAAGCCAGGGTTCAGTCTCGCCTGATAATATCAATTATATTGATCATTCATCTTAAACTATCAGGGGCCTGTCTGTCTGGGATAAAACCAGTTTGGTCTGGGTGTACAATTTGTGGGATCATTAAGTTACGGCGTGCCACTATAACAGCTGTAAAAATCTTATAGTCTGCACTTAGTAATGAGATGGGGCAGTATGATCCACACTCTGCAGGGTCTTTTCCTATTTTGGGAATGACTGAGATTGTCGTGTAATTCCAGGATGTGGGTGCCCGTCCACCTTCCAACCATATTTCATTAAAAGTGGCCGATACTAAGGGGAGGACGTCCCCCATGAGGGTTTTGTAAAATTCTCCACCAAACCCATCTGGGCCCAGGCATTTCCCAGGTTTTAGGTTCTTAATGGTGTGAATGATTTCTGGTCGGGTTATTGGCTGTAAAAGTTCCTGCCCCCGTTCCTGTGTTAATTTAGGGAGGTCCAGTGTTTCAAGAAAAAGGGTCTTGTCGGTTGCGCCCGTTTTGTGCTGTGGTTGGTAAAGGTCCTTATAATATGAGATGAAGGCTTCAGCTATCTGCTCCCCCTTATGGTACAGCGAGCCTGTCTTAGGATGTTTGATTTTAGCTACAGTATATACACCTTTGCTGCTCTCTACTTAAGCCTATAGGCAAGAAATTTACTTGCCCTAGCCCCTCCCCATAATAGGACTGCTTTAAATAATCCAAGGCTTTTTCTGTCTCTATCTTCTGTATATTTTGTATTTTGGCTCTAAGTCTTTTGATTTCCACCTTCACCTGTCTATCTCATTTGTGTTTCTGTTGTGTTTCTAGGGTTTTTAATTGACCCAGTCCTTCATCCAGTTGCATTGTCTTTCCCTCTTTTTATGTACTGCTATAGAAATCAGTTTGCCCCTCACCATCATCTTTACGGTGTCCCATAATATTTGCGGGGATACCTCTGGGCCCAAATTTAATTGCAGTGTTGTCTTAATAACTTTTTTAACCTCTGCTATCACTGTCTTGTCCCTGAGCAAGGAGACATTCAATCTCCACTGTTTTTTTTTTTCCTAGGTAGTTGAAGTTCAACCTCCAATAGGATGGGCTGATGGTCCGAGTGAGTGGCAGTACCCACCCACATTGAAGGAAATAAGGCCAGGTCCCTAGCGAATGTCATGAACATATCTAACCTAGAATAGGTCTTAAAAAGGGGGGAGTAGTACAGGTATGTGCAATCTTTTGCTTGAGTATATTTAGCCCTCCATATGTACACTATGCCCAGTTCTGCAAGCAGTTTCTGAAAGAGCCTTGCTGTCCTGTTTCTGGAGTTCGGGATCTGAGAAATAGAATCCAGGTCCCTGTTTAATGTTAGATCCTGTCTCCCCTCATTATTAACTGGCCCTTAGACTTTTCAACCACTAGCTTAAGGAATTCCGTATAGAACTCGATTTGGGAGCCTGGGGGGAATACACATTAATGAGTGTGACCATGGTTTCTTGGATTTTTCCTATTGCAACAATGTATCTGGCTCCCTGATCAACTATGACCACCTCCTCCTCCTCCTCAAAAGGTAGTGAGCCTGCCAGGAGGATTGCAACCCTTTGCTTTCTACCCCTCTTTAGGGATGCATGATATATTTTTAAGTGATTATCTTCGCTGGTCTCAGGAAGTGAGAAGGAAAGGAGAACACAAGGCGGAGGATATCCATTCGGGAGGCAACAACAGGGACACATAGACCACAAAAAAGTACAGCATAAGTCCCCATGAGAACAGATAAATTCAGGTGTATGCTGAGGCTCCAAAATCATCCCTTGAAACAAGGGCTGTGTCCTCTTCTGCTTCCTACAAGTGAGGCACTGCTTTATCCATCTTGGAGGAGTCCCCATAAGTCCATATAAGTGATCCTATGTTGGCCTGAAGGTTAGTGGCAGAAGCTCTGTGCCAGTGTCCTGGGCGAATGGAGCCTTTGCGGGTGATGGTCCAAGCCAAATCCAGCAGGTCTCTTTCTAGCCGCTCCTTAGCCAGGGGTGGGACTGTGATACCGAAGTCCTGTAAGTAGGGTGTTGCAGCAAGCAAGTCAGCAAATGTTTTAGTTCCCTTCCCCATGGCAGTTTTAAGCCTTGCTGGATATAATATCTGTGCCTTGATGTTCCTTGCTTTTAACTGTTTTAGGATCGGTCAGACAAGCTTTATTTGCTCTTGCACAGCTGTGGTATAGTCGTCGTCCAGTGACGCTCTGTTATTTTGAAAGAGAATTTCACTGCTTCTCCAGGCCCCAAAGCAGCTCCTCCTTTGCTGCATAATTCATGAGTTTCACCACGAAGGACCTAGGGCGCGCTCCAGTGTTGGTGGGTTTCGGTCCAAAAGACCTGTGGGCCTGATCCATTGAGAGATCTGCATCTTCAGGTAGATGTAAAATGTCTTTTAAGACTTTTTGTAGAAAAGTGATGACATAGGTATCTTGTTTCAGACCCCTCAGGTATACCATATATTCTTATATTCTGCCGGTGGCTTCTTCCCTCCAGATCATCAAGTCGGTGTATCAGCTCATGGTCTCTGGCAAGCAAATAGAGGAGCAGCCTGTCCTGTCTGTCCCCCTGCTCTATGATGTTACTGAGGCCGAGCTCTAGCTGATCCGCTTTATGTTAAATTTTATTTATGTCCGACTGAAGTTCCATGAGGGTATTGTCTATTTTAGTGACTGTCTTCGCAGTCTGTAGAATAGAGGCAATAAGGACATCATGGTCTGCTCCCGCCTCCGCCGTGTTGTCGTCTGAGCCTGCTGGCATGTTTAAACGCTGTTTTTCCTGACAGATAAGCTCTTTAAGCCTTTGAGTCGGTGTCCCAGAATTCCTGGTAGGTATGGCTTTTGCTCTGGTGCTCTTAGCGGGGGAATCCATTTATTTTACTACTGCTGTTGTAGAATTTAGGTCGAGAGTTGGGGAGATCCCATTTCTCAGGTGGCCATAAGGATGCAGACGTCACCAGAAGTCTAAATTTTCTGAGCTTCATTAAAATTCAGAGAGTGTGTTTGCTACATGATTGTGAATCTCTTGCCATAATTGAGGGGTATTTCTGCAGTAGTCAACACCCACAGTGCCCGTCCCAGAAGCACATTCTCCTCCATTAAATACCAACCAAAATTTACCTTTTGTGCTGCCCATGTATAAATGAATGCTTCCTGGGCTGCAAGATAATGTAGGTGTAGATTTGGGAGACCAAGCCCACCCCTCTCCCTCTGCCTCCTAAGTATTCCAACTGCAATTCAAGACTGCCCCCCCCCCCCATATAAATGTATGAAATGTTTCTGCAATGCATTTTGGTAATGCCCAGATATAGTGATAGGGAGGGTCTGTAATAGAAATAAGAGGTAGGACAGGACATTCTTTTTTATGGTTTGTATTCTACTGTACAAGGTCAAAAGCAGCAGGGACCATCTCGCAGAGTCTGCTTGGAGACTTTAAGTTTGTAATAGTTGTTTTTAAACAGTAACAGTATCTGCCGAGACTTGAATCCACAGATATCTAAAGGTGTTATGTCTTGCCCAAGAAAAGCAGAATGCAGAATGGGGGGCAGAGAGCCACTCAGGATCATGGCTTCTGACTTGGTGGGATTGATCTTGTAACCTGCAATTCATCCAGATTGAGTGAGTTTTTGCAGGCGATGAGGGCGGGAAGACACTGGGTCACCCAGGAAAAGGAATCTTCCGCATATAGTGCTAATTTCTGTTCTTTTCCCCACCTCCCGCCATAACCCCTTTAATGTGTGGGTCTACTTGGATTGCCACCGTCAGTGGTTCTAAACTTAGGACAAACAAAAGTGGGGAAGGGGACACCCCTGCAGCGTGCCTCTGCCTTGTCTGAATAGTGCTTGTTATCTCATACAATTACTTCAGGAGCTTTGTACAAGAAAGGTATCGCCACCTTTAATAACCAGGTTTTTGTTATTAGACAATTCATTGCGAGCAATATTTTCTCCCTGAGTTAAATTAAACCTCTTGAGAGGTCCTGTGCTTTTTAACAAATCTTGCACTTGACGGGTTACCATTTTATTGAAAGCAATTATTGCCAGACTCAAAACAATAGGGCAAAATCTGGACTTGCCCTTGAGCATAATTTTTCTCTGCTTTTAAGACAAACACCTGCTGAAAGAAAGGTTAGGCACATCAAGATTATCTCGTGAGAAGCAATAGTGTCAAAATTCAAAGTTCTCTGTAAATTACTGTTTTCTTCTAAAAGGGATTCCAAATTAACTAGATTCATGTGGTCCACTACACCTCATCCAAAGTCCTCTCCCGAATAGGAGACACCCTGCTGGCTGTTGTTTCTGACATCAGTAGAGGGTTGACTGTTCAAATCCCACCTAGTAACACCTACTCCTAGTTCATTGGTGTAGTGTCCCTGAGTTGGTGACCTACAATTAAATCAACCTAGCAGCCGGCTCGGTGGCACAGAGGGCTGAGGCGCTGGATGCCACACCTCGAACCACGCCGGCGACCCGGGTTCGGGAACGGACTTGGGTCGTCGGGGGCTGGCTGGGGAAGGAGAGGATTGAGCATCCGGAGGACTGCTCTCTACTCCTGGGGTAGGTTGGGAGGGTAGTCTCACTCTTGTAGTGACCCCCGGTGGAGACCAGGGGTACTGCATGCAGCAGAGCAGGAGGGACAATCCGAAAGCCGGACAACAACTTCGGCTCCTACCGGATGACGGCCTCCATATTCTGCACATCCCCAGAAACTCCAGAAGCCTGCCCCTCTGCAGTGGCACCCTCGAGCCTGTAAGGAAAAATAGAGTGCTGTGGTTTCCTGGCCCCCCGGTGCCTTCCCTCTCGAAGGAGGGGGACCTGCCCGGAGATGGGTTACTCCGGGATTACTCAGAGGGTTGGCCGTGATATGTGGAGAGGGTAGAGCTCAGGAAGAGGATCGCTGGGAGTGTAGATACTAGGAGGGACCCAAAGGAGAGGTGGGAGCTGGAGTGTAGAAGAAGGTAAAAAAGATAAAAAAAAATAAATAAATAAACCTAGCAGCCCACCCAGAAGCAGTCGTGGGATGGTGGTGTGGCTGTGGTCCTGATAAATGGGGAAAGGAGTCCTGAGAAAGAAATGGGTGCAGATATCCAATTTGGGCACTGTGCCTACGGTCCGTGCCCCAGTGATATAAACCCCACTTTTTACAGCATCAGGCTGTCTGTTAGCCCAAAGCTTAAAGAGCTACTGATGCCTCAAAGAAAACTTTAAAAAGCATAATAATTAGGTACAATTCTGCCTGAATTCCATTTACATTTTATATATTTCTCCTTCCCATTATTTATTACTAAGGACATTTGCATGAATATATGATCTTTATCCTTTAGAATTCATTTGCAGCTCATCTGCCTCTATGTATTACTCCCTACTTCAAGTCATAATCCTCTGTTGTGACATCACAATCTGTTGCCATGGGAGTAACAGTGATCTCGCAAGCAGAGCTCTATGACTTCAGGTAGGGGAGACACAAGCAGGAATAGATAAACTCTTCAGGAGCAAAGATCCTGTTTTCATACAAATGACCTCAGTAATAAATAATGTGGAGGAGGAATACAGCACTAATGGGAAATGCAAGCTGAACTGTGTCTAAATATTAGGTTTTGTTAAAGCTGTCCTGAATGTTTCACTAGCTCTTTAAGTTCTGTTTAAACATACAGTATTTTTCCTTTTCTTGTTGCTTTCTGCCTGCTTTTATACCCCCCCCCCCCGTGGGCAGACAGCACGTGGGTGTGGCAGCCATGTACCTGAGACTGGAGCTAATGCCAAGTGCAAGGGCATTTCTCAAACAGTGGAATCAGTTGCGGCTTGAGGCTGGGGTTCGGGCATCAGAACTCCAAGCTGTTGAAAGGGGAGCAGTGCGAGTCATTGGCAGTTCTGACTGAGTCAGGGACAGAGCAGCACCCGAAGAGTGATGGTGACCTAAGGAGGGTTTAGTTGGAGGGTCAAAGCCTGGTCCAGTGGCTCTGTTGGTGTGTCTTCTCTAGTCAGTCTTCCAGAAGTGAGAGTGCAGTCTAGGCTGGTGGCTCCTGAGGTCTAAGTAAAGAGTTCAGCAGAACATGAGCCACAACAGGTGGCCGCAGTAAGGTCTGCGTTTGTCTTTGTTTATTATTTTTATTTTAGTAGACAGTTTGTGCAGTCCCTCAACGGTGGTGAGACAGGGCCATCCTACAGTACCTTCACCCCAGGCTGGGGTGGTGAGTTGGAGGTAGCACTCAAAAAGCAGGTGCTAACTACTGGGACTCTATTTTATTGGAGTAAAAGCGTCGGATGGCACTTGGGTTGGCAGGGCCCAAGACAGGATAACCCTTCCTTGGGGTGGAGCAAATCAGCAAGAGTACCCAAGGGCAGAACAAAGGGCAGAGTAGCCCAGCACAAAAGCTCAGAGAGGTTTTTTGTTTACTCCTTGTCTAATATGAAGCGTACCGAGCGACGCTAAGCCAGAAGTCAAAACTGCTTGGGGGCAGATGACCCCTACTTTAGAACTAACTACAGAGGCAGCTAATCACTGTTCTACAGCTGTGGAAAAGGCCCAGCAGGGATCTAGGGAGCCACTACCTATTGGGTGGGAACAATGTCACCTCTAGAGAGAGCCAAGTAGGTTGGGCATCAGGCTCTTCACAAACTAATTGCTAAATCCTGTGTTGCACTCTATTCACAAACAAAGTGCCAAATCCTGCATTGTGCTCTATTCACAAATTACCTGTCCAGTCCTGTGTTGTGCTCTGTTCCAAAAGAACTACTAAATCCTGTGTTGTGCTCTATTCATAAATGAACTGTCCAGTTCTGTGTTGTGCTCTGTTCCAAACGAACTGCTAAATCCTGTGTTTACACAGATTACGCAGAAATTTGCCAGCAGAAAAGGACCACACTGCCCATCCAGTCTGCCTTATACTCTCCCCTGTTCCCTCCCTCACCCCCCTTTTTTTAAATTATCTTCTTTATTTAGATTTTATAACTTATTTACATACAAATCAACCAGATCAGAGTAGTTAAATACATTTGTAACCATCATATCACATTCAGCTTGGGTACAGTCCATAGGGCCATGATTACCACAGCCATGTCCTTATCAGGTGAAAGTCAAAAAGGGGGGTGGTGTCACAGACCAATTTACAGTTCTCTTACCTCCCCAGATAGTGGCTTGACTTCTAAACTTCTTCTGTGGTGGGTTCCGCTAAACTTCCAGGGTTTCGTGAACAGCAGGATCTGCTGGATTCCATATATGCACCTTCTATATGCCATAGTGTCCGGCTCTTACAATTGCGAGTATTACCCCACATCGAGACTCCCATTGTCAGAGGGTGTGGTCCCGAGAGGCGGACCCCAGGGCCCATTATTCATCCATCTCCCTGTTCCCCTGACACAGACCCATAAGGGGGGAGGAGGGACCTCATATTCAACAGTTACGCCTTTAGGGCGTGAAGGTGGGGTCTTTTAACATGTAGTATATCTGCCACCTGATCCATCTGCTGGTGAATATTTCTTTTGGTCATTTAGGCTATGTGTTATTTTTTCCATAACATAAATCTGTCTAGTAGTTTCCCACCAATCCTGAATCGTAGGAGTCTTTGGTGTCAACCACAGTTTGGTAATAGTTTTCTTTGCTGCGGCAAGAAGTATCAAAAGCAAATATGTAATGACTGGGCCAGAGAGGTGTTCAGGTAGCACAGAGAATTGAAACATCTCCATAGATAGATGAAGCTGGGGGTCCAACAGCTCCTGAAGGTGGGTCTGCAAATGCGTGAAATATGGTTGTAGGGCCGGGCAGCGCCACATTATATGTGTGTGATCTGCCCTATCCTGGCTGCAAAGGCGCCAGCAGCTAGATGGGTGGTTAAGTTTAAAATGGCTGGTTATCACAGGGATTCTGAAGTATCTGATTAGGCATTTCCATGCGAATTCCCGCCAAATATGTGCGCTTGAGAGTCTTACCGTGTATCTCCAGGCTCTCCGCCAGTCCTGGGAGGTAATCTGGTAGCCGGATTCCTTGATCCACTGCTCCATTACCTTCCCTATTTGGGCATCGCCATGCAGATTTAAGGCCTGGTAATATTGTGATATCAAATAGCCCTGGTTTGGGGCCCCCATTAAGTATCATTTGTTTCTGTATTAATAATGGGTGTCTCTCTTTGTCCCACACCCCCGTGGTAAGCTGTTTACATAATGTCTAATCTGCAAATATCGAAAAAAGTCTCGATGTGGCAGACTGTACTTCCTTGGAATTTCCGTGTATGACTGCATAACTCCTTGGGAGACTAACTGTGCTAGGTATTTCAGCATGCTCACCTCCGATTGCAGCCAATATCTAAATTATTTGGCCCGAAGTCACCCAAGCTGGGGATTGGGCATATGAGGGGTTGAAAAGGGCCTGGTTGGTAGATTTTCCTAACACCTTGCCATCCCCGCAGTAATGCCGCTATCCAGGGGTTCATGTGGTTATGTGGGGTTCCAGCTATTGTAGGGTGATAAATAATTCAGTGGAAGGTGTAATCGTCTATCAGTGCTCGCTCTATGTCAAGCCAGTGTGGGGAGTTCCCCTGGTTTTGTCTGGCCATCACGTGCATCACACAGATAGCCTGCTGATAAAGCCTCAGGTCTGGAAGGCCTAGGCCACCTCTGTCTCGAGGCAGCGTAAGGATTTTCAGAAGGACTCTTGGCTTGCTGCTAGCCCAAATAAATTTAGAAATGTGATGGTTTATTTCTTTGTATGTCGTTAATGGTAAGTGAATAGGGATGTTTTGAAATAAGTATAGGGCTCTTGGTAGGACAATCAACCTTACCAAGTCGATCCTCTGAGCTAGGCCCAAGGGCGTCGTCCAGAACATGGTCACTCTTAGCCTGGAGCATAAAAGGAGAGTAATTATATTTATAGAGATCTCGGGGGTTCTTAGGAATGGAGACACCCAGGTACCTTTAATTTATCCAGGTTCCATCTGCCTGGATCAACCTCTTGCGCTCCAGGCGCTGGGACATAATGGAAGGTGAGCAGTTCAGTTTTGGTAAGATTCAATTTGTATCCCGAGACTAGTCCAAAGTCTTCTAAGGTTTGTTTGATTAAAGGAAGGGACTGATAAGGGTTACGCAAGTAAAGAAGGCTGTCATCTGCATATAGGGCTATTTTATGTTCGACCCCTCCTAATTCCACCCCCTCTATTCTCCTGTCCTCCCTTATTTTCTGGGCTAACTTGGCTCGATAAAGGCTGCAAACAAAGAGGGAAAAGGGCACCCTGTCTCGTCCCCCTGTGCAAAGGAAAATAGGCAGAATGGTGTCCGTTTATTTTTACACAGGCCTGTGGAGAAGCATAAATGTTTTTAAGTGCTGCAAGTAAGGCGGGGACCGAATTTATGTAGGGTTGCGTATAGAAATGGCCATGCCACCCTGTCAAATGCCTTTTCAGCATCTAGACTGGCCAGCAGGGTTGGAATTCCCAAACTTTGTACGTGATGGACAAGGTGGAGAGTCCGCCTAATACTATCTGCAGTGGTGCGGGACCGGACAAAGCCCGTTTGGTCTTTATGAATTAGTTGTGGGAGTACCTGGTCCACCCTATGGGTTAATATATTCATAAATAATTTATAGTCTTGATTAAGTACCGAGATGGGCCTGTACGAAGAGCAAAATTGTGGATCCTTATTGACTTTGGGGATTACAGAAATCGAGGCATATGACCAGGATGGGGGGGGGGGGCTCCCTCCAACACAGCGTTAAAGACGCCCAGGAGGTTAGAAGAGACACATGGCCTGACTACTTTATAAAATTCTGCACCATAGCCATCAGGGCCAGGGGCTTTCGAAGATTTGGCATTACCGATAGCTTGGCCTAGCTCACTCTCGGAGATCGGGACTACCAGGGCTTCGCTCTGTTCCTCTGTGAGTCGCGGCAGGGCAATCGACTGAAGGAATTCCAATATGTGCTGCGGGGAGGCCAAACTTTCAGGGGAGTATAACATTTTATAATATGCGGTGAAGGCCTCCGCAATGTCGTACGCCTTGGTTAGGCGGTGACCGTAACTAGGGTGGTATATTGATAGAATTGTGGCGGCCTTTTTTTGTTTCCGGATTTGATAAACTAATAACCACGTTGCTCTCGGGCCCACCTCATAAAACTTCTGATGTAAAAAGGTTAAGGCTATCTCTGTTTGCTGATATATAAGCCTGTCCAACTCATATCTGGTTTGCTGCAGTTGGGGGAGGATCGATGAGTCTCCCTGCTTATGTGCCATCTGCAGGAAATGGAGGGCGCGTCCTCCAGTCTAAGCCTTTGCACTCTGTGCTGTCGTTCCTGTTCCACCGTGTATTTTATGATATGGCCCCTGAGCACGGACTTAATCATGTCCCAATAGATTGAGGGGTGTGAGTCCGCAATTGGGTTATCTGCTTTTATCTCTTGAATTTTCTCTACAAGAAATTCCCCAAATTGTTTAGAACACAGATAGTATGGATTAAGCCGCCAGAGTGTCTTTTTGGGCTGGAGGTCGAAGTCCCACAGGGAAGACTGGGGGGCATGGTCAGAGAGGGAGATGTCCCCAATCTGCACCTTGTGTAATATCTCCAGGTGTTCGACCTGTGTGTATACTTGGTCAATCCTAGAGTATGTACGGTGCACTGGGGTATAGTAAGTGTAATTCCGGGATTGCGGATGGAGCGTCCTCCATACGTTGCACCAGCCCGCTTCTCCTATGAATTTCTTAAAGTACCTTTGGGGTGCCGACATTTTGGGGGGTCTGATATTCGAGGAGTCCAGATTAGTGTCGATAGTAAGATTAAAATCACCGGCCATCATGAGGACTCCCTTGGTCTTCTGTATAATCCTATCCAGCAGAGGTTTCATTTGTGATTTCAGGGTACCTGGGGGTAAATATATGTTTACCAGGGTTACTAATTTGTTGTTTACTGCACCCTGTACTAATACCATACGGCCTTCTGGATCCGCCCAGCTGTACTCTGCCTTGAAGGGGATGCTAGGAGAGACAATTATAACAACTCCCCTCTGTCTGCCCGCCCTGGCCGAGGAGAAGAAGGTCTGGCCCTTGCTCAGTTTAGCCAGTTTGGCATGTTCGGAGTGGGTCATGTGGATCTCCTGTAAATAAGTTAAATCTGCCTTAGAGCATTTAACAAATGACAAAGTCCTCGATCGCTTTATAGGTGACACCAGACCATTGACATTGAGTGACACCAGTTTAACTCTGGGGGAACTCATTACGGCTCATAAATATATGAGGTATAATCCTGCTATCGCCGCCTCCAAGGCCCGGGTCCACTACCCGGACCACACCCTCGCAGCACCCAATGACTCAGACCTGGTGATTGTGACATAACAACAGTAACCACTCAACAACAAATCGTATTTATGAATAACAATACTTAACATACAACAACCATTTAGTATTACAATCATACTTAACTCATAACGAGTACTTCCACAGATCAGAAAGCCTGATCTCGTGGTAAGGAAACCCTTACCAATTGCCCAGAGCCCTGGGCTGTAGCACTTTGTGCCAATGGAAAGGGAAAGTGGAATAGGTGACCGGTCTAGGTGCCATATGGCCCCCCCTATAATCCCTCTTATAGTATAGTGAGAAAGGGAGTATTCTTTTTAGGGGAGAGATATCCATCCCGGGGTGTATAGGGGAGATCGGCCTAAGTTCCCCTGGTTCCATATTGGCAAAAGGGGGACACGGCCCCCCCTCATCCCAGCAAGGGATATAGGATACTCTAGCACCGTATACTAGTGCCCGTAGGGTTAGAGGCAAACCAAAACATGGTGGGCGAGCGCCGTCCCTCCAACACCTCTCAGCCCAACCACACCCCTCAAAGGTACCTACAGGTCCTTATAGGGTCTGTTGGATAGGGGTATTTACCTTCCCATTGCTGCCTAGTGGGGTTGTGCCGGGGCCACCATATCTCTCATCCTCTAAATGCAAGGGCGGAGAAGGGGCACGACTGCCGGGCACCCCACGGGCACCCCATGGTTGTGGTCCGGAATCCGGGGGCCGCACCCTTCCCCACGAGGGCCCAGACCCCACCCGGAGTCCCAGGTTCGAACAGAGTGAGTGGGTCCCCCAGCCCAGCCACCTTTGGCAGGGTGCAGGTAGGGACCTGCATGCAAGGCCTCAGAGTCCAGGAGTGGGCGATCCGAGTCACCGCCCCTTCCAAGGGCGCCCATTCATCCCTGATCAAACCCCCAACCAGGGTTCCCCTTATTTCCAACCAGGGGAGAAGAGTCCACCCCCGTCACCAGTCAGGAGGAGGGGCCCCACCCAATGGGTGCAGGCGGATGGAGAAACAAGGACCCCCACCAGCAGCGTAGTCTGTCCATCATCATAGCCCAATCTTCAAACCATCCCCTCCACCCCCCACCTCCAAAAAGGCAGCTGTAAAAGTCTCGTATCAAGTGTTTATTTGCCTTTTATTTTCAGTAGTAGTTCTGGGACTGTAAATGTATTATCTGCCATGTCTTTTATTTCAAGGTGACTCTAAACCTTTATCGTTTTCCCTGCCTTTCCATTCCCTGTACTCCCAGATCACCGGACCGCTTTGCTCAGCAGCTTCTCAGACATGGCCATCCGGGTCTGGAAGAGGTCTCTCCTGCCGTCCCTAAGGGGCTCGCATCTACATCATTCCCTTTTGGCAGGATTTCGAGGGTCCCAGGAGGCAGACCTCATTCCCAAGCCCAGTACCCCACCCGTCCTCCCCCCCCCCCAGGCGGGCCCTACTCACCTCCTCTCCGCCTTTTGGACCATATTTCCCCCGAGCGACCTCAGTCCTGAAGCTGAGCCTTCCTCCTCTACAGCTGTAAATTACCTTGGGACCAACGGAGGCCGCTGACAGGGTCGATCCCATCTCTCCATTCCCTCCCATGCCCTCCCCACCTCTACCATCACATCATGGGTCTGCAGAATCACACATGTCTCGGGAACCCTTCTGGCCTAAAACAGGCCTCGATGTCCGGGTAGCTCCCACCTCTCCCCTCCCTTTCCGTACAATTTCCCTCCTCCCTACCCCCCCCCAGGCTATCTTGAACATCAATGGTAGTCTTGTTGCTGCCTTGCCGCTAAATATCTCCCTCCGAGGCCAACGTGTAAAAGAAAAAATGCTTGCAGCAGTTTCAAGTGTTCACTTCAATCCTTCTGCTGTTGCTACTTCTCTGTGGCTGGCTGAGATGCTCGCAAGGTGCCCACAATCTTCTGGAGGGCCTCCAGGCCCTGCCTGTGCCGCGCATTCCTCTGGCCACTACTTCACATTTTCTGAGCCAGTTTGGATGAAACCGAGGGTTCCCTGCCGGTGTTAATCTGAGGGACTTCCATGTTCCTGCTCCAAAGCTCCACCGTGACCTCCTCGGCCGTCTCAAATGTGCGGGTGCCTTCGGGGAAGAGGACCACCATCCTAGAGGGATATGGCATGTGAAACTTTATTCCTGCCAGCTTCAGTGCTCTCATTACAGGGGCGTAGGCTCGTCTTCACGCCATTATCTCCGGGAAGTAGTCATTATCGAAATACAGGCAGTGTTCTTCCAGGAGTACTTTCCCCAACTTCCAGGCGGTGTGCAGGACAGCTTCCTTCTCTTGGTATCTGAGGAAGCGGATTAAGATAGTGCGGGGGCGGGATCCGGCGGGGGCCTCGGGCCAGGGTGCGATGTGCTCTCTCGAGCTCCAGAGTAACTGTATCTGGTAAGTAAACAGCTCTTTTAATATCTTCTGTAGATAGGGATCATTTCCGACTCTTCAGAGCCCTCCGGGACCCCTGACAGCCTTAAATTGTTTCTCCTGCTCCTACACTCGGCATCTTCTGCTCGGGCCTGCAGAGCTTTCAGTTCCTTATGAATCTGCACTACAGCTTGCTCTACATCCACCATCCGGTCCTCCGTTGCAGCTATGCGGCCCTCCCCACTCTCCTGGCGCTTCTCTAGTTTATCGATGTCGGTGCGCAACGCCATTGCCGTCGATTTCATTTCTTTTCTGAAATCTCTTAACTTGGCCAGCACCTGGGCCATTTGTTTCTGTAGAATAATGTGCGGGGCCTGACCTGGATGCGCGTTGCTCCGGCGCGAGGAACCCGAGGCCCGGGAGTCCTCACTGCCTGACCCCTCATCTGCTGATCTCTCCTCTTCGTGCTGTGCCAGCACCAAAAAACTTGCTTCCTCCCGTTTCCTGGGCATTCTCTGTGCTCTCCGGGGTAAAACTTTGAAGGATGGTACTAGATTTGTGAACTTTGGAGGGTGGTTGATGGGATCACTCGGGGGAGCCACTCAAACTAGGCAGCCATAGTATCCGTGACGTCAACGGAAGTCTCCCCCTTCCACCCCCTTAACATGCTATCATCCCCTTCCTCAACCCCTTATTTCTGTCCCATGCCCTCTTGAAGCCCTCTACCGACTCCAACTCCCACCACCTCCTCCGGCAAACTGTTCCAGGCTTCCACTACTCTCTCTGTGAAGAACTGCCCTCTGACATTGCCTTTGTATCTCCTGCCTTCTAATTTGAGCCCATGCCCTCTCGTGTATGCTCCTTTTTTCATTTTGAACAAACTTCCTTCCTTCACCCTGTTTACACCCCTTAGGTACTCAAAAGCCTCAATCATGTCCCCCCTCTACCTCCTAGTCTCCAGCAGGTACAGGTTCAACTCCCTCAATCTCTGCTCATATGGTATATCCCACATCCCTTGTACCATCTTAGTCACCCTCCTCTGCACCCTCTCCATCATCTCTATATCCCTGCACAAGTGTGGTCTCCAGAACTGCACCCCGTACTCCAGGTGTGGCCTCACCATGGTGCTGTACAAAGGTATTAACACCTCCCTCTTTCTACTAGTAAAACCCCTTGCAATGCAGGCCAATATGCCATTCGCCTTACCAACCGCCTTGCTACACTGCTTCCCCACCTTAAGATTCCGTGATACCACAATCCCCAGATCCTTTTCCTGTTCCTTTGCCATGATTTACTGCCCCCCAAGGGAGTAAGTTGCCCTCTTGTTTTTCCTCCCCAGGTGCATCACTGTGCACTTCCCTGCATTAAACTTTAGTTGCCAGGTTTCTGACCACATCTCTAGCTTCTCCAGGTCCCTCCTCATGGCTTCCACTCCACCTTCTGAATCCACTCTATTGCAGTCCTTCGTATCATCCACAAACAGGCACACCCGGCCCTCCAAGCCCTCCGTGAGGTCACTAATATAGATGTTAGAGTAGTGGGCCTAGTACTTACCCCTGTGGCACCCCACTGATCACTGCCTGTTCCCTGGAGTGTGTCCCATTTACTACCACTGCTTGTTGTCTACATGTCAACCAGCTCCCTACCCACCTTGAGATTTTGTGGCCCACACCCAGACCGTCCAGCTTATTCACCAGCCTTCTGTGCAGTACAGAGTCGAAGGCCTTGCCGAAGTCCAGATAGGCCATGTCCACCACCCCTCCCTGGTCCACTATCTGCGTCACCCAATCGAAAAACTCTATTAGGTTAGTTTGGCAGGACCTACCCTTAGTGAAACCATGCTGCCTTTCTTACTGCAGACCATTTTCCTCCAGGAATGCCACCAGGCTTGCCTTTAGTAATGTCTCCATTACCTTCCCCACCACCAAGGTGAGACTAACAGGGCAGTAGTTTTTGACCTTGTCCTTCCTTCTTCCTTTGTGTAGTGCAACCACCTCTGCCCTCTTCCAGTCCTCTGGTACCACACCTGTATCCAATGACATGTTAAACAGTCCTGCCAAGTGTTGTGCTCTATTGATGTATGAACTGTCCAATCCTGTGTTGTGCTCTGTTCCAAACGAACTGCCAAATCCTGTGTTGTGCCCTATTCACAAACTGTCCAGTCCTGTGTTGTGCTCTGTTCCAGATGAACTGCCGAATCCTCTGTTGTACTCTATTCACAAACAAGCTGTCCAGTCCTGTGTTGTGCTCTATTCCGTAATGAACTGTCCAGCCGTGTTGTGCTCTGTTCCAAATGAACTGCCAAATCCTGTTATTCCCTATTCACAAACTGTCCAGTCCTGTGTTGTGCTCTATTCCAAACGACCTGCCAAATCATGTGTTGTGCTCTATTCACAAACTGTCCAGTCCTGTGTTGTGCTCTGTTCCAAATGAACTGCTGAGTCCTGTGTTGTGCTCTATTTACAAATGAACTGTCCAGTCCTGTTTTGTGCTCCATTCAATAAGAACTGTCCAGTCCTGTGTTGTGCTCTGTTTCAAATAAGGCAGTTCTAGTGGGGGTAGGAGGATGTAGGCCGTTGGTTAACTAGGATCTGCAGCTTATCCATTAGGTAGGGAAATTGGCAGACTAGGTGGGCCAAGCGATCCTTATCTGCCATCAAATTCTATATTTCTGTGCAACTGCCAAATCCTGTGTTGTGCTCTATTCACAAATGAACTGTCCAGTCCTGTGTTGTGCTCTATTTACTAATGAACTGTACAGTCCTGTGTTGTGCTCAGTAGCCTGTGACATTGGCGCCTGAATTAAGGCGCTGTCCAAAATGGCGATGTGATGTGGGCGATGGCCCGAATGGCAAGGAGGGGGAGGGTGACCAGATGTGGTGGGGTGGGCGACTGTAGCGACAGGATATTGCTATATGTACATGTGCGGTGGGGGAGAGCATGGCCTGGGAGGGGCAGAAGGGATGTGAGGAGGTGGCGCTGCGGTCGCTGCCGAGCTGCGCCATGGCATTGAGGGTTGACCTCCACTTGTGGTGCGTGAGGTTCCGGGTTTGGGTCTGGGTCTGGGCGCTACTGCTGTTTTGTTATGCCTGGCCCAAAACTTGTATTTGTTTTTGCTTTGACTCCACCCTGACATGCACCCCCCTTGGAGTTGAGAAAAAAAAAGCAAAAGACCGAGTCCCCAACTAGTTCCTCCAGCGCCAAGGTTGTCAGGGTGGCTGAAATGGTTTTTGCTGCCCTGACTTCGCGATAACACGGGTTGCCGTTCGGCGCTCATTATTATCACATAGAACCTTGTGCTATTGAACTGTCCAGTCCTGTGTTGTGCTCTGTTCCAAATGAACTGCCAAATCCTGTGTTGTGCTCTATTCACAAATGAACTGTCCAGTCCTGTGTTGTGCTCTGTTCCAAATGAACTGCTGAATCCTGTGTTGTGCTCTATTCGTAAATGAACTGTCCAATTCTGTGTTGTGCTCTGTTCCAAATGAACTGCCAAATCCTGTGTTGTATTCTGTTCACAGACAAACTGTCCAGTCCTGTGTTGTGCTCTACTTACAAAAAAAAAACCTGCCAAATCCTGTATTATGGTCTATTCACAAATGAACGGTCCAATCCTGTGTTGTGCTCTGTTCACAAACTGCCAAATTCTGTGTTGTGCCCCATTTACAAATGAACAGCCAATTCTGTGCTACCGTTATTGCAAATTGAACTGTTAATTCTGGGTTACTCCCTACTGATACTGAACTGTTAATTCTGTTATTCTCGATTGCTGCTGAACTGCCAATTCTGTGTTCTACCCTATTGGAAATTAACTGCAACTGTGTGTTGTGCTCCTACTGCAAATTAATTGCCAGTACTGAATTTTGCCACTAGTGAACTGTTAACCCTGTGTGGTGCCCCGGATTACACAATGAACTGTCCACCCTATGCTCTGTCACTAAAATGAACTGTCAGACTGATGTGCCTTAATTACAAAGTGAACTGCCAGACCTGTGCTGTACCCTGACTGTAAAGGAACCGTCAAAACCTCTACCCTTCAGACTACAATGTGGGCAGCTGACCAGCCTTGAGTTGGGGGATATTCAAGACAAGCCCCTCCAGCTATTCACCTTTGCTACATCCCAACCCCATTAAGGACGTGAAGTAAGTCTAGGAGCTGCCCTGTCTTAATAGTTAAGGCTCAGATGTGCAGTAGAGTGGGAATGTTCTTGGTTCAGGAATGACGAAAGCACCAAGAGTGGGAATGATGAAAGTGGCAAGACATGGGCTAGGAAAGCGACAAGACTAGCAGCAAAAAAATCTTAAGAAACCTGGATTAAAAATCCTTGAGCTTGTTCAGTGTGACCCTGGTTGGTGGTCCACCATGACCTCCCAACCGATGCCCAGAGGGCCTGGTGAAAAGAGAAACCCATTGCTCTTCATTGATCAGCGGTCTGCCACGACCTTCTACTGGTACAGGAATCTTGGAGTGCATCTGGCCTGGCCATCTGTTATGATCTTTCCTGGGCAATTGAATCCTCAGTTCAGGGGATGAGGAGCCTTCCTTTGTTGGTCCAGTCTCCTGAAAGTAAAGTGTCCCTTGTTCCTCCTGGAAGTGCTTGTCTTCATCTCACTCTGGTGCATTTGTTCCCTCAAAACTGCCTTCTTGTGTGCACCATATTGCTTTTGAAAGCCAACCAACAGGTCATCCTTTACAGCTGCAATGAAGGTTACCAGACTAATAGTTTGAGTAACCCTTGACTAGGGCTGTAAAGTTTTAGAATGTTTTGCCATTGCTATAGAGCTTCGGAGTTCTTTGCCATTGCTATACAGCTTTACAGCCCTTTGCCATTGCTGTAAAGCTTTATAATGTATGGAAAGCATCTATTAACATCTGATAGCAATCGGTTTACAACCTGGTAATCCCATCAGTTTGACGTCAGTATCCTGTAAACCCTGCTTGAGTACGTCATGCCGATGGGATTACAGGTCAGAATATCGTCAGCTGTCATAATTCTTTCTAAAGAATGGTGATCTGCTGTCCAAGCCAGATGTTTAAAAAAAACACACATTCCATTTATCTCCCCATATGAATGCTCCACTCCCCCTAACTCAGAGAAGACGCAGTCACGCACAAACTTGAAGTAACGTGACATGAACCGATCAATCGGAACTGCAGACTGAAGTTGTGTTTTGTTTAAACATTTAGATAAATAATCCGTTGTTTTCATAAAGTTGAACATTTTGCAGGTCTTTACTGTAACTGTATCAGTAAATTTTAGTAGTAGTAGTGTGCAGATTTTTTTCTTGCATCTCGCTATTTGTTTGGCGCTAATAAATGTCCCTAATGGGCATTCTCAATTCTAACTTCTCTCAGTAAGTGCATTTGTTTGTTACTGAAGCTGTAATTGTCTTCCTCAGTGGTTCCTCAGTGGAACCATATACTATAAAAGACAATGCCTAAGTAGTGGTTGTTAACCACTGACATAATCACCTCTCATGGTTGCCAAGACAACTCTAAACCTCTTGAGCTGCACTCTTGAGGTTTACTTGGTTGTCATGGCAACCGCTTAGGGTGATTACAGCGTGGTTAACAACCACTGCTTATAATTCTCTATATAATTGTTGGTCATTATGTTTAGAGTCTTAGAATCTTAGCAATCTCATAGAGTTTCAGAATTTTGTAGAAATCATAGACCCTCATCCTTGAAACCCGTTTAAAGTATAGTAACCTTACAGAGTTCAGAATTATTTACATTGTTCTTAAATTTAGCCTCCCGTTACCATATTTCCAGTGTTCTAGTTTGTATGTATCCTGCTGTGACACTTGCCCTTCTCTTTAATAATTAAAAAAAAAACTTCCAATTGCATCTGAAGTCATGGCTTCCTCTCCTTGCAGTCAGCCATCCGGTCTGGGTGAACGAGAACAAACCCATAGCCCCTGTAATGGTAGTAAGAGACTGTGCCCATCGTAATAAGTTCTTGGTTAGCCATTGTTGAGATCTCAGATAACAGCAGGTCCAAATCCTCAGTTCCAGTATTCAATGTTTCCTCCAAAAATCCCACGTTAAAGTTATAAGCAAATTGTCCTCCGTTTTTATTTAAAAAATAGTGTTTCAATCTGATTTTTTTCAAATTAATTTTTGCAGGTCCACAAATACTTGAGAACAATTAACCTCATTGAATATTTCGACTGGGTGACAAGGGAAGTGGATGGGGGAGGGGGGGTTGGCAGTGGATGTGGCCTACCTGGATCTTAGCAAGGTCTTTGATACTGTGCCACATAGAAGGCTATTAAACAAGTTGGGGAACATGGGAGTGGGTAGGAAAGTGGTGCCATGGGGAACTAGCTGGATTGCAGTACACAGAGGATGGTGGTAAATGGCTGTCACTCCACAGAGGGAAGGATGACCAGCGCAGTGCCATAGGGATCAGTGCTGGGTCTGGTCCTCTTTAACATCTTTGTCAGTGACATTACAGAAGATCTTGAAGGGAAAATATGCCTGTTTGTTGATGAGTCAAAGCTTTGCAACAGGGTGGACACACCAGAGGGTGTGGATAGAGTGAGGAGAGATCTGCAGAAGCTTGAGGACTGGTCAAGGGAGTGGCAGTTGAGATCTAACACAAAGAAATTCAAAATAATGCACATTGGGCACAAAAATCCAGGAACAACATATCAGCTGGGGGGCACTATAGAATGCTCCAAGCAGGAAAGGGACTTAGGGATTATCATCTCTGATGACCTCAATGTAGTGAGTCAGTATGACACAGCAGCAGGAAAAACAAACAGGATGCTGAGTTGCATAAGCAGGGGTATCAAGAGTAGGAAAAAGGCGGTCATAATTTCACTATACAAGACACTAGTGAGGCCGCACCTTGAGTACAGTGTCCGGTTCTGGAGGCCTTACCTACGTAAGGACATACACAGGATGGAGGCAGCTCAGAGGAGGGCAACCAAGATGGTGCAAGAATTACATCACAAAAACCTAGGAGGACAGGCTGAAACCTTTAAATATGTACTCACTGGAGGTGAGAGGGGATATGATTCAGACATTTAAATACCTCACGGGGAGGAATAAGGTGCAGGAAAACACAATTGTTCATTGGAAAAGATGTTCCAGGACTAGGGGATATGGGATGGAACTGGAAGGAGGGAGGTTCAGAGGGAACATGAGGAAGAATTTCTTCATGGAGAGGATGGTGGACAAATGTAATGTCCTGCTGGAGGAGGCGGTAGAAGCTGAAATGATTACAGGATTTAAGAATGCATGGGATAGGCATCAGGGATCCTAGTAGTCGGGGGGAGAAAGGGACAACCTAGTTCTAGAAGCTGAAGAAGCAAAATGCGTGTGCACATGGGCAGATTAGGAGGGCCGTAGGCCCTTATCTGCCATCAACATCTATGCATCTATGTACGATTGAGGGTGGGGGTCGGTATGAAAGTTAGGCCTTTCTGCAGGACTGCAAGTTGGTTCTCTGTTAGGGGGTATCTGAGAGATTAATCGCTTGTAATTTTTTCTTCTTGTTCCTTAGTGTTCTATGGTTGCCTGTTTCATTTTGCTCCTCCCCTCTTGCTCCTCTTGGTTTTTCCTTTCTATTTTTTCTGCCCTTTGTAGCTCCTAAAAATCATTCTTGGACTCTTCTCTTCTTTTGGGGCTCTGACTTTCATTTTCAATGGCAAAGTGGCTTCATCTTTGATAACTTTTCCTTTTCCTCTTTTGAAACCTTACTATTGACTGGCCTCTACTCTTTGATCTCTTCCTACCCCAGCTCCATACTTGTCTCCTCTCATAATCCTCTTGATCTCTAGTTAGTTTATTTTATTTATGTTGAATTTCCTTCTTCTTGTATTTGGCAAGCTGCTTTTTGTAAAGTGGCCTCTAGTTCTTTAAAATCTTTGTCCCTTTTAAATTTGTGTACTGTTTTCTTTGCTTCTTGTATCTGATGTATCAGCTCTTCATGCGTGTTCTCATCCTCTTTTATAATTAATTTAATGAGTCTTTGGAACATTCACAAACTGATTTTAACCACTCAACCCTGTTCTTGAAAGTGTCCAGCCCACTAGGTGCGATAACTGTTGCTCTCAGTCCCCTAGGTGCCTGTTCCCTATTAAGGTACTGCTCAAGTGTTGTGAAGTTGTATGTAATGTCAATTTTCTTCATAATAGCTTTTACAATTTATTAAAGGCAAGTTTTATATCACCTGTGGAGGAAGGTAGTTGTTCCGCACCCTACAGCTTCTCCTTAGCCTTCTGTCTCCTGCTGCAAAGGCTTTGTTCTCTCCCAGCTGTACTCTCCTGAGGACCCAGATGCAGATGCCAAATCAATATCTTACATTTCTCTTGGTCTCAGTTGAGTGATCCTGCTACTGGACTGTGCGGCCCAAAGCAGCTCCAAACATAACACCACGCTGGTTTCCTAGCCTACAATGTCACTTCAGACACCCATGATCCACGGTCTCAATGGCAAAACCAAAAAAGGAATGTCACAGGCTGTGGAACCACAATAAATACCCATAGTGTAAAGCCAGTGCAAACCCAAGGGGGTTACCACACCCACTGTTCACAGAAAGCCAGAAAACCATTGCACTTGAAGGAAACTATAAACTGTCTAAACAAAGTGTTACAAAAATGCAAAATATATTCCACTATGTGAAGCCAAAAAGTGCAAATGCTCACTATACAATAGGCTAGTGTAGATGATGATGCTTGTCACTCGCCTCAGCGCTCCGACTATCAAGAATCTTCATCAGGGGCATGGCTACGGGAGAGACTATCCCACATTATGTATGTGACCCCTAGATGGCGCTATCCAAGGGGCTACTACCCCTGCCTGATTTGCCACTAACAGGTTGAGGGGCCTGGATCCAATGGCGGGTGCCTCCACCCAGAGGTCAGGGTTTGCAATAGTTAAACTAACTTGGTCACAGCCCTCTGGGACACTGCAACCCCCCTTTCTTCCCACTAGTGGCCCACACATATATCAAATTACCTTCACAGTATACACTTACCCCAGGACTGGTTCGGCACTGGGACCTCCTGTGAAATAAGATACAGTGCAACAATCACAGTGCAGTACTTTAACATAGACAAATACCTCAGGCAGTATAACTTTGCTGAAACAAGCAGCTCTGATTTATTTAGGGGGATATAACAAGGACAGGGGGAAATCAGGTTAATTAGCTTATCACTCTACTCATCTACCTATGGCTCTGTACACAGGCCTATCCCTATCAGTTACTGTCCCTGGGTACCCAAGCCCTAGTGGCCAGTCCAAACCGTGGCAGCTGGTAGGGGCCCTTTCACACAGAGAAAAGAAAAATTAGTTTAAACAGTCAGCAGTACAGTGATTCCATGTGGATTTAATGTGGCAATTCAACAGGGAGCGACCCTGAATTAGTACTCACGACCTCCAAACAAGATAGGGTCCTTCAACGTCAGCAGGGCTACTCTTGAGCTCCACGAGACTCCTCACACATTTATATGGTAAACAGTCACAGGCAAAAGTCCTTTAATGGCAGCAGGATTCACTTGAGCTGCACAAGCCTCCTCTCACATTTATATGGTAAAAAGAAGTACTATACCAGGCAGGCTGCTTCTCTATCCCGATCGCAATTACTGCACAATACCGGGAGAACACACAGCAGATTCAGTTCCTGACAGACCGAGTGTAATTCAGCAATCTCTCCAGTCTTCTACAGGGTGAGCCTGGTTTCTACTTCAGATATCCTTTGATTCCTTCACAGGAGACAGATTCAGTCTAACAAGCAGTTACACAAGCTGCAGACCGGAACTCTGGACCACACATGTTTTGACTAAAACTGTGCACTGAAGGAGCACAGGGTTCTTTTCCCTTCACTGCCAGAGCTAAACTGAAACTCCAACAGACAAAACCGGGCACTTCCTTTGAGTTCCTCCCAGTTCTTGACTGGATTGGCTGTCACTCACAATAGACTGCTGCTGTTGGTCCAAAAAGCGCGAAGCCTAAACTACATCTCCCAGAGTCACTGCCCATACAATCCTCTTGTGGCTGGCTCAGATTATGAGTCAAGTTCTGATTCGGTCAAGGCACCATTTTAGAGCTAGCTTACCCCACACTGATTGGTCCAGTTCAGCAGTTCAAAACTAGAATGGGGAACTAGGCGAGACAGTTGTGACTGCAAAGAAAGCAGGTTAGACAAACTGTAATTTCATTATTACTGTAAATGATTTCTGGCAAACAGTTACATCTTTCAGATAGGTTCCTTGCACTCCTAGTGACTGCAAAATGGAGTGAATTGGCAGCAGCTCAGTGGTACTCAAACAGAGAAGCACACAGTCCCCCCCATACAAACTAATTATGTCTGCAAGCAGACAGCTCTTAAAGAGACAGTACCAGAGGCTCTAAAAACACTCACTGATAAATGGCTTAAACGCCAAACACCATTCAGGCTTGGAGCATTCAAGCAAGCTCCTGGAAGTCTTTTGGGAACCCCCATTTGCAGGGGGGTTACATGTACATCAGCTCATGACTATCCAAAACAGTGTAAGGAAGTGCTGTAAATAAATACATTAAAAGACAAAAACACAATGTAAGCTACAAAATACAAAAAAGCACAAAGGTAAACAATTCATACTTAACATAAAATACAGTATTTGTAGTATGGACATTAAGTACACTGGAGAGTGGGCGCTGTGGAACCCGAGCAATACGGTTAATTGGATTTAATGCTCTGCAATTCTACTGAATTAAAAAGTAATTTAATTATAATTTACTGGCCTCCCAGATAAACAATAAGAACATCTTCATAAATCGGAAGGGACTCTTCTTCATCATGGGTAATCCAAAGAAGGACAAAGGCACAACGGAGGGAAATAAAAGCAAAAACCCTCCTGGCCCACCTGCAACGTGCTTTGCACAAGGCTGCAATCTTTCAGAACTGGCACATGAGGGAGAGGAAACTCTGCAGACGTTGGAGCAAAACTTAATCGTATGCTGATGTCTATGTCCAACCTAGCAGAGAAATTTGATGCCATAACAAATAGGGTAACTAACCTGGAAAGTGATGTCATCACGGTCTCCCTCAAAACTGAAGCTGTAGAGACACGGAAAAGTTCGGAAGCGGCTATGGGTGCAATGGCAAATCTAGTTAGGGAGAATACCCATTTAAGGTCCCGTCCTAAAAGCCTAGAAAACCAGGCCAGGTCAGCCAATATCAGATTGATCAGAATGCCCAAACACAGCAAGGAAGATCACTTAGGTCTCTTTCTAAAAGACTGGTTGGAGCAGCAGTTAGGCCAACCTTTGGTAGACCACAACATCGCGGTGCAAAAAGCATACTGAGTGGCATTCAGAGGCAGGCCCGAGAACCCCGACGCTCCAAGGGCGATAGTGCTGGTTGTGAATGGGGTAGAGACGCGGGACTTTATTTTAACCCTGACATGACAGAAATGGATTAAGCTGTGCCACCAGGCAAAAAAAGAAAAAGTTTGATGGGGATCTTGCCCTCTTATGGGAAGCTGAAATACTGAATAACATGCTGTTCCCGGCCCACTTGCGACTGGTCCACAAGGGCAAAGTGTTTATTTTTTCTGATCTGGCCGAGGCTTTAAAGTGGGCCCAAAAGCACTCACAACCATGTCGTCAGAGAGGGGATCATTCCCAGCCAGAGTCCAAAGAAGAAGACTAGGAGGATACCTGAATGTGGCTAGAGTCTACGGGTTCAGGTTTGCTGAATGAACTTTTTTTTATATATCTAGAGACTATTCATTACTTAACACAGTGGCCTCAATATTAATTAATCCTATGGTAAGAATATGGTTAGAAATTCTTGATGGATTGTTTACCAGAGACAGTGGTTTGAAAACTGAGCGCAAGCCTAGCATTCTATCATTTGCATAGGTTCTATTAACCTTTCCAGCTCTGGGGCAGTACTGTGGTGGGACCATACTGCATATGTCAGAATACAATTTATTTATTTATTTATTTACGAGTTTTACCAGGAAAACATACTGAGCAACATGCTCGATTCCAGATGCGACCTGGGGGCTGAGACCCACATACAATAAAATGGAAATACATTAGACAGTACAGAAAAGTAAAGCTTGTACATTGGCAATTTAAACAAAATTGGGAGAGAAATAGCAGCCAGGGTAGGATACATACGTTCAGTGTAATTACACAGAGGGTAGAAAAACTGAGCAATAATTTTTTTTTTTTTTAGTTGAAACAGGAGCAGCTGGAGGTGAAATGTGCTCTGAGTAATTTGTTCCGTAGAGAGGGGTTTGTTGCGAGTCAAATGGGGGCAGGTAGGGCATTCCAGGTCTGAGGTATGCGGTAAGTTAAAGCGGCCTGGCCTTTGGTTGTACGCATAAATGGGACATGGAGTAGTCTTGGGTCCGTACTTCTAAGAGAGTACGCTAACAGTAACGCTAACTTCTAAGAGAGTACAATAACATTCCCTTGGAAGAAACGGGATTACTATGGTAAGTAAGGTCTTCTTAATGTTCCAGGGTTATAATTACCAGTTCAGGGCCCTCCCTTTCAGTCTTTCCTCGGCCCTGAGGGTGTTTACAAAATGCCTTGCAGTGGTCTCAATGGTCTTCTGAAGGGAGGGCCTCTATGACTTTCCATACCTGGATGACTGGTTCCTGAAAGCGTCCTCCAGACACCAGTTGTCTTGCATGCTTTCTCAAACCCTACAGTTGTTCACACAAGTAGGGATTGCAATAAACTAAAGTCCAAAATGGACCCTACTCAATGCCTCCAATATATAGGAGCCATGCTGGACTCCTCTGTGGGAAAGGCATTTCTGCCAGTGGGTCAGGCAGACTCCCTGATTGCTTTAATGTGCAGTTTAAAATCCAGCAGAGTGATCTCCGAAAGCGGCTATCTCTGCCTCCTGGGACATTTTGGCGGCCACAATCCCGATGGTCCCCAATGCCAGGTTTCATATGAGGGTCCTTCAGTGGTCCCTCAGAGTCCAGTGGGACCAGAAATGAGGAAATTTTGATGCCCCGGTCCTGCTGTCTTCTACAGCTCTTCAAGCCCTGCAATGGTGGAAGTCACAGGACAATCTTATTCAAGGCATGCCATTTCGATCTCCTGTCCCAAGTCTCATTCTAACAACAGACGCATCCTTGTTAGGGTGGGGTGCTCACCTCCTGCATGTCAGATCACAAGGATCTTGGATGTCAATGGAAGTCCGCTGCCACATTAGTGTCTTGGAACTATGGTCGGTACTTTACGCCTTACAGGTGTTCGAGGCTCACCTCCCCCCAGGTTGCCTGCAAGTGCAATCAGGCAATTCTATGGTAGTTCATTACATAAACAAACAAGGTGGCACCCATTCCTACCCTCTCTGCAGAGAATCAATGAGGGTGTGGTATTGGGCGATCCAGAGAAATAGTCATCTTCTGGAAGTACACATCCCTGGAGTGTCCAACACCCTGGCAGATGCCCTGAGCTGATCCTCTGCCCAGGCCCATGAGTGGGACATCTTGCCCAATGTTCTAAATGATGTCTTCCACTTGTGGGGTCAACCAGAGTTGGACCTGTTTGCCTCTCCACAAAACTCGAAACTGCCGCTTTACTGCTCTCTTGTGCGAGGTCCTGGAACTGTGTGGCAGAACGCACTATCTCTTTCCTGGACAGGAAGATTTCTGTATGCCTTCCTGCCCTTTGCACTCATTCAGAGAGTACTACTCAAACTGATCCAGGGCAGGGCATCTATGATTCTCATAGCACCGTTCTGGCAGAGACAGATTTGGTTCCCTCTGTTTCTACAGCTCTCAGACACAGAACCAATCTCTGCCTATTTTTTGAGCCTTAGTGTTCTAGGCACAAGGCTCCCTGTTACACCCAGGCCTTTGCTCCCTCCACCTGCACGCCTGGCTCCTGATGACGTAGTCCTGTCACTCTTCCAGGTGTCTCCAAAGGTGACGGAAGTTCTCCAGGCTGCTAGGAAGCCATCTACTCAGTCTTCCTATTCTATGAAGTGGAAATGCTTCTCTATTTGGGCATCCACTCTGGGCTTAGATCCTTATGAGTGTTCCCCTCAACTCATCTTAGATGATTTACTCTCCTTGTTGGAGGGTGGACTGAAATATTCCTCTGTGAAAGTTAACCTTTAGGCCATAGCCTTATTTCATTTGCCTGTGGACAACATTCCTTTGCTCTAATTACTGTTAATTCGGTCCTTTTTAAAAAGGTATTCTGCACTTATGTCCCCCTATCGGGGATCCAGTCCCTGTCTGGATTTGAATTTTATGCTTGAAAAATTGACCGCAAGTCCCTTTGAGCCCGCTGCATCCAGCAATCTCTGGTATCTATCCTGGAAAACTATGTTTTTAGTTGCCATCATATTTGGCAGACGTGTCTGAGTTGCACGCATTAATGTGCAAACCTCCATATATTCAGTTTCATAACGACCGTGTGTCTTTACGCACTAACCCAGCATTTTTGCCTAAGGTTGTTTCTGAATTTACTTTAAATCAGATCATCCAATTGCCTGTATACTTTACGGAGCCTTTAGAATCTGGGGGAAGCCTTGCTTCATACTCTCTATGTGCATGGAACATTTAGCATTTCCCTTCTCCGCACTTCACAGTTGCGAAAATCAGAGCAACTTTTTGTTTCTTTCGCCCCTGGAAACCAGGGCGTCAGTGTTTCTAAACAGTGCTTGTCCACATGGTTGGCCAACTACATTATGTTTATTCTTGCTAAATACAACGTACCTCTCACAAGTTTTGTAAAACCACATTCTACCAGAGGCATGGCTGCCTCTACAGCTTGTTTCCAGGGCATTTTGGCCTTGGATATTTGCGAAGCCACCACGTGGTCTGCTGTACATATCTTCACTAAACATTACAGTCTAGACATCGCTTCTAAGAGATGAACCCTTTTTGGATGGGCCGTCCTACATGGCCTACTGTCCTGAACATTCATGATTCGCTTCCTCCTCCTCCCGCTGGGTATAACAACTGCTTGGGAATCTTCCCACTCATTATGACCTGCTGCAAGAGATTGCCTCAAAGAAGACAGTACGGTTGCGTAAGAACTTACCATAACAGTAGATCTTTGAGAGTATCTCTTGTAGCAGGTCATGCAGCCCCACCCTCTTTCCCCCTTGCTGTTGCTTCAAAGGGTTCCTTGCTCCTGTCTTTAGTACTCCATGAGCTGCTGCCTTAATTTCCCTTCTCGGCTCCCCTCAGTGGCCCTGAGATATGGTTACAGGGCTGGAAAAAGAACTGTGGAGTGACTGGGACCTCCCCCTTTTATACCTACCAGGTGAACACCATGTGGTGGTGCTAGGGGGAGGTCCCAGGGTCGACTGCTATGAAAAAATCATCCAAAGGAGATGATGCCTGCAGCTGAATCCTACTCGTTATGACCTGCTGCAAGAGATACTCTCAAAGATCTACTGTTATAAGTTCTTACGCAACCGTACTTTCTCCCTGTGAGGCACTCTTCTGGTGGATCTCTTTGCCTCCAGGGAGAACACAAAACCAGGGGCGTAGCCAGGGATTTCACATATGCACACCAAGTGGACTCACCCCTCCCCCCCTTGTTAGAGTGAGCTCCCCAGGGGTGTAGCCAGACAATATACAAATATACACCAGTACCATGTTTGTTGCCTCATTTAGCACAATAAATACAACTTTTACATCTCATGACAACGGCTGTTGCCATGCATGGGTAAATACAAATGCCATGCATTGCTTTCTAAGACACCCACGTACCAGCCCAAAGCCTGTAAAGTTGTATTGTCCTTGGGATGCAAAGACAGTATTAGTGACCAGTCCTTCTAGTTTCGACTCCTATGAATAAAATTACAGAAAGGTTCAGCATTTTCTTTGTTAGTTTTCATGGAAAAAGGAAGCAGTTCAGAGCCTATGTGCTACCCCCCCTTAAATAAAATTGCACACCATGGAGTGCTTGGAGTATGCCTGCCTGCACCCATGCACAAAACTGAAACTGTTTGGCCACCCCCCTTGATCTGGAACACTGCTGGGGGATGCCTTCATGAGACCTTGGACCCCAGGCCTCCTATACTCCTTCCCTCCCTTTCTTTCCCTTGATCCACAAGGTGGTGGTCAAGGCACAGAGGGACATGATGCAGATGACCCTGATTGCACTGGACAGCCCTGCCAGTTTTGATACCCAGACCTCCTCAGCCTGAGCAGCAGATCTCTGTGGTGGTTGCCCCAGCACCCGAATCTGCTGTCTTGTCATCAGGGGAAGACCCTACATCTGGATCTTTAATACATGCACCTCACTGCTTGGTTCCTGAGTGGCTAGAGTCCCAGCGTTTGGGACCTTTGGGCAAGGTGCTCCATGTTGTAGTGACATCCTGAAAGGAGTTGACTCGTCGATGCTATGCTTTTAAATGGAAGAGATTTTACATTTGGTGCCAGGACATGGAGCTTGATCCCCTTGTCTTCCCCTTGGCTACCATCCTGGACTATCTATGACTCCTCTCCCAGCTAGGGCAGAGATCAGTGACTCTCAAGGTGCACCTGGCAGCCATCTCTGTCATGCCAACAGTGACACTGGAGAAGGTGGTCAGGTGCTTCTTTAAGGGCCTTGACCACTTGAACCCACCAGTGTATGAACCATCACCACTTTGGATCTGTTGCTGGTTTTAGCAGTGTTCATGCCCAAGCTTTTTGAGCCTATGCACAGGTGTGAGATGCCACACTTGTCATGGAAAACCACTTTCTTGGTGGCTATCACTTCTGCCAGAAGGATTAGTGAGCTCCAAGCACTGTCAGTGGAGTCTCTTTACTTGGATTTCCACAGGGTTAAGGTTGTCCTTCACCCCGAACTGAAATTCCTTCTGAAGGTTGTATCAGAGTTTCACCTTAACTAGGTGATTAACTGACTGGTATACTTTACCAAGCCATCTTCGGAAGCCAACCGTAGGCTCCATACATTGGACCTGCAGTGAGCACTCTTTTTATAGTGAGTTTATGGCTGGAGTTTGGGGTGAGGCTCACCAGCTTTTTAGCCCTGTTTACACTGCCCTATTTGCAGGACATCAACCCATGCGCAGAGGTTGATGTGCTGCAAATACTGCCATGTAGACACTTTCCAGAGCACCTTATGTGCTATTCGGATCAGCTTTTTGATCCAACTCAGTTGAGGGATCAGTATTGGAGTGAGAGCATTAAATGGTGGTGTAGACGCTTTGCTGCACTTGCTCCAATAAAAAGACTGTCTCCCTCAACTCCTCTGTGAATTTACAGCCCCCTCCACAGAGCGACCTGCAATGCTGTGAGGGTGGGCTGTGTAAACATCAATGCAGTAAGCACAGCAGGAAGGGAGTGGGGCAAATTGCAGACCACTGCTGCCATGTAAACATGGCTTTTGTTACATATGCTGAAGCCACACCTGGCAAACCGGCAGCTAAGTGGACTATTGGCAGGTGGATTGTCTCTGCTATAGGTTGGCTAGTAGAGAGCCTCCCCTAGGGCTTAGGGCTCACTCCACCAGACATACCACTCCCTCAGTGGCTGCTTTCAGGAATGTCCCCATACAGCAGAGCTGTAGGGCAGCTATCTGGAAGTTATCACATTTATCTCCCATTATAGCATCGACACTGAGAAACGCTGGGATCTTTTTTTAGGACCTCAATTCTCCAATCTTTGTTCACCAAAGAGGGGTGCACACCCTTCCCACTCCTCCCGGAGAACTGCTTGAAGTCTGCCATGAGTGTGGATAAGTGAACCATATCCACATCCCCAGAAAAATAGGTTACTCACCCATAACCATAGTTCTAGGAGTGGTATTTGGTTCACATCCACACAACCCACTTGACCTTCCCTGCCAAGTGGCACACAGATCCCTGCTTCCAGTGTGCAGTATCTAATGTCATGGGGCAGAGCCAAGGGAGATACCGCCTGAGTGGTGGGAGGAGCTTAGCATGAAGACTGCCTGGCCAGAACAGCTTTTAAAGGGAGACTACCATAAGTGTAGATGTGAACCATATACCATTTCTAGAACTATGGTTACAGTTGAGTAACCTATTTTTACTCACCTGTAACCTTACAGTAATTCTAGGAATGGTTCACATCCGCATACCCACTCAGCCTCCCCTGGCAAGTGACACATCGATCCCTGCTTCCAGCGTGCAAAGATCTGACATCACAGGGCAGAGTCAGGGCATATACCACCCAGCTGGTGGGAAGAGCTTAGCTTTAGACATCTGGCAAATCACAGCGATTCCAGTGGAACTGCCAGAGTGTGGTTGTGAACTATATACCACTCCTAGATCTACGATTACAGGCGAGTAACCTATTTTTTCTGTATGACATGTCACACACTGGTGTATCTCCACTTGTTTTTCTAACATACTTGGAATTCTAGGACTTTTCCCTTCTTTGGCATACTTGAATGCATTACAGTTGTAACATTTATGAAACCCTTGTGATTTTCTTTGTAACCAATTTTTATTGTCATTCTTTTGATAATGACTATGAACAATGTGGTCTGCTATATTCCAACCTATCATACTCTTGTTTATGGTCAAAGGCCACAAACAAGGATAGGCTTATGGGCAGACTAGATGGGCCTGGCAGTCCTTATCTGCTGTCAATTTCTATGTTTCTCTACTAAAGCTCACCCAGGGTAACTGACTGAATAATCTTCCCATATTTTCATCTCCCTGTACTATGTGCCAATTTGACTTTATGATGTTTTTTTGATTATACTCTGTAACCATTGTCCACAGTTGTTTTTTGTGTTTCATTTCTTCATTTGTTTTAGGTTTTAGCACTCCTCCCTTTTCATTTTGGAGGCCTATACTATTGCTTGGTTTACAACCCGCTTAGAATAACCTCTAGTATAAAATCTTTGTGACATTTCAGGTACTAGTCTATTGTTGGAGGCAGTATTGCATAGGGGTTAAGGGCACTGAGATGCAAACCTGGAGACCTGGGTTTGAGTCCCCCAGCCCCCACGTGCATACTGTGTGACCCTGAGCAAGTCACTTAACTTCCTTGTGCTCCCAGGTCGCACCTGGAAACAAGTTCTGGCTTAGTGTGCCTTTCCTGGTTAAACATCCCCTTTCCCCCCTTACTTTCCTCAGTGGAACAATTTCTCTTAATGATCAAATGAAACGGTTTTCCCATATTTTTTAATAAAAACTTGAATTCAAGTCCCTGTGTCATGATTAGCATTTCCTGAAAATATCATGCGGTTTGGTTTGGTGGTTTTCTTTAAATCAGCATTTGTTAAATCTGTTACTGTGTTCTGCAGTAACTGAAAACAGTGAAGATTTTTCAGCCCCTATTATAGAGTGATGATATCATTCTTGTCCAGCCTGCTGCTGCAGCAATTAAGTCCCTGATTGACTGAAGAAGCTGTTGAAGTTTCCAGTCAGTGCAGTCTGTAGAGCCAATTGTTTTCACTCAAAGTTTACCAACCCATCTGGTTTGTGTTTAAATAGATTAACATAAAATCAACCATTCTGTTCTCAAAAAAAAAAATCAGCCTGTTGGGTTCATTGATGGAAGTGTTTGGGTTTTAACTGGGAGAGTTTCTATTTTTGATTGGATAGCAGAGTAATAATCCTTGAGGGAGGGTGCTAGTTCAGCACATATATATATCATGTTTTTTTCTCTTCTTATCCTTTTATAAGATGCTGAGATGTTTAATCAATGAAGTGTATAATGATCTAATTTAACATGCAGCTCATGGGCTTAAACTATGCAGCAGATATATTTTAAAAAAAGCTGGGTAAAAAAGTTAATTGCATGTCCTCTAAAGATGTATCTAATAGATGAAGTATGATTTTCTTATAAGGCATGTATTAAGAGGAGTAGCGTTCTCATTGGATATTTTTATTAAGGTCTCCATATGTACTCATCCGGAATTTCCAATGTATGTATCATTGAAAACTCAATAAACATAAAGTATAAAAAAAGGAGTACACTGACTACTAAATCATGACTGCTATCAAGTTTGACACACATGCTAGCAGAAAAAACAGAAATACCATACTTGAACTTGCTTTTGGGATGACAGCAAATAAAACCCTTCTTCCTTTCCAGTGGCGATGTGTCAAAAGGTAGAAAAAATCTGGCACACCCCATAATCGCCCAAATTATGTTGCTAGATAATTCCCATTGTTGCTATGGGGATTGACAAGTGCAAGTTCCAGGCTGTAGGTAGAGATTTAAAAGAAAGACCCTGAAAGAAAACAGAAACAGTACAAACTACAAGAGTTTAACATTGTATCAAATCTGTTGCTAATGGTACTAGATCAGTGCAGGGTAAAAAGGAATGACACATTAGCTGAAAGGGGTGGGTAGGTGAGGGGTCAAAAAACCTTAATAAAACCCCCTAAAACAGCTGGTGACCTAGCTGAAGCCCAAAAGGGAAATTAATCTACACAGGTATTGTTATTTAGAGACAGGGCTTGAGGTCCCATTGGTTATTGATACCCTCTGGTTTTATACTGCTAAGTTTAAAAATCCATTTACTTATCTTTCTTAAGGGGGCATTCAGTCTTTTTCTTCCATTTCTTGGAGGAGGTGCCCATTCTAGCCCTACAAAGTGAATACTATCAGGTTTAGAGGCATGGGCATCAAAAAATGTCCCACTGGAGTGTTCATTTTCTTGCTAGTGGTGGAACGTATATATTCCTGTACACGTGTTTTTAGATTTCTAATTGTTCTCCTGTGTAAACCTTATTGCCCATCACCAAAGTGTGTAGACCACAAATGTGGTTTCAGAGGTTATGCATTCTCATATAGCCACAGTAATAGTATTGTCTTCTGGATGGATAAAGGCATTTCCTGTGAGTGCATATTTGCATACATTACAATGGGTACATTTTAAAAATCCCTTTGGTCTAGATGGGAGCCAGTTTAAAACCCCCTGTCGGAGCCTGATCTGCCTCACTTCTGCTGTCTTTCAGGTTGCTAACCCTGCTAAACATAACCCATGGTTTGCTGCCAACTGCCAAACACACTTCTGTTTCACTTTGGAGAATAAACCAGTTATGGCAGATTATGTTTCCAATTCGTTATACTCAGTTACCAAAGTTAAAGGGCCAAATTAATTTTTAGGTGGTGTTAGACTTTATCAATTAAAAGATCTCTTCTCTCTAGAGATCGAACCTTCTCTTTGGATCTGATCAGTAGATCCTTTGTGTACCCCCCTTTTGGCCTAATGTCTCATCTAATTCTGAGGCTTGTTTGTCAACTAATTCTACAGAACTACTAAGTCCAAGGCATGACCATGTTAATGGTCACAGCACTAAACACTTGTGCAAGGCTGAGTGATTCCACCAACAAAAGGAAATCCTGCCCAAACTACGAGAATTTATCGTTGATCCAGGCATTGAAGTCACCGAGACCCAACCATCTACATGACCTCAATATCCTCTCGGCAATGAAGTCTGCAATATCCTGTAGGAATTCCTGCATGCACCTCAGATTTCCTGCAGGAATTCCCTCTTGCATAAAAACACCATACAGTGTGATTTTTTTTTTTTTTTTTCTGTCATAGTATGGAACTGAGCTGTACTCGCCACATAGCTGGGAACCTGGGTGAAATGAATTCCTGTCTTTGCAGGACTGGTTAAGTGATCATAAGTTAGTATTACATGGAAAGATGACAGTCATTACAAGACACTGGTTAGGCCCCATCTGAAGTACTGCGTGCAGTACTGGAGGCCACACCTTCACAAGGACATTAACCAAATTGAGGCAGTCCAGAGAAGGGGAACCAAAACGGTGCAGCTACTGCATCAGAAGACATATGAGGACAGATTAACGGAGCTCAGTATGTATACCCTAGAGCAAAGGAGGGAGAGAGGTGATATGATCAAAACATTCAAACACCTTAAGAGCATTAACAAGGTGAAAGAGTCTAACATGTTTCAATATAAGAAAAATAGCAGGACAAGAGGACACAGCATGAGATTAGAGGGAGGCCGATTAAGGGGTAATGTGAGGAAGTTCTTTTTCACAGAAAGGGTGGTGGATGCATGGAACGGCCTACTCCCAGGAAGTGGTGGCTATGAATACAGTGCAGAGCTTCAAACAGGCATGGGATAGGCATAAGGGAGTAATACAGATGAGTATGACTAGATAGGCCACTGACAGGGCAAAGGCCGATGGCACATTTATAAGGTAGAAAAAGAAATGGGCAAACTGGATGGGCCTTGCAGTCCTTATCTGCCATCAACTTCTGTGTTTCTATGTAAGTCTGTGGCATTTCATGGCCATCAAAAGAGACTTGACCAAAAACTTCAATTATCTTTATATACTATGAATGGGGAGGGGCTAGAACAAATAGACTTCTAGGAAAACAAACTGAACTTACAAGCTCAAATGGGCAGACTAGGTGGGCCATAGGCCCTTATCTGCCGACACTGTCTATGTATCTATGTATCTAAGTTGAACAATTTAAATACCTAGGGCTGACGATAGATTCCAAAATGAGTTATGAAACACATATTTACATATGGTAAAAACAATACATCAAAGGTTAGGAGCTTTATATCAGGTGAATGCAGTGTTAACACCAGCCACTAGGGTATTATTAGCCTAAAGCTTTCTACTGTCGGCCATGGATTATGGTTTGATTTTCTATTATTCTGCGTCTGACAGTCTACTAGGAAAAGTTAATTTTACTTAACCAAGTCGCTAGGTTTATCTCTGTTACCATTAAAAACTCTTCATTGTCTGTTGCTTAAAACAGCAGAGATATTAACCCTTAAACAAATATATGAATTTACTGTGAGTATATTAGCGAAAAAATTGCCATGGGGAAAGCACCTAGAACATTTTACCACATTTTTCAAAAATATGCCAAGCCATTTGATACCAGAAAGTCAGGTATTTCATATTTTCATATACCAAAGATGAAAACAGCTTTGGGGCAGAGGTCTTTACTTTACAAGTTACCAAAATGTTTTAATTCCATTATGAGTCAAATTGACTGTCTGGCAACGTCCATTCTTGGGTTTAAAAATAGCTTGAGGAAACTGCTGAATATGAATGAAGTATGAGAATGCTATAGGTAGATATTGTAATATTATTTTATGTTTTCCCTTGTGACATCATTTTTATATGCATTGTACTACTGTTTTTTTTATATTTGTATATGCAGATTGTAATTTAATACTGTGATGTAATTTGTACTTTATTTGCACTCTGGTCGACCATGCAAACAGGTCGTATGGCCCATGGACTAACCAGAATAAACAAATCAAGTGCAATGCCTCTTGGTACTGTTGTAGGGGAGACCTCTGGCAAGCAGTCCATCATATAACCCTGGTCCTGTGGGAACTGCACGGGCTCCTGATGAAGTGGCATATCACCTTCAAAGTCAGTTTACAGACCTATAAAGCCCTGTACTGACTGGGTTCTGGCTACCTGTGTGACTTCTGACTCCTTACCAGATCTCTCACCCCCTCCGCTCCACTGTGGTGGGCCTCCTAGTCTTTTCAAGGGTGAGGTTAAAATCTTCTGGCCACGGGGATTTTTTATCTGCAAGGTCAGCTCTTTGGAACAGGCTTCCCTGGGCTTTGAAAGAGGCCCCCTCATTGGATGCTTTTAAAAGGGGCCTGAAATCATTCCTCTATCAGGAGGCCTATGGCGCTGTTTTAATATTTTGCCAGACATTCACCTACTGACCAACACTGCACTATTAGTTTTTAAATATTAATTATTTACAATTATTTATACATTTTTATTGTAATGTGTTTATTGTGAATGTTTTATTTCTATTGTAATGTCCATATTTTTGTTCAGTGCTCGGAGCCCGTGGGATTAAGTGCTATATAAATAAAGTTTACTACTAGTACTATCATACTCCTAGACAAAGGAGGTATCCCTGGGCTATGCCCACCCTAGTTAGTGTCTGGTTAAGGCAGAAAGCACAGCAGAAAAGAAAAAGAGTTAAAACTGAATATATTTATTTTTTTGTTCTTTTTCAGGCATTCTCGATTCTGAGAGGGCTGGGAAGCTTCTGATGCAAACAGGGTTGGGGCTGATTGTCATCGGACACCTGAATTTCATTTTGGGGGCTATAGTACATGGGACAGTCCTGCGTCATGTGACCCGTCCAGGAGACTACCTCACGATTGAATATTTCACTATAAACATCCTCTCCGTTATGTCTGGGATCCTGGTATGAAGACACATTTGTTTAGTTTATCCATGGTTCAATTTCCTGAGCAGTGTACAGCTAAAAAGCCCTTAGTGAGAGACCAGGGTTCAATTCCATGAGCAGTGTCTATCTAGAGATCCTGCAGAGAGAGACCATGATTTGATTCCCTGGCAGTGTCTAGCTGGAGCACCCATGGTTTCGTGGTAGCTGGAGCACCCACAGTTTTGTGGTGAAAAACTGTGGTTTGATTTCTAGAGCAATGCCTCTGGGGTCATAAGATTAGAAGGCTGTGGGTCCTAGCACCACACCTAGTACTTTGGGTAGACACAGTAGTGCAGTATGGGGTGGGGTTCTGCAATGGTGAGGTGCCATCCTTTGGACGAGATGTTAAACTGAGATCCCTTCTGCCCATCCTTGGTCACCGTCCAGGTGGATGTAAAAGATTTCGTGGCACTTATCGAAGAAGAGCAGAAGAGTTTACCCGGTGTCATGGCCAACATACCCCTGTGAATAAAACAAGTCCATGCAACCCACCTCCCAGGAGGTGCCTGGGAACAAGCTACAGTAGCTTAGTCTGCCTTTCCTGGTCAAAAATTACAAATAAAATAAAATGTCCAACTAGAAGCCTGCAGTGAGAGACCATGGTTTGATTCCTCGAGCAGTGTCTGGATATAGAGCCCACCAGGGCAGATCTAGAATTTTGTCAAGGAGGCACTTCCCCCAGTATTGTAAAATGTTGCCTTTTAAACCTCAGATTAGGTTTACACAGCCACCTTTTGCTTGCCTAAGGGGGTAGTGGGTGCTACTTTGCTACATGGCTGGATCCACCAGTGGAGCCCACAGTGAGAGACCACGGTACAGTTCCCTGAGCAGTGTATAGCTAGCAAGCCCACAGTGAGAGACAATGGTTTGATTCACAGAGCTGAATTTTAGTTATTTATTTATTTAGTTTTTGTTGACCGGGAAAAGAGGACTAGACAATTCTGCCTATTTTCAGCCTCGTCCCGGGGGGAGGGAAACGCAGATGGATGCCAACTGACAGTGAACCAGATTAAGCTGTTTGTAGTATTTTTAGTGAATGGGGGAAATTTGGCCAGGACACTGGGGAAATTCCCCTATGTTTATCGAGAAGTGCCATGGGATCTTTAACATCCATCTGAACCTGGGTAGGCCCGGTGGTGCTGAGGTTTGAGGCGCTAGAAGTCACTCCTCATGCCATGCTGGTGACCCAGGTTCGGGAATGGACTCAAGTTGTCAGGGGTCAGCAGTGGATGGAGGGGATTGAGCGTCAGCAGGACCGCTCCCCCCTTCCGGGGAGGGTACCGGGGTTAGCCTCACTCCATAGCGGCCCCTGGGGAGCCCAGGAGCCCCAAGAGAAGCGTAGGCTCAACATAATGCCAGGGGTGGAGCAGCGGTGGATGACTGCACATTGGGTAAGCTGCTGTCATTGAACGATCGCGCTCTGGGGGAGTAACCTGTAGGAAAAAATCCTGGTGGCCTAGTGGAGGTGAAGGGGGCCCAAATGTCCTGCCCACATCCCAACACTGTGCCTGACTTTCTGGTTTCCTGCCCTATTCTCCGGATTCCTTGGCTGTCCCTCTAATTCTCAGAAGGTCCACCAAGGGTGGGTGGGCCCTCCCCTTGGGGCGTGAGCTGGTGGGCTGGACTAACCCAGGGAGTACCAGAGAGGAGACCAGGTAAGGAGTGTTTCAGGCAGGGAGCAGAGGCAGTAGACAAGTTGGTTCCCCGGAGAGATGCCCTAAGCCCCCAGTGAAAAAATAGAATTGACAAAAAAAATAAAACCTCCACCTGAACTACTACCAGAATAGGCAGATGGGACCTTGGTTTAACATCTCATCCCAAAGACAGCACCTCAGTAGTGCGGCACCCTCCTCATGTTGCACTACAGTGTCAGTATTGGGATTTAACCCAAGTGCCTGGTCTGAGGATAGAACCCACAGCCTTCTGATCTTCCGGCCTGAAAGGTGTGTGCAACCTGCTGAGCCACTGACACTGCACCTGCAGATTATAGCTAGACAGCCCACAGTGAGACCTCTTGTTTCAGTTCTTGGAGTGGTGTCTAGCTAGAAAGCCCACAGTAAGAGACCAGGTTTTGTTTGTATGTTTGTTTTTATTTTTATACTGAAAAGCATGTGAGCATATTGCCCATTTTCACAAGCATCCAGGGTTCAATTCATAAAACTGAGTTTAGCGAGAGACCACGGTTTGATTCATAGAGTGGAGTCTAGCTGACCATCTCACAATGAGGAACTATGGTTCAGTTCCATGAGCAGGATCTAGCTGGAGAGCTCACAGAAAGAGACCACAATCTCAGTTTAATTCCTTGGACATTGTCTAGCTAGACTGTCCACAGTGACAGACCATGGTTTGATTCCCAGAGTTGTCTATCTAGACTGTCCACAGTAAGAGACTGCTCTGATTTCCATGGCATTGTCTACCTTGACTGTCCACAGTGAGAACATGTGGCCAGTGCCCTGAGCATTGGTTGGGTAGACTGTCCACAGTGAGAGACCCCAGTCAAGTCCCAGAGCTGTCGAACTGGAGAGCTCAGAGTAAGAGACCAAGGTTTACTTTCTAGAGCAGTATCTATTCATGGATCCTATAGAGACTACAATTTTGGTTCCCACAGTAGTGGCGAGTTAGAAAGCCTGCAGTAGGAAACTTACATTTCTAATATTTTTTTATATTACTTTTTACAGAGTATTTGCTTAGGGATTGCCGCCATTGTTTTATCCAGGAATCTCACTCGTGCCAGTCTGGTAAGAACTTTGCTCTTTCCAAGTCATTTGTCTTTCAGCTGCTTTTTGATTAAAGGCTCTTGCGATTTCTTGACTCTCAAGTGCCAGACTCCACTAATGAATTAGTCTGTGTGTTCCAAATCGGTGTCTAATCAGTTTATGTGACCCATATCATGGATGAATCAGTTTTGTGTCTATCATTGTCCTTGGCCTGTATCATGAATTAATTTTATAGGAGCAAAATTGATGTTAATCAGCTTCCTTGGTCTATATACCTGCCTCTGTACTAGATAAACCCCCTCAGCCTATGTCGCTCCAACTAACTGAGACACTACATAAATAATATGACATAGGCAGTGCCCCTCTGCACTTTATACTCTTCCTGTACTCGCAGCTTACTAGAAGGAATAGACCACTTAGGCCCACCTGCCCAACAGGGAGAGCATTATTACTGTACAACTTCCTTATCTTGCTCTGGGCCCCCTCTATCCCAATTTGTCTCCTCTATGCCTACCTGCAAGCCTTGCAGCATTGCTGCCCAGCATGATGAACACTGACTTACATATGACTACCATACTGTTCTTCTACCTACTGCCTGCATTGTAAACCCCTGTTGTTACTTGTATTGACCCTGTGTGCTAATGCTCTTTAATGTAATCCTTCACTTGTTTTTGCCTGATGTTCATGTATGTACCTTGTAATCTCCCAGGTCGCACCTGAAAATAGACACTTGGCTGTCTAGTGTGCTTACCTGGTTAGCAAAAGCAAATAAATAAATAAATATATCAGGCCGAAAATATAGGTAGTATATTCTAGTGGTTAGAGCACAGATCTGTGAACCTGGAATCTAGCAGACCTGGTTTTAAATCCCACAACTTCCACTTGCATACTATGTGACTCTGAGCAAGTCACTTAACTGGTCTGTGCTTATTCTGTCCAGGGCTGCATCTGGAAACAAACTTCAGGTCAGTGTGCCTTTCATGGTTAAAAATTGTAAACAAAAGAAATATTGCAAACCGATTTGTTTATGATGCCTAAATTAGTTAAAAGTCAGTTTCTGTGGCCCATATTATTGAAGAAGCATGTTTATGTTCCTCTGTCTTTGATTAATCCGTTTCTGTGTTTCATTGATGAGTCCTGTTTATTGTGCTTTTTTTATGTTCCTACCTTGGGTCACCAGCACCCCATTCCTTTTGGCCTGCCTAGAGCTAGAGCCAGGGTTCTCCAGATTTTTGGGGTTCTAGTTCGGTTCTGGTTCTACAGTGTGGGTTTCTGGTTCGGTTCAGTTCTGCTTAAAAATTACATGTTTGGTTTCTGGTTCAGTTCGGTTCTAGGCTTTTGGTTTATTTTCTAGTTCTGGTTCTGGATCAAATTAAGTGTTACTAAATTCACTTTATATTGCCAAATAATATATACATAATATAATATAAAACATGGAGACAAGATAACTGATTTCACATTAACTTTATCCAAATCAACATTACTTTGAGTAAAAGAAACTAGCAAACAGGCAAATACAAGTTCAATTGTAAAGTACAAATGTTCAAGAATTTAACAAATACAGAACAAGCAAGTGTGTTAACTGATAGGTGAGATCTTCAGTCATCTAGAACTTGCTTGCAGAATGAGAACACTCTCTAACTGCTACTGCTGCTAGCTGGCAAGCATAGGTACTTCTGTGCAAGCTTTGCTGGTTTTGGGACAGGTGTCTTCTTGCCTTATTCCGGAATTCAAGGTAGTTGTCAGTATAACTGTCAGGTTCTAAATATGTTTTTAGTTCCCTGGATGACAATGATCTGGTTACTGTTGAAGAAGGACCACCTAGACTGGATAGCATGTCCTGGACATCAGTTTTCGGCCTTTTTGCTGGTGGCTCATCACCATTGGATTTTGCTTTGATATTGACAGCCATTACTGACTTCAATGAAGAAATCATTTCACAATCTGTAGGCAATGCAGATATAATGTGTGGCACAGCTAGAGAAGTGTAGAATAGCATGGATAGACTACTGCCTCCATGTGGGTTCTCCTCATCTCACATGGTCTGGGTTCGGGTTCGTCTGTTTTTTATTTTTAGTGTTCTAGTTCAGTTTGAATCGGGCAAAAATCGAATAATTCTAATTCAGTTCTCAGAAGAACTCTGGCTCTACCTAGAGCCCTGCTGTCTGTCTGACCTACCCCACAGCTGTCCATGCTCACTGTCTGGCTCCCCCGTTTCTCCAGCCACTGCAGGTCTAGGTCTGTTCCATCTAAGGGTGGGTGGCCTGCCAAGAGAGAGCATCAGTGCTTCCCTTGAGTGTAGTGATAGCTAACATCCAGTATGCCTGGCTTTGTTTTCCCATTCCCTTCCCCTGACCACCTTGCACATGTTGAAACAGATACACTTATGGGGTCCTGGAGGAAGGATGCCCAGTGGCATGTGGTCATGTGCACCATCAATGGCACCACCACTACGCCTCCAGCAGGTTCTGCTGCAGTGCTGCAAGAGTGGTACATCTCAGTATCTTTGCTGATGGTCTATAACCCTCCCTGCCAGCTTATGCTTCTGGTTTCTGGGCTTGGTATATGAGCCTGGGTCGCCAGTGTGCCAGGCTACCACTTGCTGCCTAACGTCATGGAGCCAGCTTTTTCCTGTTGTTTGTTTCTCTCCTTGGTCACTCTGGAGTCCACCTTCAGCCAGCTCTGCCTCCCAGTCTCAAGGTGATTGTGTAGAACATCAGACTACGTCATGCTACTTGCCCACTTACAGCATGCTTTACCCAACGCTGACCCACTTACGGCATGCTGTACACCATACCGACCTGTACGTTTTTTTTTTTTTATTAGTTTATTCGAGTTGGGGGGCTTTGCCTCCATCCCCATGTTAAAAAAAAAAAAAAAAAAAGGGAATATGGGGGACAGGGCCCCCCCCCCAACTCAAATAAACTGACAAAAGCAAAATCAACAGGAAGCACATGAGGAAATTAGCATAGCCTGTATGTTTTTATATTAGTTTATTTGAGTTGGGAGGCTTCACCTCCCACACCCCCATGTTAAATAAACAAGGAGGTGGGGGGCAGAGCCCTAACTCAAACTGACAAAACAGAAATCAACAGGAAGCATGCAATGAAGTAGCATAGCAAAGCTACAGTATAGCATGAATTACGATGTATTTGTAGCTTTGTGCTATGCTAATAATGGTGGCCCAATGTTCTACACAATTGCCAATCCTGACTCCTCCCTTTTCTGGAGCTGGTCCCATCACTTGCACTAGATCAGTTGGTGGGTGGTTGTCATGGTTGGTAATGTGGGGGTCTGTAAAGCTGCTGGCATCCTGCCTACTGTGGGTTCTTTCTCCATTTTCTCCCCTAGAAGCGACCGTGTACCCCTCCCCCAACTAAGTGACTCCTGCTGCACTATCGCCCAGCTTCAGCCAGGTGGCAGGTGCATTGCAGAGCACACCAGGCCCTTCCCAGAGGACAGCTGTACCTGGCATAGTCAATCCTAATTCTACCAGTCAACCCCAGATGATGCAAATGAATTCCTGAACTTGAGTCACCGGTGTAGCCAATGGAAGCACTACAACTGTGCTACAGGGCCAGCTTTAGTTTTTTTTTTTTTTTTCAGTTTTTAACCTAGGATATCCTATTTGAAATGCAACATTAAATTTTTAGTGGGAGGTCAGCTTTCTCACATCTTACAGCTGGGAAGGACTGAAAAACTAGGAGGTGAAATGTTCTCAAGGTTACACAATGGGTTATTTGTTGTAATTGCCCATATAATTATTGAATCAATTCATTTGGGCCATATAGTAGATGAATTAGTTTGGTCCATCCATGTGGCAAGATTGTTAGTCAGAAGACTACTACCAAGTGTAGCGGCCTGCTCCAAACTTGTGCACTCCTGGTTACGACGACCTCAAAATATTCAAACTTGCGCTAGTTGTAGGATATTTTGATGGTGGTGTTGGATGTAAAGACAGTGGCAACCAGCTGATTGCTTTGAAAAAGAGGTGAGCTGCTGGTTCACAGGACAATACTGTATGTTTCCTTGATGAGAAGGGTAATAGGAGATTGTTGAAATGACATTATCAATGATAAGCTGCTGAAATCTTTTTGATGAGGAGTGTAACAGGAGAGGAGGTTGTTGGTACATTAGCAGTAATAAGCTGTTGAAGTCACTTTGATAAGGAGTGAACAGGGAAGAAGTTGTTGGTGCATTTTAGCAGAGATGAGCTGCCAGAGTGCCTTCATTAAGGAATGTAATGGAGGAGATTGTTGGTACAGTAGCAGTGATCAGCTCCTGAAGTCCCTTCGATGAGGAATGTAACTGGGAGGATGTTATCAATACATTAGCAGTGATGAGGTGCTGAAGTCCCTTTGATAAATGGTGTAACAAGGAGGAGGTTGTTGATATGTGAGCAGTGATGAACTGTTGAAATTCATTCACTGAGTAGTGTAACAGGGAAGAGGTTGCTGGTACGTGAGCTGTGATGAGCTGTCAAAGTCCCATCCATCAGGAGTGTAATGAAGGAGGACTTCTGGTGACGTCACGGACAACATGGCTGTTTAAGATGCAAGCTCCCTCTCACCCAGCACAATAACTCTTAAAATTTGACTTTTCTTTTTTTTTTTTTATACATTGTATTTATTATATTTTCATTCGCAAAAACATAGGACAGTTTTTACTGTGTATAAGTTAAGACAGCACATAAATACATCAGTCAGGTATGTAGCCATACATTAGTCAAAGGTCTCAGGACAACTTACATAATTTACAAAGCAGTTCATGAAATGAGCGCTAAGACATTTGCAGAAACCATCATCAGGATCAATGTATTTCTAGGGTACAAAAGTAGGATCTAAGGAAATATATAGAATCCATTGCCTCCATTTAAGCTCAAAGGTGGACCATTTATCTGTGTTCTTGGCTATTAATCTAATACATAAATTTCTCCCATTATTCCCCACCAGCTCTGAATGTTTGGTGGCATCTTCTTTCCCCAATTTCTAGTAATTGCTTTTTTAGCTGCCAGTATATAAGTGATTAACAGAGACCCTCTGGGTATTGAGAGATCCTCTGGTGGAACTGAGAGTAATACTAGCTCAGGAGTCAATACAGCTTCCACATCTACCAATTCTTTTAATGCCTCTAAAATACCTCTCCAGTAACCTGCTAACTGCGGGCAGGCCCAAAAAATATGGAACTGATCCTCAGACGTTTCTCTACAATCTCTCCAGCAATAGCTTGGCGTTCCAGATGAGGACTTGGCCAGCCTTGCCGGTGTGTAGGAAAATCCATTTCTAGCTTTCCAGGCAAATTCTCGCCAATAGGGGGCTCCTTAAAGTCCCATCGAAAATTTAGTATATTTTTCCCAATCCTCCTTTGATACCTGGAGTGGAAGTTCTTTATTTCAGCATTCAAAATTCCTTGAGTTGAATTTTTAGATAATTCCTGTATACCCTTATATATTAGTCCCACAAAGTGAGGCCACAGCCACCCTCTCCCTGTGGTCATAGCTAAGGTAAGCAATTAAGAGGGGCGGGATCTGGAAGCCTACTATAGGCTGGTCCCCTTTGTTCAACACCTTCTCTTAAGCTTGTATATATTGAAAATTCTTGTTGTGGAAGATTGTAAGTTTTTTGGAGTTTAGTAAATGAGAGGACCCCTCTGGCATCCACCAAGTGGAATATAAATGTTAAACCCTGTTGTCTCCATTGAGCCAAAGTACTCTCCTGTTCCAGAGAAAGAGCTTGGATTCCGAAATTTAATAGATTAAAATAGGTACCTATTGGTTCTAGCTCCCTTAAATGGATGAGTTTCCTCCAAGTCTCTATAGTAGAGTTTGTACTATAAATAAGTCTAGGTCTCTTATTAGCTGGGGCATATAGAAATTGTAGAAGGTCACCCCCTTCCTTCACCCCATTAAGGATAAATTCCAGGTTTTTCCAGGGTATGTCATAAATTGGGTTATTCCAATTAAAAACTCTAGCTATCACTGTGGTGTATGCATACATCTGAAGATCAGGCAAACGAAAGCCTCCCCTGTTTTTTGGTAGCATTAATGTAGACCACTTAATTCGGGTTTTTTTCCCAGCCCAGACAAATCTCACCAAAGACTTATTCCAGGAGGGAAAGTACATTCTATCTGGCATCACCGGTATGGTCTGGAAAAGGTATAGCAGCTGTGGAATAATATTCATCCTAATAAGATCCACCTTGGAATATAATGATAAATGAAGTTGGGACCACTGATGTAGATCAGACTCTATTTTTTGTGTTAGGGGTTCGTAGTTTACCATTGTAAGGTGCATTAACTGGCTTGGTAACTGTATGCCTAAATATTTTATCTTGATGCTGTTCCAGCGCAGAGGTAATCTGCCTTTCAGTGTTCGCGAGGGGGAGAAATGGAAGGGGAGAACGTCTGTTTTAGAGGAATTTATTTTGTATCCAGAGAACTGAGTAAATTGCTCAAGTACCTCCCATATTGCTGGAATAGAGGACTCTGGATCCGATACTGACAATAAAATGTCATCTGCATATAAAGCTAATTTCCAAGATGGATTGCCCACCTGAATTCCCTCAATTTTTTCTGAATTTCTAAGCATCATAGCGAAAGGCTCAATATAAATTGTGAATAGTAAAGGGGATAAGGGACACCCCTGTCTAGTGCCTCGTTGTAACATAATATGAGGTGTGATACCACCATTAAGTTTTATATAAGCCCTTGGTTCTGAATATATTTGCTCCAGCCAATTCACAAACTCCCTCGGAAACCCAAATGATATTAATGTTCCCCATAAGAATCTCCTGGACACCCTGTCAAAAGCTTTACAGGCATCTAGACTGACTAAAGCCGAGGGGGTAGCTAAACTAGCCATACGATCCATCAAATAGATTGTTCTTTGTACATTATCTGCAGTCTGATGCATGCTGAGAAATCCTACCTGATCTGAATGTATCAGAGTAGGTAATATAGTCTCCAACCTATGTGCCCATATTGCCATGTATAGCTTATAATCATTATTTAAAACCGAGATGGGTCTGTATGACTCTAAATTTAGTGGATCTTTACCTGGTTTCAAGATAGCTGATATGGCTGCATGTGACCATGAGGGTGGGGGGACACCTCCATCCTGCATCTCCAGGAAAGTTTTTTGCATTGGCTGGAGCAATTTTGAAAGAAATGTCTTGTACCATTTGGCTCCAAAGCCGTCTGGGCCAGGGCTTTTTAACGTTTTGGAATTCTTAACTGCTCTCTGGATCTCTGTAGTGGAGGTAGTGCACAAAAGTGAAGCCTGCTGGGACTCGGACAAGTGTGGAAAGTTAAGGGGGGACAAAAAATGTTTTATATCCTCCAGGGAGGGGGTGTAGGATCCAAGTACAAATCTGCATAATATTGCTGGAAAGCTTTCAGAACTGCAGGAGTTTTGTTAAGAATGTCTCCTGTTAAGGGGTCTCTAATCTTTGTGATAGTGGCAGTCTGCTTAAATCCTCTAATACGCCTAGCTAAATTTCTGGCACCTTTAGGGCCTCCCTCATAATAAAATCTTTTAAGATACAGTAAAGACATTTGCGTCTTATAGTCTAAAACAGATTGTAATTCCTTTGTAATTTTCATTTTTATTAGTTTTCGTTTTCATTACATACGATTGTGCAATGTACAGTAAAGGATTCACATAGGAATGCTTACATTTTCTTGCTTGTTTATACATCTTGTTGTTACAATAAAGCATTTTAAGAGCTTTTCTGATTGACAAAGTTTCCCGCATTTATCGGGCATTGCAGGTCCCCTGAGTCCAGTTACCTGGACATCGAGAGTCACATTTCTTATCTATAGGATCTTAATTGTATTAAGAACTACAAGCAGTCCAAAGTATACTATTATGCTGTTCTTTTCAATTGTCCTGGCCTTCAGATCACAAAGAAGGAGATAAATCCGGGGATCAGTGAGAGGGGAGAGGAGGGGGAAGGCCCCAGCAGACCAAGCAAGCCCTCTTTCTCTACTGGAACTGGGGTCTGAGGTAACAAGGGATCAGGAGAGGAACGGGGGAGGGGTTGTGAGGTTAGAGGTTTAAGATGGAAATGGGTTGGGGGTGGGTGCGTTTGGAGGGAGAGCCCCCAACCAGTTATGGGACAAAGGTCGTATCTTTAAGCATGTAGTACAGGAGCCATCTGTTCCATCTTGTATTAAATTTCTCTATTTTATCATTAATTCTGTAAGTTAGCTTTTCCATTTGATACATTTGTCTAGAAATGGACCACCAGTCTTTTACTGTGGGGGTGTTAGGAGTGGACCACTTTTTAGTGATGGCTTTCTTCCCTGCTGATAGGAGGATAGCCAGTAAGTACCTAGCGTTTTGGTCTCTGAAATCTTCGGGGAATATTGATAAGATAAATACCTGTGGTGTCAACCGTATGGGCTCGCCTAATATCTCCTGAAGCTCATCCTGCAGGCTATGAATGAATGGTTGCAGTTTGGGACATGAATATACTATATGTGTGAGGTGAGCTTTTTCCTCTCCACAGATCCTCCAGCATTCAGCAGAATGTCTCGGGGTATAATGACTGGTAATCTCTGGGGTGTAAAAGAAACGTACTAAAAATTTCCATGCGAATTCTTGCCATTGCAGCGAGCTAGATGTGTGCGAGATTTGCCAGCATGCTTGTTCCCACTGCTTTATTTCTATTGGTGATCCCAGTTCCTGTTGCCATTTCTTGCGGGTATCTACCTGTGTTAATATTGAAGTTGATTTCAGGGCCCGATAAAGGACCAATATAAGGTGTTTTTGGCCCGGTGAGGCTATTAGTTGTTGCAAACTAACTATCAAGGGGGGCCAGCTTTCTGGGGATCGTACTGTGACTGGTATTGCTTCATAGTAGTGCCTTAATTGTAGGTATCTGTAGTAATGGGACTTGGGAAGTCCGAATTTTTCCTTTACTTCTTGAAATGTGGATAAAGTCCCTCCTGTTGTAATTTGAAATAGGTATTTCAGTCCGTATTTGGCCCATTGCTGGTACACGTGGTCCATTGTCTTAGGCGGGAAGTTTGGGAGTGCTCCGATTGGGCAAATTAATGGCATAAATGGGAGTATAGAGAGTTGCCTCTTGATTTGGCACCAGGCCCTGACTCTGTTTCATAATTCTGTTGGTAAGGTCTGATTCCGAGTAGTGGGGTCATTTGCACCATATAATAAACTAAAATAAACCGGATCTGGGGAGGCTATTTGTTCTAGTTCTGCCCGGTGCATATCGCTATTCAGAATCTGCCTGGCCATAACATGAACAAGTTGTACAGCTTGATAGTACCCGTATAGATCTGGAGGTGCTAATCCTCCTGCATTCCTCGGTCTAGCGAGGAGTTTCAGCCTAACTCTCGGCCTACGGCCAGCCCATATGAAGTTAGATATTGCTCTTTCCCAGTCCCGAAACAGCGACCTGGGGAGAGAAACGGGGACATTATTGAAGAGATATAAAGCCCTGGGCAGGGTCACCATTCGGATAAGCTCTATCCTCCTGGATAAGCTTAATGGGAGTGTATTCCAGTGGGCTAAATCTTCTCTCAGCCGTGCTGTAAATGGAGTATAGTTCTGCTTATATGCATCTCTCAGATCCCTTGTTAGGTTTACCCCTAGATATTTTATCTTCCCAGGGTTCCATTTGCAGGGGAATTGCTTTTGTATACAGATTGTAATTCCAATTGAATTTGTCTGAGCTCAAGTTGTGTAACTTGTTCCCCTCTGTCTCTCATCTGCTGTAGTTCTTGCAACTTGGCTTGTAATAATTTGTATCTGGATTCTCTCTGTTTATTTAATCTGGAAGAATAAGAAATGATCTCTCCTCTAATCACAACCTTCAGAGAATCCCAGAGTATAGTAGCTGAAATAAAGGGGTCTGTATTCTCCTCTAGGATTTGTGTGATGCAGTTCGCAGTTCTGGCCTTAAACACTGGATCCTTCAAAAGAGAAAGATTCAATCTCCGTAAGGTTTTTTATGGGTTTTGTTTAATCCTACCTTGATTAAGAGAGGTATATGATCTGAGAGGAGGCGAGTTTCCAGAGATATATCTTGGATCATACCCAAGTGCTCTGTAGATGTAACAAAATAATCTATTCTAGCTGATGTGTGATATCTAGAGGTGACAAAAGTGTGTCCCTCCACGGAGGGGTAGAAATGGTGCCATATATCTGTAAGACCCATCTTGGGTATCTGGGTTTTTAAATGTTTTTGAGTGGGAGTAAACCTGTGTTGTTTAGGAGAAGTGGAATCTTTCTGCGAGGACATTATTAGGTTGAAGTCGCCGCCTATCAGCATTACCCCCTTTTGCTTTTCAAGCAGTCTATTAAAGAACTGTCTCAGCAATGAGGGAGATGCTCCTGGCGGCAGATACACACTCGTCATTGTCACGTCAGTCTCATACAATCGCCCTTGTACTATGACAAAATACCAGTTATTATCTGAATATACCTCCCCCTTAGTGAATGGAGTAGTAGCTGGTGTAACCCCCCTGCAAATGGGGGTTCCCAAAAGACTTCCAGGAGCTTGCTTGAATGCTCCAAGCCTGAATGGTGTTTGGCATTTAAGCCATTTATCAGTGAGTGTTTTTAGAACCTCTGGTACTGTCTCTTTAAGAGCTGTCTGCTTGCAGACATAATTAGTTTGTATGGGGGACTGTGTGTTTCTCTGATTGAGTACCACTCAAGCTGCTGCCAATTCACTTCATTTTTGCAGTCACTAGGAGTGCAAAGGGAACCTATCTGAAAGATGTAACTGTTTGCCAGAAATTATTTAGAGTAATAATGAAATTACAGTTTGTCTAACCTGCTTTCTTTGCAGTCAGAACTGTGTCTGCTAGTTCCCCATTCTAGTTTTGAACTGCTGAACTGGACCAATCAGTGTGGAGTAAGCTAGCTCTAAAATGGTGCCTTGGACGAAATCAGAACTTGGACTCATAATCTGAGCCAGCCACAAGAGGATTGTATGGGCAGTGACTCTGGGAGATGTAGTTTAGACTTCAGTGCCTTTTGGACCAACAGCAGCAGTCTATTGTGAGTGACAGCCAATCCAGTCAAGAACTGGGAGGAACTCAAAGGAAGTGCCCGGTTTTGTCGGTTGGAGGTTCAGTTGAGCTTTGGCAGTGAAGAAGGAAGGAGCCCTGTGCTTTTCAGTGTGCAGTTTTAGTCAAAAAACGTGTGTAAGGCCCAGAGTTCCGGTCTGCAGCTTGTGTAACAGCTTGTTAGGACTGAATCCGTCCTGTGAAAAGAATCAAAGGATCTCTGAAGAGTAGAAACCAGGCTCACCCTGTAGAAGACTGGAGGAATTGCTGAAAATTGCACTCGGTCTGTCAGGAACTGAATCTGCTGTGTGTTCTCCCGGGTATTGTGCAGTAATTGCGATCGGGATACAGATGCAGCCTGCCTGGTATAGTGATTTCTTTTATATGGATGTGTGAAGAGGTTTGTGTACCTCAAGTGAGCCCTGCTGACATTGAAGGACCCTATCTTATTTGGAGGTCGTGAGTACTAATTCAGGGTAGCTCCTGTTGAATTATACATTAAATCCAAATGGAATTACTGTACTGCTGACTGTTTAATTCTCCTTTTCTCTGTGTGAAAGGCCCCTACCAGCTGCCACGGGTTTGACTAGCCACTAGGGCTTGGGTACCAAGGACAGTAACTGATAGGGATAGGCCTGTGCACAGAGCCATAGGTAGATTATTAGAGTGATAAGCTAATTAACCTGATTTTCCCCTGTCCTTGTTATATCCCCCTAAATAAATCAGAGCTGCTTGTTTCAGCAAAGTTATACTGCCTGAGGTATTTGTCTATGTTAAAGTACTGTACTGTGTTTGTTGCACTGTATCTCATTTCACAGGAGGTCCCAGTGCCGGAACCAGACCTGGGGGTAAGTGTATACTGTGAAGGTAATTCTGATATATTGTGTGGGCCACTAGTGGGAAGAAAGGGGGGTTGCAGTGTCCCAGAGGGCTGTGACCAAGTTAGTTTAACTATTGCAAACCCTGACCTCTGGGTGGAGGCACCCCATTGGATCCAGGCCCCTCAACCTGTTAGTGGCAAATCAGGCAGGGGTAGTAGCCCTGGGATAGTGCCATCTAGGGGTTACATCTTGGAGGCTCACCGCTGGGATTGTGTGTCCTCTAGTGGCCATATTTACGAACCACTGTTAAGAAAAAATGGGTACCCGACAGAAGTGGCTGTGCACCGGCTGGTGGAGTGGTGTACTGGGAGGAGATCGACCCCAAAATGCTATGCTTATCCTGGACATCCCCTGGGTATCAATACGGACACTGTGCAGGGAGTACTTTCCAAGGTGGAAGGTTTACAAAACCCTGTGGTGGTGGGTCGGCATGCTAATCTGCTCACCCACACTTTCCTGGCCCTAGTAGAGTTTAAGGATCCCATAGATAGCTCCAAAGTGCCACAGACCATTACCCCAGAGGAGCCCTCACTGCTTGGAGAGTGATAACTAAGGACAGTAAAGACCGGGGAGAATCAGCCCACCACTATCTGAAACTTTTGAGGAGAAATTTGCTGAATGGTTGCTGGGAGAGGAAAACTGTGGAGGACTTGAAGAAACTATTCTTGCCACCGGGGGTGTTCCTCCCCAACACCCTCTCCTGCTCCAGTGCCCGTAATGGTGGCTGAACCAATGCAGACTCCTATTTCTGCACCTGCCATTAGTCACGACTTACCGAAGGTTGAGGATCTTCTCTGGCACCCTCCCCACCCCCAAGGGAGGATGACTGGGGAGACCTGGATAGACTATGTTGCCCCCAAGTGCTAGAATGGCAATGCTCAGAAGGCGAAAGCGAAGAGGGTTAGTGAGAGCCTCAGGTCCTCCCGTGGCTACCATCCGTGCTAAATGGGCCAGTAACCTGAAGCGACTGCACAGGCCTATCTTGAGGCCTTGGAGAATGTGTATGGGAGCCCAGATTCTGATGAGGACCTATGGTGGAGAGTAAGAAATGCACAACAGTACCAAGGGGTTGTTGTCTGTGTATGTCTCGCTGGAAAAATTGTTGCAAGAATGCCTCAGAAAGGGTAGTTTGCCAGCGATTGAACTGGACGAACCAGACTGGACAGAATCCTTAAGTCTCCCCCTTCTCAGAACTGCTGTTGCTTCAGTTACGCCTGGCAAATCGACTGGAATCCCACCCTCCTATGATGAGTTAATGAGAAGTTCGAGGAGTTGAGAAAAGGCGACCTCGGAGGTACCTGCACCAACAGCTGTGGCTACGAACCGAGTGACTGAGGGTGACCCATCAAGTGAAGTTCAGGGGCAGAGGTTGACAGTCAATGAGTGCTCTGACAAGGAAAAGATATGCCACAATGGGGCTTAACTGTTGAGAGAGATCCGGAATTCAAAAACAGTCCTTATGAAGGCCACGCCTGCAAGTAATGGCCCTGACCTATATCCGACTGCATCTGCTATGGGGGTGGGGGTACCCACCCATGTATCTCCTGCTGATAACAGCTCCAAACTCAATTCCTTGACCATGGAAGTGGAGAAACTGGACGAGATGTCTCCAAATGCTTATCACGCGAGACAGAGATGGCACCCAGGTTTCCAGTTAGTAATACCCCCACTCTGGCTCCCAGTGTGGCCTCGCCAGCTCAAACTCCAGAAAGTATGTTTTGCTATAATTGTGGGAAAGATGGCACATGAAAGGAATGCCAGTCCCCAAAAGACACTGACAAAGTTGCATATAGGCTACAAGGAGAGCTTCGGAGAAGAAATCAGTGGTTAAGAGGTGCACGACATGATCCCAGTGAGGGCACCAAAAATGCTAATTCACGTCCTTTTGTGGCAAGGTCAGTTGCCCAGGCCCCCACTACCGCCTCTCCAGACTGGTCCAGAATAGTGGGTCCCTCCATGGAAACCACTGTAAAGGTGAATGGAGTGTCTACAAGAGCTGTATTAGACAGTGGCTCCCAAGTGACAATTATGTTCCAGGATTGGTATCAGAAGCATTTGTCGACGTACCCTTACAACCATTAGAAGGACTGCATGTATGGGGTTAAGTGAGAAGGCCTACCCTTATTCGGGTATATCAATTTGGCTGTCTTTCCCCACCTCCGTGGCTGGAGTGGCCGAACAAGTAGAGACCCTAGCCTTAGTGTGTCCCCCCACTGGACTGTATGATGGTGTCCCTTTGTTGATTGGAACAAATGCTCATATGTTCGGAAGGCTGGCGCAGTTGTGTTATGAAAACAGGGTCAAAGACTAGTAGAGCTTTAAGAGTTCGGCTTTAATTAAGAAGGCCTATGAGGCACAGAGAGATGCTGAAAAACAGAACCAGAGGAACCGTTCGAATTGTATGGAAGAAGGATCCTGAGTCTCTGATCCTGGCCAAATGCCCAGTGTACCTTACAGGGAGAGGTCCGTGATCAGAAAGGATGTTAAGAATAAAATATTAATGTTGGATGCACCATGGCGGAAAATTGCCAGAGGGGCTGCTGGTCAGCTTGCATTTTGCCCGCTAGAGCCCATGCTTATGCCAGAAGGGTAATGGTCTAAGTTCATAATGTGTCTGAAAGAGACATTCGAGTAAACAGAGGTTGCATCCTGGCTAATGTGCATTGTGCAGACACTGCAGTGCTACCCAGCAGCAAGAGTTCAAGGAAGAATGACAGAGTAACGCTGACTTGTTTGATTTCGCGACTTCGCTGCCAGCTGAATGGAAAGTGAGGATCAGTGAGAAGCTTGCCCAGAGAGACCAGGTGTTTTCTTTAAAGGAATGGGATGTAGGATGCGTGCAAGGAGCTGAGCACAATATCCGGCTGCATGACGAAAGACCATTTCGTGAGAGGTCTCGACGCCTGGCACCTGCTGACATAGATGATTTGAGACGGCATCTGCAAGAGATGTTAGCTGCTGGTGTAATACAAGAATCCAGAAGCCCTTATGCTTCCCCCATTGTGGTAGTGAGGAAAAAGAATGGAACAGTAAGGATGTGTGTGGATTATTGCACCTTAAACCGGCGGACTATCCCTGATCAGTACACAATGCCCCGCATTCAGGATGCTTTGGACTGCCTAAACGGGAGCAAGTGTTCTCTGTGCTGGATCTCCGCAGTGGGTACTACTAGATCCCGATGGCCCCAGAGGACCGTGAGAAGACGGCTCATCTGTCCGCTTGGCTTCTATGAATTCAAGAGGATGCCTCAAGGATTTCAGGTGCCCCAGCCACTTTCAACTATTGATGGAGCGTGCAGTGGGGACATGAACTTACTAGAGTGCCTGGTATACCTAGATGATGTTATTGTGTTTGGCAGCTCACTGGAGGAACATGAGAGCAGATTATTTAAGGTATTGGACCGACTGGAGGACTTTGGCCTTAAACTGTCCATTGATAAGTGTCAATTCTTTCAAACATCAGTAAAGTATGTGGGACACATAGTATCCACCGAGGGAATAGAGACCGACCCAAGTAAAGTTGAGGCCTTGACCACCTGGCCACAGCCCAAAAATCTAAAAGAACTGCAAAGATTCCTGGGATTCTGTGGTTATTATCGGTGCTTCATCAAGGACTATTCAAGAGTGATCCGCCCTTTTACTTAACTTACTCAAGGGTATCCCCAACCCACAAAAATACCAAAAGTCAAGCCCCTCAAGACTGAAAGAGTGTATTTTCATCCGAGTGAAGTATTTGGGGCCCGCTGGACTCTGATTGTGAGACTGCTTTTCATGAGATCATATATCAACTTACCCATGCTCCAGTGCTGGCCTATGCCGATCCAAGAAAACCTTACGTCCTGCACACTGATGCTAGCTTGCAAGGGTTGGGGGCTGTGGTACCAAGAGCACGAGAATGGCCTGAGACCAGTGGCCTTTGCCAGTAGAAGCCTGACCCCATCCGAAAAGAACTATCCTGTACATAAGTTAGAGTTCCTAGCTTTGAAATGGGCTATTGTTGACCAATTCCATGAGTACTTGTATGGGGCTAAAATACTAGTAAAACTGACAATAATCCTTTGACCTATGTGCAGACCTCAGCTAAGTTGGATGCCACTGGCCATCGTGGCTTTCTGCATTATCTACATATGACTATGCTCTCGAATACCGAGCAGGTCTGAACCACATAGATGCTGATGCTCTCCCGGAGGCCTGTTCCCCAGAATGATTGGGTCCGATTGGCAGAACCTGACATTCAGGCACTCTGCCGGAAGTTTGACAGGGAGGAAAAAATGTCCACGGACGCAGTGGACTGCATGGTGGATTGTTTGGGAGCCTCTTGAGAATTGCATACCTGTTGCTTATTGCCACTTTTCTGCAATAGACATTGGTGCACTGCCTCAGCTGGACAATGACAGTATTCGACGGCTCAACCCACGATCCCATGATCAAAGCAGCTTTGAAGCCCTCTATGCAGGGAAAAGATGTGTCCAAATTACGCCCACTGATTTGAGAACTGCACTGTTATAAAGAAGGTCCTAAGTTGAAACTGATCAATAAACTGTTATACAGAGAAACAGTAGACAGAGGGGGACAAGTAGACAACAACAACTAGTGCTGCCCACTGCTTTCGAGACTCAGTACTGAGGTCCTTGCACAACCACATGGGGCACCTGGTATAGACAGAACACTTGACTTGGTGAGATCCAGATTCTATTGGCCTAAGATGGGGGCTGATGTGGAGCAACACATTCGAACTTGTAGTCGCTGCTTACAGAGGAAAGCTTTGCCCCAGAGGGCTGCCCCCCTTGTTAACATCACCAGCAGTGCACCCATGGAGCTGGTCTGTATTGATTTTCTGAGTTTGGAGTCAGATCAAAGAAATATCAGTAATGTGCTGGTGGTCACTGACCATTTCACGAGATATGCCCAAGCTTTCCCACCAAAGACCAGAAAGCATCCACTGTGGCCAAAGTACTTGTAGAAAACTTTTTATTCACTATGGGGCTCCACAAAGAATCCATTCTGATCAAGGGAGAGACTTTGAGAGTCGTCTGATCAAAGAGATGCTTTCTCTGTGGGGAGTCACGAAGTCCAGAACCACTTCTTACCACCCCAGGGGACACAGCCTGAACGTTTCAACCGCACTTTGCTAGATATGCTAGGCACCCTGCACCCAAAGGACAAGCCTAGATGGAGCCAACAAATTAGCACCCTGGTACATGCTTATAACTGCACCAAAAGTGATGCCACTGGATTCTCCCCTACTGCCTGATGTTTGGAAGAGAAGCTCGACTACCAGTAGATGTGTGTTTTGGGGTCTCTCCTGATGGGGTTCAAGCTGACAACTATTTACAGTATGTGCAAAGTTAAAGGCCCAGCTAACTCATGCATACCAACTGGCTCAAACCATGGCTGCCAAAAGAAATCTGGCCAACAAAGAAAGGTATGATAAAAGGTGAAAGCACAGGAACTCAGGAGGAGATCGGTATTGCTAAGAAATCTGGGACTGCATGGCAAGCACAAGATTGCTGACAGATGGCACCATCTTCCTCACATTGTAGTGGGCAAACTAGATGATCTGCCAGTGTACAAAGTAAGGCCTGAGAATAATTCAAAAGATGTAAAAACAATGCATAGAAATCATTTACTGCCCATTGGACAAATCTTAATTGAGTCTGAGCCCCTAGAGATGCCCCTCTGGACCAGTGACTAGAGCTGCTGCTAAGAAAAGATCAAGAAAGTCTGCACCTACAGAAGCAAAGTTAAAGTGTTCCCCTCCACAAGTCCCAGTTGAGCATGACTGTCAGTCCATATCGGAAGAAAGGGAGAGTGACTTTGAATACTATCCTTCTTACGAACTGAGTCAATTGTTTCGGGGCAATCCCCTAGTCAATACTGGAGACAAAGCTGGGCCTTCTGGACTGTCTAAGCCCCCAGCTTCATCCCTGGAGCCAATGCTCCCAGAAAGTGAAGTGCAAAGCATCAGATCAGATGAAATGGAATCATTGTGCATGGTTGAACTGTTTGAGCTTTCAGGGAGGAAAATGATAGATTGGGGCAGACTGGTGATACACCGAACAAGAAGAGTATTTTGAGTGCCCTGACAGTCCACTGCCAGTGTCCCAAAGCTCTCCATGCGAGCCAAATGTTGTGGACTCAGAAACTGTAACTCCTGGAGCTGAAAGTGCCCCAAGTTCAGCCTCTCTACCCCATGGAGACTCCCTGACAAGTGAGGACAATGCTGAAAATGAGGCTCAGAGTGCAGAGACTATAACAGTTCCCCCTAGAAAGACTGGTCGAGCTGTAAAGCCTGTGGTGCACCTCAGTTATGATTCACTTGGGAGGCCTGTGGACTTGCCTCTCAATGTTGTCCATAAAGGAGTGTATGTGTCCCCGAGCTCATTGCCCAAACTGAGCATCAGTGCTAACTCCAAGTTACTTGTGTTGCCCTCTAAGTATGGTGCCCTTGCCCCATCCAGCCCCAAGGTAACTGATAGGGAAGGGCCCCCCTCTCTTCAGGTTTCATGTACAAGAGGTAATAACTTGAGTTATGGTACAATGTGTATGTAATACTGTGTAAAGAGTGACGTACTGCAATGTTTCAGAAATGTGTTCTTGGTAAAATGATATATTGACTGATGATTACATGTGCGAGCCTAATGCAAATGTATATGGTTGCAGTTGAAACTTATGGGGGTACTTGCTTGACACGGACGTCAAGCTTTCCCAGGCCAGGAAGGGTGTAACCCCCCTGCAAATGGGGGTTCCCAAAAGACTTCCAGGAGCTTGCTTGAATGCTCCAAGCCTGAATGGTGTTTGGCGTTTAAGCCATTTATCAGTGAGTGTTTTTTAGAACCTCTGGTACTGTCTCTTTAAGAGCTGTCTGCTTGCAGACATAATTAGTTTGTATGGGGGACTGTGTGTTTCTTTGATTGAGTACCACTCAAGCTGCTGCCAATTCACTTCATTTTGCAGTCACTAGGAGTGCAAAGGAACCTATCTGAAAGATGTAACTGTTTGCCAGAAATTATTTAGAGTAATAATGAAATTACAGTTTGTCTAACCTGCTTTCTTTGCAGTCAGAACTGTGTCTGCTAGTTCCCATTCTAGTTTTGAACTGCTGAACTGGACCAATCAGTGTGGGGTAAGCTAGCTCTAAAATGGTGCCTTGGACGAATCAGAACTTGGACTCATAATCTGAGCCAGCCACAAGAGGATTGTATGGGCAGTGACTCTGGGAGATGTAGTTTAGACTTCAGTGCCTTTTGGACCAACAGCAGCAGTCTATTGTGAGTGACAGCCAATCCAGTCAAGAACTGGAGGAACTCAGGAAGTGCCCGTTTTGTCGGTTGGAGGTTCAGTTGAGCTTTGGCAGTGAAGAAGGAAGGAGCCCTGTGCTTTTCAGTGTGCAGTTTTAGTCAAAAAGCGTGTAGGCCCAGAGTTCGGTCTGCAGCTTGTGTAACAGCTTGTTAGGACTGAATCCGTCCTGTGAAAAGAATCAAAGGATCTCCGAAGAGTAGAAACCAGGCTCACCCTGAAGACTGGAGGAATTGCTGAAAATTGCACTCGGTCTGTCAGGAACTGAATCTGCTGTGTGTTCTCCGGTATTGAGCAGTAATGCGATCGGGATACAGATGCAGCCTGCCTGGTATAGTGCTTTCTTTTATATGGATGTGTGAAGAGGTTTGTATACCTCAAGTGAGCCCTGCTGACATTGAAGGACCCTATCTTATTTGGAGGTCGTGAGTACTAATTCAGGGTCGCTCCCTGTTGAATTGCCACATTAAATCCAAATGGAATTTCTGTACTGCTGACTGTTTAATTCTCCTTTTCTCTGTGTGAAAGGGCCCCTACCAGCTGCCACGGTTTGGACTAGCCACTAGGGCTTGGGTACCCAAGGACAGTAACTGATAGGGATAGGCCTGTGCACAGAGCCATAGGTAGATTATTAGAGTGATAAGCTAATTAACCTGATTCCCCTGTCCTTGTTATATCCCCTAAATAAATCAGAGCTGCTTGTTTCAGCAAAGTTATACTGCCTGAGATTTGTCTATGTTAAAGTACTGTACTGTGATTGTTGCACTGTATCTCATTTCACAGGAGGTCCCAGTGCGGAACCAGACCTGGGGTAAGTGTATACTGTGAAGGTAATTCTGATATATTGTGTGGGCCACTAGTGGGAAGAAAGGGGGGTTGCAGTGTCCCAGAGGGCTGTGACCAAGTTAGTTTAACTATTGCAAACCCTGACCTCTGGGTGGAGGCACCCGCCATTGGATCCAGGCCCCTCAACCTGTTAGTGGCAAATCAGGCAGGGGTAGTAGCCCCTGGGATAGCGCCATCTAGGGGTTACACTGGAATTAAAATTGCCACTCCATGCCTTTTCCCTGACTTACTAGAAGAAGAGAAAACTGTGTATCTGCCACATGCAGCAAGCTTAACATGTTCCCCTTGTGACAAATGTGTCTCCTGTAAATAGATGCAATCTGCATTTTGCTTCCACAGATACTGTTGTAGCCTAGCTCTTTTTATGGGATGGTTGATGCCATTGATATTTAATGACAGTTTCCTAGTTGTTTCTAATACCATATTAGGTTTTCATTTGGTAAAGTATCACTGATTATTGCAATTTCTCCTCCACAGCCCGCCCGTTCACCAAAAGGATCCAGAAAGTCTCCTGAATGTCCTGACAGTGGTTTCACCAGAAAAAGTCCTACTCTGTCTTAAATATCCTGTCATCTGACCAATGCTTCATAATCTAACTAAAGTCTTTCTACTGTCCCTTACCAACCAAATATAACTTATTATCTCATACATAACAATGATTTGCCACTGTAAAATGCAAATGTACGTGGTAAATCCACTAATCTTGAAAACTAGCTGCCCAGTAGTGATTAACAGTAAACCATAAACATATGTACATATAAGTATTGCTTTTAATAATATTCTGTGCTGTAGAATCCTTAGGACTTCCAAATGTGGGGGAGAGGAATGAAAAACTCCAGATTTCCAGTAGAATCTGCTCCTGGAACATCTGAACTCTCCCTAAAGGTGAAGGGAATCCCTTAACATTGTTGTTAGGGGCCTTCGAGGAGCCAGTAAACTGTTCCCCTTTAAATACGGCAAAATCCACAAAGGAAAGTAGATAACACCAAAGAAAAAATTTAGGGATATCCCCCAAAAGCAGCATAGAGCTCAAATACTGCTCCCTTCCCCATTCCCTGTTCCCCGAGCTTTCTGAAAATTGTCCCCCTTTTGTTACAGCAAATATCAAAGGGAGAAGAAAAAGCCAGCGATTAACATAATCAAATAATTATATCTATAGCTTCCAGTCTAACATTAGAAGGCATTTAGGTACTAGCTGTTACTTGTCTAGCAGTTCGTGTGAGGCAGTGTCTTTTCATCGTGCAACCATCTATTCCAGGCTCAGAGCACCTCATTAATGTAGAGAGCACACTTCAGGCCTGAAGAACAGATGACGCAGCACAGATTTTCAGACCCTCTCTCTCCTGCTCACTTAGCCGAACAAGCTTTTCTGTAAGTTTCAAGTATTGTCACTTTTTGCCTCCCTCCGGTAAACTGCTAAGGTAGATTTGACTGTTCCCAGTTTTTGCCGTTTTCCCTGTCGTCTGTTCAAATTAGACTGCCAGCCGACTTGGCGTTTTTTCTAGATTGTTGCCACCCAGACCTCATTCGGGAAAGTGCAGGCCCATTTTTGTAAGCTCTTCTTTTGCCTCTTGAGCCATGGAGAACTCCCTCTTTCCAGAGGGCAAGTGAACAATTAACCGTGCTGGATATGGGGTAGTAAATTTATGTCCTGCTGCTTTCAGTACTGGAAGTAAAGGTAGATAAGCATGTCGCAGGCGAGTAGTTTTTGGTGCGTAGTCATGATCGAGATATATGCAAGTTGGGCCATAGAAAATGTTCTGGCGCCGCCATGCAGTAAGCAGAATGTGTTCGTTAGTTGCATAACTGTTGAAACAAAGAATTACAGGCCTTGGTGGCATATTTGCAGTGGTTGGTTTAGGTGCCAATGCCCTGTGCACTCTCTCTCTAGATGGAGGTTGAAATCTTTTGGCAATTCTAAGGCTGTGTGTAGCAGAGCTTCAAATTCCTTAATGTTAATCCCCTCAGAATCCTCTGGTAGGCAATAAATTCTGATATTTTTGCGACATGCTCTGTTCTCAAAATCTTCTTGGCGATCAATTATTTGTTATTGCATCTCTTTCATCTGCTGTTCCATTTGTTCCAACTCGTCTACTCTGTTCTCAGTTGCCGTCGCAGTTCTCTCTTGTTCGTCTACTCTCTGCTCCAATTGTATCACAGCTCTTCGTAACTCACTGTACATTTCTTTGATTTCTGCACAAAAAGTAAGCATCTCTTGATAAATTAAGTCTAGTTTTGCCTTCTTCACTTTGGCTTTTGGTTGTTTCTGCTGAGATTTAACCGGGCCCCTTTTGAGGTCTGCAGAGTCGCGGTTATCTGATTCGACTGAGGCCTCCGATTCGGATCCATCAGCTATCTCCTTCATCATGCTGTACTTCGTTGCTTAATTCAGTCTCTCTAGTACTCTGCACTTTCCACTGATTCTGTGATGAGAAATCTGTATAGGAGATATGGAGAATTACAGCTGAAGTGTAGTTTTTTAGCTCGGGGTAGACGCAGTTCTTTCTCTAGGCTGCCATTACTTGGGGGAGGTGGAACTGGAAGTCCAAAATTTGACTTTTCTTAATCAAACTGGCATTTAAAATGTTGAGGTGGGGTACTCTCACTATGGTGAAGCCAAACAAACTAAATCAGCTTGCCCAGATGGAGGATGGCATGGGATCCCGGCCTGAGCTGTTTGACTGGGGGCTCCCCAGTTCTCTGGACTGGCCCAGGCCTATGGTGAATCACTGGTAAAACCTAAAAGAACTCCCAAAAAGCAAATTAAGTTGGAAAGAGTTTATAAAGAGATTGAGGCTTGTAGTTCAGATATAAGTGAAACTTTACAGGATATAAAAAAAGATGTGGTGATTTTTGGAGCGATGCACTGACAAGGTGGAGAACCAGGCCATGGTCACAGACACCCACTTGGACCAGCTGGAAGCTACCATAAAAGAAATCTTAGACACCCAGGCTTCAATTAAGGCCCACCAGGAGGATGCCAAAAATCAGGCCTCGTGTAAAAGTGTTCGCTTGTGGAGCTTCCAGAAAACTCTGAAGGCTCCAATTTTACTGAATTCCTAGAAAGCTTCCTACAATACAGCACTCAAACCGAAGGGCGGATTTTTTTGGCTGCACATATAACATACACATTGGATCTTGGGGCCTAAGCCTGTCTCCCCTGATGCTTGCCCAAGATCTATTATTATCTGCTTTCTTTTTTTTTATTTGTTGACTCTATTTTTGCTCCCTACCTTCAGGGCATCTCTCAGGCTCCCATGCTCAGCTCCGCAGCTCCACCGCCCGTCTGAACTGTCCTCCGATATTCAGGATTCCTGGCTCTCCAGACCCCACGGAGAGGCCCCGGGAATGGCCGACATTGGACGTGTGGCCTTGGGCTACTGATGATTGCTGTCACCTCAACCACCGATAGGGGGATTTTTTACGTAATTTTCTCCCCGAAGCTTTGGACGTGCAATGACATCCAGCTCAGCTGGTGTGCGCTCCCACACCCCCCCCGAAAGACGTCCGCCGCAGCTTCACTCCCCTGCAATTTTTGCGGCTGTGCACTGTACCTCCTCCAGCCTCCACTAGAGGTCACCAGTGCAGCTGCAGGTGAAATCCTCCCCGGGAAGGAGAGCAGTCCGTGGGATGCTCAATCCTTCTCTGTCTCTGCCAACCCCCGACAACCAAGACTCATTCCCGAACCTGGGTCGCCGGCGTGGCATGAGGTATGGTGTCCAGCGCCTCAACCCTCAGCGCCACCGGGCCGGCATTATCTGCTTTCTTAACTATGTGGTTCAAGAAAAAAATCTCCACTTGTCATGGCAAAAAAAAAAGGGTGATTTTTTTTTATGAACAAAATAAAATATGCTGTGACAATAACTATGCAACAGACACTATGAAACAAATGTGGGAATATAGCCCAATACTTCATACCTTCCAGAAAAATCACTTTAAATTCAGAACACCTTACATGGCCTGCCTGGTGGTTCAGTATTCAGATGTGCTGTGAACCTGTCAGTCGGTGGCTGAAGCGAGATTGGACATGCAGACGAGAGGTATTTCCCTCCCACACTGCGGACCAAAGTGACTTCGGCATCTCCCCTACCACCACACTGGCAGACCATTCAAGCTTCTAAACAGTGAAGACACAAGACCAAATCCAATGGCTGAGATCCATTTAAAGGCCTTCTGTAGAGAACATACTCCTCCCTGAATGATCATGTGACACAGATCTTCACTTTACTTTTCCTAGGGTGAGTAGCTTGGGGTTATTCTGGGGGACCCTTGATTGTGTCATTGTGGGGCAGTGAGATCTGGGCCTCTCCTCTGCTCCTGACCTGGAGTTGTGCATATTTTGGGCTCTGGAACCCGATATACTTTAATGTATTACAGCACGAGCAAGGTAACACCGAAAAGACCTGCTGGCCATTGTTGGGATTCTTTTCCCGAGGGGGATTCACCTGAGACATCGGCTGTGCTCCTGTCTCTGGGATAGTTCTCTGCCATTGTCCTTCTAAGCTAGATAAGATCTCTGAGACGTGGTATACCTAAGGTGTCGAGATATCTGTTCATCCAGGTTTTTTATTTTTAAACATCTGCCACAGGTAGATGCACAGGCTTTTCTGCTCTTCCTGTGTCCTTGGTCCTCTTCCTGGCCGATACCTTGCCCAATTCCATACTGGAGACTTTGTTAGGTCCTACAACCTTGGCCTCAGGATGCTTTTGGTCTTGACTAGATTATGACCCTTGGTTCCTAACATATTATATGAAATGACAGGGTGGTACAAAACTCCTTCTACACCTTCTCACTTCTACTGGCTTTTGATCCTGGCCCTGAGATGCGACAAACTGTTCGACTGTCCTGAATTACCTTTGATATGACCCCCTTGCCTTCACAGCCTGCCTACAGTGGAACCGTTTCCTTGTAGACGTAATGACTATATCTGCCAGGACGCTTTAATGGATCCCCAAACTTTGTTCTGCAGGACATATTTTGAATACTGACTCACATAGCACTCCGATTTACCCGAACTGTGTTATGAGGGCTTGGGTACTGAGTCGGAGCATGAACACTCTGCGGGAACGTGAAGTAAAATCTAGATGGGGACATTGGACTGTTCAAGGGCTTCTTGCCTGTATTGCAAGTGCACAGCCTGTTCCTTGGGTGGAGATTAGTGACTACTCAAACTTGAACTGTTTCATTAACAAAGTGCTGGTTGGGGCATAATTTTACCCTGGGGCTCCTTCAGGGAATATTTGGTTGAATTGGTCATTTAGGCACATAAAGTTTACATGGCCTCCGTTCTTTGCTACATTTGGATTTCTCTGATATGGCTCCCTACTTCCTCTGTTTATACTGTGAAGTTAATCACCTTGCAAATCCTTATGAGAGAGGGCATGTGGGATCCGAGTCCAACACAATTGGCCCAACATGTAGTACAACATTTATAGTGCTGGTGGGAATGGGGCTTGGTGACAAATGCCTTTATCTGGGATGTAGATCCCTTCCCTATATCTTGTCCTGTTTTGTCCTGGCCCTTTTCCTCCATCCCTATGTCAGTTGGGATGAACAGGTCCCCTTGGAGACCCAGAACCTAGGTTTCTTGGCCATACCTTCAGCTCAAGAACTATGTTCCCACCTGCAAATAGTTTCTTGGAGCAAACAGGGTGGGTAAATGACCCTGCCCCTCTCTTACAACCCAAACTGCACATAGTTCACCTTCCTCCTGTATTTCTGGGAGACATTTTTGCCCACCACCGTACCATGGACTCCACGTTGGAACCCTCTGCCTCTGAGGGTTTAGCTTCCATTGTGCTTTCTGCTATGTCCTATTCATTTCCCCCTTTCAGTGTTGTTGAATATTTGTTCTATAAACTGTTTATAAAAAGGAGAGACAGGCATTTGGCTTTTGACGTTGGTTTACTGCAGTTACACAGATACTGTTGTTTGGTGGACTGTCTGGTGGTGAACTCCTTGGGGGGCCCAGTTTTCCTGGATGCCCTGCTGTGTTAGGTTCTACAGGATGGGTATCCAGTTTGATGGTTTTCTGAATCAGGGTTGCCACCACTGACAGGTTCCTTTTTAGTGAGGCTATAATAGACCCCTTAACATACTAGGATTATCTTCTTTCTCCTTAGTAGATGACTGTGACTCTGACAACTATTTTTTCTAAAAATATCAGTGGGCTGAATAATCCTATGAAGAGAAAATGTTTTCAATACATCCGTAATCACCCAGCAGATGTCATATTTATACAGGAAACACACCTTATCCCTCCAGGAACACTTGAAGCTCACCTGGGGAGGGAGGGAGGGAGGTTCTTGGTCCAGGCCTCCTCTTATAAAAAAGGGAAGAGACACGGGGCTGCTATTCTTATTCCCGCAACCATCCCATTTGAATGGCAGTAGGAGTATTGTGATCCCCTAGGGTGCTATATAATCCTACACAGCTGCCTGTTTAAAACAAATGTCACACTAGCAAATGTGTATTCCCCCTCCCCACAAACTCTGACTCAAGGGTTTTTAGGTGCTTCTTGGGTAAATTGCTTGACCTCCGCCAAGGTTGACTTAAATTGGGGGGAGACTAGACTCTAACCATATCTATAGATTTAAATACCTCCCACCAGCTAAATATAGAGTCTATGCTGCCCAGACATTTCTGTGAAGCAGCCTTGACCAGCTTGGCATTGTTGATATACAGCACAAATTTTTTTTCTGATGGGTAGAGCATATACACATTATTCTCCCCAATACAGTAGTTAATCTCTCCTTGATTACTTCTTTACCACACGCGAGCACTTTACAAATATCCAAGATCTTATATATGGTCCTCAACTTCTGTCTGACCATAATTCCCTCTGTCTCAAACTGGATTTAGGTAAAGAACAGAGATTAACACCTCCCGCCTTAAAGATGAACTGTTTTGGAACCTGATAATAGATCGGGTGCAGCAGATCGTTATGGAAGATTCGACCCAGGTTTGTGCTCTCACATTATGGGACATGCTAAAGATGGTCCTGAGAGGTAATATCATATTTTGTTTCCCAACAAACTTGAGAGATACAGTTCTAAAAAGAATGCTGCGAGCGACCCACTCGGAACGGTGCTTACCATGAAAAGGCAGCCAGCCCTGAAAGTTAGTAGAACAGTACCTGAAGTGTGGTGGCACACAAGACCAAATGACTCAAAGTAATCCAAAATTGCAGGTGCAAAATAAATTCTTAATTGCCTCAAAATGATCAAAGGTCTGACAGTAATAGAGCTCTTTCTCAGCACCCCGACGCCTCGCCTCCTCACGAGTCTTCTACAGGGGTGTAGCCAAGTAAGGGGAAACATCATTTAAATACAAAAATCAGTGCTCAATTCTCCTTAATATTCATGAGTGTTACTTATAGCACATAGAAAAAGTATATTTAATCAAACACACAAATATTACATTATTTGTCAAAATTAGTGATAAAAATGACATTCAATCAGAACTGCCTAGCTAAACATTTTAGTAAAATACCAAAGTGTTAAGAATCAATGCCATTTTACTTCTGTTTTAGTTTGAACTTCCTTATTCAATTTTTAAATTTTGGCTTATGCTATTAAGCAGTGCATAAGATTTTTAAGGAAGAAAAAGCTAAAGCTGAAAGAGTAGGGAAGAAAAGGACAGAGGGGGTAGGGAAGAAGGGAAAGAAACTGGAATTGATGTGGAAATCAAGTCCAGACCCTGAAAATCCAAGGCAACATCCTGTGCACTTATCATGGCATCCTATGCTGTCTTTTAAGTAATGATCAGAAGATCCATTACCAGACAATGGGTAAGTCCACCGGGCAACTTTGTAGTCAGAACCAGGACACTCCCTGGGCAAAGGACCTGAATGGGATAAAAGGGAAAAGAGAAAAAGCAGAGGTTATTCAACGTTTCCAAAACTATGGGCCTCCCTGATGGGTTCAAATTATCTTTGTAAACCTTTGGCAGGATGTAAAAACCTGGAATAATGGGATATTCGTTCCACATACAGTGTACAGGAACTCATTCTCTGTGGTGTCTTCATTCACTATAGCTTGTGTCATCAGACTATGCAGTTCTTTCGCAAAAACACCAGTTGGATCAAAGCTTAGTTTACCATAGTTTTTATCATCATCTAACAGGTTTTGTGCTATTTTGACATAATGTTCTCTGTTCAAAATGACAGTGTTACCCCCTTTGTCAGCTGGTTTAATAACAATTTGTGTGTTTCTAGATAAATCTTCTAAGGCATGGCGTTCTTTTAAAGTGAGATTAAATCTGGGGTGAACATTGTCATTTAGAATTTATTTTACCTCTGCAAACAACTCTCTCACACACATTGATAACACTATTATAAACATTAGGACAAAATGTAGAACTAGGTTTAAACTTGTTCCTAATCCTTTTAAAATGCCCATTTGCATTGATGAGGCCTCCCCCCTCCTTGTTGGGTATGGGTTATACCAGTATCAGTTTGTTCACTGCCTTCCTGTAACAGTGTCTCCAATGCATCTAAGTCATTAGAAAGTATGTCAGTGCACAGTGTGTGCTCAGTAGGGCCAAAATCATAATTACCATCTAAAGTGTCATTAATTCCACCAGTAATGGTAGTTGAGGCTTTGAGTTGCAATGATTCCATAATTGACTCCAACAAGAGCCTCCTGATGACACATCTGTTGCGAAACCGGTAGAGGTTTAGTAGGGCTGATGCTGGTGTTGGCGTTTGGTGCTCTTTTTAAATTCAAAATAAAGCTACTTTTTTTGTTCAGCGTTGTGTGGTGCGGATATTTGCTTTGCACTCTCTATTTTGTATGTCTCGCACACCCTTTTGTCCAACGGAGCGGTTTTGATTTTGCATCCAACAAGAAATCAATATCTTCCCTTCTGGGTCGTTCTTTGGTGGTACCACCCACTGCGATGTTTCCTTATGGTGTTATTGCAGTGCTTCATGTGACCGCTGAGCAAAACACAATTTCAATTTTAGTTTTATGAAGAAATTTGAACAGATCCACAACTTGTTAAAAGTTATTAATGTTGGGGTGGGGATAAAGCTTAAACCTTTGGTCAAAACCTTGTGTTGAATTTCAATAAGGTCCAAGTCCGAGAGACTGATAATGCGTAACAAGTGTCCTATTTCTTTTTCCCTTTGGCTCTCAAGGTACGTTCTGGACATTCTGTTTCCTCTCTTTTTCCCCCGCCTTGTCTTTCTCTTGCCTGTCTGTTTTTTGAAGGTTTTTGTTGAGCATTGGATGGGCCTGCCTGATCTTCCTCCTGCCCTTGGTTACGAGAATTTTAATGGTTCACTTCACTGGTGTTTGTACTCAAGGTGTTTCTTTTTGGGGGTCCTCCGTCACACATTTGCCTAGTCACGGCCCCGGAGTTTACACCACCTGCCTATTTGCCGCCTCTCCCAGTTACCCCCTGCTTACCCCCTCGGAGGGCGGGGCCGAGGCACCGGTTCCTCCCCTAATACCAGTGCCTCTGAACTAATAACTGGTTTGGGAGTGTGGCGGCAGGGGTGGTGGAAGCCGGGGAGGCTTCACCTGGGCGGAGGATCCCCTCCCTCTTTTCCCCTAGGTTTTCTCCGGAGCCGGGACGTGCAATGACGCCAGCGTCCGCCCCGCCTCCCTGAAACTAGCGGCAGCTGAGCTCCTGCCTCCGCCAGGAGTCTCAGTGCTCGGATGCCCGCATCCTCCCCCCGGAGAAGGAGAGCAGTCCACAGGATGCTCCATCCCTCTCCCCTGGCTGGCCCTCTAACGACCCGGGTCCATTCCCGAACCCGGGTCACCAGCGTCAAAGCGGAAATCCCACCACTGCACCAACGGGCCGGCATAATCAAGGTGTTTCTTGAGAATCTAACTCATGAGTGCCCCTACTGTGAGATCACAGTACTGTTTGGTTTATTTGTTTTTTGGCCAATTTATTACGTGGCCCTTTTCATAATCTGTGTTATCTCTTAGCAGTTTTTTTTGCTTTCCTTTCAATGATATTCTTTTCATATTTGGCCAATGTTATTTTAGCTTAGTATCCAAATCCCTATATTATGTTTCACCTTTAAACTTAACAACAGCGTCCTTTGCCTTTTTCAGTTCTTCAAGGAGTTCCTCGTAGTTTTTAGTGTCACTCTTGATTAGTAGTTTAATAAAGATTTTTGAGCACTCAGCTGAGGCTGCTAACCACTCTTCCTTAAAGACAAAATCCTCGAGACCACTTGAGAGACACAACCACCTTATGGAGCAGTTGCACATGTTGAAACTGTTCTGTTCTCAGGGGTTACCTGGTTATTGCTGAAAGGATTAAGTTCTTGAAAAGAGACTTGCAAGCTATTATGGACTTGTGAGTTCAGCAGACCTTAACTTATCTCAGACATTATTATTATGAGGGAGGCACTAGTGGTACTCGCCTGCTGACTTGCAAACTGCAAATCCAGAGATGAGCTGCTTGTTGTACTTCAACTGAGAGACCCTCATAGGTCATGGGTGGGTTGACTCATGAGTCTCATGGAATCCAGACGATTTTCCAAGACTATCAAGAGATTTATCAGAATCTTCCTCTCCTGATCTCTCCAGCTTCTTGACATATCTCTCAAGACTCTCATGCCTTGTTTTCTCTGACTCCCAGAAGAAGCTTTAGTTGCTCTGATTCAAAGAGAGGACATAGTTCCAGTGTTCTCTACTGCCAAAATGCAAAAATATCCCAGCCGAGATGATTTGCAGGTTGAATGGTACAAAGCCTTTTGAGACGTCTTGACTCCTCATTTATGCAATAAATTTATGTTGGTTAGTATGGGTATAACCTCTCCTCCACCTTGCTACCCTCTCTATGATTCTTAAACTGAGGAAAGATCCCTCTTATCCCTCCTCCTCCTCCTATTGCCCGATTTCCATATTTAAATGTGGATTACAAGCTTTATACGGCAGTCCGGATGCATAGGTTAGATCAAATACTCACTTCTTATACACCCGGACCAGGCTGGCTTTATTAGAAGACACCAAACCACGGACAGTATTCACCTGTACCTTACTTCTGCTGGACTATACCACCCAGAGATCTATCCTTATAGATCTGATCAGCCTAGACGCAGAGAAGGCATTTGACAGGGTGTCCTGGGACTTCTTCTGGGTCACCCTGTCAGCCTCCAGTTTCCCTGACCCCTCCTAACTTGGCTTCAGAATATTTATTCTGGACTCCAGGTGGATGTCCAAGTTAATGGTTCCACACTCCTCCCATACAGCGGCAACAGGGTACCAGACAGGGGTGTGCCCCTTTTCCCCTCCTTTTATTTGCTTTATACATAGATCCTTTGGCTGTGGCTCTTTGATCTGACCCAGGAGTGGAAGGGATCCCTTTGTAAGGGGTTGAATATAAAACCACACTATAAGTGGATGATATTCTTTTTTCACTTTTGAATCCAGGAAGTTAAATCCCAGCGGCATGGACTATGTTGAAAACCTTGGGCTCCCTATCAGGGTTTTCATTGAACCTCCACACAATGGAGATCTTATTACTCCATTACTCCTTTTCTCCTTCCCTAAGGCAGGAAATCCCTTTGAGATGGAGAAGTGCTAAGCTTAAATACCCTGGGGTATACATTCCCAAGGATTTAGGAAATGTGGAGCTCCTAAATTATGAACCCCTGACCATCACCGCAATGGGCAATATTTCTCACTGGAGTCAGCTACTGTTATCCTTTTTTTCTTGACTGGAAATGGTTCGCATGAATATTTTGCCATGTATCTTCTACTTACACCAGACCCTTTCAACATTTCCTTCTTCTTGTCATTTCAGTTCTTGGAATAAAATCATATCCTGATTAATTTGGGGAGGACACCACTTTTAGGTCGGTACTCCATGCTGCAATTATCTGCTTCTTAAGGTGGGGTCAGCCTGCCTAACTTACCTAATTGGGTAACAACCTCACATCTTTGTATTGTATACCACTGGTTTTGACCCCATATCCCACCACCCCATGGAAACAATTTGAATTTACAATAAATGACAATGTTTGACATAGGTCAACTTCTGTTTTCTAATTCGGCAGACCCCCCCCACCTCCCGCACCATGTTCCTAGACTTTAATGGTTTGTTTTAGATTACAACAACCAACTAACTGTGCCCTGCTTTTTTATTTCTGTATATCTTTCAATGTGGGAGACAGCTTGGCTTAACATATATGTTTCAATTTTTAGATACACAAGAGGTACTTCTGTTTGAAGAATTACAACAGAAATGTGGTTTCACAGGCTGGAAGCACTTTAGGTACCTTCAAGTTAGGACATATCTATTACATAAAACTGCAGAGACAACTTGTCTACCTGAACCAGTACCTTTACTTCTGAAATTGTTTGTGGGTGCTATTCGGGTGACCCCTTGGTGCTTCTTCATCCGTAATGTGTATCAGGGGTTTCAGGAATTACAGAGCAATGCCACACAAACAATTCTAGATAAATGGAACCAAGAACTAGGCACCACTGTTGCCTTTAATTCTCAGTAGAAGAGTGCTTTAGCAGCATTGAAAGTTGCTTCCTCAACACATTGGAGGGAGTTTGCCTGGAAATGTTAATATCAGTTCTCTGGAACCCCAGCCATCCTGGCTAAATTTATGCCCATGCAATATGGGCAATGCTGTTGGCAATGTGGGCACCTTGGGTAGATCATCTGCACATTTTCTAGATGTGTTCTATTATTACAGAATTTTGGCAAGAAATTATCAAGCAGTTTGAGGAACTGTCCCTATGGAGCTGGTGTCCCCAGCTATGGCACTTCTATCCATTCTCCTGCCTGGACTTGCTGCATGGCATATTTATATATGCAGTAGCAGCAAAGAAAGCCCTAACTAGGCTCTAGATACAAACCAGGTCATCAATGGTGAAGCACTGGTGAACATTTGTATTGTAAATCTATGCCATGGAGGGACTTCCGGTGACGTCAGACCCGAGATGGCTGCTCTAGCTCCAGCGCTCTGTGCCCCATTTCAACTAACCTCACCAAAACTACTTAAATCCAGCAGATTTTACTGACCCAAATCATCAGTGAGGGAAGCATACATTCCCGGCTATGGAAAGTACCAATCATTTTGCTGTCCTACCTCGAGATGCAAATGATAATGACTGGGAAGGCTCTGATTCTGGGCACTCTGTAAGATCGCAATGCTCCACAAAGTCCTCTTCTCAGAAGGCTGCCAAAACTAAGGGCAAAAACACTTACACTGCAGCCACATAGTAAGGACATCACGGATAGCAAATTTGACAAACTTCTCTCAGAACTTACTGATATTAAATCGGAGTTAAAAAAATTTCAAGGACTCCCTCGTAGAGCTAAAATCGGATGTTACTAAGCTAGATTTTAAAGTGTTGGCAATGGATCAACAACAGGCCTCCACTTCTACTCAACTTCTCCAGCTTATGTCCCGGTTCCAACAAGTGGTGCAGATCTGTAAGCACACAACAGAATGACAAGAAGACTCTGAAAACCGTCATAGGAGGAAAAACCTCCGTATCTATTCCATTCCGGAGGGCCGAGATATAGCAGAATTCACTGACACATTGCTGCCCACAGCACTAATGCTGGATGTGGATCTGCCTCTGGAGATAGAGCGGGTGCATAGAGCATTGAGCCCCAAGCCCACCTCTCCTACAGCCAGACCATGCTCGATCATAATTTGTTTCCTAAAATATACCACCAAGGACTTTATTCTCAAAAAAGCCTGGACCCAAAAGAAAGTTTTCTATGGCACCACGAGGATATACCTTGACAATGATTACACCCCACATACCTTAAGAAGGTGCTGAGAGTATATCCCCTTATTTCCAGTACTCCATCAGAATAAACTCAATTTTAAGATACCATAACCGGCGTCACTCATGGTGCAGTACTCGGATGGACAGCGTGTGTACACATCAGCGGCAGAAGCAGTAGCAGATTTCCAGAGGTGAGGACTAGAAATTCCACACAAAGTAGCGCTGTCCCAAAGAGTGCCCACATGAGCTTTGCAGTAGAAACATAGAGATTCAGACTCTCAAATGCATCAGATGCTGGACTTTCTGCGTGGGTTTACACAGAGGGGATTCCAGCCTGAATGAAGACCTGCTGGCCATTTGATGTTGCAGACAAGATGGTACGGTGAATCCCTTACTCTGGGTGGCTGGGCTGTCTTCAATCGCTGGGTCACTGGGCAGGGGCACTTAGGCTAATAGATACTTACATCTTTGGGATGCGATGGGTTCACCAGGATCCCTATCAGGGGGCGGGGTGCCCTTTCCTACTCGGTTGGGCCGGGGCCTTTACTCTGTTGGGGGGGGCCTAGGCTGGGCAGGGGCACACCAGGGACTCCTGCACTGTATTATTTAAGTTTCCCCCTCATTCAGGAGACAGTTGTGAGGTTGGGGCCCAGAGCTCGTGGTGAGGCTGACACTCACCAGTCGGGGGAAGTTTGGTTTCTCCTCCTAAATGGTTGTGGACCTTATTGGTTCACATACTTAATGCGTCTATGAGTGTAAAACCTACCAAACTATTCCAACATGGTGGAATGGTGGGAGGGATTGTCTTCCTCTGGACACTGGCTCACCCCTAGATCTGAACCACAGATGTTAACTGTGGGTGCACTGGGTCAGATTCCCATTTAAACTCGATTGGTCGGCCTCGGGCTGGAGCCGGGTCCCAGATTTTCCTATTGTAAGTGTGGGTCGGTGAGATGCTCTCTGTGGGGCCTGGATGGCTGGTGGAGCTAGCCACTCGAGGGGGTCTCTCGCAGGCCCAGACCTTTACTAGAATGTGAGTTTTATATACAGTATTAACTCGAATATTGAAGAATTAATGATACTGCATCCCCTACATGGTGCATGGGCGCTCCTGCATGGGGATTCGAGGAGCGGAGGGGGCCTCTCCACCGGGGGGGGGGGTGAGCTGTTAGCAGTCTTTGGAGCTGTTTAAGCAGATACTATCCTGAAGGAGTATACAGTGGGCAGAAATGACATTTTGGTCTCATAATAACATGCCCTGATGCTTGGAAACATCATAAGGATGGATCTGGGGCAGTTTGTTTTTGTGGAAAATACCCACAGACTAGAAGGATTAAATAGGACAATTTATGAGACACTATTTGTTTTAAAGTCACTTTACCCATAAGCTTTAGGCCTATGCTTCTGCAGTTAAAGGGGCTGGGTCAGGAGATGGGCGGGCAGTTGCTGTGATGCACCTTTTTGATTCCAAATCCCTTCCTTTTCTGATTTTAATTATATATCAGTTATCTAGTTTTCTTTTTTTGATTTGTCTTATAAACCCTCACCCTATTATGGGTTGATGGAACCCAGAGAGAGCCCATGTGTTAAACTGCGGTGCAACTCTCTCTCGGTGGCCTGTTATGCCGTCATGCTTAGGTGTGCTAGGAACAGCCACCTACAACTTGGAAGTCACACATGTACATAGTTATAGTTGATTACGAGTGTAGTTTTCAATGTTTCAGTTCTTCCCCAGTTGGGATACAGCTGTTTTAGGTTTATATCTTAGTGAGGCCTGGTTTCATTGTACAAGACGAGATGTCCATTTATATTGTCGGGGGATGCAAAATGGATGAATGATGGGTATCATGGCTTGTGCATGCAGGTGGATTGTCCAGGGCGGGGTGGGGGTGGGGTGGGCTGTTGGTGTGGGCTGAGAGGGGAGCCTATTATGACTAAGTTTTTAAGGTTACTCTCACATAATGTAAATGGCTTGACCAGCCCGGTGAAACGTTATAAGACAATCATGGCCCTAAAGAAGTTTAATCCCGAAATTCTTCTATTATAGGAGACTCATCTCTCCTCCAGCAAGCACCAGAAGCTGCTTAAGTTTGGGTTTGCGCAGATTTTTGATTCAGCTTATTGAAGGGAACACTGCAGGGGGGTTGCCATTTTGATTTCCAAACATTCCGCGTTTGAGGCTGTCCACCACTACTCGGACCCTGAGGGAAGACTAGCCATGGTCACTGGCATACATAAAGGGCAAGAATACACAATAGCCAATATATATATCCCCCCAGGTAGTGATGCTTCATCTGTTTAACAGTTGATGGACAAAATTATCACTTATAAAAAAGGAATTTTGGTGGCTGGCGGGGATTACAACTGTCTTTTAAACTCTACCTTAGACACATCAGTATCCAAGACACTCCCCCCATCGGCGGGTCAGCGCCACTTAAGGAAACTCATAAAAGAAGTAGGTTTAATAGACACATGGAGACACTTAAACCCGTCGACTAGGAAATTTAGTTTTTATTCACATGCACATCGACATTATTCCCTCCTGGATTTCTTCTGCATAAGCCGTGAACACATGGATCAGATAGAGGCTGCCTCAATTCATAATATTTGTCTATCAGATCATGCCCCCATCACCCTAGACTTGAGCTGTCAGGGGGAGAGGAAAAATACGTATTGGAGGTTAAATAATTCATTACTCCATGATCCAGAATACAAGGACTTAATAAAAACTAAAACAGCCGAGATAATAAGGGATAATTCTTCTCCACAAACCTCCCCACAATTAGTTTGGAACACCATAAATGTTGTCCTCTGAGGGCATTTAATAGCTTTCGCATCTCAAAAAAAGCGTAAGATGGAGTCTAAACTTAAACAGCTACAGGACTGACCCAGCTTTTTACAACTGGCCCATATACAAGGAGATAGCTTCTTGCTAGATCAGATAACTAGCACACAACACACCATATAAAAAATATTAATGGCTAAAACGGAACAAGCCTTGACCTGGTTTAGACAGAGACACTATGGGGGTTGGGGCTAGAGCCTCCTGATTGTTAGCGCAGCTGCTTAGAAAGCAAATGCAAAGAGCTATGGTAACTAAAATCAGGGATCCAGAAATGGGCCGGATCTGCCTCAGATCCCCAGATATTTTACAGGCCTTTAAATCATTCTGTGCTAAATTGTATACGGCAGACTACCCACCAGCTGAAGGGGAAATGGAGGCCTTTTTCTCCTCCTTAGATCTCCCCCAACTTTCGGAAATGCAGGCGCAGTCTCTCACACGACCTACCTCTTGCCAGGAAATTCACAAGGTGGTTACCAAATTAAAAAATGGGAAAAGCCCTGGGCCTGATGGATATGGGGCTGAATTTTATAAAACAGGATGGGAATAGATAAAGGATCCACTATTAAAAGTGATGCAGGAAAGCCATCTAAAAGCAATATATCACCTGTCTTGGTCACAAGCCATAATTTCAGTAATTCTAAAGCCTAATAAACCAGCACACTTATGTGACTCGTACAGGCCAATCTCAGTGCTAAATCAAGACTATAAGATTTACACTAGCATGCTGGTGCATAGGTTAGATAATATAATAACTTCTCTGATTCATACGGATCAGGCAGGATTTATACAGACTCGCCAGATGGCAGATAATATAAAAGCGAACCCTATACCTAATAGAACACGCTTCTCTATCCCAATCCCCACTACTGATTCTAGGGCTGGATGCCCAAAAGGCATTCGACAGAATGTCTTGGACCTTTCTCCAGAGAACCCTGGCTAAATTTAATTTTCCTAAGGAGTTTGTCAATAACATCATGGGCATATATGCAAACCCACAAGCAGTTGTTAAGGTTAATGGCTGCTGCTGTACCCAATTTTTATTGTCACGTGGGACGAGGCAGGGTTGTCTGTTACCTCCATACCTCTTTGCGTTATATGTTGAGCAGATAGCCTAATAACTGTGGCAGCAAGAGGGAGTGCAAGGCTATAAGGTGGAGGATGGGGAAAATAAAGTTGCAGTATACGCAGATGATCTTTTACTATATATTACGGAAATAGAGCTCTTGACAGGATATAAAATAACCTCCCAAAAACAGAAACATTATACATAGGTGGTTCTCCCTCATTGCATTTGCAATCTAAATATCCATATAAGTGGCACTGCACCTCAATTAAATATCTGGGGGTATATATAGTGGCTGACCCAAAGCAAATATTTGCACTAAACTATAATGCACTGTTTGCCCAAGCGAAACAAGACCTGAGGTTGTGGACACACCTTCCTATGTCCCTGCTTAATCAAGTTCAAACCGTTCAGATGAATCTTTTACCAAGGCTTTTATGTTTGATGCAATCAATACCACAGTATTTTACTAGAGGGGAGGAGAGAAGGTGGAACAGAATGGTGTCGAGTTTCCTATGGCAGGGGGGCAGACCCAGGATTTCTTTTGACAGTTTACAAGCCCCTAGGGAACATGGTGGCCTTGCACTGCTGAAATGGTCGGGATATGCAGTAGCTTCATTATTAACTCATCTAACAGAATGGGTGCTCCCTCAGGGACAGGAGCGCCAATGGGTGCAGATAGAATGAGAGATGTCCCCCTTCCCTTTAGATGGCTCCACAGTATATCGGCCTCCAACTTTAGATACATTATCATTAGAGCAGTCATTATTCACTCAGAGTTATCTCAGGGGATGGGTACATTTTCTGGGGCAACCTGAAAATAGACTTGGTGCTCATTGGATGGGAATTCCAGCTAAAAATCCTTCTTTTACTCCTGTGGGGTTTGACAAGAGATTTGGGGAGTGGGCTGAATATGGCTTTTACCACACTTACCAATTTTACTCTCAAGGAATACACAAAACGTTCACCCAGATGCAGTCGGAGTTTCCCATTTCTCACGGAGACTGGTATATATTTCTACAAATAAGGCATTTTCATGAATCTTCTATAGGCTTATAAATAGACATGGCAGGGGTCCCCCCATTGACATCACTGCTATAGCCATACAGGCAGAATCAGTGCCCAGACATTTGATTTCCTGATTCTACCATGCAGTAATGTCAGCAACCAGATATTCCTGGCAAAGGGTACAGGAAACATGGGAACTGGAACTGGTGACAGAGCTCACTCCAATGGAGTGGCTTTGGATCTGGCGGAGGCAACATGGAGTGACAGGATCATATAGATGGCGTGAATTCAGCTGGAAGGTGGTGGCACATTTTTGCCACACACCACACATAACAGCTGAGTTCTCTCATACTCAAGACTCCTCCTGTTGGAGGAGAAGTGGTGCCGCGGTTTCCACCCCTACTCATGTTCTGGAGTTGCCCCATTCTGTCCCAGTTTTGGGAGGGGGTTGTCCGGGTTATGACAGCTCTGTTCCTGGAGTTAAAGCCCCTGACACCAATGCCAGTGCTACTGTTACATTACCCAAGACAATTTAAATTTAAGTCAAAACTGTACCTCACATCAATTCTTCTCACAGCAGCTAAGGAGTCTATTACTAGAAACTGGTTAAAGCCGGACCCTCCTTTACTTAAAAACTGGGAAGATTTGATATATGAAATTTATACAATGGAAATTATGACTGCCAAACTACAAGGGAAATTGATTCAAATAACAGGATACTGGACAGCATGGTGGTTAGAAATTGCAGAACATAGACCAGACTTGGTACTATGACTTTAGCAGGTGAATATGTGATTTGTAGCCGTGAATCTGCTTCTACTGAGGTCCATGGGTCCACAACGGGACGGTCGGTCATCAATTTATAAGCCTTAACACTGTGACTGAGATGGGAGGTGGGGCGCAGAGTTAAATCCTAGCAATTGGCTCATATAAGTGTCTTGCTATTTGTTGAGCCTTGTAACACACACACCCCCCTCCTACATCTGCCTTTACTCCCTCCCCCCTCTGGCCCCTCCTTTACTGTTTTCTTCCTTGACTCCTGTTACTTTTTTACTTCCCTGGTTCGCCACCTAATCCCCACCCCCCTTGTTAGGCTGTGCACTTCTGGTTTCCCTTAGACAGGCAAGTAAACCTGTGAAAATCCAGGAGAATATCAGTACTATAACAGATCTGCGGACATGTTATGAGATAAGAGGGCGGAGCGGCAATGCTATTACTGTACTTCAATACAATGTATGTTTTCCAATGTGTTTTGCATCTCCTGACATGTATTACTGTAATACCAGTGCCTTACCAAAAAACTTTATAAAAAATAAGTTAAAAAAATAAATCTATGCCATGGAGCGATCAACCGCCTCCCTCCCTGATAGATTACTCCAATTTCATTCTAGATGGCAATGCTGGGTTACGTATATAATGTCCATTGACAATACTTATGTACCTCAAGTTCATTGTGTTATCAATTTGTATAGAATCGGACTCAAGAACTTGGATTTAGTCTGTACGTTTATCAGAGGTCCCACTGGTTAACCCCAGTCCCTTGTAACAAGTGTCACAGAATGACTGTGCTTCTGGAGTATGCTGTCTAATCAATGTAGATATGTATAACTCTGCCTTTGTAATCCCAATCCCTTCTGATTACTCTTGAACATATGTCGAATACTCATCTGTACTGTTCTCTGCCTCAATAAAAATATAATTAAAAAATAAGAGTGTAAAGGAGGAGGTAGTTGGCACATTCATAGTGATGAGCTGATGAAGTTCCTTCAATTAGGACTGTAACAGCAAGGAGATTTTTGGTACAGTAGCAGTGTTGAGCTGTTGTAGTCCCTTAAGTGTGGAGTGTAACAGGGAAGAGTTGTTGGTGCATTAGCAGTGATAAGCTATTGAGGTCCTTTTGATGAGGAGTGTTACAGGGAGGAGGTTGTCAATACATTAGCAATGTTGAGCTGTTGAAGTCTCTTCAATGAGGAGTGTAACAGGGAGGAGGTTGTCAATACATTAGCAGTGTTGAGCTGCTGAAGTCACTTGGACAAGCAGTATAATAGAGGAGGTTGTTGGTACATTAGCAATGTTGAGCTGTTGAAGTTAATTTGATAAGGAGTGTAGCAGGGAGGAAGTTGTTTGTGTATTAGCAGTGATGAGATGTTGAGGTCCTTTTGAGGAGTATAACATGGAGGAGGTTGGCGATACATTAGCAGTGTTGAGCTGTTGAAGTCCCTTTGATGAGGAGTGTGGCAGAGAAGATTGTTGTTAGCAATGTTGAGCTGTTGAAGTCTCCTCAATGAGGAGTGTAACAGGGTAGAGGTTGTTGCTACATAAGCAGTGATAAGCTGTTGCGGTCCCTTCTATGAGGAGTGTAACGGAGTGAGGTTGTTGATAGATGAGCAGTGATGAGCTGGTAGAATTCCTTTGAGGAGAAGTGTAAAAGGGAGAAGGTTGTTGATACATTAGCAATAGTGACATGCTTTAGACTGTGGGGACCATTAGGGTCAGCTTTCAGGTAAAGTTTGAGACCTGGGATTTTTTAGTGTATAGTCCTTGATAAGTACAGTACATTTCACTGCATTTTTTATTTTCCTTGGTCTGCCTTTTTCTTTATATTTATTGTTTTATTTTAAGAATTTGTGGGTGGACAAGGCACACTGACCTGAAATTCATTTCCAGGTGTGTCCTGGGAGCACAGTGAGGTTAAGTGACTTGCTCAGGGTCGCACAGTATGCAGGTGGTGCTTGTAGGATTCAAACCCAGGTAAGCTGGGTCTCCAGATTCACAGCTCAGTGCTATAACCTGTGGGCTACACTTTTTTTAATTTTTATTTATTGAAATCTTGGATGACACCTGTGAGCGGATGCTCGTTGAGCGGTTTCATGTCAGATACACAGAGGACAAAAAATTCAACAGTACATGGGTTGCAATGACAAGCAGTTCACAAATTGTGCAAAGGCATTGTACATGGTATGCCAGCGTCCTGTGGTAGAGACATAGAGAGAGGCAGAGGCAGACTATTAGGGTGAGGTAGGGAGTGGCAGTGGGAGCTTGGATAGGGAGGGCTGAGGGAAAGAAAAGAGCCAAGGGGTAGGGGGTGGGAGGAAAGTACTAGGGTAAAAGGGGGTGAGAGGCAAGTGCTTGGGCAAAGACTTAACTTGGGCCAGGAGTTGGAAGTGCTGAGGCAGACTAAAGCTATGGGCACAGACTAGTGGGGGCACCTACAGGTACTATTGTCGGTAAGGTGCTGACGCAGTTTGCACTTAAAGGAACCAAGAGTTGTGGCTCCGGCGATGTCAGGTGGTAGACCATTTGTCCACAGAGGGGCCTGGTGAGCAAAGGATCGCTGAGCCATAGTTGTGCGGCTCCTGGGCACATGGAATACTTGTGTAGTCGAGCTCCTGGTGGGCCTGGTACATATAGGTGGTGATAGAAGGCTCAGAACTCCTTGAGGAAGTACTGTAAGTTTAGTGAGACCTTTTTTTGTGAGTCGGCAGGTTTGATAAAGTATTCTGTCCTTCAATTAAAGCCAGCCCGATCGCGCATAAAGCTCGCAGGTGTGGGTGAGTTTTGGGACATTAGTGAGCAGGCAGCAGGCTTTGTTTAACATAGAAACATAGAATCTGATGGCATATAAGGACCACGTGGCCCACCTAGTCTGCCCATTTCCCTACCTAACAGATAAGCTTCAGATCCTAGTTAATCAACAGCCTACTTCCTCCTACCCGTCACTAGAATTGCCTTATGTCTGTCCCATGCATTCTTGAATTCCCCCACTGTTTTTGACTCTACGACCTCAGGAAGGATGTTCCATGCATCTACAACCCTCTCTGTGAAGAAATACTTCCTCACATTACCTCTGAGTCATTCCCACCTCTATCTTCAAATTGTGCCCCCTTGTTCCTGCACATCTCTTTTTCTGAAAGAGTCTATCTTCTTGGACTTTGTTGATTCCCTTGAGGTATTTGAAAGTTTCTATTATGTCCCCCCTCTCCCTCCTTTCCTTGAGGCTATACATCTTAAGCTCCTTTAGTCTTTCTTCATATGTCTTCTGGTGCAGACCCTGCAGCATTTTGGTTGCCCTCCTCTGGACAGCCTTCACCCTGTCTAAGTCTTTGCAGAGATTGGATCTCCAGAACTGTACACAGTACTCCAGATGTGGTCTTACCAACTGTCTGTACAGAGGGCCAACAACTTCCTGTTTTCTACTGGTGATGCCTCTCCCTATGCATCCTAGTATCCCCCCAGCCCTCCTTACTGCCTTCCCACATTGCTGGCTCACCTTTAGGTCATCTGATATGACTACCCCAGGTCCCTTTCCATTTTCATTGTTGTCAGTATCTCACCCCCCCATTGTGTACTCTTCCCCTGGGTTTTTGTTTCCCAGGTGCATTACTTTGCACTTCTTTGCGTTGAATGTAAGCTGCCATACATCTGACCATTCCTCCAACCTTGCCAAGTCCCTTTCCATCCGTTCTATCCCACTTTGCGTATCGACCCTGTTACACATCTTTGTGTCATCTGCAAAGAGACATACTTTTCCTTCCAGTCCCTCTGTAATGTGCAATACACTTTCAACATTCGTACAGGATCTGGAACTCTGCTTGAACATACCCAGCACTTTAAATATCTTGGGTTCACACTTGACAGCAGCCTGGCCTACAACCAGCACATCAGAAATATAGCTAGGACTGTCAACTACAAAATCAGTCTCTTCCATAGGCACAAGCACCGTCTCACCTAGGACGCTTTTAGACTAGCAATCAACAGCTCTGTCCTCTCTGTCATAGACTACGGTTTGGTCATCTACAGTGCTGCTAGTCCCTCCGCAGAATATCGGTAGCAATGAACAAGGTCTGCAGGCTGCTCACTGAAGCGGAGTGTCTTACCCATACCTGTGACCTCTATGCGCAAATGGGCTGGCTAAGGCGCTACTAGGCATTCTCACAATGGACAAGAAGTGCTATCACTCACCTCTACCATGTTCCTCGTCTTCGAATGACACAGAGTCAGCACTTTTTTGCCTACAGAGCACCCCTGTGGTTTAATGCCCTCAGCCAGGACATCTTTGCTCAACCTACTCTGGGCCCCTTCAAGAGACTACTATGCCAACAGTTTTCCGCATCCAGCACCTGTGACTGTTACCACTAGTCTCTCTGCCTCAGAGCTCTGACCTACCTAGACGCGGCTCCCACCATGGCATGCCCAAACCATCTCTACCACCCCCTACACTTCCTCCCCCTACCCCCACTTGGTGGCTCAAAACTCTGCTTGGCCACCTGCCTCATGCATCCACCCCTCACATCTCTCTTGACAAGATCCGTGACTGCAACAACTCCACTTCCCACCCTACTCCCCCCCATCATCTCCTAGCCCCACCTCTTCCCTACCGCCTACTTCTTCTCTCCACTAACTACTGCCTCCGCGAACTGACTCCAACATTTTACTACCTGCAACTAGCCTCTCCTATAACTTACTGTAAACGCAACCCTATGGGTGTCTTACCCTCTATAGTTTTTTTTTTTCCTTTTGTTAATATTAACCTGCTTGAATAATCCATTTAAATTATTGTAAAAATTGTACATTTTCATACTCTGTTTCTTTAACCCCTGTAATGCTGTCTTCCCTCCTATTGATGTGGAACCTTTATAAAAGAGCTCTCAGCTCAAAGGTGTTTAATCCTAGATCCTAATTAAAAAAAAAAAAAAGAATGTCGCTTATAAAGACATTAAAAAGGACCAGCCCCAGTACTGAACCATACGGTACCCCACTAGTAACCCTCCTTTCTTCACTGTGGACTCCATTTACTATTACCCTCTGTGTTCTGTTGTCCAGCCAGTGCTTTACCCAGGCTACCACTCTGGGACCCACTCCTAGGCTGGCTAATTTGTTTATTAATCTTTTGTGCGGGACTGTGTCAAATGCCTTGCTGAAGTCTAGGTAGGCCATGTCCACAGCCCCTCCCTGGTCTACAACTTTGGTCACCAAGTCAAAGAAATCAATTAGATTTGCCTGACATGACCTTCCTGCTGTGAATCCATGCTGCCTTGGGTCCTGTGCCCCACTGGCCTCTAGGTACTCAACAATTCTTTCCTTCAGAAGTGATTCCATCATTTTCCCTACCACTGAGGTCAAACTGACAGGTCTGTAGTTTCTTGCCTCTGTCTTGCTCCCACTTTTGTGAAGGGTAATCACATATGCCCTCCTCCAGTCCTCAGGTACCACACCATCCTCCTATGATTTATTAAAAAGGGTAATCTGTGATGTTACTAGTTCTTCCCTTATTTCTTTTAGAATTCTGGGGTGAATCTCATCATAGAAACATAGAAGTTGACGGCAGATAAGGACCGCAAGGCCCATCCAGTCTGCCCATTTCTTTTTTCTACCTTATAAATGTGCCATCGGCCTTTGCTCTGTCAATGGCCTATCTATTCATACTCATCTGTATTGCTCCCTTATGCCTATCCCATGCCTGTTTGAAGCCCTGCACTGTATTCATAGCCACCACTTCTTGTGGTAAGCCATTCCATGCATCCACCACCCTTTCTGTGAAAAAGAATTTCCTCACATTCCCCCTTAATCGGCCCCCCTCTAATCTCATGCTGTGTCCTCTTGTCCTGCTATTTTTCTTATATTTAAACATGTTAGACTCTTTCACCTTGTTAATGCCCTTAAGGTGTTTGAATGCCTCGATCATATCACCTCTCTCCTCCTTTGCTCAAGGGTATACATATTGAGCTCTGTTAATCTGTCCTCTTATGTCTTCTGATGCAGTCCCTGCACCATTTTGTTGCCCTTCTCTGGACTGCCTCAATTTGGTTAATGTCCTTATGAAGGTGTGGCCTCCAATACTGCACGCAGTACTCCAGATGGGGCCTAACCAGTGTCTTGTAAAGAGGGATTATTACCTCCCTCTTACGACTTGTGATACCCCTACTAATACACCCTAACATCCCTTTAGCCTTACCTACTGCTTTAGAGGTCTGCTTGGATGATTTCAGGTCATCAGTGATGATGATGCCCAAGTCTCTTTCTTCCGTTGTGACTCCTAGCAACTCTCCTCCCAGCCTATATGTGGCTTCAGGGTTTCTCTTCCCTATGTGCATGATCTTGCACTTCTTTGCATTAAATCCCAATTGCCACTCTTCTGACTATTTTGCTAGTTTATCCAGATCTCTTTTCATTCTGCACACCCCATCTGGATCATCTACTCTGTTGCAGATCTTGGTGTCATCTGCAAACAGACAAGCCTTACCCTCTAGTCCATCTGCAAGGTCACTAATGAAGATGTTGAAGAGGACTGCCCCAGGACTGATCCTCGAGGTACCCATTGTGACTTGCATCTCTTCTGACTGTATACCATTTACCACCACTCTCTGTTTTGCCCGTCAACCAGTTTGCCACCCAGTTGACCAACTTCTGACCCACCCGAGCCTACCCAGCTTATTTATCAATCTTCTATGTGGAACAGTGTCAAAAGCTTTGCTGAAGTCAAGGTAGGCGACATCAACTGCCCCCTGGTCCACCACTCTGGTTACCCAGTCAAAGAAATCTATGAGATTAGTTTGACAGGACCTTCCTTTGTAAACCCATGCTGTCTTGGATCCTGTGCCCTATGGATTCCAGGTGTTGCACTATCCTTTCCTTAAAGTGCCTCCATAATCTTGCCCACTACTGAGGTAAGACTGACTGGTCTGTAGTTCACGCCTCCTCTGCTACCACTCTTGTGAGCGGGATCACATGACCCTTCTCCAGTCTTCTGAGACCTCTCCTGTGCTCAGAGACTCACTAAACAGTTCTGCTAATGGCTCTGCTAGTTCCACCTTTAGCTCCTTAAGTACCCTGGGATGTATGCCATCAGGTCCCATTGCCTTATCCACCCTGATCTTAGCAAGCTCTTGTAGGACCCTTTCTTTTGTGAAGGGTAGTGCTCACCTCCTTCCCCTGTGTCCATGATGTTGAGCTGTGGGCCCTGCCCTACCTTCTCTTCAGTAAATACTGAGCAAAAGTATCTATTTAGGATAGATGCCTTTACAGGGTCCTCCTCCTCACATGCTCTCTTTCTCCATTAAGCTTAATACCCACTCTGGACTTTCTCCTTTCACTAATGTATCTATAGAAAGTCTTGTCACCTTCTTTTACTGTTCGTGCTAGTTTTTCCTCAGCTTGGGACTTTGCCTGCCTTACTGCCTTCCCTGCTTCCCTTAGGGCAGTTTGGTATGCCTCCCTATCTTCATCCTGTTGTGTTCCCTTATATTTCCTGAAGGCCAGCCTTTTGGCTCTGACCATTTCTGCTACTGTATTTGAGAACCAAAGTGGTTTCCTTCTTCTTTTGCACTTCCTTTTCTGTCTAACACAATGGGATGTTGCTTCAAGTATTGCATCCTTAATGCTTGCCCACTTTGCCTGTACCCCCTCACCTGTGTTTCTTTTTGCCAGGGCTAGCTTAACTCTGTTGGCCATCTTATCAAAGTCAGCTCCTCTGAAGTCCCATATTTTTGCCTTGGAATGGGATGATTTAGATGTAGTAGCCAAATTGAACCATATCATGTGATGGTCACTGGCCCCCAGGTGACCTTCTACCTGGAGATCTGTGATCCCTTCCTTGTTAGTCAGTACTAGATCTAGGATAGCCCTGTCTCTCATGGGTTGCTGTACCAGTTGTTTGAGGCCCTCCCCCTGCAGGGAATCCACTATGTGTCTAGTTCTGGCAGATGTTCCTGCTGGTATTGACCAATCTGTATCCGGCATGTTGAAGTCTCCCATTATCAGAACCTCCCCTTTAGCTGTAATGTTTTGTATATCTTCTAACAGTAATGTGTCTATGTCCTCCCCCTGGTCTGGGGGCCTGTAGACAACCCCAGTTCTTATGACTGTCCCATTTCCTGTTTCCAGGGTGACCCACAGTTCTTCTGGTTCCTTATGTGTATTCTGAATTTCTGTAGCTTTGATATTTTCATTGACATACAGGCCACTCCTCCCCCTTTTGCACCTCGGTCTCTTCTGAACAATACATAGCCAGGTACTGAAGTCTCCCAAGTGTGGTTACTGGTAAACCACGTCTCACTAATTGCTACTATGTCCAGTTTAGCCTCTGACATTATTGCCTGCAGGTCTGGGATCTTATTTCCCAGGCTGTGAGCATTTGTGTACATGATTTTCCATTGGCCAGATTTTGGTGTGTTATTGGCATACCTAAAAGCCGTATGGGGAGACAAACCTTTTTCTTACCTGGTGATGCAAATGAACTGCAAACATGCTGAATCCCTGTTTGACCACTAGCTGAGGGGGGAGGGGTCTTCTTCCCGTTCGACGTATGGGGTGCTGCACCCCTCTCCCCATTTGCTAGTTTAAATATTCTGCAAAGACATCAAACTTCTGCCCCAATGCACTGACTCCCTCCTTAGTCAGATGCAGTCCATCAAATTTAAAGAACTTTCGCTCCCAGAACTGTTGCCAGTTCTCTACAAATCTGTGTCATTTTTCCTGGCACCAGCCCTTGAGCCACATGTTTAGCTCCCCTATCTCCCCTTCTCTGACTTTCCGTCCATCTGCTCCCCTCTCCCAGACTGGCAGGATCTCAGAGAAGGAGATGCCGGACGAAATAGATGATAGTTTGTCACCCAGCCTGGTCAGGTGTTCCTTGGTCTCCACAACTGACCGACTGGCGAGATCATTAGTCCCTGTGTACTAGGACATCAGTGTTTTCTCCTGCTTTGTGAACAATTTAGCAATGCGGTCAGTGTCTCTCCATGCTGATGTACCTGGGAGACATCTGACCATTACCCTGGCTGGAGATGGGTATCAACTCCCGAATCATGGAGTCTCCTATGATCAGAAGTTTTTGGATTCCTTTTGCTTTTTGTTTTGGTTCCTGATTTGGGTGAGTTTTGTTGTGCTAGCTCTGTGCTGCAGTGTCCTGCTCTGCAGTGTCTTCTGCCTCTTTGTTTGATTAGAGATAGAGGTAGATACCTGTTTGTAGTGTTTATATGTTTTTGGGGTAATGTGTTGGAGAGCAGAGAGTGATGGGGCACCGGATTTGCCCTCTAACCACCTGCCAACCTCCAGGACCAACTACCCTCTGCGGTCGAGGTTTTTCTGTTGGATGCTGGGAAATGGTGGGTGGTTCTTATAATGTATTTCCTCTTGAATATGAAATTTGAGGCGCAACGCTGCCCGGAGCTGAGTCCTAAGATCTCCAAGGCCCAGCATGGACAGTGTCCTAAATCCTGCAAGAATGTCCTTCTGAAAATTGTTCCACAGTACCTGCAGTTAATGATATCCATTCCAGATAAGTTGCTGGTTTATAACCTAGTCAGAGTAATTAGAAGGAAAAAAGAGAAAAAATGCAAGTAATGGTTTGATTGTGTTTTGTTTAACTTGTTATAACAACAAGTTAAATTACTAGTGCCCCTGTAAATGAGCTCACCTTGTGGAGGCCCCACTGATCCACCCCTTCCTGCTCTGCCACAGGAAATGTCACAACTGTGGTACCCTATAAAAGGAGTGTAGTGTGGGGTGGTTAGATGGGTGGGTGGCTGTGCCCTTCCCTGCCGAAAACGAAAACCACGGACGAAGAAAAGGAGGTAAGAGCAGAAACAATCAGTCAACAAATGCAGTAACCCTGAAAGCTTATCCTAATGTTAGATAAAACTGTAAAACCTGTAAAGCACCACCTGTAATAATTTCAGAGAAGATATACGTGTAAGAAACACTTTGCTACAGAGAAAAATAAAACAATGAAATGTTAGCAACAAACAGTAGCAATCCCTGTGAGTAAAAAATAAAAACACCACCACACAGTAAATCTGCTTAGCCAAAATAAGTCTTAATCCTTTTCCCTTGCTCTGGTAAGTTTCTCTACTCTGCCTTTCAAGCAGTCTTAGAAGGAAAGAGCTCAGGTGAAGCTAGGTGCCTTGGCCAGCAAACCAAGTCTTCTACCATTGCTTTATCCACCTTCGGTTTTAAGAGTTCTTTCAGAACCCTTTCTTCTGCGAAAGGACTAATATCAACCCCCCTATCCAGAGTGCTTCTATTGACTGGATTAGGTATCTCCCCCTGCTTTTCCATTGTGAATACTGAGCAGAAGTATTCATTCAGTATCTCTGCTTTTTCACTGTCGCTCTCTTTCCAACCACCTTCCTCTTTCTTCAGCCTCAGTATCCCTGCCTTAGCCTTTCTTTACTCCCTAATGTACCTATAAAGGTTTAATCCTCCTTCTTAACCAAGTTGGTTATCTCTTCCTCAGTTTGGGCCTTTGCTATTCTGACTGCCTTCCCCGCTTCCTTCTGCTTTAACTGGTATAGTTCTCTGTCCTGCTCCTTCTGTGTTTCCTTGTACTTCCTGAATGCTATCTTTTTCTCCCTAACCTTCCCCTCCACTTATTTTGAGAAGCATAGTGTTTTTTTCTTTTGTTTTGATTTGTTTATTTGCTTCACACAAAGGCTTGTTGCCTCTGTGATGGTGATTTTGATATTTCCCCATTGTTGCTCCACCCCACCTTCTTGCCTCTTTGCTAGTGCTTTTCTGAGGCACTCTACCATTTTGACAAAATCAGCCCTCCTGAAGTCCAGTACCTTCACTTTTGTATGACTTTACTCTACAGCTAAGTTTATTGTGAACCACACTGTTTGGTGGTTGCTTGTTCCCAGGTGGCTACCCACATCAGGATCAGAGATCCTTTCTCCATTCCCATTTGAGAGTACCAGGTCTAAGATTGCTCCCTCCCGAGTGGGTTCCAAAACTAGCTGTCAGAGGCATGCCCCCTGTAGAGCATTGAGAATGGCCCTGCTCTTGGATGTGGCTGCAGCAAAGGTGCTCCAGTTAACATCTGGCATATTCAGGTCCCCCATCAACAATATCTCCCCTTCCTCTGCCATCCTAAGGATGCCTTCTGTCATTTCCTTGTCCATTTCCTCCCCCTGAGATGGGGCTCTGTATACAACCCCTGTGCAGATTGTGGTGCCATTTCCAGTCTCCAGGGTGACCCACAGTGCCTCCTCTCCTCCCTGTTTACCCTTTAGTTCTGTTGCTTTGATCCCTTCCCTTACATAGAGAGCTACTCCTCCTCCTCCTCCTCCTCTTCTTCCCTCCCTGTCCCTCCTGTAGATTGTGTACCCTGGTATGTTGACATCCCAGTCATGGTTCTCTGTGTACCATTTTTCTGTGACTGCCATGATATCCAGGCATCCCTCTTCCATCAAGGCCACCATTTCGGGGAGCTTTTTACCTACACTACGGGCACTGGTACTCATTACCCTCAATTTTGTTATGGCTTTATTTCTTTTTGCCCCATCTTTGTCCTTACTGCCTTTGTCTTTTCCTCCATTTACCCCTGCCCTTCTCCCTATTGACTGCTCTATCTTAGTGTTTACCTCACTAACTACCCTGATTTGTTTGGTGGGGGGCTAGGATTTCCCTTCTTCTTTTCAGTGCCTCCTCCCTTGGCTAGTTTAAATGCTTGCCAATGAAGCATTTAAACCTATCACTTAGGATCCTGGTTCCCCTCCTGGATAGATGCAGACCATCGTGCCAGTATAGGCCTGCATTCCTCCAGGTGGAGCCCCAGTCCCCAATGAAGCCAAATCCCTGAGCTCTGCACTAGCTTTTCAACCAGTCATTGAATCCCATGGTGCGGAGTACCCTAGTCTCATCCATGCCATAAACAGGTGGCACTTTCGAGAAAGTTACCATGTGTGCTACTTGTCTAAGGCCCCTCCCCAACTCCACAAACTCCTGTTGCACTGCTCTGATCCCATTCTCAGCCAGGTCATTTGTCCCTAGGTGGATAATGGCATCCAGCTCACTCCTTCTTGCAGCTGCTCCCACGATCCTGAGGATTCGTTTCCTGTCCCTCCATGCCATGGCACTGGGCAGGTGCCTTACCTCCCTTCCCCCTCCCTCCCCCAGTTCTACCCCCCTAACAATTGAGTCCCCCACCAGGAGTTGTTTCCTTCCCCTGTGGGGTCCTGTGCCACCCTCCTGTGGGTCTCCATTGTGGAGGTTTCCAGCATCCTCCTTGGTCTCCACTGCAGGTGCCTCCATAGAGGAACCATGCTTCACCAGATTGGTGAATGAATTGTGAAAAGGCACAGCTGGAGGGATGTGCCTCTGTTGCACCACCCTCACCCTCCCTGAGCCCACCATTGGTCCAACCACTCTTCTTTCTTGGCAGCTTCTGAGGCAGTAGTGGTGGCCTGGGTGGTCCCTGGGTGGGGGAGCAGGTTTCCCAAATCCTTGCCAGGTCAGCATGGAGACGAACAACCTCCTCGCTCAGACCAGAGAGGTGCCTGCAAATAGGGCAGCAACATAGTCTCCAGAATGTCTCCTGGAGGACTGCTGCTCCACAGCCAGTGCATTGCACCACTCCCCACATGTCTGTGTCCATTCCTGTTACAGATGCTTTTATTTATTTTTTTGTTCATGTTTTAGTGTGTGCAAGCTTGTGAGTGTCTCTACCCCCTAATCAGTGTGCTGTGCCTTTAAGGATATAAACAGGTGTATGTGCCCTCCAGAAACAATCAACTACAACTCTGGCCCTCCACCCTGGGGAATGCATTCCTTCCTTCCTTTCAGACACCTATTTCACAGAGGTTAAGTAACAGGTCTAATCACAAATGACTGCAGATAATTCTCAGCTACAGTTCCTCCCTGGCAAATAAAAGTTAAACTAAGAAAAGTCAACCCCAAAAACAGAGAATCAAAACTAGTTGCTTATACAGGTCCAAAAAGTAATAATTCAATTCAGTGTAGTCTATTAAATCACCTCCTTGATTTAAGGAAGCTTTGGCTGTTCTCTCTCTCTCTCAGCAGCAGGCTGTTGAGAGGCATTGGAGCTCTGTGTCAGTAGCGGAGCTGTAGACATTTCATTTCATTTTATTTTTTACCCTTGTGAGTCTGAGGAGCAATTGCCTTTTTTTTTTTTTTTTTAACAGACAAGCATTACAAAAAACAGATACAATGACATATACAATACATTATAACAATATACAATTCAGACATTTAAAAAATACATTCCTGGGAAAGTTGTAGATGTCTTTTTAACTTTGACTTAAAAGACAGTATAGAATTAGAGTTCGACACATTGTATGGAAGCAAATTAAAATATCATGGTCCCCTATATAACAGTGAGCGTTGTCCAGATGTTTTCTTAAAGAATGGAACATTAAATGTAAACTTAGATTGGGTTCTAGTACAGTTGGAGTTAAAATATTTACAAAAATATGTACTTACTGAAATAGGTAATAAACCAGATTTGATTTTAAATAGAAAAGAACGCATCTTAAACTGAATTCAATGTATAAATGAGAGACAATTGGAAGATTTGAGTAATAAACAATGGTGAGTTAACTGGGGCAGAAAGCATGAATCTTAAAAATGAGTTGTACGTAACTATCCTCTTCCCTAAGTTTACAGTTCATAGCGGCATAAACCACCAACCCATAATCCAAGACACCAAAAAGAAAACTGTGCCAAAAGCTTCCTAGATTCAATTGTTAAATATAGCTTAACTCTTTGTAGACATCTGAGTCTTTGATTAATTTTTTTGATGATAGAAGTAACATGATAATCGAAGGTAAGATTGGCATCATATACTAGCCCCAAATATCTAAATGTATCAACTAATTCTATAGTAATTCCCTTTACATCACGGACAGGTGGAAGGTCAGACAAACTACTCTTTCTATTGGTAAAAAGCATAATTTTAGTTTGGCTGAGTTAAGCACTAGAGAACTGAAAAACAACCAATTTTGAAAAGAATCAGCCAGGCCAGTCAGCTAGGCCATGGTCTTCTTACATAGTCTACATAGACTTCAATCAAGGTGGTGAGTGAACTGTTAATTGCCAAGTTCAGAGCTTCATAGGTCAGGCAGTGTCTGTGCCTGTAAAGGATACTGATCCTGGTGTTAAATGCTTTTGCTGTGATGTCAGTGTGCTGTGTGTAAGACAGGGCAGTGTCCAGTGTGATTCCCAAGTACTTGAAATGGGGGACTAGTTCCAGGGTGTTACTGGAGTCATTCTGAATTGCCAGGGGATAGCCTTTTAGCTTGTTTTGGGCAGTGGCGAAGAACATGGTCTTGGTCTTTTCATAGTTCAAGACCAGTTTTTGCTCTTTGAACCATTTTTCAGCTGCTGCGAAGCCGCTCTGGAGGTTGTATTCCAGAAGTGCGGGGTCGAGGTTGCTAGTAAAGATCACCGCATCATCTGCATAGAGGAGCATGTGGCTATTGCAAGCAGCCAGGAGGTTGTTTAGGAAGACACTGAATAGTAATGGACTGAGTATGGATCCTTGTGGTACCCATGATCTGACCAGTTGACTTTCTGATAGGATGTCCCTGATCTTTACTTGCTGTGATAGCTACAAAACCATGCTATGATTTCTAGGGCTAGCCCTATGTCCGTGAGCTGTTCAAGGAGGAGGGCATGATGGACCATGTCAAATGCCTTTGATAGGTCAAGGAGGGCCACCACTACAATGTGCCCTTTTTCAAGAGCACTATGCATGAATCCAGTAAATTCCAGGAGAGCCGTATTTGTGCTATGGCCTGCTCGGAAACCATGCTGTTCTGGGCATAGGAGCCGATACTGATAGAAGTACTCCACCAGCTGGTCAGCCACAATCCTTTCAAGGGCCTTGGAGAGTTGGGGGAGTATAGATATTAGCCTGTAGTTGTTTTGAAGACACCGGTCACCACTTTTGTGTACCGGGGTGACCGTGGCAGCTTTCCAGATTTGGGGGAATTTGGAGTGGCAGAGGGATAGATTATCTTTGTCAGTGGACCAAGTAGATTGTCCAGTGTTAGTTGAACAAATTTTAGGTCCAGAGAGTCCCCACTGTGCCTTGATTTGCCGAGGACTTTTTCAAGGTATTTTCTAGCAGCAGCTTCAGAGACCAGTTTGAACCAGAAGAGTGGCCAATTTGGTCGTCCTGGGGTCTTCTCACTGACCCCTGGAGCAGGGGTATTGAAGAAGTTCGTTGGGAGCACACTACTGGGATCCGAGAAGGTGAGGTTCAGACAGTTAGCGATGAGCAGAGGGTCCAAGGTAGGGACACTCTCAACATTTAGCATGACTGGGGCTATTTTAGGGTTTAGATTTGCCCAGAATGATTTGCTACTATTCCAGGTGTTAGTGAGCGCTTTGTTGTAGAATTTGCTTTTTGCTTCATGAACTGCCTTTGTGCACTCATTGCGGGCCTTTTTATACCTTTGGATGTTAGTTGGTGTGCCATGTGCCTGCGCTGTTTGCCAGAGTTGGTCTCTTGCATTTAGTTGTGCCAGTAGTTCTGGGGTAATCCAGGGATTTATAGGTCCTCTGGTTTCTCTATCTGTGATGGGAGTGTGTTTGTCATATTTTGAGAAAAAGAGATCTAGTGCAGTGTCTACATCCGTGGTTCCATACAGGTCCGATCAGTCCTGCTGCTTTACTTCGGCCTTTGGCTGCAGAAGGTGGCCCTTTAGGAGTAGGCATTTTTGTATGGTTCTGGCAGGGGGTTTGTGGTGGTTGGTGTTGTTCCAGCGGAAACTGACAGGGGAGTGGTCACTCAATGAGTCAGAGAGCATGGTGAGATCTGTGATGTGGGAAGGGCGGTTCGAGAGAACCCAGTCCAGAAGTGTGCTGGTGCCCATCTTGTAATTGGTTCGAGTCGGCGTGTCCACCAGTTGGGAGAAGTGGATTATGGCAAGGATATCTTTCAAAGTGTTAGCAGCAGGTGAGGCCCAGTTGATATTGAAGTCTTCCAACAGCATTGTTTCAGCGTTTAGGCTCAGTGTGCTGATGTAGTCTAGTAGGTTGTTGATGCCAGGTGTCGTTTGCTTAGGTGGGATGTGTACGGACAGTAGGGTGAGCACTCTGTTGTGTGCTTCTAGCAATAGTTTGATGGCTAGTACCTGGAGATTGTCATTGTTGGGTGGTGAGGGTATGACACATCCCTGGAGTGTATTTCTTGTGTAAATGACACATCCTCCACCTCTTTTTGAGTGCCGGTCCTGTCGGTACAGGGTGTTGCCATGCAGGGATATGGCAGTATCTGGTATTTTCGGGGAAAGCCATGTTTCCACAACGGATATCACATCAGGGTGGTGTTGAGAGACCCAGGCCTTGAGACTGTCCATTTCTGGGAGGAGGCTGCAGATGTTTAGGGATGAGAACACGAGACCTGAAGTTTTACGCTGTCTAGCATTGTGGGCCATTGGAGGGCCAGGGTTGGGATGCTCATTGCCAGACATCAGGAAAAGCAAGAGTAGTCTTAGGAGCTGTTCCAGTATTAGTTTTTTCTGTCATTACCTTACGCGTTTTCTGGGCACCTGCATTTTCATTTTGTGAATATTGCCCAAAAGTAGGAGTGGTAGTAGCAGCAGGCGAGTAATGTGGCCCAGTAAGAGTTTATAATTTCTTGACTGTTGCCTTTTGCTGGATGCAGGTACTTTAGTGGTGCTAAAGTGGGCAACGAATCCAGGGATGAGTGGTACCAAGGAGGGATCTTTTGGGTGACAGCCCTGTGACCAGGTCCTGGGATGCTCATGGTGGGTGTAACTTTTGGACCCCTGGCAGGGAGAGGTGATTGAGACATGCACATTAAGGACCTTCTTCTGGTGGTTTAGATGGGAGGAAGGAGGCAACCTGGTGCATGGAGGTCCCGTTGGGGACAACAGTGAGTATGACGATGCATAATAGGGTCCCAGAGGTACTGATCAGCATTGTGATACACAAACCTCAGGAATGAGGTACTACCCTATTGAGAGAGAGAGATAGAGAGTGAAACCTGAGAGAAGTAGGGGCGGGTCACTGGAAGAAAGAAAGTATATTTAATAAAGGAAGGAGGTGGGGGAGCAGGGGTGGGTTAGAGCTGCACAGAGAAAGCTGCAGTGATCCCAGCTCTTCACCCTGCTTAAGGGAAAACTACACCCTCCTATATTTTAAATTTTATTTGTTTCCATGTCAACAGACAACTCTTTTCATGTAGCTGTTAGAGATGCATGCAACTGCCTTAGTCTGTTTTCACACTTCATACTAGGCCCTGTAACAGTTCTGGGAGACTCCATTTGGTGGTGGTTGAAATCTCATTGTCCCTGAGAGCTGCATTAGCATATGAGAACATGATACATAATCAACCTTTAAAGTCCACAGTATGCCTGTCTGCTTAATTAGTCTTCAAAGAAATGAGCTGCAGGAAGGTATGAAATACCACTTTTAACATCAGTGAGCTTTGCAAACTATCTGAGTTGTAATGCAGGGTTTTTCCCTTTAAACTTCATTCAGTTTGTTTCCAGAGAGTTTTTGCAGGATATTTGTTCTTTCAGCATAGAGATACATGAAACAAATGGTTGCTCTGACATCATATTCTCATGTGCTAATGCAGTTCTCATGGACAATGAGATTTCAATAACCATGAAATGGAGACCCCCATGGCAGTCACATGAGCTACCATGAGCAGTGAAAACACACTAAAGGTAACACATGTAGCCCTAACAGCTACAGGAAAGGAGTTGTCTGTTGGCATGGAAACAAATAAAATGTAAATTATATGAGGGTGTAGTTTTTCTTTAAGGACTTTACCCAAGATAATGAAATAAAAATAGGGACAGTCCAAGGGCACTGCTCAGTTGGAGAGGTAGTCTGTTAAGCTGTCTCCAAGTCCAGTAAAGCAACTTCAGTTCCAAACTGCACCGTACCATAGGCAGTGGGGAGCAGGCAGGTGGCTGATGCCTGGAGGGATGTGGAGGAGCTGACCCATTCGGGGTGAAGGATCCCCTTAGAGAAGGATCCTTGCACCTTTGGAAGGTTGGGGGGGGGAATTGAGCATCTCCGAGGATGCTTTCCTGAGTGGGTGGGCTGTGTCTTCCACTGCAATACTGTTACCTGGGTGACCATAGGTGGCAGTGCAGTGGGGAATCCTGGTACTATTAGGTGGGAAGCATGTGAGGATGATATTGTGTCATATAGGACATTACCTGAGGGTGTAAATGGTGGAAAATGGGGACCAGGAGGCAGGTGAAACCATACTATTCTCTCATTATACTGCCTTGCAGGTTTTATATTTTTTTATCACCTTTGCCATTATACCTTGTTACCAGGTTTGTTGAGACATATAATTTCTTACAGAAACTCTAGTACAACCAGCAAAGGTGTCAATATCATATTCATTATTATATCAGTTTTTTTTTTTGCTTTATTTCTTTATTCTCCTTCCTGTCCCCGGTGTCCCCCTCCTTCCGACTGCACATATCCCCGTAGCCCCCCTTTCAGGATCTGCCCCTAGAGTGCCATTACCTCTCCTTCTCCTGCACAGCGGGATCTGTCCTGGGTGGACTCTCTGGATGGGGCAGTCTTCATCTAGGGACACCGAGGACTACCATTTTCCACTTTTCTCCCCACTTCCCCGCCCCTGGGATGCCGGCACACAAGGACGTACGTCCTAGAGGGGCGACGTGCTGACGCACGCCTCCCTCAAGCGCCTAACAACGTCCCCCCTCCCTGACCCGTAACGGAGTTCAACCTCCTGAGCTGTGCCCCACCGCATTCTCAGGTTGAGAATCCTCCTGAGGGGAGGAGAGCATCCGTTGGGATGCTCAATCTTCTCCCTCAAGCCTTCTCGACGACCCGAAACTGCTCCTCGAACCCGGGTCGCCGCGTGGTACGAGGTGGTGTCTAGCGCCTCAACCTCAGCACCACCGGGCCGATTTTATCAGTTTAAAAAGTAAAAATCCTCAGACACTAATGCCTCTTAGGCTGTGTTTTGAAACGCAGTTCAGAAATACAACAAAATTCCCTAAGACCTTTGCTATATAAGATATTAGTATCTTACCCAAAGAAATACCCATCATTAGGAGTGCCCTTGTATTGTAACATCTTATGACTAATACTGTATTGTACTTATTATATACGTTTTAGATGCATAATCTAAATGAATATGGGTCCCCATCACCAAGTATACATGTCAGTTTCAATGTTCACACCCAGTCTTGCAGACTTCAGTGAAAACATTTCCATATCAGATGTTGAATAGCTCGCCTAGCTGCGCATTTGCAAGGCTGACGCTCATAATGCCAGCAACCCAGGTTTGGGTGCAAACCTGGGTCATTTGGAAGGTGGGGGGAGGGACTGAGCATCTCGGAGGATGCTTTCCTGAGTGGGTGGGCTGTGTCTTCCACTGCAATACTGTTATCTGGGTGACCATAGGCGGCAGTGCAGTGGGGAGTCCTGGTACTGTTGGGTGGGAAGCATGCAGGGATGCCATTGTGTCATATAGGACATTACCTGAGGGTGTAAACAGTGGAAAATGGGGACCAGGAGGCAGATGAAACCATATTATTCTCTCATGACAACATGGGTCCTTGCTCTGCACCTATTCCTGGCTGGCTCTCATGGACTCCACAATAGCTGGTCATAGAAACATAGAATGTTTCAGTAGAAATGGACCACTTGGACCACCCAGTCTGCCCAGATGGTCCCTGACTAGTCTGTCTCCGTAGACCCTAACTGGTCTCAAGTGAACCTCCTTCCTCCCTGCCTATTTCCTAACGTTCCTGTGTCCATTCCAGGCATGCCTGAAGTCCCCTACTGTTTTCACCTCCATCACTTCTGCTGGCAGTCTGTTCCAGGCATCCACCACTCCTTCAGTGAATTAGTACTTCCTCACAGCCCTCTTAACCTCCCCTCACCCAGCTTCATCACATTCCCTCTTGTCCTGGTGCTCTTTCTCATATGAGAAAGACTTTTCTCCTGCACACTAGTCACCCTGTGAGGTACTTGTATGTCTCCATCATGTCCACTCTCGCCCTCCTGTCTTCAAGGCTGTACATGTTGAGATCCATCAGTCTCTCTGGTCATGTAGATAGGGAACAGTCCACCAAAGCAATTTAAGGTGGGGCCCCAGCTCAGAGGGAAACCTAGGGGGTACCAGGGCTGTGTGCAAGGGAGTCCAGCAGGGGTGAGGTGGGGTGGGGGACTTAATGGCCAGATAGATGTCATGTGGTGATGGTGTAAGGAGGTCCCACTGGTGTGTGTGTGTGTGTGTGTGTGTGTGTATATATGTATATGTATGTATATATATGCACACACACACACACACACACACACACACACACACACACAGTGGTGTTCAATGTTAAACTTAGTTTTTGCACCTTAATAATTTTGGCAGTGATCGATGGAACAGCCCAACATTTGGCATGGCTGGCAGAGTCTAAAGATGTGAAAAGTTTCAAGTGTTGTGCAGTTTCCAAGATATAGAATATCAATTTTTGGAAATGTGCAGATTGTTTTCCTAACACATGTTTTTTTGCTCTCACCTATAGCCTATCTGGTACAGAATCTTTCCACAAAAGGGTGAAAATGGCATGTGCTGAGGTAGTGCCTTTTGTAGGATTCATGAAAACATATTAAATGACTCCAGGGTTACACGGATTTAATTTTTTCTTTCTGCGCATGCTCAGCAGGGTTTTTGGATAACTGTCTGATACAAACTGAAACTTTTCAGTTTGCGAGAGCATTTTTGGTTTTCATCACTTAGGTGTCATGAATGGAAAACTGTTCTCATGAAGCAAAAATTTTTGGGTTCATGACGGCTGCTATCTTGTTTCTTTTTTCTATACTAAAAAACCTTGACATTTCTTTAAAAGGATGTATTTTCAAAAACAAACACCTGAACCTAGGTAAGTAATACCTGGCGTGAGTATTTGAAAATCATCCTGCAGATATGGTTTCTCGGCACCTGAAAATCCTGGGTGTTGAGCTTAACTCCAGGAGCTATTCACTCACATTATCTATATGAGAACAGCTGGATTTTCTTCATTTGCATAGTTGGAATTGTACTTCCAACTTGAATGGGAGTAGTGAGCCAGTGATCGCCTCATCTCTCTATCTCTCTCCCTTATATCCTTCTATCCTTCTATCCATCTGTCTGTCTGTCTGTCTGTCTGTCTGTCTGTCTGTCTGTCTGTCTGTCTATCTATCTATCTATCTATCTATCTATCTCTCCAATCTGGCTAATTTATTTAACTGTCTAATATTACTTAAGCAGACTGGCGGTATTGCTTCTTTCTGTCCCTCTGCTCCAGGTCGTCCGCCCCCCCCCCCAAGTGTTTATATATTTATACATATAGTAAGTGGACTAGGGTGCCCACCCTGGTTCTGTCCTCCCCTCCAGGTCACCTGTCCCCTTCTCATAATACATGTGGTAACACCGGAGTGCCCACCTCCAGTGCTGCTGAACAATAGCCCGACAATGGGGTGCCCAATCCCCAGTGTCAGCTAAGCCCCCTGACAAAAATAACTGTCCCTCATTGAGCTGTTTTTATTTGTAATAGTTACATCTGTAACAAAGAAAATGGTCCGTCGACGATCTGACCCCCCCAGACCAGCACCCACTCCACCATGAACCCCCCACTCAGCATCCACCACGTCCCACACACCCTCACTCACCTGAACATGTCCCATGACATAGATCAACTCTCCAGTCAGAAACATGTCTTGCTCCTCGAACTGCCGACTGCGATATAAGAAAATAAGGTAAGTCCAGTTTAATGTACAGTATTTCAGTGTATTTTAAACTTTCACTCATAATTTTTTCATTTTTCAATATTTTGTACCAAATGTTCAGCATGTCCTTTCTGGGACCCCACCTCAAGAACAAGGTGAGTAATGTTTTTCCAACCCATCCTGAAAGGTGATTTTGCAGTTCTTGCATGAAAACACCTTTCAGTCAGGATTTGAACATTTTCACCTATCGGGTTCATGAGGTGGGGGTCACAAGAAGGCTGGGTTGAAAAACTGGTGCAAAAATATGGTAAAATGATCAAGTTATGAATGAACGTTTAAATATTTCAACTTTCACTCATAACTTCGCTAATTTTCAATTTTTTTCTACCAATCTTTCAGCATGGCCTTTTTGGAACTCCACCTTGTGAAAAAGGCAGTTGACATTTTTCAAATACATGCTGAAAGGTGATTTTGCAGTCATTGTGCAAAAAAAATCAAGTTTCAGGTGGGATTTGAAAATTTTCACCTGCTGGGTTCATGAGGTGGGGTCATAAGAAGACTTTGTTGAAAATTTGGTGTAAAAATATGGTAGGATGAAAGGTATGACTGAACATTGAAATATATTATTGAATTTTGATAACCAGATGGGCCCACTGAGACAAGAAGTCCCTTTTTCTGGGGTGACTTGGACTTAGTTACATAGATACATTGCAGGAAGTATACAGAAACATATGGTAAAACAGAGTACAGATATACACAATATTAATGGGAACACAAGCGATTTAGCAACAAGTGTATTTACAGTCATAATTCAGAACCAGACTAACATAAGCCAAAACAAGACAGTTTGCACAATTGGCTGTAGTGATGCAAAAATACAGACTATTCATTACAGTTCAGAGGTATAACAGCAATGTCAAGTACATACTAGGGTCACTGGAAATGGAGAAACAGAAGCTACAGGTCAGCAATTACAGGAACATTGATCTTGTTCAAGTAAGTATACCTTTAACCCTTTTTTTAAAGTTTCGAAGTGAGGAGCAGTTACGGAGAGATGCAGGGACAGCATTCCAAAGGGAATGTGTTGAGTTGGCTAAGGAGCTCTTCTCCGCATTGGAACTCACTCTAGGGATTTCAAGTAGTGTATGGTCAGAAGACCTGAGCAGTCCCCTTTGGGGTTTGGGTACAAGGATATCTTGGAGGCGGGGGAGAACTGGGCCCATGACAAGCTGGTAGGCAAGGCAGAGACGGTACTCAAGCCTGCCTTCCAACAAAGGCCAGTTTAGGGAACTGAAAACTTTACAGTGATGCACCCCTGGGGGGGTGAGGTGGGGGGCTTCAGTGGCAAAGTGAGAAATCTTGCTGTAGAAGACAATTAGTTATTGCGTTCAGTACTTCTTAAGGACTGGAGAATGGGGGTACCATATTGTAAGAGATGGAGCAGAGTACTATTGGCAACAATCAACCGAGATTCCATGGATAGTGATCACCTAGATGGTAGAGTAACCTGATCTTTTGATGAATGGGTTTTGAAACATAATCTATGTGGGTTCTAAAAGCGCGGCTTCTTGGTCTTGATAAACTGTAAGCTAGTTGATAGCCTCAACTACCTTAATAAGGGCTCCCATTGAGGTGGACATGGTGAGCATGTGCTGCCTTGCTAGTATTACACCCAGGTGTCTAACCCCAAACAAAATAGCCTTAATCTTATTGGCATTGAGAACCAGTTTATTGGAGGTAAACTACTTTTCAAGGGCTATAAAGTCCTCTGTTAGGAGATTGTTTATAAGGTAGGTGTCATCCGAACTCCTATAAAGTACAGCATCATTGGCATACAGCTGTAGGGAAGCCACTCCACAGTTACTAGGCAAATTATTAACAAAAAGGGAACAGAGCAAAGGACCCAAGATGGATCCTTGGGGGCACCATTAGTAGTAGTTCTTAACATTAAGTGTAAGCCCTTCCATTTTACTTTCTGAGACCTGTTAGACAGTGGGCCAATCAGCCACATGTCAAGCTGTCAAGGCCAAACTTCTTAAGTTCTGCTAGTATAAGAGCATGATTAACAAGATCAAATTCTTTAGTGAGATCTATGAAGATCACACCAGTCATCTTGCCCCCTATCCATGGCCTTTAGGGCATCAGTTGTTAGCCTAATCAGAGCAGTGTCCGTTCCATGATGTTTTCTGAACTTGTGGTGCCACTCTCTCCAGGGGTGATGCTGTTCCAAATATTCCTGGAGCTGGTTATATACAATAACCTTTCTTGTGCTTTGGCAAGGGGGCAGAGAAGGGATATAGGGTTGTAATTTTCCACCAGCTTCTTAAGGCCAGCCTTGTGCCCTGGGATCACAAGGGCAGCCTTCCAAGTTTCAGGACTTATTAAAGAGCATAGCAACAGGAGAGGTGATTACAGGAGTGACAATTTTTAATAGCTTGGGTTCTAATTCATTGAGCCCCACTGACCCTTCAACTTTTAATTGCTTTAATAGGATAAGCACCTCCTTTCTGGCAATCCTTCAAAAGTGTAATTCAGGAATAATGTTAACCGATTTGGAAGGGGTATTTGGAGGAGATCCCGAAGAAGGGGTTTTGAATTGAAATCAGTGAATAATTTATTAAAGGCATTTGCAGTAGCCAGGGGATCTCTTACTAACCACCCTCCTGGTTCCTGAGCCCGGATCCTCTCTCAGGGCTTGACCGCTCCGAGCGGCACCACTCCAGACGAGGTGGAGCTAGACGGCCATCCTGCCAGCCGCCGCCCACCAAGACTCCGAAATCTGAAGCCGCCCTCCTGATTCCCGAGCCTGGATCCTCTCTCAGGTACTTGCCGCTCCTACCCTCAGTGTGCTTTTACTGCAGGTGCTCTCCGATTGGTGCGGCGCCCTGTGCTGGAACCTCTCATTGGTCCGCCTGCTGTTGGATGCACTGCTGATTGGTGCACCTTTTCCCCACCGGTTTTAGCGCTTCTGGGACTGACCCTTGGGCTTGTCCCTGTTGGTGACTGCGGGGCTGTTATACCGATCAATATTTTCTGCGAATTTATGTAACCTGCCTGAAATTTCATAATGTAATGCTTTGAAAGTAACAGCTAAAGAATTATAGTTTTTACTGCCTGGGATGGGAAAAGCTTGTTGCCAATATTTGCTGAAAATCTGTTTTATTTTTGCTTTAAGTTACAAATTTCTGTAAACTGATCACTTATTTTTCCCACATCTACTGTCTCAACCTGCTCCTCTTCCTATACCTGCCCTCTTCCACCCAAACCCCAGTTTCTGTACTGATACCTGCCTGTCTCCCACTGCTTCTCTCAACCCTCCCAAACATTTTTTGTTCCCTCACTCGCTCTTGGTGGATCTGTAATTATTTTTTCTCTACTCCCTTCTGGCTCTCGGCACCATGCTGTAAATTGCATGCTTCTGTCTTTTGTTTCTGCAATCCCCCACTGTCTATTTAAAGCTTGTTAACCCTTTGTTATATCCTGATCACCCCCGTCCCCCACTGACGGTCTGCCGCCAGCCTCCCACCCAAGTCACAACCTGTATTTAACTCCTTATCTCTCTCCCTTCCTTCCCAGGGCTTGCCCACTCCGAGCGGCACCAATCCAGACGAGGTGGAGTTAGACGGCCGTCCCGCTGGCTGCCGCCCACCAAGACTCTGAAATCTTAAGCTGCCCTCCTGATTCCTGAGCCTGGATCCTCTCTCAGGTACTTGCTGCTCCTATCCTCGGTGTATTTTTACTGCAGGTGCTCTCCGATTGGTGCGGCACTCTGTGCTGGGACCTCTCATTGGTCCGCCTGCTGTTGGATGCACTGCTGATTGGTGCGCCTTTTCCCCACCGGTTTCAGCACTTCTGGGACTGACCCATGGGCTTGTCCCTGTTGGTGACTGCGGGGCTGTTATCCCGCTCGATATTTTTCTCTCACCCTCATCACCCCCTACCAGGCCTTCTTTAAATACACAATAGCCCCTCCTTCTTAGGTGCCTCCTTTCACTATTGGATGATCAACAACCCTACTACTTTCTGAAATTGATAACTCACTCACTTGCATTTTTCTGTCAAATAAGAATAGACAAAATGAACCATCACATTACACTTTTCCTTCTTATGGCCACTTTACTACACCTATATGTCCATAATATACCGCAATCTGGATCTACTCTCCCAAATTTCCTACCTCATGAATACTATTACTCTAACCTACTAATAATCCCTACCCCATGCTGCGACCTCACCCCAATATTAATATACAAGGCCTGGATCCACATGATTGCCTATGCCTGAAACACATGTCACTTGCATTACCGTGCCTATGTCTCCACCTGTGTTGGAAGCTCTGGTACCTACTCCTACTTGATATCCTGCTCTCCGGGGATGTTCAACTAAACCCAGGACCAGCCACTGCTACTCCTGACTCTATCAGCCATGCTAAAGGTATAACCATTGTTCACCGCAATATCAGGAGCCTTATGCACAACCTAAATGAGCATAATGCATGGACCTCACTACCCAAACCTGATATCATATGCCTAACCGAGACCTGGCTAAAACCATCCACACCTGACTCTCTCTGCTCCCTTCCATCCTACAATCTCTTGAGACTTGATAGAGCTGGACCCAAAAAAGGGTGTGGTGCGGCTATCTGTTTTAAAGAACATCATCTGGTCACTGTCATCAATTTAACTAATCCAGGTCATCAGAGGCACTTCATGTCCTGCTCACCTCAACACCAAAAGTTACATATAATATGTGCTACAACCCCCACAAAGGACTAGATGAGTTACTGAAACAAATCTCTAACCTTGCAGGGAGAAATGAGGTCCTTATTCTAGGGGACCTAAACATTAACTGGCTGGGTGCCAATCAGTACAACCCTCTGACCAAACTGCAGAGCCATAATTTGCACCAGCTAATATGCGAACCCACCAGAGCCTCCACTCACTCAAACACAAACACCCTACTTGATTGGATAATGACTAATCAGCCTGAAAATGTAATTGCCTCTGGTGTACTACCAGATCCCATCACTGATCACTGTCCAACCTAATGTAGCTGGGGAAAGAGCAAACCCACCCCATCAAAGCCCCGTTTCATCACCTTTCGCAACTATGCTAATTTTGACTCACAGCTCTTCCTTCATGACATTGCCACTACTGACTGGTCCTCCCTCCTTAAATCTAATGATGCCCAAACTGCCCTCAATCTATTCCTGACAAAATTCCTTGCGCTCCAGGATAAATACTGAAAACTTGTAACTCGTAGGGTAAAAAATAAGCAAACGCGATGTCTGAAATCTGACCTCCTCTCTAAATTAAAGCAAAGAGACAGATGCTGGCTCCTCTACAAAAGCTCATGGTCATCCTCTGACCTAAATACTTACAGGACACTATGAAATTCCTGCAAAAAGGACATCAAAAAAGGCCAAGAGCTCTTTCTGCAAAGATCTATAAACAAACTCCTACGGTGACTCAAAGAAATTCTGGTCCCACATTAAATCCTTTCTGGGTCAGAATCCAGCATCAACCCCTAATGACATGTTACTAAATGGCGTACACTGCAATAATCCAAAAACCATTGCAAACTTTTTTAACAGAAATTTCTCTGACCTAACTAACTACACCTCCTCTTTCCCTAGCCAGTCGAGCATGCCCACCCCAACAGTTGTAAATGGCCCTCTTTTCTTTTTTAAGGAAATCTCAAGATGTGACATGCTTAAATTGCTAAACAACATCTCTGATTACACTGTGGCTGGCTCTGACAATCTAGTACCCAAGCTGCTAAAGACAGCTGCTCCCCACATTGCTGCCCCACTGGCCAAGATTTTCACGCTCTGTCTTTGCCAGAGCTATGTCCCTGACATTTGGAAGGAAGCTAGGAATACCCCTGTTTTCAAAAAAGGTGATCGAAAGGATCCCTCAAATTACAGGCCCATTTCCATTCTGTCAGTCCTCAATAAAATTCCTAAGAAACTGATAGCCATTCAAACAATTGATTTCCTCCTGTAACATGATCTACTCACCACGGCCCAGCATGACTTTCGCAAGGGCCATAGTACCACCACCGCACTTCTCAAATTTACGTCCGATACACTAGAGGCTATGGATTCTGGTCTTCTCACTGGGACCATCTTTATTGACATGACTAAGGCATTTGACCTAGTGGATCACTCCATCCTCCTAGGCTCCCTTGGATCACTAGGTTTTTTGCAAAATGTTATAAATTGGTTTAGTAGCTACTTGTCCAACAGGACCCAAACTGTGAAATACAACTCTACCCTATCAGACAGGACTACTGTTAACATTGGTGTACCACAAGGATCCATTCTTGGTTCTCTGCTTTTCTCTATCTTCATAAATAACATTACCTCCAACCTACTTAGGACAGAGTCTCTGCTATATGCAGATGACATTGTTCTATATGCCCGTGCAAAAAACATTGATGACATAAATAATCAACTCTCCCTCGACTTTCAGCTTGCCCAACAATGGTTAACTAGTCACAAACTGGTACTAAACGATGCCAAAACCCAAGCGATGCTCTTCGGATCAAATGCCAAACTCAAGCATGCCCATCCAAAATTTAAAATCTCCTCCTCAAATGGCTTAACTATTGAGGTAGTACACTCCTTCAAATACCTGGGTGTCACACTCGACCCATCACAAAATTTCGACCTACACATAAAACTGACTTGCAAACAGGTAAACACCAAAATTGGCATAGCATACCATACCAGCTATGTGCTTACTCCCTTGGCAAGACTTACCATAGCATGTGGCATCCTCCTGCCCTCACTTACGTATGGGGCTGCTACATACACCTCTGTGTGCAAAACAAGTCTTCAGAAATGGGACATAACTTACAAAAACATCTGTCGCTATGCATCCTCCTCACATAAGCTGAAACACCACTGTCTCCTTTATTCAGAGCTAGGATGGCTTCCTCTGCTTGAACTACAGCTTTATGCCTATGGCTCTGTCATAGACAACATTGTTCGGGCTATGAATACCCAAACCCCTCGCAGCCCACTTCCAAATCAGAACACACTCCTACAGACTGAGATCCACTGACAGCGCCCCCGTCTGCATGCCTAGACACTATACTTCCAAAGGTGCAAGTGCCTTCGCCTGTCATGTCCCCCAATACTGGAACTCCCTCCCTCGGTCTGTGCGACAAGCACCATCATATGCAACTTTTAAGAGAAAATTGCGTTCCCATCTTGAGTCCTCCTGCATGTGCCACTGCTTCAAACCCCCTTAGCTTTCACCTCCTCCCTACTTATGCTGCTCTACTCTACAATATAAATAGCACTCCCCCCACCTGTTCCATCCTGCATCCCACTTAGACTCATCTCCTATCCTCTTCCTGCTTTCTTTTCTATCTCCTTTAACTCTTAGACCCCCTTGCTTATCCCTACTTATAGCCCCAATCAAATACTTTAGAATTTCACTATTCTATCTTATTCTTCCTCAAAATAAATGTCATGCAACCTGAAATTGTTGAATATGTCTCTGTTTATTATTCTCATCACACTTTACTGGATCTACACTTTTGGTAGCCACTTCCTTCTCATATTACCTTCTCACACTGTAACTACCCTCTACCAGCTTCCCTTTTCTCTATTGTGCTCTGTACACTATTGTAAATTATGTCATACTAGTAAATGAAATAGATACTATTGTCTATTATGTTTGTACCTGTAAATGAAATGTTCTGTATGCATTACTGTACTGTACCCTCCCGGGGTTGTGCCTGAAAACAGTCATTGCCATGGCTAGTGCTGTTACCCATTAAACAAAAGCTAAACAAAACAAGCATTTGTCAAGCCGAATGTTTGCTTGCTGGCATTGGCATTGGTAGTGTAAGAGTTACAGAGCTGCATAATAGGAATGGCAGTGAAGTATTGAACTGAAGCCAACCCCACCACCACCCTGCAGATAGTGACAGGCATTGGGGTGTGCCTTTGGGTCATCAGGCATAATGGCCACACCATTTCACCACACCCTCAGACAGCAGACAAGTGTCACAGTGTGCCTTGGGGTCTTTGGTTTTATGCGCACCCCATTCCATCAGGAAATATGATGAGATGGGTGCGTATAGAGAATGGGGTGAACTCTAAATAAGAGTCCAAGGCACAACTCGATGCCTCTCAGTGGCAGCAGGGTGTGGGTGGGGGTGGAATGGTATGGGCATTGCAGGCGACATAGAAACATAGACATAGAAACATAGAATTTGACGGCAGATAAGGACCGCTTGGCCCACCCAGTCTGCCCATTTCCTACCTGATGGATAAGCTGCAGATCCTAGTTAACCAGCAGCCTACTTCTTCCTACCCTCACCCCTAGAATTGCCTTATGACTGTCCCATGCATGCTTGAATTCCACCACTGTTTTTGACTCCACAACCTCCTCTGGAAGGCTGTTCCATACATCCACAACCCTCTCTGTGAAAAAATACTTCCTTAAATTACCTCTGAGCTGCCCCCCTTCTATGTTCAAATTGTGCCCCCTTGTTCTTGCACACCTCTTTTTTTCCAAGATGCTACCCTCTTGGTAGATCCCAAGTCACAGCCCTGATGCCTGTCATTCTCTACAGGGTGGGGCATTATGGTCGGAAACCCTAACGCCTCAAGCATTCGTTGGTATTTTCACTCCAAATTTTCAACATGTTTTTTTTGTGACCCCCACCTCAAGAACAGTAACAATATCAGTTTGTTAGCCGAAAGCTGCTTTTGCACAGCGACTATAGCATTTGTCACCACAGGTGCAAAAACACATTCTGAACAGGATGTGAAAAATGACAGCTGTACTGTTCATGGGGAGGTGTAAAAAATGGCAATGTTGAAAATCTGCAGTGAAAATATTAAAAAAAACTGGTAAAGTCATGAGTGTGCGTAGAAACTGTGCAACGTGCACCCGTAATGTAATTAGTTTGGGGATTGTTTACAGCAGATTGTCAACACAGGCATTTTAGGACCTTCCGTCATGAACAGTATGTCACTGTGATTTTCTTTATCTGTCCTAACAATGATTTCCCACAGCGACCACGCATTTCTGTGCTGAAAGTGTGAAAACACATTTCGCCATGTTGTGAAAAAATGACAGCTGTACTGTTCATAAGGAAGTGGAAAATGCCACTGGTGAAAATCTGGACTGAAAATATTACAAATTCATGAACTTATGAGGGTGCGTGGAAACTGCGCAATGCTCACTCATAACACATTTTTTTCACCATTTCAAAATAGCCATTTTAAGACCTCTGCTCATGAACAGTGTGACTGTGATTTTCTTAATGTGTCCCGTACATTGATTTTGCACACCGACTGCGCCATTGTGCGCTACATGGGCGGAAACATGTTTGGGGTGATATGAGAAAAATGACAGCTGTACTTGCTCATAAGGAGGTGTGGTAAAATGGCAATGTTGAAAATCTGGAGTGAAAATATTGAAAATTTGCGAACTTACGGTAGCATGCGAGGATCAGCGCAACAAACGCCATAAAACAGTCATTTTGGGAATTTTTTCACCAAATTTTTAACATAGCCATTTTAACACTTCTGCTCATGAACAGTGTGACTGTGATTTTCTTAATGTGTCCCATACATTGAGTTTGCACACCGACTGCGCCATTGTGTGCTACATGTGCGGAAACACGTTTTGGGCAAGATGTGAAAAATGACAGCTGTACTGCTCATAAGGAAGTGTGGTCAAATGGCAATGTTGAAAATCCAGAGTGAAAATATTGAAAATTCGTGAACCTACGAGCATGTGTAGGAACAGCGCAACGCACGCTCGTAAAACAGTCATTTTTAGGAATTTTTTCACCAAATTTTCAACATAAGCTTTTGAGAGCCCACCTTATGAACACTGGCACTAAAGAAATATAATCGGTCCCGAAAGGTAATTTCGTGCAGTGACCCCGAAATCACCCTTCAGGCCCGATTAACGCCATGACAGTGAAAGAATTCATGAGGAGGGGTCCCAGAAACCCCATGTTGAAAATTTGTTGTCCAAATTCCAAAAAAATGGATGAGATATGCAGCAAAGTTGAAAAAACCCTGTTCATTACATTATACAACTTACCGGCATTTCCTCAGTTTGCGGTCGACTTTGAAGAGTGCAGACGTGTTCCCGGTCCACCGAAGATCGTCGCATTGAGCTCCCGGAGGTAAGATGGGGTGAGGTGGGGGTGTGGGAGGCAGGGTACGCAGTGGGTGGGGCGGTGGGAGAGGGGGGAAGACCGCAGCGAGGGAATTTTTTTTTCTTTCAGGTTTTTTTTTTTTTATTTGACCACGAGGACGCTTGCCATGTTGGGGTGGGCTCTCAGCATGGCAGCTGGAAGGCTGTTGGGGGGGCAGTGGAGCCAATGGGGGATTAGGCACCCCGTCGACCATAGGACCTGTTGCCACACTGGGGTGGGCTCCCAGCGTGGCACCCGATAGTCTGGGGGGACAGTAGAGCCGATGGGGATTGGGCACCTCGTCGGCTATACAGACTGGGTGGGGATAGTAGAGCCGACGGGGGATAGGGGCACCCCGTCGGCCATACATGTGTGTGTGTGTGGGAGGTAGGAGCGCATGAGCACGCAATGTGTCTTGTGCGTGTGTGTGGGGAGGGGAGCGCTGCTCACTCAAGCGGTGCTCTCCCTTTCAACTGTATGGCACTGCATTTTGGATCGTCGCACTATGTTTCTTGCACATGCATGCAAGCAAACATAATAAAATAAAATAAATTACTCTTGGCCAGAATATCACATTTAGAAGGACTGGCTTGGCCCTTAAGGGGGGCATTGATGTGAGACCAGAACATCTTGGGGTTGGACAGATTTCTATCTTGCAGATGTCTGACATATAGTATTTTCGTTTGGACGCTTTAAGGTTTGTTTTACCAGTATTTCTGAACTCCTTATGCTTATTCCAGTCTGACATAAGGCCAGATGTTTTGAAAAGACCCTATGCTTTGTCTCAGCTTAAAACTGTTTTCCAAGATCAGCATTCAGCCATTTTGACAGTTGCCCTTTAACCTTGAGCTGTTTGGGAGGGGTATGTGAGCTGCAGGTGATAGAAAGCTATTAATAAAGAAATCAAGGGTGGCGTCGACATCAGGAAGAGATTTTATGGTGGCACAATGTATTCCTGATAGGGTGTTTAGAAAGGAGGCAGCATCAAATTTTGGCAAATCCTGGGCAAGGAAGATCCAGGGGGGAAGTTTGGGAGCTTTGTTATGCCAAATGCAGTAAATCAGAGACGGGTCACTTAGTAAGTCTACAAAAGTGCCTGCAGCTTTAATTCTGTCAGGATTAGGGACTAGAGTCCAGTCAAGCAGAGTATGATTCCCAGATTTGTTGTTTAATCTTGTTGGCTTGTTAAAGAATCTAGTAAGCTGGACTTGGAGTACAGCCTCTCTAGGCCCACCCCTCATGTCAGGTGTTCAATTAATATTCAAGTCACCCAGGAGTATTATACATAGATACATAGATGTCAACGGCAGATAAGGGTCTGCGGCCCACCTAGTCTGCCCATTTGCACACGTAACTGCTTCTTTAAGCTTCCCTAGAACAAATATTACATCTCCTGGTAGAAGATCTGATATGGCCTTCAAAAGGGTATCTAGTGCCATAGATGTCACACAACGGGCTTGTAGAGACATTCCACATGAAGGTGTTTGGTGCCTCCAGGGAGACCTTTGACAATTAAATCTCACTATGTGATCCATCAAGGGAAGGGATAGGTGACAAGAGGCATTAAACATAGAAACATAGAGCATGACTGCAGAAAAAGTCCAGAGGTCCATCCAGTCTGCCCATATTCCCTATAATCCCTGAAACCTTCTCTGGAACCTATTGTTCTTCCAGGGTACTAACCCTCCCTGTCCTAGCCCCATTCTCTTACCTGATCTTGTCACCCCAGGTGACCACTATTCCCTTCATTCTATCCTATGCCTGTTTGAATCCACTGACTGTGTTTGCACCCACCACCTTGGCCGACAGACTGTTCTAAGGTTCCACCACCCTTTCTGTAAAGAACCGGCAGAGTGACCGCTTCCGGTGCTAACATCCCTGGTTTGGTGACAGACTCTGGAGTCGGAGGGCTGGCCAGTGGGAGAAGGATCAAGCATCCTAGGGACTGCTGTCCTTCTCCGGAGGGAGGGGGAAGAGTGTCTGGTGCTTTAGAGCCCTAGCAGAAGCCAGGGTACTGCTGCAGCTGGCACCATTTTCTAGGGGGTGGGGGTGGATGCTGGACATCATTGCACAGCCTTGCCCCTGGGGATCCAGTCTTTCACAAAAAGCTGGACCCCGGGCATGACACTTTACCTGCCACCACCTCCATTGCCTCCAATGTCCACCGGGGCCGGCCTCTGTGGCCAGACCGGGAGGGGAAGCTTGGGCATGGGGGATGGCAGGCAGGGCAGGGCTGACCTCCAAATGGAGGATTGGGGCCGAGCAAAAAAAAAAAGTACTTCCTCACGTCCCTCCTGATCTCCCTCCTGTTAATTTCCACTCATGACCACATGACCTCGAGCTGGTATTCAGGGTAAACAATTCCCTGCAGTTTACCTTGTTAATTCCTTTAAGGAACTTAAAGATCTCCATCATATCTCCTCTCTCCCTTCTGGTTTCCAGTGAATACATATTTAGTGTCTTGAGGTATTCCTCATAGGATCTGCCCTGCTGCCCCTGAATCAGTTTTGTTACACTGTGGTGCACCGTCTCTAACCTATCTTTTTCCTTTCTGAGGTGAGGACTCCAGAACTGGGCACAGTAATCCAGGCGAGGCCTCACCAGGGTTCTGTATATGGGAAGTATTACCTCTTTTCTTCTGCTATCGGTACCCGTCCTGATACATAACAGCATCCTGTTAGCCTTGCTATATACCTGTTGCACTGGCTCATTGTTTAAGGGAGTTACAGATGATAACTCCTAGATCCAATTCCTCTTCTGTCGTGCTAAGTCTCACCACACCCATCCAGTGCTTCGTCTTGGGGTTCCTTTGCCCTAGGTGCAATACCTTGAACTTTCTGACATTTAATTTTAACTGACAGATCTTTGACCATCCCTCTAGTTTTTGTAGGTTCCTCTGCATATCCCTTATTCCCTCATCACTATCCACCCTCCCACATAGTTTTGTGTCCTCTGCGAAGAGACACAGCCTGCCCTGGTTTCCCACACCAATGTCCCTAATGAGCATATTGAAGAAGATCAGACCCAGGACAGATCCCTGTGGAACCCTGCTTATAACCTCCCTTTCCTCTCATTTAACCCTGTTGACCACCACCCTCTGTTGCCTCCCTTCTTAGCCAACTACCCACCCAGTTCACTATGGTTTTAGCTGCACCCAGGTCTTCCATCTTTTTGAGCAACATTTTGTACAGTATCGAATCAAAAGCCTTGCTGAAGTCAAAGTACAGCAGATCTACAGCATGTCCATGTCTACTTCCTTGGTCACCTAGTCAAAGAAAAAAATCAGGTTAGTCTGACAAGACATTTCTGCCATGAAACTGTGTTGTTTACTATCCTGGAGCCCATTGCTGTCTAGGTAGTTCATGAGGTCCTCTTTGATTAGTGATTCCATCAGCTTTCACGATGGCAGTCAGACTGAGAGGTCTGCAGTTCCCTGGTTGCTTCCTATCTGCTCCCCTTATGAAACGGTACAATGTCTGCCATTCTCCAACCCCTTGGAACTTCCCTGGACCTAAGTGAGATGTTGAACAGCCCAGCCAGTGGTTCATCCAGTTCTTCAGCTAATTCCCCAAGTATCCTCGGATGCAACCCATCTGGTCCTGGGACTTTATGTGTGGGCTGCTAGCCCTTTCAGGACTCCCTTGCTATTGGCTGCTTCATTTATATGGGCTGCCAGCCCTTTCAGAACCCGCTCGCTATTGGCTGCTTCATTTCCAGGACTCCCACAGTGGCCACTTTGATGCCACTTTCTGGCACAGACCTGCAGTACTCCTTAGTGATTACTGAGCAAAAGTAGTCATTCAGGATGGCGGCCTTTTGCTTATCCTCTTCTCTAACCCCTACCCCCTCAACTAGTCGTATGATGCCCCCGTTTTCTTTTTTTCACTGATGTGTATAAAAAACTGTTTTTCTCTGTTCTTGACCCCCTCCACGATACACAGCTCTGTGTCTGCTTTCACCTCCCTGATGGCCTTTTTTGCTTCCCTATTTTTCTGTAGATAATCCTCCTATTCTACGTCCCTTTGCTTTTCCTTGTATTTATGGAAGGCCTTCTATTTGGTCCTAACCCCTTCCCTGACCCTAGCTGAGAACCATAGTGGTCTCTTAAACCTGTTTTTTATATACCATTCTTATGCTTGACTTTGATTAAGAGAGGATTTGATATAAAGGAGAACTCCCCCACCCTTCTTGACAGTCCTATCCTTTCAAAATGTGGTGAACTCAGGGAGCTCGATCTCATGGGAGAGGACAAAAGGGTTTTCACCAGGCCTTGGGATGTGACCAATATGTCAGTCCAGCTTTCCAATTCATGTATTGTAGGTCTAAGACTACCAATGTTCATATAAACACTCTTTAAATTCTGTGTATTAGTCCAGCATTTGTCTGAGGGAGACTCTACTCTGCAAATAGGTGGGTTTGGGCCCGGATTCGACTCTACATCCTCTGACAAGAGCAAAAGGAGTAATGGCAAGGCTCAAATAAGAGGGTCCATATGTTCAATAAAGTAGGCCGCTCTGTTTCTGCCTGTAGGAAGTAGAATAGATTATAACAGTTACTTTTCCCATACAAAACATGTAGAGCTAGCAGTAGAAGGGCAACATTATGGAAGACAGGGTGGTGGGCCATGGGGAGGATTGCATTCTTTGGTGTTCGTGGTGTGGCAAGTCATTAGCAAGTAGTACGTGATCTAAGCCAAGCACAGTAATCATAGAGTATAGCCAAGGCCCCTGGAATTCTGTGATTCTGTGTTTGAGGAATTTTCCACAGAATTTACATCATGCTGTAGAATTCATATGGTGCCGCAGAATTTGTTTTTGGTGAATTTTCATTCATATATACAGTTTTTCCATAGTGCCAGGCTCCTGTACCCATCTTGTTCATCCTGAAGCCCCCCCCCCACCATGCTTGGCATGTGATGTCATCGTGTCATATTTCAACCAATGGCAGGACTGCATTCTGCCACAGAAATGTATAAATCATGCCGAAGAAATCAGAAAATGCTGCCGCAGAGTACTAGGGGCCCTGAGTATAGCTAGGAGCATTCTCCACAAAGAGAATTAGAGGAAAGTTTCACAAGTCTGTCAGTAACAAAACACATCAGTCTCAAGGGTGGTGAGAGAACTTTACCACACCCAGTAAGAGGGATAAACAGCACTAGGCACAGGTTGTGAGGACAGTCTCTCAATTAAGTTGAGCAGAACCAGGTGCCAGCCAGAATTTAGGACCCAGCAGTACCCATCAGCAGGCTATATATTTTATAGCAGTAGTTGCACACCACCCATTTTAGTGTGAAGAATGCAGGCAGGACTTAGATGTTACAGAAACACACTCCACCCAACTAAGGGACATGCAGGTACATAGAAAAAGAGATTTAAACCAACCCAGTGGGCTAATCTCCATTCTCTCTCCTCTCTCCAAGGCCTTGGAAAAAGTGGTAGCCTCTCAAATCTCTGACCACCTCTCCACCTACAATGTCCTATGTCCTGAGCAGCATGGCTTCCGAGCGGGTCACAGTACCAACACAGCCCTCCTAGAGTTCTCCAACTTTCTCCACTCCTCCTTAGACACTGGTTCTCTCACTGGTGCGGTCTTCACTGACCTCTAAAGCTTTCGACATTGTCTCCCACCCTCCTTCTTGATGCCCTTAGTCTCTGGTTTTGCTGCTGGGCCTGTCTCCTGGTGCACCAGTTATCTGTCTGACCGCTCACAGCGTGTAAAATTAATGGGACCTACTCAGACATCTGTCCCATCTTTTCTGGGGTTCCCCAGGGCTCCATTCTGGGCCCCTTACTATTCTCCCTTTACCTTAACACCCTTTCACGCTCTTGCTCGAGGAACATTCTATTGTACGCTGATGATGCAGTCATCTTTGCCTCAAGTTGTAACCCTATTGCCCTCCAGGACTCGCTGCAGAAGTCCTTCGCTGAAGCCGAGGGCTGGTTCAAGGAACATAGATTGGTGATAAATCTTAAAAAAAACCAAAACCATGTTCTTCACTCATCCTCAAAACAAGTCCTGCAACTTCAAACTCCTCATTCACTCTGGGTCCTCTTTCCCACTCGAACAAGTTTGCTCCTATAAATACCTAGGGATCCATTTTGACCCTTCCCTCTCCTTCCATGGACACATCGCTGCCTTAGCCACTGCCACTAATATCCGATTGGGCATCTTACATTGGTATAAACACTGCCTCCCCCCGGGGGCTCTTCGACTTGCAGTCACTTCCTCTATCCTGTCCCTAGTGGACTATGGACTGCCGGTGTATGGTGCTGCTGATCAGACCGCACTCCATAAAATTGCACTACTCTGAATAAGGCCTGCAGGTTAATTACTGGGGCACCTAGGCTAACACACCACCTGTCTACTGTGCGCTAAAAGCTGGTACTTGATCTTGACGAGCGCCTCAAATATCTGACCTGTACCCTTACAAAAGACCCTCCTTGGGCTATCCCGCCTGGATTGACCACCACCATCCCGCTCTGTCCCACTAGTTCAGACTGGACCTCTGGGAAAACCTCTCTTGTTATCCCTAGAGCTAGGACCTCTCACAGCCAAAGAGCCTTCAGCTTTAGGGCCCCCTCCTGGTTCAACACACTGCCCCCCTCCATCTCCGAAGCTCCAACTATATCGTGCTTCAAAACGTCCTTACGGAGCCACCTTGTTGATACCCAAAGTTGTAATTGCCACTAGTCAAAGCCGTACTCAATACTAATGACAAACCTTACTACTAAGCTGCTAAGGACAACATAACTCTGGTATTGTTTGTGTAACCCCACCTGCAAATGGGGGTTCCCAAAAGACTTCCAGGAGCTTGCTTGAATGCTCCAAGCCTGAATGGTGTTTGGCGTTTAAGCCATTTATCAGTGAGTGTTTTTAGAACCTCTGGTACTGTCTCTTTAAGAGCTGTCTGCTTGCAGACATAATTAGTTTGTATGGGGGGACTGTGTGTTTCTCTGTTTGAGTACCACTCGAACTGCTGCCAATTCACTCCATTTTTGCAGTCACTAGGAGTACAAAGGAACCTATCTGAAAGATGTAACTGTTTGCCAGAAGTCATTTAGAGTAATAATGAAAATACAGTTTGTCTAACCTGCTTTTTTGCAGTCAGAACTGTGTCTGCCTAGTTCCCCATTCTGGTTTTGAACTGCTGAACTGGACCAATCAGTGTGGGGTAAGCTAGCTCTAAAATGGTGCCTTGGACGAATCAGAACTTGGACTCATAATCTGAGCCAGCCACAAGAGGATTGTATGGGCAGTGACTCTGGGAGATGTAGTTTAGACTTGTCGCCTTTTTGACCAACAGCAGCAGTCTATTGTGAGTACAGCCAATCCAGTCAAGAACTGGGAGGAGCTCAAAGGAAGTGCCCGGTTTTGTCTGTTGGAGTTTCAGTTTAGCTCTGGCAGTGAAGGGGAAAGGAACCCTGTGCTCCTTCGGTGCACAGTTTAATCCAAAAACATGTATGGGTCCAGGTTCCGGTCTGCAGCTTGTGTAACTGCTTGTTAGGACTGAATCCGTCCTGTGAAGAGAATCAAAGGATATCTGAAGAGTAGAAACCAGGCTCACCCTGTAGAAGACTGGAGGAATTGCTGAATTGCACTCGGTCTGTCAGGAACTGAATCTGCTGTGTGTTCTCCCGGGTATTGTGCAGTAATTGCGATCGGGATACAGATGCAGCCTGCCTGGTATAGTGCTTTCTTTTTACCATATAAATGTGTGAAGAGGTTTGTGTACCTCAAGTGAATCCTGCTGCCATTAAGTGACTTTTGCCTGTGACTGTTTACCATATAAATGTGTGAGGAGTCTCTTGGAGCTCAAGAGTAGCCCTGCTGACATTGAAGGACCCTATCTTGTTTGGAGGTCGTGAGTACTAATTCAGGGTCGCTCCCTGTTGAATTGCCACATTAAATCCAAATGGAATTACTGTACTGCTGACTGTTTAATTTTCCTTTTCTCTGTGAAAGGGCCCCTACCAGCTGCCACGGTTTGGACTAGCCACTAGGGCTTGGGTACCCAGGGACAGTAACTGATAGGGATGAGCCTGTGCACAGAGCCATAGGTAGATGAGTAGAGTGATAAGCTAATTAACCTGATTTCCCCTGTCCTTGTTATATCCCCAAATAAATCAGAGCTGCTTGTTTCAGCAAAGTTATACTGCCTGAGGTATTTGTCTATGTTAAAGTACTGTACTGTGATTGTTGCACTGTATCTTATTTCACAGGAGGTCCCAGTGCCGGAACCAGTCCTGGGGGTAAGTGTATACTGTGAAGGTAATTTGATATATTGTGTGGGCCACTAGTGGGAAGAAAGGGGGGTTGCAGTGTCCCAGAGGGCTGTGACCAAGTTAGTTTAACTATTGCAAACCCTGACCTCTGGGTGGAGGCACCCGCCATTGGATCCAGGCCCCTCAACCTGTTAGTGGCAAATCAGGCAGGGGTAGTAGCCCCTGGGATAGCGCCATCTAGGGGTTACATTTGCATCAAGCCTACCTGTACCAGCTTGTTTGTATCTATGTCTTAAGTTACTGTTATACTGTGTATTTTTGTTTGTCTTACTGTGACAAGGTACCTTTGTAAATGAGCCTATGGCTCAAAGGTTTTCCAAACTGCTGTCTAAATAAATAAATAAAATAAAATAAGTGGGAGCTGTAATAGGCAGGACTGGATTGCTAAATGCATTCCACACCCAGACAGGATGTACAGACCATTCAAGTAAAATAAGCTGGCAAACTACACACTCCACCCATATATGGTAAATTTAGACAAATAAGCAGGTGCCTGGAAAATACACTCCCCCTCAAGCTGTAAGGTAAGATTGATAACTAAGCAGGCACCCGGGAAAGTTACACATTTCAAACCCATGTATGGTGCAGGGATAACTTTTGATAAACAGGCACCAGGGATAGAAAACAGTACTAGTAGCCTCAGATACTCGAGCATAATCCCACTCACAATGAGAGGTTATGTAGTGATACACACAGGCTAGGTAAACACACCAGTAAATTGGTTGCAACCTTTGTATGGTAATTATACTGTACTGTAGGTTGTGCTTGAAATGTATTGCAAGCAATCAAGCCTCAGCACTGAGGATCACAGGGTAGGTTATTGCAAGCATGAAACACCAAAACAGTAAAGGATATAACCTTCATCTACAATTTTCTATAAGCTCCTTCATGATGTTAAAACACTGCAAGAGTCAGGACAGCAATTACCTTCAGTTCCATAGCCTTTAGGGCCAACAAGAGATGCACTGACAGTATCTAGGAGGAGCAGGCTTTCTGGCCACTGGCCCACTTCCTTGGCTGACTCCTGGTAGATTCCAGGCACCTCCCTCATGTATCATGATTGGCTGGGCCTCAGTCTCTGATGCAAGGAGAAGTCTGGCTGCAGGGGGAAAGCTTTGAGTTGGTGTCTGTTGATATGGGGGGGGGGGGTTGAATCAGGGGACATCCCCTCACAACCCAAACAAGTTGGTAGTAGGGTCCCACAGCGAGTGACCGCCGACCTCACTCATAAGATTTTGTAGCAGAGTCAGCAGCTTTGAAAATCGAAGCCAAGCCACCTAGTTGGCTGACACATCCCCAGGCTCCTCCCTCGTGTATCCTGATTGGCTGGGGCTCAGTCTCTAATGCAGGGAGAAGGCCAACTGCTGAGGAAAGCTTTGAGTCAGCGTCCATTGGTGGGGAGTGGGGTCTTGGATCAGGATATGGCCTCTCACAAACTGGCGAACTGCTAGTAGGATTCCATGATGAGTGAGAGCTGGCCACGTTTGTCGGATTTCAGAGTCAGAAGTTTTGAAAATCAGCACTGAGCCACCTGGTTGGCTGGTGCATCAGTAGGCTTGTCCCTTGTGTATCCTGATTGACTGGGGCTCAGTCTCCAATGTGGGGAGAAGATCGACTGCTGAGGAAAGCTTTGAGTTGGTGTCCGTTGGTGGTGGTGGTAGGGGGGTGGTCTTGGCTCAGGTGATGGCCTCTCACATCCTAGGTGAGCTGCTACTAGGGTCCCACAATGAGCGAGTGCCAGCCATGCTTGTCAGATTTTGTAGCAGGAGTCAGTAGTTTTGAAAATCAGTGCAAGGCCACCTGATTGGCTGGCACATCACCACAAAACTCCCTCGTGTATCCTGATTGGCATGGGCTCAGTTTCTGAAGCAGGGAGAAGTTTGGCGGCTGGGGAAAGCTTTGAGTTGGTGTCTGATGGTGAGGTGTGTGGTGTAGGATAAGGGGATGGCCCCTCGTGACCCAGGCAGGCTGCTAATAGGGTCTTGCGCTGAGTAAGCGCTAGCAATACTCACAGGATTTTCTTAGCAGAGATAGCAGTTTTGAAAATCAGCACCAAAACACACGATAGGCTAGCATGTCCCCAGGCTCCTCTCTCATGTATCTTAACTGGCAGGGGCCCTGTCTCTGGTGCAGGGAGAAGTCTGGCTGGTGGGCAAAGCTTTGAGTCTGTATCCAATGGTGGAGAGAAGGATCTTGGATAAGGGGATGGCCCCTCATAATGCAGGCAAGCTGGTAGTACAGTCCCATGGCTGGTGAGCATTGGCTGTGATCATTGGACTTTGTAGCAGTCATGTTTTGAAAATCAGTGCCAAGCCACCCAGTTGGCTGGTGCATCCCCAAGCCCCTCCCTCATGTATTCTGACTGGCTGGGATTCAGTCTCCAATGCAGGGAGAAGTCTGGTTGCTGGGGAAAGCTTTGAGTTGGGATCAGTCGGTAGGGAAGGGGATCTTGTACCAGAGGGTGGCTCCTTATGATCCAGGTGAGCTGTTAGTTGGGTCCCACAGCAAGTGAGAGCCAGCTGCGCTCATCAAATTTTGTAGCAGAGTCAGCAATTTTAAAAATCAGGGCAAAGCCATGCAGTAGGCTGGCATGTCCCCAGTCTCCTCTCTTGTGTATCCTGATTGACACTTGCTCAGTCTCCAATGCTGGGAGATCTCTGGCTGATGGGGAACACTTCAAGTCAGCATCCGTAGGTGGGGAGTGGGATCTTAGATAAGGAGATGGCCCCTCATGACCCAGGCAAGCTGCTACTAGGGTCCCACAGCAAGTGAGTGCTGGACGTGCTCATCAGATTTTGTAGCAGTCAGCATTTTTGAAAATCAGCCAAGCCATCCAGTTGGGTACGCTCCCAGGCTCCTCCCTCATGTATACTGATTGACTGGGGCTCAGTCTCCAATGCAGAGAGTGTATGCCCTCTCCCCAAGTTAATCAGTCACTACTCATCATATTTTTGTTTTGTTTAGTTGCTAACAGTTTAATGTCCTTTTTGCCTGTTTCAAAATTTACTGTACGTTAATTTCACATACAATTGCAGTTTTTATTATGTAGTGTTTTCTTGCAATTTGTATGTATTGTTTTACTTATTTCCATATAGTTGTATTATTTTGGTACTTTGTACCTTGGATCTGATACGTTTCCCTTCCCTTCTTCTCCCCCAGGACACATCTGGTAACGAGCTGATGAGCTCAGTATGATTTTCCTGGTAAAATTTTAAATCAGTCAGTCAATGAATGGAGGAATCTGGCTGCTGGGGAGAGGTTTCAATTGGCCTCTTTTGGTGGGGGTTGGGGGGTCTTGGGTCAGGGATGGCCCCTCATGACCCAGGCAAGATGTTAGTAGGTTAACGTGGCAAGTGAGTGCCAGCCATACTCATTGGATTTTGTAGCAGAGTCAGCAGTTTTGAAAATCAGTGTCATGCCACCCGGTTGGCTGGCACATTCCCAGGCTCCTACCTCATGTATCCTGATTGGCTGGGGCTCAGACTCTGATGCAGGTAGATGTCTGACTGCTGGGGAAGGCTTTGAGTTGGCCATTCACTCATAACTTTGCAAATTTTCATTATTTTGACTCCAAACTTTCAGCATAGCCATTTTTTCTCACCACCTCACAAATGTGACAGATGTTGTTTTTCAAATCCTAGTCGAGATGCATTTTTGCACTTTTAGTACAAAATGACATTTCAGCCAGTATTCTATAAATGCCATGTGTCATATTTATAAGGGGAGTCATAAAATGACTATCTTGAAAATTTGGAATAAAAATAAAAAAATAAAACAATTATTAAGAAATGTTTTGTGTAGTGCCAGCCTTTACCCCAGCGAATAGTGCTTTGTGATGTTATGCTGGTGAGGTGAGTTCAGGGGCACGTGCAGTGAGCCAGTTGGATTGACCAAGGCTGGGTCGAAGGCACTGCCATGTGACACCACCCCCAGCCTGGGTAAGGAAGATGCAGGGTTTCCCACATTCGCCCAAGTACCATATAATTAAGATAACTTGTCTCGTGGCATAGGGACCTGTACCTCTTCACCCGTGGGTGCCAGAGGGCTCTGTGCATTGGCTGAGAGATTAACTGTTAGCCCTGTACATCTGTATCTGCAGCCACCTGGAAGTGCAGTGGCCAGAGGGCTCTGCACTTCCACAGCCTACCTGACAGACCCATGAATTCTTATTCTTGACATTTATTGCCGCACTTCCATAGGAGGATGGAGTCTTCCCTTGGCGCAGGGCACAGTGGACCCTGCGTGTCTGCATCTTTTCATGCAGGTCCCAAAGGGATCTGCTTGAATGAGGGTACAATTCCAGTATCTTAAAAAAGAAAGGAAACTCTGCAAAAAAAAAAAAAAACTGCATTAATACACCATTTTCTCCAGGAAGTACGTATTTAATTCCCTCAGCCTATACTTGTAGGGTTTGTGATGTAGTCTCTGCACCATTTTGGTTTCCCTCCTCTCGACTGCCTCACCCCTATCTATGTCCTTACGTACATGAGTCCTCCAGAACTGGACAACAGTATTCAAGGTGCGGCCTCACTAATGTCCTGTATAGTGAAATTATTGCCTCCCTTTTTCTGCTGGTGATTCCCCTGCCTATGCATCCTAGTATCCTGTTTGCCTTTCCTGCCACCTTGTTACACTGCCCACCTATCCTGAGGTCATCGGAGATGATCACTCCCAGGTCTCTTTCTTGCTTGGAGCATGCCATTTCTCTCCCCCCTCCCCCAAAGTTGATATGTAGCTCCTGGGTTTTTGTGCCCTGTGTGCATCATCTTGCACTTTTTTGAGCTGAAACCTAGCTGCCAATTCCTTGACCATTCCTCCAACTTTCTTAGATCTCCCCTCATTCTATCCATTCCGCCTAGTGTGTCCACCTTGTTGCAGAGCATAGTGTCATCAACAAACAGGCAAATTTTCCCTTCCAGATCCTCTGCAATATCACTGATAAAGATGTTGAAGAGGACTGGACCCTGCACTGATCCCTGTGGTACCCCACTGGTCACTTTACCCTCTGCTGAATGAATGCCATTTACCACCACCCTCTGAGTCGTATTATCCAGGTAATTTTCCACCCATTTCACTACCTTCTTTTCCACCCCCGTGCTCCCCAGCTTGTTTAATCCTTAGAAGACTGCAGGCATATGTGTGTGTATATGTGTGTGTGTGTGTGTGTGTGTGTGTGTGTGTATATATATATATATATATATATATGTGTGTATATATATATACTGTATATGTCCAGAATCTGTATACGTTCACATATATTCAGTTCTCAAAGTTAACAGCCTTCTACGTGTCAGTCCCTATGGAGCCTTATATATGGTGTGTAACATTAGTTCTATATGTGTACCTTGTCATCTTTATCTTTAACATGTTCAGTGCACTCTAATGTTATCTACTGATGTTATTCAGCACCTCTCCTTGTCTGCTATACTGCCACGGGAGGGTTTCTGGTACAGTGCACACTGTAAAAATTGTGTCTAGGTAGCCTTTAAATAAATGATTTATGTAGACAAGAGCAGTTTGACTTTGGCTAACCTTATGAGTGGTGTAAGCCAAAAGTGAAGTGTCTGAGGTCAAACTGCTCAAGTCCACATAAATCATTTATTTAACAAGTTCCCCAATGCATATTCTATTTAAGCAACAGGGAGGGAGTTTACGTTAATGGTGGTGGTGGTTGTTTTTTTCTTTAATTTATGTGTTTTTTTTTAATGAAGTAAGTAGAAGTAGGGAGAGAGACATGTGGAGAGTGGTGCAATGCACTGACTGTGGGAGGCAGTCTTCTGGGAGACATTCTGGAGGCTGCGATGCTGCCCTATTTGCAGGCACCTCTCTGGTCTGGGGGAGGAGGTTGTCAGTCTCCAGGCCGATCGGGCAAGGATTTGGGAAACCCTCTCCCCCACCCAGAGACCACCAGGGCCACCGCCACTGTCTCAGAGGTTGCCAAGAAAGAGGAGCAGTTGGACCATGGTGGGCTCAGGGAGGGTGAGGGTGGTGAAACAGAGGCGCATCCCTCCAGCTGTACCACTCCACAGTTCATACACCATTCTGGTGAAGAGTGATGCCTCTATGGAGGAACCCACAGTGGAGACCAAGGAGGACACTGGGAACCTCCACATAGAAGAGCCAGAGGAGGGTGGCACGGGATATCACAAGGGAAGGAAACAACTACTGGAGGGTGACTCGATCATTAGGAGAGGTAGCACTGGGGGAGAGAGGGGGGAGAGAGAGGTAAGGTGCCTGCCCAAAGCCATGGCTTGGAGGTACAGGAAGTGAATCCTCAGGCTCACAGGAGCAGCTACACGGGAGAGGGAGCTGGATGTCATTGTCCACCTAGTGACAAATGACCTTACTGGGAATGGGATCAGAGCAGTGCAGGAGGAGTTGGGAGGGGCCTTAGACAAGTAGCAGGCATGGAAACCTTAGAAACATAGACTTTGGCAGCAGATAAGGACAGCTTGGCCCACCTAGTCTGCCCATTTCCCTACCTAATGGATAAGCTGCAGATTCTAGTTAACCAACAGCCTACTTCCTCCCCCCCACTAGAATTGCCTTATGTCTGTCCCATGCATTCTTGAATTCCCCCACTGTTTTTGACCCCACAACATCCTCAGGAAGGCTGTTCCATGCATCAACCACCCTCTATGTGAAAAAATACTTTCTCGCCATTGCCCCTGAGCCATTCCCCCTCTATCTTAAAATTATGTCCCCTTGTTCTTGCACATCTTTTTCTGAAAGATGCTACCCTCTTGGACTTTGTTGATTCCCTTGAGGTACTTGAAAGTTTCTATCTTGTCCCTCCCATCCCTCCTTTCCTTGAGGGTATACAAATTAAACTCCTTTAGTCTCTCTTCGTGTGGTTTCTGTTGCAGACCCTGCACCATTTTAGTTGCCCTCCTCTGGACTGCCTTCATCCTGTCTATGTCCTTACAGAGATGGGGTCTCCAGAATTGCACGCAGTTCTCCAGATGGGGTCTCACCACTGTCTGTACAGAGGAATAAAAACCTCCTATTTTCTACTAGTGATGCCTCTCCCTATGCATCCCAGTATTCCTCCCAGCCCTCCTTACTGCCTTCTCACAATGCTTGCTTACCTTTAGATCATCTGATATGTCTACCCCAGATCCCTTTCCATTTTTGTTGTTGTTAATACCCCCCACCATTGTGTACTCTTCCCCTGGGTTTTTGTTTCCCAGGTGCATTACTTTGCACTTTGCATTAAATCTAAGCTGCCATATTTTTTTATCATTCCTCCAACCTTGCTAAGTCCCTTCTCATCCTTTCCACCCCGTGTATCAGCCCTGTTGCAGATCTTTGTGTCATTTGCAAAGAGGCATACTTTTCCTTCAGTCCTCTGCAGTTTCACTTATAAAGACATTAAAAAGGACCCAACCCAGTACTGAACCCTATGGTACCCCACTAGTAACTCCCTTTCTTTGGAGCGGACTCCATTTACTATTACCCTCTGTGTCTGGTTGTCCAGCCAGTTATTTACCCAGACTACCACCCTGAGACCCACTCCCAGGCTGGCTAATTTGTTTATTAAACCTTTTTTATGAGACTGTGTCAAATGCCTTGCTAAAGTCTAGGTAGGCCATGTCCACAGCCCCTCCCTGGTCTACTACTTTGATCACCCAGTCAAAGAAATCTATTAGATTCATCTAACATGACCTTCCTGCTGTGAATCCATGCTGCCTTGGGTCCTGTGCCCCACTGGCCTCTAGGTACTCAACAGTTCTTTCTTTCAGGCCAGCCCGGTGTTGCTGAGGGTTGAGGCGCTGGACGTCACACCTTGTGCCACGCAGGCAACCCGGGTTCGGGAGCGGACTCGGGTCGCTGGGGGTTGGCGGGGGAAGAAAGGATCAAGCATCCAGAGGACAGCTCTCCTTTCCTGGGAGGGAGGGAGGACGTAGGTCTCGCTGTCTGGTGACCCCTAGCGATGGCTGGAGGTCTAGCAGCAGTCAAGTCCTGGCAGAGCAGGGGCATGGCTGCGGTGGCGCTTCTGTTGGCATGAGCGAGAATGCTCACACACCGAGCTGGAGTGCATTGCACTGCCGGGCCAATAGGGGGAAGAAATAAGGAAAAAAACCCTTCCAATTGGTAGGTGAAGGCGGGTCTAGGGCACCAGCACTACATCCAATTCCGGGCTTTGAAGCCCTTCTAGCTCTCCTTCTATCTGTCCCACCAGACACTATAGATAGAGTGGTGGGTAGGAGTGGCGGTTCTTGCTCTTGGGGGACATAGATCCGGGAGGGTTCGGTGACACGACGGAGAGGAAGTGCAGATCAGGAGTAGCAGACAGGCTTCATGAGGACAGGAACAGCCGGTTCAGCGAAGGATCACACTGGAGAGAATCCAGTGTGGTAAGGATGCAGAAATAGAATTGAGGGGAAAAAAAAAACAATTCTTTCTTTCAGAAGTCATTCCATCATTTCCCCTACCACTGAGGTCAAACTAACAGGTCTGTAGTTTCCTGCTTCTGCTTTGCTCCCACTTTTGTGAAGGGGAATCACATCTGCCCTCCTCCTGTCCTTGGGTACCACACCATCCTCCCACGATTTGTTAAAAAGGGTAGTCAGTGGTGTCACTAGTTATCTCCTTAGTTTCTTTTAGAATTCTGGGGTAAATCCTGTCAGGCCCCATTGCTTTGTCTACCTTCAGTTTTAGGAGTTCTTTCACATCCCTTTCTTCTGTGAATGGGCTGGTATCAACCCTCTTATCCAGAGTGCTTCTATTGATTGGATTAGGTACCTCCCCCTCCTCCTCTTCTTTTGTGAATACTGAGCAGAAGTATTTGTTCAGTATCCCTGCTTTTCACTGTCCCTCTCTACCACCCACCCTCCCTTTATTAAGCTTCATTATCCCTCATTTGGTCTTTCTTCATTCCCTAATATATTTATTAAAGGTTTTATCCCCTTCTTAACCGAGTTGGCTATCTTTTCCACGATTTAGGCATTTGCTATTCTGACTGCCTTCCCTACTTCCTTCTGCTTTAACGTGTACAGTTCTCTGTCCTGCTCCTTCTGTGTTTCCTTATACTTCCTGAATGCTATCTTTCTCTCCCTAACCTTCTGTGCCACCTCTTTTGAGAACAGGGAGGCAGTATAGCGCAGTGATCTAAGACTCTGAGCTGCAAATCTGGTGACGTCCAGCAGACCAGACCTGGGTTTGAATCCCACAGCTTCCACTTGCATACTGTGTGACCCTGAGCAAGTCACTTAACTTCCCTGTGCTCCCAGGTTGCACCTGTAAAAAAGCTTTTAGCTTAGTGTGTCTCACCTGGTTAAATAACTAAAAAAAAAAAACAGAATTTTTTTCTTTCGTTTTGATTTGTTTATTTACTTCACACAAAGGCCTCTTTGATGGCAGTTTTGATGTTTCCCCATTGTTCCTCCACCCCTCCTTCTTGCTAGTGCTTTTCTGAGGCACTTTTCCATTTTGACAGTGTCAGTCCTTCTGAAGTCTAGTACCCTCACTTTTGTATGGCTTGACTCTGTGGCCGTGTATATCGTGAACCACACTGTTTGGTGGTCACTTGTTCCCAGATGGCTACCCACTTCTAGATCCGAGATCCTCTCTCCATTCCCATTTGAGAGTACCATGTCTAGGATTGCTCCCTCCCGAGTGGGTTCCAACACTAGCTGTCTGAGGCATGCCCCCTGTAGGGCATCGAGAATGACCCTGCTCTTGGATGTGGCTGCAGCAAAGGTGCTCCAGTTAACATCTGGCATATTCAGGTCCCCCATCAACAATGTCTCCCCTTTTTCCTGCCATCCAAGGATGCCTCCTATTATCTCCTTGTCCATTTCTTCCCCCTGGGATGGGGGTCTGTATACAACCCCCATGCGGATTGTGATGCCATTTCCATCTAGCTCTTTACCCCTCTTCTCCTCTACTGGTACCCCCCTCACCCCTTTCTTCTCCATTCCTAAAGTTTTAATTCTACTTATAAAGTATGTACTATTGCTGTTTGTTTAAACCTGTGTTGTATTACTGCCTTTGTATGTTTGTTCACCCTTCCCCACTGACATGGAACCTTTGCAAATGAGTGCCTTGCGCTCAAAGGTATTGTAATCTGAGATTGAATAAATAAATACATTTCCTGTCTCCAGGGTGACCCACAGTGCCTCCTCTCCTCCCTGTTTAGCCTTTAGTTCTATTGCTTTGATCCCTTCCCTTCTGTAGAGAGCTACTGCTTCTCCTCCTCTTTTACCCTCCCTGTCCCTCCTGTAGATTGTGTACACTGGTATATTGCCATCCCAGTCATGGTTCTCTGTGTACCATGTTTCTGTGACTGCCACAATATCCAGGCATCCCTCTTCTATCAAGGCCACTAGTTCAGGGAGCTTGTTACCCAGACTATGGGCATTGGTACTCATCGCCCTCCATTTTTTCATGGCCTTACCCCTTTTAGCCCCATGCCTGTTCTTACTACCTTTGCCTTTTTCTCCATTGACCCCTGTCCTGCTCCCTATCGACTTTACCTTGGTGTTTACCTCACTAACTACCCTGTTTTGTGAGGGGAAGCTGGGATTTCCTACTCCTTTTCAGTGCTTCCCCCTTGGCTAGTTCAAATGCTTGAAGCATTTAAATCTGTCACCCAGGATCCAGGTTCCCCTCCCGGACAGATGCAGACCAGAGCGGCAGGGGAGGGAAGGGATTGAGCGTCCAAAGGACTGCTCTACCTTCTCGGGGAGGGATCCAGGCTGTGTGCCGCTCCTGGGTGGCCCCTGATGGTCAGGGGCAATGCAAGGAACAGGCGGTCCAGTAGACGTGGGGTGGAGCTGCAGTGGACGTTGGCAGGAAAAACCCCAGGAACTATGGGGAGGCAACGGGGGCTGTAGGGTCTGCATCCCACATCCCCTCAGCCTGACTATCCTCCGCTGGGTTCTCCCGAGCACCTTTACTGACCCTGGGACCAACCCTTTAATATTTTAGAAAGGCCGCAAAGAGGTGGGATGGGCCCTCTCCCAGGGGGTGATCCAGGGTGGGCTGGAAGGTCCCATGGGTGTAGCCGAGGGTGCTCAGCAATCTCGTTCTCGGTGGAGAGGTTTCAGGTGGGGAGTAGAGGGTGCAGTTGAATGGGCACCCCTGAGAGATTCCCCCGAGTTCCCCGGTGAATAAAAGAAAGTTTAAAAAAAAAAAAAAACAGTAGGGGAATTCAAGAATGCATGGGACAGACACAAGGCAATTCTAGTGGGGGTTAGGATGAAGTAGGCTGTTGGTTAACTAGAATCTGCAGGTTGTCCTATAGGTAGGGAAACGGGCAGACTAGGTGGGCCAAGCGGTCCTTCTCTGCCATCAGAGTCTGTGTTTCTATGTAATTATTTTGTGTTCTGCGGTGTATCCTTGCTCAGCTTACAGACAGTTTCTAGGGACATTAACGTAGTTACTAGGATGCAATGTTCTCACGTTGGCAGCAGAAGTTTCAGTTGGCTGTTACTTTATATGTGGGGGGCTGCAGAATTTGGAAAAATGGTGACTCTCACTTAGTGAGAGACAGGATTGCTGCTTGCCATTAATGTTTGGAATTATTTATTTTTTTTTAAATAAAATGTGTTCATTTTATTCATCTGTTTGAACCAGTGTTTTTATGTGGGTGGCACTGGTTAGCAAGCATCAGGTTGGTGTTGAACCGAGCGAGTGGGATTGCCGTAGTGTAAGTGCAGGTAATGTGCAGTTCAGGTCTGCTGTTTAAACAACACAAAGTAAGGAAATAAATGTTTTTGTGGTCTTGTGTGCCATGAAGAAGAAATCATTGTGGAGCTCACTCTTGAGGTGAGTGAGAATCAGGAGACCAGGAGCAGGTGGGCAGACATCATTGGAGGTTAGTGGTAGGCAGGTTAGCGGCTGTGAAGAGAGCGGGGGACATACCAGTAGCTGTACTGAGGTATGGATTTTAGAATAAAGGTGAAGAGCAAAGAAGTTAGGAATCTATGATTTTTTTAATGATGGAGTTTCTACTGTGCAATGGTGATTCAGAGCTGCAGGCAAGGTGCAGCTATGAGCTGGGGGAAGGGACTTAGAGTAGGTTCCGGGATGTGTCTGGTCAAGCATGGCAGTAGCGATACTAATGCACTTTTTGGCAGTTCTGTTAAAAAATAAAATAAAAAAAGACTACTTTCCATTTTGTTTATCTTTGGTCTTACAGTTTGAGGCAAAACAGAAAGAAGAGATGAGAAGAAGCATGATTAGTGTTTCTAATTTTGAAATAAATGGTACTGATGGAGGAGCGTGGAGGAAGAGCTGAGGATGCTGGCTGCTGTTGAGTAAGATCTGTGGTGGATGGCTGGCAGCAGGGGAGATGGCAGAAAATTGTAAATGGAAAAGCTAAGTAAAAGAAAAAAAATGAAGTAATACAGTAAGGTACTGTTTTATGTTGTAGAAAGGAGAGTATCAGCAGGGACCACATCAGCAGGAGGGAAACTGAAGGCGGGGAGGGGGCGCAATCGAACACGTGCAATATAGTATGCAAACAAAATATGAAAAGAAAAAAATATATATTTTTTTTTGCTGCTTAATGTGGTGTGAGGAACTTCTGCAGGGGGAAGGAGCGTGTGCCTTATGGTACAGTAGGACAAGTATTGTGAAAAGTGAAAGATCTCCAAGGATGTCTCCTCCATTAGTCCACACTTTTGGAACTATAGCTGTCTGGCACTACGACTACACAGAAACCTTTGCTACCCAGGGGCCCCCCATGACAACATCATGCATCAGCATCTCTATGGATGTCGGTGGCCCCATCACTTCTCAGGTCTTTCCCACTGTCAATCATTCTTGTCGAACCTGCAAATGGAAACGTCAACTAGCTATTGCTGTTTATTCTTCTACTTTTGTTATATTTTGTCATCTCTGCATGCTGCCGAAGCTGAAAGATCCTATTTCAGTATTGTAAGTGCAGAGAAAAAAATTTACAAAGAAGACACACACAGTTTGTAGGTGATGCTTGGGCCTTTCTCACAATATGAGGACTTCTGAGATTTGCCAAACCTTCAACCAGGCTACAAGGCAACACTGCAAGAAAGCCCTAGAAAATTACCATTTCCATAAAACTTTAACAGCCATGGAGAAGGAACAGGGCCAAGAAATCTGTCGGAGCTTCATAGTTGGCCAAGAAATGGCCGCCAGAGTCGAAGGACTGGGAGAGGGAACAGTCGGCGTTCTGGCCCTCCTCATCGTCTTGCCAGAATCACAAGCGGCAGAGATGCAGAGATATCTACTTTGCTGATAAAGTCTTGGTCACTGGTGGAACAAGGTGATTGTGCTGCATCATCAACTGCTCCAGCGGCAATGACTACAGCCCCCCAACCAATGAGACACCAAGGTCAGGGTTTGGCTTAGGCGCTACCATACCTACTATGGATGGTAGGACACCATCATCATCAAGCCAAGGCTCGTCATTGACAGAAGTAGTCCCGACCCCTGTCCAGAGCATTGTCGAGACTCAAGTTGTGCTGGCATCATTTTCAGAGATGATATGACGCATTCTGCCTGGCTTACCTATGCAGACAGCTATCCCATCGATGGGACCTCAAAGCTCTCAAATACCATCAATACCTGCTAACAGCACATCACAGAATCCTCCTTCTCAGCAACCACTGATGTCAGTGGTGCATATTGCAGCTCCTGTCGCTGACTGGGCATCGATAATGAGGTTGAATATAATCCTGACTTCATGGTGTTAGAGGAAGATTTAGGAGGAGAGTATGAGGAAGAACAACATATGCCACCTCAGCCTAGTTCTACCCTCTCATCCTGCAGTAAGGACTTGGTGGTATATACCCTGAGGTGTCCTCCTAAGGATTCTACTTTTCAAGCCATGATGCAGCAAATGCAGACTACCATGGATTTTGCAGTGGAAGACACATAGAAACATAGAAGGTGATGGCAGAAGGAGACCGCTAGGTCCATTTGTCTCTTTTCTAACCCCCCCACCAGCTGCCCAATAGTGTGAGGGCTCCCCTGTGTCTATCCCATGCATTTTTAAATTCCATGACTGTGTTAGCCCCCACCACCTTCAGGGGCAGGCTATTCCAGGCTTCCATGACCCTCTCCATGAAAAAAACTTCCTGACGTTAGAAGCCAACCTCTCTCCACAAAAAGAAACCTCATGGAATTTTTGGAGGGTACCCTGCTCTGCCTCCATTAAAATTCCACCTATATATCCTGCATTAGAGGATGCTACCTTTGCTGCCTGGTACAGAACAAACTCACTGCCTACAGTACCTAGAAAGGCTGATAAGCAGTATCCAGCTCCATCTGCTAAGCCTTATTATGCTAACCAGCCAGAAACTGACTCTGTAGTCATAATGGCTGCTCATGACAGGTCTAAAGCACCCAGACACATATGTTCTTTGCCTCCTGATAAAGAATCTACGAAGCTGGATGTGATGGTCAAGTATACATATGCCTGTGCCTCACTGGGCCTCAGAACTGCAAATTACCAGGCCCATATGATCAAATACCAAAATAGTCTGTGGGACGCTGCAGGTGCTACTGCCCGGGCTTTGCCTGAGAGCTCTGCCAAGAATGAGTTACTTAAAGGAAAACTCTGTAAATCTATGCCTCCCCACCCCCGGAAGCCTTACCCCCAGATCCAGCTTTTTATCTAGAAAAGTGTTTTTTTCTCACGCTGCTGCTTACTCTTTTTATGTTGAAAAGTCCACGAACTGGGAATATGGTGGACGCTGGGGGGCTCCATTTACTGTAAAGGTGTGGTGACGCAGCATGCACTTGCGTCGCCGCACCTGTACAGTAAATGGAGCCCCCTAGCATCCACCATATTCCCGGTTCATAGACTTTCAACATAAAATAAAGCAAGTAGCAGCACGAGGAAAACGTGTCTTTCCAGATAAAAAAGCTGGATCAAAGACTTCGGAGGCAGGGGGGAGGTGTAGATTTACAGAGTTTTCCTTTAAAGCTTTGACATCTGGTGCTATGGTTAGTAAACATTGGCTCTGCTCAGCCTATAACGTCTCTGATGCCTCTGCCAGGGCTGCTGCTTCTGGCATTTGTATGAGGAGATATTTTTGGTTCAAGGTTGCTAGTTTTGCAAATGATATGCAAGAAGCACCTTTAAATGCCCCTTTTAGAGAGACAAAACTGTTTGGTTCTGATGTTGAAGAAGCCCTAAAAGATCATCTGGTGTCAAAAATGACACTAAGATCTGTCAAGTCCCTGTATCCCACTTCACCTAGGTGCCATGGGAGGGGTTTCTATCCCCAGCCTGCTGCCAGAGGGGGCCATGCCCACTGTCAGCAGAGCAGAGGTAGGGAGGTGGTGCCCTGCCAGGTCCCATTTCCTCAGTGCCTATACAAAAGCACCCAAAGCACTTGGTACCAGTGGCACTAGCATCACCAGTTCTGCATGACTATTTGCAGGATATACTCCCTACTGCCAGTGTTACATCAAGCAGCGGCTATGGGGGGCAGACTCTCCCTGCATCTCAAACAACAGAGGGAGATTACAACACTGCAAGCTCTCATTCCCCTGCCACAAACAGGAGACTAGCATTGTTCCCTGGACATGAAGGAGACATACCTGCATGTCATGATCAGAAAAACTCACAAGCAATTCTTCTGCTTTATCCTGGGGAGGAGTACTATCAGTTCAGGGTCTTGCCCTTTGGCTTGGCTTCTGCACCATAAGTCTTTACCAACTGCTTGGCAGTAGTGGTAGCAGCCCTTCACAGGGAAGGCCTATATGCCTTTCCCTACCTTTCCGACTGACTACTGGAAGCCAGCTCCAGGGAAACTCTCCTACATACCTTGTCTCAGACAATGCACTTGTGAATGGAGAAGGGTTATGCTTTTCCACCACAGGACTGGGCAGAAAACCTGATTGCTTTAGCACAGTTGGTATACAGAAGTCATTATGTCTCTGAGAACAATGTCACATCTCCTAAATCTCCAGATTGCGGCCATTGTGATGGTGCCACTGGCCAGCCTTCATATGGAAATCCCTCAATGGATACCAAGGGTCAAGTGGGCAGTCAGAATATGGTACTGGATTCTGTCTCATGGCCTTTGACTGTTAGCTGGGCATCTCCCAGGTATCCACAACATCTTAGCTGACCAGTAAGCAGGTCACAGTCCACAATTCACAAATAGAAGCTGTTGCCCTGTGGGGTAAATGACCTCTTAGCAAGATGGGGTTGTTTGGAGCTGGACCTTTCTGCATTCTCACACATCGCATAATTGCAGCATTTCTGCTTGCTCACTCTAGGGCCTGGAGTTTTCTGGCGAGATGAGTTGTCCCTCTCTTGGAAAAGGAAATTCCTATAAGCATTTCTCTCAATTCCACTAATACAGAGGGTGCTGCTCAGGCTGGGGATGGAGAGTGCCACTACCATCCTCATTGCTCCATTATGATCTTACCAGATATGGTTTCCACATCTACAGTACATGGCAGTGAAGCCTTCTGTCCCCCTCCAGTGTGTCAGGGCCTGTTGTTACAGGTTAGGGAAACTTTGGTTCATCTGGGTCTGCAGTCCTTACATCTGCATGCATGGCTCCTGAAGACATAGCCATGGCACATTTTGGGGCACTGTATCTCCTACAGTTGCTGATGTGCCAGTTGCTGCTAGAAAGTCTTCTACCAGATGTACATATTCCTTGAAATGGGAGCGGTTCACTTTGTGGGCTGCTTTCAGGAATTTGGACCCATTTACATGTCCTGTAAATGCTTTTCTGGAAAACTTACTGTCAGACTCTGGTCTACAGTATTCCTCACTTGATGTGCATTTGGCTGCTATATTAGCTTTACATATCCCTAGTGATGGTAGTACAGTCAGTCGCGCAATTAGAAATGTCCCATACTTTTCTGAGAGGTATTCTTCATAGGAAGCCTCCTATCTGCAATCCATTCCTGCCTTGGGACTTAAATTATGTCCTTGAGAAAAAGACGTTGGTTCCCTTTGAGCCAGCCACAAGCTCTGATCTCTGCTTCCTGTCATGGAAAACTTTATTTTTAGTTGCAATCTCTTCTGCTTGAAGGATTTCAGAACTTTCAGGCTCCAGTTTGTGAGTCTCCTTATTTGATTTTCCACAAAGACGGAGACTCTTTGCATACCAGTCCTAAGTTTTTACTGAAGGTGGTATCTGAGTTTACACTGAATCAAACTATACACCTTCCTGTTTATTACTCTGAGCATGCCAGTCGGGTTGAGGCATTGCTCCATACTTTAGATGGACACAGAACATTCAGATATTATGTGAAGCTCACTAAGGACTGCAGAAAGTCCTCTCAGTTTTTTTGTATCGATTGCCCCTGGGAAAGAGGGCGCTCCTGTCTCTAAACAGTGCCTCTCTAAATGGCTGGCACATCGTACTCACCACTGCTCTCTCTACTCAACTGTTTCTTTCCCTTCTCTTGATGCTAGGTGCTTTTCCCATTGTGTCTCCTTTTTGTCCAAATTCTGGTGTGGCACCCTTCCCTCTTATCTCAAAACCCTTCTTTCCCCCTCCTCCTCCTTCCTCCTACCCTCTTCGCAACAATACTTTCCATTCTCTTAATATCCCTCCTAGAAAATTTATTGTTGGTCAATCTGCTTTTTCTTACCACTTTCCTAAACTTTGGTCCTCCCTTCCCCTTTCTATTCATTCTGCCTCTTCTACTTCCTCCCTAAAGTCTCTTCTTTCTGACTTTTGTCATCCTACTTGCAACTGCCTTTGACTCCTCCTCCTTTCTCCATTATGTAGTCTTGCCCTCTTCTTGCTGTTCCATTATTGCTTTCTTTTTGTATGTATTTGAGAGTGTTTTAATTCTCTGTTTTTGCATTCATTTACTATTTTGCCTTTACATTTTGATTCTGCGTGTATTACTCATTTGTACTTACCTTGTTATTATATTGTTAGCTATCTCCCTCTCCCCCCAGGACTCCTCTGGAAATGAGCTGCTGTCAGATCAGTATGTACTTCCTGGTTAAACTTTTAATTAAATAAAGAAATAAATAAATAATGTTATGTCGTAGAAAGTATGGTAAGGAACTTCTTGGTGTGGCCCGTGGTCACCCCACCAGGGGAATGGCCACTTCTGGTGCTTGTTTCAGGAATGTTTCTGCTGCTGACATTTGTGCGGTAGCCACATGGAGTACTGTCTACACCTTCAGTACGTATTATAGCCTGGACACAGTCTCTCACAGATGTGCTAGTTTCGGCCTTGCTGTACTGCAAGGCCTGCTATCCTGAATATATATCAGACTGTAACTGTCTCCAAGTTAATGTTTGTGATTGCTTGGGAATCTTTCTAAAGGTGTGGACTAATGGAAGAGATATCCTCAAAGAAGATAGAACAGTATGCACTTACCATAACAATAGATCTTTCAGAGGATCTCCTCCATTAGTACATGCCATCCCTCTCTCTGTCCCCCTTCTGCTTCAGGAAGGGTTGCATCAGATATTTGAACCTAATATATGTATTGTATATCCAGCCCTTTGCCTCACCTTGTATGCCTGGGCTAGTCTTATCTCCTGGTTCCTCATGCTTGGAGGTCCTGCAAGTCTAATCCTGCAGGGGCAGGAGGTGATGGGAGCCACCCCATTTATAAAGGCAATTGGTCCCCAGCAACAACGTTCCGTGTGTTCCTTGTGCCTGACTACTATAGTTCCAGTGGTGTGGACTAATGGAGGAGATTCTCTTAAAGAGCTGTTTGTTTCCATTGTCGTGGGAAACAACCTGTGGTCAATGATAAATTAAATATTTTAATCAAGGGGGAAATTAATGTAGGTTGCTATTAACCTTAGACATTTTGGCTGAAGTTCACTAGGTCCTGAGCTTTTTATAGGCATTTGTTTCAATAATCTAAGCAGCTGGGATGGTTTTATTACTTTAAAATAAAATGACATTTTTGCACTTGATTATAGTGGATGAGATGGCAAATAGTTATAATATTTATAAACCTACTGTATTATTTTTGCCTTTTGTTCTTTTATTCACCAGTTTACACTACATTAATTCTTTTTATGAAATGGGCGTCAGAATTTAGACCTGCTGATTGGTCCATACCTGTGTGATATTCTGTCTAACGCACAGGAAAAAGGACCAGCAGTGCTCTGTGGGCACTGATTCTAGTAAAGATGCCAGTTAGAATGTTGGCAAACTGAAAATCAGCCATCTTCTTTTCACCAGCTGCGAGTGACATGCCAGGCTGTATTATCAGTATGCCAACAAAAAAATGCAGTAAAAACATCTGACCTGCTGCTCACATTTACTCAGTCTGTGAAATCCGTGGATGTAGCATGAAGGAAAAGCTGCGATGTCTCTCACAGCCCACCCGCTCGGTAATGTATAAAAAAAAAAATTCACAACAGCTGCGATCTCTCCACCAGCCCGGCCACTCGCTCCTTAAGATCCATGTTTGAATTTAATAAAAAAAACAAAGGTAGAGACGCGATGTCTCTCGCAGCCTGCCTGCTCGTTCATCTATTAAACAAAAAAAAAAAAGGAACAACTGCGATCTCACTAACGCTCAGTGAATGTCTGTACCTGCCTGCGTGCGTGCTCGCTCTGTCTCTCTACCAGCCTGCTCACTCTTAAAATTGTAAATATTATATCCCTGTAACGGAAAATGAATAAAGAGTTAATGGCAAAAAAAAAAAAAAATTGTAAATATAAATTATACATATAGAAAAAGCCAAACAGCTGGATTTTAATCTTTTTTTTCCCCTCGTCTCCATACAGCATGGGGGTGAATACCTAAAGTACAGAAGCCTTTCTGGGACAACATTCCTTCACTGCAAAAAAAAAAAAAAAACACAAGACCCTTAGGCGGAGGAACTATTTTATTAAAAATGACACCAACATAGGTGTTTTTTCCTAATTTAAATTGGAAATTTAACCTACTAAATGTGGTTTCACTAAAGATATCCATTTCATAAGCGCAATAAGCCCCTCCAGGGTGTGCATTAGACATTTTAACACACGGCTAGGAGGCTGGACGCACTCGGCCGGTGGCCTCGTGCCTCACTACGCCTCCTAGCCGTGTGTTAAAATGTCTGATGCACACTCTGTCGTGGCTTATTGCTTACGTAATGTATGGTGGAATGCTGTTCTGCATGGAAATCTATGCCTAGAACAGCCTTATTGTGCTGCACTAGCTACATCACTACTGCAACAAAGCAGATTAGAACACTTTCATGTGCACAGAGTACATGAGCCACGGCTGCTGTCGTTAGCACTGTCAAGTCATATTGTCAGTTATAGTTAGCGCTAACAGAGCGACGGTAGCCGCAGTTCACTCAGAAAGCATCTTCAAATTTCATGATCAGTGCAGCGAGGTTGTCAGCAAGGTCAGTAAGATTCTTGGTTGTATATCCTGGAACATCAGGAGTAGGGAAAGAGAGGTGTTCATGCCTCTTTATTGTAGTTTGGTGAGCCTGCACATGGAGTACTGTGCACAGTTCTGGGCTCCCTATGGAGTAAGTCAAGTTAATAGATTGGAGAGGGTGCAGAGGAGAGCGGCGAGGATGGTAGACGATGTTAGATCTCTGGGCTATGAGGAGAGGCTGAATGAATTGGGTCTCTTCTTCCTAAAATATAGAAGATTTAGAGGGGATATGTGCCTTGTCTATAAGGTGCATGAAAGCAGAGATTTATGGAAATGTTTGGGGCTGGAAGCTAGGACTTGCGAAAGGGATACTAGAGGACACACTAGGCAGCTAAAAGGGGAAATATTAAAAAAAAAAAAAAAGCAAAGAGGATATTGGTTTAATCAAAGTGTTGTGTCTGAATGAAACGGTTTGCCAGCGATTGTGGTGCATAGTGACAGTATGATACAGTTTAAAAGAGCATTAGATCAAGACATGAGGGAAAGGGGGAGGGTAGGATAGTCCTAAGATAGTGGTCAAGTCTATATAGCATATGCTACTTGACTTGTAACATCCTATGAATCTTATGAAATAGAAACGTACATCTCTATGCCTACTATGGTTACCCATGCACTACCTACTGTCACCTTATTTTGTAATGTTGTTGCTGTTTTGTAATGTATCATACCGGGTCGTGCCTGAAAATAGTCATTGTTCTGGCTAGTGCACCTACCCGGTAAACAACAATTAAATAATAAATAAAATTCTTATTAAATGAACCACTGTTGTTCTGATTTTCAATATTAGTTCCTACTTCTTGCTGAATATATTTACTTAGATCCAACATTTTTTTTTAAACTCTTTGCTGACTTCTTGTGCATCATTTATAATTTTACCATCTTTAGTAAAAGCATTAGTCTGCTCCCTTGTGGTTGGATTTATTAATGGTTATTGTTGTGAAGCTCGCATTTCCGATCATGTTGTGGTGCCTGAAGGTCTCCTGCAGTAAGGAGAGAATGGTGGGTAGTGAGTACAAGTAGGAGTTTGGTGGATTTCTGGGTTTGGGAGGGTTTTGTGCATCTTTTTTCCAGGTTCTTTGCAGCTTATTAATTGGTTTGGCCAGCTACCTGACTGATGTGTTAATTGTGTTATCAGTATTGTCCCATTAATTGTTTGATTAGTGTAGATATATAGCTTTAATTAGTCTAAGTATATAGCTGTAATTGTTTGATTAGTTCAGGAATATACTTTTAATTGATTAGTTATAGGTGTACAGGGAAATAAATGCTGGCGTTTTCTATGGGGGAATGTTCCCATCCATTTTTCTATCTTTCTTTCTACCTTACACACACATATTGCATTGTATTCACTAAAAACATCCCCAACAGCTTAATGTGCTTCAGTTTTGGTTGATTTGCATCTGTGTTCACCCTCCACCCCTGAAAATTGGCAGTATTGGCTAGCCATCCTTTCCCAGTTAACAAAACTAAACTAATAAATACATTATGAAACTTGTTTGCAACCCAGATAATCTTCCTATACAGATTAGTCCCTGTTAGGTTTGAGAGACATTTCTTTTTTTAATTCTTTGCTCAGGGGAGGGATGCTGCTTTGAAAGCCCCATTCCTCTGTTGAAATTCCTACTGTAGCTCTGCCACAACCTGTCTTTTCATGTTGCACAGGGTTTTAAATAATTGATTTGCAGTTTTTTCTGGGACAATACTAACTGTACAGAAAGTATTTATATAGGTTTTCTAGAAGTGTTATGTTTGTTAAACACAATGAGGTAATTGCTATGCATTTTTACAATGCTTTAGCACTTTTATGAGCAAAACGCTAATCAATTTTTAGAGTTAAATAAAACCCTGTTGCATAATCTTTTTATTTCCTCATGTGGTGCAAGCTTGAAACAGACTTTTCGTGACTACATCTCAGTATCAAAAGACTGCTCCAAGATTGTAATGGTGCACAGGTAAAATTGCTCAACTCCAAAGGCTAGAACCTTGCACTCAGGACCTCGTGTCCATAATCACCACACTGCTTTATGGTGAAAAAATATTTATTAGAGCATTTACAGCCAAAAGTAGTTAAAATACAGATATGAAGTGACAAAACAACATATAAGGTTGCCTCTCTCTTGATGAAGCAACATGTAAGGTTGCAAAACAGTGTGTTTTTTCATGCCATTTTTATTGTATCTGTATTTTAACTTTAGAGCTGTAAATGCTCAAATCACTCATTTTCTTGACTATACCAAATCAAGAGGAAGCATTTTCCAACAGGGAGCAGAGTTAGACCTCACCAGCAGTCAGCAGTGTGCACGCAGCTGTGCCTGTGTACTTTGCTCAACAACACAAGCTGTGTTTCTGGAATTATCCCAGTCACATTTTATCAGAAACAGGCCTAAGACTTTACAAACAAATCCTAATTGTCTCGTATCAAAAGTCTGAATATTGACTTCCCATGACGTCATCTTAAGGGATGTGGTACTAAACCTCAGAGCTCCAGCGATCACCTTCCGTAATGCTACTAAATTGTGGTTCCAACAGCACAAAACCATGTCTATTTATAACAGGGAGCCGTAAATACCTGATGGGAGGCAGGAAAAAGAAAAAATCAGCAGCACTGGCATCGCATTCCCACGATTACCAGCAGCCGAGCCGCAAGAGCCAGGCCTACACAATAAGATGATGGAGGCCCCAACCTCTCCCACATAGCCTTCCAAAGCAACCATTCTGGTGGAGCTTCAGTCGGAGGTCCCTACCTTTCAACTGAATTGAAAGCAGAAATAGTTAAAATAGACCAGAAGGTTACAGACTTGGAACGCACCATAGCAAGCTGGATTGTCACATAGACAGGCTGGAAAGGGTCATCCTCCAGTTAGTGAAGGAATACTAGGACTTGCTTACAAAGTGTGACAACCTGGAGAATAGGTTGAGATGGAATAATCTCCAGATATATGGTATCCTCCAAGACGAGGAGGGCCACGACATGGAGGCTTTTTTGGATAGCTTTCTTAGGGAGCTTCTTCAGCTGGATCCCGATTTTTCCACTAGATATTGATTGGGAACATTGGGCACTCTCGCCCAAGCCTCAGAGCTGGGATGAGAGGCCACACTCAATTGTCTTAAAATTTCTAAGCTTCACTATCAAACAATAAATTCTTCTCAGGGCATGGTGCATAAAAACCCTAACGTATAAGAACACCCGAATCTATCTGGATAACGACTACGCCCCCATTATTATGGCATGTTGGCTAACCTATGTCCCTATCCTCCACACTCTAAAAGCCAGCCAGCTGATGTTTCAAACACCATACCTGGCCCACCTTGTCATTATGTTCCCTGAGGGTCCACAAACTTTCACCATGCCTGAGAATGCCATTAAGGTACTTGAAGCAAGAGGCATTGACGCCCCCGCCCCCCGCAAAGTGACATCCGCAGATATGCAAGTCCTCCATGACGCATGGGAAACGGTGACATCAAAAATAGCATGGAAACAGCAGGGGCTTTCCACTTCTCAGGAGATTAAAGAACTGCTGCAGAGCTTTCAACAATCTGCTCCCAGGTGAACTGAACGACTGCACTGTTTCCCCTTAAAGGATGGCAGGTATGGGCGGGCAAGGCTGCTGGGACTTAGACATTCCATCATAACTAACAGATCACTAGTGCATTCCACCGAGGGGAGGAGGTGTGGACAATGTAATAGCCACAGAGTGAGTGCATGTATTTCACTATTATTATTCTCTGAATCATGGCTCATTGCACTTTGTAGGTGGGGGTCCCAGCGGCTCTCGTACTCCTTATTCTAAACTTGGTGAAGCAAAGGTCTACATCTCAGCTGCCAGGAAAACAGGTGCTCCCACTGGTAGTGTATGTACCTCTTACTGGCAGTGTGGGGGTGGCAAGGGCATCTCCTCAGCACTTCCATCAGGAAATTGGGCTGTCTTGGAAAGGGGTGCCTGGAGGTCACCATAGCCTGCACAATTCTCTCTGCCAGTGTTTACACCCCCATACTGATAACACTTGGAGGGGAAGGGGAGACTGGTTAGAGGGGCTGTGGTGCTCTCCTGTGGTCGTGTCCTAAGCCCTTGGGGGAGGGGCCTTCTCATGGGCAGCTCTGGACCTTGCCTAGTCAGCATGTGACATGCCATGGGATTGTTTTCCCCCCTTAAATGCATTAGATACTGTATCTGAATCCTCCTCTATGTTTTACTTATAGGCTCTCTAGCACTTGGTCTGTGCAGCAACAGTACCCACCCTGCTCTCAGTTCAACATACTTAGGGCTAGACTCCTTTCTATGTGAATCCCGCATTAAAGAGCATGCACAATAGAGTCAGCTGAAAGCACTTACAGTAGCTGATGGGAGGGAGGGCCAGGCCACCAGTTGGCACCCCCTTAGCAAGGGGAAGGGTCATTGGATGCCACTGCCCCCCACTGAGAGGCAACTATGTGAGAAGGAGTCGCCATTAATTCAAGGATTACACCTCCAGCACATCTCTGGTTTACAGCAGGTTCAGCTGTCACTTATAACTAGGTGGAGGTAGTGTGACTTCCCTCGCCATTGCTGTTCCGTGGGTCAGGCGGGTTGGTACTGCCAGATGGGGGGCCCCCTCACAGGGCACTGGGAGTCGGGCTGTGGGGGAGTGCTGAGACAATTTGATTTAATTATGGGTAACACCTCCAATTCCATTTAGCATTGAACAGCCCCTAAGCACTTAACCCCCCTTTTGACCACCCGCTTATGCGGTGGACACCTAGGTCCATGGAAATATGTTTAGCATCACCAGTTTCCCTCCCCCATCTTGGAATGAATTTTCTCCTCGATAGCCGCCTCATCTGCTATGTTATCACCTACCTTGCCATGTCCTGATGAATCTGATAGTCTGAGACTATGCCATGCTCCCACTTGTAGCATTTTATTCCTGTCTCAGAGAGGGAAGAGATCTACCTAGAGCCATTGGAACACTTATCCTTCTCCCTTAAAGACCTGATGTTGATTAGAGGTCAGGCAGAAGGTGCACTACCTTCTACCCTACGCTTCACTTGGCCTACAATTTATTTGCTATGAGGCCCTAGCTTTGGTGTGAATTGCCCCCATAAAGTGCCGACAACTCCCATACAGGAGAGTAACTCATTTTCTCCTCCCTCCCTCCTAGGAAGCTCCATTGGGGGGACTCCTCCCCCACTTTGGGTACTGGGAACTGGTGCACTAGAGGTGGCCAGATCTCCCAGCCTGCACATGTTCTCTAGAGCTGAGTTTTTTGCCCAGTTGGCAAACCAGGTTATTTCTAGTTGTTATATGGTTGTGACTGTTTGACAATGTATTTTTTTTTTTTTTTTTAAGTTTTTCTGTACCTTCATTTTATCTTTCTGTGCTATCTATTTGTTCCCTTCCTGACCTTACTCCACTCAAGGGGCAGAGAGACTCGAAGCATACAAGGCCAAGATATGCACCACAACTTACAAGATGGCCACTACCTATACAGTTCTCTCTTTTAATCTAAACGGGATTCCCATTGAGATATCATCTGCTACAGCAATTTAAGAGGGATAGACTGGATGCTGTGCTCCTCCAGGAGACCCACCAACCTGAGTCAGAGCATAACAAATTTGCATCCCTGGGGTATTAGACTGTAATAGCCTCCTCCCATCACTCTGGTAACTGGAGGGTGGCAATTTTAATCCCTAGAAGTGCCCTTTACCCTGCAAGATCAGATAATCGACTCTGAGGGCCACTTTGTCATTGCAACGGGTCAATTGTATAATTCCCCTGTCACCCTAGCTTCCCCGTACTTATGTCTGGGATCTAAGAAAGCTACTGCTTTCATTTTCTTCAGTAAATTATTACTGGCTTTACAGGGCCAGTTAATAATGGGAGGTGACGCAGCAGTAGGATTACCGCTTGCGTCGCCAGTGACCGAGGTTGGGGAGTGAGCCCAGGTTGCTGGAGTGTTGGCCCGGAGAAGGAGGATTGAGTGTCCAAGGGACACTCTCCTCCTCCAGGGAGGGAAGGTTGCCACTCCCGCTGCAAAACCATCACCTGGGTGCACACGGGTGAAGGTGCAGCAGGGAGTGTCAAGTGTGAGAGGAGGACATTGGTTGGGATCTGGAGCAGTGTCCCATCTCTACATGCCCTCATCTCCATGGACCCCCTCGACAGCTGATGTTCTTGGGAGAGGAACAGAAAAATGGAAAATGCCCTGCTGCGAAGCCTGATGACGAAGCCCTGTGGCAGTCGGGGGCCGGTGGAAGGAGGCCCAACACATATGGTGATAGGGGGAGTTGCCCCCCTGCCTTGCCAGGGGGAAGTTCCGCAGCAGGATGGGGCCGGAAGGCTGCCGGTGACTGGCCGCACCGTGGAGTCCCAAGAGCCAGAGAGGAAGGGGACATAAAGTATAGAAAAAACAAAATAATGGGAGGAGACCTTAATGTCATGCTTAATGTCATGATTTCACCTACACTAAACACCTCAGGCCCCACCACACAGCGCACTTCTCCCCTCCAGAAATACCTACACCACAGCCTAGCCCATCTGGGGATGCTCGACCTTTGGCAGCACTTTTTCTCCCCCCGACAGGGAAGGAATTCACGCATCATGCTCCACGAATAGGCACCTCATCCCAGCTCAACTATATTTTCACAATGGTGGAACTCTTAGACTCAGCCTGTGACATATGGCATGGTCCCATGCTGGTTTTGGACCACTCTCCAATATATGCCACCCTCAGTTTAGGAAAACCCAACTGGAATACTCACTGGAGATTGAACCTCATGCTTCTTCATGTCCCCGAATTCAAACAGTTGGTTGAGGACAAAATTTTGCAAGTCCAGAGTGACAATAATACTTAAGTGACCACTCCGACCATGCTTTGGGACACCGTCAAGGCCGTCCTTAGAGGGAAAATCATCTCATACTCAGCCAGAGGGAAAAAAGGAGAGGGAAGCACATCTGCAGGATCTTCAATATACTTTGCAAACCCTGCAGAGCTTTCTACATCAGGGGGACTTCTCAAATTCAACACGTTAAACAGGAGATCAAAAAAATTTTGGATATGAAAGTCGAGCAATAGTTACTTTATTTGAAACAATGTCACTATGGGGGGGCTCCTGGGGGCATGTCACCTGGCTCGTAAACTTCATGCACACTGCACTCTGATGTGTTTCCAACAGCTCTTTGACTCTGAGACATACTGAAATGCCCAATGGACATCAGGACAGCTTTAGATAAATGCTACCAAGAGCTCTATGCAGCAGATGACCAAGCCTCCCCAGACTGAATATGGGCATATCTTCGAACTCTTCCACTGTCTACACTATCAGAGGAACAAGCCCAGGGCCTGTTAGTCCCCATAACAATGGTTGAAATAGAAGCTGTTCTTTGTGACTCTAAGATCCAAAAAGCACCAGGCCCGGACAGCTATCTAGCCGAATTCTACAGAAAATTCCGGGAACCTCTTATTTCTCTCTTGACCCCGGCTTTTTGGGCATTGCAACAGGGTGAGACCCCAACCCCTCCTGGAAGTACGCAGTCATATTGAAACCTCAGAAAGACCCCCACTACCCCACCTCCTATAGGTCCATATCAATGCTTAATTATGACTACAAAATGTTATAATTCCATGTGACAAAAATTCCCTCACCAGGGACTTCTAGTTCACCGCTACCACCAGGTTTTTACCAGACAGGAACCTGAAAACCTGCGTTTTACCTCCTTCTTGCACAAGGTCAAGAAGGTCAACACAGTAACTGTGGGTACAGTGCCCTTCAGAGATAGACTGCAAACAGAGTCCAGCAGAAATGGTAGAATTACCCTTTTAAAGAAAACAAGCAGTCACTGATTCTATAACAAATAGATTCTTTACTAGTGACTACAAGCATTTACAAGCAGGATGTATTCACAGGAAAACAAAAGGTTTGCACATTTACTAAGAAACAGAAAATAAAACAAGTTAACAGACACTTGGTGTACAGCAAAATTCTGAGCTATCCTTGCCCAAAATCCTTCACCTTCCCTAGCTACAGAAGCACTGTCCCTCACTGTGCTATCTTACCAATCAGCTAGTCTTTGTATAGCAGGTCTTGATGTTGCAGTCCAAGGAAGCGAGCTGAACCTCATCTCTCTGTTTTATTCTCTTTGACTGTGGGAGGTGGTTTTGACCTTTTGAGTGACAGGTTACCACTGCCTCACCTCCCCAGATAGGTGGGTGTATGGAGGGATGACATCATTTAGGCCAGCTGGCTCCCTTCACACCCAAATGGGCTCTGTCCACTTTTATGATTCTGTATTCCAGGATGTCCAAGGTGTTTAACCCCACTCCTCTGCCTTTCAGGCTGACGAAGGTGTTCAAAATGGCACGTTCACATCTGCCTTACATAATCTGAGGCTGAATGTTCCCAAGGGAATATTTCACTGAGCAGCTCTGGCTGATGTTTTCCATAAGACCTGGTTTGTCATGTGACATTGGAAGCCATGTTTTGTGCCCACCTATGACAGAAGCATAATTACACTAACAAAATACATTAACAAAACAAAATTAATAGATCTGTCTGGTCATATGTCCGTCACAACCCCCCCCCCCCACAGGAAGTGGAGGTGTGTCTCTTATGGGCAACCCCAAGAGACACTGCCATTCATGTAGGGCCTGGGGAGTGCCTAAATGAATACATTATATGTTCAATTAGGCACTCCCCAGGCCATGGCTGTCTCTTAGGGATTACCATAAGCCACCGCACCCCACCCTTTGAGAAGTGTGACTCAGACAGACAGATCTACTGTTCCTGATGAACTCCCTCCCATACAGATATGGCTGCAGCTTCTGAAGGGCCCACACTATCCCAAGACATTCCCTCCCAACTGTGGCATATGCCTGTTCCCTGGGCAGAAGCTTCTGGCTTCGATACACTGTGGGATGCTCCTCCCCCTACAGTGAAACCTGGCTGAGGACGGCACCCAGTCCATGGTCCGAGGCATCCACATGTACTACGAACTTTAGGTCATAATTGGGGCTAGCAAGCATGGGTGACCCACATAATGCCTCCTTCAACCATCAGAAGGCAAACTCTTAGTTCTCTGTCCAGAGAACTTTCTTAGGCATTCTCTTTTTCATTAGGTCTGCCAGGGGCTTGTCCACATCATTGTAATGAGGGACAAACCTCCTAGTTCCCGACTGTTCCCAGAAATGCCCTTACCTGTTTCTTTGTGGCGGGGGTGGGCCAGGCCTGGATGGCATCAACCTTCCCAAGCTCTGGACGGATGTGTCCATTGCCCACCTGGTGCCCAAGGTAGGACACTTTGGCCAGGCCTTCATGACATTTTTCCTCCTTAACTGTCAGCCCTGCAACCTTCAGTCAGTCTGTGGAACACCTCCCTCATGTGCCTGATGCAATCCTCCCATGTCCGGCTATAAATGACGATGTCATCCATGTATGCCAGAGCAAATTCATCTGCCCCAGGCAGAATGTGATCCACTAGCCGTTGGAAGGTTGCGGTTGCATTCTTCATGCCAAATAGCATTAGTCAGAATTCAAATAAGCCGTATGGAGTAACGAAGGCAGACCTTTCTCTGGCTGTGGGGGACAACCACATCTGTCAGTAGCCCTTCATCAGGTCTGTCATGCTCAGGAACCAGGCTCCCCCCAGCCATTCAATAGTCTCATCCATTCTGGGTATGGGGTAGGCATCAGACTCCGTACAGCTGTTGAGCCTCCAGTAGTTGACACAGAACCTTGTGGTACCATCGTTGGGGAGCAAGACCACGGGTGAGGCCCAAGAGCTACTAGACTCATGGATCACTACAAGGGCCAGCATCTCTCTAAGTTTCTCCAGCATAGTCTTCTTAACCTCCTCTGGTACCCTGTAGGGAGACTGCCTCAGTGGACCTGGGCCCCAGTGTCCACATGATATTCAGCCATTGTGGTGTACCCCGGATTCCCCGTGAACATGTCCTCAAATTCTCGCAGCACCCCTCTCATCTCCTCGGCCTGGGCCATTGTCAGCTGCCCTGAGAGGGTGAAGTTATCCACTGAGGATCCTTCCTTGGCTTCCCCAAGGACATCAGGGCATCAGCCTTGTTCCCCTCCATTGGCATGCTATACACGGTGAGGACCATCTCCTCCCTATCACAGTATGGCTTCATCACATGTTCACATGATATACCCTCTGCCAGCCCCTTCTGTCAGGCAGCCCTACTACATAGTTAACGTCACTCACCTTCCTAATTATGGTGAATGGGCTCTCCCATGATGCCTGCAGTTTAGTGTGTCAGGCTGGGACAAGTACCATCACTCACTATCTGACTTTGTACTCCTGTGCTCTGGCCCCACAGTCATACCAGGCTTTTTTGTTGCTGTTGTGTAGTGGCTAAGTGCTCCTGGACATGCCCTTTGATCTCCTTAAGCCTGACCCTGAAATGTAGGACATACTCCCCAACAGACTCCCCCTGGGAGGCATGGTTACCCTACCATTCATCCCTGACTAAATCTAGGGGCCTCCTCACCCTGTGACCAAACAGGAGCTCTAAGGGTGAGAACCCAGTGGACTCCTGTGGGACTTCCTTGTATGCAAACAGGATGTGGGGCAAATATTTGTCCCACTCCATTTTGTGCCGCTCAGAAAATGCCCTGAGCATAGTTTTGAGGGTCCCATTGAACTGCTCGACCAGGCCATTTGTCTCTGGGTGATATGGTGAAGCACGGAGCTGTTTCACCCTGCACTTTTCCCACGAACTGGTCATTAAGGGTGACATGAAATTTGTCCCCGGTCTGACAAAATCTCCGGGGGAAATCCCACTTGGCTAATGATTCCCAGGAGCTCATCAGCCACCTTTTCTGCCTCAATGGAGGACATGGCCGCTGCCACGTGGTACCTGGTTGTGTAATCTAACAACTAGTATGTATCATTTGCCCATGCAACTTGGGGTACTCAGGGTCCCCACTATGTCCACAGCTACCCTCTTAAAGGGTTCATCGATAATAGGCAGGGTCACCAAAACCACCTTAGCCTTGTCCCTGACCTTTCTGACCCTCTGGCACTGTGGACAAGTCCAACAGTAATGTGCCACATCTGTGTACATGCTCGGCCAAAAGAAGTTGTTGGCAAGCTGCTTCTTTGTGTGGTTAATACTCAAGTGGCCCGAAAAAGAGAAGTCATTGGCCAGGGTCAGAAGCTGCTTTCAGTAGTCCCGGGGGACTACCAGCTACTGAAGTACTTCTCTCCATAGTTCCCTTTGTGGTGTACACTCCCTGTACAACAGCCCATTCTCCTAGTAATCTGACTTTTTACTCCCTTCAGAGTCCTCAACACTATCTGCTATCTCTCTGTTTTTGGAGGGTAGGATCAGCTCGCTGCACCCTGCCCAGCTCCTCCCATCTGACCCTCCCCAATTCACCTTCAGGAGGAAAGCTGCCCCTGGTGGTGACCTCCTCTGGTTGCAGCTGGGGATCAGGGCTGCTACTCGTTGCTAGCCCCTTGCCCACACTAGCCACTGCCTCAGCTGCTGAGGGATGGGTCTGCACAGGCTGTGTCGCCCCCTCCTCACCCTCATAAGCTTGCCCTTTTGCCTGGCTGTGGATAGTAACGCATACTAGGTTTTCCCTGTGGTCAGAACCATTCCCCATGAATGCATCCACAGGGAGATGAGGTACAACTTCCACCTTATGTACCCCATGGCCACCCTCCCAGCTCAGGAAAACCCAAGCCTTTGGCACTTGGACCACTGGACCTGAATCTTGGAGAACTGCCCCAGCAGAATCTGCTCCGTCTGGATCAGATACTGCCTCACCATGGAGATAGAGGTGCCAGTGTCCATCAATCCCTGTGTTACTGTCCCATTGACTAGAATAGGGTGCATATGCTTGGTGGAGTTTGGTGGCACTACAGTGTGTGTGCAGCTTACCAACTGCTGGGTACTGTCTTGGTCACCCCGCCCCAGGCATTTGCCCTTTACTCCTATTTTTATGGCAGTCATAGGATAGATGCCCCACTTTCTGGCAAATCCAGCATTCCTTTCCCCTTCGGCTCCTTGTTCCCCTTAGAGCTGGTGGGTTCAATTTTGGGCTTGGGTTCAGGTTCGTTCCCTTTAGACTACCCTACCTTAGTCCCCTTAAAACCATGTGTTGCCCCACCCACATAGTTCCTGCGCTGTGAATATGGTCAGCTGGCCACATACAAATCAACACTTTCTGCTGCCTCCTTTGTGGAGTTTCATGCCCGGTCCAGCAGCGATATGCGCAGGTCATTAGGTACAGTTTTAAGAAATTGTTCCCTTACAATCAAATCTTTAATTTGGTCTACAGTCCTCACCTTAGCTCCATCTATCCAGTGGTCTAAATAGGCACACATTTGGACATGCAGTTCTACATAGCTGTCTCCTGGGCTTTTTCTTAATTCTCTGAATTTCCACCTATAAGCCTCAGGAGTTAGTTCAAAACATTTTAATAACACTCTTTGAACCTTGTCATAGTACATGCAATCATTATCGTCCATTCTAGTGAATACATGCAAAGCACAGCCAGAAAGCAATGGGGTCAGATGGTCATCCAAGAGCCTTGTCCAATTTAAACTGCCCACAAACCCTCTCAAATGATTTTAAAAACAAATCCAGATCATCTCCCTCCCGTATTGTGCGAACATTTTAGAATTAATTGTGGCTTTGTGGGTTGAACCCCCTTTGCCATTACTTAGGGTTTGCCATGGTGTTTGCTGGTGCAGTTTCACCATCTTGATCTCATACTGTTGTCTCTGGATCGCTTGCTGTCATTCTGTCTCTCTCACTCTCTTTCTTCCCATATCAGGATCTCATGCTGATGAATCTTTTCTCTTTCCTCTGCCTCCAGCCTTGCTCTCTCCTCCTGCGTCCAGATTTCATGTTGCCAAGCCCTCTCTCTTTCCTCAGCCTCCAGCCTTACTTTTTGCAGATTGGCATCCTTCAGCGCAAGCTCTGCCTTCAGGATCTCAAGCTGAGGTTGATTGGGCTGCACAGTTCCCCCAGCTTGTGCCATGAGGTGCCCCTTTGCTCAGCCACTGGGACCTCAGTTTCGCTACCTGGGTCACCATCCTCAGTGACCACCTGCTGCACAAGGATTGGGCTATGCCCCTCTGAGACCGTTTGCCCCTCTTGTATCCAGTCATGCACCAAAAGGGCTTCCATGAGTCCATTCTTTGTCAGGCCATCATGGACAATCCCCTTCTCTCTCTGCACAGCTCACGAAGCTGCTCTACACAGAATTTGGCATAGGTTGAGGAGCTCATGTTCTCTAGTTACACTGCACTAATTTTTATTTATTTATTTATTTAGTTTTTATTGACCAGGTAAGTGTACTAGAAAAATTCTGTCTATTTTCAGGCAAGATCCGGGGGAAGGGGATACAGATGTATGCCAACTGACCTTGAACCAGATTAAGCTGTTGGTGATATTTTTAGTGAATGGGAGGAAATTTGGCCAGGGCACCGGGGAAATTCTCCTACTCTTTTCGCGAAGTGCCATGGGATCTTTAACATCCCCCTGAACTACCACCAGAACAGGCAAATGTGACCTCAGTTTAATGTCTCATCCAAAAGATGGCACCTCAGGAGTGCAGCACCCCCCCTCATGCTGCACTGCCTTGTCAGTGTTGGGATTTAACCCAAGTGCCTGGTGTGGGGATAGAACCCACAGCCTTCTGATCTTGCCACTTCAGAGGTGAGTGTGCTACCTGCTGCACCAGTGACACGGATTCTGAAGCTGTCTAGAAATAAAAAAAAAAAAAAAAAAACAGTAGCAAACAATGCAACCTTTTGAATATCCTGTTTTGTGACTGTTAAGGTATATTTCTGCTGGCACTCTGTCTCCAGTGTGCTAGGCAACACTTCACCTCTCTCTGAGTGCCTGCCTCACAGGAAAGCGCACTGTGTACTGCTCTGCACCACACTGGTATCAGTTGCAGCACTGATCCCACCACTCTGCCACCAATGTGATGAAAATCCCCTCACCAGTGGCTTCTAGTCTACCGCCACCACCAGGTTTTTACCAGATAGAAACCAGGAAACCTGCTTTTAACCTTCTCCTTGTACAAGGTCAGCAAGGTCAACACAGTAACTGTGGGTAGAGTGCCCTCCAGAGGTGGACTGCAAACTGAGTCTAGCAGAAATAGTAGAATTACCTTTTTAAATAAAACAAGCAGTCACTGATTCTATAAAAAAACAGATTCTTTACTAGTGACTACAAGTATTTATAAGCAGGATGTATTCACAGGAAAACAAAAGGTTTGCACATTTACTAAGAAACAGAAAATAAAACAAGTTAACAGACACTTGGTGTGCAGCAAAATTCTGAGCTATCCTTGCCCAAAATCCTTCACCTGCCCTAGCTACAGAAGCACTGTCCCTCACCGTGCTGTCTTACCAGTCGGCTAGTCTTTGTATAGCAGGGCTCTGGTCTTGATGTTGCAGTCCAAGAGAGCGAGCTGAACCTCACCTCTCTGTTTTATTCTCTTTGACTGTGGGAGGTGGTTTCGCGCCTTTGAGTGACAGGTTACCTCTGCCCCCCTCCCCAGATGGGTGAGTATATGGAGGGATGACATCATCCAGGCCAGCTGGCTCCCATTACACCCAAATTTGCTCTGTCCACTTTTATTATTCTGTATTCCAAGATGTCTGAGGTGTTTAACCCCATACCTCTGCCTTTCAGGCTGACCGAGGGTTTCAAAACGGCACATTCACATCTGCCTTACAGAATCTGTGGCTGAATGTTCCCAAGGGAACAATTCCCTGAGCAGCTCTGGCTAGTGTTTCCCATAAGACCTGGTTGGTCATGTGACATTGGAAGCCATGTTTTGTGCCCACTTACGACAGAAACATAATTAAACTAACAAAATACATTAACAAAATTAAATTAAATTAATAAATCTGTCTGGTCATATGTCCATCAACCGTCATAGTACATAATGGCCTGTAGGCTTGAACATCTTGTCCCCAGCTGATAGACCCCGATCAGGTGGGCTTCATCAGAAACAGACAGGCACATGACAGTGTAAAACATAATCTACTTTTAACAGATTATGCGGTCACACACCAAATTCCTCTCACATTATTAAGTCGGGATGCTGAAAAGGCATTTGACAGGGTGGCCTGACCCTACCTCTGGACCACCCTGTCAAATTTTGGAATTTCAGCTAAGTTTGTACAAACCCTACAGGACATCTATGACTCAACACAGGATTACCTCAAGCTAAATGGCTTCCTATACCAGGCCCTTTTTCCCCTAACCAGAGGCATGTGACAGGGTTGTCCCCTGTCCCCATTGCTTTTTGCACTTTATTTGGAACCCCTAGCAGCTGACATTCGCAGAAACCCCAGGGTGGAGGGGATTCCTTTCCGGGGCAGGCAATATAAAGTCTCACTGTTTTTAGATGACATCCTGCTAACATTGACTTTCCCAGAGGAATCAGTCCCGGTGGTCTGGGAGCTGCTCCAAGATTTTGGCAAAATAGAAGAGTATAAATTGGACACGCTTAAGACAAAGGTTCTCCTATACAACTACACACCCTCTGCGCAATTAAAACAAAGATTCCCCTTTAAATGGCATAAAATGGCCATCCAATATTTAGGAGTTGAACTCAGTAAAAATTTAGTGCATCTAGAGTTGCTCAATTATGAACTCCTGACCCAGCAAATTAATGAAGATTTATTTATTTATGTCTTTGTTAACCGGGTAAGTGCACTGGTCTGAGGGACCGTTTACAGGCATGACCCGGGCCAAGAGGCACATGTCAGACATATTACAGAATAATGTACAAACAGAAAACAAAGGATAGGTAAAAACAGCAGTGGTCAAAAGCAGCAAGGGATATCACAATAATAACAATAGCATTTGCAGGAGGTAAGATCGCAAAGAAGCAGCAGTTTGTAGTTTTTGTACAGTTCTAACACAGCAAACAGGGAGTGACAATATTTACAGAATAATGTACAAACAGAAAACAAAGCATTGGTAAAAACAGTAGTGATCAAAAGCAGTGGGGTACATCCAATATAACAATAGCATATTACAGTAGGTAAGATTACAAGGGAATAAGCAACAAATGGAAATTACATACCTACCCTAATTCTTGATCTTCTTGGATAAAGTCTCCACCACTCATTCACACTAATGGGACTACACCAGAGGTGCTAGGACCCAGCAGGAGCCAAAATCTTCAGGAAGGCTGGCGCCTAGGTAGGGCCGTGAGGAAGCGGCACTGCAAGCTCGTCTCATGCCGTATAGGCTACCCTGGCGTCGACCCTCCAACCGCTTCAGTATCTTTTTTACTGAGGAGGTGCAGTGTAAACTAACCTAGTGAAACTAACCTATATCGAACATAAGATAGTCTGAATGACCCATGTAAGAAGGGTCAACTCAACAGAGTCTTCACAGCCCAACAACGAGGGGATGAAGACCAGAACAGAATGAATGAACTTGGGGGATGGTGGGTGAGCATATGAATGAGTGGTGGAGACTTCGTCCAAGAAGATCAAGAATTACAGTAGGTACAGTATGCGCCACTTATATCAAGTCCGTTTGTACTGGATATCCGCTTTTAACGGGTGTTTTACGTTTTCCAAATGCCAGTCACTATACTTTCAATGATAAAAATATCAGTTAAAGTGGACCTTCAATTCCGGCAGCAACGGCCGACAGAGCTTTAAATTCAGTTTATGACACTCCTTAATCTTCTGATCCAATGCCTAAATTAACACTCAGTTACCTCCGAATCAATGCTCTCAATGATGTTCAGCTGTCCCTCTGCCTATTTAACACTCGATTACCTCCGAATCAATGCTGTCAATGATGTTCAGCTGTCCCTCAGCCTTTATTTGGTTGACCACTACAGTGATTGTTTTCCCTGTCTCTGGTGGTGTTGGTTGAAAGCGCTGTTCTGTCCTACCGGGTTATGCAGTTGTGCTCTAGTTCTGCCATTCTATGGCTGAACCAAGAATGAGTGCCCACAAGAGTGATGCTGGGGCAGTAAACCAGAACACCACGGAGCAGTAGATAAGTACAGCGCTTACATTTTTGTTTGCTTGTTTTACACAGAATTACTGAATTTCTTTTCGTTGCTTTCATTATTACAGTATAAACATAAAGTTCCAGAGTTTGTTTGTTTTTTTGCTTACAGCAAACATCAAAACAGTCTGAACAAGTACCGCTTACAGCAAACACCAAAACAGAGTCTGAACGAGTACCACCTGCAGTGATGCACTTTTTTTTTTCTTTTCACTGCCATATTGATGTACTGGATGCTGCTCGTAATGGACAAATTGCTTATTGTCAAATCAGTCCGTTACAATCGGCGCATACTGTACGTAATTTCCATATCTTCCTGGGCATAAAGTCTCCACTATTCATTCACTCTAATGGGAGAGTACCGAGCTAGAATAATTCCCCGAGATGGGTGGCAGGAGAGAGGAGCTCACTTTAGGACAGAAGTCCATTAAGGATCGTTCTGCCAAAGGACTGATGCTGCCTGGCATGGCCATCCAAAGCATAGTGCTTTACGAAAGTGTGCACGGAGCTCCAGGTGGCCGCATTGCAGATGTCCACAATGGGCACGTTCTGAATTTCTGCAAGAGATGCCACAACTGCTCTGGTAGAATGAGCATATACTCTGCCTTCCAGCTTGACCTGTGCCATGGAATAGCACTGGCAAAGGTATGCCACTAGCCATGCTGAAATGCATTTGATAGCAAAAGACTGACCCAGCCAAGCCGTGCTGAAGGAGACAAACAACTGTTTTGATATGCGAATTTCTTTAGTTCTGTCTAAATAGAACCCCAAAGCCCTCTTCACATCCAGAGAATGCAGGGTATGCTCCCCCTCATTCTGGAAGTTTGCGAAGTATGTTGGAAGGACCAAGGGCTGATTCAGATGAAATTCGGTGACAACCTTGGGTAGAAACTTTGGGTGGGTCCTAAGAACCACCTTGTCTTTGTGAAATACAGTATACGGTGGGTCTGTGACTAAAGCGTGTATTTCAGACACTCTGCGAGCGGAAGTGATGGCTACAAGGAAGGCGGTCTTCCAGGTCAGAAACTTCAGCTCACACATAGCTAGGGGCTCAAAAGGTTTACAGGTGAACATGTCTAGCACAAGGTTAATGCCCCAGGCAGCTACTGGTCATCTGACCAGTGGCCTAGTATGCAGAAAGCCCTTAAGAAACATCTTGACCACAGGTAGCTGAGCCAGAGACACGGAGTGTACGGGCTCATGGTACGCTGAGATTGCACAATGGTGAACCTTTATGGTTGAGTATTGCAGGCCTGTATTCGAGAGATCTAGAAGATACTCTAGGACCTTGTTTGGTGGGCAGGAAAATGGATTCCAGGAGGATTTTGCACACCAGATGAAAAACTGCTTCCACTTATCCGTGTAAGTTTTTTGGGTAGCTGGCTTGCGTGCAGCTAACAGAATATCTGAGACCCTAAGTGAAACATTAAACCTGTTCACCTCTATCTCTTCAGGAGCCAGGCCTGGAGGTGAAGGGACTTTAGATTGGGATGGACCACAGGGCCCTGGGTCAGCAGGTTCATAAGAAGTAGAAGCTGTCTCGGAGAAGTTTCTGATACTCTGTTGATTAATGGAAACCAGATCTGATGAGGCCAGAATGGGGTGATGAGGATCATTCTGCCCCCCCGTACCTCTAGTTTGAGCAACACCATCTGAGCTAGGGGAAGAGGAGGAAATGCATACAGAAAGCGTCTTGTCCACCGTTGTCTGAATGCATCCTGACAAAAAGCACCAGGTCCTGGATTTCTGGAGCAGAAGAGAGGCAGTTTTACATGGAGTGGGGATGCAAAAAAGGTCCGGGTCTGGAGTTCCCCACCGTTCAAAGAGTGATTGCACAATGTTTATGTCAAGAGACCACTCATGAGGGTCTGTCTCAGTTCTGCTGAGATGATCCACCAGATCATTCTGTACTCCCGGCAGATAGACCACCTGGATCAGTGCTTTGTGCTGCAGGCACCATTCCCACACTCTTATCGCTTCCCTGCATAAGGGGTAAGAGTGTGCTCCACCCTGCTTGTTGATGTAGTACATCACTGCTTTGTTGTCCATCTGAAGGAAAATGATCTTGTGACAGAGTATGTCCTTCAAGGCTTGGATTGCGTACAGGACGGCTTTCATTTCTAGAACATTTATGTGAAGTTGAGACTCGTCCTGACTCCATCAACCCTGGGTGTGGAGATCCTGGCACTGAGCTCCCCATCCCAGTAAGGACGCATCTGTGGTGTTGATCTGGGATTCTAGAAGGGCGAAGGGATAACCTTGCAGAAGGTTGTCCTCCTGAGTCCACCAGGTGAGTGACAGTTTCAGAGGCTCCATCACCTTGATGTAGAAGGACTGTGGGTGCGTGGTCGGTTACCACTGAGTGCTGAACATCCACTGAATAGTCCTCATGTGAAGATGAGCCAGAGGCACAATGAAAACTGAGGATACCATGAGACCCAGCATCCACTGCATCGAGAGAGCTCGCACCAAGTTGTTCTCTCTGATGAAGTGGGCCATCTGAAGGATGTTGTTCCTTCTGTCCTCTGGGAGAAAGGCTTTTGCGCTGGAGGTATCTAGAAGGGCTCTATGAAGAGGAGCCATTGGGAGGGCTGTAGCTGTGACTTCCCCAAATTTAGCAGGACTCTCATGGACATGAGAAATTTTGAAGCTGTAGCTATGTCTTCCTGAGTATCTTGTCTGGAGGGACTTGCTAGAAGCCAATCATCCAGATATGAGAACATCTGGATTCCAAGTTTCCTGAGATACGCTGCGGAACTGCAAAGCACTTTGTAAAGAGTCGAGGTGCAGAGAATAGCCCAAAAGGACTCTGAACTGGTAGTGTTGACCCAGTGCCACAAATCTGAGTTATTTGTGGAGGTTTGGGTGCATGAGAATGTGCTGATAGGTGTCCTGCATGTCCAGGGAGGCTAGACAATCATTTTGATGAATCGGGGGTACGAGTGTACCGAGTGATATCATCTTGAACTTTTCCTTGTAAAGGAATCTGTTTAACTTCCTGACATCGAGAATTGGGTGCATGTGAAGTGTTTTCTTTGGAACTAGGAAGTGATGGGAGTAGAAACCTGTGTTCCGCTGATCCAGCGGGACCACTTCTACTGCCCTGTTGTTTAGAAGGCCTTGTATCTCAGAAACAAGAAGGTCTGACTGAGAGACAGACAGCTTAGGCTGTTGCTTGGGTGGGTGATCCGGAGGAGTTTCTGATGTGATTGACTTCCACTGGTCGTAAAACTGAGTCAAACGCCCTCTTACTGCCAAGGAAGAGTCCCCCTCTGACAGCTGAGGTGGGACTTGGGCTGAAGTCTCAGAGGTGGCGCTAGGCACTTTGGGGCCCTGTGCCTTCTGCTGCATTTGCTTTTGCGACTGAGGGGTTTGGTTTCTGTTGAAGCCCCCTTTGCCTTTACCATGAAAGGACTGACAGTTATGAAACTGACGCCGATTCCTGCCCCTTTGAGGGGCTGCGGATGGCGGTCTGGCCGTTTTGATAGCTGTTGTAGTTTTCTGTGTGGCCTCTAGCGCCTGCTCAACCTGAGGACCAAACAGGTACGTACCATCAAAGGGCAAAGTCATAACACTCTGCTGGGTGTTATTTGTGAATCCCGACGTGTGCAACCAAGAGTGGCGTTGGGTGCATATACTGGTCACTGCTGCTCTGGAGGCAGTGTCAAAGGCATCCATAGCAGCTTTGAGCTGCTAGTTATTAGAGTCAATGCCTCTAGTAATGGTTTGAAGAAGCTCTGAGCTAACTTCTGAATCTGGGAGAGCTTCCACTGTGGCCTTGAGCGAATGCCAAAGTGTATACTCCTATTGAGAGAAGTAGCCCTGGTAGCTAGCAATGTGCATGCCCAGGGTGGATGCAGCAAAGACTCGTTTTCCCAAAGTGTCAATTTTGTGAGATTCCTTGTTTATCGGATGTGCCGTAAATTCTTGCGGAAGAACGGCCTTGTCATTCTCTGCCAGGACAACTGTGGCATCAGCAAAGGCTTGCAATGCTGGAATGGGTCAATCCTTGGGAGGGGCATATTTCCTGTCTATGGACTTAGTCACGGAGGGAATAAGCACCAGATTATCTCACACTATTTGAGAGAGAGTCTGGAAAGAGAGTTGCGTGGGGGGAGTCAATTCCACAGGAATGTCTGGAACGTGCAGGTACTGCAGACGCAGCAATTTCCTAGGATCAATCTCTGAAGTCTGAAGAGAGAGAGTGGTGTTCACGTTTCTAAGCAGAGACTTAAAGGAAAGGTCCTCGACCAGAGGCTCTGCTGTAAGAGAAGGTTTATTCACCAGCCCTATGGAGGATTCGTCGTCAAAGTCATCCTCAAATCGAAGATCAGGATCAGGATCAATATCATCTCCTACTAGTCCCAAAGGGACTGTATAGACTGGAAAGGGAGGAAAAGAAGGAGGAGGAGCACTGTGAATCGGAGTCAAAAACCCTGGTGTCACATGCGGCACTGCAGGCACTCCCGGCGCCGGAAGAGAAGGCAGTGCCAAAAACACAGGCGGTGCTGGCACAGGATGCAGCGCTGGAGCTGGTGGCACTGAACCAGAGATTCTCAACCCCTGACTCATTGAGGAAAGTTGAAGAAAGTCAGCAGGAGATAAAAACACTGGTGTAGACCCCTGTGCCACCGCCATATGAGGCGGAAAAACACCAGAGCGCGACATCGATGGCACCGGAGGCGCCGCATGACTAGGAAGCACCAACCACCCTGCCTGTAGGTCCAAAACTGAAAGGCCCAATTGCTCCAGTGAGGGACTCGCTGGCTCAGGCAGAAGGGACAACCACCAAACCCATTGCTCCATAAGAGCGGCCCAATGGTGAAACTGCTCACTGGAGGAAAAACCACAGGGGGCGGGGAGGGACTCCGGAGTTGAGGAAGCTGGTCACCAGAAACAGAAGCCAGAGAAGACCCCGTAAGGGACAGAGTTGGGCCCCTGCCGATGATTAATGTGCAGATGTACCAGGAGGTGACCTCGAGCGGTGCCTTTTCTTTATCGAACGGGAGGCTGAAGAAGAACTCGAGGCCGAGTGGTGCTGAGTCCTCTACGAGGATCAAGAATGGGACTGCTGCTTTTTGTGCTTTTGGGGGGACTGCCCTTCCCCCAAGCACTGGACTGCCTATAGTTAGACCCCCCTCCGTAGAGGGTGGTGGACCAGATCCAGCCCTGCTGACAACACAGCTTTCATGCGAAGTCTCCCTACTGTCACCTGCCCCATTTATGGTCGACTCTGTTGAAGGAGGGCTGAAGACTTCTTCTGACGAAAATTCACTTACTAAATTTTACTTATTTATTTTTCCTTACTGATAATAAAATAATAAAACTAATCAAAACTGAAAAGACTAAAGCTGCTGTCATATAGACGCGAAGTTTTGACTCCTAGCAGGTGAGCGAAGTTGTCACTGAAGTGCACTCTACGGTGGGGAAAAAAGGAACTGAGGCAGTTGGAGGGTCGACGCCAGGTTAGCCTATATGGTGCAAGCCGAGCTCGTGGTGCCACTTCCTCACAGCCCTACCTAGGCACCGTCCCTCTTGAAGATTTTTGGCTCCTGCTGGGTCCTAGCGCCTCCGGTTAGTGTGAATGAGTGGTGGAGACTTTATTTCCGGGAAGATTTTACAGTTCTTGTACAGTTATAAAACAAGCAACTGGAGTGACATGATCAGGTGCTAGGAACCTACTGACCACAACCCCCCCCCCCAAACACAGTGATAAGCCCAACCAGGCAAAGTGACCCATCAGAGCTGAAAGGAAGAGAGAGAGAGTCAAGACAGAGTGGGTGAAAAGAAACTACGGGGGGGGGGGGAAGTACTACTTGGCAAAGTAGTTGTGAGTATCATGATCAAGGAGCCAGGATTTGAAGTTACACTTAAAGGTGAGATGCATATTGGATGATCTGAGGGGTGTGGGAAGCATATTCCAAAGTGAGGGGGCTGCAACTAATAGGGCATTGCCACCCATTTTGGTAGAGGTTCTCGGAATCACCAGGGGAGGGACAATAGAGGATCATAGACTCCTCAGAATGGTGCGGTGCTCACAAAGAGAATAGAGGGAGAGGCAGGGCCTCTACATATGATAGCATCTGTGAGGCATCCAAGGGTAAAATCAAACCGGCCTTGCAAAGAGAGCCATCCAAGGGAGCCATAAAGGTTGCAGTGGTGAGTGGAATAGGGGGTGGACAGGGCAAAGTTGAGTATACTGTTGTAGACGGACGAGAGTCTGGCCCGAAGGGCAGCAGAGACATGAGTGTAAATTGGGGATCAATAGTCCAGGATTGGGAGTAGGCTGCCATTGGCTATTGTCAAGCACACCTTTGCAGTCAGGTAGGGTAAAATGCGATAGGCAGCACCAAGTTTCTGATTGATCCTATGGACTACGAGATTTATATGGTCAGAGTAGGAGAGGGTTGGGTCGAGTGTAACCCCCAAGTATTTGAATGAGGGGACGACTTCGAGGGCCGGGCCATAGGGAGGGAGGATGAGGAGTAAGGAGTTAGCTTTAAGGGTTCTGGCTAGGTATGACTTGGACCCAAACAGCATAGCCTTTGTTTTTTTGGTGTTGACCAGCGTCAGGTTAGAGATGTACCAGTTTTGGGCGGCGCAATAATTCTGGGAGAGGACAGAGGATATGAGTGGAAGGGATTTGTCACTGTGGAAGATAACAAGGTTGTCCACATAAAGGAGGGATTCACATGAGAGACAATCAGAGGAGAGAGTGTTAATAAATATTGAAAAGAGCAGGGGGCCCAGGATGGAACCTTGGGGTATCCCAGAGCAGACTGGCAGGGCTGAAGAAGTGACCATGCCAAAGCATACAGATTGGGAGTGATTGGAGAGGTAGCTCTCAAACCAGTTTGTGGTCTCTGCAGAGCAGCCTATGGAGTGAAGCTTGGAGAGGAGGAAGGAATGGTTAACAAGATTGAAGGCTTTAGATAGATCCATGAAAACTTCACCAGTGGCATGCCCATGATCCATGTTAGTGAGGACGTGGTCAGTAAATAAAGCCAGGCGGGTAGTAGTGCTGTGGAGTCTATGGAAGCCATACTGCTGGTTTCTTAAGATATAGTAGTAATCTAGATACTTGGATAGCTGCCAGTGAATGACCCATTCAAGGAGCTTACTGAGGTGGGGGAAATGGATATAGGACAATAGTTGTTGGATGGGGGGGGGGAGTCGCCAGATTTCAAAATAGGAACCACCTTGGCTGACTTCCAGGGGCGAGGCATGTCAGAGGTGGCCAGGGCAAGATTGAAAATAAATGAGAGAGGTTTGGCGATAACTGGGGAAACAAGTTTGAGAAAAACAGGGGAGAGGCCATCAGAGCCTGGACTACCCCTATTGGGTAGGCCCCTTAGTAGTTTAAAAGTCTCCTTGGGAGAGATGGACTTGAAATAGAAGGAGGGGGCAGGGAGGGGTAGCAGTCGGGGGGAGGTAGAGGATAGGGGGGTGGAGCAAGGCCCTGGGTCAGGGGACTGACTAGGTGGGGGGTGGGCAGAGCAAGAGAAAGAGGAGGTGGGTAGCAGGAAGCACATGAGCACTGGCTAGAGGGACTACTAGTGGGGAGTTTGCTGAGGAGGGCCAACAAGTCAGAGAATTTGTTGCTGAGTGCCATGGCTACTTTAGCTGGGTCAGTCAACAGGCCTGATGGTGAAGTTGGCTGGAAATTGGTGCAGCTATTGCGAGGGGTAAGAAGGGAGTCAGTGGAGTCCCAGAAATTTCTAGGTTTACCAGAACTCTTCCTCTGCAGGTTGGTGAGATAATTCCATTTCAGGGTTCTGGTCAGAATCTTACATCGATTTCACAGGTGCCGATATTCATTCCACAGGGTAGGAAAAGGGGTCAACTTGTGGGCAGACCACTTATGGTCCCTCTCTTTTATAACGATGAGAAGTTCTTTAGTGATTCAGCGAGTATGGCCGCCTCTAACGCTCCTTGTGGTAAATGGGAAGTGGCGATCCTGGATGTCCAAGAGAACATCCGTGAAGTGAGTAACAGCAAGAGACACATCAGTAAGAGCATATAGGCCCTGCCAGTTAATAGCCCTGAGTTCTTTAAGTAGGAGGGAAGTGTTTGGGTGGTTGAAGTTGCGGAAAGTTAGATATTTGGGTGGGGGGCGGGGGGCCTTGGAGGACCATATGGCAAAGGTAGGGGAGTGGTCATTTAGAGAGTCAGACAGAGTACCAGCTTGAATAACATGATCACCACAGTTGGTAATCACCCAGTCAATTAGGGAGTGGGTAGAGGTACGAGGGTTAAGTCGAGTAGGGAGGGTGATGATTTGAGACAGATTATGTTGCTTAAGCAAGTTCACGTAGTCGATTTCCTGGGCTTCCAACCAGTTAAGGCTGAAATCACCTAGGAGGATGGCTTCCCCAGCAGGGGAGAGAGATCCAAACCCGGTGAGCAGGCTTTGGAGGCCAGCTGTGCCCCCGTTCGGAGGGTTGTAGCAACAGCCTAGATGAAGTTTCTTTGTTTCACCCAAAGTAACTTCAGTAATGAGTCATTCACTTGGGGAATCACAGTCTGCGCAGAGGGAGGTAACGGCAAAGAGAAGTTCCTTGACAAGGATAGCAACACCACCACCCTTTTTTTTTTACCTGGCCTGTCTTTATGCAAGCTGGTGTAGCCTGGGGGTAGAAACATAGTCAGAATGGTGTGGCTTAAGCCATGTTTCCATGAGACAGAGTACATGGGGTTTGTGCAGAGCAAGCCAGGCTTCAAGATCAGTACATTTTGCAGGGAGACTGCAAATGTTCATATAGGTGATTTTTATTCCAGGAGTAGTGACCCAAATGCTGCAGATGGATGTGATAGGGGTGTTAGGAGGGCCAGGGTTGGATTGAGTGTCTCCACCTGGTAGAAGAAGGGAAAAATGGCGAAGGCAAAAGCATGGTGTGCCAATAAGGGAAGGCGGGAAAAAGAGAGTAAAGGAAAAAGCCTAGAAGGTGACACTCACAGTTGAGGAGGAAAACCAGGGTGTGTGATACAAGGAGGGTACTTTTCCCACCTTTGAGGAAAAGGGCATGGATGTTGGGTGCCTGAAACTTCAATGAAGTGTTGGAGGTGATCCTGATCAGAGTATATAATGGAGGCAGTGAAATCAACTGTCAGGAGGGTGCCTGGAAGAGAGGTAACCATAAGGGGCAAGAGCAGAGACTCCATGTTGAAGGAGTAAAGCTAGAGAAGCGGCAGTATTTAGTGGGGCATCACCAGCCAGGCAAAAGATGGGAAAACTAACCAAGGTTAGGAGGAAAAAGAGTATACACGTGGTTGAAAGTGAGATTGTGCCTTTAAGGGAGAAACTCCAGATAAATTTGCCCAGTCAGGACAAGAGGCAGCAAGGAGGGGAGGAGATCCCAGAAAAATGACTATTTAATAAAGTGTGGGGGTGGGGAAGGCTGGGAGGGACAAAATAAAGGGTACAATAAATTATGCTAGCCCAGAAACGGGGGTCTCTGAGCTACAGACTCTGCACTAGATAGAGTGCCCAACCAATAGGGAGCTTGGGCAGAGAAAAGCATCCAGTGCTAGGCCTTCACAGAGAATGAAGCGGCCAGCGGAAGAGCTGCATCAGTCCCGGGTTCAGGAATTCAATTCAGCGTACCTGGGCGGGGTTTCTTGGTGGGCCGGTGGAGGACGGAGAATGGCCAGCAGGAGAGCCGCAACCCAGGAGAAGCAGCAGATGCGATCCATGGAGGACAGTACGACTGGTCAGGGGCCACCGAGAGGATTAGCTGTGGAGAGGAGAGATGAAGAAAAAAATTAACAGTGGGATAATTGCAGGCATGGATCGGTGGGTGTGGAGCAGACAGGGACTGGAGATGGGAAACAACAGGGGAGAATGCAGCAGGGGCAAGGTAAATCGGTGGGAGGGACCTTAGGAGGGCTGCCAGGGGAAGGGGGCGAAAAGAGAGAGGCAGAGAAACTTGGAGCGAGTAGAGAGATAACAAAGCAGTTTTAGGAAAGGGATCAAGGAAAGGCTGTAAAACACTTTAGACACAGTTATAGATACAGAAGTCAGGAAAGGGTTGTAAATCACTTTACCAGAAATCACAGCAGAAAAAGATAGCAACGCAGTTTTAGAAAGGGCTGTAAATCACTTAAACTCAGTTGAAGAAGTCAGGAAAGGGCTGGAATCATATAACACATTTGAGGCAAAGTATAACAAATTCTAACAGAGCAGTTAAGAGAACGAAACTTAAACACTCTAGATAGGCAAGGCAGTTAAAAAAACAAGCATTTGTCAATGCCGAATGTTGTCTCGCTGGCACTGGCATTGGTAGTGCAGGAGTTAGAGTTGCATAACAGGAATGGCAGTGAAGTATTGAACTGAAGCCAATGCCAACCCCACCTTGCAGAGAGTGACAGGCGTTGGGGTGTGCCTTTGGGTCATCAGCTATAATGCTCATGCCATTCTACCTCACCCTACCCTGTAGACACTGACAAGTGTCATGGTGTGCTTTGGGGTCTTCGGTCATTATACTTACGCCATTCCATAAGGAAATACACTGAGGTGGGTGCAGTATAGGAGAATGGGGTGAACTATAGGGGCGAACACTCCAAGGCAGACCTCGATGCATGTCACTGACTGCAGGGTGGGGGTTGGGGTGAAATGGCGTAAGCATTACATCCAATGATCCCAAGTCACACCCATGACGTCTGCCAGTCTCTACAGGGTGGGGAGTTACCGTTGGAAACCCAAACGCCGTAGGCGTTTGTTGGTATTTTCACTCCAAATTTTCAACATAGACTTTTTATGACCCCACCTCACGAAGAGCAGCACTATCAGTTTGTTAGCTGAAAGGTAGTTTTGCACAGCAGCTATGCTATTTGGCGACACAGGGTTGAAAACACATTTTGGGCAGGATGTGAAAAATGACAACTATATTGTTCATGAGGAGGTGTAAAGAAATTGCAACGTTGAAAATCTGGAGTGAATATATGAAAAATTGGTGAAGTCATGAGCATGCATAGAAACTGTGCAACACACGTCCATAACCCAATTATTTTTGGGATTTTTTTAACCATATTTTCAACATAGGCATTTTCAGACCTCACCTGATGAACAGTGGCACTGTGATTTTCTTAATTTGTCCCAAAAGTTGATTTCCCACAGCGACCACGCCATTGTGCACCACAGGTGCGAAAACACATTTTGGGCAGGATGTGAAAAATGACAGCTGTACTGTTCATAAGGAGGTGTGAAAAAATGCCAGTGTTGAAAATCTGACATGAAGATATTGCAAATCTGCAAAGTTACTGTACAAGGGTGTATAGAAACTGCGCAACGCACACTTGAAACACAGTCATTTTATGGACGTTCATCACCAAATTTTCAGCATAGGCATTTTAGGACCTCTGCTCATGAGCAGTGTCACTGTCATTTCCTCAAACTGTCCCGAAAACTGATTTTGCACAGCGACGCGCTGTTGTGCACCGGACGCAGCAAAACACATTTCGCCAGGATATGTAAAATGACAGCTGTACTGTTCATAAGGGGTGTGGAAAATGCCAATTTTGAAAATCTGGAGTAAAATATTACAAATTCAGAAGTTATGATGGTGGAAACTACTTAATGCATGCTTGTAAAACAGCCATTTTTGGATTTGCCACAAATTTGCAACATAGGCTTTTTGAGGCCCCCTCTTGAACAGTAGCACTGTTGTTTCGATTGTCGGTCCCAAAGGTGATTCCGCAGTGACATAAAATCACCTTCGGTGCAAATAACCCATGACAGTGACTGAATTCATGAGAGGGTTCCAATAACTCGTTGAAAATTTGGCAAAAATTCTAAAAATGCCTGAGATATGCACCAAAGTTGGAAAAACCCTATTTATGCCATTATACAGCTTACCAGCATTTTTTCAGTTCGCGGTTGGCTTTGAAGAGTGCAGATATGTTCCCGGTCCACCGAAGATCATCGTGCCATCCTCTGGAGGTAAGTATGGGGTGAGGGGGGTGTGGGGTGGTGGGGTGAGCAGAGGGTGGGTGCAGGTTGGGGAGGGGCAGAGAGACTGCTAGGGACTGATTTCTTCTTTCACAGGTTTAAAAAAAAACAAAAAAACATTGTGGGATGCTTTTTGTATTTCAGGGGCATTTAGCATGCTGGGGTGGGCTCCCAGCATGCCACCTGACTGTTTTGCAGGGTGGGGGATGCTGTAGCCGATGTGGGATTGGGCATCCCCATTGACACATACTGAAGGGGGGCGAGAGCTGAGGGGACTGGGCACCCGCCTCGGCATAGAACAAAAGTGGGGGTTATGCCAACTGGGGTGGGCTCCCCTGTCAGCAAAATAAGCGGGAAGAGGACTCACACGCGCGGAGAGTTGGGGCCCCCCATCAGCAAAGAAAGACTGTTCGGAGGGCGCACGATGCCGAGAGGGATTGGGCACCCCATCGGCATACATTTTAAATTGGAGTGGGGGCATTATGGCGACAGGGAGTGGGCTCCCTCGGCAAGTGAAGTGGGTCGGGGCAGTCTGCAGGTGCTGGACAGGCACGTTGTGAGGGCATGTTATTGTATCATGCAGCGGATCTTTTGTTAGATCTGGTGGCCACCTGACATATGCCTGGTTTCAGTGCCTGCAGCTGCCTTATTGGGGAATGAGGGACGCATCTTCTGATGCGTGCCCTGCGTTCGCCCACAGTGAGCGCACCTCCAAATCTGCTACTAATGCAGTATGTTGACTGGTGCTCACGTGCGAGTCAACATAAAAATTTGTTGTAAAAGCTGTTTTAGCAATAGTTGAGCCGGCTAAACTACACTGAGCATGAATGTAAGTGTAACCCCTAGATGGCGCTATCCCAGGGGCTACTACCCCTGCCTGATTTGCCACTAACAGGTTGAGGGGCCTGGATCCAATGGCGGGTGCCTCCACCCAGAGGTCAGGGTTTGCAATAGTTAAACTAATCTTGGTCACAGCCCTCTGGGACACTGCAACCCCTTTCTTCCCACTAGTGGCCACACGATATATCAGAATTACCTTCACAGTACACACTTACCCCAGGTCTGGTTCCGGCACTGGGACCTCCTGTGAAATGAGATACAGTGCAACAATCACAGTACAGTGCTAACATAGACAAATACCTCAGGCAGTATAACTTTGCTGAAACAAGCAGCTCTGATTTATTTAGGGGATATAACAAGGACAGGAAATCAGGTTAATTAGCTTATCACTCTAATAATCTACCTATGGCTCTGTGCACAGGCCTATCCCTATCAGTTACTGTCCCTGGGTACCCAAGCCCTAGTGGCTAGTCAAACCAGTGGCAGCTGGTAGGGGCCCTTTCACCACAGAGAAAGGAGGAATTAAACAGTCAGCAGTACAGTAATTTCATTTGGATTTAATGTGGCAATTCAACAGGGGCGACCCTGAATTAGTACTCACGACCTCCAAATAAGATAGGGTCCTTCAATGTCAGCAGGGCTCACTTGAGGTACACAAACCTCTTCACACATCCATATAAAAGAAAGCACTATACCAGGCAGGCTGCATCTGTATCGATCGCAATTACTGCACAATACCGGGAGGCACACAGCAGATTCAGTTCCTGACAGACCGAGTGCAATTTTCAGCAATTCTTCCAGTCTTCTACAGGGGCAGGCCTGGTTTCTACTCTTCAGAGATCCTTTGATTCTTTTCACAGGACGGATTCAGTCCCAACAAGCTGTTACACAAGCTGCAGACCGAACTCTGGGCCTTACACACGTTTTTGACTAAAACTGCACACGAAAAGCACAGGGCTCCTTCCTTCTTCACTGCCAAAGCTCAACTGAACTCCAACTGACGAACCGGGCACTTCCTTTGAGTTCCTCCCAGTTCTTGACTGGATTGGCTGTCACTCACAATAGACTGCTGCTGTGGTCCAAAAAGGCACTGAAGTCTAAACTACATCTCCCAGAGTCACTGCCCATACAATCCTCTTGTGGCTGGCTCAGATTATGAGTCCCAAGTTCTGATTCATCAAGGCATCATTTAGAGCTAGTTTACCCCACACTGATTGGTCCAGTTCAGCAGTTCAAAACCAGAATGGGGAACTAGGCAGACAGTTCTGACTGCAAAAAAGCAGGTTAGACAAACTGTAATTTTATTATTACTATAAATGATTTCTGGCAATCAGTTACATCTTTCAGACAGGTTCCCTTTGCACTCTAGTGACTGCAAAAATGGGGTGAATTGGCAGCAGCTTGAGTGGTACTCAATCAAAGAAACACACAGTCCCCCATACAAACTAATTATGTCTGCAAGCAGACAGCTCTTAAAGAGACAGTACCAGAGGTTCTAAAACACTCACTGATAAATGGCTTAGCATAAACACCATTCAGGCTTGGAGCATTCAAGCAAGCTCCTGGAAGTCTTTTGGGAACCCCCATTTGCAGAGGTTACACCCTTCCTAGCCTGGGAAAAAGCTTGACGTCCAGCGTCAAGCAAGTACCCATAAGTTTCAACTGCAACCATATACATTTGCATTAGGCTCACACATGTAATCATCAGTCAATACATCATTTTACCAAGAACCATTTCTGAAACATTGCAGTACGTCACTCTTTACACAGTATAACACACACATTGTACCATAACTCAAGTTATTACCTCTTGTACATGAAACCTGAAGAGGGACCCTTCCTATCAGTTACCTTGAGGCTGGACAGAGCAAGGCACCATGTAGAGAACAACACAAGTAACTTGGAGTTAGGCACTAACGCTCAGTTTGGGCAATGAGCCGGGGACACATACACTCCTTTATGGACAACATTGAGAGGCAGGTCCACTGGCCGGCCCAGGGAATCATAACTGAGGTGCACCACAGGCTTTTACAGCTCGACCAGTCTTTCTAGGGGAGCTGTTACAGTCTCTGCACTCTGAGCCTCATTTTCAGCATTGTTCTCACTTGTCAGGGAGTCTCCATGGGGTGAGAGGCTAGAACTTTGGGGCACTTTCAGCTCCAGGAGTTACAGTTTCTGAGTCCACAACATTTGGCTGCATGGAGAGCTTTCAGACACTGGCAGTGGACTGTCAGGGCACTCAAAATACTCTTCTTGTTCGGGTGTATCACCAGTCTGCCCCAATCTATCATTTTCCTCCCTGAAAGCTCAAACAGTTCAACCATGCCAATGATTCCATTTCATCTGATCTGATGCTTTGCACTTCACTTTCTGGGAGCATTGGCTCCAGGGATGAAGCTGGGGGCATAGACAGTCCAGAAGGCCCAGCTTTGTCTCCAGTATTGACTAGTTGCCCTGAAACAATTGACTCAGTTAGTAAGAAGGATAGTATTCAAAGTCACTCTCACTTTCTTCTGATATGGACTGACAGTCATGCTCAACTGGGACTTGTGCAGGGAACACTTTAACTCTGCTTCTGTAGGTGCAGACTTCCTTGATCTTTTCTTAGCAGCAGCTCTAGTCACTGGTCCAGAGGGGCATCTTCTGGGGGCTCAGACTCAATCAGGATTTGTCCAATGGGTAGTAAATGATTTCTATGCATTGTTTTACATCTTTGAATTGTTCTCAGGCCTTACTTTGTACACTGGCAGATCATCTAGTTTGCCCACTACAATGTGAGGGAGATGGTGCCATCTGTCAGCAATCTTGTGCTTGCCATGCAGTCCCAGATTTCTTAGCAACACCGATCTCCTCCTGGAGTTCCTGTGCTTTCACCTTTTATCATACCTTTCTTTGTTGGCCAGATTTCTTTTTGGCAGCCATGGTTTGAGCCAGTTAGTGCGCATGAGTTAGCTGGGCCTTTAACTTTGCACATACTGTAAATAGTTGTCAGCTTGAACCCCATCAGGAGACCCCAAAACACACATCTACTGGTAGTCGAGCTTCTCTTCCAAACATCAGGCGTGAGGGAGAATCCAGTGGCATCACTTTGGTGCAGTTATAAAAGCATGTACCAGGGTGCTAATTTGTTGGCTCCATCTAGGCTTGTCCTTTGGGTGCAGGGTGCCTAGCATATCTAGCAAGTCACGGTTGAAAGCGTTCAGGCTGTAGGTCCCCCTGGGGGGGCCAGTGAGTGGTTCTGGACTTCGCCTCCCCACAGAGAAAGCATCTCTTTGATCAGGCGACTCTCAAAGTCTCTCCCTTGATCAGAATGGATTCTTTGTGGAGCCCCATAGTGAACAAAAAGTTTTCTACAAGTCACTTTGGCCACAGTGGATGCTTTCTGGTCTTTGGTGGGGAAAGCTTGGGCATATCTCGTGAAATGGTCAGTGACCACCAGCACATTACTGATATTTCTTTGATCTGACTCCAAACTCAGAAAATCAATACAGACCAGCTCCATGGGTGCACTGGTGGTGATGTTAACAAGGGGCAGCCCTCTGGAGGCAAGCTTTCCTCTGTAGCAGCGACTCAGGATTCGAATGTGTTGCTCCACATCAGCCCCATCTTGGGCCAATAGAATCTGGATCTCACCAAGTCAAGTGTTCTATCTATACAAGGTGCCCCATGTGGTTGTGCAAGGACCTCAGTACTGAGTCTCGAAGGCAGTGGGCAGCACTAGTTGTTGTTTGTCTACTTGTCCCCCTCTGTCTACTGTTTCTCTGTATAACAGTTTATTGATCAGTTTCAACTTAGGACCTTCTTTGTATAACAGTGCAGTTCTCAAATCAGTGGGCGTAATTTGGACACATCTTTTCCTGCATAGAGGCTTCTAAAGCTGCTTTGATCATGGGATCGTGAGTTGAGCCGCGAATACTTCATTGTCCAGCTGAGGCAGTGCACCAATGTCTATTGCAGAAAAGTGGCAATAAGCAGCAGGTATGCAATTCTCAGAGGGTCCCAAGCAATCCACCATGCAGTCCTCGTCCGTGGACATTTGTTCCTCCTGTCAAACTTCGGCAGAGTGCCCGAATGTCAGGTTCTGTCGGACCCAATCATTCTAGGAACAGGCCTCGGAGAGAGCATCAGCATCTAGTGGTTCAGACCTGCTCGGTATTCGAGAGCATAGTCATATGTAGATAATGCAGAAAGCCACCTATGGCCCAGTGGCATCCAACTTAGCTGAGGTCTGCACATAGGTCAAAGGATTATTGTCAGTTTTACTAGTATTTTAGCCCCATACAAGTACTCATGGAATTGGTCAACAATAGCCCACTTCAAGCTGGAACTCTAACTTATGTACAGGATAGTTCTTTTCGGATGGGGTCAGGCTTCTACTGGCAAAGGCCACTGGTCTCAGGCCATTCTCGTGCTCTGGTACACTCAGCCCCAACCCTTGCAAGCTAGCATCAGTGTGCAGGACGTAAGGTTTTCTTGGATCGGCATAGGCCAGCACTGGAGCATGGGTAAGTTGATATATGATCTCATGAAAAGCAGTCTCATAATTCAGAGTCCAGCGCCCCAAATACTTCACTCGGATGAAAATACACTCTTTCAGTCTTGAGGGACGCTGACTTTGGTATTTTTGTGGGTTGGGGATACCCTGAGTAAGGTTAAGTAAAGGGCGGATCACTCTTGAATAGTCCTTGATGAAGCGCGATAATAACCACAGAATCCCAGGAATCTTTGCAGTTCTTTTAGATTTTTGGGCTGTGGCCAGAGTAGTCAAGGCCTCAACTTTACTTGGGTCGGTCTCTATTCCCTCGGTGGATACTATATGTCCCACATACTTTACTGATGTTTGAAAGAATTGACACTTATCAATGGACAGTTTAAGGCCAAAGTCCTCCAGTCGGGTCCAATACCTTAAATAATCTGCTCTCATGTTCCTCCAGTGAGCTGCCAAACACAATAACATCATCTAGGTATACCAGGCACTCTAGTAAGTTCATATGTCCCCACTGCACGCTCCATCAATCGTTGAAAAGTGGCTGGGGCACCTGAAATCCTTGAGGCATCCTCATGAATTCATAGAAATAGCCGGACAGATAAAGGCCGTCTTCTCACGGTCCTCTGGGGCCATCGGGATCTGGTAGTACCCACTGCGGAGATCCAGCACAGAGAACCACTTGCTCCCCGTTTAGGCAGTCCAAAGCATCCTGAATGCGGGCATTGTGTACTGATCAGGATAGTCCCGCCCGGTTTAGGTGCGATAATCCACACACATCCTTACTGTTCCATTCTTTTCCTCACTACCACAATGGGGAAGCATAAGGGCTTCTGGATTCTTGTATTACACCAGCAGCTAACATCTCTTGCAGATGCCGATCTCCATCATCTATGTCCAGCAGGTGCCAGGCGTCGAGACCTCTCACGAAATGGTCTTTCGTCATGCAGCGGATATTGTGCTCAGCTCATGCACGCATCATCCCATTCCTTTAAAGAAAACACCTGGTCTCTCTGGGCAAGCTCTCACTGATCCTCACTTTCCATTCAGCTGGCAGCGGGAGTCGCGAAATCAAACAAGTCAGGCGTTACTCTGTCATTCTTCCTTGAACTCTTGCTGCTGGGTAGCACTGCAGTGTCTGCACAATGCACATTAGCCAGGATGCAACCTCTGTTTACTGTGAATGTCTTTCTCAGACACATTATGAACTTGGACCATTACCCTTCTGGCATAGCATTGGGCTCTAGCGGGCAAAATACTAGGCTTGACCAGCAGTCCTCTCTGGCAATTTTCCATCGCCTGGTGCATCCAACATTAATATTTTATTCTTAACATCCTTTCTGATACGGACCTCTCCTGTAAGGTACACTGGGCATTTGGCCAGGATCAGAGACTCAGGATCCTTCTTCCATACAATTCCGACCGGTTCCTCTGGTTCTGTTTTTCAGCATCTCTGTGCCTCATAGGCCTTCTTAATTAAAGCTGGAACTCTTAAAGCTCTACTAGTCTTTGACCCCTGTTTTTCATAACACAACTATGCCAGCCTTCGAACATATGGCATTTGTTCCAATCAACAAGGGACACCATCATGAAGTCCAGTAAGGGGACACACTAAGGCTAGGGTCTCTGCTTGTTCGCCACTCCAGCCACGGAGGTGGGGGAAAGACAGCCAAAATTCGGATATACCCGAATAGGGTAGGCCTTCTCCACTTAACCCCCATACATGCAGTCCTTCTAATGGTTGTAAGGTGCGTCTGACAAATGCTTCTGATACCAATCCTGGAACATAATTGTCACTTAGAGCCACTGTCTAATACAGCTCTTGTAGACACTCCATTCACCTTTACAGTGGTCTCCATGGAGGACCCACTATTCTGGACCAGTCTGGAGACGAGGTAGTGGGGGCCTGGGCAACTGACCTTGCCACAAAAGGACGTGAATTAGCATTTTTGGTGCCCTCACTGGGATCATGTCGTGACCTCTTAACCACTGATTTCTTCTCCAGGCTCTCCTTGTAGCCTATATGCAACTTTGTCAGTGTCTTTTGGGGACTGGCATTCCCTTTTCATGTGCCCATCTTTCCCACAATTATAGCAAAACATACTTTCTGGAGTTTGAGCTGGCGCCGCACACTGGGAGCCAGGGTGGGGTATTACTAACTGGAAACCTGGGTGCCATCTCTGTCTGCGCGTGATAAGCATTTGGAGACATCTCGTCAGTTTCTCCACTTCCATGGTCAAGGAACTGAGTTTGGAGCTGTTATCAGCAGGAGATACATGGGGTGGTACCCCACCCCCCATAGCAGATGCAGTCGGATATAGGTCAGGGGCCCGTAGACTTGCAGGCGTGGCCTTCATCAAGGACTGTTTTTGAATTCCCCGGATCTCTCTCAACAGTTAGCCCATTGTGGCATATCTTTTCCTTGTCAGAGCACTCATTGACTGTCAACCTCTGCCCCTGAACTTCACTTGATGGGTCACCCTCAGTCACTCGTTCGTAGCCACAGCTGTTGGTGCAGGTACCTCCGAGGTGTGCTTCTCAACTCCTCAATTTCTCTCATTAACTCATCATGGGAGGGTGGGAGTTCCAGTCGAGTTGCCAGGCGTAACTGAAGCAACAGCAGTTCTGAGAAGGGGGCAGACTTAAGGATCTGTCCAGTCTGGTTCCGTCCAGTTCAATCAGCTGGCAAACTACCCTTTCTGAGGCATTCTTGCAACAATTTTTCCAGCCGGAGACATACACAGACAACAACTCCCTTGGTACTGTTGTGCATTTCTTTACTCTCCACCATAGGTCCTCATCAGAATCTGGGCTCCCATACACATTCCTCCAAGGCCTCAAGATAGGCCTGTGCAGTCGCTTCAGGGTTACTGGCCCGTTTAGGCACGGATGGTAGCAGGGCAGGACCTCGGAGGCTCTCACTACTCTTCCCGCTTTCTCGCCTTCTGAGCATTGCCATTCTAGCACTTGGGGGGCAACATAGTCTATCCAGGTCTCCCAGTCATCCTCCCCTTGGGGGGTGGGGAGGGTGCCAGAGAAGATCCTCAACCTTCGGTAAGAGTCGTGACTAATGGCAGGTGCAGAAATAGGAGTCTGCATTGGTTCAGCCACCATTACGGGCACTGGAGCAGGAGAGGGTGTTGGGGGAGGAACACCCCCAGGTGACAAGAATAGTTTCTTCAAGTCCTCCACAGTTTTCCCCTCTCCCAGCAACCATTCAGCAAATTTCTCCTCAAAAGTTTCAGATAGTGGTGGGGGCTGATTCCCCAGTCTACTGTCCTTAGTTATCACTCTCCAAGCAGTGAAAGCTCCTCTGGGGGTAATGGTCTGTGGCACTTTGGAGCTATCTATGGGATCCTTAAAACTCTACTAGGGCCAGGAAAGTGTGGGTGAGCAGATTAGCATGCCGACCCACCACCACAGGGTTTTGTAAACCTTCCACCTTGGAAAGCACTCCCTGCACAGTGTCCATTGATACCAGGGGGATGTCCAGGATAAGCATAGCATTTTGGGGCCGATCTCCTCCCAGTACACCACTCCACCAGCCGGTGCACAGCCACTTCTAGTCGGGGTACCCATTTTTTTCTTAACAGTGGTTAAGTAAATATGGCCACTAGGGACACACAATCCCAGCGGTGAGCCTCCAGATGTAACCCCTAGATGGCGCTATCCCAGGGGCTACTACCCCTGCCTGATTTGCCACTAACAGGTTGAGGGGCCTGGATCCAATAGGCGGGTGCCTCCACCCAGAGGTCAGGGTTTGCAATAGTTAAACTAACTTGGTCACAGCCCTCTGGGACACTGTCAGCCCCTTTCTTCCCACTAGTGGCCCCCACGATATATCAAATTACCTTCACAGTACACCTTACCCCAGGTCTGGTTCCGCACTGGGACCTCCTGTGAAATGAGATACAGTGCAACAATCACAGTACAGTACTTTAACATAGACAAATACCTCAGGCAGTATAACTTTGCTGAAACAAGCAGCTCTTGATTTATTTAGGGGATATAACAAGGACAGGGGAAATCAGGTTAGTAGCTTATCACTCTAATAATCTACCTATGGCTCTGTGCACAGGCCTATCCCTATCAGTTACTGTCCCTGGGTACCCCAAGCCCTAGTGGCTAGTCCAAACCGTGGCAGCTGGTGAGGCCCTTTCACACAGAAAAAGGAGAATTAAACAGTCAGCAGTACAGTAATTTCATTTGGATTTAATGTGGCAATTCAACAGGGAGCGACCCTGAATTAGTACTCACGACCTCCAAATAAGATAGGGTCCTTCAATGTCAGCAGGGCTCACTTGAGGTACACAAACCTCTTCACACATCCATATAAAAGAAAGCACTATACCAGGCAGGCTGCATCTGTATCCGATCGCAATTACTGCACATACCGGGAGAACACACAGCAGATTCAGTTCCTGACAGACCGAGTGCAATTTTCAGCAATTCTTCCAGTCTTCTACAGGGTGAGCCTGGTTTCTACTCTTCAGAGATCCTTTGATTCTTTTCACAGGACGGATTCAGTCCTAACAAGCTGTTACACAAGCTGCAGACCGGAACTCTGGGCCTTACACACGCTTTTGACTAAAACTGCACACTGAAAAGCACAGGGCTCCTTCCTTCTTCACTGCCAAAGCTCAACTGAACTCCAACTGACGAAACCGGGCACTTCCTTTGAGTTCCTCCCAGTTCTTGACTGGATTGGCTGTCACTCACAATAGACTGCTGCTGTTGGTCCAAAAAGGCACTGAAGTCTAAACTACATCTCCCAGAGTCACTGCCCATACAATCCTCTTGTGGCTGGCTCAGATTATGAGTCCCAAGTTCTGATTCGTCCAAGGCATCATTTTAGAGCTAGTTTACCCCACACTGATTGGTCCAGTTCAGCAGTTCAAAACCAGAATGGGGAACTAGGCAGACAGTTCTGACTGCAAAGAAAGCAGGTTAGACAAACTGTAATTTTATTATTACTGTAAATGATTTCTGGCAATCAGTTACATCTTTCAGACAGGTTCCCTTTGCACTCCTAGTGACTGCAAAAATGGGGTGAATTGGCAGCAGCTTGGTGGTACTCAATCAAAGAAACACACAGTCCCCATACAAACTAATTATGTCTGCAAGCAGACAGCTCTTAAAGAGACAGTACCAGAGGTTCTAAAAACACTCACTGATAAATGGCTTAAACGCCAAACACCATTCAGGCTTGGAGCATTCAAGCAAGCTCCTGGAAGTCTTTTGGGAACCCCCATTTGCAGGGGGGTTACATAAGAATGTCAGAAACACATTTTTGCCCCAAAAAACTGTGATGACCTTTTTTTTTTGTTTTGCTGACTAACAAATACTGCTGCTCTGGGGTTTAGGCAGCTTTATTATATGGAGGTGCAAATAACATGAAGTTATGAAATCCTTTATGGCAGTGGAATAAGGAATGTAGTAGCAGTAAACTTTATTTATATAGCGGCCAATCCCAGGGACTCTGAACGCTTAACAAAGGATAGAAAAACATTACCGTAACAGTAAAACATCCATTATAAAGCAACCACAATAAAATAAACAAATAAATAAATAGTCAAATATATAAAATAATTGTGCAAAGCTAGTCAGTAGGTGAATTGCCAGCAGAATATGGTGATGCGGGAAAGTCATCGTTTTGAAAATACTGGGTCCCACTTACAGTCACAAGAGACTGTGCCCTAGTAGTCAGAATGACCATTTAGTGACAGGTGCAACTTTGCACCCTGTTGTGCCATGCACCATGAAGGTTGTCCATGTGTGTGCAGTCTCTAAACACATTATGACCTGGTGAAGAAGGGGACAGTGGTAACATAGATGTGACGGCAGATAATGGTCACTGGGCTCACCCGGTCTGCCCATTGTTTTACATTATTAACCATGCTAATGGTTAACAGGTCCATGCACAAAGCACAGTAACCCTTCACCAGTTCTGTTGCAGATTTTTGCAACACTCCCTGCCTCTCGACCTGCTACAGGCAGACAGTGGGGAGGGGGGGGGTCATAAAGCTGTGATCAAGAATGATGCAGCAGCAGAGGAAGGGTGAGGGATGCTGCTCATCACATTGCAATGTAGCAGGACTCATGCTGGGGGGGTCATAAAGCTGTGATCAAGAATGAAGCAGCAACAGAGGAAGGGTGAGGGATGCTGCTCATCACATAGCAGTGTGGCAGGACTCAGGCGGGGGCACTGGATGCCAAAAGTGTAAATGGATTTGGAAGCAGGTGGGTGGGGGCACTGAACTATGATGGATGTGGCCAGAGAGACACAAAAACAATCAAGAGAAATCACGCCCAGAAGTGGGCCCGAAGGTGGGGGGGGGACGAAAGGTACTACGAGGCTGCATGGCCTCCAAACATGGCCTTGCAGCACGGCATTCTGTCCCATATGACTAGTGCCATGCCATGCTAAAACCTGAGGTATAGTTTTCTGACTTGCCTAACGGAGCTGAACTGTGGAATATGAGATCACTTATTAACATTCTCCTGCAGCTACTGGCTCATTGTCTCATATGTAAAACTGTGAAAAAGCAGGGCACCACTGTAAATGACATATATTATCCTAGATGGGCTATGATAGATGGATAGACAGACAGACAGACAGACTACAACAGTTAGGTAGATAGTTAGATAGGTAGGTAGGTCAAATTTTTATTCATAAAATAATGAATATGGATAACTCCACTGAGCCTAAGCTCTTTTACAGTGAGGTCCAAAATAGATAGATAGATAAGTAGATAGACAGACCGACAGACAGATAGATCAACAGATAGGTAGATAGACAGACAGATAGATAGACAGACAGATAGATAGATAGATAGATAGACAAACAGACAGGGTGCAATAGATAGATAGACTACAATAGACAGGTAGATAGATAGACAGACTGACTACAACTGATAGATAAATACTGTAGATAGATAGACAGACAGATAGACTACACCAGATAGCTAGATAGACAGATAGCCTACACAGATAAATAGATTGTTGGACAGACAGACAGCCTACAACAGATAGGTAGATAGATAGTCAGACAAACAGATAGACTACAACAGACAGGTAGGTAGGTAGATGGATGGATGGATGGATAGATAGATAGATAGGCAGACAGACGGACTACAACAGATAGGTAGACAGACAGACTACAACTGACCAGTAGATAGACAGATAGACAGACTACAACAGATAGACTACAATAGATAGACAAAGAGAAAGACAGAGTGCAGTAGATAGACTACAACAGAGATAGATAGATAGACAGATAGCCTACAACAAATAGATAGACAGACAGATAGACTACAACAGACAGGTAGGTAGGTAGATAGACAGACAAACAGACTACAACAGACAGGTAGATAAATAGATAGGTAGATAGACTACAACTGATAAATATTGTAGATAGACAGACAGATAGATAGATAGACTATAACAGAGATAGATAGATAGCCTACAACAGATAGGTAGGTAGGTAGACTACAATAGATAGACTACAATAGATAGCTAGATAGACACACAGAGAGACAGACTACGATAGAGAGAGAGAGAGAGAGAGATAGCTAGATAGGCTGGCAGGTAGGTAGGTAGGTAGACTGGTAGGCAGGTAGGTAGATATGTAGGTAGGCAGAGAAAGACTATGATGCATAATGCTGTGTGCTCAAGTAGATAGAGCACGAGGTTGGGAACCTGGAGATTACAGGTTCAGATCTTAAAAGAGCCACTTACTGTATGATGATGCTGTGCAAGTAATTTGATCTCCCTGAGCACCAGTCAACCCAGCTGTAAAATGGAGTAGAAACAAAATCCCATTGTAAACAAGATGATGCATCTCAGCCTCAGCAAATGACCTATAAACAACATGACTGACTGGGCCACACCTGGGAACATTTCAGAAGTTTGCCTAAAACCCATATCATTGCTATTGAATGTTCTGATAGAAAAGTATGTGTCAAACACTGTTTTAATCTGTTCAGCCCTTTGAGGCTTGCTTACTGTGAGAGGTGCTACAAGGAACTTTCAACTGTGGTGTGGTTGTTCTTATTTGAAAGCAAGCTCTACCAGTTAAACAAGAAAAGAGGTGTGTGCCAGTTAAACAAGAAAAGAGGTGTGTGCCTTTTTTTGTCCAGTGCTTAATTGTTAGCATTTTGGAATCATTTTACCACAGACAATTTTTGCAAAGTTTCTGTAACTTTGAGTCAAACAAGTGCTTGCAAAACTGCAAATTAAAAAAATAAAATATTTTTACAACAGTACAGGGTTTTAAAAACACACACATATACACACACACACACACTAATAAAATGTCTGTATTAAGCATGTTCTCTGGTTAAAACTGTATGTATTTGTTTATGATGAGTATCTGAGAGCCATTTGGTTCTGGAGGCAAGACCACAAGAGACTTTATTAGCAGATTGTTCCCTCTTTAAAGTGTGTGCACAATGTTTCTTACACAATGGAAATGTAAATCCATTGCCTTTTCAGAGTGCCCAGGAGCATAATGAAAGCAACCAGAAACATGAGACATACATTCTTCATATCTTTATAATCCTGTTCTTCACTATAGAAGCATTGCATTTTCAGGTTGTTACTGTCTTTGCTCTGCACTCCTGATCTACATTGGTCAGGTCTGCTGAAGAAAAAAATATCAGAGTCTTCAGCAGAGCAAGATAGGTCTCAGTTGCTGGAGTTGCTATGGTATGGCACTGTGTTTGATCACTTGATTCAGTCTAGAATATGTGGCACTCAAGACTCCTAAAGAACCTCGGGGTCCGCAATGCTTACAGATCTAAACATGTGCCAGTCAATAAGCTGAAGCAAGCTGACCACATATTGTCACTGAATTTCTTCCACATCGGTCCAACTTCATTTCAATGACAGTGTTTGTGCCAGTTTACATTTATGCACTCAGGATAACCCAAATGAAGAAATGTGTCTCATTTTCAGTGGGGTGTGTTGTTTACCCACATTTGCAGTGGAGATGGCTAAAACAATGGGAGGTCAAGTGGCATGTTCATGGTCTCCAGAATGAGCCAGTGGCTGTGGTGGGATTTGAATCAGGGGAGCTGCTGCTTCCCAGTTCACTTGTAACTACCTGTAGCCCCAGCCCACACTGCCTTAATGTTGTGGACATACTGTTGAATGTCTACAAATGCAAACAGAAGCAATTTAAATGGTCACTGGCACAGGATACTATCGTGGCTGCTAGCACAGGACACAAAAATAATTGCAGTCAAATGCTAAACTATAGGTCACAGTTCTCAAATAGCACTACTCCTGAATATTAAGTAAATGTCATGAGCATGTCTGCAAGCTGTTTAGCAGACTTTATATTACCCAGGTCACACGCGCACACACACACACACACACACACACACACACACACACACTTTCATTATTTTAATTTAGTTTTAGTATAATTGGTCTGTTTGGAATTCATTTTGAAAATGGATTAGGAGCTGTGATGCTGCTGTATAGTTACTGTATGTTGAAAGGTGCCCTTACACAGCAGCATAGGGCACCAAAGAGATAAAATACTTATATAATCACCCATGTTGCATTACCCAGGGAGCATTACACAGGGCACATTGGCCAGGAGAGTCCAACTGAGGTGTAACATCTCATTTTCAGTGGAGTTCTGCTTCCTTGCAGTTTTAAATTGGGAGAGGCTGAAGCTCTGGGAGGAGAAATAGCTTGTTCAAGGAAGTAAATGAGTAAACGGTTCAAGTAGGATTTATAGAAACATAGAATTTGACGGCAGATAAGGACCGATTGGCCCACCCAGTCTGCCCATTTCCCTACCTAATGGATAAGCTGCAGATCCTAGTTAACCAGCAGCCTACTTCTTCCTACCCCCACCCCCTAGAATTGCCTTATGGCTGTCCCATGCATGCTTGAATTCCACCACTGTTTTGACTCCACAACCTCCTCTGGAAGGCCGTTCCATGCATCCACAACCCTCTCTGTGAAAAATACTTCCTTAAATTACCTCTGAGCCACCCCCATCTTCAAATTGTGCCCTTGTTCTTGCACACCTCTTTTTTTGAAAGATGCTACCCTCTTGGACTTTGTTGATTCCCTTGAGGTACTTGAAAGTTTCTATCATGTCCCCCTCCCTTCCTTTCCTCGAGGCTATACATATTAAGCTCCTTAAGACTCTCTTCATATGTCTTCCGGTGCAGCCCTGCACCATTTTAGTTGCCCTCTCTGGACAGCTTCCATCCTGTTTATGTCTTTATGGAGATTAGGTCTCCAGAACTGCCAGATACTCCAGATGGGGTCTCACCAGCTGTCTGTACAGAGGGATAAATAACTTCCTGTTTTCTACTGGTGATGCCTCTCCCTATGCATTCCAGTATCCCCCAACCCTCCTTGCTGCCCTCTCACATTGCTTGCCCACCTTTAGGTCATCTGATATGACTACCCCCAGGTCCCTTTCCATTTTGTTGTTAGTATCATCTCACCCCATTGTGTACTCTTCCTGTATTGTTGTTTCCCAGGTGCATTACCTGCACTTCTTAGCATTGAATCTAAGCTGCCATACATTTGACCATTCCTCTAACCTTGCCAAGTCCTTCTCATCCTTTCCACCCCACCTTGTGCATCAATTCTGTTGCAGATCTTTGTATCATCTGCAAAGAGACATATTTTTCCTTCCAGTCCCTCTGTAATGTCACTTATTAAGACATTGAAGAGGACCGGTCCTAATACTGAACCCTGCAGTACCCCACTAGTAACCCCCTTTCTTCAGAGTGGACTCCATTTACTATTACTCTCTGTGTCCTATTCTCCAGCCAATTCTTTACCCAGGCTGTCATTTTGGGACCCACTCCCAGGCTGGCTAACTTGTATATTAATCTTTTGTGTGGGACTGTGTCAAATGCCTTGCTAAAGTCTAGGTAGGCCATGTCCACAGCCCCTCCCTGATCTACTACTTTGGTCACCCAGTCAAAGAAATCTATCGGATTCGTCTGGCATGACCTTCCTGCTGTGAATCCATGCTGCATTGGGTCCTGTGCCTCTCTGGCCTCTAGATACTCAACAATTCTTTCCTTCAGAAGTGATTCCATCATTTTCCCTATCACTGAGGTTAAACTAACAGGTCTGTGGTTTCCTGCTTCTGCCTTGCTCCCACTTTTGTGAAGCGGAATCACATCTGCCCTCCTCCAGTCCTCGGGTACCACCCTATCCTCCCATGATTTGTTAAAGAGGGTAGTCAGTGGTGTCACTAGTTCTACCCTTAGTTCTTTTAGAATTCTGGGATGAATCCCATCAGGCCCCATTGCTTTGTCCACCTTCAGTTTTAAGAGTTCTTTCAGAACTCTTTCTTCTGTAAATGGGCTGGTATCAACTTCTGTATCCAGAGTGTTTCTACTGTTTGTTTTAGGTACCTCCCCCTCTTCATTTATAAATACTGAGCAAAAATATTTGTTTACCTGGGACATCCTAGTTCACAGCTGTAACCAGTATGCCATGCTGTCCCAACAGCTGTTTATAGTGAAGTTATCCCACTACCCTAGTCTTTCTCCTTTGATTTCAGTGGTCACTCCTGACATAGGGAAGGAGAATCCTGAACATATAGTACACTACTGTTACAATTTATAGTGAGTGCAAACCCTACACTCATACCTGCTATAGTGAATGCAGACTTTCCATACACACCTGTTAAAAATGAGTGCAAACCTTGCACACACTGCTGTTATGCGTGGAAACCCTTTACACTCTCCTGTTATACTGAGGGCAAACCTTGCACACACTCCTATTAAAGTAAATGTAAACCCTGGATATACTCCTATTAAAGTTAGTACAAATCTTGCACATAAGCCTATTAAAAATAAGTATAACCCCTGCATATACTCCTGTTAAAGTTAATACAAACTGTGCACACTCTTCTGTTAAAGTTTGAACAAACCTTGCATACATTCCTGTTAAAGTTAGCAAAACCCTTCCACACACTCCATTTAAAAGGAGTGCAAACTCTGCATGCACTCCAGTTATAGTGAGTGCAAAGCCTGTACACAGTCCTGTTAATAAAGTGAGTAGAATCCTGGCACACATTCCTGTTAAAGTTAGTACAAACCCTGCCCACACACTTGCTAAGATGAGTGCAAACCCCGCACACGCTCCTGTTAAAGTTACTACAAACCTTGCAGACACTCCTGTCAAAATGAGTATAATCCCTGCATGAAAGCCAGTTATAGTGAGTGCAAAGTCTCAACACTCTCCTGTTATGGTCAGTGCAAATCCTGCACACTCCTTTTATACTGACTACAACCCCTGCACACACTCCTGTTAAAAGGGATGAAAACACATTTTGGGCAGGATGTGGAAAATGACAACTGTATTGTTCATGAGGAGGCGTAAAAAAATGGCAACGTTGAAAATCTGGAGTGAAAATATGAAAAATTGGTGAAGTCATGAGCATGCATAGAAACTGCACAACACACGCCCATCATTCAATTATTTTGGGGATTTTTTTAGCCACATTATCAACATAGGCATTTTGGGATCTCCCCCTCATGAACAGTGGCTCTGTGATTTTGTTAATCTGTCCCAAAAGTTGATTTCCCACAGCGACCATGCCATTGTGTGCCACAGGTGCGAAAACACATTTTGGGCAGGCTGGGAAAAATGACAGCTTTACTGTTCATAAGGAGGTGTGAAAAAAATCCGTGTGTTGAAAATCTGGCATGAAAATATTGCAAATTTGCGAAGTTATAAGGGTGTGTGGAAACTGCGCAACACACGCTTGTAACACAGTCATTTTATGGACTTTCGTCAACAAATATTCAACACAGGCATTTTAGGACCTCTGCTCATGAACAGTGTCACCGTAATTTTCTGAAACTGTCCCAAAAACTGATTTTGCACAGCGACCACGCTATTCTGCTGCTGGATGTGCGAAAACGCATTTCAACCAGGATATGTAAAATGACAGCTGTACTGTTCATCAGGAAGTGTGGGAAAATGCCAATTTTGAAAATCTGGAGTGAAAATATTACAGATTCACAAAGTTACGAGTGTGCGTGGAAACAGCGCAACGCATGCTCGTAAAACAGCCATTTTTTGGATTTTTTTCACTAAATTTGCAAAATAGTGTTTTTGAGAGCCCCCCTCATGAACAGTGGCACTGTTATTTTGTTACTCTGTCCTGAACGGTGATTCCACACAGTGACCGTGAAATCACCTTTCGGGACTGAATAACGCCATGACAGTGACTGAATTCACGAGGAGGGGCCCCAATAATCCCATGTTAAAAATTGGGTGCAAACATTCCCGAGATATGCACTAAAGTTGAAAAAACCCTATTTATGCCATTATACAGCTTACCGGCATTTATTCAGTTCGCGGTCGGCTTTGAAGAGTGCAGACGTGTTCCCAGTCCACCAAAGATCAACATGCCGGACTCCGGAGGTAAGTATGGGATGAGGGGGGTGTAGAGAGGTAGGGTGCATAGAGAGGGAGGGTGCGGGTTGGGGCAGGGAGCTGGACAGACCACGAGGGACCGTTTTCTTCTTTTACAGGTTAAAAAAAAGAAAAAACATCACGGGATGTTTTTGGTTTTTTTACTGGGGCATTTGGCACGCTGGGGTGGGCTCCCAGTGTGCCAGCTGAGTGTTTGGGGGGCTAGCCGATGAGGGATTGGGCACCCCCATTGGCATGTCAGCACATACCGAGGTGGGGGCAAGAGCCGAGAGTTAGGCACCCCTTGGCACATAACAAATGGGGGTGCATTATGCCGATGGGGGTGGGCTCCCCCATCGGCACACAAACTGGGTCAGGGCATGCCGACAGGGGAATTGTGCACCCCCGGAGTCGGCATTGTGGCAGGCAGTGTGCCGCCATGTTCACTCTACTGTTTCACCAGGGAAGGCATGTTGGGAGGTGCTGCTGCGTATGATGAGCTTTGCTGTCATTGCAGCGGACCTTTTCTTAGATGTGCTCAACACATTATGTATTCCTGGTGTGGTGCCTGCATGCTGGCTTATTGGGGAAAAGAGGGATGCACCTATTGATGCGTGCCCTGCAGTCGCCCAACAGTGTCCGCGCCTCCAAATCTACTACTAATGCAATATGTTGGCTGGCGCGCAAGCGCGAGCCAACATAAAAATTAAGTTGCAGCAAAAATAAAGGATACAGTAAATCATGCTAGCCAAGATGTGGGGGTTCCCGAGCTACAGACTCTGTGTTGGATAGAGCGCCCGACCAATAGGGAGCTTAGGCAGAGAAAAGTATCCAATGCTGGGCCTTCACCGGGAACGCAGTGGCCAATGGAAGAACCGCGTCAGTCCTAGGTTCAGGAATTCAATTCAGTGTACCTAGGCGAGTTTTTTGGTGTGTCGGTAGAGGTTGGAGAGCGACCAGCAGGAGAGCTGCGACCCCGGAGAAGCAGCAGATGCGATCCATGGAAGACAGTGCACTCGGTCAGATCTTTTGCGCTGGACCAATCTCACCTTAGGCCTCTTCAATAGAACAGAGGTGACTTGCCAAAACATGCTTCCAAGGGTATTATATTTCCTCCAAACCCTCCTGCTCATGCCAGATAAAAGTTATTTTAGGGCCTGGGACAACAAGGCAGTATCCCACTTTATATGGCAGGGCCCCCCCCCCCCCCATCCGCTTTTCAACCTTGCAACTTGCTAGGTAAAAAGGAGGCATGAATCTGCCTATTTTGAGCTGGTTCACTTTAGCATTTCATATATAGATGGTATGCCTTTGGCTAGCCCCTTCTATCAACCCTACTGGAAGCAGATTGAATTAGTACTAAAAGACACCCATGACCATGATTATTACCTCCTGGGTAACCCACCTGCTTGTACACCTTTAAACAAGTTCCACCAATACTCGGCTGAAACCTATCGTCAATGGCTAATTGTACAAAAGCATTTTCTCTTCAGTGTCTCTGACACACCCTGTGGATCGTCTAATGCTGCGTATCAACATTACCCATGGACATTCCCAGACAGCACGTTTACCATCCTTAAATTAGAAAATGTCTCCTTCCCTATGACCTCTACTTGATCAGACTGCTTTTCAACTATACATTCCAGCCTATATCTTATGTTCCCAGTGTTGCTCTCTCATTCTCTTGTTCTGTCCACTAACAGCCTTCTGTTTGCCTACTTCCGCCCCTTGCCTTGCTACATGGCTCCTACAACTAAAATGCGCAACTTTGCACGTTTCAGGGGCAAATCATGGCCCTTTTGACTGCTGTTACTTGCCGTACAAAAGCTGCTTTTGCTGTTTCTTATCTGCGCTAGCAACATCGAGTTAAACCCTGGAACCCTGCTCCATATTAATGCCTCTGCTGACCTTCCTAGTTTAAAGGGGCTGTCCTTCTTGCACATAAATGCTTGCAGCCTCCTAAAAAAGCTCGATGCTATCAAATCATGGTCCTCCCACTGTACTTCTGATATTCTTGTAATCACTGAAACATGGTTAAGACCAAATGCGCTGGACTACGAGGTCAACATCCCATCATACAACATGTTTAGAGCAGGTAGGTCATCTGGTGGGGGGTAGCCATCTATGTTTGTGACAATATCATTGCTTCTCTCACCAACTCAACTTCTGCCCCTAAAGAATTTGAGTGCCTAACACTAAAGATCAAACTCTCCAAATCCGCCTCCCACTGTATCATTGGGAGCTTTAGGACTCCCTCAGACGGCCTCTCACTGTTAAAGCACTTAAGTGATTTACTAGGTATCATGAATACAGAAGTAATTATTCTGGATGAACTGAATCTGGACTGGCTTTCCCCAGCATCAATACCGCTGAAGGAATTTTGTGACGCTCATGGACTTACTCAGTTGATAAATGAGGCTGCCCGTCCTAATGCCAAACATCTTGAGCGCATTACCCTCCTGGATCTAATTCTAGTAAGTAAGCCCCACCTCTTCTCCCATGCAGGAGTATGTTTTAATAACATAATCAATCATTGTGCCATTGCTTGCATAAGATCGGTGCAACACCCTGCCTCATCCTCCTCAAAGTACATCTTCAAGAGATGCAGACAGAATTTCAATGCTAATGCATTTGTTTATGATCTCCAGTATGCTAACTGGCAAAAGTTCTACCTTGCATCTTCTGTGGAGGAGGCTTTTGAGATCCTCCAAACTGTACTTACAGAGACGTTAGCTCTGCATGCCCCTGTTGTCAAGAGTAGAACAAAAAGGAAATCCTGCCCTTGGTTTACGGATAATCTAAAAGCTGCTCTGTGGCATAGGAATGCTATATGGAAAAGGGCTAGGAAGTTGAAGCTATCCACTGATTGGTCTGCCTTCCGTACCGCAAGAAACAACTGCATTAAACTTATCAGAGCTGCTAAATCTAGCTAGTTCCATGCAGAACTCGGTGCATCCACCAATTCCACTACTAGGTTTTGGAGAACCCTAAGGGAGGTCGAAGGCTATAGTACCTCTGGTACACTTCCCTCAAAAATCTCTAACAGTGGTACTCATACTACCGACAAGCATGAGATTCTTGACCTCCTCAATAATCATTTTGCCATGCCAGGGATGGACTTTGATACATCTCCAGCAATTGCCATTAGATCGAAGCTACGAAGTCAGAAAACTGAATGCCCCCCAACGCAGAAGTTATGTGCCATGCACTACCTTCTCTTTCCAACTGGTCTCTATCAAACAAGTGGAGGATCTTCTCCTCCAGCTTGATATGAAGAAAAGTTCAGATAAAGATCTGATAAAGCCTACTTTATACTGGCTCCACCCATCACTCATCTTTTTAACCTCTCTCTCATCCAAGGTACCCTTCCCAAAATCTGGAAGACAGCACACATCATTCCTCTATTTAAATTAGGGGATCCCTGTGACCTAAATAATTACCATCCTATTTTCTTGCTCCCGGCCTTGTCCAAGCTGCTGGAGAAGATGGCAAACGAGCAACTCAGACTACATCTAGAAAGTTCCAACTTGCTAAGCTGGATCCAGTCTGGGTTCCGTCCCCTACACAGTACTACAACTGCACTTACTAAGGTCACAGACAACTGGCAGATTGCTCTCGATAATAAATGTTATGTCTGTGCCCTGTTTCTGGACCTTAGTAAGGCTTTTGACATGGTGGACCATGATCTGCTCCTAACGACCTTAAAAAAACTTGGGGTGGACAACCTGGCACTAAAGTGGTTCACCGATTATCTCACTGACAGAGAACAGTAAGTTAAGGCCGAAGGTGATGTGTCTCTGAAAAAAACACTACTAAGAGGAGTACCCCAAGTATCAATACTTGGCCCACTGCTTTTTTGCAATCTACATAAATCAAATAGACACTGGTTTAGAGACGGCAAATATATACCTCTTTGCTGATGACACAGTGCTCTACATTGATAGACCAACACCGGAGTCTGCCTGTGTGGACCTCCAAAATGAATTTGAAGTCCTGCAACTCATGCTAAAAAAAAAAAAAACAAAGCCATGCTTTTCTCTCCTCTAGTCCACCCTCCTAAAAACAATTCAGCTGGCACAATACTCAAAATAAGTACCCTCTTGGGCGATTCCTTGGAGTTCATGGAGAAATTCAGATACTTGGGAGTTTGGATTTACTCCAAGCTGTCCTTTCTAGACCACATAGATGAGCTCGCCAAGAAACTGAGACAAAGACTTGGTATCTTCTTCCGCATTAAATGTTCGCTGACTTCTTGTTCAGGCTACCTTTATGCCACTCCTGGATTATGCAGATTTCTTGCATGGTCACAGTACAAGGATAGCGCTCTCCAAGCTTGACACCCTCTACCACAGAACCCTCAGGTTCATCTCTGATGCGCCTTACTCCACTCACCACTGTGTCCTCTACGCTTTCATAGGTTGGAGCTCACTTAGCTTCAGGAGGCAGAAAAATGCTGTACTATGGACCTACAAGGCTATCACTCGCGCAGCTTCCTCAATACCTCCTAGGCTGCCTGCCCCCCAGTATTTATCCCCTCAGAAATCTTACCTACATATCCCTTGTGATTCCTAAAGTCCGATCGGGATTCAGTAGAGCCTCCATAAGCCATGCCCTTCCAATACTCTGGAATAAGATACAAAAATCCCTAAGACTGACTTCCCCTGTAACACTCTCCAGATTTAAAACCACGTTCCTGAAGACCTTCTCAGAAGTCTGTTACTGCTTAAAATGAGGGAAGTAACATTTCTATGGCTGAATCGCCTATCATACTGCTTATACTTCTTTAGGCCGCTGTTTACCTGGCTTCGACCTATGAGATACTGACTTCTGACACTGACATCACCTCCTGTCCACATCCAAACCCCTTGTCCACATCCAGCCTCCCTCTCCTCTATATCCATTTCCTCTCCCCCTTCCTGATTGCCCTCACCTGCCCATATGTACCCTCCTCCCTTATCTCTTTTCTGCTCCGTCTTGCTACTGCAACTGTTTGACTGTCCATAAATATTGTTTATCTCATCCCCTTCCTCCAGTGCCGTCTCTGTTCAGCTTGCTTGGTGTTTTTCAGTCCTCTTAATTTTAGCATGAGTAGGCTGAACACCGTAGCACACAGTACTTAATTCAGTCTGATCTCTCATCCTACAGCTCCATGGCATAACACGCCCTTGGACTTACTGTTTACTATAACGTATCTCACAGCCATATCAAAATGTACTGAATTGTATAAGCTACATCCTACTTGCCTGTACATCTCACGAATGAAACCATGTAATCTTTAGTCATATGTGTTGTATTATTGCCTTTCATAACATTAATGTATCTAGCTTGTTATTGTCTCCCAGCCTGACTCATATTCCATATAGTTTCTACCTTGTTTATGCCTGTATGATTGTTATGTAGTCCTTATATATGAGACAAAGAACCTCTGTGCACAAGCACTGAGGCAAAGGTTACCCCAACGGGCATTTGGCTGGGAAGCCAAGTTTCCAAACCTGGAAACTTGGCTTCACTAACTTTCAATTAAGTAACCTTTGCCTCATATGCTATACTGAAAGGTTCTTCTATTTCTAATTTTTTGTTTTAATTGGGTTCACCACAACATAACCCAGATAGACCATCTTAGGGTAGCTGGTTCATTCCACTGGGGTGTCAAACAGACGAGGCATACTGATGAGTCCTGGTAGGACTAAATACGTGTCTATGTCTTCTGTTGGTATCCTTTGCAAACTGTGTGAGAGGCCTTTTGGCACCATGCATTTCTGCTTAAAGTTGAACCAGCATAATATTCTGTGGTAATTTGCATATGCAGCCCATGATGCTTTGCATTGTGGGGGCATGTGTGATTTTGTAGTTCCTTATATATGTATTTTTTTTATATGTTTAGTCTCATGGCCCTACTGGCTATTGTACTGCTCCCAAGTCCATCTAGTAAATGAGCTTGTCTCAATGGTGTTCCGCCTGGCAAAATAAAGATATTGAGTGAGTGAGTGATTGATTTTCTTATCCCAGCTGATAGACTATATATTCAGGCCATAGCACATGATATGGACACAACCCCAACAGAATTGGTATAGCTCTGCAGAGATGGCATAGATATGGATTCAGATATGTATTCCAGCTTATAGGTCCAACAGGGAACCTACTATTTGTAACCCTTCAAACATCTTACCATCTCCCGACAACAGATTACTAGAAGTATTTGCAACTTCATTCCTATTTGTGCGACAGGGAGGAATCCCTGTCCCATATCATAGAAAAAAAACATTGCTACATATTCACCCATTAAAGTCCCATCTGCTTGGGGATAGCTGGACATATTTTATTAGTCAGTTGTATAAGGCACTGCAAGCCACCTCTGCTGACTCTGCAGTTTCCATCCTACAGCGGTGGAACTATGAACTAGACACTGCCTACTCGGTGGAACTGTAGCTTAAATATGCATTCCCAACCCAAAACGTAAGCTCTGCCACCTACTGGAAGGCATACTACTGGAAGTGCTGGTACAGATACTTCTGCACTCCAGTGGTAGTAGCCAAACACGCTGGACAATGCTGGTGGAAATGCGGACACCAACAGGCCGACCAAACTAATTTCCTCTGGGCATGCCTGCACCTCCAGTCTTACCGGAATGCAGTTATACAAGAAATTGAAACTATATTCGATTATCCAGCTGCACTTACCCCTTCCTTAATACTAGTTGCTGTCCCACCTGCAAGCTGCTCACTGAGAAAAACATACGAACATATGAACTTGCCAGCAGATAAAGGCCTATTGGTCTCTTGAGTCTGCGTGACTGTGCAGCCATCAGCCCTTATACTGCAGCTGCTCCCCCAGCTGTTGCAGCATCCATAAAATCAGTTCATATACTGATTTTAGCAGCCAAAAAATCCATTCCAATGCTATGGTACACGGAGAGACTCCCCACTCAGACTAACTGGCAGGACAGCATGTTGAAACTCTATACTATGGCGAGAATGACATCCAGGATCATGGACTAACTACCCTCATTTGAAATTAAATGACACAAATGGGTCCTATATCAATTAGACAACTATCCAGACTTTGTTCCATGAGGTCGAATACCACCTCTGTCCTGCTTGCTTCTTTCTGTTCCTATCTTCTCCCCGGGTTGCACCTGGAGATGAGCCTCGGCTCTGTGTGCCTTTCCCGGTAATCAAAATACAAAGTATGCCTGCCCAACTTCTGCTCTGGCAGTGTACTCCTTCATGTGGACGACGCAGTTCTATACGCCTCCCATCCTGACCCTTTTACACTCCAGTCCTCCCTCCAAGACTCCAAACAAATTGAAAACTGGTTTACTGACCACAGACTAGTTGTCAACATCAAAAAAACCTAAAACCATGCTCTTCGCACACCACCAAAACAGGGCTAAGGACTACCACTTGAAGATCCTTTCCAGTTCACTCCTCCCACTGGACCAGGTCCAAACCTACATATACTTGGACGTCACATTTGACACCACCCTCTCGTTCCACGAGCACATCAAAGTACTCTCCCCTGCCACCAATGCCCGAATCGGCCTCTTATACCAGCATAAGGACTGCCTGCCACCTGAAGCCCTCTGTTTGGCAGTCACATCCTCAGTCCTGTCACTTGTGGACTATGGGCTCACAATATACGCTGCCTCTGACCACACCACACTGAACAAAATCCAACTGGCAATCAATAAACCATGTCGGCTGCTCTCCGGTGCAGACAAATGAATACATACCTGCAGCCTCTACTCCCTCACCAATGTTCTCATGCTAGAGGAAAGGCATCAATACCAGCCATGTTTCCTTACCAAAAAAATCCACCTGGGTTTGACCCCCAGAGGGATTACAGCTTCCCTTCTCTTGGCCACCCCCGCAGTGGCCACTCACACCCACCAAGAATGTGTGGAAGGTACCCAGGGTTAGGACCGCATTAGCTCAAATATCCTTCCCCTTCAGAGCCCACTCCTGGTACAGTGCCCTCCCCCCTGCTATCACCTCCATATACAAATAGATCCCTTTAAGGCTGCTCTGAAAACTCACATTTTGTCCTCCCGCAACTGGCAGTGTGCTCGCTAGCCTTGTCCCAGGCCCTGCTGTAGCACTAGAGGTCGAACCAGGCCTTCCACTGACAATGTCTCCATTGAGGCAGCACCCAGTCTTCCTCTTCTGAAGCTTACTGGCCCTATGTCTTACATTTTAGCATCATAGCTTATATCTGTGATAGAAATGCTTGACAATGCCTCCCCTGAGGCAGCACCCTGTTATATGAATGTAACCATGTACTTCAACCATTATACTTAGCTACCACATGTATAGGACAAGTACATTAACTGGTCATCTGTATGCACTCTTGTATGACACCTTCCTGTAATCAACTGTTATAACTGCAATCTTGTTATAATCTGTTGTTGTTATTGTCTCTTACTCTGTCTCTTACTCTGTACTTGACATGGAGCCTTTGGAAATGAGTCTGTGACTTGAAGGGTTGTAATTCCTATGTTCTGAAAATAAAATAAAATAAATAAATCTTCTCCCTTTCCTCACATCCTCCTTCCTTTTCTAAGCTCTCTTAATCTCTGGCTTCCTGGTTCTAGACCCTTATTTCTTACTCTGCTTTATTCCTCTGCAGTAGTCCCTTCTAATGAATAACACAGCTATACAGAAATCAGTTGGTTCATTATCCTGCTTAAATTAAAATGTAGCTGTGGAACCTGTTTTGAACTGGCAAAAAAAAGAAGATGCTTGCAGTGCAAATTTAAGGACTTCGTTTATTACTCTGCATGAACATTTATTTGTTGTCCAAGTTATGTCTCTCTCTAGTACAGCCTGAATGATGCATATACTTTATACTGCTTTACTTTGTACTATGTCTCCTACCTGAACCTTTGTAAACTTTCTCCTATTGTATTATTGAATAAAAATAAATTACAAAAAAAAGTCTGAATATAATATAACAATCTCCTTCCAGCAGGGGAAGGCTGTTACTAGAAATGCCAGTGCTGAGACTGGCACTTTAGGAGAACTGAATCTAGGCTGGCAGCCTATTGGGACATTTCCCTTGAGGGGAAACCCTGCCACTCCCACAGTTCCCACACCCTCCCTGTGATCCCAACTGAGTTGGCCAGAACCTCCGCTGGTACCCAAGGACCCCAGCCCCTAAGCGCTGTTCCCTTACTCCCTTCTCCTCCTGTGACCCTACATGCCACAACCACCCAACCTTGTTCACTCCCTTGCCCCCTTCATATATATATATATATATATATATATATATATATATATCCCCTATCTAAGCTCTGTCCTCTTGCTTGACTATAGCTTCATAAGCTGAAATTACCATCGAGTTGTTTACTGGTATCCAAGTTTTACTGGTTTTATTACATGGTTTTGGGGTGTAAAGCCTTAGGCTGCCAACAGAATTAGAACGTATAGGAATTCTGGACTGATATATCAGTCCGTGGCACAGCAAGGGTTAAGACAATTGGAGTACCAAGTGCTGCAGTTCACACTCTGTTATGCATCTGTAACCCCCCCCCCCCAAATGGTGGGGCTTATCTTTGTCCTTTCTGCCACCTAAAACTTCCTGCAATCTGTCTTCTGTGCTCTCTCAGGTCCCCAGGACTGCAGCCTGTGTGGGGACTGGAGGAACTCTGTGTGTCCTACAGCCTGCAAGGCTGTTCTTCACGTATGTGCTCGGTGCACCTGAACTGTTTGCTCTACCGCAGTTGCTGCTGCCAGCCTGACTGCTTTTACTGCCACCACATAGTCAGCATGACCGGACCTCCTCCAGTGTCCTGTGGCCCGGGGGATACAAACAACTCCATTATGTGGCCCGTAGACACACTGAGAGAGGGAGAACAGACGACATGTGTTTTGTGCTTGGAGCACCTCTGTGCAATACAGCTTCAGCTGCACTGATGGGGGAACTGCCATGTCTGGAGGGAGTGAGCACAGTGGACCTCCTAACAGGGCAGGGAATCCCCCTGCAACAGTCAATACTGAACTGGATAATTAGGCACAGGACTGCCTACATAACAGGGGGTCAGTTTATTGAAAATAAGGACAGGAGCCCTGAAGTATTAACTTTTATCGGAGTCAAGGCTCTCATTATTGTGGAGGTCACCATCTTTCCAACCCCAGACCTCACCACCAGCTAATCAGAAGTCAGAGATCCAGCATGTGACACAAGGAGCATGCTGGGACAATGACCGTGCTGCATGCTTGGTGACCTTTCACACAACCACTAGGGCCTCATCTGAACATTCCGGATACTAATTCCATTGACTGACACACCTTTACACTAATCAGAAACTGCCTTTGCCCAGAGAATGTACGAGGGCAGTTCCAGACCTAGTCAGTCTGCAGTGAGCTCTCACAGTATGAGGAGGGCTTATGCTGCTGGTCAAAGTTGCTGAAGGAAACCTGCCTGGGGCTTCAACAGATATCCATCAGGAGGTAACACAGGTTGCTGTAACCTGTCGGTACAGACTGAACTGTGTGTTTGCAGACTGTACCAGAACAACACCTGTGTTGGAGAGACTGTTCCTGTGAAAGGAGGCGAAAGCATGCTCATCCAGTAACTGGTCCACAGTTGCCAGCCTGCAGTCTGGACAGAGATTGTGTGTAGTACTGCAGTTTCAACATCTGCATCGAGACTGGTCAGTCAGTGCCACTGCTAGGCACTGGCTAACATCCCACACAAGGGTCTGGAGGCCTAGACGTGTTTGATATGTGGTCCCTGGTCCCTAGACTGATCTGTCCTACAGAGGAGGAGAGAGGAGCCAGACAGATCCAGCTGACTGCTAGAGCAGAATGTCTCATCCACATCCAGAGGCACCTGAAACCTACATTATCAAGCTGATCCCCCCCCCCCAACTGCACAACTGCTCAAGAGAACCTGCCCCTGCAGAGAGGAGGAAGTGGAGCTAAGTCATCAGGAAAGCTGGTAACGCCAGAACTGTGAGTACTCTCAGGGCTTGCCTTGCAACATGGGAAGTGACAGCTTTGACCACTGGACCAGGATCTACAGATACATCCTTTGAGGTTTGCCATTTAAGAAATTGCATGGACTGTGGGGTTTGGGTTTAAAAGTGTTTATTCTGCCTTAAAGTACACCATCACTGGCCAGCCAGCGGCAACTGCTACGAGACTGCACCGTTTCTTTGGCTGGATACCCAGTGAGGCACAGGGAGCACCCAATTAAAAGGGGTTTATACTGGTACCAATGGGAAGTGGGTACTGCCTGCAGAGCAGGTGGGCTGGCAATATTAAAGGTTATAGCCACTGTATTCGTACTGCAACAGTATTTGCATTGCTTGGTGGGGGTGGGCTCTACTGCTGTTTTTAAGTGAGTTATAGAAGCCAAGCTTAGTCAGGCTCCTAACTTTGGCCCTGTTACTTTAAATTTCTTGAGTGTTGAGAAAAGAGTTTTGCATTTCATTCCCCTATCCCTTGTGAATATCCACCAATAAATATTTTATTGTTATTTAGAATTTTGTCCCCTTAGCGTATTATCAGTAGTTAGAAAATCGGTAGAAGAAAGGTAACTCTCTGATTGGCTAATACCAGACTCTAGCTGGTTGGGTATCAGTCAGTAGAGACTGGGAAAAAATGAGTCCCACTGTGAGGCCATCTGATCACCTTAGAATGGCATTGCACTGATAGAATTTTAAATTTCAAATAGCAGCCATGTTTACTTTCCTTGGTTAGCGAGAGATGGACCCTACCATACTACGGTGTGTGAGAGAAATAAGTGACTGGACAGTGCACATAATAGAAAAAGCAAAACAATAGCATTAGCATGTTGAGACAGTCATTTAAATTTAGTAACACAGTCTGTAACGCTGACAGATTACCTGTGTCCCTCGCGGTTCATCTTGGTTTTTTTTTGTTTTTTTTATCAGTGAGCAACTATCAGTTCGTATTCAAAATGAGAGGCTTAAACTGTAAAGTAGCAAGCAAATTGACGGCATGGGCAGAATTCCCATAGTCAAAGGAAATGTAAAAATGCCGAGTTTGTATGATCGTATACAGCCATAGCATACAGAGGTCTCCTATGTGAAACTATCTCTGCAGCCAACATGCTAGCTGTATAAAAGCTTGCAGAAACAATCTCCTCAAACTTGCAAATCGTGCAACGCCTGTCACAACTGTGCCACTGTACCCATATCAAGTGTATAAAAAGCAGCTTACGTTTCCTCCCATTAAGTAAATGTATCATCCTCAGCTGCTGTATTCCTTCAAAGCGACCAGCTGGCAAAATGAATTAAGTGAGCTCCACCACTCGGATGTCCTCTCACACCCGTTCTCCTGTCATCACACTGTGGCTCAAAAAAAGCAGTTTGCTCCAGTGAAAATGTAAATAAAAAGATTTGTGATGCTGTCTCCGTATCAATACAGTGCAACCTGACGTTACACATGTAAGCATTAATCTACGATGAAGGTGGCATCTAATGGGGAGTTAATGCACGGTTGGGGCCGTTGGGACCGAGTGCCTACAATGACCAACCATGGATTAACTCGCCATTAGATGCCACCTTCAGAATGGATTAATGTGCTTGTAACATGACAAGTGCAAGCATAGTATTTGTGAGACCATCTTTTCTTTCCAATGGAACAGTGATCAGCACAACAACTTATTGCACATTAATAATTCTGCTTGCCGTCTGCTACTTTCTAATGTTCTGTGTAACTGGAAGCGTGCGCGTGCACATTCCTGGAGCAACATCCAGTAATATAGTGGGCACGACTTTGTCAGAAGTTTCAAGTTTTGTCTGCAAATTCACATTGACATTACATTATGCTAACATTTGCTAAAGTGCTAGTTCTACTGTACTACTGTATTTCTGTCCACTCGTTTCTATCTCACATCGAAGGTATGCTGCATTCTGGGGAACATTTCTTCCATCCATAGCTTGCTTTGCCCGAAAACTGCAAGTACTTTCTCCTGATGACCAATAGGTGGGGCTTTCCGACGAGCATAAGACCTCTGTTTTCTTCTGCAATTCATGACTTTCATGGCGCCATACTCTTGCACTACTAATCTGCTCCTGCTGATATTATCTATGTCGCACAACTCGACCCGCACACACTAGACTTTTAAGTTATATACAGCTGTTATCTGCTGCCGAATCCTCTCTCGACTCTTTCGCAATTTACATAGTTGCCGATGCTATGTCTTTTGCCTCAAGTCTTGCTTATCATTCCGACCAATAGGTAGCGTTTCAGAAAATCACACAATTGTTCTTCCCTTTCACAGTGATCTCTTCATCACCTCTACTTCCCACTCCTGTATTCTATCATTGACCAACTTCTACACTATCAAGTGAGTCAGTGGATCAAAATCAGCAGAATTGCCCATTCTTTCCTATGTACTGTATTTCACACTTACAGGCTCAGAAACCACTGTCCTGCAGTCTCTCTCTTGGTGCTCCACTTTTGCTTCCATGGTTTCTGTTGCTCGCGCCACCTATTGGTTGACCTATGGATCTACCTACTGCTGAGGACATTAATTTGGAGAATTTCTAGGTGCGTTCACGAGCTCGACATGGCATTATCGTCTCATAATGCCGTGTTGCTCTTGTACCACCTGATGTCCTTGCACCAATCCTCTTTCTTCCCTGGACTGCTACTATTTTTGCCATGTTACAAACACAGTTAGCATCTCCGGTTGTTTAAATCCCTAAACTGTGCGCTGTCCATCCACTCATTTCTCTGTCATGCTATTTAAAAGTGATCGGCATGACAGGAGCGTACTTGGGGCCCACGTTTGTTATGTAGAAGCATGCGGTAACTCAGTAAAACAAATCAACAAATGTTAAGCAAAAAAAAAAACAGTATCCATATAGGTAACTGTTAGTATTTAGGCAAGGACACTCAGCACTGATTATGGTGTTCAAGTATGGATAGCACAATAGTACAGTAGTGTCTGTGAGACCGCTGTCCCTAGTGGGATGAATGATCATACGAGCATCGGTATTTCCTTTCATTTTCATACCACAGATGGATGTCCACCTGCGGCATGTAAAACGAAGAAAATACTGGTGCTCATATGATCATACCAGCACTGTCAGCCACAGCAGCGGTTCCCAAGATAGCGTTCTCCATTGCCACCAGCAGTGGACTGACCATGGATGTATGTATTTTTTTGACCTATTATATAGTATAACGCAAAGTAAGTTTTGTTCTCTCATGTATGCCACAAGGGACTATTTTTTTCTCTTCTTGTAGTTGTTTTCTAAATAAATACAAATTGTTTAAAACTGTTAAATGTTTTGGTGCATTTATTTTAAAAGGTACATTAATCCATTTTCTAAGCGCAATAATACCCTTCAGGGTGGGCGGTACTGGGCAATACCGGACCACCCAGGGGCTATAAGGCCCTCCGTCTGCGGCGTTGGGCCTCATCATGCCCCTAGGCGGTCCGGTATTGCCCAGTACTGCACACCCTGTTGGGTATTATTGCTTGCTAAGTCATCAACTGCACTTTTGTTGATTTTAGGGTTGCATTGTTACTTTTCATGCATAGGGAGACACTGTGGGGAGGAGGGGAGGTACTGCATCCCAGGGAGTTGTACTGCTCGGACACTGGACCTACTAAAACTTAGTCTCTCATGGAGGCACTGTGCAAACTAAATCTTATGGATTTGAACTCCCTAATTAGGAAAATAAGAACCCAAGTCCCTTGACCTTGATTGAGCCCCTAAGACAGAGGTAGTAACCACAAGATCCATGGTGACCTGGTTGCACATCTTTCAGCACACATCCTACCCATAAATAGAGTGTGAACTGGGAGAGACATTTCTCAATTCACTGAAATCAATTGGAAATACAGGTCTTCCATGTTATATAGTGATGTTACTAACTGAATTTTAATAGAGTCCGTTTTTAATAAAGAGACACAACCCCCCACTTCAGGCCTTCCCTTCAAAAAGTTCATTTGGTGAGTAACCTCAGGGACGAGTCCTGTGTCAAGTGATATTGGGATAGTAGAATCTCGCAAGGAACCATCCCCTGTGTATTGCATAGCCCCAGGCTTGACACATAAAGCACATCCCTTGTAGGGGTAGCTTGCTTTATATGTGTGTCACTGCAGCCTTAGCTCAGCTATCCTGACTACTTGAGCCCTTTGGGGAAAGCTTACCTTCCTCCATTCGTCAGCCTCTGTTCTGCGTGGATGGGGACCTTTCACTACTGTGCCACCTGAACTGCCAGCATGGCATGGGTACCCACATGTAGTGTTTCTCCCCCTACTTTATACTGACGATCCTTTCTTCTTCGACACCTTCTTCACAGTCCCCTTGACTCTGGTGGTAAAAACAGTCATCTTTGTTAAAAAAAAAAAAAATAGGTATAGCTTTGCACGTTACAGTGTACCAGTTTTACTGTCTTCACATGGCAACAGGGGGGTAGGCCTTAACTTATTTAAACTGAAAACCTATAACTTCATTCAGTTGCATTAGATGTTGCACTTCCATAGTTAGATGCTATACCCTTAGGAAATCACTCTGACAAAGGGCACTCTGACACTCCTCCACCTGTGCCACTACCAAATTCCTTCATTGTACTGGTGGGATGGATCAGCCAAGAGGAAGCTCCCAAAAGCAGTGGAAAGGGAGGATGTGGGGGTCCTCAGAGGAGAAGGCCCCAAGTCAACCACAAGGTAGGAGGAAGAAGCCCCAGCCAACAAGCTAGCAGCTGCTGGTGGGGGACTATAGTCAGGGGGATAGACTTGGTAGTGAGAGGTGGAGGGGAGAGGGCCGTAAGGTGCCTCCTTGGCTCTTTGGCTTGGAGGGACATAACATGGATCCAGAGTATTGCAGGCCAAGGGAGGGAGCTGGATGTCATTGTCCACCTAGGGACTAATAACCTGGCAAGGGATGGCATGGGGGAAGCACAGGATAATATTAGAGAGCTGGGGAAGGGACTTAAGCAGGTAGTGCACATGGTGGCATTCTTAGAGCTGTTACTTGTGTGTAGCTGGAGGGAGAACAGGGCACTCTGCACTGGAACCTTCAACAACTGGTTGAAAGCATGATGTAGAGAGGAGGGTTTTGGCTACATTGGGGATTGGGGACCGACCTGGGAGGATATGTGCCTTTGGAAGCATGACAGTCCACATTCTTCCTGGAAAGGGACCACAGTTCTTAGTGGCGGGTTTAAATATTATGTGGATGAGCATTTAAACAAGCCAGGAGGAGGCTGTATTACCAAGGGAGACAAAAACTTCCCTCCCCCCATGAAGAAGTAACAGGCAGGGAGGGCATGAGGGTTGGAAGCTTCCTCAGAGCAAGGCATTGGAAAAAGGGGGTGTAGACATATGCTGGAGGGTAAGGAAGGCATTAATCAAAGATGCAGGAAGAGAGGAGTAAAGGGAACAAGAAAGGAGAGTGTAATGAGAGTAGAAGGGAGTCAGGGGGCACTTCAGGGAATAGCTTAGAAAGAAGGGAAGGGGATAAGAGTGGTTGCAGGCAAGGAGGGAGCAAGGTATGGAAAGCCATGTGCTCCAGCATGAGGAGTCTGGGAAATAAAATTCCAGGCATGGAGGAGGCTAACCTGGATGTTGTGGCTATAACTGAGTCATGGTGCATCGACAGTCGCAACTGGGTCATGTCCATACCAGGTTACTCTCTGTTCAGAAGGGGAGGAAGGGTGGTTCTATGTGTGAGGGAGAAATAAAGGCTGTGGGGATATTGGTGAATGGGGAGGAAAGGGGAAGGCTGGAGGTGCTGTGGCCTGTGGATCACCCTCTAGACAGGAGCTGGGGCCACTGTCCATACAGGGGTAGTACTTAGGCCTCCAGCACAGGGGGAGAAGTTAGATAAGGCACTAGGGGAAGCCATCATCAGGATGGCGAATAAGCATTTGGTGCTGCTAGTTGGGACTTATATCTGCCAGATGGGGACTGGAATCTTTCAGCTGCAGCTTCGGTGTGGAGCAGGGCCTTCTATTACTCCCTATAGGTAGTTTCTGAGGCAGCTAGTTGACGAACCCATTTTTCATACAAAAGAGTGAGTTGTGCACACACATTGAATCCCAAAGAAATAGAAGAGAGAAAGAAATAAGTGCCTTATCTGGGGTTTGGACCCAGGACACCTGGAATACCATTCCAATTGCAATACCAGCTGTGCCACTAAGGCAACTCGAAACCTGAGACTCCTAGAAGCACCTTACTCTTTCTCTAATGCACAACCTGGTGTTGCACAGATAATTAAATTTTTCATACACAGGGGTATGGTATGCGCATATATGAAATCCCAAACAAACAGAAGAGTGAAAGAGTTACAGTAAGTGCCTTAGTTGGGATCTGGCAAACCCACTAAGGATGGGGCAGTGCTGGAACAGGTGCTTACAAACAGGGAAAGCATTGTAGATGTTGTAGTGAGTAGTCCCCTTCATATCAGTGATCACCCCCGTACAGTGTGGTTCAACATTAAGATTGGTGTAGAGGCAAACCACACAAGGATTGAAGGTCCATAAACTCTAGGAGGGTGGATTTATTTATTTTTTTCCATATAGCTTTTTATCTCTGATTTTTGGGAGCTTGCAGGCAGGGCTCCAGCCCCCGCCCCGGGCTCATGTCCTGCTGGTCTGCGTCCCAGTTGCCAGGATCACAGCCAGGACCATCATGGAGCCTGCCAGCTTCATTTTCTCCCTTCTCCTGTTGTGGACACATGCATGTACATGGAGGCACACTCATGCTGCATTCCTGAAACATCCTCCCTTCCTACTGCTCTCCATCCCACACTGCCACTGGACCTCCACCTAGTAGCAGTCATATGGTGGGGGCACCAACATCCTTCCCTGGAAGGGGAGAGCTGCCTCGTGGCTGCTCAGTCCTACTCCCCCCTCCCCCCATGTCAACCCCCCTATGACCCAGGCCCATTCCTGAACCTGGGTTGCCAGTGTGGCGCAAGGAATGGTATCCAGCACCTCAGCCATCTACGCTACTGGGCCGGCTCAGATGGCAGATTTTTTTTTTGTTGCTTTCTTTTATTCCCTCCTCAGCTGGGGGGGGGTGTTGCCTATGATTCCCCCTCTTTCCGTCTGGGTCCGCGGCCCCTGCACCACTCCCAGTGCCTAAGCTCAACCCCCTCTTACATTCCTCTCTCTGGCTACTTCAGGGATTTATTTAACTCTAAAAATTGTTTAGCGTTTTGCTCATAAAAGTGTTAAATCTTTGTGAAAATGCATAGCTCTTGCCTCACTGTGTTTAACAAGCGTAGCTGTTCTAGAAAATCTATATAAATACTTTCTGTACGGTTAGTATAGTCCCAAGAAAAAAACTGCTAACCAATTATTTAAAACCCTGCTACTTCATGGCGGGTACTTACCCCACCATTTGTGGAAAGTCAAGGGTCCGGAGTCAGGAGGAGCTGAACTTGAGTCAGAGTGGTGCAGTGCCAAAGAACCAGATGTCATCAAGTGCACCGGAGGATTTCTTGTGTTTTTCCCCCACCCCACGGCATGGATGTGCAGGGCATCAATTATGCTGCCATGTGCACTTCCGCGCACCGCACGTCTGACGCAGTCCATGCCATCCCCACAGCGAACCGGCTAGCACTGACCACTAGGAGCCAGCACAGCTGCGGTAATCCCACCCCACCCTCCCCGGAAGAGGAGAGCGGTTTCTGGGGTGCTCCATTCTCCTCCGCCCGGCCAATGCTCCAACACCCGAGGTTGCTCCCGACCCTGGGTTGTTGGCATGGTGTGAGGAGTCGTCCAGTGTCTCAACCTTCAGCACCACCAGGCCAGCACAGAAGGGCAGATTTTTAAAGAAATGGGACAGACTGCCTCAGAAACTGCCTAATAGGGGAGGATTGCCAGTGAGGGGTAGAGGAACACTGGAGAAAAATAAGGGCGGGCATAATTAAGGCAACCAGCCAGAAGTGAACAAAAGTGAAAAGAAAACATGACCATTATGGTATCCCAGGGAGGTGGCCAAGGTGGTGATGGATAAAAAGGGTGGTGCTCAGGAGGTACAAAGAATCACAGAGGGTGGAAGACAGAGAAGTGTACCAGGTAAAGCTGAGGGAAGCAGGTAAGGTACTGAGAAGAGCAAAGGTGCAGACAGAGGAAAGGATAGCCAATTGGGTAGCTAAAGGGGATAAGACTTTCTTCAGGTACAAACACGAGAGCAGGAAAGCAAGGGGGATAAAGAGGATGTCAGAGGGAGACTGTGCTGAGGAGGATCAAGAAGAAGCAGGCATCCTGAAAAGGTACTTATGTTCAGTCTTCACAGTGGGTACCCTTACGTTCTGCCGAGGCTCACTGTCCCAACACTGACCTGCCCGGGCGGTATCACCTGACAGGTTCAGTATCCAGGCAGTGAACAGCCCGACAGTGAGGAAACCCGATGGACGTTAGAGGAGTAAGGTAGCAGATGTGATGGCTTGCTACCTTACCCCTGTACATGGCAGTGAAATGGTGGAGGAATCAGAAGGCTGGAAAGCTGCCCCAGTGGTGTTGAGGGGTAAGGCACTAGCAGCTGGGCCAGCATGCTCGGGGAGGCACGGTTCTATCCCGCCTTATGTCCTGCAACTTTTTGCATTGTTGCACCCCCGTAACTGTTGTTTTTTCTAACTCTGAGGTCTGCTCCCCTGCACAATGTACATCACTGGGTTAGATAATTTAGTTACAGGGGATATGGGGGGTTGGGGGGCGAAGACCCCCATGATTTGCTGAGCGTAATTTACAATCGGATGGGCTGAAATAGTATTTTTGAGTATCTGATTGTTTCAGCATGATGCATTTTGGGCCAGTGGGGATTGGTATCTTGAGACTCGGGAAACTGAGTTTAGGGATACCAAAGTATATCCTCACAGTGGAGGGAGAGGGAGACAGACCACCAGGAAGCAGAAAGAACAATGGTGGGGGGGGGGGATGGTGGACACAAGTCTTATTCAACAGCTCACTGGAAACTGGCATGACTCCCAAAGACAGGAGGAGAGCAGATGTGGTCCTGCACAATAAGAGCAGCAACAGGGAAGAGGCTAGCTACTATAGGCCAGTCTGTCTCACATCAGCAGTGGGGAAATGAATGGAAACTTTGTTGAAGGAAAGATTAATAGAGTACTCTAGCCAAGGGGCTACAAGGTACAAGGTCAAAGGCAGCATGGGTTCGGGGTCATGCCAGATGTATCTGACTGATTTCTTCAACTGAGTGACCAGGAAAATAGATCTGGGGAGAGCAGTTGACGTGGCCAATTTGGACTTGAGCAAAGCCTTCAACACTGTAGCACACAGGAAACTGAGCAGCCAAAGGGTGGGATCCAAAGTGGGAAACTGACTAATGGATAGACATCTCTCACTCTAACGAGGGGAGGGTAATCAGCAGGATGCCACAGGGCTCAGTGCTGGGAGCGGGCCACTTCAGTGTCTTCATAATTGACATTGCAGATGAACTGGAAGGAAAAGCATGCCTTTTTGCAGATGACACTAAAATATGTAATACAGTAGATACTCAGGAGGGGGTGGAGAGAATGTGTAGAGTCATTGGGAAACTCGAGGAGTGGTCAAAGGCTTGGCAGCTGAGGTTCAATGCCAAAAAGTGCAAAATTGAAGCACCTAGGGCTAGGAAACCCAGGAGATGAGATGGGGATCTATCTCAACATGTACACCCTGGAAGAGAGGAGAGGAGAGTAAAAGGAAACATGATAGAGACCTACAAGTACCTAACGGGGAAGAACAAAGTGCAGGAGAGGAGTCTATATTTATTTGATTTATTTTGTTTATGTATGTATTTATTTATATTTTATTTTAAACCTGTTTTACCAGGTCAGGACAGTGAGGAATCTTACAGCATTCATACATTACACATTCCAAAAACAAAATGAAACAAGTACAAGGTAAACTGCATGTTGCAGTGCAGTACATTATGGCAACATGACAGGGCAGCCACAGGGAAAGAAAATAAAGAGTAGAACCCTGGCTGTCCTGCAGAGGAACACAGCAGCTAGCACAATGTACATCACTGGGTTAATATGATATGCATTAGCTAGATGAGTTAGAGAGGCTCAAGATGGGGGGGACTTTGGCATTGAGGACATGATGTTAGGGATTTGATATGCATTAGCTAGATGAGTTAGGTAGGCTCAAGATGAGGGGTTGGCATTGAGGACATGATGTTACGGATTTGATATGCATTAGCTAGATGAGTTAGGTAGGCTCAAGGGGGGAGGGCTTGGCATTGGGGACATGACCTTGGAGATTTGTAGTAGGACTTGCCCAGAGCTTTGCTTGATGTGGGGGAAGGGTCAGTGACATTGACTGGGGGATTGTTCCAGGTGTTAGGGAGCCTAGAGACCTCTGTCTGGCTTAGCCAACCTCAGCAAAAGAAATGAAATGAGCATCTATGTGTAGGACAGACCCCAAACCAATCAAGGCTCCTACAGCTTCATGAAACAAAAGAAATGTGGAAGCCGTGTTAGTCCAGTCAACAATGTAGAGAAAAAACAACAAATATGTTGCAGGTGATACCTCTTATTGGACTAACAAAATTATTTCTAAGACTAGCTTTTGAGAGATAAGCCCTCTTCCTCAGGTCAAAGTGGAAACGGTTAAGCAGAATGACAGATATAAAGGTTGGATGTGGATTCAAAACATAGACTAGCAGTTTACACGTCAAAGCATTGCAGGCAATTTGCACTCCTTACAAACAGGAAGACTCTAATTTTCACTGGAATGTGTCTGTTGGAGAGATCAACCTGTAAGATCAAAGGGCTGCTTAATTTTACTCTGACTCTGGACCATCAATTAACATTTCTAAAAAGTCAAGACAGAAAAGAAACACATACCATTGTCTTAAGAAGGTACCTGTTAAAAGAGCCAGAGGGTGCTGATGTTAGGGTTTGAAAAGAAACTCTGAAGCACTGCTTTAAGCATAATCACTGGTACTGTATTAAAAAAAACCAACATCTTTATTAAGTCCTTTTTCTTTAGTGTCAAAATATTGTATCATTTTTATTTCAAATGTTTGCCCATCCTGGCTGTTTTTGAAGTTACCTTTTAACACTCTGACAGAAAAATCACTAGTGGAGTGATCTGGTCTTGAAAAATGTTCCTCTACTGGCGTATTTTCATTTTTATGGGTAACTGTGAATCTGTGATGATTCATTCTTGTTTTGAGTTCTTGTCCAGTTTCACCAATATAGCAGCCTTCCTCACATTTTCTACATTGTATCATGTATACTACATTGCTAGAAGAACAGGAATATGAGTTTTCGATTGTAAATGTTTTTCCATTATGACTGACACATGTCTCAGGAGAGGTATGTGTACATAGTTTGCAGCAAGGTGCTTTGCATGGCTTTGTACCGTTGTTACCTAGTTGGAGCTCAGAGGGAAGTTTGCTTTGCACCAGTTTCTGCTTCCAGTTTGGTGGCTGGCGGAAGGCAAGCACTGGTGGAGTGGGAAATATATTTTTTAGAGTTTCATCTTCAGACAGTAGTGGCTGTAGATCTTTAATTATTTTCCGTAGTTTTTCCAGTTCTGGGTTGTAAGTTACTACCAGAGGTGTGCGATCAGATGTTCTCTGTGGTTTGTACCATAGTAGTTCTTCCCTAGGCCTATGGAGTGCAGAATGGATATTCCTGGCAATGGTGCTGGTTTTATATCCCTTCCGTCTGAAAGCTTCTTTTAGTGTAATAAGGCATCTGTCCCTGTCAGCTCGGTTTGAGCAAATGTGGTGGTTCCGGATTGCCTGGCTGTGTATAATGGATATTTTGGTATGAGAGGGATGGTAGCTCAAGCTGCGAAGGTTACTGCATCTGAGAGAATTCTTTCATGATCAAGAGGGCTCATCTGATATAAGTTATAACCACAAAAAGAAGCACTCCCACTTTACTCCACTGAGTGGACATAACCCTAAACTGGACAACTATATAGACAGTTTTAGACACAGAGTACAATCACAAATCTCCAACAAATGGAGGAAAATTCTACACAACCTCACCTTTGGAAAGAAAAGCAATTGATAGCCTACAAAACAATGAAAGCATCACCATTAAACCTGCTAAGGGGGTGCAGTTGTGATCATGGATACAACCAACTACGTATAGGAAGGCTACAGACAACTTTCGGGCAACACCTACTACAGGAAGCTGACCTCATACCCCACAAAGAAATTCATGAAAGAATTGAAACAACTAATCAGCACATTTCCAGAATATACACATACGGAACTGGAAAATCTGATACCAACACGGCCAGCACTAGGAATCTTCTACACATTACCAAAAATACACAAATCTGGAAACACTGGCAGACCAATTATATCTGGAATTGACACATTAACTAGGGGGATCTCAGGACTCATAGAAGGTATACTCAAACCACTGGTGCAAAACACAAACAGCTTCATACAGGATACCACAGACTTTCTAAACAACCTGTACAGTATAGATCAGTTACCACCTGACACTGTTTTGGTCACAATGTATGTTGAATCCTTATACAGCAACATCTGTCACAGAGATGACATAATGGCATGCTATGAATACCTGCAAAAGCTACCACAGAGAGCAAATATCCACCAAATGCGATAACCAAACTTATGGAATATATCCTTAAACACAATTATTTCAACTTCAACAACAATATTTACCTTCAAAATATGGGAACGGCTATGGGCACCAGGATGGCACCACAGTATGCCAATGTTCATGGCAGATCTAGAAGAGAAATTCCTCAGCACACAACATTATAAGCCATTAAAATACTATCAATATGTTGATGATATCTTTATCATATGGACAGCAGGAGATGAAAACTTAAAACATTTTTTTGACAGCTTCAATAACTTTCATCCTTCCATTAAATTCCAAATAAATTAATCTAAGTGTGTGCATTTCTTGGATACCACAGTCACACCAAAAAAATGGAACAGTGCAAACATCAGTGTACAGAAAACCTACAGACAGATGCAGTTACCTGTACAGCTCAAGCTACCATTCCTCTTATACCAAAACATCCATTATACGCAGCCAGGCCATCCAGTATCACCGCATTTACTCAAACCAAGACAACAGGGACAGACACCTTATTACACTAAAAGAAGCCTTTCAGACAGAATGGATATACAACCAGCACCATTGCCAGGAATATCCATTCTGCACTCCATAGACCTAGGGAAGAACTACTACGGTACAAGCCACAGAGAACATCTGATTGCACACCTCTGGTAGTAACCTACAACCCAGAACTGGAAAAACTATGGAAAATAATTAAAGATCTACAGCCACTACTGTCTGAAGATGAAACTCTAAAACATTTATTTCCGACTCCACCAGTGCTTGCCTTCCGCCTTTCGCCAACCACCAAGCCTGAAGAAGAAACTGGTGCGAAGCAAACTTCCCTCTGAGCTCCAACTAGGTGACAAAGGTACAAAACCATGCAAAGCACCTCGCTGCAAACTATGTACACATATCTCCCCTGAGACATGTGTCAGTCATAGTGGAAAAACATTTACAATCGAAAACTCGTATTCCTGTTCTTCTAGCAATGTAGTATACATGATACAATGTAGAAAATATGAGGAAGGCTGCTATATTGGTGAAACTGGACAGGAACTCAAAACAAGAATGAATCACCACAGATTCACAGTTACCCATAAAAATGAAAATACGCCAGTAGTGGGACATTTTTCAAGACCAGCTCACTCCACCAGTGATTTTACTGTTAGAGTTTTAAAAGGTAACTTCAAAAACAGCCAGGAACAGCAAACGTTTGAAATAAAAATGATACAATATTTTGACACTAAAGAAAAAGGACTTAATAAAGATGTTGGTATTTTAATACAATACCAGCGATTATGCTTAAAGCAGTGCTCCAGAGTTTCTTTTTAAACCCTCACATCTCCACCCTCTGGTTCTTTTAACAGGTACCTTCTTAAGACAATGGTATGTATTTTTTTTCTGTCCTGACTTTTTAAAAATGTTAATTGATGGTCCGGAGTCAGAGTAAAATTAAACAGCCCTTTGATCTTACAGGTTGATCTCTCCAACAGACACACTCCAGTGAAAATTAGTCTTCCTGTTTGTAAGAGGTGCAAATTGACTGCAATGCTCTGATCTGTAAACTGCTAGTCTATGTTTTGAATTCACATCCAGCCTTTATATCTTTCATTCTGCTCAACTGTTTCCATTTTGACCTGAGGAAGAGGGTTTTATCTCTTTACAGCAACAGTTCTCAAACTTTGTTATAGTGAGCCTCCCCTAAGCCATGGAAAAGATCTTGAGCCTCCCCCAAAATACAGAAATATTTTTGGGCCTCCCCTTAGAAAAATAACCTACTTTTCACAGTACATCAGGAACAAATTGAAACCTCTTTGCATTGCTGGCTCTCATGTTATTAAGCTTATTGTAACCCCCTTCCCCAACAGGACAACCTGCTTTCTCCAATATTTTGACTCTTGAACCATTGTTACCCCTTACTGCCATACCTTCATGGGTCAGACTGCTTTTTCTGTTTCCCCTCTAACTGGAATAACCTTCCTGCCAACCTCTACCTCTCCACCTCTCACCCTACTCTTAAGCAACTTATCAGGGATCATTTTGCTCACTCCTGCTCTTATTCCTAGTACCTATATGGTTAACTCTACTATTTGGACAGTTCCGTTGCCAGTCTAATTGATCAATTGTTCCTTGTATTGTTACTTTATTGTTCTTAATTTGTTTGCACTTTTATTCATTTTGTATTGCTTAAGTGTTTTGCAGTTACATTTTGAATTGTATTCTCTCACTACTATTCCCTGGGTACACCTGAAATAAGCCATGGCTCGCTGTACAGTACCTTCCCTGGTCACCGACTTGTGAATAAATACATAAATTCACCTACTATTATCCTCTTTCAGTTTGCCTTATCCCTTCACTCAAACTCTATAAAGTTCAAAATTTAAATACAGTACTTTTTCCAAGACTTGCTTGAGCCTCCCCTTGAACAGGTTGGGGCCTCCCCAGGGAGGCTGGCCTCACCATTTGAGAACCCCTGCTCTACAGCTAGTCTTAGAAATAATTTTGTTAGTCCAATGAAAGGTATCACTTGCACATACTGTATGTGTTTTTTCCTCTACATAACTTTATGAACAGATTGGAATAACGGATCCACTCACCATAACCATATAATGCCGTATTTATTATTTTGTCAAGTAGTAGCCAGACTCAATTCAAAGGCTCTTAGGTTTCAGGGCATTAACACCCCTTCATCAGGGAGTCTGGTATTTCTCTAAAAGCAAATATAAAACTTTTTACATGTAACCCCCCCCCCCCCGGGGCAACATAGCATCAGTCCTCAACCTTTGCTGGAGGGCAATTACCTGACTTATTATGTAGTGAGTGTGGGGGAGGCACAGGGGAGCCACATAACATAGAGAATAATGTATGGGCAACCATACACAGCAAGGCTGTGCTTCCATCGAGGGGTTAAGATGACAGCATATGAACCTCAAGAGGTCCATGCTGTCATCTCAACCCCGAGATGGAAACACATGCCGAGTTGTGTGTGATTGACCATTTTTTATTTTTTATAGAATATGTTTTTTTTACACTAGAGTGACAGACCCCCACTGAGGTGAAAACAAAAAACTCTTGCTATTTCTTTGTTCTACTCACAAATCAAAATCAAATTTCCAGACTTTTGAAAGTTAAAAGTTATGACTTTGGGCACTGGGTGGTTAGTAAGTAGCTAAGTGTAGAATAAATGAGAAATGTAAAATTGTATGACCTTTGAACTGTGCATAACTGTTCGGAATGCGCATAACAACACTTTAGAATGTGCATAACAGTTTAGAATGTGCATAACAAGGACTCTGAGCAGGCTGATTTTTATACATGACAAAGGGTAACCATATACTATATTTCTATTTTTCCCCGGTCCCAGAGGAGGAGGACCATGGCATTAGTGTCTTTTTTTTTGTTTGTTTGTTCTTCACAGTCTGAGGGCCCCAGTAAGCTAGACAGGATTCACACAGATACAGTGTCCACAAGTAGAAGTAGAGTCATGCAATATGGCTTTATTCTGCCGAGATGGTCTGACAGAAAGCTTGTGGCCACAAGGGCTTTTGCAGGTGCAGAGCAAAGTACAGAAGAGCCACAACACTGTGGTGATTTATAACAAGCACAAACAGTTTGAGCTTTCCATCCATCTCATTTCAGGACAAATAGACCAGGACAGAGATTGTCCAAGATGTGAGCACACACACACACACACACACACACACTGGGTTTACCAAAATAACATTCTTGTGGGAGAGTTTCCACATGGCATGCAGTCCCAGCAGGGAAGGTAGTGCCTGACTCCCTAATTGAATTGTGAAAAAAACGTTTCCCGTCATGAACTGGCCTGAGATGTGCAGCTTGGCTCCAGACAAATGCCAGACAGCACTTTAGTCAAAAGAAAGAACTTTACATTTCATTACTGTGAAGGTGTCCGCTTAGCTTTTAAACCATCCCTCAAGCAGCTTTGAAGAGAACCATTGTCTCCAGACTTTCAGGGGCCCTTAGCTGAAGGGCAAACCTGCTTTTCCAGTTCTGAAGTGACAAATTATGAAGTGCAATGCATTTCTATGGCTGGAGGGCTCTACCTGGCTAGACCAGTCCTGGGCAGCATTTTTACACAATCTTTACAGATGAGGGATGGGCCCAGTAGCTACTCACTGTTACCAGTCCCACAGGAAATTTGAAGAACTCACCCCCTCAGAGCATTACACAGAAGATGGCAGCCACCACGATCCAGTGTCCAGCCCATTCCATTACCAAACTAGGCGAGAAGGAAAAAGAGGGGGGCTCTCCTCAGGCACTTGGTCTGCCCACAGGCAGAACACAGACTGACTCACTTGAACTGAAGTCTGATCTGAGGCACACACTCCGAGATCGAACCTCAACTGTAGCACTCCTAGTCGTGGGTCATGCTGCTGCAAGGGTTCCAAAGTCCATTTTAAAACCCTCTGCTCTGACCAGAAGGCTTAAAGGAACCCTACAGCGATTTTACCTTTGTGCTGCCCAGGACCTACCCAGACTACACTGAAAAATGGGTTCTAGTAACCATGGGGAACCCAGGTGTTACACACAAAATTTATGACTCAATGTGAGTTAAGAACTTTTTTAAATAACTAGACAGATTCGGGAGAAAAGAAAATGCTGCACTTACATCAACTTCTGTTAATCACCCTCTTGAGTAGGAATTTATCCAACCACCAAGGACTTTTTATCCATCGTAAATAAATATATATATATATATATATAAAAATATATATATATATATATATATACACATAGGGGATACATGATGGGCAGGAGTCGGATATGGAAATATTCTCACTCCTGCAGAGTGAGCTGTGTTTCTCACAGTGCCAAAGACATGAGTGAAAATACACAGCTCACGAGGCAGGAGTGAGAATATTTTCCATATCCCATGATCTGCCCATCATGTGTGTGATTTATACCACAGGGGTGAGAGCTTTCAAAACATTTTTTCTGATTCTGTGTGCTTCCTGCTCATTCTGTGTGTGCTGTCAGAGTGTGTGTGTGTGTTCTAAATGGACTGGGAGTCAGAAACACAGGTGAGTGTGTTTTGCAAAGCTAACTGAGTGAGTCAGAAACTCAGTGAGAAAGACAAACTGCTGCAGGTAGCACTGAGAGAAAGAAACTGCTTCGAAAAAGAGTTTAATTTAGAATTCAGGTTGTTTTGAAGCTGAAATCAGCACAGTAATGGGCTAGCAATGTTAGAAACACAATGGGACATAGGTGAAAGTCTTTTGCAAAGCTAATTGAGTAAGTTGCAGCTTCAGTGAGAAAGAAACTTTTTCTGAAGCAGTTTCCTTTAGAATGCATGCTGCAGTGCATTTATCCTCACTCTGGTGACATCAGATTTCGTAGCCTAGAGAGGGCTAGCCGGGTGCCAGGTGGGCACGGCCGATGGGACCTGTTCCCCCACGCCACCTACGACGCTTCTTTGCCGCCTCCCGACCCCTAAAGCCGGGTAAGGATATTCCTCTGACTGGGGAAGCAGTGATCAGCTGCGATTGGCTTACAGAGCATTGTGCTAGCTCTGATTGGCCTCTGGTCTCAGACCCTGCTTCCGGATTGGTCTGGGCGATTCTTGGGCTTGCTGGGCTCGGAGCCCATAGACTTGCACTGCTCAGTGCCGAAATTTTATGCCCCCCCTCCCCCCTTCTGACCTTTATTAAATAGTCTTCCCTGTCGCCGCCCCTTGCCCTCTACTACCCTCCCCCTCTCCTCTCATCCTATCCTGACTGACTTGCTAAACCCCTCCCTCTCCCTTGCACTCTCATATCTCACAGCTAATTTCACTGTGTGATTTGCTGGTCTCGCACCTAAGTGTAACCTCAGCCCCCTGGCTTCTTTTCCCCCCATTTCCTCTCTCCTGCACTGTTTACAACCAATATCCTTCACACCCTTTACTTCTCTCACCTAGCTATTATGTCTTCCTGTAATTATATTCTCCTGCCCTTTCTTGCCCTTTCCTTGCTCCCTACGCTATGCCATCTTCCAATTTCCTCCCATCCCTCTCCACACTGTACTCTGGTCCTCATGTCCAGCTACCCTTCATCTAGTACAGCTGCAATCCCCCCTAAATGGTGCCATCTGGCAATGGACTGTATAATAATGAATAAATATGGTGACGGCCTGGGTGCGACTTGGCACCTACTTCTGACCAATGCCTCTCAATGGGTTCCTAGATGCCTGCATTGGTCCTACTCACATAAGCAGCGGAGACATACTACTATCTACTATGAACTGCGGCATTTGACTCTCAAACTTCTGCTCCTCCTTCTCCTAATGTCTGGCTGTGTACACCCAAATCCTGGCCCTATCTTCTATAACACAAAAAAGCCAGCCAACAAGGCGGAGGGGCTCACTATTATCACTCTGAACATCTGCAGTCTCCTACCTAAACTAGCCTCCCTCCAAACCTTTGCCAGCCAACATAACCCTGACATCCTGGCCATTGTTGAAACTTGGCTGACACCTAACACCCCTGACCATGCCATATCGTTACAAGGCTACAAACTATTCAGACTGGACAGGACCTCAAAAAGGGGTGGTGGTTGTGCTATATACATAAAGGATATTCTCACATGCCTCCCTGTCCCGTTTTCCACCACTGATACTACTGTTCAGCTCCTCCCAATCAAGCTACTTCTTGGTGCCCACAACAAAGTCCTCACGGTTACTTCTATTTATATTCCACCAAAAGATCCAAGGGCCAGTCTCCTGACTGTACTTGAATTTGTCCGATCTCAACCTACTGAGGCAGAGCTCCTACTCCTTGGTGACTTCAATATTAACTGGCTATCACCTGACTCGGGGTCAACTAAGGATGCCATCCTTGCTGCAAATCTCACACAGCTGATCAATTCACCCACTAGGAAAAACTATAAATCTGGAAACAGCACCCTTATTGACTGGATCCTTGCAAATCACCCTACTCGAATAAATAACGTTGCCGTGCTCCCGGACTCTCTAAGCGATCACTCTCCCATAAAATGTACTTGGTCAAATAAGTTCAGAAAACCTCCTCCTATAACCATCTCTAGTAGAGTACTACCTTTCGGCAACCTTACTCAACTCAAGGAAAATCTTAGGCAGAAGGATTGGTCTCCTATGTACAACACTCAAGATGTAGACGTAGCCCTAAATCACTTTATCAACATTTTCAATGCTGCCTGTGACTCCTATGCACCTGTAAAAAAACGTAAAGTGAAAGCGCTCTCTAATCCCTGGATCACTGCCAAGCTACTGTCACTTCTCAAAGGTAGGGACCACCTCTGGGCTATCGCAAGAGCCACTGGCTCACTGTCTGACATCTTAAAGTACAAACAGGCTCGAAATCACTGCACCAAAGAGACTCGCCGGATGAAAAGTTCTTACTTCAAGAATGCCCTCTCCAACACCTGGGGGGAAGGCAAATCATTCTGGGACAACTTAAAAAATATTACAGGAAAGCAGGCTAAGGCCTCTCCTACTATACTTACTGTTGATGGTACTACTTCCCTGGACCCGCTGGTCATCGCAAATACCCTTAATGAGACATTCACTGACCTCAGCGGTGTCCTCCTATCTGACTACTTCTCTAACACAGACCTCCTATCCCCATATCCCTTCTGCCTCTCCAACCATCCGCCTTCCATCTCAAAATTGTTAAATCACACGAAGTCCATAAATCGTAAAGAAGGCAATCTCAAATCTCGGACAAGCAGTGACTCTATCGACCTTAAAATACTGTCCCTTACTTTGGATGAAGTTTTACCCCTCACCAGATTATTCAATCTCTCTCTGCTCCAGTAAGTTCCCCAGTATATGGAAAGCTGCAACTGTCACTCTCTGAGACAAAATGGTGACAAGTCCCTGCCTGGCAACTACAGACCTATTTCAATATTACCTCCCCTCTCAAAAGCTCTTGAACGTATTGTGGCAGACCAGCTTACGGACTACCTGCAGAAATATAACATCCTCTGTGCCCAGCAACATGGATTCAGACTCGGACATAGCACATCGACAGCCCTCCTTGAATTCTCAGGCGCTATCCACAAGGCCTTGGACAAGGGACTCCTAACTGGAGCTGTGTACATTGACCTAACGAAGGCTTTTGACACGGTACATCATGGCCTACTCATCAGTCAGCTGCAATCTCTTGGGCTCTCCCTGGGCGCAGGGGCCTGGATTAATAATTACCTCACACAGCGCTCCCAAGTTGTAAAAATAGCAGGTGTGCTCTCTGAACCTAAGCCTGTCCTCTCAGGAGTTCCACAGGGATCCATTCTAGGCCCTCTCCTCTTCAGCCTCTTCCTAAACTCCCTCCCTAAATCCTGCTCTGAGCAAATTATTCTCTACACTGACGATGCTGTGATTCTATCCTCTCATAAAGATCCTATCCCCTTATGCCTAAGCCTCCAGCATGCCTTTGCTGGTGTTGAAAAGTGGTTTGTGACACATAAGCTAGTCCTAAACCATAAAAAAAACAAAATCCATGCTTTTCTCAAATCCACAAAACAAGAAAAGACAAACACCACTCACCATCAACACATCCATGGGATCCACTCTTGAACAGATGGTTACCTTCAAATATCTTGGAATCACCTTCGATCAGGGACTCACCTATGCAACCCATATCAATAGCACAGCCAAAACTATCAATCAGCGACTTGGGATATTGTACCGGAACAGACAGCTTCTCACCTTACCAGCACTGAAGCTAGCTATTCAATCCTCAATCATCTCAGTTGTTGACTATGGCCTAATTGTCTATGGGTCTGCCTCTACAGTCTTGCTTAAGCGTATTACAACCTCCCTAACAAGGCCTGTCGGTTGCTTACTGGCGCCATCAACATACTCACACCTCGCGAACTGTATGCTGAAACTGGATGGCTTCAACTCTCAAACCGACTAAAGTACCTTACCTGCCTTATGGCCAAAAAATCCATCTTGGGCCTCACTCCACCCTGCATTCAAGACCTGATATGCCAGAACACAAGTGTTTGACCCACCAGAAGATCTGAAAATCAGCCCCTTCAGGTCCCCCACTGCTGGACTTCCCAGGGCCAGAGATCATTTGCCTATCGTGCCCCTTCCTGGCTAAATGCACTTAGCACCTCTATTACCTCCTCTACCTCTCTAGGTGCATTTAAATCTAGCCTATTCTCTCACCTTACCACCTCTAACTCCTGTGACTGCTTTGACTAATTCCTCTCTAGTTAAGTTGTTGCTCTCCTGCCCTAATTACCTGACAAAGGCCCGGTAGATGACTCCTTTCCACTACCGTGGTTGGCTCCTCCTCCTTTCTTGTATATACCTATTCTTCACATTATCTTCCTGCTTCCCCCCCCATTTGATTTGCCTATTGATTTAATGTGTTTCACCTCGTAATTACTTGTCCTTACACTAATGTTTTCTTCTCTTTTTTGATATTTGTTCAGCCTATGTGTATAGTATTCCACAATGTACTTTACTTGTGTCATTCATTGTAAACTTATTGCTTGTACCTAATTTGACGCGGAACCTTTGTAAAAGAGCCTTGGCTCAAAGGTATTAATTCCTAGTACTCAATAAACAATAAACAATCAGCAGAGTATGGATAAATGGCGATATCCTCACTCTGCCGATGTCATCAGGATTTATCCTCACTGCAGTGGAAATAACACAAGTTATCCTACTGAGAAAGCTCTCACCCCCGTGGTATAAATATATACAGTATATATATAAATGTGTATGTATTTATTGCAAATAACTTTGTTAATGCACTAGTTAGGGTTAAAGTGACAAAAGTAGGAAAATGTGGCATTAGGGTTCCCTAACACCCCACCCCTTCCCTGCAGGCAGCAACAGGTGTGGGGTGTGCCTTGGGTTGTCGATCCTAATTTCACCCCATTCCATGAGTAAGTAAGCTGAGATGGATACAGTGTATGAGAATTGGGTGAGCGTTAGGGTTGACAACCCCAAGGCACACCCCATGCCTGTTGCTGCCTGCAGGGCGAGGGTGGGGTGTTAGGAAACCCTAATGCCACATTTCCCTACTTTTGTCACTTTAACCCTAACTAATGGTGCGTTAACAAAGGTTTTCACAATGAATTTTCTTACTTTTTATGATAGTACTTTTTCTGTAATTAGTTTTTATAAACACGAGTGTTTTCTATAATTAGATTTTCATAAACGCATGAGTTACTACAAAAAAAAAACAAAAAAACTTCTGATCATATTTATCAGGGGTTGTGGGATTCAAACACAGGTCTTCAGGATCAGAGCCAGCACCTTAGCCACTACACTACATTGTCTCCTTTGCTATTACCATGTCAATGTTCTGTTATCGTAAGTCAACACAGATCCAAACTAAAACAGCCAGTAATACGTTCCTGTTTCTCAGTATTGCCAAAAGTATTTTTTTTTATTTTGCATATTTCTAAGCCATTGAATTGTCTGAAACTTTTTCAGTTCATATGAACACAAAATCAATACCCTAATGTCTATTTTAACATAAGTTGAAAAATGACTATTTTCCTTTTATAGCCCTAATGTTTGACATACTGATTGGTAGCCCATGTTTCAAACAATCCATTCTTCCCAAAGAGGGATAGCTTGTAGTTTTCACCTGATTTTTTTCTAATTCCCTTAATTAAAAAAAAAAGGCATGCAAATAAGTTCATGGTTATTCAAGAGCTACAGTTACAGACACATTTTTGAAAACGTGGGGCACATAAGGAACTGTTGTTCTTGCAATGTGAACAGGTGAAACCAAAATAAATTGTTGTAAACAGTGATTTTGTACAGACCAAGTTTCCCAAAGAGCTTGTAGTTTTCACCCAATGTTTTGAATTCCTTCAACTTTAAAAAATGGGTATACAAATAAGCTCATGATTATTCATGAGCTATGAGGTGATGCTAGGCATCCAACCATCCCACTTTATGCAGCTATTTTGAAATGCTTACTGAGCGTGCTCAAAAAATGAAATTTGTTTTCTAGTTTCCTCAATTTTTTTTAAAAATGGGTATGCAAATAAGCTCATTATTTTTCATGAGCTATGAGGTGCCTCTAGGCATGCTGGCTTGAATGCCTAGAGTCATCTCATAGCTCGTGAATAATAATTTTTACAGCTATTTTGAAGTGCTGACTGAGCACGCTCAGAACCAGAATTTTTAAAATTGAATTACTTTGGAACAGATTAATATTTTTCCACCAGATCATCAAAAGAAATCCTTCTGAGGCAAGCCCTTTCTACCCTGAAGATTTCAGATCAAAATACCAAACCATCTGGGTGCTATGCAATGGCAAAAAAAATCAGTTTTTAGTGTTTTTTCACTGTCCACCTCTCGGAATCCTCACATCCGACCAGAACGAAACTTAGCACGTCAAGAGATTTACCCGTGAGACCATGCATGAAAATGTTCCAATCTATTGAACGGTTGTGAAGATATTAAAGTGCAAAAATTGTAGTTTAGCATTAAACTGCCTACTTAATCCTAACAATAGTGGTGCAGTGTCTATCTACCTATCTACCTATCTATCTATCAATCTATAGCAGACCTTCTGACACAGGGACCTTTGGTCCATCCACCCTGCACTCCCTTCTTCTCCATGCCAGGCTCCTGAGGAGACAGAAGTGGCCAAGTTTTAGATGTCTTGAACAATCATGGAAATCTTCTTAGTTGTGCATAGGCCTTCCACCAGGAAGGCTTACACAGCTAAGTGGAAACACTTCTCCATCTGGTGTGCAAGTCCTGTCTGGGCCCTTTCAGTGGCTCAAAACAAGCAAGGTGTTGGAGTGCCTGTTGGACCCATCGATCACAGGTCTGCTACACTCGGCAGTGAAGGTACACCTCTGCACATTTCAGCCTATCTTGAGCCAATACAGATCATGTCACTGGCTCAGTTACCTTTAGTCAAGAGATTCCTAAAAGGTATTCTACACACTAAACCCCCGGTCAGTTGACCAGTGGCCATGTGGGGTATTAACCTGGTGCTATATTGCTTACCCATAAACCCTTGAGCTGCTTGCTACCTGTAAATTGAGATTTGTGACCTGGAAGTAGTGGGCAAGATTATGGAGGCACTCCTTAAGGAAAGGATAGTGCAACACCTGGAATCCATAGGGGCACAGGATCCAAGACAGCATGGGTTTACAAAAGGAAGGTCCTGTCAAACTAATCTCATAGATTTCTTTGACTGGGTAACCAGAGTGGTGGACCAAGGGGGAGCAGTTGATGTCACCTACCTTGACTTCGGCAAAGCTTTTGACACTGCTCCACATAGAAGATTGATAAATAAGCTGGGTAGGCTCGGGTGGGTCAGAAGTTGGTCAACTGGGTGGCAAACTGGTTGACTGGCAGAAACAGAGTGGTGGTAAATGGTATACAGTCAGAAGAGATGCAAGTCACAAGTGGGGTACCTCAGAGATCAGTCCTGGGGCCAGTCCTCTTCAACATCTTCATTAGTGACCTTGCAGATGGACTAGAGGGTAAGGCTTGTCTGTTTGCAGATGACACCAAGATCTGCAACAGAGTAGATGATCCAGATGGGGTGGGCAGAATGAGAACAGATCTGGATAAAATAGCAAAATGGTCAGAAGAGTAGCAACTGGGATTTAATGCAAAGAAGTGCAAGATCATGCACATAGGGAAGAGAAACCCTGAAGCCACCTATAGGCTGGGAGGGGAGTTGCTAGCAGTCACAAAGGAAGAAAGAGACTTGGGCATCATCATCACTGATGACCTGAAATCATCCAAGCAGACCTCTAAAGCAGTAGGTAAGGCTAATGGGGTGTTAGGGTGTATTAGTAGGGGTATCACAAGTCATAAGAGGGAGGTAATAATCCCTCTTTACAAGACACTGGTTAGGCCCCATCTGGAGTACTGCATGCATATTGGAGGCCACACCTTCACAAGGACATTAACCAAATTGAGGCAGTCCTGAGAAGGGCACCAAAATGGTGCAGGGACTGCATCAGAAGACCTATGAGGACAGATTAACAGAGCTCAATATGTATACCCTTGAGCAAAGGAGGAGAGAGGTGATATGATCAAGGCATTCAAACACCTTAAGGGCATTAACAAGGTGAAATAGTCTAACATGTTTAAATATAAGAAAAATAGCAGGACAAGAGGACACAGCATGAGATTGTGGGGGGCCAATTAAGGGGGAATGTGAGGAAATTCTTTTTCACAGAAGGGGTGATGGATGCATGGAATGGCCTACCTCAAGAAGTGGTGGCTTTGAATACAGTGCAGGGCTTCAAACAGGCATGGGATAGACATAAGGGAGCAATACAAATGAGTATGAAGAGATAGGCCACTGACAGAGCAAAGGCCGATGGCACATTTATAAGGTAGAAAAAGAAATGGGCAGACTGGATGGGCCTTGCGGTCCTTATCTGCTGTCAACTTCTATGTTTCTATGAAGATGACCTTCTTTGAAATGTTAAGAGGGGGTTCTGTGATTCTGCATCGACAGAACAAAAGAGATAAGCAATCCAACCAATTCTTGTATCTTTCAGCATACATCAACTGGGTCAGCCTGTTGCCATTTAGATGCATTTTCTGCATGGCTAGTAGCATGTCTTCAACACTGCTAATCCATGGTTCAGGTCAACTTGGAAGGCCGGATTCACACCCACTCTACCAGAGCAGTTGTGACTTCCCTGGCAGAGATTCGTAATTTACCCTTTGCAGACATTTGCAAGGCAGCGACTTAGAGCTCAGTGCATACCTTGTGAAGCACTATTTTCTGGATGACCATGTCAGACAGTTCACTTGCTTCAGCAGGACAGTCCTTATGGACTTCTGGCCTGAGTGAGCTCTGTCTCCTACCATCCTACTCGGGAGATTGATTTTTAGCTCTGTACTCTCCCATTAGTGTGAATAAGTGGTGGAGACTTTTAGTCCAGGAAGATATAGAAATTATGTACTTACCGTAATTCTTGATCTTCTTGAATGAAGTCTCCACCACTCATTCACACACCCACCCACCATCCGCTGAGCTCACTCATTCTGTGTTTGGTCTTCACTTCCTTGTTGTTCGGTCTGTGAAGACATTGTTGGATTGAGTTTGGAGCTGGAAATTGAAGAAGCAGGAACTGCAGGAGTGTCCTGGTGTTTATGGAGACTAAACTAAAGGAAAGTATTTTTTTGTGTGTTTTCTTATGTTTGCTTTAGTTCAAATAGCTTGTACTGGGAGAGGGATATGTATTTGAGTGTTTAAAAAGTGTTGTTTGGATAAGGGTTGTATTTTGGGTGTTTAAACAGGGCTGTTAGTTTAGGGCTGTAGTTTGGAGTTCAATTCTGTGCCTGTTGAGAGATAGGAAACTGCAGAGGTAGACTTGGGGAGGGGCAGGAGATTAGCCAGAGCCATTTTAAACTGATTCAGTTTGGATCTGGAAACTGAAGAAGCAGGAACTGCAGGAGTGTCCTGATGTTTTTGTGAGGCTAAACTAAAGGGAAGTATTTTGTGTGTGTGTGTGTGTGTGCTTTCCTATGTTTGCTTTAGTTCAAATAGCTTGTACTGGGAGAGGGATATTTATTTATTTATTGAATTCTTGGATTACAACCTTTGAGCCAGTGGCTTATTTAAAAAGGCTTCACGTCATACAGGTTGGAGACAAGGAGAAATACAAGGTTCAGTAAAAATAATGAGAGCATAATTTCAGAGAACAAACAGTGAGGGCTAGGAAAATCAACAAGTGCTACAAGGTTACATCAGATTGTTAGATCAATAATCAAAATGAACAAGTTCAACTAATTCAGACTATACATTTTTTCCATTTTTCCATCCAGAGAATATGTGGTCAAGGGATGACCTTGTCAGTAGCAGGGGGAGGTAGTGGGGAACCAATTAGAGGGGTGAGGTGGTAGAACAACCCAAGGGGCATTGTCATGGAGAGGTCATAGGACCAAGATACGTGGAGGGGAAGGCATTGAGAGAGAGGAGCATGGTGGGAGAGGTGCTGGGTATGCAGTCTAGCTGGAACAGTCACAATTGCTAAGGCTAGAGAGCTGTAGGCACAGGTTACATTTGAAAGGGCCAAGTCCAGTCTCTGTTAAAACCTCAGGTGGGAGGCCATTCATTAGAGAGGGGGTCCTAGCAACAAAGGAGCCTTTAGCCTGGTTGGTTCGACAAAATGGGATCTGAAAGGATATCAGTACTACAAGTGCAGCACGTGAATGTGGCTGGTAACATCAGGTCACGTGTGGTGGGAGGGATAAGACCAAGGAAGGTCTTCTTAACCAGAAGGCAGGTCTGGTAGGCAATCCTTCCTTGAAGGTGGAGCCATGCTGCTTGTTTGTAGAGCTTACAGGTATGGTTTTCTTAATCAGCACCTGTAACAAGACAGCAACACTTGTTTAGAGCTATTCTGATTCTCTTTAAGGTGGTGTCAGTGGCAGCTCCATAGAAGATCAGTCCATAATCGATAGTCGAGAGGACAGAGGAGGTTATGGCAATGCGCATAGCCTCTTGGGTGAGACAGTTGCAATGGCGGTAGAGGGTAGGGTACCTATTCTGGCATTAATAGATCTGGAGATAGATTTCACATGGCCAGCATAGGAGAGTGGACTGTCCAGTGTAACACCAAGGTATTTAAACTCCAGGACCTGTTCGAGAGGGAGATGTTGCTTATTCAGGATATTCAGCTTAGCCTTTTTTATATTTGCTGTGGGTGTTGGCAAACAGCATGGACTTGTTTTTTTTTTGTAGTTCATCAGCAGTTTATTCTGATCAAACCACTTTTCAATAGTGTTAAAATGTAGCCGGCCCGGTGGTGCTGAGCGTTGAGGTGCTGGACGCAGCACCCCATGCTACGCCAGTGACCTAAGTTCGGGAGCAAACTTGGGACGACGGAGGTCCGCGGGGAGAGCTGAGGATGAGTGTGCCAGTGGTGCTCTCCTCCCCGGGGAAGCAGGGTGGGGATGACCCAGCATGCCAGCGGCCCCTGGTGAAGACTTGGGGCACTGTTGCAAGCTGGGCAGCACATAACTAACATGGCCAACACAGGCAGGATTGCTGTGTGCCAGTGCATCGGGGGTACACCACGCATGGGGAGAGACTGCAGAACAAGGAAAACACTGGCACGTGGGGCAGGCAGTGGCACCTTCCCCCATGCCCACCGCCGGGCTCTCTGAGACTGGCTTTCCAGGTCCTCCACCCGGGCCCTTAGCTGCAGCTGGAGTCTGACGTGGAAGAGTACCCAAGAGGAGGGGCGACCCACCCCAGGTGGGTTAAACCAGGGGTGCTGGCTGCAGGGAAGGGGAGAGAGGAGACACAGAGCGGAGGGGCCTCAGGTGGGCAGGAAACAGACAGGATGCCTGAGAGAGGTTCCACAAGCTGTGACTGGAGGGAAAAATAGTAAAAAAAAAAAAAAAAAGTGTTAAAATCTGACTGCAGGTCAGCAGATAGTTGGTGACAGTTTGTATGTGTGGAGAAAAGGACAGCGTTCCCCGCATATAGGATTATATTGGTGTTACAAGCAGCTAGAAGATTGTTTAGGTAGAGACTAAAAAGAAGTGGTCCAAGGATAGAACCTTGGGGTACACCAGAACACACAGGGAGGCAATTGGAGAGCGAGCCCCTGAGGGATATGTATTTGGGTGTTTAAAAAGTGCTGTTCGGATAAGGGCTGTATTTTGGGTGTTTAAACAGGGCTGTTAGTTTAGGGCTGTAGTCTGGAGTTCAATTCTGTGCCAGTTGAAAGACAGGAAACTGCAGAGGTAGACTTGGGGGAGGGGCAGGAGATTAGCCAGAGCCATTTTAAACTGATTTAGTTTGGAGCTGGAAACTGAAGAAGCAGGAACTACAGGGATGTGTTTGCTCCTGCCTGAGGAAAGGGGCTGATGTGTCCAGTTGTGTAAGAGGCTGATTGACTCACATGGCAGTGGGCCCTAATCCCCCCCACCCGCTTGTCCACACTTATTGGGGCGGTGCTGTATTGGAACTGGTGGAAAGCACTATCAGGTGCATCCACTAACGTACCCTAACAGAGGGGATTGTTCTTTGTAATGTTATAGAGTGATATGTAGCTCAGGTTAAAGAGGTAAAAAGTTAAAAACTTATAGATAGTACTCAGTTTTGTACTTGGGTGTAGCACCTCAAGTTGTATTTTGCTGGGAAACATATGGAATCATAGTTAGTAGTGTTTTATGCTTCTTTGCTAATGGAGTTGGTATTATTTGTATTTTTAAGTAGGGACTGGGCTGGCTAGAAACTTATAGATAGAACTGTATTTTGTAATTAGTACTGGTATCATGGGTAGGATAGTGGGCTGTAATGGATGTGGGCAGCAGTTTGGATTAACATATTGTGGAAGCTAGGAGGGTGTCCAGTTGGTATCCGGTTGAGGAGGCTGGAGGAGAAAGTGCTGTGGCTTTGTAGAGAGCTGGAGAGGATGAGGGGAGGGGGAAGGGGCTTGAAGGCAGGAGGGTCACATCCAGGAAATAACATGAGGACACCACGGGGAAGGAACAATGGCTCAAGGAAAGTGATGGGGAGGGAGTGCAGGAGCGTAACAAACAAGGGGGCCTAGCATTAGTGTGAAGGCTAGAGTGGGGGGGGGGAGCAGAGGCACAGCCAGGCAGGATGGGCAGGAAATAGGTTTGCTGAGCTGGCAATACTGATGGAGGAGGAGGAGGGAGGGAGTGATCTCCAGGGGGGAACAGAAGAGGGAGGAAGAGGGAAACCCACAAGGGGCAGGAGTTAGTCAGAGGAGGGCAACAGGGGTAAAGGGGAGTGGAGCACTGCTGGCGGGGGTGGAGTAGAGGAGGGAGGAGACCGGGTAGAGGGGAGCGATGTGGGGGATAGGGTGGGAGCAGTTAAAGGGGCAGTGGACAGGACAGGAGAGAAGGGGCAGAGAGCAGTAGGGAGGAAGGGTGGAGTTAGTGAGCTGGCATGCTTTGAGTGGATACCCTGGGAAAGGAGTGGGGACAGGGACAAGGAACAAGAAAGGGGGTGTACTAGTGCTTGGTGATTCCATACTTAAAGGGATTAGATGGGGCAGCAGGGGGAAGAGGCATAGTAGAATATGGGTTGAGGCTATACCCAGGCTAACGGCAGACAGGGCGGGGCAGGCGGTTCTTAAGTGCACATGGAGGGGCAGGAAGAAACCACATGTAGTGGTGCATGTGGGCACTAATGACCTGGCGGGGGAGATGATGGAAGTAGTGAGGAGGAGGTTTGAGGAATTAGGAGGGCTATGTGAGGAAGTGGGGGAATCGGTGGCCTTTTCAGAGGTGCTCTTGGCACCCTGCATGAGTACAGGAAGGAAAGGGAGGATTGGGGAGTTCAGTAAATGGCTAGGGGAATGGTGTCAGTCTAAGGGGTATGGGGCAGTGGGGGGCTGGGGTAGTACCTGGGAAAATAGGGATCTATATGCAGGGGATAGGCTGCACCTAAGCTGCAAAGGGAAAGGGATATTAAAGTAGAGGTTGGAGGGGCATAACATCAAGGATAGATTTAAACTAGGTGGGGGTGGCAGGAGGACAGCTAGGGCAGGGATCCTAGAGGGGGAGCCAACATGCCTACCCTCCAAGCTATCAGAGAGGTATTTGAGGTGGGGACACAAGGAGAGATTAGGAGGGGGAACCAGGGTGGGCCGGGGGAGAAAGACACAGGTTGGAGGGTGGTCTCGCTGAATGCGGAAGCTTAGGTAACAATTCAGCTAAACTACAGGCTTTCTTGGCTGTGGGGAGGGTGAACATTATGGCCATCATGGAGACATGGGCCACCCAGAACCAGGACTGGGATATGATGATCCCAGGGTACAAGATATTCAGAAAGGACAGGACTGGGGCAAGGCAATCTACGTGAGGGAGGGGATAAGGTGTATGAGCGAGGAGTGGGTGGAGGGCAGGACAAAGGCCCTATGGATGCAGTTTCAAGACTCTAAAAGAATGACACTGAGGGTGGGGGTAGTGTACAGGCCACCATCTCAGGGGGATGACCTGGATAGGGAGTTGGCCGAGCAGATTAGAAGAGTCTGTAGGAAGGGTGACACCACAGTGGTGGGGGACTTCAACCTCCCTGGGGTGGACTGGAACACCCCAACCACCATGTGCGCAAAGGAGCAGAGATTACTAGATGCATTTCAGGACTGCTTCCTTGTGCAGCTGATCCATTAGCCTACTAGGGAGGGTAGGACTCTGGACCTGGTATTAACAAATGGGGAGGCTGTAAGGAATCTGGGAGTGGAGGACTCCCTGGCTGGGAGTGACCATCATACAGTGTGGTTCACACTCAATATGGGAAGGGCAACAGGAGGAACAGGTACCAGGGTGATCGATTTTAAGGGAGTGGACTTTAAAAGGATGGGGGAAATTTTGGTTGCGCATCTGGTGGGAATTCAGACATCGCATGTGTGCCAGCCAAAAATGGAATATCATTAAGAAAGGGCTGGCAGAGACTACTGAGACTTGCACCAGGACATGGAGCAAGAAAGGGAGAGCAAAGAATCCAAGCTGGCTGACTTGGGAAGTAAAGGAAGGAGTGAGGGCCATGAGAAAAGCATTCTGGAAGATTAGGAAATCAATAGGGCAAGGGGACAAAGACAAGTACACAAAGAAGTCCAGGGAGGTTACCAGGCTAGTCAGAGTGGCCAAGGCTTCCAGAGAGCTGAGACTGGCAGAGGGAATCAAGGACAGGGAAAAGGGCTTCTTCAGATATATTGGTGAGAGAAGAAGAAACAAAGACCAGATTGTGAGGATTAAGAAAGATGGGGGGTGGGTGGAGAAGGGGGAGGACCAGGCAGAGGCACTGAATTAGTACTTCTGCTCCATGTTCATGAAGGAAATAGGGGGCAGATACCCCATGGGAAGGGTGGAGTGGGCAGAGGGGGGACAGGGGTGACTGATATCAAAATTACAGAGGACAGGGTGCTGGAGGGACTAAGGGCACTGAGGGTGGACAAGGTGCCGTGGCTGGATGGCATTCACCCTAGGGTTCTTGGGGAGCTAGTGGAGATCCTGGTGGGACCACTGGCAGACCTGTTCAGCACATCACTGGACACAGGATGTGTGCCACAGGACTGGAGGATGGCCCATGTGGTGCCCATTCATAAAAGTAGCCTGAAGGATGATCCAGACAACTACAGACTAGTGAGTCTCACTTCAATTGTGGGGAAACTCATGGAGTCGATCCTAAAAGAGAGACTGGTGACCTTTCTGGAAGACAATGGGCTCCAAGATGGCCATCAGCATGGTTTTGTATTGGGCAGAACCTGCCAGATAAACCTAGTTGAGTACTACGACAGGGTTACCACAGAACTGGACAGGGGCTGTGCAGTGGATGTCCTATATTTGGACTTCAGCAAGGCCTTTGACTCGGTACCACATGGAAGGCTGGGGAGGGGGAGACTGGAATACATTGGGGTGGGGACAAAAAATGGTCAACAGGATCACCAACTGGCTGAGGAGTAGGCAGCAAAGGGTGGTGTTGGTGCTGGTGGGAGGGAGGAACTCTCATCACCAAGGTATGTTACAAATGGGGTGCCCCAGGGTTCAGTACTGGAACTGGTGCTGTTCGGGATAATCATAGCCAATATCTCAAACGGGATCTGGAGTAGGATCAGTCTGTTCACAGATGATACTAAGATCGGTGCAGTGGTAGATGACATAGAGGGGTGGAGGGGGCTGCAGGACAACCTGACCAAACTACAGGAATGGTTGGAGACATGGCAGTTAGGGTTCAGCGCTAAGAAGTGCAAGGTACTGCACTTCGGAGCAAGGAACCAGCAGAGGAAATATCAATTGGGAGGGGCTTAGTTGGTAAGCAAGGTGGAGGAAAAGGATCTAGGGGTACTAATAACTGGGAGTATAAACCACTCAGCTCAGTGCAGGACGGCAGCTACAAAGAAAAACAAGTTGCTGGGGTGCATAGTGAGGGGAATCTCCTCCAGGCACAGAGAAGTGATCCTACCCCTGTACAGGTCACTGGTCAGGCTGCACCTGGAATACTGTATGCAGCACTGGTGTCCATTCCTGAAGAGGGACATCAGATTTTTGGAGGGGGTGCAGCATAGGGCAACGAAGATGATACAGGGACTTGAAGGAAAATCCTATGAGGAGAGGCTGGGAGAGCTGCAAATGTATTCCCTGGAAGAGAGGAGGGATGGGGGGATGTGATCAAAACCTTTAAATACCTAAAGGGTATCAACGGGATTAATATAGAAGGGATTTTTCAGATCAGAAGGGGGAGGGACATGAGAGGGCATCAGCTGAGACTGGAGAGGGAAAGATTCAGGAGACACTTTTTCATGGAAAGGGTGGTAGATAAGTGGCACAGTCTGCCCGAGGAGGTGGTATGGTGTAGAATGGTGGAAGGATTTAAGAGAGGATGGGACAGAGTGGGGGTATGAGGAGAGGAGGAGAGGGAGGGTGGGGCAGCTGCAAGTTGTGGGGCTAGCTGCACAATCGAGCAGACTCGATTGACCATGAGGCGTGTTTCTACTGGTATTTCGTATGTTCATATACACAGTAGAACCCCAGAGTTACGAACACCAGAGATCCGGACTGACCGTTCAACCGAATGCTCCGCCCTTACCTACCCACTCTGTGCATTGCGACCAATCCCGGTGCTGCTCATTTGTTAAATCCCTTCTGAGCACCGCATTTAAAACATTTCTTCGTCATAATGTCTGTAAAATGCAAACTGGTAATGCTGTCTGTTGAGACGAAGCTAGAAATTGTCTCAAATTCTTACTCTAAAGAGTGATTGGAATAAGTTGATGTAAGAGCAGCATTTTATTTTATTTTTTTTTTCAAATTCTTTTTCTTGCACCTCACCTTGGGGAACTCCCTCCAGCATTCTCTGCCACCAGTCTCTACCTTCCACCTGAGACGCTTCTCCTTATCTCCTCCGCCTCGCCAGACACATCCCCCAGATATGAGCCCCCTCGGGGGTGGGGCCACCCTATCTGCCCAGGGCACTCTAACTATAGCATAGATTGCCAAGCTTAAGCAGGAGAGACCAAGAGAGAGACAGTAGAGCACCCGGTATTGGGAGTGCGGTCTGGGGCCAAGGTGCCTTCGCCTATCCCCGAGGGAGGGGATATTTCACTTAGTGCCCTCCCCCGAACATGGGACATGCATTGCTATCCAGCCAGCTATGTGAGTGCTCCCGGATACGTCCGGAAGATGGCAACCCAATATTTCCCTTCCCAGCGTGGTCTCTGCATCTGCAGTGCACCCGGTCTCCACAGGATGACACTGTCTGCGAGAGACAGTGCCCTCCCTCCCTCCTAGGAGAAGAGAGCATTCCTACGGACACTCCATTCTCTCCTCCCTGGCTGACCCCCAGCATCCCGAGCTCGTTTCTGAACCCCGGTCGCTGGTGTGGTGCAAGGTGTGGTGACCAGTGCCTCAACCCTCAGTGGCACCGTGCTGGCGCAGCACTTTCTTTTCATAAGAATGTAATTATTTAAACAAAAGTTTTATCAACTCACATTGAGTCATAAATTTTATAAAAAGTTTTCTATTTACTTTTAGTGCAATACCAGACTTCCTGATAAATGGCTGTTAATGCCCCGGAACAGAGGACCTTTGAATTTAGTTTGGATGCTACTGGACAAATAAAATGAAGTGCTAAATTATATGGTTATGGTGAGTTGATCCATTATACCAATCTGTTCATGACATTAGGGAGCCTGTAGCTGACTTGGCCTGAGCTGCACTTGTAGTGTGGGACATGGAGGTGCTTACCTGCCTCAGATCTGAGCAGATGGGTAGGGTTCACTGCAGAGAAGAAGAGACTGGGCAGATCCCCAGACAGTTTGCTGGACCAATACTTGGCACCCAGGAGGGCGATATGCATAATTTGTCTCTGGGGGGGCCACTCTAGCTCATTGTACATACTGCAGTGGGAGTGGGGGGGCAGCCTAGGGTGAATCTACACAGTGCATTGAACAAGGTGCTGATTTTATCAAGGGAGGTGGAGGTAGTACCTGAGTAGACTACATTCCCGTAGTCTATAATGGGATGGACAGATTGTTCCACAAACTGTTTTCTGGTGATTCCATGGAGATATCCCTTTACTCTATATAGGGCACCTAGCTTGATGTATGACTTGGCTACTACCTGGGAGATGTGCCCTGAGTAGTCAAGGTATCGGTCCACGGGGCAACTGAGGTATTTGTAGGAGGGAACTAAGTCTAGGCAGGATCCATCTGGTGTGCATTAAGTCAGACTTGAGGTAGTATAGCTGAGCCAGTTCCTGTTGCCAAACAACATGGACACTGTTTTCTTTCGGCTCATGATGAGGCAGTTATCCAGGAACCATTTTTGTACTGTAGTGAAGTCCTGTTGGAGGGCACCCTCAGTGGGGGGAGTAATGGTGCTGGAAGCATAGATAATGGTATTGTCTGCATACCTGTGTATGTTGCTGGCAGTGAGGGATTTGGGTAGGTCATTAATGTAGGTAGTGAAGAGCAGGGGCGCCAGGACTGAGCCTTGTGGGACACTGAGAGTGACTGATAGGGTGGGGCAGAAGCATGGGCCAAGCTTGACAAACTGGATTTTTCAAATGAGAATGAGCGCCAGGATCAGGGGACATGCAGTAAAGCTGGAAGGGGGGAAGTTTAGGAGGGATCTGAGGAAGTACTACTTCACGAAAAGCGTGGTGGAAGCCTGGAGCAATCTGCCAGCAGAAGTGGTGGAGGTGAAAACAGGGGCTTCAGACATGCATGGGATAGACACAGGGGATTCACACTTAATAGGCAGTGAGGGGAAGGTTGCCAGAGACCAGTTAGGGTCTGCAGAGACGGACTAGACAGGGACTATCTGAGCAGACTGGGTGGGCCAAATAGTCCTTTTCTGCCGACAGATTTAATGTTTCTGTGTTTCTATGCATGGCACTTCAGACATAAAGTTTTTTGCAAAACTCCAACAATTTATTCACAAGCTGCTGCACGCACATCGTGAGGCAATGGGTAGTCTGCAGCTGCAGCTCTCGGTTTGGGCCCAGATTAAGTCAGCAGTAACTGTCATAATTCACACAATCACTATTGCTGTATACGGTCCCATGACCATTTGCTCTGGGGTTCCTTTCTGATTAGTGGCATTAATTACTTCAACATAGAAACATAGAATTTGATGGCAGATAAAGGACCGCTTGGCCCACCTAGTCTGCCCATTTCCCTACCTAACGGATAAGCTGTAGATCCTAGTTAACCAACAACCTACTTCCTCTTAGCCCCCCCACCAGAATTGCCTTGTCTGTCCCATGCATTCTTGAATTCCCCCACTGTTTTTGACTCTATGACCTCCTCAGGAAGGCTGTTCCATGCATCCTCAGCCCTCTCTGTGAAGAAATACTTCCTCATATTACCTCTGAGCAATCCCCGCTCTATCTTCAAATTATGCCCCCTTGTTCTTGCACATCTCTTTTTCTAAAACTTTGGGTAGGTCATTAATGTAGGTAGTGAAGAGCAGGGGCTAAGACTCAAAACCGGTTCGCTCAGGAGTTCCCCAGGGATCCATCCTAGGCCCCCTCCTTTTCAGCCTTTTCCTAAACTCCCTCCCCAAATCCTGCCCTGAACAAATAATCCTCTATGCCGACGATGCCGTGATTCTTGCCACTCATAAAGATCCGAACCTCTTACGCCTCAGCCTTCAGCATGCTTTTTCCAAAGATGAGATGTGGTGCCTTGAACATAAGCTGGTTCTAAACCACAAAAAAAAAAAACAAAAAAAAAACCTAAATCCATGCTCTTCTCTAACCGGGCAAAACAAGAAACAGCAAGTCCCACTCACCATTAATACATACCTAGGAAATACCCTTGAACAAGTGCCAATTTTCAAATATCTTGGAATCAACTTTGATCAAGGCCTACCTTGCAACTCACATTGATAGTACAGCAAAACTATTAATCAGCTTAATTGGGATTCTGTATCGGAACCGACAGCTTCTTACCCATTCTGCACTGAGGATTGCCATCCAATCCTCTATCATCCCAGTCATTGATTATGGCTTAGTTATATACGGATCTGCCACTACTACAGCACTTAGTCGCATTACAACATCCCTAAATAAGGCCTGTCGGTTGCTCACTGGTGCACACCGACGTACCTACACATGTGAACTCTATGCTGACTCAGGTTGGTTGCAACTCTCAAACCGGATAAAGTACCTTACCTGCCTGATGGCGAAAAAATCCACTCTGGGCCTCACTCCACCCTGTATCCAAGACCTGTTATGCCCGAGCGCTAGCACCCGTTTTACCAGAAGATCAGAACACCAGCCTCTCCAAGTCCCCCGATGCCGGACTTGTCAGGGACAAAGATCATTTGCCTATCGTGCCCCAGCTGGCTAAATGCCCTGGCACTCATATTACTGCCTCCACCTCTCTAGGTATTTAATTCAAGGCTTTTCTCTCACCTGCCACCTCCAGCTCCTGTGACTGCCCTGATTAAACCTCCTATTTTCTCACTACCCACCCTGTCCCGTTATTTGACAAAGACATGTTTGGGAAACCTTTTCTCCTGCTATTGTCTGCTCCCCACACCTTTCACTTACCCTCTCTGTTCTGGACTTTTTACCTATTTGTTTCTCCTAATCTGGCATGACCTCTTTCTTGTAATAATAATGTGATTATTGCTATCTCATGTCCTTTTGCACAAATGATTTGATATGTATTTGTATATGTTTTCTTGCTCTTGACACAATACAAATTGTTGTGTTATCTATGTAACCTTTTGTACTGTACCTAATTGACGTGGAACCTTTGTAAAAGAGCCTCTGGCTCAAAGATAGTAATTCCTAGAACAATAAACTAAACTAAACTAAACGATGCTACCCTCTTGGACTTTGTTGATTCCCTTGAGGTATTTGAAAGTTTCTATCATGTTCCCCCTGTCCCTCCTTTCCTTGAGGCTATACACCTTAAACTCCTTTAGTCTTTCTTCATATGTCTTCTGGTGCAGATCCTGCACCATTTTGGTTGCTCTCCTCTGGACAGCCTCCACCTGTCTATGTCTTTGCGGAGATGGGGTCTCCAGAACTGTACACAGTACTCCAGATGTGGTCTTACCAACTGTCTGTGCAGAGGGCCAACAACTTCCTGTTTTCTACTGGTGATGCCTCTCCTATGCATCCCAGTATCCCCCCCAGCCCTCCTTACTGCCTTCTCACATTGCTGGCCCACCTTTAGGTCATCTGATTTGACTACCCCCAGGTCCCTTTCCATTTTTGTTATTGTTAGTATCTCACCCCCCATTGTGTACTCTTCCCCTGGGTTTTTTGTTTCCCAGGTCCATTACTTTGCACTTCTTTGCGTTGAATATAAGCTGCTATACATTTGACCATTCCTCCAACCTTGCCAAGTCCCTTTTCATCCTTTCCACCCCACCTTGCATATCAGATCTTTGTGTCATCTGCAAAGAAACATACTTTCCCTTCCAGTCCCTCTGCAATGTCACTTATAAAGACATTAAAAAGGACCGGCCCCAGTACTGAACCCTGTCGTACCCCACTAGTAACCCTCCTTTCTTCACTGTGAACTCCATTTACTATTACCCACTGTGTCCTGTTGTCCAGCCAGTGTTTTACCCAGGCTACCTCCTGGTACCCACTCCCAGGCTGGCTAATTTGTTTATTAATCTTTTGTGCGTGACTGTGTCAGATGCCTTGCTAAAGTCTAGGTAGGCCATGTCCACAGCCCCTCCCTGGTCTACTACTTTGGTCACCCAGTCAAAGAAATCAATTAGATTTGTCTGACATGACCTTCCCACTGTGAATCCATGCTGCCTTGGGTCGTGTGCCCCACTGGCCTCTAGGTACTCAACAATTCTTTCCTTCAGAAGTGATTCCATCATTTTCTCTACCACCGAGGTCAAACTGACAGGTCTGTAGTTTTCTGCCTCTGTCTTGCTCTCACTTTTGTGAAGGGGAATCATATCCACCCTCCTCCAGTTCTCAGAGACCACACCATCCTCCCATGATTTATTAAAAATGATAGTCAGTGGTGTTACTAGTTTTTGTCTTAGTTCTTTTAAAATTCTGGGGTGAATCCCATCAGGCCCCATTGCTTTATCCACCTTCAATTTTAAGAGTTCTTTCAGAACCCTTTCTTCTGTGAAATGACTAATATCAACCTCCCTATCCAGAGTGCTTCTGTTGACTGGATTAGGTATCTCCTCCTGCTTTTCCATCGTGAATACTGAGCAGAAGTATTTGTTCAGTATCCCTGCTTTTTCACTGTCGCTCTCTGCCCAACCACCTTCCTCTTTATTCAGCCTCAATATCCTTGCCTTAGTCTTTCTTTGCCCCTAATGTACCTATAAAAGATTTTATCCCCCTTCTTAACCAAGTTGGCTATCTTTTCCTCGGTTTGGGCCTTTGTTATTCTGACTACCTTCCCTGCTTCCTTCTGCTTTAATTGGTATAGTTCTTTGCCCTGTTCCTTCTGTGTTTCCTTATACTTCCTGAATGCTATCTTTTTCTCCCTTACCTTCCCCACCACTTCTTTTGAGAACCATAGTGAGTACAACAAATCTCGTCAGGGGAGGAGAGTGTGGCTGGGGCTGCTTGTTTTCCCCCCCTCCAATGGACATTCCTAACATTCTTTCGGTGGCGAAGCGGAGAACCTCAGGGTTGAGGCGCAGTGCCTTCCATAAACAGGCAGACCTCCCCCAACGAACTTTTCAGCACAAGCAGGCAAATTTGGATACAGGGAGGTCGGCTCCAGCAGAGAAAGCAAAGAGGGACACAGAGAGTTCGTCAGCAAGGGGCTTGATTGCTTTTCTTCTGTTCTCTTCATGTCGCTAATTCCCCTCCAATTAGGAACTATATTGGAGCCCCTGATCAAGCTGTTTGGCCACCAATTTCAAAAAAGGCAGCTGAACCCTACTAGTCGACTAGTCCGTGACGTTCTGGCAGCCTGGACAACAGGCTGGGTCTGAGCACCAGCGGACAGCAGTACAACAAATCTCATCGGGGAGGAGAGGGTCGCTGGGGCTGCTCATTCCCCCCCTCCAGCGGACATTCCTGACATTCTTCTCGGGTAGCAGGGAGAACCTCAGGGTTGAGGTGCCGATACGCTTGTCACAGCAAGGCATCTCCTCGGTCAACCTTTCAGTACAAGCAGGTAAATTTGGATACAGGGAGGTCGGCGCCAGCAGAGAAAGCAAAGAGGGACACAGGGAGTTCGGTAGCAAGGGGTTTGATCCCATTAAATGCTCCCCTTCCCCGCCCACCTCGGACAGGGAGCCAATCAGGGTTGAGGCAGGACGAACAGACTACTGTCTCTTTTCTTACAAGAAACTCTATCCAAGACTGCAAACCAGCCAACTCCCTAGACGGAGCGCTGGACAGGATTAACCCCCACTCCTGCTGAACTTAAGTTTAAGTGTCTTACTGAACCCACGCATGAATATATTTTATTCTTCTAGTCTCCCAACGGAGGTACTTATATGACACTATGTAATTTTTTTTCTTTTCTAGATAGAATTACTGCATATGCCTAGCGTAGAACTACTTGTAGACCGTGTAAGCAAGTTTAATTTACTTAGACACCGGTTATTACTGTTTGGTATCTCTTGACTGCCTCTGACTAAGATCTTGCATGAACGTACAACAAGTAAATCAGGCTTCTAATGAGTCTCATACCAGTCTCGCTGAGCAATTTCTTAGACAGACCACTGCATCTGCATAGTGCTGACTGTTGACCTCTTAGAATTTAAGTGACAGTTTGCTAACAGGGGCACTGATTGTTACAGGAGGCCACTGACTTGATTCTGCTAATGTTGAGAGGAGGCATTTAGCTTATGTTGATCTCCAGTTCATAGGAGGTACTCAGGTCTGCCAGTCTGCCAAATTTCTGGAGGCACAAAACAACAGATAGGACATAGCACCATAGAAGGTACTGCTAATCTCACCTGCTGCTCATGACCTGATCTATCTCCCATAGGGGGTGAGCGGCACCTACTAGTCAGACAATAGGAGGTAATCCTATAGTCTCTTGTCACTCCCCTGATTAAGACTCTTGCACAAGGGACACAGTGTTCTGAAGAGATAGGGGGACTGCAGAGAAGCAGAGCCCTTCGGACACAGGGTGATAATGCTAAGATACAAGGCCTTCCCCTATATTTCCCTCTACTGCTGAAAGGACCCCTACCTAATAGAATGTCCATAAAGCAAGGAATACACTACCTTTGCTGGCCCAACAGAGGGCTACTCCTGGTCATCACGTGTATCCTGTCCCTACTCTGGGTTGATAGGCGAATTAGCACAGGAGACCCTGACTCCAGAGGTCCCCCTCTGCCTGATACCCCACCACACTCCCACTGGCAATGCCACTCCCCCTCCCATAATAGTCCGCAGTCACTCCTGATGGCCCACGAATTTTACAGGAAAGGGTATTTGGTATTCTACCCTCCTATTCGCTAAGCGAAGACTGTACTGAGCTACTTCCCCTCACCCACCCCTTCACTCTGCCTCATTGTTGCCCTCCTGCTTATCGCAGGTGACATCCAGATGAACCCTGGACCCCCTCCTAACAACCTCCTGATTTCCTTCCCACAGGACCCTCACTGAGTGTCCAAGAAGGGCATGTGGATTGCACATATGAACATATGTAGTTTACAATCCAAGATGCATGAAGTACAAGCCTGGCTGGACCTGTATAATCCAGACGTCCATGCCGTATCAGAAACCTGGCTCAAACCTCAAGTACTCTCACATGAGGTTGCAGCCCTCGGGTATCACTCCTTTAGAAAAGACAGAGCAAACAAAAGAGGGGGAGGGGTCCTGATCTATACTAAAGACACCCTAAACTCTGTGCAGGTTAACTTGCAACACACTAGCAGCACTGACGGTGACTCAGTCTTTGTACACATCACCCTTGGTCTTTGCAAGCATCTCACTATTGGGTGTGTATACAACCCTCCTAAGAACGCTCTATCATCACTCGAGGCAGTCCTAAAGGACATTGCCAAGGAGGTCTCCTCTGAGCTACTCATTCTGGGGGACTTTAACCTAAATTGGGCCACAAATGCAAACCACTCCCTTAAAGGATTGGTACAAGAAGCAAACCTTGCGCAGGTTATCTCTGGACCAACAAGACTGAACCACAAAACAGGGAATCATTCCACCCTCGACTGGGTGCTGGTGAGAAAACCTGGTAACTTACAGGCTGCAGGCACCTTAGCGGACGCCTTGCGTGACCACTCCCCAATATTCTGCATCTGGAAAAATAGGGCTCCCAGGTTCCATCCGTGAATCCTGGCTGCAAGGGACTACACCCATCTATTACCCGAACAACTATCCAACTACCTAAGCAGCATAGACTGGAGCCCAATCAAATTCCTCCCCTCACTGGACGAGGTTATTGCCTTCTTTCAGCGAACACTCCACACGGCAGCCGACCTATTCGCCCCATGAAGAAACTCCATACCAAGGGAAGCTGCTATAAGTGGATCACCCCCTCCTTGAAAACCCTAATGAAAAACCGGGACAAAGCCTGGAAAAAATACAAGCTCTCCACCCTACCTGCTGACCTGTTGAGCTACAAAACTCTCAGAAACAGCTGTAAGCTGGCCATCAAAATGGCCAAAAGGGAGTATGTCATGCAACTTCAGAAAAAAGAATCTAGGAAACCCTAGACTTTTCTGGGCACACATAAATGGGTTATTAAAGGGGAATGGCAAGACCGAACATGGCCCCATCGAGGCAAATGGTCAACTAACAAACGACGACCCCCGCATCGCTATGGCACTCAACCACCACTTCATGAACCTTGACTCCTACAAGGCTGGACTACCTCCCCTCCACCTGGACCCTAACAGGCGGTCACTTCTTAACCTTGACCGCCCAACCCTTCACCTCAGACTGATAAAACCAAAAGAAGTTCTCTCATTAACGACTCTTAAAACCTCTGGCTCTGGGGGACCTGATGGGATTCACCCCAGGCTATTGAAGGAAGGGGCCCAGTTCCTAGTCAGACCCCTGACCTGGCTCTTTAATTGATCCCTAAAAGACAGCGCAGTCCCTGAACAATGGAAACAGGCCTACGTGGTCCCAATCCACAAGGGAGGCCATCGGGAGTCCACTAGCAATTACAGGCCTATCTCCCTGCTTTGCGCTTTGGCAAAGATGCAAGAGAGGCTGATCTATGGGCAACTCTGTGAATACCTAGAGTTCCATCAACTTCTGGCACCCTCCCAGCATGGCTTCAGAACCAGACATGGGACGGACACTGCCCTCACCAAATTCTCTACTGACGTTCTCAGAGAACTGGATAAGGTGACCCTACTGGTGCGGTCTTTATCGACCTATCCAAGGCCTTCGACCTGGTCAACCACAATTTGCTATTGACTAAGCTGGGCAATGTAGGCCTTGACAGCCATTCCCTTATGTGGTTTGAAAGCTACTTAAATGGATGCTCACAGAGGGTAAAATGGAAAGACTCCATATCGGAGCCGCTCCCATTAATAGAGGAAGTGCCTCAAGGGTCGATCCTTGGGCCCCCTCCTCTTCTCCTCCCTTTTCACCAACGAACTCTGCAACCACTATGGTGGGAGTTCTGTAGTCCAGTACACAGATGATGCCGTCATCTGTCGACCCTCCACTAATCTGGGAGACCTCAGCCCCTGGCAACAAGGAGACCTGAGTTCCCTTGAGCAATGGCTTGTTAACAACAGAATGGCCCTTAACACAAACAAGACCAAGGGCATGCTGTTTGGCCCAAGATCCCTTGGACGTGATAGAAGCCAACACCTACAACTGACTTCTGAGTCGGGCAGTAGGCTAGAGGTTGTGGCATCACTAAAATACATTGGCCTCACCCTGGACCAGGGCTTCACCCTCAAGGACCACGTGGATCAAGTCACTAAAAACGTACATGCAAAACTAGGCACCCTCTACCGATTGAAAGACCAGCTGATACCTGAAGCAAGGGTCTCCATAGCCACCAGCGTCCTTCTCCCGACAATTACCTATGCAGCCCCAGTGGTCCAGGGAGTAGCTAGACTTGAGATGAATAGACTCCAAGTTCTATACAATAAGGTGGCTTGGTTCGCTGCCCAGTCAAACCCCAGGAACCATCACTGTGACATGCTATCCCAACTAAACTGGCCCTCCTGGGAAGCCTGTCTCCAATACCCCTTGCTTTGCCAAACCTTTAAATTAATCAGCCCAACCCTTCCCAGCCTCTCGGGACTCATTGCAGTAAAGAATAACCCTCAGCTCCTCCACACAACGGTTCGCATGCTCCTAGCTGTCCCAAGAGTCAGAACCAAGGTGAGGGGCAAGTCTTTCGTCCACACGGCACCCACCCTATGGAACTCCCTCCCTCCTGGAGTGCAGGAAGCTCCCTCCATCAAAAATTTCCACACAAGACTTAAGGCTCATATTATGGCTACCTCCAAATGCAGCTGCTAGAGATATGGGTCCACCACAGAGACACCTAAGCCTCACAGTCCGTTACTACCTACTGTGCGCAACCTGTCTCTGCATTTGCGGTTAACACCCCCCTCTTTATTAGTATCAACACACATGCACTGCTGTAATGCCAGTCTCAGCACATGTAACCAGTTGACTGTACACCTCTGTATAACTTGTATATAATTGTATTTTCTACATTTACCGCATTGTGATGTATCCTATGTTATGTAATCCCGGGCCCCCCGTGAAAAAGGGACCTCTGGGGCCCAGTGGGCTCACCCAGTCACCAAAATGTAATAAATAAATAAACATATTTAAGCAATATACCATGACAGGGAGTGGGTATATTGGTGGATTTACCACACCTGGTGTGGTTCGGTCACGAGGCACAGCCGAGTGACTTAACCACACCAGAAGTGGTAAATCCACCCATATAACCACTCCCTGTCATGGTATATTGCTATTATACAATGGTCAACTTGTTTCTTTGTTTTTATAGTGATATAAAACTTCTACAGTCGGTATACTGGAGGATGTATCATGGTCATGTGATGTGTTTTGACCAATGAGGTTACTGGATTTTCATACCCCATTGTATAATTACAGTTTAAGCCCAGCTCTCTCCAGACCCTTACTTTATGTTTCCTGAAGTTATATCTTTCCACATTTATATTTGGTGACATTTTGGGATATACAGTACTCAGTTACTTGTGGAAGCCTCACTTTCATCTGCCAGAGGGTCTAGGGTTGTACATGACCCACCATGGCACACAGCTGTTGAAGCTTTTGATGAAAGAGGGCTATACCCTTCCAAATGTACACTCACACAACACAAACGAGATATAGGCTACCACAGCACTCTGCTCCAAGCTCCATGTCTCCATGGTGTCGGAGTCTGCACCTAAATGCAGTCATAGCAGACAGTGGCTTACCATACCACCCAGGTTTGTCTCATTTCTTGGGGTTCAGACCCTTGGTATCAGCAGTTCTGGTCTTCCATACAGGTCTTTTTTGAACATAGTCTCCCACTAGCACAGTATTTCATCCCCCGCCTCATCAGCTCATACAGGAACACAGGATGATAGTACAGGTGTCATCAGGAGGCCATCCTTGAGGGTGGAACTCCAACATGCCCCTACTGTCCCCAATTTCAGATCCCTGGTCAGGGCCCGAGCCTCTGAAGACCTGCACCAGAGGGAGCCAGTGCCACTTGGGCCCAGGGATACTGCCACCCCTGGGCCCGCTGCTCCTCTCCAGCTCATCACAGCCCTAGAAGTGCACCCACTGGTGCTAAGTTGGAACACTGCACACAGTCTCCCCAGACTGAGATAACCACCAAGCACTCCTTTTGGCAGGCTGGTGACCCTTTTTGCATGTCTCTAGCAGGTGGGAAAACATTGCTCAGCAACCCTCCTAGTGAATGGGCAAATTACAGGTGCATTGCAGGCACCTAGACATACTGTCGCATAGCATGTACACACACTGGAAAAAAGGAATCCACATTTCAGAACCTTGATACACAAGGTTAAGCTTAACCCCTTCAGTGCACTTTAATCACAGGCACATTATGACAGCCCCAATGAGACACTTAATTATTCTACACATTATTTTAAACATACAGTGCATGTGTCCCGATAACCCCTGTGATAGCAGCGGGTTTCAATAATGACCATGAAAAATAAGCCATGACTACCCTTCTCCCATACCATTAATAGGACAGAAAGCTGCAAGTAAGTTCCACCCTGTGGAGAGTATGTATAAGGATTGTGGGCGGAGACAGCAAACATTTAAGGTGGCCTAAAGAGGGGGTTGGGGATGGGCTGAAAAATGGAGTATCGAAGTATGGAGTATTGAAGAGCAGAGTAGAATATACAGTGGCACAATTTAATTCAATCAGGGGAAACACTGATTTACATACCAACACATGAGTTCAACCATGGGAAAACTCTGAATAAAAAAATGCAATTAAGATGAAAAACAGTTTTAGTAAGCAGCAGCTTCAACAGTAGCTCCAAGTACTGATAGGAAAAGAAGTTGCCAAGTTAATGAGCAGAGAGAGTGCTTCATCATTAGAAATGTTGTATGCAGTTCGTTTGGGGAACTGGATAGAGACAGGCAGGGAAGTGGCCAAAACAAGATAATGAGGGAGCTGTGAGCAGAGTGCAGTTTGTGCAGCACTATGATTCAGTTTCAACAATTTACAGGGATTAATTCAAAAATTTACCACAACATAAACAGTGCTGTAACAATACCTGTAGTCACTGTGTCTGAAGGGAGGGGCCAATAGTGGAGTTTATTCTTTTTTGCCTCAACCCATGGAGCTCCCCCCATCCAGCCACTCCTTTGGAGTTCCTAGGCTTCCAGCCCCTACTGAGCATCTGCAACCCCACCACCGACTCCCATCTGCAGTCACCCCCATTAGCACCCAACGTATCCCTTCATCAGGAGGGATTTATCCTAGGGTGCTGCGAAGTCGGCTGGGCTGTCTCTGAGGTCTGTGGCGGTGAGGGGGCTGGCACTTGTCATACCTTGCCAGACTTTCTTGTGGTATCTGAGACATGGCTCAAACCCACCACAGCAGACAGGGATGTTAACCTACCTAACTACCAGCTATTCAGAGCTGATCGCCAAACAAGGGAGGTGGAGTAGCCATATATGCAAAATCGGTATAGCTGTATCCTATATTGCTGCAACATCTATGCCCAAGGAGTTTGAATGCCTATCCCTAAAGTCTCTCTCCCAATACAGCAGCTTTTCAGCTAGTTGGTTGCTACAGACCCCCTCTGCTGAACACAAGCTCTTATCCCATCTGGGAACTTGCTCAAACCCAGCACTGAAGAAGTCATTATTCTAGGTGACCTGAATTTCAACTGGCTTTTCCAGGAAGCTGCACCTCTGGTATCATTCTGTGATACATATGGGTTCACACAGCTAATTAATGAACCAACAAGAATTAATGCAAGGTATAGTAATAACAGCACACTACTTGATATCATGCTAGTGAATAAACCACATCTATTCACACACGCTGGAGTGCTTCTCTGCGATATAAGTGATCACTGCCCCATCGCAGGGGTAAGATCCACCAGCATAACAACAAGCCCTGCAAAATTCCTCATGAGGAGATCCAAGATAAACATAAATATTGAAGGATATTTGCATGATCTAGCTTATTCTCCACACTGGCAAGAGTTTTATCTTGCCCATTCTGTTGAAAAAGCTCAGCAGGTGCTAAATAACATTATAATAAATGCCCTTAACACCCATGCCCCAATCTCTAGTATCCGAATAAAAAACAAATCCTGTCATTGGTTTACAGCTGACCTCAAAGCTGCACTGCTGGAGAGAGACAAACTCTGGAAAATGGCAAGAAAAACCAAGAATGCAAATGACTGGATGATCTTTAGGAAAGCCAGGAATAGATGCACCAAGAAAGTTAGGGATGCAAAGGCTGCCTTCTACTTGGCGAACTTGACTCTTCCTACCATAATCCTGCTAGGTTTTGGGCACCATCAAGGGTATGGTGGGGCAGGATGCTAACACCCCCCTTCCAACTCAATTACACAACAGTTATGGCCCTATCACTGGCAAAATGGAAATTCTGGACGCCTTCAATAACCACTTCACACGGCTGGCCTTGCCTTTGACACCTCTCCAGCTAACCTGCTGAGGGAACAATTAAGCTCCCATTACACTGGTGATCAGAGAGTTGACTCTTCCTTCAGCTTCAAATCTATACTGTTGAAACAAGTAGAGGATCTATTATGGCAACTGGATACCAAAAAAAGCGCAGGGGCAGACTCTCTGGACCCCTACTTTCTAAAGATAGCATGCCATGTACTTGCAGTCCCCCTAACACACCTCTTTAACCTATCCCTAAACTCTGGCTCTATTCCCACACTGTGGAAGACAGCCCAAGTTGTTCCCCTTCTAAAATCAGGGGACCCTATGGATCTTAATAATTACAAGCCCATTTCCATTCTACCAGTGCTATCCAAGATGCTGGAGAAATTAGTGAGTAATCAGTTAAGGGAGTATCTTGACAATGCTAACCTCCGAAACCCAGCTCAATCTGGATTCAGGGCCAAGCATAGCACTATCACTGCACTAGCCAAGGTCACAAATGACTGGCAATCCGAATTAGATAAAAAGAATAATGTCTGTGCAGTATTCCTGGACCTGAGCAAAGCATTTGATACTGTGGACCACGAGCAACTACTTTCATCTCTGTACTCCATTGGCCTAGATCCATCCTCCCTTAAGTGGTTCAGATGCTATCTCACCGGTAGGTCACAGCAGGTAAAAGCTGAAGGTGACCTATCCCCATTAAAACTACTGTCAAGAGGAGTCCTCCAAGGTTCTATTCTGGGTCCTATCCTTTTTGCCATTTATATAAATAACATTGATTCAACCCGTACCAATTCCTCTGTACACCTCTTTGCTGATGACACTGTTCTGTATGTCAGCAACCCTTCGCCTGCAGCTGCTCATGAAATCCTACAAACAGAATTCTCCTTGCTACAATATCAGTTACTCGAGAAAAAGCTTCTGTTAAATGCAAAGAAAACTAAAGCAATGATGTTCACAAATCAAAGCTCCACCAGCACATCCTCTCCAATCATTCTTCCCCAACTATGCACTATACTTGGAGAAAATCTGGAGTATGTAGAAAACTTCAAATACCTAGGTGTGTGGATTGACAACAGACTTGACTTCACTCATCATTTAGAAGAACTGTTAAAAAGCTTCGCCAAAGGCTTGGCCTTCTCTATAGATTAAAACCCTTCCTAAACAGAGACTCAAAGATGAGGTTAGTCCAGGCCATTTTTCTATCAGTTGTTGACTATGCAGACTTTCTTTATAGTCACTGCCCCATCTCCTACCATCACAAGTTGGATACCTTATATCATAGAGCAATAAGGTTCATTACAGATCTGCCATCTAATACTCATCATTGCTGTCTTTATGCTGCAGTTGGGTGGGTTTCCTTCACCTCAGAAGGAACAGAAATGCAGCACTATGGATTTACAGGCGTTGTCAAAAACTTCAAACTATATCCTGGACTGCTTCACCCAGACCTCTCCTAGCTCCTATGCCCTAAGAAGCAACAACATCATCCTGCTCAAATTGCCCAAATTCAACACCAGGCTAGGGTGGGCAGCAATCAGCTATTCTCTAGCTATAGCATGGAACACCCTAAAAAATCCTAAAACTGTCCAATATCATTCCATTTGCATCCTTTAAACAGCACTGTACAGTCTTCTTCAAAGAGAAATGCAATTGCTACTACTAGAGCTAGCATTGTCATCTCACAAATCTCCCTTCAAACCATATATGGCATATTCCTTCCAGACAGACACCCCATCTTATGGCACCCAGTAATACCTTCACCATCCTAGTATTACATTATGTTGAGTGTCTGCCATCCCCCACTGGGATATGTATATACTGTACATACTGTAAATATTAGCTTAACTTCCCTGTAACCGTTTTTTATCATGTGAATTTACCGTACATCACTGTGTTTATAAACGTTATTTTCCCCTGTATGTATAACTGTCTTATATAAGTGTATGATGTATCTGTTGTGTATCAACTATTGAACCTTGACCTTATCAGGTCCATCTTGTAAATGAGCCTTGCTCAATGATGTTCACCTGAATAAATAAAGATTTGATGATGATGATGATGATGACGACTTGTCATCTGGCTGGGTGGGTCATCCCTTTTTTTGATTTTTCTGCCCCTTCCACAGCAGTTTTCGACCATGCATGAGCATGGCAATCCCTGGGTGGGGATGTGCAGGGGGTGTGTTCGCTGCATCACATCCCCACGCATGTTGCCCAGTCTGTCCATAGGTGCAAGGCCTTACCCCCCCCGGAGGGAAGTGTCCGTGGAGTTTAATCTAATGGAGAGGTAAAGAAATCCTGGTATTGTGGATCTAGGTGTTACCCCTTTAAGTGCTTTGCTGTAGCTTTTAGGTGCTTCCCCTTTAAGAGGGAAAGTGAAGTGTAACCAAGTAGGAAGGGGACAGGTCTCTTAGCTCTGGTTGTGTATTTAATAAAGGAAAGAGGGGTGGGCCAAAAAATCACTAAGTAGCCAGTTCAGGTTAGGCAAATGCTGAAAAGAGTGCAGTGAAGGACTGATCAGTTCAGCAAAAGGTACAAGTCAGGCTGCACAGCCCTGAGGACTGAGCAGCTGACAAGAAAAACAAGCAAGTTGCAGATCTGTACTGTACAGCCATAGAACTGTGCAACTGAATGAACTGTGAAGCAAAAAGATCAGGATTTCACTAAGTACCTGCTAAAAGAAGAAAAGCAAGGTCAGTGTTTCTTTGCAGTCTTATGCCCTAGTCCAGTGATTTCAGCACTGGCTGCAGCGTTGGGCAGGAAACCAATGTCAGCGCTCCGGGGCTGTCTGGAACCATTCAGATCCCACAGTGATGGGTGCCAGGTATTCAATTAGAAAAGGGAGGAAAGTTACAAAATCCCCTTTCCCTTGTCCTGGGTCAGGGACCAACCAGTACCTTGCGAGCCAAGGAGAAGTGCAGGCAGCAGGCACCTTCTCGCCCTGTCCTGGGCCAGCGGGTTGCTTGTGGAGGGGAACACATGCACGGCACCAGCCTGGTGGGCTCCGATCAGCCTTGCGAGCCAAGGAGGAGAGTAGGCAGCAGGTGCCTTCTTGCCCTTTTCTGGGCAGGCGTGTTGCTTATGGAGGGGACCGGGTCCGCAGTACCAGCCCAGTGGGCTCCGATCAGCCTTGTGAGCCTAGGAGGAGAGCAGGCAGAAGGCGCCTTCTTGTCCTGTCATGGGCAGACAGGTTGCTTCTGGAGGGGAACGCATACATGGTATCAGCCTTGCGAGCCAAGAAGGAGAGCAGGCAGCAGGTGCCTTCTTGCCCTGTCCTGGGCGGGTGTGTTGCTTGTGGAGGGGACTGTGTCCACAGTACCAGCCCAGGGGGCTCTAATCAGCTTTTTGAGCCAAGGAGGAGAGCAGGCAGCAGGTGCCTTCTCACCCTGTCCTGGGCAGGTGTGTTGCTTGTGGAGGGGACCGGGTCCACGGTACCAGCCTGGTGGGCTCTGATCAGCCTTGTGAGCCAAGGAGGAGGAGAGCAGGCAGCAGGTGCCTTCTCGCCCTGTCCTGGGAGGGCGGGTTGCTTGTGGATGGGACCGCATCTGCGGTACCAGTCTGGGGGGCTCCGATCAGCCTTGCAAGTCCTTCAGAAGGTACAGACACCCCATGTGTGTGTAAGACCAGAGGTCTGCAGTGGTGTTTTGAATGACAGAATTGACAAATCTGCTAATACTTTTACAATCCTCTTAGATGAAATCTATCTTGTCCTTTGACCATGCTTCACCTCTGACACCACTATTTCAGTATCTTCACCTTCTGTGGGTGCACAGGTGCAAAGATTTGTTTCCAGAATTCAGTGCTGTCAGTCCCTCACCTTTCACCAACATTAAATACATCAGAGTGGAGTAGCTTACACTGTCCCTCTTCACACTGTAACAGGCCTGGTGGATAAAGAGAGGGCTCCATTCTCCAGTACTGTCAAGCCCTCACTTTTTGCCAGAACAAGGAGGAGGGAGGAGAAAACCCAGTGACGCTGCTGCACCTGGGAGACTGGAGTTCACATGGGGGATGGGCCCACCACAGAGGTAAGGCATTGGGCCTGAGCACTAGTTGACAGACATTCATGCACTCCCCCCTCCCTCCACTGGTAGAACAAAGAACAATATTGGCATCAGCCATGAGTGAAGGCTTCTGCCCTCCCAGACTGAGGAAGGGTGCAATGATGGCATCCCAGATCGTTGGGGTGGGGAACTGGGGAAACAAACAGGGGAGAGAGGAGCAATAGAAGGAAGATCTAGTTTGTTGGCAAGGGAACCAGTTTCACTGGACTGTCTGGAATCATTAGATGTAACTGGTGTAAAGAAGCTGGGGGAAAAAATACTACCAGCTGGAACTCTGTAAAAACCATGAGTATGTGAAAACACCAGCCTCTCCGTCCTGAGCTCATCTGTTGTTGTGGAATGAAAATCAACATTTTTTAAATGCAAACTGCTCTAACGTGTGTGTGTGGGGGGAAGGTGACTGACTACAATGCTCCTAGTGGGTAGCCTGACCCTTGATTATGCCATGCAGCTTGATGTGAGTGTGTGTGGTGGGGGGGTCACAGGAGTCGTGACAACCAATTTGAGACAGACTATAAAAAAAAAAAAAACTATAATAACTGTAAAATTAAAAGCAAACTATAATAGACAGGTGTACTGGCCTAATCTTTTGATTTATGATGCAGAGGTTGCTATCTCTGCAGATTCCTGTGTAGACAGACCTCACCTTTCAGAATGTGCTTGTTACCCTTGAGAAAATTGGTGGATGGCCCCTCGGGAGGTCTATTTCTGATTTTGGATGCTGTGGGCCTTCTGGGCCCCATAGCTCGGCCTAAGAAAGCCCAATTTACAATTCCAAGGTGTAATTTTTTACATTTATTGTCATGCCAAGTTGGATGGAACAACTAAAAAAAATCCAAAATGGCCACCAAAATCCAATATGGCTACCACATCGCTAGTAAATACTTGATTCGCTAATAATTTCCAAATCCCTAGCTTCCAAGATACTGATAATGAATGATTCATGAACGGGGAGTTTATTATTATTACGTTTACTACAGACACATATTAAATTCTTATAATGGAACATAAATGTAAATAAACGATACATAACGCATCAATCTGCTTGTTTGTGCCATTGACCCAAAATTATGTCCACTCTGTGAGAATTTGCCACTTTGTTCACAGCATTGCGTGGCATGTTCATTTATGTTGTATGCCTGTTTAGTTTGTATTTCTAGTTTCTAGTTTTTAATTGTAGTTTCTGTTTCAGAAACATGGATAGCCTTTTAGCTGTGCCTCTTGGATTGGTCAATCCATCCAATCTGCCTACCCGTGTTCTTTGTGAGAACCAAATTAGAGATATGGAACTGCAACAAATATTAGGAGAGAATGGGCTGAGTACCATTAAGGCTTTTGCCATCCCAGACTGAGGGAGGGGTGCAGCGATGGCATCCCAGATCATCGGGGTGGGGAACCGGGGAAACAAACAGGGGAGAGAGAGGAGAAAGAGCAGGAAGATCAAGGTTGTTGGCAAGGGAACCAGTTTCACTGGACTGTCTGGAATCATTAGATATAACTGGTGTAAAGAAGCTGGGGGAAATATTACCAGCTGGAACTCTGTAAAAGAAAACAGAACATTTCTGTGTTTATTTCAGCTGCCACACTAGCTCCTGTTGGGCATTACATTTCTTTCTGATGTGTTTCACAAGACTTTTCACAGCGGATTCACTTACAGGCTTAGGTCAGCCAGTGGGCTTCATCTGAATGTCCACTAAGGCACCATTCAAATACAGTTCACTGTCAGACACTCACACATGACCACAAACCCACCACATATGCATGGCCACACTCCCCACCCAGTCCCACCATCAGATGCACACACATGCACACACACACACACATGATCCAGACTTACAAACACATGCGCATACACACTTAGTCACCAACATAAATGCATGCACACACTTACCATATTTTTTGGTTTGCTTTCTTTGAAGATGCATTTTTTTAAAAGCTTGCCATTACTGAGAATTTTAACCATTCTTTTTATTCCTTTCCTTTTGACAGCGATGGTCAGTGTTATTTCTGGGCCTGACTGATGCCCTGCTCTGCACAGCCTGTTTTCTGGGACTGGCCTTCTCTGTTGTCATCACTATCGTCAATGGAGGGCGCTCACTGCTGTCTGCCTGCAACGCCACGGAGGCTGGAGGAGATGTGCAGTTGATGCACACCTGCCCCTTTGACCCAACGCGCCTTTATGTAAGTTTTCCATCTGAACTTGACATGCCACTTGCTGTGTGAGTCATGGGTGGGTAATGTAGCCAAGCTGGTGGTCACTTTTTGTCTACCTATGTCTCTGCGGATTACAACCATATCACTGGGAATTCACTCTACCAAAGGAGACATCTTATTCAGTGTCAGTGGCTCTATAAGGAACACTCTAGGTTCTGGGTAAGAAAGACTGGATGGTCATATTAGTTCAAGTTCCTCACCAGAAATTTGGACTAATCTCCAGCACTGACATTGCAGTACATCACTGGGGAGGAGGCTTGGAAGCGTTTTCCATCGGATGAGACGTCAAACGGAGGTCCTTTCAGCCCATTTCTGGTGTCAGTCCAGGTTGAAGATAAATATTCCTTGGCACTTTCTGAAACATTAGGGGAGTTATTGTTATGAGTTATGAATTTGCTAGTGATGTTGAATTCCAGTATTTTGTAGCATATTACAATGTACTGAAGCAATTATATTGTTATATTGGCTAAGAGCAGGTCACTGGCATGTAATTATTGACCCATAATTACAAGCCAGATTTATTTTTAGCCAAGAGAACCTTATCACAAAAACATTTATTAAATGGGATGAGAAAATCCTGTGTCCTGATTGGTCATTAGCTGTGCATTAGAAGTGTCTAATCCATGGCTAAAAACAAATGCTGCCAACTTGGATGCAGCACAGAAGAAAAAAAATCACTGTGCCTATTAAGAATCTTCATTTTATTTAGAATTTTAGCAGCCACTGTGTTTTTTTCTCCAAAACACCTGTGCACACTTATACACAAAGCTAATTTCCTGCACATTCATACTCCTCTGCAATATACTGAGTAATTCGATTGTCATATTTGTGACACACGAGACTTTTATTTTACATTTCTGGACTCCCATTCGTAACCCTCCTGCAGCCACCCATTCACTCGCCCTTGTTTTTCCCCTCACTGTCCCACTACTTTCTTGCTCCATTGCTCACTTACTTTTTGTAATGTGAGCCACCAGCAGTCCCCGAGCAAGGCCCCACATTTCATGTTCAGGCTTGTCTGCAGGTTTTTTTTTCATTAAGTCTATTAAAATCTCTGTTTTCGGAGCCCACCCACCTGCCATCCAGCAGCTTGCTTGCTGAATGACACACTCGCTTACAAACCATGCATATGTGAAAACACCAGCCTCTCCGTCCTGAGCCCATGTGTAGTTGTGGAATGAAAATCAACATTTTTCAAATGCAAACTGCTCTAACGTGTGTGTGTGTGTGTGTGTGTGTGTGTGTGTGTGAGAGAGATGGGGGTGGATAACCGACTACAATATTCCCGGTTTATAGCCCGACCCTTAGTAATGCCATGCAGCTTGATATGTGTGTGTGTGGGGGGGGGTGTCATAGGAGTCATGACAACCAATTTGCGACATACTATATAAAAACACTGTAATAACTGTAAAATTAAAAGCAAACCATAATAGACAGGTGTACCGGCCTAATCTTTCAATTTATGATGCAGAGGTTGGTATCTCTGCAGATTCCTGTGTAGAGAGACCTTACCTTTCAGAATTTGCTTGTTACCCCTGAGAAAATTGGTGGATGGCCTCTTGGGATGTCTATTTCTGATTTCGGGCATCGTGGGCACTCCGGGCACCATCGCTCGGCCTAGGAATGCCCCGATTTACAATTCCAAGGTGTCATTTTCTACATTTATTGCCATGCCAAGTTGGATGGAAAAACTTAGAAAATCCGAAATGGCCACCAAAATCCAATATGGCCACCATATCGCTAGTAAATACTTGATTCGCTAATAATTTCCAAATCCCTAGCTTCCAAGATACAGATTATCAATGAGTCTTGAACGGGGAGTTTATTATCATTACGTTTAATATAAACACATATTAAATTAATATAATAGAACATAAATATAAATAAATGATGCATAATGCATCAATCTGCTTGTTTGTGCCGTTGACCCAAAACTGCGTCCACTCTGTGAGAATTTGCCACTTTGTTCACAAGACTGTGTGGCATGTTCGTGTACATTGTATATAAGTAATAATACCTGACACGGTGGGTATTATTGGGATATAATGGACTGCCCGGGGCATAATGAGGCCTGACACCGCAGGCAGAGGGCCTTATAGCCCCTGGAAGGTCCGTTATATCCCATAATGCACTGATAAGCAGCAGGAAAATCCCAGCCTCTCCCTACAAAACAGGGTACTAAATGAGAAAAAGACCGAGCTAGACAGGTCAGTGGGGGATGCTGCAAAAGAAGGTAAAGCCATCAAAAAATGGAGAGCAATGAGTACCAATGCCCGTAGTCTGAGTAACAAGCTTCCTGAATTAGTGGCCTTGATGGAGGAGGAACATCTGGATATTGTGGCAGTCACAGAAACATGGTACACACAAAACCATGACTGGGACATAAACATACCAGGATACACTGTCTACAGGAGGGACAGGGATGGTAAAACAGGAGGAGGAGTAGCTCTTTACATAAGGGAAGGAATCAAAGCAACAGAACAAAATGGAAAACAGGGAGGAGAAGAAGCACTGTGGGTAAATTTGGAGACCGGCAAAGGCACCACAATCTGCACAGGGGTTGTATACAGACCCCCTTCTCAGGAGGAGGAAATGGACAAGGAAATGATAGAAAGAATACTTAGAATGGCAGAAAAAGGGGAGATATTGCTGATGGGTGATCTGAATATGCCAGATGTTAACTGGAATGAAGTTGTAGAAGCCACTTCAAAGAGTGGGGTTATTCTAGATGCCCTACAAGGGGAGAGACTTAAGGAGCTTAATATGTATAGCCTCGAGGAAAGGAGGGAGAGGGGGGACATGATAGAAACGTTCAAGTACCTCAAGGGAATCAACAAAGTCCAAGAGGGTAGCATCTTTCAAAAAAAGAGGTATGCAAGAACAAGAGGGCACAATTTGAAGATAGAGGGGGGGTGGCTCAGAGGTAATTTAAGGAAGTATTTTTTCACAGAGAGGGTTGTGGATGCATGGAACGCCTTCGGAGGAGGTTGTGGAGTCAAAACAGTGGTGGAATTCAAGCATGCATGGGACAGTCATAAGGCAATTCTAGGGGTGGGGGTAGGAAGAAGTAGGCTGCTGGTTAACTAGGATCTGCAGTTTATCCAGTAGGTAGGGAAATGGGCAGACTGGGTGGGCCAAGCGGTCCTTATCTGCCATCAAATTCTGTGTTTCTATGTTTCTATGCCTTAGACAACTAGTATTGGAGCCAAACACTCGAGAGGGAGCAATCTTAGACCTGGTTCTCTCAAACGGAGATGAAGAGAGGATCACAGATGTAGAAGTGGGTAGCCATCTGGGAACTAGCGACCATCGAACAGTATGGTTCACAATAAACGCAGCAATACAGTCAAGCCATACAAAGGCAAAAGTACTGGACTTTAGGAGGGCTGACTTTGCCAAAATGGGTGAGTGCCTAAGGAATGCACTCGCAAATGGGCAGGAAGGAGAGGTGGAAGAACAATGGGAAATAATAAAAACTGCCATCACAGAGGTAACAAGCCTTGTGTGAAGCAAATTAACAAAACAAACGATGTAAGAAACCACTATGGTTCTCAAAGGAAGTGGCAGTGAAGGTTCAAGAGAAAAGACATTCAGGAAGCACAAGGAATCACAGAAGGAGCAGGACAGGAACTGTATCAGTTAAAGCAAAGGAAGCTGGGAAGGCAGTCAGAACAGCAAAGGCCCAAACCGAGGAAAAGATAGCCAACTCAGTTAAGAAGGGATACAACCTTTATAGGTACATCAGGGAGCGAAGGAAGACCAAGGGAGGGCTAGTGAGGCTTAATAAAGAGGAGGGAGGGTGGGCAGAGGGTGACTGTGAAAAGGCAGAGATACTAAACAAATATTTTTGCTCAGTATTTACAAAGGAAGTGGGGAGGTACCTAAAACAAATGGTAGAAACACTCTGGATACAGAAGTTGATACAAGCCCATTTACAGAAGAAAGGGTTCTGAAAGAACTCTTAAAACTGAAGGCGGACAAAGCAATGGGGCTGATGGGATTCATCCAGAATTCTAAAAGAACTAAGGGTAGAACTAGTGACACCACTGACTACCCTCTTTAACAAATCATGGGAGGATGGGGTGGTACCGAGGACTGGAGGAGGCAGATGTGATTCCCCTTCACAAAAGTGGGAGCAAGGCAGAAGCAGAAAACTACAGACCTGTTAGTTTAACCTCAGTGGTAGGGAAAATGATGGAATCACTTCTGAAGGAAACAATTGTTGAGTATCTAGAGACCAGAGGGGCTTAGGACCCAAGGCAGCATGGATTCACAGCGGGAAGGTCATGCCAGACAAATCTGATAGATTTCTTTGACTGGGTGACCAAAGTAGTAGATCAGGGAGGGGCTGTGGGCATGGCCTACCTAAACTTTAGCAAGGCATTTGACACAGTCCCACACAAAAGATTAATATACAAGTTAGCCAGCCTGGGAGTGGGTCTCAAGATGACAGCCTGGGTAAAGAATTGGCTGGAGAATAGGACACAGAGTAATAGTAAATGGAGTCCACTCTGAAGAAAGGGGGGTTACTAGTGGGGTACCACAGGGTTCAGTATTAGGACCGGTCCTCTTCAATGTCTTTATAAGCGACATTGCAGAGGGACTGGAAAAAAAGTATGTCTCTTTGCAGATGACACAAAGATCTGCAACAGAGTTGATGCACAAGGTGGGGTGGAAAGGATAAGAAGGGACTTGGCAAGGTTAGAGGAATGGTCAAATATATGGCAGCTTAGATTCAATGCTACGAAGTGCAAGGTAATGCACCTGGGAAACAAAAACCCAGGGGAAGAGTACACAATGGGGGATGAGATACTAACAACAACAAAAATGGAAAGGGACCTGGGGGTAGTAATATCAGATGACCTAAAGGTGGGCAAGCAATGTGAGAGGGCAGCAAGGAGGGCTGGGGGGATACTGGGATGCATAGGGAGAGGCATCACCAGTAGAAAACAGGAAGTTATTATCCCTCTGTACAGACAGTTGGTGAGACACCATCTGGAGTACTGCGTGCAGTTCTGGAGACTCAATCTCCACAAGGACATAGACAGGATGGAGGCTGTCCAGAGGAGGGCAACTAAAATGGTGCAGGGTCTGCACCAGAAGACATATGAAGAGAGACTTAAGGAGCTGAATATGTATAGCCTCGAGGAAAGGAGGGAGAGGGGGGACATGATAGAAACTTTCAAGTATCTCAAGGGAATCAACAAAGTCCAAGAGGGTAGCATCTTTCAAAAAGAGTGTGCAAGAACAAAGGGGCACAATTTGAAGATAGAAGGGCGGCTCAGAGGTAATTTAAGGAGTATTTTTCACAGAGAGTTGTGGATGCATGGAACGGACTTCCGGAGGAGGTTGTGGAGTCAAAAACTGGTGGAATTCAAGCATGCATGGGACAGTCATAAGGCAATTCTAGAGGGTGGGGGTAGGAAGAAGTAGGCTGCTGGTTAACTAGGATCTGCAGCTTATCCAATAGGTAGGGAAATGGGCAGACTGGGTGGGCCAAGCGGTCCTTATCTGCCGTCAAAATCTATGTTTCTATAATGCCCACCCTGGGGGGTATTATTACACTTAGAAAATGGGGTTATATTACTACTTTGCTTTAAAATAATGATTTCATTTAAAAAAGTGTTAGTACAAATGTACTGAAATGCTGGGTTGTGTAAACTAGTCCGTTTAGTGCCACTAGAGGGTGCTGCTGTTTGTTATATCTGTTTTTGGTAGTGCCTTGCAGTGTCACCTTTTTGATAGTAATGTCTGGGGAATTATTGTTACTTTTAATTTTTTGTCTTCTGGGGTTATCTCTTTGTATTATGTGGAAATATATCATTTGGTTGCAAGACTGAGAGGCGGGAGCGAGAGGCTGAGCTGTATAGCGTGAAACATGCAGTGTTGTGTGACATGATTCGTGGACATGGAAGTAAGCTGATGAGGTCTGGGGCAAGAAATGAAGGAGGTACTTAGTTTTTATTTAGAAAGACAAACTTTGTGAATGGAGGAGTGGGAGTTTTTAATTTGAATCTTTGGGTGAGATGGAGCCGTGCTGGTGGGTAGCGGCAGTTGCAAGAGTGGGAGAGGATCCAAGTTTCCAGGTCTTGCGAGCGTTGGAGTCAGGACTGGTTTACTAGTAGGACGGATGAATCTTCAAGCTTCAGGAGTGAATGTGACAGTTCAGATCCAGAGTGGACTCCAATATAAGGACTTCAAAACTGGACATTACAACCAAGGTGTACTGTTGACCCAAAATATTCATAATGTTGGATCAAAACATTGATAAAATGATTTAATTTTAAACAACAAATCAGCACATACAACATTTAGATTTTAAGCATTACTGTACATACTTCAAACTATTTTATCAGTAAATTGCCTCATGAATTCAATTGTTTTATGTTGTATTAATCTGTGCATTTGGTCCTGTGTCTAACAGAGAGCTTCAAAGCAATATACAGATGTCATAAATGCTCATGAATAAATGTTCAATATATAGATGTTCATGAATCATTGATAATTGGAATCTTGGAAGCTAGGGATTTGGAAATTATTAATGAATCAAGTATTTATTAGCGATATGGTGGCCATATTGGATTTTGGCTGCCATTTTGGATTTTCTAAGTTGTTCCATCCAACTTCGTATGGCAATAAATGTAGAAAATGACGCCTTGGAATTGTAAATTGGGCATTCCAAGGCCAAGCTAAGGGGCACAGAGGGCCCACAATGTCCAAAATCAGAAATAGGCCCCTCGAGGGGCCATCCACCAATTTTCTCGGGGGTAACAAGCAAATTCTGAAAGATGAGGTCTATCTACACAGGAATCTGCAGAGATACCAACCTTTGTATCGTAAATCGAAAGATTAGGCTGGTACACCTGTCTATAACTACTGAGGGGGTCTCATGGCAACCACTTAGGCACTATGAGAAACAAACTACTGCTATGATGGCCATAGTAGGACAAAATAAAAATGTAGCACTCTATTGTAAATGGAAGAACTATTTTACAACAGAATACATTATAGAGTTTAATTTTTTCCATATAAACATAACAATTTAGTTTTTTACATGCATGCAAAGTACAGAGGTCAATTTTTTAAGCACAATAAGACAGTCTGGGAGTGTGCATTAGACGTTTCTAACACATGGCCTAGAGCTGAAGGCACTCAGCCTGTGACCTTATGCTTCACTATGTTCCTGGCAATGCTTCAGAAATGTCTAATGCACACCCCCTTGTGTCTTATTGCTTACTTAAACACATCACTACAAAACACATTGAGCACAATGGTGCCAAATGAAGAGATTCTCAGCACTTACTTGGCAATCCATCAATGGAAACACGGCAGCTCAATGCAGCATCTCTCCAAAGTCTGCAGCTCACTACATCACCAAACAATGGCATGTTAGCAGAGACCTGCTGCCTGGTATGAAATAAAAAGCTATGACTTCGGGCATGCACATTAATGTTGACGCTAAAGCTCATGCCCGGAGTCACAACTTTATATTTTAATGTAGAAATTAAACATATTGAAGTGCTTAGTTTAAGACCACACTCACTTTGTAATGCTCAGGACACTGAACACAGGTAGAAACAGAATTTGACAGCAGATAAGGACCGCTTGGCCCACCCAGTCTGCCCATTTCCCTACCTAATGGATAAGCTGCAGATCCTAGTTAACCAGCAGCCTACTTCTTCCTACTCCTACCCCCTAGAATTGCCTTATGACTGTCCCATGCATGCTTGAATTCTACCACTGTTTTTGACTCCACAACCTCCTCTGGAAGGCCGTTCCATGCATCCACAACCCTCTCTGTGAAAAAATACTTCCTTAAATTACCTCTGAGCCGCCCCCTCTATCTTCAAATTGTGCCCCCTTGTTCTTGCACACCTCTTTTTTTGAAAGATGCTACCCTCTTGGACTTTGTTGATTCCCTTGAGGTACTTGAAAGTTTCTATCATGTCCCCCCTCTCCCTCCTTTCCTCGAGGCTATACATATTCAGCTCCTTAAGTCTCTCTTCATATGTCTTCCGGTGCAGACCCTGCACCATTTTAATGCCCTCCTCTGGACAGCCTCCATCCTGTCTATGTCTTTGCAGAGATTGGGTCTCCAGAACTGCACGCAGTACTCCAGATGGGGTCTCACCAGCTGTCTGTACAGAGGGATAATAACTTCCTGTTTTCTACTGGTGATGCCTCTCCCTACGCATCCCAGTATCCCCCCAGCCCTCCTTGCTGCCCTCTCACATTGCTTGCCCACCTTTAGGTCATCTGATATGACTACCCCCAGGTCCCTTTCCATTTTTGTTGTTGTTAGTATCTCACCCCCATTGTGTACTCTTCCCCTGGGTTTTTGTTTCCCAGGTGCATTACCTTGCACTTCTTAGCATTGAATCTAAGCTGCCATACATTTGACCATTCCTCTAACCTTGTCAAGTCCCTTCTCATCCTTTCCACCCCACCTTGTGCATCAACTCTGTTGCAGATCTTTGTATCATCTGCAAAGAGACATACTTTTCCTTCCAGTCCCTCTGCAATGTCGCTTATAAAGACATTGAAGAGGACCAGTCCTAATACTGAACCCTGTAGTACCCCACTAGTAACCCCCCTTTCTTCAGAGTGGACTACATTTAATATTGCTCTCTGTGTCCTATTCTCCAGCCAATTCTTTACCCAGGCTGTCATCTTGGGACCCACTCCCAGGCTGGCTAACTTGTATATTAATCTTTTGTGTGGGACTGTGTCAAATGCCTTGCTAAAGTCTAGGTAGGCCATGTCCACAGCCCCTACTGATCTACTACTTTGGTCACCCAGTCAAAGAAATCTATCAGATTTGTCTGGCATGACCTTCCCGCTGTGAATCCATGCTGCCTTGGGTCCTGTGCCCCTCTGGCCTCTAGATACTCGACAATTCTTTCCTTCAGAAGTGATTCCATCATTTTCCCTACCACTGAGGTTAAACTAACAGGTTTGTAGTTTCCTGCTTCTGCCTTGCTCCTACTTTTGTGAAGGGGAATCACATCTGCCCTCCTCCAGTCCTCGGGTACCACCCCATCCTCCCATGATTTGTTAAAGAGGGTAGTCAGTGGAACTAGTTCTACCCTTAGTTCTTTTAGAATTCTGGGATGAATCCCATCAAGCTCCATTGCTTTGTCCACCTTCAGTTTTCAGAGTTCTTTCAGAACCCTTTCTTCTGTAAATGGGCTGGTATCAACTTCTGTATCCAGAGTGTTTCTACTGCTTGTTTTAGGTACCTCTCCCTCTTCCTTTGTAAATACTGAGCAAAAATATTTGTTTAGTATCTCTGCCTTTTCACAGTCACCCTCTGCCCACCCTCCCTCCCTTTATTAAGCCTAACTAGCCTCCCTTGGTCTTCCTTCACTCCCTGATGTACCTATAAAAGGTTGTATCCCCTTCTTAACTGAGTTGGCTATCTTTTCCTCGGTTTGGGCCTTTGCTGTTCTGACTGCCTTCCCAGCTTCCTTTGCTTTAACTGATACAGTTCCCTGTCCTGCTCCTTCTGTGATTCCTTGTACTTCCTGAATGCTTTCTTTTCTCTTGAACCTTCACTGCCACTTCCTTTGAGAACCATAGTGGTTTCTTACATTGTTTCGTTTTGTTAATTTGCTTCACACAAAGGCTTGTTACCTCTGTGATGGCAGTTTTTATTATTCCCCATTGTTCTTCCACCCCTCCTTCCTGCCCATCTGCTAGTGCATTCCTTAGGCACTCACCCATTTTGGCAAAGTCAGCCATCCTAAAGTCCAGTACCTTTGCCTTTGTATGGCTTGACTCTATTGCTGAGTTTATTGTGAACCATACTGTTCGATGGTCGCTAGTTCCCAGATGGCTACCCACTTCTACATCTGTGATCCTCTCTTCCTCTCCATTTGAGAGAACCAGGTCTAAGATTGCTCCCTCTCGAGTGGGCTCCAATGCTAGTTGTCTAAGGCATGCCCCCTGTAGGGCATCTAGAATAACCCCACTCTTCGAAGTGGCTGCTGCAACTGCACTCCAGTTAACATCTGGCATATTCAGATCACCCATCAGCAATATCTCCCCTTTTTCTGCCATTCTAAGTATACTTTCTATCATTTCCTTGTCCATTTCCTCCCCCTGAGAAGGGGGTTTGTATATAACCCCTGTGCGGATTGTGGTGCCATTGCCGGTCTCCAAATTTACCCACAGTGCTTCTTCTCCTCCCTGTTTTCCCTTTTGTTCTGTTGCTTTAATTCCTTCCCTTATGTAAAGAGCTACTACTCCTCCTCTTTTACCCTCCCTGTCCCTCCTGTAGATAGTGTATCCTGGTATGTTTACGTCCCAGTCATGGTTTTGTGTGTACTATGTTTCTGTGACTGCCACGATATCCAGATGTTCCTCCTCCATCAAGGCCACTAATTCAGGAAGCTTGTTAATCAGACTACGGGCATTGGTACTCATTGCTGTCCATTTTTTGATGGCTTTACCTTCTGTTGCAGCATCCCCCACTGACCTTTCTACCTCGGTCTTTTTCTCATTTAGTACCCTGTTTTGTAGGGAGAGGCTGGGTTTCCTGCTGCTTATCAGTGCCTCCCCTTGACTAGTTTAAAAGCTTGCCAATGAAGCATTTAAACCGATTGCTCAAAAGAATTGTTCCCTTCCTGGACCGATGCAGACTATCCTGCTAGTATAGGCTGGTCCCCAGGTGGAACCCCAGTCCCTCAATGAAGCCAAACCCTGTGCTCCACACCATTTTTTCAACCATTCATTAAACTGCATGGTGCAAAGTACCTCACCTCACTCATGCCATTGACAGGCAGCACCTCTGAGAGGATACTGTGTGCTACTTGTCTTAGGCCCCTCCCAATTCCACAAAGTCCTTCTGCACTGCTGTAATCTCATGTTGAGCCAAGTCATTTGTCCCTAGGTGGACAATGACGTCCAGCTCAGACTCCCGTGCAGCTGTTCTCATGATCCTGAGGATGCACTTCCTGTCCCTCCAAGCCATGGCACCAGGCTGGCACCTTACTTCAGTTTTCCCTGCTCCCCCCAGTTCTATCCCCCTAATAATTGAGTCCCCCACCAGGAGTTGCTTCCTTTCCTTGTGGTGTCCTCTGCCTCCTTCCTGTGGACCTCCCTTGTGACAGTTGTCCTCAGCCTCATTAGTCTCCTCTGTGGGTGCATCCATGGGGAGCTATGCTCCCCCAGAATGGTGTATGGATTGTGAGTGGAACAACTGACTGGTGTGCCTCTATTCCACCATCCTCACCCTCCTGATCCACGTGGTCCAACTGCTGTGCTTTCTTGCAACCTCTGAGGTAGTGGTGGTGGCTCTGGTGCTCCCTGGATGGGGGAGGTTCCCTTCCTACCGTCCAGTGTGGCCTGGGGGAAGGTTCCCTTACTACTGTCCAGTGTGGCCTGAAGACGGGCAACTTCCTCCCTCAGGGCAGAGAGTTGTCTGCAAATAGGGCAGCATCTCAGCCTCCAGAAAGACTCCCGGAAGAATGCTGCCCCACAGCCATTACATTGCACTACTCCCCACATGTTTATCTACTTTTTTTTTGTGTGTGTGTTTGTGTGTGTGATTGGTTTGTTATATAGAAATATATATATTATGCAATGTGTATGCTTATATTGTCAGTGCAGTGTGCTAGAGAGGATATGACAGTGATATGCACCTTGCACTCCTGAGGAAATTATGTCAGAACCCCAGGTATAAAGGAACTATTTCTAGGGGTGTGTGGGGTGAGGGGTGGGAACGGGTTGGGCCTAAACTGTGCCCTCACAAAACAATTAGCTAAGAGCTCTGACCCACCGCTGCGATGAGTGCCTTCCTGTCAGCAAGATGCCATACACAACAATTTGACAGAGAAAATACCCTGCTAATCAAAGAAATCAAGAAAGTACCTTTTCTTGATGGTGCACAAAAAGAAAAAAGCTCTCACGTGCACAAGTTTCAGGCACTTCAGTCTGCAACAACAGATGGCTGCAGGTATCGTTTTTAGAAGGCACCTGTGTCCCTTGAAAGTATTAGGCAAACTAAACATTTGTATTTATTTATTTTGCCAGGAACAAAACTCTGTTGAGCAATGTTCATTTCCAAGGAGGTCCTGGGTAGGACAGAAACATACAGGGGATCATAGTACAGTGTCATAGAATACAGGCAGAAAAAAATTCAAAAAAATTCATAAAGTAGTGGCTGACAGATATGATCGAATACAGACGTAAAGATAGCTAGAAAACTGATAAACAGGACATATGGCAAAGGACAATATAATCGGAGAAATACTATAAGTACAGAAATTACCGACATACGCGAGTCTGCATGATTTTGTCTTCTCAATAGCGTTCATATTTATCAACACAGAATTGACCAAGAAGGACCTTAAAATAAGAAAATAAGAAGAGCCAGCAAGTTTGTGGTGTTAGTTGCTTTGGCTTCTCAGAAGGAACTAGAAGGGGACAGGATCAGATGTGTTTCAGTACAGAAGCTGCTTCTTGTTGTGTTTACAGAGTTTCTTGTGGATTTTACTCGGTAGAAAGTTATTTCTTTTCCTTCTTACTACTTCTAAGGGGCTAGCAAGGTATTGTTTTTGGGGCTGTTGGAAGTTTGAAAACTGATTCGGTGGCTGTAAGTGGGCTCATTTGTTGGATGTTTCACTATGTAACAGGCTGCGCTGGTGGAGGCCTATTTCTTCTGATTTAAAACCTATTTGGAGGGATTTGCTTGGGGCTGTTTCTTTGGTTGCAGGGCCTGGAGGGGCAGACACAGGGCTGATATACTCTCGAGAGAGTCGGGTGTAGGCCCTAATCCCACCCTCTCACACCTCTCCCTCCCTCCCCAGAGCTCTGCTTATTTATAGGGGAACACCTGCCCTGCAATTGGAGGAAAAGGCTGCAGGTGCAGCTCATGTAGTTCTAGCCACTGGGGTTGGATTTAAAGGCTTGGTGAGAGGAACTAAGGGAGTTGTTCACTTCCCTTATAAGTTTACTGTGTTGTACTGCACCTAGAACGGTAGTTACTACAGGGTTACCGGTTTACTGTGGGACTGTATCTAGGATTAGTGGGTGACCTGATTAGTCAGTAGGGGTGTATCTTGGACTAGTGGGGAACGGTGGCTCACCCAAGGAAATCTACTTGGAGGGGGATGGGACCACACGTCATTAGGGCTGGCATCTTTGGGAGGGTGGTGGGGTGCACAGGGTGTGGGGCAGCCATGATACTGGACTGGGCTTGGAATTTCGGTGGTTGCCCAGTGTGCTACCAGCTGGCACTGCTTAGGGAGGAGGTTGTTGGGATTAGGAGACAGCTGGGGGAAGTGGGAGGTATGGTTGGGAAAGAGGGCAGGGGATCTCCCACGGGGTTTCACCAAGCACTAGGGGCGGGGGCATAGGGAAAGGAATGCAGGAGAATACTCTGGGGTCACATAGGAACCCTGGCAGAGGGGGCCCAAAAGGAGGACACTACCAAGGAAGCAGGCAGGTAACTGGGGCTGGGCAGAAGGAAGCAAGGTGGGGAGGTGGATCAGATCTTACGCTCAGTAACCGCTTCAATTCTCTTCTTCTGCCTGAGGATGAGTGGGGTGATGTAGCCATGACAGGGGTGGTTAGAGATGGAAAGGGAATGGGGGGCAGGAGATGGGGGCCGGATAGCAGGAGGAACAGGAGGGAACCTGGAATGCAGGAAAATGGGGGGAGCAGTGGATCAGAGCAGGAGGGGCAGGGGAAGAGGCAGGAAAGCGCAAGAAGGAGGACCAGTTGGGAGGAAAGGGCAAGGAGAAGGACCAGAAGTACAAGGAGGGTACAGTAAAGGGAGCTGAGGGTTTAGGCCAGGGGAGCATGACAAGAAAGGAGGGACTGAACGGAGACAGGAAGGAAGGGAGGGAGGACCAGCCAGGCTAGTTTAGTGGATGGGGGAGAAGGACCAGTCACGAGCAGTGAGGGGGGAGTTAGCGAGGCACAGAATGATACTCTGGAGGAGGAGAGGCATAGGATCGGAGAGGAGGGGGTGGCCAGGGTAAATGAGGGGGAGGCATGTGGCACCCAGGTAGGGGAAGGAACAAGGAGCCAGCTGGGTGGAGGGGTCGGTAGAAAGGATGAGGGACATGGAAGGGGGAATGGAGGAAAAGGAGCAGCCAGAGTGCTCCTGTTGGGGGATTCTATGATCAGGGGTATCAAATGGGATAGGGGGGGAAGCCTGGCCAGTTAGAACAAGATGCTTCCCTGGACTAACGGTGCACAGGGCTAAGCACGAGGTATATCAGCTGGCAAAGGATTGTGGGGGTTCCCCGGACATACTGGTCCACCTGGGTACAAATGACATTGAGGGAAATAGGGAGCTTGCCAGGGTCTGTCATGACATTGGGTGCACAATTTCCTTCTCTGAAATCCTGCCGGTGCCAAGGGCTAGTTGGGCACACAACAGGAAGATTAGGGAGATAAACCAGTGGCTCAGGGAGTGGTGTGAGGCCAGAGGGTATGGGTTGATCAGGGATTGGGGGAAGACCTGGGAGGCTAAGGAGCTGTATGTTATAGATAGGCGCCATCTCAATTTGGAGGGGAAGGGAATCCTTAAGTTGAAAATAGAGGGATTCATTGGTGAAAAGTGGGGTTTAAACTTGTGAAGGGGGGAGGGATGGGAGAAAAGGCTGTCAAGGGGGGGTCCGATAAAGGAGGCACTCTGTCTCCACCCCGGGAGCTGGAGGAATGCAGGAAAAGGCCGACTGGTAAAGTGCAGACCAGGGGAAACGGAATCCCCATGGGAACACGAGCAGGAGAAATGGAAGTATAGGGAAAGGGTGGAAGGTAGTCCTGCTAAATGCCAGGAGCTTGGGTAATAAAATGCCTGAGTTCCAGGCGATGCTAACTGAAGGAGCGGTGGATGTGGCAGTGGTCACTGAGACCTGGGCCACCGCAGGACATGACTAGGACCTGAACCTGGAGGGTTGCACTATGTTTAGGAAGGACAGGGGAGGAAGGGGAGGGTATGATAGTCAAAACTGCATTGGCATAGGGGGAGTAGAGGAGGCTGAGGGAACCGTGGAGGTGATTTGGGTCACCTTGATAACAAGGGGGGCAAGAGAGTAAAAATAGGAGTGGTGTATAGACCCCCTGTGCTGGCGGAGGAGCTGGAGGAGAGTCTGGTGGCAGATGTTGAGAGACACTGCAGATTGGTCAGGGGAAGGGTGGTGGTGTTGGGGGACTTAAACATACCAGGAACAGACTGGGAGACTATGACATCCTTGGCGGCCAGGGAACAGAGGTTGTTGGATGTCTTTCAAGACGCGTTCCTAACTCAGCAGGTGGAGGAACCGACCAGGGAGGTGCAGGTACTGGATGTGGTCCTGGCAGACAGTGACCAGATTGGGGGCCTGGAGGTAAGGGACCCGTTGGCGGGGAGTGACCATGCCACGGTCTGGTTCTGCCTGGACCTAGGAGGGGTAGAAGGCTGCACAAAGACGGAGGTAACTGACTTCAGGGGGGTGGATTTTAAGGAAATGGGAAGGATCCTTAAGGAGCATTTGGATGTGATTGGGTCAGACATGGACGCTGACAGTAGGTGGGAAATAATCAGGAGAGGGGTACAGGATGCTACCAGCACCTGTGCCAGAGTAAGACGAAAATACAGTAGGGCCCGAAAACCCTGCTGGTGGACCAAGGAGGTCCAGGAGGTGGTGCGGGGAAAGAAGGCAGCCTATAAGCAATCCAAGTGCTCAAGAAGTGAAAGGGATCGAGGGGAGTACAAACTGATGGCAAGAAGGGCCACTAGGATGGTGAGGGTGGCTAAGGCAAGGAAGGAGCAGAACCTGGCCAGGGAAATTAGGAGAGGGAACAAGGGGTTCTTTAGATACACTGGGGAAAAACGAAGGGTGAAGGGGCAGATTAGAAGAATTAAAATAGGAGAGATGGGCACAAGACCCAGGGGAGCAGGCTGAGGTACTAAATGAGTACTTCACCTCAGTTTTCACCAAGGAAAATGGGGGTGCTGCATCATACATGGGAAGAGACAGTGATACTGAGGAGGGGGGACCCTTACCGATCGGCGGGTCTGGGGAGAGGGGGAGGAATCACTGGCAGGAGGGGGGAAGGCTAAGCAGGGAGAAGAGGTAGTGGAGGTGGACATCACAGCACAGAGAGCGAGGGAAGCCCTCAGGTCCCTTAAGACGGAGAAAGCACCGGGGCCAGATAAATTGCATCCCAGAGTGCTGAAGGAACTTGCGGATGTCCTGGCGAAACCCCTGGCGGAGCTTTTCACCATCTCTCTGAGGACAGGGTGGGTGCCCCAGGACTGGAAGGTGGTGCATATAGTGCCTATCCACAAGGGGGATCAAGGGAGGTGGCAGGGAACTACAAACCTGTCAGCCTGACATTGGTGGTGGGCAAGGTGATGAAGGGCATTGTCAAGGAGAGGCTAGGGGGGATCTGGAAAAGTCAGGGTGCCTGGATGATAGACAGCATGGATTCGTCCCAGGGAAATTGTGTCAGACAAACCTCGTGGAGTTCTATAACTGGGTGATGAGTGCCTTGGACCTGGATAGACCAGTGGACGTCCTCATTCTAGACTTCAACAAGGCATTTGACTCTGTTCCTCACGAGGGCCTGTTGGATAAGCTGGGAGAAATGGGGGTTGGGAACCAGATGATCAGATGGATAGACAATTGGCTCCAGGATCGGACCCAGACGGTCGTAGTTGGTGGGATAGTCTCATCCCCAAGGAGGGTCATGAGTGGGGTCCCGCAGGGATCAGTTCTTTGGCCCCTCCTGTTCAATGCCTACGTCTCTGACATAAGGACAGGTATCAGGAGTGAGATGAGTCTCTTTGTGGATAACTCAAAACTGGGGGCGGTGGTGGATGGGGAGGAGGGGAGGGTGGCCCTACAGGGGGACCTGGAGGCTCTGGAAAGATGGTCTAGAAAGTGGAAGCTGAGGTTCAATGCAGGGAAATGCAAGGTACTGCACCTGGGGGCCAGAAACCTGGACCAAGTTTATTCCCTTGAGGAGGGGGAATGCTACAAGTCTCAATGGCTGAGAGGGACCTGGGGGTGGTGGTGGATGTCAAGATGAACAACTCTGAGACTTGTAGGAGGGCAGCAGCCTAGGCCAACAGGATGCTGGGATGCATCGCTAGGGGGATCACCTCCAGAAGGAGGAAGTGATACTCCCTCTGTATAACTGCTTGGTGAGGCCACACCTCAAGTACTGCATGCAGTTTAGTAGGCCACACTTAAAGAGGGACATTAAACTCCTGGAGGGGGTGCAGAGGAGGGCAACCAAAATGATTTGGGGCTTGGGGGACAGGACCTATGGGGAGAGGCTCGAAGAGCTAAATATGTACACATTGGAAGAGAGAAGGGACCGGGGGCGCATGATAGAGGTCTTCAGGTACATGAAGGGAAGAGGAGCAGTCAGGGTGCTTCGAAGGAAGGAGGAGGGGGCAACTAGAGGGCATGGGTGGAAGCTGGAGGGGGGAAGATTCAGGGGAGAAAGGAGGAGGTGCTACTTCACTGAGAGGGTGGTGGAGCCATGGAATGCGCTGCCCAGGGAGCTGGTGGAGGGGTTCAAGAGGGGGTGGGACAGGTACAGGGGAAGGGTTCTGGAAGCCAAATCCAGTGCTGTGAAAATATCCGGAACTGGGAAGGGAGAAGCTAGAGAAGGCAAGGGGGGGCAACAAGGTTAGCTCTCATGGTGGGGGCTGACCAAATGAGCAGACATGAGACCGTTAGGTCTATTCTGCTGGCATTTTAGTATGTAGTATTTTGAGTGAGTCTTACAAGGTATTCCAAAAAGTAGGTGCCATCCAGCTAAAAGCCATTTTACCAAATTTTGAATGGTGCCTTGGAACACCAAGCATAATGATAGTATTTTCTTGGGTTATAAGACCCTGTAGACTTTTGGAGTAGATTTGATAAATACAACGGCAGCAAATTCCTCATCGCCTTTAGGGACCACATATGATCATCTTACTGTTAAAAATGAAGTTTTACTAGGGGACTACTTTTAGTCCTATATGTTAAAATTGGATAAATTAAATGTTTTCAAGGAACTTAAAACAGTTTGTAGACTGATTTTTAAAATGCATTTTCTCTGTATGATGTAAATGCGATAAGATACATAAGCGACTTGTGCCTAACAACACCCTTGAAAGGTGTGTGATTATTGGCCCCTAATCACACACCCTGCCATGCCTCATTGCATTCTTATTACATGTATAATTACATATGTAGTTATACTGTTTGGTTTCTATTATACAGTATCATATTAGTTTGCATGTAATGTGTGCTTCTTGTCCTGGGTCACTCTTGAGAATGGGCTTGATCCCAAAAGTTTTCCAGCCGGTAACCATAGAAAAAATATAAAAATAATGCGCCCTAGCCAACATTTCCTCTCTTAGGAACATGGGTTATAGTAGTGTTATATGTGTGTGTGTTTGTTTATGTGTGCATTTTTGTGTGTGTACTGTACGCATGTGACTATCATTGCACTCAATGGCTGCTGCATATATACAGTGCATCATACAGTCAATGCACTGCCAGTATCTACTCACTATAAAGCACTTGGTGATAGTTCTTTTGAAAGGTACTATATAAATCCAAATTCTGTTCTATTCTACATGGTTCTAACATACAAATAAAGGGATAATGTTACTTCATGAAAACAACAATATTTTCAGTTGAGAACTTTTCCTGGTAGTTTACAAAGTGTGCTGGTATGGGGATGGAGGTGCTGTCTTCTCCAGTAGTACTCACAAGCACATTCATCATGTTACCAAGTTTAGAACATAACCAGAATAATGATATTTTTTCCATACTGGGCTAAAAATATATCGTATATATGCAAAACTTGGCCTATTTTTTAATATTTCAAAATCTATGAAATGGTGTAAATATATATATATTTTTGTATTTAAACATTTGGTGACCGGGAAAGGCACACTGAGCCAAGGCTCATTTCCAGGTCCGACCCAGGGGACAGGGAGCAAGGAATAAAATATGCAAATACTGTATTACACAATAGTAAAATATAATAAAACATATCATGAATAGCTAATACAGCAGACAGGCTAACGTAAATAGTTAATGTACAGGGTAGTTGAGGAATATCCGAGCGCAATTATAGGAACTACAAGGTACAACAGAACAACTGCTATGTGTTGTTATGGGAACAACTAGGGAAGAGGAGTAGGCACAGCTGAGATTTGACAGAGGAGTCAGAGGAAGAGTTGCATTGGAGAGGAGTTTAAGTGCCCCATATAGAGGAGAGACAGTAGGAGAAGGCAGATTTTCCCATGTTGGAAGATAGAGTTGGGAGTGAGAAAGAGTGGGAGTCCCTAGAGCATAGGGTGTAAGTCGGGGATGGGGCAGGAGAGAGGAGGATGGAGATGTAAGAAGGGAGCAGGTTGGACCAGAATTTGGAGATGAAGGATAGACAGTGGATGAGATGCTTATGAGAGAGGGGAAGGAAGTCCAGACAGGAGAGTAGAGAACAGTGGTGTCTCCTGTAGGGAGAGTTGGAGGTGAAATGACAGAAAGCATAATAGAGGGAGTCGAATCGAGGGAGTGCAGTGGAGAGGGTAGTGCAGTACACAGTATCAGCGTAGTCAAGGACTGGCATAATCATTTTTGCCAGGAGTTCCTGGCGAATGAGGGGAGGGAAGGAGTCCCGGTTTCGATAGAAGATTCCATGTTTTAGGTGAAGTTTGGCAGCTATATAGTCTATATGGGTTGAGAAATGTAGTAGTGGGTCCAGCCAGATACCAAGGTACTTGCAGGAAGTGACTACCTTTAGCAGGGTGCCATCGAGAGAGGTGATAGGAGGGGTGTTGAGAGATTTGTCTAGCCTTTGAGAGGTACCGAAAGTCATAGAGACCATTTTCATAGTGTTTAGTTTGAGTTGTTTCGATTTGAACCAAGATTGAACTGAGTGGAAATCGTGTTGCAAAGCAGAGTGGATAGTGGCTGGGTCTGGGCCGGAGGTGAACAATATGGTATCATCCACCTACATATGGATGAAGGAGGTGGAACAGGAAGATGGGAAGTTATTTATGAATATTGAAAATAGGATAGGGCCGAGTATAGAGCCCTGAGGGATACCTGCAAGGACAGGCAGGGCGGGGTTGGAGGAGTTGGCGATCTTGACTGATTGATGCCTGTCTGCTAGATATGAGTTGAACCACTGTATGGCAGGAGGGGTGAGCCCCATGCCCTTGAATATGTTTAGAAGAAGAGGGTGGGATACCGAGTTGAAAGCTTTAGCTAGGTCGATGAAGACTACGGTAGTGAGGTGGCCTTTATCAGCAGCTGCTTGAATGTGCCCAGTGACTTGGAGAAGGGAGGATACGGTGGAGTGTTTTTTTTCTGAAGCCAAACTGGTAGGGGGATAGGAAGTTGGTGGAGGTGAGGAACTCAGACAGTCTGGATTGTAATAGGCTTTCCTGTATCTTGGACAAAGTGGGGAGGAGGGAGATAGGGTGGTAGTTTCCAGGTGAGGTGGGATCACCACCTTTGTGGATGACGCATGCAGATTTCCAGGCTTTTGGAACTGAGCTTGAGGAGAAGGACATATTAAAAATGAAAGTGAGTGGGAGAGCAATGGCAGGGGTTGAAAGGCACAGGAGGCTAGGAAGTATGGCACATATGTGGACCAGATAAGCAATTGTTTTTATATTGACAATGCATTTACTATATACTGTATCTATATCTATATCTATATCTATATCTATATCTATCTATATATATATATATATATATATATATATATATTCATATTTGTGTCCTATATTTTCACACTATTTCATATATTTTAAATATACAAAAAAATACACCAATTTTTCTATGTTTAAAATATGTTTTTGCAGATATGGAAAATATATATTTCTTTGGTATAGGAGATGAGATTAGAACCAAGGACCCTGTGTCTTAAAACCAAGAGATCTGAAAGTCAGCCCAAAGGGTAATCTGTGTCCATCATTGAAACTGAAGGAGCCCTGATACATTATTTAAGCAATTTAAGTTACAGCTAGTGGTTATGTTAATATTCTAGTTAATCACCCCCTTGGAGCTCATATTGGGGGTGATAAAGATTAACATAACCCTTGGGAGTACCTTATTGCTATTATTGTAACTGGGTTTGTTTTTTCTTGCAGTTTTATATTGACAGACATTATTTATGTTAGTTATTTTTAATACTTGACATAAAATAGTCCCTACGCCAAAGGCTTACAGTAGTACTATGACAAGAAATGCACATGGACAAAATGTCACCTGTCTGTTGCTGAACTTCAAGCTGCATGCTGCGATTGATCATAAAAACAACCATAAAATAGTGCACTAGGCCTGGTGGTGCTTTAGAAAAAACATAAAATGCAAACACATGGGTTCCAGCACTCACCACCTCAGTATAAACGGATGCCAAGAGTAAAGTTCATAAAAAATATTTATTGAACAAAAAAACACTCCATCTCCCACCTGATGCATTTTGGACTGTGAGGTCCTTTATCAAAGGCTGATAAAGGACCCCATGATACGAAACGCATCAGGTTGGAGACTGAGTGGTGTTTTGTTCAATAAATATTTTTTTGCAGTTGATCTTTTTATTGGTATGTATAACAAAAAGAGAGAAGAGAGATGCATCTTCCACAACACAGCAATGTGTATATAATGACATGGTTGTACAATACATACAATGGCACATATCAATACCGGGAATGGCAAAAGGAAGGAAAAAGAAATAAAGTCTATACAATTATATACAGGCGAATAATGAAACTATGTTAAGCAAGTCTGATAATTACACATTCAGAAAGATGCCATGTAAGTCAGATTGAACAAAAAAAAAGGTGGGGGAGAGAAGAAAGTTCTTAAAAAGAAAAACAGTTATTTAGTTTCTATATAAATAATTGTGGTGTTGGATGTATTGTAAAGAGAAAAAGGAGGAAGGGAAGAAAAAAATTGAGAGAAAGGGTAGATTTATGTAGTTTGTGGAGGAGGTATATAGAGGTTAAAAAGGAAGAATAGAAGAGAGACAAAGGTAAGTAAGAAAAAAGTAGAAGAAATTAACAGAGGCACCGATTAAACGTTATTACCATACATTACATTGTATGGAATTATTTGAGGATTCTGAGTAATTAAAGTAGTCCTGCCAACATTCATTGTATACATTGAGACAGTCAGATGAAATATGTGTTATACGATCCAAGGAGGCATGTTGAGTTAGGTTTTTAAGTATTTCTGCGAATTTGGGGATAATAACAGATTTTCAGAGCATGAGAATATGCCTTTTAACATGGAGGAACAGTATGTTCAGCCATCTGATTTGTACTTGAGAAATTGTTTTATTATTATGAAAAAGGGAATACCTAGTAGAGATTATTTAGGGTCTATTGCAAAAGTTTGACCGATCACTTTAAATGCGAAGTGATGAACAGTTTGCCACAGGTTTTTAATCAGAGGGCAGTACCATAAAATATGGAGATGGTCCCCGTTTGGAAAGTTACAATGTCAAGTTATTGTTATTAGTGATTTTCATTTGTTGTAATACCGCCGGGGTCCTATACCATAAATGTAAAATCTGTATCTGTATAAGTGCACTGCGTGTATCCTTAAATGTTTTGTGACATGATTGCCAGCATTTCTGCCATTGATTATCTGTAATGTTATAATTTAATAGTGTACTCCATTTATTTTTTGCCTTGATCAATTGGTCCGCTAGAGAATCTCTAATATTTTTGTAGATAATACTACTTAGATGAGATGTTATTTTGGTCCAATGGGATACCTGGTGTTCTAATAAGGATTGTGTAGATGAATGTTGAAAGTATATGTTGCATGCAGTTCGGAGTTGGAGATATTTCCAGAACTCTGTTTTGGGAAGATTCCATTGGTTACAAAGATTAGAGAAGGTTTTAAGTTTTAGATCTTTTGATTCAATTATGTCAGACAGAAAGAGTATTCCTTTGTTTTTCCAAGTCTGAGAGAAAACTGGGTGACGTTCTAGGTAGGTATTGTTGTTACCCCAAATGGGGGCATATGCAATGGGCATTGGATTAGAATTCAGTTGTTTAAGTAGCAATTTCCAATAAAACACCGAAGGTGCAATTGTAGGGTGAGATTTTTAGATTGTGGGGTAGTTTATTATAGATATAGGAGGTAGGAACATTACCAGGACATACTGACCCATAGGGGAGTTTGGGCAGATGGTTTACAAAACCATTTGATGGTTTGAGCTGCTCGATAAGCCCAAAGGTACGCTTGGAACCAGGGTAGTCCAAAGTCATCTTTCGACCAGTGAGAGCGAAGTTTAGTTAGACTAAATCTTGGAATTTTCCCCTCCCATAGATAGTTATCAATTAGTGTGTCTAGTTTGTTTAAGAAATTAGAGGGGAGAATTAGAGGGATATTGGCAAAAAGATAGAGTATCTTAGGTGAAATAGACATTTTGATATAGGATATTTTCCTGATAAATGAAAGACTAAGAAGCTTCCACCTGTCTAGAGTGAATTTAATATTAGATAACAGGGGGGTTAGGTTAGCATCCCAGATTTTATCTAGTTCAGGAGTAATTTGAATACTAAGATATCAGATACCCTGGGTTGCCCAAAGAAAACCCAGAGTAGTATTCATAGAGGGGTTTACATAAATTGTTTAGAGGCAATGTTTCAGATTTATTATAATTTAGAGCTAGACCAGATAGTAAGGTAAATTCCCTAAGAGACTGAATTAGTGATGAACCTGATAGATCCAGATTCTCTAATAGAATGAGGAGATTATCAGCATAGGAAAGAGAGGTGTAACAAGAATTACCAATGTGAATACCTTGGATATCTTTGGAGTGGCGAAGATGAGCAGACAGGTTCCATAGCAAGGATAAATAAAGATGGAGATAAAGGGCACCCTTACCTGGTACCTCTGGCTAATAAAAAAAGAGGATGAAAGAGCAGAGTTTGTGAGAATGCATGCTGAAGGGGAGGTATATAGCAGCTTAATCCAGTCACAAAATGTATTGTTGAAGCCGAAATGACAGAGTACCAGATAGAGGTAATTCCAATTTAATGAATCAAATGTTTTTTCAAAATCGATAGCTATAGCAGCTGCTGGTGAATTAAGAGTTTTTGCTTTGTGAATTATATTGAATAGGGAACGTATGTGGTCAGAACCAGATCTATTCATGAGAAAACCTGCTTTAGAGGGGTGAGCTAATTTAGCTATTAGTGGCTCTAGATGAGAGGTTAATAATTTTGCAAAGATTTTGCCATCAGTATTAAGTAGTGAAATATGTCTATAACTAGAGGGGAGAGATGGGTCCTTGTTTTCCTTAGGCAAGACAGTGAGAATGACCTCAGTCATAGTAGGAGGGAGTTTACCGGTAATTGTCGATTCTGTAAACACATTATAGAGCAGAGGACAAAGGGTATCAGAGAGTGTTTTATAGAAATCTATAGTGAATCCATCAACCCCCGGAGATTTACCAGATTTTAAAGAAGATGATGCTTTTCGGACTCCTGGAGGGTGAAGGGTTCGTTAAGAGTTGCCTTGTCTTGTTCTGAAAGATGAGGGAGGTGAAGGTTGTCCAGATAACGTTGTTTTTGTTTATTGTGCGCAGTATTTTGCTGGGAGTATAACTTCTGGTAAAAAGTTCTCATAATGAGGTTAATAGATGAGTTATCAGAGTGAGTTTGACCTAAGTGGTCTTGTAGACCAGCAATATGTCTACTTGTCTGTTGCACTTTAAGTTGGTAAGAAAGAAGTTTGCTGCATTTATCACCCTGCTCCCAGTAATTATGCTTGAGTCTAAAAAGGGCCAGTTCTGCTTTGTGGGATATAAGGTTATTAATCTTAGTTCTTAATTGGAGGATTTCTAGGTGAAGTTGTGAATCTGGATTGGGTTTGTGAATATTGAAGTATTGGCTTTCTTTTTCTTTTAAAAGTTTTTCTAGTTCTGTCAGTTGTTGTTCTCTTTATTTTTTTCTATGGGCGGCATAGCTAATGATTTTTCCTCTAATGGTAGCCTTCAATGCTTCCCAAGTGGTACTTATGGAAGTATCAGATGGATTATTAAAAGAAAGATAGTCAAGGATTTGATTTTTAACCCATGGAATAAAATCTGGGTATTTTAGTAGAAGAGGATTAAGATGCCAAATAGGGGATTTGGATGATGGGGGGGCCCCATAATAGATGTAGTTGGATAGGGGAGTGGTCAGAAGTAGTGATAGGGAGGATGGATATATTGATTGTTTTTTCTGTTACAAAGGGGGATGTGAACTAATAATCGACTCTGCTGTATGACTTATGATGCGAGGAGAAAAAGGAATAATCTCGATCTCTGGGGTGAAAAAGCCTCCAGATATCTGATAAGCCGAAGTCTTTCAGTAGCATTGATAGGGCTTTAATAATTCTGGAATGAGAGTCGAGGGAAGAGTTACTTCTATCTAGGTGGGCTTCTAGAGCCAGATTGAAGTCGCCTCCTAATAGTATTGGTAGGTTATTACTATTGTTTAGCAAGATATGTTGTGCTAGATTGTGAAAAAATTCTGGTGAGTTGGAGTTGGGAGCGTAGACATTAATTAACATAATGGGACCTGTTGGAGTATTTAATATAACAATTACCCACCTACCTTCAGAGTCGGTTATTGTTTTTATTAGGGTCCAGTTAAGATTCATGTGTAATAAAATAGCTACCCCATGTTTCTTAGAAGAAAATGAAGAGGCGTATATTTGACCTACCCAGTCCCTCTTGAGTCTATTAAGGTCCTCATCCAGGAGTTTGGTCTCTTGTAAGAAAGCAATATGTACTTTGTTTTTTTAAGATAGGTAAGAGTTTGCTTACACTTACAAGGAGAATTGAGTCCCTTAATGTTCCACGAATAAAGTATTAAATCACTCATGGTGTGAGTGGATAGAGTATAGGGATAGCTAGAAACATAAGGGACTCCAATTGGTTACGGTAGAGGACGTCATAAGGTCAAGTGGGATAAAAGATATAGAAATGGAGGTGGGCAGGATCACTAAAATATATGGACTAAGAATTTTGCAATGATAATAACTAGCGTGTCTCTCTGTTGAGTAATACAAGGAAGAAGATCTAAACATATTTATCTTAAAAAAAAAAAAAAAAAAAAAGAAAATACTTATCCTAATATATAACAAACTATGTCACACTACTTATATTGTGTAGTAGGATGTAAGTCAGCACAAGTGCCCGAGACTCTCCTACCACACAACTGGGTGAGATATGTAGTAAGTAGCGCTTAAGAGCAAAAAATACAGTACTGATATACTGTCTGTAATCTTAAGCTACAAACTGTATACACAACTATATTAAATACTTGCAGTATCAAATGGCTTATTATTTAGTACAAGTCCCTGAAGGGGGCCAGAATCAATATGATGTGTTATCTAAGAGTTCCAGGTTGTACATGCAAAACCAGTAACAGTAACATACTCTGAGCATGGATGAAAACACAGCTCAGAATAAGAAAGTATTGCCAACTTAACAAGTAAGTATTATAACTTTATAAGTGAGTTCATAAATAGCCTTATGGAATGATTGATCCATCGTATCCAGCACAGTACTCATGTATTTAGTTGTGTGTTTACGTGTAGAGTACACACTAGTTATAATCTTTATACGTGCATGCGCAAACAAATTGGCATACAAATATGCACACAAACATGTATACATACGTGACGCATGCAAAAGTATGAAATAGATGGACACATGGATATGTATAAACAGGAATATATATATACACACACCGTATGCGTATATAGTTCATAAAGAGGTTGGGGAATCCATAATGAGCTTAACTGAAGCTTAATGAGGCAGCAGTTCAAATTGTCCTGATTAGAGATATGGGGGGGGAGGGAGGGAGAAATAATAATGTAAAAGAAATCATAAAGAGGGAGAGTGAATATTCAAGCAGAGAGATATTATATTTATAGTGTTTATATATATATTATATACCCATAGTAATGATAGTGATAATAATGATTATGACAGTTCAGGCTTCGAGACTCAAGGGTAGCCCCAATATAAGCGCACCAGTTAGATGCGGGTGTCTCATGGCTCGAACATTTCCAAAGCTTGAAAGATAATGTATAGTGGGGAAGCTGAAGCTGTGTGTAGCCCTAGCAGACCCCAACTTATAACATTTTACAATCCTTAAAAATTTGTTTTCAGCTCCGTGCCAGAGTATACACCCCATTGACAGATAAGTAAAGGTGCCATATTTATAAATCACGGGATATCAGAGTCACGAAAATAACCTGCAGTATGTTGGATAACGTAACCAAAGGAGGGTAGTACAAAGGAATAAACAGGACCAATAACCTAAAAAAAAATAAAAAGGGGGGGGAAGGGAAAAGAATTAGAACAATGCTGTCATAATAAAATAGTAATAGCACTGGTGCCTCAAAAAGGAAGATTATGGATCCGGAATGGTGAAATATTAATATTGTTAAATATCAGCTGTGATGTAGTTAGTGCTGGTAACAAGATATCCTTCAGTCTATGGACCAATAAATAAATGCCATAAATGCTAAAATAAGTGTGGTAAGCATTACTATGCAACTTCAGGTTCAGATATGGGGTGATTACATGGCTATGGGGAATGGTGTGCGATCTGTCATGCAAGAGATACTAATATTCTGAAAAAGAACTTTGCTTAAGTACTCAAGCTAGTTAGTTAACGATCATTACTTATGTTAAATAAAATGGAGGGTTCATTGAACTTGACTGGTTAAAAAAATGACCCTCAGCAAGTAAAATTAGTGCTGTGATGTACAGCCTTGTCATTCGCTACCAGCTGGAAGCTACAATGATTAAGCTGAAGTGCCCTCTAGTGTTGGTTTAGGTTTCTGTAATATGCTTTAATTGCATAATGACTGAAGAGACATAGTAATGCATATTAAAAAATGGTAGGTTTAAACCCACTGTATGACTCATTTTAGTAAACCTCCGCACATTTATTGCCTGTGCGATGTTCAGCCTGTCATTTCACAGCCTAATAGGAGCAAAAGGAGGTTAAGACACAAAGAGTAAACATCGTAATGAAGGTTATGGGAGAATTCAGCTCACCTTAAGCTAAAAAAGAAAAGACAGGAATCACGCCGAGTTTAGGTTCCTTGAATAGTATGTTGCCCACAAGGATATCAGGTGGTATGTCATTTAAATGCTCCTTTAGAGGATGAAGATAGTTTATTTTTTAGCTTCCCTTTTTGTTTCTTTTTTGGGGGTTCAAGCGACTTAAGAGGTGAGCTTGTTACAAGTTCTGCCCAGGAGGATTCAGCAGACATTGCATTGGGGCATTGTTGGAGGAACAAGGCATCAGGTCAGATTCTTCTCTGGGGATTTCCTCTCGGGATGAGTGCAGGTCATTATCCAATACTGCATACTTGTTCGCAAGGGGGATTGGAGAGGAGTATTTAGTGCGACATTCCCTGGATCGAGATAGTCTTCCGTATTTATCAGCAGAGCAACAGGCATTCCGAGCCACTCGGGTACCGTCGGAGTTCTTTGCTCTGCTTCTGGCCGAAAGCCTAGCGGGGAGGACTACAGTTGCATCCTCGATGGTAGAAGAACCCAACTCTGCATTCCCAGCAGCAAGGTGAGTGGTATGTGGAGCAAGTTGAGCAGAATCCTGGTTATAATAGACTGGGGCAGCACCATTGATATTGGGATTAGCAGAGATATTGGCATTGGCCTGAAGGTAATCGTTGAGAGCCTCTGGAGAGTTGAAATCTTTGAAGGAATTATTAATAGAGAGATGCATCACTGCTGGGTACTTTAGTGCGAACTTAATAGCCTTTTGATGAAGTATGGGCTTTATTGAATTAAATGCTGTTCTCTTGCTGTTCAGATCCTTAGAGAAGTCTCTAAATATTAAGATTTTGTGATCATGCCATTTAAGGTCTCCTGTTTCTCTCGCATGTCTCAGAATTAGCTGTGTGTGTGCAAAATTTAGAAATTTTGCAATAATAGGTCGCAGTTTCTGATCAGGGCCTGGCCGTGAGCCTAGAGTTCAGTGAGATCTCTTGATTGTAAGCTCTTGGTTGGGAAGCAGTGTGAGAAGCACTGGAAAGTCGTGGAGCAATAGTGCACTGGTATCCCCACGTTCTGAGCCCTCAGGAAAGCCAAGGAAGCGGAGATTGTTCCTCCAATTCCTATTTTCGATGTCATCCATTTTGGCCAACAAGTTTTTAATTGTTCTATCTTGGTCCCTTATAGTGGCTTGTAGATCTTGGATCAATGACTCGTTTTGCAGGGTTTTAGATTCTGTTGAGGTAAGTCTATTATCCAGAGCTTGTGTGTTAGAAATGTTTTGTTGTGTTGCCATTTTTAGATCATTGATTTCAGTTAATTGCTGGAACATCAATTCAATTTTAGACAGAGAGCTTGTATTAGTAGACTGGTCAGCCATTTTCATAGGCCTCAGAATGATTAAGGTTGAAGAAGCAGAGATACTGAAAGCAATAGACACTTGGAGAGAAAAATACTATACCAAGGTTGATCTTAAGTCTTTTAAGATTTGTGTCCCAAAAGATGGCTCAGTTTGCATGTCTTGGTTTTGCAGGACTGAAGAAGATTCTGGTGAATTCAGGGAGAGTAGGAATTAGGCTGCCATCTCCATTAGAGTCAAGCCATGCCCCCAATAAATATTTTTTATGAACTTTACTCTTGGCGTCCGTTATGATTGATCATACTCTAGCACTTTTTGCTGATTTACCCTTTGATCCACTGCTTCTTATAAAACAGTAAATGACTCCTTGCCTTTCATTGTTACTAAATAAAATAAAAAAGTGAAATCGCAAACGAGGATACTCTGGGTTTACTCAAATGCAAAGTTCAAGAGTCTTTTATAGCTACAGCCTCCTGTGATTGCTACACTTAACTACTGACACCCCCTAACCCACTTCCTACCCAGTTTCCCTCACCCATCTTCTCCTCCCTTGCCCTCTCCTTCCCCCCCTGCTGACCATGCCCCTTTGTGTACCTGCTCTCCTGCACCTCCAGACCAATTTTTTGCTGTCCTGCTTCTTCCCCCTACCCCTGCAATCTCCTCACTCCACTACTGCTATTCACACCTTATGTCACGACAATGTGAGCCTTGACACCCCTCAACACACCTTGACACACCTCTTCTTCGACCCCTCCTTTTAGCTTCTAGTCTGAGACATACTTTGCTCCCTGCCTCTGTCCTCTTAGCCACTCCTTTTGTTTGACAAGGCCTAGTGGCTGCACCTCACCTCTGTACTAATCATGTTATAGTGTTTCATTATTTATTTATTTATTATTTCATAGGTTTATGATCTATTATCTGTTTTATTTGTAACTACAAATTGTATTGCCTGAATATAGTAATCAATGTACATAGTGTACCCATGTAACTATCATTTGACTTGTCTATATGTTGCATTCACCATGCCTGGCTTTTCCAAAGCCTGCTATCTCTGTCTGTGTAATATGATGTGGAACCTGTGTAAAAGAGCCATTGGCTCAAAGGTAATAATCCGAAGTGTAAATAAATAAAATGCCGGTTGCCTTGCTGAGGAGTGCTCCTTGTTGGAACTGTCCATATCATGATAAGCACACACACACACAACCATAAACAAAATCTGCTGCCCTGAAACAAAAACCTCTCAAGAAGCAGTAGTTTTTCTTTTTCTTTCCCTACATATATTTTGTGGGTTTTTACGGGTTTTCTCACTGCCCATTCCCATGCATCCCCGACGTGTGTGTGGTGGCATGCACACGCACGCCTTATGGGACGCCCCTCCCTTCTAGTCGCACCATTAAGCACCTGCAACAGCCAGTGGACCTCCATTCAGTGGTGGTGGGACTATGGGCGGGTGACCCCCCATCCCGGGAGAGGAGAGCCAACACTCGATACTGCTCCCACCTCCCCCATGCCCGCACCCTGGTGACCCAAGACCGCTCCCTAATTCGGGTCACTGGCGTGAGGTAAGGCATCCAGCGCCTCAACCCTCAGCACCACTGGGCTGGCCCACTTTGTAGTTTTTCAATAGCAGGAGCTCTGATCTGGTAAAGGCTGGGACAGTAGATGCCAGACTGTCAGATGAAAAAAAATTGGGCCATTCTGGCGATGTGCTGCATGTTGTGTTATGTACTACGTCTTTCTTGAGGTAGGGCAAATCTATGGTATGATGAGAAAGACAGCTGGCATTCAGGGGTTACTGTGTTACTTATAGAACGCTGCTGCTTTCAATGTAGATTATTAGCCCCTGACCTCCCGCCCCCCCCTTGCATTAATTGATGGCGCTAGGGTGTTATGCTGGTCACCCGCCCCCTCTCTGACGTTTATTAATTGATGGCACCTCAGTATATTGAGGACCATCTGTCCGCTGTTCCGGTCATCAGTAGGGGCACCACAGTGTACTGCTGACCAAACGCCACCCCTCTCTCTTATACATTCATTTAGGGTGCCCCAATATGATGCTGACAGTTAACGTAACTGACACTGCTCTGATCGATAACTTCAGGTACACTTTGACATCCAACTGTTACTATGGGAGAGGGAGGGGTGAGAGCTGCATATGATTTTCGTAACCACTGCTGCTGGTATTTGAATGTGACTCTAGCTGTAGGCCAGGATTTCTTCTTCGAGCTATAGGTAACAGTGTTACCACTATGAGGTGGAGCAGGCGGGGGGGGGGCCTCATTCTACACTCATGCTGCAGCACATTCATTCATAAAAACAGCAGCACTTACATTTTGCAGAAATGGGGGGGAGCAAAATGTGTTCCATATTGCTGTGGTTTGCTAGACCATGCAGCACAACAATCACTAATCTGAGCTAATAGGTCGGACACTCCTTTGAAGTGCCCTTACCACCGGGGTTAGGAAGCAGTAATTTGAATTTCATGTGTGAATACAAAACTGGCAGGATGACTGTAGAGTGAAGGTCCCCCATACAAACTCACACACTCACTGCTGACAAACCACAGCAATGATAGGAAACGATACAAGTTTGGTATTAATTTGCCATTTCTAACAAACCATGGATGAATGACTACTGCCACTGTCAGCCTTGTTAAAATGGTAGCCTTCAGTTCCAGACATAGAATGCTGGAAATTAAGTAGGACCGTGGTTATTTAAATCAGTACTCAAGTGATCAAACTCTGCAAGTATGTTAATAAGGACATTAACACAAGGCTATCAGAATGCTGCTAGCCAGTAAGATTGCAGCATTTATGACACCCTTGTAATAATTGTATCAACTTACATGGCGTGCTACAGCCATAGTGCCAGTGAATGGAGTCATGTGGAGCCACCATGTGGTGACTGATCAGAATGCAGCCCCATAGCTTTTTACAGGGCTAGCTTGCAAGCCCATGTACTGAATTCACCGTGTGATTGTTTTTTTTTTCCTAAAAACGACAGGTCATCTAGAAAACTCATTCCTTTAAAATGGGAAAATGTGTTCAGACAGCTGGAAATGCTTCTAGGTGGAATTACATTTCATGCCACATATTTATAAATAAAATCTTAAATGCAGAATACAGTTTATAAAAAGAAGGAAAGGGGCTCTTTGGGAACATAATCATTGCCTGTCCCCTTTGAACAAATCAGCAAACACAAAACCATCTGAAGAGGAGTTGTCACCACTTGGAAAAACTATGAGAAATATAATATTTAGACATACTACAGCTTGCAGTTATATTGTTTTCTTTTTTTATTGCTAAGATTTGCATGAAAACAGAATCTTTCTCCCTCAGAATGTATTGTTCCTGTCACTTGCTCCTCATCTGAAGCCATAAGTCTCTGTTGACATCACGTATTTTTACAGCAATAGACTGCAAGGTGAAAAACTGAGCACTGTGACATCAACTAGAGAGTAACTAAGGACTGCCCCACTGACCCGGCAACCACATGTCATGCTGCAGTGAGGACAACTGCAGTTCAGGAGCAGACTATGGTTATTGCGTAAGGGGCTACGCTAGGTTGGGGAGGCTGCTAGAGGGACGTCTTCCTCAGCCGGGGAGAGTTGGCGGCAGGTTTCGGCACATAGGGACCCCTGCAGGTGGACCAAGGAGCTTTCTCCTCCACAGGGGCATGATACATTGCCAAGGCCACTCATGGCAGGTCTCACGACAAGGGAAGGTGGGAGGAACTTGGGGAGAAGAACACTTTCCTGTCATCTGTATGACAGCGCTGCTTGAATAGGGTAAATCCCTGGGATCAGGGTACTTCCCCGTACACAGTGGGGAAGCAAGGAAGATAATATAGAAAAAAAATAGAAAATGAGTAGTGCAAGAATAAAATTCTGAGAGGAGAAATGACCTCCCAGTCCTGAGTCTGATATCAACACCTGCCATAAAGAATCTGGCAGGCTCCTGACCTGTCCCTGAAGGTGTTAGGGGCTCTCTGCTGCTGCTGCTAACTTTGTGTGTCATCCTTTCAGTACTACCTCTGGTGCTCACATTAGCTAATTGCTGCATCAACAGCCTGTCTGATGTCGGTACCAAAAACAATTGGTGCACTCAGAGGAAAGCACTGAGCACACTGTGGATGAGTATTTGCTACTAAAAGTCTTCTCTGTCTACTGGCTGATAGTAAGTAGCTAACGAAGTCTCTAAAAATGCCATATACTTCTTTACTGAGCAACTGATCCAAACATAGACATTCACAGCAAAAAGGTGTGCAAAGCGCACCTGCCCCGTAGGGTTACAAAAGGCACATACAGATTAAATATCCACAACTGACGGTGCAAAAAGCAATGCAAATGAGTATGGATAAAGAGTTAAAATACACCATGCCTGTATCAAAAATAACCTATCAGCTAGCTGCCAGCTAGCCCTGCACCCACACTTTGCTCCTTTTTGTGTTCACTTGCGCAAGGAACGTCTTGGGACTATACGGCAAATGAGAGGTGTGTCACTGCCAAGCCAATTACAGCTGAAACTGCAATGGGTTTGGCAGTGTATGACAATGACAAGAAACTCTGGTCATGACAGCAGTTCAGTTTTGCTGACAAGGCACGTGCTGGACTTGCAAGAAATGAACCACTCCAATGGGAGTGCTTCATTTTTTTCTGTAGCTCGAACTCCAGCCATGTGCATTAGAGTGCACACTAATGCGCATGACCGGAGTTACGGCTACTGTATTCTCTCTCCCTGTCTTAACTTCTCTGACCACCCAAAGGCTTTAACATTAGCCACAGTGCAGTTTTCTCTCCAAGTGCTCACTTCTCGACCCCCCCACCTCAACACTAGCCGTGGTGTGGCTTCCCCTCTCCCAGTGCTTACTTCTCTGCCCCCCCTGCTTCAACATTAGATGCGGTGTTGCTTTCTGTTAAAGCCAACATCAGGGTGCCCAATCACCACGTAGGCAATTAAAAAATAAAAAAAAATTAAAAACAGCACCAACACTGAGGGACACTGGGAAGCCCACTCCCAGTGTCCCCATATCTGTACCCCCCCAATATTCCGGGATACTATCTAGACCCCCCTTTTTTTAGAAATGGCCAGACTGGGTGGGCCAAGCAGTCCTAGTCTGCTGTCAAAGTCTACGTTTATGTTTTCCTGAAAAAAGAAAATTATCCCTCGTCATCTCCCCCGTCCCCTGCCACCATCCTGTCCCTCTCACTGCTCATCCACCTCCCTTACCCCCCACCCCATACTTACCTCCGAGGTTGGCGGCTCGACCTTCTCTGGACCGGGACATGTCTGCACCACGAACTGAAGAATTGAAGTAAGCGCCACATAATGGCTGGTTTCGATTTATGTTGATATATTGGCCATTTTTTGGAAGTTTTGCCCCAGATTTTCAGCATAGCCTTTTTGGGACCCCACTTCATGAACACTGGCACTGTCATTTCATTACTCAGTCCCAAAAGGTGATTTTATGGTCACTGCACAAAATCACCTTTTGGGACTGATTAACGCAATGACAGTGACAGTGTTTATGAGGGGAGGTCCCAAAAAGCCCATGTTGAAAATTTGGTGAAAATAAATCCCCAAAATGATTGCATTGCGAGTATGCATTTTGCAGTTTCTATGCATGCTCATAACTGCAGTAATTTTTTAATATTTTCACTCCAGATTTTCCACATTGCCGTTTCTCTCACCTCCTCATGAATGGTACAGCTGTCATTTTTCACATGCTGCCCAAAACTTGTTTTCTCACCTGTGGTGCAGAATGGCACTGTTGCTGTGCAAAATCAACTTTTGGGATGGATTAATGAAATCACAGTGTCACTGTTCATGAGGTGGGGTCCCAAAAAAGACCATGTTGAAAATTTGGTACAAAAATACCCGAGTTGCGTGCGGTTGTTGAAATTTTACTATGCATGCGCGTAACTTTGGCAAATTTTTATAGTTTCACTGCAAATATTCAACAATGCCAGTTTTTCATACCACCTCATGAACTGTATAGCTGTCATTTCTCACATCCTGCCTGAAATGTGTTTTCGCACCTGTGGCGCCGAATGGTGTAGTCGCTGTGCGAAATCACCTTTCAGAACCGAGTAATGAAATCATAGGGTCACTGTTCATGAGGTGGGGTCCAAAAAAGTCCATGTTGAAAATTTGGAGTGAAAATACCAGCAAACACCCTGTGCATTAGGGTTTTCAACGTAATGCCCTCCCACCCTGTAGACTGACAGGCATCGGGGTGTGCCTTGATTTCGTTGGCCATAATGCTCATGACATTCCACCACCACCCTGCAGCAAGTGACAGACATTGGGGTGTACCTGGGGTCTTCGGTCCTAACGTTCACCTCATTCTCCTGTACTGCACCCATCTCAGCTTATTTCCTTATTAATCAATCAATCAATCAAAGTCTTTATTTATGAAATGGGATGAGCATTAGGGCTGAAAACCCCAAGGCACACCGTGACACCTGTCAGTGTCTGCAGGGTGGTGGTGGATTGGCGTGAGCATTACGCCCGATGACCCAAAGGCACACCCCAACGTCTGTCAGTCTCTGCAGGGTGGGGGTGGGGAGATAGGGTTGGAAACCTTAATGCCTCATTAAAGAAGTAAATCGGGAAGGGATGGTTGATTTCACCTACCTTGATTTCAGCAAAGCCTTTGACAATGTCCAACATAGAAGGCTGATTAACAAGATGGGTAATCTGGCCACGGGGCATAAAGCTGATAAACTGAGTTAGAAACTGGCTGACGGACAGGAGGCAGAGAGTGGTGGTAATGGGATCCAATTTGGGGAGGTGGGTGACCAGTGGGGTACCTCAGGGATCCATCCTGGGACCATTTACAGTGCAGCTTCCACCATGCAGCACCCACTGCTCTCACTGCTGCCTCCTCTCTCCTCTGAAACCAGTACCACTACCAAACACCACTGCAAATACCTGCAAATGAACATTCGGCATTGACAAATACTTGTTATTTCTTGATGCTGTCTGATGTCAGACATTTCGATTATGTCAGACAGTGGACTGGCAGCAGGGAGAGAGGAGGACAGGGCAACTCCTGCTTTGTAGCCAACAGCAGCATGAGGGGCAGTGCCACAAGGAACTGAGCAGAAAGCACAAAGTTGGTAGTATGGTTACTCAGAATCCGCTACAGAGTCCGATATGTCAGATTCTGATCCAAGTTTTGGATTTTCCCATTTGCAATCTGAAAATCCCGAATCATAAACTGAATCCTAAAACCTGTTTTATATCAACATTTAGGACTTAGGATGTCAGATCTGAATCCTAAATCTGATTTAAAGGTCCTTTTAGGATTTGAAACAGAATCAGATTAGGATTAAAAGTTTCCGAAATCCTGTAATTGGACCGGAATCAGCCGATACCAAACATCCCTAGTTCATAGCAGCACCAATTAACCCCATACTTTTATGGGGACAGATCCGAAGGCCACCAAATTTTTCAGGGCAGGTGGTTGTGTTACACTTAGTTGGAACTGGGAGGGCAAGTGGGTAGGACCTGGGGTAGTTGAATGGGCTGGATAATATAAACAGAAACTGAAGCTGACAGCAGATAGGGGCTACTTGGCCCATCCAGTCTGCCTCTTCACTGTGATGGCTTATACTGCAGACCCTCTTTGGGCTACGCACTGTCTCTCCCCCACCCCTTCCTTTCCTCTATGATTCCATTGTTCCTGTCCCAGGCTTTTTTGAATCTCACCATCACCCCTACTACCACCACTGGAAGACTGTTCCAGGCATCCACCACCCTTTCTGTGGAGAAGCACTTCCTCACCTCTCTCCAGCTTCATATCATGACCCCTTGTTCTAGAACACCATTTTCTCTGAAAAATATCTCCCACCTATACCTTATTCACCCCCGTGAGGTATGAAAAAGGTGTTGATCATATCTCCACCCCCGCTCAATCCTCCCCTCCAGGATGAACAGAATATTGATAGAGCCGCATGAGACAGACAAGTGCTGCATGTTCACTGTGAGGTACTGCAAATGAATGTGTGGCGGGCAAGGGAAGGGATAAATATTTAAGGGCTGGTGGTCTTTTAATTTATTTGCATGTTTTTTTAATGCATGGTATATATTAAGTGTACAAACTGCATTTAAGTTACAGTGTAAAAATTCAGAAAATGAAAAATTGGGGGTCAGAGTCCTTGGAACCCTGGCAAATCAATGGTGTGACGTTTCTCAGGTTGGAACGATCATGCAATGCAGGGGTGGCGTTATGCTAATATTGGCACTCTGTTCAAGCATTTCTGTGTCATTTACTTTTTGTGACAAGACAGTGCCGATATGAGGGTAACACCAACCCTGTGTCACATGATTGTTCAAACCCTGAGGAACACCGCATCACCAATTTGCCAAGGTTCCAGAGACCTTGACCCCTAATTTTTAATTTCCTGACTTTTTATGCTGTAACCTAATAGATGCTTTAGCATTGTTTTTGGAATTAATTCTCTTACTTTTTGGAAATTTTTTTTTTTTTTTTTTTTTTACAGGTGTGACCTGGGAGCACAGGGAAGTTAAGTGACTTGCTCAGGGTCACACAGTATGCAAGTGGAAGCTGTGGGATTCAAACCCAGGTCTGGTCTGCTGGATGTCACCAGATTTGCAGCTCAGAGCCTTAAACCACTGCGCTATACTGCCTCTTTATATATATTATTATAAATTATATATAAGAAAGGACACCTTTAGTTTATGTCTGTCTTAATCCCCGCTGATGAACACTGCATAGTGACGCTCACTGCACCAGAACTGCGGCCGGCTTTGCAAGAGGCTGTGGGCCACTCAAGAAGCAGCTGCCCTCTCCACCTGACTTTGAGCTGTTTCTGTCCCATCATAGGCCCCTGGTCTATGTGACTGCATACTGCACTTATTTAGTTGCATGTACTGCTCCTGTACCTACCTAACTACACTGGCATTGATAACTCCTGCATCTTCACAGTCTGGGTGGTAGTAATCTGCTCCTTTTCCAACATTTGCTGTCAGTACTATATAGCACTTGTACCTTAGTTTGCATTGGTTTGCAACTCTATTATGTGTTGCCCTGACTATTCCTGCACATCGTGACTGTACAACTGGACTGTATTTTACTATTTTATATTTGGAAAATATTTTTATTGTGTTGCATTTTATTTCATTTTTATCATTATTGCACCTTAGTGTATGTTTTGTTTCAGTTGAACATTTTGTATTGTTCAACCCACCCCCTTCCTTCTAAGGCAGTCTCCAATTTAAAGGAATGGAAGACTGCCTTATAAGCAGCCTAGCAGGGTGGATTGCCAGGGAGGGGGAGAGGAACAGTGGAGAAAATTAAGGAAGGCATAGTTATGGCAACCAGTCAGTGCATTAAGGAAGTGAGCAAAACCAGGAGGATAAAAGACCATTAGGGTACTCCAGGAAGGTGGCTATAAAAGTAAAGGAAAAAAGGGCGACATTCAGGAGGCACAAGGAATTACAGAGGGAGGGGGATAGGGAGATGTATCAGGTAAAACAGAGGGTAGTAGGGAGGGAAAAGAGGTAAGTAAATGCGCAAACAGAGGAAAGGATAGCAATGGCAATGGCCAAGATTTTCTTCAGGTACATAAGCGAGAAGAGGAAATCAAAGGGAGGGATAATGAGGATACAGAGGATGTCAGAGGGTGACTGCACAGAGGAGGATCAGGAAAAGGCAGAAATCATGAACAGGTACTTCTGTTCTATCTTCACAATAGAGGGAGCAGAGGGTGGACTACCAAGAAGCAGCAGGAACCCTGGGGGCCAGGGTGGACACAAGCCCATTTACAGAGGAAAGAGTCCTGAGAGGACTTTCAAACATGCAAGTGGACAAGGCCATGGGACCCGGATGGGATACACCCAGGGGTACCAAGGGCAACTCAGTGAGGAGCTTGTTTCACCACTGTTGGCCTTATTTGACAACTCATTGGAAACAGGAGTGGTTCCAGAAGACTGGAGGAGAGTTGACATAGTCCCGCTCCATAAGAGTGGCAGTAGGGAGGAGGCTAACAATTATAGATCAATCAGTCTCACATTAATGGTGGGAAAATTATTGGAAAACATGTTAAAAGAAAAGCTAGTGGAATATCTCAAATGCAACAGGTTGCAAGATCAAAGATTGCATGCGTTCACAGGGTGGGAGGTTATGCCAATCGAATCTGACTGATATGTTTGACTGGGTGCCAGGGACATAGATCAAGGAAAGACAGGGGGATGTGGCCTACTTGGACTTCAGAAAGACCTTTGACACTGTGCTACCTAGGAGACTGTTAAAGACAGTAGACAGTCTAGGGATAGGATCCAAAGCGGTAAACTGAGTAATAAATTGGTTATTAGATTGATGACAGAGGGTGGTGGTAAACAACACTCACTCTAATGCGGGGACAGTGACCAGCATATGTCAAGGTTGAGGATGAGACTGTGAAGGGACTTACAGATTTGGGAAGCCAACAGACCCTGGTGCATGCTGAAGTTCTGAAAAAGACTGAAAAAGGACCAGGTACTGAGGTCATCTGCCTCCACGTAGAACCATGATACTATCCCATCACCCAAGTGACTCTGAACATTCATGGAGTGTCACAACAAATGAAAGTGGGGGTGGTGCCTAAGTTACCTGTACCTGTGATTATTGGAAATGGCTGTCCAGGACTTACTAAGCTAGTCACAGAGGGTGTGAATCCTGCTGTATCAGCAGCTGTGATAACAAGAGCACAGGCAAAGAAAATCTCAGATGTTGGAGTCTCTTTTCCTTTTGGTCACTTTGATATGGACTTGTCTGAGCCCAGCTCCAAGATCTGGAAGTCCAGGAAAGGAAGAAGACACCTGAAAAATTAGTGGCAACAAAAGACCGATGAACTTAAAGTAGCAGTGCAATGAAAAAAGTTATTCCAAAAAGCAAATTTTTTGGTATGGTTATGAAAAATATTGGCATAACTGTTGATTTGGGTTTTTAGGATGCTTTCTATGCTGTGTACTGGACATTTGCATTTTTGTCTGGAGTCTTACCCTCCTCGGATCCTCAATATTATTTCTATGCAAAACTTAGGTGGCCATCTTTCTTTCTTAAGAAATAATGACTTTAAAACTTTCATAAAATTCTTACATGATTACCAAAAATGAAAATTTTACTACCAAAATAAACTGGAAGGCATCTGGCATTGATCAGGAAGAAAAAAAAGGTGGGGTAAAATTTTAACCCATTTTCGTTGCACTGCTGCTTTAAAATGCCTGATTCACAAATGTGTCTGAATGCCACAAGCCCCAGGGGCACCGAACACATATGGCGCAAGGGACTTGCAGCATTCCGTGGGTAGCAATCGGGATTCTCAGTCCCATACGCCAATTACAGCAAGTTCGACTAGCTTTTGCTGGTCTAACTTGTGGCAATCTTGGGACCCTTTTTATGGGGCTTGCACCAAATATTTGGCGCAAGCTGCCATAAAGTGGAAAAGTGTTGCAAATGCACCTGATGATCTTGAATCTGGTGCAAGTTTGGGCAATGCATTTGGCACAGCTGCACCAAAAAAATGGATTTGACATATGGCTTGAAGGAAGCCCTGCCTCAAGCTTCGTGAATCGGGCCCAGGATGTTGATATATGAAAATGCAGAAACTAAACTGATAACTACTTGTGATTTTGTTCCTAAGCAAACTAACAATGTTTCTCTTCAAAGTTATTTTAAGCAGCTAGGGGTGAAACAAAAACAGGGTGAGCCAATGTTTAAAAAATATAATGAGTTACTGTACAGAGTTTGGGTTAATTCTCGGATGCAGGAACAGATAGAACAAGTGATCTCACCAAAGAACTAAAGAACTGAGTCGTTACAGATAGTGCATCATAGTCCTATGGCTGGTCACTCGGGACCGCACCCTTCCCAGGCTGTTGTATGGATTTTACTGGCCCGGGATTCATGAGGATGTTGCTGCTTATTGCAGTTCTTGTGCTGAAAGTCGGAAAGTAGCCCCAGTGACTGAAAAATACTAGGTGCCCCTACCCTTGATAGATGTGCCTTTTGACAGAATTGCAATGGATGTGGTTGACCCCTTAGACAAAAGTAAAAAGGGTAATCGATTAATTTTGGTAGTATGTAACTATGCTACTCAATGCCCAGAGGCAATTCCAATGCATGCTGTCACAGCCCCAAAAATGATAACAAGCTTGTCAAAATTTTCAGTAGGGTAGGCATACCTAAAGAGATTATTACTGATCAAGGTAGTAATTTTGGTGGTGCATTGCTGAAGGAGCTGTCCCCTATACTAGATATCACTGCTATAAGAGCATCCCCTTATCACCCTCAGACAGACAGTCTTGTTGAGAGTTTTAATCAAAATCAAACCCTGAAACACATAGTAAAAAGGTTTGTGAAAGGCAAAGGGAAAGATTAATATTTACATTACCTGCTTTTTGCTTACAGAGATGATACAAGCATCAAAGGGTTTTTCACCCTTTGAAATGTTGCATGGTATACAACCTAGGGGGACCACTACATGTAATAAAAGAAAGAGAGGAAGAGAACCCCATTCTGAAGGAATCTGTTGCATCTTAGATGTGTGCATTGAGGAAGAAATTGGCAATATATGTTGAAATTGCTCACGGTGATCAAGAAGAAGCCCCCAAACAGCAGAAGGTGTATTACGGCCATGGGGTAAAAGAAAAAGATTTTGAGCACAGTGAAAATGGCTTGTTACTGTTGCCCACTACAGAAAACAAACTGCTAATGAAGTGGCAAGGGCTTTACAAAGTGATTAGACATACTGGTACAGTTAACTATGAGACTGAGACACTGATAGAAACAAATCTTACCAAGATGTACTATGCTAGCCTCTTGAAGAAATGTGTTGAAAAAGCACCAAAGGTTGCTTTGTTAATCTTACCAGAAACTGCTAAAGATATTGATATAGCGTATAACAGGCTGAAACAAACTGTCACGTCTGATGCTGTAAAGATGAATGTTTCCTTACCCACAGAACAAACAACAGAAATTTGTAACTTGGTAAAGACATTTAGAAGTACTTTTACCACAGCACCAGGTTGAGCACGTAATAGTGACAGAGAATACTTGCCCTATCAGACAAAAGACATACAGATCATGAGAGTGGTTAAGAGCAGACATGGTTAAGGAAGTGCAAAAAATGAAAGAGCTGGGTATCATTGAAGAATCAAGAAGTGCTTGGTCATCACCAATAGTGATTGTAAATGAAAAAAGAAGGGATGTAAGAATCTGCCTTGATTTTAGGAAACTTAAACAGGTGTCTGTATTTGACAGCTATCCTTTGCCCAGGATAGATAATTTGGTGGACAGATTGGAAAGTTCCAAGTATATTAGTACCCTTGATCTTACCATGGGTTTCTGGCTAATTCCCCTAGCTAAAGAATCCAGAGATAAATGCATTTTCCATTCCAGTTGGATTCTATCAGTTCACCACCACGTCGTTTGGTTTACATGGCACACCTGCTAAATTTCGGCAGTACTGGATGTAATTCTAGTCCCTCACACTGGTTATTGTGCTGCTTACCTGGATGATGTCATGGTGTACAGTCCAGATTGGAAAACCCAGCTGGAACACCTACAAAGCAGTTATCCAGTCTCTCAAAAATGCAAGTCTGACCATAAATCCTACCAAGTGCACATTGGGCATGCAGGGAACCAGATATTTGGGTTATATCTTGGGAAATGGAGAAGTAAGGTCAGAGATTTCTAAGACAGAAGCTATAGATTACAGTCCTGTCCCTAAAGCAAAGAAACATGTCAGGTCATTTTGAGGTCTGGCAGGTTACTATAGGACATGTGTTCCCAACTTTCCCAGTTATCCAATCCACTCCCCTCATTGAAGTCACAAGAAAATGGTACCCGAATAATGTGAAATGGACCCCAGAGTATGATGAAGCTTTTCAGGCCATCAAGGTTACAATGCATCATGTTCAGCCCCTGTTTAAACAAATACAGACTTTATGAAACAATTTCAGTTACAGACAGATGCATAAGAGGTAAGCCTAGGTGCAGTCCTGAGCCAGAATACAAATGGGCTGGAACACTCCATTCTGTATATCAGTAGGAACTTTCACAACAGAGAGAAAAAGTACTCCACTATTGAAAAAGAATGTTTGTTGTGAAATGGGCAGTGGAGTCCCTTAAATTTTGTTTGCTTGGAGCTGACTTTGTAATTATAGCAGATCACAATCTTCTCTGTTGCCTTAATCAAATTAAGGATTCAAAATCCCAGAATCACAAAGGTGCTTGACAATACAGCCATTTAAATTCAAAGTGATGCATAATCCGTCAAGGAGAATGTCAATGCTGATTTTCTATCAAGATATGGTTCAGGAACTGAGAATTCAAAAGGTTATAAAAAAGTGTGTGCTTAACTGAAATGTTTGCTGTAAAATGTGTTAGGAAAAAAGGTATACTGCATATGCAAATAACTATAAATGTTTTAAAGATAATGTTAAAAGAGAAATAAAAGAAGGTTTTGAATACCTAGTTTTAAAAGGGAAAACACAGGTTCCCTCTTAAAGAGGGGGGTATGTGATAGGGTTGGATAAGACCCTGTCCCATTTGTTATACAGAGAGAGTTAAAAAAGCAAGCAACTTTTTTACCCTCTCTTATTCTGCCACCTGTCTATCTCATGTCTGTCTGATTGCACAATAAAATGTTCTTGTAGTACCTAGGAACTGGCCATTCCAATGGTCCCATAGTTTTCCTGTCTCCCTTCCTTCACTTGTTGCTTCTATTATGCCTTTCTTCCATTGCTTCTCTGTGGTTAAAAGAGGTATATATGAATCTTTATGTGAAACTGGGATCCCTTATTTTGCAAATGTATATAGTTATATTATTGAAATGATTACGGATATCTACTTGGATGTTAGAGAAGTTAGCAGTCTGAAACACATGGGGGTTAACTTTTTTTTTCTACTTTCTATTTTTCTGCTCCTCTACTATCTCCTAACCTCCACTCCTTCAGGCCACCAAGTTGCTCTGCTTTCCAACCCTACCAACTACCCCGGAGTCTGCTCCTAGAGTGCCACACACTCGTGAAAACTCTGAGTCCCTTGATGGCCCGGATTACTCCCCAGGCGGGGCAAGGAGGGAACCCTCCTCTATCCCCGAGTGAGCGAGCTGCGCACAGCGGAGTCTGCCCCTTATTAGTCAGCGGGTGGAGAAGCAGGCAACGGCGGTCATCATATAGGAGGATTGGGAGATGTCTTTCCTCCTTTCCTCTAGAGAGCCCGGCATGCAATGATGTCAGTGCACTGACATGCAGACGTCTGCCGGCCCCCCCCCCCATATTAATGCCCGCACCTACCGAACACCCAGCCTCCACTGGGTGTCACTGCAGTGCGGCGCATATCCCTATCCCACCCCGAAGGAAGGAGAGCTGTCATAGGATGCTCAATCCTTCTTTCCCCCTGCCAGCCCCATGCGACCTAAGTCCATTCTCGAACCCGGGCAGCCGGCACAGCGCGAGGTGTGGCATCCATGGTGGTTAATTTTGAGGTACTTTTTGACCTCCACAAGCTTGTTTGCAGAATTATCAGCAGGAAATCAGTCATGGGACAGGATGTCTTAATTGGTTGCACATGTTAAAAAGACTACTGTATTCTTCAGGCTGGTCAAAGGAAGGTCAATGAAAAAATTGTGTTGCATTTTGTGAAAATCAGGAGATTTAAACTTGCAGGAACAGAATGCAGAGGTTAAACTGCCAGGCAAAGACATCTCATATAAAGAGAACAATGTTTTGTTTGGGGGAGATGAGATTGAGATTTTAGAGACAGACACAGAGGAAGGATTTTTGTTTGCACTGCCTTTGTGAAGAGCTATCCTGTATATCATTATTTTATTATTTTATTGTTATTGATAATATAACGCTACTTGCAAATCTTATAACTTCTCCTGGTTTGCCTATGATTACTTATCTATGCCTCTATGACACTGGGCTTTTTCATATTTACTTTCCTGACTCCCCAAAGGGTGCACAAGCTTGTGAGAGTAAACATGCAGCATGTGGCACTAGCCAGCATTCCTCCCTCTGTGACCCACCACCATGTAGTTCCAACTGTGATCTCCCATGTGGCATTTGTACAGTAGCATCTGGCAACTGCCCTCCTTGGAGGAGAAGGAGGACAGCATCTGCTGAAACGCTTAAAACTTTCCTCCCCTGGCAGGGCCCTGATTACCTAGGCTTGATTCTAAACCAGGGTGAGCAGCAGATCTACCACTGTGCTGGCCCCAAGTTATCTTTCTTTTTGATATACATAGCCATAATAGCTTACTTTAGTTATGGCTCACAGCTGCATCATTACGGACATGTGCCAAACCTGTAGCGTACTGTGTGAGTGAATCACGCACATTGCACCAGCCCATAGTAAACTTTGCGAGTGACTCGCTGCCTCATCACACACGTTGTGCCAGACCTGTAGAGGACTTTCCTAGTGGCTCACTGCATCATCATCACTCATTGCACCAGACCTGTCATTGACTTCATGAGTGGCCTGCTGCATCATCACACACACTGTGCCAGACCTGTACCAGATTTGGGGAGTGACTCACACATTGCATTGGATCTATAGCACATTTCAGAAATGGATTACGCACATTATGTGGGACCTGTAGCCGACTTCATGAGTGGCCTGCAGCATCATCACACACACTGTGCCAGACCTGTACCAGATTTGGGGAGTGACTCACACATTGCATTGGATCTATAGCACATTTCAGAAATGGATTACGCACATTATGTGGGACCTGTAGCCGACTTCATGAGTGGCCTGCTGCATCATCACACACATTGTGCCAGACCTGTAGCAGACTTTCCTAGTGGCCCACTGCATCATCACACTCTTTGTGCCAGTCTTGTCGACTTCGTAAATGACCAGCTGCATCGTCACACGCACTGCGCCAGACCTGTAGCAGATTTCTGGAGTGAATAACACACATTGCATTGGATCCATAGCATACTTCGTAAGTGGCCCACTGCATCATCACACACACTGTGCCAATCCTTTCGTTGACTTTGTGGCTGACCAGCTGTGTCATTACACACACTGCGCCAGACCTGTAGCAGATTTCGGGAGTGAATCGCACGCACTGCATTGGATCCATAGTGTACTTCACAAGTGGCCCACTGCATCATCACACACACTGTGCCAGATCTGTCGTCGACTTCGTGACAGACCAGCATCATCACACACACTGCCAGATCTGTAGTGGACTTTGAGAGTGGCTTGCTGTATCATCACACAAATTGCAGTAGACCTATAGTGGACTTCATGAGTTGCCTTGTTCACAAACATAACTTTACAAAGCCATCCAGGTTTTTCTTGTTTTGAGATGAAGTATTACAAGTATGGGGTTGTATCTTATGAAAGTAATTTTGCAAATCATGAGACCAGGTTCACAAGTGAAGAAAGCAGGGCCTGTTTTTGTGACATGCTTCAGCCTAATTTCCCTAATATTTAAAATGTATTTAAAAAACACTTGAAAAATCTGGAAATTAATCTAGTAACAGTCCATACATGGCTTTTATACCGTTTAACAGTAAAAAAAGGTATTATCTAATGAAAAGGTTAGGTCTGACCTGGTTAATAGCTGTTTCTACAGTAGATGCAATGCTCACTTCCTGTCAATCACTTGGCTGCTGGCCAGGGTGGTGTAGATGGGGGGCTGTGTGAGTCACTGTATGGTGTATGTGGGAGATTCTGGATAGGGTAAATGTGGGGCCACCAGGGGGGAAGGGTGGAGGTACCTGACTGGGTAAGATGGGGAGGCAGGCTTTACATATGATCGGGGAGGGGCCACTGGATTGGGTACAGTGATAATAGGCAGATGATCAGTGGGGGACCACTAAAGCCAGGGATTTGGTTCATGTTAGTTTTCAAACATCAGATCAGGGAGATGGGGGACTACTGGACACAAGGGAATGGGTACATGTCAGTTTTCAATCATCAGCTCAGCGACCTGGGGGTTGGGGAACAGTGGACACCAGAGAATGGGTAAATGTCAGTTTTCAGCCATCAGTTCAGCGATCTAGGAGGTGGGGGGAACAATGGACACCAGGGAATGGGTACATGTCAGTTTAGGTTTCAACCATGAGATTGATGAGCGGGACAGGGATGAGGGGAACACTGGACAGCAGGGAATGAGTAAATGACAGTGTTCAAGCACTGGATTGGTGATCAGGAGGGACACTGACAGGGACTGACAGCTCCTGCTGTAAGTCCGCTACCCAACACTTCATTGAGGGGGTGTTCATGCACACTGTGTGCAGTGATTAGAGTAAGGTTTTGAAAGCATTGAACGGTACTGTGATGGAGGCTGTTTACTGCTTTGAAAATCTTTGAATATACCCCTGCACACCAAGGGCCTTTGAATATGGTCCCTGACCCATCTGACTGCACTATTCCCGGACAGTGCAGCACTAACGTGGTTAGCAACATGCTAACCTCTTGCAAATGGGGACCTGAGCTACAATTGATTGCTAATGTCCTTTAGTGAGTATCAAATTCAGGCATGTGTCTTGACTGTGATAATGACACATAGTTGTCTTTGTACAAGCACTAAAAGTGCCCTGTCTGTATTTTTTATGGTTTTGTATAGAATTTATAACTATAAAAAAAAAAAAATGGAATGACATCTGCAAATTGAGCCTTTGACCAGTTCTCTCTCTCTCTCGCCCCAAGGACACCACCCTGGCTCTCTGGTTCCCCTCCTTATTCATGAATGTGCTGGAAGTTGTTTTTGCTTCCAGGTGTTTCATATTGACACTGAACCTGTTGGGAATCAAACTGGATCAACGGAAGCCAAGAAGAAGAAAAAGGGTAAGTAACTACAGGAGAGAGCGGCATACGCCTCTAATGTGTTTTGTAATTAGTGCTTTTTGCTCAGATTGTCTAGTAGCACATGCCTCTGATCTGGTTTTTAAGTACCTCTCGAGTAGGGGTTGGCCTGGCAGCTTGAAGAAGGACATGTTCACCTTCCATGCAGAGGAGCCAGATTCATATCCCAAGCCTAGTATCCATATTCAGGCCGGCGGGAGGCTGAGATCATGCAAGGTCTCACGGGAGGGTCTGTGGTGTCTATCATTCTGTGATCTCTCTCTGTTTGCCTGGAGGAGGGTAGACATGAGAGACAGAGCCCCTCTAGCCACTCCTCCATGTGAGGCAGATCACGCTGCATGTGCATTATGGAAGCAAGCACCATTGTCATCACCTACCTGACACCACTGAGCATCCTTTTCACCCATTCCCCAGATGACAGCCAGGCTGCTGAACTTCTGCTGAGATAGGTCTTGCCCTGGTAAAGGTACATTACTAGTAGACGGTGCAGGAGGATGGTCTGCAACAAGGAAGAGTGGAGGGGAGAAGAAATTAAGGGAGGTTCTGGGGGCGGGTAGATGGATTAATTGATTGATAGAGTGATAGACAGAAGACCTGGGTTCATGTCCCAGACCTGGGACTACAGCCACAGGCTGGCTTCAGGTTCAAGAAGCATCTCATTGGATGGATGGATGGATAGATAATTTATGAAGACGCTGTACATAATCATTATATAAAATATTCAAAAGCTTGTCTGAATAACCATGTCGTAAGTCTGCTTTTAAAAACTGTGACAGCCAGGGCAGAGCGAATGTCCATGGGTACACTGTTCCAAAGCAAAGGGACAGTTACAGAAAATGCTCTATTTTTTGCCAGTTCTAACACTGATTTTGGAATGACTAGGAGTCCAGTCCCAGTGAAACATAACTCTTGGACATCTGGTGGGTTACAAGAAGCTCACCAAGGTACTGTGGTCCCAGTCCATTAAGGGCCATAAAAGTAAGTAACAGGATCTCAAAGTCAATCTGCCATCTCACAGGAAGTCAGAACCGAGAACACCACTCCTCTCTACTGAAATGACAAGTCTGGCTGCAACATTCCACATCAATTGGAGATGGTGGATCTGACCAGCTGGAAGGCCTCACTAGGGCATATCGCAGTAGTCTAGACAGGAGATAATGAAAGCATGCACTAGTGTTAAAAGATCATCACGGTCAAGGTAGGGGCACAATCCATCTATATTTCTTAAATTATAGAAGCCACTACTGACCAGAGCTGACACCTGAGGAACAGGTGACAGCTGTTGGTCAAGAGTAACCCTTAGATTGTGAACATTCTGCCTAGCCTTATCTCCTCCAAAAATAGGGAGGTCCAGCCTAGCCAAAATGGATAACTTAAGATGATCTGAGCCCACTAGTAACAATTCGGTCTTGCCAGGGTTAAGCTTCAACCCGCTGTGAGACGCCCACCTACTGATCTTCAATAGATCATTCTCAAGGACAGTCATGGAGGAACCCTGTCCGGGTTTAAATGAAATATATAGTTGGGTATTATTAATGAAGCAATGGAAACCCAAGCTATACTTTCAGATCACCACTCTAACTGGAAGCATAAACACTGTGAACAAAAGAGGAGACAAAATGGAGCCCTGACAGTGACAGGAATAAGATCAAAATTTCCCTAAAATCACCGACTGATGGTGATCACTTAGGAAGGATCAAAACCAGTCCAACACATCTCTACTGCCCCAACGATCTTCCTCATATGCTTCACGAGTGCCTCATGTTTAACAGTCTCAAATGCAGATGGCAAATCCAAAAGGATTAGGAAAGAAACCTCTCCACTGCCCCTCACAAGGAGCAGATAATTTAAAACCCTTACCAGGGCTGTCTCAGTGCTGTGGCAAGAATGGGAACCAGATTGTAATGGCTGATAGCTGGAGAATTCCACCAGATGCTCTCTTAGTTGTGCCACCACTTTCTCTAACTTTACCCCAAAATGGTAAGTTAGAGATCAGGATAAAACTTGTGAAATCGTCAGGATTTAAAGTTGCCTTCTGTAGAAGTGGTCGTACTACTGCCTCTTACAAAACAGTAGAAAACACACCCTCCCTCAGAGAGACAGTGACCGTTTCAGTGAGTGCTGGACCAGTCACTGCCTCTCCATTCTTTATGGGAGATGCGGGAACAGGATCCAGCATACAGTGGCTAGGTCACAGATCCAAACGCATCCAACTAATTTCCATCAAATCAGTCAGGTGAAACTCATCTCAGGCAATCTAGGTTTCCTCCATCTCCCACTCTCGTCCACTACAATTGTGCAGAGTCACTATGGAGGAAATTTTGGTCCACAATCTTGACTGAGAAAAAATCAGCAAACCCATTGCACCTTTCCTGAGAAATCTCTCCTAAATCCTGGAAGAGGGGCTCAGGGTGGAGAATCCCATCCAGTACTCAAAAAAGCAGGACAGGTCTGTTTCTCTTAGTAGCAATGATGCCTGAGAAGATGGATCTTCTCATGGCTATCATTCTCTCCTGGTTTTCTCTATAGTAAGCCACCAAGGCAAGGCTATCAGACTCCAGGCCAGACTTCCTCCAGTTGTGCTCCCACCTCTCACCCCGCATCGTAAGAGAAGAGTGCATCATTAAACCAATGTGTATTCCTTCTACTGGGCAAGAAGACAGGATGTTCTGATTAAAAAAACTCCACTGCCTCTGTGGCACACCTAGTGAAAGCAGCAATAACACCAGAGATGGCCACAATTTCCCAGAACTCTTCAGGATTGTGCTTTCCTCAGGTTCTACTGTGGACCATCTACAATGGGGTGGATAAACTCTGGGGTCCCATCAACTTGAAAGATATGAGAGAATGGTTCAACCAAACCACAGATTTGATCCGTGGATTGTTGGCCATTATCCCAGTGGTGAAAACAAGGTCTAGTGTGTGCTTCCCCTCATACGTGGCAGCCCAAACATGCTGAATGAAACGCAATAACTCTATCAGTTGGAGGATCTCAATGGAGATCTTATATCCTGTGCACATTCCCAGCAGTTGAAGTCCCATTACCAACAGTGTGGAGAAACTTCAACAGATAAACAGATATCGCCTGGGTTGCACAAGGAGACTCTTGCAGCTCAGACCACCCACACATGTCATGGCCACACACTCAAAGGTACCCTGCTCCTCCACTGGGACCGCCATACCCCTCAGATTAGATGCAAAATTATGGCCACTTCCCCACCCCTGCACAAAAGCAAAAACAGGTAACTAAATGCATCACTTAAAACCATATCTATCTAAAATACCAGCTTACTACAGCTTGCTACATTAACAAATCACAGGAGTCCAAAGGGTGCAGGAGCTCATAGATGGTGGCCCATCATGGCAGCCATCTTTACACATCTTATTGATCAAAAAAATTAGGTGTGATTCTATTCCACTACCTTCCTTTCCAGTGAGAGGGTAGTGGAATGAAGATGCACAGCTGCCCCTGGTTGTGTAGGGCACTACACACAGAGAATGTCTTTGCCAGTCAGGAGAGGAGATGTTTAGCAGCTGTCCACAAGCATGCTGTTACTCCCCCGTGTCTGAAGCCATGTTGCCAGTGTCTCCTGGGAGGGAAGTGGTTATCTACGTGGGTAAAACTGGGCATTAAGTAGGATTACAGAATGGGTCCTATCTTATTTATTTCATTTATTTATTGAATTTTGTTAAGTTGATTGGCTCACTGAGACAAGCATCCCTTTTCAGGAGTGACCCAGAATCAGTTACATTCAACAAGAGAGAAAAGTCAATTTTACATGAATATACACTACAACAGTAGTAACAAACAATGTGACATAATATGATAGTTACAGAATCCATACATATGATGATGTGCATCTAACATGGACTAATATGGCACTTCATAATTATATGACACATGCATAAAAGCAGCAGAGTAATTCAGTGTTCTTAAAGGACATGGATTGTGAGAGAAAGTAAACAAAGGGGAAGTAAGTGCCATGCAGTATTCAGCGGGTACAGTTACACGCATTTTGGGGGGGGAGAATGATCTCTGAGCAGGTCTTTGAAAGACAGTACCGAGCTTAGTGAGGAGGGGCTCTTGCTGCAGGGGAAACGAACAGGCTACCAGGCAGCAAGCAGGGGAAGTTGCATGTTCTGAGTCTCACCCATGGGCTTAGGGGTAAAGTATGAGTACAAAAAATGTACAGCTAGGAGGAGGGGATTTTGTTTGACAGCAGCCATCTTGCTTAGGAAAAGGAGTTTGTCACGGATGCATTCAGTTAAAGAAAATGAGTGCGAAGTCATTAGAAAAAGACAGACTGGCAGAATCTAATGGAGCAGTAGAATTTATTCTTTTTTTTATTTGTTAATTTGGGCTCGGGTGCAATTTCTGCCGAAAAAGTGGTGAATAAGATTTCAATGTCATCAGATGAGATCTTGCTTGCTCTTAAAGGGTACCTAAACAAGCAGTTTTTTAAAACTGCAAACTCCAAAATCTGGCTTCATAACAAGGTAAAGTAGAGGCTGTTGTTTACATTTATGCTAACACTGCATTTATATTAATAATATAAATGCAGCTTCATAGCTTTTGAAAAATGTAAACAGCCTTTCTCTTTCAAAAAACAGCCTTGGTTTCTCCCTAAGATGTCTGCCAAGTCTGTTTAGTGATGAGTCATGATGACATCATGACATCATCTGAGCCAAAGACAGAGACCCACATATATTTCTATAGTGCTTACTAATTCTTCTTTCCTTCTTTGTTTTGAATTGCTGCACCAGAATGATCAACACCGTGTATTAACTCGTGGATTATTTTGATCAGTACACGTTAGGCTATGATTTTCTTCATTTTGTTTACTTTAACTTGCAGAAAATGTTTTGCAATCCAGCTGACTTTTTCCTTGGCAAACTGGCAAACTGCATTACAGTACAACACTTCAATTACCTGATGATCTAGTGGTTATGTGATGCACTGAATTTTGTTTTTTGTTAACCAGGAGAGACACACTAAACTGAAAGCTTGTTTACCGGTGTGACCTGGGAGCACAAGGAAGGGTAATGATTTGCTTAAGGTCACAGAGCAAAGTACTGGTCTGGTTCAGTTCCAAAGCCCATGCTCTCTTGTTAATCCACAAATAAGGCTTTCTTTTTCCATGTGAACCTCCTGCATCTAGCCTGCCTTCTGTTGAACACCCCACCATCCATTCCCTGTCCTTAGTACTGCCTGGTGCCGCATATGTGCTTACGGTCTCATGAAGAGAGTTATCATACCTCAGATTGTAATCTTGTACCTCAGAGAGTTGTGCACACCTATACCAATATGCATCATCAGCTGGCACTGTTCAAAAAATACCTCCCAAATCACTCTCCAGTCCACATTCTCAGTGTTTGACTTCTGCTCCCACAGTTTGCAGAATTTGGTGTCATCCACAAAGAGGCAGATCTTCCCTTCAGGCTCCTCTGCAATGTCACTTATAAAGACATTAAAGAGGGCTAGTTCCAGCACTGATCCCTGAGGCACCTTCCTGGTTACCCTGCTTTCCTCTGAGTGAACTCTGTTTACTACCACCCTCTGTTGCCTATCCCCTTGCCAATTTCTTACTCGGTTTACCACCTTTGGAACCACTCTTAAGTAAGCTCCCAACTTGCTTGCCTCCTGTGTGGAATGGCATCAAAAACCTTATTGAAATCTAGGGAGGACATGTCCACTGCTCCACCCTGATCTAATTCCTTAGTCACCCACTCAAAGAAATCTATCAGATTCTTTTGACGTGGCCTCGCTCCATGAATCCATGCTGTTTCAGGCCTTGTAACCCACTGGATTCAAGATACTCCACAATCCTTTCCTTCAGCAGTGACTCCACTAATTTTCCCTCCACTGAAGTCAGGCTGATGGGGTTCTAATTGCCAGCCTCTTCCTTGCTACCACTTTTGTGAAGTGGGACTACAGATCTGCCCTCCTCCAGTCATCTGGAACCACTTCTGTTTTCAATGAGCTGCTAAATAGGACTTTCAGAGGTGCAGTCAGTACATCCCTGAATTCCCTCAGTACCTTTGGATGCACCCCATCTGGTCCCATTTCTTTGCCCACTTTCAGATTAGCGAGTCCCATCAGGACACTCTCCTCTGAAACAAACCAGTGTCTGCCTCCCTCCCTCCCTCAAATGGCCCTGTTAATTTTTGTGGCCCCTCCCCTTCTTCTGTGAACACTGAGCAAAATTACCTGTTCAGGACGTCTGCCTTTTCCTGGTCCCCCTTTGCACAGTCCTCTCCCCTTCCCTTTTTAATATTATGATCCCAACCCTGCTCTTCCTCCTTTCACTTACATACCTAAAAATGTCTTGTCCCCTTTAATTACTACTTGGGCTATTCTCTCTTCAATTTGCACCTTTGTGCTCTGTACTGTTCTCCCTTCTTTCCTCTGTTTCCCCTGATATACATCCCTATCCTCCTCCCTCTGCATCTCCTTATACTTTCTGAATGCTACCCTTTTAGCCTTTACCTTTTCTACCACCTTCCTTGTGAACCATAGCGGTTTCTTTTTCCTCTTGCTTTTGCTCACTTGCTTGACTTAGAGGTTTGTTGCCTTCCCTATGGTCCTTTTTAGCTCCACCCACTGTTCCTCCACCCCACCAAGGTCATACCCCCTGTCAGGTCATTCCTGAGGCATTCGCCCATCTTTTTTAAAATCTGCCCCTCTGAAGTCCAGGATCCTCACATTTATGTGATTTAGCTCTGTAGCTGTCCTTATATTGAACCACACTGTATGGTGATTGCTGTTCCCCATGTGGCCTCCTACCTTCGCATCTGCAACACAGTCCCTGTTAGTGAGTACCAGGTCCAGTATTATTACCCCCATCATGACTGGGTTCACTGTCTAGTTGCCTGAGGAACACCCCTTGTTAGGGAGTCCAGAATGTCCCTGCTTGTAGCTGACACTGCAGTTGGGAGGTTCCAGTCTACATCCCAAAGAGTGAAGTCCACCCCCACCAGCAGCACCTCCCCCTTTCTGCCATCTTGTCAATAGCTTCTACCAGTACTTTATCTAACTCCTCCTCCTATGCTGGAGGTCTGTAGATCATGTCAGTGCGAATAGAGGCTCTATTCCCTGACTCTAGGGTGACCACAGTACCCCTGCTCTCCCCATATTCCCTGCATCTCTGTTGCTTTTATGCCTTCCCTCACATAAAGTACCATACCCCTCCTTTTGTTCCCACCCTGTCCCCTCCTGAACAGAGTATAGCCTGGTATGGACATGTCCCAGTCATGATCTTCAGTGCACCATGACTCGGTACTGGGTACAATATTCAATTCAACCTCTGCCATGATGGCCTCTTGGTCTGTAATCTTATCTCCTAGACTTCCAGCATTCACACACATGGCCATCCAGATTTGAACACTCTGCTTGTTACCTCCTTTTTTCCTTTTTACCCTCCCTCCTTCTCCCTGTCTCTTTTAATGCTCCCATTCCACATCCACCCGAATTTCTACCACCCCGCTTCCTTTATTAATTTGCACCGTGGGGGTCCCTATCCCCTTGGGTTCTCCCTACTGTCTACCTCAACCTATAGAGGGGGCAGTTTCTGCCTCCCTGATTCCTTCCACCATTACCCATGGCTAGTTTAAATGTTCATCCAGGTAACAGCTAAATCATCCACTGGGGAGTGTTGTTTCCATCCTGGATGGATACAGGCCGTCATCCCTGTAAAGGCCCTTATTTCTTCAGATGGATCTCCAGTCCCGAATATAACTGAAACCCTCCTGTCTGCACCATTCCTTCAACCATGAGTTGACGGTCTTGGTGTGGAGATCCCTCCCCATTATAGGCAGGGAGCACTTCAAGCACCATACACTTTCCTATTCCCAAATCTATCCCCTCACAATTGAGACCCCCACTAGAAGTTGCTTCCTTCTCCTTTGGGGTTCTCTTCCTCCCTCCTTGGGGTCTCCACTTGGGAGAACCCCCACATCCTCCCCAGCCACTACCATGGATGCCTCCTCCTGGCAGTCCCACCTCACCAGAGCAGCATAGGAATTTCATAGTGGTACTGATTGAGGAATGTACCTCTGACCCCCCCCACTCCCACCATTCCAGAGCCCACTGTAGTTCAGCTGTTTCTCCTCCCTGGCATCCCCTGGAGTAACAGAGTCAGGCTCGGTAGCCTCTGGGTGGGGGGGAAGAGGTCCCCTGAATCCTAGATAACTCTGCCTGAAGTCTCTCTGAAAAGTGACCTCCTCCCTCAACTCAGAGAGGTGCAGTAGCGCAGTCTCCAGGAGGTCTCTCTGAAAACTGCTGCCCCATAGCCACTGCACTGCTCCTAGCATTCCCAGCTTCTGTATTCTCTGTGTTACCTGGAAATACTTAAGTACCATTACCCCTGATATGGTGTTCCTAGCTTCCTCTTTTGTGTGTGTGTATGTAGCTACTTGTATTCCCCTGTACTTGATGTACTTCCCCTTATACTGTTACCCTAGATAGGGTTTTGCTGCTATTCCCAGTTTAGGCCTACCTTTTACCTTCCATCTTTTCCAGCAGTGAATGCAACAACAAGAGTGAACAGGTGTCTTACCTTTGTCAACCGGCAGAGTCTTCTGCTTCTCCGCTTCCTTCTACTGATGTCTGCTGACTCCCAAGGTGCCAGTCTTACACCTCTTCCATGCCTTTGCTGCTCCACTCACTTGCTGGACACTAACATGCTAAGCACATTAGGAGGGAGTCCACTGTCCTGCCAGTTTGAGATCATCAGATATGATCACCCCAAGGTCCGTTTCTTTCTTGTTACTCTTAAGTACGTACCCCCCCAATCTTATACACCATCCCTGGGTCCCCCCCCTTGGTGCGTGACTTTGCAATTCTTGCCATTGAAACTAAGCTGCCTCTCCTTAGACCACTCCTCTAGTTTCCCCAGATCTCTTGGCATTCTCTCAACCCCCTCCTGGGTGTCCAACTTGTTGCAGATTTTTGTGTCATCTGCAGAAACGCACCTTTCTCTGCAATATCACTTATGAAGACGTTGAAGAGGACAGAGCCCAGTACTTATCCATGTGGTACTCCACTGGTTAGTCCCCATCCTCCAAGTGACTGCTGTTTACCGACCACTCTCTGCCTCCTGTCTTTCAACCAGTTTGATACCCAGCACACCACCTTCTCCCCCACTCCCAGGCTACCAAGTTTCTTTATCAGTCTCCTGTGTAGAACAGTGTCAGAGGCCTTACTGAGGTCCAGATAGGTCATATCCAGTGCCCTCCCCAATCCACCTCCTTCGTTATCCAGTCAATGAAATCTGTGAGATTTGTTTGACATGACTTCCCCCGTGAAGCCATGCTGCTGGTGGTCCTGCATCCCATGTGTCTTCAGGTACTCAATCAGTAGGGACTCCATTAACTTCCCCACCACTGATGTGAGACTGACTAGTCATAGAAACATAGACTTTGATGGCAGATGAGGACCACTTGGCCCACCCAGTCTGCCCATTTTCCTACCTACTGGATAAGCTGCAGTTTCTAGTTAACCAACAGCCTACTTCCTGCAACCCCACACTATAATTGCCTTGTGTCTGTCCCATGCATGTTTGAATTCCCCCACTGTTTTAGACCCAACAACCTCCTCAGGAAGGCTGTTCTATGTATCCACCACTCTCTCTGTGAAAAAAAAAATCCTCACATTACACCTGAGCCGTCCCCCCTCTATCTTTAAATTGTGCCCCCTTGTTCTTACACATCTCTTTTTCTGAAAGATGCTACCCTCCTGGACTTTGTTGATTCCCTTGAGGTACTTCAACGTTTCTATCATGTCCCCCGTCCCTCCTTTCATCAAGAGTATACATATTAAGCTCTCAGTCTCTCTTCATATGATTTCTGATGCAGACCCTGCACCATTTTAGTTGCCCTCCTCTGGACTGCTTCCATCCTGTCTATGTCCTTGCGTAGATGATGTCTCCAAAACTGCACACACTACTCCAGATGGGGTCTCACCAACTATCTGTACAGAGGGATAACCACTTCCGTTTTTCTACTTGTGATGCCCCTTCCTATGCATCCTAATATCCCCCTGGCTCTCCTTACTGACGTTCACATTGCTTACCCACCTTTAGGTCATTTGATATGACTACCCCCAGGTCCCTTTCCATTTTGTTGCTGTTAGTACCTCCCTGCTATTGTGTACTCTTCTCCTGGGTTTTGTTTCCCAGGTGCATTACTTGCACTTCTTTGCATTGAATCTAAGTTGCCATATGTCTGACCATTCCTACAACCTTGCCAAGTCCTTCTCATCTTTTCTACCCCCCTCGTGTATCAACTCTGTTACAGATCTTTGTGTCATCTGCAAAGGGCATACCTTTCCCTCAGACCCTCTGCAATGTCACCTATAAAGATGTTAGAGGACTGGATCAGTACTGAGCCTGAGGGTACTCACTACTAACCCCTTTCTTGGAATGTGTTCCATTCACTATTATCTTCTGTGTCCTGTTGTGCAGCCAGTTTGCTACAGGCTACCACCCTGGGACCCACTTCCAGGCTGGCTAACTTGATTATTAATCTTTTGTGTGGGACTGTGTCAAATGCCTTGCTAAAGTCTAGGTAGGCCATATCCACAGCCCCTTCCTGGTCTATTTCTTTGGTCACCCAGTCAAAGAAATCGATTAGATTTGTCTAACATGACCTTCCTGCTGTAAATCCATGCTGCTTTGGGTCCTGTGCCCCGCCGGCCTCTAGGTACTCAACAATTCTTTATTTCAGAAGTGATTCCATCATTTTCCCTACCACTGAGGTCAAACTTACAGGACAATCAAATACACAACTGCTCCACCACCCTGGTGAGTATTGCCCTTTATAGTAATTCAACTAACTCCACAATTGACTAGACCACGGCTCCTGCACAAACCACTCTACTGAGTCCAGGGATAGTCTGTAATTACTAGGCTCCTCCCTGCTGCCGCTGTTGTGTAGAGGGACCACAAGCCACATCTGCCCTCCTCTATTCCTCTGGAACGCCCTCATCTCCAATGAGGTGCCAAAAAGCGTTACCATAGGGGCAACTATCACCTTGCTCAGTTGCTTAAGTAACCTTGAGCAAATCCTGTCTGGCCCCATTGCCTTGTTTTCTTTAAAGGGGCACTGTCAACCCCTTAGGTCTCAAAGTGTCCCTGGTTTAAAAAAACAAATTTTATGACTGCCAACATTCTGTAAAGATTGCTGATGTAGCTGGAAGTTTGATTCTGATTCTTATTTTCTTTAAAAAAGTGAAAAACAGACTGCCCACAATACTGGTGTTACCACACATACACAGGTTTGTTTACATTCCTTGATCAGCTCCAGTTACATCTTTTCTGGACTTGGGAACACCCACAACACAGTCTAGCCCCTCATGGTGCAGTGGGGGTTTCGGAAACTATTGCATTATGAGTGACTGCACTGTTTAGAGGTGTTTCTAATGTTCAGGAAGTATTCAGTAAGAACAGATCCAGGATTGTAAACAAAGCAAGGTTGTTTATAAATAAACATTAGCATGCATTTCAGTTCTACTAAACAAGGAAACAGACAAAACAAACAGCAACATCAAGGAATTTTAGAGAAGGTAAACAATCATAAAATGTAGGTTTTTAACTAGAAATAATATGATGCAAAACAGGTTGACAGTGTCCCTTTAAGGGCTTCCAACCCTCAATGAATGCTTTCTTCTGTAAATGGACTTGTGTCCACTCCCCCCCCTCCCCCGGTGTCTGTTAGTGTATGATGGCCTGTCCTCTCCCACTATGAAGACCAAGCAGAAGTATTAACATTTTTTTCTGTATAATATTTTTATTATTTTTCATTAAGACAGTAACAATTGTCAGTACTTACATAATTCTCATTTCATAAGTAGTACTATAAGTTCAAAACTTAGATGTGGATAACTTAAGTTTTAACTGTATACAACAACAAATTATAAGTTACGATAAAGTAAAACAAGTAATCATCTCCTAATAAGATTAAATCCAGTATCTAACAGTTAACTAGAAAACAGTTCATTCTACTTTATCACTCTACTACTAGTGCATTTATACCTTTTATTTATTATATTATTCTTATTTTACTACATCATATTAATTGCACAGTCTCTCCAAATCATGGGCTTGCTTTGTTTCTGGTTTTGTTATTATCTCCTGTCTTGATGTCTCCCCTTTAATATGCAATGCCAGCATTCTCCTCATCTCTTAATATCTAGGCTTCTACTGGGGACAGTGAACTTCCCCCATTCAGGAAGAAACCTTTCCTGTCTCCCCTTCAGTACATAATGTGAGCAGGTCCGCTGCCCAAACTTGTACTAAGTTTTTCCACTGTTCCATCATGGGCATTGCGCATGAAACCCAATGTATTTTGGATTCCCTGTCTGCCATTGCAAGCATGATCCTGACCCATCTAGGGTACAATGCTCATCCCTCTTCTCCTCCTCCTCCTCCTTCAACTCTGAACAGAAGTGACAGTGGCATGCATGCAACTGAATTACCCCAAATGGCTGTCACTTCCTGTGCCACTGACCTCCAGTAGTTTGAAAGAGTATGGCATTCCCAATTATATATTTATTTATTTATTTATGTTTTTGATAACCAGGTAAGTGAACTGATTGAGTGGACCATTTTCAGCCATGACCTGGACCACAAAGTGGCAGAGAGTCAAACAGCAGCATACATATCATAGGTAAAGGTACAATACAGAGCAGCTAGTAGTGGTAATATGTTCCTCATGTGGTTTTACATCTGCCGCATGTAGGTGAGACCCATAGGTGAAACCTATGGACTACACTTGGTGGGTAATAAAGGCTGTGCAGAGACTTGTATTGGGATTTCTTGTATTCATTACATGCTAGTAATCCCATATGGGAGCCCAACATTATGTGCCAATCCTCTTCACTAATCTCCCTTCACAAATCCACTTCCCATTGTTTCTTCACTTTCCCAGCAAGGCCCATGACAAAGGATCTGTCTTGCTACACTGCCCTCCCTATCAGGCCTTTGTCTTCTTTTTTGTGCCCGGTATACTTCCCACTCTAGCCCCACCAGGGCAGATCTCTCGAACAGTTCCCTATTTAACCCCCACTAAAGGCTTGAATTTGAAGGAATCGAAAGTGATGGGAATTTGGCACCCCCAGACCTCTTTGTATGTCCATAAAAGGGTAAAGCCTGTCCTTATTATAGAAGTTTCTGAGATACTTGACTCCCCTTTCCTGCCATACATGAAATCCTGGGTCTTCTAATCCCAGCAAGAATCCTGGATTATGTGCTATTGGAAATTGGCAACATTTGGTCTTCCTCAGTCCCCCCCCCCCTTCTTTTTTTAATGCTATCCCAGGCTTCTAGCACCCACACTACCAATGGATTGGGATTTTCCAATTGCTTATAGGTTGTTCAACCCACATTAGCCAAATATGATGACATTCTTCCTGGGCATCCCTCATCCTCGAGGTCCATCCAGCGAGCCACAACTCCTCTATCTTCCCAGTCGTGTAGGTAGTGATTTTGTATCGCTAGGTAGTATCCTTTGATATCTGTGAATCCCATCTCACCCATTTCTCTTGCAGTTAAAAGTCTGGTCAGGCTCATCCATTGCTGCTTCCCCCTTACCATAAAAATGTAGAAAACCCTTTCTCCAATCTTTTAATATCCCCTCCTGATGGGCACATTTGGCACCATATGCATGACATATAATAACCTGGGGAGCACATTCATTTTAATTAGATTGATGCGCCTAACCACGAGATTGGGAGAGCTCTCCATCTGCTCAAATCCAGAAGGACTGCATCAATCAGTGGGGTATAATTTAACTGATATAAGCTACTCGGATCTTTTCCCACCTTGATCCCTAAGTATGTAAGGTACCCTGCCACTCTTTTCAATCCCCACATGTTACTCTCTCCCCCTTCCTAGGACCATGATTTCTGATTTGTGAAGATTCAGTTTGTACCCTGAAAAGGAGGCAAAGGAGTCCATTGTCTGCAGTAGAACTGGTAGCAAGTCATTAGGGTGAGTCACAAAAATAAGCAAATCATTAGCATATGTTAATCTTATGCTACTCTCCACCTTTCCCAGGAATCCCCTTAATAGCTGCATTTTCTCTTATTTTGATTGCCAGCAGCTTAATAGCTATAGCAAACAGGAGTGGGGAGAGGGGACACCCCTGCCTTGGGCCCCTGAAAAGCTGGAACTCTTCTGACGGTGCCTCATTCACCAGTACCTGGGCCACTGGATCTCGATATAACATCCGCACCAGCTCCACAAACCCATCTTCCAGTCCAAACATTTTCAAAACCTCAAATAAATATCCCCATTCTATCCTATCAAAGGCTCAAAGGCTTTCTCAGTGTCCGTGCATAACACACAGGCTCTTCCAGGACACCAAGAGCCCCACCAAAGAACATTTAATAATCTTCTCATATTATGATAGGACAGCCTTCCCTGAACAAATCTGGTTTGATCTACATGCACTATGTGTGAGGCAAAATCCTTACCAGCCAGCATACCATCACCGCTGCCATATTTTAACTATCACAATTCAGATAGAAGTTGGGTCTATAGGAGGCACACTCTCCACTGTCTTTTCTGGGCTTTGGTATAACACGTATATTTGCTTCGCAGCATGTCTTAGGGAGGCCCCTCTCCCCCCTCGCCTTCTCCATCAAATCTTTTAAAGATTCTGCCAGAATCTTCCATAATTCTTTATAATATTCTGCTACCAGACCATCTGGTCCCCCAGCCTTACCATTTTTCAGACTCCCAATAGCCCGAAGGATCTCCCCTGTGGTCACTGGGGCACCTAGCATCTCCTGTTCATCAGTACGAGTTGGAATGGTAATCCCTTCCAGAAAAGCTGCAGCCTGCTGCTCTGTACCCTCACACTCTGACTCATAAAGTTTTCTATAAAATTCCTAGAAACCGCTCCTAATCAAGGGATTTTCATGTACTAACTTTCCATATTTATCCCTGATGGCTGCGATATGTCCCAAAACTCTCCCCCTCCCCTTATTACTCTCCCCAGCAGTGGACCTGGTTTGTTTCCCCACTCATATAGTCACTGGCTGGCAAATAAGAGCTTTGATTTCACTTCCCCTGTTAAAATTAGGTTCAGGGCTTCCTGGGCCACCAATAACTCCCTCGCTAACTCACTTTCTCTCTCCATCCCCTACTGCTCTCCTTTCCAGCTCTTTAATCTTTTTTTCCATATCTTCAAGCTTTTACCCATGTTCTTTTTGATTTTTGCATCACAGCTATTAATTGCTTCTCTCATAAATGCTTTTCCAGCCTCCCAGGATATTCCTTTAGATGTCACCGACCCTTGATTTGTTCTGGCACATAGTTACCACTGGGATGACAGGTATTTTCAGAACTCCTCCCGAGCCAACAAATATGTAGGAAATTTCCACCCTCCACTTATTTGTTCCCAGTTATTTGCCCGTATTACTAGTTGTACCATGGAGTGATCTGATATGTGAATAGGGCTGTGGCTCACCTCCACCACCTATCGTAAAATCTTCTAGGGATATATATGTAATCTAATCTGGACTATGAGCCATGTGGACTGGAGTAGAATGTGTATTCTTTGGCTCCGGGGTTGGCTGTCCTCCAGCTAGCCACCATGTCCAGCTCCACCATCCCCGTTTGCCAATTTGCTGTGCCCTTATCACTCCTTATCCTCCCTCCTGAATAGTCTAGCTTGAGGTCCATTATGTAATTAAGATCCCCCTCCCCCCAATATTAGGATCAGAAATTGTTCTTTAGTGAGAACATCCAATATATGCTAATAAATCCTTTTCGAATACCACATGAGAGGCATCATCTCAATATAGTACCCTCACCGTACTTCCCCTCCACAAATATGTATCTGCCCTCAGTCAGGTCTCAAACAACTTTAGTACCTTTCAAGGGGAAGATTTTATGAATAAGAATTGCAACTTCTCTCTTATGGGATGAGTATGATGAGGCATGACATGACCCCACTCAGTCTCCTACCAGCTTCAGATGTTCTTGGGGAGTCCAGTGGGTCTCCTGCAACATCCCCACATGTGTGTGTCAACGATGCAGAGCCGCTAACAACTTAGTTCTTTTTATTGGTGATGCGAAGTCCTCCACATTCCAAGAGATGACATTAATGCTGTTATTGCTACTCATTTCTGAGATATGTTAGCCCTGATGCAGTCTTCTCTTCCACATGTACCCCATGAGTTATTGTCTGGACCAGTGTATGTCTAATCAGCATTACTTTTGTAGAATTATATCTCTGTACAAGAAAATGAACATTAAACAGTTAAACTTTCAAACCACAAAACAATCAATCAACATACATTCACTTCTTAGCTCAACCCTTTCTCTATGATTCCAAAACATTTTTAAATCGCACTTGTCTTCCCCCAATCCAAAATTTGCAAGTTATAACTGAAGTAGAGTACCTCCTATCACCCCCACAATAGGAGATATTATTTGTATTCCTCTAGAAATAGAAGAACACAAAATCTACCTGTAATATGTATAATCTCATGTCCCTCCATCTCATTTAGCCCCATCAGTCTTGTCTTCTTCGGCTGCCTGTGTATGTCTGAAATCTCCTTGCTCTCTCCCCTCATTCTTACTGCCATGCTTTTCACCCTTCCCCTCAGGTATCCCCTCCTTCTCACAAAGAGGGCTTCCTACAGCTTGTCCTTGTGAGTAGCCCCCCCCCGCTCCGCCCCCAGTCCCAGTTCAATCTATACCACTGCCAGAACACACATATAGGTCTCCTGCTTCTGTTGTTTTTTTTTTTTTTTACTTACTGCAGTGCCATTCAGCTTGTGCCTCTGAAGCTCCATCAATGTCCCTCTACTTTCCATGCCTATCCTCCCACCTTTCTTTGTAGTCCAAGACCCCCCCCTTCTTTGTGACATGATTTTGCTACGGCCCCCCTTTTTCTTACAGTACTTTATTTTTTTTTATTTATTTATTGGAGAGATCAGTTTTACAACCTTTGAGTCATGGACTCGTTTACAAAGGTACCTCGTCATTTGGGGGGGGGAGACAACAATTAAGTGAGTTTGGGACAGGGATGAACATACTGGTGAGATACATAAACACACTTGAAGATTACAGGCAGCAGCTATACTGGTATAAACATGTGTAAAGTTACACGCATTGTTACAAGCAATAGATACATCACACAACTAACAATTAGTCTTAGACAATTGTAGCACCAAAACCCGGTGCCAGGGGCTGGGAGGCTGGTGAGGACCGGTTTAGGTAGCTACAAGCATTTACAGCATCGGCTGTCAATAATATGCTACGGAGGGTGGTTTTGAAGCGGCCAATCCCCGGGATCTTGGAGATAGATTCAGGAAGGGAGTTGAACCAATGCGGGGCCAAGTGATGGAAGGATCTTTGGCAGCGAGAGGTCCTGGCCCTGGGAACAATGAAGGTGGCAGTGGAGGAGTTGCGGGTAGGCAGGGATCGGGTAGCCAGCTGCAAAGGTCGAGACCCCAGGAGGGCAAAGGCCTGACGTGGACTTTTTGGCCAGCAGGCAGGTTTGATATTTCAGTCTTTCCTCAAGAGTGAGTATATTTGTGGTGGAGTATAGCAGACAGGTGTGGGTTCTGCTGTGGGCGCCGGTAAGGAGCCTACAGGCTTTGTTAATAGCGGTCTGGACTTTAGATAAGGCAGTGGCGTCCAGCAGCAGCGTAAATTGGGGCCCGTAGTCAGCCAGCGATAACACCGATGAGGTGATGGCTAGTTTTAAGGCTGGTTCAGGAGGCAGTCTTTGTGGCGGTAGAGAAGCCCAATCCTGGAGTTCATGGCAGATGACAGGGCTTTGAGGTGGGCATGAAAAGTAGGCGGAGTCAAAGGTGATGCCCAGGTACTTATAGGATGTTACTTGTTCAAGTGGGAGGGGCATGCTGGTGGTGATGTGGAGGGAAAGTCCTTGGCGCTGTTTTGCCGATGTGAAAATAGCATGGACTTTGTTTCTTTAGATTCAGGACTAGGCGATGTTTATTGAACCATTTTTCGGTTTGGAGGAAGGCGCTTGTAATATGACTTGGAGAGGGAGAGGTCCGGGTGAGTAGCTAAATTACAGCGTCGTCTGCATAGAGTAGTATTTGCTGGAACAGGAACTAGGGAGGGTGTTCAGGAATAGGCTGAAAAGGGTCGGTCAAGGATGGAGCCTTGAGGGACCCCAGAAATGCGGTAGGTTGGAGGAGAAGGTTCCATTTAGTTTGACTCTTTGGGGCCTGTTGTGAAGGTAGCTTGTGAACCACTTAAGGGGGTCTGATGAGAGGCCCAGTTTGCTCAGGGAGTGTAATAGCGGGGTGGCACACCGTGTCAAAGGCCTTGGAAAGGTCTATGAAGACCGCCCCTGCAAGCTGACCTTTGTCAAGTGCAGAGTGTATGTGATGGGAGAATTCCAGGAGGGCAGTGGATGTGCTATGGCCAGGATGAAACCCATGTTGCTCCGGACATAGAAGGTTGTATTTAGAAAGGTATTCCGTGAGCTGTGTGTTTACGATTTTTTCTAAAGCTTTGGATAAGGGGGGGGAGGATGGAGATGGGCCTGTAGTTGTTAGGCAGAATACGGTCCCCAGACTTGTGGATGGGGGTTACTTCAGCATGCTTCCAGGCCTCCGGGAATTGGCCTAGGCATAAGGATTTATTTATGATAAGCGTGAGGGGGATAAGCATGACATCTAGCGTGAGGCGGAGTATTTTGGAGTCAAGAGGGTCACTACTTGGGTTCTGAGAGGCAAGGGACCTTAATAAGAAAGGTTTGGCATCATGTGGTGAGATCATTTGGAAGTGGAATTGTGACCTGGAAATGGGATTATGAGTGGGTGTGGCAACCTGGTCAAAAAAGTGGGCAGGGAGGACAGCACTTAAATCTGTGAAAGTCTTATTAAGGCAGTCAGCGATACACGTTAGGTCAGTCGAGACAGCCCCATTTATGACAATCTGGGATGGAGGGGGGGAGCGGGCTTTACCATTCAGTTCTTTAATGTTGTCCCAGAAAGCTCTGGACGAGCCCCAGGGAGGATGTCAAGGCAGCCTGGTAGTATTTAGCTTTTGCCTGCTTGATGGTCCAGGTGCATTGGTTGCTGGCTGCCTGCAGGCTTGCCTATCGGCCAATCTACCGGAGTCATTAGCTAAGTGCCAAAGGTTATCTCTTTTATTTAGTTGTTGGATCAGTGCATGGGGTTATCCATGCAGCAGTCCATTTTTTTAACTTAGGGGTGCTGAAGGGGGCAAACTGATCACAGGCATGGTTGAAAGCTGTGGTGAGGTAAGTTAGGGCAGAGTTAACGTCAGGTGCGCAGGCCACTGGGGTCCAGTTGATTTGGGCTTCTAGTCATCAACTGTGCCCCTAGAATGTAATATCAGGTGGAGTGCCGCTACTTTCACGCCTGATTTGTGAGTGTCCTTTAGCGATATTACCTTTTATCCCACCTCATTCTCCTTGTTTATCAAGTGAGCGTCCAGGCTCTTACTCCCCGCCATTGGCCACCCAGTGTTTTTCTCCCTTCGGGGTTGGCCAGCTCCATACTCACTAGATCCTGTTTATTTTTCTGGGGCTTCCCAATCATCCTCCCCCTCTGATCTCCGATTCCACCCAGGAAGCCCTTAATTCTGGCACTCCCGACAACACTGTACCACTACAAATCTCCCCCACCCACCATGCCATAACATTCACTACAAAATGGCAGACGAATTATCATGTAGAAAAAATAATTTATCCCCCCCCCAGGGCATAGGGTGGGAGGAGGACCGTGCCTACAGCATAGTCACACGTGGCACCCCCTACCTCTGGCACCCGACAACACTGTACCACTACAAATCTCCCCACCCACCATGCCATAACATTCACTACAAAATGGCAGACGAATTATCATGTAGAAAAATAATTTATCCCCCTAGGGCATGGGTGGGAAGAGGACCGTGCCTACAGCATAGTCACACGTGGCACCCCCCAGCATCACCCACCTGCATAGGTTTTAAAGTCAGCCTGTAACATCTTCTTTTATCTTCGGCAGCTTCTGCCTTCAGTGGCAACCCTCCATTCACTGCAGTCACCCCGATGCACAGCATCCACTCTGCTTCCCAGGTCCTCCGATCGATGGGCAAACCCACTGTGCCTCTACACCCATAAGCAAAGTGTCTCAGTTCCCCGGCAAGGCCACTGATCCTGCAGGGTGTCATTTTGCACATGGAAAAATTCAAGTGAGGGTCAGGCCACAAGTCTCCACCTGGAGTACAAAACATTTAATTTAGTGGTAGGGCAGCATTCACAGTCCATCCATATCCGATCACATTTACATTATATGTTCAGTCCATAGAGGCAGAAACCCAGGAGGGATCACAGTCAGAGGAGCCCCCAACAATGAGCCATTTCCTATGAAAAAAATACAGTTTTGAAACTTCAACATGTCAGTCACTTCTTGTTGTTTTTATCCCATTCCTCTAAGAAGCCTTTTAGTTTTTCTGTTTCCCAAAATGAAAACATTGTGCCTTCCCAACACATCTTCACCACCGCTGGATAGGCGAAGAAGAAATCAATACCTCTCTCTCGTAGCATGTTTATTAAAGGATTAAACTGTTGCCGCCTCTTCTGCAGGTGTACAAAGTCCTGATGCAGTATGAGTTTTGCTCAGTCATACCGCAGCTCCTTCATTGTCCTGTAGGCTGCCATTAGAGCTTGTCTGACCCCAAAAATGATGCATCCTGAAAACAATCTGCAGGGGTGGCTGGTCTGTGGGAGGTGAGGGTGCCAGCGCTGTATGGGCCCGCTCAATCTTTAGTCTGCCATTTTTATGTCCATCCCCAGCAGTTTCAGGAGTGTTACTGCGTAAAATTCAGGAGTGCTGGAGCCTTCTCTGCCTTCGGGTAAGCCTCTTAGCCTCAAATTACAGTTATAATTCTCTTGATGATCAAGTTGTTCCTTTAGGTCCTCGATCTCTTTTTCCAAGCTTGCCATCTGACCTGGGAGTTGCCTCGTGGCATCCTCAACGTCGGAGAGTTGTTGCTCGACCTCTTCTATTCTCTTAGAGTGCTGCTGGTATTCCAAGGGAATTTCAGTTAGTTTTTCCTCAAATTTGGTAAATCTGGGGTTGAGTCCTTCAAGTACTTGTTCCGTGACTAATCGACCCAGCGTGGCCATTTCTGCTGCAGAGAGGGATAGCGCGCCCGTCTCAGCCCCAGCCACACTCTCTTGCTGCATAGCTTTTTTACTATTTTTAGTTGCCTGCTGTCTGTTTTGTCCTGCTACTAGGTACTCCTCCATGGTTAAGTACATCTTCCGATATATAAATTTCCCATTGAAATTGCTCACTTTGCTGAATATGCTCCAGAGGATTGTGTCCTGTTACTTTAGCTGCTCATTAGTACCCCCCACTTAAATTCTAGTGAAAAACGAAGAGGTCGCCCATTGGCCTTGGTTTTGTAGAGCTAATTAATTATACTAGAGAAACAGAGAAGCTTCACAACTCACCCCCCAAAAAATGCTTCAAAACTCAAGACTGCAAAAATGTGTGAGAAAATAATACAAATTTATTTATAGCGATATTCGCACATGAATAGATGAAAAAGAGCTAAACTGGTGCCATCCCTACAGTCCGTGCTAAAAGCTGAACAGCGTTTCACCACCCTAAGCGAAACACCATTGGGCTTTTAGCATGGACTGTGGGGATGGCACCTGTTTAGCTCTTTTTTATCTATCTGTCTGTCCTATGTCTGTCTATCTGTCTCACATGTTTTTGCAGTCTTGAGTTTTGATGTGTTTTTGGGGGGGAGGTGAGTTGCGAGACTTCTATGTTTCTCTCATTTAAAGTTTTAGCTTTTTCTTAGTCTTCCTCTGCATATGCACCCCTTCTGGTCTCCTGATCTTTGCTATACAAACCCTTGCCTCCCTCTATTCAGTCACATACTTGAAGAAAGTCTTATCCCCATTTTTGACCTCCTGGCAATCCTTTTCTTGGTTTGAGCCTGTGCTGCCCTTACCCTGCTTTCTGCCTGTCTTTGTTTCAGTAGATGTACCTTCCTGTCTGCCTCCATTTGGGTCTCCTTGTGTTTCCTGAAAGTTTTTGTTTTCTTCTTTACTGCCTTAACCGCCTCCTTTGAGAACCACAGTGGCCTCTTTCTCCTCTTACCCTTGCTTCTTACCTTTAAACAGCTTGCTGTTGCCCTAGTTATTTCCTCCTTTATTCTGTTCTATTGTGCCTCCACCACCCCTGTATCCCCCTTCAAGGTATTTCCTGAGGCAATCTCCCATTTCTTTAAAATCTGCTCCCCTGAAGTCCAGGGCCCTCACTGTAGTGTGGTTTTTCTCCTGCCCAATCCATATATCAAACCACTGTACAATGATCGCTTGAAGTGATGTCGACAATGCTGTCCCTGTTTGTAGGTACCAGATACAGCACTGCCCTGTCCCTAGTAGGATTTGTAACCAGCTGCCTGAGAAATGTCCCCTGCAGGGAGTCTAGGATGACCCCACTCCTAGCCGTAGCTGTGGCCAGGATGTTCCAGTCCACATTCAGTAGATTAAAGTCCCCCATAATTATTACTTCCCCTTTGTTTGCCATTTTGCCTGTGGCTTCCCCCAAAACCCTGTCTATATCCTCCCTCCTTTTCTGGTGGCCTGTATACCACTCCTGTGCATATAAAGGCCCCTTAGACTGTCTCCAAGTCAACCTAAATAACCTCCAGCCCCTTCTTCTCCCCACTGTGACCTTATATTTCCATGGCCTTAATACCTTCCTTTACCTATTAATCCCTCCTTTTCTCCCTACCCTATCCTGTCTAAACATAGTGTACCCTGGTATGGCTACTTCCTAGATGTGGCTTTTGGTTCACCATGACTCCGTTATGGCCACCAGATCCACTTCTGCCTCCACAATGGTAGTCTCAAGACCAGGAATTTTGTTTCCTAGGCTCCTTGTGTTGCTGTCCCTACCCAAGCCCCTCTTTCACCCTCTTATCACTGATAATATCCTCCTCCTTGTTATCCTTCCTCACTCCATTTGTATTACTACCCTAGTTAGGGTGTTGCGGCAGTTCCCAGTTTTGACATACCTTGACCCTCTCTCCTTTCCAGTAGTGAGTGTCAGAACAGTGGAGAACAGGTACCTTAGCTTAGTCAACCGGCAGCCCCCCTGCCTCCCTGCTTCCTCCTGCAGATGCTTACTGATACCTAAGATGCCAGTGTTCCGCTCCTGTGCTGTTCCACTCACGTGCTAGGACACAGATGTATATGGGGATGCATTAGGAGTGCCTGCTTTTGTACACCAGATGGAACCTTCCCCAGGCAAGACTTCCTGAGTCAGCTAGTGCTTCCAATTGGTGGGCTCGTTTCCCTCCACACTGCATGTTAACAATTTTAAAGACACGTTTCAAAGTGACCCAAACACTGCCTACTATTTTCTTCTCCCCACTCATCCTGCTACCTTTACTACGAAGAGATATATAAATAAATATGATAGGGACATGGTTGCGCCCCTATAGTTAGGGATGAGTATCCTATTTAATGTTAAACCTCAAATTTTGAGCATTAATATCTTTGTCTCTGTTTGATTAAATGAGCTGAAATTGTGTATGTGTTGTCTAGGAGTCAAGGTCTTGATGTGTGAAAATTTTTGTGACAGCAGCTTGTGTGGTTTCTGAGATCCGCATGTGTCGTTTTTTGAAAAAACAAATAACTTTTTTCCTATACTTAACATTGTTGCTTTTTTTTTTGCTCTTGCCTACACAGAAATATTTTTTTTCCCCAGACTTGCAGGGGATATGTGCCATGTCCCAAGGTAGTGCCTTTGACTGGTGTGGGAAAAAATTATCAAAGTGTTTCAGAGTTATTAGGGTTTCAATTTTAGTGTTTTCCAACCTGTGCATGCACAGTAGGGTTTTCCAGATAACGTTCTGTGGCAAAAGTTACAATTTGATGCTGTCAGTGCTGGTTTTTGGTTTTGCACCACTGAATTGTCACAGCACCAAACATTTTTTGTGCCGTGCCACCTGTCATCTTGTGGATCTTTTCCACGAACCAACAAATGTGGAAAACACATAAAAATGCTGGAATTTTTTTACAGACATCTGAACCTAGCTAAATGGGAGCCGTTTAGCTAGATTCTGATGATTTTCTGTATTATGGCCAGAAATATGACTTCTGGGCCCCCAAAATCCCAGGTGCCCAGCTTAGCGAGAGGAGTGCTTCCCCAGCGTTTTCTGTATGAGAACACCGAGAATTTCTTGACTTCTGCAGCCGCAGCTGAAGTCATGCTGCTGGCTGCAGTGTTGGCTGTGAGTCGTCCTTTTCTCTGGTGTCTACTGGCACCTCCCCACCCACCAATCACTGTCCCTGGTGTCTACTGTCACCCCCCACCATCTGATCACTGTCTATGGTGTCTCCCCACCCACAGATCACTGTCCCTGGTGTCTAGTGGCACCCCATCTACCGATTGCTGTCCCTGGTGTCTAGTGGCACCCCCCACCATCTGATCACTGTCTCTGGTGTCTAGTGACACTACCCCACCTGCAGATTGCTGTCCCTGGTGTCTAGTAGCACCCCATCTGCCGATTGCTGTCCCTGGTGTCTAGTGGCACCACCTCACCCTCTGATCATATTCCCCTAATTTTTATTTTAGTCCCACCCCGTAGCCTGTTGTTTTTTTTATAGTCCCGACTTATGGGGGCCCAATCTCTGTGTCAGCATTACAAGCTGAACCCCAGAAGTGTGGGACCCCTAGTGTCCCAAAATATTTTTTTATTTGTACCTGTAAAAAGAAAAGAGTCCCCCGATGTCTTTTTTTTTTTTTAAACCTGAACAAAAGAAAATGATCCCTAATCATCCCCGCTGTCCTCCTCCCCCATCCTGACCCTCCTGCTGAGCACCCCCCCCCCCAAACCCCCTTATCCTATACTTGCCACCAGAGGTCATAGGCTGTTGTCTTCTGTGGACTGACACACCTCTGCACTCTTCAAATCTAAACTGTGAACTAAGGAACCAAGGTAAGTGTAGTATGATGTATTTCAGTGGCATTTTGAACTTATGTTCATAACTTTGCCATTTTTTGGAATGTTTTCACCAAATTTTAAACATGGCCCTTTTGAGTCCCCACTTCCTGAACACAGGCACTGTCATTTCGTTAATCGGGCCGGAAGGTGTTTCCAGGTTGCTGTGCGAAATCACATTTTAAGACAGAATAAATCGCCTCATTCACTCAGTGTTCATGAGGTGGGTCCCAAAATGCCATGTTGAAATCTGTGAAAAAAATTCCTAAAAATGGCAGAGTTATGAGCGCTTGTTGAAAGTATTCTACGCACACGCATAACTTTGGTAATTTTTAATATTTTGACTACATTTTCAGCATAGCCATTTTTTCACACCGCCTCATGAACAGTACAGCTGTCATTTTTCACATCCTGTCCAAAACACATTTTTACAACTGTGGCATGGAATGGCGTTTTGGCACGGATTTGAACATTTTCATCGCACCAGACTCAAAGCTCATCTCCTAGCTAAAAGTGTATGTCAGTGCCACTGCACCTGACACTACCACCACGACCTATAATTCCATCCCCGCCCCAACAAGGTAGTACTAACTTTCTTTTCTCTTCTTTTCTTTTTTCTCCTCCTACCTCTACAATTAACCACCCGAATGCCTGCTTTGGGCCTACCTATGGCACCCTAATGTTGTTCGCATACCTGCTTGACAATTGTTTAATGCTCTAATTACAACTTATCATAATGATCTACAAGAGCCTAATAACTACTGCTATGTGTAAACAGCGAATACTGTATACCCATGATTACCTATGTTGTGATACTGCACGAAGTTCACATATGTCTGTATTAGTATTCCCGGGTCGCCCCTGAAAAAGGGACTTTCGGGGCCCAGCGGGCCTACCTGGTCATCAAAATTCAATCAATAAATAAATAAATAAATAAATAAATGAGGTGGGGTCATAAGAAGACTATGTTGACAATTTGGGGTCAAAAATTAATTGCAATTTTGCTTCACATGCTCGTAACTTTGGAAATTTTGACCCCAGGTTTTACACATAGCCTTCTTATTATCCCACCTCATGTATGTCACAGCTATCATTTTTCAAATACTGCTCAAAATATATTTTTGCACCTATGGTGCAGAATGGCATTGCAGTTGCGCAGAATCATATTTTGGTGAAGATTCGAATAGTTTCTGTACTGGGTACATTAGGTGAGGTAATAAGCTGGCTATGCTGACAATTTGATCACCGTTGTCCTATAAATGGAAACACAGGTACTTCCAAGTTACATATATATGCATCTTCAGACTCTGTGCTCCCACAGTAAAATAAGGGTACTACTATACTGTCTCAAAAAGTAAGGAAAAAAATTGCAGAAAACTTCATTTATGCTCTAGTTAGGGTTAAAGTCACAAAAGTAGGGAAAAAAAATAGAAAAGAGAAGTAGTACCTTGGGGTCATCAGCCGTAACACTCACCCCATTTTTCTATACTGTACCCATCTCAACTTATTTACTTATGGAATGGGATGAGTGTTGGGGCTGATGACCCCAAGGCACACCACTGATGTCTGTTGGTGTGTGCAGCATGGGGGTGGGGTGTTACATTTGGAAACCCTAATGCCACACACAGTTCTCTACTTTTGTGGCTTTAACCCTAAGTAGAGCATTAACGAAGTTTTCTGCAATTTATAAATATGTCTTTAAGGGGAAGCTTTGGGCTTACACTCCTCCCTGTCAGCAAGTCTGTACTTCTAGCAGGGGGATTTGGAAGACACACAGTATGTTTTCAAATGTGATTTTGCATGAAATTGAGCCCAGTGGGCTTATGGCACGCTAGCCGAGGGGCTTCAACTTTACAAGATGGTCAGATCAAGAGCAAACTTTCTTTTAAAACAACAGGATGATATGGAAAATATGCAATATTTTTTTACAAATCTGATCTTTGCACAAAATTGGGCAGTGCAAATCCAGTAGGCTTGTGGCACACTAGTCAAGGGGCTTCAGTTTTGCAGGATGGTCACTGTCGAGAACAGATATTTTTTTTTTTTTTTTTTTTACAGCAAAATGATTTGGAAAATAGTAACACACACATTTTTTTTTTTTCAAATGTGATTTTTGCAAGAAATTGAGCAGCTAGTCCAGTGGGCTTATGCCACACTAGCCAAGGGGCTTCAGCTTTGTAGTGTGGTCAAGAACAATTTTTTTTTAAGGGGAGTGAGAACACACACTATTTTTTCAAACATGATTTTTGCATGAAATTGGGCAGAACAAGCCCGGTAGACTTGCGTAAAAAAACAAAAACAAGGCACTGCGTCAGCAAGTGGTCTGAAAGCAAAACAAAATGGTTATATTAAATGTACGCTGAAAATAGAGTTAAAAATCTACTTTTCGACCTTAGGTCTTCTTCAGGAAATATCTAAAAGAGAACACAACAAAGTTAGTGTACAGTAGACTTATGGCACACTAATCAAGTGGCTTCAGTTTTGCAGGATGGCCAGAGTCAAGAACACATTTTGTTTAACAGCAGGATGATTTGGAAAACAGTAACACAACATTTTTTTAAATTCGATCTTTGCACAAAATTAGGCAGAGCAAGTCCATGGCATACTGGTGAAGAGCTTCAGCTTTGTAGGATGGTTTGTAAATTTACAGAACAGCCTTTTTTTCTCCTTTCTAGCCCAGGGCTCCAGCAGCAATGATGCAGGCTGTGAGACCAAAACTGTCCATCTCTTCCCCCACACTAGTCTTCTTTAAGGAAACCTATCATTTACTAAAACTCCACACCCTCCAAAGCCTTACCTCCTGATTAGGTTTTTTTGCAAGAAAAAATTTTTTTTATATGTTTTAACTTACTGGTGAGTGCTAGGTGGTGCCATTTCATGTTACAATGCGGCACAGCAATATGTACACTCGAACAGAGGGAGGGAGGGAGGGAGAGAGAGATGATATGATAGAGGCCTTTAAATACCTCACAGGGGAAACGAGGTACAGGAGGGGAAGTATTTTTCAGAAGACAAGGTGTTCAAGAACAAGGGAACATGGCTACAAAGCTGGGGCATGGGTAGACTCAGGAGAGATGTGAGGAAATACTTATTCACAGAAAGAGTGGTGGATTCCTGGAACAGCCTTCCAGCGGAGGCAGTGGGGGTGCAAACAGTGGTGGGAGTTGAAGAATGCATGGAATAAGCACAAGTGAATTGTAGTGGAAAGGAAAGGAGAGGAGAGGGGAGGGAGAAAGAGCTGTAGATTAGGTAAGTCTGCGGTAATAGTATAGGTACGGGAAATGGGCAGACTGGATGGGCCAAGCAGTCCTTATCTGCCATCAAATTCTATGTTTCAAATTCTGTGTTTCTTTTCAATACAAGTGAGCAGTGTGGTGCCACACTAACATAAAAAGGCACTGCACAGCTCCCGCCATGTTGCCTGATCACAGCGTTTACAACAATAAAAGAAAGTATGTTAAAATGTGTACAAAGGTTTTTTTTTTTATTCTTTCAAAATGCATACATGGGGGGTGAGGCTTTTGGGAGTGAGGAGTTTCAATAAATGACAGGTTTCTTTTAATCTTTGTGATTTTTTTTAAATATTTTCTGCTGTGAAAATAATTTTTTTAAACTTGTCTTGTAAACATTTCTTACTTACTTTGCCCTCCCTATTTTTCACTTTCAGTCCATACCATCACACCCATGATCTTTTAACAGTCACTCTCCCTCCTTTCAGCCCACCTCCCAAACTGTAATTTCAGATCTGTCTTCGAGGGTGGAGCTCTTGCAGCAGGTAATATTATTAGGACTGAGGCCGTCAGGCATCAGGACCCCATGGAAAACTTGTAGCCAGCAGTCTGAGGCAGGGGACCACCCCCGATGTCGGCTGTGCCCGACATCAGATGTGGTATAAAGGGGGCAGTCCCCTGGCACCACCTCAGTTCTTTTCCCACTGTCAACCCACATAGTTAAGCTCCACGGACACCTCTCCTAGCAGTCAACAGCCATTGAATGGTAGATCGGTTGTTATTCCTTAGAATCCTATCTAATCATCGCCTTGTTTATGTCATCGCCCTCACCACCGCGGCGAAAGTCAAAGTGTGCATGTGGGAAGCAGATCCTGGCCAAAGACGGCCACGTGGTCTGCCTCCTCTGCCTAGGCCCGGATCACCAGCCTGATGCCTGCATACATAGTCAGAAATTCAATCGGAAGATTCGCGCCAGAAGGGCCCACGCTCTCAAGACCTTCCTCCTAGAGAAGAAACTTGCAGCCATACAGCAAGGATCAGGGGCCAGCTCATCCTCTCCCACCAGAGATTCCACACCCAAGGCCAGGTCTTCAGTGGGGAAGCATCACCACAAGGAAAATGATTGATTGTGCCAGGTCTGAATCCCACCCCAGGTCACCAGTGAAGCAGGTGCCATCTTCATCGTCTTCCGGTAAGGGATCCGGTTCGGTTCCGGCCCAGCCATCCGAACCCTCCCGTACGACTAATTCCACTCCTGCTTCTTCCCAGGGCAAACACTGGGAGTCAGCCTCATCGAGACACCAACACACTTCCCTGGCTCATCGACCTCTTAAATCCTCAGGGTCAACTCAGGAAAGCCTGTCCAGGGCCTCAGACAAGCCCAGCTCCTCGGAGAAGGGAAAAAGGGCAGAAGAATCCTCCAGTAGGCAGGAGGTTGCCTGGGCTCAGATGTCTCCCCCTCAGGCTAAGGTGTACCCCCCTCCAGACCAGTGCAAATGTAGCCAGTTGCCTACCCCATCGTCCCACTCCCTGACGCCAGACACGGGGCAGTCGCCGGATGAGGGCCAGCCATTCGCCTCTCCTCCGATGGACCAGACACCTGATAAGGTCACACTGGAAGCCCCTCCAGACGAGAGTGATACCGGTTGCCAGCCTCCTGATGCTGGGGTCCTGAACCTGATGCCCGTTGGGCCAGAACCCCAGACGCCTGCTTCTAAGGAACCGACGGCCGGTCCCTAAGACCCAACGCTGGCTCCTGCGGTCATCCCAGTAGCAGACATTGGTAGTCTGTTCACCACTTAGTGGAATATTGTGAAAGGGACCTCCTATACAGACCCCCAGACACGGTCCCTCCACCACCACCCATGGGTGCCCCATCCCCCCCCCCAGAACCTCAGGGAAACCAGCGTGAGCACCCAAGTCCACATCCCAAAAGGAAGAGAAGGAAACAGCCTTCATCTCCATCTCCTTACTCCCCTCCTGTTACATCCTCCTCAGATGAGGGTGATGAGGATTCAGACTTCGATGGGGAATTCCTTCCTACTCCCCGGAACCTAAGGATTCTTCTAGGTCCCCTCTGGATGATCCCTCCTTCTTGGACTTCATGCGACACATCCAGTCCATATACAAGTGGGACACAGATGATCTGGACCCAGAGCATAAACACCTGGCCAAGTTCCTCAGGGAGAAGGAACCCAAACCCTTAGTGATTCCACCATTTGTGGAACCATTCCAGGATGTAACACGCCTGACTTGGAGGACCCCATCCTCCATCCCAGCAGTCTCTAGGAAGGTGGCCAGACTCTATAAGCCCCCCCAAGTCTGATCCCTTCCTGGCAGAACAGACAAAGGCCAGTTCATTGGTTCTCACAGCTGCCCACGGCAGGGGGTCTCAATCAAAACATCTGAGTTCCCAACCTCCTGACCCCGTCTCCAAGAAGCTCAATGTCTGGGGTCATAAAGTCTTCTCCTCGGCCACAGGGGCCATCAGGTCACTGAACTTTATGGCCCACATGATCACGTATCAACAGTCACTGTGGAGTAAGACTATGAACCCTCGTGGAAGCTATGCCTGACTCCGATTCCAAACAAGACAGTCCCATGGCAAGGGATTCAAGAAGCATGGTCACCCTGCCCCTCAAGGTTCCCAGGGCCCCAAGCAGCTCAAGACTCCTAGAGCCCAGGTCCCCACTACCCCCTCAGCCTGACTCCCTGTGCTGCCCTCCTCCCCTAGCAGACAGGCAGAGCGAGAAGGTAGGAGGGCGGTGTGCGCTTTACTCGCTAGAATGGTCCAGTATCACTGCAGACCAATGGGTTCTGGATACCATTTGGAAAGGGTACACAATACAGTTCATCTGTATCCCGCCAGACAACCCCACCCCAATCACATTGTCCACTGGATCACAGCCTTCTCCTAAAAGCCAAGATTCAACAGCTCCTAGGGAAAAGAGCCATTCAAAAGGTCCTACAGGCCCAGAAAGGGAAAGGTTGCTACCACCGATTCTTCCTCATTCTGAAGAAGATGGGAGACCTTCGTCCAATTCTGGACCTGAGCCAGCTCAACCTCTCAGTAAAATACCAGAGGTTTCAAATGGTCACCCTGGCAGGCCCCCTCTTGCCCCTTCTTTAGCAAGGGGACTGGCTGTGCTCCCTAGATATGCAGGACACCTACATGCATATCAAGGTCCTGAAGTCCCACAGAAAGTTTATGCAATTCAGCTTCAGAGATGAGCACTACCAATTCTGGGTTCTCCCCTTTGGCCTTTCCTCAGCCCACAGAGTTTTCACCAAATGCCTAGCGGTGGTAGCGGCGGCTCTCCGCAGGAGAGGCCTCTTTGTCTACCCTTACCTGAATGACTGGCTCCTCTCCGCTCGGTCAGAGGAGGAGCTCCTAATCACCCTCAGAGAGACGCAGGCTCTGTTTTCTTCCCTGAGCATTACAGTAAATTGGCAGAAGTCTCACCCCTGGCTGATGCAAAGGCTGCGATTTATTGAGGCTATCCTGGACACTGGAAAGGGGAGAGCTTTTTCTGCCTCCAGACAGGGCAGACCGCCTTCGGGGTGTGGCCAGCTGGCTTCAAAGGACCCCCTCCTCCCCTGCCCGAGTGGTCCTGTAGCTTCTGGGACACATGGCGGTGGCCATAGCCACAGTACCCTTAGCCAGACTCCATATGAGGACTCTATAATGGCACCTCAGGGTTCAGTGGGACCAATCGATGGATGATCTGCATCTCCCGAATCCGGATGTCTCGGGCAGTTCATCATTCTCTTGAATGGTGGCTCTGTCACAACAGTCTAGACGGAGGAGTTCTTTTCTGGAGACCCTCCTCTCTTCAGACTTTAACCACAGAAGCCTCGTCAGGTTGGGGAGCTCATTTAGGGGATCACAGGACCCAGGGGTCTTGGTCTGTCACAGAGAGCTCTCTACATATCAGTGTTCTGGAAATGAGAGCAGTGTTGGATGCGTTAACCGCATTGAGACCAGCTCTTACCGGGTCCTCTCCTGGTGCAGACAGACAATACCCCAGTAGTCTTCTACATCAACAAACAAGGGGGAACTCCCTTGTACCCTCTTTGCAGGGAGGGCATGAGAGTGTGGGACTGGGCGGTGGAATACTGATTGGATCTCATCACAGTCCATCTGCCTGGGGTCCAGAACGTTCTCGCTGACAGTCTGTCATGCTACCTCTCCGAACCATGAGTGGGAAGTGCTCCAAGATGTCGCAGATGACCTCTTTGTGTCCCTGTGCAACGTCAAACTGCACAATTTTTGCTTGCTCATTCCAAGGCCAGGTGTTTTCTGGCGAGACGCATTGTCCCGCTCTTGGACAGGGAAGTTCCTGTGTGCCTTCCCTCTTTTTCTCCTCATTCAGAGTGCTGCTCAAATTGCAGTCAGAGGGAGCCAGAATGATTCTGGTGGCTCCTGTATGGCCTCGTCAGATCTGGCATCCGTTGCTCCAACATATGTCTCTGGGGCCTCCAGTTCAGTTGCCACTCTCTACCCACTTGCTGTCATAAGAACAGGGGACTCTCATCCATCCTGCTCTTCAGATTCTTCACCTGCATGCATAGTTCCTGCAGTCCTAGCAGAAGAGAGATCAGGAGTGTCAAGCAGGGTGGCAGAAATTCTGGTTGCAGTGAGGAAGCCTTCCACCAGGGTCACGTACACTCTGAAATGGAAATGCTTCTGTCTGTGGGCTACGGCCTGCACCCTAAATCCTTTGGGCTGTCCGGCTAGGCAAGTGCTAGAGTATCTCCATCACCTTCTGGACTTAGGATTGAGCTACTCATCCATCAAGGTGCACATGTGTGTGGTCTCTGCATATCATGACCCTATAGGAGATAAAACTCTGTCAAAGTTTAATGCCAGCAAAACCTTCCTTCAAGGGGTCTTCCACATCAGGCATCCCAAGAGGGATATCATTCCTCTTTGGGACCTCCTTTTTGTCCTGGAGAAACTCACCCTTTCTCCCTTCGAGCCAGCAGCTTCATGCGAGCTGCGGTTCCTCTACTGGAAGACCCTCCTCTTGATAGCCATTACCTCTGCTCGAAGGGTTTCCGAGCTCCAGGCTCTGATGTGTAAAGAACCTTACATAGTCTTTCACAGGGATAGGATAAATCTATGCATGAACCCTAAATTTATGCCAAAGGTGGTGTCCATGCTGACCCTTAACCAGGGCATCAGCCTTCCGGTTTATTATCCAGAGTTTACAAACCAAGGTGAAGCACTGTTGCACACCTTGGACGTTCATCGTAGTTTGAGGTACAGTATTACCTCCACAGAACTCACTCCTCTAGACAGTCGGACCAGTTGTTCATCTCATCCACTAAGCGAATGCTGGGAGCTCCTGTTTCTAAGCAGACACTAGCCCGTTGGCTGGCATAAATCTCGTTCTGTTATCAGCACCATAAAAGGCCTCTTCCTGGTGCTGTCAGGGGCCATTCCACCAGAGCGGTGGCCTCTTCTTTTGCAGCCCTCAAGAACGTCTCTTCAGCTGACATTTGTGCTGCTGCCACATGGAGTTCAGTCCACACTTTCATCAGGCACTACAGCCTGGACATCACATCCAGAAGGAGAGCAGGTTTCGGACTAGCAGTCCTTCAAGACCTTCTCTCGTAGATGCTTATCAGTAACTGTTTCAGCATATATCCCACCACCCTATCAGGTCTGGGCCTATCCTTGGGTACTGCTTGGGACTCAGTCCTAATGGTATTACCTGCTGCAAGAGGTCCACCCTTGCAGACAGACAGTACAGTTACGTAAGAACTTACCGTAACAGTAGATCTTCGAGAGGAGCTCTTGCAGCAGGTGACTTTCCCAACCTCCACCCCGCCAGGATAATACTTTTTGGATATTATATCACCAGACCATGGTGGGGAATCCCTTCTCAGTTCTCAAGTTTGTTTCTAGTTGGGTCTTCGGCTGGAGAACTGAGGTGGCACCAAGGGACTGCCCGCTTTATACCACGTCTGACGTCAGGCGGAGCAGATGTCTGGGGCTGTCCCCTGCCTCAGACTGCTAGCTACAAGTTTTCTGTGGGGCCCTGACACCTGATGGCTTCAGTTCAAATGGTATTACCTGCTGCAAGAGCTTCTCTCGAAGATCTACTGTTACAGTAAGTTCTTACGTAACTGTACGTTTAACTGCTTTAATTTGTTCCCTTCTTTCTCTTTAGCTTTTCTTATCTTTTTCTATTTTATTTTCTTGTATTTCCTTCTTTTCTCTTACTTTGTCTTCCTTTTAAATCAGCACACCCTACCCCAACAATCGTTTTGTAACCCTGTCTCCTTTCAGCCCACCTTCACAAACCCCACTTTCAGTTTCCTAACTTGCTTTCAATTCCCTTCTCTCTCTAACTTTTCTTGTTTTCTATTCTCTTTTTGTGTATTTCCTTATTTTTCTCTTACTTTGTCTTCCTTTTGTTTAAATAAGCACACCCCACACCCACAATATTTTTGTAATCCTCCCTATTAAAGTTTCAGTGCACTTCCTCAAATCCCAGTTTTTCTCTTAACTTGCTTCAATTCTTTCCCCTCTCTGTCTTTAGCTCTTTGATATTTGTCTCTCTCTCCCCTCCCTTTATTTCCTTTTTTTATCTTTTTTCTTGTCCTGAGCTATTAGTGTAATAACCAGCACCCCTCCTCTCCAGGATGTCTGTTACCCTCTTCCTAGTTCCACTGCTCCAGACCTTGTATACCATCAACTGGGCACAGGAAATAGAGCGGGGAAATGTGGGAAAAGCAGTTAGGGCGAATGTGTTTTGGATGCTTGGGATTTCGGAGCATCGGCTACTAGGGCATCGAGAACAGGGGGCCCTAACTGTGGTCCTCCTCCCCTCCATTGTGCGCCAGCTAGATATTTATATTAGTTTGAGGGGGTTGAGAGGCCCCACAATGAGACCCAGCGTGCCGTCTTGCGGTCAGCCGGATGCACGGCGCAATTGCCTATCATGCACCCTGCTTTCGGCTACTTCCTGCAACCCACATTTCCTCGCCCCATTTCATTTTCGCCTATTGTGGGTATCCCCCCACCCCGACCTCACTTCCACTTTCTCTTTCAGTCCCATCTTTGGTATCTGTGCCATTCTCGTAATTTTTTGTTTTTCTTACTTCTTTGATCTTTTTTTTCTCAGTTACCCCTCTCAACCCAGTCCCTCCCAAACTAATTTAGTACCAATCCACCCCACCCCCGCATCGTATGTACCCTTGATTCTCCCCAACCCCCCTTTTCACATTTATTTTCTTAATGTAAAGGTGGGTTTTTCTTGTAAAGTTTTAACTTTTTTCTTCTGCAGTGTGTAACTTTTTTTGTGCTTTTTGTTGTCCGCTTTCTCTAGTCCACACCATACCACTTACACCACTGCTAGCAGGGCCCATCACTCCCAGGCCTCCCTCCCAGCATGACCACTCTCCAGCTCTGCACTCATGGAATGGTGCCAAACTGCAGCACGGCCTGCCTTTTATACCTCAGTTTGGGCATGGGGTAGGGGACTGGCTGCAGGGGCCCCCTTTCACCTCTCTCTTAAGCCTCAAAAGCCAGTCACAGTGTCTGGCAGTGACTGTCAAGCCTGCATGAATAGGCTGGAAGGCTGGGGGGAGGGAAAATCTGAGCCAAGACGGCAGTGTTTGGCTCAGAATTTGCTGAAACCAAGCCACCTGAGTTCAGAACAGCTCCGTTTCAGCAGAGGGATTTGCATCCATCCCTAGTTTCAGAAGATGCCATGTAGTAGCATCCTAGTGGGAAGGGTCAGTGAGAGATGAGGAGGAAAGCGGTCCCCATCAGGAGGTTAAAGCCCACCTGCCACCACATCCTCCTGGACTCCTCCTCTGCTCACGTGTCTCCTCCCCTCATCATGGCAGCTGAACTGCAGAAGGGAAGCCTATGGAAGTATACTGGTGAGCTAGATGAGCAACACGCAGCCAGTGAGACAGGAGGAGAGAGTTCCTTGGATGGGCACAGATTGAAGGTGGTACCAACCCATGGACAAGTATTATGAGAAGGAAAAATAATATAGCCAGCTCAGTGGCAGAGTGGTTTCACTTCTGCTCCCCACGCCAGCGACCCAGGTTCGGAAAAGGACTAGGGCTGCTTGGAGGGTCAGCTGGCTGTGGGAGGATTAAGCCCTTGACAGCAGTTCTCCTTCCTTTGGGGGGGAACCTGGTCCCACTGCACAGACTGCCACCTGGCAGAGGCTGGAAGGCAGCACAGTGGGAGTGCACAAGGGGCACGCCTGTAGTGTGCCGTGCTTGGCACACAAGTCCAAGCGCTACAGCCTGAGGGAGAAAATGGAGGAAAAAGATGCCAGGCTGCCCACAGCCAGCACCCATTGCAGGCTCTTGCATGACTGACATGGTGGGCTAGCCACCCACCCATCATGGTTCTGAGCAAGAGTGGATAACTTGTAAGTCTGTGAGAAGGTTAGTGATGGGGTTGGGAGAGTGCTATCTGGCAGACTGAGGGGAGAAAAACTACTGGTTGAAAAAAAAGATGGAAAAATACTGCCAGCCCGTTGACACAGCGGTAGTGCTACTGCTTGCCACACTAGCGATCCAACATCAGGAGCAGTCTGAGGTTACTGGGGGACAGCCGGGTGTGCCAAGGACAGCTCTCCTCTCCTGGAGAGGGCTGGTTGTTGACACCACCCCTATACTACCACCAGGTGGAGGCCTGGTGCCAGTGCAAGGCAGGACCCGCATGAAGGGTGGGGATGTGCAGGACTCTAGAGCATGCATACTTCCATAGGCAGGTAATCAGCTGAGGTGAACATGGGAGAAAAACAGATATGGAAAAATGGATTATAGGGCAGGTATGAATGATACTGTGTGTGCTAGCCCCCCCACCCATTCCACCCCAGGACCCCAGCTGGCAAATAGGATTGTGCTTCTATGGGGGGGTGGCCCTCCCCCTCCTGGCCCTGCCATGGAGGGGTAATCTGTGGGGGGTATAGCTGGTAAGGCAAGTCATGGGGAGGTGGTAGCTGCTGGAGTTATCCTGTGAGTTTGGCGACCACAATTGGGTGCCTACCAAAACAGCAACTAATCGCAGCGCCTTACACCACAGCTATGAGGGATGGAGTGCGACCGGACTGGGGGTGCGTGAATATAGCAACATCCTGTCACTACATGTATACACGCATGGCAGAGGAGAGCGAGCACACTGAGCATGGGGTTGGACGGGAGGGAGGGAGGATTGTGAGGGGTGGCACCGCGAATGAGCTGCTCCCATGGCATGGTGGGTAGGTTCAGGGCTGGAGCGTGAATGGTGCTGGGTTCGGGTCTGGCACGGGTGCCTTTTGTTGCGTCCAGCCCAAAACATTTTGTTTTGGTTTGCACTCCCCGACATGCACCCTCCTGGAGTTGAGAATCCTTGCGAGGTGCGGTGCAGCCCCGCATTTACATTTAAAATCTAAGTCCCCAGTGCCCTTTTGCGGTGCACTTTTTTTTTGACGATTTCCATTCGCCCTGACGGCGATCACTATTCTGCGATCGTTGTTATCACATAGATCCGCTGCTGGAAGGATGGCAGGGACAAATGCTGAAGGGAGCCTAGCCTGTTCCAGCTGTGGAGAATAGAGAAACCATTATGGGAAAAAAAAGAAAGAAAAATAATGTTGACAAAAATTTGATAGAATATAAATGTACAAACAGAACAATACACAATATACGGCTAGATCGAATCTGACAGAATGAGATAACTAGAGTTTTTATTTTATTCTTTGGTAACCAGTCAGGCCCACTAGGCACAAGTGCCTGTTTTTAGGGGCAACCTGGGAGCACTGGATGGTTAAGTGACTTGCTCAGAGTCGCACAGTATGCAAGTGGAGGTTGTGAGAATTAAACCAGAATCTGCTGGATGTACCAAGCTCGTTCACATCTCGTTACTCTAACCTTTAGGCTATACTGCCAGCCAATGGACAGATAGAGTAGATATGCTGGATATTGGTAGAGCATGGCTCTCTAAATACAAACACAATTGTGTAAAAGGAAGTGGAATATGTAACCTCTGTCACCCCCTTTCCTCATCCTTCACAAGCATTGTGATCTTATACTAATAATTAAGAATAAAGAAAGGTGGCAGGAATGGGAAGGAGTAGCTGCACAAGCAATTAGTACTGACTAGCTCTTCTTTCCTTTTTGCAAGGTACGAATTAAAATTCCCGAAAAGGAGGTTGAAGATATTGAAGAAGAAGAAAACAAACTTATAACTCTGACTGATTCTGTGAGTGTCTGGCTTTGAGAAGTAGGGCTTCCCTGCTGAGATGAGGGGATGTGGCACTGAAGAACTGCTAACCTGTCTGCCATGTTCAGGAGATGCCACATGCATTGTCACTAAGGGAGCCCATCCATACAGTGGAACTGCCGGGGAATTACCCCAACCACACTTATCGCTAGGTGAATTCCAATGACTGTCCGCATTCTCCTGGTGTTATCCCAGCCTTGCATTTGTAGACTCATGTGTGCATGAGGTGGGGAGCTAACTATCAGCAGCCTCCTGCCAGCAGGTCAAGGCAAAAGCTTCCTGGATTAGTAGAACAATTGCTAGCTCAGAGGTTTGAACACTGCCTGTTGCTTTTAAATATACTGTAGCATTGTTCATTTGCATACTGCAGTCTGATTGGTTGGAAGAATTGTATGGCATGTGTTTTACTCTTCAGTATATGAATGACTTCCAGGTTGTTGGGGAACACAAGAAACTGCCAAGTAATTCCTTTTTACTTGTATTGTAACTACTGAATAGCTACTACTAAAATAGTGCTGACTTTTTAACATTTCAATAAAGTACTTAAGTAGGTGTTTTTTTTTTTTTCATCAGTAACCACAGTCTGGGAGGGGGGAGGGTGGCATTGCCCTATTTTTATCCCCTTTGGGTGGTGATTTCCTCATGGTAGCCATCTCCTCTCCCTGTGCCTTACTGCTTCTTTATAAAATGGCTTGGATAATTGGAGCGATACGATTGACTACAACCCCACAACCACATAAACTGGAACTGGAATCATCTTTTTAAAACTTCAAGTGCAATAATACATGGGTGTGTGCTCAGTGAGGACTTTGTACACATCATGGGTGTATTTGAAGGCACTTCGTCACCCACCAAATACACCCAAGGCATGTGTATGTTGTCCAATAACTACACATCTTGAGAAATCTCAGCAAAATAATGTTATTGTGTGTTATACAACATTTTGGATAAATGGAGCATCCTGACTGGCCACTAATCTGAGTTACTGGGCATGACAGTCTGAGGGGAGTTGGTTGCCCCAGTGGTCCAGCAACAGTAACTTGTGATACCATGTGGATGACTCGGGTTCAAGAGTGAATCTGACGCATCACATCAGTAGGCAGGCCGGGACAGCAGTGTATCTCAGCCGTGTAGGATTGGCAGCGGGTTTTGCCACCACAACAACCCCTGTGGCTAGGCCACGGAGCTTGCTTCTGCCACAAGGGAAGTTGCATATGTGCGAGACCAACAGAGGCATCACCCAACCGTGCCAGGGGAAGGGGAAAGAAAACGTGGGGAGAAAAAAAAACTGATAGCCAGTTGTATGAGAGCTGGGTACCCCATGGGCTGATCAGGGTACATCCCTGCAGTAAGACAGGTTGCTGGCTGGAACAAAAACTCTATATGGGAAAAAAATGTGTGTGTGTGTTATTGTTATGCTAATGATGCTCAGCTATATCTGACTTCCCTCCTGATGCTGACTTCCCTCTCTCTGTCCTGTCCAGTGGCCTAGAGGATATATAAGCTTGCACAACCAAAATAACCTTAAACTGAATGTAGCTAAAAGCAAGTCTTTGCTGGTTGGCAAGGTCACCGAGTCTTGATCTCCCTGTGAAGAATGGGGGAATTTGTTGAACTTGTTAGTAAGGTGGATGACCTGGGAGCTATTTTGGAGTATGGGCAGCAGGCTGAGGCGGGACGCTCACGTGGCAGCAGCAGCAGCAGTTCAGAAGCTGTCATTATGTTACATATATTTGCAAACAGTGCCCTTATTTCTCCCTGACTGATGAAGTTGCATTAATCTGTGTGGTCATAACATCAATTGGTTGTCCCCTCATACTAATCTGAGAACAGAACAACTGTGGCCTGGGCAGTCTCTGTGCTGTCTCCAAGATTTATCAAACTCTTTGCCAGTGGCAGTTTAGAGTGCCACTTATTTCATGATGTGAGTCAGGATCTGGTAACTAAATATTGCTTCTAACAGAATGAATTACTAAACCTGTTTTGATCTATACAAGAAACATAGAAGTTGATGGCAGATAAGGACTGCAAGGCCCATCCAGTCTGCCCATTTGTTATAGGGTGTGGGTGTATGATAACTCGTTCTAGGCACAGCAGAGGCAGGACACAGCTTTAAAAGGTATGGCACACAGTAACTTCTTGTGTGTCATTCATTCAGAAACCAAATTAAACTTCAGACTTGAAATATTTAACTGAGGAAAGCAATAAAACAAATAAATAAAAATTACTTTTGACTCTCAAAAGCTTTCTAGAATAACATAGAGTGGAAGTAATCTGGCTTTCCACTATCATCTATGTTCTACCAAGGAGAAGAGCTAGACCCACTCTCTCCTACCTCTCTACTTCAACTGAGCATTTGGAGCTCTTATATATGCGTGCAGTCATGATTCACAGGTCATGCGAACTGTTTTGATCAGCCCCTATTTCTAATAACAAAAGATTCCAACACTAATACATACTTGTGGGAGGTCAAACAGCCTGGAAACCATAGAAGTAGCATTCAGTCTTATTTTGACATTATGTTCACTTTGTTTATTATGTGGAGAACAGAGATTTAACCTTTGCATATCTAATAGTCTAATTAATACCAGAGGCTCCTCCCCTTTTTGTGAGGTCATACCTCTTTGTTTCTATAAATAAGTCTCATTCTGGGCTGTCTGCCTCCTAATAGGAAGCTTAATCCTTAGCCTAGCAACAGAGCCATGGTAAGAATTCTCAGTAAGGTAACATTGCACAAATTCATTTTGTAGCTATTTATACCTTTTTCTTTACCCATAAAAACATTTGAACTTGCACTTATGTATTTTAGGGTTTTAAAGATATCAAAATTGCTGCCTAACGGCTGTTCATTTCAATAGCTGAACAAAAATGCAAACGGGCCTCATTTTATTACTTTAAACAATACAACAAGAAAAAGAGACAGTTTAGTGTTCCTGTTGTTTTACATAGTCTCAAAAATAGCCGGATTTACAAGGTAATTCTGTTTATTATTCCAAAGTTGCTGCTTTTCTTTTATTTCCTATTTTTAGGCTCAGCATATTCAGCGCTCAGGCTGGAGTCTATATCACTCCCACACAGCTATTGCAAGCCTAAGTTGCTAGTAGCTGAAATATTTTCTCCCTCTGCCATTCTCTGGCTATGGAAAACATTGTACAAAAAGAAAGAGAAAAAGGTTTTAGTTTTAACTGTGCTGGTAGCTACTAAGGTAATGCGGCTGACCGAGTAGCCTAACACGGCACAGTAAACAGAAGTCCCTGCAAAAGCGCTTAGCATTTCCCAAGTCCTTTACCTACTACCAAACACTGAATGGTCTGCTGGACTTAAAGGAAATCAATGGCAGGGATAACAACTCTCCTGAGACCCAGCTTGGCGTGATCCAAACTGTCTTACCAGAAAAAGATTAATTTCCATCACAAATGACCAATATAAAACAATTCTCTTTTGAACTTTTAACTAAGGGGCCCACTATATCTATCCCTATTCGTTCAAAGGGGGTGTCTATCCGAGGTAATGGCATCAGGTGTACCATCTCCTTACGAACTACCTGGCTGACCTGTTGGCATTCTTTACAACTCTGGCAGTATCTTGCCACCTCCTCATGTATTCCAGGCCAGTAAAATCTCTGCAGAGCTCTCCCCAGTGCTCAGTCCCGCCCAGCATGACCAGCTAAAGGTATATCATGTCCTAAATATAGTAGGTCCTGTCTGTATGGGGTGGGTACTATTAGCTGTTCTACTTGTTCTCCAGTATCCCCTTTTGTACATATCCTATACAGAATACCTTTCCTATTTTCCACTTGAAGGGTACCCGGGTCTCGGATCTGCCCAACCTGTTGGAATAGAGAGGTTAAAGATTTATCACTTCTTTGTGCCTTAGCTATATCACATTTTATAAATATAGAGGATACTGACTCAGGAAGTCCATTTTGTATTGTCTTGCACCTCCCTTGTAGTCGTCTTTTAGTATTTCTGGATAATTTTGTTTTACCAGGTTGTTCATAAAGGTCCTCATCAAACGGGAATACATCCCCCAATTGCTGTATTCCTTTACTTTGGGCCCTTGTAGCCACTGCCGATATGGACCCCCTGGTATTTAAGAGCATTTCAAACTCAGAATAGTCATGGCCAATCAAAATGGGAACAGGCAATTTGGGAACTACCCCTGCTTTAACCTCTGAACTTGACCCATTTACTGTAACATCAATTTTAACAGTAGGATATTGATGAGTGTCCCCAATACACAAACAACATTCATGTCAGGACCTCGTTGAATCTCAATTTTTGTTTGGAGCAGTTCAGGTCTCACAAAGGTATTTTTACTGCCAGAGTCTATTAGTCCCATCATGTTACTATTGTCTATTTTCATGGTGGTTATAAAGAATCCGTCATTCAACAAGGCCAGATGAGTAGGGTCTACACGTTTGTTGGGACAAAACCTGGCTATGTGTCCCACCCTCTGACAATTTCTACAAATGATATCTGCTGAATAAGGGTGTCTTTTAGGTTCAGGTCTATTCTCAATTTTATGATCAGTATTACTGGGAGGACTAGATCTTACCACAGTGCTTGTCCTTCCAGTGGCTGGCTCTGGTGGTCGAGGGTTCCCCTTCCTATACGGTTGATGTGCTGTTAGAAAATCCTCTGCCAAGGAAATTGCTTTATCTGCCATCTCAGGTTTATGTTCCTTCACCCACATTTGAACATCGGGGGAAGGTTCTGTAAAAATTGTTCTACCACAAATGTTTCCATTATAGTTGTTACTGGCTTCCTGTCTGGTTGGATCCACTTCCAGCATAATTCTCTTAGATGTGTGAAGATTTCCCTAGGATTATCCTGAGGATGATATTTTAAGGTATGAAATCTCTGTTGCTAGGTTTCGGTGATTATATCATACCTTTTCTGGATCTCAGTTTTTACTAAGTCATAATTTTCTGCATCTCTTGTGTCCATATGACTATATGCCAATTGAGCCCTCCCAGTCAGATATGGGGCTAAGCGTACCACCCATTGATTTTGGGGCCAACCACATGCTCTGGCCACCCTTCCAAAGGTGGTAAGATACGCCTCAATGTCATCCGCATTAGTCATTTTCATAAGTTTGTCTTTAGGATTGTGGTTAGCCCCATCCCCACCAGTACCAACAATTGCCCCAAGTGCTTGTAATACATTTACAGTTTCTGCCCACCTTAGTTCTTGCTGTTTCCTCTCCCGTCTTCTCTCCTGGGCACCTATATCCCATTGTCTCTCAATCTCAACCTGGCAGACTGCCAACCATCGCAGTAGTCCAGTAAAACCCTCAGGTGGTTCTTCCTTGGGATGAAATAACCTCTCTTCCATTTCTTCTTCGCTCTTCTCCTGATCTTCAGCCTCAGGTTCCTTCCTCCAAACGGTCTGGTCCAACCCTGAATTCAAAGGATCCTCTGTCAAGGCCGTCTGAGTTCTGGTCACCATTCCAGCCTTCTCCGGATGCCATCTCTGCCTAGAGTTATCAGGGTACCTAAAAGAGATACCTACTGGTTTCTCCCTATAAGCCACTGACAACCAGTATCCCACTTCTCACACCAGTTTGTGATAGGGTGTGGGTGTATGATAACTCGTTCTAGAGACAGGATATAGCTTTGAAAGGTATGGCACACAATAGCTTCTTGTGTGCCGTTTATTCAGAAACCAAATTAAACTTCAGACTTGAAATATTTAACTGAGGAAAGCAATAAAACAAATAAATAAAATTACTTTTGACTCTCAAAAGCTTTCTAGAATAACACAGAGTGGAAGTAATCCGCTACAGCTTTCCACTATCATCTATGTTCTACCAAGGAGAAGAGCTAGACCCACTCTCTCCTACCGCTCTACTTCAACTGAGCATTGGGAGCTCTTGTATATGCATGCAGTCATGATTCACAGGTCACGTGAACTGTTTTAATCTGCCCCTATTTCTAATAACAAAAGAGTCCTACACTAATACATACTTATAGGGGATCAAACAGCTTGGAAACCATAGGAATAGCATTCAGTCTTATTTTGACATTCTGTTCGCTTAGTTTATTATGTGGAGAACAGAGATATAACCTTAGTATATCTAATAGTCTAATTAATACCAGAGGCTCCTCCCCTTTTTGTGAGGCATACCTCTTTGTTTCTACAAATAAGCCTCATTCTGGGCCACCTGCCTCCTAATAGGAAGCTTAATCCTTAGCCTAGCAACAGAGCCATGGTAAGAATTCTCAGTAAGGTAACATTGCACAAATTCATTTTGTAGCTATTTATACCTTTTTCTTTACCCATAAAAACATTTGAACTTGCACTTATGTATTTTAGGATTTTAAAGATATCAAAATTGCTGCCCAACGGCTGTTCATTTCAATAGCACATGTATTGATGCACCTGTCGCAAGCCTCAACCGATCTGTGGGGCACAAAACAACCTAAATGGGCCTCATGCGTAGCTTACATTCTAGGTGGTGACCTATGTAGCATAATAATGTATGACAGCATTCCCACCAAGCTGCATACCCACCCAGCCATAGGATGGCAAAAGTCTGGAACAAAGTTGTCAAACTGGAACCCAAGAGCATCTCCAAGCCTACCCCTTTTGAAGAACTCTGTTCTTACCATTGGCGGCACTTCGATCAACTGGACAGTGTGGTCTTCCAAAGGTATCACATTCTTATCTAATAGGTAAGCATATGGGACTGAGCATCTGGGCTGAGGGCGGGGGCTGGCAAGGAGGGGGAGGTGTAGGGGGAATAAAAAGGGCAGACTAGATGGGCCAGTATGGTCCTTTTCTGCTGTGAAGCTTCTATGATTCTATGTCATGTCTGCCCTTAGAGATACCTGGAGCCATTCTCCAGAGTTCAAAATATTGCACAGATGGCATAGAACCCTGTCTAAACTGCATAAGTGGGTCTGATGCCTACAGACAAGTGTTGGAGGTATTCTGTCTTGCCTAGTGATACTTCCCTTATTCCCTGGTCTTGCCCCTCACTGCAGTCCTTCTGGACTGAAGTCCAGTAGGACTGTAGAGTGGTAGTAGGTATGGATCTCGTCCTGAACCTCACATATAGTTATGTTACAGGGGATGAAAAATTCCCAAGTCAGAGGTCTGGGACCCACCTGAACAGTTACAGGACTTAATGCCGTAGCTCTGTTAAAGTCTGATGGACTTGTCATGCTTTGCCACGCATGTGCACCTCTAAGAAACTCATTCTGCAATCTGTCGTCCTCCCCTGCCTGCTCAAAAGTGTGCGTGCACAGTAATTTTTTTTTTAATAACTTAGAATTCGGCTCTTCATCATCCGTGAGCTGGGGGAGGGGGGTTCGACGTCTTCCACATGTAATGCCTCACCCAGCATGCACTGCTGGGAACGTGGAAACTGTGCCTGGTGATCAGAAGAAAGCGCTGAGCCCAACCACTGACATAAGGACTTGCACCGAGGACTGGACTGGCACATAATGGACCCATGGCAGGTGCAGACAGTCATGCAGTAGGTGAAGTGCACATGAATATGAGGAGGAACAGATGCCATTTCATTCGAGAAGTGGTGCTGAAGAGATGGACGTCTCTTTGTAGTAGTGATTTTTATGTTGCTTGCATGCATGTGCAAGAAACATAGTGCCATCATGCAAGTTTTCGGAGGTGTGTCAGCCCGTCTTCCCATGCAATCAGTATGTTTGCAGGCGCGGCCCCAGTTCCCCAATCGCTGCTGCAGCTGTCTATGACAAGCTGAAAATGCAGTGGCATACAGTTCAAAGGGAGAGCTCCGCTTCAGTGAGCAGAGCTTCCCCCCCACGCACACACGCACAAGCATACATATTGGCGTTGCTGATCGCACCTCCCACGCACACACTATTGGCCGACAGGGGTGCCCAACTCGGTCGGCTCCACACCCCTCCCAACAGTTGTCCAGGTGCCACGCTGGGAGCCCACCCCAGCATGGCAAAACTGTTATAGCCGACGGGGTGCCCAACCCCGTCGGCTCCAAGGCTGCACGCCCCCAAAGCTCTATAGTGCCACGCTGGGAGCCCACCCCAGCATGGCAATCTTGTATGGCCGACGGGGTGCCCAACTCCCATCGCTCCACGCCCCGACCAGTTTCGCTGCCACGCTGGGAGCCCACCCCAGCATGGCAAGCGTCCCGTCGTCGTCTTAAACAAAAAAAAAACCCTGTAATAAAAACGGTCCCTCGTAGTCTTCCTGCCCCTCCCACAACCCGCACCCACCACTGCGCACCCTGCCCCCACACCCCACCCCATACTTACCTCCGGAGCTCGGGCGCACGATCATCAGTGGACCGGGAACACGTCTGCACTCTTCAAAGCCGACCGCGAACTGAGGAAATGCCGGTAAGCTGTATAATGGGATAGATAGGGTTTTTCAACTTTGTTGCATATCTCAGGCATTTTTGAGAATGTTGGCCCCAAATTTTCAACATGAGGTTTTTGGGACCCCTCCTCATGAGTTCTTGCACTGTCATGGCGTTATTCGGGCCCAAAGGGTGATTTCACGGTCACTGTGCAAATCACCTTTCGGGACTGATTAATGAAATGACACTGCCAGTGTTCATAAGGTGGACTCTCAAAAGCCTATGTTGAAAATTTGGTGAAAAAATTCCTTAAAATGACTGTTTTACGAGCATTTTGTTACGCAGTTCCTACGCACACTCGTAAGTTTGCAAATTTTCAATATTTTCACTCCAGATTTTCAACATTGCCATTTTACCACACCTCCTTATGAGCAGTACAGCTGTCATTTTTCACATTCTGCCCAAAATGTGTTTCCGCCCATGTAGTGCACACTTGCTTAGGTCGGTAAAGCGAAATCAATGTATGGGACACATTAAGAAAATCACAGTGACACTGTTCATGAGCAGAGGTCTTAAAATGGTTATTTTGAAAATTTGGTGAAAAAATTCCTAAGCAGTTTCCATGCACCCTCATAAGTTCATGAATTTGTAATATTTTCAGTCCAGATTTTCACCAGTGGCATTTTTCCACACTTCCTTATGAACAGTACAGCTGTCATTTTTCACAACATGGCCGAAATGTGTTTTCACACTTTCAGCACAGAAATGCGTGGTCGCTGTGGGAAATCATTGTTCGGGACCAATAAAGAAAATCACAGTGACACTGTTCATGACCTGAGGTCCCAAAATGCCTGTGTTGACAATCTGCTGTAAACAATTCCCAAACTACTTACATTACGGGTGCACGTTGTACAGTTTCTATGCACGCTCATGACTTCACCAGTTTTTTTAATATATTCACTGCAGATTTTCAACATTGCCATTTTTTACACCTCCCCATGAACAGTACAGCTGTCATTTTTCACATCCTGTTCAGAATGTGTTTTTGCACCTGTGGTGACAAATGCCGTAGTAGCTGTGCAAAAGCAGCTTTCGGCTAACAAACTGATATTGCCACTGTTCATGAGGTGGGGGTCACAAAAAACCCATGTTGAAAATTTGGAGTGAAAATACCAATGAATGCCTGAGGCGTTAGGGTTTCCGACCATAACACCCCACCCTGTAGAGAATGACAGGCATCAGGGCTGTGACTTGGGATTGTCACCTGCAATGCTCATACCATTCCACCCACCCCACCCTGCAGCCACAAGAAGCATCGAGGTGTGCCTTGGACTCTTGACCCCAGTTCACCCATTCTCCTATACACGCACCCATCTCAATATTTCCTGGTGGAATGGGGTGTGCATAAGGGCCAAAGACCGCAAGGCACACCGTGACACTTGTCGGTGTCTGCACGGTAGGGTGTGATGAAATGGCGTGGCCATTATGCCTGATGACCCAAAGGCACTCCCCAATGCCTGTCAGTCTCTGCAGGGTACTGGTGGGGTTGGCTTCAGTTCAATACTTCACTGCCATTCCTATTATGCAGCTCTGTAACTCCTACACTACCAATGCCAATGCCAGCAAGCAAACATTCGGCATTGACAAATGCTTCTTTATGCTGTGACTTACAACTAAATGAATGTTCCAAAAAAAAATAATGTTTGTTTAGGCCATGGAGCGGACTGTGTGTGCCTGACAGCAGCATGGAAGTTGCATAAACCCTGTGTGTCTGACTGCAGAAAATTCTTGAAAAGGCAGATAATTATAATACAAAAAAAAAAAAATGTGTGGTCACAGAAAGGGGCCCTGCATGTCTGACTAGTTACTGCCAGCAGGAAGGTTAAGCTGCATAATAATGATGACTCTCTTAAATGGGGAAAAGAAGTCTGCTAGAAAAAAAATGGTCACAGAGAAGGGACTCTGACGGTCTAACTAATCTTGCAGCAGAGTAAAATGAATATGGGGACTTTCTTGAAAGGGGAAAGAACTTTGATTTAAAAAATATATCTATATGTATCTGTCTATATATATTTTTGGTCAGAGAGAGGGGCCCTGTGTGTCTGACTAGTCAGTGGTAGCAGGAGAGTTAATCTGCACAATATAGGGACTCTAGTCTTGAAAGGTAGAGAACTTTAATAGGAGAGGGACTGGATGTCTCTGACTTGTCACTGGCAGCAGGGTTAAGCTTTGATATAAAAAATATATATCTATATTCACAGAGAGGGACTTAGTCTTGTCTGGTTAGTCACTGGCAGCAGGCTTAAGCTGCATAAATGGACTCTGATACGAAGACAACTTTGATATATAATACAAAAATTAAAAAACAGCTATTTGGTCACAAAGTGGGAACATGTGTCTGACTGGAAGTAGGGTTAAGCTGTATAAGGAGACTGTCTTGAAAAGGGAGTGATTGTTTATAAAACAAAAAATTATTTGGTTACAGAGGGTGAAAACAGTACAACTTACCATTGCCTGCCACGGACTTATGGAACCAAAAGAACATAAATTTATTTATTTTAATTTATTGGGAGATCGGAATTACAAACCTTTCAGTTAGAGACTCCTTCGAAAAGGCTCCACGTCATGGAAGTACAAAACAAGAGAAATGGACAATACAATGAAAGGTATTACAAGTGAGTGCGTAGGGTAGAACAACCCAGAGTCAAGTATGATACAAAGGTAACGAGCAGTACACTGAAAGGTATTTCCTCTGAATGCAGAGGGTAGAACAACCCAGAGTCAAGTAAGCTACAAAGGTTTCAAGTAAATTAACCTATTGCTTACATTTAAATTTCAGGGATGATGCAAACATAGAAACATAGACTTTGACGGCAGATAAGGACCACTTGGCCAACCCAGTCTGCCTATTTCCCTTCCGACTGGATAAGCTGCAGATTCTAGTTAACCAACAGCCTACTTCCTGCAACCCCCCCCACCAACTACAATTGCCTTATGTCTGTCCCATGCATATTTGAATTCCTCCACTGTTTTAGACCCAACAACCTCCCTAGGAAGGCAGGTCCATGCATCCACCACTCTCTTCATGAAAAAAAAATCCTCACATTACCCCTGAGCTGTCCCCCCTCTGTCTTTAAATTGTGCCCCTTTGTTCTTACACGTCTCTTTTTCTGAAAGATGCTACCTCCTGGACTTTGTTGATTCCCTTAAGGTACTTGAAAGTTTCTATCATGGCCCCACCCCCCGTCCCTCCTTTCATCAAGGGTATACATATTGAGCTCTCTGTCTCTCTTCATATGGTTTCTGATGCAGACCCTGCACCATTTTAGTTGCCCTCCTCTGGACTGCTTCCATCCTGTCTATGTCCTTGCGTAGATGGGGTCTCCAAAACTGCACACAGTACTTCAGATGGGGTCTCACCAACTGTCTGTATAGAGGGATAACCACTTCCCTTTTTCTACTTGTGATGCCCCTTATGCATCCCAGTATATCCCTGGCTCTCCTTACTGACTTCTCACATTGCTTACCCACCTTTAAGTCATTTGATATGACTACACCCAAGTCCTTTTCCATTTTTGCTGTTGTTAGTACCTCCTCTGCTATTGTGTACTCTTCTCTGGGTTTTTGTTTCCCAGGTGCATTACTTTGCACTTCTTTGCATTGAATCTAAGTTGCCATATGTCTGATCATTCCTCCAACCTTGCCAAGTCCCTTCTCATCCTTTCTACCCCCACTGTATCAACTCTGTTACAGATCTTTGTGTCATGTGCAAAGAGGCATACCTTTCCCTCCAGACCCTCTGCAATGTCACCTATAAAGATGTTAAAGAGGACTGGACCTAGTACTGAGCCCTGAGGTACTCCACTAGTAACCCCCCTTTCTTTGGGATGTGTTCCATTCACTATTACCTTCTGTGTCCTGTTGTGCAGCCAGTTTGCTACCTAGGCTACCACCCTGGAACCCACTCCCAGGCTGGCTAATTTGATTATTAGTCTTTTGTGCGGGACTGTGTCAAATGCCTTGCCAAAGTCTAGGTAGGCCATATCCACAGCCCCTCCCTAGTCTATTACTTTGGTCACCCAGTCAAAGAAATCAATTGGATTTATTTGACATGACCTTCCTGCTGAAAATCCATGCTGCTTTGGGTCCTGTGCCCCGCTTGCCTCTAGGTACTCAACAGTTCTTTCTTTCAGAAGTGGTTCCATCATTTTCCCTACCATTGAGGTCAAACTCACAGGTCTGTAGTTTTCTGCTTCTGCCTTGCTCCCACTTTTGTGAAGGCGAATCACATCTGCCCTCCTCCAGTCCTCAGGTTAGGTAGCACCCCATCCTCCCATGATTTGTTAAAAAGTGTGGTCAGTGGTGTCACTAGGTCCTCCCATAGTTCTTTTAGGATTCTGGAGTGAATCCTGTCAGGCCCCATTGTTTTGTCCACCTTGAGTTTTAGGAGTTCTTTCAGGACTCTTTCTTCTGTAAATGGACTGGTGTCAACCCCCTTACCCAGAGTGCTTCTATTGTCTGTTTTAGGTAACTCCTCCTCATCTTCTTTTGTGAATACTGAACAAAAGTATTCATTCAGTATCTCTGCCTTTTCACTGTCTCCCTCTGCCCACCTCCCCTCTCCTTTATTAATCTTCACTATTCCTCCCTTAACCTTTCTATGCTCCCTAATGTACCTATAAAAGGTTGCACCCCCCCCTTCTTAACTGAGTTGGCTGTTTTTTCCTTGGTTTGGGCCTTTGCTAGTCTGACTGCCTTCCCCACTTCTTTCTGCTTTAATTGATACAGTTCCCTGTTGTGCTCCTTCTGTGATTCCTTATACTTTCTGAATACAGCCTTTTTCTCCTTAACCTTCCCTTCCACCTCTTTTGAGAACCATAGTAGTTTTTTATTCCACTTTGTTTTCTTTATTTGTCCCACACAAAGGCTTGCTGCCTCTATGATAGCAGTTTTGATTTTTCTCCATTGTTCTTCCACCCCTCCTTTTTGACCATTTGGTAGTGCATTCCTCAGGTATTCACCCATTTTGCCAAAGTCAGCCCTTCTAAAGTCCAGTATCCTTGTTTTTGTATGGCTTGTCTCCATGGTTGTGCTTATTGTGAAGCACACTGTGCAGTGGTCACTTGTTCCCAGATGTCTACTGACTTCTAAATTTGTGATCCTCTCTCCATTTGAGAGTACCAGATCTAGTATTGCTCCCTCCTGATTGGGTTCAAACACTAGCTGTCTAAGGCCTGCCACCTGCAGGGCATCGAGAGTAACCCTGTTCTTGGATGTGGCTGCAGTACATGTCATCCAGTTAACATCTGGCATATTCAGGTCCCCCATTAATAGTATCTCCCCTTTTTCAGCCATTTTGAGAATGTCCTCTATCATTTTCTTGTCCATTTCCTCCCCTTGAGATGGGGGTCTGTATACAACCCCTGTGCGGATTGTGATGCCATTCCCTGTCTCCAAGGTGACCCAGAGTGCCTCTTGTCCTCTCCCTTTACTTTTTAGTTCTGTAGCTTTGATCCCTTCCCTTATGTATAGAGCTACTCCACTTCCTCTTTCAGGGTTTTAAATAATTGATTAGCAGTTTTTTTTCTTGGGATAATGCTAACTGTACAGAAAGTATTTATATAGGTTTTCTAGAAGTGTTATGTTTGCTAAACACAATGAGGCAAGTGCTATGCATTTTCACAATGTTTTAGCACTTTTATGAGCAAAACACTAATCGATTTTTGGAGTTCAATAAAACCCTGTCTTTTACCCTCCCTGTCCCTTCTGTAGACTGTGTACCCTGGTATGTTGACATCCCAGTCATGGTTCTCTGTGTACCATGCTTCTGTGACTGCCACAATATCTAATTTTTCATCTTCCATCAGGGCTACTAGCTCAGAAAGCTTGTTTCCCAGACTACGGGCATTGGTACTCATTGCCCTCCATTTAATGTTGGCTTTATCCTTTTTTCCCCCATCCCTGCTCTTATTGCCCTTGTCTATTTTTCCATTTACCCCTGTCCTGCCCTCTGTTGAGCTCTGTACCTCAGTGTTTACCTTACTCCCTGCCATGTTTTGTGGGGGAGGCTTGAAATTTCCTGCCTCTTATCAACACCTCCCCCCTTGACTAGTTTAAAAGCTTGCCAAGGAAGCATTTAAACCTGTCACTTAGGAGCTTGGTTCCCTTCATGGACAGATGCAGACCATCATGCCAGTACAGACCTTCATCTCTCCAGGTGCATCCCCAGTCCCAAATGAAGCCAAATCCCTGTGCTCTGCACCAGTTTTGCAACCATTCATTAAACTGCATGGTGTGCAGTACCCCAGCCTCACCCCTGCCATGGACTGGCAGCACCTCTGAGAAGGTAACCATGCTTGCTACCTGTCTGATGCCCCTCCCCAACTCCACAAATTCATCCTGCACTGCACTGATTCCATGCCTAGCTAGGTCATTTGTCCAAAGTGGACAATGATATCTAGTTCCCTCTCCTGTGATGCTGCTTCTGAAATCATGAGGATTCGCTTCTTGTCCCTCCAAGCCATGGCACCAGGCAGGCACCTTACTTCCCTCTCCTGTCCCATCCCCAGTTCTACCTCCCCCAACAATTGAGTCCCCTATCAGAAGCTGTTTCCTTGCCCTGTGGTGTCTCTTGCCACCCTTTTGTGGGTCTCCCTTGTGGATATCCTCAGCATTCTTCTTGGTCTCCACTGAGGGTGCCATCATAGAGGAACCTTGCTCTGCCAGACTGGCGTATGATTTGTGTAGCGGTACAACTAGGTGTCTTCGCCTCTGTTCCACTACCTGCACCCTCCCAGAATCCACTGTGGTCCAACTGCTCTTCATACTTGACAACCTCTGAGGCAGTGGTTGTGGCAGTGGTGCTCTTTGGGTGCGGGAGGCTTCCTTAGTCCTTGACACTTCAGCCTGGAGGTGGACAATCTCCTTCCTCAGAGCTGACAGTTGCCTGCAAATAGGACAGCAACACAGTTTCCAGAATGTCTCCCGTAAAAACTGCTGCCCCACAGCCAGTGCATTGCACCACTCCCCACATGTCCCTCTCCCTTATAATATACAGTATGTAATATATGTATGCATTTTTTTTTGGTGCTGTGTACTTACCCTTTATGCACTGTGATGGGTTATTAAGAATATGACAGTTCTGCCCCAAGACCTGTTGAGGAAGTGATGTCAGAACTTTGGCTATAAAGGAAATGCCATGCCTGGGGGGGGCAGTGAGTTGTGGGGGGGGTAGTACACAACCACAGGTGACTGTTAGAAACAATCAAATACACCACTGCTCCACCACCCTGGTGAGTACTGCCCTTTATAGTAATTCAACTAACCTCCAGTAACTTATTTAAAAATAGTTTAACTATCACAAAATCCTACGCACCAGTAAATTATTTAAAAATAGTTTCTGTCCCAAAATCCTAGTAGTCAATCCAGCTACCGACAAGGGACAACCAAAATGCAGTATTCAAACCCTTGTGAAGTTACTTCCAAGATAAGCAGAGTTTGCAAGTTCCTTATTCACTGCCCAGCCACCTGTAATTTATTTAAAAATAGCTTAACTGTCAGAAAATCCTTGTAGACAATCTAGCTACCTCCAAGGGTCTACCCAAATGCCCAGTATTTAAATCCTTCTGAAGTTACTCACAAGATAAACAGAGTTTGCAAGCCTCTTCTTCATTAAACACTAAATAAATATGTAAATAAAAAGCCATTACCAAGGGTAGTTAGTTTCACCTCCCACAGAATTGAGCAAAAGTACACGTTGTTGCAGATATCAAATGAAATATAGAATTCCCCACACAGCTCACAGCTGAATAAAGAAGTAGTGTCCTTCCAGGTCAAGAAGATGTGCTTTTCCTAAGCCAATAAAACCGATAAGTAAGATAAAGGTGCAATACATCAGAAGAATCAATCAGAGTAGAGGGAGAGGAGGGAGAGGAGCAAAAGGCACAGAGGTTTGGCTTGACACATCAGTAAAAGAGCAGCGGCTATGTGAGTGGACAGCTCAGGGGCAGTCACAGGTACTGGAGGTGAGTAGTTGCTCTTGGAGTTTGATTTTGAAATGACAAAGGTTCTGGACAGATGAGGTATCAGGGGGCAGATAATTTAGCCAGAGTGGAGCCCTATAGTGGAAGGCACGTTGCCCCAGGGACATTCTGCAGAATGGCACAAGCAATGTGGCTTTGTCTGAACCTCTAGTATTCCTTGTGGATGGTGCATGTTGAATGAGGTTAAGGAGCCCGGTGGGGGAGTGACCATTGACAGTCTTCCTGGCAAGGAGGCAGATGTGGTATTTCAGACCGCCGTCAAAGTTGAGCCAGTTGAAGAGTCGATAAAGGTTACAGATGTGAGTCATCCTATCACACCTTGTGACAAGACGACAGGCCCTATTCAGGGTGACCTGAATTCTGTGAAGTGCGGTATTTTCAGCAGCGCCATAGATGATCCTGTAATCCTAAAGAGAAAGGACAGAGGAGGTAATCACTAGACGAAGGGCTGCAGGAGGTATACACTGTTTGTTCCTGTAAAAGAGACCAATTCTGTGTTGGGAATCCTCCCGTCAGGTGATGGAAACGTGCCAATACCAGCCCCAATCAAACACTGGCTTATGGGAGCTCTGGTCATGGTTAAAAGAATTATACTGTGGCACTGGAGAACGATTACTCTTCCAGCACTTTCTGAATGGCTGTTAGAACTTGGGAAAGTGGTATGTTTGAGTGGGTCCTCTATTCATCTAATGGCCAGTTAGCTCTATATAATAAAGTATGGCCCACACAGTCACTACTTAACTCCCAGCTTTCCTCTTGTAGGCTGTTAATGTAATAGACTAGTACCAGGTACAACCCTCCCTTACCTAATAGTCAGCCCACCAACATGTCTGTGCCGTGCCCACTGTACCTGCTACAAGCCTCCCTAAACCACCTGCCTCTGCAATTCTCATCCCCTGATCCCATGCTTATCTACTGTCACTTGTACCTCCACCCATCTCACTAATCCTACCCCACACCCCCCAGCCTATCTGCCCTTCCCATGCTGGTCCTGTGACTGGGCTGTGGTTTTCAACTAGGGTCAAGATTCTGTCACTGTATGTTGTTTTCACACTGTCCTTAAACCATGTTAGGCACTATTTGCCTTTGCACTTAGTGTGAATTGTTCTGTATCTTGCCCTTTGTTTCAGCCTGAATGTATTTTATTGCATTTTCTGATAATGTGATAATTGATGTAACCTTTTATTCTGTATTGCATCCAATCTGTTCATTTATGGTTATTTGTTTCCTAACTACCTGTACCATGTAACCTCCCAGGTTGGGCCTGAAAATAGTCACTCATGTGTCTACTGCCCCTACCCGGTCAACAAAAAAATAAATAAAATAGCTGCACAAAAATGCAAACGGGCCTTGTTTTATTACTTTAAACAATACAACAAGAAAAAGAGAGAGTTTGGTGTTCCTGTTGTTTTACATAGTCTCAAGAATAGCTGGATTTACAAGGTAATTCTGTTTATTATTCCAAAGCTTTGCCTTTTCTTTTATTTAATATTTTTAGGCTCAGCATATTCGGCGCTCAGGCTGGAGTCTGTATCACTCCCACACAACTACTGCAAGCCTGAGTTGCTAATAGCTGAAATATTTTCCCTCTCTGCCATTCTCTGACTACGGGAAACATTGTACAAAAAGAAAGAGAAAAAGGTTTTAGTTTTAACTGTGCTGGTAGCTGCTATGGTAATTCGGCTGACCAAGTAGCCAAACACGGCACAGTAAATGGAAGTCCTTGCAAAAGCGCTTAGTGCTTCAAGCGCTTTTCATTTCCCAAGTCCTTTACCTACTATCAAACACCAAGCGGTCTGCTGGACTTAAAGGAAACCAACAGCAGGGATAACCACTCTCCTGAGACCCAGCTCGGCGTGATCCAAACAGTCTTACAAGAAAAAGATTAATTTCTATCACACATGAGGTGGATGGGGGGGCAGACACCATTTTCAAAAGTGAACAAGAAGAACACTCAAGTTAGAAGAGTATCCTTAAAGAGGGGTTAGTGATAGAGCGAGATACCACAGTAGGAGGCCACCCTACTGCAGTAGAAATTGGAGAATAGTGATCTAAACAGAAGAAGAATATATAGCTGCTGCAGTAGACTCAGAAAGAGGAGACCGATAGGAGGGAAGCCTCGAGTTACCTCGGGTTCTGTTTTTAATCAGTGGTGGGGTCAGCTAAACCTGTCACCATTTCTTTTTCTACCTTATAAATGTGCCATTGGCCTTTGCTCTGTCAATGGTCTACCTATTCATAGTCATCTGTATTGCTCCCCTTATGCCTATCCCATGCCTGTTTGAAGCCCTGCACTGTAGTCATATCCACCACTTCCTGAGGTAAGCTGTTCCATGCATCCACCACCCTTTCTGTGAAAAAGAACTTCCTCACTTTACCCCTTAATCGGCCTCCCTCTAATCTCACGCTGTGTCCTCTTGTCCTGCTATTTTTCTTATATTGAAACATGTTAGAATCTTTCACCTTGTTAATGCACTTCTTTGCATTAAACCCCAGTTGCCATTCTTCTGACCATTTTGCTAGTTTATCCAGATATCTTCTCATTCTGCCCACCCCATCTGGATCATCTGCTCTGTTGCAGATCTAGGTATCATCTGCAAACAAACAAACAAACCTTACCCTCCAATCCATCTGCAATGTCGCTGATGAAGATGTTGAAGAGGACTGGCCCCAGGACTGATCCCGGAGGTACCCAACTTGTGACTTGCATCTCCTTTGACTGTATACCGTTTACCACCACACTCTGTTTTCTGCTCGTCAAACAGTTTGCCACCCAGTTGACCAACTTATGACCCACCCCGAGCCTACCCAGCTTATTTATCAATCTTCAATGTGGAACAGTATCGAAAGCTTTGCTGAAGTCAAGGTAGATGACATCAACTGCTCCCCCATGGTCCACCACTCTGGTTACCCAGTCAAATAAATCTGTGAGATTAGTTTGACAGGACCTTCTATAATTGCCTTACATTTTTATGTATTTTACTATAATAACTGGTGACCCCCTATAATGACTGGCTATCCAGTCTTCGATTAAACGTCATAATAACCCATTGAATTCTGTAATAACTCGATAATGGGTTATTATGCCTGGTTAAATAAAGTGATTGATTGATTGATTACATAATTTTCTTCCACACGCTGTATTTGTGCGAGTATGGTGGCTGCTCAGGGACACGCTCTCTTGCAAATACAGTTTTTCTCCCTGTTGAAACGTTGTACCAGTTATTATAAAAAAAATAATGCCCGTGCACAGTTTGTTTTATGAGGAATTCTCACACACCCTCAGGGTGTGATAATCTCATAAACCCCTCAAGTTTTGCTCTCCGAGTTAATGGAATTTTATACAACTTGGGTGTGTGAAAACTCCTCATAACGCACACTTGCACAGGCATTATTCTCCATGTAAAGCACCTTGACTGCCTGACAAGAGCTCTACAGTACATAAAAATCAAAGTACCAATAGTACGAAAGGCACCAAGGGAGGTCTGTAAAATGTAAAATAATTATGTGGCCAGAAAAGGAAGGCTGACAAGCTTCCCTTGACAATGAAAGGGAAGTGGCTTGGGGGTGTCTGAAACATAGCATCTGTCAGGACTCAGGTACATAACAAGGATATGGAAACACAGAGCTTTGCCCTCCGTAATTAACATAATTGATAAGGAGGCAAAAGCTAACAACGGGGTTGATTTTCCCAAAGCGCACCTAGGGTCAACGTTAGACCTTAGGATTCACCTGGCAAAACATGTTACTCATGCTCCCCACTATGTATACAATACTTTGAATAACACAAAAACACAAATGGGACAAATGATTTATTAAATTAGTGGGCAGTTATGGCAGTTAGGTTTATGTTTGCTGGTGCTGCTGGAGAATCTTCGTGGATGCTCTTTCATTCATCACTCTAAAACAGACACAGCCTACCTATCTGACAGTGGTATTGGTCTGAAGGTCATCTGGAGTCCAGGATACCGGCAAGGGGTTCCATGGCAACTGCTTTTGTATTTATTTTTTTTTAATTTCCTAAGCCAGGGCAAGTTCTAGAGCTCCTCAAAACCATTCAGTAACTCAACCACTGCTCAAGCCAGCTGGGGAATGCCTGGCTTTCCATTCTCACTCCTGCATGGTACACTAGCAGAGGCCCACCATGCTGGCGTATGCCAGGCTTTCCATTCTCACTCCTGCATGGTACACTAGCAGAAGCCCACCATGCTGGCATATGCCAGGGGACACAATTTAAAGATAGAGGGGGGACAGCTCAGGGGTAATGTGAGGAAATTTTTTTTCACGGAGAGAGTGGTGGATGCATGGGACTGCCTTCCTGGGGAGGTTTTTGGGGCTAAAACAGTAGGGGAATTCAAATATGCATGGGACAGACACAAGGCAATTGTAGTGGGGGGTGGCAGAAAGTAGGCTGTTGGTTAACTAGAATCTGCAGCTTATCCAGTAGGTAGAGAAATGGGCACACTGGGTGGGCTAAGTGGTCCTTATCTGCCGTCAAAGTCTGTTTCCACTCTCACTCCTGCATGGTACACTAGCAGAGGTACACCTGCTGGCGTATGCCAGGCTTTCCATTCCCACTCCTGCGTGGTACACTAGCAGAGGCCCACCATGCTGGCGTATGCCAGGCTTTTCATTCCCACTCCTGCACGGTACACTAGCAGAGGCCCACCATGCTGGCATATGCCAAGCTTTCCATTCTCACTCCTGCGTGGTACACTAGCAGAGGCCCACCATGCTGGCGTATGCCAGGCTTTCCATTCTCACTCCTGCATGGTACACTAGCAGAAGCCCACCATGCTGGCATATGCTAGGCTTTCCATTCCCACTCCTGCGTGGTACACTAGCAGAGGCCCACCATGCTGGCGTATGCCAGGCTTTCCATTCTCACTCCTGCATGGTACACTAGCAGAAGCCCACCATGCTGGCATATGCTAGGCTTTCCATTCCCACTCCTGCGTGGTACACTAGCAGAGGCCCACCATGCTGGCGTATGCCAGGCTTTCCATTCTCACTCCTGCATGGTACACTAGCAGAAGCCCACCATGCTGGCATATGCTAGGCTTTCCATTCCCACTCCTGCGTGGTACACTAGCAGAGGCCCACCATGCTGGCGTATGCCAGGCTTTCCATTCTCACTCCTGCATGGTACACTAGCAGAAGCCCACCATGTTGGCATATGCCAGGCTTTCCATTCCTGCTTGTGCAGGACTCCAGAAGAGACCTGCTGTGCTGGTAGATGATAACGTTTCTGTTCCAGCTCCTGAAGGACAACAGGGGGGACCCACCGTACTGGCAGATGCTCAGTTTTCCATTCCTGTTTAAAGCAAGGAGAGGCCTCCTGCGTTGGCGAGAACTGGGTTATTAATTTATGCATGTGCAAAACACCAGAAGAGGCCTGCCGTGCCAACAGATGTTGAGACTACTGTTCCTGCAGGCCACCAGAAGAAGCCCTTTGCAGGGACTGCTAGGCCACCAGATCCATGGGGAGTGGTGGCACTCATTCTACTTTCAGATGGAAGTTCAATGGAGTTCACAGAGGCTGAATTTCTTTGGTAATTACTTGCATAATTTCTGCAACAAAACTGTTTTTTCAGAGCCTAGCTGCCCACAAGTATCACATACAACATGCCCTAAGCCAGAAACCTAACCTCTACCTCACCTTGCAATTCCATTTAACATTGCAAGAAACATTTATTAGGCCAAAAACAGTTCATAGTAGTACTCTTTATTTACAGCTGGTGGTACGAAAGCACAAGGAGGTCACATTATTTTTGAGTTGTTGATAATTTTTGTCCCATGAGCTGTGATCACTACTTTCTAGGTCCACTGGGGAAGGTTACAAGGACCTATTTTATGTTTGCATGTGCAGCAAACATGTTGTTACAAGAATGGCATTTGAGAGCTGTGTCGCTGTCTGGTCCAATGCAGCTCAGGCAGTAGTGGGCTCGACCGTGATAGCCAGGGATCAGCAAGGCTGGTCATGATGCTGCTCTGCCAGTTGATGGGCAGAAACTTTGTGTAGTTGGAAGGAGGCAGCCGTGCCTATGAGACAGTGGCTGCAGCTTCTTATTTACATGACACCGCCCAGTAACCATCTGAGCCATGTCAGTCATGATCAGGTTCTGCGGTCCCTTAAAAACAAAGAAATCCCACCCGCTGCTGAAAGCCGCTCACCTCTCGATCACTTCCCCAGTGCCCTGGTCCCTTAAAAAAGAAGACATCCCACCCTCTGCTTTACACCCCACCTCCCAGTCGCTTCCCCAATGCCAACGCAAATTTTTTTTTTTTTTTTCAAATGTAACCTGAAAAGCAAAGAATTGTCCATTTATATCTTTTGATGCAGACACCCCAATAGAAACATAGAAATTGACAGCAGATAAGGACTGCTAGGCCCATCCAATCTGCCCATTTTCCTTACCTACTGCAAAAGCCGCAGACCCTACTTGATCTCCGACTTTACCTTCTCGTTCCTATCTCTAGGGTTCCCCTATGCCTGTCCCATGCATTTTTGAATTCCCCCACTGTGTTTGCCCCCACCACCTCCACTGGAAGTCTATTCCATGCATCCACCACCCTTTCCATGAAGAAATACTTTTTCACGTTACCCCTTAGTCTACCCCTTCCATCCTCATGTCATGCCCCCTTGTTCCTGAGCATCTCCTTTTCTGAAAGATGCTACCCTCCAGTACCCTAATTATGCCCTTTAGATATTTGTTGGTTTCTATCTCCCCTGTCTCTTCTCTCCTCCAGGACATACTGTACATGTTGAGGTCTCCCAGTCTCTCCACATATGACTTTTGGTGCAGGCCCTACATCATCTTTGTTGCCCTTCTTTGAACTGCCTCCATCCTGTCTATGTCCTTATGGCGATGCGGTCTCTGGAACTGGATATAGCACTCCAAATGAGGCCTCACCAATGATCTGTAGAGTGGCATCACCACCTCTTTTCTTCTGTTGGTGATACCTCTCCCTATGCACCCCAGCATCCCACTGGCTCTCACCACACTGTGTGGCCGCCTTTAGGTCATCAGATATGATTACCCCCAAATCCCCTCTCCTGTTTGGTGATCATCAGTATCTCCTCCCCCCCCCCCAAATCATGTAATCCTCCCCTGGGTTCTTGCTCCCCAAATGCATGATTTTGCACTTTTTTGCATTGAATCTCAGCTGCTACACTCTAGACCATTCCTCCAGTTTACCTAGGTCCCTCCTCATTTTTTCCACCCCTCCCAGTGTGTCCACCCTGTTGCAGATCTTAGTGTCATCTGCAAAGAGGCACACCTTCCCTTCCAGACCCTGCGCAATGTCACTCACAAAGACATTAAACAGGACTGGCCCCGGAACTGATCCCTGTGGCACCCCACTGGTCACCCTCCTTTCCTTAGATTGAGTTTCATTTATCACCACCCTCTGTCTTTTTTCACTCAACCAGTCCCTAACCCAGTTTACCACCTTGTGACCCACTCCCAGGCTGCCCAGTTTGTTCACAAGTCTCCTAACATAGAAACATAGACTTTGATGGCAGATAAGGACTGCTTGACCCACCCATTCTGCCCATTTCCCTACCTATTGGATAAGCTGCAGATCCTAGTGAACCAACAGCCTACTTCTTCCTACCCCCCACCAAATTGCCTTATGTCTGTCTCATTCATTCTTGAATTCTCCCAATGTTTTTGACCCCACGACCTCCTCAGGAAGGCCGTTCCATGCGTCCGCCACCTTCTCCGTGAAAAAATACATCCTCACATTGCCCTTGAGCCATCCCCCTCTATCTTCGAATTGTGCCCCCTTGTTCTTGCACATCTCTTTTTCTGAAAGATGCTACCCTCCTGGACTTTGTTGATTCCCTTGAGGTACTTGAAAGTTTCTATCATGCCTCCCCTCTTTTCCTCGAGGGTATACATATTAAACTCCTTTAGTCTTCTACCACAGTATCGAAGGCCTTACTGAAAACCAGGTAGGCCACATTCACCGCTCCCCTCTGATCCACTTCCCTAGTCACCCAGTCAAAAAATCAATTAGATTTATTTGACAACATAACCTTCCTGCTGTGAATCCACGCTGTCTCGGATCCTGTGCTCTGCCGGATTCAAGGTGTTCCACAATCCTTTCTTTGAGTAGTGATTCCATAATTTTCTGCACTATTGAGGTGAGGCTGACTGGTCTGTAGTTTCCAGCCTCCTCCCTACTTCCACTTTTGGGAAGCGGGACTACATCTGCCCTCCTCCAGTCCTCTGGAACCACTCCCATATCGAGTGATTCATTGAACAGAGTTGCCAGCACCTCCCATAGTTCCATTAATATTCTAGGAAGTATCCCATCCGGTCCCATTGCCTTGTCCACTTTGTTTTGTGAGTTCTTTTAGGACTCTCTCTTCTGTAAATGGACTGGTGTCCATCTCCCTTCCATATTTGTTCATGTTGCCTAACTGTGGTCCCTCACCTTCTCCTTCTGCGAATACACAACAAAAATATTTGTTCAGTATTGATGCTTTTTTCAGGTCCCCTTCCACACACTCCCCTTCTTCCCCTTTAAGCCTTATAATCTCACCCATTTTTTCTCCTTTCACTAATGTGCCTATAAAAAGTCTTGTCCCCTTTTTGTACCTCCTGTGTTAGTTTTCTCCGGTTGTGCCTTTGCACACCTGACTGCTTTCCCTGCCTCTTTCTTTTTATCCAGGTTCACTACCCTGTCCTCCTCCTCCTCCTTCTGTTTCCTTGTATTTCCTGAAAGCCATCTTTTTCACCTTTACCTTCCTGGCCACTTTCTTTGAGAACCATAGTGGTTTTCTCTTTCTCTTTCTCTTGCCCTTGTTTACTTGCCTAATGCATACCTCTCAACCTTTCTTCACCAAAATGTGTGACAAGATATGTGACAAATGACCAAAATGTGTGACATATCATCAAACATGGCACTGCAAGATCAGAACACTATGGCTATCAGTGCACTAATGTTCTTAATGTTTGCTGATAACTGAACATAATAGAATATTATGAATTTCTGCTTTAAAGTCTCAGTGGGAAATGTGGAATATCACCTTCCCCATGTGGAACAAAGAATTTCTGAGGGGAAAATGAGTGATGTACCTCGTAATGTGTGACACTTGAGAGGTATGGCCTAATGCAAAGGCTTGTCACCTCCATTACGGCTCCTTTCAGATGGGCCCACTGCTCCTCAACTCCCTCCCATTTGTTCCTCCTTGCCAGGGCATTCTTGGACATATCCTCATCTTAGTAAAGTCCGCCCTCCTGAAATCTAGGACCCTTGGCTTTGTGTGGCTTGACTCTGCCATTGTACTCATACTGAACCACACCATGTGATGATGAACGGACCTCACCCTTACTTCCACAATTCTGTTCCCATTGGTGAGTATCGGGTCCAAAATTGCACTCTCCCGGGTGGGCTCTAGCACTAGCTGCCTGAGGTCTGCACCTTGCATGGAGTACAGGATGTTCATGCTCCTGGCTGAGGCAGCAGCTGGGATGCTCCAATCCACACCCCACCCTGAACCCCCCCCAGCACCCACCACCCCACAGCCTCCTCCCACACCTTCACCTTCACACGTAGAAATGGTCCACCTCTACTCTGCAACAAAGCACATCATCCTCCAGAGCCAGCTGGGAACTGAAGAAACAAGGTAAGTACCATCAATGTAGTTTCAATACATATTAAATTTACTCATAACGTTGTCATTTTTTAATATTTTGTCACCAAATTTTCAGCATGGCCTTTTTTGGACCCCACCTCATGAACAGGGTTGATGAAATTTTTCAAATCCGTTCTGAAAGGTGATTTCACGGTCACTCTGCAGAATCACCTTTTGGGGCAGATTTGAAAAATGTCACCTACCAGGTTCATGACCTGCGATCATAAAAAGACCGTGTTGAAATTCGGGGTCAAAATAAAAAAAAAAAAATAAAATAAAATAATTTATAAAGGTACAGTGAAAATTTTCAACGTTCGTTGACAACTGGGGTAATTTTCAATATGCATTATACAGTTATGCAATGTATGTGCATTTCATGTGAGTCCCAAACGTGGTCTCTTTAAACAGGCAAACATTCAGCATTGACAAATGCTTGTTTCTGTATCATTAGTCCAGGTTCCTGGTGAGGGACAAGAACCATAACCTTCTGATCATTGGATTACCCTTCTCACTTACTAAATATTTCTGTTATACAACATAAATTGTAGTGAAAAAGAAAAAAAAGTTCTTCAGTGGGGATTGTGACAGGTTTAAGGCCTGTGACAAGTTTGTCAGGGGATTAGTGGTAAGTGACACTACCATGACACAGCACCTTTGCTTAGTGTCAGTTAAAGGAAATAAGAAGAACATCCTGAGAATGTAGAATACCTAGGTACTGTATAAAAGAAAATAAAAGGCACTTACCTGTCATTCTGTTGTGCAAGTCTGTTTTTCTTTACTCTAATACTATGTTTTTTTGTAACCCCCGCCCCCCGGTTCAGTGCACACAGCAGGGCTGTTCTGATGTGTTCAGTTATGTTCCTGTAATATTTTATTTTAGTATAATATGCATGGTTTGTAGATAGAGAATTACAGGGAGCCCTGCAGTGCTGTTTGTTACAGGTTACAAGTGGTGTCTCACAAGGGTCAGTGCTCGGTACAGTGCTGTTCAGTGTGTTCACTGATAACACTGGGGTTGGTGTTAAAGGCAAGATCTGCCTCTTTGTATGTATAACCCCCCTCCGGGGGCTTACCTGTAGTTGGTGGTTCCCCCATGTTTTTCTCCCACCAGCATGTTGTTTCTGTCCTTTTCTGGCGTAAAGTCCATGGTCGCAAGCTGCATACCTCTCAAGTGTCCCTGATTTTCAGGGATGTCCCTGATTTTGCCTCAAAATTTGACTCTGTCCCTCCTAAAATTTGTGTTTTTGTGGCTAAACAGTGGGGACTGTAAGCACAAAACAATGTCAAGCATTAAAGTTACAGACTTGTTCTTTTTTAGAAAATGCATTTTGCACTTAGCCCCATATTCTACCAGCTTTCTGGGTGGCTATCTCTAATTTTGAAGATGTGTCCCTGATTTTGGTCCTTTCTCCCTGATTTTTATAAGCCTTGTCCCTGATTTATGAGGCAGGAGGTTGAGAGGTATGGCGAGCTGCCTGCATGTTGTTTTGGCTAGCGCTAGCATATGCGCTCCTAGCGCCTTTGGTGTTCCGACTCGCGATCTTGTGGGTGAACGGGGGGCTGACTCGGTGGTCCCAGCACCCCTCTCATGCTGCTTAAGGGCCGGAGACCTGGAGAATGTGGTCAAGAAGCCGCTCTGGGGCTGGAATGAAAGTTTGACTATGGACACTTAGTGAGGACTCATGAATTATTCATGAGCCCGCATGAATATTAATGAGGCTGCTACCCATCACCTAGGGGCATAGTGTTGCGGTTGCAGCAGCAGTTAAACTATTGGGACAGATGAAATGAGAGTGTGCTTGTTTGACAGGGGACAGTTGGGGCTATCAGCTGGTGGGATGCTTGGTCCCTGAAGGGAATGTGTTGGGCTGCACCAGGCTGGGAAAGGGGAGAGACTGCACTGAACTGTATGGGACTCCATATAAACAAATGGAGCTGGCATGTTGGTAACATTTAACCCCTGAATTACAGCCAGTCAGTGATCTGGGCACCCAAACTGGAGACGGAGGGACTCCTGGGAAAAAGAGGGGACTAATTCTGGTGCCTAGATCATGCCCCAATAAATGAGCAGGAAATATTGATCACTATGGTTAATGGTTGTTGAAAGGCTTCAACAGCCAATCAGAACACTGGATTTTCAGCTGAAACAGTGTGGACTTTCTGGGATTTCTTCAATCTGTTGTCGAGCTCTGTATGAGTCAGAACTGTGCTGTAACAGTGGACATTAAGCTTCAGGGGCATTTTCAGGCCCCTTTTGGAGATTTGCCTGTCAGTAGAAGTGGACTGGAAAGGGGAAAGAGGGAAGAAAGACTGTGCTGTGGTTCTGGCTCCCCAGGTGCTTGCTGCTGGACTGATTGAGAAGGGAAAGAGAAAAAGAGACTGGGCTGCGATTCCCCAGGTACTGTATATAAAAGTTGCTTGCTATTAATGGAAGAGACTGAATGTTGCAGAAACCCTGCACTGGAAAGTCAAAATTGCTGAGAAGGCTGTGTGGATAGTCTGAGTGCTACAGTCAGGATTGAGAAGCCATTTGCTTGTGTGGGACTGTGAAGGAAATTCTGAAGAGGCAGAGCATCTCTGGTCATCGGGGTGCTAGCTGAAGGTATGTGTGTCCTGTGTGAACTGGTTAAAGTGGCTGAGAGCGGAGGCTTAGCTGCATCTGAAGAGAAGGTTGGGGACACTGCTAGACTGGAAAGTGTGGACTGGTGTGCAGGGGGTTGTTGTTGCTGACCCCCCCCCACTGAATTGCACTTGTCATTATAGGGGCTAGCACCCACGCAGATTGGCACTGGACTTTATTGGAGCGACTGCCTGAAAACTTTTTCTTTTCTGAGAAATCAGTGCAGGGACTGCAGGTGGACCCCCCAACACTTGGGAGTCCTCACCCAGAGCCAGGGAGGGAACTTGCTAATCCCTCCCAAGTGGGACTCGCTGTCTCAGGGGGTCACCGGTGCTTGTTGGGATGCTAGGGCACCTGTGACCCGTCAGGGGAGCTGGGCTGCAGAGCCACTCCCAGGTCTGGGCCTGGTGTTGTCCTGCCACCATGTTCTGCAAAGGGCCAAAAGCAGCTGAAGGTGACGAATGGCCAGAACTAAAATCAAGGTGACCAGCTACAAGATCCTTGAGCAAGTTCCATCCAGTCAGAGGAATCCTGGCCAGCCTGTATCTGTTGTTGCACTAACACAAGGAGCTCCATTTTCCCCACGTATCCAGGACCTGGTTCCTGGGAGGGGAAAGGGGAATTAATTTGTTTTAAAAATCCAACGTTTCTACAATTTCAGGGCCCCAACAGTTGGCCAACCCATGGCATTGAAAAGGCCTGCAACTAGTGGGTACCCCTAGGGACAGTACAGGGACACTGGTACCAGTGGGGGAGGGTTTGGCCTGTGGGCCCATATGTTGAAGTTGCATATTTCACTAACTTTTCTTTTTGCCTTCACAACTACTCTACGTCCAGGTATCCCCTTCCCTATTCCGTACCCCTTGAATAAAGCTGTGAATTTGTTGTTTGATCCTGCTGTGTCAGTGAAATTCATTGCATGTGCTTACTGTTAAGATATATGGTTTATGGTGGAACAAGGTATTGGGGGACACAGTGTGTAGAGTGGTTGGTTGTGGAGGTACAGTATCCCAGGGGGCTGTGCCATGCGGATACCTGGACCACTAATACTTTACTCAGGGTGGAGGCACCACACTATTTTCAATATTTCTGGGAACAAACCCCCAGTTGTCACTGTAGCAGGACCCAGGCCCCTTGCCCAGTATCAGAGACAGTTGGCAAGATGGGGAAGCCCACTGGCATATGGCCCCGGGGCTACATGTGGATGACACAAGACTCTGTGGGAGGGTGGATGCAGATGAAGGGGTGCAGAACTTAAAGGAGGACCTGGTGAAACTGGAGAGGTGGTCAGGTATCTGGCAGCTGGGGTTCATGGGAGTCATACACATGGGAAGGAAAAACCTGAGGGCTGAGTACAGTCTTGGTGAGTCAAGGTCACTAAATCAGAGAGCAAAAGGACTTGGGTATAGCTATCACCAGTGACCTTAAACCGGCTATACAGTGTATGAAGGCAGCAGCCAAGACACACAGAACTCTTCAACACCCTACTGCCCAACCTCGCATTATGCCCTTCCACCGATTCCTTTAAGGTTAATCTGAAGAAATAGTTACTCAACAAACCCCCTTGCAACTGTTTCTAACTGCTCCCCTTCAGGATTTGTAAGCACCACTCTCCTACCCTCTTGTAACTACCCTCCCCCAGCCAACTCACCTCCTTCTTTCATCTCGTCCTGTTTTTTGTTTACACCTTATGTCTTGTGTTGTATTTCTGTACTCATGTGCAGCAAGGTATTGCCCCCCACCCACGGCCAACTCACCTCCCTACTGTCTACTCACCTTCCATTCTCTCATCTCCCCTTTTTGTCTGAATCCTTTTGATGCTATGTCCTGCAGCTAGGTCCTCACTTACTCAGTATTGTCTTTTTTTTTTTTTTTTTGTACCTGATGCTAATGCTGGTCTGACTTGTTCCTCGCCCGTTCAACTTGCTATTGTTTGCACTTATGTATTCAGTGTTCACTATGTATAAAATTGTATTCTACAACTGGGTTTGATACCCTCTGTCACAACCTCACTCCTGTGGGGTGGGATTTTCCTCTCTCTCTCTCTGTGTTACAGCGAATCCCTCTTGTGACGGGGGAGGGGAGAGAATGGGGTTAGAGACACCCTTTCTCCCTGCAAAGGGATACAAATACAGTCTCAAGTCTGTTTTTCTGGGGTAGAACCCTTTCAGCCACTGCACCACAAACAACCAGAAAGCCACAGGTGTGTATAGGCTTTGGGGGGACCTTATGCACTCGATTATGTGTCTTTCCCCCACCACAGGCTCCTCCTGAGACCCTTCGTATTTCCTCCCTTCCTTTAAAATGGTATTTCACTCTGGTAGCGTTTAAGCCTTAAATCAGTCACACAGATGTGGTATCATTTGAACAACGTTTACTCTGGCAGCCACTCACACAAATGACAGGCAGAATTATTTTCAAATAAGCTAAAGGCTTTACTAATCAAATTAATAAGAAAACAGTAAATAAAAAGACAAAATAATTTGGACATTGGTTACAGGACATTGAAATATAAAAGAAAAGAACAGATAAAAAAAATCCTACAATTTAAACTCTAAGGTTAACAGCCTACCTTGAGTCCTTAGTTGGGATTTTGAAGTACAGAAGTGTCCTTAAAAAGTGTGGTAGATGAAGTCTTGCCTCTCAGTGATCTAGGAGAAAATTATCTCTGCTTCAAGACGGGAAGGGTTCCAACTGCTTCAAGCAAGATGACAACAAAGGCAGCAAAAAGGCTCCAAAAAGGCCCAGACAACCCACTGCATCCTGGTTTTAAAGGGGTTTGGGGGGGGGGGGGTAGGTAAGTCCAGTCAACAGTGGCTGCCATGCAGTTGGCTAGCATTTCAGTTTTTATGGTTACACAACCAAAGTTCAGTATTTTATTACAATAACTCAGATATGCAGTTTCTAAACATAAGAAAAAAAAAAAAGTAAACCAGTTCAGACCAGATTTCTGGGGGATAGTCATGTGATTGATCACCATCTGCTTATGAATTAAGTGGACCTGGTAAATTGGGTCACTCATGCAATGTAATTACCATTGAATGTGTTAGTCTATTTATTCTGTATGTATATGTATATTGTACCTATTACTGCTCACTGTAGACTATCTATGTTTATCTTGCTCTCTTGTAACTCTGTACATTGCCCCTCTTGTTGTTATGTACCTTGTTTGAACCTGTATTTTCACTGTACTTTCCCGTGTCGTACCTGAAAATAGGCATGCAGATTGTCTAGTATACCTACCTGGTCAACAAAAGCTAAATAAATAAATAGTCCAGCCTTCCTGGCTGGGAGATAGCTGTCATTAATCAACCCTAAATACAGCAATTTTACATAAATGGTAGGCTATTCATTTGTAACAAGCTTAAGCCACTGCAGACCTCTCAACACAAAGGATCCCCAGCCATCCCAACTCTTAATGAGGTCCTGTCCTTTCACAAACAAATGAGCCTACCTTGCCTCCCAGCTAGGCTTAATCATTCCTTTGTTTCCTTTTAGATAATTTGATAAACTCTAGCCTCTGCTAGCAAAAAAAACAGTTTTCTTGCCCAGTAACAAGAGTTCCAACATTATTCTAGGGCCCATGGGCCTGTACCCATGATTCCTTGCCCTATGGGCATCTGACACATTTCTCACATAAAGTTATATAAAACATGTCCCAGAATAATAAAATATGGCCTTATCTCACCACACTCTTCCCCCCTTAACAGAACTTATGGGGAACATGCCCCTTTCTAGTAAGTGTTTCCACCAGTTTTGCACCTTACTCCAGTTGGCGAGATGAGCCATCTGCATTGACATTAGCAGAGCTATGTTACATGTCCCACATGACACCCCTAACTACAGCACCTCCTCCACCTCCCTTCTAATATCCTTTAGGATTGCTTCAGACACCCAGTAAGCTGTCCGTCGTATGGGCGCTTGCGTCCCCGTGTCCACATCATGGGTCGGTAAGGGGGTCCATCTGGGCTTGGCCATAAATAAAGGGGCAAAGTCCTCTAAGACCTCCCTTGCTTCCTGGCTCTATTCCAGGGTCAACTGAGGTGACAGTTTGATTTTCTCCACCGATGACTTCCACTTGCTTTCCTCTAGCAAGTCCAGGAGGGGGTCGTCTTTATCCGTCCCCTCCCCAGGGCTACAAACAGCAAACACCATCTCAGCCCTATTTACATATGGCTTCATCATATTAACATGGTACATTCGATGGGAATGTCTCCTGTTAGACAGTTCTACAATGTAATTCACATCATTTATCTGTCGGACTACCTTGTACGGTCTTGCCCACTTTGCCTACAGCTTGTCCTTCCAGACTGAAATGAGGACCATTACTTCCTGACCTGTGCTGTACGAGCGAGCTCTGGCTCTGTGATCATACCAGACTTTTTGCTTCTGCTGGACAGCTGACAGGTTGCTTTGGGCCATCCCCATAAGCTCCTTCAGCTTCTCCTTCAGCCTAAGAACATACTCCACTATGGAAGTTCCCTGGGTGATGTGCTTGCTTTCCCAGTCTTCCTGGATCAAGTCTAGGGCCTCACACACCCTACATCCATATGAGTTTGAAGGGGGAGAATCCTGTCGACTCTTGGGGCACCTCCCTGTACGCAAACAACAGGAGGGGAAGATATTTCTCCCAGTCCCTCCCATGCTGTTCAGCAGATGCTTGGAGCATTGATTTTAGGGTACCATTAAATATTTCCACAAGTGCATTGGCTTGTGGGAGATAAGGTGTTGTGCATCTTTGCACCACCCCACACTTCTCCCATAAAGACTTCATCAGGTCAGACATGAAGTTAGCCCCTTGGTCAGAGATAACCTCCTGTGGGAACCTGATGTGGGAGAAAATCCATAGGAAGGCATCTGCCACTTTGGGTGCCTTAATGGAGGACAGGGCAACCACCTCTGGGTATTGGGTGGCGTAATTGACCACTGTCAGGATATACGTTTTTCTGGAGGAGCTTGGGGTATTCAAGGGTCCCACAATATCCATTCCTACCCTCTGGAATGGCTCCTCTACAATGGGCAAGGGAAGCAGGGCAGTTTTTGTTTTACTACCTGCCTTTCCTATCTGTTGGCACTGATGACAAGACCTGCAATATTCCAACACCTGCTGGGTGAAGTTGAGCCAATAGAAATTCTGGGCCAATCACTGCATGGTGAGTGTGATTCCCAAATGTCCAGACAGGGGATATCACGGGTGACATTGAGCAACCGCTCACGATACTCCTGGGGAATGACAAGCTGCCTGCCCATCACCCCTCCTTCAGCACTTGCGTCCTGTGTATACAGCAGTCCATTGACCCAAAATACCCTGTCTCATGTCACCTCCGTGTGTCCCATCACATTCTGCACAAGCCCTCAGCCTCTCCAAACTAGGGTCAGTCCTCTGAGCAGCTGCAAAATCTTCACATTTTCTCAAAGCATGGGACATGTCCCCCTCAGTTCCTAAACTAGGGTCCATAGCACTTGTGCTAGGGCATTCAAAGTCACTGCCATCTCTATCCTTCTGACCATTTGTTACCCTTCCCTCCCTCCTCAGAGTAACCTGTAGCTGTTTGGTGCATGACTACTTGGGGAAGTTCTACCTCTCTTTCACTATTCTCCAAATCAGGAGACACAGGCTGAGGGACCAGCCTCCTATTCCCTTCCACAGGGGCTTCTGTAGGGTTCAGGGAAATACAAGGGGCCTTAGCTGTCTGACTGTGGGTAACTGCACACACCGCTCACTGCTGTATATTATTCCCTATAATCACATCCAGAGAAAGGTTGTCTGCCACTGCCACCTTTTGTAACCTCTCTCCTGTCTCACCCCAATCCAGGAGAACACTAGCAGGGTTTTTTCCTCCCTTGTGAATCCCGTCACAGTGACAAATTGATTAGATATAAGCTGTTCAGGCTCAACCAAATCCCCTTTTACCAGGGTAAGAGACCCCCCCGTGTCTCTTAACCCATAGGTCTGCAACCCATTTATAGTAACAGGGTGTATATGCTCCCTCATGTTCACGGGCATACTCTCAGGGATACAACAGTGCACCCATCTCCTTGCGAGGGATACTTTGTCCACTCTGTGCCTTTTTAGGACACTATCTAGCTAAATGCCCTGGCTGCTTACAAAATCAGCATCCATCATTCTTTTTTCTCCCCAAGACTTCCCTTCTTGCTAACTTGGGGCTTCCCTCTTTTTTCAGAGATGTAGAAGATTTTAGCTGCCATGAAGGAGTGCTTTTCCCTTTCTACCCTGCAACACCTGCTCCCCCACTTCCTTTCAGAGCAGGCCTGCTCCTGGCATAGCGATCCAAGAGCTCAGCAGCTTATTGTGCTGTTTTGGAATCCCAATCCTGCAGCCAGGTTTTCAGTTCCGCTGGGCAAGCCCAAAAGAACTGTTCTAAAAGTATGACCTCGGCAATTTTCCCCACAGAGTTTGCTTCCAACCCCTCACACCAATGCTTTAAAAATGCTGTTGTTTTGTGGCTAGTTCTTCAAAGCTCATGTCAGGGCTTTTTTGGAGTTTATGGAATTTAACCCTGTAAGCCTCAGGAGTCAGGTCATACTTTTTAAGTCAAGCAGATTTAAGTTTCTCATAGTCTTGGCTATCATCATTGTCCAGTTGGTCTAGCGCCTCACACCCTTTCCCAGTAAGCAGCGAGGATAGCTGATAGGTCCAGGACTCCCTGGGTATTTTGGCCTGGATACAGACCTTTTCAAAAGAATCCAAAAATGCATCCATATCCTCCCCCTCTTTAAATTCTGCTATTAATTTGGAACTTAATTTATACCCCAGCCCTGGAATTTCAGGTCTATCCCTGCCACTTACCTCTCTGGCGCTGGTCATTGGAGTCTCAGCTTCTCCAGTTTGAATTCCCTCTGGCACTCTTTTTCTCATTCCTGCATCTCCAGTTCAAACCTCCTCTGCTCTCTTTCTTGCTGGTGCTGTTTCTCCTTGGTCTCTCGCTCTCTCTGAAGCTGTGCTTCAAACTTTTTCTGGTTGAATGCCAGCTACAGCTCCAGTTCCCTTTCTTGTCACTTTTCTGCAAGCTCCAATTTCCACTTCAGCTGCAGCTTGATCCCTTCCAGCTCAAGCTCTGTGGTGGCCTTCCCCTGGTGCTGTGGCTCTGGGTTCCCTCTGGTCTCACTGTCTTCCTTCCTGGGACTGGACACTGTGACATCCCTTGGCACCCCCATGCCCAATGTCTTGTCCCTTTCAGTCATCAGTTGGGACTCGAGGTCTTGGGCAGCCGCTTGCTCATTGGCTGCCACAAGAGCCTCCATGAGGTTCTTTTTGCTTCACCTCTCATAATGGACCTCTCTTTCCTGGCACAGCTGCTTCAGCTCTTCTGTAGTGTAATCGCTGTACTTGGAAGTCATCTTTCTTCCCTACACTACCACTAGTCTGTCTTTCAGAAAATATATATATAAAACAGGGTGGGGAACTGTATCTTGTAACCAATTTGCCCTTTTTCCAATTTTCTGCCCTCTTTGTGTGTGGTTGTTCAAACAGTTTGCCAATCGCACCACTGCTCACCAAATCTGTCACATGCCCACTCCCATGAGGTGGGATTTTCCTATCTCTCTGCATCACAATGAATCCCTCTTTTGATGGGGGGATGGGGTCAGAAAGACCCCTTTCTCCATGCGAGGGGATACAAATATAGTCTCAAGTGTGAGTTCCTGGGGTAGAACCCTTTCAGCCACTGCACCACAAACCAGAAAGCCACAGGCATGTATAGGCCATGGGGGCCCTATACACCTGATTGTGTCTTTCCCCAGAAATGCACCGCTCAGTTCAAATCCCACCACAGGCTCCTCCTGAGACCCTTTGTATTTCCTCCCCTCTTTTAAAATGGTATTTCACTCTGTTAGCATTTGGCCTTAAAACAGTCACGCCGGCATGGTATCGTTTGAACAACGTTTACCCAGGCAGCCACACACAAACAACATAAGCAGAATTATTTGCAAATAAGCCAAAGGCTTTACTAATTAAATTAATAAGAAAACAGTAAATAACAAAAAGACAAAATCATTTGGATATTGGTTATAGGACATTGAAAAATAAAAGGAGAATATAGATCAAAAAAATCCTACACTTTAAACTCTGAGGTTAACAGTCTACCTTGAGTCCTTAATTGGGATTTGGAAGTGCAGAAGTGTCCTTAAAAAGTGTGGTGGATGAAGTCTTGGCTCTCAGTGATCCAGGAGAAAATTGTCTCTGCTTCAAGATAGGCAGGGTTCCAACTGCTTCAAGCAAGATGGCAACAACAGGCAGCAAAAAGGATCTAGAACGGCCCAGATACCCCTCTGCATCCTGGTTTTAAAGGGGTTCAGGGGTCAGGTCCAGTCGATAGTGGCTGCCCTGCGGTTGGCTAGCATTTGTTTCTATGGTTACCCAACCAATCAAAGTTCAGTATTTTATTACAATAACTCAGACATGCAGTTTCTAAACATACGAAGAAAAAAACACGTGGTAAACCAGTTCAGACCAGATTTCTGAGGGAGAGTCCAGCCTTCCTGCTGGGAGATAGCTGTTGTTAAACAACCCTAAATAGAGCTATTTTACATAAATGGTAGGCTATTCATTTGTAACGAGCTTAAGCAACTGTAGACCTCTCAATACAGAGGATGCCCTGACATCCCGACTCTCCATGAGGTCCTATCCTTTCACAAACAAATGGGGCTACCTTGCCTCCGAACTAGGCTTAATCATTCTTTTGTCTTCTGTTAGATAACTTAATTAACCCTAGCCTCTGCTAGTAACAAAACAATTTTCCTGCCCAGTAACAAGAGTTCCAACATTATTCTAGGAATCTAGGGCCTATGTGACTGTACCCATGATTCCTTGCCCTTACACTGGCTACTATAGGCATCTGATGCACTTCTCACATAAATATATATAAAACATGTCCTAGAATCATAAAATATGGCCTTCTCTCACCACACCCTCCTTCGCTTAAGTGTACCTTTGTAGTAGTTTATTCTTTGTAATCGTGCGTATATAACCATCCACGCTTAAGCGTACCTTTGTAAGAACCGGTTAATCACCTGTAACAGTAGTTATAGAAGTGGTATATGTTGTTCATCCACACTCTTTGGCATGTCCCTGTCCCCTTTAAATCTTGCTGGAAGTCTTCATGTTGGCTCCTCCCACCCACCCGGGTGGTATATACCTCGGCTGCGCCCCATGATGCCAGATCTTAGCCCGCTGGAAGCCAGGTTGTGTGCATCCGCAGCCAGGGAGGTCAGGTGGGTCCGTGTGGATGAACAACATGTACCACTCCTAGAACTACTGTTACAGGTGAGTAACCTGTTCTTCCAGGATCATGGATATGTTGTTCATTCACACTCTTTGGCAGACTCCTAGCAGTTGTCCGGGAGGATGGAGGCAAGGCGCACACCACCTACTTGGGGAACAGAGATTACAGAACTGAGGCCCCAAAACCAGCATCCTGGTGGGACTCGAGGTCGATGTGGTAGTGGGTAATGAAGGTGTTTGCTGACTTCCAGGTGGCAACCCAACAAATTTCCTGGATAGGGATGTCCCTGGAAGCAGCCACCGATGCAGCAGTATGGCGGGTAGAATGAGCTCTTATCCCTCTGAGAAGCTCCTTGCCTGCCGGCTCATAGCACAGACCTATACATGATGTAATCATTCTTGCAATAGTTCATTTGGCTGCAGGTCTGCCAGAAGCAGCTTCAGCATAGATGACAAAAAGCTGGCGAACCTCTCCATGAATTTCTGCCGTCCTCTCCTTATAATAGGAGAGAGCACATCTCCGGTCCAAAGTATGGAACCTGTACTCGGCGTCCGAGGTGTAATTGGGGTAGTATACCGGCAGAGTTAACACCTGGTTAAGGTGAAACTCTGACACCACCTTCGGAAGGAATTTTGGGTGGGGGCACAGGACAACTTTGTCCCTGTGGAAAACCAAATAAGGGGAGTCCACCGAAAGCACCAGAAGCTCCCCTGTCCTTCCAGCTGACGTGAAAGCCACCAGGAAGGCCATCTTCCATGACAAGTGTGACAACTCACACTTGTGCATAGGTTCAAATGGCTTGCCCATGAGCTTTGCCAGTACCAGCAGTAGATTCCACGGAGGTGGAGGTTCACACACCGGAGGGGATATGTGATCCAGGCCTTTGAAAAAGCACCTAACCACTGTCTCTTGCACCAATGTCAGCTGACGGGCCCATGCCCAGTAAGCTGAAATGGCTGCCAGGTGCACCCTGAAGGTTGATGACTGCAGACCCCCTTTAGAGAGAGACCAAAGATAGTCGAGAATGTTAACCACAGAACAGAATAAGGGGTCCAGACCCATATCCTGTCACCAAATGGAAAACCTTTTCCATTTGAAGGCATAACATTTTCTGGCCTATTCCTTTCTGGATGCTTCCACCACATTGTAGACATCTTCGGGGAGACCCAAAGCCTGGAACTCTAGATGCTCAGGTATTAGACTGTGAGGTGCAGGGATTGAAGGTCCGAATGGAATACCTTCCTCTGATTCAAAGATATCAGGTCTGGGTGTGTACAAAGCCGCTCCAGGTGCCTGCAGCTGAGGCTGAGGAGATCTGGATATCAGAACTGGTGCGGCCAGTCTGGGGCTACCAGAATTTTTATTTATTTATTTAGTTTTTGTTGACCGGGTAAGTGCACTGGACAAATCCTGCCTATTTTCAGGCACGACCCGGGGGGGGGGGAGATACAGATGAATGCCAACTGACCTTGAACCAGATTAAGCTGTTGGTGGTATTTTTAGTGAATGAGAGAAATTTGGCCAGAACACCAAGGAAATTCTCCTACTTCCTGCTTCCTGTGAGCAGGGGGGACCCATTATCTGGTGGGACCAAGATGGCGGAGGAGGAGGACAGTGGAGGAGCTGCACATGGGGCTGCGATAGCCCAAAGTAATTCCTTACCTGTTGATTTCACCGAGTCTGGAAATGCTGAAATGGTGGCTGGGATGCACCTGCGAGGTGGCCAGCAAAACGCCAACTCAAGTGGTCCTTCAGTTTCTGTTGCTATGTTGGGGCTTAGTTTGTCGGAGAAACAACGCTGTTTGGAAGAGGAACTTCTTCATGTGAGTGCATTATTGGTACAGGAACATAGGAACCTCGCTGTGGAGGACGACAGGAAGCGGAAGAGATCGGAGGGTTTCCCGAGCACTGCAGCAGCAGCGGGGCCCAGCAAGTTGCATCCTGGTCTCCGGAGCATGCGCTGCATGGAGCTGGCTGGATTCCAATTTCGGGTGATTCATGGAAGCCGGCTGATGGATCTTCAGCACTACCGTAGTCTGCAGAGATATTTACTGTGGCTTTAACAGTCCCTTCTCCTGTTGTTTTAGTCTCTGCACTTCCAGCCTCCCCTTTTCCTAAATCTACTACTGATTCTGGACTACCCTTGGACAGCCTGTCAGTGGAAATGGCTGCAGATGTGGCTACTTCCTCTGTCATACAGGGCCAGCTTTGGGAACCTGTGGAAACCTTCCCTATGCCAGTCATTTTAGGCAACCTCTAGAATTAGCAAGACGACGAAATGCCATTCGTTTATGATATGTTGGCCCCAGGGATAATCCCCTGATAGGTTTATGTTGGAAAAACTTCATTGAAGAAAAGTATGGGTTTTTCCCTTCTGAAGTCTACGCCCTGATCCATGTTCCTGGAGAGTTCACATTTGATGTCAGTTTCGCTTTCCAGCTCTTTTGGAACTATTCTGGAGTCGCTATTTAAATCTAAAACTAATCCCCTGTGGTCGGACTTTATTGTACTGCCTCTTTCAAAACAGGCCTTTAGGGTCATTACGATCATGTTCAGAAATGAAGGGGTTAATGTTGTAGATATTGTTAACTGGTTATCTAAAAGATGTGAAATACAGGGGAATCCTGTTCCTATCCTGGATGCAGAGGGATTTTGGAATGTGGGTTGGAAATTTAGGATTAAACTCCACTCTACTGATTCTGATTTGGTGCATCTCCCCAACTGTTTTTTTTTGGGGAGGGATAAGGGGTTCCTTTTTTATCCAGGTCAGCCAAGGGTTTGCTTCAAGTGTGGGTCTTGGACTCACATAAGCACCTCTTGTGATGTGCTAAAATGTTCTTATTGTGGGGAGTCTGGTCATCCTAGTGCTCACTGTTTCCAAACCTCTAAATGCAATCTTTGTGATGTGGTGGGTCACACATTTGAACTTTGCCCTTTGGCAGCTAAAAATACACCGGAAGCTGATTTTGGGGTACAGGACCATTATATTAGGGAGGCAGTTCGACTTGGCATTCCTACTGGAGGAAGGTTGGATCCCAGTACCTCTGGGACTAGTCTCCCTTTGCCCGTGTCAGGTTTGATTGCGAACTCTACCTCAAGCACAGACTCTATAGATATACCTGAAGTGGTGACTCATGAGGTACTAGAGATAGGACAAGGGGGGGTTATTTGCCAGGATTCGGTATTGTCTAGTTTGGACCCCTTGGTAGACGGTTTTACTATGGTTAGTGGCAAGGAAGGGAAATCTGTTAAAGGAAAGGGGAAGGTGAGTAGGAAAACAGCTTTACCTTCCATACATGGTTCTATTGCTGACCCTAATACCTTTGCAGTATTGGTAGAGGCTCCAGAGGCGGTTTCTGACATGTCTCTGCCTTCTGCATCCCCCCTAAGGCCTGAGTCCTTGGAACCTGCTGAAGGACAGATTGGCCCTAAGCCATTAGATGGGAAAAGTGGAAGGGTAACAAGAGCATCTAGCAAAGTAAAGTGACTTTACCCTTTCATTAACTCATGGTTCCCTTTTACTTTAGAGTGGCAACTTTAAATGCAAATAGCATTAAATCTCCTGTTAAACGTCAGAGCACTTATTCTCATTTTTTATATGAAAATCTGGACTGTGTTTTCCTGCAGGATGTTCGTTTGCATTCTCCACGAGAGAGAAAGGCTGCCACTACTGGTTGGGTGTGGGGAGATTGTTTTTGGTCTTTGGGAAGTGATTTGTGTAGTGGGTGGGATTTGTTTTTTCATTCACATATAAAGTAATTCATCAGATAGAGATTTTAGCCGGTAGGGCGCCTTGGTTTTGGATGTTAAGTGGGGTTCCTCACTTACGGTTACTTAATGTTTATGCACCTCAATCTAAATTTGATCGAGTAACCCTTTTAATTCATTATATCCTTTTCTATGCACCTCTTATGTTACTATCTTTGGGGGGGACTTTAACTGCTCCTTGCCTTCCAGTGTTTCTTCTGGAACGAGGAAGAAAGTGTATAGTGATATGGCAAGCTTGTCAAAACTTCTTGCAGATACTGGTTTGAATGATGCTTTTGGGCCTACCTCTAATGGGTTTGGAAATACTTATTTTTGTGGAACTACAGCTTCCAGAATTGACTATTTTTCTTTCACCAGGGGTTGTAGTGCAATCACAGTCCTTGCAGGAGGTGGCCACATCAGATCATAAAATGCTTAGATTAGTGTTATGTGGCGTGCCTGAAGTTCGGAGGGGCCAGGTTTTGAAATTAAATGTTATCTTATTAGATATCCCTGGTGTGGCTGATGGTCTACATTCCTTTTTAGCACGTCAGTCTGTTTTCTTTCTATATGAAGATTTAAATACTTGGTGGGAGGACAGAAATGTGAAGTCAGACTCTATTTTCAAACCATAGGTCGTTTAAATGGAGATTCGGCATGATGGACTTCAATATCTTAGAAACGACTTCATTTTTGTTTACTTTCCGCCAGTCTTTGGGATCTGCAGGTTTGGATCAAATTAAAAGGTAAAGGAAGAGTTGGCTAATTTACAATCTCAGGTTTTACAGGATGTGGAGAAAGCATAAATATGGGATTAGTGGTACAAAGAAGGATACTTTACCTTTTGAAAATCTGAAACTTCTTAAACACTCCCGAGCTATGATGTAGTTAAACACCTCAACTGGGGGGCGTGTTACAGCAAACACTGGTATTTTAGATATGATATATGACTATGTTACTGCATCCTTTAAGAGTAGATTGCTCCCTGAGACCCCCATTAATGACTGATTTCTTAGAAGACCAGTCCCTGTTTTGTCTATAGATGAGCAGTCTACTTTGGTCCAACCCATTACGGTAGATGAACTAAAGACTGCAATTTGGTCTCTGAAGTCGGGAATTACTCCAGGTGCTGATGGATTGTCCCATGAAATCTATAAAAGTTTGTGGGAAGTTTTGGGTACTGAACTATGTCAGATATTGAATGCTGGGTTACAGGCAGGGTCTCTACCTAAAAGCATGTTACAGGTGTGTTGCTTTTTATTGTATAAAAATAAAGGGAGCGGGGATTTAGATAATTGGAGGCCTTTGTCTCTTTTGAACACTGACTATAAGATCTTGATGAAAATCTTTTGTATTAGATTACGAGTGTATTGGGTTCTTATTACATCCATCACAATTTAGTGGGGTGCCACATCGAAGGGTTCAGGATGCACTGATCCTACTCAGGGAGCTTATAGCTAAAGGAGCATCTGGAGACATGTTTGGGCATCTGGTTTGTCTTGACCAGGCTAAAGCTTTTGATCAAGTAGAATATAGTTATCTGTGGGAGAGTTTGAGACGGTATGGGTTTCCCTCACAATTTATAAACTGGCTACGTACCTGCTATACAGACATCACTCTGATACCCAGCATAAATGGATGGTTGGGAAGAGATATTGAGGTACATAGGGGAGTACGGCAGGGGTGTCCACTAAGTCCCCTACTCTATGTCTTATCCTTGGACCCCCCTTTTGCATGCTTTAAATAATACAGATGATATTGTTGGATTATCAATTGGTTATATGGACCCCACAGATAGTGACAATAGCATATGCAGATGATTTGGTTTTAGTTCTGTCAGATAAAAATTCTGCTGTTGCTGCACGGACATTATTGTACACCTTTTCAGCTATGTCTGGTTCCTCCATTAATAGGTTTAAAAGTGGGATATTGCCTTTGGGGTATGGGGCCACTGATGTGGCATTGATTTGGGACATGCCTATTAAAACTGGCTATAGGAAGATTCTTGGTGTTTATTTTGGAGGTGTGGATGATTATCGGTACAATTGGGAGAGCCAATTATTGGAGGCACGTAATAGGGTGTTACTCTGGAATAAGGGCCGAATGTCTAAAGCAAAGCGAATTTATTTGATTAAAACTTTTTTGTTGCCATATTTTTTGTTTATAGCTGCAGTTTTTCCCCCCTCCCCCTTCTTTAGAAACCTCTCTTTATGATTATTTTTCTCTGTTTGTGGGGTAATAGATTAAATCCGGTGAAGTGAGAGTCCTTATTTACCTATTGCGAAGGAGGTTTGGGTATGGTGAATCGGTTGTATTCTTGCATAGTATACTTATCTTTTATAATTTAGTTCCTTTGCTCAAGGGGTTATTAAGATCTGGTCCCCGTGGGTGGCTGATAGTATAGATCCCCTTCTTAGGCATTGGGTTCCAGGATTCCTTTTGGCCCGGCAGGTACGGCTATGTGCATTGACTAGTCACTTTCATACAATGTTTCAAAAGTTGAAATCCTGGCATGTTGTCAGAAAATCCTTTCTTCTTCAAACACGTCAGCAGTTCTATAGTACTACATTGCAGGATTACTTTTTTGTGGATCCTTGGTTTCATGATTTACCAGTTTCTGAGCAACATTCCAAATTACAATTATTAGTAAGCAAGAGGGTACCCCGCTATATCTCCACAGGAGATTAGGGGTAAAAGGCAATATGAGGCATAAAGAACTCTTGAAGAGGTTCTGTCCCAGGGAAGAAACCTGCTTAGGGGTGGTTGAAACTATGGAACATTTTTTTGTGGATTGTCCCTTTGTAGTTTCCTTTGGTCCCAATTTCAGGATGTGTGGCCTTTAAATCCTTTTCAGGATCCTACATCACATATCTGGGTGGAAGGGGTTCTGCCGGGCTCCTGGGTGACTTATGATGTAATCACTATGCCTGTTAATGGGTCATATAGGCTTTCAGCTGTGGCAAGCACGGTGTAATTTGACACTTCGGCAGAAATTACTCTCTGTATCCCAGATTATTTGTAACATTAAGAAGGTAGTACTTAGCTGGAGACTTCAGGAAAGGGAAAAAGTGCATCCTGAACTGTTTCGATTGTGGTGGAGGAAAATGAACTGGCTTGACACAGGGTAAAGGTTATGGTGCTATGTCCAGGCTTTCTTGAAAAGTGCTGGGTATCCCTGCTTGCAAGGCTAGAACCTCCTTTTGGGGTAATTTTGGTGGGGACTGCTATTTTTCTGCATACGTGTTAGTTTTGTTTTAGACCCACTTCCTCGCTCTAAGGGGGTGGCATTTGTATCTTCTGGTACTATTTGTTTTTTTTAATTTTCCAATCATTTTATGATGTTGTTTTGTTGTGCATACTTGGTTTCTATGCTTCCTGTACATCCCATTTGTATGCTAGTGTACGTGTTTTGTTTCCATTTGTTGTGCATTATGATTTCTACTGTATATATTATTGTTTGATTGTTGCTTTTTAGTTGCAAATACTCCCCTAATCCTTTTTAGTGGGGGGGATGTTTTCATATTATTTCTTTTACATTGCTCTGACATGGTATGTTGACAATACTCATTTGTTTTGTTTTCCATATGATTTATTATTTTATGTGACATACCACAGTTTATATTTCACTTTTGGTCTACTGTTGTGATAATAAACAATTCCCTACTATTTTAGTTGGGGGAGTTGGCACTGGTTAGTTTTTTGGGTCGCTAAACTGCTGCTGATTTTTGAATGTATGATATAATACTTATTTCTGTTAATCCTTGTTTTATATTATGATTTTGTGTGCTGTAAACACTATTTTGTACATGTTTTGTTTTCTGGTTGTAATAAAAAATTCCCCTACTCTTTTCGATAAGTGCCATGGGATCTTTAACATCCACCTGAACTACCACCAATCCAGGCAGATGGGACCTCGGTTTAACATCTCATCTGAAAGACGGCACCTCAGAAGTGCAGCACCCCTCTCATGTTGCACTAATGTCAGTACTGAGACATTAACCCAAATGCCAGATGTGGGAACTGAACCCACAGCCCTCTGATCGCCCGGCCTCAGAGATGAGTGTGCTGCCAACTGAGCCACTGACACTGCAATCACCTTCGCCTTGTCCCTCCTCACCTTGAGTAACACCTTGTGGATCAAGGGAAATGGAGGGAAGGCATAGAGGAGGCCTGGGGTCCATGGCCTTGAGAAGGCATCCCCCTGCATCGAGCCCTGCTGAGGGGGGCGAGCATGAAATAGCCTCAGCTTGGTGTTTTCCCTGGAGGCAAACAGATCCACCATTGGTTTGCCCCAATGGGAGAACAGGCTATAAGCTACCTCTGGATGGAGAGACCACTCGTGGAATGTCTGGCCTATGTGGCTGAGAGCATCCGCCAGCTGGTTCAAGACTCCTGCCACATGGATGACTAGAAGATTCACCTCCAACTGGCTCAAAAGGGTCCAGATGCGGAGTGCCTCCTTGCACAGCAGATGGGAGTGTGTGCCACCCTGTTTGTTGAGGTAGTACATGGTCATGGTATTGTCCGTCTGGACTTGAACCACTTGACCCCGGAGCTGAAGAGTGAAAGCTTATAGTGCCAGTCTGACTGCTCTGAGCTCCAACAGGTTGATGTGGCATTGGGACTCCTTGGGGGTCCCGAGCCCATGGGCCCTTTTGTCCTCCATGTGGGCTCGCCAGCCCATGAGAGAGGCATCGGTCGTGAGAACGACCATCTACTCGGGGCAGACAGACGGGACCCCTTCCTGCAACCGGTCTTGGGTGGTCTACCATTGGAGAGCGTCCCACATCTTCTGGGTTACAGTGATCAGCTGGTTGAAATGACCGTGGCACTGAGTCCACTGGGTTGCCAGCTCCCATTGGAGGGGGCGTATGTGCAGCCAGACCCAATGGACCACTGAGGTGCATGATGCCATGTAACCCAGAAGGTGCAGAAAGTCCCGGGCAGGGCGTAAGTGCCCAACCAGAAATGATTGGGCAAAGGAGGAAAGAACCTCCACCCTGTCTGCTGGGAGCCGAGCTCTGGCTTGACAAGAGTAGAGCTCTGCTCCAATGAAGCCCATCACCTGAGAAGACATGAGTTCCAACTTGGCCTCGTTGATCAGGAGGCTGAGTTGGGAGCAGGTTTGGAGGGCCAGATCCCTGGACCTCTCCACCTCTTGTTGGATGGAGATGGAACCTGCAAGGAGCCAATCCTCAAGGTAGGGGTAAATTCTGACCCCCCCCGATGACGGAGATGGGCCGCCACCACTGCAATGCATTTGGTGAAGACCCATGGGGCCGATGACAGGCCGAACGGCATGGCTCGGAACTCATACAGGCTCCCTTCGACCCTGAAGCAGAGGAACCACTAATGGGATGGATGGATTGGGATGTGAAAGAACACATCCTGCAGATCCAGTGAACAGAACCACATGTTTTGCTCCAAGGATGGTATGATCTGAGACAGAGTGACATAGAACATAGACTTTGATGGCAGATAAGGACCACTTGGTCCACCCAGTCTGCCCATTTCCCTACCTACTGGATAAGCTGCAGATTCTAGTTAACCAACAGCCTGCTTCCTGCAACCCCCCACTATAATTGCTTTGTGTCTGTCCCATGCATGTTTGAATTCCCCCACTGTTTTAGACCCAATGACCTCCTCAGGAAGGCTGTTCCATGTATCCACCACTCTCTCCGTGAAAAAGGATTTCCTCACATTACCCCTGAGCCGTCCCCCTCTATCTTTAAACTGTGCCCCCTTGTTCTTACACATCTCTTTTTCTGAAAGATGCTACCCTCCTGGACTTTGTTGATTCCCTTGAGGTACTTGAAAGTTTCTATCATGTCCCCCCTGTCCCTCCTTTCATCAAGGGTATACATATTAAGCTCTCTCAGTCTCTCTTCATATGGTTTCTGATGTAGACCCTGCACCATTTAGTTGCCCTCCTCTGGACTGCTTCCATCCTGTCTATGTCCTTGCGTAGATGAGGTCTCCAGAACTGCACACAGTACTCCAGATGGGGTCTCACCAACTGTCTGTATAGAGGGATAACCACTTCCCTTTTTCTACTTGTGATGCCCCTTCCTATGCATCCCAGTATCCCCCTGGCTCTCCTTACTGACTTTTCACATTGCTTACCCAACTTTAGGTAATCTGATATGACTACTCCCAGGTCCCTTTCCATTTTTGTTGTTGTTAGTACCTCCCCTGCTATTGTGTACTCTTCTTCTGGGTTTTTGTTTCCCAGGTGCATTACTTTGCACTTCTTTGCATTGAATCTAAGTTGCCATATGTCTGACCATTCCTCCAACCTTGCCAAGTCCCTTCTCATCTTTTCTACCCCTCTTGTGTATCAACTCTGTTACAGATCTTTGTGTCATGTGCAAAGAGGCATACCTTTCCCTCCAGACCCTCTGCAATGTCACTTATAAAGATGTTAAAGAGGATTGGACCCAGTACTGAGCCCTGAGGTACTCCACTAGTAACCCTCCTTTCTTCAGAATGTGTTCCATTCACTATTACCTTCTGTGTCCTGTTGTGCAGCCAATTCGCTACCCAGGCTACCATCCTGGGACCCACTCCCAGGCTGGCTAACTTGATTATTAACCTTTTGTGTGGGACTGTGTCAAATGCCCTGCTAAAGTCTAGGTAGGCCATATCCACAGCCCCTCCCTGGTCTATTACTTTGGTCACCCAGTCAAAGAAATCAATTAGATTAGTCTGACATGACCTTCCTGCTGTAAATCCATGCTGCTTTGGGTCCTGTGCCCCACTGGCCTCTAGGTACTCAACAATTCTTTCTTTCAGAAGTGATTCCATCATTTTCCCTACCACTGAGGTCAAACTTACAGGTCTGTAGTTTCCTGCTTCTGCCTTGCTCTCACTTTTGTGAAAGGGGAATCACATCTGCCCTCCTCCAGTCCTCAGGTACCACCCCATCCTGCCATGATTTGTTAAAAGTGTGGTCAGTGGTGTCACTAGGTCCCCTTAGTTCTTTTTAGGATTCTGGGGTGAATCCCGTCAGGCCCCATTGCTTTGTCCATCTTGAGTTTTAGGAGTTCTTTCAGGACTCTTTCTTCTGTGAATGGACTGATGTCAACCCCCCTACCCAGAGTGCTTCTATTGTCTGGTTTAGGTAACTGCTCCTCATCTTCTTTTGTGAATACTGAGCAAAAGTATTCATTCAGTATCTCTGCCTTTTCCCTGTCTCCCTCTGCCCACCTCCCCTCTCCTTTATTAATCTTCACTATCCCTCCCTTAACCTTTCTATGCTCCCTAATGTACCTATAAAAGGTTTTATCCCCCTTTTTGACCGAGTTGGCTATTTTTTCCTCAGTTTGTGCCTTTGCTATTTGCCTTGTGACCATCTGAAAGGTGCGTGACCTGAGAAACTAATTCAGGTTGTGGAGATCTAGAATGGGGCACCAGCACCCCCATCCACTTGGGCACCAGGAAGTACCTGGAGACAAAGCCTGGGTCTGCTGAAGGATCCACCACGAGGGCTACTGCCACCTTGAGGAGGAGCTGAGCGATGTCAGCCAGAAGAGCCAACTGGGTGTGTGTGGAGATACGTTCTTCCCAAGAGGCGTGGGCTCGGCTGGGAGGGTACTGCTTGAATTCCAGAGGCAGTCCCTGACTGACCACTTCGAGAACCCACCTGTCCATGGTGATAGCAGACCAGGTGGAAAGAAAATGGCAGAGCCGGCCCCCCGTGGTAAGACCCAGAGCTGGCGTGACAGGAATAGGGGTGGCCACCCCACCCCATCGCTGAGCAGGCTTGGAGGAGGAAGGGGCTCCAGGACCTGAACCTCAGCCTCCTTTACGGCCCTGATGGAGTCCAGGCTTGGGCCAAAGGCACCAAGCTTGAGCCTGCTGCTGATGCTGATGTTGCTGTCCTCCCTGGAAGGAGGACTGCTGAACCACAGGGGAAGAGTGCTGAAAAGGCTTCTTCTTTTTCTTCTGCTGGTTCTTGCCCAAAGAACTTTTAGCAGAAGTGGCGTCCAAGGTGGTATTGGACTGCTCTACGCACTGTAGGTGACCGGCCACTCCTGGGCTGAACAAGTCTGTCCCAAGGAAGGGCATATCAGCTAACTTGTGCTGAGTATCCGCTGGGAAAGAGGAGAGCCTCAGCCAAGCCCTGTGGTGAGAGGCAACTGCGGCGGCCTTTGAGCGGGCACAAGAATCCCCAATATCCAGGGCCATCTGGAGCTGCTGCTTGGCAACAGCACAGCCCTGATCCCAGACCTGTTTAACTGTGGTCTGCATGTCCGTGGGGAGATGTAGGAGAACTTCATCTAATGACCCGAGAAGGGCATGAGAGAAATGTGCCATGATGATGGCTGAACTTGCCTGATTAAGGCCCAAGGAGGAAGCTGCATAGACTTTCTGCGCCGAATGGTCCAGAAGCTTGGACTCTTTACTGGGGGGTCAGTCATTGTCAGCAGAACTGCCAGTATGCCTGAACACAAAGGCGGTCACCAGGCTCTTGGCTGAAGGGTGCTCTGTGAACCCTGCTAGGGACCTTATGGGCACCGCGTACTTGCAGGCCATATGGGCAGATGGTTCTGGACAAGATGCAGGACACTGCCATAGTTCAAGAGTCGGACCAACAATGGCCTCGGTGACAGGAAAGGCCTCCGTCGGGGTATCCCCCCCTCTTGAGGATGTCCGTGAGGGGGTACTCTGCCTTTTTTTGGATGGGTTCCAGTGGCATCCCTGTGGAATCAGAGATAAGGCGAAGGATCCTTTGGAAGGAGGAAGGACCTTCGTCCATCCCTGTGCAAACGGACGTCATCATCCCCAGGATGAGAGTGAAGCCGGGTGACATTTGAGTCCGAAGAGTCAGGGTACAGAGGCCTGCCACCCAAATCACCCTTGACCCGCCGAGGGGGTTCTGGGGTGACCGTGACCGACAGACGTCGGAGTAGTCCAGTGTTTGGTCCGTCCTCTTTGGAAGGAGCCCCTCCCAACGGCTGCTTATGCGGCGGCTCCACCACTATCGGTGGGGAGACCAGTATAGGCCAAACAGGCGGTCGTGCTGGCCCTGTGGGTGGGGGAGTCGAAGGCTTTGGTTCCGAGGCGGTCGGCTTTGGCCTAGGAGGCAAAAGCCAAGTAATGGCCAGGGTAGGAGTCAGAGCCAGCTTATGCCTGGACAATATCAGCTGTTGCCATATAAGATCTTCATAACGCCGATGGAGTTTCCGTCGGAGCCTCTTCTCATCCGAGGAGGACAAGGACGATCGGTGGCGCTTCCTCGGCCATTTGGATGAGGGGGTTTTAGACCTCGATCGAGATCGGGCAGGCCAACTTGGTCACTTGGGAGACACCGGCGGGACTGGTGAAACCCGTGGGTCCGGATCCGGGACCCTGGGGACACCAGCGGGCTGGGTCTCCTCATCAGGGAACACAAGGACCGGAGTCCTCTCCAAGGAGTCATCAACTGGGACTGGCAACTGTGGGTCAATTGGATCGAGAACAATCTCGACCTCATTGGCCACATCCTCGGTCATCTGGCCAGATGGAAGATCCATGAAGCCTGTGGCCGAGGAAGCGATCTCAACTGAGGTTGAGACTGCATGCTCCTGGGACTTGAGTCCTCTCTCAGTCCCAAGAGCACCTTCGCCGAAACAAAGACGTGCTTGATTCCTTATCCCGCTTTTGGGATTGGGAGGCGTGTGAGCCAGCAGGCACCTCTCCCTGGGTAGGGAGAGACTGGCACAACTCCTTGCAGAAGCCCGAGAATGTGGAGCCCCGGTTGAGCAGAACAAAGAAGCTTTGGGTGTCCAAAGCACGGGCAGCTTCTTCTTCGAATGCCTTTATACATTCCAGCTGTTTGGCAGAACCCGCAGCCATGGAAACTGCCCACCTTGCCTCCTTGGACTTCACCGGAGGATTCCTTTTCTCCGGTCTCCCCAGTTTGAGACGTGCCAGGCAGTCGTCCAGGACATTGGGATGGAAGGCCATACAGAAACTTCAGGATGAGGTGTCATGGCCAACACCGAGGCAGTAACGCACATGAGATGGGGATCGGTGAGTGACATTTTCTGGCCGTAAGGACACTGACAAAATCCAGGGAAAGATTTCTCCTCCATGATCGATGATGTGAAGACGATCGCTAACTCGAACAATTTTTAATTTCTGTAAAACCGGTTTTGAAAGCCAGGGCCTACGAAATGCATGAGCACGAGGGAGGCAACCTGTATCTTCCAGCGGAAAGGAAGATTTGGCATCACGGGGAGGAGCCAAGGTATATACCAGCTGGGTGGGTGGGAGGAGCCAGCTTGAAGACTTCCGGCAAGATTTAAAGGGGAAAGGGATATGCCAAAGAGTGTGGATGAACAACATATCCAGGATCCTAGAAAGTGTATTCTCTGAAATTATGTACATTCCCTCCTAAGTATTACTGTACTCCTGTAAAAGTTTATTCTCTGTATATTCCCACTGATGTTTCTTCTTTTCTGCTCCAAACAACTATCAGCCCTCTTGAGGCAGTTCTGGGGGAAGGTGACAAAGATGGTTCAAGGACAGCAGGGCATTTGAGAACAGCCTGAGAGAGACCTCAACATGTACTCACTCAAAAAGAGGGAGGGAGGGAGAGAGAGAGAGAATGAGAGAGAGAGAGAGAGAGAGAGAAAGAATGACTGAGAGAGAGAATGACTGAAACTTTCAAGTGCCTGAAAGGTATAAATAAGGTGGCTAGTGGGGAACTTTTCTGTCTCAATGAAAACAAGGCAACAATGGGGGCACTGTTGCTGGTGGGGGGGAAGGTTCATGGAGGAGGTCAGGAGATGCTTCTTTATGGAGAGGGTGGTGTAGGTGTGGAATGAACTCCCATCTGAGTTTATCTCAAAAGATGATGGAGGATTCAAGTGAGGGTAGGACGGTGGGAAGAGGGTGCAAGGCCCACTGTAATCACTGGATCCGAGGCACCGCAACAGAGTAGACTCGATAAATCATAAGGCCTTCTTCTGCTAGCTATTTTGCATGTCCATACATGGTTCAAAGCTGCATTTATAAAACCCTTAAAGGGGAGACTAGCACAGTTCAGTGCCCAGCACAGTGTTATATAAGTGTATATATCACAAAATACTCCATCCTCTCACTACATAAAACAGTGTAAGAAATGGCACAATGCTGAATAAAAGTACAAAAGGGAGCATTAAATCAAGTCAAGAAATTAGAACATACTGCAATGACAAAGTCAATTACCTCCTTTTCAAACCTCAGCCTCATGGGATAACTGGGTCCTGTGCTGGCCCTGTAGGTGCCTGTTGGCCATTCTTTTCCCCTAGTTATACAGTATGCCTATGCAAATGATGGACTGCTTAAAGAAGGAGTTATATATAATGTTATGGTGGTCCTTGGGCTGAGCATCACCCCATACAACCCTTATTTCAAAGACCTTTCTGTTCAAGTTTAACTCAGCAGTCTGCATTTAAAATATATATCCAGTATGTCTAACCACTAAATATGTGATGTTCATACATGTTATAAATGAAACCTGTTAATATCCTAAGAATATGTACTGGGTTAAGGAGTGGATCAGGTGACCCCAAGTGGGTGCCAATATCTTGCCTCAGGGCTCCCATCTGCCTGGACACCAGGGAGCAACTGTGCACTTACAGAAGTTACCCACCCTTCTCAAGGAGGATGCTGTCCCTGCCCATGCTACTCAATATGCAAAGTCTTAGACTTGTGGTGTGAACCTAGGTCTCCATCATTGCACATGAGCTCCCTTACCACTTTGCCGTCAGACAGCAACCACGGGGCCATTTTTTATCTTTTATATTTGCCTTTGCATACACTGCTTCATGCAAGTGTAATGCCTGCATAGTTTGTTGTCCAAAGAAGACAAATGACCCTTTGAGATGAATAACACAGTCAATATTACTGTAATAAGACTGCTAACATTTATTTTGCATTTGTTTCTAGAGTGTAACACCTCACTTTGTTACTGTTATTATGACCTATTTGAACATCATTGTAAAATGTGTACTTCGATGTGCTGTAATCTGACTGCCAGCATGTAATTGTATTTGTTCTTGGATGCAAACCTCATTTTATCCCCGGATGCATCTGGAAATGAGCTTCTGCTCTGTGTGCCTTTCCTGGTAAACTTTTCAATAAATATATTGTTCCCTCCCAATATTCTGATTATAAATTCCATTTTCATTTACCTCTGATCGATAGCTCATGTGTAGCACTGGGGCTCTCCTTTTGCCAATCAATTCTCTTGCCATGTTTCTGCTAGAGGGATCACCACTTACTGCTCTCAAACCACTGCTTCCCCCCCCCATACACAAATTTCAAAGCAATGACCCCACCTTAGTGAGGTGGATATCCTTCCCTAAGCTGCTAAAGCATTGAATCAATCAAGGGGTATGTTTCAGGCCATCAGCGTGTTCTGACTGGGTTAGGAATGGTGAACAGCTGTTATGTACCACTGTTTGTTTATTTAGTTTTTGTTAACCGGGTAGGTGCACTAGCCATAACAATGACCATTTTCAGGCATGACCCAGAATGTTGCCGACTGTTGCCCTCCTATTCCCTTATTTTCTGCTCCTCAACCCACCCTCCCTACCTATGTGGAGATATACATTCTGGTCACCCCATAGCTCTCTACAGCTCCAGCCGTAGGACCCTAATCACAGGCTGTTCTGTGAGATGCTCAACTCTCATTCAGTTGAACTGCTGCTGTGTTCTGAGCTTGGATGACATAAAAACATAGACAATGATGGCAGAAAAAGACCTTCAGTCCATCTAATCTGCCTGTGATACCCTATCTTACCTCAAGAGCCATTGTCTATACATGGCTATTGTCCCATTACCCACCCCCATGCTTCCTGCCATACAGCTACCCCTTAAGTAATTACTAAGCCTTTAACTGCTGTAGTCATGCTTGAAACCAATAATGGTTTCGGCGCCCATTGCCTCAGCTGGCGGACTGTTCCAAGGCCCAACCACTCGCTCTGTAAAACAAAACTTCCTCACGTCCCACTTGAATCTCCCACCTGCAAGCTTCCACTTATGTCCCCATGTTGTACATTCAACATTCCTGTTAAATAGTTCCTCACAGTTTACCTTGTTTCAGGCACTTAAAAGGTCTCTATCATATTGCCCCTCTCTCGTCTGGTCATTGGTGAGTAAATGTTCAGTGTCTTAAACCAGTCCTTGTAGGATCTGAATTGCTGGCCCTGAATCATTTTGGTTACCTTATGCTGCAACCTGCCTTTGTCTTTTGAAAGGCTTCTCGTGTGATTCAGAAGGGCAGCAGGCATCATATGCCATGCCTCCCTCCATGCGGTTTAACCACATCCCTTGGATGCTTGAAATGTTATCTTGGCGCGCTGTGTGGCTCCCTCTGTCCCTTCCATCCCCTGTACCTGCTCCACTGCTTGGCTGCCTTTGGGTGTCCTCCTCCTCTCCTGTGTGCTACCCTTTGGCCACTTTGTCTGTTCCTGGTCTGCCCTCAAGCACTTGGATTATTCTCTGCTCTCTCATGGGTACCCCTGTCCATTCCTATCCATCTAGCAGTTCCAGTTCATAAAGCTGAGTTACAGCTCTCTCACTGCACACTTGGGCTATATAGGCAGGGTTCCAGTGGTTTATACTCCACACCACTCTACAAGCCCCTTGGCGGCTTGCTCCTCCAGGCTGCTTCCAGGATGCCGGTGCCCTCCATTTATTATTTTACTCTTTGTCTCTGGCTTGAACCCAGTCAGCCACTTCCTTGCTATTTTTTCCATTTTTTCCTAGAGCTAATATGTCAATTTTCTACCTATGTACACTTTGCAAAACACTAAGGAGGTGTAACCATGGGGGTCCTAAAAGCTACTGGTACTCTTAAAGCTACCAGTACCACCTCAATATTTACCTTTTTTCTCTCTCTTGTATCTAAGGCTGTTTCACCATTGTTGGCCTCAGCATACCCAGATGATCTATTAACCATTCTGCATGCATCCATAAACTCCCTTCAGGCATTGTTAGTGTGCATCCCAATACTGGTTGCTGTTTCCCCATCAGTCAAGTCTCAAATTAACATTTAGTCAGCGTTCCATGCCTCCAGTCAAGTAATTCCAACCTGCCTCCTATTCTTTTTCATTTAGTCATTTTTCTTCTCCATAGCATGGTCCCCATCTCACCAGCCCCCCAATCCCATCACTCAGCTTCCCCCAGGACATAGTGGACTATACTCTTAAGCTTACCCCCTGCAGTGGGGTGGCGGGGAGTGCACTCAACCTGTGAGGTCAAAGCGGCCATGTCTGATGCCCCTACTCCTGGCTGAGGTAGCACCTGGGATGCTCCAATCCACCCCACCCTGACCCCCCAGCACCCACCCCTCCACACCTTCAGTCCCTTAGAAATGGTCCATCACTGCTCTGCAACAAAGCACATCCTTCTCCAATGCCATCTGGGAAATGAAGAAACAAGGTAAGTACTGTCGATGTAGTTTCAATACATATTAAATTTACTCATAACTTTGTCATTTTTAAATATTTTGTCACCACATTTTCAGCATGTCCTTTTTTGGATCCCACCTCATGAACTAGGTAGATGAAAATGTTCAAATCTGTCCTGAAAGGTGATCTCTCAGTCACTCTGGGCCAGTGAGGAACAGTGATCATCTTGCCATCCAGGCTGACTTCCCTCATTTTTTGTTTCCCCCTCCCCTTGTGGCACGGAAGAGTGGCATGCAATGTTGTCAATGGTGGTGCCAAACATGTTCCCATGCATGGCACAGCAGACACCTGCCACTCCTCCTTTGCCCGGTGTACTGTCCCCCAGCCTGCGCTAGGGGCAGTCAAGCACAGGACTCCATGCCATTCCCTCCCTAGAGGAGGACAGTCCCTTGGAAGCTCAGTCCTCCTGCCAGCTGACCCTCCGATGACTCAAACTTGCTGCTGAACTTGGGTCATCGGTGTACAAACGGTAGCAGTGCCACTGCATCAGTTGGCTGGCTGTTCCCATCTCCTATTCCAATCAGTTGTATGTCAATGGACATCGGGCTCCACCATCACTCACATTCTTAAGTCCTATTCTCGTACCAACTTGGATGCATGCGAGCCATGATCATATCATAGCTTTCAAGGCTCCCCTACCCTGGAAGCTGCAGGTCTCTCTCTGCTCCCTAGAAGCCTATTGTCTCAGGCAGGGTCCTCTTCTTTCTATCCTTTAGGTGAGAATGTCCTATGCACTGGGGGAAGCTTCAGCTATGCAGATCAACTAGGCAGTACCTCTTGATGTAGAACTCAAAACTTCAGCTATTGGAGGATGGGGCCTCTGAATCCATGGGAGCTTGTTTAGCTGTACAGACCATGTCAGCAGCACTTTCAAAAGCTTTTCTTCCTATGACCACCTAAGATTCAGCTGGTCTCCTCTGACTTCTCTTCTTCTGGCCCTCGAGGGTGAAGACTCATTATTACTACTCAAAGCCTGCCCCTCAAGAGCGAAGATCTAAATGACTCCAGTAGCTTCCCCCTCAAAGACTCTGCTCCTGTGCCTTGCCCCTCAAGGGCTTGACTTCCTATCCAGGCCTCCCTTTGCTTCAAAGGATGGGTGATTGCTGTTCAGCGGTCATGGCTCTTCTTTTCACACCTTGGGGAGATGGGCTGCCTTCACAGGGAACATCTTTTGGCTGCAGAGATCGACTTATGGCACCCCCATGGCATTTCTGTTAGAGGGATACTGGAGTCCAGTCCCCTAAACTTTTTCCCCCTGAATTGGGTCTCTAAATTGCGGTAGCCAAGCTGTTATAAAATCTACCCATAGCCTGGAGGGATGGCGACCTAGGCCTTGGATCCTCATGTTTCCTCATAAGAAAAAATAAAAAAGGGGAGGGGTCCCTGCACTCCATGCTGTAGGTCATATTCTTAGTTACATTTGCGGGAGTTGGAGATGGGTGGTGGTTTTGCTTTCCTCAGGTTCTCAGTCTGGCTTTGCCTCCTCTCCTTAGGTATAAAACACTGAATGGTCAGAACGGGGAAGGAATAATGTGAATAGAGCAAGGTCATGCACATAGGAAGGAAGAACCCCAGGGCTGAGTACAGTCTAGGGGAGGTCAAGGTTACTGAATCAGAGGAGGAAAAGGACTTGGGGATAGCCATCACCAGTGACCTTAAACAGGCTATGTAGTGTAGGAAGGCCATAGCCAAGGTGATAGGCTGTATAGCTAGAGGATTCACAAGCAGAAGGGAGGGGGTTATACTACTTCTGTACAGATCCTTGGTGCGTCCACGTCTGGAGTACAGCGTGCAATACTACAGCACTTACCTGAAAAAGGATATCAACCAGCCTGAGCAGTTCAGAGTCGGGCAACAAAGATGGTTCAGAGACAACAGGGCATATGAGGACAGGCTGAGAGACTTCAACATGTACTCACTCAAGGAGAGGAAGGAGAGGGGGACATGATTGAAACCTTAAAGTACCTAAAAGGTATAAACAAGGTGGGTATCAGGGAACTTTTCTGTCTCAGTGAACAGGAGACAAGGGCTGTTATAAGCTGGTTGGAGGAAGGTTCAAGAAGGAGGTCAGGAGACACTTCTTTACAGAGAGGGTGGTGTCGGAGGTGGAATTAAATCCATGCTGTGGCCATCACTCAAAGGACAGTGGCTGGGGGGGTCAAGAGAGGTTGGGATAGGGTGAATAGGGGTCAGAGTTGGTGGGAAGGGGGTATGTGGCCCACTGTAATCTGTGGATCAGGAGCACTGCTATTGAGCAGACTTGATAGACCAAAGATTCGTCTTCTGCTGGCTATTTCATATGTTCCTGTACTTGCAAAAATGTGCTTTTGCTTTTGGGCCTTCCTCCCTAAGGTGCCTTTGGTCACAGTGACCCTAAAAATCAAAAGGCTTTGCCTGTGGCTCAGAGTGGCAGCAGGCATCATACCCCCCTCTGCTCCGTTAAAACTGCACATCCAAGAGTTCCCTGGATGCTCAGAAATTTTTCTTTCTACCTTCTTCTCCTCCTTCTCCTGCAGTACCTTTTTCTCCTTGGGATTAGGACTTGTTTTCTAATTTGCCTTTGGTCTTGGGTGGAGGTAATCTATAAACCACCAGGATAATGGGAAGAAAAATATAAGGAACTCAGAGAAGAGCTGGCAAAGGGAGTGAAAAAAGGGGAAGTGGTGGTGGTGGTGGTGGGTGATGTGAATCTGCTGGATATCAACTGGGACATTCCAGTAGCCTGGTGCACCAGAACTCAGGTCCTGTTAAATACACTGCAGGATTGCCTGCTGGTGCAGCTGCTTAAGGAACCCACTAGATAGGCGGCCTTTCTCAATTTGATGCACACCAACTTGGAGATGGTGAGTGGAGTGAGGGAAGGTGAGCCACTGGGGTCCAGTGACCATATCTCCATTTGGTTCAGGCTGGCCCTTGGGGGACCAGAATGCCCCTATCAAAAACTGAAGTCCTGGATTTCAGAAGAGCAGACTTCAACCAAATGAGGGAGCAGGTCTGAAAAAACTGGGGTGGAAAGTATTATAGGTATAGAGGAAAAAATTGGGGAAATCAAGGGGCCCATTCTCGAGCAACAAAGTCATGTTCAAGAGTTGTTACAAACTGAAACAGGTACAAGTGATCAGTATGGTTCTCATAAAGGGCCAGAGAAGCAGTGAGGGCCAAGTTCACCAGGTACAAGGAAAAGCAGGGGGAGGAGCAATAGGGAGAGTGCCAAATAAAAACTAGGGAAGCAAAGAGGATGATCAGGGAGGCGAAAGCAGGCACGGAGCTGCGTAATGCAGAGAGGGTAAAGGGTTGGGGAAAAACAGTTCTTCAGATATATTAAGGTAAAAAGGAAGCAGGCATAGGGTATTGCTAGGCTACAAGGGAGGAGGGTACTAGAGGAAGATGAACAAAAAGCAGCCATCTTTAATGACTGTCTACTTTGTCTTTACAAATGAAGACAGTGGGCCACCTGCCTGAAAGAGACATCAAGGTGCTTGTCAGGAGCATTCCTGAAATGAGGCAGCCTGTTTACCAGAGAAAGGGTCCAGAAGGGGACTGAAGCCATAAAGGTAGATAAAACCCCAGGGCTGGGTGCTCTAGGAATTTGCTGCAGATCTGACTGAACCCCTAGTAGGTCATTCAATAGCTTAGTTCAGAAAGAGGTAGTTCTAAAAGACTGGAGGGTAGTAGACATAGGCCCTGTCCACACTACACCAGAAAAATCCCTCTGTAACGTTTCAGAGGGTACAAACCGTTACCATAACAGTTTGCGTTTACACTGGTAACGTTACAGAAGGCGTTTTCGTAACCGTTACAGAAACCTGTTGTGAGGTGGTTTCAACAACGGTTTCTGCAACGTTTCAAAACTCTGGTTCTGTCCACACTACACCGGTAAAATCCTATAACATTTTCAAAATGTTTTCGGTGGTAGTGTGGATGCACTAATGTTTTCAGTCTCTAACACTTTCAAAATGTTACAGATTTTCAGTGCAGTGTGGACAGGGCCATAGTCTTGTTACACAGGTGGGACAAGGAGCAATCAGGGAATTGACCTGTAAGCGTTGCCTCTGTAATGGGTAAACTGGTGAGAGTCACTGATCAAAGAGGACCTTATGGGCTACCTAGAGAGCACCAATCTACAGGATAGTAAACAGCATGGGTTTGTGGCAGGGAGGTCTTGTCAGACCAACCTGATTGTTTTCTTTGACTGGGTAACAAAGGTAGTAGATAAGGGCCATGCTGTGGATTTACTCTATTTTGATTCCAGCAAGGCTTCTGACTTAGTGCCACACAAAAGACTGCTGAAGAAGCTATAGGACCTGCACACAGCTAGGGACCTAGATAGGTAGTAAACTGGCTGAAGGAGAGAAGAGCAGAGGGTGGTGGTAAATGGGGTATAACTGGAAGAGAGGGAGGCCACGAGTGGGGTGCTGCAGAAATTTGTCCTGGGTCCTGTCCTTTTCAATAAATTCATCAGTGACATTGGAGAGGTCATCCGGGGCAAGTTGTATTTCTTTGCAGATGACATGAAGCTTGGTGGTAGAGTAAATAGTGACAAAGGGATTCAGGAGATGTAGAGGGATCTACAAAGACTATAGAGGTGATCTAAGGTTTGGCAATTGAAATTCAACACCAACAAATGCAAGGTTATGCACCTAGGGAAAAACATAGGACATAGTATGGATAAGAGGGGTTAAACTGAACACTACAGCAGAGGAAAGGGACTTGGAAGTCATCAGTAATGACTCCCTCGAACAATCAAGCCAGTGTAACAAGGTCTACAGTAAGGCAAATAGGATGCTGTGATGTATTGAAGGGTATTGACATAGGAAAGGGGTACCACAATCTCTATAGGTTCGTGGTGAGGCCGCACCTGGAATACTGTGCTCAGTTCTGGAGTCCTTACCTACGGAAGGACTGCAACAGGCTAGAGACAGTGCAATGCAGGGTGATCAAAATGATTCAGAGACAACAGAGCAGATCTTATGAAGACTGCCTCAAGGCACTGAACATGTACTCACTAGAGACAAGGGGGGGCCGGGATATGTTAGAAACCCTCATGTTCCTGCAGGGAACTGCTGAACAGAGGTTGAGTCATGAACACAAGCTCACAAGTGGAAATTGAGGTGGGGGAATTGAATAGGGATGTGAGGAAGTTCTAGGTTATGGAAAGGGTGGTGGAGCCATTCAAGAAGACGACTCAGCATTTATATAGCACTTTTCATACATATTGTAATCCCAAAGCGCTTTACAAGCAACGCTAGACTGGTAGTGAAGTGACTTAACGTGTAGTGGCAGCCATTTCACACAAACACCCACACACAGCCTTGGACAATTGCATGAACTGGTTTTATGGGCAGGGGAATATTGGCCAAGAAAATGGGGTAAGTCCCCCCACTCTTTGCAAAAAAGTGCCTTGGGTTCATTTACTTCCACCTGGACACCCACCAGAACAGCTCAGGAGACCTCAGTTTAATGTCCCATCCGAAGGATGGCATACCCTGACAGTAGAGCATCCCCCAATACTGCACTCGGGTGCTAGCATTTAGGTATGAGCCCAATCCCAGTGTGGGACTAGAACCCACAACCTTCTGGCCCAGAGGCAGATGTGCTACAAACTGAGCCATGCTAACACCATTGAACATTCTGCCAGCAGAGGTAGTTTGTGCCAAGATCATAGATGGTTTCAAGCATGATTCAAACAGAGTGAAGGAACTGGTGTTTACTCAGGGTTGCAGCAGTAAGGAGGGGAGGCAGACCAGGAGGGATAAAACCCCACATGGGCAATAGGTCCTGGTGCAGATAGGAAACTCTGTGCAGACAAAATGGATCTTTGGGCTTTTTCTGCCATTATTATCTATGTTTCTATGGTTGGAGACAAGGTCCAGAGTGGGCAATCAGGGAGGGCGCATGTGGCAGTGCATGATATCCTTATGAGCAGACCAGCTACTTCTGCAGCCAGTGTTCAGTACCATGCTGTGCATCAGAGGAGTGACTTGGGAAGGTACTGTCTTACTAGGTTACCCTTTCCCTTGGCAATCAGGATATACTCTAGCAGCCCCTGATGAAGACGAAGAGATTCTGAAAGAGTTGTGGAGTTAGGTGGGTAGCTCCCTCCTGATTCTTAGTTGGACACTGGACAATACAATAACAATTTTTTCATTCTGCAGTCTTTTGATTCCCAGTAGTCTTTCTCAACACACGCATGCTTATTTAGGTTATCAGCAGAGCTGGCCAATCAGTTTAGTGCATGGACTGTCTTCTGTAGCAATCTCCCATTTTTGGTTTGATAGTCTAGCAGTGACTGAATACGAATATCTCACAATCGAGGCGAGTGCCTCCTGTGCACAATCTCACTGTTGGCTGACTGGAATCCAGGCTTGGACATCAATACAGTTGCCCACACATGGAAAGTGACTGGTCCAAATTTGTTCTTTATGTTGCCTTATTTCTAAGCAAGTTTGAATTTCTCATATTGAAGGGTCTGACCTGGTGCTTTTCAGTATTTTTAAGTTTGCAAGGGTGGATGTGTGTGCGATGAAGAATTGGTTTGTTCTCCACTAGTACCAGATCAAGGACAAACTTCATTCTAGGCCTTTTATGAAATTGAGCCCCCAGCTTTGTCTCTGTCAGATGCCCCTCCATGGCTTTAGTTCATTCTCTGGTTATTGTCCATGGCATGAGGCCCAAGAGTAAAGGGGCCTGTTATGGAGATGGCATCGAGGTAACATAATAACAAAGTGATTTGAGGTTGCTGAAGACTGTCAGTCAATCAGGTCTCGCCCCGACTTCATAGGCAGGGACTAAGTATGCTTTAGAGGACTACCCCCATCCTGGATATTGTGACCTTTGACCCTGCCACCAGCCCAGCTCCTCACAAATTACCTCACTGATCTCTCATGCATGCATCCATCCTACCCTAGGGGAAGCAGAAAACTCCTTGAGCCATCACGGGGGTTGCTGTTGCTGTGGAACTCTGTGCCAACCCCCGCCCCCAGGATGCACTGTTGTGGGTAGTGTTCTCCCAGTCTTAGCTAACACTAGAAGATCCAGCTATGTAGAGAAGTAGCAGTAGCTGGAGTACTGCATGGATTCCTGTTACCACAGAACAAAAAGCACGCTGATGAGACTGAGAGAATCTAGCATAGGACCACCAAGCAAATTAGAAACTGAGAAGCAAACGCTATGAAGATATGCTGGACATGCTCAGTATTTACTCTGTAGAAGATTGAGAAACCATCATCACAGTTTTCTGAACAGTAAAGGGAATCGAAAGGGTAAAGCATACATAGATTTTTGAGCTGGTTAGTACAAACAGAGCCAAAGGCCATATAGTTAAACTGAGGGAGACAGGACAAGGGAAACATTTGAAAGCTTGACTGTACACAGAGGGTGGTTAATATGTGAAATAACCTACCCATGGAGGTTGTGTAAGCTTCCGAAGCAGAACTAAATATATTCCTTAGTGAGAACGGCATTCAGGATTATATAGCGTGATTAGCAGCCTCCTGGCTGCTGTACAAGAGTGTGTACACTCAAATTAGGTATAGTCACTGTCACTTGGCAGAAGGGGAGAGCAAGATGGACCCAAAGCCCATTCCAACGTCACAATACTAGATTAAAATGTTACCAGCTTCCACAAACCCCTTAAAGGGAAGCTTATGCCTATGGAAAACCATTGAAAAACATTTTAGATACAGCTCTGCTTATACATTACTTATTAATCTATAGTTCTCATCTTGCCATTCTTTATTATGGAGGACCCTTTCATGAAAACATGATCTTTGTCCCTTGTAGTTCAAGCCGCTCCCATGGTCGCTTTTCTTCCCCTCTTGTTTATAGTCCTCTGCTAGTAACTTCACAACCTATTGTCGTGTAAATGGTCATGATGTTACAAGCCGGGCATCATGACTTCAGGTAGGATTAAGCAGCTGGGGCAGACCATGTATTCCAAGAGACAAAGATCCTGTTGTCATGCAAATATCTTCAGTAAGAAGGATAAAAGGGACAGGAAATGCAGACAAAATGATAAACCTAACAGAACTGCTTATAAATGGAATGTGTTCCAAAATTTTTCCTAAGCCATTATCTACTCTTTAAACTAGAAAATAAGAACGGGAACATGCTGCCCATGACAAAATTGTTACCGTACTTCTGTTATATATTTTTGGATCCACTTCTATTGGCAGTCCAACTCCTGCAGCTTGAGTCAGCTCCTGAACCCAGGACCTTGCATGGCATTGGGTTGCACCCCCCAGTTTGAAAACAAAATTTGTACTTTCTCACTCTGAACTGACAGGAGTCTCACTCACTGTCTCTGTCATGTTCTCCCTTCGAACAGTCCTTCCTCCCTAGACCATCATTTAGTTATTTATTTATTTAAACAGCAGTTTGGAAAACCTTTGAGCCATAGGCTCATTTACAAAGGTACCTTGTCACAGTAAGACAAACCAAAATACACAGTATAGCAGTACAACACATAAGTATAACAGTAAAATTAAGACATAGATACAAACAAGCTGGTACAGGTAGGATGGATGCAAACAATACCAGAGTTATGTCGTCCTTAGCAGCTTAGTAATAAGCTTTGTCATAAGCATCATGTCCAACTCTCTCCTGTCTCAGCTGACCTTCCCTTCCCACTCCCTATACCCCCCTTCCCTTCCCACCCCACTTGCCAGCACATGCCTACAGTACTTATCAAAGGACTCTTACATCTCAATCTTCTTCACACTTTGACACTGGAGGAACTGCCACTACTGCTCACTATGACTCCTCCAATGATGTTTACTGTGTAAACTTTAGCTCATTACCTTATGTCCATATATCTGCATCCATGCAATTGTATATAAATGGCACTACCTCCTGTTGAACCTATTGCCATGTTCTGGTACAAGTATCTTGTCACGTGATAGTTATATGTTGTTATTATTACTGTGTAATTGTTAAGTACGTTCACTCAACCTGTTATGTCTTAACCCTGTTGCCAATTGTTTTGCCCCAGGTCCATCTTGTAAATGAGCTTGTCTCAATGATGTTCCGCCTAGCAAAATAAAGATTTTGATTGACTGATTGACAGAGGTAACTGTCATTATGCACATCATGCAAAAGGTCTTAGAAATCTAAGGTACCATACCTAGTGAGGCAACGTCTTCCTCTGCTGTAGTCCTGTGCATCTGTGTGGTGCTGGTGCATTACCAAGTTCTAAACAATACTCTTGCATCCAAAGCTGTGTAGGTTGTCGCTGGACTGGGCAGGTGTCAAGATCATACCATGTCAGTGGACGTGCATGCTGAGCTGGAAGAAAAAAACTGCTAAACTAGTGTTGCCAGCCTATTTACCCTAGATAGCACAGCTGGGATGTAACATCCTGTTCTCGTTGAGGTCCTGTTTCCACCTATTTCTGCAGCTGGGTGGGCTGGAGCAATGGGAGGTTAAATGACTTGCTTATGGTTGTACAGTATTTGCCAGTAGTGAAGTTTTAACCAGTAATCTCCTGGTTCCCAAGCCACTGCGTTAACAACTAGGCCACACTGCCTCCATAGGACAAATCACTGTGGAACAGCTGTGCAATCAGGAGCAAAGAAGGTGGTGGGCAGTGTGAATGACAGAGCATGTGCATCAGCACTGGAGTTAACCCAAAGGGAACAGTTCAGCTGCAAGGTAAGCATCACTAAGAGCAGCCAGCCAGATGTAGGGTGCAAAAATGGGTGAGAACTTCAGGGAGGGCGAGGGTTGCTGAGAAGACCATGCACACTTCCTTCAACTCCATTTAGACCCAGTAGTGTATGAAAAATGTATCACAGTAACTTGATTTTTGGACACTGGCCCATTGTGATGCCCAGGCATGTGCTTAGGTTGCCTATCCCTTAACCAGGTTATGCTACACACTATTATCAGTCAAAAGAAAGCAATGCATCAGGAAATTGGCCAAGAACTCACAACTGTGATTCACAGACGCAGAGAAAGAGGTGCCCCAATATTCCTGACTTTATTACTGTGCAACAATTCATTAAGCTGTGGATGCTTTGCATAGATATGTCAGGTATGTAAGCTGCCCTTCTCCATCAGTCTCTCCCCCTTCCTTCCCTCCATTACAGGTCAGCTAAAACTCCTCCTCCCTGCTCCTGCCAACTCTCTTCCTTATCCTTAACTGGGTTTTGACCACCCCTTACCTCTCCCTCCCCCCTTACCTCATATTTCCGGAAACCTCATTGAGGTTTATCAACCTGTTCTGACTTCTTCTTTCAGCACCAGCTCAGCCTCCCTTCATTCTGGCACTATACACTTTGAGTTTGCCCATATGATTTGTAGCTAATTTATTTGTCCTCCATGTACAATGTTTTGCCATTTTGTCTCCACTGCACTCAATTTATGCTCTTTAGGCTGGTCTCTAACAAGGTGGTCCTGAACCAACCTTGAGTCTCAGCTCCTAAAACTGACTTCCTCTATCCTAGCTCCTCCACTGGCTACCCTCTTTAACATCTCAGTGCTTCATGGCACATCCCCTCAGAAGTGGAATGTAGCACATGTGGTCCCTGGGTACAAGGGTGGAGCCATGGAACCAACTGGGAACTATTACCACACCTCTATTCTGAGCACCTTGGCTAAAGTACAGGAGTGGCTTGTATACAATCAATTTCTGGCCTATATCAAAACCCACTCCCTATTTACTGACTTCCAGCAAGGCTTCCATAACCACCATGGCACCGACTCAGCCCTAGAATGCTTCACTGACGACATCCCCCTTGCCTCTGATGACGGTAACCATACGGGGGCTATATTTGTTGACCTGACAAAAGGCTTCAACTTGGTCATCCGTTGCCTTGTACTAATCAAACTGAAGAGCCTGGATCCTGACCAGTTCGCTTTCAAGTGGTTCAGAAGCTGTCTTACTCGGTGTAATCAAGCAGTCAAGTGGGGAGGTCATGCCTCTCCTCCCAGTGTGAGATCTCTGATGGGGTCCCCCAAGGCTCTTTCCTGGGGTCAATACTGTTCTTGCTTTTCATCAATGAGCTCCCCTCCAACTGCAGTGAAGCCAAAGTGCTACTATATACAAATGTGTGGTCCTGTATGGAACTTGTAATGTGACTGTCTCATCTCGGCATGTGGATGCTCAAAATCCTTCTAAAACTTCCAGGCTATATCTCCTCTCTCATTCACATTTCTCACAGTACCTACTCGCTAAGGAAGTTAGCTTTCATCCCCCTGGAAGTGCCTAGAACTCACACCTCCCTTGGCAAAGATGCTATTTCCTATGCCCTTCCCATGGCATGGAACAGCATTCAGGCAGTGTTCAAGCTCACTAGTCTTGTCTCGGTTAATGTCTTCAAAACCCTGGCCACTAAACATTTCAAGGTAGTATGTAATTGTCAGAGGGCTTAGCTCTCATTGCCATCACCTCCAGCCCTCCTCCCCTCACCTGGCACCCCCTCTACCCACTCCCTGCTTACCCCCTTCTCTTCCCGCTTCTCACGCCTCTATAACTACCTCCTTCCTTTCCTCCCTCCCATCCACCTGCACTCCCCGTCCCCCCACTTACAAACTCTCTCCCCATTCCCTGTTGTCCGTTGCCCTCCTCCCCTTCTGCTCTGCCCTCGGTCCCTTTATGGATGTCCCTGTGCTCCACTCCCACCTCACCCCAAGACACTTATGCACTTAACTCTTTTCTACCTTCTCAACCTTTCCACCCATAACTCCATAGTATGCATGTCCCTTCCTTTTTGTTCTCCCTACCTAATGCTCATCTGGATGCTTTACCCATCTCTTTCCATTTCTCACCTCTTCGATCTCTCACCCTCTGAATCAGCTACTCTTTCAACACTGATTCTGTATGCTACACAAACGGGTTCTAGTAACCACCCCGCTGACTGTTGCTTAAGTCTTTGTTTGTGCTGTATTTTCCCGTTCCACCCTGTAGTTAGTCAACATTACCATGAACTGTATAGTACAGTTACGTAAGAACTTATCGTAACAGAAGATCTTCGAGAGAGGCTCTTGCAGTAGGTAATAACATGCAGGACTGGCGCCCCCTGGCATCAGGACCAAATGGAAACCTTTGTCAGCATAGTCTGATGGGGACTGCCCACCAGAAGTCATGTGACTGACATCAGCGTGACCCTATATAGTGGGCGATACCAACGTCCACACTCCAGTTCTCCCGGCGGAGACCAAGAAAAGGATGTGACAGGAGAAGAAAAAGAGGCTCCAGGATCCCCTGAAGAAATGGCTTCTTGGAGAAAGAGCATGTAAGATAAATCCCAGATAGAAAAGAGGGAAGGTGGGTGGGGAAAGCATTACCTACTGCAAGAGCCTCTCTCAAAGATCTACTGTTACGGTAAGTTCTTACATAACTGTACTATCTTACTTCGAGAGGGCTCTTGCAGTAGGTAATAACATGTACATTCCAGCTCTGCCCTTGATGGAGCTGCCAGGAGCCAATTGTTGAGATACAGAAAGACAGTGTGCCTCTGGCACCTCAAAGTCCCTGCCACAACCGCCAGGCATTTGGTAAAAACACGCGGGGTGGATGACAGACCAGAAGGGAGTGCTTTGAACTGATAATGCTCCACTTGGAAACAGAACCTGAGGAACTTCTTGTGAGGGCTGAAAATTGGTACAGTATGTGAAGATACGCATCCTTTATGTCCAAAGTGCAGAGCTACTGGTCCTGGGACAGAAGAGGCAGCAGGCTTTGCAATGACAGCATCCTGAACCTCTTGTACTCTATGAAGAGGTTCAGAGCACTGACATCCAATATTGGGTGGAAATCCCCTGTCTTCTTGGTAACCAGAAAGAAGTGGGAGTAAAATCTCTTCCCTATCTGGTTTACCAGCACGGGCTCTACCGCTTCCTTGAGAAGAAAAGCCCCGATTTCCTCTCTTAAGAGTGGGATGTGCGCCCTTGGGTAACAAGAAAATCTTGGCGGAGTATCCAGAGCTTTTTCCCGCAATTCCAGAATGTGCTTGATTTTCAGCACCCACACTGAGGGCCGAATTCAGTGTCCGTCCCCCCCCCCCTTGGGTTATACTGTCCCCAGTCCAAGATGTTCCACCTGCATTAGACCCGGTCAGATTTACCCTCCTCCTGTACCTGTCCCATCCCCTTAAATCTGTCCACAGTCTCCACCTCTACCAGCTTCCTGGGCAGCGCATTCCATGGCTCCACCACCCTTTCAGTGAAATAACACCACCTCCTCTCCCCTCTGAGCCTGCTCCCTTCCAGCTTACACCCATTCCCCCTCCTCCTTCCTTTGGAGCACCCTGACTGGACCCCCTTTTGTGTCCTTAATGACCTCTATCATGCCCCCATCCCTCCTCTCCTCCAGGGTGTACATGTTGAGCTCCTTGAGCCTCCCTCATAGGTCCTCTCCCCCAGGCCCCAGATCATTTTGGTTGCCTTCCTTTGGACCCTCTCTAGGGGTGTAACATCCCTCTTTAAATGTGGTCTCCAAAACTGCACACAATACTCAAGGTGTGGCCTGACCAAGCAGTTGTACAGGGGAAGGATCACTTCTGCCTTTCTGGAGGTAATCCCCCTGGTGATGCATCCCAGCATCCTATTTGCCCTTGCTGCTGCCCTCCTACAGGTCTATGAGTTGTTCATTTTGATATCAACCACTAACCCCAGGTCCCTCTCACCCTCCATGACTTGAATTTTGTCTCCTCCCAGGGTATACCCCTGGCCTGGATTTCTGAATCCCAGGAGCAGAACCTTGTACTTCCCTGCATTGAATTTTAGTTTCCATTTTCCTGACCACCTTTCCAGAGCCTCCAGATCCTCCTGTAAGGCCACCCTCCCCTCCTCCTCATCCACCACTGCACCCAACTTTGAGTCATCTGCAAAGAGACTCATTTCACTCCTGATCCCCTTCCTGAACAGCGTTGAACAGGAGTGGCCCCAGCACTGACCCTTGGGGCACCCCATTAGTAACCCATCTTGGGGACAAGGCTAGCACCCCAACCACCACCCTCTGAGTATGCTCAGAGAGCCAATTTCCTATCCATCTTAACAACTGTCTCCCTATCCCCATTTCCTTCAGTTTAGACAGCAGGCCATTGTGGGGTACTGAATCAAATGCCTTGCTGAAGTCCAGAAGGAGGACGTCCACCGGCCTACCCCGGTCCAGGGCCCTCATCACCCAGTCACAGAACTCCACAAGGTTCATCTGACACGATCTGCCTGGGACAAAGCCATGCTGCCTATCATCTAAATATGCAGTTTGCTCCAGTAACCCCCCTAGCCTTTCCTTAATGATACCCTCCATCACCTTTCCAACAACTGACGACAGGCTGACAGGCCTGTAATGTCCCTCCTCTTCTCTTAACGCCCCCCTTGTGGATTGACATAACATGGGCCACCTTCCAGTCTTGGGGCACCCATCCAGTCCTGACAGAGATGTTGAAGAGCCCTGCCAGGGGGACTGCCAGGACATCTGCCAGTTCCCTCAGCACCCTGGGATGTATCTCATCTAGCCCAGGTGCTTTCTCCATCCAAAGGGACCTGAGGGTGTCCCTTACTCTCTCTCTCTCTACCAGGATTTCAGCCTCCACCTCCTCCCCCTTTGCACCCTGTACTGCTGGCCCCCCACCTGTCTGTGGTGGCCATTCCCTTTCCTTAGACCCGTCAGGGCCCCTGATCTCTACCAGTCACATCCCTTCCTCCGGCTTGCCCCTGCTCCCCCCGCAAGACATAGCTCCTCCATCCTCCCCAGTAAAAACTGATGCAAAGTACTCATTTAGGACTTTTGCCTGTTCCCCCACCTCCTGAGCCCAATTCTCCCCTATCCTTATCCTGCTGATCTGCCCCCTTACTTTCCTTTTTTCCCCCTATGTATCTAAAGAACCCCTTGTCCCCCCTCCAGATCTCTCTGGCCAAGGACTGCTCCTTTTTCACCACCCTGGTGAGACTCTTGGCTGTCAGCTCATACTCCCCCTGATCCCTTTCACTCCTTGAGCGCTTGAAGCGCCTATAGGCTGCCTTCTTGTGTCTCACCACCTCCTGAACCTCCTGGGTCCACCAGCAGGGTTTTCTGGCCTTACTGAACTTGCGCCTTTCCCTTGCATAAGATCTGGTAACCTCCTGTATTCCGCTCCTAATGATCCCCCACCTGCTATCAGCATCCATATCCGGCCTTATCCTGACCAAACGATCTTTAAGGATCCTTCCCATCTCCCTGAAGTCTGCACCTCTAAAGTCGGTTACTACCATCCTTGTTCAGCTTCCCCCCCAACCCAAGGTCCAGAAAGAACCAGACTATGGTGTGATCACTCCCCGCCAACGGGTCCTTCACCTCCAGGCCCCTAATCTGATCACTGTGTGCCAGGACCACGCCCAGTGTCCGGGCCTCCCTAGTTGGCTCACCCACCTGCTTGGTCAGGAATGCGTCCTGGAAGACATCCAGCAGCCTCTGCTTCCTGGCCACTAGTGATGACATAGTCCCCCAGTCTGTTTCCAGCATGTTGAGGTCCCCCATTACTACTACCCTTCCCTTTCCCAAACTACAGTGTCCCTCGAGATTTGCCACCAAACTTTCTTGCAGTGCCTCTGCCAGTGCTGGTGGTCTTCATACCACTTCAACCTTTACTCTCTTACCCCCCTGCATCAGCAGGGTGACCCAAATAGCCTCCACATTCCCCCCACCTCCTCTACCCCTCCAATACCAATGCCATTTCTGATTAACAGTGCTACACCCCCCCTTCCCTCCCCCGTATCTTTTCTGAACATAGTGTAGCCCTCCAGATTTAGGTCCCACTCGTGCCCTTGGGTGGCCCAGGTCTCGGTGACTGCTGCCACATCCGGCCCTTACCAACTAGCATTGCCTGGAGCTCAGGCATCTTGTTTCCTAAGCTTCTGGCATTCATCAGGACCACCCTCCACCCTTTTGCCTCCTCTCCTTCCCCCCACCTTGAGCTCCCATTTATCGGCTCCTGCACCCTGCCTGGTGATCTATTTCCATATCTCCCTAGCCCCCTGTGGGAGTGGAGACCTTGTCCCTCTTTTATCATACCTGCTGGCACTGCCCCTTTTTTGATCCCTCACCCCTTCATAAGTTTAAACCCCACCTTTCACTGATGCACCCAGCTAGTTTAAGCTTTAGGATTTCCTTTCCCTCCAAATTTAGGTGGAGCCTGTCCCTAGTGTACAGCCCCTCATCCTCCCAGGTCTCCCCCCAGTTCCCCACCAGGCCATACCCCATTTCCCCACACCAGTGCCTAAGCCACTGATTTGTCTCCCTGATCTTCCTCTTGTTTTCCCCACTAGCCCTTGGCACCAGCTGGATTTCCGGAAAGGAGATCTTACAGCCTATGGAAAGGCTTACCCTGGCCAACTCCCAGAACCTTGCCTGAATTTCTATTTCACTATTTCCATTTATGTCATTTGTTCCCAAGTGAACTAGTGTGTCTGGGGTCCCCCTGCATTCCCGGAAGCACCAAGTTTGGTCGACAGTAAATCTGTCGACCACCCGCACAGCGACTGCACAATACTAGCGCGGGTACTGTACGCCCAACCCCCAGTGTTTTCTGTGGGGGCTGTACCCCCCCCACACCACCTGGACTTTAGGATTCTCAACTCCAGGTTGGAGTTGGTCCGGGGAGGGGGCAGGACACTGGGGGAAAGCGAAACATGGAAACAGACCATTACAGCGACTGTCGCTGTAGTGGTCATTTTCCGTGTTTCGCCATTGGGGTGTCGTGCAAAAGGGGGCCACCCACATTCCCTTGCCAGTGAATACAACTTATGCTTGGCCTTATGCACCGTCAGGCCTGGGTAGCATTTGGTTTTGATCAGACAGGTTTTACCCTCCCTCTGATCATGGAATCCCCCAATAGCAGAACTCTAGCCTCCTCCTTATCTGCATGTTCCCCTCCTTGCATGCCCCTCCTCATCCCTTCATCCTGTCTCTCCCCCCAATCAGCTCCTCGCACCTCCCACAATCTGGGTGTCGAAGGTATCCCCTTCCCAATTGTCCCTGGTTCCCCTCTCTACTCGTGTCCTGGCCCTCTTCATCCCCCCCACCCCTGGTGTCCTTCTCTGTGTCTCTATCCCAACTCCTAATTAATCCATCCACCCTATCAATTTGCTTCCTGCTCGCTATCATCCCATTTACGTCCTGCGCCTTCCTGTCTGTCATGCCCTCCTGTTCCGTACCCTCAGCCTCCTGCTTGTTCACCTGATCCTCCTTTTTCTCTCCCCCCCACTCCTCTTTCCCATCCTGTCCGGGTCTTCCCTACTGTTCCCCATTTTCAATCCCTGCCTTTTGCCCCCTTCACTCTTTCTATCCGTCCTTGCCTCAGCTTCACCAGCAACATCATCGTCATCAACATCCTCCCTGCCCCCGCTCCCCTCTTCTACCAACGGACGTAGAGGGTTAAAACAATTCGTGAGCCTTAGCCCATCCCCCAATTCCCCTTCCTGTCTTTACCGCCCCTTTTGGTTCCCTCTGGACACCCCAGTCTCTTGCCTACTGCTGTGGAAATGTTCAACTTTTGGGTCCTGTTTGCCAGGGTCCCCTAGAACCCCGTGTACCCCCCTTCACTCCTCCCCTAGTGTGAGAACCCCCCCTTCACACCTCCCCCAGCGTGGGAGGCTCCAGCATCTGATCTGGTTCTCTCAAATGGAGATGGAGAGAGGATCACAGATGTAGAAGTGGGTAGCCATCTGAGAACTAGCGACCATCGAACAGTATGGTTCACAATAAACACAGCAATAGAGTCAAGCCATACAAAGGCAAAAGGACTGGACTCCAGGAGGGCTGACTTTGCCAAAATGGGTGAGTGCCTAAGGAATGCACTAGCAAATGGGCAGGAAGAACAATGGGGAATAATAAAAACTGCCATCACAGAAGTAACAAGCCTTTGTGTGAAGCAAATAAACAAAACAAAACAATGTAAGAAACCACTATGGTTCTCAAAGGAGGTAGCAGTGAAGGTTCAAGAGAAAAAGAAAGCATTCAGAAAGTACAAGGAATCACAGAAGGAGAAGGACAGAGAATAGTATCAGTTAAAACACAAGGAAGCTGGGAAGGCAGTCAGAACAGCAAAGGCCCAAACCAAGGAAAAGATAGCCAACTCAGTTAAGAAGGGGGATAAAACCTTTTTTAGGTACATCAGGGAGCGAAGGAAGACTAAGGGAAGGATAGTGAGGCTTAATAAAGGGGAGGGGGTGGGCAGAGGGTGACGGTGAAAAGGCAGAGATACTAAACAAATATTTTTGCTCAGTATTTACAAATGAAGAGGGGGAGGTACCTAAAACAAACAATAGAAACACTCTGGATACAGAAGTTGATACCAGCCCATTTACAGAAGAAAGGGTTCTGAAAGAACTCTTAAAACTGAAGGTGGAAAAAGCAGTGAGGCCTGATGGGATTCATCCCAGAATTCTAAAAGAACTAAGGGTAGAACTAGTGACACCACTGACTACCCTCTTTAACAAATCATGGGAGGATAGGGTGGTACCTGAGGACTGGAGGAGGGCAGATGTGATTCCCCTTCACAAAAGTGGGAGCAGGGTAGAAGCAGGAAACTACAGACCTGTTAGTTTAACCTCAGTGATAGGGAAAATGATGGAATCACTTCTGAAGGAAAGAACTGTCAAGTACCTAGAGGCCAGAGGGGCATAGGACCCAAGGCAGCATGGATTCACAGCAGGAAGGTCATGCCAGACGAATCTAATAAATTTCTTTGACTGGGTGACCAAAGTAGTAGATCAGGGAGGGGCTGTGGACATGGCCTACCTAGACTTTAGCAAGGCATTTGACTCAGTCCCACACAAAAGATTAATATACAAGTTAGCCAGCCTGGGAGTGGGTCCCAAGATGATAGCCTGGGTAAAGAATTGGCTGGAGAATAGGACACAGAGGGTAATAGTAAATGGAGTCCACTCTGAAGAAAGGAGGGTTACTAGTGGGGTACTGCAGGGTTCAGTATTAGGACCGCTACTCTTCAATGTCTTTATAAGCGACATTGCAGAGGGACTGGAAGGAAAAGTGTGTCTCTTTGCAGATGACACAAAGACCTGCAACAGAGTTGATGCACAAGGTGGGGTGGAAAGGATGAGAAGGGACTTGGCAAGGTTAGGAAATGGTCAAATGTATGGCAGCTTAGATTCAATGCTAAGAGTGCAGGTAATGCACCTGGAAACAAAACCAGGGAAGAGTACACAATGGGTGAGATACTAACAACAACAAAATGGAAGGAACCTGAGGGTAGTCATATCAGATGACTTAAAGGTGGGCAAGCAATGTGAGAGGGCAGTAAGGAGGGCTGGGGGATACTGGGATGCATGGGAGAGGCATCACCAGTAGAAACAAGAAGTTGTTATCCTCTGTACAGACAGTTGGTGAGACCCCATCTGGAGTACTGTGTAGAGTTCTGGAGACCCAATCTCCGCAAGGACATAGACAAGATGGAAGCTGTCCAGAGGAGGGAGACTAAAATGGTGCAGGGTCTGCACCAAGACATAAGGAGAGAGACTAAAGGAGCTTAATATGTATAGCCTCGAGGAAGGGGGGACATGATAGAAACGTTTAAGTACCTCAGTGGAATCAACAAAGTCCAAGAGGGTAGCATCTCTCAAAAAGAGGTGTGCAAGAACAAGGGGAACAATTTGAAGATGGGGGGTGGCTCAGAGGTACTGTAAAGGAGTATTTTTTCACAGAAGGTTGTGGATGCATGGAACGCCTTCGGAGGAGACTGTGGAGTCAAAAACAGTGGTTGAATTGAAGCATGCATGGGACAGTCATAAGGCAATTCTAGGGGGTTGGGGTAGAAAGAAGTAGGCTGCTGGTTAACTAGGATCTTCAGCTTATCCATTAGGTAGGGAAATGGGCAGACTGGGTTGGCCAAGCGGTCCTTATTTGCTGTCAAATTCCATATTTCTATGTTTGTTCAGGATCACAACAAATACACTGCAGTATTTTAAAGAGAATGGTCCTGGTGCCCCTGTATAGTTGTGAACCTCAGTGATCCCGAATTTAGCGAGTGGTAGCGGCGGCGATGTGTGCACACGATCGCACTCATCGCTAAGGACCCTGTGCACGCTTCAGACAGGAACATATCCTACATTAGAGCCACCGAGCAGAGTTATTGCAATCGGCTGCTCGGTAGGGAAGAAAAAGACGAGCCAGTAAAAGGCTAAAAACTCACAACTGATGTACAGTTGCTAGCGAGCATTGTTGCACCTTTTGTTTTTGTTTTCAAGCCCCGAAGTGCTGTAGCAGTCTTCATTCTTCACAGAATCAAAAAGGGTCTGGACTGAACCAGACGATTTATGGCATAGAGAATAAAGCCCTGTAGTACAAATGTAATCAATAATAAAAGAGCTGTAATCTCTAAATAAAAGAGTAAGATGACCACTGAAGGGCTAGGTTGTTAAAAGGAGCCATCGGGTAAAGTACATTAAAGGAGAAGTCCACCCAGAATGTGCAAAAACATATGTTATGTAGAGTGTTTTGATATGTATGTTAAATCCTAGTGTGTGCTTCCCTCTTTCTGCTATTAAGAGTTTTTCCTACATTAGCCTGCTAGCTGTATGGTAGCTTTACGACCCCTGGGGATCTCCATCACAAATAGGTTTATTGGCTTTCTTTCTCCTACGATGCACCTTGGCTCATGTGACAGTGATGTAGCTATGCCCTTAGATTTAGCAGGGTCTGTCACTGCTCAGCCACAAAGATACTTCTTTCAGAGAAGTCACACTGCTAGATTTTGGGTGAGTGTAATCATTATTTTTTGACAGTAGTACCTTGTCCTGCTACGTTACAACCTATAAGGTGATTCAATTTTTGCTACTTAGTACTGGTGCAAAAACTGAAAGTGACTGAGAGGAATAGAGTAAACAGTGACATGATTCACACACACACACACACACACACACACACACACACACAGCAGAACATAGCAGGACAAGGTACTGATATCAAAAATAATAATGATTACACTCACCCAAAATCTAGTAGTGTGTCTTCTCTGGAAGAAGTATTTTCTCTGTGGCTGAGCTGTGACAGACCCTATAACAAGACACTGGCTTCCTGCAGGGGCAATTAGACATCACACCAAAGGGCACTCTGGGAAGACTGAAGGCCATAAAGAAACCAGAATGGCAACCTCCAAGGGCAATAAAACAGTTAGGGAAAGTTAGAAAAAACATCTCTCACAGCCAGTGGAAAAGAAAACACTGGGAACTGGTTACAACACAGAAAAAAAGACTACTACATATCTTTTTTCTGATTTTATCATGGAGTTTTCCTTTAAGCAAAAATACCTGTTATCAGTAGAAAAAGAAGTTTTGTACCACACAAATTGAGGATAAACATTGCAGGGTTTTACAAAATGTATTTAGCCATACTGTATGAATCAACCACAGGAGTTTTTTTATTGCTTATGTATTTTTTTCTTTGCAGACAAAACTTTAGAACTTTGAAGGCCAGTTATGTTATTTCTGTTTAAGATGTAGATCCTTTTTGTAGAAAAACCATGCTTACCTTTTCTGTGTATAAAATTAGTATGTTACCTTAAGTATCTCTAGTATGCAGGAAGCTCATATTATAGGGGTAGCAGCCCACGAAATGGCTGCCTTTATAGGGAATATGGGTATGCTGTCACAGAAGAAGGAAGGGCTTAGACATCAACCCCTGCCCCTTTTTCCAAATTAAGGTCTAAATTGCCTTTTAGAGCAGGTTATGCCAGATGTACCTGGCTATAGATAAACGCTATTGGGTATATATTCTGTTAACCACTCACAAATCAGTGTGTGAGTTTTTAGAAGAACAGACACTGGATTTTTCCCTAAACAGAAGTCACATGTCTATGATGTCATGACCAGGGGGGAGGGAATAAAAGGCTCAAGGATTCAGCAATAAGCAGATAGGCAAGTAGTTTGCTGGTAGGAGAGGAGAGAGGTGGTGTGCAGGTATTCACACCAGTAGTAAATTTATTTTCACTAGAGAGAGTGAAGCTGCAAAAGAGAAATTTATTTTTTTATTTTGGGTCTGCTGTTAACACCAGTTTTTCTTTTTGATTTCTGTACATTTATGTTTACCTGATGAAATAAAAATTATAAATGCAAGCTGTGTTTATTTTATGCATTCTTCCTCTTGTCTGTGTGTCTGTTTATCCCACCCTATTAGAGGCATCCCCCAAACTTCCATGCCCAGGCGAGTATCATGGCCGCACCACACCCTGTGCACCCAACCACCCTCTCAAAGATACCCACTCTAGTGACGTGCGGTCCCTCCCCCATCTTAACAGAGCATATAACGTGTATGCACTTGACAGATTCCCTGTAAGCATAAACTCAGCACACAACTTCACTTATAACAAAGCTACCCCTTAGGAAGTACTATAAGACACCCCCTCAGTGCCTTCCCCTTGGCAGTTCAAAATCCACTAATCCTGACACAGCAGCCAATGTCCTGTCTCCCCTTAACAGTGCTTTGTTTTTTAGACCAGCAACCACTCCCCTCCAGAATGCTAATCCAAGGTAGCCCCCACCCCTTGCTAGCTCACCCAGCCTATTTAAAATGGAGGTGGGGTGTGTGGGTTGGAGAAAATATTCAAAGTCACCACAGCTCTTTCACAACTGTGTATGTCTGGGCACCTTTTAAGCCCAGCATCTGTGCCCAAAGGCAGTCAAAGTTTCACGCCCTTGACGTCGATTGGCTCCTAGGAAAGGTAGCCTCCTCCTTCCCCTGCCATTCTACACTGCCGTTGACATGGCCGAAACCCTCCTTCCTCCTGGTGCGACCGCCGATGTGGTCTTGCAGCAAACTCCGCTCCAATACTCCCACCGACGCAGCCGACACCTTCCCTTCTCCTGATGCGACCGCCAATGTGGTCAACGTCACCACAGCTCTGTGTGGCTGGGTGCCTTTTAAGCCCAGCCTCTGTGCCGAAAGTCAGTCAAAGTTTTGCACCCTTGATGCCAACTGGCTCCTAGGAAAGGGAGCCTCCTCCTTCCCCTGCCGTTCTACACTGCCACTGACATGGCTGAAACCATCCTTCCTCCCGGTGCAACTGCCGATGTGGTCTTGCAGCAAACTTCACTCCACCACTGCCACTGACGAGGCCGACACCTTCCCTTCTCCCAATGCGACCACTGTTGCGGTCGTCATAACAGCTCTTCCTTGTGAATCTTCCACCCACCTGCTCTTCCAAAGGAGGAGGAGGGGCGGTCACAGAGTCAGGAGTGGGAGGGCAGGTTAGGGAGAGCCGAGCCCGCAGCTCTTTGAGACTTGGCTTGGGGCTCTATGCTTAAACTGGCATTTGGGCACTTGCTGATTTTTCACCTGGTGTCTGTTTTGCCCATGAAAAGGACACTTTTGTTGTTGTGGTTTTGGACGGTACATAGTGTGGACCGACCAAAGGGCTGTGCCCTTATCCAGCAGGTTAGTAATAATGTCCTGAGCATCCCCACCAAACAGGACAGATCCCCTTAAAGGGGCATCTTGGATAGCCGAGTGAACATCAGGGGCTAATCCTGATACACTTAGCCAAGAGCACCATCTAAGGCTAACAGCTGTGGCCACTCCTCGAGCAGGGGAATCCACTGCATTGTAGGTGGCCCGTAATGATTGGCATCCAGTCACCTTGGCCATTTTTAAAGTACTGAAGTAGCTGTGACAGGGTAGAATAGGACCATGTCCCATTTGTTTTGGAGAAAGTGTGTAAATGGCAAGGATTTGTTATTCTTTCCTTTTCTGTCTCTTCTATCTGGTTGCACAACCAAATTTTCCTGTGAGACTTCGGACTTGATCAACCTGAACAGTCTCACAATCCTTTGCCTCTCACTGTCTCTGTTTTCTCTTGCTGTTTTTTCTCCCTTGCATATCTATATCTGCTAGTATAAAATATGTGCAAATCAATATATGGAAATGCAGCTGATATTGGGATCACTTTTGTTTGGAAAATATTTAGTATTGCTGTTGAAATGTATATATTTATAATTTGAGATGACTGCAGAAAAAGTAGAGGTTAATTGAGTGCAAATGTCTCAGCATTTTGCAGTTGCTGTGGGGACCTCAGGACTTTCTCAATGTTCTACCAGCTCCTGAAATTTACAAAGAACCGGACGTTTGCAAAGGATGGGGGTTGAAAAAGACTTATAAAAACAGCTAAGCTGAGCTGCAAGGGAGATTTTTTTTTACAAGAGATTTTATTTTGCTACTGTACATAGTTATTCTGAACAGGATTATTTAATTTTAATGCAACTACAAATAAACAGTTTTGTGGAATTTTACAACTACTCCTGGGTCTTCTCTATGCTTCCTGACCTGTACCTCGACGACAGTAGCCAAGGATGACTTGGAGTCAGAGTCTGGTAAGGCCCTGATGGCAGGTTCTAGCAGGCGGAACAATGTCTTCTGGAATTGCTGCATGTGCAAGACATAGTTCAAAGCACGGATTGCCAGAGTCGAAGACGTGTAACATTTCCTCCTGAACAGGTCCATTTGTTTAGACTCCTTATCAGGAGGGGAGGTGCTAAGGTGTTGTGGCTTAGGGGATCTATCATGGGCTGCTTTAATGACCACTGAGTTCACCTTAGGATGGGCACTCAGATAGTCTTTTCCCTCAGGTGTATTGTAGACCCGGTCAGCTTTTTTGGCCATCGCTGGGACAGAGGAGGTTATCTGCCAAATGGCTGAGGCTAAATCCTCATGGGGTTCCAGCTAGGGTGGGGCGAGTACCAGACTTGTGTCAGGGAAGTCCAGGGGCTCTGCTAACCTACGCCTTTTGGGCTCCAGAGCCTCTGACTTCCACCCTTGGGCCTCCGCCATCTGCTTGAGGAGGTCCACAAAGGAGGGATCTTCGGGGGGGGGAGGGACTTGGGGTTACCAATCCAGAGCTGTCATCTGAAGTATCGGAGTCTGGCTCAGAATCCCAGGAGTCCTCTGGGACTTCTGAAATTGGAGGATCTGGCTCCCTAGTAACGTCCAGTGTCAGACAAGTCATTGGCGCAAACGGACAATCTGGCACGGAAGGACGAGTGTACACCAGTGAAGGCACCCTAGGCGGAGGAGCTGGCTAACAATCTGTGGTGTAGGATGTCTGCTGTCCAGTTCAGAGACCAAATTACTCTTGGTCGTCGACCACAATGAGTTAGGAATTTCATGGTAGTCCACCTGTGGTTGCTGAGGAGGTGGAGTGGGAGGAGGTGGATATTGAGAAAAAAACAGTACCTTGCCCTCCAAAATGTTGAGGGGGATAATGAGGGTAGTTTGGTGAAGTAAAGGAACCAGGGTAGCCATGGTAAGAATAGTCCGCCGTCGGGGCAGGCAGAGGATACCCCGACGGAGGATAGGCTGAAGACAGGAAACCCGATTTGAAGCTGTATTGATGGATGGATGCATGGCCTGATGACGGGTAACCCGACGGTGGTCCCAATAGAGGAAAGGCTGAAATACCTGATGTGGGATAGCCAGAAAAATGTCTCGCTGGGGGATAGCCTGTCGGTGGCCCTGGGGGAGGGAAGTTTGACATCGGCCCTGATAGTGGAAGGGCTGACAACGGCCCCGACAGGAGAAGACCAGATGGTGGACCTGACGGAGGAAGACCTGATGGGCCTGCCGTCATCCCCCGAAGGGACGAAATCCCTGATGAAGGGGCCCCCATGAGGTGTCTCGTCTGAGGAATGTGAGGTGCACCTGACAGTGGGAAGCCTGACGGTAGACCCAAAGGAGGCAAGGGTACCTGCGGGCATTGAGGAGCTGGATCAGGTGTTGCCAAAGGTGGCGTAGGAGCCATAGTAAGACTGAGTGGCCTACTATCGTTGGGAATGCCCGACAACAGGTGGATTTGCGTCGGAGCTTGCGGACCTGGCGAAAGCATGGGAAGCTCTGATGGGTCAGGCAATGGCGGCTCAGGAAGTGAACCCCTTGGAGAACCCAGATCTTCAGCCTGGATGGAACTATCATCTGGCAGCATCATGTCAGACTTTGATAGACGTGAAGCAGTCAGGTGATTGTTAGAGGGCTGATGATTGGCTTATCGACTTGGGCTGCACGGGGGTCTGAGGAGCTGGCTCCCGCTTATCAACCCCAACCAGGCGTTCATCGGAGGGGCTGATGAGAGACTTACTGGCCGTGCTGGCCGTCTTAGAGCCTGACATGGTAATGGGCCTAAGAGCGGTGGTGGAGGAGCCCGCCGTCACCGAAACCAGTGGTGGTGAGGGGACCAAGGCCTGCTCAGTTGGTGGGAGTGCAGGCATGGTCGCGGTGCTTATATTCTGGCCAGAAAGGGGCCGGTCCACTGATGAAGAGCCCGTGGGCGTCTTCGATGGAGGGTGGGAATGCTCCTGTTCCATGTGTTTCTCTTTGTCCCTCCTCTTCTTTTTATGAGGGTCAGCAGGAGAGGAAGATGCGCTCTTCAATTTCTTTAACTCCTGCTCCATAGAAGCCATCTTTTCTTTTAGGATGTGGGCCTCGAGGGTTTGCTGGTGTTGTTTCCGTGTGACCTGATTAAAGTGGGTGCAGGCCTCGCAATCCTCCACCTTGTGGCTAGGCACGAGACAGAAGAGACACAGAGAATGCTGATCTTTGTGCGGCAGCTGTACTCTGCATGAACCGCACTTGTTTTTATGTGGATCTGGAGAGAATGACATACAAACTATTGAGAATTAACAAAAATAAGCAAATACTCATCCAGAGAGGTGTTCTATACGGTGACAAGAAGATCTAGTCGGTCCGACAATGCACAGGTCGACGGCAGGAAGGACCTGGAGGGTGGATGTGGGGACCGCCCACTATATAGGGTCACACTAACGTCAGTCATCTGACGTCCAGTGGGCGGTCCCCTGTCAGACTATGCTGGCAAAAGTTTCCGTGCAGTCCTGATGCCAGGGGGCACCAGTCCTACATGTTATTACCTACTGCAAGTGCTCTCTGGAAGTAAGATCTTGTCATTTTATTACCATGCACTTTATTACTGCACTGTATGATTATTACATGATTTCCCTGTTATTTTTCTGTGCATAGCACTTTATTTTATCTTTTATTGCTGTCATGCAATTGTTCTGTAGATTGAGTCATCTGTAATTCACTGCACTTGCTTTTATGTGTTGCACCTACCATTGTTGTCTATATGTATATGTCCCTGTTTATATGTAATCAGGACCTCCTTGTGAATGAGCCTGCTCAATGGAACTTTTCCTGCAATAAACCTGAACTGAACTGAATGGAACTGGCCCTGACCCAAATGTTATCACACCTGGACTTAACAATGACTTCAGTAAACCTGAAGCATGGCTTGTCTCAAATTGACTAGTACTCAGTGGAAAAAAAAACTAAAGCCATGCCATTAAGCTCCTGAAAATTGGGCCCTGACTGCAGCAAACTCCTGCAGATCTCCACCTCCATGGGTTGAAGTAGTAAATGCAATAAAATATCTTGGTGTTTGGTTTGACCAAGAGCTCACCTTCAAGACCCATGCCGAGCGTACTATTAATCTTCTTTCCCAAAAACTGGGGCTGCTGTACAGGCTCAAATCCTGCCTAACAAAGCCCACCTGTTGCTAGCCAACAGTGTCCTCCTCCCAACGCTGCTGTATGCAGCCCCAGTCCTCTCCACTCTGAAAGGTGCAAAGTTTACTGGGCTTAAAGCTATGTACTACAAAATCTGCAGGTTCGCATCCAGCGCAGAAAACTGTGAACACCACTGCAATGTCCTTGCCTCACTATGCTGGCCCCCTCTGGAAGAGTGCCTCAATCACCCAACCTTCTGCCTGGCCTATAAGACACTAATGAATTATCTTCCCAGTCTTAAGAGATATACTGGCCTGGAAGCCGTCAAGAAGGCTCCTCCTCCTCCCAGTCCCTCTTGGAGGTTCCTCAGAGCTGAACCATATTTGGTAGTTGATTCTTCTCACACTTCGCATCTATACTCTAGAACAAACTCGCTGCCCCTAGCCAGGAATGCCGTACCTATCAGACCTTCAAAGGGCTACTCAAAGGCCACCAAACTCCAAAGCTAAATTGGAGCCTACCCCTGCCTCATCATTGCAAACAGAGGCTAAGTTGTCTACGTTCCCTCATCTGGCCTTGAATGAGTCCCTTGAGCATGATTTGATGTTCTGTGTACAGTAACACTGCACAATGCACTTTGTCTTACTGATTTTTGCACTGAACTTGCTAAGTAATATTGTTGATCTTCAATGCTGTACACACTGTAGAACTGTTATGTCCTCTATGTAGTCTAACTGTACATGATCCTGTACTACGTGAGTTCAGGACACATACCTGAATGTAACTTATTCCAGATTGCTCCTGAAAAAAGGACATACGTCTCAATGAGCCTACCCGATTAACAAAATCCAATAAATAAAAAAAATGTATAGCTCTCTGAACAAATAAGGACTCCCAGTAAGGAATGCACACCCATCAGTCACAGGATTACAAATGACCTCCTTGGTCAGGTGATTCATCTTCAACATTTTATTACAATGCCAGTATATATATCTTGAAATTAAACATTTAGAATTCGATACAATTGCATTTTGTAATCGGATGACACACATCACTTGCTGTACTACAAAATGGCACAAGTCCGCTTCCGCTCCATTACAGCATCATCCTGAGATGTGGAGCACTGGCTGATAATATTAGAGCAAAGGAGATTCTGAAAGAACATGGGACTGCAGAGAAGGTGCAACAGTCTTATCTGAGAGCTGGAGTTGTAGCAGGGGGACTTACAGCAGGTTCAAGTGTTGGTATAATAATTGGAACTCTTACTGCGAGGGCACAGGGTTCAGCATTGATGTTATAATGGACACTCATTGTGAGGGTGGGGAACAGGTATTGGACAATTCTGTCTTTGCAAATATAATGTATTTGTCATTTTTGATCAGGAAAGCAAACTAAGTTATTACAGCTTGTTCCCTGGTGTGTCTGGGGGAGTGGGTTGCATGGGCCTATTTTATCGACAGGGAGAATGCTGGCCATGACATAGAGGAAACTTCCCTGCTCTTCTTTTATAAGTGCCATGGAAACCTTACTTTCACCTGGACAGTGCCCAGAGCGGGGGCAGAAGGGACCTTGGTATAACATCTAATCTGAAGGATGGCACCTCAGGAGTGCAGTACCCCCTATGTACTGCACTACATTATCAGTGATTGGTATTACTCCAAGTACCTGGTGTGGGATGTGAACCCACAATCTTTTGATCTTTCCAGTCATTGGTATTACCATAAGTACCTGGTGTGGGGCTAAAACCCACAACCTTCTGATCTTCCAGACCCAGAGGTGATCATGCTACCTGCTAAGCCACTGCTTCATCGCTAATGCTGGAAGACTTTAGTCCTTTTCATGACTTGGTAATATGAAAAAGACAGCAAACAGCAATTTTGTGCAGAAACTAGTATATTTACTTGATAAATGATGACTCTTTATTCAGTATTACTTTTTAAGAAAAATTGCAATTTTTGCAAAGTTTTGGCAGTTTGTGAGATGATCTTAATGAAAATGTGTGAATCAGGTTTGCCCAGCCCCAGGGTAAAAGGTTTGCAAGCATTAATAATAATGGTCTCAACTGCCCCCCCCCCAACCCCTAAAGTCTACAGGTCTCTGCATATTTACTAAGCTGTAATAGCTGGGCACAGACCATAGCTGCAACCCAGCAAGACCATTCATTTGTGAAGTGAGACCTCAACCGTGACCTAATGAGACCACTTGCCCATGATGGGGGACTGTGTCCATAACCTGGCAAGACATGAGGTGAGACAATAGCTGCAACATGGCAAGACCACTTGTGAATGAAGCTTCAGAGTAATCCAGCGAGATCACTTCTGACATCCCTGCAGTCACCTGGCAAGACCACTCATTCCTGAAGGGGACCTCAGTTATAACTAGGAGAGATCTCACTTGTTCCTGAGGTATGACCTCAGCCAAACCTGGTGAGACCACTTGTTCCTCAAGCTGATGACACTCATTCACAGTGAAGGTTAAGAATGGAATAATTAAGATGGGGATAGAGGACATAAAAGAAACCACTGTTGGTGTACGTAGGACCCCCGTGGTTGTGTCTGGGTATGGGTATAGGTAACACTCCCACCAGACAGCATTTTGTTAATAGAAACCCTTCTAAGGACAGTCACCATTCATCCATGACTGCCAGCACCACTCTTTTTTTCCCTCCAAAGCAGGGTGCACCCTTCCGCTTAGCCACCACGTACAGGAAGCAGAATCAGGATCCAGAGGTGGTGTGGTGAAATGGGGAAGGGACGGCACGGATGTGGGCAGCCACTGCCTCCTGGTGTTCATACAGCACCAATGAGGGAATTTTACCTCGCTTATTAAACCTTCCCCACAGTACACGCACACACTTGCAAATGCCCTGGGGGTGGCAGTGCATGGTTTCCCACTTCCCCAAGTGGTACCACCACCAAGCCTCCCCTAGGTGTCACTAGTTGAACAGCATGATGGAGCCTCCTCACCCTGAGAAGTCATCCAGATGGATGCCCTATACTCTAGCTACCGGCCTCCACATCTGACGTCCCGGACACAAAGCATGAACCCGGATCACCAGTGTACCAAAATGGTTCCAAACCATTGGCTACATCAAGCATTTATTAAATAAATAAATATATATATTTGCTAAATAAATAAACAGATAAATAATACAAAGAGACCTGTACACAGCTGAAATTGCTTGTACAAACATCGGGCAGGCAAGGGCACTTTCAATGATGATTGCCCTACACGGGCTGCCGTCTGCTGCTCCAGGATGCCAAGGGCTAATACAGTGCAGCACATTTGTGTGTCTTGTGATGCTGCAAATTATTCAAGCAGTGCAAGGGCTAGAAATCACACATCTGCCATCATGCTGTGACAAAGATGCCTTGTGGGCATACAACATGGTCCCCCTATGGTGGCAGTACAAGATGGTCCCCAAGTTGGTGGCCTTGCAATATGGTCCTCCAGGGTAGTAACAGTACAATATGGTCCCCCAAGATGGTGACTGTACTGTAGAATATGGTCTCCAAGATGGTTGCAATACAATATAGTCCTTCAGGATAGCAACTGTACAGTACAGTCTCCCAAGACAGTGGCAGTACAACATAGTCCTTCAATATGCAGACAGTACAGTGTGATACCCCACAACTGAGGCTATATGATATGGTCCTCGCAGATGGAGGCAGTACAATATGGTCTCCCAAAATGGCAACTGTTCACTATTTTCCTTAAAATGGCAATAGTACAAAATGACCCCCCAAATAGTGACTGTACAATCTGGTTCCCCAAGATAATGGCAGTACATTATGATCCCCCAAAATGGAGGCTGTACAATATGGTCCCCCTAGATGCAACTGTACAATCTGATTTCCCAAGATGGCAGCAATACAATATGGTTCCCTAAGATGACTGTTCAAAATGGTCCCCCAAGATGACTGCAGCACAATATGAACCCACAAAATGGAGGCTATATAATATACACTGGAGCCCACCAGGATGCAACACAATACTGCAGAATACCGCAGCAGAGTTACTGCAGGAAACAAGGCAAGTTCAATGGCAGATAATTCCTTTTGTCATGCATAAATTTGTGACAATGTGTTGCACCCTGGTGGGCTCCACTGTATCCACACCCCAAACAGAGGCTGTGCAATACGGTACCCAAGACTGTGGTAGTTCAATATGATCCCCCAAGATAGCACAAGTACATTATGGTCCCCAAGACTGTGACAGTACAATATGATTCCCACAGGATGGCAACAGTACAATGTGGTCCACAACGTTTGTGGCAGTACAGTATTGTCTTCAAGATGGCAACTGTACAATATGGGCCTCAAGATGGGGGCAGTACAATAGCAGCACCATGTGATACCCCAAGATGGAGACTATGCAACATGGTCCTCTTAAGTGGAGGCTGTACAATAATGTCCTCTCATATGGCAACTGTTCAATATGGCCTCCTAAGATGGTGGCTGTACAATATGGTCCCCCAAGATGGCAACAGTACAGTACAGTTCCCAGGATGGTGTGGCAACAGTTAAATACTGCCCTCTAATATAGTGGATGCACAATATGGTCCCCCATGCATGTGGCAGTACAACATGGTTCCACAAGGTGATGACAGAATAATATGGCCCCCCCATGATAATGATGGTGATAGTATAATAGTCCCCCAAGATGGCAGCAATACTAATTAGGGTTCCCAAGATGGTAACAGTACAATATGATCTCCAAAGATAGCAAAAGTACAATACAGTCCCCCAAATAGTGGCTGTAATGTAAACACATTATAAACTTTTTTTTTAATTAATATTAAGGTGGTACCTACTAGACTCTGATGACAGGGTGTTAAAAGTTTTGATAACTTTTTTTTTCAATGACTGTAAATGTATACATGGGCCTCTTTCAAGCATATGCCCTTCTTTTTGTATCTCTTTGGGCTTTTAAAACAAGCCTAACCACAGAAAAAAATGTCACAATAAGTGATAAACAGAACAAAAGAAAATCCAAAAACACTGCAAAACTGTGGCACTAACAGTTGGCGACAAGGCAACAGACCCTAACCCTGGAGTAGAAAAATGTCTCAGTTAGGGGAGCATGTAAGGGGGGGGGGGGTGGATGGGCACACTCAATGGGCCAAGAAGGTCCTATTCTGCCGGCAAATATCTATGAATCTATAATGAGCGATGGGATCTAAAACTGCAGCTGAAGCTAGACAGTGCCCTCTGGTGGCAGAGAAGAATAGAGATGTTTTTTCTATGTCCCATTGAAATGCTTCATGACTTTTTGGGGGGGGGAGGCCGCTTAAAATGGACAGATATCATGACATTCTGCAGTCAGGCCATTTTCTAATAGGAACAAGCTCCCCACCCCTCCAAAGAAATCATTGTTTGTAAGTAAATTTATTTTCTGTAACTTTACTTTTCTAACTGCACTGCACTATGGATCACAACTCAGGTGACCTTAGAACTGAAATGTGAACTCCCTTTTTGCAACTAGGGGTTGGGGGTTTAGTTATCAGAACGCCTGTCCCAGCGCCTACTAACAGGTAGTGACTCTTGACAGTGAGCTCAGTGGGTGGAGCTCAGTGACAGGAAGAAGGGTGTCCCCAAGGTCAGTGTAGTGACTTGCAGTGACTGCCCTGAGATAGCAAGGACCTCACAGCTGCCAATGGATCTAGACTTTGGGACCAAATCACCCCAACAACCAGTCACCCGTCAGCCTCCAGTGACAGGCTCAAGCCACCAGTGGAGATTCCAGGGAAGGGATCAGGGGGCATTTTCTATAGATCACTGTTAATTCTGGGAGTATGTAGGGGACACCCCGGGAGAGTGTAGAGACCCTGAGAGGCTTTCCCTCAGGGGCAGTCCCTGGCAGCCTTGTGGAGCTGGAGGGATCCAACAGAAGAAGGGGTGTCACCTTTGGGGGACACTTTGCAGTCCTGTGCCCTTATGAAGCTGCCAGCTGAGCTGCTGCTGGAGAGAAAAGCAGTGAGAGAGACAGAGCTGATGACTAAGGTAAGACATATGCCTACATTGTGCGACAGCAGATCCCAAGCTGGGATGGGTACTGCAATGGCTACCTTTGGCAGAGGGGCTGAGGCAATTGTCAGTGGGCAGACTGGAGTAGACACTACCATAGTGTATCCAGTACAATGTCTGGTGAGTAAGAAGAAGCTGATGTGAGGCATCCAGCACAGGGGAGGGCCTCTGGGCTCCAGCAGGGAGACTGGCCTGGCAGAGAGCAGATGTCCTCAGAACTTGGGGACACACTGATGCCCACCAGCAAATGACCATTAGAGTGTGACGTCCCTGCAGCAACACTAGCTGATCAGGCACTACAGCACTAAAGGTAAGTGAAATGTGTGGCAACCCAAAGCTAAATCGCATAGTGGGAGAACTTATAAAGTGTGCAGAGTAGAATAGGCTCTGACCTGAGATATAACCTCTTCCACCGGAGCATGAAAAAAGGAATAGGAACTGTTGTGTGATTCCTGGTGTGAGAGGAGAATTCATTAAAGGACCCTCAGGTCTTGACTTGCATCTGGGGTCAGGATCGAACCCGTCTGTACAGTGCTTAGGAGAGCGATCAAGGACTGTGATCCCATATGTAACTGAATGGACCAGTAAATAGTAATTAATGCTTAAACTACAATGCAGAGTAATTTTTCCTGTCACAGCAGAGCTCCAAACTGAGCTTGCCCCACGGTCAGGTGTAAGCATTGTGGGCACTAACTGCAGAGAAGCCCTTTGGCACGCAGTCCATCATACCCCTAGACACAGAGTCTCAGAGGGCCATGCCCGCTCCCTGCTGACATCAAGACAGGGTTAACATGTGGTGCCAGCCTCGGCTGAAAAGACACAGTATAGCAGCTGCTTAGAAAACTAATTGAAGTGTAAAATTGGGCTGAAGAAATGAAGTATTAATTTTTCTGAAATAAAGATATTTACTATTAAACCATCACATTCCACCTTAGATATAGTTTCCCCTTTTCTGTAGATTAACCTTTCCAGCCCGAAACTGCTATGGATCCCCACTCTGCTGAATCTCGAACTAAAAATAATATTTTGGAAAAAATAATTAAACTTTTCTGTCTGAATTTGAACTCTGGTCTCTTCAGAACCCCCTGACACATCCACTGAACTACCAACTGCACTGTGGTGAATGCACTTTGCTGCAGCCTACTGGTTATGTCCCACGTCTACCAAGCAGGTAATCTGGGTTTAAACCCAGCAGGAGCATGTTTGTACTGCTTTATTCTAATCAAATGTGATTTAAGCAAGTGTACTTTGTCCTTTTCTAACTTACAAATACAAAACAGCAGGGACTTCTACACTGTAAGTCTTATTCCCATAATGCACATGACTGGAAACTGAAGGGAAGCTGGTACGGTAGATTGTTGGTCAGTGGTCACTATTAGCTGTGTCTCATGAGAAGCAGAGCCCAGCCTGTGAGTGGATCAACAGTTCCATGCTTCCTGATTTTATTCACACTTACCAATCCCGCCCCCCTCCAAACACATCCAGCCAATGTTAGTCAGCAGGCAGTGCATTCCAGTTTTCTTTCATTGGACTGTCACTTCTATTCTTATCAAAATTATATGGCGGTGAGCTACTGACTACTGTGCTTTAGTATCGTTCTGGTATAATTTGTTGAGACCAAAATTTTTTTTTTATTTAGTCTTTATCCTATCAACTAACCATGCCTCGGCTCACATCTGCATTGGCCACTGTCCAGCCTCAACACCTTCTGCCAGGAAGGTTCCTCTTATTTGCCCTGTGCATCTCCCTTTCACAGTAGGCCACCGGGGTAGACCTCTCTTCCTCTGGTCTTCAAGATATTCAGTGGCTATGGGAGCTCCCTGAACAGGCTGCTCTGTCCTGCTGTGTGATGGGGTGGTTCCCCATGTTCTCCTGCCCATGGAGACACTTCTCTGTAAACACGTGATGCACAGATACAAAGCTGTGTGAGCACCATGTAGCTGGTGTGTCCCCTCCATCCCTGACTGACTTGCACCTCCTGGGCACCCCAGGTAGGGCTCCTGCAGTGGGAATTAGTCGCCCACCCACTCAGAGGAGAACAGCATCCTGTGGGATACTATGTTATCTCTCCTCACCGGACCTCAAGCATCCTGGGCTTGTTCTCGAACCCAGATCACCAGTGTCTTCAGCGGCAACCCTGCCACTGCACCAACAGCCCAGCTCAGGGGAGCCTGAAATGTAAGGTCAAGGGTCAAACGGTGTTGGCCGTCTGTTTCAATGTGGGCTGTCTGTGTGTATGTCTGCTTGTCTGTCTGCCTCTGTGTTCGTTTACCTGCATGCGTATCTGTTTGTGCTATGATTAGGCCACATCACCTGAGCGTGGGTGTAGGAAAACATATGCCAAGTAAGCCACAGCTTACAAGCTGATTGGAGAGCGAGTACAATATGGCGATCTGGCATGTACAAGGGGTCTGGGTAACAAATACAGACCCTTCTACAATGGGGGCAGCAAAGGCACCAAAGGGTTCCCCCTTAGAAATTTTATTTTCCTAGCTACACCAGTGTGATGAACAGACCTTTCACCTCGAAGCACCAGGATTCTACTTACTGTTGTTTTATTTTAATATGTTCTACATTAATCAGTTACGAGTCTTTGTTTTCTGTGTCTGTTTGGCTGCCTCTGTGTGTGTATGTGTGTGTGTGTGCATATGAGTGTGTGTCTGCCAGTCCATCTGTTAGTATCTGCTTGTTCATCTGAATGTGCATGAATCGGTCTCTCTTTATGGCATTCTGTGTGTGTCTGTCTGTATCTATTACTCTGCCTATGTATATTTCTGTCTGCATACAGCCTGTGAGTGCTTCTGCCATTCCTGCCTATCTGTTCCTCTATGTGTACTTCTGTGTGTCTGCTATCTGTGTTTGTTTGGCTGTGTGCCTATGTGTCTACCTGTCCATGTGTGAATCTGTCTTTGTATGTCTCCTAGGGTTACCACCTGTCCTGATTTTTGCAGGACAGTCCTGATTTGGGCAGCTGTGTCCTGCAAAAAAACATGAAAAATACCAAATGTCCTGATTTTATAGTAGAAAAAATATTTTCTAAATTTCCACTAAATGTTCTAGAAAACTACAATAACTACTACAATATCTTAAAATGATAAGAAACAATAGAATCAACTAAGAAACTAGAATACTTAGCCTTAATTCTGATTATATAGAGAAAACAAGGCTTGCATTGGTCGAGGTTACGTACTGTCCTGCGAAAAATCATGTTTCAGTAAGAAATGTCCCACTTTGGGCTTCTTAAAAGGTGGTAACCCTAATGTCTCCCCGTTTGTGTCAGTCAGTGTGCCTGCTTGTCTGATGCACCCAGGGTTGTATGTCACTCTGAATCACATGGACCACTGTTCCCTCTGGGGTTATACCAGATCACCTTTATAAATGTGTACACAATGGAAACAAACCAAACACATTCTTTGGAGTAGTTTACACCACTGCATGAGAACACAAACCCCAGGTTGGCTGCCTTTTTTTTTTTTTTTTACTACAGCCCTCACCCTCTCTTGGGACTTTCCCTGCACCCTTCCCCTCACCTGTACTGCAGACTGTCATGGAGGCCCCCACCAGTGTTCTTACCCTGCCTTATTATTTTCATCTCCCCTCTCCAGGGAACTGGATTCCTGCTTCAGAGTTTAGTCACTCAAATGGCATACAGCTGAGGTCAGGGCGTCAGGCACAAAGCCTGGTATGGACAATACCTTCCTTGGGACTCCACATTCTAACAAAGAAGGGTGAAAAGAACAATCTTGCCGCCTCACACTACTGCAAACTCCCACCAAAGTGTGACATCAGCTGGTGTAGCATAAGAAATGCTATATGAACTAAACAAGGTGTGATGCTCTCAGAGTGGAAAACAAATACTTGTTTACTGCAGCCTGGCAACTACTGGGAGTTCTGTTTACTAAGTGCAGAACCAGCTGAGGCAAGGAAACTTTAATAATCTGGGCCAGTGCCTTTTAGGCTTTATTATGTCGGTTTTTATGTCAAAAAGGGGAATGGAATGAGGTATGAAAGCTTTTCACAGGGCAGTTCCACCAGAAAACTTGCATAACCAGAAAACCTGTGCAATCCCCAACTTTTGTTTTCATTTAAGCACTTCTTTTTGTACATCACTAGGCCACAGCACGGTGTCTGGACCTTCCCTTGGATTGCCTTCCGTTTCAGAAACTTTCAGGTGTGTCTTTGACATCCTGTTGAGTCTCACTGCCACACTGCATGCATGAATGAGACACTGAAAACCAAGCATGCACTGAATATCAGCTGACAGGCTAGCACGACAGGCATGCTGACAGAGACACTTAATAGTGGGTGGTGGGTATGCATGCTTGCTGTCCCCCCGGGACCCTCATGAAAATGAGACACTGCATTTCATGAAGCTGTCCCGGGAAGCAAAACTTTAAATAAATAAATAAATAGATAGTAACTCCCCCACCAATCTACCACATACTACAGGCATCCAAAAAGATCTATACAAGCCAGACACAAATACCCCAAGCATCTAAATGATGAAAAATGGAAGAACAAAAACATAGGACATTTCTTCCACGTGCAGAAACTCAGGCATGTGCTGTCCACAGCCTGTCCAGAAGGGTCTCTAGTTTGCACCACCACTGAAATATGCCAATACCCCCCACCCCATGTAGTCTGCAAAGGTTCGGTGCTGGGATGTGACCCCAAGGGCATTGTTTGGTGTCTGTCTTTTAGGAGGTGCTGATGAAGGTAAGTCTGTTGGCTTGGCAGTCTAATTGGAAGAGGAACTCTTCTGCAATGTCGGAGATGCTGGGGGGCCCATCAGAACTGTGATGCACTGCTGGGGTCACACTGCAAGAGCCGCACGATAGAGGGATCACTCTTGGCACCTTTGATGAATTCCTCAAGAGACAGCTTACCTGAAATGAGAAAGGTAAAGGTGTGTCAGGCTTTTCTGGCATGGCTGTCACTCTGTCTTCAAAGCATATACTTTCTTTACACAAGTTCCTTTATCTTTCTTTTTACAATCTCTAAACATCTCTTAAGATCTTGTATTGCTCCACCTTGCTCTTACCCTTAACACTCAGTTTCTGGACTGTGTTCTCCTCGTCACACTGAGTCTCGTTGTGTTATTCTAACGTTCTGTATGACTGATAGCTCTATTTTTAATTTGTGATTTGCTGTCTGCATTCGTTTATTTTGCTGCTCCATCATGTGAGACGATCTTATAATTTTAATGACTGAAATGTTGGTATTTTTTTGCTGTTACTGTGGTTATGTTTAAGAGGGCATTTCAATGTATCATGTTTGTACCCATCCTTCCATCATGTTATCCCCTTAGGCACCTGGAAATGGCACACCTCTACCGGTCACCGGGCTTTCAAATAAATAACGTACCTGGGGCAGCCTGATAGAGTGGAACTGGACCACCAGAGGACCTGAAATTTTCCAGGTGGGCCCCCCACTGTTATGTACTTGCTCACCTTCCATACTCCGGAAATCTTTGCCTGTATCATCTGGTTTCTAATTTAATGGGGTATTCTGGTCACTGTGAGTAAATGTAAGATGTAAACCGAGCCTGTGTAAAAAAATCTAAGTGGTATACTGATATGTGGGTCACCCCTTGACACATGAAACCAAACCAAACACTCTGAATTCACTTCACTACAGTGAGGCTTTGTCAGGAAGCCACCTAACGAAGCCTAGCTGTACAGAGGTGCAGTACTGGGGTAATAACCTGCTGTGCTCTCCCTGTGCACCACTGGAGTAAAGAATATGAGCTATACCGCTGGCCCCTTTATTTGTTTTAAAGCTTCTATGTGCACTGTTGCTGTGTTCTTGTTGGTCGTAAGCCAGCCTGCAGTACATTCCTTCATGCAGATTTGCATACACTGCATTTTCCAAAATGCACTACATCAGGGGCAGATGCAATTTTGTGTTTTTTTTGATGGCTCAATACTGTCTGAGCAGATATTAAATGACAATCCTTCTCCGATAGAAGCTTGTAGCCTGAAGGCCACCAAAAGGCTAAAGTTTGTTCCAGGACATTTTCTGACTGAGTCCAAGAGGAATATGCCACCTAACATAGATAAAAGGGATATATTTTCATGAACTGTGGTGATTTGCATATGCAGTCCATGATGCTTTGCATGATGGGGCATGTGTGATTTTGTATTATTTTCATGAAACTACAAATTCATATTTTATTCATATTTTCTCTGTGGGGATCCCTAAGTTACGGAAACTCTCATTCTGTATGAAGCAAACTTCTAGCTTGAAGCAGCATGCCCATGAGTAACATCAGTGGACCTGCAGCTGGGCTTTGGGTCACAAGGGTAGGGGCTGAGGAGAAGGGTGAGTATTAGGACTGAAAAAAGCCCTAATGTTACATTTCCTTTCTTTTGTGGCTCTGTAAACACGAAGTATGCATTAGCATAGCTTTTTTCAGTGAATATATATAATATATATATATATACTGTATATACATAAAACCAATTGCAAAAAACCTCATTAATGCTCCAATTAGGGTTAAAGCCACAAAAGTAGGGAAATGTGGCATTAGGGTTTCCAACCTTAACACCCCACCCTGCACACACCAATAGGCATCAGGGGTGTGCCTTGGGGTCATCAGCCCTAACGATCAACTTATTCCATTAGTAAATAAGCTGAGATGGGTACAGTATAGGAGAATGGGGAGAGCATTAGGGCTGACGACCCCAAGGCACACCCCTGACGCCTGCTGGTGTGTGCAGTGTGTGTGTGTGTGTGGGGGGGGTGTTAGGGTTGGAAACCCTAATGCCACATTTCCTTACTTTAGTGGCTTTAACCCTAACTAGAACATTAACAAAGTTTTTTCAATTTATTTCCTTACTTTTTTAGATATTTTTATGGTACCATAATGGTACGGTATTGAATGTTATAATTTTAGTTAAAAAAGAGTTGAACATCATCTCTGTATCCGATGTAATTTTGTAACCACTGTCTGTATTGTTTTGCTGTTGACATGGAACCTTTGTAAACGAGCTTACAGCTCAAAGGTATCAATCCAAGAATTGAATAAATATATAAAATAAATATCCTTATTTGCCTGTGGAAGCACATGGCCCTGCACTCCCATCCCTCCATAGATGTGTATGTGTATGTAGCTGTGGAAGTGCAGGGCCCTCCAGGCCATGCACTTCCATTTATAAGACAACAGTGACCAAATTGTCAGCACGGCCATCTTATTACCCCACCTTATGTACCCGGTACAGAAAATTTGTAAATCCCTACCAAAACGCAACTCCACACAACTGCAATACCATTCCGCGCCACAGATGCGAAAACACATTTTGACTGGGATTTGAAAAATGACAGCTGTGACATACATGAGGTGGGGTAACAATAAGTCCATGTTAAAAATTTGGGGTCAAAATATTTAAAATTTCCAAAGTTATGAGAGTGTGTAGTGAAATTGCAATGAATGGTCGTAAGTTTGCCATTTTTACATATTTTGACCCCAAATTTTCCACAAAGTCTTCTTATGACCCCACCTCATGAACAAGGGCAGAAACAATTTCCAAATCCTGCCCAAAAGGTGAATTCGCCAAGCGAACATAAAATCACTTTTCGGGCAGGAGTTGTGTAATGACAGTCATATTGTTCATGAGGTGGGGTCCCCAAAAGGCCAGGTTGAAAATTTGGGGTCAATAAAATGGCTAAGTTATGCATAAAGGTTGAAACCACCATTGAAATAAATTGAACCGCATTTACCTTACTTTCTCATATTGCAGACACTGGTTCCAGCAGCAAGACGTGTCTTTGACTGGAGAATGGGTCTTGAACCTGGGACCTGTTCAGGAGAGTGAGGCTGTGTGGGGGTATACTGGGGGGTGTGGGGTGGTGGGTGCTGAGTGGGAGGTGGGGTTGTGCTGAGTGGCAAGGGACAGTTTTCTTTTTTGACAGGTTTGTAGGAAAAAAAATTGAGGGACCGTTTTCTTCATTTCAAGTTGTGCCTGAAATGGGAGAGTGTGTGTGTGTGTGTGTGGTCAGGTGCCACTAGACACAAGGGAAATATACATGTTACTAATGGGGATGCCAGTAGGCACCAGGAAATCGTGAATGGTGATCAGCGGGTGGGGGGTTGGGGTGCCACTAGACACCAGGGAATCTGTAAGGAGGTAGTGATCGGATGAGTGGGCAGTGCCACTGGACAGCAGGGCAACATCACACATTATCAGGGATAGAGCGGGCGCCAGCAAACAACAGGGAAACAGCGGCTCACAGCTCATACTGCAGTCGGCAGCACAAATTCAGCTGCAGCTGCAGAAGTCAAGAAATTCCCACTGTTCTCATACAGAGAATGCGGGGGAAGTGCTCCTCTCGTTAAACTGGGCACCCAGGATTGTGGGTGCCCAGAAAAGTCATTTGTAGCCATTATGTTAAGAAACAAAAATCAGAATCTAGTTTAGCTAGGTTCTGATTTTTGTGTTTTATAATCCTGGCGTTTTTATGTATTTTCCATGTTTCTTCATTCGTGGAAAAAATCACCAAAATGGTGGTGTGAAATCAAAAACACGTATTTACGACATCAAATTTTTACTGTCGACACAGAATGTCATCTCAAAAACCCTACTGCACATGCGCATGTTGGAAACCACTAAATTTTAAAGCATTAAATTTGGAACCCTTTAATATTTTTTCACCAGACCTGTCAAAGGCACTACCTTAGCACAAGGCACATGCCCACTGCAAGTTTGGGATAAAAATTCCATTCCATGTACAGGGTTTTAAATAAATGCAAAAATTGATTAGCACTTTCATTGTAATCAATTGCGAAAAAGTAGGTATATGCATTTTATAGCAATTTACGTTGCTAAACAAATTGAGACATGAGCTGTGCATCATCCCAACTGATTAGCAGTTTTACCCATGGAAATGCTAATCAATTTTGCAGTTATTTAAAATCCTGATTTACGTTGTTGGGGGAGCAGAAAGAAAACCCATGTCAAGTATAAGAAAAAAGGTAGACATTTACAAAAATGAGACAAGCGGATCTTAAGAAACTGCACAAGTTGCCGTCACAAAAATTTCCACAGATCAAGCAAGACCTTGCCTCCTAGACAACACATGCAAAATTCCGGCTCATTTTGTCAAAGGGTGCCAAAGATATTAATGTGCAAGGTTAGGGGGTTAACACTGAATCCCCTACTCAACCACTATAATACAGGCATGGCAGTGGCACTATGTTAGGGTTGAGTCAGTGTTTGTGTCACAATGAGGTGCTTGACAGCATATATCTTGGTTGTCTTAGTCACTAGGACTGTGAAACTTGGCATGCACAATCTTAGTCCTATGGGCTAATTTGTTGATAATTTTGACGTAAATCAATTTTGAGGTTTAAAATTGAAAGATAATAAAGACAGGAAACAGGCAAAAACAGTTCCAATCTGTAAAGGAGGCATCGCTCCCAATCCTACAAACTATCATCCGATTGCTTTACTTTCAATAGTACCAAAAACAGTGGCGTGGAGGGTGAGGCATCATGCCTTACCTCCTGCCACGCCGGTGACCCGTGTTCATGGTGCGAGCGGGTCGCAGTGGGGTCGGCAGGAGGGAGGAGGATCAGGCGTCTGAGTTCTCTCCTCTCTTGGGAGGCGGGATGGAGTCTGCTGCTAGACTGGCCCTAAGCGGTGGCTGGGGACCGCGCAACGGACCTGCCACGGGCGGAGCTGCCAAGATGCCCAGCGTGCCACGTGGCGGATGCGTATGGCTCGCCACTGGCATCATTGCACACCTTGTTCCGCTCGAGGTGGGACAAAACTGGAGGAAAACAAGCTGACCAGCGGGATGATGCTGGTTTCCCCGCTGCACTGGGCCAGCTGGTGCCTCAAACTGGCATGAGGTGATGGGCGGCACCAGGTGCAGTGGCGGTGATGGGGGGGGACCGGTGGAAGGGGGTTGGTCAGCAGGAATAAAGAAATAATCAAAAAAAAAAATAGTATCAAAAATAATGGAAAGAATTGTCCATAGTCAGTTAATGGACTATCTTGAAAAATACGACAAACTGACACGACTACAGTCTGGATTTAGGAAGGGACTGTCCATGGAAACCGCTCTCATGGACTTCATTGATTTGGTGGCCTCCCCTCTTGGGAGAGGCACAAGCTGTGGGCATGGTGTTCGTGGACTTGTCCAAAGCATTTGATTTAGTGCACCATAAAATATTGTTAGATAGGCTTAGTGAGATAGGAGTTGCAGAGGAAGTTCTGAGCTGGTTTCATTCCTATATGTCCAAATATTTCCAGCTGGTGTCAGTGGGTGGAACCAGCTCACATTTAGCCTTGGTAACCCGAGGAGTTCCCAGGGGTAAATTTTAGGCCCTCTTTTGCTTCACATTTTCTTAAATGAGCTTCTTGATGACATAAATCAAACCAGTATAAGATTATATGTAGATGACACCGTGTTGGGTGTCAGAAGGAGAGGACATCAGGGAAGCTGAATAAAGACTTCAAAATTGGATTTCAGTGTTTTGCAAAAAATGGTTCACTTCTTCTAAATTACTCTTAAATCCTCAAAAAACACCACAGTCGATGTTCTTTAGTCAGCCTCAAATAAATTTAATCTACATAAATAAACTGGAAATGAAAACAGTGAATGGATTGGTTCCCACTCAGGCTGCGACTTATAAATACTTACGACTTCAAATAGATCGGCATCTTTCTTTTGACTATCATATAAATCAATTAACAAAACAAATAAAAAGATTCCAGAATAGGTGCTCTGAGGTGAGTATCCAGCTGTCTGACTAAGAATGTCTAACAGCGGCAAATCAACTAATCATTCCAATCATGGATTATGGGCATCATGTTTTCAGTTGTGCAAATAAAAAAGTACTACAGAAATTAGACTCTACATACCATAGATTGGCTAGGTTAGTGTTAAAATGTAAACATGACACTCATCACTGCCAATTATATCAGCGGTTAGAATGGCTTCCATTAGAGCAAAAAATGGATAGTATATGGTCAATATTACTATTTAAGATTTTCAAAAATGGTAAACCTACAGGACCTTTGGATAAATTAGATTGCCCAAACCATCATTTCTACCTTAGAACAAATCAAGAGACTCAGTCGTGCAAAAAAAAAAAAAAAAAAAAACGTTTTGGAAGCTAACATTCAAATACAAAGCAGCAATTTACTTGGAATAAACTGCCACCTCAAATATGAACACTCGATATGTTTGTAATATCACTTAAGTCTGTAATGAAACAGGAAAAGTGACGTACATGTACTTTTCAAATTTGTATTAACTAATCATAAAGTCTATTTGAGTATGTTTAGCTGTAACCCCGAGTCTTTTTTATGAAATGTATTTGTCTATATGTGTAACATAAATTTTGAAACATCTACAGGAACACCTTGTAAACCGGGTACTTACAGCCCTAATGGTGAAATGTTCTGTCAAACTAAGCCTGTATAAATAAAAATATTTTACTGCTACTACTATGACAACCAGCTCCAACGGCACAACATTCTAATGCAGGTGGAGGAACTATTTTACTATAAAATTAATGAAACACTCAAGTTTTAACATTACTTTTTTTTCCAAACATAAATAATACAGTGGTCCATTTTCTAATTGCAATCATACCCTCCACCCTGGAGGGTAAGATTGCAGTATTGTGCTATACCGGACTTTCCATAGGCTATAAGGCCCCCTGCCTGTGGCGTCAGACCTCATTACGCCCCTGGGCAGTCTGGTATAGCACAATACTGCCCACTCTGTCAGGTATTATTGCTTACATACAATATATATTTTGATTTCTCTGAACAAGGTGTTATCATCTAGCTCAACTAGGATTCACTTGCCCCCTTCCACATACGTGCCTTACTGATGCACTCCTGGGTCCCTTCTTCCATTACCCTGGGGATCACCCCGGGAGGCTATAATACTCAGTCTGCACTGCCAAGCACTGAGAAGCAGCCAAGGTCTCCACAGCGAGGAGACGTCGAGAGTGTTCTGTGGCATCTGGGTGGATGGGCCCTCTGCGTCATCATCCATGCTGCCAGAGAATTTTCTTCCACTTCTGCTGCCCACCCTACACACCTGGCTACAGCCAATGGCATCCTGTAGCACAGCCCATCTGTTGGTTGCCAACTGACACAGTATAGTCATCCACTGCATCAATGCTAGCACCATTTCCCACCAGATGAAGTGCTTAAAGAGCAGTATGTTCATCAGTACACGATGCCTCCATATCGTAGCCTAGAACCCACCTGCCTCGCGGGGGAGTCAGGCTCGAGTCTCAAACCTTGGTCTCCCACATGATGGTACAGTGCACCACCAGCTGATGCCACCGGTCCAGGCTTGGTTTGGAGGTTTAAAAGTTACTAACAATGTATGTAAAACTCCCATTTTCAACCATTTTGTTTTGCTCACCTATAACTAAAAAATCGTCAGATTTCAATTATAAAACTTACACATTCGCTAAATCCTCAACTTAAAAAATGGCATATTTCAATTATGAAACTTACACATTTGTTAGATCTTCTTCCAAGGAAGTACCTTTTGCTAATTCAAAAATGAAATTTTATTTAGTTTTTGAGCTGTAAATGTATAACGATCATGCACGTGTGGAGTGAACACAAAAATAGCTAAAAAAGGTGATTTTTCTGTCATTCGTGACTGACTTTTTTCTAGCCATTCATAAACAAAAAAAGCCAAAAATGACCTGTTTGCTCCTGCCCGTTGCCACAAAACACCCTGAACACGGTGCATTTCTTTCCCATTTGTGAGTGACTTATAAAACCAATCAAGAATGAAAACAAAAAAACACCAGTTTCTTACTTTTTCTGACACTGACTACTCCAAATGTCAGACCAACCCCTTCCCAAAACCGGATGCTCAACTCTTGTAATGGTTATCTTTTTGTGTATAATTGCATCCATCGGCTGCCCAATCCTAGTCATTGTTTTTAACCCCTCAAGTTTAGAACCAAGCCCCCACTGTCATCCACACTCTGGTGGTTCCTGTGCCACCCTCCCCCCCTCCACTGATCCTCAGTTCTCCGACAATCACAAACACGTAGAAATAAACACACACCTTCAGCCACCCTTTAGTACCCATAACCCCCTTCCCACAGTAATATTAACATAAACCTCCCCAACCAACCTCTAGCACCCATGCCACCCTGCGCTAACTTTAACATAAACCCCACCCTCAAACACACATACCACCCTCCCCCACAGTAACTTTAACATAAACCCCCACCCTCACCCACCTCTAGCACTCTTGCCACTGTCCCCCCACAACCACTCCAACATAAACCACCACCCTTACAAACCTTCCCCCACACCCACATCAACACCACCCGCAGCCAGCTTCTAGCACTCATGCCACCTTCCCCCCCACACTAACGTTACCTTCAGCCACCATCTAGCACCAATTTCACCCTTCTCCCAACCTATGGCAAATGTGGTACATGCAATTAGAAAGATCCCATGATGGGCAAAAAATACAGTTCTCCCTCCACAATGGCCAGTCGTTGTGTTCTACTCTGACATCCCCCGACGAGTGTCAACTAAGAGAAAACAAGGTTGCAAAAAAACACAAGTCTGAAAAAAAAAAACAAACTACTGAGCATGTGCAGGGACTTGGCTTTTTTTTTTCCAGAAAAAATAAAGGTCAAATTAGGTGTCCCCAAAAATGTATTACCAAGCCAGATTCAAAACCCACACTTACATAATCATGGTGGGGGCAGGGGTGGTAAGCACCCCGATCTCACATTTAGTATGACAAATTAAGACATCAAAAAGTTATTGGTGATTAAACAAAAGCACCCAAAAAGATTCTGTCCCAAAACGAAACTGAGCATGTTTAAGGACTTAGAATTTTTTTTCAGTTTTTTTTTTTAACACATACAGCGATTTTAGCATTGTTTAACTTTTTAGGCCCAAATTTTGGGGATGAGTTACTTAACATTCCCCCCTCATGACCACCCAAGTGGCAATTCTCCCACCCTTTTACTTTGCATAGGGCCCCACAGAGCCCTGTGCGATACATCCTACAAGTCTGGAGTCTACTGTGCCTAGGGCCCACAGGGTCCTGTGCCAGCCAAGCAACACATTTGAAGCTGTAGCTGATGGGTTTGCTGTTTTGAATCCCTGACAGGTCTATGTGTAACTCCCTTGTTCCCAGGGGTTACTAGAATCCCACTTAGAATCAGTGGCAGACAGGGAAAGGCAGCTTGTGAGATGCCAGTTAAATGTGTTTCACACTCTCACTCTGTTTTCAGTTTCTGCTGAGCTGGAGTGATGATGTCACTTTAGAATTCTCACAGCAGCCTAAGCCACAATGGAATGCTAGCTGTAGAATGTTGGGAGATTCAAGTCAGTCTGCGTGGAGACTCAAAACAGTGAGGAGTGCTGCCGTGTGCAGCTCCTCAGAGCCTAGCTCTGATATAGAGCTACCTTAGAAGTAGGGGTTGTGTGTTCTCACCCTAGAGAGGAACACAGAAGAACAGTAGAAGGAATTGATAGAGACCGTTCCTAGAAGTTGTTCCAGTGCCCCATTCCTGGAGGGATGGGGGGGGGGGGGGGGGATTCCAGGAATTCTGGGGCAATCCCCTGGTCCAGCCTGGAGAGGGAGAAGCTGCCTGAGAGTCGAGTTTGTTCTGTGAGTACCAGAGATTGTGTTGTGGGGAAAGAGCCCTGGGGCACCTAAGTACTGTGGTGAGTCTTCTCTGGACACAGAGACTATGTTCACAGAGACAGTGTTTAAAGTAAAAGTGTCTGCCTACTGTGGGGTCAAAGGAAGACTTGCCAAGTACAGAACTTTTAGATTGTGTATGACTTAGAAGCACCTGCAACAGTGGGGGTCTAGGGTAAAGACATAGCCACATACAGAACTTTTAAAATCAGGACGCCTCCAGAGTGAATTATAGAATGTTAAATGTGCTAAACATTTCGAGAGAGCATCTACAAACAGTGTTTTGAAGAAAGGTGTTGTAACCAAATGAATGGCCGAGTATAGGGTTGGGAGTGAAAGGTGGGAGACCCCCCCATCTGGAGTAACCAGGTTTGCCTCTATGGGTTCAGTTTGGGCACCTATGGTTTTCTCTCAGGCACTTGGCCAATGTCTGAGGAAAGCACCCAGACATGGGATTTTGGATTTTCTCTGAGAGCCGGAATGTGCTCGTGGGTGGTTTAGGGAGCCACCAGCAACCTCCATGCTATATGGAAAAGTGTCCTAGTACTGGCCGGGGTGCCACGTCAAGGAATAGAGTAGAAGTGTACCAGTTCGGGCCGTGTGTGCCTAGATCCGTTCAGAACCTGAGGGTTCGTAGTGAGTGTGATTGCTCTGTACCTCAGTAATCCGCATTACCAGTGAGTGTAGCCCTGTGGGGGTCCATCTTTGCTTTGTTATTCTCTGTGTTATGTGAATAAAAGCCACACTCTAGAATCCCATCCTGGTTTGGACATTTCAGTTATTGCTTCCAGTGTCCGGATTTACTTGGGTGCCCCTGACCGGAAGTACAAGCCTAGCATAATGCTGAGCAAACGGTTTCTCCTAGGGACCTAGGTTGATGGCCACGCTAAATGGTCCCCCCAGGTGTAAGCCAGGTAGTTGCCACACTTGGTTTGCCTGTCTATGAATGGCAGGCTCAGTAGTAGAAGTAATGGGTCCACAGAGTCTGTGAGATATTGTAGTCACTATCCCCACCCCTCTCGGTGGCGCCTTGGTTTGAGAGGAGCAGCCCCAGGCCACAGAAACAAGTTGGGCCGGTGGGGGGAGGTTACAAAATGGAGGCACCGTTGAGGATTTGTTTGGATTTTGGGAGAAAACAAGAAAGGTTTGCTCAGATTGTGGCTAGCGTTTTGTCTGCCTGGCAGTGGGTAGCCCAAAACAATCAGAAGCCTTGCGCATAAGGGATTGACCAGAGAAGTGCCATCCGTATGTGCTGCTGTGTGCTGTTGTTCATGTGCTGCTGTAATTGTGCCAACGTTTACCAAGGAGCTGTAAAGTCAGATTGTGTGTGCCCCTTGTCCTGCATCAAAAATAATGTTTGCCAGCTTTTAATTTTCAAGTTGTGACAAGAACAATTATGGAGAACTGTAGGAAACAAAGAGACACTTGTGCCCTAGAAGTTTAAAGTGCATGCTGTGTGGGCTGGGGGAGTCGCTAAAGAAAGTACCATGAAAAATGGTTGAAATGGTGCTCCCGTCGTGGAGTCACAGTTGAAAAAAAAAAGTTGCTTTGCAGTTTAAATTTTGCCTGCTCGACGATCGCCGTGGAGGAGAAGAGCACAAGAACAGAGAGGCTCATTTGCATGTCGTCGAGTGATTGGTGAGACTGCAATCAGTCCCGCCCCCAAGTCAGCTTCATAGTGCTGCCCAGTGTTCGACAGGGAGAGAGCGAGTGGTGTGTGAGCTGGCTAGCCAGGAGGAGAGTCGCAGTGACTGCAAACGTTGTAAAACTTAAAATATTGGACCTTCCTGTTTTAAATCGGGCTCAACCCGTATTCCGATCGACTGGGGAGAGAGCGTGGTGTTCGCAAGGACAATCAGCAGGACTGCCAGTCCGCTTCAATCCAGAGGCCTCCAGGATCAGCTGTAGGCTGAAATTTCCATCGTAAACACCAGCTACTGATTCAGTGAGTACCATTCAGAGAAACAGCTCAAACTGTGTGTGATTTTTTTCTAAAGCCAGCTGAATCTGTGTGTAAACAGTGTGATTGTTTTGCAAAGAAGGACTGTGTAAAGTAAATCAACCTAAGCAAGAATTCTGAGCATTAGACTGTGAGCATGATTATGGGTTCAGCAACAGTGTGATTTTCTGAGCAAAGTGAGAGACTGTGGGTTGCATGAAAGATGCAACAAAACAGACAATTCTGTGCATGAAATGCTGTGGCTTTAGGGACTCTGAGTGAGAACGAGAGATTGAAAGCTAATGAAAAGTCCTAAAAAAAAAAAAAAAAATCATATAGATGTGCTAAGGGAGCAAAACAGTGCAGTCTGGGCAGTCTGAGTAAACTTTTTCAGTATGCAGTAAATCAGATGCGCAATGGCTTGAGTCAGAAACAGAATGTTGATGCGCCAGGAGTGCTGCCGCTGCCATTACAGGGTGGGGTAGCAAAGTAAACACAGCTGCAGGGGAGCCGTTTTGTGAGACTTTTCCAACCAAAGTGAGATCTGAGATAACAGTGAACTTTTGTTGTTTGTGCAGTAATGGCTTCGGGATCATCCCGCTACCCGGATCATGCCCAGGCTATGATAGTGGAAGAGGTTAACAAGCTAAAAGACATAGAGAGATGTTACTATGGGGACGTTTGCCTCCTTATGTGGCGATTCCCGGATACCCAGTGAGAGTATGCATAATGCGCCTCAAGGCTGGAAGGGACGTTTTCTTGATTCCTCACTGTTCTGGGTGCCTAGAGAAGCAAGGCCTAACTAATGCACCCAAGATTCATTTGGCTCCCACGTGGACAAAGCTTCAAGATCCTGCAAGTGGCAGCACACAGCACCAGGTGGAGCCTGTTGGGGGAAGCCCAGCAGAGTGTGGCACAAAGGAAGAGGGTGTGGATGTACAGGCAGAGCAGAGTAGTGATGATGTCTCCAGCTCCGGGTCACAGATGGACAGCGCGGAGGGAGCATCAGCGGATCCGTGGAGAGAGGGGCCAAGCCCTAGTCTCACAGGAGAAGATGAGATGAGAGAGACTATAGAATGGGAGGTGTCGACCTCCGTACCCAGTGAAGAGTGGACAGTCTAGCGACTGAGGATGACTGCTCACTCCTGGGCTCAGATCCTCAGCGAGGAAGAGGAGGAGGGGGAAACTATGTATCCTTATGATGAAGGTGCTAGTCCACAGCCTCAGGCTCTTGCCTCGGAGGAACCAGAAGAAGAGATTGGTGATTCCACAGCCCTGTCCCCTCAAGGAGGAGTCAGAGATCCGTTTTACATAGCATTGAGCATGCATCACTGGCAGAACCAGGACTGTCTGCCCCCAAGCCAGGCCAGTGGTCTTGAACTGACCAAGAGTAATAAGGAGGAAAGACTAGTTCGTAGGAAGGCAAATGAGATCTATGGAATGTCCTTTCCTACCTTTCCTCGGAGAGAATGGGAGGAGATTGAGAAAAACAGGAGAGCCTGGATAGTGGGAGAAGCAACAAAACACTTGCATCCAGGTGCAACTAGATATGTCAGAGACAAAGTGGTCAAAGACAGATTCAAGTATTGGAAAGTGGGCAGGACACTGTTCATAGACACTGTATGGATCGTGGATGGAAAGGCCATGAGACTTTCTACAATGTGAATTATGAGCGCCCAAACGGGGTAATAATTCTCGCACCTGACCCATTGTGGTACTACCCTCAATGCAATCAACTTCCTGCGAATGTGCCCATGCCTATCAAGTGGAAAGCAGAGCAGTGGTAGCCAGTGCTGCCATCCAGCCATTGCCATACCCATGTTCTTCCGCCAGTCTGGTGTTCCAGGATCCAAAGGTGCTTCCAGATTCGTCAGCCTTGCAGTGTGCCTTCCAGTTCCATCGCCTGGCCTTCGAGACATGACATCATTCAGAAGGACATCAGCCCAGCTGTTTCCTGATTCATCGCCTGGGATTTCGGATGACTTCAGACCAGCTGTTCCTTTCCTGTTCCATGGTTCCATCTCCAGATGATGTCAGCTAGAGATGACATCAGCCCAGACATGCCATCCTGTCATTTCCGGAAGATTTCCGCTCAGCTGTATCCGAAAAATGCTGCCAGGGAGAGTCTTCGGCTGGAGATCCAGGTGCTGTACCAGTTTCGTTATTCAAGGGACTGGTAAGTCCAGACTTTTCTTACCTTATTGACATTGCAATACACATCCTACACCTGGCAGACTACAGACTGTTTGAACTGTCCACAAAGACTCTCCCCTTCGGGACTACAGTCCTACAAGAACTGTGCTTCACCGGGCTCCGGCCCAGGAGAGACTCTTTCATGGACATTGCCTTCGGGCACTGTTGTCACTAGTTGGGACATTTATGACATTCCATCCCCAAAATGTGTATTGTATATAATGTTAATGTTTTTCTAATGTTTTTCTATTGTTTTCTACTTTTCTAAAAAATATTTTTTGGGATTCTCCAGTGTTTTGATGGTAAGGGTTATGCTAGTGTACTGTGTTTGCAGATTTGGTGTGTGTTTTTTTTTTTTGTCTTTTCTCTTTCAGGTGGTTCCTGACGAAGACAGAAGCGAAGACAAGAAGAGGAGTGAAGGGACTCATCGGAGTTCCTCATTGTGCTTTAAAGTGTTGTGTTTAAAGTATTGTGTAGTTGTTAACATGTGTTAACTTTTCCTTCCACAGGTGTAGTTGTGGGGGAGTGTGGGAGTGTAATGCTTAGGTGCAGTGTTAGCTCCTTGGTTTGGTTTGCAGGTGTCCAGGGATGGGGGGTGGTTCCCCCGGTTTGGGTACTTTTGTTTCTGGTCAGATAGGTTTTCCCTAGCGGGCTAGGGGGATAGACAGGCTGTGGTCCTGACCTGCAGTAGGGGTCACAGTACTGGTCTATTAGGGCTATGCTCTGGACAGTTCTTCCAGGGCCACTGGTTACCATAGTAAGATCACAGTGTAGGGGCTGATGCGTCAGCCAATGGCCTCTGGGCCCTTAGTGTTGTCTGCCTGTGCCTGGCACATGGTAGAGGAGAAGGTAGCGCTACCTCCCCGTAGTCAACACATAGGGTAGGATGGCCTGATGCCGGGTAGGTAATGATTGCAGACAGTCATTTTCCTGGTCGAGGGTGGGTGTAACCCCCTTGTTCCCAGGGGTTACTAGAATCCGACTTAGAATCAGAGGCAGGCAGGGAAAGGCAGCTTGTGAGAGGCCAGTTAAATGGGTTTCACACTGTCTCAATCTGTTTTCAGTTTCTGCTGAGCTGGAGTGATGATGTCACCTTAGAATTATCGCAGCAGCATAAGCCACAATGGAATGCTAGCTGCAGGGGTTAGCTGTATAACGTTGGGAGATTCAAGTCAGTCTGAGTGGAGACTCAAGAGAGTGAGGAGTGCTGCTGTGTGCAGCTCCTCAGAGCCTAGCTCTGATATAGAGCTACCTTAGAATTAGGGGCTGTGTGTTCTCACCCTAGAGTGGAACACAGAAGAACAGTAGAAGGAAGTGGTAGAGACCATTCCTAGAAGTTGTTCCAGTGCCCCATCCCCGGAGGGATGGAGGGGAATTCCAGGAATTCAGGGGCAATCCCCTTGTCCAGTCTGGAGAGGGAGAAGCTGCCTGAGAGTCGAGTTTGTTCTGTGAGTACCAGAGACTGTGCTGTGGGAAAGAGCCCTGGGGCACCTAAGTAATGTGGTGAGTCTTTTCTGACACAGAGACTATGTTTAAAGTAAAAGTGTCTGCCTACTGTGGGGTCAAAGGAAGACTTGCCAAGTACAGAACTTTTAGACTGTGTATGACTTAGAAGCATCTGCAACATTGGGGGTCTAGGGTAAAGACATAGACACATGCAGAACTTTTAAAGTCAGGAAACCTCCAGCGTGAACTGTAGAATGCTAAATGTGCTAAACATTTTGAGAGAGCATCTACAAACAGTGTTTCAAAGAAAGGTGTAGTAACCAAATGAATGGCCGAGTATAGATTTGGGAGGGAAAGGTGGGAGACCCCCCATCTGGAGTAACCAGGTTTACCTCTCTGGGTTCAGTTTGGGCACCTATGGTTTTCTCTCAGGCACTTGGCCAGTGTCTGAGAAAAGCACCCAGATGTGGGATTTTGGATTTTCCCTGAGAGCCAGAATGTGCTCATGGGTGGTTTAGGGAGCCACCAGCAACCTCCATGCCATGTGGAAAAGTGTCCTAGTACTGGCTGGGGTGTCATGTCAAGGAATAGAAGAGAAGTGTACCAGTTTGGACCGTGTGTGCCCAGATCAGTTCAGAACCTGAGGGTTCGTAGTGAGTGTGATTGCTCTGTACCTCAGTAATCCACATTACCAGCGAGTGTAGCCCTGTGGGGTCCATCTTTGCTTTGTTATTCTCTGTGTCATGTGAATAAAAGCCACACTCTAGAATCCCATCCTGGTTTGGACATTTCAGTTATTGCTTCCAGTGTCCAGATTTACTCGGGTGCCCCTGACCGGAAGTACACACCTAGCATAATGCTGAGCAAATGGTTTCTCCCAGGGACCCAGGTTGATGGCCATGCTAAATGGTCCCCCCAGGTGTGAGCCTGGTAGTTGCCACACTTGGTTTGCCTGTCTAAGAATGGCAGGCTCAGTAGTAGAAGTAATGGGTCCACAGAGTCTGTGAGATATTTATAGAGGCTACTCCCACCCCTCTTGGTGGTGCCTTGGTTTGAAAAGAGCAGCCCCACGCCACAGAAACAAGGGGGACCAGTGGAGGGAGGTTACATATGCTTTGCAGAGGGACTGCAGGGCCCTGCATGAAGCATGTTACAGAAACAGTGCTGTACCTGATGGACCAGCTGCTTTGTGTTGGACCCACAGGGTTCTGTGCAAAGCAAGCTACAAGTCTGGTACTGTGCCCCATGGGTACGACTCACCAGCTGCTTCACACAGGGCCTTGTGAGAAGCAATAAACCACTCAACTAAAAGTAATGACTCACCTGCTACTCTGCACATGGCAAGTAGGGCATTACAAGTTACAGTTCTGGCACTATACGTTCTCAAAAGGTAAGGGATTTATTACAATAAACTACATTAATGTATATGTTAGGGTTACAAAGTCACAACAATCAGGAAATGTGGTGTTTAGGTTTTCAACTGTAACACCCACTCCCCATCCCCAACCATCATTAGCCTATCTTCAAGCTACAGGTGCAGGGCCATATCCCATGGCTCTGTTGCTTCAAGCTACAAGTCTTAGGTCATACTCCATGTGTGTGGAGTTGTGCACCATGGGTCTGGGGCTGAGCCCCACCTGTCTGCTGTTTCAAGTTACAGGTCTGAGACTGTACTCAGTGGGTCTGCTGCTTCCCATAAGGTCTGCAAAGCCCAGAGTGAAGCAAGATACAGGTCCCGGGATATGCCATGGATCTGCTGCTTCATGTGGTACATGGCCCTACATAAACAAGGACATTAACCAAATTGAGGCAGTCCAGAGAAGGGCAACCAAAATGGTGCAGGGACTGCATCAGAAGACATATGAGGACAGATTAACGGAGCTCAATATGTATACCCTTGAGCAAAGGAGGGAGAGAGGTGATATGATCGAGGCATTCAAACACCTTAAGGGCATAAACAAGGTGAAAGAGTCTAACATGTTTAAATATAAGAAAAATAGCAGGACAAGAGGACACAACATGAGATTAGAGGAGGCCGATTAAGGGGAATGTGAGGAAATTCTTTTCACAGAAAGGGTGGTGGATGCATGGAATGGCTTACCACAAGAAGTGGTGGCTATGAATACAGTGCAGGGCTTCAAACAGGCATGGGATAGGCATAAGGGAGCAATACAAATGACTATGAATAGATAGGCCACTGACAGAGCAAAGGCCGATGGCACATTTATAAGGTAGAAAAAGAAATGGGCAGACTGGATGGGCCTTGCGGTCCTTATCTGCCGTCAACTTCTATGTTTCTATGTTTCTAAACCAAGCTACACATCCAGTGCTGTGCCAGGGTGCTGTGCAAAGCAAGCTATCTATTCAGGATTTGCACCACAGGTTTGCTTCGTCACTTAAAAACCGTAGGTTTGGGACCATGCACCACAGATCTACTCCTTCGATCCTACATAGCAAGGTACAGGTCTGAGGACAAGTATGTTTCTTTCTGCATGGTCCTATATCAAACAAGATGCCTATGCTACACCTGTGGAGCATGGACCTAGGCTCAAAACAAAATGGTTATATTAAATGCACGCTGAAAACAGAAATAGAGTTAAAAATCTACGTTTCGACCTTAGGTCTTCTTCAGGAAATATCTAAAAGAGAAAAAAACAAAGTTAGTGTAGAGGGGAGGTAAAATAAGGGATATATATGTGGGGAAAGAAAAAAGGTGCGGCTCAGGGAGAAGAAGTGATAAATGGTAAGATTAAGACAGAATCTGTGAAACAAAAAGGTGATGATGGGAAAGATAAAGCATAATAGGAGTGAAAGAGCTAGGGAAGTTCCCAGGTGGGGACTAATTAACAGGGCCTAGAAAGAAGGCTGAAAGGTGACAAATGTGTGGGAAGGAGACAGAAATGGAGACTTGTGGTGAAAATGAAAAAAGAAATCAAATGTGTACAGATACAAACAGACATTAGCGAAAATAAGGGATGGCTGAAAGATGTTAGTGGAAAATAAGTCTATCATTTAAACCAGAGGGCTGCTGGGAGCCAAGGCGGATGATCAGTTTGGCTTCCATGTTTTTTCTATGGTCAGAATCCCAGAAGCCCTGCTGAAAGACACAAACAGAAAGGTGATTGACATTGTGGTCCCTGGAGATAAAGTGGGATACAATGGGTTTAGCAGTGTCACCATTCCTGACTGCTCTGTAATGTTCCCTGAAATGGTCAGCAAGGCACCTACCAGTCTCTCCGACGTAAATAGCATTACACTTCCTGCAAAGAATACAATACACCACATTAGTGGAGGTGCATGAGAACTCCTTGGTGATGTGAAAAACACCTCTAGGCCCCCGAATTTCAGTCACACTGGAAATAAATTTGCAGGCATAGCAGCGAGTCCTGTTGCAAGGTTTGGTACCTGGTAGGGAGGAACTGTTGGGAGTAGGTAGGCTGCTTTTAACCAGGGGATTCCACAGGTTAGGTGGCCGGCGGTAGGAGGCAATAGGTGGTTCTGTAAAGGAAGCACCAATGTTAGGGTCAGTTTGCAAAATGGGAAAGTTACTGGTGATCCTGTGAAGAGAAGGTGTGCTCTGATGGAAAGGAAGCACTAATGGAATTCACCGTTGTTCTTGCGTGACAGTATCCTTCCTGCGGGGGTCAAAGTTATGGAGCATGTTACTTACCCGAGAGAGCACTCTGTCCACTGTGCTTTAAGGGTATCCCCTGTTGCTAAAAAACTGTGCATTATTTGGGTCTGCTCAGCAAAATCATGGTCTTCACTGCATAACCTGTGAAGTCTAAGAAACTGTGACTAAGGCAGGCCATTCTTGACATGTTTAGGATGGAAGGAGCTGTGGAGGAGGAAACTGTGAGAGTCAGAGGCTTTGTAATAAACTGATGTCTTCAGACCAGTGTTCTGTACTGACAGTTGGATATTCAGAAAAGGCAGTGTAGAGGAGGATACTTCAACAGTGTACTGAAGGGAAGGATGGGCCGTGGTAAACTTGTCAAGGAAGACTTGGGGGTTCTCCCTGGAGCAGGAGGTGGCCCCCACACAGTCATCTATGTAGCGTTTGTAGAGTTCAGGCACAGTCCCTGTGAATGAGAGAAAAAAAGTTCCTCCACCCAACCCACAAACAGATTAGCAAAGCTGGGACCCATCTCGGTACCCATGGCAACTCCACTGACCTGCTGAAAAAAACTGTTATTAAAAGAAAAAGCATTGAGTGTAAGAACAAGTTCTGCCAGACGGGTTTGTGTGTGGGTGGCTGCTGGACTTCCCGCTTATTCAAGAAATGCTGCAAAGCTATCAGACCATCATCATGGGGGATCACTGTGTAAAGAGATTTGATGTCCATGGTGAAGACGAGCTGATGAGAGTCACTGAATCTGAACCTGTCAAATAACTGGAAAGCATGGTTAGTGTCTATCATAGGAGGGCTGGGACTCAACAAGAAGTCTCATGAGGCTGTCCAAAAATGCAGAGATGTGGGATGTGGGGCAGGAGCAGGAAGACAACAGGACGACCAGGGTTACCTGTTTTGTGGATTTTGGGAAGGAGATAAAACCTGGATGTCTGGGGATGCTGAACTATGAGTCTCTTAGCAGAAGCAGGGAGCTCTTTGTTTTCAATAGCAGAGGTGATGGCGGTGGTGACCTCAGTCTGATAGTCAGCAGTGGGGTCCTGTGGAAGAGAAGAATAAAACCTGGCGTCGGAGAGTTGCTGTGTGGCTTCAGTGATATATAGCTCCTTTTGCCAGACCACAACAGCACCTCCCTTATCAGCTGGTTTGATAACAATGTCATTCCTACATTGCAGAGATCTGAGGGCTGCAAGCTCACCAGGTGTCAGGTTGGAATGGTTGTGCCTGCAATGAAGATTGAAGTTAGTGGTGTTTTCCATGCATTGGTTAACAAAATAATCAACAGCAGCAAAACGTCCTGGAGGGGGTGTCCATGCACTTCGCTGGGGATTGATATCATTGATTGTTCTGGTGATACTGTCATCATCTGTCGGAAGAGGAGTCTCATTAGAAAAATCAGCTGTAAGGCATATTCTCTACGATAGAAGCACTGCAGATCAACCTGAACCTGGGGTGTGTCAAGACATCTGGGTGTGGGCACAAAAGAGAGACCTTTGCTAAGGAGTGATTGCTCATCTTGTGTCAGGGGAAGGTTGCGTTTGACTCGAGGGCTCATGTTGGTTGCTGATCTGCTGGGCCAGAGACTGGAGTTTTGCAGATTTGGTGTCCTTGAGGAACTGAAAGAGAGTGGAGTTAAGATTTTGGATGCAGTGCTTAATAAGAGGAAGGTTATGTGTAGCCGTTCGCTGCAGAAAATCCTTTTGCCTTTGAATGGTTTTGTCCACGGAGATCAGCTGTGTTTTAATGGAAAGAATGGTGTTCATGATAAATTTCCTAGAGAAAGTTTTCAAAAGTTTATTAGTGGAGGAAACATATACAGTATCTCAGACCCAAATGAACAAGGATGGAATTTCAAACAGAAACCTTTAGGAATAATACCAGGTGGCGGCATTTGGAAAGAAATTGTAAGTGACTACAGAGTTTAGTCTTAGAGCAAGTGGCAGAAAATAATTCAAGAGAAGACTTAGAGATCTGAGAAGGAAATGCAGACATAGATGAAATGAAGGAGCATCGTAGAGAATTCAGAAGAGATTTCAGATTAGGCATAGTGGGTCGCAGCTAATGTAGCATACAAAATGTAAAAAACAAAGGCACTGCATCAGCATGTGGTCTAAAAGCAGAACAAAATGGTTATATTAAATGCACGCTGAAAATATAAAATGGAGTTAAAAATCTACGTTTCGACCTTACGTCATCTTCAGGAAATATCTAAAAGAGAAAAAAACAAAGTTAGTGTAGAGGGGAGGTAAAATGAGGTATATATATATATATATATGGGTGTGGGGAAAGAAAAAAGGGGAGGCTCAGGGAGAAGAAGTGATAAATGGCAAGATCAAGAGAGAATCTGTGAAACAGAAAGGTGATGATGGGAAAGATAAAGCATAACAGCAGTGAAAGAGCTAGAGAAGTCCCCAGATGGAGACTAATTAACAGGGCCTAGAAAGAAGACTAGACCTAGATTTATATCTTGAAGCATGAGACCCAAAGGTCATGGCACTGGACCTGTAACTTGGCCTTGGGTAATGAGGGTACAGTAGGATATGGTATGGGGGGGAGGGTAGTTGGTGTTAGGTCTAACACCACATTTCCTTACTTTTTAGGCTTTGAAACCCTAACATATGCATTAATAGAGCTTTTTTTCTGCAATGAAAATATATGGGCAATAACACGACAGGGTGTGCGTTCCTTCGAGATATTGGCACTTTGGTGTGTGTTGAGGCATGACGCCACAGGTTGAGTGCTCCACCGCATCATACACAGAGTGCTTATAGTTTACCTCTTAATGAATACAGCACCATGGGTTGTGTTACTGCACTTACAAAATGGTCTGGAATTGAAAGTTTGGTTCAGAAAATGTAGCACTGTGCACTTGTGAGCACACGACGAGTATGTGCACATAGGCATGGCAGAAGACTGCGTCTTTCAGACTGCAGCGTTTATGAGGGCCATTTTGACCTGTTTTATAAATATAGATGTTTATATAAAGAATAACATAGAAACATAGAAGAATAAGGACTGAAAACGTCCTTAAAGTGATTTTCTGAGTTTTGCCATAGCAAATGGGATTAGTAAACTGTAGGAGTTGTGATTCAATCTCCTACCAGTCAATGCTTTTATTTCTGTGCTCTGCTTCATCTGCAAAACCCGCCCCCCTTTATTTTCTCAGTGCTGCAGCCCCCAACTGTGGCATCATGCAAGGGAAGCAAAGTTTCTAAGCATTGTTGTGAAGAAGACATTAGAGTTACCACCTGCCCTGATTTTTGCAGGACAGCCCTGATTTGGGCCGCTGTGTCCTGCAAAAAAACAAAACAAAACAAAACATGAAAAATACTGCATGTCCTGACCTTATAGTAGAAAAACAAAATATTGTCTAACTTTCTTCTAAATGTTGCAGAAACTATATAAGTCCTTAACTAGAATGCCTTAAAATAACAAACAATAGAAACAACCAAAAAACTACAACACTTAACTTAGTCTTAATTCTGATTATTTTGAGAAAACGGGTTTGTTGCATTGGTCAATGTTACATATGGTCCTGTCAAAAAACACATTTCAGTAAGAAATCTACCTCTCTGGGCTTCTTAAAAGGTGGTAACCCTAAGAAACCTCTGTTGGTCAGTCATGGTATAGCAGACATCTATAGTACAGAAACAGATTACCTCTCTCAGTAAAGAAATCTTGTCAGCTACTGAAGATACTATATGCATAATGCCTTGTTTTGAAAATAAACATTTGAGAGCTTTTATTCTTGAAGCCACTGCAGAAATATGAGACTGCACCTCATAGTAAGGAAACTGCAAACCAATGTATTGAACCCACAATGTCTTGCTACATATGTCTACATATTACAGTGAAGCTTGCCAGCATGAAACCCAACTCTGCAGAATTCTGTAGAGTTACTACAGGAAACAATGCAGTTTCAATAGTAGTTAATCCCTTTTTGTAATATGGCAAAGAGCAGGCACAGTAAAGTTAGTGAAGTGATTGGTCAAAAAGCATCATACAGTGTAGTTTCAAGACGGTATTAATTTAGCAATAATGCTGTCCCCAAACTGAAGTACCATAGTAAGCCACACACGGTTAAAAGCAGTGTAGCACAGAAGCACACAGTAAGTCAGAAGAGAGCACTTGTCTTTCCCACCCACCCACCCACCCAAATGCCCGTGACTGTCGCGAGAAATAGACAGTTAAAGAATTAAAACTAGTACTGAAAGATTTGTAGAACCGATTGCGGTAGCACAAAAACAGAGCACTCTGATTGAGGAGAGGCATTGACAACGAGAAGCAGCAAAAGGGAAAACAAGAGCACAGTGAAGTCCCCAAGGGAAACTTACGCGCCCCACTGACAGAAATTAAAGAGCAGTCCCACAGGTAGAAGCACTAGTGACGCGGATGAGCTGAGTGGAGCAACAGGTGAAGCAGTTCTGGAGAGAAACACACAGTGACAGGTCACGCAAGCAGAAATATTCTGTCCATGAAATTGTCAGTCATTCAGCTTAGACAGAACTGTAAATTGCAATGATGGGTGTGTGAAAGCGACCCCGGAGACCTCCAACAGCACAATTCAAGTCAGCAAGGCAAAAAACATGGAACAGAAAGGGACGCATGACAAACTAATGACAGCACATCAGAGCTAGCTGGTAAGAACACAGAGAAACTCAAAAAATATTTAAAATACGTGCAGTGTGAGAAATGGAAATGGAGAAATTAGCATGTTGTGGTTCTCCAACGCCAGTTATGTGGCATATAAATATTGAGACACAGTTTCTCTATAGTTATGCATCGTATTCTGTTGACACCATCACGATATAAATCGCAGTGCCTGTAATGTTTCTAAAGTGCAGTACAGATATGAAAGCAGGCAAAAATCTGTGTGTTCTTTTGTTCACAGTGTAAAAATAACATTCCTAGTAACCATAATCTGCTAAAAACCATGTTACAAGCGCATTAAGCCACTCCGAAGGTGGCGTCTAATGGGGAATTAATGCATGGTTGGGCCATTGCAGGCACTCAGCATGTGGCCTTGTGTCACAACCATGCATTAATTCCCCATTAGATGCCACCTTCGTCATGGCTTGATGCTTACATCATGCAGGAAATCTGTGAAACTGCTCTTCATCCTGGTGGACTTCACTGTAGGTGCTACACTGCAGACACCAAAGCCAAAATAAAGGACTGCATTTCTGAGTAACAAACATTTAAACAACTTTCTAGTCTACCCAGAATTCCTTGGTGCTATATGTAAAACTGTGACAGTTCCCTTGCAAGACATCATTCTAGGGGTGTGGCCACACACAGAAAACTGGAGGACACAGTGCTGATAACACATAAAAAAATAAAAAAAAATAATTGACAGATTTTTTTTTTTTTTACAAAACAAACTTCAACTTCAACATCTGAAGCTTGGGAGGCAGTGGCATACTATGTGAAAATGGCATATGGGAAAGCTCAGAAAATCACTATGGCCCAGATATTCAAAGGGGGTTGCGCCTGGCACAACTGAGATGTGCCAGCACAACCCCAGAAATGCATCCCAGGGTAATATTCAAAAGAGGGACTTGCGGAGTGCAGGGGTGCAAAGATAATGTATGCAGCGCATCCCTAGGGGCGTGCCCATGCATATGCGACACATCTAGATATTCAGCCTGGGATGTGTGGTGCATATGCTGGCACAACCCTGAGATGCGCCGCATACCGGGGCACAAAGTTGAGCCTAAAAAAGAAGGTGTAAATGTTAGCTACCCACAGGTGGGCACTGTAGTGCAGGGCGCAACACAGTGTCCGCCAGCTGTGGGTGGCCCCCCCCAGAACACCATCCACAAGCACCCACATAATCCCCTGGTGTATAGTGGTACCCCCTCCCTCCCGTAACACTGATCCAAGACATGTATCTTTAAAATAGCCCTGGTAGTCTAGGGGTACGCACTCTGTCCTTCCTGTATCCCCTGATCGCAAGAAATATATTTGCAGAATAGCCCTGCAGTCCAGTCGCATCTCTCACCCCTCCCATATCTCCTGATTGCAAGAAGAATATATTTTAAAATCCCTGGTGGTCCAGGAACTCGACCACAGATTTCTGCCCACCCAGCTCTCCCCTCTCATCAGTGGGAACACACCCACCGCGATACTGCCCGGCTGCCCGCCGAATGACAGCTATAAGTATCAGCTTTAAGCCCATTGGTTCACAGTGTCGATCATCGAGTTAGTGTATATGTAATAGTCATTCACAAATATGTGTATCAATGACTTTATTCACACATTTGTGAATGACTATTACAGTATGCACTCAAGTGGACCAATGGGCTTACAGCTGATATTGTAAGCTGTCATTCGGCCGGCAATCGGGTGGTATGCAGATGGGTGTGTTGCTGCCCGCCAATGATGGAGGGGGGAGCTGGGTGGGCAGGGGGTCCTATGTGGGTGGGGAGTGCCACTGGACCATCAGGGATATTTTAAAAATATATTTCTTGCAACTGGGGTTATGGGAGGGGTACCACTAGACTACCAGGGATATTTGCAACAGTTCTTTATAGCGACTGCAGCTACGGGGAGCGGGGGGGTACCACTAGACTACCAGGGCTTTTCTACATATATATTTCATGCGATTGGGGATACGGGAGGGGTTGGGGGTACCACTAGACTACCAGGCTATTTTACAAGAATATTTCTGCGATTGGGGTTACGGGAGGGAGGGAGGCGGGTACCACTAGACTACCAGGGATATCTGCAACAGTTCTTTATAGCGATTGTGGCTACGGGGAGGGAAGGGGTTACAACTAGACCACCAGGTATATTGTCACCATCTATTTATAGCGATCGTGGCTACAGGGTGGGTTGGGGTACTGCTGGGCCCCCTCTGGCAGCACCACATGTTGTGCACGGCGCCAAGCCCATTTCACTGGCCAGCCCTGCACAATTCATGCAAATGGCCCCATTTGCGTCTTGCATACATTATGGACCATTTGCATACTGCTGGCTGAATATCAGGAATTTGTGCACAGAGTAACTCTGTTGTGCTGGCACAGTTCCCATTCCTGGTATTCAGCCCTGTCTGGCGGGGATGCGCCAGTGCATGGTATTTGCACAGTGCGCATTACCTGAAATATTCAGAGGAGATGCGCCATTGCTCATCTCTTTTGAACATATCCCTGGGTTTCACCAGTGCAACTGTCGCCACCACATGCTCCATTTCTGTGTGCAGCTCTGAATATTGGGGCCTATAAGTCCATTACACCTGTCCTGTGATCTATAGTATTATTTCTTAATAACTCGTCAGGAATCCTGATGAACAGCTAGCACAGCTCAAAGTGCTGGAGTGTTCAATTGGTTTCACTGAGGTATGTGAGCTTTTATATTCTTCTTATGTTTGAGTTGCATTTTAATAATGCTGCTTGCAGGGGGGCCATTTCAGCTTTCAACGTGGAGGCAACAACTGGTAAGATGAGCTGTGGGGGTTGAGCCAGGGGCTGAAAAACCAAAAAACAACATTGGCCTGCAATGCAGGGGGCGACTGCCCCCTACCACCCTAAATTCTGCCCCTGGCTGCTTGCCAGATGTGTACAATATGACTTAACAATTGCACTTTTTTTTTTTACTTTCTATTTTTGTTCCCATTTTTGCCTCACCAGCTGCCCTCCACCCACCATGTGATGTCCTAGATGATACAGCCAAACATCAGCCTTTGCTCGACAACCTTCCAGGTACCCAGACTGTAACCCACAGCTTATCCCCCATGGGTGGGATACCCCTCAAACTGGGAGGAACATATTTCACTCGACAGTCGGGCCCATGGGGTAAAGCCGGTGAAGTGTGGGAAGAGTCGAGGAGACCCTGCCGTGGGGGGCAGGTCGGCTTCATCTGCCCAGAGCTGCTGGGGCTTTTATTCCCTTTTACTCCACTCACTCCAGGGCGTGGTCCTGAGAAGTGGCCTTGGCGAGATGCCTACCGGGGTCATTGGAAGGGAATGAGCCCTGCCCCACCCTCGGTGCTCCCCTGCTGGCCCCACTCTGGGCATGTGATGCCTTTGCGTGAACTGTCAGATGAGTGGGTACGTAAGGCCACCCCAAAGGGACCAGTTGTTCCTTCCTGCTCAACAACCCCCTCCCCCTGGGTCACCAGGGAGTGGTTGTGTAGCAGAAGGAGGTGTCCTCCCTCCCTTAAGCAGGATGTGTCTAATGGACACCTGAACCCTGCTCACCGTCTGGCAACAGACATTCCGGGCTCGGGGCGCGAACCCAAGTCATCTGGATTGCAAGTGGTAACTCTACTGCTGCACTATCCAGCTGGGCAACAATTGCACTTTTTACTGTAAAAGCTCTTAAATAATAAGGAAGCAGCTCTAACCTTCTCCCCTTCTGTTTTTGTATTTATTTGATATTTTTTTCCTCTTCAACCTGGAGTCCAGTAACTAATGTATCCCAGGCAATGTAATGCAGCATGGAAAAATACTTTTAGTTAACTGAGTGAGGCATCAATCCACTGTACTGAGGCTAGCTGACTGGGCCAAATAGTTGCTATGAAAGTTCTGTCATGTCAGTAAGACACTATGCATTCTGAATGTTTTGCGCTCATCACAACTGGTGATATACTGTGGTACTGCTGGTCAACTTTTTTATTTGTATTATTTTTTTTTTAAACTATGGCAGTGTGTTTGAGGGTAGTGCGAGCCAGGAGTTTGCTGGGGATACAAAAGGAGCACAGCTACGAATTAGGGGGTGGGGAGGGGGTACAGAAAGGAGGTCAGAAGGCACTTTTTTTTTTTTTTTTTTATATTTAGTATGCTTTTTGCTGCCAGACACTCCTTCATTCAGCACCAGCCCCGGAGCACCTGCCTTGCTCCCTGATTGCCTTGCCCCTGCAAATACACCCTGGCTTACCCGCCAGGGTGGGGCTATGGCACCAAGCAGGCCTGTCTACAATGGGAGAAAGTGACTGCAGACAGACATTGCCTCCCTGGCTTCCCCCCAGGGTGGGGTTCAGGACCTGATGGCACCGCAGGGCCATAATTGGTCGCCAGGGAGCTATAGAGGCCAAGCACTGGTGGGCTTCATCCATGGTGGATGGCAAATTTTCTGAGCTGCCCCCTGGGATGTGCAATGATGTCCTGCGTCCGCCCCGCCCCCTTAGTGTACCGGCAATGGTCGCCGTGGTTCCCCCAGCCTCTGCCTGGGGTCCTTCAGGCACTGGATACTCTACCCATCTCTTCACCCGGAGAAGGAGAGCAGTTCGTAAGATGCTCAGTCCTTCTCCCCCGGCCGGCCCTCTGACTCCCTGGGTCCATTCCTGAACCTGGGTCATCGGCGTCGCAAGTGGAAATTCAACTGCTGCACCGGCGGGCCGGCTAGAAGGCACTTCTTTACTGAAAGGATGATGGCAGGATGGAACACACTGCCAGAGGGGGCAGTAAATCACGGTTTAGTTGGGGGTTTAAAAGAATGAGATAGATTCACGGAGAAGATGAACGTGATGGTGACAGGGGTGGGGGGTTGAACAACATGCAGTAAATACGCATGAGCTCCGCATCAAGCGGACTCACTAGACCTTCAGATCTTCTTCTGCTGGCCTTTTGTATGTTTGTATGAGCACCTTCGGAGTGGGTGTTCTTAGTATCTCCCTCCCAACCACCTATGCACTATCACCTACTGGATCCAAATGGGTGCATTGATACCTTGCTGCATAACCTGTGTGGTAGATTTTATTCTAACCCCATTAAAACAGCATGGCAAAAGAAGATAAATATAATAGAAATAAATATAACTTTCTGACCTGTAAAGGCAGCTCTTCTTCAGGTACGGGGAAAGCCAGAATTTCAGTGTGGGAGTGGGTACACATCAGCTGCAGCTGGTTTCTGATATGGTGAGTTGGCAAGAACCTGATTCAGTAGTTTTAGGAGCTCTGAGTAAAAGCCATTTGGCAGAGGCAGAGGCAGAACAGAGCCAGATGCCTCATAAATCTGACTCTTCACAGCAGAGACCTTTACTATGATATTTCTATGGAAAGACAGTTCCTTTGGAAGAATACTACTCCCTGGGCCCATTGCAGGCTGTTTTCACCTAAGTGACAAGGTCTATTTCTTATAAGCCACAGGGGCAATGGAATCGTCTGAATCCTTTATGTCCACCTGTCTAGCTAATGGAGAGATGAAATACAATCCTGGGATGGAGACCAGCAGATGCAAGTCATATGTGGCCGCAATCAACGGAAGCACCGGTCTGCTTCTTCCTGATGTCTCCTTTAATCAGCCCATCTCACCATTACCCAATCCTTGTCTCAGCTCATTCTACATAGCACTTCTATTATCTACCCCATCTCTCCTACAACCCCCTTCCCCACCCTCTCTTCCCTCCCACTGCACCCCCTCCACTGCCCGTTGTTCTCTCTGTGATGTGACAATGCCTCTGGCTGCTTAAACATAGAAATATAGAATTTGACGGCAGATAAGGACCGCTTGGCCCACCCAGTCTGCCCACTTCCTACCTACTGATAAGCTGCAGATCCTAGTTAACCAGCAGCCTACTTCTTCCTACCCCCACCCCTAGAATTGCCTTATGACTGTCCCATGCATGATTGAATTCCACCACTGTTTTTGACTTCACAACCTCCTCCGGAAGGCCGTTCCATGCATCCACAACCCTCTCTGTGAAAAAATACTTCCTTAAATTACCTCTGAGCCGCCCCCCCCATCTTCAAATTGTGCTCTCTTGTTCTTGCACACCTCTTTTTTTGAAAGATGCTACCCTCTTGGACTTTGTTGATTCCCTTGAGGTACTTGAAAGTTTCTATCATGTCCCCCCTCTCCCTCCTTTCCTCGAGGCTATACATTTATTTTAATTGTTGCTTGTCTACTTGCCCATCTCGATCTACTGTCTCTCTATACAACAACTGATTAATCAACTTCAACCTGGGGCCTTCTTTGAATGACGAAGCAGTTCGCAAGTCAGAGGAACGTAACCTGGACACATCTTTCCCTGCACGGAGGGCATTAAGTGCTGGCTGAATCATATAATCTTGGGATTGAAGCAGGCTGGCAGTCCTACTGATTGTCCTTGCTAACACCACGCTCTCTCCCCAGTCGATCGGAATGTGGGCTGAACCCTATTTTAAACAGAAAAGTCTGATATTTTCTGTTTTGCAACGTTTGCAGTCACTGCGACGCACCTCCTGGCAAGCCAGTTCGCACACCACTCACTCTCTCCCTCTCAAACATTGTGCAGTCACTCTGAAGCTGGCTTGGGGGAAGGACTGATTGCAGTCTCACCAATCACTCGACGCCATGCAAATGAGCCTCTCTCTTCTTGTGCTCTTCTCCTCCACGGCGATCACTGAGCAGGCAAAATTTAAGCTGCAAAACAACTTTTTTTCTTTTCAACTGTGACACCTCGGCAGGAGCACTATTTCAACAATTTTTCATGCCAATTTCCTTAGCGACTCCCCCAGTCCACACAACAAGCACTTTAAACTTCTACGGCACAAATGTCTCTGTTTCTCACAGTTCTCCACACTTTTTCTTGTCACATTTTGAAAATTAAAAGCTGGCAAACGTTATTTTTTGATACATGACAAGGGGCACACACAATCTGGCTTTACAGCTCCTTGGTAAACGTTGGCACAATTACAGCAGCACATGAACAGTAGCACTCAGCAGCACATACAGATGGCACTTCTCTGGCAAATCCCTTATGCGCAATGCTTCTGATTTTTTGGGCTACCTACTGCCAGACAGACAAAATGCTAGCCATAATCTGAACAAAGCTTTCTCGTTTTCTCCCAAATTCCAAACAAATCCTTAGTGGTGCCTCCAAGATGTAACCCCTAAGTGGTGCTATCCCAAGGGCTACTACCCCAGCCTGCTTGGCTAGTAGCAGGTTAAGAGGCCTGAGTTCTGAAACTGGTGCCTCCACCCAGAGGTCAGGGATGGCAGTAGTCAAACTAGCCTGGGCACAGCCCTCCGGGACACTGTAGCTCCCCCTTTCCCTGTTAGTGGCCAACACAATACACAATAACAACTTTCACAATACCCCAATATGCTTTGCCAGTACCCAAACAGTTTGCACTTACCACCAGGGCTGGTTTCTCCAGTTCGACCCTGGGGACCCCCTGTAAAACAAGGTTAGACAGAACAAATGGCAACAGTTCAATACTTCAGGCATAAACAGGATCCACAGACTGGTCAAAATGCAGGAAAAAAGTATATCTGATTTATTCAGGGGGTTTGAACAAGGAAGGGGGTCAATTAGGTTAATTAGCTTACTTGCTCTACCAATCACACAGCTGTGCATGCAGTTAGAGTCCCTAACACAGTCACACTTCTCGGTACCCAGGTGGAGAAGAGATGGGCTAGCCAAGACCGTTGCCTGGGGTAGGCTGGCGTCGCAGCTGGTTGGTGCCCTGAGATGGAAAAAACACCATGCACACTTCACTCTGTAATCTGGAGCCGGAAGACTCAGTTTGTGAAGAAAAAAAAGAAATACAACGCAATCAGATGACACACTTAGATTAAATAGTAGCTGCAGGGAGCTACCCTGATGGTTACTTACGATACCCAAGACTGGACACAGGATGGACGAAAATCGAGACAGCAGGAGAATTCTCTGGAGTGCCACAAGAAGCAGAGCCCACATGATTCACTGAGGCATTGTTCCTGTTCAATCATGGAGCAGGGGGCTGATCCCCGGGCAGGTCTCTCGTTGGTGGCTCTTCTCTGTGCAGTAGGGTAGGCTGGCTGGGCCCTCGTGGCAAGGCCCAACCACATGGAGATAACTGTGGATTTAGTCCGTTCGGGCTGGATACAACTTCCTGCACTCAGCACACAGTTCACACAATGGGAAACTAGATTGCAAACCCCACTCGGTACACAGCACATTTATATGCACAGAATTCTTACTGTACCAGGCCAAATGCTCCCCAGTCATGATTGCACAGTCTCTGCTTAAACTGGGAGCTCAGAGGTAGCTGGAGTTCCTATCAGGCCAATCGCATGCAGCAAAATCTTTGGTTCTCTTCAGGTTGAGCCTGGTCACACTTTAGTAGCTTACTTTATTCACAGAGCTCAGATTCAGTCCGAAAACAGTTCTCTTTCCCTCTCAGAGCAGCAGACAGACATGTAGGCCAGAAAATAAAGGTTACTCACCTGTAACAGGAGTTCTAGGAATGGTATATGTTGTTCATCCACACTGTCTGGCAGGTTCCTTGCCGCTTTAAATCTTGCCGGAAGGTCTTCAAGCTGGCTCCTCCTACTCACCCGGGTGGTAAAACTCTCGGCTCTGCCCCATGACGCCAGATCTGGCCCGCTGGAAGCTCAGGTTGTGCGTCTAAGCCGGGGAGGTCGGGGATTGTGGGATGAACAATATATACCATTCCTAGAACTCCTGTTACAGGTGAGTAACCTGTATTTCTACGGACATGGATATGTTGTTCATCCACAGTGTCTGGCAGACTCCTAGCAGTTCTCCGGGAGGAGGAGGCAAGGCGCACACCTCCTACTTAGGGAATAAAGACTGGAGAACCGAGGCCCCAAAACCAGCATCCCGGCGTGACTCAAGGTCGATGTGGTAATGGGTAATGAAGGTGTGTGCTGACTTCCAGGTAGCAGCCCTGCAGATTTCCTGGATAGGGACGCCCCTGAAGCAGCCACCATGCAGCAGTATGACGGGTAGAATGAGCTCTTATCCTCTGGGAGGCTCCATGCCCGCCAACTTATAGCAGAGATCTATGCAGGACGTGACCCACCTGCTTATCGTCTGGCTTCAGGTCTGCCAGATGCGACTTCAAGCGTAGGTGACAACAGCTGGCGAACCTCTCCCCGAATTTCAGCCGTGGCACTCCTTATAATAAGCGGCTCTTCTAGGGTCCAAAGTATGGAGCCTGTATTCGCCTCCGAGGTGTGACTGGGGTAGAACACCGCAGAGTCAACACCTGGTTAAGGTGAAACTCGACACCACCTTCGAAGGAATTTCGTGGGGGCGCAGGACAACCTTGTCCCTGTGGAAGACCAGGTAAGGAAACTCGATGCTGAGCGCCTGGAGTTCTCCCATCCTTCTGGCTGACGTGATAGCCACAAAGAAGGCGGTCTTCCACGACAGGTGAGAGAGTTCACACCTGTGCACTGGTTCGAATGGCTTGCCCCTGAGCTTTGCCAGTACCAGCAGTAAATCTCACGGAGGTGGAGGTTCTGCACCGAGGGAAATGTGATCAAGGCCTTGAAAAGCGCCAGACCACCTCTCTCCTGCGCCACCGACTGCCCCCGCCCGCGCCTCGTAAGCAGAGATGGCTGCCAGGGTGCACCCTTAGGGTCGCCGACCCAAGCCCTTGACTAGAAAGGGACCATAAATAGTCCAAGATGCTTGCCAAAGGACAGGAGGAAGGGTCCAAGCCCTTGTTCTGACACCAAATGGAAAATCTCTTCCATTTGAAGGCATAGCATTCTCTGGTCGACTCTCACGGACGCCTCACAACATTGAGGACCTCGCCGGAAAGACCCAAGGCCTGGAACTCTAGCCGCCAGGAACCAGGCCGCCAGGTGCAGGGATTGAAGGTCCGGATGGAACACCTTCCCTGATTGACTGAGAGCAGGTCCGGGCCAGCTGGAAGCTGCCTCGGGAGCCTGGAGCTGAGGCTGAGGAGATCTGGGTGCCAGAACTGGCAGGGCCAGTCTGGGGCTATCAGAATCACCTGCGCCTTGTCCCTCCTTGCTTTGAGAAGCACCTTGTGAATCAAGGGAAATGGGGGAAAGGCGTAGAAGAGGCCCGGGGTCCACAGCCTCGAGAAGGCATCCCCTGCAGCGAGCCCTGCTGAGGGGGCGGGCATGAAACAGCCTCAACTTCGCTCTCCCTGAGGCAAACAGGTCCACCTGAGGTGTGCCCCAGTGGGAGAACAGATCTTGTACTACCTCTGGCAGGAGAGACCACTGTGAGATGCAGCCCTATCCGCCCAGGGCATCAGCCAGGGTGTTGGAGGCTCCTGCCACGAATGGCTAGGAGATCCGCCTCCAGGCTGCGACGAGTGACCAAATGTGGAGAGCTTCCTTGCATAGAAGCATGGAACGCTCCGCCCCTGGCAGTTAGGTAGTACATGGTCGTGGTATTGTCCGCCTGGACCAGACCACTTGACCCCGGAGAAACGGAGCAAAGGCGGTGAGAGCTAGGCGGACCGCTCGGAGCTCCAGCAGGTTGATGTGGCATCGGGACTCCCGCGGGGACCAGAGGCCATGCGCCCGGTGTTCCCCCAGATGGGCACCCCAACCCATCAAAGAGGCATCGGTCGATAGAGAGACCGCCAGCTCAGGGACAAACGGGATGCCCTCCTGCAGATGAGATGGAACGGTCCACCACCGGAGAGCTGCTCCATCTCCTGGGTCACCATCACTAGCTGGTCCAATGGATCGCAGCGCCAGGACCACTGGCTGGCCAGTCCCCATGGAAGGGCGGTGTGCCAGCGTGCCCAACGGAACACGCTGGTACAGGCCGCCATGAGACCCAGGAGGCGCAGGAAGTCCCGGGCAGGGCACGATTGCCCAACCAGAAATGATTGGGCAAAGGAGGTAAGAACCTCGGCCCTGTCTGCCGGGAGCCGTGCTCTGGCTCGAAGAGAGTCGAGCTCTGCCCCGATAAACAGAATCACCTGCTTCGGCTCAAGTTCTGACTTGGCCTCATTGATGAGAAGGCCGATTTGAGAGCAAACCTGGAGGGCCAGATCTCTGGACCGCTCCACCTCCTGTCTGGAAGGGGCTGCTATCAGCCAATCGTCCAGGTAAGGGTACACCCGGAACCCTCGGCGCCGCAGGAAAGCTGTCACCACTGCAATGCATTTGGTGAAGACCCTGGGAGCTGGAGACAGGCCGAAGGGCATGGCTCAGAACTCGAAGAGGGATCCCTCCGCTCGAAAGCGAAGGAATCTCCAATGTGACGGACGGATAGGGACGTGAAAGAACGCGTCCTGCAGGTCCAGAGAGCAGAACCACACGCTGTGTTCCAGGGATGGTATTATCTGAGCCAGAGTGACGATCCTGAAGGTTTGAGACCTTAGGAACTTGTTCAGGTCGTATAGGTCGAGAATGGGGCACCAGCCCCCCGTCCGTTTCGGAACCAGGAAGTACCTGGACACAAACCCCGGGTCTGAGGGAGGGTCCGCCACCTCCTGATCACCTCTTTTGGAGGAGGAGAGCATGCTGGCCCGACGAGCCGACAGTGAGGCTGCGGACCCCGAGGCCCCCGAGGTGCGACGGCCTGAAGGGCGGGCCTGCTCGACCCAGAGGCAGGCTTTTCCCACCACCTCCAGTACCCACCTGTCCGTGGTAATAACGGACCAGGCGGAAAGGAAGTGCCGAGCTGTCCTCACGGGGGAACCTGGGGTGAGGTGACGGGGTTGGGGCGACACCCTCAGCCCGTCACTGGGCAGGCTTAGAGGAGGACTGGCCGAGGGACCTCCTGGCCTTACCTCCCTGCTTCCTGTTGGAGGAAGCCCCGGCTTGGGTTTGGGATGCCAAGCCCGAGCCTGCTGGCCCTGACGCTGGGCCGGATGCGCACGGGCACAGAAGGACCGAAAGGGCTTAGGCTGTGGTTTCATGCCTTTGTCCTTCGAGCGAAGAGACCGAGTCCAGGTAGCATTGGACTTCTCGATCCTCTGCAGGTGACCTTCCACCCCAGGGTCAAGAGGTCAGTCCTCAAAAAGGAACATCCGCCAACTTGTGCTGGGTATCCAAGCAAAGGTGGATATCCTCAGCCAAGCCCGACGACGATAGCCATTGCGCCGCCACAGACCTGCACATGAGTCCCCAATGCCCAAAGCAGTCTGGAGCTGCTGTTTGGCCACTGCCCTGCCCTGGTCCCGCACTTGCCTGACCGTGGTCTGCAGATCCGCGGGAAGATGAGGGACGACCTCATCCAGGGAGCCCAACAGGGCATGAGAAAAATGTGCCATGAGGATGGCTGAACTGGCCTGGCGAAGGCCGAGGAGGACGAGCATAGACTTTTCCCGGCATAGTCCAATTTCTTGACTCCTTGTCGGGAGGTTTGTCCACATCCCTAGCATTCCCGGCACGCCGGAAAACACTGTCGGTAACCAACCCCTCAGCCGAGGGGTGTTCCGAAAAACCGGACAGGGAACCGGTAGGGACCGCATACTTCCTGGCCAAAGGCGCAGGACAGGAAGCATGGCGCTGCCAGAGCTCCAAGGCCGGACCCACTATGGCCTCGGCCACCGGAATGGCCTCCGTAGGGGAATCCCCTCGGTCCAGAATCTCCGTGAGGGGATTCCTGGCCCATTTAGAAGTGGGTTCGAGCTTCATCCTGGTGGACTCCGAGATGAGCCAGCAATCCTAGGAAGGATGAAGGCTATCGTCCGCCGACTGTCCTCCTGAGGACCCAAGTCCATTCGCTTGGAGAAAGGGAGAATCGCTCGACTAGGAAGAGTCCTCAAAGAGCTGCCTCAGGCTGAGCCACCTCCACCTGCCGAGGCCGGTCGGGAGTGAGGGTGACAGACAGCCTATGGGGCAGTCCCTGAGCCGACCGAGAATTTTGGTCGAGCCCCAACCAACGGCTGTGGAGGCGGAGGTTCCACCGAATCGGTGGGCAGTTGGATTTGGCCAACAACCGCCTGGGAACAGGCTCGGCTAAAACGAGGGGTTGTTTCGCCGCCCGTGACAGCCACTTAATGGCAGGGAAGACGACGCCGGCTTATTCCCGGTCAGAAGGAGCTGTTGCCACATGAGTTCTCATACCTCCGACGCAACTTGCGCCAAGCCCCTCGCCGGAGAGGAGGAAGAGACGAGCGGGCGCGCTGTCATGTGCCGAGACCGACTATGACGGCGGGATCGGCTGGACTGCGAAGACGTCTTAGACCGAGACGGTGCGGGGAGGTGTCGCGGGGAATTGGCACTCCCCTCGGTTCGGACGATTCAGCTGAAGGCTCCGGAACCGGAGGCACAGACGAGCCAACGGGATCCACAACTCCCACTGGGGGAACCGGGGAGAGGGGATACTCGGCTTCTCCAGCCAACAACCCGTCCAACGGGTCGAGAAAAATCTCGACCACGTCGACGGGAGTCTCGGTCAACTGGCCTGACGGGGACACCGTGAGACCAGTGGCCGAAGCCGAGAAGTCGACCGAAGTCGACGGCCGACAACTCAGGGAGAGGGATCTTTCCCGCTCCCAAGAGCATCGACGGTGAGACTTACCCTTGTCTCTCTTTTTGGACCGAGAAAATGGTCCAGAAGAAGTTGGACCTCACCTTTAGTCGAGAGGGTCAGACAAAGCTCCCAAAAGAAGCCAATAAGAGGCATCCGAGAGAGCGGGACAATGCCGCAGCCGAGGTAGAAACGGCTCCGCACCGCCTCCTCTTCGAGGGCGATCATCTGCTCGAGCTGATCCACCGAGCCCGCCGCCGCGGACACCGCCGACCGGGCCTCTTTTGACTTTACCGGAGGAAATCTCTTCTCGGGACGCCCCAGTTGTAAACGGGCAGCACGGTCTTCGAGGACATAGGCCAAAAAGGAAGAGCACAGGTTGCAGGCCTGTGGGTCGTGCTCAAGGCCCAAACAGTAGACGCACGTGGAGTGCGGATCCATCCGAGACATCTTCTGCCCGCAAGGGCATCTCCGGAAACCGGGAGTCGATTTGTCCATCGCAGCCGCGAGGGAGAGAAGACCAAAGTCTTTTTAGCAAAACTTTTTAATTTCGAAAATTCGAAGAATTAGGAACCAGTCTTATACGCAGAGCGTTAAGGAGGGAACCTGAGCTTCCAAGCGGGTAGGAAGATCTGAGCGCCATAGGGCGGAGTTGATGGACACTGGAGGATGTTTTCCGCAAGATTTAAAGCGGTAGAACCTGCCAGACAGTGTGGATGAACAACATATCCATGTCCCTAGAAATACAGGTTACTCACCTATAACAGGAGTTCTAGGAGTGGTATATGTTGTTCATCCACACTGTCTGGCAGGCTCCTCGTCGTTTTAAATCTTGCCGGAAGGTCTTCAGTTGGCTCCTCCCACCCACCCGGGTGGTAAAACCCTTGGCTCCCCATGACACCAGATCTAGCCCACAGCCAGGTTGTGCCGGCCGGGAGGTTTGGTATCAGGATGAACAATATATACCACTCCTAGAACTCCTGTTACAGGTGAGTAAACTGTATTTCTAGGGACGTGGATGTGTTGTTCAATCCACACTGTCTGGCAGACTCCTAGCAGTTCTCTGGGAGGAGGGGGGCAAGGCGCGCACCCCCTACTTAGGGAATAAGGACTGGAGAACCGAGGTCCCAAAACCAGCATCCCGGCGTGACTCAAGGTCAATGTGGTGATGGGAAATGAAGGTGTGTGCTGACTTCCAGGTAGTAGCCCTGCAGATTTCCTGGATAGGGATGTCCCTAGAAGTAGCCACCGAAGCAGTGGTATGGCGGGTAGAATGAGCTCTTATCCCTTTGGGACGATCCATGCCCGCCAACCTATAGCAGAGATCTATGCAGGAGGTGACCCACCTTCCTATCATCTGCTTGGCTGCAGGTCTGCCTGGTGCAGCTTCGGCGTAGGTGACAAACAGCTGGCGAACCTCTCCCCGAACTTCAGCCGTTCGCTCTTTATAATAAGACAGCGCTCTTCTAGGGTCCAAAGTATGGAGCCTATATTCGGCCTCAGAGGTGTGACTGGGGTAGAACACCGGCAGAGTCAACACCTGGTTAAGGTGAAATTCTGACACCACCTTCAGAAGAAATTTCGGGTGGGGGCGCAGGACAACCTTGTCCCTGTGGAAGACCAGATAAGGAGACTCGATGGAAAGCACCTGGAGCTCTTTCATCCTTCTGGCTGACGTAATAGCCACCAAGAAGGCAGTCTTCCACGACAGGTGGGAGATATCGCACCTGTGCATCAGTTCAAATGGCTTAGCTAGTACCAGCAGTAGATCCCATGGAGGTGGAGGTCCTCACACTGGAGGGGATAAGTGATCAAGGCCTATGAAAAAGCACCCGACCACCTTCTCCTGTGCCACTGACTGCTTGCGGGCCCGTGCCCGGTAAGCAGAGATGGCTGCCAGGTGCACCTTAAGAGTCGTTGACCAAAGCCCTAGCTGAGAAAGGGACCACAGGTAGTCCAGAATGCTAGCCAAGGAACAGGAAGAAGGGTCCAACCCCTTGTCCTGACACCAAATGAAGAATCTCTTCCATTTGAAGGCGTAGCATTTTCTGGTTGATTCCTTGTGGGACGCCTCAACAATGTTGAGGACCTCGTCGGAAAAACCCAAGGTCTGGAACTCTAGCCGCTCAGGAACCAGGCCGTCAGGTGTAGGGATTGACGGTCCGGATGCAGAACCTTCCCCTTGATGACTGAGATCAGGTCCGGATGGGCTGGAAGCTGCCTCGGGAGCCTGGAGCTGAGGCTGAGGAGATCTGGGTACCAGGACTAGTGGGGCCAGTCTGGGGCTACCAGAATCACCTGCGCCTTGTCCCTCCTTGCTTTGAGAAGCACCTTGTGAATCAAGGGAAATGGGGGAAAGGCGTAGAAGAGGCCCGGGGTCCACAGCCTCGAGAAGGCATCCCCCTGCTGCGAGCCCTGCTGAGGGGGGGTGGGCATGAAACAGCTTCAGCTTCGCATTCTCCCTGGAGGCGAACAGGTCCACCTGAGGGGTGCCCCAATGGGAGAACAGATCTTGTACTACCTCCGGCAGGAGAGACCACTCGTGAGATGCAGCGCCTATCTGGCTGAGGGCATCGGCCAGACTGTTGGAGGCTCCTGCCACATGGATGGCTAGGAGATCCACCTCCAGGCTGATCACGAGGGACCAAGTGCAGAGAGCCTCCTTGCACAGAGGCAAGGAGTGTGTCCCGCTCTGTCGGTTAAGGTAGTACATGGTCATGGTGTTGTCCGTCTGGACCTGAACCACTTGACCCCATACAAATGGAGCGAAAGTGGTGAGGGCTAGACACACCACTCAGAGCTACAGCAGATTGATGTGGCATCGAGACTCCTGAAGGGACCAAAGGCTGTGGGCCCTGAGCTCCCCCAGATGGGCACCCCAACCCATCAGAGAGGCGTCGGTTGTCAGAGTGACCGTCGGCTCGGGGCGGACAAACGAGATACCCTCCTGCAGATGAGCTGGAACGAACCACCACTGTAGGCTACCTCATATCTCCTGGGTCACTGTCACTGGCTGGTCCAGGGGACCGGAGCGCTGTGACCACTGGCGGGCCAGGGATGCGTATGCCAGCGGGCCCAATGGACCACGTTGGTGCAGGCCGCCATGAGGCCCAGAAGGCACAGGAAGTCCCGGGCACGGCGCAATTGCCAAACCAGAAATAATTGGGCAAAGAAGGAAAGGACCTCGGCTCTGTCCGCCGGGAGCCGGGCTCTGGTTGGAAGAGAGTCGAGCTCTGCCCCGATGAACTGAATTACCTGCGATGGCAAGAGATCGGACTTGGCCTCGTTGATGAGGAGGCCAATCTGAGAGCAGACCTGGAGGGCCAGATCCCTGGACCGCTCCACCTCCAACCTGGAGGGGGCTGCAATCAGCCAGTCATCCAGGTAAGGGTACACCCGGACCCTTCGGTGCCGCAGGAATGCTGTCACCATTGCCATGCATTTGGTGAAGATCCTGGGAGCTGGAGAGAGGCCGAAGGGCATGGCCTGGAACTCGTAAAGAGATCCCTCTGCTCAGAAGTGGAGGAATCGCTGATGAGATGGACGGATTGGGACGTGAAAGAACATGTCCTGAAAGTCCAGAGAACAAAACCACATGCCTAGTTTCAAGGATGGAATGATCTGAGCCAGAGTAATCATCCTGAAGGTGTGCTGCCTTAGGAACTTGTTCAGGTCGTGCAGATCGAGAATGGGGCACCAGTCCCCCCGTCTGTTTTGGGACCAGGAAGTACCTGGACACAAACCCTGGGTATGGAGGGGGGTATGCCACCTCGCTGCTCACCTCCTTCTGGAGGAGCAGAGCAATGTCAGCTCAACGAGCTGACAGAGAGGCTGCCGAACCCGTTGCCTCCCATGGGGCGACGGCTCGCTAGGGAGGGAACTGCTCGAATTCCAGAGGCAGACCCCTGCCTACCACTTCTAGCACCCAGCAGTCTGTGGTGATAGTGAACCAGGTGGAAAAGAAGTGGTGGGGCCGTTCCCCCATGGGGGGAACCCGGGGAGGAGTGATGAGGTTGGGGTCGACCCCCCTCAACCCGTCACTGGGCAGGCTTGAAGGAAGGGCCCGCTGAGAGACCTCCTGGACCCTTGCCTCCAGACTTCCTACTGGAGGAAGGGGCAGACTTGGCCTTAGGATGCCAAGTGTGTGCCTACTGGCCCTGGTGCTGGTGGGCTGGACGTGCCGCAGGGGCAGAAGGGTGAAAGGGCTTGCGCTGCTGCTGGAGGCCTTTGTCCCGGGCAGATGTGAGAGTCCAAGGTGGCATTGGACTTCTCGATCCTCTGGAGATGGCTTTCCACCCCCGGCCTGAACAAGTCAGTGCCCAGGAAGGGAACGTCTGCCATTTTGTGCTGGGTGTCCGCCGTGAAGGTGGAGATCCGCAGCCAAGCTCTGCGACACATGGCCACTGCAGTCGCTACTGATCAGGCACCAGAATCACCTATGTTCAACGAAGTTTGGAGCTGCTGTTTTGCCAGCGCCCCTTCCCTGATCCCAGACCTGCTTGACCATCATGTGAAGGTCAGCCGGGAGATGAGGAATTACCTCATCCAGGGAACCCATAAGGGCGTGTGAGAAATGTGCCATCAGAATGGCTGAGCAAGCCTGACAAAGGCCTAGAGAGGAAGCAGCAGGTAAACCTTCCATCCCGCATAATCCAGCTTCTTGGATTCCTTATCGGGTGGTTTGTCCACGTCCCAAGTGTTCCCGGAATGCCGGAAAACGCTATCAGTCACTAACCCTTCCACAGAGGCGTGCTACAAGAAACCGGAGAGTGAGCCAGTGGAGACTATGTACTTTCGAGCCATCCTGGCCAAAGGTGCGGGACAAGATGCTGGCTGCTGCCACAACTCCAGGGCCGGGCCAATGATGGCTTTGGCCACAGGAAAGGCCTCCGTAGGGGAATCCCCTTGGTCCAGTATCTCCGTGAGGGGATACTTGGCCCGTTTTGAGATGGGTTCGAGCTGCATCCCAGTGGACTCTGAGATGAAACGCAGCAAACCTAAAAACAAGGATGGGCTCTTGTCCACCGACTGGCCCCCCGCAGACTCCATGTCAAGTAGCCTGGAGAACAGGGAGGAGTCGTTGTCAGGCTCCAAGGAGTCTGCAAACAGCTGCCGGGCGCCTGAGCCACCCTCCACCTGCCGAGGTCGATCGGGAGTGAGGGTGACCGACAACCTGTGGGGCAAGCCCTGACTCGACCTAGAGTCCTTGGTCAGGGCCCCAGTCTTCGGTTGTGGAGGTGGAGGTTCCACCACAATGGGCGGAGCAGCCGGCTTTGGCTCCTCAACCACTACGAGGGGTTGTTTCGGCCGCTCCTGTGACAGCCACTTAATGGCTGGAGAAGGTGACGGAGTCGGCTTAGTCAAAGACAATAAGAGCTGCTGCCACATTAACTCCTCGTAGCGCCAACGCAACTTGTGCTGAGGCCCATCCTCTGAAGCGGACGACGAGGAAGAGTGGTGACGCCGCTTTGCATGGTGCCGAGACCGTTGATATCGGTGGGACCGGCTGGAACTGAAAGAGGACTGAGACCTTCCGGGGTACTGAGGGCGAGTCAGAGAGGGGATGGAGGAAACCCACTCCTCCCTCGGTACAGGGACCTTAACCGGAGACTCCGGCACAGGAAAGTTCTCGGTTTCCATAGGGGAACCGAGGAAGTAGAGTTGTCGGCTTCTCCAGTCAACAAACTGTCCGACGGGTCAAGAAAGATCTCGACCGCGTCGACAGATGTCTCGGCTGGCTGACCTGATGGGGGCACCATGAAGCCAGCGGCCGCAGCTGTAACCTCGACCGAAGTCAAGAGACGATGATCTGGAGAAGGGGAACTCTCCTGCTCCCACGAATGTCGACGATGGGACTTACCCTTAGAGTCCTTCTTCTTGGACCGACTGGAATGTCCCAATGGCCCTTCTCCCTTGGTGGAGAGGTACTTGCAAAGCTTCTTAAACGAAGCTGCATAGGAGGAGCCCAAGGAGAGCGGGATAAATGCTGCGGCCGAGAAGGAAGAAGAAGCGGCCTGGGCCGCCTCCTCCTCGAGGGTGATCATCTGCTCCAACTGCTCCGTGGAGCCCGCCACTGCGGACACCGCCCAACGGGTCTCCTTAGACTTGACCAGCGGATACCATTTTTCAGGTCGTCCGAGAAGAAGTCTGGTAGCGCGGTCCTCCAAGACTGAAGCCAAAAAGGACTTGCAAAATTCGCAAGCCTGTGAGTCGTGACCAAGCCCCAGGCAGTAGACGCACATGGAGTGCGGATTGATCCGGGACATCTTCTGCCCACACGGGCACCGACGGAAGCCGGGAGCCAATTTGTCCATCACAGCCGCGAGGGAAGATGAAGACTGAAGTCTTGCAAATTTTAAAATAAGTTTAGGAAATTCCGAAAAGTGTGGATCCAGGCCTAAAACGCAGAGCGCTAAGGAGGGAACCTGAGCTTCCAAGCGGTAAGCAAGATCTGGCGACATTGGGCGGAGCCGTGGGTTTTACCACCCGGGTGGGTGGGAGGAGCCAGCTTGAAGACCTTCCGGCAAGATTTAAAGTGGCAAGAAACCTGCCAGACAGTGTGGACGGAACAACATATGCACGTCCCTAGAACCAGGCCTTTCCACAGTTCTCCCGCTCAAAACTACGCAGACTGCTGTTCAAACTATCACGAGCTGCTCCTCTCAGCTTCCAACTTAGATCTGCCCTAAACAGCAAGCAGCTCAAGGATTTCCTTCAGATCCAACAGGTTCGGTTGGCTGATTCGATGGTCAGTCAAAGCAAGGGCTCCCCCTTCAGTTACAAAAAGGCACCAACAGCCTAAAACTACAATTCCCAAGCCTGTATCCCACACAGTCCTTTCAGACAGGCTCCATTTTAGAGTCCCCAGGTACCGACTGGTCCAGTTCAGCAGCTTGGGACCAAAATGGTGGAAAAAATCAGAACAGTCCTTGCTGCAAAGAAGGCAGGTTAGAACAACTGCATTATCATTATCACTCTGAATTATTTTTAGCAAATAGTTACATCCTTCAATAGAGCTCCCTCTGTACAATTACCGATGGGAGAAACGGAGCTATTTTCCAGCAACCCGAGCAGGACTTGAGCATGGAAACACTCAGTCCCCCTCCAGATTAATTATTACTGCAAACTAGGCAGCCCTTAAAGCGGCAGTACATAAAGGCTATACCGGCACTCTCTAGCATCACATTTAAACTGCTAAATGCAGAACACCAGCCTGGCAGTGAGCATTTAGGCAAGCTCGAGGAAGACTTTTCGAGAACCCCCATTTGTAGGGGGTTACATAAGGTACTGGTGGAAGCCATTGGCAAGATGACAGAAAAAGGGGAGCTGCTGCTGGTAGGGGACTTCAATCTGTTGGATGTAGACTGGAGCCCCAGCTGTGACTTCAGCTAGAAGCAGACATATCCTGGACACCCTATGGAGGGAGGGGGCTCCTCCGTGAACTAGTCAGTGAACCCACTCATGATGAGGCAATACTGGATCTGGTACTCACCAACAGGGACTGTGTTGGAGATGTCAAGGTGGGAGGCCACCTGGGGACCAGTGACCACTGTATAGTATGGTTCAATATAAGGATGGCTGCAAGAATCAAACCACACAAGGGCGATGGTCCTGTATATCAGGAGAGTAGATTTTACAAAGATGAGTGAATGCCTGAAGGATGACCTGGTGGTGGTGGTGGTGGGGGGATGACCTAGGTGAGGTGGAGGAACAGTGGGCAAAGCGAAAAGGGGGCATAAGGAAGGCAACAAACCTCTGTGTCAAGTAAGTGAGAAAAGCAAGAGGAAAAACACGTCAATGGCCCTCAGTCATCCACGCGTCCATTCTTTCGGTTCAAAACCATCTCTATTGGGAATGCTAGGAAATATGCTCAGAAGGTGCTCAGAAAGGGGAGATTCAGTGGGGACACCATTGACCTGTATCTTATCTTTCTCTCTCTCTCTCTCTGGAAGAAATCCTGGCTCCACTCACCCATATCCTTAACTTATCATTGCGACTAGCTGTATTCCCTCATAAATGGAAAGCTGCGATTGTCACACCTGTGCATAAGAGTGGGGACCGTGCCCTTACCAAAAACTACCGATCCCTCTCTCTGCTACCACCCCTATCGAAGGTCCTCGAACGAATAGCTTTGGACCAACTGGTAGAATACCCAGACAAGCACAAACTCCTCTGCCCCGAGCAGCATGGCTTTAGGGCTGGGCATAGCACCACCACAGCCTTTCTTGAATTTACTGGTCACATTCATAAATCACTCGATCGTGGGCAACTCACTGCAGCTATCTTTATCAACCTGACAAAGGCGTTCGACACGGTAAACCACCCCCTCCTTACTGAGCAACTGTCATCAATGGGCCTGGCTCCCGAAGCAGTTTTGTGGTTCCGCAGCTATCTGGACTATAGATCCCAGCAAGTTAGAATCAGTTCAGCCCTCTCGGATAGTAAACCTGTCTGCTCTGGTGTCCCACAGGGATCGATACTAGGAACCCTCCTATTCAGCTTATTCCTGAATAGTCTCCTTCAAGCCAGCCAGTGCCACGTCCTACTCTATGCGGATGATGCAGTCATCTTCACACATGGCTCGAATCCTGCTGAACTTGAACATCAACTTCAATGGAATTTCACCTGTCTTGAGAAGTGGTTCATAAACCATAAGTTAATTATGAACTATAAAAAAACTTAAGACCATGTTGTTCGCCGGCTGTCAGAATAAGCATCGTAACTACCTGTTAACAATACGTAATGCTGCTGGAGCCTCCCTCAAACTGGTCCAACACTTTAGATACCTTGCGATCACGATTGACAACTCGTTATCCTACACTGCCCACATTGAAAACACCGCCAAAGCAATCAACAAACGTGTTGGTCTGCTCTATCGTCACAGACACAGTCTGTCACCCGAAGCCCTCAAAATAGCAGTCCACAGCTCGGTGGGTTCCCTCGTTGATTATGGCCTACCTATATATGGCTCAGCTACTGACACTGCCCTTCACCGCCTAAAAAGAGCACTAAACAAAGCTTGCCGGCTCACCCTAGGGGCTCCTAGGCTGACGCACACCTGCGATCTGTATACCAAGACGCAATGGCTCCCCCTCTTTGCCCGACTAAAATTCCATTCCTGCCTCCTGACAAAAAAGATCAGTCTTGGTACCCTTCCTCCTGGGGTTAATCAACTCCTGGTGCCCTGTATCAGCCAGCGGCGTACCAAAATGCTGCACTTCTCTAGGACAAAGGTCTTTTGCATACCGAGCCTCGCTCTGGTTCAACTCTCTCCAGGAAGACCGTCTGCGGCCTCGTACATTTTGTGCCTTCAAAGTACACCTCAAAAGTCACTTGTTAAATAATTCCCAATGTGACTGTCACTCCTAGCATCGCCTCCACTTCCTCCGTTACTGGTACCATAGGGCCCCTCCCACTGCCTCCTATAAGCCCTGCCCTCACCTCACTCACACCTCTGCCCTTACCCCTACCTCCCCACTGCCTCTTCCCTCCACCCTCCCCTTCCTCCCTCCCTCCCCCTGCTCCCTCTATCTCCTTGACACTTTTCTTCCCCCACCCCTCGCCCCACACCACCATTACCTTTCTCCCTCTTTTGCCACCTTTCCCCACCCTATCCTTCCTGCCTCCACACACACTCCTCCTCCTCCTTGACCCACTCCCTCTTCTCTTGGTATCACCTGCTCCCCTAGCACTTGGGGCTCCCCACACTTTACCCTTCTCTACCAACCTGCTACCTCTGACAACTTAACCGGTACTTACTGTTAGGCATCTCATACCTGTAAGTCTGTTCTTAGCCCTCCCCCCCTCTTCCCTATTGTCTAGTCTGCGCGGCTAGTCCATTGTAATTCTTTACTACTCTATTTCTATTGTTTACTTGACGCGGAACCTGTGTAAAAGCTCTGAGCTCAAGTGGTTATTCCGAGATTGAAATAAATAAAATAAATAAATAAAAAAAGAAATCGCTATGATCCTCAAAAGAGGTGGCTGAAAAGGTAAAGCCTAAAATGGTAGTGTTCAGAAGGTGTAAGGAGACGTAGAGAAAGGAGGATAGGGAGATGTATAAGGGGAAACAGAAGGAAGCAGGGGAAGAAGTAAGGAGTACGAAGCTGCAAACTGAAAAGAGAATGGCCCAGGTGGTAATGAAAGGGGACAAGACATTATTTAGGTACACAAGTGAAAAGAGGAAGAACAGGGGAGGAACTGTAACATTAAAAAGGGGGGACGGAGAGACTGCAGAGGGGGATCAGGACAAGGCAGACATCCTGAACAAATACTTTTGTTCAGTGTTCACAGAGGAAAGAGAAGGGCAGGGGTCACAAAAAAAGTAACAGAAGCACTGGAGGGAGGTGGATACTAATGCTTTCTCGGAGAGAGTCCTGAAGGGACTTGCTAATCTGAAAGTGGATAAAGTGATGGGGTAAGATGGTGCATCCAATGGTATTGAGGGAGCTTAGGGAGGTACCAACTGCAACTTTTATGTCCTATTTAACAGCTCACTGGAAATAGCAGTGGTTCCGGAGGACTGAAGGCAGGCCAGATACAGATCCACTTTGAGAAAGTAGTAACAGGGAACAGACTGGCAACTATTGGCCAGTCAGCTTGACATCGGTGGTGGGAAAGTTAATGGAATCACTACTGAAGGAAAGGACAGAAACATAGAAACATAGACTTTGACGGCAGATAAGGACCACTTGGCCCACCCAGTCTGCCCATTTCCCTACCTACTGGATAAGCTGCAGATTCTAGTTAACCAACAGCCTATTTCCTGCAACCCCCCAATATAATTGCCTTATGTCTGTCCCATGCATGTTTGAATTCCTCCACTGTTTTAGACCCCACAACCTCTCCAGGAAGGCGGTTCCATGCATCCACCACTCTCTCCGTGAAAAAGAATTTCCTCACATTACCCCTGAGCCGTCCCCCCTCTAACTTTAAATTGTGCCCCCTTGTTCTTACACATCTCTTTTTCTGAAAGATGCTACCCTCCTGGACTTTGTTGATTCCCTTGAGGTACTTAAAAGTTTCTATCATGTCCCCCCTGTCCCTCCTTTCATCAAGGGTATACATATTAAGCTCTCTCAGTCTCTTTTCATATGGGTTCTGATGTAGACCCTGCACCATTTTAGTTGCCCTCCTCTGGACTGCTTCCATCCTGTCTATGTCCTTGCATAGATGAGGTCTCCAAAACTGCACGCAGTACTCCAGATGGGGTGTCACCAACTGTCTGTATAGAGGGATAACCACTTCCCTTTTTCTACTTGTGATGCCCCTCCCTATGCATCCTAGTATCCCCCTGGCTTTCCCTACTGACTTCTCACATTGCATACCCACCTTTAGGTCATCTGATATGACTACACTTAGATCCCTTTCCATTATTGTTGTTGTTAGTACCTCCCCTGCTATTGTGTACTCTTCTCCTGGATTTTTATTTCCCAGGTGCATTACTTTGCACTTCTTTGCATTGAATCTAAGTTGCCATATGTCTGACCATTCCTCCAACCTTGCCAAGCCCCTTCTCATCCTTTCTACCCCCTTGTGTATCAACTCTGTTACAGATCTTTGTGTCATCCGCAAAGAGGCATACCTTTCCTTCCAGACCCTCTGCAATGTCACCTGTAAAGACGTTAAAGAGGACTGGACCCAGTACTGAGCCCTGAGGTACTCCACTAGTAACCCCCCTTTCTTCAGAATGTGTTCCATTCACTATTACCTTCTGTGTTCTGTTGTGCAGCCAGTTTTCTACCCAGGCTACCACCTTGGGACCCACTCACAGGCTGGCTAACTTGATTATTAATCTTTTGTGCGAGACTGTGTCAAATGCCTTGCTAAAGTCTAGGTAGGCCATATCCACAGCCCCTCCCTGGTCTATTACTTTGGTCACCCAGTCAAAGAAATCGATTAGATTTGTCTGACATGACCTTCCTGCTGTGAATCCATGCTGCTTTGAGTCCAGTGCCCCGCTGGCCTCTAGGTACTCAACAATTCTTTCTTTCAGAAGTGATTCCATCATTTTCCCCACCACTGAGGTCAAACTAACAGGTCTGTAGTTTCCTGCTTCTGCCTTGCTCCCACTTTTGTGAAGGGAACCACATCTGCCCTCCTCCAGTCCTCAGGTACCACCCATCTTCCATGATTTGTTAAAAGTGTGGTTGAGTGGTGTCACTAGGTCCTCCTTAGCTCTTTTAGGATTCTAGGGTGAATCCGTCAGGCCCCATTGCTTTGTCCACCTTGAGTTTTAGAAGTTCTTTCAGTACTCTTTCTTCTTTAAATGGACTGGTATCAACCCCGCTATCCAGAGTGCTTCTACTGTTTGGTTTAGGTAACTCCTCCTCTTCTTCTTTTGTGAATACTGAGCAAAAGTATTCATTCATTATCTCTGCCTTTTCACTGTCTCCCTCTGCCCACCTCCCCTCTCCTTTATTAATCTTCCCTATCCCTCCCTTAACCTTTCTATGTTCCCTAATGTACCTATAAAAGGTTTTATTCCCCTTCTTAACTGAGTTGGCTATCCTTTCCTCGGTTTGGGCCTTTGCTTTTCTGACTGCCTTCCCCACTTCTTTCTGCTTTAATTGATACAGTTCCCTGTCGTGTTCAGTCTGTGATTCCTTATACTTTTTGAATGCAGCCTTTTTCTCCTTAACCTTCGCTAACACTTCTTTTGAGAGCCATAGTGTTTTTTTATTCCGCTTTGTTTTATTTGTTTCACACAAAGGCTTGTTGCCTCCATGACGGCAGTTTTGATTTTTCTCCATTGTTCTTCCACCCCTCCTTTCTGGCCATTTGCTAATGCATTCCTCAGGTATTCACCCATTATGCCAAAGTCAGCCCTTCTAAAGTCCAGTATCCTTGTATTTGTATGGCTTGTGTCCATGGTTGTGTTTATTGTGAAGCACACTGTGCAGTGGTCGCTTGTTCCCAGGTGTCTACTGACTTCTAGTTTGTGATCTCTCTCCATTTGAGAGTACCAGGTCTAATATTGCTCCTCCGAGTGGGTTCCACCACTAGCTGTCTAAGGCATGCTCCCTGTAGGGCATCGAGAATGACCCTGCTCTTGGATGTGGCTGCAGTCCATGTTGCCCAGTTAACATCTGGCATATTCAGGTCCCCCATCAACAGTGTCTCCCCTTTTTCAGCCATTTTGAGAATGCCCTCTATCATTTTCTTGTCCATTTCCTCCCCTTGAGACGGGAGTCTATATACAACCCCTGTGCGGACTGTGATGCCATTCCCTGTCTCCAATGTGACCCAGAGTTCCTCTTGTCCTCCCCCTTTACTTTTTAGTTCTGTTACTTTGATCCCTTCCCTTATGTAGAGAGCTACTCCACCTCCTCTTTTACCCTCCCTGTCCCTTCTGTATATTATGTACCCTGGTATGTTGACATCCCAGTCATGGTTCTCCATGTACCAGGTTTCTGTGACTGCCACAATATCCAAGTGTTCCACTTCCATTAGGGCTACTAGCTCTGGAAGCTTGTTTCCCAGACTACGGGCATTGGTACTCATTGCCCTCCATTTAATGTTGGCTTTATCCTTTTTTAACCCATCCAAGCTCTTATTGCCCTTGTCCATTTTTCCATTTACCCCTATCCTGTCCTCTGTCAAGCTCTGTACCTCAGTGTTTACCCTACTACCTGCCATGCTTTGCGAGGGGAGGCTTGAACGTTCCTGTTTCCTATCAGCACCTCCCCCCTTGGCTAGTTTAAAAGCTTGCCAAGGAAGCCTTTAAACATGTCACCTAGGAGCGTGTTTCCCTTCCTGGACAGATGCAGACCATCATGCCAGTATAGACCTTCATCTCTCCAGGTGGACCCCCAGTCCCCAATGAAGCCAAAGCCCTGTGCTCTGCACCAGTTTTGCAACCATTCATTAAACTGCATGGTGTGCAGTACCCTAGCCTCACCCCTACCATAGACTGGCAGCACCTCTGAGAAGGTTACCGTGCTTGCTACCTGTCTGAGGCCCTCCCCAACTCCACAAATTCATCCTGCACTGCACTGATCTCATGCCTAGCTAGGTCATTTGTCCCGAGGTGGACAATGATATCTAGTTTCCTCTCCTGTGATGCTGCTTCTGCAATCCTGAGGATTCGCTTCCTGTCCCTCCAAGCCATGACACCAGGCAGGCACCTTACTTCCCTTTCCTCTCCCTTCCCCAGGTCTATACCCCTAACAGTTGAGTCCCCTATCAGAAGCTGTTTTTTCCCTTGTGTTGTCCCTTGCCACTCTTTTGTGGGTCTCCCTTGTGGATGTCCCCAGCATTCTTCTGGGTCTCCAATGAGGGTGTCATCATAGAGGAACCTTGATTTGCCAGACCGACATATGATTTGTGTATAGGTGCAACTCGAGGGCTATGCCTCTGTTCCACCACCCTCACCCTCCCAGAACCTACTGTGGTCCATCTGCTCTTCACATATGGCAACCTCTGAGGCAGTGGTTGTGGAACTGGTGCTCTTTGGGTGGGGGAGTCCTCTTTAGTCCTTGCCAGTTCAGCCTGGAGGTGGGCAACCTCCTCCCTCAGAGCTGACAGTTGCTTGCAAATAGGGCAGCAACGCAGGTTCCAGAATGTTTCCCGGAAAATTGCTGCCCCACAGCTAGTGCATTGCACCACTCTCCACATGTCCCTCTTCCTTATAATATACAATGAGTAATATACAATTTTTTTTTGTGTGTGTGTGTATACTTACGCTTTATGCACTGTGCTGGGTAATTAAGAATATGACAGTTCTGCTCCAAGACCTGTTGAGGAAGTGATGTCAGAACCTTGGCTATAAAGGAAATGCCATGCGTGGACTAATTAGAATTCAGTGGGTTACAGGACCCAAAGCAGCATGGATTCATGGGGGTAGGGGGAAGGAGGTCATGTCATACGAATCTGACAGATTTCTTTGACTGGGTGACCAAGGTATTAGATCAGGGTGGAGCGGTGGACATGGCCTACCAAAATTTCAGTAAGACTTTTAACACTGTTCCACATAGGAGAATAGTAAGCAAGCTGGGTAGCTTAGGAGTGGATCCAAAGGTGGTAAACTGGATAAGAACTTGGTTAGGATACAGGCAACAGAGGATGGTGGTAAACAGAGTTAAATTCAAGGAGGGGAGGGTGACCAGTGAGGTGGCTCAAGGATCAAGGCAGGGACCAGTCCTATTTAATGTCTTTATAAGTGACACTGTAGAGGAGCTAGAAGAGAAGGTCTGCCTCTTTGCAGATGACATCATAATCTGCAATAGGGAGGACACTCGGGGAGGGGGGGAAGGGTGGAAAGGATGAACAGAGACCTGAGAAAACTCAAGACGTGGTCAAGGGTATGGCAGTTGGGTTTCAATGCGAAAAAGTGCAAAATAATGCACTTGGGGCACAGAAACCAAGAGGCAGAGTACAAAATGGGTGAGGTGGTATTGACGACCACCAAGCAGGAAGAGACTTGAAGGTAATCATAGCTGATGACCTAAAGGTGGCCAGGCAGTGTGACAAGGTACTTGGGAGGGCTACTGGGATGCTGGGGTGCATAGGGAGAGGTATCATCAGCAGAAAGAGGGAGGTGGTGTTACCTAAATATAGATTGCTGGTAAGACCCCAACTAGAGTACTGTGTCCAGTTCTGGAGACTACTTCTCCGGTAGGACACAGACAGAGTGAAGGCAATCCAGAGCCGGGCAACCTGGGTAGGGCCAACCTCATGGAAGAATACTGGCTAAATGGAGTACAGCTGAGCTCCTCTGCTGAGGAATGTGATCTGAGAGTCATCATTAGGGACAACCTCAAGCAGCAAAGTCAGTGCAATAAGGCTTACAGCAGGGCTAGCAGGATGTTGGGATGCATTGGCAGGGGGATAGACAGCAGGAACAGGGAGGTGACACAGGGAGGTGATACTACTACTTTACCGGTCACTAGTAAGGCCTCATCTGGAGTACTGTGTACATTTCTGGAGGCCTCACCTAAGAAAGGACATTGATAGATTGAAAGTGGTCCAGAGAAGGGCAACAAAAATGATACATGGCCTTCAGGAAATCACCTATGAAGAGAGGCTTGGGACTCTGAAATTGTACTCGCTAGAGACTAGGAGGGAGAGGGGGATATGATTGAGACCTTCATGTTCCTTAAAGGCATCAACAAGATGCCAGAAGTGCAGCTTTTTACCAAGAATGTCAATTCTACCACAAGAGGGCACAAGTGGAAATTGAAGGGTGGAGTGTTCAAAAGGGACATCAGAAAGTATTACTTCTCAGAGAGGGTGGAGGAACCTCGGAATAGATTATCTCCCGTGGTGGTGGCTGCAAAGTCAGTATCAAGCTTTAAGCACAGGTGGGACAAGTATTGGGAACAAACACATGGCACTGGCAAAGGCAGGAATTCCTTCTCACCCCCGGGTGGACGGTAGATGAGAAGAATCCTGCAACCTACACCTGCTCCCACTATGCATTCAAAGGAAATGGTCATTCCCACTGGAACACCTACAAGGCCCAGATCCAACTTAAAGTAAATGGCTATGCTCCCCTGCCCCCCATGATCCTCCTTTGGGCGTTGTATCACTGAGTACCCAGCTGGAATTGCTGATTCCAATACATAGATAAATAAAAATATAGACACTGTCGGCAGATAAGGGCCTAGGCCCACCCAATCTGCCCATTTGAGCTTGTAAGTTCACTTTATATTTTCCTAGAAGTCTGTTGCCTCTTACCCCTGACCTCCAGAATTTCCTTATGTCTATCCCTTGCATTCTTAAATCCCGTGGTTGTTTCAGCCCCCACTACTTCCTCTGGCAGGGTGTTCCACTTGTCCACCACCCGTTCCGTGAAGAAATTCTTCCTCATGTTTCCTCTGAATCGCCACCCCCCCCCCAACTTCATCCCATGCCCTCTAGTCCTGGAACATATTTTTCGCTGAAAAATAGTGTCTTCCTGCACTCTGTTCCTCCCTGTTAGATACTTGTATGTCTCTATCATATCCACTCTCTCCTTCCCTCCTCGCCTCCAGGGAGTACATATTCAAGTCCTTCAACCTGTCCTCATAGGACCTGTGATGCAATCCATCTTTGTTGCCTTCCTCTGAACCTTTTCTACCCTTTCTATGTCCTTACGCAGGTAAGGTCTCCAGAACTGTACCCTGTACTCCAGGTGGGGCCTCACTAGTGTCTTGTATAGTGGAATTATCACCTCCCTTTTCCTGCTGATGATGCCCCTGCCTATGCATCCCAACATCCTTTTTGCTTTACCTGCTGCCTTGTCACAAAGTTTCCCTATCTTGAGGTCATCAGAGATGATAACCCCAAGATCCCTTTCTTGCTTGGCGCATTCTATATCCTTACCCCCAACTGATATGTTGTTCCAGGGTTTTTGTGCACCATATGCATTATCTTGCTGGGCCAGCATTCTCACCCAGCCAGGTCTTGGTGATGAAGGCCAGGTCAGTTGTCCCAGCAAGATCAGCTTTAATAACTGTCTTGTTTTTTTAAATTATTTAATTAATTTATTTATTTATTAGCATCTCGGATTAATACCTTTGCACTAACAGCTCATTTACAGAGGTTTCACATCATGGGAAAAAATATACATACAATACAAAATTAAAAAGGACATGTCAGTCCTTACATGAAAAACAGTAAGTTACAATCTGTATGTGTACAAGCTAAGCAGCTTTCAAAGACATGTGTTACAGGTAGGAGGAAGTGGAGTGGGGAGTAAAAAGGATGGAGGAGAGCTGAATATAACAGATAGGTATAGTACCATAAGAGAGCAGCAGGTAACAGGATAATTTAGACTTGTATACAGTGGAAAGGGAGTTAGGAGGTACGTACAGGAGAAAACCCACAGGGCCTTGTCAGAGCATTTGGAGAATAGGGGAGTGGACCTGGGGGGAGGTAGGGAAGGGGTAGATTGTGGAAAATGTCACGTCAACCACTGCTGGGGGTGGTTAACAGAAACCAGGCGGGGAGTGGGGGAGCAGGGAGTGTGGTGTGAGTGGTGGACTGGGTGAGATTAGAGTGGTGGGGAATAACTAAGTGCTGCAGTTGAACAGTTGATCCAAAGGAAAGAAGTAGCTGCGTTAGGTGTCACATTCGCATGTGCTGGTAGTGGCAAGATAAGCATGAAGTTTAGATTTGAAAGGGTTGAGTCTGGGTTCCGATTGTAGGTGATCATTGAGAGAGTTAAGCCATTTGGGGGCCCTATATACAAAAGACCACTGCCCTTGCAATGTTCGGTGGAAGAGGACTTGAAGTATCTTACCGCTAGTTCCCCTAGTTTGCCTGTGATGGGTGGATGAGCAGAGGAGGCCCTGTACCCCTGGAGGTGTAAGGCCTAGTACGGTCTTCTTTGAAAGCAGACAAACCTGGTATTGGACCCTGTTTTGCAGACTGGGCCATCCTGCGTGAGCGCAGAGCTCCTAGGTATGGGTTAATCAGTGGGTACCTAATATAAACCTACAGGCTTTGTTTAGGGCCAGTTTGATTCTCTTGAGAGCCGTGTCTGTTCCTGCTCCATTAACTACCAGCCTGTAGTCAATTACTGATAGGACTGAGCTAGTAACTGCAAGCTTGAGGGCATCATCAATAAGACAGTGTCTGTGCCTATATATTTGGCCATTACCCAAGTTTACAGCCTTGGCTACTTGGTCAATGTGTTGTGCAAACAAGAGAGAGCTGTCAAGAGTGACCCGAGGTATTTAAAATTATTTACCATGTCTAACGCAGCACTATGGTTGTTTAGAATTTGAAGGTGATAGGACCTATGTCTGTTTTGTGAAGAAGCAAACAGCATTGTCTTAGTCTTCTTGTAGTTTAGCAGGAGCTTGGAGTTGAGGAACCAGGCCTCCACTTCTGTGAAATCTGCCACCATTTGCTTTTCTAGGACTTCAGGGTTGGAATGACTAGAGTACAGCACAGCATCATTTGCGTACAAGAGGACATTGTCCCGACATACCTTAGGGAGGTTATCTAGAAACAGACTAAACAGCAGGGGGCCCAAGACTGAGCCTTGGGGGAACCCGGCAGTAACATTACGATGATCAGAGAGAACATCTAGTATTTTTACTGGTTGTACTCGTTCAGTGAGGTAGCTCTGGAACCACCCCACGGATTCAGTGGATAGACCAGTATTAGCCAACTGGCTTAGTAGTAACTCGTGATTGACCGTGTCGAAGGCCTTGGTTAGGTCAATGTAGGTAGCCCCCATCAAGAGCCCCCAGTCTAATGCTTCATGGATGTAGCCAGTGAACTCCATTAGTGCCGTTATTGTGCTGTGCTGTTTCCTGAAGCCATGGTGTTGCTGACATTGAAGCATGTTCTTGTCAAGAGAGTCTACAAGTTGGTCGTAGACAATCCTCTTGAGTGCTTTCGAGAGCGGGGGGAGAACAGAAACTGGCCGGTAATTGGAGTGACTAGTTCTGCCTCCACTTTTGAAGACAGGAGTGATCACTGCCGTTTTGCAGGTCTGGGGGAATTTTGCAGTTATAAGTGATAGGTTCAGGATACTTGTTAGTGGAGAGAGTAGTTCATCAAGGATGTGTGCAAGTAACTTGAGGTCTAGTGTGTCACCAGTGGTCTTTGTTTTCCTAAGTACCTGTGTGAGATATTTTTTGGCCTCAGATTTGGTGACAACCTTGAGGTAGAAGGGGGAAACTGTGCTAATAGGTGGACTAGTATCGCTATGTAGGTTAGCTCCGCTTTGGGGTACTTGGAAATCAATGGGAAGCACTCCACTAAGGTCAGTAAAGGCCTTATTGAAGGTATTAGCAATTTCTTTAGGGTCTTGGGTTGTGATTGCATTAACACTGAGCATAGAGGGTGGTGTTTTGTTAGGTTTTTCCAGTTAGGGACTTAATGTTGTCCCAAAATTTTCGGCCGTCACCCCAGGAGTTGCTTAGTTCACTTTTAAAGTATAGATTTTTCACTTTACAGATAGCCCATGTGCATTTATTGTGGACTGCTTTATGGTTTTGGATATCTATGTGGGACCCAGTACTTTTAGCCTTGTACCACAGGTACTGTATATCTTTCCTTCATTTGTTCAATGAGTAGCGGTGTGACCCAGGACTTGCTCATTCCCTTTACTTTCCTTTTTTGTAAGGGGCATAGATGTTGCAGGAAGCATTAAAAGTGTTGACAAAGTGCTCAAGCGCAGTGTCTACATCTTTAGCAGTGTAGGTTGCTGACAGAGGTGTGCTTTAAATGAGCCAAATTGTCCTTTTTGTTGCACTCTAGAGGTAATTGTTTTGGGTGGGATTCTGGTAGATTTATTCATCCAAGTGTTATTGACCTGGCATTGCACAACATTGCCCGAGTAGGATAGGAAGACGAGGCAGACCAAGCAACTTGCCCACTCAAGGTTGAGCCCTTGAGTATGAGAACCAGGCATGGAGTTCCCCTTTCCTGAACCCATTTCACCCCAGGGCATCTTCTCGTCCCCACCACACCAGCCCACTCAACCTGCTCCGTTCCACCACTAGGCCAGGTTCCCCCCCATTTCCTCCCCCTCCTAGCTATTCCCAAGGTATATCAATGCCCATACACCTCCACCGGCAGAGGGGGGACAGTCAAATGGGTGGAGGTCCCTGAGCCTGGTAGGAGAGTAGTGCCTGACCACCGATAACTTTTGCCAACACATAACAGCCTAAAACTAGACTAACCACAGCCATTAGTTAGGTTATTCACTATAACCAGCCTGCAACCACACACATTCACACACACTTACCAACCACATCTCACATACCACACCCTTACAGTAATCCTAACCACTCACACTCCAACACGCGCTCACTCCCACCCACCAAAATACAGACCCCCAACAAAAGTACCCACCCCAAGCACCAATAAAACTTAAATAAAATAAAATAATAATAAAAGGGACAAATTTTAAGTAATGTGTGATGTGCTGTGAGTATAAATACTAAAGCAAATGTAAACCAGTAAGTTCAAGTCCAGAAAGCCAAGTTAGCTGGCTTAAAGTCTTCGAGTCTCAGATGGAGCTTAAATAGAGCTCAGACAGAACAAGGTCAAACTGATTAGTTTCAGTGCTAGAAATAACAATTGCTAAAGCCACAATAAAAGTTCATAACATAAAGGCAGGTTTGAGAGCTCAACCGATGATGTGGGTTGTGAAATCAATGTGATTATCCAGCCAGACCCCTAGGTATTTAAAAGCTGGGACCATCTCTAAAGAGGAGCTGTCCAAGGTAGAGAAAACTGTGAGAGTGTAAGTTAGACCACTGTTACAACCGTAAAAGTAGTCTTATCACCCATATTAATATATTTACTGAGCTTGAGCAAGTAATATATTTAGTATTTAAAAAACCTTACCGAGCATACCTGTTTCCAAGGCAGCTGCACGTGAAACACTCTTGACAGATTAACAGCGTCTCACGTGCAGAGGAAAGGAGCACTCAGATTGGTTAAGAGTGCTACCTCGATCTTCAATGAATGTATGCACTGAATGAGGGTGCTCAGCATGGTGCCAGCTTTTTTCGATGAAGTACTATGCTGCTACTTAATTAAGAGTAGGATGCCTGTTTTTTTTTTTTTTTTACAGAGAACACCCCCAATTATACCTGCTCTTTGTCCCAGACAGCTTGCTTAGTCAATGTGTGCCCATAACCAGCAGCTCCCCTAGAAGGGGACGAAGACGCAGAGCAGGATTTGATGGTTCAAGGGCAACAAAATAGATAGGGAATGCAGAGAGGCAGGAAAAACACGATCCCCTTGTGAGCTGTTCAATGGCAGAGTAAGCTGTGTCGCTTCACATTGATTCTTGTACTGTAAAACTCTTGGCAGATTTTTCATTATCTTAGATTCCCATGGCCCAAGCCATTGATTTCATCTTATGTCATGCCGGGGGCTGGATAATGTCACTGACACACTGATGTACAGCAACGTTGTTTTTGTCAAGGGACCTGTTTCACACTCTCTCTCTCTCCTAGTGATATCTATTTTATTATACTAACTCCCAGTGGCGCAGTGACACTGTCCCAACTCCCCTGCACGTACAACACAGCAATCAATGATTATGTATGTTCCTAAGAGCTGGTGCCAGTCTTAATTTTACAGACTTCCCGATGTCTATCATCGGTGGGAGTCAACAAACATAGAGGCCTGGTTAGTGGAAGTGACAAAGAAAAAAGAGAACAGAAACCATGTGTTAAGGGGAACATTCTAATGCTAGGCCCACACTTGTGGTATATGGCAGCCCTCAGTTTGCACTTTTAGTGCAAAGAACACTTTGACCATAATTTGGGAAATTGGGTTTTCACCTGGAAAATCCCCCCCCCCTTTATTTATTTATTTTTCACACGGCTGCCTTATGCCCCACTGCCCTGACATCTTCAAACTACAGCCACTCTGGCGGCATCTCAGAATTCCTCCATGGCTAACATCTACAAAAAATCAGCAGCAAGAGGTTCGTTCTGAGGAAATTGTAGGAGCTTTGATAAACTCTTTTAGAATGGTTGCCGGTCCCAGGGTAGTCCTGAGGCTAAGTACAGGTTGCATGGCATGAGGTTGTCTCTTTTTAAATCCAGGCTTTTGGTTACAAGGGTACAGCCAGGATTTGAAAATGGGAGTTTCCATCTGGAAAAAATCCCATTTGTGTATCTCCTGACACCTCCACAAGCCACACATGTACTAATTCAGCAACAGGACATGACAGGGTGTGGTATATCCTGAGATACTGTCACACCTTGAGTGCACTGTGAGGCATGAGGCAATGATGAGTGCCTTGAACCACCCAAGAAGTGACGATTTCCCATGATATATCACACCCTGGAGTGCATTATTACTATTACTATTATAAAATGTACACAAAGTCTTTTAAATGACTGTCTTGTTCAGCAGTTTTGAACTGTAATGATATACCGAGATACCATCACAGGTTAAAGACTGCTTCAGCCAAGCAGCTTCCAGGATTTCTCCTATCTATTTTATAAAATCAATATAACAGTAAGGCAGTACAGTAACATGAAATATACTGTAGCAAGCAGCCTTTAAAGTCTGTAAATGCAGCCCAAGCTGAACCGATTCCCAGAAGGTGGAAGTCAGGCTGAGCTGCTACCTCACTCTCCTACTACAACCTGGGTACCAAAGTCTGTTCCACCCTGTTCCATCAAACAGCCCAACATTCAACTGTAAACAACCCTTCTGGGATCTCACTGAGCAGCCTCCCAACTCGAACTCTATGGAAGTTATGCTCATACTCCAAGTACCCAATACCAAACCTGTCTTTTAGCCAAAAAAGCACTTCTCGGCCTCCTGCCACTGCAAACCTGCTAAGCCCTCATTGTAGTTCACAGCATACGCAAAGCTCGAACAGCCATCATCTCCATGGTCCTAGATGCTGGACAGCCCAGAGGCAACGCTCATTTGCCTACATAACACCTCACTGGTTTAATACTCTTCATAGTGCTATAACTACCCTACCTAAATTGGGACCATTCAAATTGAAGTTACGCCAACATCTCACGGCCAACAGTTCATGTGACTGTTTCATCTGAGACTCCTATCTACTAGCATTCAATCTTCTCCTCACAACTGGATAACCCTGTATCTTTGCTGTTACCTCTATAATTCCAAGGCTATTCCCCTTTTTGCACTTTGACTAGACCCTGACTACCCCCTGTCCACCTCATCCCCCCCCCCGCCCCTACTCCTCCCACACCAGCTTGACAGCCTTATGGCTGCCACTTACCTTTCTTACCACCTGCCCACCTCACCCCCCGCCCCTTACCCTCCCACACTAGCTTGATAAGGCCTATGACTGCCACCTCCTATCTTTTCTTACCCCCATGCCCACCTCACCCCCAATTAACTTGACAAAGCCTATGGCTGCCACTTCCTACCTTCTTCTTTCTCTCTCTCTCTCTCTCTTTCTTTCTCCCATCTTTATCCTTCCCCCCTCATCTACGCTTTCCTCCTATTAGAACAATAAAACTGCATATATATTTGCTCACTTTATTTTACTGTTTTGGAAACATTGTACTTTCACCCCTTTGTATGTTTTGTCTCCCCTTCCCACTGATGTGGAACCTTTGTGAATGAGCTGTCTGTGCTCAGAGGTATTGTAATCCAGGAATGAATGAATAAATAAATAAACCCAGGATGCCGAAAGGTGTCTCATTCCAAGAAAAGAACAGCTTAATCCAGTACTGGTGTTTCAGAAATTGGGCTGGAGAATGCCACAATGCTGTGGGAAGGGCATTCTCAAGTGCTGGCACTGCTGTTGTTGTGGAAATCTGGCAGGTCTTTAAAGGGACAGCAACTGGTCTGCTAGAAAGATAGAGTGGTTTTGGATGATAGAAAACAATCAGTTCCCACGGCTGAAGATATAGGATAGTCTGTGCCTCTGTTTTAAGCAGTCAGAGCCATTGCACTCAAATAAATGACAGTAGGAGAGAGTGGGACAGTGTCTGGTCCTGACTTTTTACCTTCTGAGTCTTTGTCCAGGTCAGTCTGTGCATTGAAGAATATGAGAATCCAGGTTATGATTGTTGGGTGGGAGTGAGCCATGGTGCCACACAACAGCCTTCTCAACACTTTTTGTGCAACAGAAATTGTGCTAGAGGAAATCAGTAATTACATTTTGTATGTAGCCGAGTATGTGAGCTGAAGGATATGCAGAGCCATATGGAGGACCTGGCCAATTGCCATACAAGTCCCCCAAGCAGGCCCAGAGGTGCTGGCTGGTAATGTACTGCACTACCACGTGGAGAAACCCGGGATCAATTCTTGATCCTGACTCCCTTGATCTGGGCCTTTGGGATCTTTGGGGTAGGCAGTAGGCAGAGATCCTGGGATGGGAGGATTGAGGCCACTTACTCAGCAACCTCTCTTGTGGATCATGGGGAGCCTTGGCATTGCAGATGACCACGTGATGCTGGCTCCTCTTCCACAGGCAGGCCCAAGCTTGCAGCAAGGCACACAGCATCAGGGGAGTTAGGAGGGTTTAAAAACAGGGCAAATTCCCCAACTCAGCTATGAATGACGGTTGGTCCCTTAAGCTGCACTTGCCGTACACCTACACCAGCAAGCATATGCTCCTCCTGAGTTAGGCTTGACCCAGGGGCCCCCATTAGAGGAGGTAAGCTCTGAATTTGACACTGCAGGGCATCTGACTTGGTGGATGGCACGGCTGGATGGAGATCGGTGGAACAGTGTGGGGAGGAGCAGCCCGAATGAGCCAGCTGGATGATCAGAGCCAGGTAGGGTGATGAGAAACAGATTTAAAAAAAAAAGAAAAAAAAACCTACAAGTCTTCATTGCTGGTTTCATTGATGATATTAGCAATGGGGACTTCTGGAATATGTCCAAAATCAGGCCAGCAACAGGGTATGTTTTTTTGAGCTTTCAAGTTATTAAAAAAAAGTTTAAAGATTTTGTAGAATGGCACCTCCCAGTATTTTCAGTGGGGATAACGTTTGCTTTCCCTTTAAAGATTCAAGTTTTTCTGATGCCAGTGGGCTGCATTTTTGTCCGGTCTAGAGGAATGCTTGTAAACATTCCCTCTCTCACCCCTTTATTCAACTGTTCAATGCTTTAGAAGATTTTGCCAAGACTAAATCAAACTGCTTTCCAATACCAATAATACAAGTGAGTAACATACTGTTCACAGCTTGTTGGGCCATCACTTAAGATAACCAGACATTTTGGTGGTCCGCTTCATGAATTAAAGTTCCTTATTTGTTTGAGCCAGGGGATACCATTGTCTCCTGAGAATGAAAAAACATGGACTCCTCTAGACATTGTCTTAGAAGTCTGCTTCATCATACACTTACAATCCAATAATTCATTATAGCGATGATGGCCAAGGTTTAACTAGAAGTGAACCTGTTTCAACTCCAAGTAAGCATGCTGGAGTTGATTTGGGGACTACATGAAGAAGTCTGTTCTGTATAGGATTTTGGTTATCAAATCTAAATAGTCCACACATTTCTGTAGCATATAATAAATGGGAATTCATTTTGGTTTTGTATACTTTTTGGGTGCTTTCACCATAGTTCTTAGTCTTGTTCATATTAACTGTGAAGCACCTCTTCTGGAATAGTAGTTACACTTTGTTCAGTTCTCCACTTTCAGTCGTTTTTGGAGAGTAATAAGAAAAGATATAGCTCTGTAACGGCATTTATAAACAAATTACGAAATGTTGGGGCCAGGACACACCACTGCCGGACACTTGGGCCACAGATTTTTTTTTTTTTAAATGGGCAATTCCATTTGACAAACCTCTGAATTTCCAATTATTCCAAAACTGAGTATAAATCAGCATGTTTTGCATTGCAAATGTGGTGCTGGGGGGGGCGTTCTTGAGCACACCTGCCGACCAGATGCACTTGTGAGCAGTCCTACACATTGAGGAGCACTTTCTATTAAATAACTTAAACTTTTATTTCCTACTCAGAAAAGGAGGACGGTTTTGTGTCGACCACAGTTTGATGCTCAAATCCATACCAACCTCTAATATGGGGGTGCTCTCAGAAAGCTAACTGGAGCAGTCTCAGAAAATCCATCAGCTACTGATAGTGGGGCCACAATGACTGCTGCAGCACTGGCGGGATCGAATCCCCCTGGAAGGCCATACAGACCTCTAGGCAGGTGACTGATATAAAAGTAGAATCCATATTGCAGCGTTTTACAGAGCAAGATGCCAAACTTGACGTTGCTTCCAAGGCCGCTGGTTTAGCCGAGAAAATTGCTTCTCAAGCCTTTACTGCATCAAAATTGATACAAGACAACACACAGATTCGTCACAGACTTGAGGCCCTACAGAATTTATTTATTTTCCTTTTGGCAATGGGGTAAGTGCACTAGACAGAACTGCCTATTTTCAAGCACGACCCGGGAGAGTACAACTCAAGAAACAGGTAAAAACAAATACATATACAGTGTTGTATAATAGGAGATTCCAAACAGTTATACAGAGGTGCAAGTTACATAGTACATAGAGGAGGTACATATCACATGTTTTAATAGGGACAAAACAGACAAAAAGGCACAATTTACAGTTAATAATGTACAAAACAAGACAGTGCTGTTGGTAAGTCAGCAAGGAGACAGTTCCCAGGCAGAGACAGGGAACAAGGTGCGTAGCTGCAGCTGAGGAAGAGTGGGGATGAGAGGAATCAAGAGGTCACAGGGAAATTTAAGTACAGGACAATGGTAGATTTGCATGACTCGAGAAGCTAGGGACATTTGCAAATGTCAAGGGAGACAAGGTAATTGGAGAGGCCTTCTTGAAAGTGGAGTGGTATATGGAGTGCCTAAGATCAAGTGGGAGAGAGCTCCAAAATTTGGGGGCATAGAACGAGAAGGCAAGTTCACCCATCCTGGTAGAGCATTTTGGGACAGATAACAGAGCTAAAGACATGGAACGGAGGTAACGAGGGCAGTCCATGCGGGGTGAGCATAGCAGCAGGTGTGGAGGAGATAGAAGAATGAATACTGTTGTCAGTTGGACAACCTAATGAATAGCTCCGACGCGAGGAAGGAGACAACCAGTGGAGGTCAGAGTAGAGAGTACAGTGGTGCTTAAGACGAGGAGCAGATAGCACAAATCTACAGACACTGTTGTAGGCAATGTCCCACATTTGCAAGATGCTTGCCTGTGCCATAGCGAAGACAAGCAGAGCGCAGCAGAGTCCAGGGAGGAGAAGGCCTTGGGCAGCAGAGATCCTGATGGCAGGGGTCAGAAATTGACAGACTCGGTAAGCCAGTCCAGTTTTAGCATTGACTGATTTGCAGACAGCTTTGACATGCAGAGAGAAGTTAAGAGATGGATCCAGTGTGACCCCTAGGTATTTGAAGGACTGAGTTACTTCCACAAGGGAGCCGTCAAGACAAGAAACCTAGAGCCAGCCTGGTGGCACTGAGGGTTGAGGCACTGGACACCACACCTCATGCCATGCCGACGACCTAAGTTCGGGAGCGAGCTCGGGTGCAAGGGGTCAGCATGGGAGGGAGAGGATTGAGCGCCCGGGGTAATCTGGTGCTCCAGCGGCCCCCGGTGGAGACCAGAGGTGCTGCAGTTGTGCTGGACCACACGTACACTGCGTGGTTGACACAGGCAGGGTTACCATGTGCCACAGGGTCAGGAGTGCACCACGCTGTGGGGGGGGGGCAGGACAGGGGGGGCTTTCATCGACTAAAAGCAGAAAACCCCTCCCAGCCCTGGATAGGCGACGGCCCTTCCAGTGCCTCTCCCACACACCCAGTGCCGACTCCCTGCCACTGCCCCTTCAGTCTCCCTAGGTCATAGCTGCCCTGGGCCCAGGGAGGAATCGTAATGACTTTGAAGATGGCAGGGAGCACGGTGGGAGGTACAGCGAGATGGCGAGTGTAGTGTCCAGAGAGAGTTCCAGTGCTCGGGGGCGAAAACAGAATGGGGGGGGGGGAGACAAGAAACCTGGAGAGATGGCATTGAAGTGACAGATTTCCTTTCTGACCCAAAGAACACAGCCTGGGTCTTGGCAGCATTTAGCAGCAGGTAGTGGGATATAAGTCAAGTTTGGATACGATGAAGATCAGAGAAGAGGTGGGAGTTAATTTCATGAACAGAGCTGAAGGAGACATGCAGAACCAAGTCATCGGCATAGAGTAAGGAGAGACTGTGGGACGGCACAGAAGGTAGGTTATTGACGAACAAAGAAAAGAGCAGGGACCCAAGTATGGAACCTTGTGGGATGCCCGAATGAAGTAGGGCGGGGCAGAGAGAACTTTATGGCAGGAAACAGTCTGGGAGTGGCTCCACAGATAGCTGGGAAACCAGGCAAGAGTGGATTGGGAGGCGCCAATAAAGCCTAGTTGATGCAGGAGCAGGCTGTGGTTAACCGAGTCAAACGCCTCTGACATATCAATAAAAACAGCCCCAGTAAGCTGGCCTAGTTCCACAACAAATCTGATGTCACTGGTGAATTGCACTAGGGCCGTTGTGGTGCTGTGGTTTGGCCTAAAGCCATGCTGAGCAGAAGACTGCAGGTTAAAGTTGCCAATGAAGTTAGACACCTGGCGATGGATAAGCTTCTCCAGGAGTTTACGGAGGGTAAGCAGGAGCACAATAGGACGGTAGTTTGTTAGGTTTTTTGGATCACCCTTTTTGAAGACTGGGATAACCCTGGCATTTTTCCAGGAGAGGGGCACAGTACCCAAGCTAATGGAGAGGTTGAACAATCGTATGATGGGGGTGGCAAGAAGAGACGCACCTAATTTGAGAATTCTGGGTTCCAGTACATCAGGGCCTGCACTGCCATGGGAGACATCATGTTAAGAGCTTGTAGGACATCCGGCCTGGAGACCAGGTGGAGAATCAGGGAAGGATGGGATAGGGGGAGGTGGGGTGGGGGGTGAAGCAAGGAAGGGGACCACCAGCATCAAAACTAGGGAGGGAGGTAAAGAGTGAGCTGAAAGCATTAGGTATGGCCTTAGGGTTGTTACAGGAGACGTTATTTATTAGAAAGTCATGGGGGGTTTCGGATGTGGAGCATCCCATTATGTGGTTTATTTGTGCCCAGTACCTTTTTGGGTTACTACAGGTGGCATGAAGAAGGCCTGTATAGTAATTACTTTTGGCAGTCTGTAGCGCTTTCTTACAAGAGTTACGAAGGGAGCGATATGCAATGAAGTCAGAGAGCAGGGAGGAGGTTTTCCATCTGATCCAGAGTTTGTCCCGTGCTTTAAGCATACGTAGAAGAGGGCTAGTTAACCATTAGGTAGGCAGGCCCTGTACCTTGCGCCTGATGGAAGGAATGTGCTTGGACTGCAAGGAGCACAGAGAGTTGGTAAAGTAATACACAGCCAAGTCAATGTTATTTGTTACGAATATGGGGGACCAGTCGACAGACTCAAGATCCCTTAGAAAAACTGAGGTGTTGAGGGCAGGGAAGTCAGACATGGAGATGATTTTGGATGGGTGGGTGGGAGGGTCTGGCATCCCAGACAGAGGTGACAGATGAATGGTCGCTAATGGAGTCTGGTAGCACGGTCACGGGAAGATATTCTGTCTGGCCTGTTGGTAGGTACCCAGTCAAGTAGGGTGTGACTTTTACCATTGCTGGAATGTCGTGTAGGCACTAAGACAAGCTGGGTTAGGTTGGCCTTGCTTATATTAGAGTCAAGGACAGGGAGGTTTGGGCCGAGCCAATTCTGATTGAAGTCACCTAGACAAATCACTTCATTGTTTTTGGTGGCCCGGGGAAGAAAAGCCAGGAACTCCTCGAGCCCATGTTTGAAGGAAACTGAGGTATGTAGGTGCAAACAATGTGCAGTTTTTTTAGTCACCCAGCAGAAGCAGTATATGAAGTACCTCACAGGATGCAAATGAGGGGCATGGCAGTAAGGTTAGGTTTAGATGAGACTTGTTAAATAGTGCCAGACCGATCAACCCAGAACAAGTTGTATTCGGGGAGAGAACACAGAGAGTCGGGGAGAGAAGGCCTAAGCCAGGATTCAGAAATTGTAAGGAGATCAGGCCTTTGAGTGGTGGTCCAAGCTACAAGTTCTGCATGATTAGCCACCAAGCTTCTTATATTAAGGTAGGCAATCTTTAGTCCTCTGGAACGGGGCCCAGGGGAAGAACCGACCGAATAGTGAGGGAGTCCTCTGGCCATGGGACCAGGGTTAGTTTCCACATCACCTGCCAAAGATAAGGAGAGGACAATAATCCAGGTAGCAGCAATCAAAAAGGCGAGGATGGTCCTAGCTTTGGAGATGTGTTTAGATGTGCTATAAGACCTAGTCTGGCAGAGAACCAGTTTTGGGCAAAAGTGTTCGATATGGCTATTAAGTGCAGAATGCCAGCAGGGCCACCAACTTTCGTATAGTCGGACTCCCTGAAGTATGTGAGGGGAAACAACCTTCTTATTGTTTTGCAGACCTGGTTACCAGGAGCCTTAAAATTAAATACTGAGCCTCTCCTCAGTGGCTTCTGCAGGGCATACAGGATTTCCCCTCGCACTGCTGGGATCTCAGACTGACTTACCTAGGACAGTCCTGTTTTTAACCACTGGTGCTTCAATTCGCGATCATCTCTTGCAAGCTGCCAGATCTTCTGATGCACTTCATTACAATGATGCAGCTACACATCTTTTTCTGGATCTATCCTATGTCACTAGAACACACCGCAAGAAGTTTGATGCCGTCCGGGTGAAGCTGTGCAGTTTAGGAGTTATGCATTCCTTACTGATGCTGCCAGTTTATGAATTCATTATGGTGGGCACACCTTCCAACATTTGGATCCTGTGGGAAGCAGGTAAAAAAAGCAGTCGTCATTGCCTGCGAGTTTGAGACTGCAGGTAGCCAGAGCCTTTCTGATTCTGAAGACGACACTGGAAATGTAAACACTCTGCCAGTACGTTTACTAACTTCTGCTTATTTTAGCAGTGTGCTTTCCAGTGGAACTCTGTTTTATGTCTGCATATCTTGCAAGTTGCCTGAATATTATCTTACTGATGGTATGGTCTGAGTCCTACCTGTTGTTGGAGGGGGCCTGTTTATATGTTTTAAGTATTAACTCTTTTTCCTTTCTGTAGTATAGCTCTAAAATGTGTTGGATAACTTGCAAGTGTTAACCGTGCTATGGATTTAATATGGATGGACTTGGGGTCACATCAGCATAGATGGTTGAGTTTTCTCATTTATGGGACAAACATTTTCAGACTGACCACCAAAAAGTCATGCAGGATGCAGCTGTTCTGGACGTTTTTTGGTTTTCACTTTTAAATGGGATTTCCCCCAATTCCATATGCAAGACTGTACAAGCTGCAATGTTCTATTTACATTGGATGTGTATGTACTTACTGTGATGCCTTACAGGATTTTACTGTATATAACTGCTTATTTTTGTAATGCAATAAACATAAAGTATAAAAAAAAAAGAAATGAGGTGCTAAACATTTACAAATTTGACGCCAAGTGTGGCTGTAAATGTGGTGCACAGGTTTTTTATTTGAAAATTACTGAAGTGGTGTTTAAAAATGGTGATTCTACTATTAATCCGGGTTTTCCATTTTTGTGGAAATGGGCAGCCATACTGACTCCTTGATTTCAGCTAATTATGCCATTAAGCTCCCACCTCCCCCATGCTTTCTTTGATCAAAGTGCCCCTGTGATATTCTTTGATAAGTGGCAGAAGGTATAGATCAATACTGAGGTCGAAACACTTCCCATATAGCATTTATCTTTTTATCAAGTCAAAATCTGACCTGAAATCAATATCAGCTTTGAATATACAAGACTGTTTTTTTCACACATATGTATCTATAATGTTTAAAAAAGCGAAACAATTCTACAGTAGGTAGAATAGCCCCATCTAAGGCCTGTCTGTTTTCCTACCAAGATCCTATTTTCTTAGATCCCAAAGGTGTTTTTTTGTAAAAGAAACCTTCCAAACAGCTTTGCTGTAATGTAAGTAAGACTTCTGTGTCCATAGTTTGAGAGGTCAGATTATTCCCCTTTTTGCGGCCGCATAGTAGAGCTATGCTGATGTATTGCAAACACAGAGGAGGAGAGACAGAGTGGCAGAATAACGTCACAGTTTTCTCTCCGTACAGTGGAGTTTCTTCACATCATAGGTATGCATGAGATCCCTGCACTGCCTCTGTCAGCTTCTTTGTCTCTCCCCTTCCCCTTACCAGACCTACTTGCCTTTCCCGGTGCCCTGGCTCCATGCTAAATAATCCCACCCACTGACACCGAACCCACTTGCTTCCTGAGAGAGAGAGAGAGAGGGAGTTCAGGGAACCCACAACAATCCTTTCTGTCCCCCCCCCAAACAATTATTCCTGTTCTTCCATTCTCCCTCCCCCAGAAATCCAATCCTTCCCATCGTCCCCAGACAATCCTTTCCATTCCCCCAGCAATCATTCCTATTCCCCCTTCCCACAGCAATCCTTCCCATTCTTCACCTCCCCAGCAATGCAGCCACAATATGTGGCGTCTTTCCTGCCCTCCTCAATGGACAGTGAGTGAGCCCAAAGGAGAACAGCAGAACTTTGCCACAGGCTGAGGAGTGACTCAGGAGTTCTCTTTCTTGTCCACTCTCCCAGCAACAAAGCTACTTTCAGCAGCACTCTTCTCCACAATGGAGAGAGGGCGAGCAAGAAGTGAGTCCTCTTCCCTACCCCACCCCCCAGCAATAACCGAGCCACACTCGGTGGCACTCTTCGAGCCGTAGTTGGCAGCACTCTTCTCCCCTAACAGAGAGAGTTAGCATCCCAAAAGAGAACAGCAGAACCTTGCACAGGCCTGAAGAGTGACTTGGGAGTTCTCTTACCCATCCCCCATCCCCGCAACAGAGCCGCTCTCTGTGGCACTCTTTCCTGCCCCTCACCCTCTTAGCGCCACTTGGCAGGTACAAAATATCTTGCTTAGCAAATTATTTTTATGCCCTTGTTTGCAGTTGTCAGGACCTGCAAGAGGACACTGGAAAGCTGCAGACCATCTCCTTCCCCCCTACGAACTGAATTTGCATGCTACGCAACTGCCAGGTCAGTTTCACTGCTGCATGGCACAAAACAGGCACAGCTGGCTGGGTGGGAGTGCAGTTATTATTTTCACTCAACAACGTAAAGCTTCCTCATCTTCTTGATAAAGAGGAATACGTCTTGCAAAAACCAAGTGAGTATGTAAAAGGAGCATAGCTACATTTTGCAATAAGGCATGTAGATTTAGAAAGTAATGTTTTCAACCCTGTCCTTTAAAGTGATGTGATTACTTTGAAAGTGACATTTGTAATGTTTTGGTTAGAGGTGAGCAGGCCAGAACAAGCTCGAGCCTGGCTCAACCTCTATAAGTAATTGAGAACCAAGGTCAAGCCAAGCCAGTTATGCTCAAAGTAAATATTTTTGTCAACCTGAGCAGTTAGTGCAGTGTCTGAAATGTTTAACTCCTATGTAGAGAACACACTGCAGCAGCCAGGGCATGGCTCATGTTTTGGCTTGTACAGTCAAGCCAGACCCCTGGCTTGGTTCTGGCTTGGCACTAGATGAAACATTCCTGACTTGCCCACCTCTAGTTTTGGTATCTGTTAGAGGGAACCTTTTATAAATAAATTGCTACAAAGTTCGATAACTCTCCATTCAGTTTCATGAGTGAGCAAGTGAGTGATGTGCCTGAATTGCCAAATGAGTATACCTAGTTACCAGGCACTGATGTTTTTAATTTTGCAACAGTTTGCTTGGGGTGTGGAATTTATCTGTTATTTCATTAATTTCTGCATTTGATTTTTACTGTGTGACAGGGAGATCCTGCCACGCTTGAGGACCGACCTTTTCTTAAATCTGCTGCAACAGTCTTCTATTTCTTAGCCTAATCTGTCCTTTAGAATTTCTAGTCCATAAGGTTGGCCACCTATGGGCACCCCACCCCTTTCTTGACTATGCTATAGTGTCCTCTTCAATTTTCCTCTTCCCTCTCAGGTCCTCGTACAGGGAGGTTATTATAGTGACCGCCAAGCTGATGTAAAACAACAGACTGTGTTCCTCGTTATTGGATTTAGTATACAATAGCACTATGTCATAAAATACCTTGATGTACAGTATATGCCTTATGTGTATGAAATCTGTACATACTGAAAATATCACGGTACTAGGTGTTTTTGAAAAAAGTTATTAGGGGACTGTATTATAAAAATTAAATTACCGGAGTAGCGATATCAGAAAACTTCCACTGTGTTATTTGAAATGCATGTAAATTACAGATCGTCTGCTAGGCCCTTTGGCACCATGCAGTCCTGCTTTAAGCTGAACCAGCCTAAAATGTCATGCTTATTTGCATATACATCCCATGATGCTTTGCACTATGGGGGTATGTGTGACGTGTTTCTTTGAACCTTGGCTTTATTGCCAATGCCCTTTGGAGTAACCCTTGCTTCAGTGCTTCTGCACTGAGAGTCTTTGTCTTTAGCTTGTTTTGGAGGCTTTTCTTTTTTTGAACTCCCCATCACCACAATACACAAGACAAACATAAGGATTCAAAAATTTTCATTAACGAGATAGATCAGTGAGTCAGCAGGTGCTGACTAAGTACAGAAAAAGGGCATGCATAGTCTGTTATTGCAAACTAATGTATTGAAAAAGAGATATGCCATTGCTTAAGGTTGTCCTCTGTGTTTTAAATAAACATCACACACAGACTGAGTGTTGAACCTGAAGTTTTGTGTCTGGTTCATCTGTTATCCCACAACCCCTTCACATACTGTATAGCAGAAGAGCTATGCTGATGTACTGTCAAGAGGAGGAGAGAGGATGGACAACAAAAATCATGTTCTCTGTCTTCAGTAGAGTTTCATCATGTCACCGGTATGCAGTAGATCACAGCACTTCCTCTATAAGAAGGGGGTCTCTCTACCCCCAACACACACTTTTTTCCTCCTTCACTTTTTTCTTCCTTCTGGCCAGTTCCATTTCTCTCTCTACTCCTGCCTGGTTAGAAGTGGGAAAGCCAGAGCAGGCTCAAGCCTAGTATCTAGTGCCTGGCTAGGCTTGGCTTGACATCTATAAGCAATTCAGAGCCAAGTTCAAGCCAATCCAATTATGATCAAACCAAGTATTTTTGCCAGCTTGAGCAGTTACAGGGACACCGTTAGTAATCCAGAGGACAGCCTGCAGCAGCCATGGCTCGGCTTGTGCTTTGGCTCGTAGCCAGCCACTGCAGGGTCAAGAGACCTGTGAGCTCATGATAGGGAGCTTTATGCCTTTTACCTGTTTAACTGTTAATCTCCTGCTGTGTTCTGTTTATAGTCTAAACCTAGAGGCTGAAGTATTTTTAGTATTTTATAATGTTAATGCAGATATGAAATATCACCCATTTTAGAGGCAAAAACTGTGCAGTTTTATGTTGTATCTTAAGTTGGACTATCCCAGTGCTGGCATACCTTGTTATGAACACACACACACACACCCTAATTGTTGTAAGATACTGTACATCTCCTGTTTCTCACAAAACATAAACCATTTGTCACTTTTCTTCCTGTGACTAGCCTGAAGAGTATATCTAGTCTTAACCGGTGCAACAAAATAGAAGATTCTGTCCCAGAGCTGGTCTCCTATTGACAATTCTGTAAACAAGCTTGTGGAGGTCAAAATACGTCTCAAGGTCAACTGCATAGCTTTCTGCAATCATTTCAACAATAAAGCTGTATACATTTACAAACGAAGGGATCCCAGTTTCATATAAATATTCACATACATTTTTTTAGCCACAGAGAAGCAAGTGGAGAAAGAAAAAACAGAAACAGCAAGTAAAGGAGGGGAGATAACGGGAAAATTGTGGGATCATTAGAGTGGTGAATTCCTAGGTACCACAAGACAAATTTGACTGCACAATCAGACAGGCAAGAGACTGGCAAGTGACAGAATATAAGAGGACAAAATAAATCCTTGCTTTTAACTCTCTCTCTGCATAACAAATGGACCAGTGTCTTACCCAATCCTAGCACACTGGAAGGTGGATACAGGGGCTCACCTGGAAAATCAATAGTGGAGGGCCCAGGGTGACACACTCACATCCGTATTGCACTTCAATCTGATACACTAGCTCTGCGTTTGCATCTTACATTTACCTACAGTGCCCCAAATACCCCATTTCATTAAAAAAAATGATAAATGCAAAGGATTTCAGAGTTTAGAAGGTGGCCAGGTACCCAGCTGAGGCAAGCCCATCTGGAAATTTCCAGGTATCCTGGTGGGCCACACCGAGATTGCCTAAGCATGTCACATAACCGCTCTATTCTCTCTCTCATCTGTCCCTTTGCTATTGAACTATATTTCTATACACTGAAATTTACAGCAACATTCTTTCCTTTCACTCTGGATTGTAAGGCACTTAGCAATACAGTGTGTATGACCAGTGCTATAAAAAAACAAAGCCTTTTCTGTTAAGGTATGAGAACAGATCGATGTGCTAAAGAAATGTACCGACTGATAGTTAAGGGTATGAGAGTAAAAACCAGAATGAATAGCTGAGCTGTACAAACTGTCTGGCAGATTCAAATTCACAATAGATCCAGGACTCTCAATAGGATTTTCATTTTAAGGTGTTCTGGGATCCCCATGGACAAAGTTTGTGAGGCCCAACAAATCCCCTGATGATTCCTCATCTGTTTTTTTGTCCAGGAACGTGCAGTTGCAGGGCTAGCTCTGCCATTCACCACTGGAATTTTTTTTAATTTCATTTTTAAATGGTGATAAATGAAAACAATGCAATACAGTTGATTCTCATCCTCGATACAATAAACTGACATATGCAGGATCCAACATATTGGGAATAGCCAGGCAGTCTAATAATTTTTTTTAATTAACTTCTACTTTAATCAGTTTACAAAAAGACATCACAGATGAAAAACAGCACAGCACAATCAATAAACGGGATGGGAAAACAGAAAGATAGTACATTAAGATCACACTGATCTGTACCTTTGTATTCTCATAGAAAGGCACTAGTACAACAATTTAGTATACTGAACACAGAAAGGGTACTGGCTACCCCTGTGACCTAGCAGCTGTGTGTTGGGCTACCACAGATGACCTGGCTTTGGGAGCAAACCCAGAGGTATTGTGTCAGGTGGCAGGCCAGCCCAACACAGCTACCACCTGGTGCTGCATCTCAGCTGAGAAGAGTTACCAGCAGTCTCCGCAAACCCATACATTAATTTTATATCCCTTATCAAGTTCATGCATTAGCAACTGCAGTGGCTATGACCAGAGTTTAATATAAATTGGCACAACTAAATTGCCATTCCTGCCTTCTGGGAAAGTTATCGACTTTTAACTGTATTGAACCATTTCATGAGAATCAGGCCCCACCACTGATTTTCATTATTTAATTTAGCTCTTGTTTCTTGCTCTTTTATTCAATGATACCAGGGGATGAACTGAAGTCAGCACCATCGACCTGTTGGAGAGGCTGGTGGCAGTAATGATTGGCATGGGAACAACACAAAAAGACCAACACCTCACGGAAACATAATCATGATGGTACTCTGCTGTAGCTGTTGATTAGCTGCCAACAGACAGAATGAAAGTAGATTCACTTACATGCTGTCTCCTCTCCTTGTTACCCTCAGCTAGTCCTGGGGCATGCTGCATGCACGCATGTGGACAGTTTGGGGATTATGAAGTCCAAATTGTCCCCCGTTGTCCTTTTAATGGTCAGAGGTGAAGTTCACCTCCTGTGTTCAGTGGATTATGTTAAAGGGAGGAGGAAAACAACAAATGTAAGCAAGTTGGGGGGGGGTTGCCAAGCACCTAGAATTGCCCTCCACCGTCACCACTGGGGTTTAGAGTAATGACTGATCTCAACAGAATCTAACAGTTAAGCCTGCAATCTTTTTACCATCATTGTTCGCATCCATCTGTCTGAAGATTTTGTCTGTCCGTTTCTCTGGCGTGGCTTCATCCTCTGGCATCTTCATCACTGAAGACACCATCTTATAGATTGCCTGTTCACAAAAAGAAGCATAATATAAGTTACTACACTGGTCGGGAGGGAAAAAGGCATATATGACAACACTTGCAGAGAATCAAATCATATGCAGCCACACTTGGCAGGGGGTCATGGCATTGCTGACCACAGTTGTCAAGGGGTTAACACACATTACCATGGAGGTAAGGGGTCAAAGCATATCCAATCCCAGAGATAATCTCATTCTTTAGGGGTGAATACATAGCAATTCATATCAGCACATTGCTGCCCAGGGAGTAAGAGACCCAGCGAGGTTGCTCCCAAACTCGGGTTTCATGTGCGACAGCCCACCCTGCAGACTCAGCTGGCTGCTCCACCACTTTAAAACGCATCTGGCAAGGAAAAGAGTTTGGTTTTACATTGCACCTTTCATACATACTATATCCTAAGGTGCTTTACAATCCAGCAGAGAGGGGGAAGAGATTGTTACTCCCATTAGACGTACAGGGGGATACAGACGGAACAGAGACAGATTAGCAATATTAAAGAGAGATTAAGTACAGGATGGCGAAGTGACTTGCTCATGGTCATGCTGTGCTTGAAGCAGAGCCAGAATCTGTTCTCAAAAAATACAGGTTACTCACCTGTAACAGGAGTTCTAGGAATGGTATATGTTGTTCATCCACACTTATTGGCAGGTTCCTTGCCGCTTTAAATCTTGCCGGAAGGTCTTTAAGCTGGCTCCTCTCACCCAACCGGGCGGTAAAACTTTCGGCTCCGCCCCAGGATGCCAAATCTGGCCGCTGGAAGCTCAGGTTGTGCGTCAAGCTGGGAGGTCAGGAAGTAGGATGAACAACATATACCATTCCTAGAACTCCTGTTACAGGTGAGTAACCTGTATTTCTAGGGACATGGATATGTTGTTCATCCACACTTATTGGCAGACTCCTAGCAGTTCTCCGGGAGGAGGGAGGCAAGGCGCACACCCCCTACTTAGGGAAAAGAGACTGGAGAACCAAGACCCCAAAACCAGCATCCCGGCGTGACTCAAGGTCGATGTGGTAGTGGGTGACTCAAGGTCGATGTGGTAGTGGGTGATGAAGGTGTGTGCTGACTTCCAGGTAGCAGCCCTGCAGATTTCCTGGATAGGGACATCCCTGGAAGCAGCCACCGATGCAGCGGTATGGTGGGTAGAATGAGCTCTTATCCCTCTGGGAGGCTCCATGCCCCCCAACCTATAGCAGAGATCTATGCAGGAGGTGACCCACCTGCTTATCGCCTGCTTGGCTGCAGGTCTGCCAGGTGCGGCTTCAGCGAGTGACAAATAGCCATGAACTCTCCCGGGAATTTCAGCCAGGCGCCTTTGCAGTAAGCGAGCGCTCTTCTAGGGTCCAGAGTATGGAGCTCATATTCGGCCTCCGAGGTGTGGGGGTAGAACACCGCAGAGTCAACACCTGGTTAAGGTGAAACTCCGACACCACCTTCGGAAGGAATTTCGGTGGGCGCAGGACAACCTTGTCCCTGTGGAAGACCAGGTAAGGAGACTCGATGGAAAGCGCCTGGAGCTCTCCCATCCTTCTGGCTGACGTAATAGCCACCAAGAAGGCGGTCTTCCATGACAGGTGAGAGAGATCACACTTGTGCATTGGTTCGAATAGCTTGCCCATGAGCTTTGCCAGTACCACCAGTAGATCCCACGGAGGTGGAGGTTCTTGCACCGGAGAGGAAATGTGATCAAGGCCTTTGAAAAAGCGCCAGACCACCTTCTCCTGCGCCACTGACTGCTTTGCGGCCCATGCCCCGTAAGCAGAGATGGCTGCCAGGTGCACCCTTAGGGTCGTCGACCTGAGCCCTTGCTGAGAAAGGGACCATAAATAGTCCAAGATGCTTGCCAAGGAACAGGAGGAAGGATCCAGGCCCTTGCCCTGACACCAAATGGAAAACCTTTCCCATTTGAAGGCATAGCATTTCCTGGTCGATTCCTTACGGGAACTTGTTTAGGTCGTGTAGATCGAGAATGGGGCGCCAGCTCCCCATCCGTTTTGGGACCAGGAAGTACCTGGACACAAACCCCGGGTCTGAAGGAGGGTCTGCCACCTCTCTGATCACCTCTTTCTCGAGGAGCAGAGCGATGTCGGCTCGGCGAGCCGGCAGCGAGGCTGCGGACCGAGGCCTGGGCGTGGCTCTGAAGGCGGGGGGCCTGCTCGAACTCAGAGGCAGGCCCCTTTCCTACCACTTCCACACCCACTGGTCTGTGGTAATAGCAGACCAGGTGGAAAGGAAGTACCTGAGCCTTCTCCACGGGGAAATTGGGTGAGGTGACGAGGTGGAAGTACACCCCTCAACCCGCACTGTGCAGGCTTGGAGGAGGACTGGCCAAGGGACCTCCTGGGCCTTACCTCCTGCTTCCTGGAGGGAGAAGCCGTGGGCTTAGGTTTGGGATGCCAAGCGCGAGCCTGCTGGCCCTGATGCTGCTGGGCTGGACGTGCCGTAGGCGCAGACGGACGAAAGGGCTTGGGTTGCGGTCTGCAGCCCTTGTCCCTCTGAGCGTATGAGACAGAGTCCAAAGTGGCATTGGACTTATCGATCCTCTGGAGGTGGCCTTCCACCCAGGGCCAAGAGGTTGGTCCCAGGAAGGACATCCACCAATTGTGCTGGGTATCCGCCAGAAGGTGGATATCCTCAGCCATGCCCCGGCTATAACTACTGCGGCCGCTGACTGACCTGGCATAGATACAGATACATAGACAATGTCGGCAGATAAGGGCCTATGGCCCACCCAGTCTGCCCATTTGAGCTTGTAAGTTCAGTTTGTTTTCCCAGAAGTCCGCTTCCCCTACCCCTGACCTCTAGAATTCCTTTATGTCTATCCCATGCATTCTTAAATCCTGTGATTGTTTCAGCTCCCACCACTTCCTCTGGCAGGGTGTTCCACTTGTCCACCACCCATTCTGTGAAGAAATTCTTTCTCATGTTTCCTCTGAATGCCCTCCTCCAACTTCATCCCATGCCCTCTAGTCCTGGAACACCTTTTTCGCTTAAAATAGTGTTTTCCACACCCTGTTTCTCCCTGTAAGATACTTGTATGTCTCTATCATATCCCTCTCCCTCCTCTCTTCCAGGGAGTACATGTTCAGTTCCTTCAACCTGTCTTCATAGGACTTGTGATGCAATCCATGCACCATCTTTGTTGCCCTCCTCTGAACCTTCTCTACCCTGTCTATGTCCTTACCTAGGTATGGTCTCCAGAACTGTACACTGTACTCCAGGTGGGGCCTCACTAGTGTCTTGTATAGCGGAATTATGACCTCCTTTTCCTGCTGGTGATGCCCTGCCTATACATCCCAGCATCCTATTTGCTTTACCTGATGCCTTGTCACACTGTTTCCCTACCTTGAGGTCATCAGAGATGACAACCCCAAGATCCCTTTCCTGCTTGGTGCATGCTATATCCTCACCCCCAACTGATATATTGTGCCAGGGTTTTTGTGCCCATATGCATTATCTTGCACTTCTTTGCATTGAATTTCAACTGCCAAACCCTTGACCATTCTTCAAGTTTCTGCAGGTCCCTTCTCATTCTGTCTACACCCTCTGGTGTGTCTACTCTATTACAGAGCTTTGTGTCATCAGCTAACAGTGAAATTCTGCCTTCTAGATCCTGTGCAATGTCACTGATAAAGATGTTGAATAGGACCGGTCCCAGCACTGATCCCTGTGGTACCCCACTGGTCACTCTTCCCTCTGTGGAGTGACAGCCATTTACCAGCACCCTCTGGGTCCTGCCACCCAGCCAGTTACCTACCCACCACACTACTGTCCTGCCCACACCCATATTCCCCAGTTTACGTAATAGTCTTCTATGTGGCACAGTGTCAAAGGCCTTGCTGAAGTCCAGATAGGCCATGTCCACTGCCCTCCCGATCCACTCCCTAGTCACCCAGTCAAAAATTCAATGAGGTTGGTCTGACATGACCTCCCCTGGTGAAACCATGCTGCCTTGGGTCCTGTAGTCCATTGACAACCAGATGTTCCACCAATCTCTCCTTCAGTAGTGCTTCCATGATCTTTCCCACTACCGAGGTGAGGCTGACTGGTCTGTAGTTCCCTGCTTCCTCTTTGTTCCCACTTTTGTATAAGGGACTACATCTGCTGTCCTCAGTCTTTGGGTACTCTCCCTGTTTCAGTGATTGGCTAAACAGGATAGCCAGAGGTTCAGCCACCACCTCTCCTAGTTCTTTAAGGACCCTGGGGTGCACCCATCTGGCCCCATTGCTTTGTCAACTCTTATTACTTCCAGTTCCTTCAGGACCCTTTCTGTGTAAAGAGACTTGTGTCCATTTCTGCACCATTCTCACCCCTTGTACTCCCTTCAGACCCATTACCCTCCTCTTCCTCAGTAAAGACTGAGCAGAAATACCTGTTCAATATGTCAGCTTTACTGCTGTCATCCTCCACGCGACTCCCATCCTCCCCCAGTCTCACTATCCTCCCTTTGTCTTTTCTTTTTTCACTTATGTACCTGTAAAAGGTTTTGTCCCCTTTAACCACTGATTTTGCAATGTGTTCTTCTGTCTGAGCTTTGGCTTCCCTTACTGACTTCCCTGCCTCCTTTGTTTCTCCTGGTACTCTCCCTATCCCTTCTGCCTGTGTCTTTTGTATTGCCTGAATGCAATCTTTTTGGCTTTCACTTTCTTTGCTACCTCTTTGGAAAACCATAATGGTCTCTCTTCCTTTTCCTCTTGCTAACCTGCTTAATGCATAATTCTGTTGTTCTTATAATCCCCATTTTAAATACTGCCCACTGTTCCTCAACCCCTGATTCCTGTCCCATTCCCTTAATGCCTCTTTTAAGTATCTCCCCATTTTCCCAAAGTCTGCCCCCTAAAATCCAGGATACGTGTTTTGTGTGGCTTGGTTCTGCTCTTTCTGTGATTTCAAACCACAATGACTGGTGGTCACTGTTACCCAGGTGCTCCCCACTGTTACCCCCATCACACTGTCCCTGTTTGTGAGCAGAAGGTCCAGTATTGCCTTCTGCCGAGTTGGTTCCATGACCAGTTGCTTGAGGAAGGCACCCTGAAGGGAGTCCAGGATAAATCTGCTCCTAGTTGATGCTGCTGCTGGGATGCTCCAGTCCATGTCTGGAATATTGAAGTCTCCAACCAGTACTACCTCATTTTGTCTGCCATCCTTTGGATGGTTAGCATCAGCTCCTATCTGTTTCTTCCTCCTGGGCTGGTGGTCTATAGACCACACCTGCTGGATGGCTGGCCCCATTTTCCTTTCCAGCTTTACCCACAGTATCTCTCCCCATTTTGTTCCTCCTGATCTCTGTGGCCCTTATGTCATTTTTCACATACAGTGCCACCTCCTCCCTTCCTGCCTGATCTGTCTCTTCTGAATATGCTGTAGCCAGGTATGGCCATCTCCCAGTCATGGTTATCATTACACCAGGTTTCAGTGATGGCCACAATGTCCAGGTCTGACTGTACCATGACAGCCTCCAGATCTTCCATCTTGTTGCTAAGGCTCTGGCATTTGCACACATGGCTTTCCATGATTTGACCTCCCTAGACTGCTTCACTGTTCTATTCCAGCCCCTTCCTTGGTTGTCATTTATCCCTGGTTCTCCTTGCTGTCTGCCCTTCTGCTGAATTTTGCCCTTTCTGCTTATCCACCTTGGACACTAATCTTCATCTTTTGCACACTGCTTTGCAGAGATAGCCACCCTCTGGTTCACTGGTTCCACTGCTAGCTGTTGGGGTGAGCAAGTAGGTACTCCTTGCTGGCCTGCCACCCCTTTGCTAGTTTAAATGCTTGTCAATGTAGCATTTAAACTTATCATTGAGTGCTTGAATTCCCCTCCAGGATGGATGCAGGCCGTCAGGCTTGAACAAACCTCCATCCCTCCAGGTGGGTCCCCAGTCACCAATGAATCCAAACCCTTCCTCACAGCACCATTTCTTCAACCATGAGTTAAAGTTCCTAATGCATGCACTCCTATGCTCTCCCTTGCCTCTCACAGGTAGTACTTCTGAGAAAGTGACAGAAGTAGCTACTTGCTTGAGACCCCTCCCCAGTTTTCTAAACTCTTCCTGAACTTCCTTTGGCTCCCCATTTTCCAAGTCATTAGTACCTAGGTGGATAATGACATCCAGCTCACCCTCCGTCTTGCCTTCCCAGTGATCCCAGTATCTTCCTTCATCCCTCCATGCCGTGGCACCTGGTAGGCACCTCACCTCCTGTCCTCCCCTCCTGTGTTCCTAGCTGGATCCCTCTTATGATGGAGTCCCCACCAGGATTCGCTTCCTCCTCCTCTGGGGTCCACTGCTTTCCCCACTGAGGTCACCTCCTTGGCTAACCTCCACATCCTTTCCTTCCACTTCTCTGGGTACCTCTATTTGGTTGCCCTCATTTGCCAGTGTGGCATATGAGTTCTTGAGAGGAATAGGATCTGGGATGTGCCTCTGCCTGACTGCTCTAACCCTCCCTGAGCCCACTGTCATCCAAGTGCTCCTCGTTCTCGGCATCCTTTGAGGCAGCTGCATTGGACTGGGTGGTCCCTGGACAGGGGTGATGGTACTCCTGACCCAGTTTACTTCCGCTCTGAGTCTGGTTACCTCATCCCGTAGTCCAGAGAGATGCATGCAGATAGGGCAGCACCTCAGTGTCCAGAAGGTCTGCCTGAATATGGCTGCCCCACAGCCACTGCATTGCACCACTCCCCACATTATACTGCAATTCCACTACTTGTCTGCTACTGAAACTCTCTTAGTTCTCTTTTTATTAATTTACAGTACTAAAAATCCTGTAACTGATCCTCAGATTTTTTTTTTTAAGGAAAAAGAAACCAATAAATAAATAAATGAGTCAAAACACTTGTCATGCTGAGGGTGGGCTTCTTCCCCCTTATGCCCCTCCTACTTCACACCTCTTACTATACCCTGTGTTTAGCTCCTGTCAATCAGATTTATCAGGGCATATAATTAAGAGTTGGGGGAAGGGAGGGGGGAAAATTTGCAGCAATTAAAGACAGCACAGAATTACACCACCACTATGTTTTAAATTTTCAACAGCCCAAAAACAATTATAAGTAAAGACAACAAAGAAAGTATAGTGTCACTACAAGCCTACAATCTAAGTTTAAAAGAAAAATACCAATTACCAGTTACTCTAAAGCACTGAATTGAATATGTTTCCTTCCTTCTCCTTCTGGCTTCTTCTAAGAAAATCAACCTCTGCTTGCTACTTTATCTCTGACTAAGCCCCACCTCCAGTTATCACGTAGCTGAGGTCAGAGGCCAGACAATTAACACCCTTCACCCAGCTACAGGACAGTCAGACAAGCCAAGATAAAATCTGCAGCAATTAAAGACAGCACAGAATTACACAACCACTATGTTTTAAATTTTCAACAGCCCAAAAACAATTATAAGTAAAGACAACAAAGAAAGTATAGTGTCACTGCAAGCTACAATCTAAGTTTAAAAGAAAAATACCAATTACCAGTTACTCTAAAGCACTGAATTGAATATGTTTCCTTCCTTCTCCTTCTGGCTTCTTCTAAGAAAATCAACCTCTGCTTGCTACTTTATCTCTGACTAAGCCCCACCTCCAGTTATCACGTAGCTGAGGTCAGAGGCCAGACAACTAACACCCTTCACCCAGCTACAGGACAGTCAGACAAGCCAAGATAAAATTTGCAGCAATTAAAGACAGCACAGAATTACACCACCACTATGTTTTAAATTTTCAACAGCCCAAAAACAATTATAAGTAAAGACAACAAAGAAAGTATAGTGTCACTACAAGCTACAATCTAAGTTTAAAAGAAAAATACCAATTACCAGTTACTCTAAAGCACTGAATTGAATATGTTTCCTTCCTTCTCCTTCTGGCTTCTCCAATGTCCAGAGCAGTCTGAAGTTGCTGCTTGGCCACTGCCCTGCCCTGGTCCCGCACCTGCCTAACCGTGGTCTGCAGGTCAGCCGGGAGATGAGGGACTACCTCGTCCAGGGAGCCCAACAGGGCATGGGAGAAATGTGCCATAAGCACGGCCGAGCTGGCCTGACGTAGGCCAAGGGAGGACGCAGCATAGACTTTTCGCCCGGCATAGTCCAATTTCTTGGGACTCCTTGTCGGGAGGTTTGTCCACGTCCCTAGCGTTTCCGGCATGCCGGAAAATGCTGTCGGTAACTAACCCCTCGGCTGAGGGATGTTCAGAGAAACCGGACAAGGAACTGGTAGGGACCGCATCCTTCCTGGCCATCCTGGCCGAAGGCGCAGGGCAGGAAGCAGGGCGCTGCCAGAGCTCCAAGGCCGGGCCCACAATGGCCTCGGCCACAGGAAAGGCCTCCGTAGGGGAATCCCCTCGGTCCAATATCTCCGTGAGGGGATACTTGGCCTACTTGGATACAGGCTCGAGCTGCATCCCAGTGGACTCCGAGATGAGCCTAAGCACACCCAGAAAGGACGAAGGGCTACCGTCCAGCGACTGACCTCCAGAGGACTCCAAGTCCACTCGCCTGGAGAAAAGGGAGGAATCGTCGTTGGACTCAGAAGAGTCCGCAAAGAGCTGCCTCAGGCCTGAGCCACCCTCCACCTGCCGAGGGCAATCGGGAGTGAGGGTGACAGACAGCCTATGGGGTAAACCCTGAGCTGACCGAGAGTTCTTGGTCGGAGCCCCAAACAACGGCTGTGGAGGTGGAGGTTCCACCATAATCGGTGGAGCAGCTGGTTTCGGCTGAGCAACAGGCCTGGAAACAGGTGCCTCGGCTAAAGCGAGGGGTTGCTTCGGCCGCTCCGGTGACAGCCACTTAATGGCCGGGGAAGGCGACGTCGTCGACTTGTTCCCGGCCTGCAGAAGCTGTTGCCACATGAGGTCCTCATATCGTCGACGCATTAACTTGAGAAGCCTCTCGTCCCGAGGAAGAGGATGAGCGCCCGCTGCCGCGGTGCAGGATCGAGACCACCTATGGTGGCGGGATCGCTGGACCGCGAAGAAGTCCGAGACCGCAACCTCGCTTTCCGAGGAGGGTGCGGGAAGGAGCGGGGAAACCGCCGCCTCTCGCTCAGAGGGAACACCAAGGGCTCGGAACCGGAGGCACTGGCAAGCCCACAGGATCCTCAACCACCACCGGGGAACCGGGAGAGAGAGAGAGGATTTTCGGCAGCGGTTGACAACCGTCCAGCGGGAGAAAGATCTCAACTCGTGCGATAGGGTCTCAGTCAACTGACCTGGCGGGGACACCGTGAAGCCAGTGGCCGGGTCGAAGGATCGACCGGACGCCGATGGCCGACCACTCGGGAAGGGGGACCTCTCCCGCTCCCAAGAGCGTCGACGGAGGGACTTACCCTTGTCCTTCTTCTGTTTGGACCGAGAGGAAGGTCCAGCAGATGTTGGTCCCTCTCCCTTAGTGGAGAGAGACAGACAAAGCTCCTTAAAGGAAGCAGAATATGAGGATCCCAGAGAGAGCAGGATAAATGCCGCGGCCGAGGAAGATGCGGCCGCGCCGCCTCCTCTTGAGGGTGATCATCTGCTCTAAGCTGATCCGCCCGAGCCATCCGCTCACGGAAACTGCCAAGCGGGCCTCTTTCCTACAGTTACTGGAGGGTAACGCTTTTGGGTCGCCCAAGTTGCAGACGGGCAGCACGGTCTTCCAGGATGTAGGCCGAGAAAGAAGAGCACAGGTCGTAAGCCTGCGGGTCGTGCTCAAGGCACAAGCAGTAGACGCACATGGAGTATGGATCCGTCCGAGACATCTTCTGCCCGCATGGGCATCTCCGGAAACCGGGAGTCGATTTGTCCATCGCAGCTGCGAGGGAAAGTTGACCAAAGTCTAGAAAACCTTAGAGATTAATTTCGGAAAAACCGAAGAGTTAGGAACCAGTTTTATACGCAGAGCGTTACGGAGGGAACCTGAGCTTCCAAGCAGTAAGGAAGATCTGGCGTCATGGGGCGGAGCCGAGAGTTTTACCACCCGGGTGGGTTGGAGGAGCCAGCTTGAAGACCTTCCGGCAAGATTTAAAGCGGCAAGGAACCTGCCAATAAGTGTGGATGAACAACATATCCATGTCCCTAGAAACACAGTTATTTCATTTATCTAGCCCCTGCAGATCTGGCTATGATTGTTTATGCATTTGTTGCCTTTAGGCTTGACTATTGTACCACTCTGTACTTAGGGTTATCTGGAGGTTTGCTGCAATGCCTAGAGCTGGTCCAGAATGCTGCAGCCTGGCTGACTGTCTGCTCCTGTCAGAGACCATATCACACTGGTCCTGCTTGGGTTGCACTGGTTGGCTATGCACTGGTGCATCACCTTCAAGAAATGCTTGATAACATTCAAGGCCCTACATGGTTTGGGACCAGACTACTTAAAACATCTCCTGGTTCCTTACCACCCAACTCACCCCCTCTGCTCCTTCGTTGCAGGCTTGCTCTCGGTTTCCCACCTCACACCTGCAACAATCTGGGGACAAGGGGTATATTATTTTATGTATTTATTTAAATGTTTCACCAGGAAAGCACACTGAGCAACAAGTAGCTCATCTTCCGGTGCGATCTGTTGGGGGGGGGGGTACGAAAGGAATGAGACATTAAACATTCAAGTTACAAGATCAACATTAACATACAGTTGTAAGGCAGGTGTTACAAACAGTGTTACAACAGTGTTGCGTATAATAGGTAGAAAGTGTGGACAGTAATAAGTGCCGGGTCAATAAGTAAACGAGTGTTTTACATGAAAGAAAAGGGGAAAAGGAGAGGGAGGGGTGAGGTGGAGGGAGAGGGAAGAGCCATATCCCTGGGGACGCCTTCAGGATGTGAGGAACCCTGCAAGGGGACTGGGGGGCACCAGAGAGAATAGGATAAGGCAGTGACCCAGAGAGATCCCTTCAGGATGTGGGGAACCCTGCAATGGGGCTGTGGGGCTAGATAGAAAGGGGGATAAGGCTGCAGGGATTTAAAGAGGGAGGAGAGAAAGGGAAGGAGGAGGAGGTGTGACTAAATGCTATGAAGGGGAATAGGACCTAACCCAAGAGAGGACCTCTCAGGATATGGGGATACCCTGCAAGGGGGTAGGGGAAGGTATGCAGATAGGGATTAAGAGAGTGATAGGAAAGGGAGGGAGGGAGAAGTGAACCCTTGAGGGGAAGAGAATTTGCACCTTTGGAGGGGATGGGACCTAATCAATAGTCCATCAGGATGCACTGGACCCTGCTAGTAGTCATGGAAAGCCAAGATAGTGGCTAGATAGAATAGGGGAGATATGCTTAGGCTCAGTTGGACACCTTCAGGATGCTGAGAGCCTGCAAGGGGACTCGTGTGGGAGAAAGGTAGATGGGGAAGGGGAAGGAGAAGAAAGGAGACAAGACTAGGTGCAGTAGGACCCCCTTAGGATACTGAAAACCCTGCAAGGGGGACTACGAAGACTAGGGTTGAAAGGTAGATGGGGGAGGGGAAGAAGAGGAGACAAGCCTAAGCCCAGTAGGACCCCTTCAGGATGCTGAGAATCCTGCAAGGGGACTGCGAAGGTTAGAGGGAAAAGGTAGACTGGGGGAGGGGAAGGAGAGGAGACATGCCTAGGCGTAGTAGGGCCCCTTCAGGATGCTGAGAAACCTGCGAAGGGACTGCAAAGGCTAGGGGGACAGGTGGAGAGGGAAGGAGAGGAGACAAGCCTAGATGCAGTAGGACCCCTTCCGGATGCTAAGAACCCTGCAAGAGGACTGCAAGTATAGGGAGATAGGAGGGATGGTGGAGGAAGGGAGTAGATGAGAGATACAAGCCCCTTGGGGAGGTAAAAGAGGGACCCATGTAGAGTATTCGGGGCCCCTTACATTCTATGAGAGATCAAGGGAGGCCAGTGAGGGGGAGCAATTTGGGGGAAGGGGAGGAGAGCTAGAAATTTGGGGGGTAAGGAGTGCACAGGGTAAAATAAAGGTGATGGTAAAGGGATAGGGTTTGTCCAGGGCTTAGAGGAGGGAACTAGGGAGGGACATAGCAGGAGCAGCTAGACGCAAGATAATTATTTAGGGCAGAGCTGATGGAGTAGGTGGAGGATCAGTGCTGGATTTGAAGGGGAAGGGAATTCCAAATTTTTGGGAGGCGGTGAGAGTAACTGGATTGGCCTATTTGGGTGGATCTGCAGGGGACTATCAGGATGTGGGAGTTGGTAGATTTAAGGGAATGGGAGGATGAGGGGGTGTTATAAAGGAAGAGGTGAGGTAGGAAGGGAGCTCATCCAACTGCTTGGAAGTGAATTTAGCACAGTGGGAGAGTCATCTATTTGTAAGAGAGGGGAAGGATAGGGCACGATAAAGATCGAAGTGGTGGGTGCAAGGGGGAGAGCATCCAGGGCAAAGCAGCAGAAGGGATTGAAAAGGGTGTCCAGTCTGGCCAGGAAGAACTTGGGGGCAGCACCATAGACTATGTCACAGTAGATGAAAATGGACAGTATCATCTTCTGAACAAGTTCACACCTAGCCGTAGGAGGGATGCAAATATGGTTCCTGAACAGGGCACCATGCTTGGGGCGCAGTTTTTTCTGGATGGCGTCAATATGTCCAGAGAAGTTTAGGTGTTGATACAACCAAACGCCTAAGTACCTGAAGGAGGATGTGTCTTCAAGTAAAGTACCATCAAGGGTGTGAAAAGTGGGTAGGAAGGAAAACCTAGAGAGCCTCTGCCTTGTGCCACAGGTCATGGAGACAGTCTTCCTGACATTGAGGAAAAGTTGATGGTTAGCAAACCAGAGCTGAACCTTGTTGAAGTCCTGCTGTAAGCTGGCTGTAACCTAAGCAGGACAGGAGCCAGATGCATACAGGACTGTATCATTGGCATACATATGTACTGTATAGTGGAGAAGGGGGAGCAAATAGAGGGAAGGTTGTTTAAGAAGATGAAGAATAGGAGGGGCCCCTAATACAGAGCCCTGGGGGACCCCAGTGCTAATCAGAAAGGGAGAAGAAGTGGCATCCAAGCTCTTAACTGATTGGGTTCTGCCAATAAGGTAGGCCTTGAACCATTTTGTGACGGAGGGAGATAGGCCAGCTGCCGGGAGTGTGAGATGATGTTGAAGGCCTTGGCCAGGTCGACAAAAATGGCAAGGTAATTTGGCCATTGTCCATCCCGGTTAGGATGGAGTCTGTGAGCTGTAGGAGAGAGGTGGTGGTTGAGTGGTTTTTCCTGAAACCAGACTGGCAAGGGGTGAAAAAGGAGGTGTCAGAAAAGAGGTGAGTTGGGAGAGGACAACGTGTTCTTGAAGTTTAGCAAGTGTAGGGAGGAGAGAAATGGGGCGATAGTTGCCAGGGGATGATGGGTCACCCCCTTTGGGTAGAGGGAGGACCACTGCATGTTTCCATGAAGAGGGAACCGAGGCAGTAGAGAATAAAAGATTTAGGATTATTGAGAGGGGGTAGGAAATGGCCAAAGCGGAGAGGGAGAGGAGTTTTGGGTCGAGGCCGTCAGGGGAGGCACCTTTAGAGGGGTTGATGGTGAGGAGAGCACTTATGGCATTTTTTGGAGTTACAGTTACTATAGCTCCCACAGCAAATTCAAACACCATCAGCTCCTTGTAAGAAAAAGCTAGGTTTAACCCTCGAACAAGTACATACTTTCAAGTACCATGGCCTCAACCGTGACAGTAATCTCTCCTATGTCCCACACATCAACAATGTGGAGAAAGTGGCCAATTCCAGGATGGGCCTCCTCTTCCAGCATAGAAAACACCTAACCCCTGAAGCGCTGTCCATTGCCGTCCAGAGCTCCGTTATCAGTATCATTAACTACAGTCTCATCATCTATGGATCTGCTGCAACCTCCTCCCTTAGGTGGGTATCGACGTCCCTCAACCAAGCCTGCAGACTGGTCACTGGCTTACACCACCTCACCCACACCTGTGACCTGTACTCCAAATCAGGGTGGCTGCAACTGAACAACTGTATCAAATACCAAACTTGCATAACAGCCAAGTAAATCATGATGGGAAAATCCCCGCCAGGAGTCAGCGCTCTCCTAAATCTCAAAATCAATAACCGCATCACCAGGCGTTCTAAGCCCCTTTTCCTCCAAATCCCATGCTGCCGCATGTCCCAAGGGCAATGGTCTTTTGCTTATAGGGCCCCGAGCTGGCTGAACAAACTTCAAAGTGACATCTCCTCCACTGAATCTCTAGGAACCTTCAAAACAAATCTCCACCTCTCCCTAACCGGCCAAAACACCTGTGTTTGCAACACTTAAGCATCTCTGCCCCCTAATCAGTTTCTGACCACACAGGTGTCTGGCTGTCTCTCCCCCGCTCTTCTAGCACTTACTTCTCCATTGCAACCACTCAAGCACTTGTTCTGTGTCTGTCCTGACAAGGCCTCTTGGCTGCACCACACTGCCCCTCCGCTGCCACCCCCACCCCCCGGTCCCAGCCCTTATTTCCCCGCTTGCCACTTCCCTCCTAATGTTCCCTGGGCATCACATCTCTCTTGTAGGAATTTGTCACTATACTTCCAAATTGTCAATTAAATGTTATTGTCTTTTACCATGTAGTGTGTTAACATTAATATGTTCCTGATCTGTCACACTGTAACCTGCCTATTGATGACTGCCTGTACTATCAACGTGGAACCTTTGTAAAAAAGCCTTGGCTCAAAGGTACTTGTAATCCTAGATTCAAATAAATAAATAAATAAATAAAAATAAAAGAGAAAGGGAGGTATTCCATAACATATGGCAGCTCCTATGTTATGGAATACCTTACCCACGAATGTTCGACCATATTGCATGGTGGAGGCCTTTAAGCTGTCTCTGAAAACCTATTTATTCACGGAAGCATTCCCAGACTGTTTTTAGATAATTTAATGGTATGTTATGCATTTTATAGCCGTTTTACTTCTTTAAAATGTTGCCGTAATGTTATTTTGCCATTGTGAAGCACCCCGAGCCTTTGGGAAGGGCACTCTAGAAATACATTTCCTTTGCCTTGTCATTACTTTTATAAGTCTACATGTCTCAGCATACCGGCTTACGCTTTCTAATCACTCTAACACAGAAACTTATTTTTTAGCTGAAACCAAAACAAACACAGGCAGCTGAATAGGATGTTATCAAAAAGAATGTGAAGAGAACTGCATACACTAATCCATATAATGTTTAAATCAATAGGTAAGCCAGCCCGTCGGTGCAGTGGTTGGATTTCCATCTGCGATGCCAGCGACCCAGGTTCGAGAACGGACTTGGGTCACCACAGGGCCGGCCGGGGGGAGAAGGATGAAGCGTCCAGGGACAGCTCTCCTTCTCCGGGAGATAGCACCGCACCTGCCGCCCCTGTCGAGGACACAGCAGAACGTCAGGCTCAGTGCACAAGGGTAGTAGCAGACGTCGGGTCAGCCTTGACGTCAGGACATCATTCCCCCCCAAGAAAAAACAGAGAAAATGCTCCCTGGCTGGCCGGATGATGGTCTCCAGCCCTCCGCTGCCACTGAACCCACGACTGACACACCTCAGCGACACCTCGGGCCAAAGTACAAAGTGTGCTGGCTGGCCCCACTGGTGCTTTCCCCCTCAGAGGAGGAGGACCCGTCCGGCGAAGGGATATGCCGGGTTACCCGGGGGAGCCGCAATATGAGGTAAGTGGCTGCCGTGGGGATGGGCAGGTAGTCTGGAAGGGCCTAGGAGGCCTGAAGGAGTGGGCAGCTAGGGAGGAGGGGAGGCAGCAAAAAACAAAAAAAAATCAATAGGTGATTTTTATTTACACTTTTCTGACCACCAATATTCACAACTACAAGCCAGCGTTTTGTGGTGCAGGCCACACTTTTCAAGACTGGCAGTTCTACAAATAAAGAATTGTCTGTAAAGATGAAAAATGAATAATACAATTGATGACTGAAGAGGATCTGGAACATGTTATATTCAGATGTTACTGGTACCATGGAGCTGGAGAGAAGTATATAAATCAGTTAATTGGTTCCTCTCATATTGCGTCCAGGTTTCTATTAGATCTCCTTTTTAATTCAGAAAATGTCACTATTTTAAATAAACTTGCACTTTATCTTACTGAAATTACAAAAATAAGGAAAAGATATACAACAAATTATAACGATGGCGTAATGATAGAGGAAAGGGTAATGCGGTTGGAGCAATTGAATAAGAACTCTGTTAGAGGGTACTTCCTTTAAAAGCTAAAATCTATATCTAATGTAACAAAAGAAAAAAAATGATTTTAGTATTCTTCGGTCCAAAAGTAAATGGGATGTCCTTATTATTGACTATGCAATTTGACTACATGCTACTTAATGCATTGAAATAACTGTTCACAATTTTCAGGAATTGGTAAGTGCAATACAGATTTGTACTAATGAGGAGGCTTAAAGCCAATTATATTTATGTTTGTATTGTTTCCTTTATATCATGTTACCATATGTTTTGTAATAGCTTTTAGCTGATCAATGAACTTTGACTTGACTAATAAAATTGAATTAACTTAAAATGCCAGTGCCAGAAAGGCTGCTATACCTAACTAATATCGACTTGTTTATATTCATGTTCCTTCTTACCCACAGTTATTAAAAAATGGAATTTCATATACCTAACATAATGACATAGTAATATATGGTCGAAAGGTCCATTGTCTTCTACTTAGTACATCACTGGCAGGGATCTGAAAAGCATGCTGTGCAAACAAGCACTAATTTATGGTAAGTCCTACCCACTCTGCTACCCAGAGTACTCAGAGTACCTTGGTAAGCAGAAATGAATCCAGGCTTAATCTAAAGGCCTATACTGTCTTCATGTCCATTGTCTCCATAGGTTCACCTCCCTCTAAGAAACAAGCATTGGCCAACACAAGCATTGTTCACATACCAGTATTCGCTGTGTAGCTGTTGCGCATAAATAGCGCAGCAGTTATGAATGCATTCTGAGTGTGTGCTATGACAATGGGACTTGGTGCACACAGGCGGGACTGTTTTTTTATGGGACATTGTCAGCTTTTTATTTTTTTGACATTACTTAAGTATATCTTCTAAGGGATTCTGTTGCCATTACCATCTTCACAAAATACATCATGTCCCAAGAGTAACATGATGTTACCATGTATGTTACCATTTGCTATGAAAAAATGCAATTTTCAATGACCCGCCTTGATGACCACTGCCCGACATTCCTGTGCATCCATGGTGCCGAGCCACAGGTAAACTCATTCATGAGGGGACCTGGAATTTTTTAGTGCTCATAAACAAAAGGCAGTTTCTGAGAATGCCTACTTTACTTAGCTCTGCAAAGCGATTTTCTATTCAAAACAAGTGGTGTAACTTGGTATGGTTCGCATTTGAAAACTGAAGTCATGACTCTGAGCACGCGCATCAGAGTTGATGCTAAACGTATGTGCTCAAGGTCACGGCTTCTGTCTTTGGAGGCAAAATATACCAGGTTACAATGCTCATTTTGAATAGAAAAACACCTCTGACACACTTCAACCGCAGAAAACAGTACTTTTCATGAAGTTTGTTAGCCAACATGAGCCAAGAACAAAGGCACTGCAGACAGGAAACAGCTGAGGAACTGAGGAGCTGAGGAACTGCAAGTTGAGCACTAAAACATCAAGTCCCATGATGCACTGCACTGTAGGTCCCAACTTCTGTAATGGAGCCAAGCAGCTTTTTACAATCGGACAGAATGGAGTTTATATAACTTTAAATCCAGATGAAAGTTGGAGGGTGAAACAGAGGCATTCATTGCTCAAGCCTAGACTGCACAGTTTTAAAAAAATGGTTTACAAGATCTTCATTGAGTCAAACTCCCTCCGGCTACTCCACAGCAGCACGCAAAGTACTGGTCTGTAAAATCTTTAGGTTTACACCCATGTTAGATCAGCAATGAATTTGCCATAGTCTATGTGTATAAGGCAGATGAATAAAAACCAAGTTTATAGGGATTAAGGCATGGCCTGCCATCAGCCTAACGCGATCACTCAATGGATTTAGACACTTTTAAACTATTCTGTGAGAATAAATCCAGATTATCTCAATCTTATGTAGTAAATATGTCTGCATGACAAAATATTTTTCTATTGGGTTTTGAACTCTCCATACAATGGCAGGAGTTTTGATTCCAGTCTTCCAGTGTCTGCATTACATATCTTGAACTATGTTCTTGAATGATGCATCAACAAACCAAGACTTCTGTAAATATTGTTTCTCAATTATAACCAAATACTGTTTTAATTAATACTACAACTCCCCGTTAGGCTGTGCAGCCATTCCTGTGCTTGCTCTGCTGGCAGTGGGCATGGCCCAGGGTAACTCCAATGTCTAGGGGTAATATGGTGGTCTGGCTCGCTAGAAGTCCTCTTCCAAACATATGTAGCACAGTTGCCATACTTTAATGCACTCCCTCTGAGACAGTGATGTGCACAACCTGTGGTGAAATACTGCAGAACAGGAGATATTAGTTGTCAGAATATTTTCGTTATATCCGCTATTAGGTGGAATTCAGCTAATATATTCTGACCGCTAATATTTTAAGGCAAAGAAATGACAAAGCTAGGCAAGCAGATTAGCACAGCACTCTACGTTCTTTAGTTTACTTGAGCAACAATACTGTGTTTAGAACTGTAAGGAGCCCCCCCCATCTGTTAAATTATTACAAATTCCGTCCAAAGTGCACAGTTTGCTCCTGTCTGTGCATGCAGAACTGTATTCTCCACAGCATCTCATTAACATCTGCAAGAAAAAAGAAACATTGTGTAGTAATACAGTCCCTATAAATGCAAATACTATAACTGAGTTTACTGATGAATGACTTTCTGACAGTAACTCAGTGACTTACTAGGGCTCAGTTTAGGCTGTTCCTATACACCTCCAATATTCCCGCCTTCTGGAACCCATGAACAACATCTCCTCGCCTCTGGCATAGTTCAGGGAAACTGGCATGTAGCCACTGAGCGTGCCATTCCTTAAGAGTCTGCATAGTGAGGTCCACCTTAATCTCCTCTCCGGACTCCAGCTGTTCAGATACAAATGCAGCATACCACTCAGTGAACTTCTGTTTCATGTAGTCTTTAAAGATTTTATTAACCGAAATGTCGAGCAGCTGCAGTTGATCAATACATGAAGCAGGAATGAAAATAGGTATAATGCCCAGACTTTCTAGTTTATCCAGAATGGGTAGAGGTAGTGTGCCCCCTAAACAGATCCAGAATCTGGATACACTTTTGTTCATCAGGCAGACAAAGCCTGGTACAAGTACGGGTGCAATAAGGGGCAATAACATTTTGAATATACTGGAGCATTGACTGCTCGTTTGCCCAATGGTTTTCGGAATGTGCCACATCCCAGTCAGGTGGGAAGGAGTGCTGAGGGTAACAGGCTGCAATTTTACCCTTGTAGATCAGCTGTCATGGTAGAAAATCACCAGCCATTGTGCAAGTGAATACCATGGAAATTTGCCGCTTGTCTCTCAAACCAAGGACAGCAACTTGCCTTGAGCCAGTTAGAGCCATTGTCCACTCTTGACACAGGTACCATACACATGCCAGTTCCGTCGTGATTCAGAATTAGCTCTTGGGCACTGGCTGTGATGATGTAATTCAAAAAGGCTGCTTTTAACTGCAGTTAAGTCTTTCAGGATTTTGTGAGCAGCCTTTGTGCCCTTACGTTTGCAATACCCCATTCTGTTTAAGAATTTCCAGGACCATTTTGTGGCAATGTTTACATGGCCCCCGTTCTCCTGTAACAGATGAGGCGATATGGCCTTCAAGATCCCAAGGACCACTGCCTGGACAACTCGAGCATTTACTATGGTGCCCTGCTCTCTGAGGCAGCCCACAACTTTCCTTACTTGCTCCTCTACATCCTCCATCAAGACAGCTGGTCGCCCGCACTGTTTGCTGGGTAAAACGGGACGAATTTGTTGGATCCAGTACAGTACGAATCTGTGAGAGGTAATCAGACTTGAAGCCACGGATTGTACTTTCATTTATTGGCTGCCCATATTTGGAAGTACAAAGTCACAGGGCTGCCATTACCCCAGTTTCTGCGGCATACTTCCCTATCTCAAATGCACCTTTGGCGTGTAGATGGCATATGAGGATGGGTGATTTTTTTCATGAGGGGGAAGACAGAGAAGATGTTCCAGTGAGCTCACGGCAGACTGCTTTTGCAATTGAGTGCTCGACACCGGACTGCTGCGACAGTGTCTCAGACAGTATCCCTTCATTATCAAAGGGATACTTGCATAGAAATATAGAAGTTGATGGCAGATAAGGACCGCAAGGCCCATCCAGTCTGCCCTTTTTTTTGTACCTTATGAATGTGTGATAGGCCTGTACTCTGTCAATGGCCTATCTATTCATACTCATCTGTATTGCTCCCTTATGCCTATCCCATACCTGTTTGAAGCCCTGCACTGTATTCATATCCACCACTTCCTGAGGTAGGCCGTTCCATGCATCCACCACCCTTTCTGTGAAAAAGAACTTCCTCATATTACCCCTTAATCGGCCTCCCTCTAATCTCATGCGGTGTCCTCTTGTCCTGCTATTTTTCTTACACTGAAACATGTTAGACTCTTTCACCTTGTTAATGCCCTTAAGGTGTTTGAATGTTTCAATCATATCACCTCTCTCCCTCCTTTGCTCTAGGGTATACATATTGAGCTCAGTTAATCTGTCCTTATATGTTTTCTGATGCAGTCTCTGCACCATTTTGGTTGCCCTTCTCTGGACTGCCTCAATTTGGTTAATGTCCTTGTGAAGGTGTAGCCTCCAGTACTGCATGCAGTACTCCAGATGGGGCCTAATCAGTGTCTTGTAAAGAGGGATTATTACCTCCCTCTTCCGACTTGTGATAAGCCCTACTAATACACCCCTAACATCCCTCTAGCCTTACCTACTGCTTTAGTGGTCTGTTTGGATGATTTCAGGTCATCTGTGATGATGATGCCCGTCTCTTTCTTCCCTTGTGATTGCCAGCAACTCCTCTCCCAACCTACAGGTGGCTTCAGGGTTTCTCTTCCCTATGTGCATGATCTAGCACTTCTTTGCGTTAAACCCCAGTTGTTACTCTTCCAACCATTTTGCCAGTTTATCCAGATGTCTTCCCATTCTGCCCTCCCCATCTGGATCATCTACTCTGTTGCAGATCTTGGTGTCATCTGCAAACAGACAAACCTTACCCTCCAGTACATCTGCAATGTCACTGAAGATATTGAAGAGGACTGGCCCCAGGACTGATCCCTGAGGTACCCCACTTGTGACTTGCATCTCTTCTGAATGTATACTGTTTACCACCACTCTGTTTTCTGCCCACCAACCAGTTTGCCAACCAGGTGACCAATTTCTGACCTACCCAACATATTAATCAATCTTCTATGTGGAACAGTATCAAAAACTTTGCTGAAGTCAAGGTAGGCGACATCAACTGCACCTTCTTGGTCCACCACTCTGGTTACCCAGTCAAAGAAATCTATGAGATTAGTTTGACAGGACTTTCCTTTTGTAAACCCATGCTGTCTTGGATCCCGTGCTCCTATGGATTCCAGGTGTTGCACTATCCTTTCCTTAGGAGTACCTCCATAATCTTGCCCACTACTGAGGTAAGACTGACTGGTCTGTAGTTCCCTGCCTCCTCCCTGCTACCACTCTTGTGGAGCGGAATCATATGAGCCCTTCTCCAGTCTTCTGGGACCTCTCCTGTGCTCAGAAACTCACTAAACAGTTCTGATAATGGCTTTGCTAGTTCCACCCTTAGCTCCTTTAGTACCCTGGGATGTATGCCATCAGGTCCCATTGCCTTGTCCACCCTGAGCTTACCGAGCTCTTGTAGGACCCTTTCTTTTGTGAAGGGACTAGTGCACACCTCCCTCCCCTGTGTCCATGGTGCTGAGCTGTGGGCCCTGCCCCACCTTCTCCTCAGTAAATACTGAGCAGACGTATCTATTTAGAATAGATGCTTTTCCTTGGTCCTCCTCCACACACTCCCCTTTATCCCCTCTGATCTTAGCAATACCCCATCTGGACTTTCTTCTTTCACTAATGTATCTATAGAAAGTCTTGTCTCCTTCTTTTACTGTTTGTGCTAGTGTTTCTTCGGTTTGGGCCTTTGCCTGCCTTACTGCCTTCCCTGCTTCCCTTAGGGAATATTGGTATGCCTCCCTATCTTCATCCCGCTGTGTTCCCTTATAGTTCATGAAGGCCAGCCTTTTGGCTCTGACCTTTTCTGCTACTGTTTTTGAGAACCAAAGTGGTTTCCCCCTTTTTTTGCTCTTGCTTTTCTCTCTAACACAATGGGATGTTGCTTCAAGTACTGTATCCTTAATGCTTGCCCACGTTGCCTGTACCCCCTCGCCTGTATTTCTTCTTGCCAGGGCTAGCTTAACTCAGTTGGCCATTCTATCAATGTCAGCTCCTCTGAAGTCTCATATTTTTGCCTTGGAATGGGATGATTTAGTTCTAGTGGCCAAACTTGAACCATACCATGTGACGGTCACTGGCCCCAGGTGACTTTCTACCTGGAGATCTGTGATCCTTTCCCCATTAGTCAGTACTAGATCTAGGATAGCCCTGTCTCTTGTGTGTTGTTGTACCAGTTGTTTGAGGCCCTTCCGCTGCAGGGAATCCACTATGTGTCTAGTTCTGGCAGATGTTCCTGCTGGTATTGACCAATCTGTATCTGGCATGTTGAAGTCTCACATTATCAGAACCTCCCCTTTTGCTGTCATGCTTTGTATATCTTCTAACAGTAATGTGTCTATGTCCTCCCCCTGGTCTAGAGGCCTGTAGACAACCCCAGTTCATATGTTTGTTTGCAGTGATTTCTGCATCCATTTCAGGAGAGACATTGCTGGCAAAGAAAGTTCTTGGACTGTTGGCAGCTACAGGAAGTTACAGGTCAGATAACACCTTCCTAGCTACCTAACTAGATAACTACCTGTAACTGCTGCCTGGTAATCGCTCCAATTAACTGTGCTCCGATTAGCTCAGTAACAGTGACTTGTCCAGTACAAAAGCCGTAAGTGCTCAGATCGCAATGTATCGCAAATTCAGCCCAGTGTGGATATTTGAGTTTTGCCATAGAGTGCCAAATAAACACGGTGCAAAAATTACCTGTTCTACAATAACTACATAATGCCCAAAGTGGCAGTTTGTATGTGTTCCTTGTACTGAAGAGACAATACATTCACAAAAGTTCATTAAACCAGTTTATAAAATAGCAAGAATAAAATCTAGAAACTTAATTGGCTGAGAGACATCATCTGACCGTGCATTAAATTCCTAGCACTGCACAGTCAGGCGACCGATCTCATTACCAAGGCAAAAAAAAAAAACCAAAAAAAAGTATTACCTACAAAATCAGGGACTTTTCATGTATATATTTTGAAATTTGAAATGTATTTAAAAGATAAAAAAAAAAAAAAAAAAAAAATTTTAAAAATGTTTCACTAGCTGGCCCGGTGGCGCTGAGGGTTGAGGCGCTGGACGCCACACCTCGCACCACACTGGCGACCTAGGTTCGGGAGTGGACTCGGGTCGACGGGGGTCGGCCAGGAGGGAGAAGGATCGAGCGCCTGATGGCTGCTCTCCTTCTCCGTGGGGGGGGGGATCGTACTCTCTGCTGCGTTACCGCCACCTGTTGGGGGAACCGCAGGGTGGTCGGTGCAGCTGGGGAGATGCTCTACGCAAGGGTAGACGTTGGAAGAGATCCGGCTTTGACGTGCGTCTCTGTGCACGCTGGCAGCCTTGTCCTCATTGCATGCCAACGTAGGGGATCCATCAGAACACCGGGAAAATACCCTGCCCTGATCTAGGCGACGAGCCTCAGCGTGGGTTCCAAGGCAGAACCTGAGAAGCAGACTCTGCTGTGCGCGCTCCCAGACAATGCTTAGGGGGAGATGGGGGGATCTCCTCCGCCCTGCCCGAAGGGTAATCCAAGGCCCTGAAGGTACGTGGGTGGCGCTAGCACTCATGGGGCAGACTCCTTGAGGCTGCAGAATGGGATCTACGAGGGGAGCTCCGAGAGAGGAATCAGTGGCAGTAGTAGGAAGATAAAAGAAAAAAAAAGTTTCACTTTAATAAAGTACAAAAGAGTGCCAACTTGCCAGCGCAGCAGTAGTGCTACTGCTCGTGACGCCAGTGATCCGGGTTCGGAAGTGAACCTGGGCTGCCAGAGAAAAAAAAGGAGGGGCATAAACAAAAAAATACAAAAGAATAGCGAGCCATTTCATAAGCGCAATAAGCCACTTCAGGGTGTTAATTAAAGGCTCGGACTGCACTTCACAGGGTCATAAGGACAATCAACCTTTTCGCCTTGTACCTCACTCCCCTGGAGCATGCATTAAAATCCTTGAAAGCACACCTTGTCATGGCTTATTGATAACTCCCATGGAGCATGCATTAAAATCCTTGAAAGCACACCTTGTCGTGGTTTATTGATAACTCCCATGGAGCATGCATTAAAATCCTTGAAAGCACACCTTGTCATGGCTTATTGATAACTAGTACATCTTGGAATGCATGGGAGCTCAATGCTGCAATAAGCCATCTTACAGGTACACCAGTGATCATGGTCACCTTCAGGGCCACCTGGTCCTAGTTCAGATTTGTGGACCCTCTTGTCCTTATAGCCTACAGCCACAGATTACAAGCCATCCCTCAGGGTTCTGCCACTTCCTTCTATTTAATACCTTACTTCTGATGCTGCTCGGTCATGAGCCATGTTTGGATAACTTGTGGACATAGCAGTGCCTACCTTTTGGGAATAATACTATTTGGCATTCAGCGTTTTACCTTAAGGATGTGGTTCACGTAGCAGTTACCATTCTCAAATCCCTGGGTCCCTCCCAGCTGCTGGCTTCGGCCATCCAATCTTTATGGACTCCCTCTAAGCCAGAAAGCCCACTGGTGCACACTCCTTGAGTGGGGTGCCCATCCAGAAAACCCACTTTATTCCTTGCTGTCCCTCCCACCCTTCTCATCTGGTGTACATCGAGGAATGAACACCCAAATCCCACCTGCCTGTGACCCACAGACTGGTCCCCAGTACCATCTGCACTAGTGGTACCTGTGCTGGGGAGCTGCTGCTTGCTGCCCCTCCTCCAAGAGGCCAAAACGTGGCCCGGCCCAACACAAGGCATGGCAACCACGTCTACACAGGTAGAAACTTGAAGCTGGGCTTGAACAGATGTTGACAGTTACATAGCAAATTGGGTAGACAGCTGGCTGGCGGAGGGCGGGTGGGGGACAGAGTGGTATTCAACTGGGAGTCTTCAGAGGTAAGGGAAGTGACCAGCAGGGCACCTCAGAGGTCAGTACTGGGAATCATCCTTGTCAATGTTTTCATCTGTGACATAGATAAAGTTATCAAAGGTAGAATCTGCCTGTACACAAAGATCTGTGCATGGGTGGACACGGCGGAAGGAAGGAGGGAACAAAGGGATCTGGAAAGGATGGAGAGCTGGTTCAAGATTTGGCAGCTGATCTTTAACATGAAAAAATGTCAAGTAATGCACATTGAGAAAAGGAACCCATGAATGATATACGAAATGGCAGGGCTGGTGATGGATACCACTCCAGAAGAGAAGAAGTTAGGGGTGGTGGTATCAGAGCTGCTTAAAACATCTGCACACTGCAACCAGAGAGTGAGCAAAGCTAATGGTATGCTGGGATGCATAGGGAAGGGGCAAGATCTGGGTACAGCAAAAAACACAGTTAGATGGGTGACAAACTAGCTGGAAAAGGAGACAGCAGAGGGCTGTGGTTAACAGAGCTGAATCATATGAGAGGGAGGTCACCAGTGGGATGCCACAAGGATCGGTCCTGGGTCCAGTCCTTTTCAATATTTTCATAAGTAACATGGGAGAAGGAATCCAGGGCAAGATATGTCTCTTTGCAGATGACACTAAGCTCTGTGGCAGGGTTGACTGTGAGGAGGGGAATAGGGGGATGCAGAGAGACTTGAAAAAGCTAGAGATGTGATCAAAAGTTTGGCAGTTGAAATTCAATACCAAAGAGTGCAAGGTGGTGCACATAGGGAACAAGAACCCTAGGACAGAGTACTAGATGGGAGTGGGGGTTGGGGTAAAGCTGTGCACTACCTCTGAGGAAAGAGACCTGGGGGTCATCATCAGTAAAAACAGGTTACTCACCTGTAACAGTAGTTCTAGGAGTGGTATATGTTGTTCATCCACACTGTTTGGCATGTCCCTTTCCCCCTTAAATCATGCCGGAAGTCTTCAAGCTGGCTCCTCCCACCCACCTGGGTGGTTTATACTTGGCTCCGCCCCATGATGCCAGATCTTAGCCTGCTGGAAAGCCAGTGTACGTCCGTGAGCTGGAAAGGTCGGGAAGTCCGCGTGGATGAACAACATATACCACTCCTAGAACTACTGTTACAGGTGAGTAACCTGTTTTTCTAGGATCGTGGATATGTTGTTCATCCACACTGTTTGGAAGACTTCTAACAGTTCTCCGGGAGAAGGGAGGCAAGGCGCACACCCCCCAATTAGGGAACAGATAGGAGAATCGAGGCCCCAAAACCAGCATCCCAGCGTGACTCAAGGTCGATGTGGTAGTGGGTAATGAAGATGTTTGCTGACTTCCAGGTAGTAGCTGACAGATTTCCTGGATAGGGATGTACCTGGAAGCAGCCACTGATGCAGCAGTATGGCGGGTAGAATGAGCTCTTATCCCTCTGGGAGGCTCCATGCTTGCCAACTCATAGCACAGACCTATGCATGATATAATCCATCTTGCTATGGTCCGTTTGGCTGCAGGTCTGCCAGAAGTGGCTTCAGTATAGGTGACAAACAGCTGGCGAACCGCTCCACGAATTTCCGCCGTCCTCTCCTTATAGTAGGAGAGAGCATGTCTCAGGTCCAAGGTATGGAGCCTGTACTCGGCCTCCGAGGTGTAATTAGGGTAGTATACCGGCAGAGTCAACATCTGGTTAAGGTGAAACTCTGACACCACCTTCGGAAGGAATTTCAGGTGGGGGTGCAGGACAACTTTGTTCCCGTGGAAGACCAGACAAGGGGAGTCCACCGAAAGTGCCTGGAGCTCCCCTGTCCTTCTGGCAGACGTGATAGCCACCAGGAAGGCAGTCTTCCAAGACAAGTGTGACAGCTCACACTTCTGCATTGGTTTGAATGGCTTGCCCATGAGCTTTGCCAGTACCAGCAGTAGATCCCACGGAGGTGGAGGTTCACGCACCAGAGGGAATATGTGATCCAGGCCTTTGAAAAAGCACTCGACCACTGTCTCCTGCGCCAATGTCAGCTGACCGGCCCACGCCCGGTAAACAGAAATGGCTGCCAGATGACCGCAGACCCCCTTTGAAGAGAGACCAAAGGTGGATGAGAATGTTAGCCACAGAACAGGATAAGGGGTCCAGACCCTTACCCTGACACCAAATGGAAAACCTTTTCCATTTGAAGGCATAACATTTCCTTGTCGATTCATTTCAAGATGCCTCCACCACAGTGTAGACATCTTCGGAAAGACCCAAAACCTGGAACTCTAGACGCTCAGGTACCAGGCTGTCCGGTGCAGGGATTGACGGTCCGGATGGAAGACCTTCCCCTGGTTCAGCGATATCGGGTCTGGGCATGTACAATGCTGCTCCGGGGGCCTGCAGCTGAGGCTGAGGAGATCTGGATACCAGCACTGGCGCGGCCAGTCTGGGGCTACCAGAATCACCTTTGCCTTGTCCCTCCTCACCTTGAGTAACACCTTGTGGATCAAGGGAAATGGAGGGAAGGCGTAGGGGAGGCCTGTGGTCCACAGCCTCGAGAAGGCATCCCCCTGCAGTAAGCCCTGCTGAGGGGGGGCGGGCATGATACAGCCTCAGCTTGGTGTTTTCACTGGAGGCAAACAGGTCCACCATCGGTTTGCCCCAATGGGAGAACAGACTGTAAGCTACCTCTGAATGGAGAGACCACTCATGGGATGTCTGGCCTATGCGGCTGAGAGCATCCGAAAGCTGGTTCGAGGCTCCTGCAACATGAATGGCTAGGAGATCCGCCTCCAACCGGCTTACGAAGGTCCAGATGCGGAGTGCCTCCTTGCACAACAGACGGGGGTGCATGCTGCCCTGTTTGTTGAGGTAGTACATGGTCGTGGTATTGTCCGTCTAGACTTGAACCACTTGACCCTGGAGCTGAGGAGCGAAAGCTGACAGTGCCAGTCTGACTGCTCTGAGCTCCAAAAGGTTGATGTGGCATCGGGACTCCTTGGGGGTCCAGAACCCATGGGTCCTGTTGTCTCCCATTTGGGCTCCCCAGCCCATGAGAGAGGCATCAGTCGTGAGGACGACCATCAGCTCAGGGCGAACAAATGGGATCCCTTCCTGTAACCGGTCTGGGGCGGTTCACCATTGGAGAGCGTCCCACATCTCCTGGGTTACAGTGATCAGCTGGTCGAAATGACCGTGGAGCTGAGTCCACTTAGTGGCCAGCTCCCACTGGTGGGGGCGCATGTACAACTGGGCCCAACGGACCACTGAGGTGCACGCCGCCATGTAACCCAGAAGGCGCAGAAAGTCCCGGGCAGGGCGCAAGTGCCCAACCAGAAATGATTGGGCAAAGGAGGAGAGAACCTCCACCCTGTCTGCTGGGAGCCGGGCTCTGGCTTGACAAGAGTCGAGCTCTGCCCCGATGAAGCCCAAGACCTGGGAAGGCAAGAGTTCCGACTTGGCCTCGTTGATCAGGAGGCCGAGTTGGGAGCAGGTCTGGAAGGCCAGATCCCTGGACCTCTCCACCTCCTGTTGAGTGGAACCTGCCAGGAGCCAATCATCGAGGTAGGGGTAAATTCTGACTCCCCAACGCCGGAGATGGTCCACCACCACTGCAATGCATTTGGTGAAGACCCAAGGGGTCGATGACAGGCCGAACGGCATGGCTCGGAACTCGTACAGGGTCCCTTCGACCCTGAAGCGGAGGAGCTGCTGATGGGATGGATGGATTGGGATGTGAAAGAACGCATCCTGCAGATCCAGTGAACAGAACCACATGTTTCTCTCCAAGGATGGAATGATCTGGGGCAGAGTGACCATCTGAAAGGTGTGCGTCCTGAGAAACTGATTCAGGTCGTGGAGATCTATAATGGGGCAACAGCTCCCCCGTCCGCTTGGGCACCAGGAAGTACCTGGAGACAAAACCTGGGTCTGCAGACGGATCTGCCACAACAGCTACTGCCTCCTTAAGGAGGAACTGAGCAATGTCGTCTCGAAGAGCCGACTGGGTGCATGCGGAAATCCGTTCTTCCCGAGGGGCTTGGCTTGGCTGGGAGGATACTGCTCGAATTCTAGAGGCAGTCCCTGATCGACCACTTCGAGAACCCACCTGTCCATAGTGATAGCGAACCAGGCAGAAAGGAAGTGGTGGAGCCGGCCCCCCATGGGAGGACCCAAAGCTGGCGTGATGGAGATGGGGGTGGCAACTCCCACCCCGTCACTGGGCAGCCTTAGAGGAGGAGGAGGCTCCAGGACATGAGCCTCGGCCTCCTCTGCGGGCCTGTTGAGGTCCAGGCTTGGACCGAGGGCACCAAGCTTGAGCCTACTGCTGATGCTGATGCTGATGCTGCTGTCCTCCTTGGTAGGAGGACTGCAGAACCGCAGGGGAAGAGTGCTGAAAAGGCTTCTTCTTTTTCTTCTGCTGGTTCTTACCCGAAGAACTCTTGGCAGAAGTGGTGTCCAAGGTGGCACTGGACTGCTCAATGCGCTGTAGGTGACCGGCCACTCCTGGGCCGAACAAGTCGGTCCCAAGGAAAGGCAGATCAGCTAACTTATGCTGAGTATCCGCCGGGAAGGAGGACAGCCTCGGCCAAGCCCTGCAGCGAGAGGCCACTGCGGCGGCCATTGAGCGGGCACAAGAATCCCCAATGTTCAGGGCCGTCTGGAGCTGCTATTTGGCAACAGCATGGTCCTGGTCCCAGACCTGCTTAACTGTGGTTTGCATGTCTGTGGAGAGATGTGGGGGGACTTCATCTAATGACCCGAGAAGGGCATGAGAAAAGTGTGCCATGATGACGGACGAACTTGCCTGACGAAGGCCCAAGGAGGAAGCAGCATAGACTTTCCGCGCTGAATGGTCCAAAAGCTTGGATTCCTTATCGGGGGGACGGTCAGTGTCAGCAGAACTGCCAGTACACCTGAACACAGAGGCGGTCACCAGGTTGTCAGTCAAGGGTGTTCTGTGAACCCCAAGAAGGACCCCTAATGGCACCCTCAGACTTCATGGGCCATGCAGGCAGATGGTGTTGAACATGAGGCAGGAGCTGCCGAAGTTCAAATGCCGACTAACAATGGCCTCGGCCACAGGAAAGGCCTCCGTCGGGGTATCCCCTCTCTTGAGGATGTCTGTAAGAGGGTACTCCGCCTTTTTCTGGATGCGTTCCCGAGGCATCCCTGTAGAATCAGAGATGAGATGAAGTATCCCTTGGAAGGAGGAAGGACCTTCCTCCATCCCTGTGCCAACGGACGACTCATCATCCCCGGGATGAGAGTGGAGCCCGGTGGCATCTGAGTCCAAGGAGTCATGATACAGCGGCCTGCCACCCAAATCACCCTCGATCCATCGAGGATGGTCCAGGGTGACTGTGACTGACAGAAGTCGGGGAAGCCTAGTATCTGGTCAGCACTCTTTGGAAGGAGCCCCTCCCACAGGCTGCTTAGGCGGTGGCTCCACCACTATCCATGGAGAGACCAGAAAAGGCCGAACCAGAGGACGGGCCAGGTCCGCTGGTGGGGGAAGCAAAGGCTTTGGTTCTGAGGGGGTCGGCTTCGGCCTGGGAGGCGAGAGCCAAGTAATGGCTGGGGTAGGCAGCGGAATCAGCTGTTGCCATATAAGGTCCTTGTAGCACTGACGGAGTTTCCGCTGGAGCCTCTCCTCATTTGAGGAGGACGAGGATGACCTGTGGTGTCGCCTCTTTGTGCAGTGCTTATGACTCCTCCTTGGCCGTTCAGCCGAGGGGGTTCTAGACCTCGACCGAGATCGGGCAGGCCGACATGGTCGCTCGGGTGACACCGGAGGGATCGGTAAAACCCGGGGGTCCAGAACTGGGACCTCAATGGTGACACCAGCGGGCTGGGTCTCCTCATTGGGGAACACAAGGACCGGAGTCCTCTCCAAGGAGTCGTCGGCCATGGCCGGCAACAGAGGGTCGATTGGGTGGAGAACAATCTCGACCTCATCGGCCACTTCCTCGGTCATCTGGCCAGACGGAAGGTCTGTGAAGCCTGCGGCCGAGGAAGCAATCTCGACCGAGGTAGAGACCGCATGCTCCTGGGACTGAGACCTCTCTCAGTCCCAAGAGCCTCTTCATTGAGACGAAGACAAGCTGGGTTCTTTGTCCTTCTTTCGAGAGCGGGAGGAGTGCGAGCCTATTGGCACCTCACCCTGGGTGGGGAGAGACTGGCACAAATCCTTAAAAGAACCTGTGAAGGTGGAGCCCAGGTTGAGTGGAACAAAAAAGCTTCAATTCGCCGAAGCGCGGGTGGCTTCTTCTGAGAATGCCTTCATGCATTCCGGCTGCGTGGCAGAACCCGCAGCCATGGAAACCGCCCACCTAGCCTCCTTAGACTTCACCAGAGGATTCCTTTTCTCCGGTCTCCCCAACTTCAAACGTGCCAGGTGGTCATCCAAGACATTGGGATAGAAGGCCAAGCAAAAACTGCAGGACGAGGTGTCATGGTCGACACCTAGGCAGTAAAAGCACGAGAGATGGGGATCGGTGCGCAACATCTTCTGGCTGCAACGACACCGGTGAAATCCTGCAGATGATTTCTGTTCAATGATCGAGGATGAAAAAGCGCGATTGCTAACTCAAACAAGTTTTAATCTCGGTAAAACCGAAGTTTTGAAAGCCAGAGCCTACGAATACTTGAGCACGAGGGAGGCAACCTGCATCTTCCAGTGGAAAGGAAGATCTGGAGTCATGGGGCGGAGCCAAGGTATATACCATCTGGGTGAGTGGGAGGAGCCAGCTTGAAGACTTCTGGCAAGATTTAAAGGTGAAAGGGACATGCCAAACAGTATGGATTAACAACATATCGACGATCCTAAAACTGCCTAAAACAATCAAACCAGTGTAACAAGGCCTACAGTGAAGCAAACAGGATGCTGGGGTGCAAAGTAAGGGGTATTGACAGCAGAAGGAAGGAGATACTACTACCTCTGAATAGATCACTGTTGAGGCCCCACCTGGAGTACTGTGCCCAATTCTGGAGTCCTCAGCTGAAGGAAGATAAGGACATATAGCAGACAGATCAGTGTTTTTTCCATCTGGGAATGAATCCCTTAATACAAGGAAACATATGCATTTGCTATATTGCGATACCTCATTAGGGGTGTTACTATAATCATAAACACTAAAGTAGTATACAGTCTTAATATTGCTGTGTTACTGAGGCCAAGAGCAGCATGGCATTAACAAAAATTAGAAAATTTCCAGCATTCGGTCCTGGTATAGGCCTCGATCTCGAAAGAGCATATGGCGCCATGCATTACACCTTAATTATTTTAAGAACTCCCTTCAAATAATATGCTTGGAGCAACGTACTCTATAAAGGGTTAGCAAATAAGCTAACAAGTAAATCCCAGAGTAATAACTTCCTCCCCACCATACACATCGCAAAATGTTTGGCTGAAGAACTTTAGAACAATTGTAAATAAGGTTTGGAATCTATAACCTGGTAAATGAAACCACCTCATGGTAACATGTTAGACTGTTAATAAAAGCAATTTTAATCAGGCAGATAGTGAATGAAATGAGAAACCACTAAGTTAAGCAGATCAAGTGTCCAAATTCAGTTCGTCAGTCGTACTCACTGACTTCGCAGTAAACCTGGTCGGCCATTTTCCAGCTTCCATCGGGTCACCAAATAAGTAAACTTTCCCCTCGAACACGATGCAGAGATGGGCAGGGAATATAATAGAGTTTGCAATGCCCACTTCTCTTAAAGATCTCCGAACCCCCTCAAACCTCTTGTGACGTTGTCGTGTGGAATAGCTTAAGTCCGGGAATAGATAAATTTGGTGATCTTCCACCATCAATGGAGCTGCCCAACGAGCCAAGTGCATAATTCTGACTCGTTCTCCAATCTCTGAAGTGACCAGCATTAGTGTGCGAGGCTCCTCTGACTGCAGTCGACCACGCAGCGTGACTTAAGAGCCTGCAGAAAGTTTATCAAGTGTGTCTTGACCCGGGGAGAACCAACTTTTTATTTAAAAGTTCTTCTATGGCCATAATTGGATGATCTCCTTCATAGCCTTTGGCTAAGCCCAACAATCGAATATTTGCACTTCTGATTTGATTTTCCATGGTTTTGAGCCGTGTGTGAAAAAACTGCATCTCTTTAGCCATTGATGCGGTAGCTCCCATGGCAAAATCAGCCCGTTTAGATACCTCAGCAAACTGTCTTTAGACCCTCCACCGAAGACTCCAGCAATATAACTCGGATATTGAAGGTGTCCATTTTCTGAGAAAGGTTAGCAACCGAGGTAAAGTCTGCATTTTGAATCCTAGTGTTGCTAGGGACTTGTCAGTGTCCGAGGGAGTTGTAGCTAAATCTTCTAGGCCCGACTGTGAGGCCTAAGTCCCACCAGCACCTTTTCCTCGTTCTGTGCCTCCCGTTCCTTTACCTCGTTTAGGGTTCCCCATTTTACTCATCCCAAGCAATTTGCTACTCAGGAATCCACTCCAGAAGTCAGAATCAGCCAAAGACGCTTTCAAAATACCGTTTCTGTAGTATTTAAGTGGGGGAAATTACAGAGCTATTCACTACTTGCTACCACCAAGCTCGGGCTCCACAGTGCCCCTCCATCATTGTCTGTTTCTATGTTTTTATTACACAGGTTTGCAATATACAGTATTTACTCAAGACAACCCACCCAAGATGCAATATCTCATTTTCAGTGGGGTCCAGCTTTCACGCACATTTGTTTTATATTTACCAAGGACAGCACAGCTCAGATGTTGTCTTCTTTTCAGTGGGATCTTGCTTTTTCCAGCTTTTACACTGTATTTAGCCAGGATAGCACACCTGAGATGCAACATCTCGTTTTCGATGGAACCCTACTTTTACCCATTTTTATAATTGTAAGCCCCCAATTTGGGCTTACCTGGTAAGGCTATGGTCCTCCAACCCTCCGCTAGGTGTCCTCTGAGTGGACCGTGGTGGGGCTTGAGCCTACTTGCCCCTCTGTGCCCCGAGGTTGCAGCTGAACTAAATTTGGGACCTCAACTCAAGTTCTGGGTAGGTCCTAGTAGAGTCTCCGTGCCTCCAGGCATGATGGGGAGATTGGAGCAGCCCCTGTAATCTGCAAAAGCGGGCCACTTGAGGAAACTACAAACATGGTGGCTGTGTGCCAGTGTGCATGCGCAGTCAGGGGCAACAAAATTTAAAGGAGCTGTGCTCCTGTTGTCTGCTTGGCCATGCGGCCGTTTGGAAAAAAGGTAGACCCCTGGCCCCCAAATAAGCCGAGGAGCTGGGGGTAGCTGTATTTAGTGACTGGAAGGATTCCAGTCACAAATTATTTTACAGATAGCCCTGCTAACGGGCTAAATTAAATAATCTGGGGCCCGACTTCAGAGAGCCTACCAGGAAGAAAAAACGGCAGCTCCCTAAAGAACTACAAACTGGGGCTGCTGGGGAAAATACCCAGAGGCAGCCTGGAGATCGATCACTTGGGGAGTTGCAGCCAATGATAGGGAGGCTGCTTAGGGGAAATATAAGGCTGATTTTTTTTTTTGCGCTGAAAAGCGGTTGGCAGTGAAGGGGGACTGCAGGGTGGATGTGAGAGGAGGGACTGCTCTAATGAATACAGTCTGACTGGCTATGAAAACCCTGCCTACCTCCATCCGCCAAGCTGAGTACAGGAGGAAAAGTAGCTGCTTGTGAGACTGACGTAGGGTAGAGAAAGGCAAAGTTTTATAGTAGCCCAGCTAGATTAGATTTCAGTTTGAATTGTGAAAATAAGAGATAGGCTGTGGACTTTGAAAATAACCTCAGCTCCCCACGGCACAGAAATCGTTAAGTGAAGTGGACATTTCAGCCAGGGGAGAGTCTGCAAGTGTTGCTCCAAGCTGCTGTGACAGGACCCAGCCTACGGGTGAAAGTATCCTTAAGGTGAGGGATTGTAGGTTTTGAGACTACGGAAACACTGCGTTGGTCCTGAAAGTGGTCCTGCGTGCTTTGGAAAGGGTTTGGGGAACACAAGCAATCCTGGTTCCCTGGACTGAAGACGCTGACGTGCCGGGTTGAAGGATGAAACAGACCTGTCTGTGTGAAGTCTGTATATAAAGGCCCGTAGGAGAAGATCATCATCCCTGGAGCCATCCAGTTTTGTTTTCCCCACCTGTGATGCACCACTTATGTCAGAACCTCCACGGTACTGTGCAAAGCAACTGGCCATGAACCCCCAGTGTGGACTGCAAACCGCGCGTACCCCAAGCTGTGGCTCTGGGGAGTCTTTTAGTTAGCTAGTCAGTTAGGAGTATAGGGGCAAATCCTTCCACCTCTATTTAGAGACACTCAAGTTTGCAAGCATAGGATAATCAATCCAAAATGTGTTATCAACTGGGCCCCGACGAAAGACCCCAGGCCTGCACCACTGCACAGGGACAATCTGGGTGCACCCAGGGGGTGGTGAGAAGGGTTGCTACTGGGGAAGGTATTGTGCCTAGAGTGAATTGTGATTGATATTCTCCTCCTTGTTCCCCCTTCCCAATAAATAAGGTCACTGTTCGCATTTCATTCACTGTCCCTGTGTTATTGAAGGAGTGCTGCTGGGGGGTGTGTGGCAATAGTGTGGAAACTGTAATTGGTGTGGGGAACATATTGTTGGGGTAGGGTACTATTTTCTGGGGGGGTGGTAACCTGTTCTTTATCCACAGGATTCCCTTGCCATTACCCCAGGTGGAGGCACCATGTCACATGAGCTGTTACTGCGGAACCCAGGCCAGCCCCCTCAGAGGTGTGTTCCGAATTACGCTGAGGGCCCTGGAGCAGCCAAGATGAGTCAAAGGGCTATTACATAATGTATTTACCCAGAACAGCCCAGGTGAAAGGCAAGTTACATTTTCAGTGGGGTCCCACTTCTACAATACATTTTTGCCAGGATATTGCAGCACAAATGCACACACAGTTCAGTGGGGACTCTGCTGTACTGGGGTCCTGCTTTTACACACATATATATACTATATATTTACCCAGGACAGACCAAATGAGATGTACTATCTCATTTTCAGTGGTGTCCTGCTTTTACACATTTTAGACTGTATTTATCCAGGCCAGTTGACAGGCAGTATCTAATTTTCAGAGGGCTCCCACATTTTGACCCCATATTTCTAACAGTCTTTTTATGAACTAACATTATGATCACAACAGGTGGAACTTTTTAATTCCCATCCATAAGGTGATTTTGCAGTGCAACTGTGAAAACATGTTCCGGAGCGGATTTTAAAAATTACACCTGTCAAGTTCATGAAGAGTGGTAACACAAGGGATGTGTTAAACAGTAGGGGCCAAAATCTACAAAAAAAAAAGTTGAGTAAATACTGGAACAATTCAATATTTTTTTCATGACTTCATTGTTTCTTCACATTGTGACTCCAGATTTTCGACATAGTCTTTTTACGACCCCATGTTATGCTCAAGACAGGTTGAAAGGTGGTTTTACAGAGGGACTGCGGAAACATGTTTCAAAGGGGGTCTGAAAAAGACACCTGTAATGTTCATCATGTGGGGGTGACAAAAGGGCTATGTGCAGATTTTGGATCAAAATCAGCAAAAATCACAAAGTTATGAGTAACTTAAAAAAATTCTATGTTTCTTCATAACTTTGTTTTTGTTTTTTTCTGACATTTGACCCCAAATTTTCAACACTCTTTTTATAACCCCACATTATGACTGTGGCTCGTGGAATTATTTAAATCCTGTCTGAAATGTGACTTCGCGGAACAAATGTGAAAACATATTTTGGAGGAAATTTGAAAAATGACACCGGTCATGTTGGTGAGGTTGGGTAACGAGAGGGCTATGGTGAAAACTGGGGGCCAAAATCCACACACATTACAATGTGACGAGTAAACACTGAAAAAAATAAAACGTTTCTTCACAACTTCATTGTTTTGTGACATTTTGACCACAAATTTTCAACACAGTCTTTTTAAGGCCCCTCCTTCTGAACATGACAGTTGCCATTTATAAAATACTTGTCTGAAATGTCATTTCGTGCCACAAGTGAAAAAACACATTTTGGCCAGGATCTGAAAAATGATGGTGCGAAAAAAATGGCTATGTCGAAAATTTGGGGTTAAAATACTGAAAATTACCAAAGTTATGAGTGGGTGTTGAAAAAATTTCAATATACCCTCATAACTATTTTTTTTTTTTTTTACTAATTTTTTTCTCCCTGGCTCCTGGTCGGCACCTTTGTCTGCGCTACTCTCTGGTCTCCAGCCACTGTCTGGTCTGCCCCCAACTCCTTTAGGGCTCTTGCCATCTTCCCCTGTGGTTTGCCCCCCATGGCGGGGAGCCCCTAACTCTCCTGCCAAGACTGGATCCGGTTCCGGCGATGCTCCTGAAGCTGGTGCGCCCACTGGATGGCCATCAAGCCACCGCGACCTAGGATGCAAATTTCTTTCCATTTTTGCCCTTGTTACGGGGGGGGGCATGGCATGCAATGACGCTTCTGACGAGGTCGGGTCAGGCATCTGCTGTGCTCCCGCCCCTTTTGTTTTGTGGCTCTGTGTTGCCAACCCCCAGTCTCCACTAGGGGTCAGGCATGCACCACCCCCCCACCCGCCGGAGATGGAGACCAGTCTGTCGGACGCTCGATCCACCTCCGCCCTTCCGACCCATGGCAACCAGTGTTCTCTCCCGAACACGGGTCGCCGGCATGGCGCAAGGTCATATCTCTGTTGTTTTTTAATATTTTTCCTGCAAATATTCAGTCTTCTTATGATCCCACCTCACGAACCTGGTATGTGATCATTTTTCAAATTCCTCCTGAAAGGAGATTTTGCGGAGCGACTGTGAAATCACCATTCAGGCCGCATTTGCAAACAGCCCTTGAAGAAAGCAAAAATAATTCTGCCAGGTTCTGGAACATCCTCAAAGAAGTAGAGGGTCATCTGCCCACTTCCCCCCTGCCTGCAAAGAGACATTTTAGAATAACTTAACAACCATTTTGCTGGTCGGCCCGGTGGTGCTGAGGGTTGAGGCACTGGACGCGCCACACCTCATGCCACACCGGGGACCCGGGTTCAGGAACAAGCCCAGGCTGCCGGAGGTCAGCAGGGAGAGAGAGAGAGAGAGGATTGAGCGTCCGGAGGACTGCTCTCCTCTCCTGGGGAGGGATCCAGGATAGCCCGTCATCGCAGCGGTCCCCTGTGGATATGGGAGACACTGCAACGCTCAGGGCCAAAGTAGTGGGACGCAGAGCATAACAGAGCGTTCCTGGCATCACTGCAGCTCGAGCTCTGAGGGAGAGGAGACAGGTGAGGCGGAATAAGAAAAGCCCCTCTTTTCTGATAGGCGACGGCTCCCTACAGAGCTGGCTGCCACATGCCCAATACCGGGTCCTCTCCCCGCCCCTTTGGCCTCTCATCGTCCCAGCCAGGTGATCTGGATTATAGCTAGAGCACCGAGAGTGGCTGGCGGCCCTGCCCCTAGGGGCTCAAGAGTTAGGGGGCTTGTCTGGTGTGGGTCCGATGAGAGGCAGTAATATATATGAGGAAGAGAGGACCACGGTGGGCGGTAGAACGATCCAGTGAGCTAGGGCAGCCCAAGAGAGTTCGGGGGAGAGGAGACAGAAACAGAATTTGAAAAAAAAAAAAAAAAAAAAACCATTTTGCTACGACAGGGCTTGCATTTGATGTCTCTTCTATCAGTAAGCTATGCCCACACAGTGATGTGAGTGATTGTACAAGCTCTAATAATGAATACAAGTTGCGAGCCTCTTCCTTCAGTTTTCGCCCAGTTACCTTTAAGTAGGTGAAGGATCTCCTATTGTCAACGGATACTGAAAAAAGAGTGCTGGCTCGGACTTTCTAGAATCATTCTTCCTGAAATTAGGTTGTTATCATCTAACTGCCCCCATCATCCATTTACTCAACTCATCATTGGAGCAAGGTGTGAGACTGCTGCTCTGAAAAACTGCACATATTACTCCCCTATTCAAGTTCGTTGAGCCTAGCAACCTGAATAATTACCAGCCTATTTCACTACTTCCTATTCTTTCAAAACTCCTAGAAAAAATTGTGAATTCCCAGCTTAGGAAGTACCTTGAATCAGTGGAACTTTTAAACCCAGTCCAATCGGGTTTCAAACCCAAACATAGCATGGTACCTGCCTTAGCTAAAATGTCTACGGATTGGCAAAGCACCTTGGATACAAATAAACATGCGTATGCTCTCTTCCTAGACCTTAGTAAGGACTTTGATACTGTGGACCATAGCTTTCTTCAGGACACTTTGAACAGCCTTGGCCTAGATAGCACTGCCACAGTGTGGTTTAAATGTTACCTCACAAATAGAATACAACAAATTAAAGCCCTAGGGGACCTGTCACCATTAAAAGTCTTACCTCATGGTGTTCCGCAAGGCTCCATCTTGGGCCCTTTACTTGCTGCAGTTTACATTAATAATATTGATTCACACGTACACTTATTCACGGACAATACGGTCCTTTACACTGTTAATTCTACTCTGGAAGTGGCACACAAGGACCTACAGCATAACTTTGTCATCCTTCAGAATAATCTCTTAAAGCTTAAGCTTCTTCTTAATGCCAAGAAGACGAAAGCTATGATCCTCTCCCCACATGCCGTCCCAGCCCAAGGATTGTCATATAACTTCCAGAGCTACACATTACTTGGTGAGTCACTGGAATGTGTGGACTCTCAAACACTTGGGGTTCTGGTTGGACAACAGATTCAACTTTATGGTTCATCTGAATGAACTGGTCAAAAAACTAAGACACCGTCTAGGCGTCTTCTTCCACATTAGGCATCTTCTCACCCCCAAAGCTAAAAAGAGACTAGTACAAACAACCTTTTTGCCACTGCTTACTATGCTTGACTTTCTTTATAGTCACTGCCCTAACTCAGCACAAAGTAAGCTTGACACTCTTTGTCATCGTGCTCTGAGGTTTATCCTGAACTCACCTTTACGCACCCACTACTGCCTTCTATATAAGGCATTGGGATGGCCTTCCCTTTCATTGAGGAGGCAAATAAATGCTCTTATCTGGCTCTACAGGGCACTAACTGGGTCAACTGCCGGCCTATATCTCTAATCTATATGAGCGTGCCAAGGAGTTATACTGTCTGAGACACTACACACTGATCACCTTTAGCATACCTAGGATTAAAATGCGGCATGGTTCTGCTGCAATTAACTACTCACTCCCTTCCCTGTGGAATGTTGCGCAAAGAACACTAAGGATCACCGTTATACTGGGTCCCTCCTCCTTCAAAGCTCTGATCGCAGATTACCCGAGGGATTTCTGTAAGTGTTATAGATGACCGCTTGATGAATACTCGTTGCTTTTGGCTCTTTATGTTCTTGTCCTTACCTTTGAACTTGCAAGCACTTCTTCCCTACCATAATTCCTCTTTTTGTCTTTTTACTTCCTCCCTTTCAGCTTTCATCTACTCCCCTATCCCTCTTCCTGTTTCTATTTCCTCCACTGACTACTCTTTTAGCGGGGACACCCAAGTTGTTTTGGCCAGGGTTGTATATGGTCTGTTACCCTGGGTGGATTCCTGTGTCCTTGCAGTCTCGCACACTCTACTATGCTAATGTATTAAACTAGTCTTTGACTTGTACATGTTCTATTCCTATGACACTACAGTTGACATCATTTTTTGACGTGCCCATAATGCTGTGCATTACCTTCTGTCTTATTGTGTATTTGTCCTTTCTGTCCAGCGTCACTTTGGAAATTAGCTTGCTCAATGGTGTTATGCCTGGTGAAATAAAGTTTTGATTGACTGATTGATTCATCGATTGATTTGAAAACGTCTGTCTACCATGTTCATGGGGAGGGGTTCCAAAAAGAACATGTTGAAAATTTTGGGGGAAAATATTAAAACTTTACCAAGTTATGAGTTTGAAATGCACTGAAATACCTTGACCACAACTTACCCGATTTCCTCAGTTCCCAGTCTGGGGCTGAAGAGTGAAGATGCGTCTCCGGTCCAGACAGAATTACGGCGTTTGACTCCTGGTAGGTAAGTAAAAAGTGCGGGTGTGTATGGGATGGTGGGTGCTGAGTGGGGGGCAAGTGGGGAAAAGGTAATGGCAGCGGCAACAGACATCAATGATCTGTTTTCTTTCTCAGAGGGTGTAAACAATACACAGAAAGACATCAAGAGATGATTTTCTCTATTCCAGGTACCAACACTAGGGATTAGGCATCTCATGTCAATGCTAGTCCCAGGGACCATATCTTTACTACTGATGTCAATACCAGTATTTGGAATCCTGCCTTTACTAGCTGCTAATGTCAAAGCCATTCCCGGGAAACCCTGCCATTACTGCCTACCCATGTCAATGCCAGTCCCCAACACTCTGCCATTACTGTTTACCTATGTCAGTGTCAGCCCCAACACCCTGCCATTACCATGCGGTCGTGAGGGCAAGCTGGTACAGCCTATCCACAGCCACCGGCCCCGGGAGAAAGGACCAGCAAAAAAGCATGCAGCAGTGCGGTCGAGAGGGGCAAACTGGTACAACCCTCCCACAGCCACGAATTCTCTGCGGAGAAAGGACCAGCAGAAAAGTACACAGCAGTGTGGTCGCAAGGACAAGCTGGTACAGCCCTCCCCACAGCCACCGAACCCCCCACGAAGAAAGGACCAGCAGAAAAGCACACCGTGCGGTCGCAAGGGCAAGTTAGTACAGCCCTCCCCACAGCCACTGAACCCCCCACGGAGAAAGGACCAGCAGAAAAGCACACAGGTAGCGACCCCATGCTTGCAGCTGCTACAGAGTGCTGCGCCAGAGGAAAATTTGAACTTGGCGCCTTTTTTAAACCAAACAGACTGTTGCCTTTTCTGTTTCTGTCGGTGGAGCAGTGTAGATTGTTTTTTTCACTGCGCACTGCTCTCAAACCGACATTGGATTTCCACCTAGGGGAACAGTACCTTAAGAAATTAATTAGCTTTGAGGCTTAAGGGGACACACTTTAGTACCAGAGCCATATTAAGGGCTCTTAGGCTGCAGGCAGCACGCTCTGTGAATTTACTTGTAACCATATTGCATTTAATTTACTGTCTAATATAATTTAAAGCTGCACAAATAAGATTTCTGCATTTAAAAACAACGTACCTGCTGCTAGCTCCGCCTCCCTTCCTACCTATACTTAAGCAGATTTTTCTGTCCCTTCCAGCAGTGCGGTTGCAAGGGCAAGCTGGTACAGTCCTCCCCACAGCCACCGAACCCCCCGCAGAGAAAGGACCAGCAGAAAAGCATACAGGTAGCGACCCCACGCTTGCAGCTGCTACAGAGTGCTGTGCCAGAGTTAGTCCCCGCCGGTGCTATGCGCTGGCTCCCCACCACCACCCCCCTTGGTGAGCTCCTCCCTTTATAGGGTTGACCATGTGAGCGCGTAAACCGATCAGCCCACTTTCCCATTAGCTTCTTATACTATTCAGCCACTAGTGGCCACCCCTGAGCAGCTTTCAAATCTTCTACTAAAATGCATTATCTCCCTCTAATAATTATTGTGCTATACCCAACCATATCTTCCCTCCCACCCTCGTCCTACCCAATTTTACCTGGCTCTCTGCCACTTATCCCTGTGGCTGCAAAGCCACCCCTCCACTCCTCATCTGCCCTAGTGGACCACACTCGGCACCACTGGCATAACTGGTCACTGGGGGCCACTATCCTCTCTCCCTCTTACCATGCAGAGCTTCCTGCCTTATACATCCCCTACTACCTAGACCCTAAACTCAGCTCCCAGACTCATAACCGTCTCCCTCTCCGCTGGTCATCTCAAAAGACCATGCGCCTAGCAAGGCACATCCTGGCTCTCTTACTCCTTATAGCCGAGGACGTAGAATGTAATCCAGGTCCCCCCTCCCCAATGCTTGGGCAACTCCCTGCACCGGCTACTCACCTCCCAAGAGGTTTCAAAATAGTCCACCTAAACATATGCAGCATCCTGAACAAAATAGCAGCCTTACAAACTACTATCCTATCCCTTCGCCCTTATATAGTAATCATTACTGAATCTTGGCTGAAGCCCCACAGCCTTGATGCGGAATTCTCAATACCCAGGTACTCCTTAAACCGCCAAGACTGACAGGGCAGTAAGAAGGGTGGCGGCACTGCCATGTACATCTCCTTTAAACTCCAGTTCTCCACAATCACACCTACCGTACCCATACAATCAATAGATTCCCTTCTAATCAAAATTCCCCTTCAGCACTCTATCCCCGTATACATAGCAAGATCATACTGCCCGCCAGACACACCTCTGGGTAGCATCCTAGACCACCTTGGCAACCTGAGGTCCCTTACGGCAGGCGACGAACTCCATATCCTTGGAGATTTCAACCAGAACTGGCTAGGCAGCATAGCCACCAAAACACGATGTCAAATAAATGCTCTAAACCTGTCCTAACAAATAGCTGAACCCACTCGCCTAAACCACAAATCCAAAAAGCATACACTACTGGATTGGGGCCTTACCACCCACTCACATCGGATAATCAAAGCTGGCCTACTACCAGACTCCCTTAGTGACCACCATATGATTTATATGGTGCACAAAATCTTCAGACCCAAGGCCCCTCCCCCCGCACTCTATACAACAGAGCTTACATATCCCTTGATCTGACCACTCTCCTAAATGACCTCACCAGCATCGAGCTACCTCCATGGACGAGGCCCTCAAATTTTTCACGACCAACTTCCTGGCTATCTGGGACTGCGCCTCTCAGAAGATCCAGAGTAACAGGAGCCCACTTACCTTGGGTAACAGCTAACCTCTTGGAACAACTACGAGACAAGAGATCGAGCCTGGAAATCCTTAAAGCTACAGGAGCACAAATGGCCCTGCAACATTACCACTCGCTAAGAAATGCCTGCACAAGACTTATACATCAGGCCAAATCAAATTACTTCAAGTCTGCTTTCAACAATAACCAGCTCACCCCACACAATTTTGAAGTCAATAAATCCCTTCTTACCCCTCCATTAACCCCCCCTACTCCCACTCTTGACATAGTAGGCCATCATCCGCGATCCTAGCACGGTTGCCACTGAGTTTAACTCATATTTCTCCACCACTACATCCTCTCTACTCTCCTCCCATCCCCCACTCCCCCCTTTGTTCACCCTGCAGTCGCCTCTCTGGCCTCTTTCTCGCTCCGCCCAGTCACACCTGGTGAGGTACTAGAAATACTTCAGTCACTCAACCCATCCAAAGGTAAATGCCCATCGGGTCATGATTCCAAAATGCTCCTGCTTTCAGCACCTGCCATAGCCTAACCTCTAACCACGCTCTATAACCTGTCTTTTAGACTCGGGTCCGTCCCTACAATATGGAAACAAGCCACAGTCACTCCCCTAGATAAAGGAGGTGACCTTTCCTCCCCATGCAACTACCGTCCCATATCACTGCTCCCCATCCTAGCCAAAATTCAAGAGTGCCTTGTACTATCCCAGCTCTACCACTCTCTAGATACCATATCATTTTTCACCCCCTTCCAGGACGGGTTTAGAAAGAATCACTCCACCACCACCTCTCTCCTTCATCTCACCAACACCATCCTTATGGGTATGGATAAAGGAGAGATAACTGCGACTATCTTTATCGACCTGGCCAAAGCCTTCGACACGGTCTCGCATCCCCTGTTACTGTCAAAACTCGCTCAAGCTGGACTGACTGTGACTGCCAAAAACTGGTTCCATTTATACCTGGCAGGTAGGTCCCAAACTGTCTGTATTGGCTCGGCTAGTTCCACTTCACTCCCAGTCACCAGTGGAGTCCCCCAAGGGTCTATACTAGGCCTTCTGCTGTTCTCTATCTTTCTCAACAATCTGCCTGTTGCCTCTGGCTCATCCCCCAATGCCGTGGCAGCCTGTCTGCAGGAGGACTTCGACTTCATCCAACGCTGGTTCCTCTCAAATCAACTATTTTTAAACTCAAAGAAAACTGTCTCCCTCACCTTCAGCTCTCGGACCAAACTATCCCGCCTTCTGTCCCCCCCCCCCCCACGTTCTACACTCTGGATAGCTCCCCCATGAGGCCTGTACTTCCTATAGATATCTCAGGTGTCTGGCTAGATCAGTACCTTGACTTCTCTGTGCATATTGATGCTCTATACAAGAAACTGCATCCCATGCTGGGGCTCTCTACCCCAACAAAGTTGCATCCCTACCAGCGACTAGCAATGTCAAAATGATCCTCCCGATTATGGACTACGGAGATGTAGTCTACTGTGCTGCCCTCAAACTTCCCTATCCAGGCTTGATCCTCTTCAACTCCTTCTGCGGTTCTCCTGGACCGCCCTCCTAGTACTCATCACTGTGACCTCTACCAGTCCTTGGACCTCCCCTCTCTACATAATCGGCGATGCTACACTGCGCCAAGAGCGACTGCTAAGTTCTGGACCAGACACTCTCCTCCTACCTGTCGTCCTCCCTAACTGCCCTTCCACCACCGGCATATGCTCTCAGGAACATTGACTCTCGGCTCCTTCACATTCTGCACAGATCCACCCGGTCTGGCCAGGCTGCCTTCAGCTTCAGGTTGCCCAAATTATGGAACTCCCTGGCAGCCGATATTAGACATACCACAAGCACTCCACACCGGAATGCCCTTCTTAAAACTCATTTCTCTACCACCTGCTCCTGCATCCCGGCCCGTTGAATCCCTCACTACCTAACTACCAGCAGATTACTACCATAACTGGTTCTTCCCACTGTTATCAACCACGCTTATTAAGTGCAGCTGGGCATTTCCATACTTCTGGGAATGCCATTCCCCTCTGTTAACACCTGTCTGGTTACTCCAATTTGTACTTGTGATTTTGTCAGCTCTAAATGGTTACTGTATTTGTAAACCTAGTAATTGTATTTATGACTGTCTCATCCATTGTATTGTACCACACATATTTATGTATGTTTCCTTCTGTATTACTGTACCCTATGTAACCCCCTCCCCCTGGGCGCATCTGGAATTGAGCGGTACACTGCTCAGTATGCCTTCCTGGTAAAACTCTTAAATACATAAATAAATAAATGACTGTCTACCTATGTCATTGCCGGTCCCCAACACCCTGCCTTTACTGTCTACCTATGTCAATGCAAGTCCCCAACACCCTGCCATTACTGTCTACCTATGTCAATGCCAGTCCCCAACACCCTGCCTTCACTGTCTACCTATGTCAATGCCAGTCCCCAACACCCTGCCTTTACTAAATTTGGCAAGTACACTCCTGAGACACTGCCCTTACTACCGACAGAGTGACTCCCTGGGAGTCTGCCTTTACTATCCATGTCAAGGCCACTCCCTGGGGCTCTGCTTTTACAAGGCATGTCAATGCCAGCCCCCAGGACCCTGCTTTTACTATCCATGTCAGGGCTACTCCCTGGGACCCCGGCTTTACTACCTATATCAGTGCCATTCCCTGGGACCCCACCTTTCTTACCTATGTCAATACCACTCTCTGGGACCCTGTCTTTACTACCCATGTCAATGCTACTTCCTAGGGTCCTGCCTTCACTACCCATGTCAAAACCAGTACCTAGGATCCCACCTTTACTATGCTTGTCAGTCCCACTCCCTGGGTCACCACCTCTGCTACTCAAGTCAATGATACTGCCCAGGGCTTTATGTCTACCCCCATGGCAACAGAAGTCCCTGGTACACTGCCTTTACTAACCATGTCAGGGCCACTCCCTGGAACCCCACCTTTCTTACCCATGTCAATACTACTTCCTGGGACCCTGCCTTCACTACCCACATCAAAGCTAGTACCTAGGTTCCCACCTTTACTATGCATGTCAGTCCCACTCCCTGGTACACCACCTCTACTACCCAAGTCAATGCTACTGCCTAGCACTCTGCCTACTCCCATGGCAATACAAGTCCACGGGACCCAGCCTTTACTCCCCATGATAAGGCCACTCCCTGGGGCCCTGCCTTTACTCCCCAATGACAAGGCCACTCCCTGGGAAACTGCCTTTACTACCCATGTTAATGCCAGTTCCTGGGACCCTGCCTTAACTATTCATGTCAGTGCTACCTCCTAGGACCCCAGCTTTACTACCCATGTCAGAGCCCCTCTATGGGATCCTGTTTTTACTACCAATGTCAATGCCAGTCCCTGGGACCCTGCCTGTACTACCTATGTCAGAACCACTCCATGGGATCCTGTCTTTGCAATCCATGCCAATGCAGCTCCCAGGAGCCCTGCCTTTATGTCTCATGCCAAAGCAAATCCTGGGACAATGCCTTTACTCCCCATCTCAATGCAACTTCCTGGGACCTTGCCTTTACTACCTATGACAATGCCAGTCCCTGGGATAATGCCTTTACTCACTATGTCAATACTACTATCTTGGGCCTAGCTCTTACTACCTATGTTTATGCACTTCCTTGAGAACCTGCCTTTAAAACCCATGTGAAGGCCACTTCCTGGGACCCTGACTTTACTACCCATGTCAATGCTTCTGCCTGGAACTCTACTACTCGTGGCAATGCCAGTCCCTGGGACACTGCCTTTATCATACATGTTCAATGCCAGCCCCCAGGACCCAGTCTTTACTCCCTATGTCATGGCCACTTCCAGGGACCCTGCCTTTACTACCCATGTCAGTGCCACTCCCTGAGACCCAGCCTTTACTTCCCATGTCAACACCGCTCCCTGGGACCCTACCTTTATTCCCCATGTCAATGCCAGTCCATGGGACTCAGCCTTTACTACCTATGCCAATGCCACTCCATGGGGCACTGCATTTACAACCCATGTCAATGCCAGTCCATGGGACCCAGGCTTTACTCTCCATGTCAGGGCCACTCCCAGGGACCCTACCCTTACTCCCCAATTCAGGGCCTCTCCATGGGACCCTCCCTTTATTACCCATATCAATACCACTCCCTGGGACTCTGTCTTTACTACCCATGTCAATGTCACTTCCAGGGACCCTAGCTTTACTCTCTATGTCAGGACCACTCCCTGGGACTCAGCCTTTACTAACCATGTCAATGTCAGTCCCAGGGACCCTATCTTTACTCTCTATGTCAGGGCCACTCCCATGGACCCTACCATTACTACCCATGTCAATGCCACTCCCTGGGACCGAGCCTTTACTACCCGTGTCAATGCCAGTCCCAGGGACCCTACCTTTACTCTTCATGTCAGTGCCACTCCCTTGGACCCAGCTGTTATTATCAATGTCAAAGCCACATCCTGGGACCCAGCCTTTACTACCCATGTCAATGCCAGTCAATGGGACCCTACCTTTAACTGCCATGTCAATGCCAGTCTATGGGACCCAGTCTTTACTCCCCATGTCAATTCCACTCCACAGGACCCAGCCTTTACTACCTGTTAATGCCAGTCCCAGGGACCCTACCTTTACTCTACATGTCAGTGCCAATCCATGGTACCCAGCCTTTATTACCCATGTCAATTCCACTCCCTGGGGCACTGCTTTTACTACCCATGTCAATGCCAGTCCATGGGGCCCAGACTTTACTCCCGATATCAGGGCCACTCCCTGGGGCACTGCATTTACTACCCATGTCAGTGCCACTCCATGGAAAATGCTCTTACTACCCATGTCAATGCCACTCCCTGAGAACAGCCATTACTACCCATGTCAGTGCCGCTCCCTGGGCCATGCCTTTACTGCCCATGTCAAGACCACTACCTAAAATCTTGCCTTTATTACCCATGTCAATGCCACTCCCTTGACCCTCCTTTTCTGTTGCCTCATGGGTGTTGGAATATTAATAAAGACTACCGAAACCTTACTAATAGTGGAGTTCATCCTCCTTGTTTGACTTTTACGATCGGTTTATTTTTCGATGACCTAAGACACTGAACATTTTCCCAGGGATCACGGAACAGGCAGCCTGAACCTATACTGAAGAGAATTAACCCTGCCTTTCCTACCCATATCAATGCTACTTTGAAAGAAACATAGAAAGTGATGTCAGAAGGGGACCATAAGAGCCATCTAGTCTGCCTGAGAGTCTCCTACCCTCTCCCTTAAATGCTATTCAGTGTTATGATCTTTTCGTCTATCCCAGACCCTTTTGAAAGTTCCAGCTGACTTAGCCTCAACCACTGCTGCAGTGAGACCATTCCATGCGTCCACCACTCTCTCAGTAAAGAAGAAATTTCTGATGTTACTCTTAAACTTACTGCCCTCCAGTTTTATGTCATGACCCCTAGTTCCTGTGTGGCTCTTAATGCAGAACAGCTCCTGAATATGGACTTTGTTTATTTCTTTAGATACTTGAAGGTCTCTCTCATATATCCTCTTTCCCTCAGTTGCATCAGGGAGTACACGTTAAAGGCATGCAGCCTTTCTTCATATGTCTTGTTGTGGAGTCCAAATATCATCTTTGTGGTTTTCCTCTGGATAATCTCCAGCCTGTTAATGTCTCTTCGAAGGTGTGGCCTCCAGAACTGTACACCATACTCCAGGTGTGGCCTCACCAATGAGCTGTACAGGGGCAAAATAACCTCCCTCTTTCTACTAGTAATTCCTCTCCCTATGCATCCCAACATCCCATTAACCTTCAGTGTTGCTTCTTCACAGTGCTTGGATGTTTTCAGGTCAACTGTTATGGTTATTCCTAGATCTCCTTCCAACTTTGTGGCTTCTAGTTTCACTCCCCGTAGGAGGTATTCATCGCGTGGATGGTGTCCCCAGATGCATGATTTTGTACATTTTTGGCATTGAAATTACAAGTTTTAGACCACCCTTCCAGTCTGCCCAGGTCAGCAGTCATCCTTTCAACTCCATTGGGAGTGTCCACTCTATTGCATATTTTGGTGTCATCTGTAAACAAACTCGCCTTGCCCTCCAGGTCCTCAGATATGTCACTGATGAATACATTGAATAGGATAGGACCCAGTACCAATCTCTTTGGTACATCACTAGTCAGCTGCCTTTCCTCTGACAGAGAGCCGTTTACTACTACTCTCTGTGTCCTACCGCTGAGCCAGCTCCGAACCCAGCTCACTACTTTGTGCCCTACACTCGTATTTTCAAGTTTGTTCGCCAGTCTTCTATGTGAGACCGAGTCGAAGGCCTTGCTGAAGTCCAGGTGTACCACGTCCACTGCACCTCCCTGATCCACAGTTTTGGTCACCCAGTTACAGAACTCGATTAAGTTTTTGGCATGATCTTCCTGCAGTAAAACCATGCTGCCTTGGGTCTATTCTACCGTTTTCCTCAAGAAAAGGTTGTGAGTCTTTCCTTTAGTAGAGCTTCCATTATTTTGCCCAAAATTGAAGTGAGGCTTACTGGACGGTAATTGCTTGCACTATCCCTACTGCCATTCTTGTAAAGAGGGACAACTGTAACCTTTCTCCAGTCTTCTGGAACCTCCCCGACCTCCAGCGACAGGCTGAACAGCTCAGCCAGTGGTGCTGCCAGTTCTTCTCTTAACTCCCTCAGTAACCTTGGATGAATTTCTTCTGGTCCTATAGCCTTGTTTACCTTGAGTTTTTCAAGTTCTTTAGACTCTTACCCTTGTGAATGGTGCTGAGTCAAACTTGCTGATGACTGGGTTCTTCCCTGCCACAGTCAGGCCAGAACCTGATTCTTCTTCAGTAAATACAGAACAAAAACATTGATTCAGGATTTCTGTTTTTTTTCCGCTTCGACTTCTGTGTGCTTTCTGTCCTCCTTCTTGAGTCTGACAATACCCCAGTTGGTCTTCCTTTTCTCCCCGATGTACCTGAAAAAGGTCTTTTTGACCTCTGAGGCTCTCCTCTCTTCTGCTGATGCTTTAGCTTCTCGGATTCCCTCGCTAGTTTCTTTTCTTTGTATGCTTTCTTGTCCTTTTCGCTACCTGATGTCTTGTAAATTCTGAAGGCTTTCCTTTTCTCCCTGGCCTTGATGGCTACTTCCTTGGAGAACCGTATGGGTTTCCTTATCTTCTTTGCTTTGCTGACACTCTTTATACATTGTTTTGCTGCTCCTAGGATAGTCACTTTGAGTGATGCCCAGTAGTTTTTCACCCCTTCTGTCCATGATAATTATGTTAGGTTATACTGGAGTTCCTCCCTCATTTTGTCAAAATCCGCACACCTGAAGTCCAGCACTTTGGTTTTGGTGTGCTTGATTTCTTTTCCTGTTTTAACTTGAAACCAGACCATGTGATGGTCGCTAGACCCTAGGTGGCTCCCGACTTCTAACCCTGAGATGCTGTCACCATTAGTGAGCAACAGGTCAAGGACCACTTCCCCCTAGTGGCTTCATTTATAAGCTGTCTCAGGCCCGATAAGCAATGAGTGTCAAGGAAGTCTGCTTCCTGCAGAAGCTGCTGGATGGGTACTCCAATTTATGTCTGGTAAATTAGTCTCCCACCAGTATTACTTTTCCTTTAATACTTTTACTATATATGGTTTCTAAAATCTCTTTGTCCCCCTTCATGCTGATTGCTGGGGGTCTGTATACTATTCCTACTCGAGAAAGACCAAGAAAGACCCTGCCTTAACTACTCATTAATGTTAGTCCCTGGGGCAATGCCTTTACTCCCCATGTCAATGCTAGTCCCTGGGAGTCGGGACACTGCCTTTACTACCAATGTCAGTGCCACTCCCTCGGGCCCAGCCTTTACGACACATGAAAATCCAAGTCCCTGGTTCCTTGCCTTTAGTACTTATGTCAGGGCCACTACCTGGGACACTGCCTTCACTACTGACATGGCCACACCCTGGACTCTGCCTTTCCTACCCATGTCAATACCACTCCCTGGGACCTTGCCTTTCCTACCCATGTCAGTGCCACTCCCTGGGACCTTGCCTTTCATACCCATGTCAGTGCCACTCCATGGGACCCAGTCTTTACTACCTACATCAATGCCAGTTCCAGGGACCCAGCTTTTACTACCCATGTCAGTGCCAGTCCCAGGGACCCTACCTTTACTCTCCATGTCAATGCCAGTCTGTGGGACCCAGCCTTTACTACCCATGTCAATGCCAATCCCTGGGACCCTCCCTTTACTCCCCATGTCAATACCAGTCTGTTGGACCCAGCCTTTACTACCTATGTCAATTCCACTCCCTGGGGCACCGTATTTGCTACCCATGTCAATGCCACTCCACGGGACAATGCTTTGCCAATGTCACTCCCTGAGACCCAGTCATTACTACTCATGTCAGTGCCACTCCTTGGGGCCCTGCCTTTACTGCCCATGTCAAGGGCTCGCCCTAAAACCCTGCCTTTATTACCCATGTATAGCTGCTCCCTTCACCCTCCGTTACTGTCACCCCGTGGGTATTGGAATATTAATGAAGACTACTGAAACCTTACTAATAGTAGATTCATCCTGCTTGTTTGACTTTTTTGACAGATTTATTTTTAGATGACCCAAGACACTGAACATTTTCCCAGGGATCAGGAAACAAGCAGCCTGAACCTATACTAAAGAGAATTACCCCTGCCTTTCCTACCCATATCATACAAACTGCTAATAATGTCAATCCCTGGGACCCTGCCTTTACTACCAGTGGGCCCTATGCACTAGTGTGTGGAGTGGCTACGTGCCACATATCTGTGACATATAGCCATTCTGTACCTATTGCGCCCCCCGCACTGGATTCATCAAACGGGGTGCACAGCCCCTATGCACCCTATCCCCCGGCTGCGCGGATAGCAATGTGCTGGAGGTGGTGTCCACACTGTGTGTCATGCACTAAGGCACGCAGTGCGACATACAGGGGGGCACAGGGGTGGAAAGGATACGCCAGGGGAAACCCTGCCATAACAGCCATACCCGTGCACCCACAGGGTTCCCCCCAGCATGGCAACTGGAGCAGAGTACCCGCACACCAACACATGGAGCCCCCCAAGCCCTGCAGCCCGGAGACCCCCCTGCAAGTGTATGCCCCGTCCCCAGTGCAGGTGGTGGGAGAGGTGTCCGCTGGGCACTGCTACCAGCTGCCCATGACTGCGGCACCTCCTGCCAGGTGTAGGGGTGGTGTGGTCTGTGTGCGTGTGGGGGGGTGTTGAGGATGTGTGGGTCGATAGTACCGCCATCCCAGTGGGGCCAGTGCCCCACTGTGTGAGGGGAGGCTCATAGCAAGGGAAGGGGCCCCTACTGTGTTCGTGGGCAGCAGGTGGGCATTGGGGTCTGGGGTGGTGTTAGTGCTCCTGTTGGTGGGGGATGCCTCTGGAGCATGCGTGGAGGGGGCTGTATGACTGCCACCAGCCACCCACGCATTCTGAGGGTGCATCTGTGGCTCCGCTCGTGCCTGATCCCGGTCCAGTGCCATCCTGCATGGGGGATCCACAGTGGGTCCCAGCCAGGTCATTTGACTGGTCACCTGCCTGGGACCACACCATCTGCCCCATGCAAACCTGTGTGTTGAGGGGGTGGGGCCGCGGACAGGTGGCAATGATGCAATGCTCGGTGTGTACCTGTCCATGAGTGAGGGAGCTCCATGGGTGGGATACGTGCCTCTGGTGCATACTACCCACCCCTACGTGCATAGGGGCCTATGTCAATACCACTCCCTGGGACACTGCACTTCCTAACCATTTCAATACCACTCCCAGGGACCCTGCCTTTACTACCCTTATCAACATCACTCCCTGGGACCCTGCCTTTACTACCCACATCAATACCACTCCCTGAGAGCCTGCCTACACTCCCCATGTCAATACCACTCTCTGGGACCCTGCCTTTACTACCCATATCAATTCCTCTCCCTGGGACCCTACCTTTACTATTCATGTCAATATCACTCCCTGGGACCCTGCCTTTACTACCCACATCAATACCACTCCCGGAGATCCTGCCTACACTCCCCATGTCAACACCACTCTCTGGAACCCTGCCTTTACTACCCATGTCAATACCTCTCCCTGGGACCCTACCATTACTATCCATGTCAATACTACTCCCTGCGACCCTGCCATTCCTATGCATAACAATACCTCTCCCCAGGACCCTGCCTTTACTACGCATGTCAGGGCCACTACCTGGAACCCTGCCTTTACTGTAGCCAGGGCCATTCCCTAAGATGCTGCCTTTCCTACCCATATCAATACCACTTCCTAGGACCCTGCCTTTACTACCCATTGCAATACCACTCCTTGAGACCCTGTTCTTACTCCCCATGTCAATGCCACTACCTAGGGCCCAGCTCTTTCTACCCATGTTTATGCCACCCTGCCTTTTCTCCCCTTTCAGGGCCACTATCTGGGATTCTGGCTTTACTATCTACCCATGTCAATGGCAGTCCCTCAGATGCTGCATTTACTACCCATGTCAATGCCAGTTCCCATGATCCTGCCTTTACGAACCATGTCAGGCTCACTCCCTGGGATGCCATCTTTACTACTTATGTCCGGGACACTACCTGGAACTCTGCATTTACTACTGCCAGGGCTTCTCCCTGGGGTCCTGCCTTTCCTATTTATGACAAAATATCTCCCTGGGACCCTGCCTTTACTACCCATGTTAGGGCCAATATCTGGAACCCCGCCTTTACTATTTCCAGGGCCATTGTCTAAAGCCCTTCCTTTTCCACCCATGTCAGTTCCACTCTCTGTGACCTTGCCTTTACTACCTATCTTGGTGTCAGTCCCCTGAACCCTGCCTTTACTACCATTGTCCATGCCAGTACCTGGGGTGCTGTCTTTATTACCCATGTCAATGCCTGTCCCAAGAACTCTGCCTTTACTAATCATGTCAGGACTACTTCCTGGGACCCTGCCTTTCCTACTCAAGTCAATACCACTCCCTGGGACCCTGCCTTTATACCCATATCAATGCTACTTCTCAAGACCCTGACTTTACTACCCATTAGTGCCACTCATTGGGACCCTTCCTTTCTTACCCATATCAATACCTCCCCCAGGACCATGCCTTTACTACCCATGGCAGGGCCACTACCTGGAACCCTGCCTTTACTATTGCCAGGCCCATTTCCTAAGACCCTGCCTTTCCCACACGTCAATTCCACTTCCTGTGACCCTGCCTTTACTACCAATGTCAGGGTCACTCCCTGGAATGCTGTCTTTACTACTCAAGTCAGGGCCACTACCTGGAACTCTGCCTTTACTAATGCCAGGGCCTCTTCCTGGGGTCCTGCCTTTACTATTCATATCAATATCTCTCGCTGGGACCCTTCTTTTGCTATTTATGTCAGGGCCACTATCTGGAACTCTGCCTTTACTACTGCCAGGGCCATTCCCTAATACCCTGCCTTTCTGACCCATGTCAATTCCACTCTCTGTGATCCTGCCTTTACTACCCATCTCGGTGTCAGTCCCCTGGACCCTGCCTTTACTAACCTTGTCCATGCCAGTCCCTGGGATGCTGTCTTTATTACCAATGTCAGTGCCAGTCCCTGGGACCCTGCCTTTCCTACTCATGTCAATACCACTCCCTGGGGCCCTGTCTTTGCTACCCATGTCAACACCAGTCCCTGGAACCCTGTCTTTACTATGCGTGCTAATGTCACTCCCTGGGGACCTGCCATTCCTACCCATGTCATGCCAGTCCCTGGGATGCTGCATTTACTTCCCATGTCTATGCCAGTTCCCGGGACCCTGTCTTTACTAACCATATCAGGGCCACTCCTTTGGACCCCGCCTTTACTGCTCATGTCAGGGCCACTCCCTGGGACACTGCCTTTCCTACCCATGTCAGTGTTACTCTTTGGGACTCTGCCTTTACTACCTATATCAATTCTACTTTCCAAGACCCTGTCTTTACCACCCATTAATGCCATTCCTTGGGACCCTTACATTCTTACCTATATCAATACCTCCCCCTGGTACCCTGTATTTACTACCCATGTCAGGACCACTACCGGAAACCCTGGCTTTACTACTGACAGGGTCACTACAAGGAACCCTGCCTTTAAAACCCGTGTCAGTGCCACTCTCTGTCACCCTGCCTTTCCTACTCATGTCAGTACCATTCCCTGGGTCCATGTCTTTGCTACCCATGTCAACACCAGTCCATGGGACCCTGTCTTTGCTATGCATATTAGTGCCACTCTCTGGGGACCTGCCATTCCTACCCATATCAAGGCCACTGCCTGGGATGCTGCTTTTAGTACCCATGTCATGTCAGTCCCTGAGCTTTTACTACCCATGTCAATGCCAGTCCCCAGGACCTTGCGTTTACTCTCCATGTCAGGGCCACTCTCTGTGACCCTACCTTTACTACCCATGTCAATGCCAGTCCCCAGGACCTTGCGTTTACTCTCCATGTCAGGACCACTCTCTGTGACCCTACCTTTACTACCCATGTCAATGCCAGTCCCTGGATCGCTGCCTTTACTAACCATGTAAATGCCACACCCTGGAATCCTGTCTTTACTACCCATGTCAATGCAACTTCTGGGGCCCTGCCTTTATCTATGCAAATGCCAGTCTTTGGGATCCTGCTTTTATTACTCATATGAAAGCCAGTTTCTGGCACCCTGTCTCCACCACCCACGTCAATAAACATGGTAATGGGGAGGTGCAGTTTAGGGAGCCTTCAACCAGTGTGAAGTGTAAATCAGGGAAAACACCTGTCATTGTTACAGTATGCCTTAAAGGAGCTGAAGTATTTTACTTAGTAAAAATAGTTCCTTAGCCCCATTTGTGGTGCCCAGTTTCACTGACTTTGAAGGCAATAACTGATGCAGAGATTGAGGGCCCAATTCTCAAAGCTCCTGGACCGATGCAAAGGCCTTGCACCACAAGGAATGGCGCAAAGTGCCCTTTGCGCCAAAAGATGCACTGGGAGCGATTTTAAAGGCAGCCTGCGGCAACTGCAGGCTGCCTGCACCAAACCGGCGTGTGCCGTCCTTGCGGCACAAAATGGGCTACAGCACAGTGCTAGGGGGTTTGCAGCAGCCACAAGCTGCCATATCCCCGAAACCGGGATTCTCGAAACCCTCCCAGAAGGCAAATTTCTAAGTGCCGTTAGACCACTCAGGGCTGGTCTAAGGGTACTTAGATGTGTATCCTCTGAAAGGGTTTAGTGCGCCGATGTACTGTGGCCTCCCTCTTCATCCCAATCCCCTTTACAATACATTAATTCCCGTCCCTTGTGGTTTAGTGGTCCTCCCAACCCCAATCCTCTTTTAAATAAATTATCATCCCTGGCGGTTCAGCGGCCTCCCCCATGCCCAATGTCCCCCAAATCATTGATGTACACATGCCTGGTGGTCTAGTGGACCCCCTCCCATCCCGATCTGCCCGTAGAAATCAACATGTACAGCAACCCATTGCCTGGTGATCTAGTACCCCCAGCCCTAATTTGCCCGTAAATTAACATGTCAATACAAGCTTTCCTGGTGGTTCAGTGGCCCCCCCAACCCGTCAGGTAATGCCTACCACCCCCCCATCCCGAACCTCAAGTTGGTGACTGGCACATCCCTCCTCTCACCAGCTCAGTTGGCCGCCAAAAGCTGTCACTGAGCACGTACTGTATACAGTACACATTCACTGATTGTCAGCAATAAGCACATACTGTATACAGTATGCGCTCGGTGACAGCTCAGTCAGCTGCCGGCTGAGGTGGCGAGAGAAGGACTGTGCCGGTTGCCGGCTCATGGTTCTGGATGGGGAGGCGGTGGTGGCACTACCTGCTGGAGGGTGTCCACTGGACCACCAGGGATTCTTGCACTGACATGTTACTTACAGGCATTTTGGGGCTGGGGTGCATAGATCACCAGGGAATGGGTTTCTGCACATGCTGATTTACAAGCTGATCAGGGCTGGAGGGTGGGGTCCACTAGACCACCAGTGCACGTGACATCAATGATTTTGGGGACATCGGGGATTGGGGGGGGGCGACTAGACCACCAGGGTGGCTAACCTGACTGTATATGCATTACGGACAGTACAGTCTACATCTATTACAATGCAAACGCACCGCACAGGGTGCCATCATTCATGCTGCTGTCGAGCTGTCTCCACGACCCCCCATGACATCTCCCATGCCCCTCCTCCAGCCGGCCCCTCCTGTCCAGCAGCTTCATATACACACCCCCACTATCCTGGCCCTGCTAGTGTTGTGCCGGGTGGCGTGGGGGCTAAGATCATTGCGGCAATTCCCACAGGTGCGCCAACTGGCAATTCCCGTAGCTGGTGTCACTCTAAGGGCTCACTAAGAATTGAGCCCCAAGAGTTAAAGCTATAGTTAGTAAACAAGATAAATGGAATGAAACCTCTACAATCCAGCTGAAAACATGATTTATTAAATGTTTACCCCCCTATTCTCCTAACAGGTCTCATTACTTGGGGACATACTTTTTGTCTTTCATTTTCAAACATTAAAAAAAAAACCAAAAACTATTATACATTTAAGATTACAAAATACTGCGGTGAGTGGTTGGGAGAATTCTAAACCCTTGCAGTACACTTGTTTTAATAGCTCTGCTTGCATTAAAGCGAAAGGTTTTTCCTCTTGTCCTGGAGCCTGCATCAGGTTTGGTTTCGTTAGCAAATACAACTCCTGCTGTCACCAGCAGAGGTCACTCCAAGATGCTGGAGGCAGACTGCAGTGATAGTACAGTCTGCTCTCATCTTCTCTGCGAGAGTGCGTGGGCTGTGAGACGACAAATGACTGCGTGATCCATGCAGAAAGGCAGGCAGACACGACAGTTTATTTACTCACTTCTCATCAAAATAAAAGAAAATGAGAACCAAAGTGGAACCTTTCCCTAAGCACTATCTACAGGAAGAGCCCTGCTGTATATTTCCAATCTGCAGGCCTAACGTTCAGATCCTGTATTCTCCACTCTCTTTCAGCTCCCCCTTCCCCCTAGACATTATGACTGCATTCACACTTACACCTCACTCTCCATCTTCCTCCCCAGCCCTAGGGACCACCTTTGTTTTTCAAACTGTACACATACATTGTTCTAGGAAAGACCTCAGTGGCCTGTGGTTTGGCCTTCAGCACTGCCATACCAGCCACAGCTCTGTACTGTGCTGAATTTGGATCCCAACATTTCCTCTGTCCCTCTTGAAACTGATGTTCCTCTCACTAAAGAACAGAGATGTAGAAACATAAAATAGTGTCCACTATTAAAGCTATGTGGTTGAGTTCGGCTTCAGAAAATGTTTATTTTGGGTGGGCCCAGTGCTGCTGTGGCAGTGCCTCATGCTGCCACGTAGGACACTGGGGGTTTGTTGGGGGGCCCAGAATTTGATGCTGAGGTTGTCTGAGCCTGTAATGAGATGAGGCCCTTAGCTCTGTGTGAGGGAGTGGATCACCCGCTGTTCATTTATCTCCACAGTTAGTTGAGGATCAGCATTGACTGTGAAGGCAGTCATTTACCTGCCGTCTTGGCTGGAGGAAGAATGTAGCTAGACTGAGTGGTGACCTCAGTAATCAGGGCTGGAGACAGGAGGAACAATCAGCAAAACACAAAATGATAAAAAAAATGTTTAAACTTGCATTTCCAGCTGCAACAACTTCTTGAGATAATAGTGCTATTTTTTTAATCCTTGTTATTACTTTCAATTTTATGATTCTCATAACCCACCCTTCTCCTCTTGCCTTCCTCACTTTCCACTTGCACAGATCCTGCCATGGATGGAGATCTGACAGTACACTCCATACTCTTGTTAGCTGGGAGCCTTGGCCTAGTGATTGTGCCTCCACACCTGTCCACCAATGGGTACCTGTTCTAACCATCATGCAGAGAGACACTGGCAGCACTGGGGGCTTGTTTGCAGAATGGATACCCCCACCTGCAGACCACCAATGAGCAGCTGTTCCATGAGGACTGCAGGACACCTTCCCTCCGAGAGGAACGGGATACAACTGGGACTGCCTCTCTGCCTCCTGCTGCAGACCACTGACAGCACAGGTTCAGGGCAAGAACTCACTGTCCCCAGAGAAGATGGTGGGTGTTTTAAATGCTAGACTACCAGAGTGGCCTTCAGTAGTTTTTTGACAAATTTTCCCTTGTTTTAGTTCTGGTCTCTGAATTATTGTTTTTATTATTGTATTCTAATCCCTGCTGTCTCACTGGCATCCATTCGGACAGCCCTCCCCCCAGCCTTGTCACGCACTATCTCTAGGACTTACCCCCAGATACTCCCATGACTTAGCCCTCATGGCGGGGTCGGAGGGGCAACCCTATCCCCTCTAAAGGTAGGATCCTGTTGGGGTGCCTTATCAATGTTGTCAGGCCTATGAGGGCCTATCCACTATCCTGGCTGGTGAGGGGGAAGGGCAACACTCCACTTTTAACTCTGATAGCTGTCAACGGATGAATCATTTTCTCCTCGGGACATCCGATGTGCAACGATGCTGTGCACCAGCGGGCATCCCACTTCCTATTGGGCCTCCCAACTGCCACGACACCCAGCTTCTGCTAGAAATCAGGCACACTGGGGGAGATGTAACACATCAACACAGTTAAGAGGAGACCAGTCCCTCAGATGATTGATTATCCCACCACCGGGCATCTCTTGATGACTCGAGTTTGCTATCGACCCCAGGTGTGGTTTCTGAATTTTTAAGGCTTGCCCCTGTTTTTTTTTTTTACCATGGGGTTGAAAGGTATAGCAGCACAACCTGCAGGTATTTTCAGATATAAAGTGAACCTTCACAACTGCGGTTGTGCAATGAAAACCTGTCACATAAATCAAAACTACTGTGACGAGAACAATGCGGAGCGTCTTATGCAGCAATCACAGAAACACAGAAACTGATGACAGATTAAGGACCGCTAGGCCCTCCTGGTCTGCCCATTTTCCCTACCTACTGCAAAAACCACAGACCCTAATTGATCTCTGGCTTTATTTGCTTTTGTATCACTAGGGTCCCCCCCCATGCCTATCCCATGCATTTTTGAATTCCCCAACCCAGTTAGCTCCCACCACCTCTGTTGGGAGGCTGTTCCATGCATCCATCACCCTTTCCGTGAAGAAGTACTTCCTCATGTTACCCCTTAGTCTACCCCCTTCCAGCCTCATGTCATGTCCCCTTGTTCTAGAATACACTATATCTTTTTCTGAAAGATGCTACCCTCCTGTACCTTATTTATGCCCCTGAGATATTTGAAGGTCTCTGTCATATCCCCCCTCTCTCTCCTCTCCTCTCCTCTCCTCCAGGGTATACCATATTGATATGCTCCAGTTTCTCCTCATATGACTTTTGGTGCAGACCCTGCACCATTTTTGTTGCCCTTCCCTGAACTGCCTCTACCCTGTCTATGTCCTTACGGAGATGTGGCCTCCAGAACTGGACACAGTACTCCAGATGAGGCCTCACCAATGATTTGTACAGTGGCATCACCACCTCCTTTCTTCTGCTGGTGATACCTCTCCCTATGCAGCCCAGTACCCCATGGCTCTCCCCACAGCTTTGGCACATTGTTTGGTCCTTTTAAGTCATCTGATATGATTACCCCCAATTCCTTTCCTGTTTGATGGCCATCAGTATCTCTCTCCCTCAAATCATGTAATCCTCCCCTGGATTCCTGTGCTCCAAGTGCATGATTTTGCATTTTCTTTGCACTGAATCTTAGCTGCCACACTCTTGACCATTCCTCTAGTTTACCTAGGTCCCTCCTCATTTTTTTCCATCCCTCCCAGAGTGTCTACCCTGTTGCAGATCTTAGTGTCATCTGCAAAGAGGTATACCAGTCCTCCAACTTGTGGCTGTTCAAGGGATGGAGGGCTGTCGAAACCCAGACTATGTACCCTGTGCATCATAACTGGTGCTGATCTTTCTATAAACATCTCAGAATATTTGGTTATGGATAAAGACATGTTCAGCATTATGCAGGATTTCATGGCAAAAGTGCTACAGATTCCAGGACCAGCTCGAGTCGCAATTAGGGAGCCTTTAGTCTGTACTTTTTACAAACAAACAGCACTACTTTCTGTTGCGGCTGCAGCATATTTGACTTGACTAGTTATCTTTGTGCTGAAACTGTCAAAACCACTGCAACCTGGGGAAGCATAAATCATGGATAACAAACTGGATGTGGGGGCAGGAGGTGGGAACCAAATTAAACAGTTCAAAAGAAGGAACAGCTAATATGCTTGTCTTTCTGGATCTCTATGGAGACACCATCACAAAGAGATATATTTTTATTTGTGCTCTCTGAGATGTCACTTATGTTACGTGGGTGTCATTCAGTGCACTTTAAGTAAGAAGACTGCAAACTGAAGCGAGCAGTTCTGTCTGCCCAAACTGTGCAAGATGACACTATTTCATAAGGGATATCACAGGGAAAACATATAAACTTATAAATCACTTGGGTTGGCAAAAGTGATTTATCTACACTCCCTGCAACTCAGAAATACTGCACTCCACTTTAACTCCGACAACTGTCAATGGATGAATCATCTCAGTGATGTTTTTATCACTTTCTCCCCGATACAGTATTCAGGATATGATGTCCTGTGATCCTGGACTAGGGTTGCTTGGAATCCGGTTTATGGAATCTGATTTGGTGGATTTCGATCCTAAATCTTAAAAATAGTCAAAAGCAGACTCAGAATTTGATTCTAAAACCCAGTTTTGATTGCATGCAAGAAATGCTTCTCGTTAACTAGGATTTTTAGGATTTCAGATTCCGATTCCGAATTGGGTCTTCCAAAACCCTAATAAATCCTATCAGAATGGATTTTCTCAAATCCCAAAAGACCTATCTTGGAAACCAACTGGCTAAAATCATAGAAGAGGTTTATAATGTAAAACTGCAACTATGTTCGTGTCACTTTCAGGAGCAGTGGTCATCATCATTCAGTTTCCTATCCCACTCTTTGGCGGTAACAATGTGAAGGGTATAGAGAGGGCCCAGTTAACACACCTGCCTTCCATGCAGAGGGATCAGGGTTCAAAACCACTAAGCCCAGACTCCAAACAGAATGCCTTTCCAATTTTGTAGAAGGCACTGGCTGTCCACCAGTGATGTGGTGGAAGCCATTCCAACTGTATCTACCCTTGCCCTTCCTGTAGGCTTACCAGATTTTGGGACACCAAAAACAGGACACTGTGTAAGGACTAAGCAATCTTTATTATTTGTATTACTTCTGTAGTTCAAAAAAAAAACAAAAAAACAGGACAGTACACAGCAAATTTTAAGTGAACAAATCATTCTGAATCTTATCTGTGTAGGTTTTCTGTTAGCAAGGCAAGGAAGGCATTTACTGTATATTTATTTTTAATAGAAACCTTTCCTTTCTATATAGGCTTAGAGTGGCGAGCTCTTCACAAATCAAACAAACCTGACTCACAGTTATCTCAATAGAAATATATAAAATAATAACTACAATAAACATTTATGTAACCGCTAGATGGCGCTATCCCAGGGGCTACTACCCCTGCCTGATTTGCCACTAACAGGTTGAGGGGCCTGGATCCAATGGCGGGTGCCTCCACCCAGAGGTCAGGGTTTGCAATAGTTAAACTAACTTGGTCACAGCCCTCTGGGACACTGCAACCCCCCTTTCTTCCCACTAGTGGCCCACACAATATATCAGAATTACCTTCACAGTATACACTTACCCCCAGGTCTGGTTCCGCACTGGGACCTCCTGTGAAATGAGATACAGTGCAACAATCACAGTACAGTACTTTAACGTAGACAAATACCTCAGGCAGTATAACTTTGCTGAAACAAGCAGCTCTGATTTATTTAGGGGATATAACAAGGACAGGGGAAATCAGGTTAATTAGCTTATCACTCTAATAATCTATCTATGGCTCTGTGCACAGGCCTATCCCTATCAGTTACTGTCCCTGGGTACCCAAGCCCCAGTGGCTAGTCCAAACCGTGGCAGCTGGTAGGGGCCCTTTCACACAGAGAAAAGGAGAATTAAACAGTCAGCAGTACAGTAATTCCATTTGGATTTAATGTGGCAATTCAACAGGAGCGACCCTGAATTAGTACTCACGACCTCCAAATAAGATAGGGTCCTTCAATGTCAGCAGGGCTCACTTGAGGTACACAAACCTCTTCACACATCCATATAAAGAAAGCACTATACCAGGCAGGCTGCATCTGTATCCCGATCGCAATTACTGCACAATACCCGGAGAACACACAGCAGATTCAGTTCCTGACAGACCGAGTGCAATTTTCAGCAATTCCTCCAGTCTTCTACAGGGTGAGCCTGGTTTCTACTCTTCAGAGATCCTTTGATTCTTTTCACAGGACGGATTCAGTCCTAACAAGCTATTACACAAGCTGCAGACCGGAACTCTGGGCCTTACACACGTTTTTTGACTAAAACTGCACACTGAAAAAGCACAGGGCTCCTTCCTTCTTCACTGCCAAAGCTCAACAGAAACTCCAACCGACAAAACTGGCACTTCCTTTGAGTTCCTCCAGTTCTTGACTGGATTGGCTGTCACTCACAATAGACTGCTGCTGTTGGTCCAAAAGGCACTGAAGTCTAAACTACATCTCCCAGAGTCACTGCCCATACAATCCTCTTGTGGCTGGCTCAGATTATGAGTCCAAGTTCTGATTCGTCCAAGGCACCATTTTAGAGCTAGCTTACCCCACACTGATTGGTCCAGTTCAGCAGTTCAAAACTAGAATGGGGAACTAGCAGACACAGTTCTGACTGCAAAGAAAGCAGGTTAGACAAACTGTAATTTCATTATTACTCTAAATAATTTCTGGCAAACAGTTACATCTTTCAGATAGGTTCCTTTGCACTCCTAGTGACTGCAAAATGAAGTGAATTGGCAGCAGCTCGAGTGGTACTCAGAGAAGCACACAGTCCCCCATACAAACTAATTATGTCTGCAAGCAGACAGCTCTTAAAGAGACAGTACCAGAGGCTCTAAAAACACTCACTGATAAATGGCTTAAATGCCAAACACCATTCAGGCTTGGAGCATTCAAGCAAGCTCCTGGAAGTCTTTTGGGAACCCCCATTTGCAGGGGTTACACACTCACTGGTCTGGGAAAGCTTGGCGTCCGCCAAGCAAGTACCCCATAAGTTTCAACTGCAACCATATACATTTGCATTAGGCTCGCATATGTAATCATCAGTCAATATATCATTTTACCAAGAACACATTTCTGAAACATTGCAGTACGTCACTCTTTACAGTATTACATACACATTGTACCATAACTTCAAGTTATTACCTCTTGTACATGAAACCTGAAGAGAGGGCCCTTCCTATCGGGTTACCTTGGGGCTGGATGGGGCAAGGGCACCATACTTAGAGGGCAACACAAGTAACTTGAGTTAGCACTGATGCTCAGTTTGGGCAATGAGCTCGGGGACACATACACTCCTTTATGGACAACATTGAGAGCAAGTCCACAGCCTCCCAAGTGAATCATAACTGAGGTGCACCACAGGCTTTACAGCTCGACCAGTCTTTCTAGGGGGAACTGTTATAGTCTCTGCACTCTGAGCCTCATTTTCAGCATTGTCCTCACTTGTCAGGGGAGTCTCCATGGGGGTAGAGAGGCTAGAACTTGGGGCACTTTCAGGAGTTACAGTTTCTGAGTCCACAACATTTGGCTCGCATGGAGAGCTTTGGACACTGGCAGTGGACTGTCAGGGCACTCAAAATACTCTTCTTGTTCGGTGTATCACCAGTCTGCCCCAATCTATCATTTTCCTCCTGAAAGCTCAAACAGTTCAACCATGCACAATGATTCCATTTCATCTGATCTGATGCTTTGCACTTCACTTTCTGGGAGCATTGGCTCCAGGGATGAAGCTGGGGCTTAGACAGTCCAGAAGGCCCAGCTTCATCTCCAGTATTGACTAGGGATTGCCCCAAACAATTGACTCAGTTCGTAAGAAGGATAGTATTCAAAGTCACTCTCACTTTCTTCCGATATGGACTGACAGTCATGCTCAACTGGGACTTGTGGAGGGGAACACTTAACTTTGCTTCTGTAGGTGCAGACTTTCTTGATCTTTTCTTAGCAGCAGCTCTAGTCACTGGTCCAGAGGGGCATCTTCTAGGGCTCAGACTCAATTAAGATTTGTCCAATGGGCAGTAAATGATTTCTATGCATTGTTTTTACATCTTTGAATTATTCTCAGGCCTTACTTTGTACACTGGCAGATCATCTAGTTTGCCCACTACAATGTGAGGGAGATGGTGCCATCTGTCAGCAATCTTGTGCTTGCCATGCAGTCCCAGATTTCTTAGCAATACCCGATCTCCCTCCTGGAGTTCCTGTGCTTTCACCTTTTATCATACCTTTCTTTGTTGGCCAGATTTCTTTTGGCAGCCATGGTTTGAGCCAGTTGGTACACATGAGTTAGCTGGGCCTTTAACTTTGCACATACTGTAAATAGTTGTCAGCTTGAACCCCATCAGGAGAGACCCAAAACACACATCTACTGGTAGTCGAGCTTCTTCTTCCAAACATCAGGCGGTAGGGGAGAATCCAGTGGCATCACTTTTGGTGCAGTTATAAGCATGTACCAGGGTGCTAATTTGTTGGCTCCATCTAGGCTTGTCCTTTGGGTGCAGGGTGCCTAGCATATCTAGCAAAGTGCGGTTGAAACGCTCAGGCTGTGGGTCTCCTGGGGGTGGTAAGGAGTGGTTCTGGACTTTCGCACTCCCCACAGAGAAAGCATCTCTTTGATCAGATGACTCTCAAAGTCTCTCCCTTGATCAGAATGGATTCTTTGTGGAGCCCCATAGTGAACAAAAAAGTCTTCTACAAGTACTTTGGCCACAGTGGATGCTTTCTGGTCTTTGGTGGGGAAAGCTTGGGCATATCTCGTGAAATGGTCAGTGACCACCAGCACATTACTGATATTTCTTTGATCTGACTCCAAACTCAGAAAATCAATACAGACCAGCTCCATGTGTGCACTGGTGGTGATGTTAACAAGGGGGGCAGCCCTCTGAGGCAAAGCTTTCCTCTGTAAGCAGCGACTACAAGTTCGAATGTGTTGCTCCACATCAGCCCCCATCTTAGGCCAATAGAATCTGGATCTCACCAAGTCAAGTGTTCTGTCTATACCAAGGTGCCCCATGTGGTTGTGCAAGGACCTTAGTACTGAGTCTCGAAAGGCAGTGGGCAGCACTAGTTGTTGTTTGTCTACTTGTCCCCTCTCTACTGTTTCTCTGTATAACAGTTTATTGATCAGTTTCAACTTAGGACCTTCTTTGTATAACAGTGCAGTTCTCAAATCAGTGGAGCGTAATTTGGACACATCTTTTCCTGCATAGAGGCTTCTAAAGCTGCTTTGATCATGGGATCGCGGGATTGAGCCATGAATACTGTCATTGTCCAGCTGAGGCAGTGCACCAATGTCTATTGCAGAAAAGTGGCAAAGCAGCAGGTATGCAATTCTCCAGAGGCTCCCAAGCAATCCACCATGCAGTCCACTGCGTCCGTGGACATTTGTTCCTCCCTGTCAAACTTCCGCAGAGTGCCCGAATGTCAGGTTCTGCTAATCGACCCAATCATTCTGGGGAACAGGCCTCCGGAGAGAGCATCAGCATCTATGTGGTTCAGACCTGCTCGGTATTCGAGGCATAGTCATATGTAGATAATGCAGAAAGCCACCTATGGCCAGTGGCATCCAACTTAGCTGAGGTCTGCACATAGGTCAAAGGATTATTGTCAGTTTTTACTACTATTTTAGCCCCATACAAGTACTCATGGAATTGGTCAACAATAGCCCACTTCAAAGCTAGGAACTCTAACTTATGTACAGGATAGTTCTTTTCGGATGGGGTCAGGCTTCTACTGGCAAAGGCCACTGGTCTCAGGCCATTCTCGTGCTCTTGGTACAACACAGCCCCCAACCCTTGCAAGCTAGCATCAGTGTGCAGGACGTAAGGTTTTCTTGGATCGGCATAGGCCAGCACTGGAGCATGGGTAAGTTGATATATGATCTCATGAAAAGCAGTCTCACAATCAGGAGTCCAGCGGGCCCCAAATACTTCACTCGGATGAAAATACACTCTTTCAGTCTTGAGGGACGCTGACTTTTGGTATTTTTGTGGTTGGGGATACCCTTGAGTAAGGTTAAGTAAAGGCGGATCACTCTTGAATAGTCCTTGATGAGCGCCGATAATAACCACAGAATCCAGGAATCTTTGCAGTTTTTTTTAGATTTTTGGCTGTGGCCAGGTGGTCAAGGCCTCAACTTTACTTGGGTCGGTCTCTATTCCTCGTGGATACTATGTGTCCTAACATACTTACTGATGTTTGAAAGAATTGACACTTATCAATGGACAGTTTAAGGCCAAAGTCCTCCAGTCGGTCCAATACCTTAAATAATCTGCTCTCATGTTCCTCCAGTGAGCTGCCAAACACAATAACATCATCTAGGTATACCAGGCACTCTAGTAGTTCATGTCCCCACTGCACGCTCCATCAATCGTTGAAAAGTGGCTGGGGCACCTGAAATCCCTTGAGGCATCTCATGAATTCATAGGAAGCCAAGCGACAGATAAAGGCCGCCTTCTCACGGTCCTCTGGGGCCATTGGGATCTGGTAGTACCCATCATGGAGATCCAGCACAGAGAACCACTTGCTCCCGCTTAGGCAGTCCAAAGCATCCTGAATGCGGGGCATTGTGTACTGATCAGGATAGTCCGCCGTTTAAGGAGCGATAATCCACACATCCTTACTGTTCCATTCTTTTTCCTCACTACCACAATGGGGAAGCTATAAGGGCTTCTGGATTCTTGTATTACACCAGCAGCTAACATCTCTTGCAGATGCCGTCTCACATCATCTATGTCAGCAGGTGCCAGGCGTCGCGACCTCTCACGAAATGGTCTTTCGTCATGCAGCCGGATATTGTGCTCAGCTCCTTGCACGCATCCTACATCCCATTCCTTTAAAGAAAACACCTGGTCTCTCTGGGCAAGCTTCTCACTGATCCTCACTTTCCATTCAGCTGGCAGCGGGAGTCGCCGAAATCAAACAAGTTGTGCGCTACTCTGTCATTCTTCCTTGAACTCTTGCTGGGTAGCACTGCAGTGTCTGCACAATGCACATTAGCCAGGATGCAACCTCTGTTTACTCGAATGTCTCTTCAGACACATTATGAACTTGGACCATTACCCTTCTGGCATAAGCATGGGCTCTAAGGGCAAAATACTAGGCTTGACCAGCAGTCCCTCTGGCAATTTTCCATCGCCTGGTGCATCCAACATTAATATTTTATTCTTAACATCCTTTCTGATACGGACCTCTCCCTGTAAGGTACACTGGGCATTTGGCGCCAGGATCAGAGACTCAGGATCCTTCTTCCATACAATTCCGACCGGTTCCTCTGGTTCTGTTTTTTCAGCATCTCTCTGTGCCTCATAGGCCTTCTTAATTAAAGCCGGAACTCTTAAAGCTCTACTAGTCTTTGACCCCTGTTTTTCATAACACAACTGTGCCAGCCTTCCGAACATATGAGCATTTGTTCCAATCAACAAAGGGACACCATCATACAGTCCAGTGGGGGACACACTAAGGCTAGGGTCTCTCTACTTGTTCGCTACTCCAGCCACGGAGGTGGGGAAAGACAGCCAAATTCGGATATACCCGAATAGGGTAGGCCTTCTCACTTAACCCCCATACATGCAGTCCTTCTAATGGTTGTAAGGGTACGCCTGACAAATGCTTCTGATACCAATCCTGGAACATAATTGTCACTTGGGAGCCACTGTCTAATACAGCTCTTGTAGACACTCCATTCACCTTTACAGAGGTCTCATGGAGGGACTCCACTATTCTGGACCAGTCTGAGAGGCGGTAGGGGGGCCTGGGCAACTGACCTTGCCACAAAAGGACGTGAATTAGCATTTTGGTGCCCTCACTGGGATCATGCGTCGCACCTCTTAACCACTGATTTCTTCTCCAAGCTCTCCTTGTAGCCTATATGCAACTTTGTCAGTGTCTTTGGGGACTGGCATTCCCTTTCATGTGCCCATCTTTCCCACAATTATATAAAACATACTTTCTGAGTTTGAGCTGGCCGGGCGCCACACTGGGAGCCAGGGCAGGGTATTACTAACTGGAAACCTGGTGCCATCTCTGTCTGCAGTGATAAGCATTTGAGACATCTCGTCAGCTTCTCCACTTCCATGGTCAAGGAATGAGTTTGGAGCTGTTATCAGCAGGAGATACATGGTGGTGCCCCCACCCCCTCTTGAGATGCAGTCGGATATAGGTCAGGGCCCTGCATTGCAGGCGTGGCCTTCATAAAGGACTGTTTTGAATTCCCGGATCTCTCTCAACAGTTCGCCCCATTGTGGCATATCTTTTTTCTTGTCAGAGCACTCATTGACTGTCAACCTCTGCCCTGAACTTCACTTGATGGGTCACCCTCAGTCACTGGGTCGTAGCCACAGCTGTTGGTGCAGGTACCTCCAGTCGCCTTTTCTTAACTCCTCAATTTCTCTCATTAACTCATCATGGGAGGTGGGGATTCCAGTCGATTTGCCAGGCGTAACTGAAGCAACAGCAGTTCTGAGAAGGGGCAGACTTAAGGATTCTGTCCAGTCTGGTTCGGTCCAGTTCAATCGCTGGCAAACCACCCTTTCTGAGGCATTCTTGCAACAATTTTTCCAGCAGAGACATACACAGACAACAACTCCCTTGGTACTGTTGTGCATTTCTTACTCTCCACCATAGGTCCTCATCAGAATCTGGGCCCCATACACATTCTCCAAGGCCTCAAGATAGGCCTGTGCAGTCGCTTCAGGGTTACTGGCCCGCTTAGCACGGATGGTAGCCAGGGCAGGACCGGAGGCTCTCTACTAACCCTCTTTCGCCTGCCTTCCGAGCATTGCCATTCTAGCACTTGGGGGCAACATAGTCATCCAGGTCTCCCAGTCATCCTCCCTTGGGGGTGGGGAGGGTGCCAGAGAAGATCCTCAACCTTCGGTAAGAGTCATGACTAATGGCAGGTGCAGAAATAGGAGTCTGCATTGGTTCAGCCACCATTACGGGCACTGGAGCAGGAGAGGGTGTTGGGGAGGAACACCCTCAGGTGGCAAAATAGTTTCTTCAAGTCCTCCACAGTTTTCCCTCCCAGCAACCATTTAGCAAATTTCTCCTCAAAAGTTTCAGATAGTGGTGGGGGCTGATTCCCCGGTCTTTACTGTCCTTAGTTATCACTCTCAAGCAGTGAGGGCTCCTCTGGGGTAATGGTCTGTGGCACTTGGAGCTATCTATGGGATCCTTAAACTCTACTAGGGCCAGGAAAGTGTGGGTGAGCAGATTAGCATGCCGACTCCACCACCACAGGGTTTTGTAACCTTCCACTTGGAAAGTACTCCTGCACAGTGTCCTATTGATACCCAGGGGATGTCCAGGATAAGCATAGCATTTTGGGGGTCGATCTCCTCCCCAGTACACCACTCCACCAGCCGGTGCACAGCCACTTCTGTCGGGTACCCATTTTTTCTTAACAGTGGTTCGTGAATATGGCCACTAGAGGACACAATCCCAGCGGTGAGCCTCCAAGATGTAACCATGATGACAGGCTGGTCCCAGGGCGACTACCCTGCCTGATTTGCCACTAACAGGTTGAGGGGCCTGATCCAATGGCGGGTGCCTCCACCCAGAGGTCAGGGTTTGCAATAGTTAAACTAACTTGGTCACAGCCCTCTGGGACACTGCAACCCCCTTTCTTCCCACTAGTGGCCCACACAATATATCAGAATTACCTTCACAGTATACACTTACCCCAGGTCTGGTTCCGGCACTGGGACCTCCTGTGAAATGAGATACAGTGCAACAATCACAGTACAGTACTTTAACGTGAACAAATACCTCAGGCAGTATAACTTTGCTGAAACAAGCAGCTCTGATTTATTTAGGGGATATAACAAGGACAGGGGAAATCAGGTTAATTAGCTTATCACTCTAATAATCTACCTATGGCTCTGTGCACAGGCCTATCCCTATCAGTTACTGTCCCTGGGTACCCAGCCCCAGTGGCTAGTCCTAAACCAGCAGCTGGTAGGGGCCCTTTCACACAGAGAAAAGGAGAATTAAACAGTCAGCAGTACAGTAATTCCATTTGGATTTAATGTGGCAATTCAACAGGAGCTAACTCTGAATTAGTACTCACGACTCCAAATAAGATAGGGTCCTTCAATGTCAGCAGGGCTCACTTGAGTACACAGACCTCTTCACACATCCATATAAAAAAGCACTATACCAGGCAGGCTGCATCTGTATCCCGATCGCAATTACTGCACAATACCCGGAGAACACACAGCAGATTCAGTTCCTGACAGACCGAGTGCAATTTTCAGCAATTCCTCCAGTCTTCTACAGGGTGAGCCTGGTTTCTACTCTTCAGAGATCCTTTGATTCTTTTCACAGGACGGATTCAGTCCTAACAAGCTGTTACACAAGCTGCAGACCGAACTCTGGCCTTACACACGCTTTTTTGACTAAAACTGCACACTGAAAAGCACAGGGCCCTTCCTTCTTCACTGCCAAAGCTCAACTGAAACTCCAACCGACAAAACCGGCACTTCCTTTGAGTTCCTCCCAGTTCTTGACTGGATTGGCTGTCACTCACAATAGACTGCTGCTGTTGGTCCAAAAAGGCACTGAAGTCTAAACTACATCTCCCAGAGTCACTGCCCATACAATCCTCTTGTGGCTGGCTCAGATTATGAGTCCAAGTTCTGATTCGTCCAAGGCACCATTTTAGAGCTAGCTTACCCACACTGATTGGTCCAGTTCAGCAGTTCAAAACTAGAATGGGAACTAGCAGACACAGTTTGACTGCAAAGAAAGCAGGTTAGACAAACTGTAATTTCATTATTACTCTAAATAATTTCTGGCAAACAGTTACATCTTTCAGATAGGTTCCCTTTGCACTCTAGTGACTGCAAAAATGAAGTGAATTGGCAGCAGCTCGGAGTGGTACTCGAGAGGCACACAGTCCCCCATACAAACTAATTATGTCTGCAAGCAGACAGCTCTTAAAGAGACAGTACCAGAGGCTCTAAAAACACTCACTGATAAATGGCTTAAATGCCAAACACCATTCAGGCTTGGAGCATTCAAGCAAGCTCCTGGAAGTCTTTTGGGAACCCCCATTTGCAGGGGGGTTACATTTAAAACACTGAAACTGTGTCCTTGTTTGGTTTACCACCGGACGGGTTTTGGTACTAATTTGGGGCAGTCACAGGACGGGTCCTGACCTGGCAGGGATCACTCACTCTGACCTCTCTTTTGTCTGTTTTATCAGTTATTTATCAGTGCCTTAGGGCTTAGGCTGACTGTTGTGTTTTCTGCAATTGCGGTCAGCATAGAACCGTTCACTGTAGACTTTTTTCTTCAGGGGGCAACACCCCATGCGGAGGTCTCTGCCTCCCTGTGCCCCCCGTAATTAAGATTCACAGAGGGGGTGCAAGACTCCCTAAAAAGCAACGCTGAGTCACGCGATGACAGTATAGTGACCTGTCGATGTTGTCGCTGTACTGTCGTTCGTGGTGCAGGTATCGATGGGTGATCGGCATACACACTTTAGAGATCTTTATGCGAGTTGTCTGTAATGTAAGGACACTTATGTATAAAGCATAGATGTGTTCAAGGAAGCCAAGTCAGAAAGTCTAAAGGGCTAAACTGCAGTCTGCAGGCAGGGTGTTTTAAAACAGCAGTTTATAATGCACTCCAGACTTCTCTTGACTCACTTACTACCTCGGGATGGGACGGTCAACGTGGGAGGGATCAGGGTGAGACAAGTGGACAACAGAATTTACAGGATCTTCAAGTAAGACTCGCAGCAGGCTGCAAAAAACAAACAAAAAAAACCAAGGTGCTAATAAATACTTTATTTAGCTTACAGAGTCAAAGACAGAGTGGACCAGTCCACAATCTCCAGAAGACCAGGCGGCAGTGGCTTTGTTCCAACAATCCACCACGCACAGTCCTCCGCTCCCACCGCTTGGCTCCACAAGCTGCTAATCTCCACTCCGGATGACCACCGACCTAGTATCAGGCAGCAGCACATAGCACAGCCAGTTTGCCTGGGATGATGGGTCAGGTCGGGTCCTCTCAGTGGCAGCAGCAGGTCAGATCGAAGAATGAAACAATATATACTGCTGGAAAAAAAAAAAAAAAAAAACTAACCACACAGCATGTTCTGGCTTGTCATCTTCTGCTTAGCTGTTCAACCAACACTTCCTCATAGCACAGACTGTCAAATCCCACGCGTGGGTGAAACCCAGGTTGTCATGCACAGAATAATTCAGGTTGAATTGCGCATAACAGTATTCAGTTTTTTTTCCACCCATAGGCCATGGCAGACTTGGTTGCCATGGCAACAAACAACAATGACTCATGAGTGCCTAGCTGCCGAGAAGCCCAAAACCCAGTCAAAAGAGCTCTGCAAAGGAAATCCACCCAGACAAAAATTCTCAATTGTAAAAGAGGACATGTGCAGGTAAAAAAGGACGTCTGGTAACCCTACCTTCCTGATATGAGCATAGAAGGGGTTCTTTGGATGGAGGGTACAGAGGTGCTAACGTCAGACCCCACAACCCAGCACAGCACTCTTCTGGTGCTCCTCCCTGGCTGCATGCTGATTTGTTGAGGATGTACTTCACCTTTCTCCACGCACAGGGGAGGGATCTTGCAGGCAGCATGCTGACTAGCATGTCTAGAATTGTTGTTGCTGACCCTCTCTGGTAATTTCCCAGAGGAGTTTGGACATTCCAACCTGATGCAGGAGCTCATGGTCAGTAGCATCACAAAGCAGCCATCAGGGACCAGCAGGAGTGTGATATCCCAGATGGACAGCTGCGCTGAAAGAGGCACTCAGGCAGAGGCTAAGGAGATGTGAGTGGAAGAACAGCAAAAAAATGATAAAAGAAAAGTCACTGTGACAAAATCTGTTGACTTAAGATGACCATCACAACTGCCCTGATGAAGTCAGTGGATGAAACTCACCAGCAGGGAGAGTGTTTATGTTGTTTCCCCAGCCTTGTGCATCAGCTCAGCAGATAGTACGTGTCTGCTTTTTTTGGGGTACATTTTTCTGATGTTTGGAATAAGTAAAGGATCATTTCAGTGGACGACTTTTTGCCGCTGTTTATTTTTAAGGTGGCTGCCTAAGCCGCTGAAGGTTTGGTGGCGATTTGCAGTTCCTGAGGCTGAGCATTTTTTCCTTACAAAGCTGTTTGCTCTCTGTTGCCACCACCTGCCTGCTTCGGCAATGGGGAGCCATAGCATTTTTCTGGGTTTTTCTCCCACCTAATCCCGGGACCCCAGAACACGGCTGTATGTGCCCATGGAGGCGAGTACACACCCTGTGGTTCCAGTACTGTCCCCCTCCCCCCACCCGGCCTAACAACGAGTCTCCCTCTGGGCTTGGCGCCACCACCAAGCCTCCACTTGGTGGCAGCCAAGAGCCCAGGGGACTCCACATCCCTCCCCAGGAGAGGGGAACTATCCGCTGGCAGCTCGATCCAACTCCATGACCCTCCCCAACCAATGGCAACCCGAGCTCGCTCCCGAACTTGGGTCACTGACGTGGCGTGAGGTATGGTGTCTAACGACTCAACCCTCAGTGCCACTGAGCCGGCTGCAAGGCTGAGCATTTTTAACCAACTTTGGTAGCAGGGTTTGTTCCTCCGATGAAGTAACCATTTTCAGGTTGATGTCAGGAGAGCAGGCATTTTGACACCCAGATGTGAAATATAACTGTTCAGACCAGGACTTTTAAACCACTCTGGTAAAGCTAAACTGGTTCAAAAGTTTCTAATTTGGTTAGTATCCAAATTGTCAGAACTGTAGAACCATTTCTGAGAACCAATCTCAATACTACTTTGGGAGGTAGTCAGCATATCAATTCCATGCTAAACCAGTTTTATTAAATCAGTTATAGTACACTCAGGACATGGGGGGTATTATAGAACTCTGTTAAGAGATACCTCCCAGCTCCGAAGGGTTGTCATAACAATTCCCATAATGCAACCAGATCAGATCTGGATAAACTGGCAAAAGGGTTGCAAGAGTGGCAGCTGGAGTTTAATGCAAAAAAGCACAAGATCATGTGCATAGGGAACAGAAACCCTGAAGCCACCTATAGGCTGGGAGGGGGAGTTACTGGCAGTCACAAGGGAAGAACGAGACTTGGGCATCATCATAGATAACCTGAAATCATCCAAGCAGACCACTAAAGCAGTAGGTAAGGCTAGGGGGATGTTGGGTGTATTGGTAGGGGTATCACAAGTCGTAAGAGGGAGGTAATAATCCCTCTTTACAAGACACTGGTTAGGCCCTATCTGGAGTACTGCGTGCAGTACTGGAGGCCACACCTTCACAAGGACATTAACCAAATTGAGGCAGTCCAGAGAAGGGCAACCAAAATGGTGCAGGGACTGCATCAGAAAACATATGAGGACAGACTAACGGAGCTCAAAATTGTATACCCTAGAGCAAAGGAGGGAGAGAGGTGATATGATCGAAACATTCAAACACCTTAAGGGCATTAACAAAGTGAAAGAGTCTAGCATGTTTCAATATAAGAAACATAGCAGGACAAGGGGACACAGCATGAGATTAGAGGGATGCCGATTAAGGGGTATAGTGAGGAAGTTCTTTTTTCACAGAAAGGGTGGTGGATGCATGGAACAGCCTACCTCAGGAAATGGTGGATATAAATACAGTGCAAGGCTTCAAACAGGCATGGGATAGGCATAAGGGAGCAATACAGATGAGTATGAATAGACAGGCCATTGACAGAGCAAATGCCGATGGCGCATTTATAAGGTAGAAAAAGAAATGGGCAGACTGGATGGGCCTTGCGGTCCTCATCTGCAGTCGACTTCTATGTTTCTAGAACTAAAATGCAAAAACAAAGTACAACTACAGTCTCCATGCAATAGTTTTGTTCACCCCTTCATTCAGGTGTGGACTCATAAAACCACTTTAAACCAGTTTTGAATGGTTCCCAAAATGGTTAAGTAGCGAGGCCATGTGATGACTGGGTGGTAATATGTTACACTATAATGCTGCCGGCCTGATTCGGAAATGCACCCTGAACACTGTCAAGCAGGCAGCAGCAATTGGTAAGTAATGCCAGTAGCTGCAAGTCCTTAGGAAAGGAGGTGCGGTGCTTCTGCAACATAAGCAACCCCTGTGGCAGTACCCTGGAGGGGTTACACTCTAGCTGGCAGAAAAATGTATGCGGCAGGATTCCCTAGTGTCTGGGTGTGGTTCTGATGTTGAAGGCCAATGGCAAAACGTGTGTGGTGGTGGTGGTGGGGGGGGCACACCACCATTAGGATGATGGCTGCTTGGCACAATGGTGACCTTCTTAAGGGTAGTCCGGCAAGGCAGTGACTGTCAGGGCTGGGAAGTCTCTTACAAAGAACTGCAGCCTGAGAACTGGGAGGACAGTATTGTAGGACAAACGGCTAGATTAAAACAAGTTCTGGCCAGAGCTGGTAGGAATCTGTGTTAAAAATATTGAAAATTATTTTGTAATATTTTTACACCACATTTTCAATAAAGCCTTGTGATGACCATGCCTCAAAAAGAAGGGCAGAGAAAATGTTCAGCTCCTGGCCTAAAGGTAATGTCATGCAGGGACTGCAAAATCAACTTTTGTGCTGCAAACACACATTTTGGGCAGAAGCTGAAAAATGACAGCTGTCACATTCATGAGTTGCTGTACCGAAATGGCCATGTTGAAAATTTGTGGTACAATATTGAATATTACCAAAGTTATGAGCCTGCATTTGCAAAATTCAACACAGCCTCATAACTTAACAGGTGTACATATTAGACTCACAGAACACAAGAATGTGCAAAGTAAACCACCACCCCATATTAAATTTATTCAAGGCCAGGGAATGCATTGCTAGTCTATTTTTTGGCACTGAAAAAGTTTCACTTGATCCACGGGGAGGAAATCTGGATACAGCTTTATTAATCAAGCCTTAAATATCATGATTATCAGGGCAGAAAGGAGGTTAGGGTGCACTCAGATGGAAGTGAGGATAAAGTCAAGAAAATTTATTGTGGTAGTATATTCTACAAAGACCCTGCCAAAAGAATGCAACACATATGTCAAGCAGAGAAACACCACCTTGGCATAAATGCTGAATTCTTTGGTGCGATCATATACTGTAGCAAGATAAATGATGTCGGTATTCGTTTTTGAGTGGGGGATTGTGAAAAATGTCAGATGGTTGTCAACTGCGACCCACCTTCTTTTCTTCCTTGATGACAAAACTGCTGCTTGAAGAAAATGGGTTCTGTAGACCATTATGATCCATCTTATTTTCGATAACCCCAACTTTTTACACCCTGCCTCTGTCCCACATAGGAAAACTCACCTTCTCACTCCTCTCTGAGTGTAGGCCAAGCCCCCTTTTTGTGTTGACAACTCCCCCCTCCCCCCGTCTGCCACTTGGTTAGTGGCAGTGAATTTATGAAACATTTTTTAATTCTGCATATCTATGAAGTCACATAAAATGCCTACTGACATCCTCTGTAAGCGTCCCTCTATCAGTTTCTTCATATTTCTTCCAGTGTTTACATTTACTGCAGCAGTACAGAGCATGTGTTCAGTAATAAAAACAAATTTGCTGGTGGACTTTGTGTTCAGATATCACTGTTAAGGAGAAGATGCATTTTCAAAACAGGAATACCTGAAAGGATCTAACAGATAATATCCACATTTATTTTATTTTTATATATTGAAATGTTTCACCAGGAAGGCATGCTAAGCAACAAGTTGCTCGTCTCCTGGTGCGACCTGGGGGGTAGGGGAACATGAGAATAGTATACAGGGAATTGGTACACAATATAGATATACAATTTGATTACATTCAATAAAGTGAGCAGACTATACGGAAGTACTGAAAAGGAGAAATGCTAACAGATATGAACTAGAAGGAATACAATGCTAACAGTCTTGAACTAGATAGATGCAATAGCACAAATATATTTGGCAAACAGTTGGTGGGACGTAGCTTTGTAGTTAGAAAATGGCTGGCTAGAATACAAGGAGGTTGAACTAGGGAAAGATTGCAAGGAGAGACACAGAACAAAATTTGCAAGATGTAACAAAAGTGCAAGGTTGACTATAAATGCATTAGAGATTAGGGTTGTCCAATAACTATGGCTAGGAAGGGAGGTGGGTGGGGGCATATAGGCGAGAGAGCAGGGGGATTGGAGGAGGGAAGGCAAGGGGTGGAGGAGGAGAATGGTCTGCCAGGGCCTGAGCCCTCCAGAATGCTGGGGACCCTGCCTGCACCAGGAGGAGGTCAAACATGAACAGGAGGGAAGCAGGCTGTAGGCAGTGGGAGTTGGAGCATGTCAGGAAGGAAGAGAGGGGTTAGAGAAGGGTCTGCTGGGGCCTGGCCTCTCCAGTATGCTGTGGACCCTACCTGCACAAGGCAGAGGTTGAGCACGACAGGAGGGAAGCAGGTTGTAGGCAGCAGAGGTAGAGCATGACAAGAGGGAAGTAGGCAGCGATGGGGAGTAGGCTTCAGAAGGACTAAGAGAGAGGGAGGTGGGAGAGAAGAGAGTCCAAGACCCAGCCCTTTCAAGAAAGAATGGGGTGGGAGTAGGAGGCGAGGAAGGTGTTTGCCTAGGCTCTGGACCCCTCCAGAATGCAGAGAACCCTTCCAGGTGCCTAGGCCAAACAATGGCGAGTGGGTACTGAGGGTAAGTTGGTGTACAGAAGAGGGAATGGGGGTGAGGTGGGAGTAAGGCTGAAAGGAAGGGGTGCGGGGGGAGGATGTAGGGGGAGGGTTTTGCAGGAAAGAGGTGGTTGTGAAGCTGAAGCAGGATCATAGGGGAACAAGTTAAGGAGCATTGTAGCAGGAGCAGCTAACAGAGAGAAAGTTATGTAAGGCAGAGGCAAGGGAGTGGCAGGAGGAGGAGTGTCGTATTTGAGGTGGGAGTGAGTTGCAGATTTTGGGGAAGCAATGGGAGAAGCCTGATTGGCCAATGAGGGTGGTACGACGGGGGACTAGCATGGTGCGAGTGTCAGAGGATCTGAAGGAGTGGGAGGAAAGCAGGGGGGGAGGGAGCATGAGAGGTAGGAAGGAAGTACACCAAGCCAAAGTTTGAAGTTAGCTTAGCACAGTGAGCCAGGTGTCTGTTGGGGGGGACAGGGCACAGTAAAGGTCACAATGATGGGTTCGAGATGGGGTGTTGAGAATGAATCAACAGAAGGAGTTGAAAAGAGAGTCCAATCTGGTAAAGGAAGATATGGGAGCGGCACCATAGTCTGCATCACAGTAGTCAAAAATGGGGAGGATCATCTTCTGGACACGTTCTTGCCGGGCCACAGGAGGGATGCAAAGTACAGTTACGTAAGAACTTACCATAACAGTAGATCTTCGAGAGAGGCTCTTGCAGTAGGTAATTACACATAGGACTGACGCCGGCCGGCGGCAGGACCCCACGGAAAAATTTCTTCTATAGAGTCCCTCGCGGGGACCGCCCCCACGTCAGGTGACCGGCGTCAGACGACGTCGGTATAAAGGGGCGGTCCCATACGCTCGCCTTCCAGTTCTTTCCCGCCACAGGCCCAGAAGGCCTAGATGAGAGAGAAGCAGATATTTTCCTCAATGGAAAAGGAGCTGAAAAAACCTACGGGGATGGAGGGCGGGAAGGTATTACCTATTGCAAGAGCCTCTCACGAAGATCTACTGTTACAGTAAGTTCTTACGTAACTGTACTATCTTACTTCGAGAGGGCTCTTGCAGTAGGTAATTACATATAGAACAGAATCCCAAGCAGTCTGGAACAAATGAAAGGCACCGGGAGGAGGAACTACTCCAAGAAGTAGCAAAAGAAACCTAGCAAGCCTCAAGAAAGGAGGCCTTGCAAGACCGCTAACCCGAAGCCTGCTCTACGGCGAGAGACAATGTCCAAACTGTAATGTTTAGTAAAGGTATGGACTGAAGTCCAAGTGGCGGCAGCACAGATGTCTGCCGCAGACATGTTCTTGAAACAAGCCGCAGAGGCTGCTACTCCATGAGTGGAATGACCTCTGACTTGACCCGGAAGGGTCTTGTTGTACTTGTCATAACAAAAAGTGATGCAATGGGCCAACCATTTTGATAGGCATTGCTTAGAAACAGCATTGCCTTCTCTTTTGTGAGCAAAAGAGACGAACAACTGATCAGTCTTTCTGAGATCCTTCGTCCTATCGGTGTAGTATCTCAGAATCCTGTGAACATCCATGGTATGGAGCAAGTATTCTCCTTGGTTGGAGTACTGCGTGAAAAAGGCAGGTAATTCAATAGACTGATTTAAGGTAGATTCCGCTACCACCTTCAGGAGGAACTTAGGATTCGTCCGAAGAGCTACTCGTTCTTTGTGAAAAAATCAGATAAGGATTTTGCACATCAGGGCCTGGAGCTTGGAAATTCTGCGAGCAGAAGTAATGGCCACCAAGAAGAGCGTCTTCCACGATAAAAACTTCAAGTCTGCGGAAGCCGCAGGCTCAAAGGGAGGAAGGGTAAGTTTCTCGAGGACAAAGTTTAAGTCCCAAGGGGCTGGAGTCGGACAGGGGCCTGAGATGAAGGACCCCTCTGAGAAAGGTTTTGGATACCTCCAGTTGGGCAAATGCCTTACCAGTGAAAGGGACATGGTAGGCTGAAATAGCCGCCATATGGACTTTCAAGGAGGAGTGACTGAGACACAGGTCGAAAAGATGACGCAGGTAATCAAGCAGAACGGTCGCAGGACAGGAAAAAGGCTCCACGTTCCTGGATGCAGCCCAGATGGAAAACCTTTTCCATTTCATGGTGTAGGTGGACCTAGTGGAGGGTTTTCTAGCCTCCACCAGAATCTCGGCCACCTTAGGAGAGACGCCAAAGCGAGATTGGGCTAAGTCTGCAGGAGCCATGCATGAAGTTGAAGGGACTTGAGTCCCGGATGGACCAGGGTCCCCTGATCCTGGGTCAGCAATCCTCGAGATAAAGGAAGAGGAAGAGGAGAAACTTCTGAGTATTGTTGTAGAAGAGAGAACAGATTTGCCTGGGCCAGAAAGGAGTGATCAGAATCATTCTCGCTCCTTCCAAAGCAAGTTTCTGCAACACACGAGGGACCAGAGGAATTGGGGGGAAAAGCATAGATGAATCTGTCCTTCCAGTTTAGAGATAGTGCGTTGCTCCAGAAAGTGCCTCGCTCTGGAGCAAGCGAGCAAAAGGTTGGAAGCTTTGCGTTTTGGGAGGAAGCGAGCAGGTCTATCTGAGGAGTCCCCCAAATCTGGAAGATGCTTTTTAGAACTTTTTTGTCCAGTTCCCACTCGTGTGGCAGAGCCGACGAACGACTTAGCTGGTCTGCCAGAACATTGTCGACTCCCGGAACACGGATCGCTGTGAGGTGAAGGTTGTGAAGCGTTGCCCATTCCCAAACCCTCATCGCTTCCCTGCACAGCGGGTAGGACCGAGTCCCTCCCTTGTTGATGTACCACACCATGCACATGTTGTCTGTTTGGACAGCTAGGTGACCGGGAAGGATGTATTGGTGAAGGGCCTGGAGAGCATACTGCACTACTCGAAGCTCGAGCACGTTGATATGGAGAACTAACTCCAATTTTGACCATAAGCCCTGGGTTCGGTGAGGACCCAGATGGGCTCCCCAACCTTCGCCTGAAGCGTCCGTGGTCAGAGTCTGATCGGGGGGAGGATGAAAAAATGGGACCCCCTGGAATAGGTTCTCTCGAACCATCCACCATTGCAAGTCTCTTATCATCCGCGAGGAGATCAGTACCAGATGATCTAGGCCGTCTACTAATTGATCCCACTGAGAGCGGAGAGTCCACTGAGAGATTCTCATGTGGAGGCGCGCACGCGCGGAACCGTGGGGATGGCCGCCGCCATAAGCCCCAGGAGATGGAGCACCGACCTTGCCGGAACCCTCCTGTATTCCGATAGAAGGGAAATCTGGGACTGGAGGGAAGCCCCCCTGTCCGGAGGCAGGAAGGCCCTGCACATTGTCGTATCTAGGATTGCCTCGATGAACTGGAGTCTGTGAGAAGGATCCAGGTGAGACTTGGAATGGTTGATGGTGATACCCAGGCCAGTGAAAAGCTGCTGGGTGAGGGAGAGGAAATGCAGGAGTTCCTCCTGGGCCAGGGGGCCACCAGGGCAGTCGTCAGGTGAGGAAAAACCTGAACTCCCAAAGAACGCAGGTGGGCCACTACCACCGCCAGGCATTTGGTAAAGACTCGGGAAGCCGAGGAGAGACGAAAAGGGAGTGCCCAGAGTTGGTAGTGGTCCCCCTGGAATGCAAATCTGAGGTACTTTCGGTGCGAAGGGCAAATGGGGATGTGCAGGTACGCATCCTGCATATCCAGTGCACAAAGCCATTGGACCGGCCGAAGCAGTGGCAAGAGGGTCTGAAGGAAGAGCATCCTGAACCTCTTGTATTCCACATATAGGTTCAGGGAGCTGAGATCGAGAATGGGTCTGAGATCTCTCGTCTTCTTTGGTACAAGGAAGAAATGGGAATAGTAACCTGTCCCGTGAAGGTGAGGGGCGAGCTCTATGGCCTGCCAGCAAGAGAGAGCGAGATTTCTTTCTTGACCAAGGAAGATGGTCCTTTAGTAAGAGGAGTTCAGAGGGGGGTGACGTGGAGGTTTTTGCAGAAACTCTATGGAGTGCCCCTCTGCTATGCTCTGAAGCACCCATGAATCCGATGTTATCCTCTCCCAGCCCGGAAGGTGGAGGGAGAATCTCCCTCCTACCGGTTCCTCCGTGGTGTCCAGAGGCGGTGGGAGAGGGAAAGAGTCAGGTGGTGTGAGGCAGCGCCGCAGCTGGGACATCTACTGCTTTTTTGGGCGGCGGGGGCCTGGCAGCTGTGGGGGCCCCACGTTTAGTGGCCCGCCTTCCCTGTGGTTTCGCTTGAGGCCGGCTGCGTCTGCGAAAGGGACGGCGCTGTGGGGGATGGGGATGGTACATTGAATCAACAGATTTAAGGGCCGTCCCCTTCTCCTGCAAGTCAATGATGATTCCTTGACATCACCACAACACAGGACCTCTGAAAGGTGCTTCTTGAATTGCTGACTGAACCTCCGGGACCAGACCCTGCACACATGGAGCCATGCGTGCCGCTGAGACTTACGGCAAATGCAGAGCTCCAGTCCTGCACCAGTGTCCACTGCATCGTGGGTCATCCTCAGAATATGACGACTGGCGAGCAGGCAGAGCGGACCAGATCGCTAACTCCTGCTTGACTTGGGAGTTAGGCAAGAGTCAATCTTGGATTCCGCCTGGGTAAGGACAGCCTTCTGGTAATCCCCCATATGTGCTACATAATTTAGAGCCCTAATCCCCAGTGTGGAAGAAGCATAGATCTTCCTTCCATACTGATCCAGAAGGCGAGATTCCTTATCCGGAAACAAGTTCAAATGTTTGGGTGTGCTGACCGGCCGTGGCGCTAATTACAACAAGTGTCTGCAGGGTAAGAGTCTAAAGTCTACACCCTCAGGGCCTGATATAGCCTGTTAGACTTCCAGTGGGGCTAAAACCGACCGTTGTTTCCAAATAGTGAAACAAGGTGGGTGTAATCTCGATCAGGGTGGCACAAAGGTAGGAGCCGTGAAGGGCAAGTCTAGATGTTCAGCGAGTTTAACTCGCTGAGGATCTAACTCTAAGGAAACGCCACTGATGGACTTCCTGGATCTTCCTGAGCAACTCCGTGAAGGAAGGATCCTCGGAGGAGACTTGAAGGAGTCCTCGGCCGGGCTTGGATGAAGCCGGTCTCATCGTCTTTTCCCGGAACAGCCATGAGGTATCCGAGGAGTCTGAAGAGAAGAAGAAGAGATTTAGAAGCAGTAAGACTCCTAGCTCGTCTAGGGGAGAGACGGGTTAGTTAGGGGATCCCGGACGCGTGTCCTGCCCCTCTGGATCCCGAGGGCAGAGCCTGGAATCCGGAGGCGGAGAGGGAGTGTGCCGTCTGGGGCGTACAGGAGCCGGGGTGGCACCGTCGCTGTAAGAGGGCTCTCAGCTCTTGGTGAGCTGAGCCTTGGCCTCAGCCCACCAGGAGGCCAGAGTCTCCTGGAGATCCACGGCAACCTAGGGGTGGGGGTGGGGATAGTTATGCGGATGAAATCCGTAGGAAGTATCTGTAACCTGGCTGGGGAATACGGAGCTGGGTATTACGTCCAGGTACTGCAGCATCAGTGGAGTCAAAGTGCCGGTACTGCGGGCGCAGGATACTGGGACCTGGGAAAGCCGGTGTCGGATAAGGCGGCGGATACCCAGGCACCAGAGGAAGCTGCGGAACAGGCGGCCCAGTCGGGAACTCACAGGCGGATCGGCGTGATAGGCCCGTGGGGTGGAGGCCCGATGGAAGAGGAACGGCGTCGGTGGGGCCCGGTGTTGGAGCTGGCGTCGGGAGCAGGCGCCGGGGTGGCGTGGAGCCAGTGTCTGAGGCTGGCGTCAGATCTGGCTCTGTAGGAAGAGGATCAGACGGTGGCCCAGGATCCCGAGCCTCGCGCCCGGGGACGGAGGAAAAAATCCCGGGGTCAGGCAGGGGGACTCGGGCTCCCGGACGGCAGCGAGGCTGCAGGAACCTGGGGCGACAGGCGGAGCAGGGTCTGCCGTAGGCTCTGAGGCCAGTGCACGTCGGGAGGAGCCGATGTCGACTTCTGGGCGAGTCCGCAGGCGAGGAGGCTGACGTCTGACGGGGTCCCTCGTCGGAGATGGGCCGGATGTGAAGAGGCCCGGTCCGTTGGGGACGCTGCCGTGCGCCACCCCGAAGGGTCGGGCGTCTTAGCGGCCTTCTCCCGGCGGACGGCGGAGGAGCCGACGTCCGGCTTATGGGAGGTGCCCGCACCAGTAGGCCGCAAGCCTGTGGCGGTACTGGGGGCTGAAGTCTCCTTTTGCCCGGAGGCACCTGGCGGGCTCGAACGCGAACCCGATGGGTGGGCCGACGCCTCCTCCAAACCTTGGAGGCTGCCGTCGGGCGATCCCCCGGAGGGGACGTTACCTTGGCCGCAGCTCCGGCCGGAGTCACGGAGAAGGAGGCCTTCTCCCGGTGCCTTTCTTTGTCCTGCTTCTTGTGTCCTCCAGGGGAGGTTGACACCTGCTGAAGCTTCTTCAACTCCTTCTCCATCGCGGACATCTTCTTCTTGAGGAGAGGAGCTTCAAGAGACTGCTGGCGTCGTCTGCGGGTGGCCGCGTTGAAATGAAGGCAGTGCGGACACTTGTCGACTGCGTGGTCGGGCCTAAACAGAAAGGCAGAGGGAGTGACCGTCTTTGTGAGGCAGTTAGCCGCACAAGTCGCACTTATTTTTGAAGGGGACATATACAGACGCTCACCTGACGAAGAAAATACAAAATACTGATACTTTCGGAAAAACCGATGAAGCAACAGGACTGAGCATTATGAACTTCACCATGAGGCACTGCACGAGCTGACGGCGGGAAAGAACTGGAAGGCGGGCGTATGGGACCGCCCCTTTATATCAACGTAGTCTGACGCCAGTCACCTGACGTGGGGGGCGGTCCCCGCCACGGACTGCTAGCTAGAAATTTTTCCATGGGGTCCTGCCACCAGCCGGCGTCAGTCCTATATGTAATTACCTACTGCAAGAGCCCTCTCGAAGTAAGATCTATGGTTCCTGTACAGGGCTCAACTTGGGGCACAGTTTTTTCAGAATGGCATCAATATGGCCAGAGAAGCTGAGGTGTTGGTCCAGCCAAATCCCAAGGTATTTGAAAGAGCGGGTGTCCTCAAGGATGGTCCCATCAAGGGTGTGGAAAGAGGGTAAGGGGTGGAGCCTGGAGAGTCTCTGCCTAGTGCCAAAGGTCATGGAGACTGTCTTTTTGGCATTTAGGAATAGTTGATGTGAGGGAAACTAGAGCTGAACCTGGTGGAAATCATGCTGTAGAGTGGTTGCTACATCCATAGTGGTTTTCCCAGAAGTGAACAAGATGGTATCGTTGGCACACATATGGATAGAAGAGGAGGGGGAGCAGACTGAGGAAAGGTCATTTAGGAAAATGGAGAAAAGGATGGGGCTAAGCAAAGAGCCCTGTGGGACTCCTGTGGAGATTGGGAAGGGTGGAGAGATTGCATTCTGAATCCTGACTGATTGTGTTCTGCCTGTGAGGTAAGCTCTAAACCAGGTAAGAGCAGGAGTAGTCAAACCAGCAGCCATAAGGGAGTCAAGAAGGAGAGTAAGGGAGACTGTGTTGAAAGCCTTGGCGAGGTCAACAAAGATGGCAGAGGTGATGAGGCCACTGTCCATCCCAGTAAGGATGGAGTCAGTGAGCCTAAGGAGGAAGGTGGTAGTGGAGTGGTTCTTCCAAAAACCAGATTGGAACGGGGTGAAGAAGGAGGAGTCAGCAAAAAAAAGAGAGTAGTTGTTACCGTCTTCTCCCGTAGAACAGCAGGCTGAGATGGCACATGATCTCAGTCTTCCATTCTCAGGGGTACTGACAGGACTGAACATATAAATATGTTCTCCAGCAGGACAAAAGGACATGCTCTGAAGGTCACAGATGGCAAGTTTAGGGGTAACATTAGAAAGCATAATTTGTCCCAAAAGGCGGTGGCCTTCTGAAATGACCTGCCAAAAGAGACTGTGGACATGAAGACAGTTGAGCGGTCCACAGTGTTGCCCATCCCTTAGCTTTGCCAGCACTGAAACCATCAGTGTTGAGAACAATGCACTGTCCATGCCCACGCTGCACCTACCCATGTGGATAAACAGACGGCTTCAGCCTCAAGTGCTGTCAATCTGCCACCTTTCATCAGCACTGTATCTACCACAGTGCAGAAACCCTGGACTGTCTGTTCTACACTGCATCTGCCCCTGTGGATTTATAGAGGGCTTCAGTCTCCAGTGGTGCCAGTCCCTTACTGTTTACCAGTCACACACTGTACCTGTCACTGTAGATAAACAAAAGGCTTTAGTCCCCAGTTCTGGCAGTCTCTCACCATTCACCAGGGCTAAATGCAGACAGTGTGGAAACCAAGCACTGTCCCTTCCCCCACACTAGATGTCTCCGTGGATTAGTCAGTCCCTCACCTCTTATCAGCACACAATGTAGGCCAGTTTGCACTGTGCCTGCCCCACATGGTACCTGTGGATAAACTGAGGGCTTTATCCACTTTTTACCAGCACTAAAATCATCACAGTGGGTGAGTGGGTGGGGGAAGCCAGCACTGTCCCTGTCCCTGTGGATAAACAAAGAGCTTTAGTTTACTTTCCAGTGCTGTCTGAGCTGTACCTTTTATGAGCATTAAATACATCAGAGTGGAAAAGTCAGCAGTGAACCCGATTATGCGGGTAAATAGAGTTGTTGTATGCCCCCACCTTTCACTAGCACTGGATAGCAAATATACAAAGGTTGAAGAGAAAAAATACAAAAAGCAGACGAAAATGGTCTCAGATTCCTGTTGAACTGTCTGTAATTTGACATTGTAGTCTGTTTAATGACCCCCGGACTGCTTCAGTGCTTCAATAAGGGAAATTCCAGTACACTTCAAGACAATGTTAATCCCTAGGCTGCTGAAAGAACTAGAATGAATCTATTTGACTGAGCTGGACAAATGCTCAGTCTGCAGCCCTGTAAGGATTAAACTGAGAAGCTACATAACAGCAGCTTCAAAAGTTTTTTTGTTTATACCCTGAGAATTTAGGAGGCACAGTAGCACCCCCCTCCCTCTAGATGCCTTTAACACAGAGCAGCAAAAATCAGAGGGGGGTGCGCACTATTTTGCAGTTGTGGATGGATACTTCCAAAAGTCCAAAAAGGAAGTTCCATGGTAAACCATTTTTAGAGCTAATGCTAGAGGGCTGCAGGCTCTGCCTACCTGCAGCCCTAACAAGTGCAGTGTTCTCTGCCAGTCCCTCTAGGCATAGAAACAAACCGCTTAATGTGGCAGGGTTGTACTAAAAGCAAGTGAGATTTTATAATGTCCCTGAAAAGGCTTGTGTATATTAACAGATACAATCATGCAGAACTGGAGCCCTGTTTTAAAATGGAGAAATAATCAATCTAGGAACAAAACTTTGTGTAATCATTTAAAAGACAGCGTTTGAAGGGTGAACAAACACAGTTTTCTTTCTGTTTGTTTCTATTACCCTTTAACCGTTAAAAGAAAACTTAATCTGAAAGGCAGTTTCTCAGTGCAACAAAGAGATTCCCTTAAAGGACACTGCAACCAACTCCTTTTGCATCATACTCTTTCAAGCTGAAACCCCACATTTTATGATTGCTTACCTTCTCTAAAATTAATTGGTGTGGTTGGTGATTTAATCTGCCTCCTTTCTTAGTAAAACTGAAATGCATGATAATTGTGTAACTACAGTATACTAAGCCTTGTTTTGTTTCAAATCCTCAGTCTGCCCTTATTGCTCACTTCCTGAACATTGGGAACACCACCAAACCATGCAGTCACCCATGATGCAATAGTGTCCTCTGTTCCCACTGCATTGTGTATGGCTAGACTGTGTTGGGGATGTTCTCAAGTCCAGGAAAGATGCAGTAGGAGTTGATTAAGGAATGTAAACAAATACATTTTGGTGTGGTAAAACCAGTATGGTGGGGAGTCTGTTTTTCACTTAAAAAAAAAAAAAGGAATCAGAATTAAACTACCAGCCACATCAGCACATTCTATAGAATGCGAACAATCATAAAATATGTTTTTTAAACTATTGACAGTTTTGAGGCCTAAAGGAGTTGACAGTGCCCCTTTAACCTACCCTGGCTGGGAGGCTGTGAATGATTTGGGCTGGAGACTCTAAGCAGCCAGCTAACTGCTGTTTTCCCCACAGGCCTGGCCCCACCTAGAACTGATGACTTTATAGGACATAGGATCAGAGAGTTGTGGCAGTTAAGGGGGAGGTTCCTGGTAATTAAGTGAAATACGCGACAAACACTTTATAAAGTGAAGATGAATTATGTGTTCAGTGAATATGTATAGTATTGTTGTTTTCTGCTGTAAGGTGTGTTTAATTATCCCGGTTTCTTTTGTGATTTTGGTACACTGAATGTTAATGACATAAAATGTGAATTTGACTGACAGATCATGCAATTCTCTCAGCCATAAATAGGCTCTGTCAGCAGGTTTTAGTTAGTCAGCTACAGAACTCCAAAAGAGAGACTGCCTGAGACAATAGAGTGAGGAAAAGCCTATGCGAAGCTAAGAGTGGGAACGTTTGTGCTAACAGCTGGTTGAGCTGTGCAGTTGCGGTACTGCCCTGAAATAGGGGTATGAACCACTAGAACTCAGGGATGTAAGTGAGGGGTTTTGTTTAAGCCTGTTAAAGAACACTAAGGGGAGTGCCAATTAGCCATGAGGGAGCTGATGGCAGACTCTGGCGGACAGGAGCCATTTGCTTCCAGCTGGACTGGACTCATGGGGAAAGTGCGAAGACTGGTGAGACCCCTCCTTAGCAAAGGTTCTCTCTAGTGTAATCTTGGTGAGTGGGAACTGACACCCAGTAGCTAGCCTTCACTAGTAAAGACAGAAAAGCCAGTCTCTGAAGTAGTCAGACATCTGAATCCCACAGAGACGATACAAGACGGCCACTGGGAGGTTGTAGGTGCTAGTCTAAATGGTCCTGCAGATCAGGAATATTTCTGTTTTGTGTAATTTGTTGAAACGAGTCTGGATAATGTTTTTCTACATGGGTTAAATGCATTTTTATGATACCTTTTATACGTGTAACTAAGTGAAGGAGAGAAAGAAATGTGGTGAAAGACGCTGCTCTGCACACCACCGATACATACTAGGTCCTACGAGTGAAATGCATCTCAAGTTGAAACAAATAACTGGTTTTGACTAGTCTTTTTTCTTTACACTTGCCTCCAAGTACTTATTTTATGAATAGGAGCATGAATGCAGCTGGGGTTGCTATGGCAGAGCATGGAAACACTGTTCAAAAGACCGAGATGGTATTAAACACCGTTTCTACATTTTTATATTTAACATTTTTCCTGCTCACTCCAAGGACCCCCTATGCCTTGCTCAGGGACACCCAAGGGGCCTAGGACCCCTGGTTGAAAAACTGTGTTAAAGTGTCTAAAGACTGCCAAAAGTAAACAAACAGTGCCATCCTTCATGACTTTTACCTACATTCTTTCCTGCTGTGTCCTTCATCAGCAACCACACTGCCACACTCTTGTGTATGCAAGAGCAAGATGGCGGTCACACTGGGCTGCTGTTTGCTCTCTGAATTGAGAGCAGCGTTTATGCTTAGAGCCTCTTCTGCGTTTATCTGCTTTTAACTTTTCAGAGCACTAGCAACATTAGGAGAGCATAATTTGGTGCGTGTGTGCCTAGCCGACAGCGTTAACTAGAGCACCTAAAATTGTGAGGGAGACTCTGTAGTGAAGTTAGTGCTGAGTTAGGGCTTCTAGTTATAGGCAGGGCAAGGGAGTGAGACAGACGCAGGAGTTAGCTTTTTTGTTTTTTAGGTGAGAGTTGACCTGCAGGTTTGCCTCTTTTTACCTGTGCATCCCATGGAGTTGTAGAAGCTGCCATAGCCTGGATTCTGCCTGTAACTGTGCCTTTCCAGCTGCCTATCCATCTGCAGATGACCGACGACACAGTAGTACTGGTCCTGATATCCAGCCCGTGTTAAGAAGGTGCCTGCTTTTTCATGGAGGGGCCGATTGTCATTGGGGTGGAAAGTATTCCCTGAACTGGTGCTTGTTGTCGGAGGGTCCAGAGGACAGAGGCCCCAAGGACGGCTGGAGGTGCTTATTAGACATCATATGAGGGGGCCGAAGGTGCAACTGGTGTCTGCTGTAGCAGGACTTCCTTCCCGGGGAAACATGGACGCACAGAGGGCATCGTCCTTGTCTTCCTTTTCCCAGGACTTTCAAATCTGAAGTGTGGTCGGGGAAACTTTTGTCATAACAAGTACTAAACTCTGGACATTTTTTCTTCTCTTGGCTGGCGTGTTTCCAACTACAGAACATCGGGGACTATCGAAGACTACTGGAGGGATTTTGTTGTGGCAGTGGACGGCCTCAGGATTATTGGCACACTTTGTGCCTGTGTAATGTTTTTACATCTCTCCTGGAGCTAGTGAGAGGAGCTCCAGGCCGTTAAGGATGGCACTTTCTTCACGCGGTCTGTACAGGTACATTGTATAGTGTTGGTTCCACTGACTTTCTGCCCAGCAGAGACTAGGGGCAGTGAGAGGGCCCGTGGCCTCTTGACCATCCTGGGTTGGAACTGGTTTTCTGTCTGCATACTGTTTTTTCAAAGCTGAAATATATTTAGTCTGCTTTGTGGGGCATTATTTAAAACTTTGCAGGTTGCTCTGCTGGAAGGCTGGGAAGCTTGGCTCCTTGTCTGGTTTTGCTGTTTTGGGGGGAGTTTTGGGGAGGTAGAGTGGGGGTGGGGTCATTGGGGTTTTAGTTTGAATGAGTGTTTGTGTAGTATGATTGGCTAGGTCTGTGTATATTAGTTGCGTGGATGTTTATATGATTGATAGTTATTTGTTATTTATTGAGGCTTTCTGGTTGGGACAGTGTGTGTCGGGGGAAGTCAGGGGGTCTGCGGCGGGCTAGGATTCTGTACGAGGCATGCTGGCTTCTCGATCTGCAGCCCTTTACAACCTCCCAGTTTCCAGCACTACAGCTCGCCACTGTAGAAGGTCGCCATCAAGAGGGCTCGCACTGATCGACTTTGGCTGGGTGCGTCGGACACTGGGGGGGGGTGTTTGGATTGAGGTTATCTGGTGCAGAAGGCACCCTGGGCATTGACAGGCCTTAGGGAGAGGCCAGACATGTTTTGTCCCTGTCCCCAGGGTTTCCACCAGACTGAGTGGACTAGTACTCAGAAGGGCTACACTGCTCACCAATCCCCTGAGGGCAGTGCTTTACAATGTCAGATCAATCAGGAACAAGACTGCGATTATAGCGGACTTGGTTTCCGTGGTCGATCTGGCATGCAGTACCGAGACCTGGGCGGATGATGATGATGCTGACCCAGTTTTAAAGGCTGCTGTCCCCCCAGTTACTCAGTGGAGCACTGCCCCCGAGTGGAATGCAGGGGCAGGGGAGTGGCCATCTGTTTTAGATCTGAGCTTGACTTCACTGTGCACCAAGTGGGAAGACCGGGTAGACCGGGTTCTTCTGAATGTGTGGCCGTACGTGGGGGTCCGGGTGCAGGCTGTGGGATTCTCCTGATTTACTGCCCCACCTGGGCGGCAGGTGAATTCCTGCAGGAGCTAGCCAACTTCATCATCGGTGAGACACTGGACTCCCCCAGATGCTTAGTTCTGGGGGACTTCAATGTCTGAGCCGACGGCGAATCTTCTAGGCTAGGTGACAACCTCCTCCATATGATATAATCTCTGGGCCTGTCGCAAGAAGTTTCTTCCGCAACCCACCAGGGCGGCCACATGTTGGACCTGGTCTTCTCACTCAGGCTTGAGATTAGTAACCTCAAGACTGATCAGGTGGTTTGGTCTGATAACTGCACACTGGAGTTCTCATTCAGGGCTCTCCCCTGAGAGCCCTCCCCCTGCTGAGATGGTAAGCTACCGTCTTTTGAGGGGTTTGACCCTGGAGGGATTTCTGTTGGTGGCAGATCTATCCAGTATGAGTAGTGCATGTGTAGGGAATGCGGGTGAGGTTGTTGCTGCCTATAATAGGACGATGTTGGCTGTGCTCGATTCTCTCGCACCGGTCCATGTATGACCCAAATCTTCTCACTTGGGATCCCCGTGGATGAAGATTGTGGGTCAGAGGCTAGAGCGTTGCTGGCGGAGGTCCGGGCTACAGGTGAACAGACTGGCTCTGCGCTCTCATTACAATGAGTATCAGGGGGGCAATCACCTGTAAGAAGGCAGAGTTCCTGTCCAAGATTGCTGCTGGGAAGAATCGACTAACTGTGTTCTTTCGGACTGTGGACAGACTGCTAAATCCAGTCAGTCTGCTGCTGAAAAAAGCTTTTTCCGATGCTTTATGCGAAGAGTTTGCTAGTTTCTTCTCGGACGGGGTGTCCACTATCCATCAGGGTGTTCTACCAGTGTGCCACAGAGTGGGCAACAGTGTTCGCCTTCGGGGTTCGGACAGCACTCCGCCTAGTTGGAGGCAGTTTAAACCAGTGGAGGTGGCTGAGGTCACTGAGGTTGCCCTCAGGCCGAAGCACACATACTGTGAACTGGACCTGGTGCCGATATGTTTTCTGATGAGATGTTTCAACTCTGTTGGCCCAGTGTTCACCTTGATTGTCTGGTGCTCTATCTCAGAGGAGCTCTTTCCAGATGCCTTGAAGGAGGCTCTGGCTAGGCTGCTTCTGAAAAAACCACCATTAGACCCCGACATCATGGCGAATTACCGTACAAGTCTCCAACCTCCCATTTTTAGGGAAGGTTGTTGAGAAAGTTGTGATGCAGCAGCTAGAGGAGCACCTTGTGACCTTTGACCTGTACAAACCCCTCCAGTCAGGGTTTTGGGCGAGCCATAGCACAGAAACCGCATTAGTTACTTACTTGGTTTGAAAGAACAGAAGAATGCCAGAGCCCATCGAGACTGTTCCCCACACTATGTGGGACATTATTTATCTATCATCCCTCAACCAAACATCTAATTTGTTTTTAAAGACAGTGGCACTAGTTGCCGTTACCAATTCTTGTGGCAAGGTGTTCCATACAATGGATGCTCTTATTGGAAAAAAGTTTCCCCTTTTGCTGGTTTTAGGTTTTTGCTTCAAGCTGTTTATTATGCAGTCTCGGAACATGTCTCCTTTTGGAGAGTGTTAGACCACATTTGTCCATTAGATCTGGTGAATTTATTAAATTAAAAACCATAAGCATATCACCTCTTAATCTTCTAGTTTGAAGACAGAAGAGACCAGTAATTTTTAATCTGTTCTGATAATCCAAGTTTGTTAATCTCGGAATCATTCTAGTTACTCTCCCTTGAACCTGTTCAAGAATTGCTATGTCTTTTTTTTGGTTTGGATTCCAGAAAGGGGAGCCATAGTTTAGATACGGTCTAATGTATGCCCTATACAATGGAATAAGGCATTGTTCAGTGCGATTAACAAAAGTGCGTTTTATTTGCCTCAAAAGTCTGTGGTCGTGCAAGCAGTTCTAACACAGTGATCATTTGATGTAAGTTTATTATTAACATATATCCCTAAATCTTTTTCACAATTTGATGAGTGACGTGGTAGTCCGTTTATATGATATATCGTTTTTGGATTATTTACACCGAAATGCACTACTAAACATTTGTCTTGATTAAACTGCATATGATTTTCATTTGCCCAAAGTGTTAATTTTTCCAAATCCTTCTTTAATGCAGAAATATTTTCTTGATTATTAACCTTGCCCCCCAATTTAGTATTGTCTGCAAATTTAACCATGAAGTTATTTGGCCCTGTTTGTAAATCACTGATAAAGAGGTTAAACAATGTTGGTCCCAAAACCAACCCCTGTGGTACACCACTTGTCTCACTACCCGAATCAGACAAGATATCATTAATTCTGACTCTCTGAGAACGATTTGTCAACCAGTTTAAAGTTCAGTTGACAATATCAGGTGACAAGCCTAGACTGTGCATTTTAGTAATGAGTTTTTCATGTGAGACTTTAACGAAAGCTCTACTAAAGGCCAAAAGAATTACATCAGTATGGATACCCACATCTAGTAGAGTACTTATATTACTGTAAAAAAGATATCAGATTGGTGGTGCAGGAATACTTGGGAGTAAACCCATGCTGATTTGAATCATAAATTCCTAATTTTTTACAATCTTGATCTATTAGAGACTTCATTACTCGTTCCATTAATTTACCAGCCACTGAGGTCAGGCTAACTGGACAATAATTTTGCACAGATCCTCTATTGCCTTTTTTAAATATGGGAGTAACTATTGCTGAACGCCAGTCATTTGGTACAATGCTTTCTTGTAAGGATTTATTGAAAATAATTGACAAAGGTGTAGAAATATTTATAGAGGTTTCGATCAGAAACCATTGATGAATACCGTCTAGGCCCGGACTAGTATTTTTTTTTTTAGTTTTTTGATAGCCTGTATAATGTCAGTTGGATAGAACCTATGATAATCTACGTGGTGAACTTTAAATGTACTAATAGGTGATTTTTGAGAGAAGACAGAACAAAAGTACTTATTAAAGAGATTCGAGGTTTCTGTATCAGATAGAGAAGAGCCATTGGTTATAATGGGACCAATGGTCCTTGATCACCTTTTACTATTTATATAGGAAAAGAGATTTGTGACAGTCTTTTGTGTGAGCTAGTTTAAATTCTAGCTTATTTTTTGCCAATTTAATAGAAGTTTTTAAGTTTTTCACAGATAGTCTGCATTTATGTAATAGAGTAGTTTTAAATGGAACAGAGCTATTCTTAAGTTTCCTAAAAAGTTAAATTTTTATTTTAATCTGATTTTTAATTGTCTTGTTGAACCAAGGGGGAATTGTACCTTAATTATTAAATTTCCTCTTAGATGGAATAAAGGTATTTTGCAAATAATGTACAATGTTTTAAAAAAAGTCCCAAGCTTGTTGTGCTGTACAATTAAGAAGATTAGATTCCCAGTTTATGTTTTGTAAATATTCATTGATTTTAGAAAAAATTGCTTTGTTATAATTTTTTGTATAGTATAACTTCCCTTGTGTAGTTTTAAATTGTTGAATTTCAAAAAGAATAGATGAATGATCACTGGTCCCAAGTGGATCCCAAATTTGTAAATTGCCAATTTGTTGCTCTATGTTAGTAAATAATAGATCCAAAATATTAGGACCTCGAGTGGGTTCAGGAACAAGTTGTTGTAATCCAGTACTAACTACCACATCTGTTAGTCCTTTCTCGGCATAGGACTGTCCTGAGAATGAGTCCCAGTTAATATGAAAGAGGTTAAAGTCACCAAATATTACAGTATCTTGAGATTCTGAAAAATGTGTAATTTCTTTAAACATATCAGTTGTGTAATCTGAATTTGCAGATGGAGATCGATAGATGTTACCAATAGTTATATAGGACTGCTCCTTCAATAAGATTTTAACCCATATACTTTCCAAAGGAAAGGGAGAACACACTTCAAAAGAAGGAATATCATTTCATATGTACATACAAACTCCAACGCCTTGCTTATCTAATCTGTTTTTATGATATAACTTATAAATACAGGTTACTCACCTGTAACAGGAGTTCTAGGAATGGTATATGTTGTTCATTCACACTGTCTGGCAGGTTCCTTGCCGCTTTAAATCTTGCAGAAAGGTCTTCAAGCTGGCTCCTCCCACCCACCTGGATGGTAAAACTCTTGGCTCCGCCCCATGACGCCAGATCTAGCCCGCTGGAAGCCAGGTTGTGCATCGAAGCCAGGGAGGCCGTGTGGGTCGTGTGGATGAACAACATATACCATTCCTAGAACTCCTGTTACAGGTGAGTAACCTGGCTTCTAGGCACATGGATATGTTGTTCATCCACACCTGTCTGGCAGACTCTAGCAGTTCTCCAGGAGGAGGGAGGCAGGCGCCACCCTACTTAGGAAATAAAGACTGGAGAACCAAGGCCTAAACCAGCATCCTGGCGTGACTCAAGGTCGATGTGGTAGTGGGTGATGAGGTGTGAGCTGACTTCCAGGTAGCAGCCCTGCAGATTTCCTGGATAGAGGCGTCCCTGGAAGCAGCCACCGATGCAGTGGTATGGCGGGTAGAATGAGCTCTTATCCCTCTAGGAGGCTCCATGCCCACCAACCTATAGCAGAGATCTATGCAGGAGGTGACCCACCTGCCTATCGTCCGCTTGGCTGCAGGTCTGCCAGGTGCAGCTTCAGCGTAGGTGACAAACAGCTGGCGAACCTCTCCCCGAACTTCAGCCGTCCACTCCTTATAGTAAAAGAGCGCTCTTCTAGGCTCCAAAGTATGGAGCCTATATTTGACCTCTGAGGTGTGACTGGGGTAGAACACCGGCAGTGTCAACACCTGGTTAAGGTGAAACTCTGACACCACCTTCGGAAGGAATTTCGGGTTGGGGCGCAGGACAACCTTGTCCCTGTGGAAGACCAGATAAGGAGACTCGATGGAAAGTGCCTGAGCTCTCCCATCCTTCTGGCTGACATGATAACCACCAAGAAGGTGGTCTTCCATGACAGGTGAGAGATGTCACACCTGTGCATCGGTTCGAATGGCTTGCCCATGAGCTTAGCCAATACCAGCAGTAGATCCCACGGAGGTGGAGGTTCTTGCACCGGAGGGGATATGTGGTCAAGGCCTTTGAAAAAGCGCCCGACCACCTTCTCCTGCGCCACCGACTGCTTCCGGCCTGCGCCCAGTAAGCAGAGATGGCTGCCAGGTGCACCTTAAGGGTCGTCGACCGAAGTCCTTGCTGAGAAAGGGACCACAGGTAGTCCAGAAAGCTTGCCAAGGAACAGGAGGAAGGGTCCAAGCCCTTGCCCTGACACCGAATGGAGAATCTCATCCATTTGAAGGCGTAGCATTTTCTGATCGACTCCTTACGGGATGCCTCAACAACGTTGAGGACCTCGTCGGAAAGACCCAAGGTCTGGAACTCTAGCCGCTCAGGAACCAGGCCGTCAGGTGCAGGGATTGAAGGTCCGGATGGAATACCTTCCCCTGATTGACTGAGATCAGGTCCGGGCGGGCTGGAAGCCGCCTCGGGAGCCTGGAGCTGAGACTGAGGAGATCTGGATACCAGAACTGGCGGGGCCAGTCTGAGGCTACCAGAATCACCTGCGCCTTGTCCCTCCTCACCTTGAGAAGCACCTTGTGGATCAAGGGAAATGGGGGAAAGGCATAGAAGAGGCCCGGGGTCCACAGGCTGAGAAGGCATCCCCCTGCAGCGAGCCCTGCTGAGGGGGGCAGGCATGAAACAGTCTCAGCTTCGCATTCTCCCTGGAGGCAAACAGGTCCACCTGAGGCATGCCCCAGTAGGAGAACAGATCTTATACCTCCGGCAGGAGAGACCACTCGTGGGACGCAGCCCCTATCTGGCTTAGGGCATCGACCAGAATGTTGGATGCTCCTGCCACATGGATGGCAAGGAGATCCACCTCCAGGCTGCGCATGAGTGACCAAATGCGGAGAGCTTCCCTGCACAGAGGCATGGAGCGCGTCTTGCCCTGGCGGTTTAGGTAGTACACGGTCGTGGTATTGTCCGTCTGGACCTGAACCACTTGACCCTGTAGAAACGGAGCAAAGGTGGTGAGGGCTAGAAGAACCGCTCGAAGCTCCAGCAGGTTGATGTGGCATCGGACTCCCGATGGGACCAGAGGCCGTGTGCTCTGTGCTCCCCCAGATGGGCACCCAACCCATCAGAGAGGCATCGGTCGATAGAGAGACCGTCGGCTTGGGGCGGACAAACGGGATGCCCTCCTGCAGATGTGCTGGAACGGTCCACCACTGGAGAGCATTCCACATCCCCTGGGTCACTGTCACTAGCTGATCCAGGGGATCGAAGTGCTGTGACCATTGGCTGGCCAGCCTCCATTGAAGGGGAAGCATGTACCAACGGGCCCAACAGACCACGCTGGTGCAGGATGCCATGAGGCCCAGGAGGCGCAGGAAGTCCCGGGCACGGTGCAATTGCCCAACCTGAAATGACTGAGCAAAGGAGGAAAGAACCTTGTCCCTGTCCGCCGGGAGCCGTGCTCTGGCTCGTACAGAGTCGAGCTCTGCCCCGATGAATTGTATCACCTGCTTTGGCATGAGTTCCGACTTGGCCTCGTTGATGAGGAGGCCAACCTGAGAGCAAACCTGGAGGACCAGATCTCTGGACCACTCCACCTCCATTCTGGAGGAGGCTGCAATCAGCCAGTCGTCCAGGTAGGGGCACACCCAGACCCTTCAGCGCTGCAGGAATGCTGTCACCACTGCCATGCATTTGGTGAAGACCCTGGGAGCTAGGGAAAGGCTGAAGGGCATGGCCGGAACTCGTAGAGGGATCCCTCTGCCCTGAGGCGGAGGAATCTCTGGTGGGACGGACGGATTGGGACGTGAAAGAATGCGTCCTGGAGGTCCAGAGAACAGAACCACATGCCTCGTTCCAAGGATGGGATTATCTGAGCCAGAGAGACCATCCTGAAGGTCCGAGACCTTAGGAACCTGTTCAGGTCATGCAGGTCTAGAATGGGGCGCCAGCCCCCCGTCCGTTTCGGGACCAGAAAGTACCTGGACACAAACCCCGGGTCTGATGGAGGATCAGCCACTTTCCTGATCACCTCTTTTTCAAGGAGCAGGGTGATGTCGGCTTGGCGAGCTGACAGAGAGGCTGTGGACCCCATAGCCCCCCGAGGGGTGACGGCTTGGAAGGGCGGGGCCTGCTCGAACTCCAGGGGCAGGCCCTTTCCTACCATCTCCAACACCCAGTGGTCCGTGGTGATAGCGGACCAGGCGGAAAGGAAGTGGTGGGCCGTCCCCCACGGAAGCCAGGGGTAGCGGGGCTGGGGCGACACCTCTCAACCCGTCACTGGGCAGGCTTGGAGGAGGGACTGGCCGAGGGACCTCCTGGGCCTTTCCCTTCCTGCTTCCTGTTAGAGGAAGCCACAGGCTTGGCTTTTGGGTGCCAAGCGCGAGCCTGCTGGCCCTGATGCTGGTGCTGTTGGGCCGGACGTGCCGCAGGTGCAGAAGGGCGAAAGGACTTATGTTGTTGGCGACGGACCTTGTCCTTCTGGGCGGAGGTGACAGAGTCCAGAGTAGCACTGGACTTTTCAATCCGCTGGAGGTGACCTTCCACTCCAGGGCCGAACAGGTCAGTCCCCAGGAAGGGGACATCCGCCAGTTTATGCTGGGTATCCGCCGTGAAGGTGGATATCCTCAGCCATGCTATGCGGTGCATGGCCACTGCGGCTGCAACTGATCTGGCACAGGAGTCTCCAATGTCCAGAGCCATTTGGAGCTGCTGTTTTGCCACCGCCCTTCCCTGGTCCCATACCTGCTTGACCGTGGTCTGCAGGTCGGCCAGGAGATGAGGGATCACCTCATCCAGGAAGCCCATGAGGGCATGGGAGAAGTGTGCCATCAGCATGGCTGAGCTGGCCTGGCGGAGGCCAAGGGAGGACGCAGCGGACACCTTGCGCCCGGCATAGTCAAGCTTTTTAGACTCCTTGTCGGGGGGGCTTACCCGCATCCCTAGCATTCCCGGAACGCTGGAAAATGCTATCGGTGAGCAACCACTCCGCGGAGGGGTGTTCTGAAAAACCGGACAAAGAGCCGGTAGGGACCGCATACTTCCTGGCCATCCTGGCCGAAGGCGCAGGACAGGAAGCCGGTCGCTGCCAAAGCTCCAAGGCTGGGCCAACAATGGCTTCAGCCACTGGAAAGGCCTCCGTGGGTGAATCCCCTCGGTCCAGTATCTCCATCAGGGGATACTTGGCCCGCTTGGATACGGGCTCGAGCTGCATCCCGGTGGACTCCGAGATGAGCCGGAGCAGACCCATAAAGGATGATGGGCTCTCATCCATAGACTGGCCCCCCCGGAGGACTCCAGGTCAAGGGGCCTGGAAAACACGGAGGAGTCATCGTCGGACTCCGAGGAGTCCACGAAAAGCTGCCTGGGGCCCTGAGCCACCCTCCACCTGCCGAGGATGGTTGGGAGTGAGGGTGACCGACAACCTGTGGGGCAGACCCTGACCCGACCGAGAGTCCTTGGTCGGTGCCCCCGATTTCGGTTGTGGAGGCGGAGGTTCCACCACAATCGGTGGGGCTGCTGGCTTTGGCCGAACAACTGGCCCAGGCTTGGGCACCTTGACTACAGCGAGGGGTTGTTTCGGCCGTTCAGGTGACAGCCACTTGATGGCCGGGGAAGGCGACAGCGTCGGCTTGTTCCCAGACAGAAGTAACTGCTGCCACATTAGGTCCTTGTAGCGTTGACGCAATTTGCGCCGAAGCCTCTCCTCTTCCAAGGAGGAAGATGAGGACAAGCGGTGCCACCGCTTGTTTCGGTGCCGAGACCGAGACCGCCGATGTCGGCGGAATCGGCTGAACCGAGACGAGGTCCGAGACCTAGACCCTTGGTGTTTCCGAGGATGAGTCTGGGAAGGGGCGGGGGACACCCGTTCTTCCCTCGGCTCGGAAGCCTTGACTGGGGACTCCGGCACGGGAGGCGCAGGCAAGTCCTTGGTCTCCATCGGGGGAAACCGTGAAGAAGGGCTGTCGGCTTCACCAGTCGACAGCCCGTCCGACGGATCGAAAAATATCTCGACCGCATCGACGGGTGTCTCGGCCGGCTGACCTGACGGGGACACCATGAAGCCATGACCTTAGTCGCAACCTCGACTGAAGTCAGTGTCAACTGCCGGGAAGGGACCTCTCCCACTCCCACGAACGCCGACGGTGGGACTTACCTTTCGAGTCCTTCTTTTTGGACCGAGAAGAATGTCCCGATGGCCCCTCTCCTTTCGTGGAGAGGGATTGGCAAAGCTCCTTAAAAGAAGCTGTGTAGGAGGATCCCAGAGAGAGCAGGATAAATGCCGCGACCGAGGAAGAAGAAGATGTGGCTTGGGCCGCCTCCTCCTCGAGGGTGATCATCTGCTCAAGTTGCTCAGCTGAGCCAGCCGCTGTGGACACCGCCCAATGGGCCTCCTTTGACTTCACTGGCGCTTAGCGCTTCTCGGGGCGCCCTAGCTGTAACCGGGCAGCGCGGTCTTCCAGGACGTTGGCCGAGAACGAACGGCATAACTCGCAGGCCTGCAGGTCATGATCTAGGCTGAGGCAGTAGACGCACATGGAGTGCAGATCCGTCCTGGACATTTTCTGCCCACATAGGCACTGCCGAAAACCGGGAGTCGATTTGTCCATCGCAGCTGCGAGGGAGTAATTTGACTGAAGTCTTGAAAACTTAAGAATTAGTTTCGGGCGAACCAAAGAATTAGGATCCAGTCTATCGCAGGCGTTAAGGAGGGAACCTGAGCTTCCAAGAGGTAGGAAGATCTGGCGTCATGGGGCGAAGCTGAGAGTTTTACCACCCAGGTGGGTGGGAGGAGCCAGCTTGAAGACCTTCCGGCAAGATTTAAAGCGGCAAGGAACCTGCCAGACAGTGTGGATGAACAACGTATCTATGTCCCTAGAACCTGGAATTTCTCTGGACCAAATTGAGGATGCGTCCCACCAAGTTTCAGTTACTCCCACCACACCTATATTTAAAGTTTTACATTTGGCTTCGAGTTCTGCTAATTTGAGTTAGTTTAAAGATCTTGCATTCAAAGCTAGGAATTTACATTTAGTTGTAATAATATTTTGGTAAGTATTCAGACACTTGGGAATAGACCCTTTCTCCCCCATTGTTTTTAATTTAAACAATGATTTATGATTTTAGTGATACTTTTCCCCATAAGTGTACTACCCCTATGACTGAGATGTAAACCGTCCCAGCAAAACAAGGAAGAACGATCTGAAAATGATTCCCAGTGGGTAATACAGGGTATATCCTGCTTAAAACACCACTTTCTCAGCCATTCATTTAGGGCTTTGATTTTCTGCGTCATGGTAGATGTTGCTCTCGGGACAGGTAGAATTTCAGATATACATACACAGCATCCCCTATCAAGTAACAGGTTACATAACGCCACATAGTCCTGTTGTAACTGATTAAATGGGGTGTTGTTTATATCATTAACACCGGCATGTAAGCCTGGGCACAGCACCACCACGGCACTGACACAACTTACCAGTGACATCAAAAGTAATATGGACCGTGGCCTGCTCACTGGGGCTGTCTTTATTGACCTGTCCAAAGCTTTTGACTTGGTACATCACCCTCTCATGCTAAAGAAGCTCCAATCCGTAGGAGCATCTGACCAACTCTATCCTGGTTCTGCAGCTATCTTGACAATCGCACTCAGGCAGTGGCGTTTCAGAGCCTTTCTCACCTATAAACATCTCCATTAATTGTTCCACGAGGTCAACTCTCAGACCTCTCTTCTCCCTCTTCCTAAATGATACTCCCGCTATTTCCCAGCACAGCTGCACTCTCATGTACGCTGATGACCTTGTTCTCTACTCTGGGTCTAAATCGGTTGAGGACATCAACTCCACTCTCTCAAATGATTTCCAAGTCCTGCAACTCTGGCTATCCAGCAACCACCAAAATCTTAACCAGGAAAAAACTCAAGCCATGCTATTTGGATCCTCTAAAAAACTACCCTCCACTGCCGCCAGGCTCCTGGTTCACTCCCTAGATGGTTCCCCTATCACAAACACGGAGTCCTTCAAATACCTTGGGGTCACTCTTGATCCCTCCCTTGACCTGTCTCAACATGTCAACACGGTTTGTTGAGTTTTCAATGCTAAAACTGGTGGCGCATATCGCGTGTGAACACTCCCTCACTCCTTCAGCCAGATTATCAGCTGCGAGGGAATCCTACTCCCAGCTCCATATGCTCTGCCACCTCCTCTTTGCTGCCAACTCTTCTATACTCAGCAAATGGGACACTGTCTATAACAACATCTGCAGATTTGCCTTAACTGCCCCTCGCCTTACACTGCCTCCTCTACGCTGGTTTAAATTGGCTGTCACCTAAGGATCTTCGGGCCTACTCCCTGGGCTGCTTTATTGACTCACTGTCTAGACCCCCTTGCCCTGACTATCTGGCTAACCTGCTGACTCCTGCCTCCCAAACCCGTACCCTCAGGTCTTCCTCTGTCCCTATGCTTTCTACCAGACCTTGTGCAACAAAAATGGGTGAACAGGCATTCTCTCACTTTGCTCCCAAATTCTGGAACTCTCTCCCCCTTCAGGTTAAAAATTCTGCGTCACACCGGGTATTTAAAAATTCGCTATTCTCCCACCTCCATGCTCTTGGACACTGCAAATGCTCTTAAATCTGCTGCTCCTCTCTGCAGGCCATCGGCACGGACCCCTGACTAGTGTTACTAAATGTTTTCATAATGCACTGTATCTGACTCTACTGCTCTGAACCCTAATGTTGTTAATTGCTCTTACTGTCTTAAGTATACCCTGATTGTTATTATGTACAACCGTAATATGTTTTATGTACTACTGTACTCTGTAACTCACGTACAACCGTAATATGCTTTATGTACTACTGTACTCTGTAACTATTGTCTTGTGCTCTCCCGGGTCGTGCCTGAAAATAGGCAGGATTGTTGCCTAGCGCACTTACCCGGTTACCAAAAGCTAATAAATAAATGTATGATAACCAGTGGATTTTCCCCCGCATTTTGTAAAATTTTAGGCATCATGGAGGTAATGTCAGATACCCTGGCCCCACGGAAGCTAGAACAAGTGCGGTTGCTTTTGTCACTATTGCATACCGCCCTGTCAATGTGCTTAATGATTGAATCTCCCAGGACTAACACTTGTTTTGAGACAGTAGGGGTACAAGAATCAGAAACAGGTGACTGTTTAACACACTCTGGAGCGATTAACTTAATAGGTATTGATTTGGTAGCTTGAGCCTTACTAGGACAAGTATTCATGGGCATTAACTCCTGACTGAAAAGTGTTTTTGAACCATTATTATCAACAGAGGGTGATGCACAGGATAAATCATGTAGCACTTCATTATTTGATACAGTCAATTGCTCAAACCTATTACGAGTTTCAATAGGGGCACTACTGTGTATTTGACCACCTCTCCTTTTTTTAAGAGGCTTTGTGACAATAGTCCAGTCATCATTATCATGAGAAGAGGGAGGATAATCATCCACCTTATAAGAGGGGGCAGAGGCAACAGGTATACTAGTACTAGTCGTTACAATTGTCTCCTCATCAGGAGGCACAGAAATGCTACTTAAATGTGAAGGAAATTGTTCATTAGAATGAAGTTGTTCATCCATAAGATCAATGTAACTGTCCAGTTCCCTAATATCAGTAGAAACTGGTTTAATATTAAGCAGAAACGCTATCTCTGCTTCAAGAGTAGTAATCAGATGGCAATTAGCACATACATACTCGCTCCCATACTTTCCCTCACTATACATCAAACATTGCATACACTTACTAAGTTCTTTTTCCATTATTAAAGGTGTGTATTTACTAAGTAGAGGATATGCTAAAATTATCTTATCCAAGTGTAACCCCCCCTGCAAATGGGGGTTCCCAAAAGACTTCCAGGAGCTTGCTTGAATGCTCCAAGCCTGAATGGTGTTTGGCATTTAAGCCATTTATCAGTGAGTGTTTTTAGAGCCTCTGGTACTGTCTCTTTAAGAGCTGTCTGCTTGCAGACATAATTAGTTTGTATGGGGGGACTGTGTGCTTCTCTGTTTGAGTACCACTCGAGCTGCTGCCAATTCACTCCATTTTGCAGTCACTAGGAGTGCAAAGGAACCTATCTGAAAGATGTAACTGTTTGCCAGAAATCATTTAGAGTAATAATGAAATTACAGTTTGTCTAACCTGCTTTCTTTGCAGTCAGAACTGTGTCTGCCTAGTTCCCCATTCTGGTTTGAACTGCTGAACTGGACCAATCAGTGTTGGGGTAAGCTAGCTCTAAAATGGTGCCTTGGGCCGAATCAGAACTTGGACTCATAATCTGAGCCAGCCACAAGAGGATTGTATGGGCAGTGACTCTGGGAGATGTAGTTTAGACTTGCGCCTTTTTGGACCAACAGGAGCAGTCTAGTGTGGTGACAGCCAATCCAGTCAAGAACTGGGAGGAACTCAAAGGAAGTGCCGGTTTTGTCTGTTGGAGTTTCAGTTTTAGCTCTGGCAGTGAAGGGAAAGGAACCTGTGCTCCTTCAGTGCACAGTTTTAAGTCGGAAACATGTGTAGGTCCGGAGTTCCAGTCTGCAGCTTTGTAACTGCTTGTTAGGACTGAATCCGTCCTGTGAAGAGAATCAAAGGATATCTGAAGAGTAGAAACCAGGCTCACCCTGTAGAAGACTGGAGAAATTGCTGAATTGCACTCGGTCTGTCAGGAACTGAATCTGCTGTGTGTTCTCCGGGTACTGTGCAGTAATTGCGATCGGGATAGAGAAGCAGCCTGCCTGTTTGCCATATAAATGTGTGAGGAGTCTCGTGAGCTCAAGAGTAGCCCTGCTGACATTGAAGGACCCTATCTTGTTTGGAGGTCGTGAGTACTAATTCAGGGTCGCTCCTGTTGAATTGCCACATTAATCCAAATGGAATCACTGTACTGCTGACTGTTTAAAACTAATTTTCTTTTCTCTGTGTGAAGCAGCTACCAGCTGCCACGGTTTGGACTAGCCACTAGGGCTTGGGTACCCAGGGACAGTAACTGGTAAGGATAGGCTCTGCACAGAGCCATAGGTAGATGAGTAAAGTGATAAGCTAATTAACCTGATTTCCCCTGTCCTTGTTATATTCTCCAAATAAATCAGAGCTGCTTGTTTCAGCAAAGTTATACTGCCTGAGGTATTTGTCTATGTTAAAGTATTGTACTGTGATTGTTGCACTGTATCTTATTTTACAGGAGGTCCCAGTGCCTGAACCAGCCCTGGGGTAAGTGTATACTGTGAAGGTAATTCTGATATATTGTGTGGGCCACTAGTGGGAAGAAAGGGGGGTTGCAGTGTCCCAGAGGGCTGTGACCAAGTAAGTTTAACTATTGCAAACCCTGACCTCTGGGTGGAGGCACCCGCCATTGGATCCTGGCCCCTCAACCTGTTAGTGGCAAATCAGGCAGGGGTAGTAGCCCCTGGGATAGCGCCATCTAGGGGTTACACAAGTTTGTCTAATGCAAGCAGTTTCAGCGTGCCCAGCGGACACAGCAGACACGCGTAAACGCAAATGTAGCTTCTTTTAGTTAGCTGCTTTCTGATCTACAAGCAAGGCAAGCAACAGGAAGTTGTAATTTGAGTCCCCTGCTTTTATAGTGTCTAAGCCACACACCCAATTTAGCTCCCTCTCCTCCTACTGGTTTAGCAAAGTAAGTTGATACAGTACCCTTCACAGCACAGAACACACACTGACTTTCTTTCTTTTTTTTTAACCCTAAATAAGACCCCTTCGACTTCTAATATCTGTCTTGCGTAATCTCAAAAGACACTGACTCCTGCTGAGATATAAGTGCTAAATTATTAAGAAAATGCAGCTTCTTTTAGTTAGCTGCTTTCTGCTCTACAAGCAAGGCTAGCAACAGTTCAGGTGCACAATGACCTCCTTAGGGCTTGAGATCAAGGAGAGAGGGCAATTCTTGTACTCCTCAATCTCTCTACAGCATCTGACATGGTAGACCATTGTGTGTTGCTCGATCGCATGAGGGAATTTTGTGGACTTACCGGCATGGTCTTCCACTGATTTGAGTCCTATCTCATGAGCAGGAGGCAACAGGTAGTGACGGGGAATTTCTCCTCCTTCCCTAGCTTCCTGATGTGTGGAGTACCTCAGGGTTCTCCTTGTCACCGATGTTGTTTGCCGTATACATGCTACCCGGGGAGAGCTCATTAGGAAATACAGTTTGAGTTTTCATTACTATGCTAATGATACCCAACTGTAGCTTTCTTTTGGCCTGGGACATCCAATGCAGTAGAAATGCTAAACAGATGCCTTGCTGAAATCAATGACTGGATGGCCTCCAGCTGGTAGTGACTGAACCCCGATAAGACGGAGGTACTAGTGGTGGAGTTGAACAGAAGGCATGATAGGAGGGCCTCTGCCGCAGATACCGGGTTATTTCTGGGGTCTGTGCCATTGAAGGCCTCCTCTAGGGTGCCGCAATCTTGGCATGACCTTTGACAGCAGATTGACATTTGAAGCACGTGTCATCCGCTGTCCAGACCAGCTTCTACCATCTTAGGACCATCGTTAGGATCAAGCCCCTAGTTACGCCTATGGATCTCCCCACATTGATGCATGCCTTCCTAACGTCTAGGCTTGATTACTGTAATGCGCTCTACTTTGGGGTCTCGGGAGGTACCTTCTGCAGGCTGCAGCTAGTGCAGAACACAGCCACCAGGTTATTGATTGGGCAGCCCAAATACTGCCACATCTCTCTGGTGCTGCGTGAACTGCACTGGCTGTCGGTCATGTGGAGGATCCTCTTCAAGCCGGGCTTGCTCACCTTTAAGGCCCTACATGGGCTGGGCCCTGGGAATTTGTCTCACCTTCTGACACCCACCTCCTCAGTCTGCTTCCTCCGTTCTTCCTCTAGGGACCTCCTTGCGAGTCCCAGGACGAGGCTAAAGATCGTCGGCGACAGAACTTTCAGTGTCACTGGCCCCATCCTGTGGAATTCGCTGCCACCATCTGTAAGGGAGGCCCCTTCAGTGGAAGTGTTTAAGGCCTGCCTCCAGACCCTCCTGTTTAGTCATGCCTTCCCAGACACTGTCTGTTGGTATTTATTTCTGGGATAGCCTTTTAATGACTACCATTATTTTAACTGTTTTTATACTATTTGGTGTATTTATTAGTGCTTTATTTATGTATGTGTTGTAGTCTTTATGATTAGTTTGCATTTATTTGTACAGTGCCCAGAGCCTCTGGGATTGGGCACCTCGAAAAATAAACTTTGCCTTGCCTTGCCACACTCAACAGTCATTGTATGTTTCCTGCAATCTGTGTGTGTTGTAACACTTCTGTGAAAATTATGTGAATTTTGTATGCGCACTAAGTTTTTAAATAAAAATCTATTAACAAAAAGCAGAAGAAACTTTCCTAGTAAGATTCTTAAATTTTCCATTTTGCATTTTCCAGCACTGTTACTGGCTAACTACTTCAAAATGGAGAAAAAGGTAGGCGGAGAATTGATGGAATTGGGGGTGGAGATGGCTGATGATCCTAGTCCTGTGATAGACTGAGAAGGACCAAGCCCCCAAAAGCCCTCTCTTGGAGTGATAACAGTAGGTTTGCTATGTCCTTGGCAATCAAACATAAAAATGGATTTATAGTCTTGACAGGGCCTGCGGGACACTACAATGTAAAAATCTGGGAGAGCTTGTAGAATTTGTGGCCAGTTACCTTAGTTAGCCTTTGACTAATCCACACATACTGCAAACTGAAACCTAATCACAGTTAAATTTAACTCCTTAATCTGCAGCCACAGTGTGTGCTTTATCCCTGCAGCACTGCATTTCACATGTGGAGACTGAGGGGGACAGAGCACACTGCCTTTTGAGCTTGAGTTGCATCCAACAATGAGAAACATATACAGTAGTGCACTGGAGAGGCCAGCAAGGTCAGGGAAGTTTGACCCAGGGTTACACTGAAGATGTAAAGCAAAGGAGTGCAGGGCTTTGCAAATAATGGGAATACAGTAAAGTGGAACGGCTGGCAGGATGTACATGCTCTACCTTCCCCACTATGTGTCTGGAGTACAACACATAAGCATGCTTGCCAATTAGTAATGGTATAAATACTGAAAGGGAGAAGGGCTTGTCTGAAGGAACTATCACTGAGTAGAAGATGGGTATTCACATGTGTAGGAACATGTTTTCAAGTGTGCTGTGTGTGTATGTGTATTTATGTGCAGATGTTTTAGTATTTATTTTATTTAAAACAGTTCAGCAGTACAAAATATTCAATTTCCACTGTAGAGTAGATAATACTAGTCTAAGTATAGATCAACAGACAATGAAATGTGCAAATACATATTAATCCCATCTCAAGGTGCTACAGTGTCATGACAGTATTGAGTGCATCTTCGGCCCCGTCCCAGAGAGGCCCTGCTGAAGCATCAGGGAAGGGAGGCTCCAGGAGTGGGAGGAGGGGGAGCCTGGCAGAGAGAGAACAGGACTCAACAATTCTTTCCTTCAGAAGTGATTCCATCACCTTCCCTACCACAGAGGTCAAACTGACAGGTCTATAGTTTCTTGCCTCTGTCTTGGTCCCGCTTTTGTAAAGAGGAATCACATCCGCCTTCCTCCAGTCCTCAGGTACCACACCATCCTACCATGATTTGTTAGAAAGGGTACTCAGTAGTTTCACTAGTTCTCCCCTTAATTCTTTTAGAATTCTGGGGTGAATTCCATCAGGCCCCATTTCTTTGTCCACCTTCAGTTTTAGGAGTTCTTTCAGAACCCTTTCTTCTGTGAAAGGACTGGTATCGACCCCCCTATCAAGAGTGCTTCTGTTAACTGGATTAGGCACCTCCCACTCCTCCTCTTTTGTGAATACTGAGCAGAAATATTTGTTCAGTATCCCTGGTTTTTCACTGTCCCTCTCTGACCACCCACCCTCCATTCTATTCAGCCTCACTATCCCTCCCTTTGTCTTTCTACCCTCCCTGATGTACCTATAAAAGGTTTTATCCCCCTCTTAACCAAGTTGGCTATCTTTTCCTCTGTTTGAGCCTTTGCTATTCTGACTTCCCTCCCTGCTTCCTTCTGCCTTAACTGGTACAGCTCTCTGTCCTACTCCTTCTGTGTTTCCTTATATTTCCTGAATGCTATCTTTTTCTCCCTGACTTTCCCCACCACCTCTTTTGAGAAGCATAGTGGCTTTTTCTTTCATTTTGATTTGTTTATTTGCTTCACACAAAGGCTTGCTGCCTCTGTGATGGCAGTTTTGATGTTTCCCCATTGTTGCTCCACCCCTCCTTCTAGCCTGTTTGCTAGTGCTTTTCTAAGGCACTCTCCCATTTTGCCAAAGTCAGCCCTCCTGAAGTCAAGTACCCTCACTTCTGTATGGCTTAATTCTGTAGCTGAGTTTATCGTGAACCACACTGTTTGATGGTCACTTGTTCCCAGATGGCAACCCACTTCTAGATCTAAGATCCTCTCACTGTCCCCATTTGAGAGTACAAGGTCTAAGACTGCTCCCTCACGAGTGGGTTCCGAAACTAGCTGTCTGAGGCATGTCACCTGTAGGGCATCGAGAATGGCCCTGTTCTTGGATGTGGCTGCAGCAAATGTGCTCCAGTTAACATCTGGCATATTTAGGTCCCCCATCAACAGTATCTCCCCATTCTCTGCATCCCAAGAATGCTTTTTATTATATCCTTGTCCATTCCATCCCCCTGACATGGCGGTCTGTATACAACCCCTGTGCGGATTGTGGTGCCATTTCCAGTCTCTAAGGTGACCCACAGTGCCTCCTCTCCTCCCTGTTTACTCTTTTGTTCAGTTGCTTTTATAGCTTCCTTTACATAGAGAGCTACTCCTCCTCCTCTTCTCCCCTTCCGGTCTCTCCTGTAGGTTATGTACCCTGGTATGTTAACATCCCAGTCATGGTTCTCTGTGCACCATGTTTCTGTGACTGCTACGATATCCAGGCATCCCTCTTCCATCAAGGCCACCAGTTCAGGGAACTTGTTGCCCAGACTACGGGCGTTGGTACTCATTACCCTCCATTTCCTGATGGCCTTACTCCTTTTTGCCCCATCCCTGACCTTATTGCTTTTGTCACTTTCTCCATTTACCCCTGCCCTTCTCCTTATTGACATATCTGTCTCCCTTCTCCTTATTGACATATCTGTCTTTGCGTTTACCTCACTTACTACCCTGACTTTTTTTTGGGGGGGCTAGGATTTCCTTGTTCCCTTCCAGTGCCTCCCCCCTCGGCTAGTTTAAATGCTGCCAATGAAGCATATAAACCTGTCACCTAGGATCCTGGTTCCCCTCCTGGACAGATGCAGCCCATCATGCCAGTATAGGCCTGCATCATTCCAGGTGAACCTCCAGTCCCCAATGAAGCCAAATCCCTGAGCTCTGCACCAGTTTTCAACCACTGATTGAATCCCATGGTGTGGAGCACCCTAGACTCTCCTACGCCATAGACAGGCAGCACCTCTGAGAAGGTTACCGTGTGTGCTACTTGTCTAAGGCCCCTCCCCAACTCCACAAACTCTTCCTGCACTGCTCTGATCCATTTCTTAGCCAGGTCATTTGTCCCTAGGTGGACAATGACATCCAGCTCCCTCCCCTGTGCAGCTGCTCTGGCGATCCTGAGGATTCGCTCCCTGTCCCTCCAAGCCATGGCGCCAGGCAGGCACCTTACCTCCCTCTCCCCTTCCTCCCCCAGTTCTACCTTCCTAACAATGGAGTCCCCCACCAGGAGTTGTTTCCTTCACCTGTGGGGTCCCATGCCACCCTCTTATGGGTCTCCCTTGTGGAGGTTCCCTGCATCCTCCTTGGTCTCCACTGCGGGGGCCTACATAGAGGAACCACACTTTGCCAGAATGGCATAGGAATTGTAGAGAGGTACAACTGGAGGGATGCACCTCTGCTCCACCACCCTCACCCTCCCTGAGCCCACTGTGGTCCAACTGCTCCTCTTTCTTGGCAACCTCTGAGGCAATGGCAGTGGCCCTGGTGGTCCCTGGATGGAAGAGGAGATCCCACAAATCCTGGCCAACTCAGCCTGGAGATGAGCAACCTCCTCTCTCAGCCCAGAGAGGTGCCTGCAGATGGGACAACACCGCATCCTCCAGCACGTCTCCCGGAAGACTGTTGCTCCACAGTCACTGCACTGCACCACTCCCATCATGTCTTATTTCTGGCCCTTCACTGTTGTTTGGAATCCTTACTCTTTCCTTTTTTTTTTCCTTTTTCTTCTCTCCCAACTTACTTACTACCTCTGTGCCCTTTAAGCTCCTAATCATTCTGTTCTGAGACAAGAAGATCCTATATATTTCAGTAGACCCCTTACTTGCTCAGAGGCAGACCTCCAGCAGCTGGGGGGGGCCTGGAGAGCTATTCTTGCCCTTCTAGGGTGGTGAGTCTTTGGTGACTCTGTGATCATTCACTTCCTGCTCTCAAATAGGAATTTCCTCTTGTCAGTCAAATTCTGTGCCTATAAAAGTAGAACTAGCTTTGGGTGGGAAGGAGGGCAATATAGTCCCAGTAGAGAAGTCCAGTCACACAGCACTCCTTCCTCCTGGTGTTCTCTGCCAAGTCTCTGGCAGAATCTATCTAGGGCAGTGTTTAAATCTAGCTTCCTTCTAGCTAAGCCACTCCTCCTACTTAACAGAACTTTCTACATGTAAATAAATTTCACAGATAACAATCCCCTTCAGCCACCTGAGATTTACAGCTAGTTAACTGCTTCAGATAACTATTCACTTCAGCTAACTCAGACAATTACACTACCTTTTCTTTTTGTTTGTGTTTTTTTAACCTAAATTGAAGGTCCCAGTAGAAGAGTTCTACTTCTTTAGTCACAGTAGAGAAGTCCAGTCACACAGCACTCCTTCCTCCTGGTGTTCTCTGTGTACCACTGGGGGATTGATTACAGTATCGACAGTCTTCCAGAATTTAGAGTGGTCAAGGGCGTTGGAGTCTAGCTTGTGTTGGAAGTAGATGGTCTTGGCTAAGCGGATGTAAAGCTGTGTATGTGTTTATATGAGTACGGCATAAGTGAGAACGTGTACGAGATAGTGTGCAAGGAAGTCTGTAAACATGCCTGGATGAGTGCTGATGTAAATATGAGTGAAAGTAGAAGTCAGTGTGAGTGTATGAATATGTGTGTGTGTGTGTGTGTGTGTGTGTGTGTGTGTGCATGCGTGTATGTATGTATGTATGTATGTATGCATGCCCAAGTGAGTATTAGTGTGTGTGTATAGGAAAACAAATTGAGTGAGTGAACATGTGTGTGAGTGTAAGAGATGGTGAGAGTAAGTGAATGAGTGTGATAGTGTTTGAATGTGTGTACACCTGGTTTATGAAGGTGAGACCTTATTCTTGCCTTGCAGGAAGAGCTCAATAGCTTCCAGCTCTTTGCAGTCTGTCTGGATCTAACACAGGCTATGGATCAGCTGCCCGAAGAGTTGTGCCCGCGAAACAGTTCACTGGGTCAGCGAACTACTAAGTAAGTATAGGGATGCCAAATGGCTCTTGTGCCATTTGGTATGATATTCTGTTTAGGATACTTGTAACTGATGGTTGTGAGCAGTCTGAATGCTTATACAATGGACATGTGGCCTTCACACTCTCTGTCCTAAGTAGGGACTACCACCCATTCGGGGTACCACGGTGGCACTGCAACTCTCTTGAGAAGGGTTACTCCCCTAGAGGTTGCTGGAGGAACAAAGTTCTTTTAACCTAAATTTACCTTAGGGAAGAAGCCCACAAAAATCAGAGCTGAAGATGAGATTAAAACGTTTAATAACGTTCGAGGTATGCCTTCCCAGAAGAAGAGTGGGAATGGTGGAGAGCGAAGAATAGTGAGTGATGACTGAATGAACAAGAGGAACCACGATCTGACTATCTCATGGCAGAAATATTTATAACTATAAGACTTACTTATAATTTCAAATTGTGACCTTTGGCATGAAGGAGACACCCTTGCAGAGGAAACCTCTGGGAATCCAAGGGCCTGGGTGGCCATCCCTCCTGGCATAGCTTGATTTTATTATGTAATCAAGGAAAGAAATTTTAAATGAAAGGGCTTTACCCATAGAGTTGGATCACGTACATGCTGCTTGCTCAAGCGTACTGATATGGAGAAACCTGGCAAATGACCTCCAATGACACAGTCACAGTGTGATTACTTGACAATTGGCCCGTCTGAATTGACGATGTCACAAAGTTCGACAGCATGACAAATAACTACGCCATATCAACACCGTACCCACTAGCTTGGTTTGAAGTTAAAACCATCCATTGCTTAACCCGATACAAAATGGCCACCCAGGGTACAATGAGTTAAGAGATGGATGACTAAACTGCACTGGCTGACAGACCAGCAACTGACTTTAAGAATCAACATGCAGTGGCAGTTGACAGCATGACAATACACCACGGCACATGTGGCATTATGGGTAAAGATACCTTTCAATGGCCATGGTGTGGTGGTTGATAGCTTAGTAATTAGCTCAAGGATCTACATGCTGCTGTGATTGACAGCATGGGAAGTTACGACACATGTGGCTTAACAGGAGAGTTGCAAGGCAAACAAAAAATGACACAGACAAGGGGGGGCTTGCTGGCCTCCCTCCACTGAACTCAGCTGGATCAAGCAAACTCAGGGCAGAGGTAAAATGGGGGTTAGCAGGAAATGTTGAAAAACGGTATGTGCCAATGATGAGAGGCTGTGCAACAAAATGCCAGAATTTCAGGCACTGGTCACAGAGGAGGGACATGACCTGGTGGTAGTAACAACCTCAGACCACAAATGGGGTATGACTATACCCAGTTACACATTATTCAGAAATGATAGGGGAAAAGCAGAGGGGAAGGGTAATGCTGTATGTTATGGAGGGGACTGAAGTAACAGAAATGGACAGTCTAAGGGGTTCAGGTGAACTGCAAACCTTGTAGATACTAGCAGCAAAAGGGAAGGGGAAACAAATCCGGATCGGGCTGGTCTACAGGCCACCAGATCAGGATCAAGGGATACACAGGGAACTGGGAGAGACACTTAAGAAGGCAGCCAGTCTAGAGGAAGTGGTGGTAGTTGGGGATTTCTGACAAGCCGGATGTGGACTGGAAAGTCCCTATCACAGCTAGTACCAGGAACCAGATTCTAGTGGATGCATGCCAGGAGGCGTTCCTACAACAATCAGTTCAGGGCCCAACACAGGAGGAGTCCCTGCTGGATGAGGTTCTCACCAGCACAGTTCTGGAACCACTTAGTACCAGTGACCACAGCGCAATAGCATTGGAAATCCAGTAGGGGACAGTCAAATGAGCTAAAGCAATTAGGGTAGGAGACTTCAAAAAGTGGACTTTAGCAAAAATAAGGGAACAATTAGAGAAAAGCATGAAGATTACAGTGAAGGTAGAGTGCACAGAAAAAATTGTGGGTAGCATTTACAAAGGCAATGACAGAAGCAGCAGACAGCTCAATTCCGAAAGTATCTAAATGAAAAAGGACCAAAAGGCCATTGTGGTTCACAGCTGACGTAAGGGCTGCAGTATGAACCAAAAGGAGGGCATTTTACAAGTATAAGGAAGTCAAAATGAGGAAGACTAAAGTACCTGGAAGCAACAAGAAAAAAACACCAGGAAAGTGAGGGAGGCCAAAGTGGAGACAGAGGTCCAGTTGGCAATAGGGGGTGAAGAATGGGGATAAGGCATTCTTCTGGTACATCCAAGAGTCATGCAAGGGCAAAGGGTGTATAGTGAGACTTAAGAGCAGGGAAGGGTGATAGTAGAGGGACAAGGAGAAGCAAAGACACTGAACAAATGCTTTTGCTCGGTTTGTACTACGGCGAAGGATGGGCCTCTACCAGATTTTGGGGTTAGTAAGGAGGGAACAAAGACACTAGGGAAAGGTTCAGATAATGGAGAAAAGGGTGCTGGAAAAGCTAGCAGGATTGAAAGTAGATAAATCTATGGGACCTGACTGCTTACACCGAGGACATTATGTGAGGCAGCAGGGGTTATAGCAGGGTCACCAGCAGATATTTTCAACTGCTCTAAACACGATGGTGATCCCTATGGACTACAGGATAGTGAATGTCATACCGCTACACAGGAGTGGGAAGAGGAATAAGCTAGGGAACTACAGGCCAGTCAACTTGAAGTGTATAGTGGGGAAAATCATGGAGTCTCTACTGAGGAAGGAACTGGTGAACTTCCTAAATGGAACAGGCTACAGGACACCAGACAGCATGGGTTCACAAAGGGATGGTCTTGCCAGACTAATCTGATCAAGTTCTTTGATTGGTAGCAACACAGCAAGTGTCAGTATACAAAATGAAATCGTAGCAGTCAGGTGGGAAGACCTCATGTCATCAAAGTAGGGAATCCAGTCCGGGATTAATAAAGGTCTTCGCTGGAGATGCAGTGAATTCCCAGATCCTGGTAGTTCAGTTTGGGAATAACAGGAGGAATGTAATGCACCTTAAGTCAGTTAGTGGTGAAAGGACACTGGCTTTGGAATAGACTGGGAATACTGTATGCAAACAGACAGGCATGCTTTGGTATTTCTCCCGAGCCTGAACAAAACAAAGCAAGGAGTTTAGAAGGTAATGGCAAACCTAAAACAGTTTGGTTATGAATAGAAAAAAGGAATAATAGCTAAACATGAGCCTTGGCCGGCCCACCAGTGCAGCAGTAGCACTACCACTTCCGACGCCGGCAACCCGGGTTTGGGAACGAGCTTGGGTTGCTGGAGGGCCACCCAGGGAGAGAAGGCTTGAGCGTCCGTAGGACCGCTCATCTCCTCCAAGGGGTATCTCAGCTCATTACCGACCTCTAGCAGCAGCTGGAGGATCAGCATGTCTGGGTGCTATGTTCGGGGGCTGAGCGCGACGGACGCTGGCATTAGCCATGACGTCATGCGCATATCACGTTCATGGGGGGAGGGGTGCACATTCAGGGAAAAAACACTAGCCAGTGCAAAACTGACAAGGGGGTCAACAGGCCTTCACGTCTGGCGAAGCAAGGCTCATGCAGAGATCCCAATAGGACTTGAATGTACGGGAGATGGGAGGGGCACTGGAAGAGGGAAATGGCTGCCCATTCCCACTCCGTCCCCACCTGGGGGGCAAACCATGGTGCGATGGGGGGGTCCCTCTGAGCCTGTCTTGCCTGGGGCTTAGTTGGGTGACAGTGCAGGGTCGGAGGGAGATAAACAGAAACTAATGAAAAAGCAAAACAAAAAAAACACATGAGCTTTGAAAGTGTTCTGAAATTAAAGCCTGAAAAAACATCAAGTGTATCTACTTGAAACAACACAGCGGAATTGGCTTGCTAGAACAATTCCCAGGACATGAAGAGCCTGTACTGAACAAAGCTGGTAAGTACACATTTAAAGCAGAACATAACTGTAAAGGGCAGCACGATGCAACATAAAGGAAAGAGGCATCTTGCTACAGCTAAGTAAGGGTAGAGGTATGCAAAGGAAAACTAACTCTAAACAAAGCAATCTGCCAAAGGTAGCAGATATGTATTAGAAAATCCCCCCAAACCCAAAGAGAAACACAAACTGACATGGTAGAAACAGAGAGAAACATGCAGCAGGTGGGAAGTAGGGAGCTCCAGCAACTATGTCCAGTTGCTATTTTAGACTCTGTGTACGATGTAGAATATGCTGAATTGATGGGCTGTTGCACTATCTAATTGTCTTCTCCCCTGTTTGCATCAAAGCATTGTTTTTTTGTCTTCCTTAGGTACATGTAACTAATCCCGGGTCACCCTTGAAAAAGGGGCTGTCAAGATCTCAGTGGGCCAATCCGGTTACCACAATTTAAATAAATAAATAAATAAATAACTAAAATGGGCTTCCGATGGGCGCTTGGGTATGTGCATTTAATTAGCTCTAGGACAGTGCCTGGAGAGAGTCATTCTCATGCCCCACAAAACCGCAGGCTACAGCCTTATAATTGTACCGATTGAGGGGAAGGTGTGAGTGGCGGCCAGGGCTATGATGTGGGGCAGGCTGTCATTAGTGGTGTGGGAGGTCATTTTTGCCCTGTTTGCTCCCATCCCCTCCCCTCCTCTAATGTAACTGCATCAGTCTATCATAGTGTGCTGACATGTGGTGGTGGTAGGGGGCCTGGTGCCACATGGTCCCCTACAATTTCAAGGTCACCCCACAGTCCACAGGGGGGTGCTGCAGCAGGCATATCCCCCTTCCCTTCTGAAGCTTGAAAGCACTGCCTTCACAGTGCTCCCTCAGCCCCACCAGGCCAAGGAGGGTGGAAGGGCTGGCACTTAAACCCCGGATCACTCACATGGGAGCGAGATGGGCTTCATCAGACCACCTGGCTGGAGAAACAGAGCAAAATTATGGGGAAGCATCACATACAGAATAGTGGATTGAGAAACATATGCACAACATGACTGTGATTCCACTGAGGGATTCTGATGACATCACAGACCATGACAGCAAAGCTCAAGGGGCTTGATGTAAGCCAAATCCCAAGATGGACTCACAGTCCTGTTGTGCTTCCCCCCACCAACTATTTTTTACAGTATATCACTAAATGTTTTAATAAGCAAAACAAATATTAAACTTTACTAAATTAAAATTTTTGTCACTGTAGACCAAATAGTGTGTGTGTGTGTGTGTGTGTGTGTGTGTGTGTGTGTGATCTACATTTTCAAGTTATCAAAGCATAACACATTCATACTACCAGCAATAAAACAATCCAAAAAACCCAGAATATTCAACTGTAGATGTTTAGAATTTGTGGAAAGCTGATGTTCCGACTGTCATTTGCTGTATGATTCTGACTGGCTATGAGATGGCTGTGAACAACAGCAGACCACTTCTATACATGACAGATGACTGATAGCAGTAAACCATGCAGAACAACACTGTGCTGTTGCTAAATTCCACAGTATTTTTATTTTCTTTACCCAGAGTAACTTAAAAATGCTTCAGCATTGCTTTTGCCCCATTGCTGCTTGTGGGTGGAGAGAAAACTCATGGAGAAGAAAGGTGTGCTGTATTTGTATTAAAAGTTGGGTATCACCCATGCACACACTAAAACCAGAGTGCCTCCCAACTGCATTAAACTATGGTGCAGTACAAGTGGAAAACAAAAAAAAAACAGCTCGTGTGGCAGACCCCTGACATTCGGAGGAACTGGGAACTCTAGCCTGCCTCTTGATAAAACCTGTGGTTTTGATACAGGGTGGAACATTACAGTGCTGCAGTGTGCTTGGTACTATATAAACTGCCTAACTACTCGGGCTTTGTCAATAGTGTAATTAGAGTGGGGAAAGGGGTTCACTTGTCACTGGCACATGATGCTGGCATTAACAAAACGCGTTACAAAGTAGGAGACCCAGGTTCGTGCTCCGAGCCTAGAAATATCGGGGCTGGTTTACAGGGGCTCCAGCACTAATAACTGGGTGGGTCTGATGCCTGCAAGACACCTGCATGTACTCTTGAGCACTGCCATGATGATGTCACAGGGAGTGGGATTTACAACAACCCCACGCTGGCTGTGCATAACTAAGTCCTTTCCTGATCTTTATTCCCCAGCTCAGGCATGTACATTTCCCACCTTTTGCAGCAGCTCAGTGAGGCACTGCCACTGGATGGGAGAGCATGGACTGCTGGAGGCAGGGGGTAAGTAGATGGTCTAGAGTCTGGGCTGGATGAGAAAGACAGAGAGTAAAAAAAAAAAAAAAAAAAGACTGTGTGTATGGTGTGCGACTTTACCTGAACGATCTCCAGCATCTCATCCCGACTGATGTAACCATTCCCATCCAGGTCATACATACTGAATGCCCACTTCAGCTTCTGCTCCAGCTTGCCCCGTGAGGTTACACTCAAAGCAATGATGAACTCCCGGAAATCAATGGTCCCATCACCATTGGTGTCGAAGGTGCGAAAGACATGCTCGGCAAACTTGGAGGCATCCCCGTACGGGAAGAAGTTGGCATAGATCTTTTTGAACTCCTCCACGTTTAGCATGCCACTGGGGCAGTCCTTCAGGAAGCCTTTGTACCACTCCTGCAGTTCATGATCTGAGAACTCAGTATTCTCCCGAAGGTCCTGCAACATCTCCGGACGCAGTTTGCTGTTCTGTTTGCCCATAATGTCTCAGGATTTCCAACCTAAATCAGAAAGGAAGAGCATCTTAGAAACTGGACTGGTTAGCATAACACCAATTGAGTTACTAGTGCCTGATGCAGCCAGTGAGCAGATACTTTGTCTTTCATTAGAATTTAGGGATGCAGCGGGATTGGGGGGCTTAGTATAATGGCCACAGATTTTGAAACCTTTTACCTCTAACTTGCTGGTTCATATCTGGCCCGGTTAGTAGTGGCCAAAACAATTTTTTTTTTAATTCTGAACATATGCCCTCTTTCTGTCTCAGCATACCCGATCAGGACCATTCACAGGCTACCTCCAAGCACTGCCAACCACCTGTCTCTGGCCCAGGAAATTTCACAGCTTATCCCCTGCACTAGGAACGCTAGGGGTGTGGAAGTGACCCCCCTCCCCCACCTCCCGTGCAGATAGTTAACATTGCCCAGGCAAATAGATGATGGCAAATACATGGGCCCCCTTCTGTGTGTTAATATGTTGCTGTGGGGGTACTTTTAGGGCTGGTTTCACTTGCATCCTTAAGAGGTCAGAACAGCTTTGCTTTACTTTTCTCACCTCCAAAGAACATGGCATGAAGCCACTCTTGCAGTGGTAAGAGTGCCCCATAGCCACATACTGTATTAACAACCATGTGGCAAATCTTATAGTAGCTATCCCACAAAAGCTATTACATGGAACTAACTTCTCCCTATTTTATAAGTAAAAAAATAGATAGGAGACTATGTATTATGAGGTTAAAATACCATTGAGAGGTTCTGGTGACATGTGAACCTTGAGAGCAAAGCTTGAGAGGTTACAACATGTCACCAGAACCTCGAGATGGGATTATAGCAGAGTCATACACTGTCCCCTATTTTTCAGTTTTTGTAATACATGGATCCAGACAGGAGCTTACCTCCATGCTCCTGCCAGAACTGCAACCAAATGCAGCCCCTGAGCAGCTTCTAATGGGGCCGGAGGCTGAGCTGCATGTTTCCTCTGAGTGCAAACTCTTCACTCCCCAGCCCCCCGAAACAAAGCAGTAATAGGGCAGGTGGGACAGGGCACAACAAGGGGACATCTGTGGTGCTGATTTTGTTTCTCGTTAGCTGAAGAGCTGGCTGGCTTTTATTCTGCACAACGGTTACAGTAAAAGTAGTCTTGTGCTCAGCTGAGAAAAGTGCGTGTGGCATGAGCTCAGTGTTCTTTTCCATAATACTATTGTTAGAGTTGCATCAACAGTACTACGAGATCTCATAACAATATAAATGGATTACAACAATGATATTACGGGAAATTTTTTGTATGCTTTTCAACAATATTATTCTGCATCTCCATATATTACAACATGGTATGATACTATTATGGATCACGTCTCCAGAGTTTATTTTTTTTAGCACTACAAAATCAGGTTCAGTTATTATAAAAAAAGGTGGACAGTCTGGGTTTCGTATGTCTCCCACAGGCACACAGAATTTATTAAGGTCTGGTTAGCTGCTAATATTTTGGTTCACGTTTCTTGTAACTAGTACTCAGTAGCTTCCTTTCTCATGTGAAGGGTTTTTATATGAATAAGTGTTACCCATGCAGCTGGCATGAGCTTCTCTGCAAGATTCTGTTTACAAGCCTTGCTCATGGGTGATATTTACTTACCTCAGTTTCCCCTGTGTATGTGCATGGAGCTCTACGCAGAGGGAGAAGGTAGCTTGGAGGCAGAGCTGGTCAGTGCACCAAGTTCACAATACAGCAGTGCAAGGAATATGGCAAGGTTGACCATGTACCCCTTACATACCCACCCACTGCCTGAAACCAGTCGATGTGGCTTCACCATTCCATGAGGAGTGGCCCTGCTCACTGACATGCCACCTGCCACAGCCGTAGTTTCTTTGGCAGAGCAGGACTAGGTTGAGGAAACCTGGACGTGGCAGGAAGGCAGACTGGTGAGTGTCACAAGGCCTCCACATGAGTGAAGAATTTTCATTTATGTAGCGCTTTTCATTCACACTGTATCCATAAGTGCTTTACAAGCAATGAGAGACACTGGTACTGTAATTACTGTGAACAGATAGTGGCAGCCACTGAGCTCATCAACACATCCGCACACAGCCATGGACAACTGCTTGAACTGGTTTTAAGGAGAAGGGGAATGTTGGCCAGGGCACAGGGGACGATCCCCCAAAAGTGACTTTGGATTTTGAGTTCCAACTGGAAACCCACCAGGACAGCACCAGAGATGGGCAGAAGGGACCTTGGTTAAACTTCTCATGTGAAGGACAGCACATCACAACAGTGCAGCACTCTTACAGTACTGCACTGGAGACTCAGCATTTTGGGGTTTGAGCCACAGTCTCTGTGTAGGACAAGAACCCACATTCTTGTGGTTGTGCTACCAACTGAACCATGCTGACACACACAAATGTGTTAGGATTTCATTTTTAGTTAGCGCTATCCAGGGAGCCCCAACTTCAGTTAACTGATGAAGTAGCCACTGCCACTGACAAAAACAAAACATCCACCTGTAATATATACTGAAAGTAGCTTACTTTATTTGTGTGGTGCAACCACGCATGGCAAAAACAGTAACGGCGTAATTACAACAGCAGTTCCCAGTAGGACCCAATGCTTCACATCCTAACCCGACACTTCCTCAGGATGAAGCGTCAGGTTAGGATGTGAAACGCTGGCTCCTATTGGGGAACTGCATCTGCTTTTGCCACATGCTTATGCACCATAAAGCTAATATAAGTGGCCTTTTGTATATGACCGCAGAATGCTTTTTTTTTTTAACATGGCAGTGGTTGATATGCTAGTAAACAAAATCTAAAAAGACGTGTCCTTGCCCAGTGGTACAGAGAGAGGTGGTGCCAGCTCTGGAAGGCTTGCCAAGCCTGACCTACTCAGAAACGAAGTCCACACATGCTTGGCAGAAAATGTGAGTGGCAAGATGGCTGCACTGTTGCTCCATGCCACACTATGTTAGTGTTCTTAACTACAGATTTTTCCTTTTTATTTATTTTCTGCAGTTCTGTTTTAGTATTTATGAATGAAGTTACTGTTATTTTTTAACTAAAAGCGAAGTGCGGTCTCTGGAAATGGCTCTTGCTGCTGAGTAATGTTGTCTGGTCGCTGTTTGAGGATAAAGCCGTATCTCTCTCGCTGATTTTTCGTTCGGTTTTCTTTTTGGGTCGACTTTGGAGTGCAGCAAATATTGCAGTGCTCTTCTCATTTTGGCAAATGTAATTAGTTAAATTAGTCATATTTTCAGACTACCCGAGTCAGTAAGCAGACTGAACCTGGAGTCCGGCACTTAGGAAAACTGAAATGCCTGCGGAGCTTACAGAGCAAGCAGGCTTTTTTATTCGATTTTAAAGAGTTGGGGCTTGAAAAATCCTTGAACTTTAAGAATTTGATGAATGAAACTGGCAGAGATTTAGCCCAATTGGTAGATCCTGAGTACAGGAATGAAAATTGCACGAATGGTGTTTCTTCAGAGTCCTCTTTCTTGGTGATGTACCCAGGGAGACCCTGAGAGAAGGAGAACAGAGGAGGGAGTGAGGAGTCTAATAGCATTTTAAATTCAGACATGTCTAATTCTGGCTTACTAAAGGTATGCCAATATTACCTAGGGGGGAGGATTGTAACTGTCTCTAGTTGTTTGCCCTGAGGTTATTACACTCAGTGGAGCGATCTTTTCTGTTCAATTTGCAGGTCTGGCTGCAGAAAGACGGGCCCAGGGAGACAGAAGACGGCAATCCTTCAAGCTCGAGTCGAGTGGATTTTTCTAATCTTACAGATACTTGGAAAGGGAGTTAGTGTGCCATGGAGAGCGCTCAAGAGGCTGAAGAGGACTGTACCTTTTACTTTAGAAATACTAAGGAAAACCTTTGGAACCCAGATATTTATATGAGCCGTAAGCATGGAGCCTTATTCATGGTTATGGGTGGAAACAATGGCGACTTGTTTGATTAAGTGGCCTTTCTCACTCATGATGGTAAATACTGCTTTGTCTGGACTTCTATTTTTAAGAAGCTGAAGGGCAAAATGTTTTAAGTGGTTCAGTTCCTGAACACTTGTAGAACACTGTAAAAGGCAATCAAAAAAATTGTATTAAAGAATGTACTGCTTCTGAGTTGAGCTCAAGTAATAACACTGTCTTTTTTACAAGGCGAATATTTTACTGGGGTGTTTTACAAGCTTATAAGCCCTTTTGTTGGAAATTCTGACTCCCATTTGAAAAGATCATTGATTTAAAGTTGGCCTTTTTGTCAGCTGGACTTCTGTTTGAAGAGCTTAAGCATTGAACGCTCTTCATTACTTCATATTGGTTCACATTGTGAGTCCTTTTAATTAGTAGATGTTATTTCAGGTTTTTTAGACAGGTGATCTGAATTTATATAAGAGCTTTTTAGTATAAAATCAGCAGTTGTTAAAGGCTATTAAACGCTATTAGCCAAGCATGTGTAATTAACTTTGCACCTATTTAGGGTGTTTTTACGGACAGGGCAAGGAATATTAATATTATCTAGAATTTTATGAACATGATAAATTAAAGCTGTTATGTGTCCTTAGAACTGTCTGTATATTTCTGTCTAGATAACAGCACTGGTTAGTGAGGCCATGGGACCGGTTTGTGACCAACTGGTACCAGCTAGGACAAATGACCCACTAGGGGTGGCCCCGCCAGTCACTCGGGTTCCCATTACGTGCTTAAGGAGCAGTCAATAGGAGTGGCTGGATTATGGGTAACTAATGGGGCGTGGAGCGGCATGCGTTGCATGGTGCCCCAAAGGATGAGCCTCAAGGCCAGCATGTCCAACCGGCCATCAGGGAAGTACAGTTGTGACAGGGTATGGATGGATGGTACCAAACTATAACACAGAGTTCTATCGTGTGCCTCGATAGTAGCCGAAAGGAATAGCTGGACAGGGGATGACCTTTGGGACACGGAGCAGCATGCGCTGGATATATCCTCAAAGCTGGCAGGTCCAACTGGCCTCTAAGTAGGACCAGTGGAGACACTGTGTAATCAGATGGGTCCCCCCCCCCCCCGACACATGTAGTCTCATTAAGTGCCTCGGGTATAGCCAGTAGGAGTGGTTGGACAGGAAGTGGTCTGCGGGGTACAGAGCAGCTTGTGTTGCATGGTACCTTTAATGATTATCCCATATATACAGCGTGTCCATTTGGCTGTCAGATGGGACAGGAAATGAGTGGATGAGGTAGACTCTGATGGGACATACTGGACTGAAATGGTGCCATTGGGTTAAATGTAGTATGGTCTCTAGACCTCATCCACGGAATATTAGTTTAGACTGATTTATTATTCTACTTACAACAGGTATACTATGCTAGCAGACCATTAATAGTAAAAGTAAACTGATTGCTATATTGCAAATACGAGGTGCTAGAAATCTGCTGATACTGTAATGGATATGCTTCTTTATTTTATTGTATTTGTATTTAATAATGTATTTTATGTATCATGTTTGTAATGACCTTTCGGTCAAACAAATAAATTACTACTACTACTAAAAAAAAAAAAAAGTCCACACACCAGAGTGCACTCACGTCCTGAGGAATACTCGTACTAAATTAGATGCAAAGCACAAGTTATTTTATTTCAAGGTTTCAGCAAGCCTCCATTATGTGGTATAGAGTGCAAAAATATGAAAGTACAAGCTGAGATAGGCTACCCACCCCAGCCTTCTGCTCGCTAGAGCTTCATCAGGGAGTATCAAAACAGTAAACTGGTGCCAGGATTTTGTATTGATCCAGCAGTATCTGTTCATCTTGTGCACAGTTGTGGTACTTTTCTGCTTGCACTTTCTGGACAGAGCCCTAAATACTGTACCCAGTAGCATTATCCTCCATCAGCAAACTGCACCCAGCACCCGGCAAGCATTATTTTCACAATTTCTTACCTTCTTTGTCATGCAGCCCGAGAAACAATTTGATTTACCCGATGCTGCTGCACACTACAGTAGTGACAGGATCAGCACCTGTCAATGATGACACCCAAGTCATTTTCATGGCCTAATAGCTGCTAGTTTTTTTACCATTTACATAGTATACCCAACCTGAAATATTTTGTCCTCACCTAAGTTGAAGGCCTTTTCCCACACTGAAGTTCTTTGGTCAACCAGTCCAACCCAATACATGATTAGGTCCTTTTGCAGAGTGGCTTATTCCTTCCTTCCTGGGATCCCCTGCTCTCATTAACTTTGTGCCAACCACAAACTAAGTTAGCAGACCTCTGACACCATGTCATCAATAAAAATATTGAACAGTAAGTGTACCAATACTGACCCCTGCAGAATGCCGCACAGTTGATGCCTTTCCAACCTACATACGAACACACAAAACAGCCAGCAGAAGGCCTTACAGTCTATCGAGTCTACTCAATTGCAGAGCCCCTGATCCAGTAATTACAGCGGGTCTCGCCCCCTTTCCTGCCAACACTGATCCTCCCCCTTCATTCTGTCCCACCCTCACTTAAACCCCCCCACCACCATTTTTTGAGTGACAGCCTCAGCTGAGAGGTCATTCCACCCTGACACCACCTGCTCTGTAAAGAGGTGTCTCCCAGTCTCCTTATTGCCCCCCATGAAAGCTTATAACAGTGCCCCCATGAAGCTGGGTTTCCTCTGAGACAAAAAAAGTCCCTGATATACACCTTGTTTACACCTTTAAGGTACTTAAAGGTTTCAGTCGTATCCCCCCTCTCTTCCTCCTTTCCTCAACTGAGTACATGTTGAATTCTCTCAGCTTGCCCTCTTATGCCCAGTCCTGCTGTCCCTGAACCTTCGCTGTCACTGCCTCAAGCTGGATGCTGTCCTTTTTCAGGTAGGTGCTCCAGTACTGCACACCTTACTCCAGGTGTGGTTGCACCAAGGATTTGTACAGTGGCAGTACAGCCTCTTCCCTTCTGCTCATGAAACTTCTGGTAATATAGTCCAGCATTCTTTTTGCTTTGGCTAGTGCCTTTCTGCACTGGGTAGCCTGCTTGAGGTTGCTGGTGATGGCTACCCTAAGTCCTTTTCCTCCTCTGATTCAGTGACCTTGATCCTCCCAGTCCATACGCGAACCTAGTGTTCTTTACTATGTGCATGGTCTTGCACTTTTTCACATTGGACCCGTGCTGCCATATGCCAGACCTCCTTTCCAGCTTTGCTAGGTCTTCTTATAGGTCCTGCACCCCTTCATCTGTGTCCACCCTCCTACAGAGTTGGGTGTCATGTGGAAAGAGCAGATTTCACCGTTAATACCATCCCCAATGTCATTAACAAACACATTAAGCAACACTGGGCCAAACACTAACCTCTGCAGTACCCCACTTGTGACCTCCCTCATACCTCAGTGCTCCCCTGCACCATCACCCTTTGTGTCCTACCACTGACTCAATTTGCCACCAACCTTGTTAATCTGCTTCCCATCCAAGTCCTCCAACTTTCTGCTCAACCTCCTATGTGCTAACAAGTGGAAGACCTTGCTTAAATCCAGGTACAGAATGACAACTGCCTGGTCCTTGTCTGACACCTTTGTTATTCAGTCAAAGCAGCTGATAAGTTCATTTGACAGGACCTCCATGATATAAACTCATGTTGTTTCTCATGCTGGAGCCCATTTTCTTCAAGGAACTCAACTAACCTTTCCTTCAGAATGTTCTCCATTAGTTTACCAACAATGGAGGTCAGAATGACTGGCCTGCAGTTCCCAAGGTCATCTCTGGACCCACTCTTGTGCAGTAGTACCACATGTGTAGTTCTCCACTCTTGTGGTACCACCCCCATAGTTAGTGAGCTGTTGAACAGATCTGCCAGCAGACCTACCAGTTCCACCACCAACTCTGTCAACACCTTTAGGTGCATGCCATCTGATGTGAGTCCTTGCCTAATCCTGTCTACTGATATCCTGTCCTTAGTTATGCCCCCCCCCAACCATCCTCCTTTGTGGCACTGATTTAACCTTTTCCTTAGTAAAGATAGAGTAGCAGTATTCGTTCGATACCTCTGCATTCTCTTCATTGCCTTTCACCCAACCCCTCCCCACTGTTAACTTCATTATGCCTACATTTGTGTCCTTTTGTTGATACACCCAAAGAACCTCCCTCCCTTCTTGATTCCCTCTGCAATTTGTAGCTCTTTCCCAGCCATGGCCTGCCTGACAACCCTACTAGCCTCCCTTGTTTTCTACAAGTAGGTCCCCCATCTTCATTCCTTTGGGAGTTCCTAAAACTTGTATGCAGCTCTCTTTTCCCTCACTTCCTGACGCAACTCACTGTCAAAACAAACTTGGTCTCCTGGCTTTGGAGTTCTTCTCCTTCTGCTGAAGGTAGATGTTAGTGGCAGCTGCTATCCATTCCCTGATCGCTGTCCACTTTTGATCCACCCCATACCATTCTTTTCTTTTTTTTACTAAAGCTTTTTTGTGCTTTCGGGTACTGGCTGGCTCTTTTGGCCCCTACTCCACCCTTCAACCGTCCACCATCTCCCCCAGGACTTACCCACCTTTGTTACCCCATGGCCTTCCCCTCGTGGCAGAGCCGATTATGGAGGCCCCCCCAGAGTTTGGAGCTGGTTAGGAACAGCCATGGTGACTGCCTGGGTCAAGGCAAGCAAGCAGGCTTTCTTACTGCACAGCCCCTGCTTTTTCCATTTTCTTGTCCCCACCCCAAGGTTGGTATGTATGCAATGGTGTGGACATGTGGCATGAAGACGCTGCAAGTACTTGAATGCCTGTGCCTGTCCCTTAGAAAGGTGGCCGCATGCCATGCCACCCAGCCTCGGCTGTGTGGCAGTCAAGCAGCAGTACTAGCTGTTCTCCTCCCTGAACGAGGACAGCAGTTTTTGGATTCTTGATCCTCCTTTTCCCCGGCCAGTCCCTAAACAACCCTGGTCCATTCCTGAACTTGGATTGCTGACATGGCAGGAGGTAAAACATCCAGCACTGGGCCAGCTCTCCATACCATTCTAAAGGTTAGCTAACTGGCCTCTCAATATCTCTCCCATCTTACTACAGTCAGCCTTCCTGAATTCCAGCACTTTTGTCTTAGTACTTGTTGTTTCCTCACCCTTATCCACTCAGAACCACACTGTTCAGTGTTCGCTGCTCCCCAAGGGCTCCTCTACCTTGATGTCCCTGACGTGCTCCCCATTTGTTAATACCAGGTCCTGGATGGCTCACTATCGTGTAGGTTCGGTCACCCCCTAAACCAGGAACCCATCCTGGACTGAATTCAGTATCATTTAGCTCCAGGCATAAGTGGTGGATGGGATACACCTGTCTGCTGCTACCCTGATCATGGTAGCCAACTCCCTGTCCTTGTCCTCATCCTGATTTGGTGACCTGTACACTGCACCGAGGCTCAATTTCCTTCCCTTTGCCATATGGATATGTACCCACAATGCTGCTACCTTTCCTTCCCCTAATTCCTCCCTGGTGGCTGTGTTGCCTTTCCTGACATATAGTGCCACCATTTCTTCCCTTTCTCTTGGTAATGTCTACAGACGGAATACCCTGGAATGGAGAGGTCCCACTCGTGGTTCGGGCTGGTCTATGTCTTGATGACCTGCGCCAGATCTACCTTCCCATCTTACACCATGGCCTGCAGGTCATCCATTTTGTTCACGAGGCTTCTAGTGTTAAGGGACACCACCCTCCACCACTCCTGCTCCCCCTCCCTTCTTTTTGACCAAATGCCTTCCCTCTCCTCTGCCTGCATACCTCTCAAGTGTCCCGATTCACCCGGGACGTCCCGTTTTTTGGCCATTTCTGCTCTTCTGCCCCGCCATCCCGAATTCACCCTGGATTGCCCCGAAAATGCTGACTCTTTACCCGCGATCGCAATGCCATGCGCTCCACGCTGACTGTTCCCCTCTGTTTCTTTATCTGTTGCACAGATCGATGAGCGCGCTGACATCACCACTCAGTCCACCAATCACCAGCCGCTGTTTGGTCCGTTTGTGTTTTGGCACCTCCACCTACTACAGACCTGAACTTTGAGTCCCCCCTCAGGTCCGCTAGCACTGATTAAAGGCAGCCTCTCCAGCATTCTTGGAATTCACTCAGCCGAGGAGAGTTCAAGAGTGCCAAAGAGAAAACTGTGATCGAGCCGCTGCTGCCAGTATTTGCCGTCGGAGTCGTCCCTCAAGTCCTGCTGCTTGCCGAGCCCAAGTTGTCGCTTGATCCCTGATTTGCTGCTGACCACTGTTTGCTGCTGCCCTGGGCCACAACTTTTACAAAAGTTAAAGTTAGGCTACCTGTAATTCATTTAATTTTATTAAATTACTCAGTGAGTCGTTCCAACTCAGTGGCAGATCGCCGAGTGCCATGGAGCAGCAGCAGAAGTCTCTGTGAAGAAGAAAAATGGACAACAGAGAAAACAGGAGTGCTGCTGAGCTCAGCTTTTATTTTGAGGTATGTAGTGTCCTCAATGATCCAGAATGTATTAATGATGTAGCAGCAGCAATGACAGTGGGCTGGCAGGTGCACAGAGACTAGAGTAGTCAGTCAGACTGTCGCAGACTAGCAGGCAGTGAGAATAAAATGCACCAAGGCAGCAGCAGCATTCTGAATTAGAAGAGGAGGAACTGGAACTGAAAGTGATTACAGATGCCTCCTCTTCTGTACTGTACTACTTTGAACACTGCCTCATGTTCACTGGGATGCTGCTGGAATGAGCCCAGGCTCAATGGCATAATTAAACTTAGAGGAGTAGTTGGTTAACAGGTGCAGGTGAAACATAGCATCAAGTGTCCAGTTTAAGTACAATTATGCCATTAAGCCTAACCTAGGCTCATTTCCTGCAGCATCTCAGTTAACATAAGGCAGTGTTCATAAAAATAAGTAGTACAGTACAAGAACAGGAGGCATCTTTCACTTCCAGTTCCTTCTTCTCTAATTCGGAATGCTGCTGCTGCCTTGGCATTTTTTGCTTACTGCCTGCTAGTCTAAGAGTCTGAGACTTGTTAAAGTAAAACCTAGAAAAACATGACAAAATAAACACTTTATAACACATGCAACCCCTTTCCAAGTTGGCTGGGGGGCTGCTGCTGGGTCATACATGTGACCCATTTGGGGGTGTGGCTAGGCAAATTGCATGCTAATGAAGTGTCCCTGATTTTCTGGGGCTCTGTCCCTGATTTGGTCATCCAGAGGTTGAGAGGTATGTCTGCCTGGCTGCTCACAACTTCCCTCCTCTTCCCTTGGTCCTCCCCCTTGCTTTCCCTTACCCCTAACCCTCTTCTGTTCCCTCATTCTCCCCTTTCATAAGCCCCCTATACTTTTTACCTGATCACCCTCACTACACTACGGGCTAACCTGCAGTTAATCTTAGCCTTTTTGCACACTGTCAGCCCTACCACTGTCGTCGCTCATTTATTTGCTGTAGTTAATTCACCGCTGCGTTGTTTTAAGTATGATACTCTGTACCTTGATATTATCTTGATTGATTTATTGCATGGTCTGCCATTTGCACACTCCGACTCCTGACCTGTATTCGCTTGTATATTTGCTGTAATTTACTTCACTGCTATTGACTTACATGTGCCACTCTGTACTTTGTCATTGAATTGACTTATTTACTGCATGGTACTATCATTTGCACAGTGTAAGGCTTGCCTTGGATCCACATATATATTTACTTTACTTCATAGCTGCTGGTTTAAATGGACTACTCTGTACTTCGTTATTCTGTTGATCTTTTACAGCACTGTATTGTTCCTGCACCCAGGACCCATCTGGAAATGAGCTGCTACCAGTTTTGTATGCTTTTCCTGGCAAAAGGTTTGAACTAACTAACAAACCAACTCACTTACTAACTCAATAACCTTCGCAGTAGTATCATTTCTTTGTAGCCAACCTAATTTCAGCCTGATATATTTTTTTTTTTTACTGCTTATACGTGACCCTATTCTCCATGGTGTGCATCTCCCACTGAAACATAAAAGACTGTTTTTTTCTGACCTAGTTCTATGATAATCTGGTTTATCCAAACAGGACACTGTTGCTTTTGCACTCTCACTATTCATGGATACTCAGCGATTCTCCATGTTTTTTTTTTTTCTAGATTTCTTTTTACCTCCTTCCCTGTGCACACAGGAGCCATGCTCCTTCTGGCTCTCCTTCATCACCTCTCCTCTGCCCGCTGGACTCACGCCTGCTGCCACCGCACGTCACCCGTCTCCCAGATGTCCTCACCCCTTTTCTACATTCTGTTCTACCCTCCCCGGGGGCCCCTCTCCTTGACACTGGAGGAGAAGGGTTGTGCCTTGTATTTGGAACAGGCAGCTGGGTAGGTGTGCACGTCACCAATGACAAGTGGGCCTAGTGGTGTGGGGGAGTGAGTAGGTAAAGCCTGTCGCTCAGAGGCCACCTAACTGGCTCTGTCTCTTCTGCTTTGTTCCCCCCAACACTCTGATGTGCACACTTATGACTGGTCTGGGGGATGCTTGGCAATACGTGATCACCAACAGCACCTCTACAACACCATCACCAGGAGCTGCAATGAAAGCCATGCCACATCCACCCCCTACTCAGAAGGAGAGCGTCCATGCCGAGGTTCTAAGCCCTCCTTGCTGGCCTCCACTCTTGACATCCTGGGCTGGGGACAGGAACCTGGGTTGCCAGCAGTGCCTTAAGGTCAGCATAAACTACATTTTTTTAAATATTTATTTATTTGCTTTATTTAGTTTTTGTTTATCAGGTAAGTGCCACAGCCAAAAATGACTATTTTCAGGCACGACCCGGGAGGTTACGAGGAATATAAGGATAAAAGGATAATAAGGAATACATTTGTACAGGATACAGGGTATAACAGAGAAACAATACTACAGTAAGTAAGGAGACGGTATTATGTGAACATGGGTATATAAAAACAAGGCAGGTCAAGGGATCATAAAACAGTAACAGCTATCAGGATTACATAAACAGGTAGCAGAACAAAAATCAGGGTAAAGTGCCAATGCAGCAATAGCAATGAGACATAAGTGCCAGTCAAAGCAACTAAGAGGGACGGATAAGTGGAGATGGTTAGTAGCAAGGAGGGTATGTAGGACATGAGGATGAAGGTAAAATCAAGGGGGTTTAAAATATCCCCCAGAAAGGTCCTCATCTCCTCTGACCCTTTCCCCATATCCACTGTACCAGGTTCTCCTCCTCAATTAATAAATGTTGGTTCTCTAGGAGTTCATCATATTTTCTTCACATTTATCCTAATTCTTGTTATTCCAAATGTTACCACAGAATGAATGCCGAACCCCAGAGGCTCACCCAATGTCTTTGGATAGTAGCCCTCAAAAGCACCACAAATGGTGCTCCAAATCAATGAGTTTTAGATCAGGAAGTACCACGATTTGACAAAAGTAGTATTCCAGCTCAGGTATGGTGTCGGTACCTCCAGGATCACTACACAGGAAAGCGTGCACTGCACCTGCCTGCACTGTACCATATCTGCACTGTGAGTGCCCATACTGTACCTATTTGCAATATACCCGCCCACACACTACCTGTCTGCACTATACCTGCCTGCACTGTACCATATCTGCACTGTCAGTGCCCACACTGTACCTATCAGCAATATACCCGCCCACACACTACCTGTCTGCACTATACCTGCCTGCACTGTACCACATCTGCACTGTGAGTGCCCACACTGTACCTGTCTGCAATATACCTGCCCACACACTACCAGTCTGCACTATACCTGCCTGCACTGTACCATATCTGCACTGTCAGTGCCCACACTGTACCTATCAGCAATATACCCGCCCACACACTACCTGTCTGCACTATACCTGCCTGCACTGTACCATATCTGCACTGTGAGTGCCCACACTGTACCTATCAGCAATATACCCGATCACACACTACCTGTCTGCATTATACCTGCCTGCACTGTACCATATCTGCACCATGAGTGCCCACACTGTATCTATCTGCAATATACCCGCCCACACACTACTTGTCTGCACTATACCTGCCTGCACTGTACCATATCTGTACTGTGAGTGCCCACACTGTACCTGTCTGCAATATACCTGCCCACACACTACCTGTCTGCACTATACCTGCCTGCAATATACCCACCCACACATTACTTGTCTGCACTGTACCATATCTGCACTATCAGTGCCCACACTGTACCTGTCTGCAATATACCTGCCCACACACTACCTGTCTGCACTATGCCTGCTTGCACTGTACCACATCTGCACTATCAGTGCCCACACTGTACCTGTCTGCAATATACCTGCCCACACACTACATGTCTGCACTATACCTGCCTGCACTGTACCACATCTGCACTGTGAGTGCCCACACTGTACCTGTCTGCAATATACCTGCCCACACACTACCAGTCTGCACTATGCCTGCTTGCACTGTACCACATCTGCACTATCAGTGCCCACACTGTACCTGTCTGCAATATACCTGCCAACACACTACCTGTCTGCACTATACCTGACTGTACTGTAAGTGCCCACTCTGTAGCTGTCTGCAACATACCCGCCCACACAGAACCTGTCTGCACTGTCAGTGCCCACACTGAACCTGTCTGCAACATACCCGCCCACACACTACCTGTCTGCACCATACCTGCATGCACTGTACCATATCTGCACTGTCAGTACCCACACTGTACCTGTCTGAAATATACCCACCCACACACTACCAGTCTGCACTATACCTGCCTGCACTGTCAGTGCCCACACTGTACCTGTCTGCAATATACCCACCCACACACTGTCTGCACTGTCATATCTGCACTGTCAGTGCCACACTGTACTTAACTGCAATATACTCACCCTCACACTACCTGTCTGCTCTACACCTGCCTACACTGTCAGTGCCTACACTGTACCTGTCTGCAATATACCCGCCAACACAGTACCTGTCTCCACTGTACCACATCTGCACTGTCAGTGCCTGCACTGTACCTATCAGCAATATACCCGATCACACACTACCTGTCTGCATTATACCTGCCTGCACTGTACCATATCTGCACCATGAGTGCCCACACTGTACCTGTCTGCAATATACCTGCCCACACACTACCTGTCTGCACTATACCTGCCTGCAATATACCCACCCACACATGACTTGTCTGCACTGTACCGTATCTGCACTATCAGTGCCCACACTGTACCTGTCTGCAATATACCTGCCCACACACTACCTGTCTGCACTATGCCTGCTTGCACTGTACCACATCTGCACTATCAGTGCCCACACTGTACCTGTCTGCAATATACCTGCCCACACACTACATGTCTGCACTATACCTGCCTGCACTGTACCACATCTGCACTGTGAGTGCCCACACTGTACCTGTCTGCAATATACCTGCCCACACACTACCTGTCTGCACTATACCTGCCTGCAATATACCCACCCACACATTACTTGTCTGCACTGTACCGTATCTGCACTATCAGTGCCCACACTGTACCTGTCTGCAATATACCTGCCCACACACTACCAGTCTGCACTATGCCTGCTTAACTGTACCAACATCTGCACTGATCAGTGCCCACACTGTACCTGTTCGCAATATACCTGCCAACACACTACCTGTCTGCACTATACCTGACTGTACTGTAAGTGCCCACTCTGTAGCTGTCTGCAACATACCCGCCCACACAGAACCTGTCTGCACTGTCAGTGCCACACTGAACCTGTCTGCAACATACCGCCCACACACTACCTGTCTGCACCATACCTGCATGCACTGTACCATATCTGCACTGTCAGTACCACACTGTACCTGTCTGAAATATACCCACCCACACACTACCAGTCTGCACTACCTGCTCTGCAATATCAGTGCCCACACTGTACCTGTCTGCAATATACCCACCCACACACTGTCTGCACTGTCATATCTGCACCGTCAGTGCCACACTGTACTTAACTGCAATATACTCACCCTCACACTACCTGTCTGCTCTACACCTGCCTACACTGTCAGTGCCTACACTGTACCTGTCTGCAATATACCCGCCAACACAGTACCTGTCTCCACTGTACCATATCTGCACTGTCAGTGTCTGCACTGTACCTGTCTGCAATATACCTGCCCACACACTACCAGTCTGCACTATGCCTGCTTGCACTGTACCACATCTGCACTATCAGTGCCCACACTGTACCTGTCTGCAATATACCTGCCAACACACTACCTGTCTGCACTATACCTGACTGTACTGTAAGTGCCCACTCTGTAGCTGTCTGCAACATCCCGCCCACACAGAACCTGTCTGCACTGTCAGTGCCCACACTGAACCTGTCTGCAACATACCCGCCCACACACTACCTGTCTGCACCATACCTGCATGCACTGTACCATATCTGCACTGTCAGTACCCACACTGTACCTGTCTGAAATATACCCACCCACACACTACCAGTCTGCACTATACCTGCCTGCATTGTCAGTGCCCACACTGTACCTGTCTGCAATATACCCACCCACACACTGTCTGCACTGTCATATCTGCACTGTCAGTGCCACACTGTACTTAACTGCAATATACTCACCCTCACACTACCTGTCTGCTCTACACCTGCCTACACTGTCAGTGCCTACACTGTACCTGTCTGCAATATACCCGCCAACACAGTACCTGTCTCCACTGTACCATATCTGCACTGTCAGTGTCTGCACTGTACCTGTCTGCAATATACCCACCCACACACTACCTGTCTAAACTATACCTGCCTGCACTGTACCATAGCTGCACTTTAAGTGCCCACACTGTACCTGTCTGCAATATACCCACCCACACAGTACCTGTCTACACTATACCATATCTGCACTGTCAGTGCCCACACTGTACCTGTCTGCAATATACCCACCCACACAGTACCTGTCTGCACTATACCTTTTGGCACTGTACTTGACTGCACTACACCTATACCATAACTGCCTGCACAGTATCTTCCTCCAAACAGCATGTCTATACTATAAATGCTCATTCTATAGCTGTCTACACTACACTTGCCTATTGTGTACCTGACCATCTGCCCCACACTGTTCCTGCCTGCATTATATCTGCGCACACCATACCATACCTGTCTGTACTGTATTTACTGCCACACTGTTCCCATCTGCATTACACCTGCCCACATAGTGCCTGTCTGCCTTTTGCCTGCTTGCACCATACCATACCTGTCTGCACTGTATCTACCCCACACAGTACTTGTCTACACTATACCCCTCAACACAGTACCTATCTGCATTATTCCTTTTGGCACTGTAAGTGTCTGTTCTACACTTGTAATATACCTGTCTGCACAGTATCTGGCACCACGCTGTACCTGTCTTCATTACACATGCCCATTCTGTATCTGTCTGAACTACAACTGCCTGCTGTATACCTGCTCTACTCTGTACCTGTCTGCACTATATCAGAGTACATATTATCTCTCTGCTTTATACCTATGTGCACTACACCTGCTCACACCATACCATATCTGTCTGCATTATATCTGCCCTACACTGTACTTGTCTGCACACCTCCCTACGTTGCAGCTGCCTGTATTATACCTACCTGTACAGTATCAGTCTGCATTACATCTGCTCACACCATAAACATCTGTCTACACTGTATCTGCCCCACACTGTACATGTCTACATTTTACCTGCCCGCACATTACCAGTCTGCACTACGCCTGCCTGCTCTGTACAGCACATTACCTTACTGTACTTGTCCATACTGTACCTACCCCACAATGTAGCAGTCTGCACTACACCCACCTGCACCATACAGTACAATATCTTACTGTACCTGTCAGTACTGTACCTGCCCCACAATGTAGTAGTCTGCACTACACCTGCCTGCACTGTACAGTACAATACAATACCTTACTGTAGCTGTCTGTGCTGTACTTGCCCTACAATGTAATTGTCTGCACTACATCTGCAAGCTCTGTACAGTACACTATCTTACTGTATCTCTCTGCATTGTACCTGACCCACAATGTAGCAGTCTGCACTGCAACCACCCCGCACCATACTGTACAATTCCTCACTGTACCTGTCAGTACTGTACCTACCCCACAATGTAGTAGTCTGCACTAAACCTGCCTGTACTGTACAGTACAATACAATACCTTACTGTAGCTGTCGGCGCTGTACTTGCCCTACAATGTAACTGCACTACATCTGCCAGCTCTGTACAATACACTCTTACTGTACCTCTCCGCATTGTACCTGACCCACAATGTAGCAGTCTGCACTGCACCCTCCTGCGCCATACAGTACAATACCTTACTGTACCTGTCAGCACTGTACCTGCCCCACAATGTAGCAGTCTGCACTACACCCTCCTGCGCCATACAGTACAATACCTTATTGTACCTGCCCCACAATGTAGCAGTCTGCACTACACCTGCCTGCACCATGCAGTACAATATAATACCTTACTGTAGCTATCTGCGATGTACTTGCCCTACAGTGTAACTGTCTACACGACACCTGATAGCGCTGTACAGTACACTTTCTTACTGTACCTCTCTGCATTGTACCTGACCCACAATGTAGCAGTCTGCACTACACCCGCCCGTACCATACAGTACAATACCTTACTGTACCTGTCAGTACTGTACCTGCTCCACAATGTAGCAGTCTGCACTACACCTGCCTGCACCATACAGTACAACACAATACCTTGCTGTAGCTATCTGCGCTGTACTTGCCCTACAATGTAACTGTCTACACTACACCTGTCAGCGCTGTACTGTACACTATCTTACTGTACCTCTCTGCATTGTACCTGACCCACAATGTAGGAGTCTGCACTATACCTGCCTGCACCATACAGTACAATACCTTACTGTACCTGTCAGCACTGTACCTGCCCCACAATGTAGCAGTTTGCACTACACCTGCCTGCACCATGCAGTACAATACAATACCTTACTGTAGCTATCTGAGCTGTACTTGCCCTACAATGTAACTCTCTACACTACATCTGCCAGTGCTGTACAATATACTATCTTACTGTACCTCTCTGCATTGTACCTGACCCACAATGTAGCAGTCTGCACTGCACCCGCCCCATACTGTACAATACCTTACTGTACCTGTCAGTACTGTACCTGCCCCACAATGTAGCAGTCTGCACTACACCTTCCTGCACCATACAGTACAATACCCTACTGTAGCTGTCTGCGCTATACTTGCCCCACAAGGTAGCAGTCTGCACAACACCTGCCTGCACCATGTAGTACAAAACCTTACTGTATCTGTATGTGCTGTACCTTCCCCACACTGCAGCGGTCTGCACTACATCTGCCTGCACCATACAGTACAATACAATACCTTAGTGTATCTGTCTGTGCTGTACCTGCCCCACAATGTAAACACCTGCACTACACCTGACTGCACTGTACAGTACATTACCTTACTGTACCTGTCTGCGCTGTACCTGCCCCAATGTAGCAGTCTGCACTATACCTGCCTGCACTGTACAGCACATTACCCTTACTGTGCCTGTCTGCACTGTACCTGCCGCACAATGTAGCAGTCTGTGCTACACCTGCCTGCACCATACAGTCAAATGCAATACCTTACTGTAGCTGTCTGTGCTGTATCTGGCCCACAATGTAACTGTCTGCATTATACCTGCCTGCATCATACAGTACAATACTTTACTGTAGCTGTCTGCGCTGTAACTGCCCCACAGTGTAACTGTCTGCACTACACCTGCCTGCACAGTACAGTACATTACCTTACTGTACCTGTCTGCGCTGCACCTGCCACACAATGTAGAAGTCTGCACTATACCAGACTGCACCATTCAGTACATTACCTTAACTAGATACATAGATACGTATTTGCTGTCAACAGATAAGGGCCTGTGGTTCACCCAATCTACCCATTTGAACTTGTAAGTTCCGTTTACGTTTTTCTAGAAGTCTGTTGCCCCTTACTCCTGACTTCCAGGATTCTCTTATGTCTATCCCATGCATTCTTAAATCTTGTGATTGTTTCAGCCCACACCATTTCCTCTGGTAGGGTGCTCCACTTGTCCACCACCCTTTCTGTGAAGAAATTCTTCCTCACATTTCCTCTGAATCACCCTTTCTCCAACTTTATCCCATGCCCTCTAGTCCTGGAACATCTTTTTGCTGGAAAACAGTTTATTCCTGCACCATGTTCCTCCCTGTAAGGTGCTTGTATGTTTCTATCATATCCCCTCTCTCCCTCCTCTCCTCCAGGGAGTACATATTCAAGTGCTTCAGCCTGTCCTCATAGGACTTGTGATGCAATACCTGTACCATCTTTGTTGCCTTCCTCTGAACCTTCTCCATCCTGTCTATATCCTTACGTAGGTAAGGTTTCCAGAACTGAACACTGTACTCCAGTGGGGGCCTCACTAGTGTCTTGTATAGTGGAATTATGACCTCCCTTTTCCTGCTGGTGATGCCCCTGCCTATGCATCCCAGCATCCTATTTGCTTTACCTGCTGCCTTGTCGCACTATTTCCCTACCTTGAGATCATCAGTGCTGATAACCGCAAGGTCCCTTTCCTGCTTCGTGCATGCTATATCCTCACCCCCTCCCAACTGATATGTTGTTCCAGGGTTTTTGTACTGTATCTGTCTGCACTGTTCTTGCCCCACAATGTAGCAGGCTGCACTATACCTGCATTCACCATACAGTACAATACCTTACTGTAGCGGTCTGTGCTGTACCTGCCCCACAGTGTAACTGTCTGCACTACACCTGCTTGCACCTTACAGTACATTACCTTACTTTACTGTAGCTGTCTGCACTGCACCTGCCCCACAATGTAGCAGGCAGCAATACACCTGTCTGCACCATACAGTACATTACCTTACTTTACTGTAGCTGTCTGCACTGTACCTGCCTCACAATGTAACTGTCTGCACTACACCTGCCTGCACTGTACAGCACATTACCCTACTGAACCTGTCTGCACTGTACATGTCCCATAATGTTGCAGCCTGTACTACACCTGCCTGCATCATACAGTACAATACCTTACTGCAACTGTATGCGCTGTACCTGCCCCACAATATAACTGTCTGCACTACACTTGCCTGCATTGCACCATACAGAACAATATCTTACTGTACCTGTCAGCTCTGTACCTGCCTCACAATGTAAGTCTGCACTACACCTGTTTGCACCATACCGTACAATACCTTACTGTAGCTGTATGCACTATACCTGCCCATTCTGAAACGGTATGCACTACACTTGTAGGCCTAATAATTGTCTGGTTTTTTTTTTCATCTTTCTTTTATCCTCCTCTCTCTGGCCCCTTAGGACTCTCTCCAGTGTGGACTTAGGGACCGGCCATATCCTGGCCTGCCTCAGATCCCCTTCAGACCAAGCCTCTATCCCAGGATACTCCCCAGCCTCACTTTCTGACCCACCAGCTCCCCAGCTCTGAACCCCCCCCACAAGGTGGGACCGCCAACTCCTACTGGCACTCTATCTAAAATCTAGTGGGTGATCGGAGCAAGGAGGAGGAGGAGAGCTGGAGGCTGGCTGGGGCAGATCTGGCATAGAGCGTGGGGGTCGACTGCAGGACCCACCTTTGCAGGTGCCAGGGCCATTTTCCTTGTTTTCGGTCTTGGAAGCGCAGACAGGCAATGACGTCTAGTGTGGGATGGGCACACTCCCGCCCACAGGACATCTGCCGACACCTCCATACCCCTCAGTGTGCCCTCGCCAGCTGCAGTGCTCCGCCCCCACTAGGAGCTGCTAGTACTGCGGGAAGCAAAAGTCCACCCACTCAGGAGAGGAGAGGAGAGCATTTTCATTTATTTCATTTCATTTTTATTGGTTATACTGGGAGAGGCATGTGAGCATTGCTGCCCGTTTACACAAGCATCCTGTTACATATAGTAACAATCATGAGACATGACATAGGCTTAAACATTTAACTAGCAGCGAGGGTTAATAAAATGGTACATATATTTAAGATGATATAGACTAAAGGGCAAACCATGAACTAGCCTTGGTGAATTAACAAATACAAGGTGACATTACGCATTCAGTGAGGGTTTAACAATAATATAATATAACAGTGGGAAACAAAAAATTTAAGCGCAATCTAAAAACTAGCCTAGGTGGATTAACAATACTACAAGTGCAAGAAAGAGAGGGTAAGTGCCTGATGTGGATAACCAGAGAATGAGGGGGAAAAAAGTGCAGAATGGGATCCAGATTAGGGCTGTAAGCAGGTGCTGGTGGGAGAGAAATGTCTCCTGATATTGTGTTTGAAGGCATTTGTGGAGGGACAGAGTTGAAGAGATTGGGTCCCATAAAAGAGAGTGTTTTCTGGCCTTGAGTGGTCTGGCAGAAAGGAACAGTGAAAGAGAGTGGAGGACAGTCTAGTGGTTCTGGTGGTGGCAGCTGTCTGGAAGAGAGAAGTCAAGCAATCAGGGAGCAGTCCACGGGAGAGTTTGAAGAAGAAGGTGGCTATCTTGCAGTTGAGGCGGGCCTCAAGGGAGGGCCGACTGGTGAGCTTATAAAGGTCACAGTGGTGTGTGAGTTTAGGGAGACCAGGTGCAAAGCGGATAGCGCTATAGTAGGAGCTTCCAAGTCTGGCGAAATTTTTGATGGAGAGGCGGGGAAGGGAGACAAGTGAACCACAGTCAAAGACAGGAAGGAGGAAGCTGGAGACTAAGAGGGATTTGGATTCCCTGTTAAGGTAATGCTTGGTTCTGCAGAGGATACTGAGGTGTTGGTGGGCTTTTTGATTGTGAGGCTAGTGTGAGCATCGAAATTGAGGTGGCTATCTGGGAGCAAGCCAAGGTATTTGAATTGACTGACTCTTTCAATGGCGTTACCAAGGTTGTCATAGAGGGAGAGGTCAAAGACAAGGGGTTTGCAGGGGCTGGAGAAAACCATGAATTTAGGCTTTTTTTGGAGTGGAGTACAAGACCTTTGGATGTGCACCAGGTGTGAAGTCTGCTGAAATCGAATTTGAGTTTGTTAATGAGAGCGTTGGGGTTTTTGTCCTGACAGAAAAGGGCTGCATCATCAGCATAGAGTATGAGTTCTGAGGTGGTGCAAATGTCAGGCAGGGAGTTAATGACCAGAGAGAGAAGAGAACAGGGCCCAGGATGGACCCTTGGGGTACGACGTATTTGATGTGGCAGAATTCAGAGAGAACACCACCAATAATGGTGCAATGGGATCTCCCAGTTAGGTAATCCTTGAACCAGAGGCAGACCTCAGGTGAGAAATGGAGGCCAGCCAGGGTATGGAGGAGGACTTCATGATCAATGAGGTCGAAGGCTTTGGTGAGGTCTACAAATGCAGCACCGGTGTAGAGGCCTTCATTGCTAGCTTTGTCTGTGGAGTGGGTGAACTTGATGAGGGCAGTTTCGGTACTGTGTTGAGCACGGAACCCATGCTGGGCCTCTGTGAGCAGGTTGTATTTGGAGAGGAATTCCGAGGTTTGCCTGTGGACCACTTTCTCAAAAATTCTGGAGTGAGGGGCAAGGTGGGAGATGGGATGGTATTTGGATACGAGATCCTTGGAACCAGATTTGTGAAGAGGTTTAATAATGGTGCACTTCCAAGCTTTCAGGAAGGACCCCGTGCAGAGGGAGTGGTTGAGGATGTTAGTAAGAGTGATGGCCAGGGAGTCACACACAAGATGGAGAACTCTGAAGTCAAGGTTGTCAGCACCCTTGGATGGTCTTAGGTCAGTTGTTTTGATTAACTAGACCATTTCACCAGGGGTTAGGTATCTGAAATGGAACTTAGGGTTGGAGACTGGGAGGGGTGTGAGGGTAAACGAGAGAGGAGTGGAGCTGGACTTGTACTGGCCATGGTCACTGAAGTACTTATTGAAAAGGGAGGCTATTTTGCTTGGCTCGGTGATGGTTGTCCCTTCAGAGATAAGACAAATACGATCTATGGAAATTCCCCTGCTAATAAGGTTGATAAGAATCTTCCTGGTCCTCCTAGAGTTCCCCTGGGCAGCACGTTGTTTTTCCAGAATGAGGGAGCATTTAGCAGATCTTGTGGAAGATTTGCACCTGTTCCTGAGGACTTTGAAGTCTTGGAGGAGTTGGGGGGGTTTGTGATTTCTGTACAACTTCCAGGCTCGGTCCCTGTCCCTTATTAGTTTGCGAAGCTCAGGGGTGACCCATTCTTGACTAGAACCCTTAACCCAAGATTTTTGTAAGCGGGATGAAACGGTCGCAGAGGGCAAGGAACTTATTGCTAAAGGCTTCATGCACTTTGCAGCTGTCAGAAATGTTTTCAGTGAAGGACCAGTCTTGGGCTAGGGTGGCTTTGGAAAACTCTGAGGCATCCAGCTTCTTCAACTGCCTGGTTTGGAACAATTTGTGCGGGCGGGGGGAGGGGGTTTGTGGACCATCGGTAGAAGACAGCACAGTAGTCACCAACTGAGTTGGGAAGAACTCCGGAGGTGGTGACATGGGAGGGGTGTGAGACTAGGACCCAATCAATGAGATACTGAGATCCAGTTTTGTAGTTGGTTCTGGTAAGTTCAGTGATGTGCTGGTGTAGGCCAAGGCCAAGTACGGATTCCTTGGTGGAGTCACAGTAAGGGGACAGCCAGTTTAGGTTGAAATCCCCTTAGATCAGGGGTTCTCAAATGGTGAGGCCAGCCTCCCTTGGGAAGCCCCAACCTGTTCCAGGGGAGGCTCAAGCAAGTCTGAAAAAGAACTGTGTTTATATTTAGAGATTTATGTATTTTGTGTGAAGAGATGAAGCAAACTGAAAGAGGATAATGGTGAATTTTATGTATTTATTTACTAACAGGTGACAAGGGAAGCTGAATGAGTCAAGGCTCATTTCAGGTGCACCCGGGGAAGGGTAGGTAGTGAATACATTTCAGAAGGTAACTACAGAACAATCAGGAAATACACAGTGAACAACAGTGCAAACAAATATGAACAATAAACTAATAATGAGTGCTGGTAATTGATCAATTTGTAGACTGATGGCAGAACAGCCCAAATTGAAGTGTTGAGTATAGAAGTGCTAAGAGCAATAGTAGGAAGGAGCAACATAATCCCCGAGAAGTTGCTTGGAAGCAGGAAAGGAGGGGGAAGAGGCAAAGTATGTAGGAAGGATATTTCATATAGAGAGCAAACCGAGAAAGTAGTCTCACCCATGAAGGCACTGCAACAAGGGGTAACAATGGTACAAGAATGAAAATAGTGGAGCAAGTAGGCTGGCCTGTGGGGAGCGGGGGAGTCACAATAAGCTGAATAATAATATTTGTTTATTTTATTTATTTGTTATTCAGATAACACCTTTGAGCACAGGAGCTCTTTTTCAAAGGTTCCACATCAGTATAAGACAAAGAACTGATGAAAGAACTGAATGTGAGCCAAGTACTCAAAGGGGTTTCAATTTATTCATGGTGTACTGCGCAAAGTACAGTATGTTATTTTTCTTTGGGGAGTCCCACGATTATTTCAGTTTTGGGGGGAGGCTCAAAATCTTTTTCATGGATTTGGGGAGGCTCACTGTGACAAAGTCTAAGAACTATTGCCTTAGATGATCCAACCCCTCCCTTGGGGGATGGAGGTCTTGATATCAAGGAAGAGGTCAAGATCACGGGGTGAGGAGGAGGGTGGCAGGTACACCACGCTGACTGTGACCATTTTATCTGCTCTGAGGAGGAGGTTAATCGAGATGGTCTCAAGAGAGGAGGTGGGTGGTGGGGGGGGGGTCGAATTCGGTGGCAAGGAGGTTATCGCCAACCCAGATGAGGCAGCCTCCCCCACGCTTCCCCACCCTGTCTTTTCTAAAGACCGAGTAACCTTCAAGGAGGATTTCATTGGGGGAAGATGTCCTCCTCCAGCCAGGTTTCAGAGAGGGCAATGACATCAAAAGCGTTAGCCGTCACCCAGGACTCTATTAAAGTTTTTTTGCCAATAGGCTTTGCACATTAAGGTGAGAAAAAGTGAGCTGTTTGGTGAGTTTGGGGGAAGAGTGAGGGGTGAAATCGGTAGGAGGTTTGGGGCCGGGGTTGGGGTAAATGGAGCCTGAGATAAGGAGTAGTAGTAGGAGGAGGAGCGTTAAGTGCCTGCGGTTCGCAAGAGAAGACAGCTGGGTGGAGTACAGCCTGGTGTAGTGGTGGGTGAAAAAGATATGGCTGTGGTAGGAAGGAGAGCTCATGGAACAGGCAAAGGCTAATGAAGGGGCTTGCATGGGAGGGACGGATTTGGATGTGCAAGTGGGGGGTGGGGAAGGAGGGGCGAGGAGGTGTGGGACAAGGGTAGAGTGAGAGAAATTAGGAGGGTATGAGAAAGATTGGGGGCAAAACTGGTGGGGAGGGGATGGGAGGAGGTGAGGGGCAGGGTGAGGGGAGTTGAGCAGAGAGGGGCAGAAGAGAAGAACAAGGAGTGAGAGTAAGTAGGGGAGGTGGAACCGCTTAGGGCACTCCATGCTGGTGGCAAGAAAGAGGGAAGGTGACAGGACAGTAATCAGTGCAGGAACAGGGAAGTGGGGTACAAAGTTGAGTGTGGTAGAAGAAACTATGCCCAGGGGTAGAGCAGTGGTAAGGCACTGGTAGTGGGAGGCTGTAGGAAAGAGCGTGTGATTAAGATATGGCAGTCAGCAGTGTTTGTCAAATTTGAGCATGAGTGAGGACTGCCCCTTTAAGAAGTTGCAGGAAAGGAAAGCCCCTTTAGAAAGTTGATGTAATTGACTAGTATGAGGCCTCAGGGGGAAGGGATCACTGGGGAAGTGTATTTAATAAAGGAGGGAGGTGGGAGTGGGGCAGTGGGCAAAAAACCTGTCCAGAGAGTAGTAGAGCAAGGCAGCAACCGAGCTGTGATTTGAAAAAGGCACCTTGAGTGCTTGCTTTCTCAATGGGGATCTGCAGCGTCCAATCAGGAAATGACCACAGTCCCCAGGAGCCAGTCCAATTATGGGGATTGAAGCCTGGCAGCTCCGGGCTAGGAGCTGACTGATCGTACCTGCTTTCCTTGGTCGGGGGGTGGCAGGCTGGATGCAGAGGTCCGGCCACTGGCAGGGATCAGCCCGGGATGCTTATTGAAGTGACAAGCCCAATTTGGGCTTGTGGCTCAAAAAGAGCAGAAAAAGGAGGGCCGTTAGTTAAAAAAAAAAAAAGACAAAGCTCAGGTAAATTGGTGGGAGGGCCCTGGGCAATTTAGTGCTCAGGGCAGAAGTAGGCGTAAATAGTGGGTGTGAAGGGAGAGAAAGGGTTCCTGCAGAGAGGTCTGGTCAAAGGTGCCAGGTAGGAATTTAGCAAAACAAAAGGCTGGTTCAGGAGGTTGATGGGGGAGGAGACAGTGGTCCATGAGCAGGGGTAGAGAAGAAGGCCAAAAATGCCAGGCAATATTTAAAGAATATGCTGGTTCAGGGGGATATTGGGAGAGGGAATCAGGAGTCCAGAAGCTGGCAGAGAAACAGTGTGGGGAGCAGAGAAAAAGAAATGCAAAAGGGAAAAAAGCAAGTGAAAGAGGGGCACAAAAAAGGCAGTCCGAGGAAAAATCAGAGCACCTGTAATGAGAAAAGAGTGTGGCAGAAAGACAGCAGGCAGTTGTTCAAGCTATCCTACAATATTGGACAATTAGTTCAGCAGTGAGAATTTAGTAGTACAAGCAGTAAGCTGTATAGAAGTCAGGCCTGGCTAGTACAGCAGGTTAAACAGCAGAAAAATCCAAGAAGAAGAAAAAAAAAAAATTTCCACAGTAGCAGTAAATTCGGAAAAAACCTGTCCAGAGAGTAGTAGAGCAAGGCAGTGGCCGAGCTGTGATTTGAAAAAGGCACCTTGAGCGCTTGCTTTCTCAATGGGTCTACCAGATGCTCGATCTTCTCCCTCCGGCTGACCCCCGGTGACTCGAGTCTGCTCCCGAACACAGATCGCTGGCGTCGAGCGAGGTAAGGCTGATGCCACAACCCTCAGCGCCACCGGGCTGGCCTAATTTTCTGTTTTTAAAAAAATGAATTTGTCATTATAAACCAGCACTCTGATTTGGTTTTGCATAAAAAAACTCTATGATCACCATTTTATTATGCAAACCACCCCCTTTCGCACCAGTATTTTGAGTAAAACCACCTATTTTGAGCCATATGTTTGTACAAAACCTGTTGATTGTCCTCTATTTGGGGAAGGAACAGGAAAAAGAAAACGGATTTTAAGATTCTGTCGAATGGAACTGGCCATTTTTGAAAATGGAAATTCACTGTCTACACCTGCCTACACCATACCGTACATGTCTATACTATACTTGGCCACACAGTACCTCTGTACCTGTGCCTAAACAAAGAGCTTCAGACTCCAGTGCTGCAAGTCCCTCATCTTTCACCAACACTAAACCCATTAACAATGCAAAATTTCCTGGCTTTCTGGGTGATGTGATGGCTTCAGTCTCTGTTGCTGTCAGCTCCTCACATTTCCTGGGGGTGTAGCCAGACGATAAAAGTGTGTAAACCATGACCATGTTTGTTGCCGCAACTGGCATGATAAACACACATTTTGTACATCATTGTACTGTTTGTTGCCCCCACTCATGCACAGGTAAATACAGCTGCTATGCACTGCTCCCTCAGGACACTCGCATACCACCCAGTGCCTGTATTGTATTGTTCCTCACACAAAAACCAGTCTCAGTAGCCAGCCCTTCTAGTTGTGTCCCTCAGGTATGAAATTCCTAAAAGGATCAGCTGGCACTGTGCTGCATTGCACTAAGTAATATCACAGTGCAGAGCCTTGTTGTTGCCCCCTAAAACAAAACCATACGCCATGGAGTACATGCAGTGCGGCTTCCAACACCCATGCTTTCACCTGCTCTAAATCCCATCACGGTGTGGGAAAGTTAGCACTCTGCCAGTGCAGTCTATACCATGGCCTGTGAATAAACAGGGGCTTAAAGCGCCAGCGCTGTCAGATCCTCACCATTTGCCAACTCTAAAACTGTCACAGAGTGGGACTCATTTAATTGAAAGAGAAACAACTGAGAGAATATACATTAAAGAGCAACTCTGCATTTCGGCATGCACTTCCATAAATGTTTCAGCTATTGCAGTTTACTAGAGGGTATGTTTTTTTTCATTGTCACTGTTTCTTTCCAAGGTTGACAGCACATCTTGGTAGTGTATCTAAAAAATCTATATAAAAGCATTTGCCTCTCCCCTGTTAACCTCGCAGAGCTTTTGTTTATGACACCATAGTGCTTACAATGACAACCAACTGTGATGTCACAAACAACAATTGTGTGGTTAGCAGGGGAAAGTAAGATGCATTTTGAAAGTATCTGTGAAATAAGTGCTGCATTATCTACATTATGTTTAGTCGACCAGCAACAGGGAAAAGGAAAAAAATAACTAGAAAACAATAAAGTTAAAACAACTGGTGTAATTCTAGTGCTTTTAAGGTTTTTATTATGGTGGAGAGTTGCTCTTTAAAGAAACAAAGTAAAAATAAAACAACACAGCCATTTACAATACTAACAGTGTAACCCCCCTACAAATGGGGGTTCCTAAAATGTCTTCCTGGGCTTGCCTAATGCACACTGCCAGGCTGGTGTTCTATGTTCTAACAGTTTACAAGTGCATGCATGCGAGTGCCCTGTTAGCCTTCGTGCCTGTCTCTTTAAGATGTATCTGTTTCGTGGGTTATAATTAATCTGAGTGGGGACCGAGTAGTTTCAGACTCGATTCCCGCCCGGGCTTTGTTACAGCCGCTTCATTCTGCTATCACTAATTGCGCAGAGGAAGCCCTACTAGGATCTGTGATTGTTTGCTGATTGTCTACTTCAATAATAACATTGTAGTTTGTCTAACCTGCCTTCCTTTGTAGCATGGACTTTTCTGTTAAGCACCACCATTTTGGTTCTGGGCTGCCAGTTTGGACCAATGGGGGACCTTAAAATCGAGACTGTCCCAGAGGTCTTGTGGGAGTGAATTTCTGTAGGAATTGTAGTTTTTACTGTTTGTCGCATAAGTGGACCTGGAGGGGGAGCCTTTGCTGTGACAGACAGATGGATCAACCATCCAAACCTTTTGGATCACTAGGAAAACCCAGAGCTGCCTGCAGCAAACAGTCAGTGTGTAGCTGGAGTTGAGAGAGTGAACAGCTCAATTAATTAATGTTCCTGCGTAGTAGTGTGGGAGAATTGGCAGGAAGGCTGTGTCTGGCCTGCTTGCTACCATCTTCTCGAGTGAAGAAGTCTGAAATCTAAAATCATACTTTATCCGAGATTGCTGTTACCGTGATCAGAATCCTGAATTGTGGAAGAGTGAATTTTGCCTGGTGTGGACTGAAGACTTGCTCCTGGAGCGAGCGGCCTGTCAGGACTTAAAATAACCACAGAGCATACAGTTTACGCAGAGACACTGTCTAATTGCAACCGGACTGTCATCCAAATTGTGTATTTAACAATTCTTACTATAATTGTGCTGAATGTGTAGAGTGGGTCGTGATTTGGTTCCCCACCTTGTTGAATGTGTCACACTAGCTGGAAGCTGCATCCAGCAACTAACCGGACTGACATCTGAACTGTTCACCTGGTCTGGGCCTCACCATCTTGGCCTAGATTGCTGCTCATGCTGCAGAGATTCATCCAATGAAAGACCCGCTTGAGGATTTGGCTCCCTGCTCAACATCATCGAACAGCATCAACCACCACGGTTCATTGTGTGGGCCCTGCTTCCCCTGGCAAACCAGCATACCATCCTGAGGTCTTCATCTCATCAATCCTGCATCCTGGTCTCGGTAGTGTGAGTAAACATTAGGGTAGCTCCCTGCAACAAAGCTCAAATCAAAGTGTGTCACCTGATTTAATTGTTTTGGTTGATCATTACGAACTGAGCCATCCGGTTCTGGAATACAAATTGTGGGTTAAAATGTATGTTGTGTTTTTCCTTCCTAAGGGCCCCAACAACAGCTGCAATGCTGGCCTATCCCGGCCAATGCTTCAGGCTAGCCTGCATGACAGCTGGGTACCCAGAGTGTGAGTGACTGTGCTAGAGGGACTCTTGGGGCATGCATGTTTAACCTGACTAAATCAGATCTAAAATCAAACAGTAGATTACTGCCCCACCCTTGTTCACGTCCCCTGAATAAATCAGATCCAGATCTTTCTGCATTTACACTGGCTATTGGTTTCTTTTTCCTTATAAAAAAAAAAAAATATCTGAGGATTAGTGACAGGATTTTTAGTACAGTAAATTAATAAAAAGAGAACTAGGAGAGCTTCAGTAGCAGACAAGTAGTGGAACTGCAGTATAATGTGGGGAGTGGTGCAATGCAGTGGCTGTGGGGCAGCCATATTCAGGCAGACCTTCTGGACACTGAGGTGCTGCCCTATCTGCATGCATCTCTCGGACTGCGGGTGAGGTAGCCAGACTCAGAGCAGAAGTAAACTGGGTCAGGAGTACCATCACCCCTATCCAGGGACCACCCAGTCCAATGCAGCTGCCTCAAAGGATGCCGAAGCGAGGAGCACTTGGATGACAGTGGGCTCAGGGAGGGTTAGAGCAGCTAGGGCAGAGGCACATCCCAGATCCTATTCCTACAAGAACTCATATGCCACACTGGCAAATGAGGACAACCAAATAGAGGTACCCAGAGAAGTGGAAGGAAAGGATGTGGAGGTTAGCCAAGGAGGTGACCTCAGCGGGAAAGCAGGGACCCCAGAGGAGGAGGAAGTAATCCTGGTGGGGGACCCCATCGTAAGAGGGATCCAGCTAGGAACACAGGAGGGGAGGACAGGGAGGTGAGGTGCCTACCAGATGCTACGGCATGGAGGGATGGAAGGAAGATCCTGGGGATCACTGGGAAGGCAAGACGGAGGGTGAGCTGGATGTCATTATCCACCTAGGTACTAATGACCTGGCAAATGGGGAGCCAAAGGAAGTTCAGGAAGAGTTTAAGAAACTGGGAGGGTCTCAAGCAAGTAGCTACTTCTGTCACTTTCTAGAAGTACTACCTGTGAGAGGCAAGGAGAGCATAGGAGTGCATGCACCAGGAACTTTAACTCATGGTTGAAGAACTGGTGCTGTGAAGAAGGGTTTGATTCATTGGTGACTGGGGACCCACCTGAGGGATGGAGGTTTGTTCAAGCCTGACGGCCTGCATCCATCCTGAGGGAATCCAAGACTAATGATAAGTTTAAATGCTACATTGACAAGCATTTAAACTAACAAAGAGGGTGGCAGGCCAGCAAGGAGGGTACCTACTTGCTCACCCCCCACAGCTAGCAGTGGAACCAGTGAACCAGAGGAGTGGCTATCTCTGCAAAGCAGTGTGCAAAAGATGGAGATTAGTGCCCAAGAGGTGGCTAAGCAGAAAAGGGGCAAAATTCAGCAGAAGGGCAGACAGCAAGGAGAACCAGGGATAAATGACAACCAAGGAAGGGGCTGGGAGAACAGTGAAGCAGTCTAGGGAGGTCAAATCATGGAAAACCATGTGCAAATGCCAGGAGCCTTAGCAACAAGATGGAAGATCTGGAAGCTGTCATGGTACAGTCAGACCTGGACATTGTGGCCATCACTGAAACCTGGTGTAATGATAACCATGACTGGGAGATGGCCATACCTGGCTACAACATATTCAGAAGAGACAGAGCAGGCAGGAAGGGAGGAGGAGGCACTGTATGTGAAAATGACATAAGGGCCACAGAGATCCAGGAGGAACAAAATGGGGAGAGATACTGTGGGTTAAGCTGGAAAGGAAAATGGGACAGCTATCCGCACAGGTGTGGTCTATAGACCACCAGCCCAGGAGGAAGAAACAGATAGAGTTGATGCTAGCCATCCAAAGGATGGCAGACAAGGGTGAGGTAGTACTGGTTGGAGACTTCAATATTCCAGATGTGGACTGGAGCATCCCAGCAGCAGCATCAACTAGGAGCAGATTTATCCTGACTCCTTCAGGGTGCCTTCCTCAAGCAACTGGTCATGGAACCAACTTGGCAGAAGGCAATACTGGACCTTGTGCTCACAAACAGGGACAGTGTGATGGGGGTAACAGTGGGGAGCACCTGGATAACAGTGACCACCAGTCATTGTGGTCTGAAATCACAGAAAGAGCAGAACCAAACCACACAAAAACACGTATCCTGGATTTTAGGGGGGCAGACTTTGGGAAAATGGGGAGATACTTGAAAGAGGCATTAAGGGGAATGGGACAGGAATCAGGGGTTGAGGAACAATGGGCAGTATTTAAAATGGGGATTACAAGAACAACAGAATTATGCATTAAGCAGGTTAGCAAGAGGAAAAGGAAGAGGAGACCATTATGGTTTTCCAAAGAGGTAGCAAAGAAAGTGAAAGCCAAAAAGATTGCATTCAGGCAATACAAAAAGACACAGGCAGAAGGGATAGGGAGAAGTACCAGGAGAAGCAAAGGAGGCAGGGAGGTCAGTAAGGAAGCCAAAGCTCAGACAGAAGAACACATTGCAAAATCGGTGGGTAGAGGACAAAACCTTTACAGGTACATAAGTGAAAAAAGAAAGACAAAGGGGGATAGCGAGACTGAAGGGGAGGATGGGAGCGTGGAGGATGACAACAGTAAAGCTGACATATTGAACAGGTATTTCTGCTCAGTCTTTACTGAGGAAGAGGGGGTAATGGGTCTGAAGGGTGTACAAGGGTGAGAATGGTGCAGAAATGGACACAAGTCCCTTTACACGAGAAAGGGTCCTGAAGGAACTGAAGTAATAAGAGTTGATAAAGCAATGGGGCCAGAGGGGTGCACCCAGGGTCCTTAAAGAACTAAGAGAGTGGTGGCTGAACTCTGGCTATCCTGTTTAGCCGATCACTGGAAACAGGAGGTACCCAAAGACTGGAGGACAGCAGATGTAGTCCCTTATACAAAAGTGGGAACAAAGAGGAAGAGGAACTACAGACCAGTCAGCCTCACCTCGGTAGTGGGGAAGATCATGGAAGCACTACTGAAGGAGAGATTGGTGGAACATCTGGTTGTCAATGAACTACAGGACCCAAGGCAGCATGGTTTCACCAGGGGGAGGTCATCTCAGACCAACCTCGTTGAATTTTTTGACTGGGTGACTAGGGAGGTGGATCAGAGGAGGGCAGTGGACATGGCCTATCTGGACTTCAGCAAGGCCTTTGACACTGTGCCACATAGAAGACCATTACACAAACTGGGGAATATGGGTGTGGGCAGGACAGTAGTGTGGTGGGTAGGTAACTGGCTGGGTGGCAGGACACAGAGGGTGGTGGTAAATGGCTGTCACCCACAGAGGGAAGAGTGACCAGTGGGGTACCACAGGGATCAGTGCTGGGACCGGTCCTATTCAACATTTTCATCAGTGACATTGCACAGGATCTAGAAGGCAGAATTTCACTGTTCGCTGATGACACAAAGCTCTGTAACAGAGTAGACACACCAGAGGGTGTAGACAGAATGAGAAGCGACCTGCAGAAACTTGAAGAATGGTCAAGGGTTTGGCAGTTGAAATTCAATGCAAAGAAGTGCAAGATAATGCATATGGGGCACAAAAACCCTGGCACAATATATCAGTTGGGGTGAGGATAGCATGCACCAAGCAGGAAAGGGATCTTGGGGTTGTCATCTCTGATGACCTCAAGGTAGGGAAACAGTGTGACAAGGCAGCAGGTAAAGCAAATAGGATGCTGGGATGTATAGGCAGGGCATCACCAGCAGGAAAAGGGAGGTCATGATTCCGCTATACAAGACACTAGTGAGGCCCCCACCTGGAGTACAGTGTACAGTTCTGGAGACCATACCTACGTAAGGACATAGACAGGGTAGAGAAGGTTCAGAGGAGGGCAACAAAGATGGTGCATGGATTGCATCACAAGTCCTATGAAGACAGGTTGAAGGAACTGAACATGTACTCCCTGGATGAGAGGAGGAGAGAGGGATATGATAGAGACATACAAGTATCTTACAGGGAGGAACAGGGTGCAGGAAAACACTATTTTAAGTGAAAAGATGTTCCAGGACTAGAGGGCATGGGATGAAGTTGGAGGGAGGATGATTCAGAGGAAACATGAGAAAGAATTTCTTCACAGAACGGGTGGTGGACAAGTGGAACACCCTGCCAGAGGAAGTGGTGGGGGCTGAAACAATCACGGGATTTAAGAATGCATGGGATAGACATAAAGGAATTCTAGAGGTCAGGGGTAAGGGGCAACAGACTTCTAGGAAAACAAACTGAACTTACAAGCTCAAATGGGCAGACTGGGTGGGCCATAGGCCCTTATCCGACGACACTGTCTATGTATCTATGTATCTATTGTGTACCTCTGTGGTGGGGATACTGTGTTGCTATTGCCTTTCTCCATTGCAGGTCTTATTTTACAGGGGGTCTCCAGTGCCAGTGCAGCTGATCCAGCCCTGGTGGTAAGTGTGCCAAGTGTGGGCCTAACATTGCATTCTGGTGTTAATTGTGATTGTCTATTTGCTGACCAGTACAGGCCACTAGAGGGGTTGCGGTGGGGGTTGGGTATCAGTGTCCTGGAGGGCTGTACCCAGAGCAGCTACGCTACCCTTAAACCAACCCTCCAGGAGGAGGCACCTGTTCACAGAACTCAGGCCCCTCAACCTGAGCCTAGTCAGGCAGGTAGGGGGAAGTACCCCTTGGGACAGCGCCACCTAGGGGTTACAATAGGAAGTGTACCAAAAAGCAAACAAACAAAAAACAGAAGTGTACAGCCAAAGAATACACCATATTTCAATATCTTGCAAATGTGTATTTTTCCATAGCTCCTAGAATTTGTTATGAGACAACCTAGATGTCTCCCTCATGTCAATTACTTTTTGTGACCTGAATAACTACTGATGGACTCACTCTTTTTAATTGGCACATAACATTTACCATTCCGGAGGAAAAAAAAACATGTAAGCATGAACTAATATCAAAGTTCCCTTATTAAATTTTCCCAGAAGGCAGGAAAAGGACAGGTACTCATTAAGGAAAGGTTCAGTACTTGCCATGGAGAATTGTATAGTCCGAGCTGACTGACTCTAAACACAGTGCTGCACTGTGGACTCCAGCTTCCCTTTGTAACATCTATTAAGGACCATTACATACTGATGGCATGCCCTTTGACTTTAGTCTGTAATGCCTGGAAAGCAGTCAAACATTGTTCTCATTGCTAACTAGTCCAGGACCAATATCTAACAAAAAATGACTAGTTCTAGAAATGCTTACACCAGCCCATCTTGACAGTTATGCCTACTGACACAGGAATTAAGACAAAAAAAATATCACACATAGTATAAGCAACTAGAGAAATATCTCTCAGCCTTGAAATTGTAACAGATTTTGGGTTTTGCTCTATTCTGTTTGTACCCATGGTTAATTCTCGGTAAGATGTTTATGCTAGCTGTATAGCGTTGGGATGTTCTTATCAATGGCAGACTGTTGTGACATAGGTTAAAGGAGTACTACAGTCAGAATCTGCAAAAACATATGCTGTGCAGTGTTTTGATTTGTGTGTGTAGTCCTAGTATTTACTTCTCTTTGTTTGGTATCAGGATTTTTTCTAAAATTGCCTACTGTTTTATGGCCCCTGGTGATCTCCATGTTCGCATTTTTTATTGCTTTTTCCTACAATGCCTCCTGTTTCATGTGATGGTGATGCAACTGGGACCACAGATTTAGCAAGTACTGATTTAGAGTCTATTTTACAGCAGTAGAGCTGTGATTTTAAGTAACTTTCCTTATCCAGCGAGCACTAATTAAGGCTACATTTACGGTTTTGCAAACAGGTGAAAGATAACTGAGGGGGTTATTCTGTAAGAAAACAGCTACAGCATTAGTTCTCAGACTTTGCCAAAAGTGAGCCTCCATAAAGTATTTATTTATTTAAGTTTTGTTAACTGGGTAGGCCCACTGGGTTCTGAAGATCCCTTTTTCAGGGGTGACCCAGAGTTAGTTACAAGTACAATCATTCATTTAGGAGAGGAACAATACACTTGGTAATGAGCAGGATATGAATACAGCGTTGACAGTGCAGGAGACCATACAGACATACATATGTAACCCCCCTGTTACCCGGGGTTACTAGAATCCCAGTAAGACCTAGTGGTAGGCAGGGAAGGCAGCTTGTGAAACTCCAGTTAAATGGATTTCACACTGTCTCACTCTGTTCTCAGTCTCAGCTGAGACTAAGGGATGACATCACCATAGAACTTTTGCAGCTGCATGAGCCACACTGGAATTTGCAGTTGGGAGTTAGGTTAGAATGTTGGGGTTTTCTGAACACTGTGTGGGAGAGTTGAGTGAGCAGTCTTGAAGAGAGGAGCACAGCAGTCTGTGCACAGGCTCTTGGAGCCTAAAGCTCTGATACAGAGCTACTATAAGGGAGAGGTGTGTGTGTGTGTTTCCTCCAAAAGAGGAACACAATAAGCTGTTCGTGAAGTGGTGGAGACCGCTGTTACTGGTCCATGTGCCCCATCCCTGAGGGGATGAGGGTGGAAAGGTTTGCCTGTCATTCCAGGGGCAACCCTCCTGGTTCCGGCTAGGGAAGAAGCTGCCTTATTCCAAGTTGTGCTGTAGCACCAGAATCTGTGGGAAAGAAATTACTGTGAAGAATCGCCTGTGGGGCACCTGCAACCAAAGGGTGAGTTCGCTCTGACATAGGGCCATTGTTTCACCTGAACTGTTGTAAAGTGGGGATTGAACTGCTTAATCAGTGGGAGGCCTAGAGGAATAGGCAAAGCCAAGTAGAAGTATGTTCAGGTTCAGCACAGAGTAAAGTGGGGACTGGATTGCTTAAGTGAGAGGCCTGGAGTAATGGGCTAAGTTAAGTAAAACATAGAAACACAGAATTTGATGGCAGATAAGGACCGCTTGGCCCACCCAGTCTGCCCATGTCCCTACCTAATGGATAAGCTGCAGATCCTAGTTAACCAGCAGCCTACTTCTTTCTACCCCCAACCCCTAGAATTGCCTTATGGCTGTCCCATGCATGCTTGAATTCAACCACTGTTTTTGACTCTACAACCTCCTCCGGAAGGCCGTTCCATGCATCCACAACCCTCTCTGTGAAAAAATACTTCCTTACATTACCTCTGAGCCACCCCCATCTTCAAATTGTGCCCCCTTGTTCTTGCACACCTCTTTTTTTGAAAGATGCTACCCTCTTGGACTTTGTTGATTCCTTTGAGGTACTTGAACGTTTCTATCATGTCCCCCCTCTCCCTCCTTTCCTTGAGGTTATACATATTAAGCTCCTTTAGTCTCTCTTCATATGTCTTCCAGTGTAGACCCTGCACCATTTTAGTTGCCCTCCTCTGGACAGCTTCCATCTTGTCTGTGTCCTTGTGGTGACTGGGTCTCCAGAACTGCACACAGTACTCCACATGGGGTCTCACCAGCTGTCTGTAGAGAGGGATAACAACTTCCTGTTTTCTACTGGTGATGCCTCTCCCTATGCATCCCAGTATCCCCCCAGCCCTCGTTACTGCCCTCTCACATTGCTTGTCCACCTTTAGGTCATCTGATATGACTACCCCCAGGCCCCTTTCCATTTTTTTTGTTGTTAGTATCTCACCCCCCATTGTGTACTCTTCCCCTTGGTTTTTGTTTCCCAAGTGCATAACCTTGCACTTCTTAGCATTAAATCTAAGCTGCCATACATTTGACCATTCCTCTAACCTTGCCAAGTCCCTTCTCATCCTTTCCACCCCACCTTGTGCATCAAGTCTGTTGCAGATCTTTGTGTCATTTGCAACGAGACATACTTTTCCTTCCAGTCCCTCTGCAATGTCGCTTATAAAGACATTGAAGAGGACTGGTCCTAATGCTGAACCCTGCAGCACCCCACTAGAAACCCCCCCCTTCTTCAGAGTGGACTCCATTTACTATTACCCTCTGTGTCCTATTCTCCAGCCAATTCTTTACCCAGGCTATCATCTTGGGACCCACTCCCAGGCTGGCTAACTTGTATATTAATCTTTTGTGTGGGACTGAGTCAAATGCCTTGCTAAAGTCTAGGTAGGCCATGTCCACAGCCCCTCCCTGATCTACTACTTTGGTCACCCAGTCAAAGAAATCTATTAGATTAGTCTGGCATTCGTCTGGCATGACCTTCCCGCTGTGAATCCATGCTGCCTTGGGTCCTGTGCCCCTCTGGCCTCTAGGTACTCGACAATTCTTTCCTTTGAAGTGATTCCATCATTTTCCCTATCACTGAGGTTAAACTAACAACTAAACTAAAAGTACGTTCGAGTCCAGCACAAAGAGTAAAGTGGGGTTTGGACTGCTTAATCAGTGGGAGGCCTACAGGAATGGGCTAAGCCAAGTAAAAGTATGTTCAAGTCCAGCACAAGGGGAAAGCCAAGACATGTAGAGGAAATGTGCCAAGCATTTACCCTTTAATCTACACTGCCAAGCTTTTCACAAAGAGATGTTTAATGTCCAGAGAAATGGCCGGGTATGAATTGTGGAAGCGAGAGGTGGGAGACCCCCCCATCAGTAGTAACCAAATTCACCTCTACGGATTTGCTCTGTGGCCCTTTTACTTTCCCTCAGGCACTTGGCCAGTGCTGAGGAAAGTACCCAGACAAGGGATTAAAAGGAAGTTTCCCTTATGGAGTCGAAGGCTCTAAGGTGGTTGAGGGAGCCACCAGAAAATGTGTCCATGTCAAATGGAAGGTGTTCGAGTGGCCGGCAGGAGAATTGAGCCAGGGAAATCCCAGAATAGTGTACAAGTTCGAGCTGTGTACCCAAAGCAGTGTGCAAGTCTGGGCTGTGTGCCTTGTGGGTTCAGAGCCTGACGGCTGAAGTGTTGAGGAAGTGTTCTGATTCTTAATCTGCATTACCAGAAGTGTAGCCCTGTGGGGGTCCGTCTATGCTTTGTTTTGTTCTGCTTGGATGTGAATAAAGCCACGCTTTAGAATCCCGTTTCTGATATTGGACATTACAGATATTGCTTCCTGTGTTCAGATGTACTTGGGTGCCCCTGTGCAGAGTAGCCAAACCTAGGCCCCTTGTGCCGAGTAACCTAGTCCTCCCCGAACCCAGTCCCCCACCTGGTACTGCTGTCAGCTTCAACAGCATACCACCTGTCGTTTGCAAAAAGGCAGGGGTGAGGGGTTACAAAATGGAGGCACCGCTTTGGATTTTAAATTAGGGAGGAAAGGTGCTCTGGCAAGGGGCTAGCGTTTTGGCTATCTGGCAGTGGGTAGCCCAAAAAGGTGAAGCAAGGTTAACTAGTGTGTCGCTGTGTGCTGTTGTCCGTGTGCTGCTGTTAAAATGCCAACTGTTTACCAAGGAGCAGTAAAGCTGAAAGAGTACACCCTTGTCCTGCATCAAATATTTACAGCGTTTTGCCAGCTTTTAAAAAACTGTCGTGACAAAGAAAAGTCTGGAAGACTAAGGGTAGCAACAGGAAAATTGTGCCCTGGATGTTTGAAATGCTTTCTAGTGAACTGTTGTGACAAAGAAAAGTGTGGAAGACTAGGGGTAGCAACAGCAAAATTGTGCCCTGGACGTTGGAAAATGCTTTTTAGTGAACTGAGAAACTTGCTGTGTTAATGTCCATGACAAATGGTTGAAATGGGCTCCCGCCGTGGAGTCAGTTAGAAAAAGAAAAAAAAAAGTGGTTTCTGCAGTTTAAATTTGCCTGCTCGACGATCACCGTGAGGAGAAGAGCACTCGCGAGGGAAAGAGGCTCATTTGCATGGCGTTGTTTGATTGGTGAGACTGCAATCAGCCCCGGCCCCAGCCAGCTCTACAGCGACTGCGAGAGGGAGTGTGAGTGGAGTGCATGTACTGGCTTAGTGGAGGAGCTTTGCGGTGACTAAAAAGCACTGTAAAAGTTTCAAAAAGCAGACTTTATTGTTTAAAATTGGGCTCAACCCGCATCTCGATCGACTGGATTGTGAGTGTGGTGATCAGAGGGACGAGCAGCAGGACTGCCAACCTGCTTCCTTCCCGAGGCCTCCAAGACTGGCTGCAGGCAGTTTTCCATCGCAGCTACTGATAACAGTGAGTACCAACAGTAATAATTGCTCAAATTAGTGATTTTGCCAAAAGCCAGCTGAATCTGTGTGCAGCAGTGTAATCGCTTTGCAAATAAAGACTATGTCAAGTTTTACCAGCAAAGGCAAGTTTGTTACGCCATTGACTGTGAGCACAGTTATGGGTTCAGTGCAGAATAAAGTTTCAAAGCCAGTAGAGAGACTGTGAGTTGTATACAGGCAATCCTGTGCCTGAAATACTGAGGCTTTAAGGGACCGTGAGCTAAAGCAATGTTTTCAGCAAGTGAAAAGTCCGTGGCAAAACATATAAATGTGCTAGGAAAAAGAACAGTGCAAGTTTGAACAAAGTTATCAGTAGCGAGTGTATATCGGATGTGCAGTAGCTTGACCCAGTTTTAGAACGTTGATGCACCGGAGTGCTGCCGCCGCCATTACAGGGTGGGGTAGTAATGTAAACACAGCAGCAGAGGAGCCATTTTAAAAGTAAAAGAAAGTGTTCAGTGATGTGGGACTTTCAGTAACAGTGAGCATTTGTTTGTTTTTCCCTGCAGTCATGGCCTCAGGACCAGCCCGCTACCTGGATCATACCCGGGCTATGGTAGCAGCAGAAGTAAATAAGTTAAGGGACACTGAGAGGTGTTACTATGGAGGACAACTGCCTTCTCATGTGGCGATTCCTGGATATCCAATGCAAGTGTGTTTAATATGCTTAAATGCTGGAAGGGACGTCTTCATGGTACCTCACTGTTCAGGGTGCTTAGAGGAAATACGGCTTGTTTAAAGCGCCCAAGATTCGTTTGGCTCCCACATGGACAAAAGTTCAAGAATTTGTAGTTGGCAGCACACAGCACCAGGTGAAGCCTGTTGGAGAAGGCCCCTTGGGGGAGTGTGGCACAAAGCTAGAGGATGCAGATTTGCAGACAGAATATGCTGATGTTTCGGATGTTGGATCGCAGAGAGACAATTCAGACAGAGCATCAGCAGACCCTTGGAGAGGTGGGCCTAGCCCAAGTCTCATAGGAGAAGATGAAATGAGGGAGGCCTTTGAATGGGAGGTATCGACCTCTGCGCCCAGTGAAGAGTGGATAGTCTCAGGAGTGAGGACGACTGCTCACTCCTGGGCACAGATTCTCAGTGAGGAAGAAGAAGAAGAGGGGGAACCTATGGGGCCTTGTGAAAAAGGAACGGGTACACAGCCTCAAGCTGTTGCCTCAGAAAAATGCATGGAAGAGTGGTGATGCCACTGCCCTGGCTGTGCAAGAAGAAGAAGCCAGGGATCCATTTTTTGTCTCGTTGAGAATGCGTAGCTGGCAGAACCAGGACTGGCCACCCCCAAGCCAGGCCAGCAGTCTCAGGTTGACCAAAGCTAGTAAAGAGGAGAGACTGGTTTGTAGGAAGGCGAATGAAATCTATGGGATGTCCTTTCCTACCTTTCATTGGAGAGTCTGGGAGGAGATTGAGAACAGCAGGAAATCCAGGATTTGGGCCGAAGCAACGAGATGTGTGCATCCTGGTGCAAACAAGCATGTCAGGAACAGAATGTTTCATGAAAAATACAGCCAGTGGAAAAGAGGCAGGACACTGTTTATGGACACTGTTCGAATAGTGGATGGAGAGGGACGCGAAACCTTTCACAGTGTGAATTATGTGCGCCCAGACAGGGTAATAATTCAAGCTCCTGACCTGTTGTGCTATTGGCCTCAATGCAAAGACCTCCCTGCAAATGTGCCCATGCCTACCAGATGGAAAGCAGAGCAGTAGTAGTCAGTGCTGCCACTCCAGCCATTGCGGTGCCTTTGTTGTTCTGCCAGTATGGACATCCAGGACTCGGGTGCCCCACATTCATTACTTCTATAGTGTACTGACTTTCCAGAATCCATCGACTGGCCCACCAGATGATTTCAGATCCAGAGAGGACGCCAACCCAGCTGTATCCTGATTCATCACCTGGTAACTGGATGACGTCAGACCAACTGTTTTCCTTTTTGTTCCTGTTCCAAGGTTCCATCTCCAGAGATGACATCAACCCAGCAGCTTCCAGATGTGCCCTCCTGTAGATCCTGGAAGATGTCCGCCCAGCTGTATCGGAAGAGTGCTGCCAGGGAGAGTCTTCGGCTGAGGAGCAGGTCGGTGCCATTGTTCATTCTACAAGGGGCTGGTAAGTCCAAACTTTTCTATCCTTACGACATTGCAGTACACACCCTACACTAACAGACTCCAGATGTGTGAACTGTCCTCAAAGACTCTCCCCTTCGGGACTTTGGCCTGCTAAAACTGTGCTTCACCGGGCTCCGGCCTAGGAGAGACTCTTAAATGGACTAGCCTTCGGGCACTGTGGTCACTAGATGGGACTTTTAGGGCACTATATTCCCCAAATGTGTATTGTAAATAATGTCATTGTTTTTCTACTGTTTTCTAATGTTTATACTGTTTTTCTACCTTTTCTGAAAAAAAAAAATATATTTTTGGGATTCTCCAGTGTTTTGATGGTAGGGGTTTAGATAGACTGTGTATGCAGATTAGGAGTGTGTGTTGTCTTTCTTTTTTCCTGCAGGTGTTCCTGAAGAAGATAGAAGAAAAGACAAGAAGAAGAGGAGGGGCTCATCAGAGTTCCTCACTAGTACTTTAGTGTGTAGTATTTAAAGTACTGTTGTTGTTTTTGTTGTTACTGTGTAGTAACCCTTTTTCTTCCACAGGTGTGGTTGTGGGGGAGTGAGGGAGTAATGTAATAGTATGGTATCAGCTCCTGGTGTGTGGTTGCAGGGTGCCCAAGGTCGGGGAGGTCCCAGGTTTGTCTTGTTTTGGGACGTAAGTTAGAGGTAGACAGATTTTCCCTAGAGGGCTAGGGGGGATAGACAGGCTGTGGTCCTGAACGGCCGTAGGGACTGCAGTGCTGATCTATTAGGGCTATGCTCTGAGCAGTTCTACCGGAGCCACTAGGCACCTATAGTTAGTGGGTAGAGTAGAGGCTGATATGTCAACCAAAGGCCTCTAGGCCCTTAGTGTTGCCTGCCTGCCTGTGCTAGTACGTGGTAGGAGGGGGCCTGATCACCCCCCTCTGCAGGTAGCACATAGGGTGGGATGGCCTCAGCCGGGTAAATAATGACTGCGGACAGTCATTTTCCTGGCACAGGGCGACTGTAACCCCCCGTTACCCGAGGTTACTAGAATCCCAGTAAGACCTAGTGGTAGGCAGGGAAGCAGCTTGTGAAACTCCAGTTAAATGGATTTCACACTGTCTCATTCTGTTCTCAGTCTCAGCTGAGACTGAGGGATGACATCACCATAGAACTTTCGCAGCTGCATGAGCCACACTGGAATCTGCAGTTGGGAGTTAGGTTAGAATGTTGGGGTTTTTTGAACAGTGTGTGGGAGAGTTGTGTGTGAGCAGTCTTGAAGAGAGGAGCACAGCAGTCTGTGCACAGGCTCTTGGAGCCTAAAGCTCTGATATAGAGCTACTGTAAGGGAGCGGTGTGTGTTTCTGCCAAAAGAAGAACACAGTAAGCTGTTTGTGAAATGGTGGAGACCGCTGTTATTGGTCCCTGTGCCCCATCCCTGAGGGGATGGGGGTGGAAAGGTTTGCCTGTCATTCCAGGGGCAACCCTCCTGGTTCCAGCTAGGGAAGAAGCTGCCTTATTCCAAGCTGTGCTGCAGCACCAGAATCTGTGGGAAAGAGATTCCTGTGAAGAATCGCCTGTGGGGCACCTGCAACCAAAGGGTGAGTTCGCTCTGACATAGGGCCATTGTTTCACCTGAACTCTTGTAAAGTAGGGACCGGACTGCTTAATCAGTGGGAGGCCTAGAGGAATGGGCTAAGCCAAGTAAAAGTATGTTCAAGTCCAGCACAAGGGGAAAGCCAAGACATGTAGAGGAAATGTGCCAAGCATTTACCCTTTAATCTACACTGCCAAGCTTTTCAGAAAGAGATGTTTAAGTATGTTCGAGTCTAGTATGATGGGAAAGCCAAGACACGTAGAGGAAATGTGCTATGCATTTACCCTTTAATCTACATTGCCAAGCTTTTCAGAAAGAGATGTTTAATGTCCAGAGAAATGGCCGGGTATGAATTGTGGAAGCGAGAGGTGGGAGACCCCCCCATCAGTAGTAACCAAATTCACCTCTACGGATTTGCTCTGTGGCCCTTTTACTTTCCCTCAGGCACTTGGCCAGTGCTGAGGAAAGTACCCAGACATGGGATTAAAAGGAAGTTTCCCTTATGGAGTAGAAGGCTCTAAGGTGGTTGAGGAAGCCACCAGAAAATGTGTCCATGTCAAATGGAAGGTGTTCGAGTGGCCGGCAGGAGAATCGAGCCAGGGAAATCCCAGAATAGTGTACAAGTTCGGGCTGTGTACCCAAAGCAGCGTGCAAGTCTGGGCTGTGTGCCTGGTGGGTTCAGATCCTGACGGCTGAAGTGTTGAGGAAGTGTTCTGATTCTTAATCTGCATTACCAGAAGTGTAGCCCTGTGGGGGTCCATCTATGCTTTGTTTTGTTCTGCTTGGATGTGAATAAAACTACACTTTAGAATCCCATTCCTGGTATTGGACATTACAGTTATTGCTTCCTGTGTTCAGATGTACTTGGGTGCCCCTGTGCAGAGTAGCCAAACCTAGGCCCCTTGTGCCGAGTAACCTAGTCCTCCCCGAACCCAGTCCCCCACCTGGTACTGCTGTCAGCTTCAACAGCATACCACCTGTCATTTGCAAAAAGGCAGGGGTGAGGGGTTACACATACATTGGTAGACAACTTAAAAGGTACATACTGACTAGACTTATATGCACTGGGAAGATTAGTACAGGGCACATTAACTATATGGATAACTATGAAAACAGTTTAATCTAGATGCCACTCATGTGGACTTTTACCCATGCATTTAATGCCATATGGCAGCCACGCCTGTTCGACCTTGTGCTTGCTCAGACCAAGCACCATGCATTGGTCTACCTAGAGCTTGGTCAGACCAAGTACTGATTAAGTACAAGTGCAGTTGCTGATTTCAAATAGGTGCTCTGGGAGCCCTTTATGGAATGATCCTAGGGAGCTGGAGTCCTGCAGGGTAGCAGGGAGCTTATTCCAGAGTATAGGTGCCAAGTGGGAAAAGGATTTACCGCTGGCAGCCGTCTTTAACCTGGGCACTTCCAGTAAGTTCCTGCCAGATGTCTGAAGCACTGTACCTGTTTTGTAGAGTATAAGCAGGCCGGCAAGACTCTCTGGTGGGGGGTCTTGCATTAGTTTGAACGCTTGGCACAACAGCGGGCACTGAAGCTGGTGGTTCAGGGATGGCCATTTCAGGGAGGCCAATACCTCACAGTGGTGCTGCCTTGGAGGCGAATCGGTCTATTTTGGTATATAGTGCCTGCATCTTACTGAGCTACTGTTTAGGAAGTGAATGCAGGACTGGGGCAACATATGTTAGGTTGGGGAGAAGGATGCTGTTAGCTATCGTTACTCTGGTCTCTGGGATCATTTGTGGGCTTAGCCTGTACAGAAGCCCCAGCTTCTGATGTATTGTTCTGGTGATCATGTCCACATGGGGCTTCAGGGTGAAGCCCTGACCTAACATCAGGCTCAGGTATTTGAACTAGCTTACTACTTCGATAACCAAGCCTGATGAGGAAACGAAAGGGAAAAGATCTTGAGTCCATCCCCCCCTTACCTGCCCCAAATATAGATATAATCTTGGTCCCCCCCATAGAAAAAACTATCACACTTTGCACAGTAGACTAGGAATAAATGAAATACCACGGAGTAGTTGGCCCAGTTTATTCTCATTTTATTGAACTTGTTTTCCCCAGCTGTATAACTCACACACCGGGGGTTATCCTACTCACCCATCGCTTCTGAATCTCAGACCCTTGTGACCCTTCATTGCAATATCTCCAAAGGTCAGACTGTTTTCTCAGTCTGTTCCCGCTCTATCTGGAATCTTCCTCCTGTGCCTCTTTCCCGCTCACCTTACTCTTAAGCACCATTTAAGGGATCATACTGCACCCTTCTGCTCTTACTCCCAATGTGTCTCTAGTTAGTCCTCATATTTGTACTGTTCTTCCAGAAGTTGCGGTGGTACCCACTTGCAGTGTATACTTTGTTCCTATTTGTTTGCATTATTGTGCATTCTAAACTGTATTCACTCCACTCCCGGTCGCACCAGGAAATAGGCCATGTCACAGTATGCCTTTTCTGGTCATCAACAATAAATAAACACCTAGAAATGAACATTTGCTTTGTATGCCTTTCCTGCTCACAAATGTGTACATAAAAAAAATACCTGCAATTATCCACTTCAAGAGTTCCTCATCCCTTCACACAAAATACACAAAATTTATATACAGTACATTTTCAAGCTTGCTTGATCCTCCCCTGGAACAGGTTGGGGCTTCCCCAAGGAGGCTGACCTCATAATCTGAGAAACACTGAGCTAGAGTGTTCACTAAGTATAGCACTGATGACCTGGGTGTGCTTTTTATGGCTGTGAATAGGCTGATGAATAATAGGGTCAATTAATCAAAGGCACTTTAACCTGTCGAAAATTACTTTGATTAGTTGGTACCGGAATACACTACTCATTACCTGTTATGGCAACCTAGATATGGGGTTGCGTCTAGGTGATCTCCCATATAGCACTTTGAGCACAATATTATTTCACCTCAACCCACCCTCTCTAACTTTCTCCCAGGTCGGTGACTTACTCAAGAAAACCTCGTAACTATCTCAAATATGTCAACAGTTATTAGCTTGTCTCTGTGTAAACTGTTATGGCTCTAAGTCCTGAAACATTACCTGTAAATGTTTAACTTTTCTGTGATTGTTTATCCATCTCTTTATGTAAACTGTTGTCTCTTATTGAATGCAATTAATTCTGGGTCACCCCTGAAAAAGGGACACTATGTCTCAGTGGGCTTACCCGGTTAACAAATTTCAATAAATAAATAAATGAAAAGCTTTAAAAACAAAACATCTGCTCCTGCTAGCTACACCTAGACCTGGACACATACATAGAAAACAAAAAGATTTACAATAGAGTTATTTAGTTGAGGCCAGAATATCCGGCTCCTAACAACAGAATGCCACTGCAGCATCTTTTCCTCCTTTTATCATCCCGCCCACCACCTGCATAGATGTGCATGCTGTGACCGACCTGGTGGAGAGGTGTCTGACAGCGCAAGTTCACCCGCACCATCAATGGCACCACCACAAGCCTCCACCAGGAGCCGCTGCAGAGCAATGCAGCGCCACCCCCCCCCCACCCCTGGGAGGACAGCATCCATCAGACACTCTGGATCCTCTCGCTGGCCTCTGCTCTGTACATTTTTGCTGTAAATAAGATCAAGTTATTTGCAATTTCTCTGCATGCCTGATACTTGTCTTGGAATTGTCAAATGGGTCCAAGAAGATTGCAACCATCCCTGGAACCATGGTGAGCTGCAGGAAGAGAACCCCAGCCATAAGACTGGGAGGTATAAGGCATGATAATATGAACAAAAATTTACTTCTCCTTAAATCAGTGACAGTACACAATGCGTTTGCCGCTCTGGTGGGATGGGACTGCCAAGAGGCAACTATGTGTGTCCCACCACTATGTGGGAAGGAAGTCACCATGAGGGACTGCCAAGAGGAGGCAACGGTGGTAATGGCCAGGAAGGATGCGAGGGTCTTCCATGGACAGGCTCCAAGGTGGGAGGCAGAGGACCCCATCAGAGCAGGAAGCAACATCTGGTGGGGGAGTGAATCATTTTGGGGTTAGATTTGGGAGCAGGACAGGATGGGATGAGGGAGACGAAGAGCCTACCTGGCACCTCAGCACACAGGGGTAGAGAACAGATCCTTAGGACTGCTAGGGAGACAGGACAGGAAGGGGAGCTGGATGTAATTGTCCATCTGGGGACTAATGATCTGGCAAGGGGTGCAGCAGGGGTGCAGGATAGGTTTAAAAAAGTGGGGAGGGACCTGAAGCAGTTAGCTCGCATGGTGGCCTTCACTAAGGTGCTACCTGTATATGGCCGGGGGAGGCTAGGGACACTGCACCAAGGCCTTCAATGATTGACTGAAAGCATCATACTGGGAGGAGGGTTTTGGCTACATCAGGGACTGGTGTCCTACATCAGGGGACAGAGGCCTGTACAAAGGAGATGGCCTCCATTCATCTGGGAGGGGAACGGCAGTCCTGGGTGGAAGGTTTAAATGTTACTTCAATGGGCATTTAAACTTGTCAAGTGGGGGAGGCAGGAAAAAAACAGGGAGGCAAAGAATGCCCCATCCAGAAAATGAAGCAGCACAGAGGAGAAGCCCACGGGAAATAACTTCCTCAGGGGTAGAGTGGTGTAGGGACAAATGGGAGGAAAGGACAGGAGGTGGATCAAAGGCTGAAAGAAGAGCTGAGGGTGGGCAGAAGGAGAATGTAAAAGGGAAGGACAGTACCAGGGACAAGGGAAAGGCAAAGGATGGAACTGGGAAGGGAGGGCACCGCAGGGGGACAGAGAAACAAAATGAGTGGAGAGCCATGTGTGCCAATGCAAGGAGCCTAGGAAATAAAATTCCTGATCTGGAAGCAACCATTATGGAGGGGGAGCTGGATCTGGTGGCCATAACAGAATTATGGTGCACTGACAACCACAGCTAGGATGCAGCCATTCCAGGTTACATCATGTTCTGGAAGGAGAAGACAGGGAAGCAGGGGAAGGAGTGTTTTATATGTGAGGGATGGTATAAAGGCCAAGGGCTGGCCCTTTGTGTATCCCAAGCATGCTGGAAGTCCCCCACTGTTTTTGCTTCCTCCGCTTCTGCTGGCAGTCTGTTCTGGGTGTCTACCACTCTTTCAGTGCAGAGGTATTTCCTCACATCTCTCAAACTCCCTCCACCACCTTCATTGCATGCCCCTGGTCCTACTGCTTTTTCCCCATTTGAAAGGGACTCCCATCCAGCACCCTGTTTACCCCCTTGAGGTACTTGTAGGTCTCTATCTTGTCACCTCTCTCCTCTCTGCCAGGGGGTACATGTTGAGATCCCTCCACTTCTCCTTGTAGGGCTTGTTTTGCAAACCCTACACCATTTTAGTTGCCCTCCTCAGGACTGCCTCTGCCTTCTCAATGTCCTTTCTGCGGTGTGGTCTTTAAAAGTAAACATAGTACTCCAGGTGGTACCTCATCAGCGAGTGATACCGTGGCAACACCACCTCCCTCCTCCTGCTGGAGATACCACTCCCAATGCGACCAGCACACCACTAGCCCTACCCAATGCTTTGTCAATCAGTCAATCAAACCAATCAAAATCTTTATTTAGTCAGGCGAACATCATTGAGCGTAGCTCATTTACAAGATGGACCTGAGTGGTCATACAAATTAGAGTACAAGTATTTTTACATAGACAAGAAAAACATGAACAACAGTACAATGACATAGAATGAGAGTTTACAACAATTTACATATATACAATGTACAGTAAAATCACTTAACCTGTACGAAAAGGAGAGAATAGATATAGCAGGCATAGTATACAAATAATAAGTCTATATGGCTTTTATAAGAGATAGAGCTGACTGGATAATAGAAGGGAACCAACATAATGGAATACAGAAGGGGGGTGTAGGTTGGATGGGAGATTAGGCCTTATGAAAGCAATTGCAGAACTCTGGAAATATGGTGGAGAATAATCTTTTGAAGGATGATAAGGGTAAGAGGGTATTGAGATTCATAGATTTTTGGAGTGAGTTCCAAGTAACTGCAAGGGAGTAGCTGATAACGGCCCTCCCAAACCGAACCGGCTTTGTCACACTGCCCTGCCACTTCGATGTCCTCAGATACGATAACCCGACTGTCCCATTCCTGTTTAATGACTGTCAGTACCTCCCCCATAGCACTACAACCATAAGAGTGGTCTCTGCGGCAGCATTAACATACAGAATAAAATCGAGTGGATTTTCTGTAGCGCCTTTCATCCAGACCTGACCTCCTAGTGGAACTTCCTTGTTTTTTCTCAGTTAATTGACCATGCATAACACAACTGAGATGCAACATCTCATTTTTAGTGTGTTCATTCCCCAACCCAGTTTAACAGTTAGGAGTACTGATGCACAGAGAGGTCACATGACTTACTCAGGGCCACACAGTGATTACTTTTGGCGTGTTCCCACATTGTAAGCAAATTCCCAATCACTGAGCCAGAGAAGAATCCTCATTAACCCTCGCTGCTGTTTGGATTATTATATGTCACACTGTATGCGTGGATGCAATGTTTGCAGAATGACAAATTGCGTTGTTTCCTAGAATAATGCTAGGCACTTCGTGGCTTAAGCCACCAGTACTGTCAGGTACTGGTGACCCCAATAATAACTGGAAGATTGAAAGCAGTGTGGTTCAGCAGCTCACTGGGCACAGGCTCGAGAACCCAAAGATCCCAGGTTTCTATCCTACCAGTTATTTATTGAGGGATTGTGAGCAAGTCACTCAACCTCCATAATCTTTAGGCTGCCCAGTGGTTGCTAAACTGGGACATGGCAGGGCCCCACTGAAAATGTGGTGCTCCCTTTCGTGGATTGTAAAAACAGATAAAAGAAATAACGTAATATTGTTGTAATTATTTTTCGCCAACTGTTTATGTGTGTAAGGTGCCTTGGATCTAAAAGAGGTCCGAGATTAGCATCAGGCAAAAGCCTGCATTTACTGAACAGGAGTGCAAAAAAAATATATATATATATTTTGTCAGGAAAAACTCGGTCAAATGCAATATTTTGGAGTACACGGTTATCTGGACCAAAATGTATCAGCAATAAACAGAATAATAGATAGGTAACTGTATTACAAGGCGACAACATTAAGAAGTTCTGGTGACAAGATAATCTGGACAGCAAAGCTTGAGAGGTCATCATGTAGCCAGTGCTTCAAGATGTTATTGTGATGATGATGATAATGATAAAAAGTTTATTTTTAAACAGGATACAAATTGTTGGGTTGTGGCCCATTTTCAACAATGTCCTGCGGGCTCATACATTCGTTTCAAACAATTACCAACACTCTTTGTACATACATTACACAAACATGGTCTCCTTTCTCTTACCAATACACAATCTATCTTATTGCACATATACCTTAAAAATATTCTGTCTTCTAACCCCTCAAAGACATTTCACTAGCTAAAACAGGTACACTTCTCTGACAAGCTTGTAGCTGAGATGAACATAGTTGCCCATCAGTTATTTTTGTAATATATGGATCCATGCTGTTTTTGAATACATTATAGGTGTACTTACTTATTTAGTCTTGAATAAATAAGAATTGTCATTTGTTGTACTTTATAAGACTGACAGAGACAATTCCTTTGTGTGTCAAGAGAGAACCCGGCACTTGCTACGGTGGGACGCTGCCGCTCGAGACAAGCACAAGCTTTGTTTTTTTTAACACTCCATTTCATATACTACAGTTGTGACACTGGATCAATAGTGTGATGTCATAATGTCACGTTGATGGTTTTACTGGGTTTGGCTGTCACTTTTTCTCTATAAACCATGTATTACGAAACAATAATTGATCATTCAACATATCTGAGCTTGTTAGATTAACTCTGAAGCTTAGTTCTGTAAGACTGTTGTGTGGTGATCATGTTTTTTCAAACACAAGCTCTTTATGGTGCTGCATTCTTTCCAAATATGTCAGCGACTCAGAAACTCCCCCAGGACAATGTGAGGCTACCAAGCTGCACTTTTTTTTCAAAGCAACCAATTAAAAGTTTATCAGTGTGCTGAAACTTTAGATACTGCAAAGACATTCTCCAAAGGGACTTGTGACACTGATTTCCTCCCCCGCAGCAAGGAACAATGGTTTGTGAAGTCAGGAGTGGAGCCCATTGACTGGCACACGCCAACCTTTCTATGTCCGTGGTGACAGGGGCTGTGGCCTTACCTTGCAGTGTCAACATTGACGCTTCACTTAATTGAAACTAGGACTCCAGTTAAACTACATCCCACCACATCAGTACTGAAGGGCACAGCGTCCACATACACTGAATATCAAAAGCTGGAGCACTTCAGTCTCCAGTGCTTTCAGTACCTCTCCTTTTGCTAGCATTAAAACTATCTTAGTGTGGGGAATTCTGCACTGTATGTAGCCCTGGGGATAAAAGAGAGTTGCAGTCTTCAGTGCTTCCAATCCATCAACTTTCACCAGCATTCAATTCATCTGAGAGGGAAGGCCTGCACTGTCCTTGCCCCACAGTGTACCTGGCCTGTGTATAAGCAGCGAGCCTCGGTTTCCAGTACTGTCATTCCCTCACCTTTCTGCAGCACTAAATTTATCATGGAGAGAGGAAACTAGCACTGTCCTTGCCGCACACGATACCTGGCCTGCCAGCACTAAATTCACCACAGTATGGAAAGGACTGCACTGAACCCCCACCCCACACCACCAAGCAGGGCCCATCATTCAAGAGATCTCGGGTTGCTTGTTGTCCCCCACTTGGATTGTTACCTGCAAGGGACAGGGCATTCCTGGTTGCAGCCCCAGCCTTATGGAACTGTAATGCCCCAGTACCTGGTGTTTATCTAAAGTGTTGTATTTGATGGCTGAAAATAAGTACCTTAAACACACAAAGGTCTTGGTAATAAGAAAAACACACCACAGAGAAATCTAGGCCTTCTCTTTTTACTTCCATTCAGCAGCACATACAAGAGGAGAAGGGCTCAAAAATAGGCACACTTACAGGAAGTGCACATTCTCTTAAAGCTGTACTGTCACAAACATTTCTTAAAGCTATACTATACATAACAATCCCTCCTGACTTAGCTAGAAAATACTTAAATCAATAATTCAGAAGTAATATGAAACTATTAAAGTTATTACTGCAATGTCCCTTTTAGTTAGTCTATGTCATTAGGCTATATCTTTACAAGTCCATTCTATTTGGTGGACATCTTATACGTCCTGACAGACGTAGTAGGACTTGGGGCTGTTGCACTGGAATCTGATTAGCATCAGCCACATCTTGTCTCAAATGCTGTGTTTCCACTATCTCTTCCTGTTCTTGTTCTGGAACAAATAATGCTGGATAACTTCTCCCGACTCTGGGTGTCCCTTTTTTGTTATGTCTCAATTCTAGTACGTAATTGGTCCACGTTTTTTCTCTCTCCTCTGGTTAGTCAGTCGAACACTATAGACAACATTTCCAAACTTTTTTCCACCACGCCATCTATCCATCTCTTTGGGCCTACATACATCCTGACCCACACAAGATCATTGGGTTTGAATGATCTGGTCTTAAGAAACATTTCAGTTACCGACTTATAGCCTAGAGGGTGAAGAAGATCCAAGAGAGTTAGAATCTGACGTCCAAAACAACAATTCTGCAGGGGATATTCCCGTGACACAATGTGGTGCTGTTCGATACATTGCAAAAAAGTCCAAAAGGGCTATCAGCATTGTTGTTGGTGTAGTAGGATTAGCTTTGTCCATACTCTTTTTAAAAGTCTGAACCAGGCGTTCCGCTTCACTATTTGAACTTGGACAGTAGGGAGGTGAGAAAATATGGCGGGTACCACGTTGCTGGTAAAATGCTTGGAATTCAACAGATGTGAACTGTGGTCCACTATTCGAGACAATCACTTGAGGAAAACCATGGGTAGCAAAGATAGATTTCAACACTTTAATGGTACTTTCAGTAGTTGTTGAAGGCATTTGATGAATTTCTAGCCATTTACTATAAACATCAGTTAAGAGTAACATTGTGGAATTTAAATAGGGTCCTGCAAAATCAATATGCAACCTTTGCCAGGGTTTGTCAGGTCGTTCCCAAAGGTGAACTGGAGCTCTTGCCAGATTTCCTATCAATACAGCACAACCTTCACATCTTTCCACAACCTGGTATATGTCTCTGTCAATGGAAGGCCACCATATGTGAAGTCTGGTCAGGGATTTCATTTTAGCAATGCCTGGATGGTCCGCGTGCAAAAGAGTCAACACATTTAAGTGATAACATTGGGGTACCATGACACGCAATCCCCATAGAAGACACCCCTCAGCAATGGACAACTGCTGTCTCTTTGTACAGTAAGGTTGTAGTGCAACCGAACTAGTGCCTTGTGGCCAACCCTCAAGCATATACTAATACACTTGTTTCACAATTACATCTTGACTAGTCGCTTTTGCAATGTTCTTGGCTAGTACTGGAAACTGATCTAACTGTTGTAGCTCCATTGCACACACAACAGTAGAGTCCTCTACATCTTTGAATTGCACTGTAAAACTATCTGGCCCCACCTGGCATACTAATGGCTCCTCTTCAAGTCCCACATCAAACTCCTTTTTTCTGGATATTGGTAATCTCGACAAGGCATCCGCATTTCCATGCTGGTCCATTGGTTGGTATGTAACCTCGAAATTAAAGGCAGACAAAATTAATGCCCATTGTTGAAGTCTGCTAGCAGCTGTTTCTGGAATTCCTTTTCCTGGACTGAAAATTGTCACTAGTGGCTTGTGATCCGTCTTCAGGTGAAACCTGCGACCTAGCAAGTACTGGCGAAATTTCTGGACTCTGAACACAACTGTTAATGCCTCTCTCTGAATCTGGGCATAATTCATTTCAGCTGCAGTGAGTTTGCGTGAAGCATGGGTTATCAGCTTCTCTACTCCTTCTGGATCTGTACAGAAAAAGGACAGCTCCTATACCCACAGTACTAGCATCATAGGCCAATGTGATAGGTAAGTTGGGGTCATAATGAGTTAAATTATTCATACCGGTTAGAGACAGCATGATGGCTTGAACTACCTTACTGTAGCCCTTTGTCCACTTCCATGGAGTACCCTTATGTAACAATTCATTTAGGATGACATATTTAGTGGCTAAGCCAGGTAAGAAATGGTCATAGTAGCGCACCATACCCAAGAATGAGCACAACTCTTAAACATTCTGTGGTTCAGGCACGTGCACAATGGCTTCCACCTTTTCATCATCCGGACGAATTACGTTTTTGTCAATAGTGTGACCTAAATACGTGACACTTGGTTGACAAAATTGGCATTTTTCTCTCCTAAGTCTGAATCCACTCTGTTGCAATTTCTCGAAAGTCTTCTGTAAGTTAAGTGAAAGTTCTGATTGTGTCTTGCCCGTGACAATGATGTCATCCAAATAACAAGCAAGACCTGGTATATCACCCACCGTTTGCTCAATCACTTTTTGAAAAATAGCAGGTGCGGAACTAAGGTCAAAACACAACCGTTTGTACTTGTACAGTCCTTAGTGTGTATTAATCACTACCAATTTCTGAGAGTCTGTATCCAACTTCACTTGAAAGTATGCATCAGCGAGGTCCAGTTTAGAGAACCCCAAACCTCCATTCAGTCTATGAAAAAGTTCCTCTGGTAAGGGTAAAGGAAGTATATCTGTGCTAAGTACTGGATTGTGTCACCTTAAAATCTCCACATATCCGAACCTTACCACCTGGTTTAGATATCACCATAACTGGAGTGGCCCAATCTGAACTTGAAACCTTTTCCAGCATACCCGCTTTTTCCAATCTGTCCAATTCCGCCCCAAAGACCGGTTTAAAGGCAAAAGGGAGTTTCTGTGGTTTACAATACTTGGGGACCGCATTAGGCTTTATAATTAGCTTGGCTTTAGCTGTTGTGCAACATCCCAGGCCTTTCCACAACTCTGGATACATGTGTAAAATCTCCCCAAGAAAGTACAAAAAGCAGCTTGAAAAGCTTATCCTGTTGTTCATCATTAGCAGCTTATATGGCAGGATTAAGTAATAACAACTGATCAAACCGTCTGGACCATGTATCCCAGTCTGTTCCTGTAAAAATGTAAAAGCTGGCTGAAGTTGCCACGATATTGCACAGTTCCAAATTGCTCGCTTGCCTCCAGTGCAGAAAGTCACAAAATGGCGTAATTCAGTAAGCTGGAGCTATGAAAATGTCCACCATCCATCGTCGCCAGTCTGTTGTATTTGGTGGCTGAAATAAGTACCTTAAACACACAAGGGTCTTGGTGGTAAGAAAACACGCCCCACAGAAATGTAGGCCTTCTCTTTTTACTTTTATTCAGCAGCACATACAAGAGAAGACTGGCTCAAAAAATGGAAATTACAACCTACCGTAATTCTTGATCTTCTTGGACGAAGTCTCCACCACTCATTCACACTAATGGGAGTACGCTGGAGGCGCTAGGACCCAGCAGGAGCAAACTTTTTCAGGCAGGCCGGTGCCTGAGATGAAGCCGCGAGGAAGCAGCACCTTGAGCCCAGCGCTTGCAGTAATGACTATTTCGGCGTCGACCCTCCAACCGCCTCAGTACCTCCCTCCCCCCGAGGAGGTGCAGTGGAACTAACCTAGAAAGGACTAACCTAACTGTGGTAGCGAGGATTCTTTATAACAGATTTCGACAGACAACTGTAATATAGTGCATAAAAAACACATATTTTGCGTTTGTCAATTTATTGTCCAAAAAGCAAAATAAAGAAAATAAAGGATATTTACAAAAAGGAAAATAAGAGGGTGTTAATTCTTCACACCAATGCAAATCATCAGGACATCATTCTTTTTCCATTAAGCATCAAAATCAAAAGAATTCCTGAGATCTTCCTTCTTAACAGTGTGTAAACCTCCACACTCAGCTCTTCTTAGCTCTTGCTCAGTCTCTGATCAGAAAGCAACTGATCATCTTCCATACTCTCTCTCTTCTCCTATCTATCTCTAGCCCTCTGGTGGACATCCTTTTATGGAAGCCTGACGTGACATCAGAGGTCAGGTGACAACATCAATTAGCAGGGACACTTTATTTTAAACCTCTACATTTCATAACACAATGTCCTAGCCTGCCTAGCGTAATGCTATTCTCTATGTCCACCATACAGGCTCTTAAGGAGTCTCTATTCTGAAGAAAAAGGCTAAATAAAACCTTAATTACGGGGGCATGACATCACACTTGGGAGCCGACTCCTCCCCTACTGTGACGTCACTGACTGCTTCTCCCATAAATACAGTCAGTTCAGGGGCTGCCTGCCCTGTAGCAGGACCTCTGGAAACATCATCAGGTAATGACCCTTTTTCTTTTATTTCTGGCTCATTGTAATATTTTAAACCAGAAGAAAAATATTCAGTAGTTATCACTAGGCTTGAAAAATGTAAGCAGAAAAGGGTGCGCTCCTTATCTGTTTACTGTTGCAAACACTAGGAACCTACTGCTTTTTTAAGAGAAATAAACCTTTTTTAAAGAAAACATACAAAACAGAAGACAATTTCCAGGGCATACATTTCTTTATAGCTAGTAACAATAACTGCTTGTAACAGCAGGGGACCACTGCTCTCTCTTTAAGGCACCAGTTATATATTTCAGGAGCTGCTTTTAAATGGGAACACAGGCATTTTAACAAATAGGGGATAGAAAAGAAAAGAAAATAGATATCAGGTTGGCCACCCTGATAGGGAAAAGAAAGGATAGTCAGAAAAAAAGGAGAAAGGACAGAGTGAAATAGAACACCTAAGGGGATTGCCTGTTTTAAATCCTCATTCTGGCACACTAAAAATCGGACATAAGATAGTCCGAATGACCCGTGTAAGAAGGGTCAACAATAAAGTCTTCACAGTTCATCCACTGAGGGAGTGTAGACCATAAACAGAGAAGTGAGCTTGGGGGATGGTAAGTGGTTGTGAAAATGAATGGTGGAGACTTCATCCAAGAAGATCAAGAATTATGGTAGGTACGTAATTTCCATATCTTCCAGGACATAAAGTCTCCACCACTCATTCACACTAATGGGAGAGTACCGAGCTAAATAATCCCCCGAGATGGGTGGCAGGAGATAAAGAGCTTGCGTGCTTAGGACAGAAGTCCGTTAAGAATGGTCCTGCCAAACGACAGATGTCGTCTGGTATGGACATCCAAGGCATAGTGCTTAATGAATGTACGTATGGAGCTCCAGGTAGCCGCATTGCAAATATCCGCAATGGGCATGTTATGGACTTCTGCCAGAGATGCCGAGACTGCTCTGGTAGAGTGAGCATACACTCCGCTTTCCAGCTTGACCTGTGCCACAGAATAGCAGTGGCGAAGGCATGCCACCAGCCACGCTGAAAGGCACCTGATAGCAACAGGTTGATCCAGCCGGGTCTCGCTGAAGGAAACAAACAGTTGTTGAGCCTTGCGAATTTCCTTTGTTCTATCTAGATAGAACCGCAATTCTCTTAACATCCAGCGAATGAAGGGTACGCTCCCCTTCTTTCTGGAAGTTTGCAGAGTAGGCAGGAAGGACTAAAGGTTGGTTTAGATGGAATTCTGAGACAACCTTAGGGAGAAACTTGGGATGAGTCCTAAGAACTACTTTGTCCTTGTGAAATACAGTGTATGGGGGGGGAGGTCTGTGACCAGTGCGTGTATTTCAGAAACTCTACGGGCCGAAGTAATGGCCACCAGGAAGCCCGTTTTCCAAGTGAGGAACTTCACCTCGCAAGTAGCTAGAGGCACGAAAGGTTTTCGAGTGAGCATGTCTAGTACAATGTTAATGTCCCAGGCTACAACCAGACGTCTAATAGGAGGTCTAGTATGCAGAATACCCCTAAGAAACCTCTTAACCACGGGCAACTGAGGCAGCGACATGGAAAGTACAGGCTCAGGATATGCTAAAATGGTACATAGATGAACTCTGACTGTGGAGTACCGCAGACCTGTGTTTGAGAGGTCTAAGAGATACTCCAAGATTTTATTTGGTGGGCAGGAAAAAGGGTTCCAGGAGGATTTTGCACACCAGAGAGAGAAACGCTTCCATTTAGCTGTGTAGGTTTTTTTAGTGGCTGGCTTACGTGCAGCCAAAAGGATATCTGAAACTCTATGAGAAACATTGAACCTATTCATCTCTGTCTCTTCAGGAGCCAAGCGGGAAGGTGAAGCGACCTCAGGTTGGGATGGACCACAGGACCTTGGGTAAGAAGATTCGTCTGAAGGGGAAGCGTTTTCGGGGAGTGGGGGTTCTGACAGTCTGTTGAGCAGCAGGAACCATATCTGCAGAGGCCAGAAAGGGGCAATAAGACTCATTCTGCCCCCGAGACTCCAATTTGAGTAGTACCCTCTGAATTACAGGTAGAGGAGGAAAAGCGTACAGAAAGCATTTTGTCCACTGCAGCCTGAATGCATCCTGACAATAAATGCCAGATCTTGGATTTCTGGAGCAGAAGAGAGGCAGTTTTCATTGAGTGTGGACGCAAAAAGGTCCAGGTCTGGAGTTCCCCATTGTTTGAAGAGTGACTGAACGACGGTTGATTCGAGAGACCACTTGTGAGGATCCGCCTCTGTTCTGCTGAGACGATCTGCCAGCTCACTGTGTACTCCTGGCAGGTAAACCGCCTGAATCAGAGCCTTGTGCTCCAAGCACCATTCCCACACTCTCATTGCTTCCCTACATAATGGGTAAGAGTGTGCACTGCCCTGTTTGCTGATGTAGTACATCACTGCCTTGTACGTTTGGAGGAGATGTTCTTGTGATAGAGTATGTCCTCCAAAGCTCGGACTGCATAGAGGATGGCTCTCATTTCCAGGACGTTTATGTGAAGGTGACACTCGTCCTGAGTCCACGTCCCCTGGGTGTGGATATCCCGGCAGTGGGCTCCCCAACCCATCAGGGACGCGTCTGTGGTAACGGAGATCTGATGATCGAGAGGAACGAAGGGATATCCTTCCAAAAGGTTGTCTTCCTGAGACCACCAGGTGAGTGACCTCTTCAGAGGTTCCGTCACCTTGATGAGACAGGACTGAGCATGAGTGGTTGGGGACCACCAAGTACTGAGCATCCACTGAGAAGTTCTCATGTGGAGATGAGCCAAAGGTACAGTGAACACCGAGGATGCCATGAGACCCAGCACTTGTTGCATTGAGAGAGCTCACACTGTGCTGTGTACTCTGATGTATTGGGCCATCTGCAAGATATTGCTACTTCTGTCCTCTGGAAGAAAATCCTTTGCACAGGAGGTGTCCAGAAGAGTTCCTATGGAGAGGAGTTTCTGAGAGGGCTACAACTGCGACTTGTTGAAGTTCAGCAGGATTCCCATGGACGTGAGGAAGTCTGAGGCCATGGCTACGGTCTCCAGAGTCTCTTGCCTGGAGGGACTTGCTAGGAGCCAGTCATCCACATATGGGAACACTTGTATTCCAATTTTTCTGAGGTGCGCTGTGAGAATTGCACAACACTTTGTAAAAACTCGAGGCGCTGAGGATAGCCCAAAGGGCACGACTCTGAACTGATGGTGCTGATCCAATGCCACAAACCTTAGGTATCTGTGGTGGTTTGGGTGTATGAGGATGTGTTGGTAGGCATCCTGCATGTCCAAGGAGGCCAACCAATCGTGTCGATAAATCAAAGGTAGTAGGATACCGAGTGATATCATCTTGAACTTTTCCTTGTGAAGGAACTTGTTTAACTTTCTGAGATCCAGAATGGGGCTCATGCCGCCGGTTTTCTTTGGGACCAGAAAGTAATGGGAGTAGAAACCTGTGTTTCGCTGATCCAGCGGAACTACTTCTACTGCCCTGTTTAGAAGGCCTTGTACCTCGGAAGCAAGAAGGTCTGACTGCACCGCTGATAGCCTGGGCTGTCATTTGGGAGGATGATCCAGAGAGCTTTCCGAAAGATTGAGAGAGTACCCCTCCTGGATTATTCCGAGGACCCATTTGTCTGATGTTATAGATTTCCACTGGTCATAGAAGTGAGTCAGACGTACTCCCACTGTTGAGGAGGAGTCCCCCTCAGACAGCTGAGGTGGGACTTGAGTCAGAAACTCAGAAGGTGGCACTGGTGCTTTTGGGCCTTGTTCCTTGTGCCCTCTGCTGCACTTTCTTTTATAGCTGAGGGTTCTGGTTTCTGTTAAAACCTCCTCTGCCCTTGCCTCGAAAGGACTGACAGTTGTGAAACTGGTACTTAGTTCCACCCCCCGGGAGGGGACGGGTATAGGTCTGGCTGTCTTAATGGCAGACCTAGTCTTCCACGTGGCCTCTAGTGCTTGCTCCACCTGAGGTCCGAAAAAATACATACTGCCAAAAGGTAAGGCCGTGACTTGCTGCTGGGTGAAATTCGTGAAGCCTGAAGTATGCAGCCAAGAGTGGCGATGGGTGCAGATGGCAGCCGCTGCCGCCTGGGAAGCGGTATCTAAGGCGTCCATTGCAGCTTGAACCTGTTGGTTATTGGACTTGATACCCCTAGTTATGGTTTGAAGTAGCTCCGAGTTAACATCTGATTCGGGCAGAGCTTCTACCATTGCTTTGAGCGAATGCCAAAGAACATACTCATACTGAGAAAAATAGCCCTGATAACTGGCAATGCGCATGCCCAGGGTTGGGGCAGCAAAGACTCTCTTACCTAAGGTGTCTATCTTGCGAGATTCTTTGTTTATAGCTGGGCTGTAGATTCCTGAGGTAGGACAGCCTTATCATTCTCTGCCAGGACCACTATGGCATCAGCAAAAGCTTGTGAAGCCAAAATGGTGCGATCCTTGGGAGGGGCATACTTCCTATCTATGGGCTTGGCCACGGAAGGAATAAGAGCCGGATTCTTCCACAGCATCTGTGAAAGGGTCTCGAAAGAGGGCTGTACCAGAGGGGTTAAATCCACAGGGATTTCCAGAACATGAAGATATTGGAGACACAAAAGCTTCCCAGGATCGATTTCTGTGGTCTGGAGAGAAAGAACAGAATTTAAATTCTTGAGCAGAGACTTAAAGGAAAGGTCCTCAACAACAGGCTCTGCAGGAGGATTGATCCCTGCACCCCCAGGGCAGTGTCAGCATCAATAGCATCATCCAGGCGAAGATCTGGATCAGGCTCAAAATCATCCCCTGACAGTCCAGGGGGGACTGTATAGACAGGAAAGGAGTGAAAATCAGGAGGAAAAAAGAATCGGAGTCGAAAACCCCTGAAGACCAGACGGTGCCACACTCATCCTCGGTGCTGTCGAGGAAAATGATGCCAAGAACAAAGAAGAAGCAGTCAATGGAAATGGCATTGCACATGGCACCGACAAAGAGCGTGGTGCCGACAGGGCCCCCGGCACCGCAGATGGTGCCGACGGAGTCTGTGGCACCACAGACGGTGCCGACAGAGCCTGTAGCGCCACAGATGGCACCAACACAGCCCACAGTACCGCAGACGGTGCCAACAGAGCCCGTGGTGCCACAGACGGTGCCAACCGAGCCCCCGGCGCTGGAGAAGTCAGCACCACAGACAACGGCAACGTCCTAGGAGTCAGAAAACTGCGATTGAAAGAAAAAGAAGGAACAACGGCAGATGATAGAAGCTAATAAATCTTAATTTATGTAAATGAAGGCACTGGCTACAGACATTGAAAGGAATATAGACTGACTGCATGCAGGATTTAAAGGGGCAGTAATCATTTACTACATGATTTAAATTGCCTGCCATTATATCTGTTTTTGAAAACTGGTGCCCCACAGAACTGCATTAAGACTGCCTATGTAATTTAAAGTGAAACACCCCACTAAACTGCATGTTTTAGACTTCCTACACGATTTAAAGTCAGACAGAAATATAGACAACGATGACAGAAAAAGACCAATGGCCCATCCAGTCTGCTCGCAGTTCCTCAGCAAATCCCGGGACCTATTGTCCATATAGGATACTAGCCTTCACTATCCACCCCTGCTATTCCCCTTCATACTGCTACCGCTCTGAGTAACCACTTTACCCTTCACTCTGTTCCAGCTGTGCTTGAAATCGTTTATAGTTTTGGCACCCACTACCTTGGCTGGCAGACTGTTCTATGATTACACCACCATTTCTGTATAATAAACTCTTCTCACATCCCTCTTGAACCTCCCACCCTTCAGTTTCCACTTGTGCTCCTGTGTCCTTGAACTGTTACTCATGCTAAATAGTTCCTCACAGTTCACCTTGTTTACTTCTTTCAGGAACTTGAAGGTCTCTGTCATATCACTCCTCTCTCGTCTGGTCTCCAGCAAGTAACATATTCAGTGTCTTAAGCTGTTCCTCATGAGCCTGCCCTTATCATTCCTGAGGTGAGGAGAATTCCAGAACCGGCAAAGTTTTCCAGGTACTACCTCACCAATGATTTACAAAGAGGTAGTAATACCTATTTCCTTCTAGTGTCAGTACTCATTCTGGTACATTCCAACATCCTGTTTGCCTTACTGTAGACCTTGTTGCACTGGGCTTGATTGTTTAAGGGAGTCACTAATTATGACCCTTAAGTCCCTTTCCTTAGCCATAGTGCTCAGCTTTACTCCTCCCATCCAGTGATCTGTCCTGGGGTTCTTGTTCCTTAGGTGCATCACCTTACACTTTCTGGCGTTGAAGTTCAACTGCCAAACCTTAGACTACCACTCTAGCCTTTGCAAGTCACTCTGCAGCTCCCCAGTTCCCTTGTTGCTATCTACCTTCCCACAGAGCTTAGTGTTATTAGTGAAAAGACACAACTCGGTCTGGATTCCTTCTCCAGTGTCGCTGATGCACATATTGAAAAGGACAGAACCCAGGACAGATCCCTGAGGCACCCCACTCATGACCTCCGTCTCTTCTGATTTGATACTATTAATTACAACCCTCTGCTGCCTCCCCTTCAACCAAATTCCTACCCATCTTACTATGTTCCTTGCTGCATTCAGATCCTCCATCTTCTTCAGCAATCATCTGAGAGGCACTGAGTCGAAAGACTTGCTGAACTCAAAGTAGAGTAAATCTATAGCATGTCCCCTATTCAATACCTTCGTTGCCCTGTCAAATAAAACTATCAGGTTGGCGTGACAAGACCTCCCTGCCACATACCCATGCTGTTTACTATCCTGGAGTCCTTTGCTCTCCAGGTAGTCTATGAGGTCCTCTTTGACCAATGACTTCATTAATTTACCCACAACAAAGGTTACTTCATTAGTTTACCCACCCTCCCCTTTACCTATTCCTCTATCCGTCCTCCTAAACATTGTGTAACCAGGGACTGTCAGGTCCTCATCATTGTTTCTGAGGCCCATGTTTCTGTGATGGCTACGAGGTCCATCTCAATACCTGTCATCGTTGCCTGAAGTGCGCTGATTTTATTACCCAGACTCTTGGCATCATGGTTGACCCCCTTCCATCTACCTCCTGATCACCTTTTGCTTTTTACTTGTCTGTTTCCCTTATTCTTCCCTAGTCTCAACTTCTTGTTTTTCATGTTGACCATAGACTCTGTGAGCCCTCACTCCTTGGTCCCTTCCCAGCCTAGTTTGAATCTCAACTTTATTTTTGCTCACTGTGCTGCTACAAGCCGCCAGATTAGAGGGAGTACTAACTAGGTTCCCTTTCCTTTCTCCTTTCATCGTGAGTCCCCTAGCCTCAGTCTATTCCACAGTCAGTTTAACTGTCCAATGAAGACATCAAACTTCTGCCCCAGCACGCTGGCCCCCTCTCTTGTCAGGTGAAGGCCATCACTCTTGAAGAGCCTCCAGTCCCAGAAGTCTCCCCAGTGCCCCACAAAGTGGTACTCCATCTACTGACACCATCCATTTAACCACTAATTAAATTCCTCGATCTTCTTCATCTTTATTCTCTTTCCCTCCCTCCCTATTCCACACAAGGAGGACATCAGAAAAGGCCAGGGAGGCTGAATGTGCCTTCAGTCTATCCCGCAGTTTGCGAAAGTTCAGCTTCACAGGCTGGTTCGCCAGACTGTTGGTACTCAAATGAACCAGCACCTCCAGCCCCCCGCCATCCTCCCTATCCTGTCTATATCCTAGATGTCCGATACACCGAAGGCACATGACCATTCCCCATCCATCCAACACCCCTGCCACCACCCTCTTTACCCCTCCTGATCACAGAGTCCCTGACCACTAACCTCTGCTGTATGACTTCCTCCTGCTTGCCCCGGTGCCACCAAGTCTTCCTTGCCATTTCTGACTAAGAGTCCCCATCCCCGCCCAGCTGAGTCAGGTACTGAGTCTCTTCCAGTGGTGCAAAGTGATTTGCAATCTGGATTGTGTGGGGCTGGTCAACATCCTTGTGGCTACCCCTGCCTCCCTTCCCCCTCTTCCCCACCACTCTCCACCCCATGGATCAAAAGGCCTCTGGGCGAGTAGGGGTGTTGGGCCTGGGCTCCAGCTGAGCTGATGATGCTACCAGCTGAGCATGGAGCTCTCATTGTAAGACACCCTGGGCCTCCGGGGAAGAGTGCTAGTATAAATAAACTATTTTTATTTTTTTTTTTTACTTACTCTGCAAAGCTTCTCCAGATGGAGCAGTGCCCCCTTCACCAATACAAAACCCTGGAGAAGAGCGCCCCACAGTTGCCACAACTGACTAGCTCCCTGCTGTGCCCCATCTTCATACTGAACCTAGGATAACCTTAGGCCAGTATTAACAACCTGTATCCCCTTAACTGCCTAGTGCCTATCGACTAGAACCAGACTTGTTACTTCCTGTCTAGACAGCTCATCAAATTGCACATTTAAGATATATGCACATGCCAGTAGATAAAGAACTTAGGGTCTATATAGTCTGCTTGAGTGTGCAGTTCCCACTGTGTTTACAGAGGAATTGCCCCTCCCCTTTTTCCCCTTGGCTACCCTCAAATAGTACACCCTTCCCCCACTTGCCAGTCCTCTACCAGCAACTTTCCCCTTCATCCTGTCCCATCCTCTTATGAAGCCGTCCACTGTTTTTAGGGATACTACCTCCTCTGGCAACTCATTCCATTTGTCTACCACCCTCTCAGTGAAAAAGTGCCTCATCATCTCCCTCCTGAAATTCCCCCACCAGCTTTCAGCTGTGCCACTTAGTTGCCTTGTTCCCAGTAAGGCTGAAGAGGTCCTCCATGTTCACCCTGTTTACACCTTTAAGATACTTGAAAGTCTTAACTATGTTGCCCCTCTCCCTCCTGTCCTCAAGGAAGCACATGTTGAGCCCCCCCCCCCCGGTCTCTCCTCATAGGTGTTGCCTTGCTGGCCCTAGATCATCTTGGTTGCCCTTCTCTGGACCATATCCATCAAGCTGATATTCTTCTTAAGATAAGGGCAACAATACTGCACACTGTTCTCCAAGTGTAGTCTCACTAGTGACCTGTATAGTGGCAGAATGATCTCCACCTTCCTGCTGGTAATCCTCCTGGCTATGCAGCCCAGCACCCGATTTGCTTTGGCTGCTGGTCTCCTTCAGTATGCCAAGTGTTTCAGGTCACTCATGATGATTACTCCCAGGTCCTTTTCTTCCTCAGACCTGGTTATCTGCACACCATCCAACCAGTATTTGGTACCTGGGTACTTCTCCCCCAGGTGCATAACCTTATATTTTTTTGTGCTGAACCCAAGTTATCAAATGCCAGGCCACTTCTCTAGCCTAGCCAGGTCTTCCCCACGTTCCAGCCTTCCCTTGTCCATGTCCACCCTCCCACAGAGCTTTGTGTCTCCCGTGAACAGGCAGAGTTTACCCTTCATCCTATCTGCGATGTCACTTATGAAGATGTTAAACAGCATCCGGATCAAGTACCAAACCCTGTGGGACCCCACTGGTCAGAGGCCTAGCTTCTGAGAATTCCCCACCCCATGACTACATTTTGGTTCCTGTCCTGCAATCATTTTCTGATCCACCCAACAAGCTCAGTCCCCACCCAAGGTCTTCCAGCTAATTCACAGCTTGTTACTCTAATCTCTAGGCTATAATTCTATTGCTGTTTAAACTGCTATAGCCTAATACTGACTGCAGTGATTGAAGTTCTTTTTTTCCTCCTTGTATCTTTTTTCCTCTGTATATTTTGTGTCACATAATACATCCTCCACCCCATTCTGCTGAAGTTAGACTCCTGCATTTCCCCTGTGGTGAGTTTGACTCCCGAACCTTTACCATCAGTAGAACCAGCCTTACAGAACCAACACCACTGTGAGGGAATGCCTCCCCGAGGCTGCTTTAAGGGAGACAAGCCTGGGCATTGGGCTCATATGTAATTAGTCTGAAGAAAAGAGGGAACTGGACAAAAAAAAGAAAAAGAAGACACACCACTCCAGTTTCTGCCACCGTGATATAGGTCTGTTCACTGCAGGCAGGACCTGTTTTAGACCCAATGGTGCTCCAAGCAGAAATACTTGTGGTGCCTCCTATGCTGTTTCCCATTCCTCCCCATCCCACATCCCAAAAGTGATAAAAACTTTATGAATACAAGGATGATGACAACAATTTTGATTTTTAGATAGACAGTTTTTGCATTTCAGGTTGATTTCTACTTCAGTGCGCCCCTTCTGTGCTAGCACCCTAAGTGGTCACTTGGTTCGCTTGTGCCTAAAACCGTCTACTGGATTCCCTTCCACCATCTATTGGGACCATCCACAGCTTAGGCTGCTTCCAGGCAGGAGTTTGTAAGTGGCTGCATAGCTCCCCCTACCTTGGCCCCATAACAAGAAATCTTTTTGAAATGTCGTTATCCTTTTTAATCTAGTTCTCTTATGGGATTATGGGGATAAATTCAGTTTTTATTGACAGATTTGAATGTATTATGTGCCTGTATGTCACTGGTTTGTTATCCTATCCTATCCTAGCCAGCACTACATTTGTCACAGAGAGGGGAAGCTGCTCTGTGCTTGCCTGTGCTGTTAAAAGGTCTGTAAAAAAAACAAAATCCCTCAGTTGTCACCAGTAATAAACTCAACACTATGTGGAGAAACCAGTACCAAACTTGGTTGGTAGCTATCATGTGGACTTCAATTAGTTCTCAGTCCTCTACCTTTCAGCACAAGTAAATCCATCACAGTATAGAGAAGCCTTCCTGCAGAGGACCTGCAAACACCGTAGATAAACAGAGAGCTTCAGATCCCAGTGCTGTCAATTCATTAACCTACAGAAGAACTAAGGGAAGCTTCCCTGCACTGCTGCATGCGCTAGACCTAACCTGTGGATAATGGAGGGCTTCAGTCTCCAGTGCTCTCAGTTCTTCACCCTTTAGCAGAACTAACGGAAGCTTCCCTGCACTGGAGCTGCATACACTATACCCGACCTGTGGATAACGGAGGCTTTCGGTCTCCAGTGCTGTCAGTTCCTTACCCACTAGCAGAACTAAGGGAAGCTTCCCTGCACTGGAGCTGCATACACTATACCTGACCTGTGGATAACGGAGGGCTTCAGTCTCCAGTGCTGTCAGTTCCTTACCCTTTAGCAGAACTAAGGGAAGCTTCCCTGCACTGGAGCTGCATACACTATATCTGACCTGTGGATAACGGAGGGCTTTAGTCTCCAGTGTTGTCAGTTCCTCAGTTTCTAACAGAACTAAGGGAAGCTTCCCTGCACTGGAGCTGCATACACTATACCTGACCTGTGGATAAATGGAGGGCTTCAGTCTCCAGTGCTGTCAGCTCCTCAACTTCTAACAGAACTAAGGGAAGCTTCCCTTGCACTGGAGCTGCATACACCATACCTGACCTGTGGATTAACAGAGGGCTTCAGTCTCTAGTGTTGTCAGTTCCTCGCCTTTCACATCAAAGAGTAGGGAAGCCTACACTGTGGTTGCCTGCATTGTATCAGGTTTGTTGATATGAATGATTCCAACTCGAAGCAACCTGTACTAATCCCTCTGAACAGAGGATGCTCACCGTGACAGTTACGGTAACCACAACTTATCTGATCACAGGAAAATGAGACAAGTTTTGCCTGCTGCTATTCAAATCATATTAAAACTACTCTGAGTTCCAGACAAATATATCCACCCCACAGGTATAGTATTTATGTGTCTGAAGCAGGGATCTCCTTCAGGTTGATACCCTGTTTTATTTTTTTTGGGGGGGGGGGTGAAGAGGGTGCTGGCCCAGGTAGCTGGTGTAATATACCAATATATAGTACATAATATGGTTAAAGGCAAGGCACATTTTATTTGAAAAGATGCCCATCCCAGAGGCTGTGGGCGACGAACAAATTCAAATCACATACAAAGTAAAAGCAATAATATAAAAAGCCTAATAATAAATATACTACACTATAACTCATTTTATAAATAATTAAACTCAAACATATGTATAATTAATGTGTTCCCTTATGTTTACTCATGAACTGCACCATGTAACATTGCCAATTTCTTATGATATATCTTGAATGTATGTACTTGTAATTAATGTGTTCCCTTATGTGTACTCATGAACTGCGCCATGTAACATTGCCAATTTCTTATGATATATCTTGAATGTATGTACTTGTCATTATTGTGTTCCCTTATGTGTACTATGACATGGAGCCTTTGGAAATGAGTCCACAACTGAAAGGACTGTAATTCTGATCTCTGACAAATAAATAAATAAAAGCTAATTATATAACTGGGGACAGAATTCAAGCACAGAATTCAGACGCAGGACAGAATTATAAAACAAAGTCCAGTAAGGCTTGATTATACAGGAAGGCCTTGAGGTGGGCTTTAAAAACCTCAACTGAAGAGGTCTCTCTCACCACTGAAGGTAGCGAATTCCAAAGGATGGGGCCAGCGACACTAAACACTCTGCCGCCAGCAGTTTTTAACCTCGTCCTAGGAATTGCAGGGAGGCCCCTGGAGGAGGAGCGGAGGGAGTGGACTAAGACAGCGGGAGTAAGAAGGTCCTTCATGTAACCAGGGCCCAGGCTGTGTTGGGAGAGGACCCTCCACCTAAATGGCAGCCAGTGCAGTTCACACAGTACCGGGGTGATGTGACAGTATTTCGACTGCCCTTTTAGCAACCTAGCAGCTGTGTTCTGCACCAGCTGCAGCCAGTGAAGGGTACCTCCAGAGACCCGAGAAACAGCACATTACAGTAGTCAAGCCTAGATGTCACAGATTCATGCACCAAGGTGGGGAGGTCCAGGGGCAGAACTAGGGGCTTTATCCTGGCGATATTCCTCAGATGGCAAAAACTGGTATGAACAACGGATGACACCTGGGACTTAAGCGTCAGTCCGCTGTCGGGAACAACACCAAGATCACGCACCCTAAAGGAGGCCTTCAATGGTACAGACCCAAGAAAAAGCCCTGTTTCTGCGCCAGAGGCCAGCCTATCACGCCTTCTGTTCAAATTCTCCACCAGTACCTCTGTCTTATTGGGGTTCCGTCACAACTAGCTGGAGGCTATCCTGTCATTGATCTTGACAAGGCAGGTATTTAGCACATCCACTGCGTTGGACGTTCCAGGGGCAAAGGAAAGATACAGCTGGGTATCATCAGCATAGCAATGAAAACCCAAGCCGTATTTCCTAATGAGCTCTCCCGGAGCAGCATGTACACGGCAAACAACATCGGTGACAAGACCGAACCCTGAGGTACTCCACATGACAGGAGGCTAGGGGAAGAGGAGAAATTCCCCATCACTACCCTTTGCCTCATGTTGGTTAGAAAAGACTCAAGCCAACAGATGACAGTGCCGGCGAGTCCACAGAATTCCCTCAGGCGGTCAATTAACATACAATGGCTCACCATGTCAAATGCTGATGAAAGAGATCAAGGAGAACGAGAACTGTCCCCTTCCCTTGATCTCTTGCCCTAAAGAGGTCATAGTGCACCCGAACTAACACAGTTTCTGTGCTATGCCTTGTACGAAACCCAGACTGGAGAGGCTCGTATAGATCATGGGCCATGAGGTGTTCCTCAAGCTGAAGCGCCAACACCTTCTCCACAATCTTATCCAAGAATGGAAGATTGGAGATGGGATGGTAACTTGCCTTGACGTCACGGTACAAAGATGGTTTCTTCAGAAGGGGTCTCACCAATACCTCCTTCAAGACATCAGGAAAGACTCCCTCCGACAAGGAACACCGGATGATCAAGACCAACAGAATCAACAGGAAAACTACACCCCTACATCTTGCAACTTTTATTTGGTTCCATGTCAATAGACTACTCTTTTCCTGTAGCTGTTAGGGCTATATCAGTGTCAGTGGCTCAGCAGGTAGCACTCTCACCTCTGAGGCCAGAAGATCAGAAGGTTGTGAGTGTAACAGAAATGGGAAATAAGGAGTTAATGACTTGGATGTTTTTTGGCTTGGATTTTTCTGGCCTTCTGAGAAAAACACACTGGGATTCCACTGCCTAGCAGCATACTAACATACTAATTGCCAGCAGATTAGGCCTTACGGTCTATCGATTCTGCTCGAGCATCTAGATAAGGTGATGGTTTGAGTAAGAAATCTCAGCCAGAATGACGAAGAGAGGGAGTGGAGACGCACACAAACACACACACAGAGTTTAAAAGGATTGGACCACTCAAATATAAACTAGATATCAAATTGATCTAATTGGACATCTATAGGGCTGTTTAAATTTACTGGAACAATTAAACAAATACATGGTAAATGATTGGTGCATTCAAAGGGCACAAGAATTATCTATTCAAACAGTGACTATAAGATGCTGTAAGACAGTTACATCAGGGCAGTGTTCTGCTGGGGTTACCATTGAAGGGGAGAAGCTTTGAGCCTACTGCTCTAACTATGTCTGTGGGAGCTGACGGATATAATAGGAATTCAGTTTCTCTCCAAGCGTAGCAGAGGGGTAAGACAGAATTGCATACCTTAGTTAATAGCCTTTTCCTTTTGTCATCTGTATTTAAAACCATTTGTTTACGTTTCCTGTAACAGTGTTCTTCTCTTGTGTTAACACACACACACACACACACACACACACACACACACACACATATATATATATCTTTATTCTCTAATGCAACTTTTGACCTTCTTTAAGTAAAAAGTTATTTATTTACACAACAGTCATGGCTGTGATTTAAATTACTAAGGTAATTCATGAATTATACTGGCTGGGGCAAAACTCTGTTAGCATCTGTCAAACGACAGATACACTATCAGACTTTAACCTGTGCAACTGCATGTTTGACCTCCTAGCTCTGTGCAAGGGGGAAAGGTAATTTTGCTTGTGGAACCAACTGGTGGCAGCGAAAAACATAGATGGGCACCTTTCTGAAAGCTGTTACTGCCCAGAGAGAGAGAGGTGGTTTGCCACAAAGTGGTAGGCAGTGGTGGGGTGACTGCGGACTTTCTAGCAGATTATGAGACAGAGTTTGCCTTGGGACTATTTTACCTTAGCAGTCACGAAATGAGATCTACAAGAAAGCACACTTGTACAATAGTTTTTTTTTGTTTCTAGTTAGCACAGTTTAGTGTAGCTTGAGAGAATGAGCTCCACAGACTATGGCACGCTTACCTTGCAACAGCTTTCCGACAAGTGCCAAGGAAAGGGGGTCCAGCTCGAGGGTCTAAAACAGAAGAGAAAAGGCAGACCTCATAGCCCCCTGGTGGCTCATGAGCAGAAGCAGAAGGTCCCTGGGGGTGAGTCAGGAGCTGGTGCAGCAGACTCCCCAAATCAGCATGATGCCCTGTACCTGCAGCTGTGGCTGCAAGACAAGGAACTTGAGGCAAAAAAGCTGGAGGCAGAGGCGAAGAAGCTGTAAGCAGAGACAAAAAGACTGGAACCAGAAACAGAGGCGAAACGAATGAAGGACAGAGAAAAAGAACATCAGAAAAGAGAAAAAGAACGTCAGGAAAGAGAAAGAGAACATCAGCATGAAGTCCAACGACAACAGCACGAGAAGGAGATGGTGTCACTACGCCAGCAAAACATAAGTAATGGGGGCTCATCTCATAAAGTTAAAATTAATTCTAAATTGCTTCCACCATATATAGAGGCAGATGATCTTGATCTATTTTTAAAGGCATTTGAAAGAATATGCTGTCAGTTCCAAGTAGAAAAAACTTCATGGATGGTCTGTCTTCCCCCCGACTTACAGGGCACGCTTTGCAGGCAGTGTCTAAAATGAACAATGTGGACTGTGTTGACTGTGATAAGGTTAAGACTGTTATTTAAACGTTTTGAATAAACTCCTGAAACTTAGACAGAAATTCAGGGAGTTAAAGAAAAGCCCAGAAGACAAGTTACACAGAATTGCATGTTCAATTGTGCACTTATTTTGACCAGTGGGTGGATGGGGCAAAAGAAGACACTGTGGAATTGATAAGATTTAATGGTAAAGGAATAATGACTTACAATTATACCTGAGGAACTACACATATGGTTGCTAGACAGGGCATGCAGCTCCTACAAGGAGGTGGCAGAAAGTGTTGACCTGTACATGGCCAGCAGACCATATGCATAGCATAAGTCTCATTTGGGGGGTGAAGCACATGGTTCTAAGGGGCAACGGTAACCTGCATGCACCTGAGCCCAAAACAGAACCCTCCAGTTCTAAAGGGAACCGAGAGCAGGGGCTCAAGAAATGTCATATCTGTAATCAAGTGGGGCATTTGAGGTATAACTGCCCTCAGAAAGTGGTTAAGGGGCAAATGCCTGGGGGGCCATGGTGATCAAAATAGCACTGGTCTCATGGTAGGCTGTGCACAGCTTGAAGTACCAAATGCCTCCTCCAAGTATATGCTCCCTGTCATAGTTAATGGGACAGTAACCCAGGGACAGAGGGACACAGGAGCTTACATCTCCCTGGTGAGGAAGGACCTAATCCGGGTGAAGAAGATGCTGCCAGGGCAATACTCAAAGATTAGGAGAGTCACAGGGCCAGCAGTCCAAATACGATGACTTGAGTCTTCCTGATCTGGGAAGGTGGCCATGGACAAAAAGGAAGTGGGAGTTGTAGAGGATCTCCCTTCTAAATGTGATCATGGGGAATGATTTTGACCACAGGGAATCTCTGGTGTGTGTTACAACCCATAGCCAGGCAAAAGGGCAAGCCTCTGAGGGTGAAGAGGTGACTCAGTCAGGTTCAGTCCCTCCCTCAGCAGCTGGGGAAGTGGCTAGCGTGGAAGAGGGGCTGGCTAGAAGCAGCAGTCCTCAGCCCCAGTCACAAATGGAGGAGCCCACAGGACTTCCTTCTGAAGGGGAGCTGGGAAGGGTCAGATGAGGGGAGCTGGGCACTGCACAGCACAGTGGGCTGATCCTACCTTGCAAAAACTCAGAGAAATAGCTAACAGGGCTGAAGGTCCTCGGGGTGGTAGAGTCAGTTTACTGGCACAATAGGCTGTTGTACAGAGAATGCACAGCAGGGCAAGGGCTAGATGGAGAGGTACTCCAGCAGCTGGTAGTCACTAAGGTTCACTGCCTGCAGCTTTTGGCCCTTGCCCATGATATTCCTATTTCAGGCCACTTGGGTGTGAGGCTCATGAAAAAGCATCTAACAATTTCTTCTGGCCTGGTATTGGCAAGGATGTAGAAAATTACTGTAGGACTTGCCCACAATGCCAGAGTGTGGGGAAAATGGGGGGACAAGGCCAAAGCAGCTTTGGTGCCCCTGCCCATTACTGATGAACCATTCAAGAGGGTAGCTGTGGACATAGTGGGGCCACTAAGCACCCCAAATAGCACTGGCAAGTGGTATATCCTGGTGGTAGTCGATTATGCAACAAGATACCCAGAGGCAGTGGCCTTATCGTCCACTGATGCAGAAAAGGTGGCTGACGCACTGTTAGGGATATTTCGCCAGTTGGGCTTTCCCCAGGAGATACTGACAGATCAGGGCGCCAATTTCATGACTGAGTTAATGAGTAGCTTGTGGGAGAAGTGTGGGGGTAAAGCAGCTCAAAACCTCCCCATATCATCCGCAGACTAATGGTCTGGTGAAGCCATTTAAATCATCCCTTAAAACCATGTTAAGGACTTTTGCTGACTAGCACAAGGGGGAGTGGGACAAATAGTTGCCTCATCTCCTATTTGCATGCAGAGAAGTCCCACAGGAGTCCAGAGGGTTCCTATCTTTTGAGCTCTTGTCTGGCCATAAGGTGAGGGGGCCCCTAGATTTAGTTCGGGATGAATGGGAGGGTGACTGTGCCTCCCAAGGGGAGTCGGTTATGGAGTATGCCCTGAACTTCAGGACCCGCTTTAAGGAGCTCATGGGGCTCACTCAGGAGCACTTGGCCACTGTGTCACAGCGGCAGAAAGTGTGGTATGACCGCAGGGCCAGAGCCAGAGAATACAAGGTGGGACAGCAAGTGATGGCACTCACCCCTGTCTGACAGAATAAACTACAGGCAGCATGGGAGGGGCCATTCTCCATTGTCCAAAAGGTTAGTGATGTCAGTTACACAACAGAGCTACCTGGCAGTAGATGCAGACAAAAGGTGTATCATGTTAACATGATAAAGCCCTACTATGACCGGGAGGAATTGGTTCTCGCTGTATGCAGCACCCCAGAAGAGGAAACTGAGGGTGATCCACTGGTGGACTTTCTCGGGAAGGCCGGGTCGGATCCTCCGTGGAAAACCTCACCCTCTCCGAATAGCTGACACCAGCTCAGGTGCAGGAGATTCGGGGTGTATTGAGAGAATTTGAGGACATGTGCACAGGGAAACCGAGGTACACCACACTGACCGAGCATCACGTGGATACTGGGACTCAGGTGCCCCTGAAACAGTCTCCCTACAGGGTACCAGAGCAGGTCAAGCAAATCGTGAAAGAGGAGCTCAAGGAGATGCTGGAACTTGGGAGTAATCCAGTAGCCCCTGGGCCTCACCTGTGGTACTGATCCCCAAGAAGGATGGTATCATCCGATTCTGCATTGACTACCGGAGGTTCAACAGCTGTACAGAGTCATATGCCTATACCATGCCCAAAATAGACGAGACCCTGGAGCAACTGGGGGGGAGGCAGGCAGAGTATCTGACCACAACAGACCTAACAAAGGGCTACTGGCAGGTATTTCTGACCCCTGCAGCCAGGGAGAGATCAGCTTTTGTCACTCCATTTGGCTTATACAAATTCAAGGTAATACCCTTTGGAATGAAGAATGCACCCCCTTTCAATGTCTGGTGGATCGCATTCTGTCTGGGGTAGGTGAGTTTGCACTGGCATATATGGATGACAGCCATATACAGCCAGACCTGGGAGGAGCACATCAAGAATGTGTGGGAGGTGTTCCGCATGCTGAAGGATGCAGGTCTGACAGTCAAGGCAGGAAAAATGGCAGCTAAGTATGGCAGAAGTGTCCTACCTTGGGCACCGGGTGGGCAGTGGACACATCCACCCGGAGCCTACCAAGGTTGATGCCATCCTGGCCTGGCCCGCTCCTACCACCAAGAAACAGGTAAGGGCATTTCTGGTGACAGCAGGGTACTACCAGAGGTTTGTTCCTCACTATAGTTATCTGGCCAAGCCACTGGCAGACCTAACCAAGAAGGAAAAGCCAGACAAGGTGCCGTGGACAGAGGGCTGTGAGGCTGTTTTTCAGGAGCTACAGAAGGCCTTAAGCGGGCCAGCTGTATTAGCCAGCCCCAATTACAGTTTAAAGTTCATTGTCCATGTAGAAACCTCAGACCATGGGCTAGGTGTCGTGCTGAGCCAGCTTACCCAGCAGGAAGAGGAGCACCCTGTCCTGTACCTCAGCTGGAGGCTTCTGCCCAGGGAGGAGGCCTATGCCACAATCGAGAAGGAGTGCATGGGAATAGTGTGGGCCCTTCAGAAACTGCAGCCTTACCTATATGGGAGAGAATTTACTGTGGCCACAGACTGTAATCCCCTGATCTGGCTTCATATGTAAAGCGGGCAAAATGGAAAACTACCAAGCTGGAGCTTGGTACTGCAGGCATACATGACCATCCAGCACCGCAGTAGTAAACAAAATGCCAATGCAGACAGGCTATCTAGGCAGGTCTAACAGCATGGCTGGATACTTTGGGCACTTCCCAGCAGCTCATTAACAGCTGTGTCACTTGGGGTGACCCAAAGGCCACACCCGCATCACCGGGGGGGTAACAGAAATGGGAAGGAAGGAGTAAATGGCTTGAATTTATTTGGCTTGCATTCTTCTGGCCTTCTGAAAAAAAAAAAAAAAACACACTGGGATTCCACTGCCTAGCAGCATCTATATAAGGAGATTGTTTGAGTAATAAATCTCAGCCAGAATGATGAAGAGGGGGAGCAGGCACACACACACACACACACACACACACACACACAACGGTTTGAAAGGAATGGACCACTCACACTGCCCAGCTGAGAAGCCTGCTACAGGGGACTGCAGAGAGCCTTAAGAGGCCTCAGAAAGCCCACCCTCCCCTCAGACACTACCCAGCTGAGAAGCCGGCTACAGGGGACTGCAGAGAGCCTTAAGAGGTAAAGCCTCCTTCCATCCAGCCTGTTTGTGAAGAAATGTTGGACAATTGGGGCTCTAGTTTCTGTCCCCACACAGCAACTGATTGTTTTTCCTCTCTGTGATTTGGACATTTGTGTGCTGGGATTGGGGTATTTACTCGGATTACCTTAAGGGGTGTCTAGTACTGCATTTACCTGTTAGCGACTACTGTTTTAATGCCTGCAAGTACTGTTTAACTGTGCTAATAAGCCTGTATTCTGAAATAGTCCTCTTACCTGTTTAGAGCCATTTTAAGATTCTGGAGTTCTCTCTCTGCCATTACGGGTGAATTCTTGCGCATGATCAGTAGCCATCTGTATCCCGACTCTGTCCCAACAGTTGGCGCATATGCAGTAGCGCCCTCTTCTGTCCTGCTGCATACTAATGTAATTCCTTTGTTCCCTTCCCCTTAGAGGCCTCAGAAAGCCCCCCTCTCCCCTCAGCCACTGCCCAGCTGAGGAGCCTGCTACAGGGGCCTGCAGAGAGCCCCAAGAGGTAAAGCCTCCTTCCATCCAGCCTGTTTGTAGAGAGGTGATACACCGTCCGCGCAGCCCACCCGCCCCAGCCATCCACTTTGCCGTTTGCAGCTTGTACTCGCTGACCACTAGGGGTTGCTGCTGTGCACCCCCAGACACCACTCTATCTCTCTCTCCTCATCTCCACTCCTTACCTACAGCTACTATTGGCACTGGCCACTAGGAGTCACTATAGCACCCCTCCTAACTACTACTTTCTCCTCACCTACACCCTCCTAATCTCTACTCCCACCTTATCTACTTCTGCCCCTTGTGAGTCTCAAACCCTCTACCACTAAGCCAATTAGTTAAGTTATTGACTCCCTCTGATCCATAACTCTTATACCTTATGGCTCCATACTCAACTAAAAAATACCTTCTGCTGCGGGTCTCAAACGCTGTACACTTGACACCTGAGTCAGCAGCTCTGTCATTGGACTAGCAAGCTGATACAAACTACTCTGCTTCCCTAAAGCTCTTATAGCTTCTTGGCACCATAATTCACCTAGAAAAAAATTTTCTCTGCTGTCCCACTGCGGTTCTCAAACCCTGCTCACCTAGCCCCAAAGTCAGCAGCGCTGTCTTTAAGCCACATAAACCAAGATATAATTATTTTGAATCTGAAAACTCTTAAAGCTTCTGCTCCCTAAATATACTGTACTGTCCTACCACAGGTCTCAAACCCAGTACCTTTGGGACTCAAGTCTACAGCCCTACTATCAGGCCATCAAGCCAAGACACAATTCTACTGGATCTTAAAACTCTTGCTCCTTAAACCCCCCCCCTCCAAAAAAATAAGGGCACTCCATTGTCCTTCCCCAGGTCTCAAACCCAGGACCTTTGAGACCGAAGTCAGCAGCTCCATTCACCAAGCCAGCAAGCCAAGACAATTTTGACTTGATTTCTACAGTCCTTAAAGCTTTGGCTCCCCCCTCTCAGTCACTGTGCCCTAACTCCAAGGCTACCTGGCATCGTGAGTACTAAATTCCACCTCATATACATCATCTTCTTATACTTCCTGGAACCTACCTCCCACCAGCCAGACCTCAGCCCTTGCCCATGGTCTATGGTGCCCACATACCTAACCACTGTAGCCCACCCACATACCACCATGTCAATGCACCCCAGATCCCTGCATCCACCCCCGTGCTGCCCCCCAACCCCACATCCGACTCTGGCTCCCCCTGGCTCCACCACCTCTGCATTTTCCAGACCTTCCAAACCCTGCCCATTCCTTGATCAGCCACTGCCTGCCCAGCCCCTCAATGTACCCACAAAAAACTAACAAACTGCCACCCTAGGGCTAGAGCCTTAGTCATACTACTACTCCTCTCTGGTAATATCCACCCAAACCCAGGCCCTGCCCCCACCAATCCACCAACTAAGTCCAACGGACTCCGGAATGCCTCCATGAACATATGTAGCCTGCTTAAAAATTTCGCTGCCGTTCAGTGCTGGGTTATATCACATCAACCAGACATCTTAGCCCTAGTAGAAACCTGGCTAACGAAGTCCACCCCGGACTCCTTTGTCTCCCTCCCAGGCTACACCCTATTTTGCAAGGATCGAGAAGATAAACGTGGAGGCGGTTGTACATTCTATGCTCATGACACCATTGTAGGCCATGCCCTCCCAGCCCCCAAGCTTGTAGATGGTGCCCAGGCCCTCACCCTCAAACTCACCCCAGACCCATCCAAGAGCCCCCTCTATCTCACAGTCTCCTATATCCCTCCAAGGAACCAGACCCCCGCAATATCATCTCTCACCGAATATCTCTCCTCCCTCTCCATAAGGCTCAACAAGTCTTAGTAAGAGACCTCAATGTAAACTGGCTCAGTCCCACTGCCTCACCGATAAGAGACACTTCTGCTGCACTGGACCCAACCCAACTTGTCACACAACCCACCAGATGTAACCAAAAGGCAGGGACAAGCACCCTCCTAGACATCATTGTCTCAAACCGACCCCAAAAGGTTCAAGATATTCAAGTCCTCCCAGATTCCTTAAGTGACCACTCCCCTCTCCAATTCCTCTGGTCTACCCCCACCCCCAAACCCACAGCCCAAACCACTCACCGCAGGCGCCTTCCCCCAGGAGGACTGCAAAAAACTCAGGCAGTTCCTCACTCACATCGACTGGTCCCCCATCCGCCAGGCAACGAGCGCTGACACTGCCCTCAACCTATTCTCACAGGCTTTTACCAAGGCCTGTGATCTTTTTGCACCCTTCACCATGATCCGCTCCAAAAAACCAAATGCACCCTGGGTCACCCCTGCCCTACTCCAACTATTCAAGGACAGGGATAACCTTTGGCATACTGCCACCGAGACTGGTTGGGCTGCTGACAGACAGGCATATAACGCTGCCCAGAACAGGTGCACATGGGCCATTTGCAAAGACAAGGCAAACCACTACCACGCCACCCTCACCTCCTCATGCAGCTGCGCCCAGAACTTCTGGGACAATATAAAAGAAATAACTAGGAAATCACACTCCACCCCCCCCCCCGGCACACCTTATAGTCAATGGCACCACCATCACTGACCCCACCGACATTGCCAACTGCCTTAACTCCTCCTTTACTGATCTTAGCCCTGTCCTCCCGAGTTACTTTTTCGACCCTACTCACAACCCACCACCTTCAGATCTACAGCACCCCCAGTTCTGCCTACGCAAAGTATCCACTTGGGAAGCCAAACCACTCCTGTTTAAAGCACTAAAAGGCACCAGTCCTAGCAGCGACCCCCGGACCCAAAAATACTCCAGCTGGTCCTGGATGAAGTCCTGGTCCCACTTACAGAACTACTGAACCGATCCCTCTGTCTGGGGCAATTCCAAACAGCATGGAAAACTGCGACAGTCACACCTATCCACAAAGGTAGTGACTGGTCTGCCCCTAGCAACTATCGGCCAATTTCCATTCTCCCCCAAAGCCTTAGAAAAGTGATAGCCACTAACCCCACGGAATACCTTGTAAAATATAACATCCTGTGGTCCAGAACAGCATGGCTTCCGTGGGTTGGTCACAGCACAGGCACAGCTTTAATGGAGTTCTCCAACTTCCCACACGCCTCCCTTGACCATGGCTCACTAGTTGGGGCAGTGTACATTGACCTCTAAGGCCTTTGACACGCTTCTCTCATCCACTCCTACTAAATGCCTCAACCATACAAGTTTCTCCGCTGGCCCCCTCCTGGTGCTGAATCTACCTATCAGCCTACCCCGGCGAGGTCAAAATCAATGGGGTGCTCTCAGAAACCTGTCCCATCCATTCAGGGGGTTCCCCAGGACTCTATCCTGGGCCCACTACTCTTTAGCCTGTACCTAAACACCCTGCCTAGCGCCTGTTCTGGCAGTATTCTGCTATATGCAGACGATGCCGAGATTTATGTAGCTCACAAAAATCTCACCTCCCTCCAAGACTACCTCCAGCACTCATTCAATGATGCTGAGAATTGGTTTAAGAAAAGCAGACTAGTAATCAACCTCAAAAAACTAAGGCAATGCTCTTTGCCCACCCCCAGAACAAAGCCAGCAAAAGTCCCCTCCAAATCTTCCCGAGCACTTGTCAACCACTCAAACAAGTTTACTCGTACAAATACCTTGGAAACACATTTGACTCGGCTCTCACCTTTCATGCCCACATTACTGCCCTTGCTTCTGCCGCAAACGTGCGCCTTGGCATCCTCTACCGGCACAAGGACTGCCTCCCACCTGATGCCTTCAGGCTCGCCATCACGTCCGCAGTAATGTCCCTAATTGACTATGGCCTCCCAATATATGGTGCTGCTGACTCCACTGCCTTCAGCAAGATTAGACTCACGCTAAATAAGGCTTGCGGGCTACTGACCAGTGCCCCCAGACTCACCCACACCTGTCAGCTCTATGACATGGCCAAACTCCTAACCCTTGACGAATGCATCCGCTACCAAACCGGCCTATTAACCAAGAAGATCCTACTTGGGCTCCCCCCCCCGCCGGGGTGTCTGCCTCCATCCAATTTACACATCCCAGAGCCTCCACCCGAACTTCGGACAAGGCCACTCTTCTAGTGCCCAGAACTAGGACCTCCCAGGCTCAGAGGTCATTTAGCTACAGAGCCCCTACCTGGTTCAACTCACTCCCAGCAGCCATTTCCAACACCGCCAAAATTGCCCCCTTCAAAGCTGCCTTACGAGACCTGCTGTTCAACACCCGCTGCTGCACCTGTCACTAAAGATAGTCTGCTGTTTCCTCTGGTACTACCGACATGACCCACTGGGCTGAACATTTTCGGCTGGGTAGAGGAACCAGACAGGGCTGTCCCCTCTCCCCGCTCTTTATTCATAGAACCTCTCGCACAGTATATTCGGGAATCACAGAATCTCACTGGAGTTACGTTGGGAGGCACGGAGCACCGTGTAGCACTGTATGCTGATGACGTACTACTTTACCTCCAGAACCCGGAAAAATCACTCCCAGCAATAAGGCAGCTTTTAGATGAGTTTGGACAGGTGTCCTGATATAAGCTCAACCTTTCCAAAACTGAGATCCTCACATTCCACTGCTACCCATCCTCCAACGTACAAAACCTATTCCCTTGCAACTGGACCTTGACTAAACTGAAATACCTGTGTATTCAACTTTCCCACTCTCCAACAGACTACTATAAAAACAACTATGCCCCCTTCACTTCCTCAACTTAAAACTGAACTGGCCACTTGGAACACACTGCCACTGTGCCTCACCAGAAGAATAGAGCTAATTAGAATGGTAGTACACCCTAGGGGCCTTTACTTATTCCAGAACATCCCCATTCCTCTTACGGATAAAACACTCCAGATATGGAACCGCTCCACTTCCAGATTCATATGGGCAGGACAGAGACCCAGAGTCCACTTTAAGGTGCTCACTCTCCCAAGATCGGGGGGTGGGGGCTCGCACTTCCCGACCTCCGGCTTTACCATAATGCCGCACTGCTTTTGCACCTTATGGTGAGGCAAAATGGCATAACTACCCCACACTGGGCAGAAATTGAAATGTCTCTTATTAGCAATAGGGACTACTTTAGGATAATATAAGGGCAACATAATGAGTTGCCTTCTCCCAACCTTACGAATCCGTGGATAATTCATTACCTAAACGCCTGGAGAACCATAAGGAGCTCACAACACCTAGATCCTTTCTTGCCCCTTATATCTCCCATAGCAAGCACAGACCAGTTCATTCCTAACAGAATGGATCATGGGTTCTTAACATGGGAAAAACTGGGCCTGATATACCTCCCACAGGTCACAATTCTGGGGAGAGTGCAACCCTTTTCTGAAATTCAAACCCAGTACAATCTACCACGCAGGGATTTTTACAGATTTTTACAACTCCGCCACTACTATGAATCCCTGCCAGCCCCTGCTCAAACGCCTGCTCTGATACCCCCCTTGATTAATCTTCAAATTCGACTGAACAATTCCCACGAACAAAGACACCTACTCTCAGCTTACTATCACTCCCAAAAATCTCACCAACTAACCATTACTGATAATGTTAGACTCCAATGGCAAACGGAGCTAGAACACCCCATTACCCCTGAGGAATGGCAGAAAGCATGCCAATATGTTACTAAGGTAACTAGCTCCCATCAATTGTGTGAATACGCTTGGAAGAACCTTGTCAGATATTTCAGGACCCCTATAATTACCAGTCACTATGCTCAATCTGGATCTGCAGTTTACTGGCATCAATGTGGAGAGGTCAGAGTGACCCACTTACACATTATGTGGTCCTGCCCTAAACTTCAACCCTTTATATTAGCTCTCCAGGCTAACCTGCGAGAACTCTTTGGTCCACAATTTCAATTAACTGGGAAAGTATATATTTTACTATTAATTCGTAGAGGACAAAGAAAACCATCTTAGGTACCTCCTCCTCCTTCTCCTTACAGCGGTCAAGAAGACCACTACAAAAGCATGGTTAACCACAAAAATCCCAACCATACAAGATTGGTGGCAGATTACCAAGCAGATATACTATATGGAGCGGATAACTCATAACCTAAATGACCAAGGAGACCAATTTAATTTCAGATGGTCTCGATGGCAGTTATATTACATGCTACAGGAAGACTGCTTTGTCCCTTGAAGTGCACTACTGAGTGAAAGAATCTCTTTAAATGGTTAAAGTCACTCGGAGTCTTTCTAGAACCACATGACTGACTATCCACTTGCTATCCCCTTCCTTACCCCCCATTACAATCGCTCTCCTCACCCATCTCCCTCCTCTGCGGAGCTGGGTTGAGACGCTGCTGAATCATTCACTGGATGTCCTCCTCCTCCCCCTCTTATACCACCCCCACCAATCCAGTGGGTTGTTCCACTGGGACAAGATTTCTGTCCACAAGTAAATATGTAAAATGGGTCATTAACTCACAAGAATTTTCTGCTTAAACTGTAGTTGTATTATTTTCTCTACTTAATATTTTTAAGTGGCAGTGATAGACCTCTTATAAGGAACACTTGAGTGCTCAGGTCATCAACTCTTCCTTTTTATTTAACTTATTAAAGCTAATATAATAGTGGCCTCTGTCATAAGCTATAATTCTATTGTATTAATGCTTTTTAGACTTAATTCCATGTCCATATGTAAAAATTGAATGCTGTAAACAGTCTGATATGTCGACTATGTATGCTAAAAGCATAATAAAAATGAAATTATAAAAACATAAAACCATTTATTTACTTTTCCTGCAACAGTTTTCTTCTCGTATTAGACACACACACATATATATATCCTGTAATGCAACATTTTTTTGTTTTAATCTCCTCTCCGCAGACCACTCCCCCCCCAGCCCTGTCACCCCGGAGTCCACTGGTACTCACCTCTTGGCCTGAGGTGCCAGCTGGCTGAGTGCGGTGCCTGCAGAGGGCCGGCATCATCCCGCTGGTCCGCGGTCTTTTCTTCCTCCATTTTTCTACCCGACCCCAAGTGCAGGACGTAATGTGCAATAATGCCAATGGCCGAGCTGCGCGTGCTTCTGCTCCAGCACACCGGGTGTCTTGCTTCCTCTCCACCCCATCTGTGGAATCAGAGTGCCAGCCTCCAGTCGCTACTAGGGGCCAGGCATGCACCGATCTTGTCCCACCCCTCCCTAGGAGAGGAGAGTTGTCCTCTAGACGCTTGATCTTCTCCCTCCCCGGCCGACCCCAGGCGACACACTTGAACTGCAAACACGGGTCACTGACGTAGCTGGAGGTAAGGCATGATGCCTCAGCCCTCCACTCCACTGGTCCAGCTTGTAATGCAATGTTTGACCTTCTTTAAGTAAAAAGTTATTTATTTATTTATTTACACAACAGTTGTGGCTGTGATCTAAATTACTAATGTAATTCATGATTTACACTGGCTGGGGCAAAACTCTGTTTGCATCCGCCATCCGAGAGACACACTATCAGACTTTAATCTGTGCAATTGCATGTTTGACCTCCTAGCTCTGTGCAAGGTGGAAAAGTAATTTTGCTGGTGGAACCAGCTGGTGGCAGCGAAAAACAGAGATGGGCACCCTTCTGAAAGCTGTTACAGCCCAGAGAAAGAGTGGGTTTGTCACAGTGGGTTCTAGCTCTACACTGGGAACATGGGAAAAATGCTAATACTGACACTGAAGTGTATCATGAGGGGGATGCTGCACTCCTGAGGTGCCATCTTTCAGATGAGACATTAAACCGAGGTCCTGTCTGTCTGTTCTGGTGGTTGCTCAGGTCGATGTTAAAGATCCCATGGCATCTCTTGATAAGAGTAGAGGAAGTTTAATTAACAAAGAAAAACAAACAAACATCCATTATATCATCATGGAGAAGCAAGGACGAAACAAAAACCAAAAAACAATAAATGAAGAAATAACAAAAAGAAAACATGAGGTTAATAGAAACAAGTAACAAACAGTGCAACAATGAGACAAAAAGCAGGCAACTAAAGTTAAACTCAGCAATCCCCTATAAAAAAACTGATAAACAGAGTATTGCATCCAGTAATGAAATCAAAATAGAGGAGCAGCAGGTTACGGTCACCTAGAAAAATACAAGAAATCAAAATGTCGTATTTAGATGCCAATTCTGGGGGGAGGGGGAGAATAGGGTCCTGCGATCACCCCAGTAAATGGTGGCTAGTTCTGATGTAATAAGCTGGAGAAGGACGATCTGGGGCACAACCTGTACAAGGTGTAACGGGAATGCCACAAATAATACTTAATCATTGTAAACACTCAACGAAGTGTGACAGCAAGATACCGGCGTCTGGATCAGTTGGCACCCAAAATAATATCACTGTAGGAGAGGGAGGACCACATAGGGTCTCCTCACTGAACAGCTCAGCGCTAAGGAGGGAACCTGAGCTTCCAAGCGGTAAGGAAGATCTGGCGTCATGAGGCGGAGCCCAGGGTTTTACCACCCGGGTGGGTGGGAGGAGCCAGCTTGAAAACCTTCAGGCAAGATTTAAAGTGGCAAGAAACCTGCCACAAAGTGTGGATTGAACAACATATCCACGTCCCTAGAAACATTCCTCCACAGTTTTCTTGTGTTTGGCTTTAGCCTTAGAAACATAGACTTTGACGGCAGATAAGAACTGCTTGACCTACCCAGTCTGCTCATTTTCCTACCTATTTGATAAGCTGCACATCCTAGTTAACCAACAGCCTACTTCTTCCTACCCCCCACCAGAATTGCCTTATGTCTGTCCCATGCATTCTTGAATTCCCCCACTCTTTCTAACGCCATGACCTCCTCAGGAAGGCCGTTCCATGTGTCCACCATCCTCTCTGTAAAAAAATACTTACATTGTCCCTGAGCCGTCCCCCCTCTATCTTCAAATTGTGCCCCCTTGTTCTTGCACATCTCTTTTTCTAAAAGATGTTACTCTCTTGGACTTTGTTGATTCCCTTGAGGTACTTGAAAGTTTCTATCATGTCTCCCCTCTCCCTCCCTTCCTTGCGGATATACAGATTAAGCTCCTTTAGACTCTTTTCGTATGGCTTCTGGTGCAAACCCTGCACCATTTTAATTGCCCTCCTCTGGACTGCCTTCATCCTGTCTATGTCCTTGTGGAGATGGGGTCTCCAGAACTGCATGCAGTACTCCAGATGGGGTCTCACCAGCTGTCTGTACAGAGGGATAACAACTTCCTGTTTTCTACTGGTGATGCATCTCCCTATGCATCCCAGTATCCCCCCAGCCCTCCTCACTGCCTACCTTTAGGTCATCTGATATAACTACCCCAGATCCCTTTCCATTTTTGTTGTTGTTAGTACCCCCCTCCCCACTGTGTACTCTTCCCCTACGTTTTTGTTTCCCAGGTGCATTACTTTGCACTTCTTTGCACTGACACTTAACACTAAGACGACCATGGTAACACGGCCAAAGAATGTCCCACATCTTAGCGGGAGTATGTATGTCCTTCAGGGAAGAGTGGATAACTGGGATCGCTGAGGGAGGAATATCAGGATACTGGGGTTCAACTGAAAAACAGGAAGCCATAATATTGGCATGGAGACCACAGGGAGTGGAGTTCCCAAAAAGGGCAAAATCTACCATCCAGTGCCTAAGTTTGTCAACCAAAGAGTGAACAAAAGCAGGGGCCTGGCAAGCAGTATAAGGAAAAAGAGTCTCTGCCCTCCAGGCAGGGAGGACACCATACATCCAGGGAGTGACCCATGGGTACCAGGGCCTCTGGGCACTAGAGGAGTATGGTTTCACCGTCCAGGTAAGAAAGTGGCAGAACGTGGAAACCAGCAGGTTAATCAAGTTAAGGCCACCCTGGGTGATGGGGAGGTACACTACCCACCTCTTCAGGGGATTCAGCCAACTATCCCAAATAATCTGGAAAAAAAACTGAGAAAATGGACCTCCAGAGATTTGGGAAGTGGGTAAACCATACTCAAATAAGAAAACAGAGGAAGGAGAAACTTCTTCAAAATAGCAGCCTTTTTCTTCTTGGTCTGTTTCCAAGATTTCCTGATCTGAACCCAAGGGGCACAAGAGGAGATTTTTGACGTCCCAGTTATGGAAGGCCATATAATCAGCCCCAAAGGTGAGGCCCAGAATCCACAGCTAAAGATAGTAGCATTTATGGACATTAAGATGGGCACCCAATAAAGGGGTGAACGAATGAATTAAGTCCAGAGTCATATAACCAGATGGTTTATCCCAGACAAAAAGCACAACATCATCCACAAACGCGGTGATTTTAACAGCATCCAACCCACTGGGGGCCAAAATTACCAGGATTTGCAGATGGGATTGTATTTTACAGATGATAGGGTCAATACAGTATGTATAAAGGAGGGAGCTAAGAGGACAGCCCTGACGGACACCAGTCTTAACAGAGAATGTGGGGCCCAGGTGCCCATTTATAAGGGGTAGCACAGAGGCTGCCCCATAGAACTTATGAAGCCAATCACAGAAAACAATCGGGATACCATAATTTATTTATTTATTTATTTGTTTATTTAAGAGCTTAACCAGGCAGGCGTACTGAGTGGAGTACCACTCGTTTCCAGACGCGACCGGAGGGAGGTGGGGGATAGGGGGACATTGATTATTACATGCAGTACAGATAAATACAGTGGTGAGCAGATGATACTTAAAACATTACAGCACAGGTTATTTACATACTGTAATAATTTACAGCCAGAGGGCTGCGGAAACAGCTGACAGAGGGCACTGTTTACATAAGACTTACATTTTCACAACAGTAGAGAGCAGAGCAGCAAATTAACCTTTCGGGTCCTACAGTGTAGAAGATGAGATTTGGCATGACTACCGGTTAGCAATAACCGCGAGCTAGTGCTTATGGCTGCTGCGTGCATGTGCATGTGGCAGGGAAGTGTGTGCAGAGTAGTGGATTTAGATGCCTGGGGTTCGAGGAGCTCCTGATATCAGCAGGCAAGTCATTCCTTAGTTTGGGCATGCGATACTTGAAAGCCAATTGACCCTTGGTGGTATGCATGAAGGGGACTTGGAGAAGCCTGGAGTCATTGCTTCTGAGTGAGTAGGAAGGGGAAGGCTGAGCTGATATGGCGGAATTGAGATAAGGGGGAAGGGTTTGTGACCAGAATTTGGCGATGAGCCTGGAGCAGTGGATCTGTCTGCGGGTCGTGAGTGAGAGCAGTGCTAGGTCCCTGTACAGATCACAGTGGTGGGGCAATCCAGGGCAAAGCAACAGAAGGAGTGGAAAAGAGTGTCCAGGCTGGCCAGGTTAGATGGGGGTGCAGCGCCATAAACCATGTCGCCATAATTAAGTATGGGCAGGATCATTTTTTGAACAATTTCCTTCCGGACATGTTTGGGCATGCAGTCCTTACTGCGATATACAGCACCAAGTTTCGGGTGCAACTTATCGTGTAAGGATTTGATATGGGTGGAGAAATCCAGGTATGGGTCAAGCCAGACTCCCAGGTATCTGAATGAGGTGCAGAACTCAAGGGGGGCCCCATCTAGGGTAAGGAAAGATGGGCGTGACGCTAGGCGGGAGAGTCGCGATCGTGACCCGAAAGTGAGTGTGACGGGTTTTTTTGTATTTAGGGATCGCTGGTTGGACAGGAACCAATTCTGAACGGCATTGAAATCCCTCTGAAGCGCATTTGACACCACCCCAGTGGAAGGGCCGGAGGCATACAGTACGGTGTTGTCTGCGTACATTTGGATGGATGATAGTATGTAGGTCTGCGGGAGGTCATTTAGGAATATTGAAAAAAGCAGAGGTCCCAGGACTGAGCCTTGGGGTCCCCCATATTGATTGGTTGGGGGGGAAAGATATGTGAGGGACAATTTTTCACTGACTGATATCTACCTACCAGCCTATAATGCCTGAGAATGTCAAAAAGGTAGGAATGGGACACGCGATCGAATGCTTTTTTCTGGTCAAGTGTGTGGATGTAACCAGACCAGCAGTCCACTCTCCCAAGGCAAACACCTCATGTAACACAAGTAGATTATCAACAATATGGCGACCAGGGATCGAACAAGCTTGGGTAGGGGAAATAAACTGGGAAATGGAGACTAAACGTTTGGTCAATATATTCATCAATAATTTCAATCCATGATTAACATACTTAGTGGCTGCCAGTTATTTAAATCAGAAACATCCCCCTTCTTAAAAAGCAAGACCTGGATGGCCTCACTGAAGGGTCAGGAGACAGTGCCTTCCATCAGAATCCAGTTAAAGACTTCCATCAGAATGACAATCATGAGTGTAGAGAACCATTTATAGAAACCTGATGTAAGGCCATCAGGCCCAAGCGAAACCAAAGGTCTGAGATGGGCAATCGCCTGCTCGACTTCAGCAGCTGAGATTAGAGAAGTTGGGTGAATATGGCCCCCAAGAGGAATGTGTGTGGGGGGGGGGGGACCACACCTGAACTTAAAAAAGTGGCAGCCAGCCCCGGTGGGGACAGGTGCCAAACAAAGATAACAGGTGGGAATGTACGTGGGACATAATCCCAGGTCCATCCATAATAACTGTGGTTTGGGAAGTGGTGAGCTTAGTCAGATATCTTTGATGCACCCTTTCCTTACAGGTGGCAAAGAGGTCAACAATCATATCAGGAGGTGGCATGAGAACTGCATCCAGACTCTGCGGGAGAGTCAAGACTATAGTGGAGGTCTCCATCCGAGAAGAAGGCTCAGGCTCAATAGGTCGAGACATATGTTGAGATGGGGTATAGCCGTGGAAGGAGGATGCAGCAGAAGAGGATCAGGATCTCGGAGAGGCCAGCCACTGCCCGAAGGAGTGGTCTGGTGGAGATCTTCCTGATGGGCCAGTGCAGCAGCTACTTCCTTGTGGCATTTCTGTTGCAAGGTCAAGCAAGCTTTCATCAACAGAGCATCCTGGGTATCAGTGTCATCCTTATCATGCATGGCCCAATGACAGTTTCTGTAAGAATAACAAGACTCCTCGCATAGATTGTGACAGAGAGCATTAGTACAATGTGCACTGACGTGCCCCAAAGTCAAACATAAATTGCACTGGACTTTGTTGCAGGCATTGCTGAGCCACAGCGGAAACACATCATGGGCTGCCCAGGATAGAAACATTGGGCTCTGTCCCTTCCCAAGAAAAAGACGCTGAGGATATGTTGCAAGCCATAATGAGTATTTATCCAAATGCGCCAATGACCCATCCAAAATATCTCTGTGTTCAGAATCTTTGCAGGGCACCCAGTACCTCACACCTCTGGGATAACCAATAACAGATGTCCCGTACATTAACCCTCTTGTTTTTCAGCATTATCGTGACAGTCAGAACCACAGGTTTGGTAAGCGTAATAGCCTTGAAGGGCAGCCAAAGCGGAGAATCTTTCACCATATTGTAGGAAGTCCAAAACCTATCAATATAAACCGGGGTCTGAAAACTGATGTAAAAAAATCCATCAGAAGGAGAGTGCAAAAGAGCATATAATTCATTGGGGGTGACATGTAGGAACTCCTTGAGCAAGAGCTTCCGGATATATCCCCTGTCAGGCGGTGCTTCAAGGCCCCCAATGTACAGGAGATGTACTGCATTCCATCACTGTGCTGGAGCAGAAGATTGAGAGAAGGCAGGCTTTTGCCAAAATTGAGATCACACTTGTGCTGGGGGGCAGTAGAACCAGAGTCACAGAGGGCACCCTCAGCCAATTCCACCTGATCAGCCCACATAAGTGGGTCAGCTGTGGCTGTCGTCCCAACCGACAAAGTGGATTCTAAGTCAGCAATCAAGCCACCCAGAGGGACAGGTAACTCCTGCAGAGATGTTGTCAAGATGGGTGAAGCAGGAGTCTTAGGCAAGGTGTCCAGTGGAGTGGGTAGAGTAGGAAAATCGGAACAGCTGAGAGGAGGCTGGAAGAGGCAACTAGGTTAGTAAAGGCAGCAGTGGCGTGGACAGGCCAAGAGCCACAGCAGTAGCTATGGCTGTCAGAAGAGAAGAGTCAGGATCCATTGGTGCAAGGTCCATGGGATGGGTGGCAGACAAGAGGCAGTCTGCAGCAGACAAAACAGTGTCCAAATGGGAGAGCAGAGGAGTAGCCTCCAGTAGGCAGGAAGCCACCGAAGGGTCCTGTAGTGTCCTGGAATGCCATTGTCCAATGACATCCTGAGTCCAGCCCGCCTCAGCAAGTGCCCAGACTAGGGACCAGTCCTCGGAAGGATAAGAAGTAGTATCCAAATGGTGGGGGAGTTGTAGGAGCTACTAGAGACCCGTTTCGGCAGTCCTTGTTCATGGCCTGAGAAGCAGGTGAGGAAGCAAAATCAGCAGGTAACTGCTGTGAATCCCCAGTCACCAGAACCGTAGTGTCCAGGTTCTGTAGGGTGGTCGGAGGCCCCAATATGGAGTTTTGGGACAGCAAGGACGGGTGCCCATATTCCCAGCTTATATCGTGTAGGAGGCAGGGGAACAGAATACACATCAGCGGGCGTACTCAAGGACCCCTCTGGATCAGCAACACCCAGACCTGGCGGACATCCGAAGGATCCCAAATGGGATCCATAGAACAGGTCATTGGAGGGCGAACAACCGCTCCTTCTGCTGCAGGTAAGCTGCATCCTCATTGGCCAGCAAACCCAAAATAAAGTTCCTTTTCTGCTGAAGGGCATCCTGTAAATGCAGGTCCTCACCCTGCAGGGTCACATCCATAGTCCCAGGAGGTAGGTTCAGTCCAGATGGGGGCTAGAAAGCCTCACAAAAATCCACAGAAACCAAATCCACAGGCAAGAGGCCAGAACGAACTTCAGCCCCAGAATCGGCAGTTACGGGGAGTGGGGCCAGGTCTTTCTCACATACAGCTTGACCCAACCAACTGACTACGAAGAAGCCATTGTGCGTGACAGCAGCGCCCCCTACCAATGAGTAGGGGAATTTCTCTGGTGTCCTGGCTAAATTTCCTCCCATTAACTAAATACCACCAACAGCTTAATCTGGTTCTGTAAGTCAGTTTGCATCTGTACACATATTCCCCTATCTTTTCCTCTAGGTCGCACCTGGAAATGAGCCGCGACTCAGTGCGCCTCTCCTGGTCACCAACTTTCATATGTGCTTCCTTTAGTTTGTTTTCACTGTTCATACTAACCCCTGTAATTATCCTGGAGGGTTTCCATTTTCTGGTTGTTGAAATCTCATTGTCCCGGAGAGATGCATTAGCATATGAGAACATGATGTGTCAGTGCCCTTTAGACTCCATGGTATGCCTGTCTGCGTAATTAAATTTCAACAAAACAAGCTGCAGCAAGGTGTGAAACACCACATTTACCTTCAGCAGGGTTTTAAATAATTGATAAGCAGTTTTTTTCTTGGAACAATGCTAACTGTATAGAAAGTACTTATATAGGTGTTCTAGAAGTGTTTTGTTTGTTAAACACAATGAGGCAAGTGCTATGCATTTTCAGAATGTTTTAGCACTTTTATAAGCAAAACGCTAATCAATTTTTGGAGTTAAATAAAACCCTGCTTCAGTTAGCTTTGCAAACTCAGTTGTTATACAGTGGTTTCCCCCTTTAAATTGCTTTGAATTTCTGTGTTGCCAAAGGTTTTTTTTTTTTTCTTTTCAGGATAGTTGAATTTTCAGCATAGAGATCCATGATATATAAACTGGTGCTGTGACATCATGATCTCATATGCTAATAATGCAGCTCTCATGGACAATAAGATTTCAACAACTATAAAAACCAACAACCATGGAAGCCCTCCAGGATAGTTACAGTAGATTACCATGAACAGTAAAAGCGAACTAAAGCAAACACGTATATCCTCGTCAGCTACTAACATTTACAAAATATGAGAGTGTAGTTCTCCTTTAACTGGTTAATAGGAAAACTGCAGATTTACTTAAGGTTATCACAATCAATTACTACAGATTAATAAATTCAGACATCATTACTCAATAGCCTCCTGATAAAGCCCAATAACCACTCTTAAATTAATTACATCACTCAATGAGCCCATTCCAGTCAGCAACACTATTTATGCAATTATGACATCATCCAATACACTAACTAATTAAGATATCACCCACCGACAACTTTTTAAAATTTCTGACTTCAACCTCAAAACCAGACTTTCACAATAACAACTTTCTTAAGTCCCCCCACCATGATAGCTGAAAAGCAACAGACTAATAAAAAAATTCTGCCTCACTTCTCTTCCTAAGCAGTGTGACCGTAACTTACAACTGCTTGGGGTTCAAACCATTTTCTTCAGCTACAAAGATTTTGCAGTACTGGATAACCTGATGTTTACTACTGCTGAATTGTTTGTAAAGTGAATTATGCTCTGTCTGATTTTCCTATTCTGTAAATTTATTTTAATTGTAATTAATTCCAGGTCGCCCCTGAAACAGGGACTGAAACGGTCTCAATGGGCCTACCCGGTTACTACAATTAAATAAACAAAATAAATAACTAAAAGAAAATCTTTTAAACTACCATCATGCATCTTCAGACCATGTAAAACTAATGTGGTTTATAAGAAAACATGTTTTTGTCAGAACCAAATCACTTACCCGCAGAAATACACTTCCAAACAAAGGAAAAAGTACATACATACAGGAGAGCCACAAGAATGATCCCTTATTTATCCAAACTTGACTACAAGGAAAGATTAAGAGTTACAGGGTTACACTCACTATGCACAAGACGTCCTAGAGGTGACCTTCTATTGTACAAAATCAAGAATTCTCAGGAGTTAATGCACCACTGTGGCTTACATTTCTCTTCCAGCTGGACTTCCCCACGGTATCATAACAACCAGATATTTGTATCTAAAGCTAAAACAACAAAAAGGTTAAACTACTTTACAGTAAGAACCCCCAAACTATGGAATCTCCTTCCACAATACTTAGTGAACAGTAGCTCTAATACAGTCTTCAAAAAGGGGCTGGATTGTTGGCTCGAGTCTAACAACTTCAAGGTATAATTATCCCACCAATGTGGTGGGGGACAATCTCGATGGGCAGTAGCTTTCTTTTGTCCTTTGAAACCAAGTAAACCAAGTAAACATTGAGGAATGAAGCACTAACAATACAGACACTGATGGTAGCCATTTCCCTGACCTCCCAATCATATGATCTGCAAGTCATATGACAGACTGATGCTTTCCGCTTCACATTCAGTACAACTATTAAAGGAGCTCTAAAGTCAAAAAAATAAAATGGATATGTTTTCCAGTCTGCTCAGGTGAGTCTAGCTATACTATCTGTGCTAGTAGTAGTGTTTTGTTTACTGACTTTTCTTCTAAGAATGCATGCCTCCATTTTCAGTGCGTAGATCTCCATTTTCTCATTGTTTTTGCTGCTGCTCTATGATTCTGTTTGCCAGGATGCACCACATTTCAACAGGCTTGCCTTAGCTTTAACAGCTGTGCAGTGCAACATTACAATGAGCAAAGTAGTACATTCAGCCTTTTTTTCACCTGTTTCTGTGCATTAGCACTTTGCTCACTAATAGCATACGGATTTTTGGCCATACCCTAAAACTATATTGTAAAAACTGCAAAAATTGTCTTTTCTTCTGTTTTTGTACCTGAATGTATTCGTCTGAACCAATTACTGTATCAATGTACCTGTTGTACCCTTTTGTACTCTCCCGGGTCGTTCCTGAAAATAGGCATAAAACTTGTCTAGTGTACTCACCCGGTAAACAAAAACTAAATAAATAAATATTTGATCTGTGATGCTTTGGGTGGGCCGGTCCCTTATACGTGGTTGCATAGCCGAGTTTATCTCTTAGAATTGCTTGTAGGGCTACTGCTGTCACAATCCGGGGAAAAAAACAGTGAATATAATTACAAGAACACACTCTGTTCTAGCACTGTTAAGAATGTTAAAAATTCAATGCTGCATATCTCAGTCTCTGCCCACTATATAGCAGTTTGCTGGGGGTGCCTAAAATAGAAAAAGCCCAAGCAGTTACAGTGGGTGATGGACTCCAGTTTCACCATATTTGGCATAAATTAGAATAGGCTATCAAGACAGGTCTTTTTCCCTGGTAATCCTCTCGGAGGTACCATCATGTTTATGTGGGGGAGAGGTCATTTCCTATTGTTGTACTTCCACTGCAAACCCCAAAATGTAAAACTCGTAAAAATTAACATTCATGTAAGGAATACTAATCATATCAACAAGAATACCACCGAAAGCACTGTGATGTAACAGAACCAAAGTACAAGTATCTGTGTTGTGTTTTATATAATATGTAAGTTTTTGCCATTGCAATTGATATAATCTTTATGTTTCATCTTTCCTTAATAAAAATATATAAAAAAAAAAAGGAATGTTTAAAATTCGGCTGGCCCAATGGCACTGCAATAGTGCTGTTGTGCACCACTGCCAGCGACTCCAGATTGAGAACACTCTTGGGTTGTTTGGGGACAGCTGGGGGGGGAGGAGGGGAGCAGAGGATGAGCATCCAACAGATTGCTCTACTCTCCTGGGGAGGGAGCCGTGTCATTCCCGCTGAAAGACAGTCGCCAGGTGGAGGCCTGGTGGCAGTGCAGGTGTGTGGGCACAGGAAGGGAGAGAGCTATAGGACTTACGCGACGTGGGTGCATCTCCACACATGCACACGCCTGCATGCACACCCGAGTACGGGGACTGGGGATAAATCAGGAGGAAAACTGGCGAGGCAGACACGTATGATGCCCCGTGCACCAAGCCCCACCCTCTCCACCCCCAGAAACTGGAGAAGCCGAACAATGGATATCCATCTTCGAGAAGGAGGATGGCCCCCCAACCCAGCCACATGGGGTAATCTGTGGGGGTTCATCGGCTGCTTGGTAAGTCCCAGTAGGTGGGAGATGGTGGGGGTGGCAGTGACAGGCTCAAGGAGAGCATTCGCCTGCACTGGCCAAGGCAGAAACAACCTTGACAGAAAAAAAAAAGGAATGTTTAAAAGCTAACTGAAGGTAACCAGGGTATTTCAAACCTTTGCTACTGCCTACCTTGTTATTTTAAATTAGCAGACATGTGCTGTATGTGCCATCTTGATGGCCTGGGTCGTACCAGAAAATGGTCCCTTGTACCAGTGTACCCACCCAGTTATCAAATCAAATCAATCAACTAATCAATCAATCAATAAAATGCTTGTATGTGAAGACAAATGGGCAAAGTGACAGCATCTTCTCACACGCTAATACAGCTCTCAAGAACAAGGGAGATTCTGCCCATCAGGAAGTAGAGGTACAGGGGGCTACTGTTGACAGCAAAAACAAAAGCACTCAAATGTTTCAAACCCCCTAACAGCTGACTGGTGACAAACTAACATACAAAATTTACAACAGGTGTAACCGGTACCTATTGTACACTGTGATGGACTACCAGGGTGGTATTCTGGGGGCCTGGGTTCATCTCCCAGTATGTCACATTACTTCTTTCTCACTACAGTTTGGTATTCTTTAAAGTTAAAGCAGCAGTGCAATGTAAAGAAAATCTGTGCCTTTTCAACAGTTTATTCCCTGTGCTCTGCTGAGCATTTCCCTTGTACTCTTTCCCAACGGCATTGTAATATCACGGAGTAATTTGCTCAGTTTTCCTTTGCTTTTGTCTACATTTCTGCCACCTGACATGTTGCACTGGAATCCTCTTTGCTGCCAACTGCACAAGTGTATGACTGGCAGTACTGCACAGGGACATTGGAACAGTTCAGCACAGGGTCCCACTTTAGTAACTAAAAGACAGGATGCGACAGAATGGGGGAGCGCAGCTGAAAATTAATTAGCCGCCAAATTTATTGTAGTGCTACAACAATTCAAATAAACTGCAAATATCTAAAAAACTAAAGAGGACTGATAAAAAATATTTACAGATATGGAAACTGGAACTATGGCCGCATGCTTAGAGCCAAAATGCAGAATTTTGATAAATCACTTCCTGATTATCCAGTACTGCTGCTTTAAACTGATACTCCTGCACTTACTGCTGATCCTAGGCTAATCCCACTGTAACTCCCTCCCTACACTCCCTCACCCTACTGCCCTGGCTTATTGGTTCACTTTTCCATTTGATTAGCCCTCCATTAAACACATAGTCTCCTCTCCCTCTCTGTTTGCTGCCAGTTGCACTTTATAGAACAGTTGCTATTCATATGCTGTTGCTATGCTATGTTTTAAAGTACTTTATGTTTTGCCATGTATTTCCTGCCTTTTTTAGATAGCCATAGTACCTAGGTGGGTGCATCACAGAGGGCCTTGTGCAAAACAACTTGGCACAAATCTTTAAAAGAGAAGATAAACCTGAAGTTGCTTCATGCAAGCTCTGCATGAAGCAGGACCTGCACGAATCAGGAGGTAAGTCCTAAATTAAGGGTTCATGCAAAGCAGGACATGCAGAGCCCTTTGGGCCCTGCACAAATCAGGCAGTAAGTCCTAAATGACTTCACATAAGGCCTGTAGGTTCTAACTAGCTTCACACAGGGCCCTTCATGCCCTACGTGAAGCGAGACATATGGGGCCTGAAGCAGCTAACTTTGTGTGCCCTAACATTGTGTTTTTTTTAGATTTTTACCTCAGAATTTCAACATGGTCTTTTTTTCACCCCACCTCATGAAAGTGACAGCTGTCATTTTTCAAACCCTGCTCAAAAACGTTTTGTAGAATGATTGCCAAACTATGCTTCCTGGCTGGATTTAAAAAGCAACAGCCATGAGATTCATGAGGTGAGGCGATAATAAAACCACACTGAAAACTTGGGGCCAAATCTAAATAAACAATGAAATTATGAATTAAAGTTAAAACAGTATTTGGCTTTTTTTTTTTTTAGATTTAGTTTTACTTTCATTTCATTTTTTATAGCTTTTACACAGTGTTGTTTGAGATTTTGACCACTAATTTTCAACACTGTCTTTTATTTACCCCACCCCATGAACTCAACAGCTGTCGTTTTTTAAACCTAACCCAAAATGTTGTTTTGGGGTGTAACTGCAAAATTATACTTTGGCCAGATTTGAGAAATGACAACTGTCAGGTTCATGGGGTGGGGCGAAAAAATTGCCATGTTGAAAATTTGGGGTCAAACTATACAAAAAAAACAAACAAACCAACAAACCAAAAAAAACAAAACACTGAAGTTATAAACACAACAAGTTGAAAAAAATGTTAAACAAAACTAACATGAAACTGTATTCCAATAAGTCAGGTGCTAGACGTGGTAGTGTACATCATCAGTCGCTATAAAGATTAAGATGGGGGAACCTTGTGCAGCTAAGTAAGCGACTGGGGGGTTGAGGGATGGCAGGGTGCTAGAGACGGGTGATGTGATGAAGGACCATTTTCTTGTTTATAGGTAAATTGGGGGATTTATTACAAAATGACTATGTGGGATAGCCACAGAGCTTGGGCATTCCGGTGCCACATAAAGAAGAGGGGAACAAGTTATTTGACACGTGCCTTGGGCACCCCAGTAGCCAAACAAAAGAGGGGGTGGCTTAAGGGACACCTGGCTTCAACACCCTGAAAGCCAAATAAAAGGGGGGGGATACTTTCGGAAACAATCATTTTTTAGGTTGACCGTTTGGTATCCAATTAACCCTACATGTTTAGGGTGGGCATATCGCCACCCCACTTCATGGGCACATAAATGTCATTTTGTTACTGTGCCTCAAAATATGTTTTGGGGCCCATTAACAAAATGACACTTACAGTAAGTGTCCATGAGGCAGGGTGGCAAACATTGGGGAACATTAACAAAACTACACCTCTGTGTCCATGAGCTGGTGTGGTGATATGCCCACCCTGAAACTTTGGTGTCAGTTGGACCACAAATGTCCAAGCTATGGCCAAAAGTTAAACAAACAAAAAGCAGTTTTAGTTTCCATCTCTCATACAACCCACTGTCATAAGAAAAGCCATATAAATGAAGTGTTCAGAAAATGTTCTGCGCGTGCATGACAATGGGATTCTAAATGGTAATAATTTAAAAACTAAACATTTTCCAGTGAAACCACCATGACCTATCAAAAGCACTTCCTCAGGTCACACTAACAAACCTAAATGTTGCAGTTTCAACTATCAGTCATGTTTTTTTAACTTCTGCTTTATTTAAATAACAGTTAATCATAGCCACAGAGAGGTAAACAACATTTGATAACCAAAGTCAAAGATTAAAACTGATAACAAAACCAGAGAGCACCAAAACATAAACATAGCAATTTTTCCGTTCAAGTCATCATATCAAAGTCTATGAAGTGCCTATGTAGGTTAGGTTGCCAGCCATGTTTGAGCTACAGGTGTAAAAAAACAAAGTTCCTTCCTTCCTTCCGTTTCACTAGGAAAAACGTACTGCGCTAACAGTTCATTTCTAGATATGTCCAGGGGGGCAAGGGATATGGAGAGTGCAGTAATAGGTTATATCAGTAATTCTACAGTTATAAAACAATAATAATAGTTCTAGAAAGTAAAAATTATGCAGTAGACAGTTGAGAGGCAGCACAAAGTAAATATTGCTAAACACAGCATATAGATAGCATATCAACGGCAGCAGTTCAGCAAGGTGCAGCTGTCAGCAACATGAGGGCGGGAAGAGAGATTGTGAGTACAATGGGGGACTAGTCAGAGGGAGAAGTGGAGCAATACACCAGGGCAGTAGGGGGAAGAGAAGAATGAAGACACAAAGCTGCTACGCTCAATACATTTATTCTGCAAAGAAAGTGCTCTTCAGTGCTGTTCCTTGTTACAAAAGGTGCAGAGCAGTATCAGATGTATACATACAGTTTTTGTAGAAATACACGGCTGTCCTGGTTAAACCTGGCAAGCCCCAGCACTTCAGCAATTTGTCTTCTTCAGGGATGTGGCTGAGTATGGGTAGCGAGTTTTATGGAGGGAAGGGAAGAGCCGCAGGATTACCCTAGGATCTGCGGCTACTGCGGGAATAAGTACTGAAGTCACAGAGGAGGGATTTAAGCTATACGGAGGGTTAAGCTCTGCAAACAATAACAGGGAGGGTGCTCCAAAGTTTGGGGAAGTAGAAGGAGAGAGCAGCTTGACCAGCAGAGAATTTTACAGGGGGAAAGTGACAGAGTGGGTGTCCGAGCTGTGAAGGGAGTAGGAAGTAGGGGGAGAAGAGGGGAGGAAGGAGGAAAGGTGGGGGGTAGGGGCAGCAAGAATCTGGAGATGAAGGTGGCACAATGAGCTAGGTGGCACCTGGTATCAGTGGAGGGCAAGGACAGGGAGGAATACAAGGAACAGTCGAGGGTTCTAGGGAGGAAATCCACATAAAGTGGCAGAAGGAGTGAAAAAAGGGATCCAGCCTGGCAAGGGTGGACTTGGGAGCAGTGCTATATACAATGTCACCATAATAAAAGACAGGTAGAATCTTCTTCATGACAATCTGTGAGCAGAAAGCATGATACTTGCTTTGTTCCTGTAAAGTGCCCCAAGTTTCTGGTATAGCTTCTTGTGGATGGTGTCAATATGCGAAATCCAGATGATAATCCTACCATACGTCAAGGTAAAAGAAGAAGACATCCTCAATCACAACACCACTATGGGTCTTTAAGAAGTAGGGAGGGGAGAGCTTCACAAGTCTCTGCCTAGTGGACCATTTTTTCTGGCATTGGGGGACAGCTGGTTGGCCCAAAACCAGTGCTGTATGCCGCTGAAATCCAGCCGGAGATGGTTCATGAGGTCAGAGGCAGAGGAATCAGAGGCATGGAGAATTGTGCCATCTGCTTACATATGAATGGACACAGAGAAGCAGGTGAGGGGAAGGTCATTTAGGAACATGGAGAATAGGATGGGCCAAGTAAGGATCCTTGGGGATGCCAGAGCAGATAGGGAGAGGAGGGGAGATGGTGTTATCAATATGGACAACTTGGGTCCTACCCTCCAGGTATGAGTGCAACAACCTGACAGAGGAGGAGAGCTCAGCCACTTTTGGCTTGCCCAGCCGGATGGGGTGGGAAACAGTGTTGTAGGCTTTGGCCAGGTTGACAAAATGGATACAGCTTGACCCAGATATAAGGCTGGGATAATTTTCGGACTTTCATTAGAAGCCAAGAAGTACAAAAGGAAATTACCTACTTGTTATATAATATTTATTACTAATGGGACAATAACAATGTAAGATGCTCTTACCTATTGAATGCTGACTGTGCTGTGTATAACTGTGTAAATTCTCTGTCTTATGAAAATAAATAAAGTTAAAAAAAATAAATAAAAACAGAAGACTGCACCCAGAAGAGAGGCCTGCAATGGGTTGGGGAGGGGGTGTAGCAAATTCAGTTGAAGGGAGGGAACCAGGGGAGAAGCAGTATCATCAACCTCCTAGAACTTTTCCACTGCTGAACTGATTGTTACCAAAATTGCTGGATCATGTGCCCAAGAATGCGCCTGCCAAATTCCAGGTTACTGTGACCAGAGATGGACACATTATTAATGTGCAAAAACATGGATTTAAAATAGAAATACATTTGTGCCCCTAACTATACGGGCACTACCATGCCCCTATAATATATAATAAAAGGATGGGACCTTTTCCCCACAGGATCGATTATCATGTACTTTCCTGTACACCTCACCAATTATAGCTATATACACACCTGCAATTACAAGGATTGCTCCCCTTCCCCCAGTCCAATGGGAGCTGGTTACCAAAATGGTTCTCCCAGTTTTCGATAATGTAGATGTGGTCTATGGCACTGCCCCCTCCTCTTCCCTAGCCACACTGGACACCATCTGTAATGCCTTCTGTCACTTTGCTAAGAACTCTCCTCTCTGTGTACATATCACTGCTCTTTCTACTTCTCCCATTCAATTCTCCCACTTCCTCATATCTCCAGCTCCACTCTGCCTCCTTTATTGTTAAATACTGGTTTGGATCCCTCCCCTCCTACCTCTCCTCACTCCTCTCCTCTGTCCTATCCTCCTCTTACTCACTGCAACCCGGGGATTCACGCACCTTCTCCATTCCCCACCCTCACTCCTTTGCTGGTCAAGCAGCCTTCTCCTATTGGCTCCCATCCCTTTTGAACCAGCCAGCCTCCTTCCTCTGATTCTCCCCCTCAACCCCTGCCTTTAAATGCCTGCTAAGGCTCACTCCCCTGTACCCGTCACTCCTTCTCATGACCCCTCCCGACCCCTATCCCACTATGGTCTCCCTGTACCAGGGCGACTGATGCTGTTGCCCTCTGGCTTTTCTCCATATCCACTACACTGCTGGCCCCACCTCATGCACCACGCACTTGCAGATTTTTTGTACATCTTGTACATAATGTTTGTGATTTCAACTCGACTCAGCTTGTGCCCTTGACGCTGTTCTTGTTTGTTGTATCACCATGCTCTGCCGTTTGTAATTTTACCTTGTCTGTACCCCCTCTCCAAGGTCACACCTGTGACTTTTACCGATACCAATTTTAAAATAAAATAACTTAAACCACTGAAGCTGTGTAAAACGAAAGCTGTATAGCCCTGCAATTAAAGCTGTGTACCACTTGCAAAAGCACCCCCAGAGATACAGTGCAAAGTCAAAAACAATGTAACAACCAATCAAGCCACTTAACACATCAATTAACAAACCCACCAAACCAATTAAAAATTCCCTCGCCATTTAACACACTACTTACAAGGTGATAAAAACCCTCCCACACGTTCAAGAAAATTCCTATCCACAGCCAAATAAACAGCAGTTACTGCAGACTCACAAAAAACATCTCAATAACAAACCCTATCCCAACAAAAAAAAAAATCAACAATTACTGCAGCCTCACTGAACGCCCCCGCCCCGTTATTTCACTCAACAGCCACACCCCTCAGCACTCCACCTGTCTCCTCAGATGCCAGTCCCCACGTTATTAACAACATGTCCCTTCATGCCAGGCACGCCATGCTGCTATCACCATGTCTATCAGCATCAATCCCTCCACACTACTCACATGCCCCTCCTGGCTACAGACTCCATCAGCTCCTGATGACACATGCCACTCCTTACCACAAAATTCAGCATCTCCTGACTGCAGACACCACTCCTGACCACAAACGCTACTCCGGATTACAAACTCCAGCTGCCCACCACAACGCCACCAATGAAATAAAGGACGAACTGCCACAGATATGCCACTTTATACAGGGGAACACTACATTATGGAAGAACACAGAAGCCAAAAGACTGACCACACAAAAAACACTACTACATTACGTGAGGGCAAGGGGACAGAACACAACAAAGGCAAACCTGGAAATGATTGCAATTGTGATCTAAAGGAAAAAGTCAACATTCAAATGTATTATGCAGTACATAACAAATGATGGATAACTCCACTATACTCATAAATCCCATTTCAGGGGTAATCTGATAATTAAGCCACACACCCTTTGGGCTTGTGGCTTTTTTTTTTTTTTTCCTGTATTGCCTTTTATCCTCCACAGCGGAAGGCTGCTTGTGTCAGCCACCCTTACCGGTCTCCGGGGGTCTTTTGGGATCTTACAGATGCCTTGCATGTCCCGGTGGCTCCCCCAGAACTAGCCTGGAGAAATCATCCTGCTGCAACCCCTGTATTTCCCCATTTATTTCCCTTACCCCAGATCATGGAGGCGCGCATGCACACCATGGCTCCAGTGATGGCCCCTTCCGCCCTCCCCTTGGCCTAATGCCAGGGTTCCTCAACGACCCTTGAGCCCTCCCCGAGGAGGAGCTCCTCGCTCCCCCCCCAGCCGACCCCCAGTGCCCTGAGCTCGAGAAGGAACCTGGTTTTGGGTGGCATGAGGTGTGGCATCTAGCACCTCAACCCTCAGTGCCACCGGTCTGGTCGTTTTTTTTTTGTTTGTTTTTTTTTATCATAGTCCCCCACGGTGGGTATATTTCCTTGCATACAACACCAACCCATTACTTATTATATGTAAAGACAGTACGGGCCATCAGGTAAGCCCAAATGAAGATTTGTTTATTGAGGGAATTACAGGGTCCTCAGGTAGTAAGGAAACTCCTATAAACTTTTTGTATGTGTTTTGCATAGCACACTTTTTTAGTCCCTGCTTCTGAAGTGGGGAAGGCAGCCCTGATGGACCTTGAGTCCCAGAATTCCACCCAACTCAGCTTACTATGTCGCTATGTATGTTTATGTGTCAGGTAAAGATCACACCAGAAAAGGGGGGGGGAGAGAAGCCTCTAGGGCTCTCTCATTCAACATTAGTTAGGTAGGAATGGGCAGGCATGATGGACTAACAGGTATTTTTCTGCCGACAGATTCTCTATTTCTATGTTCCTACGCAACTTGGCGTCTTTCCTTCCTTCCTTTCAATACAAATCCAAAGAGGCCAACCAAACAGGCCATTTCACTGTGCGCTGATCTGCATATATTTCCATAAGTTTGTGACACATCGAGACACTCACTCAGCTGATTAATTCAGAATGCAGGATGAGTTTATTAGTCACAGGCAGCATGCAGTCAAGCAATAAAACAGATTAATTCTACTCTCCCTGCTCCCCCAACCCCTGCACGTCCCCTCGGTGAAGGGAATTAAACACTCACTGACACCATTCTACAGCCTTCTGCCCCTCATCAACTTCCTCACTCAGTGTTTTGTGTCATTTAGAAATTTATTTACGAGAACACTGGTAGAAATGAAGTGAAATAAAAATCCCAATTCTTGCATTGATTCTAACGCCTGTCTGACAGATGAAATGCTTCTGTGCATCTGTGCTGTATTCCAGACGGTCTCCCCTGCATGATCTTAGGACTAGAGAACCACAAATTGAAGCAATGACAGAAAGACACACCAAGAATGTGTCCCATGATGTTCCTATACAATATTAAACATAAATACACTTCCAGTAATACATCTGCAGACATCTATATTCATAAAATTCATAGGAGTCTTTGAGCTGTGCCGGCAGTGTAGTATATGATTATTGTTCAAAACTGATTACCAAGGTCAGTCATTTCTTAACACTTTGAGGCCATTTTATATCACAATAATACACTTCAGGGTGTGGTATATCATGGGATATCATCACATCTTGAGTGGCTGAAGACACTTAGCTTTGTCTCATGCCTCACAACGCATCCAAGGCATGATAACTTATTATATACCACACCCTATTGTGTATTATTGCCTTTGTATGTACTAACAAGTAATTTTAGGAAATATAGCAGACCACTGGCTCATTAAATACTTTCCTCAGGACCACCACCAGCTCAGAAGGAATACCAAGCCACCCCTTTTTTTTCATTTGTCTGTACCGGTCAGGTCTCATTTCTAAGCCTGTCACAGTACCGGCCGATACCACCTGCTCTGGGAGTTCATTTCGCATATCCACCACTCAGTGCGTAAAGTAGTTTTTGGTATTTTCATTTACTTTTCCTCCTTTTTAAGTTAATACTGCAGATAGTGGTCTCATGCACAACCTCAGGGTAAGAGAACTGCAACTGAAGGTATGTGGTTCTGATACCCTAAGCATGTAAGTGAGCCCACTCATACAACCATAAATGTGGTGTGGCAGTGTTAATAAATTATTGATTGAAGTTGATCAATAATATATTAATAATGCCCCGAACAAGCCTGTTTCCAGGGCACATGTGAGTGCGACACAATTTACATAATAACAGTGTCTTGTGCAGGGGAAAGGAGCACTCTGGTTGGTTGGAAGTGTCCCTCAATTTATAATAAGAAAAAAGAGGGGGCGTGGCTTAGCAGCTGAATGGCGTAGATGCTCCTTTACAATGCTCTGTTGGGCAAAACCTGAAAGCTTGTTAAAATACATTGTATTGGCTACATTTTGAAGTGCTACTTGCCTGAAAAATGGGGCATTATTGCGGTGATTGTGGCGCTGGACAAAACAAAGAATGCCATGACCTCTTCAGACTTTTTTCTCCCAGGCACGAGAAAGTAGGCCTATACAGACTTGTGACAGTTTATATGTTTTGTATCATTTCCATCATACTGATTGGCTGGTTATAAATTAAGTGCTGAAGTGCTTATAAAACTTTCTGTTCATATTAATCTAAAACAAAATTAAGAGTACAGTTACAAACCTAAGAGGGTAGTTTTAATAGAAGAACAAAGGTTTGTCTCTGCTTTTTCTAGCTGTTAGCAGCCCTCTTAGATATATTTTGCAGCAGACAGCATGAGATAATATGACCCTGCAGGAGAGTTTAGGAGAGCACAGAATGTTCTGACCTCGGATCTGACATTTCCAATGTTGTAAACAAGTTCTTCTGTGCTCCAGGTGGCTTCCAAATAACTGTTCTCTATGGAGCAACCGTGGCCCCTAGTGGCTAGTTTTAGGTTATGTCTGCTGTTAATCAAAAGGCAATGGAAAATTTTTCCAGAGTCTAGTGAGCTTATAAAAAGCCCAACCTACCTCAGTGCTGAGAGAGGATAAGATAGGGTGGTCAGCTGAATACTGACTGAGGAAGGTGAAAGACCTTTTGGCAGTGTGTGCGTTCACACTGTTAGGCTGAAGAAAAGCCTTAGAAACTGGTGAAGCTAAGTAGTTGTCTGACTTATTATTTTGCTTTCTGTATATTTTACTTGATAAAAATAAAATGACAAACGCACTTGTGCACTTTTTATGCACCTGACTTGTGGTCTGCCTGAATTTGTGTTATCCTATACTTTCACCTGGTGACATACGGTGTCAGAAGCGGGATCTGTATGGATGTCTAAGGAAACAAGGGGAGTCCAGTCAGTTGGTGCCAGACCTGGTACCGAGGATACATGGCAGAGGTGCATGGCGCCAGGTGAGATAAGGACAGCACCTGATGGAGATGGTGACCTGGGTGAGGCATCATGGATGAGACAAGATGGATCCAATGACCAAATGGAGTCCCTGATACAACTTCTTCACTGGATGAGTGGGAGATGGCTGGAGGCTGATCGATGTCGGAGAGAGGTGGAGCGCAGATTTTTATTTTTATTTATTTAGTTTTTGTTAACCGGGTAGGTGGACTAGCCAACAGGTGACTATTTTCAGGCACGACCCAGGAGACACAGTTACAGTACAAGATAGGACAATTAGGTTTAACACAATACAGGCAAAGGTACATTGGTACAAGTACGGCATACAATTTCAAAGGCAGGCAGGAGCTACTAGAGAGATCCCACTCAGACGATGTTAAGGAAGAATCGGTGGAGCAGGATCCATGGGCTCTGGAGGAGGAGGACCCCCTGATGGAGCATTTGCGACCAACATTTGTGGAGATCCCGTTGTTGCCCATTTTTCGGGCTGCTATTTGGTGGAGGATGGCGAACGAGGAGACCTCAGGTAAGACTTTGACTGGCAATGTATTAGTGGGGCAGAAGACTTCAAGCAACATGGAAGGAGCCATTTTGGCTGAAGGGACTTTTGCATGTTGGAAACCTCCTCCTATGAAAAATAACTGTTCTCTTGATGTTGACTGGGGAAACTCCTGCTATGAAAAATGATTGTTCTCCTGATGTTGACTGGGGAAAGCTGCAGGTTGGGGATCCTGAAGTAACCCAGTTAAGGGAGTTATGTAAAAATCAAGGATGGGAGACAGGTTAATGGTAGCATGGGGACCAAGTTATGGCGGTATGAATTTAGGAAGTTAGTTCTATATCACATGAGGCCCAACCCCCGGACGAAGCAGATGGATGCCCAGGTAGTGGTACCCATGGCATATAGGAAAAAGGTGGAGGATGTGCACTCCAGTCACTCAGGGCAGCTGAGCCATGGGAAGGTTTTGGCTAGACTAACCCCATATTTCTATTGGCTAGGCATGTACAGGCAGGTGGCAGCATACTATAAGACTTGTTATAGGGGCAGACAGATGGCAAACCCTGACAGCGATGTGGGAGGAGTAACCCAGAGGGTGAAAAACAAGAGATGGCACCCTTAGAAGAGGGGGAGACTCCCACATAGAACAGAAGAGACTAGATGGTAGCCAACACCACTAGTAGTATATAAGAGTTAATATGAAAACCCAGCGATTAGGGACAGGCTGTTAGGCATACAGCATGGTACGTTATTAACCTACCTTTACATGTCTAAGTGGGTACGGAGCAAGATAGTTCTTCCCCCCAAAAGATAGTTCTACTGGGTGCTGGATTTCAAGATGTTCAAGTGTATCTGGTCAGGGAAAGTCAGTAGATGGCATAAAACTGCCGTTAGTAGTTCTTTCTCCTGGTGTATGTAATGCTTTGTAGTTTACTAATGTAGTAAACTTGTATAATGTCTCATGAAATTTGTATAATGGTGGAAAAGATAATTGTGAAAGGGACCCTAAGATGGAGCTTCCGGTGAGGGTCGGCCAAAGCTCCACACCCTTCCAGGGTATTAGTTGAGATTTGGACAACCATAGGATGGTTGCCCTCTTATGGGGGGGGGGATGTGTGACAGGGTGACCCCCTGTCATAGTGGACAACCCTGGGATAAACTGAAACCACTTCCCCAAGCAGTTTATATCTTTTGTAGAATGTCCAACATGCTGGTTGGCTGGTTATAAATTAAGTGCTGAAGTACTTATAAAGCTTTCTGTGCACATTAACCCGGAACAAAACTAAGAGTACAGTTACAAAACTAAGAGGGTAGTTTCAGTAGCAGAATAACAAAAGTGTTTGTCTGCTTTTCCTAGATGTTTGCAGCCTTCTTCTAAGATATATTTTGCAGCAGACAGCATGAGGTAATTTGACCCTGCAGGAGAGTTTAGGAGAGTACAAAATGTTCTGACCTCGGTTCTGACCTTTTCAATGTTGTAAACAAGTTCTTCTGTGCTCCAGGTGGCTGCCAAATAACTGTTCTCTATGGAGCAACAGTGGCCCATAGTGGCTAGTTTTATGTTATGTCTGTTAATCAAAAGGCAGTGGAAAATTTTTCCAGCTTCTAGTGAGCTTATAAAAATTCCTACCTCGGTGCTGAGAGAGGATAGATAGGGTGGTCAGTTGAATACTGACTGAGAAAGGTGAAAAAACTCCTGGTAGTGTGTGCTTTCACACCATTAGGCTGAAGAAAAAGCCTTAGAAACTGTTGACGCTAAGCAGTTGTCTGACTTATTTTGCTTCCTGTATATTTTACTTGATAAAAATAAAATGACAGATGCACTTATGCATTTTTTATGCACCTGACTTGTGGTCTGTCTGAAATTGTGTTATCCTATACCCATGCCCGTGACAAGACTGCTGAAGCCTTGGGTGACAGTAACCCTAATACAGGGGAGGTTTCGCTCGCAACCGTGCAGTCGACCTTACTGCAGCTGGTAAAAACAGTCCAGAACAATAATAAAAAAACTGGATGTGCTGAATTCTCGGGTCACCTCTCTGGAAATGTGGGTGGAGTCTATTGAACAGAAGATGCAGCATTCAGATGGTTCAGTTGCGAAGGCTATGGAAGCAAAAACTAAACTTATAAAAGAAAACTCTTTGCTGCGGGCTCATCTAGAAAATGCTGAAAACCAGACTAGATAGTGCAACATTTGGACCATTGGGCTCCCGGAACAAGCAGAGGGAGAGGATCCTCTGGGTTTTACACAGACTGTTCTGCTCCAACTCTTGGGGTTATTGGAAGAAGATCCTGCCTTAGCACTGGAAAAAGCCTACAGGATAACCCCCCGAAGAGCTGCTGCCAGTGATCCAGGACCCAGGACCTTTCTGGTGGTTGGCAATGGTGTGGGCGTCAAGGATTGCATCCTGAATTTAGCCAAAGGAGGCAGCTTAGGTTTGGGGATGCAATATTGCAGTATTCCAGGACTTATCTTTTTCTATGAGGCAAAGGAGAAAAGCTTTTGACAGCGTGCGATCTCCTCTCAGAGGATTAAAGATCCAGCATCAACTACTCTTTCCCACCAAAATTAAGGTTCAGTGGAATGGCCAGACATATTTGTTCAATCAGCCCTCATACATGGGTAAGATGCGGACTTACATACAGAATGAAATAGCTGGAGAGGAGACAGCTTCATTTGAGGAAGAGGTTGCAAGAGTAGAGTGAACTGCGTGGAACTGTATGGACTCTCTATTGTCATGAGTGTTTAAGGATCTTCCCTGGACCCTTGTAATTAATCATACTGCTCTTTTACAATTTACTTTGCTCCCCAACCCCCTCAACACTTTTTGCTATGGGACTCCTGAATCTTGGTATGGGTTGGGGTTGGGGGTTTGTTTAATTTGGGGTCTGGGATTGCATTCTATTGCATTGTTTTAACACTTCGTAATATGTTACACTGCCCCGCTGCCAGTTAAGGTGTGCGGTTGGCTTAAATGTAGCTTTAGCTTTATATATATATATCTTTATTTTCTAACCAGGGTTGCCCGGTTGATATTTTGGCACATTAACTTTATCTATGGATATTGAACTTTGAGGGATAGTTTTGGGGCATTGAGCCCTGACGATACAGACTTTAATTGATTACTTGCTGCTAACCCTATAGCACTCGGTGTTACCATAAGCCTGGGGTACTTTTAATATATGTGATACTATGTTATTTTATGCTGGATACTCCCGCCTATGATGCAACACTGGGGAGGGTGCCAATATTTTTCTTATTTCAATATATGTGTTGTATTCAAGACTTCATTCTGTACCCCTCTGTATGTGGTTGTACTTGTAAGTTTTATCCAAAAAGCTTATAAAAAAATGATACAAAAAAAGGTTTTTGATTTATTACCTGGACATAAACAGCATTGTTTTATTATTGTGTAACTAGAGGGGATTGCTCCATTTACTTTTCAAAACTTGGGCATTGAATACTCCTTAACAGTGAGATGGCCCGAAATCTTGATTGACTGACACAGCAGAACACAAATGATTTATAATCCTAGAAATTAACCTGCATTGAGGGCTAGAACCAATAAGACAGGGCATTGCTCAGCTGGAAATCTGCAATTTTACTTTAAAACACATTCTGTATTTATTTTTTGTTAAAAGTTCTAGATGGTTTTGGAAAATAGTTGAACATGCTACTTCTCACATTTATAGCAGTTCACCGAGAGGTAATCCCAAGAAAAAAGTCACAGATGGCAGTCACTGCAGTCAGCAGACTGCAACTTTGGATGGTGGCCCGAAACAAACTAGTGGAGAGGTGGCCAGGAGGTCGAAGCCAGCTGTAAGAGATTTGATGCAAGTCAAGCAGTCAAGGCCTGGACCCAAAAACAGTGGAAATGGATAAAAAAAGGTCATCAAACTAGATAAAAAGGTAATGGACTTTCAGGCAAGGTTGCTTGTTTGTGAAACCCAGGTTGTGACAGCATTAGTGGTAGTGATGCCTCCCTCCCCCACACACACACACTCTGGCACATCTGGGTTTTGGAACAGAACTCGATCATTCAATGGCCAGTCAGGGGAGGGAGGATCGAGCATCCCAAGGATAGCTCTTCACTCTCGGGGTGGGTGGGAGGAGACAGTGCATCCCACTACTTGACTGCCATCTGGTGGAGGATGGATGGTGGCACATAAAAGGGGAAGAGACAGATGCCAGGGATGCATGCATGCATGAGCATTATTGTATGCCAGCACCCTTGAAAGGTAAAACTAGGTGCTGGAGGAAAAAGCCCTGGTCTGCCATTGCACTGGCACCCCACCCACTGGCCCATGCATGACTGACATTGCAGGTCACCTACTATTATCATGATCCAAGATAAATCTGTGAGAAGGTCAGTGGTGGGGCTGGGGTGCTGTTGGGTGAGCGGGTGGGCAAGACACAGCTGAATGCAAAAAGAAGTTGATGTGGAAATATCAGTGGTTAAAGTTTGAGATTTGTAGATTTATTAGGGTGAGTGGTTTGTGGGCGGTATTTGGTTTTAGAAAAGAGTGTGACTGGTGAGCATTTGTGTAGGGAACCTTTTATTGTACTTACTGTGTGATTGATGTATGAGTGAGTAGTTAGGATTGTATTATTTACAAGTCCTGATTATATTGTTATTGTTTAGTTGGTTTCTGTTATTGTGGGATTTTCAGTTTAGTTATCTTAGTTATGCGTAGAGGTGTGCAGGAAAATAGACTTACCTACTCGGTGGACTTCCTGCGGTCGCTCCACCCCCTTTTGGGGCTCCCGTTGCCTTTATCAGCAGGGTTGCTCAGCTGCTGTCGAGAGCGGAGGGTAATGCAGGGGGCAGGATTGGGGTAGTGCGGACAAGGAGATGCCCAGGGAGGAGAAGGTGCCAGAACAGAGGACCATCATACCTAGTGCTCCTTCCTAGGGCTCTGCCAGATGTCACCAGGCAGCAGGTAGTGTGTCTGGCAAGCTCAGTTCGTCCCCTTTGGGACGTTCTTTGTAAAGCAAGATCAATGAGGAATAAGACTGCGGTGATGGAATCTTTCATCACTGCTTCCTCAGCTGAACTTGTTTGCATCACCGAGACCTGGTTGGGCGATGATGCTGGCCCTGTGCTGGCGGTGTCTGTTCCTCCCGGTTACTCGGTCTTGTATTGCCCAAGGAGGGACCGTAGAGGGGCGGGGTTGCCATTTGCTTTAGATCTACCCTGGGCCTCACCACATTCCCAGTGCGAACACCAGTATCCTTTGAGTGTGTGGTTGCAAAATGTGCATCAGGAGTCAATGGTAGAATAGTTCTCATCTACCGATCTCTGGGTGGTGGAAGTCTATTTCTGCAGGAGCTGGCAGACTTCATCGCTGAGCAGGTGTTGGAGTCCCCTAGAATTCTTGTCCTGGGGGACTTCAATACTTGGGTAGATGATGAATCATGTCTGTTTGGACGAGATCTCCTTCAGCTGATGTCTCAGCTGGGACTGTCTCGGGCTGTTGCCTCCGGTACACACACATATGGCCACACCCTGGACCTGGTCTTCACACTCGGACCTGACATTATGGTGGTCAAGGTTGATCCAGTCATTTGGTCTGATCAACATGTGGTCGAGTTCCAGTGTGGGGCCCCCTGTAAATTATCCCCCCCCCCCGCAGAGTCAATCTGGTGTCGTTCGAAAAATAAATTGGAGCCTCACCAACTCCAGGAATCACTGGTTGTCTCAAGCTTGATGTTAGCCTGTGTTCAGGGTTCAGAAGCTGGGGTCGAGGCCTATAATACAGGCTTGATTGAGGCACTGGACCTGATCACACCTTATCGTGTTCGCCCCTTGACCTCCCGGCATCACTCACCATGGTATTGTGCTGAGCTGCACCGGTTGAAGACTAAGGGGCACAGGTTTGAGCATTCCTGGAGGCAGTCATGCTTGGAGGAGGACAAGTTAGCGCTGCCGCTCCATTATCTGGAGTATCAGTGGGCAACTGATCTTAAGCAGACCGAATTTTTTGTCATGATCAATTGCTGCAGCAAGAAACCATCCAGCTGTGGTGTTCCACACTGTTGACAGTTGGTTAAATCCCTCCTGTCTCCAGTCTGGGACAGCATTTTCTGTAGAAAAGTGTGAGCAGCTTGGGCAGTTTTTTGCTGACAAAGTGGCCTCTATCTGCTCCTCTAGTCCAGTTTTTACTGGAGGTGATCAGTTTACTGGTGATCATCATCTGCCGTGCTGGACTGAGTTTTGCCAGTTTTGGCAGGTTAGGTTTTTCAGATGCTCACTAACATGCGTCTCACCACCTGTGCCCTGGACCCAGGTCCAGTACGTGGCTTGTCATCAGCTGCTTTGATTTTCTGGGACCAGTGTTTGCTGAGATCGTCAATGGCTCAATAAGGGAGGGAATTTTTCCTGCGTCTCTGAAAGAGGCTTTAGTGAAATCCCTCCTTAAAAAAACATCTATTGACCCTGACTTTCTTGTAAACTACAGAACTTTCTCTAATCTTCCCTTTTTGGGGAAGCTTATTGAGAAGGTGGTAATTGACCAGCTGGTTGAGCAACTGGAGACATTATCCATCTCTGAACCGCTCCAGTAGGGTTTTCGACCATGGCACAGCACTGGGACAGCTTTGGTCTGGGTGGCACATGATCTCTTTATGGCGAGAGACCGAGGGCACTATACTGTCTTGGTGCTTTTGGACCCATCTTCAGCATTTGACATGGTTGATCATGGGGTGCTGTTGGATCATCTGTGGGACTATGTGGGTGCTACTGGTGCAGTTTTGTGCTGGTCCACTCATATTTAACTAGAAGATTGCAGTGCATTGTCCTGGGAAGTGTTTCCTCAAGGGCCTTTTGCGCTGCCTTGTGGTGTTCTTCAGGGTTCTATCTTGGTGCCCCTGTTGTTCTCCATGTATATGCTGCCACTGGGAGAGAGCATCAGACGGTACAATATGGGGTTTCACTGCTATGCAGATGATACCCAGTTGTACCTGTCTGCCTCTGATGATCCTTCTGTCCCGGATATGGGGAGTCGTTGTTTAGCCAAGAAATGACCAGATGTCTGCCAACTGGCTATGTCTCAACCCTGGCAAGACAGAGGTTATTGTCGAGCGGGGTTGTGGGGGTATTTTCACTGATGGGAGACTGCCCACCCTTGTGGTTGGTGGTTACCTCTCTCTGTGATAAAGGTGGTCAGGGATCATGGCGTTATTCTTGATAATCAGCTTGACCTTGAAAAACAGATTTCGTCAGTGTTAGAGACAGATTTTTTCATCTCCGGAATATTGCCAGGATCTGTCCATTTCTGACTCCCACTGACTTGGCTACGGTTTTTCATGCCTTTGTTACTAGCCGACTTGATTACTGCAACACTCTGTACCTAGAGCTTTCTGGAGGTTTGATGCATCACCTGCGGCTAGTGCAGAATGCTGCAGCCAGATTGTTGACAGGCACCTCCATGTCATTCCTGTTCTATGCTCTCTGCACTGGCTGCCTGTGAGTGCAGGTATCATCTTCAAGATAAGCTTGTTAACATACAAGGCCCTACACAGTCTGGGACCAGATTACCTTAAAGAGCTCCTAATTCTATACTTTCCTATCTATCCCCCATGCTCCACCGAAGCTGGCTTATTGATTGTACCATCCTCCCACTTAAAAAGATCAGTAGATAGGGCCTTTGGTTTCAGTGGCTGCTCCGGTCCTGTGGAATTCTCTTCCACCATATATTAAGGCTGCCAGCTCAGTGGAGGCCTTTAAAACCATTTATTTGATAAGGTTTTTAACTTGCTCTGAATGAACTTACTTTGTGCTTGTATTTTTGCATTTTACTGCTGCTTTTTTAAGTGCTCTGAGCCTTTGGATAGGCGCTGTATAAATAAAACTTGCTTTGCCATTATGCGGTCAAGGTGGAGGAAGTATACAGAGAAGAGAAGCAGACTAAGAACAGAGCCTTGAGAGACACTGTAAAGTACAGGTTGGAGTGGAGGGGAAACTACCATCAGAAACAAAGATGGCATGGTTGGAGAGGGACAGAGAAAGAGATATAGAGAAAGAACAGAGAAAGAAAAAGGAGTGAACCCATATTATAAAAAGGGTCTCAGAAATGCTGCAATCTGATTGGCTGTTAGGATTCCAACAGTCTTACAATACATTAATCCCTGTTACACTGTCTTGTACAACCTGATCATCATGGCGCATGAATTCTTCCTGCCAGCATTCCATCCGCTAGCACTGCTGAATGACTGGAATGATGCATTCTGATTCTGAACCAGCATTCTTAAACTGTTGGTGGAAGAACCATTTTATTAAAAATCTCCCTCTAAATGATGCAAAACGCACACTTTGAACACTTTTCTTTTCAAATATTTTTTATAATGGCAATAAGGCACTCCCAGGATTTAGATTAACAGTCAGTCACCCCCTAGGGGCAATATGGCACTTGGCTGCACCTTGTGAAACATTACACCCTAGGTGGTGATTAAAAAACTGTTAATCTAACCCCTGGTCATGCCTTATTGCTTAAAAAAAGAGAGTACCAGAGATTGAGACCCCAGTACAGTGCTCAAACTGGTCAAGAAAGATAAGACGGTCAAAAGCTGGGCTCAGGTCAAGGATAAGGACGGGAGATGTGGCCAGAAGCCAAGGTGGGAAGACAGGTTTCTCCTGAGCTCCCTCACAATTTCTTTAAAAATAAAAATAATTTCCTACAGATATTTAAACGCTTTTCAACCAGAATCTTAGCCACACTATAAAGGCACATGTACCCTTGAGCAATGGGCCAAACTTCTGAATCCGCCACTGCATCAGAATTCTTTAAGCCTAAATTTGGCTGATCAGATGCCATGAGACAGAGAGGCCCTTATGATCATGGGGAGGATTCCCAGCCACCCTCAGAGAGCTCCACAAGGCCACTGGGTGCTAACACCCAGTTTCAACAATTTTGTAGAACTGCCTTAATGAGAAAATGGCCAGGGTGGAGGAGGGGTCTTAATGGTAGACTGGCCAGGGTGCAGAAGGGGATGGAGCCAACCCATGACACGAAGTGGGAGGCAAATGCATCAGCCAGAAAAGCTGCAAATGCTATTGCACAGCTCAAGTAAAAATACCATTTGAAGATTTGGTTGGAAGCCCAAGAAAACGCAGTGTGCTCAAAGTATTCAGATTGCGGGCTCTCCATGGATGTAGAGGGGACAGAATTCTGCATAGTTCCTAGTGGACTGCTTGAGTACCCTACTGCCGGTGAATGTCGAAGAACAGCTGCTTACTTTGCAGGGGGTATACTGCATAAATCTCAAGAGACCTCTGCACTGCCATCCAAAAAGTATACTCAGTTAGTGGTAATGCTGCGGGTGGCAAGGTAAGATCAGATTTTACAATTAGACCACAAGCAAAAATCGTGAAAATACATGGAAACACAGAATTTGTCAGCAGAAAAAGACCGATTGGTACACCCAGTCTGCCCACATATTCCCTGCCTAATCTGTCTCTGCAGACCCTATCTGTTCTCTGGAAAACTTCCCTTCTACCTGCCTATTTTCTCATATACCCCATGCCCATTCCATGCATGCTTTTAGCTCCACGCTGATTTCGCCTTCACCACTTCTGCTTGCAGTCTGTTCCACACATCTACCACCCTTTCAGTGAAGAAGTATGTCCTCACATTTCTCTTAAACTCTCCACCCCTCTAGCTTCATCACATGCCCCCTGGTTCTGGTGTTCTCATTTGAAAGAGTCTCCCTTTCTGCACCATTAACCCCTGTGAGGCCCTTGTAGGTCTCTACCATGTCACCTTTTGCTCTTCTCTCTTCCAGGGTGTATATGTTGAAATTCCTCAGTCTCTCCTCACAGGGTTTTTTGTGCAACCCCTGCACCATTTTATTTGGCCTCTTCTGGACTGCCTCCACCCTGTCTATGTCCTTTCTGAGAAGCAGGCTCCCAAACTGGATACAGTATTCCATGTGGGGTCTCACCAGCAAAAGATACAGTGGCAACACCACCTCTCTCCTCCTGCTGGAGGTACCCTTCTTTATGCACCCTAGCATCCCACTAGCCCTACCCACTACTAAAGGAATTCAAAAATGCAAGGGATGCACACAAGGGAACCCTAGAAGAAGGGAAGAGAAGAAAAGCTGCAGATCAACTACAGTCTGCAGCATAAGTTAAAGGTAGAAAAAATGGGCAGACTAGATGGGCCAGGCGGTCCTTATCTAGCAACAAATTCTATCTATGTACTCTGTCACATTGCCCTACCACTTTGAGGTTATCAGATATGATAACCCCAAGGTCCCTTTCCTGTTTAGTGACTATCAGTCCCCCCCCCATTCTATGCTCAGCTCCTGGGTTCCTATGGCCTAGCCCTAGGTGCATGATTCTGCACTTTTTTGGCACTGAGCCCTAACTGCCATGTTCTCTAGCATCACTGAGTTTCCCAAGATCCATGCACATTCTTTTCACCCCTCCTGAGTGTCCACCCTCTTGTAGATTTTGGAATCACTGGCAAAAAGGCATACTTTCCCTTCCAATTCTTCTGCAATGTCTTTTATGAAGACATTGAAGTGGACCGGTCCCAGTACTGAGCCTTGTGGAACCCTTCTGATCACTCTCCATCGGAGTGAGTTCCATTAACCACCACTCTCTGTCTCCTATCTGTTAACCAATTTGGCCAGAAAGAGTATACTGCACATAACCCCCACCCGATCTTCATCTTCTCTTACCTAAGCTTTGCTGCGCATTCGCAGTGAAAACACTTTGACAGCGTCCGGAATCAACTCAAGAAGCTGGGGGTTATGTGCAATATACTCTACCTGGTCAGACTGCACAATGTACATTGGAACACAACTTTTATTCTTTGGATTAAAAGTAAGAATCACTCGCTGAGGATGGCGAGGCAAAACCATCTCAGTGGTTTGTTTTAGGACACTTGATTGCTATGTGGAGTTGGAGCATAGTGGGATCGCTACAAGTAGCAGTGGACTAAAATTTTGTGTCACTGGCTCAGTAGACAGCACGCTCCTTCGAGGGCCAGAAGATCAGAAGTTCATGGGTTCTATCCCTGCACCTGGCTCTTGGGGTAACTGATACTATCGTGCAGTACGGCAGTATTTATTTATTTATTAGCTTTTGGTAACCGGGTAAGTGTGCTAGGCAACAATCCTGCCTATTTTCAGGCACGACCCGGGAGAGCACAGGACATTGGTACACAAATTACAGTAGCACATCTTAAAATCAAAGAAAACATAAGGCAACAATAACAAATTAACATCATACACAGTGGTTAGAGCAACAAATCTGTTACAAAGGATACAGTGCACATTAAAAGCCATATTGTAGCAGAAGTGGGAATGGGCCGTGCCTGGTGACGGTGAATTAATAGTTATATTATGAGCATTTGCAGTGACCAAGGGCGTGAAGGTGGGAGAATAGCGAGTGTATGAGAGGGCTGCTGCACTGCTGAGGTGCCATCCTTCACGTGAGACGTTAAACCAAAGTCCCTGATGCCCAAGTCTGGTCACCGTTCCCTAATACCTATACCCTTTACTCTCTTATCCTCACACCCCACCCCACAAATATTCCCTTTTTTCCAATCTATGCTTGGTACACCAAGACCAAACCTAACTAGTAAAGCCGGTTTCACCCCTATGCCCTATCACCCTTCTCCTCCCCTTTTGACGAGGCTATATTTGGCTGCCATTTCCTTCCCTTCCTACTGACAGAGTCAACCAGGCTGCCGCTTATATTGATTTTGCATTGGCCAACATTGTACTGTTCCTCACATTGAGGAATTCTGGAACTGATTGTGCATAAGTTAAATGCTTTTGTATATCTCATTGTTTGTACTCGACGTGGAACCTTTGCAAATGAGCTACTAGCACAAAGGCCATTGTAGTCAGAGACATTAAATAAATATAAATAAAAAGTAAAAATCAATGGCACTTATCAGAAGAGTTTATCCAGAATCATGGCCAACATTCCCTTTCAATAAAAACAGGTCCATATAATCCACCCCCAGGACACACCTGGAAACAAGTCACAGCTTAGTCTGCCTTTTCTTGTCAAAAATTACAATTAAATAAATACATTATAGGGGCGTGGTAGTGCCCCTATATTTAGGGTTGAGCAGAGGTTTCTGTGTTAAACCTTAAATTTTGAACTTTAATATCTTCACAACCATTCAACAGATTTGCAGGAAATGTTGCATGCGTGGTCTCGTGGGGGTAGATCTCTTGACATGCCAAGTTTCGATCCAGTCGGATGTGCAGATTTCGAGAGGCAGATAGTGCAAAAACGTAAAAATTTGCTGTTTTTTGTCAACGCCTTGCGCCGAGATGGTTTGGAATTTTGGTCTGAAACTTTCAGGGTAGAAAGGGCTTGGCCAACAGATGTGCCTTTCCTGGGGTTGGTGAAAAAATATTAATCTGTTCCAAAGTTATTACATTTTTTAATTTTGGTTTCTGAGCATGCTCATTGCAGTCTTTTGGATAGCTTCCCAGATCAAAAAAAGAATTTGGTCCTTACGAAAAAGGATCCTTTTTTGTTTGCTGCCATCTTGTTTTCCATTTTTTCTGGGAAAAAAATTCAAAATCCACAAAAAATGACGTCCTGTAGTGAGAACAAGACATGTATCTTGCTCATCAGGACTCCGTTAGGTGGATTCTGTAGTTAACTGTTGGAAAACTGACCCCACAGAAACATAGAAATTGTCAGCAGATAAGGACCGCTAGGCCCATCCAGTCTGCCCATAGGCCCTATACATTGTATGTGGCCATTGACCCTATGTGATCAATGGCTTTTCATCACTCCCTTCCCTCTCAAGGTTCCCTTATGCCTGCTTCAGGCATGCTTAACCCCCTTCAATGTGCTTGCCCCCACTACCTCCTGTGGCAGACTATTCCAATCGTTGACTACCCTTTCTGTGTAGAAGAAAGTCCTCACATTACCTCTTATTCGATCCCCTTCCAATTTCATATTGTGCCCCCTTGTTCTAGTACTTTTTCTACATTGGAAAAGGTCCCCCACCTGCACCTTGTTTATGCCCTTGAGGTACTTGAAAGTTTCAATCATGTCCCCCTGCTGTCTCCTCTCCTCCAGTGAGTACATATTGAGGTCCCTTAGTCTCTCCTACATCTTGTGGTGCAAGCCTTGCACCATCTTTGTTGCACTTCTCTGGACAGTTTCCACGTTCTCTATGTCCTTGCACAGGTGTGGCCTCCAGAACTGCACGCAGTACTCCAGGTGAGGCCTTACCAATGTTTTATACAATGGCATCACCACCTCCTGTCTCCTGCTAGTGATACCCCTGCCTATGCACCCCAGCATGCCACTGGCCCTCCCTGCTGCCTTTGTGCACTGCTTTGATACCTTAAGGTCATCAGAGATGACAACCCCTAGGTCTCTTTCCTCTTTGGTGACAGTCAGCTCCCCCCCTCAACCTGTAGCTCTCCTCAGGGTTTCCTCTATCCAGGTGCATTATTTTGCACTGCTTTGGATTGGACCTCCGCTGCCACATCTCTGACCATCTTACAAGCGTCTCCAGGTCTCTTCATTTTCTGCACCCCTTCTGGAGTTTCCACCCTGTTGCAGATCTTGGTATCACCTGCAAACAGGCAGACCTTTCCTTCCAGCCCCTCCGCAATGTCACTAATTAAGACATTGAACAGGATTGGTCCTAGTACTGATCCTGTGGTACCCCACTGGTCACCCGCCTCTCCCCAGACTGTACCCCATTTACCACCACCCTCTGTCTCCTGTCTGTTAACCAGTTCCTAACTGAGTTCTCCACTTTGTTTCCCATGCCCAGACTACCCATCTTATTAATCAGCCTTCTATGTGGGACAGTGTCGAAATCTAGGTAGGCGACATCTACTTCCACTCCCCAATTTATTTTCCTAGTCACCCAATCAAAAAAATCTATTAGATTCGTTTGACATGATCTTCCTGCTGTAAATCCATGTTGCCTCAGATTCTGAGCACCACTGGATTCCAAATGTGCCACTATCCTTTCTTTCAGTAGTGTCTCCATGATCTTTCCCACCACTGAGGTGAGGCTGACTGGCCTGTAGTTCCCCGCCTCCTCCCTACTGCCACTTTTGTGCAGTGGTACTACATGTGCCATCCTCCAGTCCTCTGGAACCACACCCGTGTTGAGTGACTCTGAACAGGGCCACCAGAGGCGCTGCTAGTTCCCTTCGCAGCTCCTTTAATATCCTCGGGTGAATGCCGTCTGGCCCCATGGCCTTATCTACCTTCAGCTTCCAGAACTCTCTCCATTGTGAATGGACTGGTATTCCTCCCCCCACTGCCTCTGCAACCCAACTGTGGTCCCTTGACCCTCCTCCCCCTTGGTGAATATGGAGCAGAAGTATTTGTTCGGTATTTCTGCCTTGTCCAGATCCCTCCTCTCCTTAGAGCCTTACAATCCCCCGGTTTTCTTCCTTTACTGATGTACCTATAAAATGCCTTATCCCTTTATTTACAGACCTTGCTAAGCCCTCTTCTGTCTGCGCCTTGCCCTCCTAACAGCCTTCCCTGCTTCCCTTAGACGTTCAAGGTACACCTCCCTGTCCTCCTCTCTTTGGCTCCCCTTATATTTCCTGAAACTCAGCCTTTTAGCCCCGACTTTGTCCCCCACCTCTTCGGAGAACCATAGTGGTTTCCTTCTTCTTCTCCCTTTGGCCACTATCCTAACACAATTGGTTTGTTATATCCACTATGGCTCCTTTCAGTTTCTCCCATTGTTCTTCCACCCCCTCTATTACCTCTCCCTTCCCCAGGACTGCTTGTACACATCTACCCATTTCAGTGTAATACTCCCTCCTGAAATCTAATACTCTTTCCCTTGTGTGGCTTAATTGAGTCCATGTCTCCATGTTGAACCACACCATGTGGTGGTCACTGGACCCCAGCTGCCCTTAAACCTGTATTTCTTCGACTCTGTTCCCATTGGTCCATACCAGGTCCAGAACTGATTTGTCCTTGGTTGGCTCATGCACCAGCTGCCCGAATCCAACCCCCTGCAGGGATTCCAGGATGGCTGTACTTCTGGCTGAAGCAGCCACCTGGGTGGCCCAATCCACATCTGGCATACTGAAATCCCCTAGTAGCAGGATTTCGCCTTCAGCTGCCATGTCGTGTATGTTCTCCACTAGTTTCCTGTCTACTTCCTCCCTCTGTGCCAGAGGTCTGTAGATCACCCCTGTTCGTATTGCTGTTCCATTCTCTGGCTCCAGGGTGACCCACATTACCTCGGCCTCCCCCTGTTTTCCGTGAACTTCTGTAGCCTTTATACTATCTCTGATGTACAGGGCCACTCCCCCACCCTTTTTACCCTTCCTGTCCCTTCTGAACAGTGTATAGCCTGGTACATTGACTTCCCAGCCATAATTAGCAGCGTACCACGTCTCTGTTATTGCTGCTATGTCAAAGTCTACATCTGCCAACAAGGCCTCCAGGTCTGGAACCTTATTTCCTAGGCTACAGGCATTCGTTAGCATGACCTTTCATGTTTTACAGTCTGCCCTCCCTCTGAGCTTGTTCTCCCTCTCCAGCATCTTCCACCCACCCCAGTGTCCTTTCCTATGTGCTTTTGCCCCCCCCCCACCGTAACACGTTATACATTCTTCACCTGCCTGCCTGTGTTTTTTTTAGCTTTGTAAATCCTTTTTTGTCACTCACTTCCGCTTTTTCTATATGTTTTTTTTCGTTCAAATGAAAAAGGCGACCTTCATACGGAAAAGGATTTTGGACTTAGTCTTTTTGCTGTTTTTTTGTTTATTCTTTTTCATTTGAATGGAAAAGGATCCCTTCATATTCTGTTCAAACAGAAAAGGATTTTGGACTTAGTTTTTTTGCTATTCTTTTTTTGTTTCCAGGAATCCTTTTTTATTTGATATGGAAAAGGATTCCTGCAAAAGAAAAAGAGTTTTCCCAATATTATGTAATTTATCCCTGGTGTCTAGTAGCACCCTCACCCTCCCTGTAATTTTTTTTTTTTTATTTTTCCCTGGTGTCCAGTGGCACCCCCACCCTCTGATCGCCGTCCCTGTAAATATTAAATGTATCCCTGGTGTCTAGTAGCACCCCCCCACCTTTCAATCGCCGTCCCCACAGTTATGATATTTATCTCTGGTGCCTAGTGGTGCCCCCCCCAACCCTCTGTTACCTGTCCCCGTAATTATAAAATGTATCCCTCGTGTCTAGTGGTGCCCTGCACCCTCCCTTCGTCATCCCCATAGCTGTCATATTTATCTCTGGTGTTTAGTGGTGCTCCCCCCCCCAGACTCTCCGATTGCTAACCCCATAAGTATGAAGTGTTTCCCTGGTGTTCAGTGGCACCCCCCACCATCCGATTGCCATCCTAACTACTGTCTTTTTCCCTGGTGCTTAGTGGCACCCTCACATTGTGACGCATTCCTATTTGAATTTTTCTTCCTCTGGTGTCCATGGTGTCTAGTAGTAACCATCCCCCCAACAACTGATTGGCTCCTGTCCTGAAATGAGGAAACGGTCCCTCAATGTCTTAAGGTCCGTTGTCAGCCCCCCACCTGACCTCCCCTGGGCACCCCCCGCCCACACCCTCACTCACTAAACAGGTCCCTGGGTGAAGATCCACTCTCCGACTGAAGACACGTCTTGCTGCTGGAACCGGTGATTGCTATGTGACAAAGTAAGGTAAGTGCAATTCAAAGTATTTCAATGGAGTTTTCAACTCTGGTGCATAACTTTGCCATTTTTGCTTATTTTGACACCAAGTTTTCAACATGGCCTTTTTGAGACCCCACCTCATGAACAACATTGGTGAAATTAGGCAAATCCAGCCTGAAAAGCAAATTTGCGGTCACTTTCAGGCAGGATTTAAAAATTTTCACCACCCTTGTTCATGAGGTGGGGTCATAAGAAGGGTATGTTGAAAATTTGTGGTCAAAATATGTTAAAATGGCAGTTACACGCATACATTAAAATTTACCTATGCTCCCTCATAACTTTTGTAATTTTAAATATTTTCACCCCAACTTTTCAACATAGCCATTTCTTTATACCACCTCATGAACATGACAGCTGTCATTTTTCAGATCTTGGCCAAACTGTCTTTTTGCGCCTCTGGAGCGGAATGATGTTGCTGTGGTGCAGAATGACATTTCGGTGGAGATTTGAAAATTTTCAGCACCGGGTTCATGATGTGGGGTAGTAAGAATGCTGTGCTAACAAATTGGTTGCTGTTGTCCAGGCTCTGTGCATCCACATCAACATACATATACGTATCTATGGTGGGATGGGAGCGCAGGGCCCTCCAGAGGCAAATAAGGATACAATTATACTATCTCAAAAAGTAAAGAACTTCTTTGCAAAACAAAATTCTGTTAATGCAACATTTACAGTTCAGGATAAAGCAAAAAAAGCAGGGAAATGTGGCTTTAGGGCTTTCAACACTAACCCTCCCCCACTCCTAAAACAGATCAGGGGTGCAGTCTTCCTTTGGGTTTTCAACCATAAAGCTCACTTGTATATGTTTCTGGAGTGCATAGAATGGGGTGAGCTTTAGGGCTGAAAACCACAAGAAGACAGCACCCCTGATTTGTTTTAGGGGTGGTGGTGGGGTTTTAGGTCTGGAAACCCTAAAGCCACATTTCCCTATTTTTTCACTTTATCCTACACAGAAACATAGAAATTGATGGCAGATAAGGACCGCTAGGCCCATCCAGTCTGCCCATTTCCCCTACCTACTGCAAAAGCTGCAGACCCTACTTGATCTCCAGCTTTACCTTCTCATTCATGTGTCTAGTGTTTCCCTATGCCTGTTTCATGCATTTTTGAATTCCTCACTGTGTTTGCCCCCACCACCTCCACTGGGAGTCTATTCTACGCATCCGCCACCCTCTGTGAAGAAATACTTCCTCACGTTACCTCTTAGTCTACCCCCGTCCAACCTCATGTCATGCCCCCTTGTTCCTGAACATCTCCTTTTCTGAAAGATGATACCCTCCAGTACCCTATTTATGCCCTTTAGATATGTGTAGGTTTCTATCATATCTCCCGTCTCTCTTCTCCTGCAGAGTATACATTATGCAGTCTCCCAGTCTCTCCTCATATGACTTTTGGTGCAGGCCCTGCATCACCTTTGTTGCCCTTCTTTGAACTGCCTCCACCCTGTCTTTGTCCTTACGGAGATGCGGCCTCCAGAAATGGACACGGTACTCCAAATGAAGCCCCACCGATGATTTGTACACTGGCATCACAACCTCTTTTATTCTGTTGGTGATACCTCTCCTTATGCACCCCAGCATCCCACTGCCTCTCCCCACATCCTTGGCACATTGTTTGGTCACCTTTAGGTCATCAGATATGATTACCCCCAAATCCCTTTCCTGTCTGGTGATCATCAGTACCTCCCCCATCATGTAATTCTCCCCTAGGTTCCTACACCCCAAATTCATGATTTTACACTTTTTCACACTGAATCTTAGCTACCACACTCCAGACCATTCCTCCAGATAACCTAGGTCCCTCCTCATTTTTCTACCCTTCCCAGGGTGTCCACCCTGTTGAAGTTCTTAGTGTCATCTGTAAAGAGGCACACTTTCCCTTCCAGCCCCTCCACAATGTTACTTATGAGGACATTAAATAGGACTGGCCCCAGAACTGATCCCTGAGGCACCCTGCTGGTCACCCTTCTTTCCTCAGATTGAGCTCCATTTACCACCACCCTCTGTCTTCTACCACTCAACCAGTTTCTAACCCAGTTTACTGCCTTGTGACTCACTTCCAGGTTGCCCAGCTTGTTCACAAGTTTTCTATGTGGAACGGTATTGAAGGACTTACTGAAATCCAGGTAGGCCACATCCACCGCTCCCCCGATCCACTTCCCTAGTCACCCAGTCAACGAAATCAATTAGATTTGTTTAACATGACCTTCCCGCTGTGAATCCATACTGTCTCGGATCCTGTGCTCCGCTGGATTCAAGGTGTTCCACAATCCTTTCTTTAAGTAGTGATTCCATAATTTGCCGCACTATTGAGGTGAGGTTGACTGGTCTATAGTTTCCAGCCTCCTCCCTACTTCCACTTTTGTGAAGTGGGACTACAGCTGCCTTCCTCCAGTCCTCTGGAACCACTCCCATATCGAGTGACTGATTGAACAGGGCTGCCAGTGGTGCTGCCAGCACCTCCCGTAGTTCCCTTAATATTCTAAGATGTATCCCATCCGGTCCCAATGCCTTGTCCACTTTCAGTTTTGTGAGTTCTTTTAGGACTCTCTCTTCCGTAAATGTACTGGTGTCCACCTCCCTCCCATATTTGCTCATGTTGCCTAACGGTGGTCGCTCACCTTCTACTTCTTCTGTGAATACTGAACAAAAATAATTGTTCAGTATTGATGCTTTTTCCAGGCCCTCTTCCAAATACTCCACTTCATCCCCTTTAAGCCTTACTATCCCACCCGTTTTTTCTCCTTTCACTAATGTACCTATAAAAGTCTTGTCCCTTTTTTTTTTTAACCTTCTGTGCTATTTTTTCCTCCATTTTTGCCTTTGCGCTCCTGACTGCTTTCTCTGCCTCCCTCTGTTTATCCAGGTACGCTACCCTGTCCTCCTCCTAGGTTTCCTTGTACTTCCTGAAAGGCATCTTTTTTCACCCTTACCTTCCCGGCCACTTCCTCTGAGAACCATAGTGGTTTTCTCTTTCTCTTGCCCTTGTTTACTTGTCTAATACAAAGGTTTGTCGCCTCCACTATGGCTCCTTTCAGATGGGCCCACTGCTCCTCAACTCCCCCCTCCCCCATTTGTTTCTCCCTGCCAGGGCATTCTTGAGACATATCCCATCTTCGTAAAGTCCACTCTCCTGAAATCCAGGACTCTCGCCTTTGTGTGGCTTTACTCTGCCACTATACTCATACTGAACCACACCATGCAATGATCACTGCACCCCAGGTGTCCACCCACCCTGACTTCCAGAATTCTGTCCCCATTGGTGAGTACCAGGTCCAAAACTGCACCCTCCCAGGTGGGCTCTAGCACTAGCTGCTTGAGGCCTGCCCCTTGCACGGAGTACAGGATGTCCCTGCTCCTGGCTGAAGAAGCAGCTGGGATGCTCCAATCCACATCTGGGAGATTGAAATCACCTACCAGCAGCTCCTCCCCTTTAGCTGCCATCGTGTGGATGGATTCCACTAGAACCCTGTCCACCTCCTCCCCCTGTGCTGGAGGTCCGTTAATCACACCTGTGCAAACAGCTGTGCCATTGCCAGTCTCAAGGGTGACCCACAGTACCTCCACCCCCCCCGCATTCCCCTCTATCTCAGTCGTTCTAATGCCCTCCCTGACATAAAGAGCCATCCCCCCTCCCTTTTTACCCTCTGTCTCTCCTAAATAGAGTATAAGCTGGTATTGCTACATCCCAGTCATGGTTTCTAGTATACCACATCTTGGTAAGAGCTACAATGTCCAGGTCAGCCTCCGTCATCAAGGCCACCAGGTCTGGAATTTTATTTCCTAGGCTGCGGACATTAGTATACATGGCCTTCCATGTTTTGCCATTTCTCCTTTTATCATCCCCCCTTTTGCCTCCTCCATTTGTCTTTCCTGTTCTTAACCCCCTTCCTCCTGTCCTCCGCTGCTCACCCCTTTATGAGTTTAGTTACCTCTGGCGATATCAAAACTTTATGGTCCTCCATGTTGACTGCACTATCCTGTGGGAGTGGGCAGTTTGACTCCCCACCCCCCCGGCTAGTTTAAATGCTTGCCAATGAAGCATTTAAACCATCCACAGAGTACAACAGTCCCCTCCCTGGACAGATGTAGGCTGTCACCCTGGTACAGGTCCACATTCCTCCAGGTTGGTCCCCAGTCCCCAATGAGGCCGAAACCCTTCTCTCTGCATCAGTTCTCCAGCCAAGCACTGAAGTCCCTGGGGCTGAGGTTCCAAGCCTCCCCCTTGCTGTGGACAGGCAGCCCCTATGAGAAGGTCACAGAGCCTGCTACCTGCCTGAGGCCTCTGTCCAACTCCATGAACTTCTCCTGCACCCTTTCTATCCCTGCCTTATCCCAAGCCAGGTAATTTGTCCCCAGATGGACAATGACATCAAGCTCCCCCCTCCTCGCTACTGCCGTAGCAATTCCCTGGATCCTCTCCCCATCCCTCTGAGCTGCGCTTCTTGGTAGACACTTTACCTCCCTTTCCTCCACTGTACCTGTCCCCAAATCCACTCCCTCAACTATGGAGTCCCTCACTAAGAGAAACTTCATCTTCCTTTGGGGTCCTCTACCACCCCCTATGGGTCTCTCTTGTGGAGAACCGGCTCATCTTCTTGGTCTCAAATTCAGGTGACACAGTGAGATCCTCCCGCTTCTCCAAAACTGTGCAGGAGTTCTTCAGTTGCACCAGGGTGGGGGATGCGCTTTTGATCCACCCGCCTCACCCTCCCTGAGCCCACTGTAGTCCACCCACTCTTTTTGCTGGTTCACCTTTGAGGCAGTGGATGTAGACTTGGTTGCCTCTGGGTGGGGAATGAGATACCCTGAAACCCAGCCAACTCAGCCTAGAGGCTGGCAAATCTCTGCCCTCAGCCCAAAGAAGTACCTACAGATGGGGCAGCACCGCAGTTCCCAGAAAGTCCTTCTGAACTCTAAATGTTGCATTAATGGAGTTTATTGAAAATAATTTTTGCAATGTGTGTATGTATGTATGTATAGGCACGGTTGTGCCCCTATAGTTAGGGTTGAGTAGCCCGTTTAATGCTAAACCTCAAATTTTGCACTTACTTAGAAATTGATCAATGGATTTACACAAAATATGGCATGCGCTGTTCCATGGGGTAGCTCTCTTAACGTGGAAAGTTTAGTTCCGGTTGGATGTACAGATTCTGATATCCAGATAGTGCAGAAACCTTAACAGTCACCATTTTTTTCCTCATCGCCTTGTGTCCAGATGGTGTGGAATTTTGGTGTGATTTTTTATGGCAGATACAGCTTGGGCAACAGAACTGACATTCATTTGTTTGGTGAAAAAATAAAGATCTATTGCAAAGTTATTCAATTTTTAAATTCCCATCGTTTTCATTGGGAAGATCACTTTCCAGGAGAGAGGGAGAAAGTCCAACAAAGGATTGATCTTGTAAAAATGATTATTTCTTGTGAGATCCTTTCTTTTTTCGTGAAGAAAAATTCCTTTTTCTTGAGCTGCCATCTTGTTTTTTTTTTTTCCCCAGGAACCAAAAAGTGTGGAAAATACATTAAAATGTTGACAATTTACAAATCAAACATCAGAACCTAACTAAACAGGACCCATTTAGCTAGACTCTGATGTTTGTTTTTCAAAATTAGGACCAGAAATACTTTGTCTGGGCACCCAAAATCCTAGGTGCTCAGCTTACCGAGAGGAGTATTCCCCTGCGTTCTCTGTATGAGAACAGTGGATTTTTCTGGACTTCTGCAGCCGTAGCTGAACTCCCACTGCCAGTTGCAGCACGAGCTGTAAGCCGCCCCATTTCCCTGGTGTTTGGTGGCGCGACCCCCACACACACACACACTGTCCCCATAAATAATATCTTCCCTGGTGTCTAGTGGCATCCCCCCACCCTCCGATTGTCGTTCCCATTGTTTTTTAATGAGCCCTAGTCTCTAGTGGCACCCCCTTCGATTGCCATCCCCATGATTTTTATAATAATCCCTGGTGTCTAGTGGCACTTCCCCCCTCCGATCACCCTCCCCATGGTTTACAAAAAATTCCTTGGTTTCTAATGTCACCCTGCCACCCTTCGATCACCATGCCCATTGTTTTAAATGATCCCTGGTATCTAGTGGCATCCCCAACCTCGATCATCGCCCCCATTGTTCTTTAAATGATCCCTGGTGTCTAGTGGCCCTTTACTGTCAGTTGCTGTCCCCATAATTCTGGTTTAATATTCGTGGATGCCTGCAGCGGTGATTTTATTTACTGTAGCCAACATCGGGGCCCAGTCTTCATGTTGGCATTTAGAGAACCCCCTAAGGTGTGGGACACTGGGGAGTTCACCCCAGTGTCCCAAAAAATACTTTTTGTACCTGCAATAAAAAGTCCCACAATGTCTTTTTAACCTGAAAAAGAAACAGTCTCTTGTCATCGCTGTCGTCCCCTCCCACTGAGCATCCACCACCCCACACCCCTGTTTAGCCTGTACTTACCACTGGAAGTCATATGCTGTCATCTTCTGTAGACCGAGATAAGTCTGTATTTTTCAAAGACGAATCACAAACTGAGGAATAAAGGTAAGTGCCATATAATGTAGTTCAATGGCATTTATCATAACTTTGCCATTTTTAGTAATTTCTTTCACCAAATTTTCAACATGGCCTTTTTGCGACCCCCACCTCATGAGCACTGGCACTGTCATTTCGTTAATCAGGCCCGGAAGGTGATTTTGTGGTCACTGTGCAAAAACATCCTCACTTTTTGGGACTGAATAATGAAATTTCACCACCATTGTTTATGAGGTGGTATCCCAAAAAGGCCATGTTGAAAATTTGATGAAAAAATTCCTAAAGATGGCAGAGTTATGAGCATTCATTGAAATTTTTCTACACACGCACACAACTTTGGTAATTTTCAATATTTTGACTCCAAATGTTCAACATAGCCATTTTTTCACATCACCTCATGAACAGTACAGCTGTCATTTTTCACATGCTGTCTGAAACGTGTTTTTGCACCTGTGGTGCAGAATGGCATTTTGTCACGGATTTGAAATGTTTTACCTATCAGGTTTATGAGGTGGGGTCATATGAAGACTGTTGAAAATTTGGAGTCAAAATATGAAAACATGCCAAAGTTATGACCATTCATCGCAATTGCGCTACGCACTCTCGTAGCTTTAGGAATTTTAAATATTTTGACCCCAGGTTTGCCACATAGCCTTCTTATTAACCCACTTCATGTATGTTACAGCTGTAATTTATTTATTTGTAAAATCAGTTTACAACCTTTGAGCCAGAGGCTCGTTTCCAAAGGTACTTCGTCACATTAAAGACATACATAGTGTTTTTGGTTACATAGCATAGGTTTGCAAAACAACAGGCATTCAACAGAGGCGCCACGTCACACTGGGGTCAAACAAATACATTTAGGTTACAGGGTACATGTAATTAAGAACAGGTGTTACACAGGTTGGTATCAAAATTGAGCAATCTAATAGGTAAACACTGAAACAGCTGGCACTGGCCAGGTTAGACATAGGCACGGTGTACCGGGAAGTGGTGGTGGGGATGGCTAGGTGGAGAGCCGCCCGGAGGGCGTTGTCATGAGAAGTAGAGGTGTGGAGGCTATTCAGAGACAGGAGCAGCTACGAGTGTTGAAGATTTGGTTTGAAGGGTGGTTTTGAACTTGGAGATGGTGGTGGCATTGGTGATGGGGGAAGGGAGAGAGTTAAACCAGGATGGGGCTCTATAGCAGAAGGACCTCTGGCCACGGCTGGTTCTTGATCTGGGGACCGTTAGAGTGGTCTTGTTGGATGACCGTGTTGCAATGGTGGGAGGGCTCTGATGGATGGATGCATTACCCCAGGGGGGGAGAGCCCGAGTAGGATTTTTTTTGTGAGGAGACAGGTTTGATACTGGAGCCGTTCATCCAGGGTAAGAAGTTTAGCCTCGACATACAGCTGACAGGTGTGTGTGAGCCTGGGGGCACCAGTAATCAATCTGCAGGCTTTATTCAGGGTTAAGTGAATTTTTTTGAGTGCAGTGGTGTCGGCAGCACCATAGACTGGTAGACCATAGTCTACAAGGGACAAAACGGATGACTTAACAGCGAGCCGGAGTGCATTTGGGGGAAGGCAGGTTCTATGGCGGAAGAGGATGCCAAGCCGTGTGTTAGTGGTGGATGTTAGGGCATCGATGTGGTTGAGAAATGTGAGGGCTGAGTCGAAGGTAACTCCAAGGTATCTGTAGGAGCAGACTTGTTCCAGTAGCTGATTGGTACTAGGAAGGATATAGAGTGGGTGGTTGCTAGCTTTGTTTTGGGGGTGAGAAAAGAGCATAGCTTTGGTCTTTTTAAGATTGATGACGAGTCTGCGCGCCTTAAACCAAGCTTCGGCACTGTTGAAAGACTGCTGTAGGGTGTCCTGGAGGGAGACGGGATTGCGGTGGGTGGAAAAAAGGACAGCGTCATCTGCATACAGGAGAATTTTGCCAGGGCATGCACTGGGCAGGGTGTTCAGATAGAGCGAGAAGAGAAGGGGGCCCTGGATGGAGCCTTGGGGGATCCCAGAGTGAATGGGATGGGTATCAGAGAGTGTCCCATTGATTTTTACACACTGTGATCGAGCGGCAAGATAGCTTGTGCATCATGCTAGGGGGCCAGCCGAGAGACCAGTGTGGCAGAGAGCATTCAGCAGAAGTGGATGGGAGATGGTGTCGAAAGCCTTTGAGAGGTCGATGAACACTGCACCAGCTAGGGAGCTGGTATCCAAGGAGGAGTGTAGGAAGTTGGAGAATTCAATTAGAGCAGTGCTGGTACTGTGACCAGCATGGAAGCCATGTTGCTCTGGGCATAAGATGTTATGCTTAGCCAGATAATCAGTGATTTGAATGGCCACCACTTTCTCCAGGGCTTTAGAGATGGGGAGAGGATGGAGATTGGCCGGTAGTTGTTGGCCGACGACCTGTCGCCTCCTTTATGAATTGGTGTGATTATGGCTGTTTTCCAAGCCGTGGGGAAATTGTCCCAGGCAGAGTGATCGGTTAATTAGGCTGGTGAGTGGGGCAAGGACTTCATCTAGCACCAGCCTGAGGATACTGGGGTCCAGTGAGTCACTGCCGGGACTGTTGCTATTCAAAGCTTTGATTAGGATGGGTCTGGCTTCCCGGGTGGAACTCTTGTGCAGGTGGAAGCTGGGGTGCTGGAGGACAGGGGGAGGTTGGTTGGGGGGAGGGTCAAAGAAATTACTAGGGAGGACTGAGCTAAGGTCAGTGAAAGCAGAGTTGAGCCAGTTAGCTATGGTGGCAGGCTCGGTGGTGGTAGTGCCATTTCTAGTGAGCTGGGATGGGGCAGAGGAGCGAGCTTTTCCGTTAAGTTGTTTAATATTATCCCAGAAAGTCCGGGCCGAGCCCCAGGAGGAGGTAAGGGTGGCCTGGTAATGGTCAGCCTTGGCTTTCCGGATGGCCCAAGAGCACTTATTCCGGGCTGCATTGTAAGCCTGCCTATCAGACAGACGACCTGCTTCAGTGGCACAAGGTGCTAGAGGTTATCCCAATTTTTGGTAATTGTAGAAGGGCAGGGCTAACCCAGGGTGCATTCTGCTTTTTGGACCGGATTTTGGTGAAGGGTGCAAAGAGATCACAGGCCATGTTGAAGGTGTGAGTGAACAAGGTGAGGGCAGTGTCAATGTTGGTTGCACGACGAATGGGGGACCAGTTTATCTGGGTGAGGAATACTTTAAGTTTTTTCAGCCCACCAGGGCGGAGGCGCCTGCGAAGGGTGTTCTGGGCTTTGGGTTTGGGATTGGGGACTGCCCAATGAAATAGGACAGGTGAGTGGTCACTTAGGGAGTCTGGTAGGACCTGGATGTTTTGGATTTTATGGGGTTGGTTAGTTATAATAACATCCAGAAGGGTGCTGGTACCTCTCTTAGGGTTTATTCCCGTGGGCTGGGTGACGAGTTGCGTCAGGTCTTGGGCGGCAAATGAGTCTCTGATCGAGGATGAGGTGGTGCTGAGCCAATTTACATTAAGGTCCCCAACTAGGATTTGTTCCGCCTTATGGTGGAGGGTGGCCAGGTAGTCAGTTAAAGATACCAGGGCCAGGTGCTGGTTCTTTGGGGGAACGTAGGCCGTGTTGAGATAGAGAGGACCCCTAGAGGGGTCCGGGGTGAGTTTGAGGGTAAGAGCCTGGGCCCCATTTACAAGGGCAGGGGTAGGGAGTGCGTGTCCAAGTATTGTGTCCCTAGTGTAGATTGAACAGCCTCCCCCTTGTTTGCCTACTCGGTCCTCCCGGTATAAGGTATAGCCTGGGAGGGAGACAAAAGAGTCAGGGGTGGATTTGGACAGCCAGGTTTCAACCAGGGCTATGATGTCTGGTTGATGAGCCAAGGCCCAGCACTGTAGGGCATCAAATTTTTCAGCAGGCTGCATATGTTCATGGAGGCTACTTGAAGACCAGTGGGCTGGGTGGGTGGGTGGGAGGGGCAGGGCCTGGGTTGGGATGTATGTTCCTTGTCAGGAGTAGAAGGGAGGAGAACTGCTCTGGTCAGAGGGTGGCAGATGGAGAGTTTACGCCGGGAGCGATAGGATGAGGAAGGGGTGTCGAGCACAGGGGTGGGTAGGGGCAGCACAGGCAGAGAAGGCTTGTGTGATCAGATGTGCAAGGGAGCCGGGGGGGGGGGGAAGGTAATGTCTGGATGGGGGGTGAGGTGGAGAGGAGCATATGGGGTGTGTGGAGGAGGAGGGAGGGGGAGGAGCAGTGGTAAAGGAGGAGGGGAAGACAGGAGGGTAGGTAGGAACACTGGAGTAGTGAGGCTGAGGGTTAATAGGGACACTAGGGTTGGTGGAAGGCAAAAGAAGGAGGAGGAGAAGAGAGAGGCTGGTAAGCAGGGGGTGCACATGCATAGTTGGTAAGGATGGGGGAGCTGAAGGAAGAAAGAATGGGGAACTAGATGATAGAGGTGAGATAGTAGTGAGAGGTCACCGCTAAGCGTAGATGCTGCTTTGGTATAGTGTGGCAGAGCTTATGCCTGAGGTGCTTGGTGGGCACTAGGTTCAAGTCTCTGCCCAGGGTAGCAGGAAGGAGCCAGCCAGTGGCTGTAGCAGCAGGAAGTTGGGTTTAAGGTCTGCAGAAACAATCCGATAACACTTTAGCAGTGTCTGAGGGTTAGAGAGTTTTTTAGAGTTTTGAAATCCTGCAGAAATAATAGACAGGTAAGCTGGCTGAGTTGTGGAACTGCTGACTTTGACAGTGAAAGTGCAGGGTTCAAAGCCTACAAAGGCAGCAGGAGAGAAGTGGCAAACTAATATTTTGGCAGGTGGGGGGGTAAGAGACTAAAAGGCATAGAAAGTAGAAATAAAATAGCTAGACAATGTGGTTAAGAGGTAGAGCTGCTGACTCTGACTGCAAGGGTACTGGGTTTGAGCACAGCTTAGGGACAGAGTGTAGAAAATTTTTTTAATTCAGAAAAGGAGGGAGGAAGGGTTAAGAGTTTGAAAGTAAAGGAAGATGTTGGCCTGGTTCATTGGCTTAGTGGTTAGTCAGTAGATTTTGGGGAAAAAGGGTACCAGGTTCGATGCTGACAGTTGCTTAGTGGTAGGCTGATGGGAGAAGTGAGGAAAGTAGATGGCAGAAAGGATTCAAAGGGAACTGCAGGGACCTCTAGTGGGTAGGTTTTCAAACAGTTGCTAGGAAGGGGTAGAGAGTTGAAAGAGGAGCTAGAGTGGAGAGTGCAGCAACCCCTTGTGGTTGGTGTCTATAAGCTGCAAATGGGAAAGTGTGATTTTTGTATTTTCTTGAAACTTGGCTTCCCAGCCAAATGCCCTTTGGGGTAACCCTTGCCTCAGTGTTTACGCACAGAGGTTCTTCGTCTTTTAAATGGGAAAGTGGACACTTACACATGACCTACCAGCAGCAATAAATGAAGCGCCGACCCTGGTTGGGGCGGGAAGTGCCTCACAACAGTCAGGCTGTAGTGCAGGACACTACCTCTTACAGGCTCTGGCAATCCCCAAGTTCAGTCTCCGCTGCTGGGCAGAGTTAGTTGTTCAAATCCTGCCCAAAATATGTTTTCGCATGTGTGGCGCTGAATAGCATTGCTGTTGTGCAGAATTACAGTTTGGTGAGGATTCGAAAAATGTTCTGTACCGGGTACATGAGGTGGGGTAATAAGGTGGCTATGCTGACAATTTGGTCACTGTTGTCCTATAAATGGAAGCTCTTGTTCTTAGTTAGTGTGTGTGTGTGTGTATTATATATTATATATATATATATATATATATATATATATATATATATATATATATACACACACACACACACACACACACACACACCACACACACACACACACGCATCTACGGAGGGATGAGAATGCAGCACTCCCACAGTAAAATAAGGATACTATTATCTTAAAAAGTAAGGAAATAAATTGCAAAAAAACATTATGGTCCATGTTAGAACGTTTTATTCGTCGGAAATCTAGCTTTTCCTAGAGTTGTTGTACCATTGATGTGACGTCACGATGTTGTTGTACCATCGTGGGTACGTCACATCGATGGTACAACAGCAGGGATCATATGTGCGCATGCGCAACTCACAGTTTTGTCGGCGGTCACAGAATGAACGGCAGTTAGCCGAAGGCACAGGAGGAGTTAGTAAGTGCCGTTTTCTTTTAAATCTTTGCTGGCACATAGTAGTCCACCAGCTGTGGACCGGGAACGAGTGGAGTGTTTGTACATGGCGCAGTGGGGAGGGGAAAGGGTCTCAGACATCACAGCATGCCCGAGGAGGAAGGCACAAGCTGTTTTTGATTTACTGTTGCCCATGCACTATAAAAGACAGTGTATGGGCAACAGTGAACAACACATGTTCACTTCTCGAGGTTTTAATGCCAACCGAAAACCTCTTGAGCTTTGTTGTCGAGGTTTTTTTGGTTGTCATGACAACCTCTCGAAGTGAACAACAGTGTTGTTGTTCACTGTTGCCCATACACTATCCTCTATGTTAATGCTTCAGTTAGGGTCAAAGTGACAAAAGCTGGGAAATGAGGAGATAAGAGTTTCCAACCCAAACCAGGCAGGAGAGCAGGTGTGGGGTGTGCCTTCGGCTTTTCAACCCTAATGCTCACCCCATTCTCATAAAGTCTACACATCTGACCTTATTTACAAATGGAATGGGGTGAGTGTGAGGTTTGAGAAGCCCAAGGCACACCCCACACCTGCTCTCCTGCCTGGTTTGGGAGGGTGGTGTGTTAGGGTTGGAAACCCTAATGCCTCATTTCCCAATTTTTGTCGCTTTGACCCTAACTGGAGCATTAACAAAGTTTTTTACAACATGTACATATATATATATATATATATTATAGTGGCTCAGTAGCACCACAATATTAGGGTTCAGTAGGCACTTTAATGTTAAACCTCAAATTTTGTACTTTAATAACTTTGCAACTGTTCAATGGATTTGCACGAAATTTTGCATGCACTGTCTCCTGGGGTAGATCTCTTGCCAAGTTGCGTGTCGGTCAGTTTGGTGGATTTCATGCAGCACACAGTGAAAATTTTTAAAATTTGCCTTTTTTCACAGGTTTTGTGTCATTGCGCTGTGTCCAAACAGTTTGGGATTTTGGTCTGAAATTGTCAGGGTAGAATGTGCTTGCCCCACAGAGCATGGCTGCCTTGGTTTGGTGAAAAAAATATTAAATTCAGTTCAATTCAATTTTTATTTAACCGGGCAGAACATCTTTGAGCAAACTCATTTGCAAGATGGTCCTGGGAGGACAACAGAACAATTACATTGAACAGTGAAGAATTACAACTGAGCATACAGTATATTGGTAAAACATATGAAGTACATGGTAATAAACGTAAAGAGTGGCACATATGATACACATACGAGATGGTGCATAAGAACAATGGATTTTTTTTACAGAGGGTTACAAAAGATTTCATAGGATTCAGCACTTTTTTTTTTACGAATAAAAGGAACATAGTACCTAGGTGTGTTTGTTATCATAGGCTACACATATCCTTTCATAGTATACCTTAGGGGTGAGGTAAGGTACTGTGGATCAAGTAAGTGCTTTGGGACACAGGTAGATAAGAAGGTAGTTAGGTGTGAGTGGCATAGAGGGGAATGGAGATCTTTGGAGAATAGAATGAAGGGACGACATAGGTAGGTGGTCATGGGGAGGGGAAGTAAGGGTAGTGGGATGGGAGGGGGGAAGTGTTGGAAGAAAAAGGGGTAGTAAGATTAGGGGTGGTGTTAGGAGAGGAAGAGGGGAGGGTGGGAAAGTATGAGAAGTAGAACGGGAGACATGGTGGGTATTTGAAGGGGGGGGAAGAGTGCTAAAAGTTGGAGTATATGGGCAGATTGCATGTGATTTACCATCCGAGGCTGTCAGCATGGTTAATAGTGACAGGTACATGTTTCATTCAGAGAGCAATTTAGCAGGTATTTAAAGGATATCCCAGGTATTTGAGTAAGTCTTAGTGACTTCTGAAGGGTGTTCCACCATGAGGGGAGGGCGAAGCTGATGGCTGCTGCACCATAATGTGTTCTGACCTTAGGGACGTCAAACATGACAAGGGGAGTAACACCTCAGGCATTAGGTTCCCTTTGTATGCGAGAAGAGTTCGGTAATGTATAGGGGAAGTTTATTTGCGATAGCTCTATGGATCCAAAGCGAGACATACCACAACCTCCAGCACTAAGTGAGGGTCAACCTAACATTTTGTACAGCGAGCAGTGTTCAGTATTAAAAGGGGCATTGGTAATGAATCTCAGTGTAGGTAGATACAGTGTGTCTCGTTTGGTTACAGCGGTTTTTTGGACAGTGGCTATAGAGAATGTCAGTGTAGTCTACTAATGGGAGAAAGGTAGTTTGCACCAATTTTATTTTAGCCTCTTAGTTGAGGAAGTGTATGATATGGTAGAAGATGTCCAATGTCTTAATTTTTTGGCTAACTCATCAATGTGAGATAAGAAACTGAACTTACTGTCAAGCCAAAAGCCCAAGTATTTGAACTTGTCCACTATTTCCAGCAGCTCCCCAAGCAGGGTCCAAATCTGTAGATTGGAATTGCATACCATAGAACTTGTTGACTGTATAGCGATGGAGATGAACATAGCTTTTGTCTTTTTTGTGTTAAGAAGTAGTTTCAACTGTATAAGGTTGTGTTGTAGGACATCGAATTCTTGCTGTAACTCTGCACAAGCAAGCCCAGGGGTGGGCCTGGCTGTGTAGAGTACAGTGTCATCTGAGAAAAAATGCATGTTTGCCATGCTAATTTTGGCGTCTATATTATTTATGTAGACTGCGAAGAGAAGGGGTCCCAGAATAGGCCCTTATGACACCCCTCTCGGAAGAATTTTGAGTGGTGAAATGTCCCCTTGTGCTTTGACTTTCTATTAGTAAGATAGTATTTGAAGCACTTCATAGCAATGTTGTTTAGGTCAAGAGAGCACAACGTGGACAGAAGCAGGCCATGGCTAACTGTATCAAAGGCCTTGCTTAGGTCTAGGAAGAGTGCACAGATGGGTTTCTTTGAGACAAGAGCGTTTTGCCAGTCACTGATCACCTTGGTGAGGGCGAAGACCGTGCTTTGTTTAGGTCTAAAGCTGGAATGGATGTGGTTTAACAAGTTTTTACATTTCAAGTATTCCCCCAGTTGGTAGTTAACTAATTTTTCCAACAATTTTGATAGGATAGGTTAACAAGGAAATGGGATGGTAATTGTGTGGTCACAAGTATCACCAGATTTGAAGAGAGGAATGATATGTGCTATTTTCCAGGTAGCCGGAAGGTCACATAGGGATAGGGATAGGTAAAAGAGATGCGTGATGGGGACAGTCAGGTAGTGGTAACCTATTCTCAGGAAAAGAGGTTCTAGGAGATCTGTGCCAGTACTTTTCTTGATATACAAGGTAATAAGGCCTGTTTGAAGGATATGGGACTGAAACTGAATGTTGAAGAGTGTTGACTGTTCATGGGGTCGGGGAAAGGAGGATCCTCACCGTGAGACTGAGTGAGAAGCTTACTTGCTCGAGAGGCATCAAATGCTAAACCTGCCATGGCGAAGTGGTTGTTGAGTTGGTCCAGGATGTTGGCCTTGTCTGTGAAGGTACCGTTTCCAGAAATAATCTTGGAGGCCAGTGAAGATGATGGCGTATGGCCTTCAATTTTCCTAAGGATATTCCAGAACTTGGCAGTATTGTTTTGGGATGCTTCGAGAGAGGTTTGGAAATATTTAGTTATTTCTGCTCTTATGAGTTTGGTGCAAAGGTTTCTAGAGGTTCTGAAAGCCATCCAGTCTGAGTTGGATTTTATTTTTCGGGGCCCTTTTCCATAACCTGTCCCTATCTTTTAAGGCTGTTTTTAGAGCAGGCGTGAACCAAGGCCATGATGTTTTCTAGTCTTAGTTTTTACAAAGTGGGCATGTTTATCAACCACCCTCATGACAACGTTCTGGAAGATGTTGTAATCCTCAGAGACTGAGGATGCCAAGTAAAAATTCTGCCACCTAATCTGGTTTAAGTCTGCCAAGAATGCAGGTTGGCTGAACTTTTTGAGGTTTCTTTTTAGTCTGTAGGTGGAAGTGGAGGGAAGCTTTGGTGTGCGTCTTATACAAGCTACTGCTCTGTGATCACTTATGTCATTATGAAACACCCCTGAATGGGAAATATAATGAGGCTTGTTGACAAGTATTAAATCAAGGAGAGAACTGCGAGCGGGATTTTTGGTGTTGGGATGAGTAATGTCAGGGGTAATGTGTGAGAGGCCGGCAAAATTCTTTCAGACGTTTGGAACAGTCAGAGCTCCAGTCAAGGTCAAAGTCACCCATAATAACACATTCTGAGTTGGCATTCTCCAATAATTTATGGAGAAGGGATAGAATCCCTAAGCCCTCCAACGGAGGTCTGTAACAAGCAGTTATTGATACAGACTCCTGAGAGGTTAGGGACACCCTTAGGGTAAGGCTTTCGGAATTCCTTTGAGGCTGTGAAGGAGTCCATAACTGATACAAAGAATTTATCCTGTATACAGATTGCAAACCCCCAGAGGGTCTATCAGAGTCTATCAGCTCTGAAAACATTATATGAGGGGATGTTGATATTGTGGTCGGGGTGGAGCCTCTCAGCCAAGTTTCAGAGATCATTAGTACATCAGGTCTAGCATGGAGTACCCATGCTTGCATCATGTCCTGTTTTTATTAGTACAAACGTTTATATGTAGGAAGCTGATACCTTTAAGCCGAGGTAACTCCGAAGGGGCATCTACAGGCATGGGGGGACCTGGGTTTAATTCTATGTTCCCAGTGCATAACAACAGGAGAAGAATAAGTTTTCTAAGCCCATTTACCCACCAGAATAAACTACAGGACTGGTACCAGCACACCGATTGACGTGATATTCTCAAACCGCCCCCAACAGGATTATTGAGGCCACAGTGTTACCTGATGCCCTGAGTGACCATTCACCAGCCACATGTCTCTGGACCAACAAGGTTCCCAAACGCCCATGTAGAACATCTTATCAGCGGTTTCTCAAAAGAGAGCATCAGGAACACATCCTAGAATATCTCCAGAGTTGTAATTGGTCCCAAGTCTTCCATGCTGAAGGTGTTGACGAGGCACTGGACTGCTTCATCACCTTATTCCCCACGGCCTGTAACATATTTGCCCCCTACTGGAAACGGGAGGTGAAAGTGGTCTCAAACCTGTGGATTACCTCCTCCTTTCTACATCTTATGGCCACTCGTGACCACCTTTGGCAAGTGGCACATGCCACCGGCAAGCCTAGTGACTGGCAATGCTATTGGGCCACTAGGAATAATTGCACCTGGTCCATCCAGCAAGCTAAAGCCACATACTACCAAGGCATATTCTCTAGCTCCTGGGACAATAGTAAAAGATTCTGGGGAAATATAAAAAAACCTTATGGGTAAGCCCAATCAGTCCCCTCCCTCGCTACTCAATTACAATGGGGTCATGGTTCATGATCCAAATGAAATTGCAAATATCCTCAATACCACATTCTCTGACCTGAGTGGAGTCCTCCCTCCCAACTTCTTTGATGTGCCATCCCCTGAGGCCATTGCCCAAGATAGGACCCCTCCACTCCAAATGCCCCCAATTCTATTTCAGATTGGTCTCCCCCTCTACCGCCAGGAAACACCTTGTGAAGGTGCTTGGTGAGTCAAGACACACCTCTGACACCCTGAACCTCAAACTACTTGTCCTCTCCACTGATGCTGTCCTGGCCCCACTCACCTGGATCCTAAATCTATTTCTATGACTCAGTCAATTTCCCTCCGTCTCGAAAGTTGCAGTTGTTACACCAATCCACAAGGGTGGAGACAGAGCCAGCCACGCTAACCAATTGTCCCATTTCCATTTTACCACCCCTCTCGAAAATCCTTGAATGCTTAGTCGCCGAACAGCTAACTGAATATCTCTCCGCCCATGGCATTCAATGCCCACAGCAACATAGGTTTAGGAAAGAGCATAGCACCGCCACTGCCCTGCTCACCTATACAGACTTTATTCACAAAGCGCTCGACCATGGTCACCTTATAGGGTTTATCTATGTAGACCTTACTAAGGCTTTTGATACATAGAAACATAGAAGTTGACGGCAGATAAGGACCGCAAGGCCCATCCAGTCTGCCCATTTTTTTTTCTACCTTATAAATGTGCCATTGGCCTTTGCTCTGTCAGTGGCCTATCTATTCATACTCATCTGTATTGCTCCCTTATGCCTATCCCATGCCTGTTTGAAGCCCTGCACTGTATTCATAGCCACCACTTCCTGAGGTAGACCGTTCCCTGCATCCACCACCCTTTCTGTGAAAAAGAATTTCCTCACATTCCCACTTAATCGGCCTCCCTCTAATCTCATGCTATGTCCTCTTGTCCTGCTATTTTTCTTATATTTAAACATGTTAGACTCTTTCACCTTGTTAATGCCCTTAAGGTGTTTGAATGTTTCGATCATATCACCTCTCTCCTTCCTTTGCTCAAGGGTATACATATTGAGCTCCGTTAATCTGTCCTCATATGTCTTCTGATGCAGTCCCTGTACCATTTTGGTTGCCCTTCTCTGGACTGCCTCAGTTTGGTTAATGTCCTTGTGAAGGTGTGGCCTCCAGTACTGCACGCAGTACTCCAGATGGGGCCTAACCAGTGTCTTGTAAAGAGGGATTATTACCTCCCTCTTACGACTTGTGATACCCCTACTAATATACCCCAACATCCCTCTAGCCTTACCCACTGCTTTAGAGGTCTGCTTGGATGATTTCAGATCATCGGTGATGACGATGTCCAAGTCTCTTTCTTCCTTTGTGACTGCCAGCAACTCCCCTCACAGCCTATAGGTGGCTTCAGGGTTTCTCTTCCCTACGTGCATGATCTTGAACTTCTTTGCAGTAAATCCCAGCTGCCACTCTTCTGACCATTTTGCTAGTTTATCCAGATCTCTTCTCATTCTGCCCACCTAATCTGGATCATCTACTCTGTTGCAGATCTTGGTGTCATCTGCAAACAGACAAGCCTTACCCTCTAGTCCATCTGCAATGCCACTAATGAAGATATTGAAGAGGACTGGACCCAGGACTGATCCCTGAGATACCCCACTTGTGACTTGCATCTCTTCTGACTGTATACAATTTACCACCACTCTCTGTTTTCTAGCCGTCAACCAGTTTGCCACCCAGTTGACCAACTTCTGACCCACCCTGAGCCTACCCAGCTTATTTATCAATTTTCTATGTGGAACAGTGTCAAAAGCTTTGCTGAAGTCAAGGTAGGCGACATCAACTGCTCCCCCTTGGTCCACCACTCCGGTTACCCAGTCAAAGAAATCTATGAGATTAGTTTGATAGGACCTTCCTTTTGTAAACCCATGCTGTTTTGGATCCTGTGCCCCTATGGATTCCAGGTGTTGCACTATCCTTTCCTTAAGAAGTGCCTCCATAATCTTGCCCACTACTGAGGTAAGACTGACTGGTCTGTAGTTCCCTGCCTCCTCCCTGCTACCACTCTTGTGGAGCGGGATCACATGAGCCCTTCTCCAGTCTTCTGGGACCTCTCCTGTGCTCAGAGACTCACTAAACAGTTCTGCTAGTTCCACCCTTAACTCCTTAAGTACCCTGGGATGCATGCTATCAGGTGCCATTGCCTTGTCCACCCTGAGCTTAGCGAGCTCTTGTAGGACCCTTTCCTTTGTGAAGGGTGTAGTGCTCACCTTCCTACCCCCTGTGTCCATAGTGCTGAGCTGTGGGTCCTGCCCTACCTTCTCTTCAGTAAATACTGAGCAAAATTATCTATTTAGGATAGATGCTTTTACAGGGTCCTCCTCCTCACACGCCCCCTTTTCTCCTTTGAGCTTAGCGATACCCCCTCTGGACTTTCTCCTTTTACTAATGTAGTTATAGAAAGTCTTGTTACCTTCTTTTACTGTTCGTGCTAGTGTTTCCTCAGTTTGGGACTTTGCCTGACTTACTGCCTTCCCTGCTTCCATTAGGGCAGTTTGGTATGCCTCCACATCTTCATCCCGCTGTGTTCCCTTATATTTCCTGAAGGCCAGCCTTTTGGCTCTGACCTTTTCTGCTACTGTATTTGAGAACCAAAGTGGTTTCCTTCTTCTTTTGCACTTCCTTTTCTGTCTAACACAATGGGATGTTGCTTCACATTGCATCCTTAATGTTTGCCCACTTTCCTGTGTGCCCTCACCTGTGTTTCTTTTGCTGCATAGCTTAACTCTGTTGGCCATCTTATCAAAGTCAGCTCCTCTGAAGTCCCATATCTTTGCCTTGGAATGGGATGATTTAGATGTAGTGGCCAAATTGAACCATACCACATGATGGTCACTGGCCCCAGGTGACCTCTACCTGTGATCTGTGATCCCTTCCTGTTAGTCAGTACTAGATCTAGGATAGCCCTGTCTCTTGTGGGTTGTTGTACCAGTTGTTTGAGGCCCTCCTCCTGCAGGAATCTACCATGTGTCTAGTTCTGGCAGATGTTCCTGCTGGTATTGACCAATCTGTACCCGGCATGTGAAGTCTCCCATTATCAGAACCTCCTTTAGCTGTCATGTTTTGTATATCTTCTAACAGTAATGTGTCTATGTCCTCCCCTGGTCTAGGGGCCTGTAGACAACCCGGTTCTTATGGCTGTCCATTTCCTGTTTCCAGGGTGACCCACAGTTCTTCTGGCTCCTTATGTGTATTCTGAATTTCTGTAGCTTTGATATTTTTCATTGATGTACAGGGGCCCACTCCACCCCCTTTTGCACTCGGTCTCTTCTGAACAGTACAGCCAGGTACTGAAGTCTCCCAAGTGTGGTTACTGGTAAACCACATCTCACTAATTGCTACTATGTCCAGTTTAGCCTCTGACATTATTGCCTGCAGGTCTGGGATCTTATTTCCCAGGCTGTGAGCATTTGTGTACATGATTTTCCATTGGCCAGATTTCGGTGTGTTAGTTGTTGGATGAGGTTTGGCATTTCCCCTGTGTGTCGTATGGGGAGACGGACCTTTTTTCTTACCTGGTGATGCAAATGAACTGCAAACATGCTGAATTCCTGTTTGACCACTAGCTGATGGGGAAGGGTGTTCTTCCCATTCGACATATGGGGTGCTGCACCCCTCTCCCCATTTGTTAGTTTAAATATTCTGCAAAGACGTCAAACTTCTGCCCCAATGTACTGACTCCCTCCTTAGTCAGATGCAGTCCATCAAATTTAAAGAACGTTCGCTCCCAGAACTGTTGCCAGTTCCCTACAAATCTGTGTCCTTTTTCCTGGCACCAGCCCTTGAGCCACATGTTCATCTCCCATATCTCCCCTTCTCTAACCTTCCATCCATCTGCCCCCCTCTCCCAGACTGGCAGGATCTAAGAGAAGGAGAAGTCGGACAAAATGGATGATAGTTTGTCACCCAGCCTGGTCAGGTGTTCCTTGGTCTCCATAACTGACCGGCTGGCGAGATCATTAGTCCCTATGTGTACCAGGACGTCAATGTTTTCTCCTGCTTTCTGAACAATTTTAGCAATACAGTCAGTGTCTCTCCACGCTGATGTACCTGGAAGACATCTGACCATTACCCCTGGCTGGAGATGGGTATCAACTCCCCGAATCATGGAGTCTCCTAAGAAGTTTTTTCGATTTCCTTTTTGCTTTTTTTGTTTTGGTTCCTGATTTGGGCGAGTTTTGTTGTGCTAGCTCCTGTGCTGCACTGTCCTGTTCTGCAGTGTCCTCTGCCCCTTTGTTTGATTTTGGAGATAGAGCCACATACCTGTTTGTAGTGTTTATATGGTTTTTGGAGGTAATATGTTGGAGAGCACAGAATGATGGGGCACCTGATTTGCCCCTCCTAACCACCTGCCAACCTCCTGGATCAGCTACCCTCTACGGTCGAGGTTCTTCTGTTGGATATTGGGGAAATGGCGGGTGGTTCTTATACTGTATTTCCTCTTGAATATGAAATTTGAGGCGCGCAATCTCTGACCATGCTGCCCGGAGCTAAGCCCTAAGATCTCCAATGGCCCAGCATGTAGGACAGTGTCCTAAATCCTGTAAGTCAATCACTCCCTACTTCTCCTGACCCTTCCATCCCTTGGACTCTCAAGCGATGTTACCTCTTGGCTCAGAAGTTACCTAGATGGCAGAACCTGATGCATAAAAATCTCAGACTCACTCTCACATAGTCGTGCCATGCTGTCTGGTGTTCCACAGGTATCAATTCTCGGTCCATTTTTAGTTAGCCTCTACCTCAATACCCTTCCCCTAGCTTGCCCCTGTAACCTTCTCCAGTATGCAGACGATGCTGTGATTTACTCTAGCCAGCCTGATCCTGCACCACTTACGAGTGACCTGCAACAGTTTTACCACTGCTGAAACCTGGTTCGCTGAACAGAGACTAACTATGAACCATAAAAAGACCAAAACAATGGTATTCACTGGGTCTCTTAACAAGTTTAAAAAAGCCCAACTACCCCTCTCAGGGATTTATTTAACTCTACAAATTGATTAGCGTTTTGCTCATAAAAGTGCTAAATCTTTGTAAAAATGCATAGCTCTTGCCTCACTGTGTTTAACAAACACAGCACTTCTAGAAAATCTATATAAATAATTTCTGTACAGTTAGTATAGCCCCAAGAAAAAAACTGCTAATCAATTATTTAAAACCCTTCATCTACAACAGCACTGGTACTCTACTCGAGCAGGTAATTAACTTTACATACCTAGGCATCACCCTGACAGTACTCTTTGCTATCAAGAGCACATTACTAACATCTCCAAAATTGCTAATGTCAGACTAGGCCTCCTTTATAGACATCGGCACTGTATGACCCAAGAGGCACTACGCCTCGCTGTGACTAGCTCCATATTGTCTTATCATGGACTGTGGCATTGCATTCTATGGCGCTGCCTCCACCACTGCCCTCAGAAAGTCAGAGGTCACCCTCAACAAAGCCTGCAGGTTAGTTACTGGTGCAGGCAGGGACACATACACACACACACACACACCTGCGACCTATACATACAGACCAATTGGCTCAATCTCCAAAATAGAATCACCTACCACACCTGTCTTTTTGCCAAAAAGTTCACCTTAGGGTAATCCCCCCCACCCAACAGCTACTAACTAGGACCACTAACAACTCACGCAGCACAAGGTGGGAACCCAATGTAACCTTCCAGGTACCACTATGCTGGACACCCCCAAGGATAGAGAGCATGCATGTACAGAGCATCCTCCTGGTTTAACAACCTCCAAGCACACATTCAAGCAACTCCCAAAATTGGGCCCTTCAAAAACCAGCTTTGACAGCACTTGGTCAACCTCAGCAGATGTGACTGTCCTACTTAATCTTGGTGGTCTCTTGTTTATATCTATCTGACCATTTTACTGACAAAGCCCCTTGGGCTGCCTTATTATGTCACTACTGAGTCCTTGATCCTCCACATCTTTCAGAAAAAGAGATGTGCAAGAACAAGGGGGCACAATTTGAAGAGAGAAGGGGGATGGCTCAGAGGTGATGTGAGGAAGTATTTTTTCACGGAGAGGGTAGTGGATGCATGGAACGGCCTTCCTGAGGAGGTTGTGGAGTCAAAAACAGTGGGGAAATTCAAGAATGCATGGGACAGACATAAGGCAATTCTAGGGGCTGGGGGTAGAAGGAAGTTGGCTGTTAGTAACTAGGATCTGCAGCTTATCCATTAGGTAGGGAAATGGGCAAACTGGGTGGGCCAAGCGGTCCTTATCTGCCGTCAAATTCCATGTTTCTATGTTTCATGTTTCCTGCACTATGCTCTGGTAAACCATCACAATTATCCCAATCCAAATCAACCACCTCAAATGCTCTACCTACTTCTCTTCTTACCTCATCAATCTGACCTGCCTACACCTGATTACACCTATTTACTCAAAACATTCATTATCTGTCTCTTATTGGCTTTTCCTGCTACCCACCCACCCACCTAGTTCTAGTTTCCTTAATCCCTAGCACGTAATATCAGTTTTGCTATATCTTGTATGTATTGGGTTTAACCCCAAGTATCTTGGGTTTATTGTATCTCACCCAGCCTTAATTGTACCTAATATACCTTTAACCAGTGTTTTCATAACTGTTACACCATCTCTGTATAATTTCAGAGTGTCCTGGGTTTATTGTATTTCATCCAGCTGCTTACTTGTACCCAATGCGTTTTGTAACCAATGTACACATGTCTACTTCTCCATCACCATCACTCCATTTCTCCATCACTGTATAATTTCCTTTGACGTGGAGCCTTTATAAATGAGCCTCTAGCACAAAGGCATTAATTCCAAGATTCAATAAATAAAAATAAATACATTTATAAGTCCCTTGATAATAAATGTTTGTTGCCTTTTTGGGAGCAGCGATTTAAGGGAAGGTGGGCAGGGGGCAGTGTGGTGATCAAAAATAGACAGCATATATAGTGCCATTTTGACTGAGATAATTAACGGTACATGGTGGTAGGGGGTTGGCATAGGGTGAGAAGTGGGCATGGTAGATCCTTGAGGATCAGTGCAAGTGGAACAATGCCGGGACATTAGAGTGGATAAACTCAGTGAATTATCAGAGGAGTTCTTGGCACTGCTGGTATCTGTGGGAACATATGTATATATATATATATTAATAATCAGGAGGAGGCATCCAATTAAGAGTATTACTTGGTGTCTGATATGACAATATGAGCCCTACTTGAGAGCAGCTAGAAGAGGTATAAAATACATCACAACGAGGGCAGCCAGTTTGTTTTAGACTATTAATTCATTCCAACATTACTTAATTTTAAAATTTTGGGTTCTGAGCATGCTCACATCAGTCTTTTGGACAGAGGAATGGACGAAAAAGGATTTTGCTCTGACGAACAAGGATCCTTTTTCTTGACGGACCAATCCTTGTTCTCCAGAAAAAAATCCTTTTTTGTGAGCCATCTTTTTTTTTTTTTATTTTGCCCCCCAAAAAACTGTCATAACTCTGCACATAGATGTCTGTTTGACACATGAAAGTATGTTTCTTGCTCATCGGAAGTTGATGAGCAGTTCTTTGTGGTTTCCGACCTTTCTGTGCCCCTAGAATTTCTTTTAGGCAATTTAAATCCTCTTCCATAACTCACAAACTTCCTTTCTCACCATTCCTAGTTCATCATGCTGAAAAAGGAAATCGACTGTTGAAAAAGGATTTCCGAGTTTGTCGACAAGATGCCCTGCTAGTAATCCTTTTAGCCAGCCCATTTCCTTTTTCACCATGGCGAACAGGGATGGCGAAAAATTGACTTCGAAAAAGGTACTAGCAGAAGCCATCTAGTCATCAAAGGGACAACTGGTCTGCAAAATTGGAAATCCTTTTTTGCCAGCTGATTTCCTTTTTTGCCATGGCGGATAGGGATGGTGAAAAAGGAATGCGAGTGGCGAAAAATAATTTTAACACGGTCATTTGGTCGTGAAAATACCTTTTCAGGAGATTTTGTCCCCCAAATCATAGCCATCTGGTTGGGAAAAAAGGATCTTTTTTTTGCCAGACAGAATCCTTTTCCCCTACCACAGAAAAGGATTGGTGAAAAGGAATTTCGCCTGGTGGAAAAGGTTTCCGCTCAGTGAAAAATGATCTTTTGCTGTGCGTGTGTGTGTGTGTGTGTATATATATATATATATTTTTTTTTTTTTTAAGATGAGACACCCCCAGGGGAAAAATTCCTGGTGTCTAGTGGCACCCACCCTGTATGTGTATATATATAGATAGATATACACACACATATATATATATATATATATATATATATATATATATATATATATAATACACACACACACACACACACACACACATATAATGGGAGGACATCCTCCTGAAAATCCAGTGTTCGATTGTATAAAACACATCACATGACCGTACGTATATCAGAGCGCGACCACACACCTGCACCTTTACCCCCCCTTAAAAACTATTTTGCTATTTTATAAGATTGATAACCTACTCTAGGATGTGTGGTCACGCTCTGATATACGCACATCAAGGCGTGTGTATATCAGAGCACAACCGCACACCTAAGAGTGGGTTATCTATTACATATATAATATACAGTATGTATATAATATATATATATGTGTGTGTGTGTGTGTGTGTGTGTGTGTGTGTGTGTGTATATATATACACACACACATATACACAATATATATATATATATATATATATATATATAGATGTTATTGATTTATTTCTATATGTATTATTTCTATCCCCACCCACTTTTTTTGGGGGGGGGGTAACAAAGGTCCCAATTTTTTCCCTGGTGTCTTGTGTGGTACCCCCCCACCCTCCAATGACCCAAAATCACTGGTGGCAGTGGTATCCCCCCTCACGGTCCCTTTTTATGTTTGCTTGCGCGAATGCACAAGAAACATTATGTGGCAGCTTAGGAGAGAAACAGGTTGTGGAGGTGCGGCACTGTGGCAGCCAATGCTGGCACTGTATTGTTGGGCTTGGCAGTGCTCGGCCAATGCAGGGCCACTGTGCTGATGACACTGGTTCTGCAGAGTGCAACCAAGTTGTAAGGATTTTGCCGCTGCAATCAGGAGCCACCTCATCATTGCAGCATCAGCCATTCCGCTGCAACAAGGGAGCGATCTGTCATTACAGGGCGGTACCTTGCCTAGTGTAACATTACCAGGACCCTGGTGGCTGTATGCTGCCTCAGAGGCCACTTGCCGAAGGGGGAGACCAGTCCCCATCGGCATAATGCCCCCCCATGTCAGTTGTGTGCCGAGGGGGCGCCCAATCCCTCTTGGCATCATGCGCCCCACCCCCCACATTTCTGTGCTGACGGGAGGGCTCAATTCTTTTCGGCTTCAGTCTCCCCTTCTCAGTTCCACTTGCCGACGGGGAAGCCCACTCCCTGTCAGCATAATGTCCCCACCCCGATTTCTGCTGTGTGCCGAAGGGGTGCCCAATCCTCTCTCGGCATCATGTGCCCCCCCCACCCATTTCTGTGCCGACGGGGGATCCAATCTCCATCAACTTCGGTTCCCCTTCCCACAAATGCAGATGGTACACTGGGAGCTCACCCCAGTGTACCAAACACCTGCAAAAATAGAAAACCGACCCTCATCTTTTTTTTTCTTTAACCTGTAAAACAAGAAAACAGTCCCTCGCAGTCTCTCCTGTCCCCCTCCCTAAACCCGCGCCCACCCTCTGCATACCCTGCCTCTCCACACCCCCCCCATCCCATTCTTACCTCCAGAGCCCAGCGCGATGATCTTTGGTGGACTGGGAACATGTCTGCATTCTTCAAAGCCGACCGCGAACTGAAGAAATGCTGGTAAGCTGTATAATGGTATAAATAGTATAAATGTTTTTTTTTCCAACTTTGGTGCATATCTTGGGCATTTTTGGGAATTTTGGCATCAAATTTTCAACATGGGGTTACTGGGACCCCTCCTCATGAATTCAGTCACTGTCATGGCGTTATTCGGCCCCAAAAGTTGATTTCACAGTCACTGCATGGAATCACCTATTGGGACCGATTAATGAAATGACAGTGCCACTTTTCATGAGGTAGGCTCTCAAAAAACCTATGTTGCAAATTTGGTGAAACAAATCCAAAACATAATTGTTTTACGAGCGTGCGTTGCACAGTTTCCATGCACGCTCGTAACTTCACGAATTTGTAATATTTTCACTCCAGATTTTCAACATTGTCCTTTTTCCACACCTCCTTATGAAAAGTACAGCTGTCATTTTACACATCCTGGTAGAAATGTGTTTTCAACTTCCGAAGTAAAATAGCGCGGTCGCTGTGGAAAATCAGTTTTTGGGACAGATTAAGAAAATGACAGTGACAATGTTCAAGAGCAGAGGTCCTAAAATGCCTATGTTGAAAATCTGGTGATAAAAGTCCATAAAATGACTGTGTTACAAGTGTGCGTTGCGCAGTTTCCATGTACCCTTGTAACTTCGCAAATTGGCAATATTTCACCCCAGATTTTCAACACTGGCATTTTTTCACACCTCCTTATGAACACTACAGCTGTCATTTTTCACATCCTGGCCAAAATGTGTTTTCGCACTTCCGGCGTAGAATTGCACGGTCATTGTGGGAAATCAGTGTTTGGGACAGATTAAGAATGAGTGAGCTCAATGGAGCTCTGTCAGGACTCCTGCGGATTTCTCTGTGGGCAGAAAAAGGCGCCAGTGCAGGCAGGAGCCCAGTACAAAAGGGAAGCCTGCAGCGCCAGGAGAAACAGAGCGAGCGAGTTGGGGGGGGAGTGAGCAAGCTCAACGGATCTCTGTCAGGACTGCTGCGGATTTCTTTGTGGGCAGAAAAAGGTGCCAATGCAGGCAGGAGCCCAGTATAAAAAGGCAGCCTGCAGCGCTGGAAGAAACAGAACGAGTGAGTGGGTGAGAGAGGGGAGTGAGCAAGCTCAACGGAGATCTGTCGGGCCTTTAGAGTTGCCCACCCTGCCGCCCAGGGTCTTGTGTTGTCCTATATTACAGCAGGGTCTCTGAGGTGGAGACAAAGCAATGATTGGATACTTTTAGGATTGCTGTAATAATACAAATTTAGTTGTTCTGTTTATTTCTCTAACTGAGCTGAGTAATACTTGGAGTGCAATAGGATTTCTAACTGGGCTAAGTGAAAATATGTGAGGGCTGAGAACAAAAAGTATGATAGCTGAGGTGTGAAAAACAGACACGGAGGCTTTAGGATTGCTACAGTAATACAGTATCTAACAGATGAGATTTAAGACTGAATGAACCCGGTCGGCCAGGAGGCAGTAGAGGGACTAGTGTGGGGGGAACAGGAATTTGAGTAACTAGGGGCCTAACAGTTGTAGTACGGTACAGAAACCGGGAGTAAGAGCCCGTAACATAAGATGGGGGCCAAAATGGGGCAGGCGCCACATGTCAACAGGGCGAGCATCTTTGGAAGGGTGGTGGGGTGTACAGGGTGTGGTTCTGCCATGATCCTGGACTGGGCTTGGAGGATGGGGGGGTGCACAGGCTCCGACTATGGGGGGGATGAGGGGCTGAAGCCCCCCAGGAAGCTGAAGTGGGGGCTCTGCCCTCCCGGAACCCGAAGCCATCCCATCATAATTTTTTTTTTTTATCCCTGTTTTTTACTTTACTGTCAGTACCACCACCCCCAGGAACCTTTCCAGTGGGGAGGGGGTGGGCTGACTTCACTGCCTGGAACAGCAGTACCATCCCATCATCATGATGTGCCCGTATCAATAATTATTCATACACCCTGTTTTTTTTTTAATTTTTCTGCGCAGTGCCATTGGTGGAGGGTTGGTGGTGCAATCCAGTTCCAGTCATGCCAGTTCATCGGTGTGAAGTACGCATGCGCTGTGGCACCTCTGACACTGTATAGTGTTTGGCGCCAGTCTGAATCCAGTGGATCTACCATTTTAATCCTCCTTGGCAGACGGCAGCGAACATTGGTGGTTTCATTTTACCAGATGACTGATGGTGGCAGTGGCAGGACTCTGCGGCCGGGTGGAGAAGAACTGCAGTAAGATTTGGTAGGCGGTAGAGGGCAGCAGGGCATGGCCTGTGCTGTGTGCAAGGGCGGGAAGCCGGGACTTGGGAGCCATTCCCGACCATTAAATAATTTAAGATTAGATGGTCGCTGGGCGGGTTAAGAGTGGTCGACTATGTGGGACTGACCAACTGCCTCGAATAACTGGTGCCGGGTTCGGGGCCATGTGGCGTGCAGCAAGGAGCGCAGAGCCAGCGTCGTCACCCACCTCACCAGTCGGTACTCAGTCGACTAAAAGTGTGAAAGTTGGGTTGTGTGGCTGTGGGAGAAAGTCAGAGCCAGGAAGGAACCAGCAGCACAGCTCGCAATCAAGAAACAGGCAGCAAGGACAAGGTAATAAGCAATATTTTTACTGTCTTGACAGTCCTGGGGGGTAACAGAGAAAAAAAAAAAGCACCATCACAGATTCACTGGCAGTCTGGGTCTGGCACAGTGGTGGGTGGGTGCATGCCTCACTTGAAGAAAAACGACTATAATTGAAAACAAACAATGTAGCCAAGGGAGCTGCCTGTGCTGTGTGCTCACTTCCTACCCATAGGAGCTTAGACAGACCAATGCAGCACCATTATTATATTCTGAGTCTTTTGACCTAACTAATGTTATGTTTTTCACACCAGTTGCTAGGTACTTCATTCAGAGGTGCTCAATCTTTTGGCATGAAATGTTAGGTCATTCGAAATGAATTGGGACTAGAGGGTATCCAAAATGCTAGTACCGGGACAGCCAGAAGAACCATTAAAAACCAGAATGTCTGTCCGATGGAAGTTGGAACAAGTGCAAAATATACAGGTTACTCACCTGTAATAGGAGTTCTAGGAATAGTATATGTTGTTCATCCACACTGTCTGGCAGGTATCCTTGCCGCTTTAAATCTTGCCGGAAGGTCTTCAAGCTGGCTCCTCCCACCCACCCGGGTGGTAAAACTCTCGGCTCCACCCCCATGACGCCAGATCTGGCCCGCTGGAAGCTCAGGTTGTGCATCGAAGCTGGGGAGGTCGGGTGGGTCATGTGGATGAACAACATATACCATTCCTAGAACTCCTGTTACAGGTGAGTAACCTGTATTTCTAGGGACATGGATATGTTGTTCATCCACACTGTCTGGCAGACTCCTAGCAGTTCTCCAGGAGGAGGGAGGCAAGGCGCACACCCCCTACTTAGAGAATAGAGACTGGAGAACTGAGGCCCCAAAACCAGCATCCCAGTGTGACTCAAGGTCAATGTGGTAAACGGTGATGAAGGTGTGTGCCGACTTCCAGGTAGCAGCGCAGATTTCCTGGATAAGGACGTCCCTGGAAGCAGCCACTGATGCAGCAGTATGGCGGGTAAAATGAGCTCTTATCCCTCTGGGAGGCTCCATGCCCGCCAACTTATAGCAGAGATCTATGCAGGAGGTGACCCACCTGCCTATAGTCACGCTTGGCTGCAGGTCTGCCAGGTGCGGCTTCAGCATAGGTGACAAACAGCTGGCAGACCTCTCCCGAATTTCAGCGCTCGTACATCATGTAAGTCGAGCCTTCTAGGGTCCAGAGTATGGAGCCTATATTCGGCCTCCGAGGTGTGACTGGGGTAGAACACCGGCAGAGTCAACACCTGGTTAAGGTGAAACTCTGACACCATCTTCAGAAGGAATTTCGGGTGGGGGAGCAGAACAACCTTGTCCCTGTGGAAGACCAGGTAAGGAGACTCGATGCAGAGCACCTGGAGCTCTCCCATCCTTCTGGCTGACGTGATAGCCACGACAGGTGAGAGAGTTCACACCTGTGCATTGGTTCGAACGGCTTGCCCATGTGCTTTGCCAGTACCAGCAGTAGATCCCATGGAGGTGGAGGTTCTCGCACCGAAGGGGAAATGTAATCAAGGCCTTTGAAAAAGCGCCAGACCACCTTCTCCTGCGCCACCGACTGCTTCCCGGCCTGCGCCCGGAAAGCAGAGATGGCTGCCAGGTGCACCTTAAGGGTCGTCGACCTAAGCCCTTGCTGAGAAAGGCACTAAAGGTAGTCCAATATGCTCACCAAGGAACAGGAGGAAGGGTCCGGGCCCTTGCCCTTGCACCAAATGTAAAATCTCTTCCATTTGAAGGCGTAGCATTTTCTAGTCGACTCCTTACGGGACGCTTCAACTACGTTGAGGACCTCGTCGGAAAGACCCAAGGCCTGGAACGCTAGCCGCTCAGGAACCAGGCCGTCAAGTGCAGGGATTGAAGGTCCGGATGGAATACCTTCCCCTGATTGACTGAGAGCAGGTCCGGGCGAGCTGGAAGCTGCCTCGGGAGCCTGGAGCTGAGACTGAGGAGATCTGGGTACCAGTACTGGCGGGGCCAGTCTGGGGCTATCAGAATCACCTGCGCCTTGTCCCTCCTTGCTTTGAGAAGCACCTTGTGCATCAAGGGAATGGGGAAAGGCGCAGAAGAGACCAGGGTCCACGGCCTCGAGAAGGCATCCCCTGCAGCGAGCCCTGCTGAGGGCGGGCATGGAACAGTCTCAGCCGCATTTTCTCTGGAGGCAAACAGGTCCACCTGAGGTGTGCCCCAATGGGAGAATAGATCTTGTACTACCTCCGGCAGGAGACCACTCGTGGGACGGCCCCTATCCGGCTTAGGGCATCGGCTGAGGTGTTGAGGCTCCTGCCACATGAATGGCTAGGAGATCCGCCTCCAGGCTGCGCATGAGTGACCAGATGCAGAGAGCTTCCTTGCATAGAAGCATGGAGCGCGTCCCGCTCTGGCGGTTTAGATAGTACATGGTCGTGGTATTGTCCGTCTGGACCCGGACCACTTGACCCTGAAGAAACGGAGCAAAGGCAGTGAGAGCTAGACGGACCGCTCGGAGCTCCAGCAGGTTGATGTGGCATCGGGACTCCCACGGGGACCAGAGGCCGTGCGCTCGGTGTTCCCCCAGATGGGCACCCCAACCCATCAGAGAGGCATTGGTCGATAGAGAAACCGTTGGCTCGGGGCAGACAAACGGGATGCCCTCCTGCAGAGGAACTGGAACGGTCCACCACTGGAAAGCGTTCCACATCCCCTGGGTCACCGTCACTAGCTGGTCCAATGGATCGCAGCATTGGGACCACTGGCTGGCCAGCCCCCACTGAAGGGGGCGAATGTTCCAGCGGGCCCAACGGACCATGCTGGTACAGGCCGCCATGAGACCCAGGAGGCGCAAGAAGTCCCGGGCAGGGCGCAATTGCCCAACCAGAAATGATTGGGCAAAGGAAGAAAGAACCTCTGCCCTGTCCGCCGGGAGCCGTGCTCTGGCTCGAAGAGAGTCGAGCTCTGCCCCGATGAAAAGAATCACCTGCTTCGGCTCGAGTTCCGACTTGGCCTCGCTGATGAGGAGGCCAACCTGAGAGCAAACCTGGAGGGCCAGATCTCTGGACCGCTCCACCTCCTGTCTGGAGGGGGCTGCTATCAGCCAATCGTCCAGGTAAGGGTAAACCCGGACCCCTCAGCGCCCGCAAGTAGCTGTCACCACTGCCATGCATTTGGTGAAGACCCTGGGAGCTGGAGATAAGCCGAAGGGCATGGCTTGGAACTCGAAAAGGGATCCCTCCACTCGAAAGCGAAGGAACCTTTGATGGGACGGACGGATAGGGACGTGAAAGAACGTGTCCTGTAGGTCCAGAGAGCAGAACCACACGCCGTGTTCCAAGGATGGTATTATCTGAGCCAGAGTGACCATCCTGAAGGTTCGAGACCATAGGAACTTGTTTAGGTCGTGTAGGTCGAGAATGGGGCGCCAGCCCCCAGTCTGTTTCGGAACTAGGAAGTACCTGGACATGAACCCGAGGTTTGAGGGAGGGTCCGCCACCTCTCTTATCACCTCCTTCTCGAGGAGGAGAGCGATGTCGGCTCAGCGAGCTGACAGTGAGGCTTCGGACCCCGAGGCCCCCTGAGGTGCGACGGTTCTGAAGGGTGGGGCCTGCTCGAACTCCAGAGGCAGGCCCTTTCCTACCACTTCAACACCCACGGTCTGTGGTAATAGTAGGACCAGGCGGAAAGGAAGTATCGAGCCGTCCCCACAGGGGGAACCTGGGGTGAGGTGACGAGGTTGGGGGCCACACCCCTCAACCCGTCACTGTGCAGGCTTGGAGGAGGGACCGGCTGAGGGACCACCTGGGCCTTTACCTCCCTGCTTCTGGAGGAGGAAGCCGCGGGCTTGGGTTTGGGACACCAAGCGCGAGCCTGCTGGCCCTGATGTTGCTGGGCCGGACGTGCCGGGGGCGCGGACGGACGAAAGGGCTTGGGTTGCGGTCTGCAGCCCTTGTCCCTCTGAGCCGGATGAGACCGAGTCCAAGGTGGCATTGGACTTTCGATCCTCTGGAGGTGGCCTTCCACTCCAGGGCGAAGAAGTCGGTCCCAGGAAGGGACATCCACCAATTTGTGCTGGGTATCTGCTGTGAAGGTGGATATCCTCAGCCATGCCCGACGGCGCATAGCCACTGTGGCCGCGACTGACCTGGCACATGAGTCTCCAATGTCCAGAGCAGTCTGAAGTTGCTGCTTGGCCACTGCCCTGCCCTGGTCCAGCACCTGCCTAACCGTGGTCTGCAGGTCAGCCGGGAGATGAGGGACTACCTCATCCAGGGAGCCCAACAGGGCACGGGAGAAATGTGCCATAAGCACGGCCGAGCTTGCCTGACGAAGGCCAAGGGAGGATGCAGCGTAGACTTTTCGCCCGGCATAGTCCAATTTCTTGGACTCCTTGTCAGGAGGTTTGTCCACGTCCCTAGCGTTTCCAGCTCGCCGGAAAACGCTGTCGGTAACCAACCCCTCGGCTGAGGGATGTTCCGAGAAACCGGACAGGGAACCGGTAGGGACCGCATACTTCCTGGCCATCCTGGCCGAAGGTGCAGGGCAGGAAGCAGGGCACTGCCAGAGCTCCAAGGCCGGGCCCACAATGGCCTCAGCCACAGGAAAGGCCTCCATAGGGGAATCCCCTCGGTCCAATATCTCCGTGAGGGGATACTTGGCCCGCTTGGATATGGGCTCGAGCTGCATCCCGGTGGACTCCGAGATGAGCCTGAGCAAACCCAGGAAGGACGAAGGGCTGTCGTCCAGCGACTGACCTCCAGAGGACTCCAAGTCCACTCGCTTGGAGAAAAGGGAGGAATCGTCATCGGACTCAGAAGAGTCTGCAAAGAGCTGCCTCGGGCCTGAGCCACCCTCCACCTGCCAAGGGCGATCAGGAGTGAGAGTGAGAGTGACCGACAGCCTATGGGGCAGACCCTGAGCCGACCGAGTGCTCTTGGTCGGAGCCCCAAACAGTGGCTGTGGAGGCGGAGATTCCACCGGAATCGGTGGAGCAGCTGGTTTTGGCCGAACAACTGGCCTGGGAACAGGCTCCTCGGGTAAAACGAGGGGTTGTTTCGGCCACTCCGGTGACAGCCACTTAATGGCCGGAGAATGCAATGGCGTCGGCTTGTTCCTGGTCAGAAGGAGCTGTTGCCACATGAGGTCCTCGTATCGTCGCCGTAACTCACGTCGAAGCCTCCCTTCATCCGACGAGGACGGACGGCCAGCGCCGCTACTGCTGGGTACCAAGACGCCTATGACGGGCGGATCGGCTGGACCGCTAAGAAGTCCGATACCGAGACCGAGGACCACGGCCTTTCCGAGGACAGTGCGGGGAGGGGACGGATGGAACCGGCTCCTCCCTCAGCTCGGAGGGTTACCCCGAGGGCTCTGGAACCGGAGGCACTGGCAAGCCCACAGGATCCTCAACTCCCACCGGGTGAACCGGGGAGAGGGGAATTTCGGCTGCGCTGGTCGTCAACCCGTCCAACAGGTCGAGAAAGATCTCGACTGCGTCGACGGGAGTCTCGGTGAACTGACCTGACAGGGACACCGTGAGACCAGTGGCCGAAGCCGAACGATCGACCGGAGTCGATGGCTGACAACTCGGGGAGAGGGACCTTTCCCGCTCCCAAAAAGCGTCGATGGAGGGATTTACCCTTGTCTTTCTTTTTGGACCAAGAAGAAGGTCCAGCAGACACTGGTCCTCCTCTCAGTGGAGAGGACAGACAAAGTTCCTTAAAGGAAGCTGTGAGGAGACCCAGGGAGGCGGGATAAAGGCGCGGTCGGGGAAGATGCGGCCTGTGCGCCTCCTCTTCGAGGTGATCATCTGCTCTAGCTGATCTGCCGAGCCGCTGCCCGCGGAACGCCGACCGGGCCTCTTTGACTTTACTGGAGGAAAACGCTTCCCGGGCTCCAGTTGTAAATGGGCAGCACGGTCTTCGAGGACATAGGCTGAGAAGGAAGAGCACAGGTCGCAAGCCTCGCGGGTTGTGCCTCAAGGCCTAAACAGTAGACACACGTGGAGTGCGGATCCGTCCGAGACATCTTCTGCCCACAAGGCCGAAAACCGGGAGTCAATTTGTCCATCGCAGCCGCGAGGGATAGAAGACCGAAGTCTATAATGCAAAAAACTTTTAAATTCGGAAAACCGAAGAATTAGGAACCAGTCTTATACACAGAGCGTTAAGGAGGGAACCTGAGCTTCCAAGCGGTAAGGAAGATCTGGCGTCATGGGGCAGAGCCGAGAGTTTTACCACCTGGGTGGGTGGCAGGAGCCAGCTTGAAGACCTTCCGGCAAGATTTAAAGCGGCAAGAATACCTGCCAGACAGTGTGGATGAACAACATATCCATGTCCCTAGAAGCACTATTTTCTCATTGAGGGTAAAATCTGCAGTGGTGGGACTCGAACAACCAGAAGGAATGAAAGTCTGGAATGACCATGTATCTGGATGGAACCGAACAAAGAATGCAGTTTGTGCCTGTTCCAGACATTCAGTTTTTTTAGTCAGTTGAACAACTTGCACAGTTGCACTTCCAGCCATTATGGTTCCAACATTCTGGATTTCCCCCATCCCCTTCTTTTCTCCTGAACTGGAAGCAGGAGCATCTTATCATGGATGGTTATCACAGTTGTTTTTGCACTATGGTTTTTGATTTTTGCATACGAACTCGTCCAACGTGTTTTATTGTAAGACCATGCCCCCACCATGGAGCGCACAATATTTGAGCGGATGTATCATCTGTGTGTTTTCAATAGTTTGATGCATTTCATTTTCTACAGTTGCTGACTGTTTTTTTTTTTTTGCCATTCTCGGAAGTCAGCAACTATAGAAAATGATTCTCTAAGGTGCAGTCCCACTTCCATCCCACATTTAGTGAGAAGGAGGAGACTGGGGGTCCGGGTCTAGGGATTCAGTTAAGATTATGCATTGCTGACCAGGAGTCTGACTGGCCCATCAGTTCAGAATTCAGGTGCTGGGGTTCAGAGGTGAAGGTACTGGTGGTGGATCCTGAGTTCATGATCCCCAAATCACACCAAACTCAATGTACCTTACCTGATCTATAGCTATAATCTAACATAAAAATGCCCCTGGTTTATGAATTAGGTGAGTCATGGTTTCAGCAGTGCAGTCCTTTATTTGTACTGTCTGATATTTATAGAACATGTTCAGCTGAACAATTAATGCTTCCTTGACTGTGCTGCTGTTTTTCCAAAGACAGCTATTAGGACTGGACAATGCAGTGGCTATGTTTACATGAGCTGGATATTTTGGCTTGACAAATATATTGACCTTCGTTGCTGACAAACTTCCTTTGGCCCAAACTTTTTCCCTCTTGTATTATCTCCTGCAGTGAAAAAAAAAAAACAGTGCATTGTTCTTATCTTATTTTATTCATTTGTTTATTCATTTCTGATTAACACCTTTGAGCCAAAGGCTCTTTTACATAGGTTCCACGTCAAAGACATCTGAGGGGGATAGGGTACAGTACAGAAAGGTAGGGATTATACAAACATATAGGTAGCAAAATCATACAGTCATAACAAAAAATAAATAACAAAAAACTGTATATACAACAGCATGAGGGTGAAACACATTTTTTTTGGTTTACACATGTGAGTTGCACAAGATTGCAAAATGGCACAGCCAGGGGCACTGTCAAGCAGGATGCTATATCTAGGACCAGAGCCTAAACGCACTGGTTCACAACAGTGTCAGGAGCGGAGGATGTGGGGAACACCACCAGCAGGTTGATACAGAGCTGGGAGGGTGGACAGGATAGCATGAGAGGGTAGATGGGGTTAAGAGAGAGCGGAGGGGAGGTAGAAGTGAGTGATGATAGAGGTGACTGTGAGGGAGGGATCAGGGAAGGATAGAGGAAGGTGGGGAATGGGAGGTGACTAGAATGGGGATGGGAGGTGACTAGAATGGGGATGGGAGGGAAGGGAGCTGGGGAGATAGTAGGGAAATGGAGTGAACAGGGGAGCAGGGGTGGCTGGAGAGGAATGATATGGGGATAGTGGAGGAGGATTGTAAAGGGGTGGGGGAAGGGAGGCATAATGGGAAGTTGTAGAGAGGCAGGGAGGAGCAGGGGAAAAGGAGGGGAATGACCAAGGGGTAGGCATAACAGGCACAGGTAGCTAGGAAGCCGCAGTATTTAGGGTTAGTGAGGGCATGTGAGTGGGAGATGGTAGTCAAACGGGAAGGACCTAGGATTAGGTGAAACAGTCACAGGAGGCTCTGATAACAAGGTAATCCCGGAGCATGCATTTAAACGGGCCAAGAGTAGCCGTGTCAGTAATTTCCCTTGGCAGGGAATTAAAACATTTTGGGGCTCTAAAGGCAAACGACTGCTGCCCTTGTGAAGTTCGACACCTGGGGACTTGAGAGTAGGAGTTGTCTGAGCTTCTGGTGTGCTGTGGCTTATGTGAGGGGATAAGGAGATTTTGCACTCCAGAGGTCAGTAGTCCAATGGAGGCTTTCTTTACTGTGAGACTGGTATGGTAGAAGATACAGCAATCCAGCTGTAGCCAATCTGCCTGTTCATAGAGGTCACAGGTATGCATCCGAGGTGCGGCCCCTACAAGGAGTCTGCAGGCCTTATTTAAGGCCATGGATAGTCTATTAACGCAGTGACAGAAGCTGCACCATATATCACCAGCCCGTAGTCAATTAACGAAACTATGGAGCTTTGGATGGCCATTCTGAGGGCTTGATCAGTGAGGCAGTGTTTATGCCTGTAGAGGAGACCAATCTGGGTATTCACTTATTTGGCAACAAGGTCATTGTGGTTATTGAAAGACAGGGTGGGGTCCTGGGTGACACCTAGGTACTTGAAAGAATGGGTCTGTTCAAGAGGAGTGCCTGAGCAGTTCCTAATTGTCAGAGGTACTGACTAATGCTTGCTGTGGGTGGAGTGGAGAAGCATCGATTTGTTTTTTTGTAGTTAAGCACAAGTTTCCTTTCAAAAAAACAGTCTTCTACTTTCATGAAACTATCCTGTAGTTGCCCTACTAACTGTGCGCAATCAGCGTGCTTTGTGTAGATTACTGCACCGTCTGCGTACAGTAGAACTCGTACGGGGAAGTAGTCGGGGAACTTGTTGATAAAAATGCTGAAGAGCAATGGTCCCAGGATTGATCCTTGAGGTATGCTGGACAGGACCGGTAACTTGGTAGACTGGACGTCTCCAATTCTCACTTGCTGTGTTCGGTCAGAGAGATAGCTGTGAAACCATTCAGTGGTGTTAGAAGATAGACCCAGATCTGCTAAGCTTTCCAACAATAGGGGGTGACTGACTGTGTCAAATGCCTTGGAGAGATCAATGAAGGTAGCACTGACGGGTTGACCGTGGTTCATGGCCTGCTGGATGTAGCCCATAAATTCCAGCAGGGCGGAGGCTGTGCTGTGCCCTTTCTTAAAACCATGCTGGTGAGGACACTGGAGATTATACTTCTCCATGTACTCAGTCAGCTGGTCCGCTACGATTCTTTCAAGTGCCTTGGACAGAGGGGGAAGAATGGAGATGGGCCTGTAGTTTCCATGAAGGGCTCAGTCACCACTCGTGTACAGGGGTCACCAGTGCTAGTTTCCAGTTGCTGAGAAACTGGGCGAGCATAAGGAGCTTGTTGATTTTTATAAGGGGAGATAGGACTACGTCAAGCATGAGATGTATAAGCTTCAGGTCCAGTGTGTCTCCACTGTATCTGATTTTCCCAAGTGCCTTAGTTAGGTATTTCTTGGCTTCATTTTGTGTCACTGCCTTGAAATAGAAAGGTGAGCGTACCAAATCCGGGCCAAGAGTTGCCTTTGGAGAGGCACCCAGCGGTGGTTGGTCAAAGAAGTTTGATGGCAGGACATGGCTGAGATTGGTAAAAGCCAAAATGAACGCATTGGCAATTTGTCGGATCCAGGGTTAAGATGCATTCTAGATTCAGCATGGAGGGGGCAGCTTTGGATTCTTTCCCCGTGATTTCCTTGAGGTTGCTCCAGAAGTTCTTACCATCCTTCCAGGTGTCAGTGAGGATGTTTCTATAGTATTGTGCTTTATCTTGATGGATGGCCCTGGTGCAGGCATTCCTGGCAGATTTGTATGCCTGTGGCCCTAGCTCTATACCACAGGTGGTCACGGGTTCTCATTTTATGCAGGAGATCAGAGGTGATCCAGGGGTTAATAGAACCCTTGACCTTACATTTTTTGAAGGGGGCATGTATATCACAGGCGGAACTGAAATTAGTGAAGAATTCAAGGGCCATGTCTACGTCAGCAGCTGTGTCAATACCTGTCCAGTCTTGCTGTCAAAGAAGATTTCTTGGGGGGTTCACGATGCCCACAAGTGAGTACCCTACTAAAAATGGTTTTCGGTGGTGGTTTAACATGTTTGTTAGTCCAGAGGCAAAATACCAGGGAGTGGTCGCTTATATTGTCAGGCAAGAACTCAGTGTGTGTTATATGGTCAGGTTGATTGGTAAGCACCCAGTCCAGGAGGGTGTTGGTCCCAGTTCTATAGTTTACCCTTGTAGGGGAGTGTATCAACTGAGTGAGGTTAGCTGCTGACAGGGCATCTTTGTGGCTACTGGCTTTGGTTGACAACCAGTTAACACTGAAGTCCCCAAGTAGTATTACCTCAGTGTTGTGCTTTAATTTGTTGATGCAGTTCAAGGTTAAGCTAGGCCCACTGGCTGCCGATTTGGGAGGGATGTAGATTGATGCAATGGTCAGGGCTTTATTGTAAGCTCCAAGCAGCAGCCCGATTGCTAGGAACTGGATGTCTATATCAGTGTGCGGTAGCGCCAGAGCATGGCCTACGAGGGTCTCCTTTATATAGATGGCACAGCCACCTTTTTTTTTTTTTTTTTGAGTTTATCTTGCCTAAAGACAGTGTACCCCTGGATTGCGATGGCATTGTCAGGGATATGGGGGGACAACCAGGTCTCTTGAACTGCTAGAATGTAAGGAGTGTGCTGCGTGACCCATGCTGTGAGTAGATCTACGTTCTTAGGCAGGCTTCGGATGTTGAGGCTTGCCAAGGAAAGAGCACCAGTCTTGCGACTGTAGTTGTGGTGGGCAAATTGAGGGCCAGGGTTAGGGTGGATATTCCCAGAGATTAGCACCAGAAGAAGAAGAATCACTTATTTTAATAATAGGCTTAGGAACCGCCTATGACGCAAATACTCCCTTTTTCCCGTGGGATGTTTTGGATTGGTTTGATCAGTAGTCTGCACTCTATAGTGGAGTAACAAGGCACAAAGACGGGGTGGGGGGTAGCTCTTTTTTGCAGTTCCCAAAGTAACATTTGGGTAGGAGGGGTAGCACTGTCGTAGGTTACACTGCAGGTCCCAGGCCCATGGCTGTTCCAGAGATGTGTATTATAAAGGGGGGTGGGAAGCAAGTGGGCATCCTTTATCATAGAGTGGGGGTATGAAGGAGAGTAGGCAGAGCAGTAGTGGCATGGTGGATGCCATGATTGCTAGCTAAGGGGTTAACAGGTTGGCGATGGGCTAACGGTACCTGCCAAATCATTCTCAGGAAGTAAAGTTGGGATTAGTCCACACAGATCTAGCCAAAAGTTTGAAGTTACACAGGGATCAAAAAAGGGGTTGCTGGGTTTTTTTTTGTTCATTTATTGAAAGGTTTGACCTAACAGAAACACATTTAGAATTATGCTTAATGCAGGTAATACTGTGTTGTATTACTATCGTCATGCAAGAGGCAGTATAGTGTAGTGGTTAAGGACACTGGGCTGCAAACATGGAGATGTGGGATTGAATCCTACAGCCCACACCTGACCTGCATACTGTATGGCTCTTCCCTGAGCAAGTCACTTAAACTTTGTTGTGCTGCCAGGTTGTACCCAGAAACAAGCTTCAACTTAATGTGTCTTTCTTGGTTAAAGGGGCACTGTCAACTTTTCCCCTCTGTTATAATTAATTTTATAGTAGTGGATCTCTAGGCACACACCTGGGTAAACGATGATGCAGAATGCCCCTGCATAGATGAAAATGCAATCCGTGTTCCTGTTTTTTGTAAATTAATAATTGTTACATTACACACACGACGCATTTAAATGCTCTGCACCAGAAGCAGATTCAAGGAGAGAACAAACGTTTACCATGAGCGATGTCCCCAAGGAGCACATTTTAACATCATCCCAATAACCACATAATGCAGTGCATCTAGCTATTTTAAGGTGCTCCAGGTATTTCTAACACAAAAGCGCTCGTTCAGCCGCAAAAGGGAGTTGAAATCTGGTGCCGAAATCCCGCACATGCACAATAGCACATTCTTGCGCATGCGTGGGATCTTTCCTCCTGGCGCTATTGTGCATGCATGGGATTTTGGCACCAGACTGCAACATTCTTTTGCGGCTGAACGAGCGCTCGTTTTTTTGTTAGAAACACCAGGAAAACCTTAAAATAACTAGATGCACTGCATTAAGTGGTTATTGGGATAATGATGTTAAAATGTGCTCCTCGAGAACAGCGCTCACAGTAGCACGCATTCTAACGCGTTACCGCCTTGAATCTGCTTCGGTTGACAACATCCCGAATGTAACGCAAAAATTATTAATTTACAAAAAACAGGTACACGGATTGCATTTTCTTCTATGCAGGGGCATTCTGCATCATCGTTTACCCAGATACGTGCCTAGAGATCCACTACTATAAAATTAATTATAACAGAGGGGGAAAGCTGACAGTGCCCCTTTAAAGAATTTCCCCTTTCCCTTTCATGCAGTCGAGTTGATGTTCTGCGTCAGCTAAATTTAAACTGTTGGGTGACTAGCTACATAAAAATCATGTTTTCTTAAATGTTGCTAACACTATCAGTATTAATTTTTAGTGGACAGAGACCTTAAGTTATTGAAAAGCACTTGCAGTTAGGCTGAGTGATACGGTTATAAAGCGAATTGATTTGGTAAAGTAACAGGATGTAACTGCAAATCAAAGCTTGGCCTTCTAATGCCATGTGGGGAGTAAACTGTTAGCACAAACTCATTACAAAGTTAGGATTCCTAACATTTCATTTCTCATGCTGTGTATTGTATCTGTTTAATTCCCTTCATTTTACTGTGGTATTGCTTGGGGAGGGAGCGACTGGGGACTGCAAGCTAGAGACATCTTGCTGTGATTGAAAAATGCATCATTTGGGCTTCTGCTAGTTGTATTGATAAAGTTACCAGAAACACCCCTATAATGTAATCAGAGAAGAAAATATGGTCTAATTTGGGTACTGCGCTATGATTTCAGTGATGCTTGTTTTGTATTGTGCTATTTCTTCAGTAAAACCCTGAAAATGCACCACTGAATGTCAAAATACCCCACAGCTTCTGGGGGCCTTGGCAGCCAGCCATTTGTTGAGCCTCCCCCAGTAAAAAATAAAAGTCAGCTCCTTTGGGGGAAGGGGTATGGTCTGTAGACAACTGGCTAGTTTGAGGGAGGAACTGTGGAGGTTAGGGAGAAGTCTAAGTGGCAGGGTAGATGAGTATGCTAGGCATCCTGGCTTGGGGGAGGAGTACGGCATGGCAAGGGGGGACGGGGGAAGAACAACTAGGGACTGAAACTGACCCCAATATCAGAGGCACTAGCAGAAAAGAGAGGAGAAGGAGGTGCCTTGGCAGGGGCCTCCTGATGGGGAGGAAGAGACACGAGGAGTACCAAGGAGAAAGCAGATGGCTGCTGGTAGGGAGGAACCAGGGGTGGGTCCAGGGGGCATGGAGGGGGAACCGATGGGAAAAGAGATGTAGGAGGGTATCAACTAAGAACAGATTCGAGCCTCTGCTATGGGACAGAGAGGGAGAAAACATACTGAAGTGGGGAGACAAGCGGGGCATGAGAGGGATGGCAACAGGTGGGGAAGAGATAGCTAGGACGAAAGGGTACAAGGGGGGCTAGTAAGGAAGGAGGGGATGACTGGAGGAGAGAAGGCTATGGGAAGGGAAAGGATGGGAGGGGAATCACTATCTGGGTCGAAGGGAATGGGGGCTCTAAATCGACAACAACGGGGATAGGAGAGGAGTTGGAAATCAGCAGGGAAGGAGGGGAGGTTGACATGGGAAACCCAGTAGGAAGTAGTCAGGCTGTGAAGGGGTTCAAGGGGGATGGGAGGAATAAGGCAGAGAAAAGGGGTGAGGCAGAAGTAGGGGGTGCAGATACAGAAGTCACAGAGGGTGCAGCTGGCAGGGGTAAGGGGCAGGGAAGAACGAATACTGGGGTGGTGGAAAGGGAATTAGAAGGGAAAGGGGGTAAGGGATGGGAGTAATCATCCTGGGGGATTCTATACTAAAAGGGGTGAGATGGGGCGGAAGGGGGGAAAGGCACAGCCGTATTTGGGTTGAAGCTATCCCCGGGTTGACTGCAGGAGGGGCAGGGCAGGCACTGCTCAAGTGTGCAGTGAGTGGGAGGAAGAATCCTCATTTAGTGTTGCACGTGGGTACAAACGACTTGGTGGGGGAGACTGTGCAAGTAGTGAGAGGGAGATTCGAGGAGTTGGGCAGACAGTGTGAGGGGGTGGGGGAGTCAGTGACATTCTCAGAGGTACTCCAGGTACCATGTGCAAGCACAGGGAAGAAGGGTAGAATCGAGGAGTTCAACGACTAGCTGAGGGATTGGTGCCACACCAAAAATTATGGGTTTGTGACTAACTGGTGTAGGGTCTGGGGGAATAGTGACTTGTAAGTGGGGGACAGGCTGCACTTGAGCAGGGAGGGGAGTATTAAAGGTGGGATTAGAGGGGTATATCTCTACTAAGGTGGATTTAAACTAGTGGGGGTGGGGTGGCCAAAAGACTGAGGTTGGTAGAAATGTCCTGACAGGGAAGCCTAATGAGCTCACCCCCCCCCCCAGATATAGGTAAAGGCGGAGGTGTACTAACCCCGGGAAGGGGTGAGCAGAGTGGTCTGAGTGTAATACGGAAGGCACCATCACCAGATAAGAATAAGGAGGAGAAAGGGTGCAGACTACCAGGAAGAGCGACACAGGCCAAGGAGAAGAGTAAGGGGAAGGAGGGGTATGGGTGGAAGGTGGTCTCTCTCAATGCAAGTAGCCTGGGGAACAAAACTGCAGAGCTTCAGGCACTGCTTTCAGAGGGGAAGGTGGACATTGCTGCAGTGACAGAGACTTGGGCCACAGAGTACCATGATCGGGACTTGTCAATCCCGGGATTCAGGATATACAGGAGGGACCAGGCAGTTGAAGTGGGGGGGTGTTGCACTCTGTGTGAGGGAATGGATCAAATGCATAAGGGACTAGGGAGAAGAGGAGAGGAAAGGACAGAGGCACTTTTGGTGCAACTCCTGGACTCCAAGGACAGAAAGCTGAGGTTGGGAGTGGTGTACAGACCACCAGCCCAATCTGAGTAACTGGATGGGGAGCTGGCAGAGCAGATAAGGAGGGTGTGTAGAAGGGGGAGTGTGGTGATAGTGGGGAATTGTAACCTACCAGGGGTTGACTGGAGCACCCCGTCCACTAGCAGTACCAGGGAGCAGGTGCTCCTTGATGCATTCCAGGACGACCTTCTTACACAATCAGTAAGCGGGCCTACAAGGCTTGGTAGCACTCTGAACCTAGTACTGGCAAATGGGGAGGCGGTAAGGGTGGAGGACCCACTAGCTGGCAGTGACCACCAAACAGTGTGGCTCATTCTCACGCTGGGCAGGGAGACAGGAGGCACGGGCACTAAGGTGGTTGACTTTAGTAGGGTGGACTTTGGGAAGATGGGAGCAATACTGCAAGGGAGACTACAGGATATAAGGCTGGGGATGGATGCAGAACAAAAGTGAGGAGTCACAAAGACTGGGCTAACAGAGGCCACAGTAGCCTGCACCAGGGCCAGGAGTAAGAAGAGCAGAGCCAAGAAACCATACTGGCTGAACAAGGAAGTGCTGCAAGGGGTGAGAGCAAAGAGGGCTACATACCGGAAGTACAGGAGAACAGGGAAGGGAGAGGATAAGGAGGCTTATGGGAGTTGGTCAAGTGAGGTGGCCAGGAGGGTGAAAAAAGCTAAGGCCTCCAGGGAATTAAGGTTAGCACAAGGCATAAAGGGAGGGGAAAAGGACTTTTTTAGGTATGTCAGGGAAAAGAGGAAGTGCAAGGAACATAGTGTGAGGATAAAGCAGGGAGGGGATTGGGTGGAAAAGGGGGAGAAGCAAGTGAAAATTCTAAATGAGTACTTCTGCTCCATTTTCACTAAGGAGAGGGATGGGCCACTACCAGCATGGGCTGGGGGAGGGGTTGGGAAAGGGGGGGGAGGTGATGGACAAAGTAATCACATGGAGTAGGGTGCTAGAGGGGCTGAGGGCAGTTAAGGTGGACAAGGCAGCAGGTCCTGATGGCATCCACCTCAGGTTGCTGAGGGAGATGGTGGAGCTGTTGGCTGAGCCGCTGGCAGATCTGTTCAAAACCTCCCTGGAAACAGGGTGTGTGCCCCAGGACTGGAGGGTGGCCCATGTGGTGCCCATACACAAGAGTGGGCCCAGGGAGGAGCCAGGAAATTATCAGTCGGTCAGTCTCACGTCCATAGTGGGTAAGCTTATGGAGGCGATACTGAAGGAGAGGATGGTGGCATTCCTAGAAAATAATGGCCTCCAAGATGGGGGCAACACGGATTTGTCTCAGGGAGGTCTTGTCAAACCAACCTAATAGAGTATTGGGTAAAGCCAAACACCCCAAGGTACACCTCAACACTTGTCGGTGTCTGCAGGATAGTGCAAGGCGAAACGGCATGAACGTTACAGGTGACAACCCAAACTCATACCCCAATGCCGGTCAGTCTCTGCAAGGTGGAGGTGGGGTTGGCATGAAGTTCAATATATTCACTGCCATTCCTACTCTGCATCTGTCTAACTCCTGAATTTCCAATGCTAATACCAGCAAGCAAACATTTGCCATTGACAAATGCTTGTTTTATTTTATTTTATTTTTTTCTCCCTGAAATGAAAAAAAGTCCCTCATTGTCTTTTGATAGTTTAACCTGTAAAAAAAAAAAAAAAGTCCCATCACCGATCACGCCCATACCATCCACCCGACTTCCCACTGTGCACCCACCTCTCCCCACCCCCATGATGTCCCCACAGACCCTTCCTCACCTGAGGAAGTCTCAGGTTCGAGACCCGCTCTGCCGATCAAAGACATGTCTTGCTGCTGGAACCAGCGACTGCAATATGAACTAAGGTAAATGCATTTCAATGTACAGTATTTCAGTTATTTGTTTTTTTAAAACCTTTAATCATAACTCTGCCGTTTTTTATGATTTTGGCCCCAAATTTTCAACATGGCCTTTTAAGGACCCACCTCATGAACAGTATGACTGTCATTAGGCAACTCCCACTGGAACGGTGATTTCGCAGTCGTTGGCGAAATCACCTTTCCAGTGAGATTTGTATAATGACAGCCATGTTGTTCATGAGGTGGGATCATAGGAAGGCTATGTTGAAAATGGGGGTGGGGGTTGGGGTCACAATTTAAAAAAAATGGCTGCGTTATGAGCATTCATTGCAATCTTGCTACGCACGCTTGTAACTTTGGAAATTTTCAATATTTTCACCCCATATTTTCAACATCATCTTGTTATTACCCCACCTCATGTATGTTATAGCTGTCATTGTTCAGATCCTGGACAAAATGCGTTTTTTGAGCCTGTGGTGCAGAATGCTGTTTTGGAGGGGATTTGAAAATTTTCTGTACTGGGTAACTGTGGTGGAGTCATAAGAAGGCTATTTTTGAAAATTTGGGGTCAAAATTTAAAAAAATGGCACGGTTATGACTATTTGTTGCAATTTCACTGCGCATGCTCATAACTTTGTGAATTTACAATATTTTGAGCCCAATTTTTCAACTTAAGCTTCTTGTTACACCACTTCATATATGTCACACTTCTCATTTTTCAAATCCTGGCCAGAATGTTCTCTTGCACCTGCACTGCAGAGTGACATTGCATTTGTGCAGCATTACATTTTGGCGGGGATTGAAAAATGCTCTGGGCTGGGTACAAGAGGTGGTGTAATAACATGGCTATGGTGACAATTTGGTGACTGTTGTCCTACAACTGGAAGCACAGTGGACAGAGATCCCTGTGCTTCCACAGCTACATACATATATGTATCTATGGAGGAATGGGATAAAGATACTATTATACTAGCTCAAAAAGTAAGGAAATAAATTGCAAAAAACTTCATTAATGCACCATTCGGATTGAAGCATCAAAAGTAAGGAAATACAACTTTAGGGTTCCCAAGCCTAAGACCCCACCCCCACTGTGCATGTAGGAACAGGCATGAGGGGTATGTTTTGGAGTTGTGGACCTCAATGCTCATCCCATTCCATGTGTAAGTAAGGTAAGATGAGTACAGTATAGGAGAATAGGGTGAGCATTAGGGTCCACAACCCCAAAACACACCCATTATGCCTGCTCCTGCATACAAAGTGGGTGTGGGGTCTTAGACTTGGGAACCCTAAGGTCGTATTTCCTGACTTTTTTTTTTTTTAACTTTATGTTTATTGTAATACAACAGACACCCAGTTAAAACAGTTTCCCCGAGACAATATATAAGGGTACTCATCAAAAAATGACCACACGAGGGCGCCACCCCTCTTAATACAAGCACATAAAAACATACTGAATCCATAAGATACATCTCTGGGAGGTATTAAAACTATTAAAGACCACTATTAATATTCGCCTATGCTGTCAATTGGCCCAGGAGCTGCATGGTATATTACCTCGAATAGTTATTACAAACTAATTCAGTTTACATCTCCTTCCAGAAGGAGTTTAGTGACCATGCTTATTTCAAGTTTGGGTAACTTCAGAAAAGATCTAACATTTATAAAGTCCACGTAAATCTAAATGTCCTAAAATATCTATGACTAAAAGTCATAGATAAATAGGGCCAAATGATCCCCCTCACTTCGTTCCGGCATCCCTATTACGCAAATATTTCGCGGATCGGGCCTGGTTCTCAAGTGATTCAAGCCAGGATCTCAGGTGAAAGAGTTCTCCTTTACCAAAATAGCTGATGTGCCCAAGGCAGCTTCAGCTGTTTTACAAGTGTCCAGGGAGACAGTTTTAAGGTTAGCTACCTCCGATTCCACTGTAGTGATCAGAGTAGTTAAAGAACCAAATTTGTCAGCCAGAGCAGATACAGTTGATAGGAGTCTTTATTTTAAACCCCAACTTCTGCAAGGTTTCCTCGCCAACGACAGTTTCATCTGGAGTACTACGGCCTTGTGCCGACCTCGTGGCTGGTAAACCCGAAATTGACTTGCTTTTATTTCCGTCCTGGTTCCCTCTGTCTTTCTTTGGATTGCCCATTTCTGTGCTGTAGAAGTTTCGATTTTCAGTAAGATAACTTTGAAGTACTAAAGCCACCGATAAAATGTTTATTTATTAGTTGATTTTGTTGTTATAGCCGAGCTCCTCTTTTAGGTGTCTGTCTAGCTCGGGCTCAACAGTGCCCCCTATTTCCCTACTTTTGATGCTTCAACCCTAATGGTGCATTAACGTTTTCTGAAATATATATATCTATATATATAGATAGATAGATATATATATATATATATATATATATATATACACACACACACACACACACACACACACACACACATAAAAGTGTGATGGAGACTGAGGTTTTTTTTTTTTCAGTTAAATAGTACCTTAGGCTTGTCATGTACACAGTTTACTATAATGACCAAAGAGGCTGCTTATTTAAAATGTCACCCAGGACTTACGGACACACTGTCTAGGACAATATTTCTTTTGTTGTTTGGTTTTCCTGACTTGATATTGGAACCAAACAGTGAAAATATTTATTTCCCTAAAGTTTCTGTCTGACAGTAAGCACGTTCTGCTTACCCTTTAAATGTCACAGATTACAATGCACTGGTGAAGACTTTAGTGGGCTGGTTTCTCTGATCAAATGGGAATTCTAGGAGACACAATGATGGGTCTTTTTTCCTATTCTGGCCCTGAAGGGATATTCATCTTGTTTTGCAATTATGTTAGTGCATCTGCTAATTAATGAATCCACCCTGTCTGGGGACTGTGGTTTGCCTTGTTGCTTTATTTATTAGAAAATTCAGATGATACCTTTGAGCACAATTGCTCTTTTACAAAGGTTCCACATCAGAGTTGCAAGTTTTACAACAAATGACACAATAAAATTACAGAAGATGTTACAATTAAGTAAGAGACAGGGTGAATGGGCACATTCCAGAGGGAAAGCTCGTCTAACAAAACAAGAAACATCAAGTTGTGTAAGTGCAAAGCTGACTGAACAAGAACAGGTTCCAGCCACAGGCTGCACCTCGTTCTCATCTCCTCCACAGTGCGGCTGGCTCTGCTAAGGCCGTTCCCCACGCTCTCCAGCCAGGAAAGACCCCCTAGGACACAGGCAAGGTACGACCATACTGGGCGGCCGATCGAATTTCAGCACCCTACACTGCCAGCTCCTGAGTGGACACTTCTCCCTGCTACCACTGTCCCATTGGCCTCACTAGAAACTGCAGCTACTGGCAGTTCCAGCCTGCATTTTTGCTTTCCTTTTTCTCTAAATTAAAAGGAAATATTTTATTCTTCTACTTCCTGGCTAAGGGGTGAGTTACTGTGTAGAGTTATTTTAGCAAATATTGCCACTGTTAGTTTCTGCTGAGAGCTACTTTTTGTTTTGTTTCCCATTAGCAGATTATAAAGATCTGCCACTGGAGGGATCTTAGTTCTTTTTTGCAGCATGACTGAAGTAAGAGGATCTTTCACTGTCAACTACAGGCCTCTCTCAATCACTGTGTAGCCAAACCCTGTAGTGTAGATACTTCATTCTGCTTTCCCACTGGCTGCTGCGCACTGCTGTCCACCTAGCCTGCTCCAACCATACTATAGCTCTACAAGCTAAAGCTTAACTACTCATGCTGCCTGCTGACTGGTCGCCTTCTAGCCTCCTCGAGCTCCTTGCTCTCCTCTGTCTCTGCTGAATTTTTTGTGACTGCTGAAACTGTCAAATTGTTAGTCTAACCAAACAACCAAAGACTGTATTGCTTGAAACTGCCATTACTGTTTAGTACTGCTAGTCTCTGTTAGAATTAGTGATTCAGCTTTCTCTCCCTGAGGCGACTGCTTGGCGATACTTAAGCCTGCTCTTGCGTAAACCTCACCCTGCGGCAGCTGCTCGGTGCTTTACATTTTTATTCTCTCCAGAAATCCTGTCTCTGCACTCTAACTTCGGCTTAACCCCACCTCCCTGCAACGCTCCTCGCTCAGACCTCTACAAACTGCCAGGCCTCAGCCTAGGAGAAAGTGGTGCTGCCTAAAACCCAGCCCCTTTCCCAACTCCTCCCTGCTCTTGGCTCCTGGCCTCCCACTCTCCCACTCTAATCTACCTAATCCCACTATGGTTTGCTGCCCCCCGCTGGTTGTCTGCCGCCAGCTCACGCTCAGCTGCTCAGCTCCCCAAGCTCCTCTACTTAATCTTCTCCTCTCCCTTCCTTCCCCAGAAACTTCCAGCCCGTTTGGGCACTCCAGCAGAGCATCTGTCTCTGCTCACGCCACCAGCCATGGGGAAGCCTTGATTCGTCTCTCCCCCACAAGATCTATAGGATCGAAGATCCAGCAAGCTAAACCGGGCACCATTCAGCATGGCCGAACTTCGCCTCTGCTGCCTACAAGCTGCCGGAGAAGCCATGATTCAGCTCTCCCTTCTGCAGGACTCCATACTTCACTCATTCCCGCCTTGGCTGCTTGCCAAGCTCCCCACCCATCGCCCTATCTGGACACTTTCTTATACACTGTTCAGTGGTCATGTGCCTTTTCCTTGTAATTTACCAAGTGTCCGATCTCCCATCTGCATCCTATACGCCACCGTCACAAGGGGCACACAACTACCTCAACTACTGTTCTGATAACTGGAACCATTCACAAATATCCTGCCCCTACTTGCATAGGCAGCCTAGACCCATAATCTCTGAGAATAACCCTATTAATCCGAGCAGTAACCGCTGCCTTACCCTTACCAATTATTACTCATTTATTTTTAATTTTAGTCTTTGGTAACCAGGTAAGGCCCACTAGGCACAAGTGCCTGTTTTCAGGGGTGCCCTGAGAGCACTGGGGGGTTAAGTGACTTGCTCAGAGTCGCACAGTATGCAAGTGGAGTTTGTGGGAATCAAACCCAGGTCTGCTGGATATATCAAGCTCATTCACAGCTTGTTACTCTAACCTCTAGGCTATACTGCCAACCCCAACTACATTAACTGTCTCTAGTGCATTATCTTGCCAAGCAAAGTACCCAGCCATCAGGATCGTACACAGCGTCATCCAGCGCTATCATATCTGCCTCCTGGGACACCCGTGTACTGCATCCAACCAAAATGGAAATTTCTACCACCCGAGAGTAGTGCTAAATGCCTGTGGATCCGTGACCTCACCCTATCACATGGAGACCAGCTACAGTCAGCAAAAACCCTTCACGCTCTGGGAGCGATCACACCAAGTCGCTGACCCTCCTATAATTCCTTTCCTCCATGGATACGTTACTCACTTTGGATCCACAATATCAAGACCACCGAGCAAGAGATCACGGTCCCGAACTAAAACTTCTTCTGGACCATCTCACTCGACTGCTTCTTCTCCTACTGCTACTATTGCGCAATATACACCCGAACCCAGGTCCTCCCCATGGTTCAAGTGAACAGCCACAAAAATCAGTTGGGCTTAGGTTGGCCTCAATAAACATCTGTAACATTCTTCCCAAGATGGACAACCTGAAGGTGTGTGTATCTTGACATAACCCGGATGTGCTATCTGTAGTGGAATCGTGGCTTTCCCCTAACATACCAGATACAGCCATTGCACTACCTGGCTATATCCTGTTTAGGCAGGACTGCCTCTCAGAAAGAGGCAGTGGCTGTGTCATATACACCAAAGACTATCTGCAGGGGCAGGGGCATGGCCTGCCCCAAAGCATAAGTGACAACCTACAAGCACTGGCTGTCAAACTGATCCTAGATGCACACAATAGAGTGCTCACCCTGCTGTCAGTATACATCCCACCTAAACAGACCACAGCTGGCAGCAGCAACCTTATGGACTATATCAGTACTCTCAGCCTCAACACAGAAATTATACTTCTAGGTCACTTCAACATCAACTGGCTCTCCCCATCATCTGCCAGTATCAAGGACACCTTGTCTGCCATCCACTTCTCCCAAATGACTGACTCTCCAACAAGAGTCAATTATAAAACCGGCACCAGCACCCTGCTGGATTGGATACTCACTAACCGTCCTGCACATACATACAGGTTACTCACCTGTAACAGGAGTTCTAGGAATGGTATATGTTGTTCATCCAGACTTACTGGAAGGCTCCTTGCCACTTTAAATCTTGCCGGAAGGTCTTCAAGCTGGCTCCTCCCACCCACCCGGGTGGTAAAACTCTTGCCTCTGCCCCATGACACCAGATCTAGCCCACTGGAAGCCAGGTTGCGCGTCGAAGCCGGGGAGGTTGGGTGGGTTGTGTGGATGAACAATATATACCATTCCTAGAACTCCTGTTACAGGTGAGTAACCTGTATTTCTACGGACATGGATATGTTGTTCAATCCATACTTACTGGCAGGCTCCTAGCAGTTCTCCGGGAGGAGGGAGACAAGGCACACACCCCCTATTTGGAAAATAAGGACTGGAGAACCGAGGTCCCAAAACCAGCATCCCGGCGTGACTCAAGGTCGATGTGGTAGTGGGTAATGAAGGTGTGTGCTGACTTCCAGGTAGCAGCCCTGCAGATTTCCTGGATAGGGACGTCCCTGGAAGCAGCCACTGATGCAGCAGTATGGCGGGTAGAATGAGTTCTTTTCCCTCTGGGAGGCTCCATGCCCGCCAACCTATAGCAGAGATCTATGCAGGAGGTGACCCACCTGCCTACTGTCCACTTGGCTGCAGGTCTGCCAGGTGTGGCTTCAGCGTAGGTGACAAACAGCTGGAGAACTTCTCCCCGAACTTCAGCCATCCGCTCCTTGTAATAAGAGAGCACTCGTCTAGGGTCCAAAGTATGGAGCCTATATTCGGCCTCCGAGGTGTGACTGGGGTAGAACACCGGCAGAGTCAACACTTGGTTAAGGTGAAACTCCGACACCATCTTCGGAAGGAATTTCGGGTGGGGGCGCAGGACAACCTTGTCTCTGTGGAAGACCAGATAAGGAGACTCGATGGAAAGCATCTGGAGCTCTCCCATCCTTCTGGGTGACGTGATAGCCACCAAGAAGGCGGTCTTCCACGACAGGTGAGAAATATCACACCTGTGCATTGGTTCGAATGGCTTGCCCATGAGCTCAGCCAGTACCAGCAGTAGATCCCATGGAGGTGGAGGTTCTCGCACCAGAGGGGACATGTGATCAAGACCTTTGAAAAAAGCACCCGACCACCTTATCCTGCACCACCGACTGCTTGCTGACCCACGCCCGATAAGCAGAGATGGCTGCCAGGTGCACCTTAAGGGTCTTCGACTGAAGCCCTAGCTGAGAAAGGGACTACAGGTAGTCCAGAATGCTGGCCAAGGAACAGGAGGAAGGGTCCAACCCCTTATCCTGACACCAAATGAAGAATCTCTTCCATTTGAAGGCATAGCATTTTCTGGGCGACTCCTTACGGGATGCCTCAACAACATTGAGGACCTCGTCGGAAAGACCCAAGGCCTGGAACTTTAGCCGCTCAGGAACCAGGCCATCAGGTGCAGGGATTGAAGGTCCAGGTGGAGTACCTTCCCCCTGTTGACTGAGATCAGGTCCAGGCGGGCTGGAAGCCACCTCAGGAGCCTGGAGCTGAGGCTGAGGAGATCTTGATACCAGAACTGGCGGGGCCAGTCTGGGGCTACTAGAATCACCTGCGCCTTGTCCCTCCTTGCCTTGAGAAGCACCTTGTGGATCAAGGGAATGGGGAAAGGCGTAGAAGAGGCCCGGGATCCACAGCCTCAAGAAGGCATCCCCCTGCAGCGAGCCTTGCTGAGGGGGGCGGGCACCAAACAGCCTCAGCTTTGCATTCTCCCTTGAGGCAAACAGGTCCACCCGAGAAGTGCCCCAGTGGGAGAATAGATCTTGTACTACCTCAGACAGGAGAGACCACTCGTGAGATGCAGCACATATCTGGCTTAGGGCATTGGCCAGAATGTTCGAGGCTTCTGCCACATGGATGGCTAGGAGATCTGCCTCCAGTCTGCTCACAAGAGACCAAGTGCGGAGAGGTTCCTTGCACAGAGGCAAGGAGCGCATCCCGCCCTGGCGGTTTAGGTAGTACATGGTCGTGGTGTTGCCTGCCTGGACCTGGACCCCTTGACCCCATACAAATGGAGCGAAGGCGGTGAGGGCTAGTCAGACCGCTTGAAGCTCCAGCAGGTTGATGCAACATCGAGACTCCTGAGGGGACCAGAGGCCGTGCGCTCTGAGCTCCCCCAGATGGGCATCCCAACCCATCAGAGAGGCATCGGTCGTTAGAGTGACCGGCTCTGGGTGGATGAACAGGATACCCTCCTGCAGATGAGCTGGAACAAACCACCACTGGACAGCGTTCCACATCTCCTGGGTCACTATCACTGGCTGGTCCAGAGGACCGGAGCGCTGTGACCATTGGCGGGCCAGCCCCCACTGAAGGGGAAGCATGTGCCCGCAGGCCCACTGGACCATGCTGGTGCAGGTCACCATGAGGCCCAGGAGGCGCAGGAAGTCCCGGGCAGGGCGCAACTGCCCAACTAGAAATGGTTGGGCAAAGGAGGAAAGAACCTCGGCCCTGTCTGCCGGGAGCCGTGCTCTGACTTAAAGAGAGTCGAGCTCTGTCCCAATGAACTGAATCACCTGTGTTGGTACGAGTTCTGATTTGGCCTCACTGATGAGGAGGCCAATCTGAGAGCAGACCTGGAGGGCCAGATCCCTGGATCACTCCACCTCCGGCTTGGAGGAGGATGCAATCAGCCAGTTGTCCAGGTAAGGGTACACCTGGACCCTTCGGCATCGCAGGAATGCTGTCACCACTGCCATGCATTTGGTGAAGACCCTGGGAGCTGGAGAGAGGCCGAAGGGCATGGCCCGGAACTCGTAAAGGGATCCCTCCGCTCTGAAGCGGAGGAATTGCTGGTGGAATGGACGGATTGGGACGTGAAAGAACGCGTCCTGAAGATCCAGAGAAAAGAACCACACGCCTCGTTCCAAGGATGGGATGATCTGAGCCAGAGTGACCATCCTGAAGGTTCAAGACCTTAGGAACTTGTTCAGGTTGTGTAGGTCTAGAATGGGGCACCAGCCCCCATCTGTTTTGGGACTAGGAAGTACCTGGACACAAACCCTGGGTCTGATGGAAGATCCGCCACTTCCCTGATCACCTCCTTCTGGAAGAGCAGGGCAATGTCGGCTCGACAAGCCGACAGAGAGGCTGCGGACCCCGAGGCCCTCCATGGGGCAACGGCCTGGCTAGGGACTGCTCGAATTCTAGAGGCAGACCCTTTCCTACCACTTCCAGCACCCAGCAGTCTGTGGTGATATTGGACCAGGCGGAAAGAGTAGTGAGCAGTCCCACCACAGGGGGGTCCCAGGGAGGACTGACGAGGTTGGGGGCGACACCCCTCAACCCGTCACTGGGCAGGCTTGGATGAAGGACCGGCCAAGGAGCCTCCTGTACCTTTCCCTCCCAGCTTCCTGTTGGAGGAAGCAGCAGGCCTGGCTTTGGGGTGCCAAGTGCGAGCCTGCTGGCCCTGATGCTGGTGTTGCTGGGCCAGACGGGAGGCAGGGGCTGAAGGCTGAAAGGGTTTACGCTGCTGCTGGCGGCCTTTGTCCTTCTGGGCAGACGTGACCGAGTCCAAGGTGGCACTGGGCTTCTTGATCCTTTGCAGATGACCCTCCACCCCGGGACGGAACAAGTCGGTACCCAAGAAGGGAATGTCTGCCAGCTTGTGCTGGGTATCTGCCATAAAGGTAGAGATACGAAGCCAAGCTCTGCGGCGCATGCCACTGCGGTCGCTACTGACCGGGCACACGAGTCAGCGATGTCCAGGGAAGTCTGGAGCTGCTGTTTGGCCACCGCCCTTCCCTGATCCCGCACCTGCTTGACTATCATCTGAAGGTCAGCCGGGAGATGAGGAATCACCTCATCCAGGGAGCCCAAAAGGGCATGTGAAAAGTGTGCCATCAGAACGGGTGAGCTGGCCTGACGAAGACCTAGCAAGGAAGCCGCACAGACTTTCCGCCCGGAGTAGTCCAGTTTCTTGGACTCCCTTATCGAATTAGCCTGTCCCTCCGGCGTTCCCGGAACACTGGAAACGCTGTCAGTCACTAGCCCTCTGCAGAGGGTGCTCCAGAAACGGAGGGTGAACCACGAGAACAGCATACTTTCGAGCCATCCTTGCCGAAGGTGCTGGACAAGAAGCTGGCCGCTGCCATAGCTCCAGGGCTGGGCCAACAATGGCTTTGTCCACCGGGAAGGCCTCTGTGGGGGAATCCCCTTGGTCGAGTATCTCCATGAGGGGATACTTGGCCTGCTTTCAAACGGGTTTGAGCTTAATCCCAGTGGACTCTGAGATGAGCCGAAGCATTCCAAGAAACGAGGATGGGCTCGTCAACCGACTGACCCCCAGTATACTCCAAGTCAAACGGCCTGGAGAACAAGGAGGAGTCATCATCAAACTCCGAGGAGTCTGCGAACAGCTGCCGAGCGCCTGAGCCACCCTCCACCTGCCAAGGTCGATCGGGAGTGAGGGTGACCGACAACCTATGGGGCAAACCCTGACCCAACCGAGAATCCTTGGTCGGGGCCCCAGTCTTCGATTGTGGAGGTGGAGGTTCCACCACAATGGGTGACGTAGCCGGTTTTGGTCGAACAACCGGTGCCGGCTTCGGCTCCTCAACCACTACGAGTGGTTGTTTCGGCCACTCCGGTGACAGCCGCTTAACGGCTGGGGAAGGTGACGGAGTCGGCTTATTCCTGGTCAAATTGAGCTGCTGCCACATTAGATCCTCATAGTGCCAACGCAATTTGCGCCGGAGCCTATCCTCCGAAGAGGACGAAGACGAGGATGAGCGGCGCCACCGCTTTCCACGGTACAGAGACCGAGACCGCCGATGTCAGCGGGATCAGCTGGACTGGGAAGAGGTCCAAGACCAAGACCTTTGGTGTTTCAAGAGGGTGAGTCTGAGAGGGGGCGGGGGAAACCCGCTCCTCCCTCGGTTCAGGGACCTTAACCTGGAACTCCGGCGCAGGAGGCACAGGCAAGTCCTTGGTTTCCACCGGGGGAACCGGTGAAGAAGGGTTGTCAGCTTCTCCAGTCGACAGCCCGTCCGATGGGTCGAGAAAAATCTCGACTACGTCAACGGGTGTCTCGGCCGGCTGACCTGACGGAGACACCGTGAAGCCAGCGGCCTTAGCCGCAACCTCGACTGAAGTCGAGTGTCGACTATCCAGGGAAGGGGACCTCTCCCGCTCCCACGAAAGTCGACGGTGGGACTTACATTTGGAGTCCTTCTTTTTGGGCCGAGAGGAATGTCCCAAAGGCCCTTCTCCCTTGGTGGAGAGGGACTGGCAAAGCTCCTTGAAAGAAGCTGTGTAGGAGGAGCCCAAGGAGAGCGGGATAAATGCTGTGACCGAGGATGATTATGATGCAGCCTGGGCCGCCTCCTCCTCGAGGGCGATCATCTGCTCCAGCTGTTCAGCCGAGCCCGCAGCCGTGGACACTGCCCAATGGGCCTCCTTCAACTTGACCGGAGGATAACGTTTCTCTGGACACCCCAACAGCAGACGGGCAGCGCAGGCCTCCAAGACTGAAGCCGAAAAGGATTTGCACAACTCACAAGCCTGTGAGTCATGGCAGAGTGCAAGGCAATAAACGCACGTGGAGTGTGGATCGGTCCGGGACATCTTCTGCCCACAGGGGCACCAACGAAATCCGGGAGTTTATTTTGTCCATCGCAGCCGCAAGGGAAACATAGAAATATAGACTCTGATGGCAGATAAGGACCGCTTGGCCCACCTAGTCTGCCCATTTCCCTACCTAGAGGATAAGCTGCAGATCCTATTTAACCAACAGCCTATTTTTTCCTACCTCCCAAAAAATTGCCTTACAGTGCCTTCAGAAAGTATTCACCCCCCCCCCTTGGATTTTGTCACATTTTGTTGTGTTACTACCAGAATTTTTAATGCATTGAAATTGTTTCCCCCTTGATTCACACAGCATACTCAACAATTTAAAGGGCAAAATATTTTCATTGTGTAACAAAAATGTATGAAACATTAAAAACTGAAATATCATGTTTACTTAAGCATTCACTCCCCCGAGTCAATACTTTGTAGAAGCGCCTTTGGCAGCAGTTACAGCTTTGAATCTTCTTGGGTATGTCTGTATCAGCTTTGCACATCTGGATTTGAGGATTTTCGCCCACTCTTCCTTGCAGATTTGCTCAAGCTCTGTCAAGTTGGATGGGGAGCGTCGGTGAACCGCAATCTTTAAGTCTTTCCACAGATTCTCAATGGGATTCAAGTCTGGGCTTTGGCTGATCCACTCAAGAACATTCACCTTCTTGTTCTGAAGCCACTCCAGTGTTGCTTTGGATGTATACTTGGGGTTGTTGTCCTGTTGGAACGTAAATCTTCACCCCAGTCCAAGGTCTATTGCAGACTGATGCAGGTTCTCCTCAAGGATGTGTTTGTATTTGGCTCCATTCATTGTTCTCTCTATCCTGACAAGTGCCCCAGTCCCTGCCGCTGAAAAGCATCCCCATAACATGATGCTGCCACCACCATGTTCATGGTAGGGATGATGTTACGGGTGATGAGCTGTGTTCGGTTTTGCGCCAGGCATAGTGCTTTGCATTCAGGCCAAAGAGTTCAATTTTTGTTCGTCAGACAGAGAATCTTTTGCCACATGGTCTCAGAGTCTGCCACGTGCCTTCTTGCAAACTCCAGGCATGCTATTATGGCCTTTTTCTCAGAGTGGCTTCCGTTTAGCCACTCTCCCATAGAGAGCTACATCTGTGAAGTGTTGCAGAGATTGTTGTCCTCTGGACAGGTTCTCCATCTCAGCCATGGAACTCTGTAGTTCTGTCAGGGTGGTCATTGGGCTCTTGGTCACTTCCCTGACCAAGGTCCTTCTTGCCGGTTGCTCAGTTTGGGAGGACGGCCTGCTCTAGGAAGAGTCTGGGTGGTTCTGTAATCTTTCCATTTCCTAATGATGGACTTGACTGTGCTCCTGGGAACTTTCAACACCCTAGAAATGTTTTTATACCCCTCCCCAGATCTATGCCTCCTGACAATTCTATCACTGAGTTCTACGGACAGCTCCTTGGTCTTCATGGTAGAGTTTCTGCTCTGACATGCACTGTCAACAGTGGGACCTTATATAGACAGGTGTATTTACTCTAAAATCATGTCAACCATTTGAACTGACCACAGGTGGACTCCATTCAAGTTTTAGAGTGATCTCACAAGGGAAATTGGATGCACCTGGGTTCAATTTGGAGTGTCATAGCAAAGGGGGTGAATACTTATCAAAATCAAGACATTTCAGGTTTTTATTTTAAATTACATGTACAAAAAACTCCAGAAGTTTCATTCCACTTTAACATTATAGAGTAATTTGTGTAGATACGTGACAAAAAATCCCATATAAATGTATTTTAATTTGAGTTTGCAACATCACAAAATGTGACAAAATCCAAGATAGGTGAATACTTTCTGAAGGCACTGTATGTCTGTCCCATGCATTCTTGAATTCTCCCACAGTTTTAGACCCCACAAGGGAAGATAAAGACCGAAGTCTTGTAAATTTTATAATTAGTTTCGGGTTAACCTAAGAGTTTGGATCCAGGCCTAAAATGCAGAGCGCAAAGGAGGGAACCTGAGCTTCCAAGCGGTAAGGAAGATCTGGCCTCATGGGGCGACGCTGAGAGTTTTACCACCCGGGTGGGTGGGAGGAGCCAGCTTGAAGACCTTCCAGCAAGATTTAAAGCAGCAAGGAACCTGCCAGTAAGTGTGGATTGAACAACATATCCATGTCCCTAGAACAACAATATTACTGTACTCCTGGAATCTCTGAGCGACCACTTACCTGTCACATGCACTTGGAATAACAACTACAGCAAACCTCCTGCCAGAAATATATTAAATCATGTCCCTCTTAAAAGGCCATCTACAACTCAAAACAGACCTCAAGTACCAAGACTGGTCTGACCTGTATGAAGCCAAGGACGTGGCTGTAGCCCTTGAACCCTGCCTAACCAAATTCAATTCTGTTTGTGACAAGACTGCCCCAATAAAAACAAGATCAGTCAAAGGACACTACAACCCCTGGATTACTCCGATTCTGCTAGAGCAACTCTCCTCAAGAGATCATCTCTGGCAAGTGGCACAAGCACATGGCTCAGCAGCAAACATCCAACAGTACAAACAAGCACAAAATGACTGCACGAAAGCCATCCATCATGCAAAAAGCACCTACTACAAAGAAGCCCTCACTAGTTCGTGGCACAGCAGCAAATCCTTTTGGGACAACCTCAATGACATCACTGAGAAAGACCCCAAAAATGATCCAGCTATGCTCACCATCAATGAGGTCCTGTCCTTAGAGCCTCTTCTCATTGCCAGCTCCCTGAATCATGCCTTCACAGACCCAAGAAGCATACTCCCTGCTAACTTCTTCAATCACATCGCCACAAATGACCCACAAGAGAAACGATTGCCTCCCCATGACCAACCGCTGTTTCACTTCATAGTAATCTCTGAAGCCAATGGCAAAAAATACATGGAAAAGGTACTAGGTAAGTCAAGATGCAGCGGGTACTCCCTAGGCCTAAAATTTGTTAGCCTGGCACTTGAAGAAGTTCTTAGCTCGCTGACGCAAATTATAAACCTCTCTCTCTGTCACTCACAATTCCATCAATGCTGAAATCTGTGACAGTTATCCCGGTGCATAAAAATGGTGATCGGATTCTGCACAGTAACAATAGACCAATTTCGATACTCCCCCCGCGCTTCAAGACCCTAGGATGGATCGTGGCCAATCAACTTGTGGAGTACCTCAGCCACCATCAACTATTGTGTCCTGAACAGCATGGGTTCAGAGGTGGCCACAGCACCATCACTGCCTTGCCAGAATTTACGAGATACATCCACCACGCATTAGACCAAGACCTCCTGGTAGGAGCTGCATTCATTGACTTATCAAAGCCATTTGATATGGTGCATCATGGGCTCCTCCTCAAACAACTGGGTGACACTGGGCTCTCCTCGAAAACTTTGGGCTGGTTCACGAGCTATCTGAGCAACCGCTATCAGCAGGTTAGGATCGGGGATATGATCATTGACAGCAGACCTGTCAGATCTGGTGTACCACAAGGATCCATATTAGGACCGCTGCTGTTCAGCTTATTCTTAAATAACCTCCCGGCCTCTAGTGCGTGTCAAATGCTCCTTTACGCAGATGATGCAGTCTTATTCACTAGCAGCCAACACCCTGAACATCTGGAGGCGGAGCTACAAAGTGGCTTTGCATCCACGAAACAGTGGTTTAAGGACCATCAACTGGTCTTGGATTATAAAAAGACCAAGACCATGATGTTCTCCACCCTACACAGCAAACACAGAGCCTTCCCCCTTGCAATTATGAATGCTGGGGGTGCCACTCTCTAACTTGTTCGGCATTTCAAAAACCTAGGCATCACTATCGATTACACCCTATCATATGTCGAGCACATCGACATTACTGCAACGGCCATGAATACCAGAATCGGGATCCTGTATCGGCACAGGCACTGTCTCACACACGAAGCCCTGAGCACTGCCATGAATAGCTCAATCATCTCACTCATCGATTATGGGCTGGTGATCTACGGATCTGCAACAGAAACAGCCCTCCACCACATCTCAACCGTACTGAATAAAGCCTGCCATCTATTCACAGGGGCTGCTAGACTCACACACACCTGTGATCTCTATACCATGGCTGGCTGACTACAGCTCAGTGGAAGAATGAGATACCAAATCTGCCTCCTCACCAAAAAAGCCTCCTTAAACCTTCTACCACCAGGAGTACAGAACCTACTGACCCCTCCCCGGAGAACAAAGCAAACCAGAAGCACCGCCTCTCAGTTATTCCATGTGCCAAGGTGCCTCACTACCTTGGCTCAGCAGGATTTCTCATACCGGGCCCCCCTCTGGACAAATGCACTACCTCAGGACATCTGATATCATCAGTGTCAGTGGTTCAGCAGGTAACACACTTGCTTCTGAGGCCGGGAGATCAGAAGACTGTGGGTTCTATCCCCACACCAGGCACTTGAGTTAAATCCCAATACTGACACTGTAGTACAGTATGAGGGGGATGCTACACTCCTGAGGTGCCGTCTTTCAGATAAGATATTAAACAGAGGTCCCATCTGCCTGTTCTGGTGATAGTTCAGGTGGATATTAAAGATCCCATGGCACTTCTCAAAAAGAGTATTGGAATTCCCTGGTGCCCTGGCCAAATTTCTCCCCATTCACTAAAAATACCACCAACAGCTTAATCTGGTTCAAGGTCAGTTGGCATTCACCTGTATTCCCCTCTCCCAGGTCATGCATGAAAATAGGCAGAATTTGTCTACTGCACTTACCTGGTCAACAAAAACGAAATAAATAAATAAATCTGTGATGCAGCAACAATTGGCTCTTTTAAACAAACCTGCATCAACACCTTTTCGTCGTGGGTACCTGTGCCTGCCCCCACTAAATCCCACCTCAAGTCAGTAATCCCATTGCCGTAGTCTGTACTTAACCACTAGCACTTCTCAACCCTGTCACTGTTCCACTAGATAGCCCTGACCTTGCACTTCACTGACCCCCCATCCTCTCCCATGGCACTGCCATGCCCCACCCCACCTCTCTTCCCTACTCCTCCACAATCTACCTCCACCCACCCCTTCCTCTTACCATTACCTTTCCATCTTCTCCCTCCTTCTCCTCCCTCTGTCTGCTCTACTGATTGTTGTCTCCCCTTAACGTGGGCATACACTGTGCAATGCCTCAGTATAGTGTAACCATGTACTTTATCTGTCTTGTTGTACCACAACATGTATATGTATATTTGCCAACGAACCACTCTGTATCTGAATGTTTATGTATCACTCTGTACTTGCTAACTTACGTGGAATCAATTAAAGAGCACCCACTCAATGGTGTTACCCAAGATTTCAATAATAAAAGGGAGACGGCAGAGCATAACTATGCTTATGACTAATTCAATTGCAAACTACACTTGCACTTCACTGTTAGGGCAGCCTGCAGGAATTTTTTGAACTGGGCCAACCTCGGGAGGTTCAACATGGTTTCCAGCAGTTCATTTAGCCAGCCTGCAGTCCTAATGGCAAAGAAATGCTTACCCAGCTGAGTTCTGCGGACAGGTAGTTCAAGGGCCACTGCTGCCATGGATCTAACAGAGGTAGTCACCTCTCCCATGCGGCAAAACCCCAAGTCCAGCTCTGCCACTCTTCTGGACCTGGTGTTCACCAACTGTCCGCACAGAATCACCGGTGTCTCAGTCCTCCCTAATGCCCTAAGTGACCACTCTCCTGTGCTCTGCACCTGGTCCTGTAAGCACCACAAGCCCCCACCAAAAATCATCCTCCAGCGTAAACTTAAACCGGGCAAACTTGAACAATTAAGACTTCGCCTAAGGCTCTGGGATTGGTCACCCTTAAAAAACACCCCTGACATAGACTCGGCACTCAACCTCTTCATTCACACATTTAATGCTGCCTACGACAAGTCTGCGCCTCTGACCAAATGTGTGGACAAAGGCAACCCTACACTTTGGATCTCCCACCATCTCCTTGACCAGATGTGCCACCGTGACTCCCTCTGGCAAATAGCCCTTAATATGGGCCAGCCAGCCGACAGACGACGTTACCGTGGGGCTAGGAACAAGTGTACCTGGGCTACATGCAAAGCCAAAGCGGAACACTACAAAGTGGCCCTTACATCCTCCTGGGGTTTAGGCAGAAAATTTTGGAATAACCTCAAGGAGCTTAGTGGAAAGACCATACCCCCCCCCCAAATTAATCTAAACGGCAGTTGCACCACCGACCCCAAACTTATTGCCGACGCCTTTAACGCCTCCTTCTCGGACCTCAGCAACATACTCCCTCCTCAGTTTTTTGATCCTCCCTCTGCCCCCCCACACTCCCCCTCTCCTCACTCCCCTTCCGTTTAAGACCCTTGCCCCATGGGAAGCCAAACCCTATCTTCTAAAAGCCCTCAGTGGTTCCCGGTTCAGCAGCGACTCTCTCGACCTAAAACTCCTCCGCCTGACCCTATAGGAAGTCCTCTCCCCCCTAACCTGCATACTCAATCGCTCCCTTTGTCTAGGCAAATTTCCATTGCACTGGAAAGCGGCCACCATTACCCCCATTCACAAAAATGGTGACCGTACGGCCACTGGCAATTATCGTTCTATCTCTACCCCCCATAGCCCTGGAACGCATTGTCTCGGATCAACTCACTGATTACCTCACAAAATATGATCTGTTCTGTAAGGAACAACATGGTTTCCACAAAGGCCACAGCACCACCTCCGCACTTCTGGAATTCTCCTCCTCCATTCACTCAGCCCTGGATAGAGGTCATCTGACTGGCACTGTCTTTGTGGATTTGTTGAAAACATTCAACACCATTAACAATGCCCTGCTCCTATCTACCCTCCCCCTGTTAGGTCTTTCCCAGGATACCACAAATTGGTGTTCAGACCATCTTGCGAGTAGAACCCAGCAGGTCAAGATAGGCAACACCCTCTCCACCTGCCTCCCAGTCAGGGGTGCCTCAGGGCTCTATTCTGGGCCCCCTGCTTTTCAGCTCATATCTAAACACCCTCCCTGCTGCGTGCTCTGGTAACCTGCTACTAGATGCAGATGATGCTGTCCTCTTTTCCTCCCACCCTGATCCCTGCATGCTCCAGCAATCGCTCTAAACCTCCTTTACTGAGGCTGAACTATGGTTTGCCAGTCATCGTCTATTATTAAACGACAAAAAGACTAAGGTCATGACTTTTGCACACCACCAGAGCACTCACAAAAACTCCTGTCCTCAAATCCTTAACTCCCAAGTGACCCCCTCTGAACATGTAGATGTCTTCAAGTACCTAGGCATCATGCTAGAATCCTCCTTCAACTTCCACCAACATATCCATCTTCTCTGTACAGCTGTCAACACCAGAATCTGACTTCTGCACTGGTACAAACACTGTCTCACCCCAGATGCCCTCCAACTAGCTGTTTTCTCCTCAGTCCTCTCTCTAATTGACTATGGGATCCTTATCTATGGAGCAGCTGACATCTCCTCCCTCAGCAGACTCTGGCTGTCTCTCAACACAGCCTGCCACCTAATCCTTGGGTGTGACCGTACCACACACACTTGCACCCTCTACAATTCAACAGACTGGCTTAACCTCGAACATAGACTGAAGTTCTAAACCTGTCTTCTGGCCAAAAAGATTTCCCTTGCCCCCCCCACCCCGGTCTCCCAGCCCTCCTAAAACCAGCTCCTGTTATTAGAAACACTCGTAGTTCTGCCAAATCACTGCTCTGTGTCCCCAGATGCCGGACTTTCCTATGCCAGAGAACCTTTACCTATAGGGCCCCAACTTGGATGAATGCTCTTCCCAGCTCCACCGCAACAGAAAGTAAGATCAGCTGTTTCACATCCCTCCTTAGGGACCACCTCCGCTGTGCCAGTACCTGTGATTGTTACTGAATCTGCTTGACATACCTCGCTCTCCCAGTCCCCCTAACCTCCCCTCTTGTTGTCCTCCTCCTCCCTCTTTTGCACCCTCTCTGACCCCTTACCCCCTTGACAATGGACTCCATCCGGCCCCTCCCGCCGTGTCTCCCTTCCTGCCCCACCTTGCTCCTCCACTACCTACTGCTCCTAGAAGGGTTTTACAGTATGCTTGGTAATTACAATATGCTCGCTATGTAAAATCATGTCCAAAAATAATGTTATCCCACGCATCTTGATGTACTAAACTCTTCTCAAAAGCTTCCAAGCCTGTATATTGTACCTGTTATGCTACCTCCTCTGTATATTGTACTTGTTATTGCTCCTCCCTCCTCTGTGTATAATCCTGTTGTATTTTGCCTGTCAATGTTTTGTTCCTATGACATGAAGCCTTTGTAAATGAGTCTCCGACTCAAAGGTTGTTCCCGAAACTTCAATAAATAAAAAATTAAAATAAATAAAAGGGCATTCCTGGCCATGTTCCATGTGCTATACTGGTTAGACACTGGATGGAAACAGTTTTTTAGCACAGGGGGTGTGAGGCGCATCAGTGCTTTCTTGGTTAGTAGACAGGTTTATAACCGTATTCTACCGGGAAGGAGCAGCCAGTTGGTTAGTGAATAAAGGTTACAGCTGTGGGTGTGTTTGTCAGCCCCTAAAACAAAGTAGCAAGATTTACTGCGTATCACTTTGACCCTGTTTAATACAGATTCACTGGAAACTGCATAGATAGGTAGTCTGTAGTCCACTAGGGACAGGATGGAGCTGGACACTCTTATCAGTCGCTTGGCTTCAGCAGTGAGGCTGTTACGATTTATGAACAGGGCACCCAGCCTTCTATTTACAGTGGACACCATATTGTCTATGTGGGGGGTTGAAGGACAGAATGTCATCCAGTACTACCCCAAGATATCTGAATGTCTCCACCTGATCCACTATTAGATCTTTGTTATTGAGGATGACAAGGGGGGGGGAGACCTTTTTATTCATGTGATTGCTGGTAAAAAGCATGCTTTTTGTCTTTTTTGTAGTTGAGGACTAGTTTATTATTAGAGAACCATTTTTCTAAGAACTCAAAGTTTCCCTTGGGATTAGTAGAGAGGTTGCTATGGTTAGTATTCTTAGAGAAGATGACAGCATCGTCTGCATATAGGAGAACATGAGCTGACCGACAGGCATTAGGAAATTGGTTAATAAATGGCCAAAGAGGAGAGGGCCCTGAATAGGGCCCAGTGGCACACCTATGGATACCCCCTGGCTGTCAGAAAGGCAGCCATCAATTGTCACACTCTGTGTGTGCTCAGATAGATAACTTTTGAGCAGGACACTGAGTCTCTAGACGGATCAAGGCCAAAGAGTTTACTAAACAGCAGCTGATGGCTGACCAAATCAAAAGCCTTTGTTAGGTCAATGTAAATGGCTCCCACCACATTGCTAGTATCAAGGGGGTTGTGCACATAGTTGGTGTATTCTACCAGTACAGTATTAGTGATGTAGAGTTTCCTAAAACCAAACTGTGGGGCACATTGCAGTTCATACTGTTCTAGGTATGTGACTAGCAGGTCTAATACAATTCTCTCCAGGGCCTTAGACAGTGAGGAGAGGATTAAGATGGGTCTGTAATAGGCCATATTGGAACGAGCACCATTTCTGAATAAAGGTGTGACCAGCACGGGTTTCCACTTCTCTGGCAACTGGGCATACCTCAGCGAGAAGTTGAAGATTCCCTGCCAAGCACCTTTCTAATATACTTGAGGGTGTCTAACTGATATAGTCTTGAAGTAAAATTTAGGGTGCATTATGTCAGGGTCCTCCAAAAGACCAGCTTCATGATCAGGACCCCTCGGAGACAAGCTGGTCCAGATCATCTGGGATGACGGCACTGAAATCCATGAAGGCTTTACTGAATCTACTAGCAATCACATATTGATAAAGGATCTCTTTCCCCATTGACCATGAGCATTCTTGGTGGGGGGGGGGGATTCACCTTTGCCCAGAAGCTCTAACACATTTTCCCATTTCCCCAATAAGTGTTTGTTGGGCCTTTCTGTTCTCTGATTTAACCAGTCTTATCTCTCTGGTGCATTTGTTTCTGGATTCTTTAAATTTCTGGATGTGAGCTGAGAATCTAGTTTCCCTGGCCACTGACCACAGTCTATTCCTCTCTTGCATGACAGCAAGGAGCTCAGGGGTGATCCAGGCAGATGGTGTTCCCCTTAGTGGTGCAAATTTGTCACAGACTTTAGTGAATTCGGTGATAGCGAATTTAAGAGCAGAATTGATAGTGGGAATTGTATCTAAGTAGCTCCAGTTAATTAGGGCTAGATGGGATTTGAAGTCAGGCAGCTTACTTTTGTTTAGGATACTGCTTGTGATGAGTCTGATGGTGGGGGGGGGGCGCGCTTGGGTTGTTTGACTGCCCATACACATTGCACTGGTGAGTGATTGCTTAGGGTGTCAGACAGAACCTTGGCCGATTTAACCCTGTTGTTACAATATATATGACTACACAATGATATCAATTTTCAGAATGTATTACTTGCCAGACCCATTTATTTTAGCGAATGCACCAAATGTAGGGTGTACATGACAAGCACGCTGTGCATACCTCGGTGGTGCTACAGCTGCATTCCCATACATGAATGGGGCATTCTTACATGCATGAACTCCAGCTGTAACTGCAATCCCAGGACACAAACAACAAAGATGCATCTTGGCGGCAGGCCAAGAAAAAACCCCATAGCTCAGGGTAAGGGGATGTTGTGCAGTAAAGGGGAGATGACGTACTTTACATGGGTCCTTGAGGGCATCTTTGAAAACTTGTTATTTATGCTCTAAACAGCATTTACAGGCTTATTGTATGTGGCCCCCAAAAAATTACTCAATAAGTACAGAGGACTGTATAAGTTCTGTTTAGGTCTATGTCAACAGGGACTACTCAGCATAGAGGCAGAGATGGTGCTGGGCTTGCTGTAAAGATCCAAAGGTCCACGTCTGGGCTATGTTATAACGCATCGATGATGCACAAGGGAACTCGTCAATAGGAAAGAGAGGGTAAAAGGCAGAGATCAAGTAGGATCTGAGGTATTACAGCAGGTAGGGAAAATGGGCAGACTAGATGGGCCACGTGGTCTTTATCTGCCATCAGTTTCTATGTTTCTACTCCAAGCTAGACAATTCAAGGAAAAGTCTGGTAGTGGCAGAACAGAAAACTGCGACTGATATTGAAAAATCTGAGTCACTAGCGAAATCTACTGAAGAGCTGCAAGAGACAAGAACGGCTGATGCAAGAACTACTGCGACTCATGTGAAACAAGTAAAGCAGTCACCTGTAAAAACAGAAAGTGTAATACCAAGAAAAGCAATCCAACTTCAAGATGGCTGGTATCCCGCGGTCGGGCCAAACTGACCTACTGAAACAAAGTCTGGGTCTTGGGGAATGTGGCCTCTGTATTATGCCACTACAGGCCTTTCACTTTACACCATGTGGTAGCTGTCAAACCAAGACCTCAGTAGTTATTAATCTGCCTACTCTGCTCCAAGACAAAGAATTTTACAAGCAACACAAGAGAAAAAAAAAAATAATGCATGCCAGCATGAAAATCATGTTATTTCCTGATGTTTCAGTACAGACCCAAAGTAAAAAGAAACAGGCATTAGAATACAAGAAATGATTGAATAAAAAAGGGCATACTGTAACTGCATAATGGTTTTTCTTAGACAAACTAGGAGTCCATATAGGCTCATAAAATGTCTTTTCAGTACACACATAGATGTAGTCAGTACCTTTTACTTGAGATCTTAAAGGACAAAACCTGTCCTCCAGCACCCCGATTGGCGTCTAAGCCCCCAAAATAATTTTAATTACCTCTGTGGCTTAATATGCGCACGATGTATCAGCCATAATGTAAACATATGCCAGAGCTGGATGGCACCATTTCACATTCTCACTCGTTAGTGTCAGTGGCTCAGCTGATCTTCATTTTCAAAGTTGATATTGTGTAGCCACATACAGTATATCGCAGCAACAAGGCACGACATGCTGAGAATGTGAAATGTGGCTGTGCAGCTCCAGGATAAGTTTACATTACGGCTGGTACAGCAGAGTGCATAAGCCACAAAGGTAATTAAAACATTCTTTTGGGGGTTTAAAAGCCTAATGGGTGGTTGTGGATTTTTTGGGGGGAGGGGTACTGGGAGGATATGTGTTCTTTAAGATGTGTATCCAAGTATGGACTACAGAGATTATGATTACTTTATCGCTGGCCCTGAATTTGACCTGTGTCAGACTGACTTGCAGCAGAAGATTTATAACTTTACTCTAGCCTCTGGTTTTAACTGTGTGCAGACTACCAGTATGGACTTATTTAGTTATTTATTGTTTTAGTTTTTATTGACTGGGAAAGAACGGATATGCAAGTCTGCCTATTTTCAGCCTTGTGGTAGGGTCAGTGACCCCCCCCAAAAAAAAACATTGATATGCTCATATGGTTACAGAGCATATGTAATCACCTGCCTGTGTATTGGAGGTGGTCTGAGAACACTGTGGGCTAAAATATTGGTTCCTTTAAGAAAAATCTGTTGCAACAGTCTTCTGGTAGTCTGATTTCTTCCTTTTATTATCGCTCCTTCTCTGTCATTCCCCTACTCAAGCTTGGCCACCTTTGAGCAGTCTTTCTGTCCCTTTCCTTAATTCCAGCTCGTTTTCATTAAATATTTAAAGCCCCAGTGTTTAAAAGTTCTGTGCTTGCAGTACAAGCCGTATAGATTAATTTTCCTTCATGACTGTGCGATCGTGCGACTGCGCGATCGTGCGAATATGCCGAAAAAGGAGTTTGTTATGGCGTTTTTCATTGTCTGGTGAATTTATGAACAAGTTAACAGCCTTTTTGCTTAGTTTTTAGTAAGAGAGGCTCAGAGTTATGGTATACCTCAGAATGTTAACTAAGAATCATTTGAAAAGTAGCGTCTGTTTGTTCCTTAAATCACAAGGTTGAAATAGTACTTTTAAAAGGGGAAGGCAATACATGCCACTTTTAAAAGGAGATAGAAAAATGTTTAACTTAAAAGGACCAAAAACTCCTAATGTGGTCAAGAAAAGCCTTAGACTAACATCTTACTTGTAAAGTGCTTCCAGCCCTCTCTCAGTCCAACTCCTTATAGGACTTGGGCGGCCCTTGTTGACCCACTTTTATAATGCAAGTTGAGGGAGGAGTTAACTAGGTCATGTGCTCCTCCACTTGTATAAAAGAGAGTGAATGTGAAGTGTTTAGTCAGTGTGTGGTAGGAAGGCAAACCTACCAGATGCCTACCCAGATTCTAGGTGCCTTTTTGGCAGGAATTTTTATTTCTTGTTAAAGATATGATTTCCTGTGCCTTATGTTTTTTTGAAAGTTATGTACAAGTTCCGCTTTAAGTTCATTTTATTTTTTTCTGCTTCTAATAAATTTCGAAGTATTGGATCCTGACTGCTTTCTGGACTTTATTGGACACCCCCACGTGCACATTTGGTGTCAGCAGTGGGATCACAAGGGAAGGAGAGCCACCTTTCTTGTGGATATTGTCCAGAGTCATTATGGAGGAGCAGAAGATGGAGAAAGCGGAACTGTCTGCACCGGAAGGTACATGGACCAGAACCATGGTGGACAAATTTCAACTACCCCTAACAGCTGGATTGGGTGATGTCAGAAGGAAGGAGACTGGTAAACCAAAGGCAGCGGAAGAAGCTATTGGGGGCGAACATGTCAAAGAGGAGGAGGAGGAACCCCCTTCCGAAGTACATGATTTGCTGAGATGGTTATGTGTGAGACAGATCGATCTGGAAAAGCAGAGAGAGAGAGACCGTCTACAAAATGAGACCAGGTGGGTGGAGACCCTTAAGGCTATTCAGGCTATTGGAACTACCAGGCCTATTTTACCTAGTGGGGGCCCAAAAGACATTACAATTTCCAGACTAATGGACAATGATGACATTGAAGCATACATTACAACATTTGAAAGAGTGGCAACAGCTTGTGGGTGGCCTAGGGATCAGTGGGTTATCGTTTAGCCCCATAACTCTCACAGGCAAGGCTCAGCTAGCTTATAGTCATGTAGAACCTGGAAATGTTACCAACTATGATCATGTTAAACAAGCGATATTAAAAAGGTATGATATCAGTACAGAGACTTATCGTCAAAGGTTTCGAGCATTCAGATATCATACTGTTGAGTCCCCACAAGAAGCTTGTGCTCGATTGCAAGACCTATGCACAAAATGGCTACAACCTGCAACTCGTACCATACATCAAGTGGTCGAGTCAGTTGTGTTAGAACAATTTATAAAAATACTATCTTATGAGGTTCAAATGTGGGTAAGAGAACACCGACCTGACACAGTAGAAAAACCTATCAGTTTAGCTGAAGATTATATTACAGCTCGCCCACAACGTCAGAAAGGGTCTCATGGGACAAATACTTCCCAAGCATTAATAAAACATCCACCCACTAGTCCTTCTACTAAGATGAAAGAGGAAAGAAAAAAGTATGAGAACATTTAACCCAGATATTATTTGCTATGAGTGTCAGACCAAGGGACACATCGCTAGATTCTGCCCCAAAGAAAAAATCTGATCCTTCTCACCTGGCCTTAGCAAACTGGGGGCAATATACTGTGTCTGTTAATGTTGGAGGACAGGATGTGATGGCATTGATTGATTCAGGAAGTAAGGAAACCCTGGTACATGCTGATTTACTCAGTGGTGCTTTTATAAAGAAACACTCGGAGAAAACTGGGGTGACTTGTGTTCATGGGGACACTCATTTCTATCCTGTACAGGAAGCTACTATTACTGCATCAGGCATGGCACATCATCTAAAGATAGGCGTGGTTCCTAGACTACCTGTACCTGTGATATTGGGACATGACTTTCCTGTATTTAACAATTTATTGACTACCTCTTCTTCCATATCTGCTGTGGCTACACAATCTCAAGCATCTCAGGAACAAATGGACAGTGAACTGTTTCCTTTTGATGATACCTTATTTGATGTTCCTGGAAAAAACTGTTGAATCAAAAAATCAAAAGAAACTAGAAAAATGGACATGGAATAAAACAAAGGACTTAGGTTGTGATGATGCCATGATAAAAACTGTAAAGTTGGACTCTTTCATCAGTGATCAAAAGAATGACCCTATACCAACCCCTTTGTTTTCCCAGGTTATTGCTGATAGGGTGGAAGGTACACCTCCAATGTTTAAGTTGCAACAGGATAAATTGTATAGAGTTTGCCAAAATCCAAAAACTGGGGAAATGGTAGATCAACTGGTGGTTCCTAGTCAGTATAGAGAACAGTTAATATTCTTGGCGCATGATGTACCATGTGGGTGACATGCAGGAAGGGATAGAACTTTAAAAAAGGTTATTATATAGATTCTTTTGGCCTGGCATTCATGATCAAGTGGCTGAATATTGCAAAAGTTGCAGCCAGTGCCAAAGGGTGGCGCCGGTTACAAAAAAGGACAAAGTTCCTCTTCAACCTTTACCATTGGTTGCTATGCCCTTTAAAAGACTGGCCATGGATATTATAGGACCTCTCCCCAAAAGTACTAAAGGCAACAGGTTTGCCCCTGTGTCGTGTGACTATGCTACAAAATATCCTGAGGCTATTCCTCTATGCACAATAACAGCGGATAAAATAGCAGAGGAGTTGTTCAAGGTATTTAGCAGAGTGGGCATACCAAAAGTTATTTTAACGGATAGGGGAACCAATTTCTGTTCAGCCATTTTGAAACATCTCTACCAAGCTCTGGGGGTAGAAGCTGTCTACACATCTCCATACCATCCCCAGACTGATGGCTTGGTCGAGCGTTTCAACACATGCTGAAGAAAATGGTACAAAAGTATGTGGAAGATGAGGGCAAACACTGGGACCTATATCTGCCGCTGTTACTTTTTGCATATCGTGAGATACCTCAAGCATCGACTGGGATCTCACCATTCGAACTATTATATGGTGGGAATCCTAGAGGTCTCCTAGATGTAGTTTAGGAACTGTGGGAGGATATTACTATCTGGAAAAGTCCTACTACCCTTGACTATGTTACGCAGTTACGTAAAAAAATAGCAAAGTATACTCAAGTTGCGCAAGAACAGAATCAAATCAAGCAAGACTATCATAAAGAAAGATATGATATAGGGGTGGGTGAAAAACACTTCAGCTCTGGGGATCGTGTCTTATTGTTGCTTCCATCCACTGAAAACAAGTTAACTATGAAATGGCAAGGGCCCTATGTGATACAGAAACAAATTAGTCCCACTACATATTTGGTGGAAGTACCAGACAGAAAACAAAAACTAAAAGTGTACCATGCCAATTTATTGAAAAGATGGCATGATAGGCCTACTGAAGTCATGTATGTATGTTCCAACCCATTGGACAATGAGATGAAGCTGGCATATGATAGACTGGAAGGAGAACAATTGTCTAAAGATTTGACAATAAACCCTTCTTTATTAGACAGTCAAAAACAAGAACTAGCCCATGTTCTGAGTCAGTTTGCTGATACCTTTACAACAGTCCCAGGGAAAACTACGGAAATATGTCATCAGATCCATACATTTCAAAACACACTCATTAGAGTAAACTCACAGAAACATAGGATTTGATGGCAGATAAGGACCGCTTGGCCCACCCAGTCTGCCCATTTCCCTACCTACTGGATAAGCTGCAGATCCTAGTTAACCAGCAGCCTACTTCTTCCTACCCCCAACCCCTAGAATTGCCTTATGACTGTCCCATGCATGCTTGAATTCCACCACTGTTTTTGACTCCACAACCTTCTCCGGAAGGCCGTTCCATACATCCACAACCCTCTCTGGGAAAAAATACTTCCTTAAATTACCTCTGAGCTGCCCCCCCTCTATCTTCAAATTGTGCCCTCTTGTTCTTGCACACTTCTTTTTTTGAAAGATGCAACCCTCTTGGACTTTGTTGATTCCCTTGAAGTACTTGAACGTTTCTACCATGTCCCCCTCTCCTCCTTTCCTCGAGGCTATACATATTAAGCTCCTTAAGTCTCTCTTCATATGTCTTCCGTGCAGACCCTGCACCATTTAGTGCCCTCCTCTGGACAGCTTCCATCTTGTCTATGTCTTTGCGGAGATGGGTCTCCAGAACTGCACGCAGTACTCCAGATGGGGTCTCACCAGCTGTCTGTACAGACGGATAATAACTTGTTTTTCTACTGGTGATGCCTCCCCATGCATCCCAGTATCCCCCAGCCCTCCTTGCTGCCCTCTCACATTGCTTGCCCACCTTTAGGTCATCTGATATGACTACCCCTAGGTCCCTTTCCATTTTGTTGTTGCTAGTATCTCACCCCCATTGTGTACTCTTCCCTGGTTTTTGTTTCCCAGGTGCATTACTGCATTTCTTAGCATTGAATCTAAGCTGCCATACATTTGACCATTCCTCTAACCTTGCCAAGCCCTTCTCATCCTTTCCACCCCACCCTGTGCATCAACTCTGTTGCAGATCTTTGTGTCATCTGCAGAGAGCATACTTTTCCTTCCAGTCCTTCTGCAATGTACATAAAGACATTGAAGAGGACTGGTCTAATCTGAACCCTGCGGTACCCCACTAGTAACCCTCCTTTCTTCTGAGTGGGCTCCATTTACTATTACTCTCTGTGTCCTATTCTCCAGCCAATTCTTTACCCAGGCTGTCATCTTGGGACCCACTCCAAGGCTGGCTAACCTGTATATTAATCTTTTGTGTGGGACTGTGTCAAATGCCTTGCTAAAGTCTAGGTAGGCCATGTCAACAGTCCCTCCCTGATCTACTACTTTGGTCACCCAGTCAAATAAATCTATCAGATTCGTCTGGCATGACCTTCCCGCTGTGAATCCATGCTGCCTAGGGTCCTGTGCCCCTCTGGCCTCTAGATACTCGACAATTCTTTCCTTCAGAAGTGATTCCATCATTTTCCCTATCACTGAGGCTAAACTAACAGGTCTGTAGTTTCCTGCTTCTGCCTTGCTCCCACTTTTGTGAAGGAAATCACATCTGCCCTCCTCCAGTCCTCGGGTACCACCCCATCCTCCCATGATTTGTTAAAAGGGTAGTCAGTGGTGTCACTAGTTCTACCCTTAGCTCTTTAGAATTCTGGGATGAATCCCAACAGGCCCCATTGCTTTGTCCACCTTCAGTTTTAAGAGTTCTTTCAGAACCCTTTCTTCTGTAAATGGGCTGGTATCAACTTCTGATCCAGAGTGTTTCTACTGTTTGTTTTATGTACCTCCCCTCTTCATTTGTAAATACTGAGCAAAATATTTGTTTAGTATCTCTGCCTTTTCAGTCTCCCTCTGCCCACCTCCCTCCCTTTTTTAAGCCTCACTATCCCTCCCTGGTCTTCCTTTGCTCCCTGATGTACCTATAAAGGTTTTATCCCCTTCTTAACCGAGTTGGCTATCTTTTCCTCGGTTTGGGCCTTTGCTGTTCCGACTGCCTTCATCTCTTTTTGTTTATAAAAATAGATCTACATGCTATGCAAGTAGTGAAAACTATTAGTTTTCATTTTGAGTGGGGAGGAATGTGGTAGGGTCAGTGACCCCCCCAAAACATTGATATGCTCATATGGTTACAGAGCATATGTAATCACCTGCCTGTGTATTGGAGGTGGTCAGAGTACATTGTGGGCTAAAATATTGGTTCCATTAAGAAAAATCTGTTACATCTGGTATTCTGATTTCTTCCTTTTACTATCGCTCCTTCTCTGTCATTCCCCTACTCAAGCTTGGCCACCTTTGAGCAGTCTTTCTGTCCCTTTCCTTAATTCCAGCTCGGTTTCATTAAATATTTAAAGCCCCAGTGTTTAAAAGTTCTGTGCTTGCAGTACAAGCCGTATAGATTAATTTTCCTTCACGAATGTACGATTTTCGACGAAAAGCACTTTGTACATCGTACACTATGCTGATTGTGCGAATACTAAAAAGGAGTTTGTTATGGCATTTTCATTGTCTGGTGAATTTATGAACAAGTTAACAGCCTTTTTGCTTAGTTTTTAGTAAGAGAGGCTCAGAGTTATGGTACACCTCAGAATGTTAACTAAGAATCATTTGAAAAGTAGTGTTTGTTTGTTCCTTAAATCAAAAGGTTAAAATAGTACTTTTAAAAGGGGAAGGCAATACATGCCACTTTTAAAAGGAGATAGAAAAATGTTTAACTTAAAAGGACCAAAAACTCCTAATGTGGTCAAGAAAAGCCTTAGACTAACATCTTACTTGTAAAGTGCTTCCAGTCCTCTCTCAGTCCAACTCCTTATAGGACTGGGCGGCCCTTGTTGACCCACTTTTATAATGCAAGTTGAGGGAGGAGTTAACTAGGTCATGTGCTCCTCCACTTGAATAAAAGAGAGTGAATGTAAAGTGTTTAGTCAGTGTGGGGTAGGAAGGCAAACCTACCAGATGCCTACCCAGATTCTAGGTGCCTTTTTGGCAGGAATTTTTATTTCTTGTTAAAGATATGATTTCCTGTGCCTTATGTTTTTTTGAAAGTTATGTACAAGTTCCACTTTAAGTTCATTTTAATTTTTTCTGCTTCTAATAAATTTCGAAGTATTGGATCCTGAGTGCTTTCTGGACTTTATTGGACACCCCCACGTGCACAAGCCTCATCTTGGGAGAGTGGATACAGATGGAAACTAACTGAATTTGAACCAGATTAAAGAGCAGGTTCCTAGTTTACAACTTCCCATTCCCCTAAACATATTGTATAGCTCACCTGGCCCCCATGCGATGGCTATACATATTTCCATGTATTTCATAGAAACATAGAATTTCACGGCAGATAAGGACCGCTTGGCCCACCCAGTCTGCCCATTTCCCTACCTGATGGATAAGCTGCAGATCCTAGTTAACCAACAGCCTACTTCTTCCTACCCCCACCCCCTAGAATGGCCTTATGACTGTCCCATGCATGCTTGAATTCCACCACTGTTTTTGACTCCACAACCTCCTCCGGAAAGTCGTTCCATACATCCACAACCCTCTCTGTGAAAAAATACTTCCTTAAATTACCTCTGAGCCGCCCCCCTTCTATCTTCAAATTGTGCCCCCTTGTTCTTGCACACCTCTTTTTTTGAAAGATGCTACCCTCTTGGACTTTGCTGATTCCCTTGAGGTACTTGAAAGTTTCTATCATGTCCCCCCTCTCCCTCCTTTCCTCGAGGCTATACATATTAAGCTCCTTAAGTCTCTCCATGCTTTAGAAGTTACAACACTCATATAATCATCCTAAGTCACCACAGCCAAAAACAGGACCACTTCCTGAGGTAGACGACACGCCCCCATGTAGGCATACGCAGCCCTGTCTCGTGAGGTCATAAAACGAGTGGTGCATGTGCGGACCCATTCATTTCAATGGGGACGAGTTTTTTTAAACATTTTATAAGCATATAGTGTTGAGATTTAATAAATCAAAGCAACTGCTCAACTAACAGGGCAGGGTCCCACTAAAATGAATGGGGAGTGCACATGCGCCGTTCATTTTATAACCTCACAAAACAGAGCTGAGTGTGCCTATGTGGGGGCATGTCCATTTGTGGCTGTGGTGGCCAGGGACAATTTTACGAGTGATACAACTTCTAAAATATGGAGAAATAACTGGAAATATGCACGGCCATCGCATAAGGGCCAGGTGAGCTATACAATATGTTTTGGGGGGAAGGTGAGCTAGGTTCCTCTCTTTAAGCTGTTGGCGGTATTTTTAGTGAATGGGGGAAATTTGGCCAGGACACCGGGGAAATTCTCCTTCTCTGGTTAAGATGAGAAAGCGGCAAGGCACATGTTTACTTGTACTTTCAGTTATTTTTCTTTACTATACTTTGGAAAATATGATTTTGTTTTTATATGTTTCTCTAAGTACTCGCTATGATACACCTGATTAACGCTGTGTTTCTACATATGCTACTTTCTAAGTTTCTTTTAAATAAAAATTCACCTACTCTTTTCAGTAAGTGCAATAGAATCTGTAACATCCACCTAAACAACCACCAGAAGGGTAGGCGGGACCTCGGTTCAATGGCTGATTCGAAAGACAGGACTTCAGGAGAGCAGCGCCCCCCAACATGCTACACTACAGTGTCAGTATTGGGATTTAACTCGGGTTCCTAGTGTGGGGCTACAGCCTACAACCTTCTGATCTTCCAGCCTCAGTGGTGAATGTGCAACCTGCTGAGCCACTGACACTTTAAAGGTGATCACCTGCTTTTCTTTCTCTTTTTATCCTGCTGATGTTGCTCTGTAGAAGGTTTCAAGTATAGTTTTCTTAAGATGCCTCAGTAGGAGGGCTTCTCTCTGCGCTGGTTTCCAGGGCTATGCAAGCACCATTGGCTGACAGCATGTTTAATGACTTTATATGATTGGTTGAGAAGATTCCAAAGCTGTGTGTTTCAGAAAAGAAACCCATGACTTTGGACTTTTTCCAGCAACCAGGACGCACTGCCTGTAAGTATCAGTGCCTCCCTGAATTTTTTTTTCTGAAAGTTTCTGGCAGACATCTTACTACTGTAAAGGTCCCTTTTACTGTTCCTTTTAAAAATAAACAAGACACATTTCTCACCTCCCAACACCCACACTGTTAGCCAACCAGGTGTTACTTCTATTGGAGGATGTGCTGGAATGAAAATGAGTGCAAGGCAGCTGCTCCTCAGTCAGGCCTAGTGAGTGCTGGCGCTGCTGTCACCCAACCCAACTCTATGACGTTATTTGGGAGCTATGGGGATGGGTGGAGGGGGTGAGTATGTGTGTTGGATGGGGGAGGGGCAGTTAATGAACAATCATATTCAATATAGACAGGAAGGAAAGCAACTTTTTATTTATTTATTTATTTAGTTTTTGTTGACCGGGTAAGTGCACTAGACAAATCCTGCCTATTTTCAGGCATGACCCGGGGGAGGGGGATACAGATGCATGCCAACTGACCTTGAACCAGATTAAGCTGTTGGTGGTATTTTTAGTGAATAAGGGAAATTTGGCCAGGACACGGGGTAAATTCCCCTACTCTTTTCGATAAGTGCCATGGGATCTTTAACATCCACCTGAACTACCACCAATCCAGGCAGATGGGACCTCGGTTTAACGTCTCATCCGAAAGACGGCACCTCAGAAGTGCAGTACCCCTCTTATGCTGCACTACAGTGTCAGTACTGGGATATTAACCCAAGTGCCAGATGTGGGAACTGAACTCACAGCCCTCTGATCTCCCGGCCTCAGAGGTGAGTGTGCTACCTAACTTTGTTACACTACTGCATGTTTCAAGTGTGACCCCAAGTCAATTTGTCCTGTGGGCCCCAGTCTGATCCTGCTGAGGAGGGAGTGCTGTTGTGAGGTGATAAACAGTACTGTAGTTGAATGGGAACAATGCTGTGTTGAGGGAAGCATTTTAGTGGGGGGGCAATGTTACTGAATATCCCAGTGTATTGTTTACATTTTGACCTGTTCCAACGATGTACTTCACTGGTTCACTAAGTTGATTGTATTTCTGACTCCTTCACTTTGTATTCACCTATGTTTTGTGCTGTGTCACAGTGTTGTTGTTAATTGTATTCAACTTGTATCCTCCCGGGTCAAGCCTGAAAATAGGCATCCTTATGCCTAGTGTACTCACCCGGTTACCAAAAGCAAATAAATAAATATGGCTAACCAGCTATCTAGTTCGAGGAATCCATACACACACACACACACTCTCATGCTATCAAGTAATACTTTACACATTTCAGTTTGGCACCTTTCAGTACCTTTTTAACACAGAACCAACACCATGGCATGGATTTTTCTTTTACTTTAATTAGTTTTTTGTGCACAACACTCCCTGCCGCATTCATCTTCAAGTGGTTAATCAAACAGATCAGACAAATTATTCAGTGCAGGCACACACCAGTGTGTTTTAGGAAACACCTTTGCATATTATAATATACATGGCCATGAGTAGTCTTGAGCTGAACACGGTACCTGTTGTAGCTTTTCAAGTTCATGAGTGCTGCGTTACAGTACCTGCTACCCTCGATTGCACCATTTAATGGGGAGTATGTATCTTTTTGCAAAACTGCTTTCGTGTCATTATATTTTTTCAGTTTCTGTTTTTCTTCCCTGATGCCCCTCCCCCCCATGTCCTGCCCCCTCACCTGTCAACCTGTCACCCCTGAGGGAGTCAGACAGGGTAGGACAAATCAGCTTGTGGACTGGCGGACGGTTGACCTTTAGCTTTCAAAATCTGGTAGCCAAACCATATCTTTTAGTTGACATCATTTTTAAAAGCCTATTCAGTAATACTCCCACTGCGGGAAAAAAAAAATCACTTTGTGGGCAGGTGGCCAGTTGGTCACTTACTTTCAAAATCTGGTAGCCAAACCATTTCTTTAGTGACCATTGTTCACCGGGCTGCCTGATTTCTCCCACCCTGGATTCAGATTCTGCCACAGCCAAGGCTGGCTGTCCACCCTATGTTCTGGGTGAGCAGGGAGCTTTGGCCTGGTGTCAGAGCCTCAGTTAAAAAAAGGAAAAAGGTAGCTGGCCTGTCGGCGCAGCAGTAGCGGTACTGCTTATGACACCTGTGACCAGAGTTTTTGAACAAGCTGAGTCGCTGAGGGCTTGCCGCGGGAAGGAAGACTGAGTGTCCCCCGCATGGCTCTCTTCCATTGGGGTGGGTGGAGATTGGTACTTCAGCTCCCATGTATTAATCATCGAGTATACTCACTTTCGGCTTCTGCGGTGCTGCATTTTAGGGATACCGGCTCCCTGCACCATATGCACGACCTCATATCTGGTATTTCCAAGACGCAGATACACCTGGGCTGCTGGGGACTGAATGGACTGGGAAGATGGCACACTAAGGTCTCTGGGAAAAGAGCACAGTCACACAGGACAAGCACAGCCTGCCCGGCAAACAAAAAGTGGCACAGACATCTACAGTAAAGGTACAGTAGCTTCTTGCAGATACCACCTAGCATAAGTATTTATGTGGTTGCCAACAGTTTGTGACCCTAAAAGGGTTGTGGTGTTCAGGGCAGTAGAAGATGGAAGGGGTGAGGAAATGCTAGCTTTTGAGAGCTCCACATGGCTTCTAAAATGGTAGATCAACTGCAGCTGAATTTCTATGTGGCTACCATAAATCTCTGAAAACGGCTAGTTTGGCTACCCCGAGCTGCAAAATGTTAAAAAGCACACTAATTGGACCAGCCCACTGGTGCAGTGGCAGAGCTGCCGCTCATGAGGCCAGTGATCCGGGTTCGTGCACCACACCTGAGTGGTCAGAGGGCCAGTGGGAGGGAGAAGGATCAAGCATGCCAGATGCTCTCCTTCTATAGACAGGATGGAAGCCAGTCTCTGTCGCAGTACAGATGAAGCCGCTTCATAGGGATGGTCCCGTGGATCATGATTCATCCACATTGAGCAGCCATCCCTATTATCAGGAGGCTGTGGGAAAAATGACAACTCATGCTGCATGCTTCATACAAACTGGAGTATTTAACATGCAAAAGAATCAGAGCACTGTATTGTACAGTATTACTCTTTTATCTTACGCTTTCTCTTAACACTGCACCAAAACAAAATAAAAAAACTAATTAAACCACCACCTGCCATCTACTACAGTACTGTACAGTGTCGTCATCTGCTACAGTATTTACTTGACAGTGCAGGGCTTTTCTCTGCTTTGATTCGGAGCAGATTTTACTGGTAAAGGCTGCCTCCAGGCTCTGCAGCTTACTCCAGTTGTTGCAATCCCCTGTTTTGAGTGCAGCATGACATCAAGCAGCATAGGTGAGCAAGGGCTTCCTTGTTTGTGACTGGCACAGTTGTAAGGTTGTCCTCCACCTCCGACTCAGTGCACGAGTCATCATTCAGTCTGTTTTTTTTTTTTGCGTTGTCTTTTTGGCGCCCACTACCAGCAACTTGGCGGCAGATATACCAGCCCGATCTGGTCCCAAGTGCTCCAGGGATCTTCATACGATGCAGCAGTGAGGGGTTTTCAGCTGTTGCCCTCCCCCCATCCCTAACCCTAAGGATGCTGGCACTAGGACTGTTCCGTCCAGGCTGATGACACACTGCTGCACATTGCAGCCAAGCCCCTAATGGGAGCCCTTCCCTCCCAGCACTGCAAACTGTGTCCCGCCACCCATGCATCCACAGGCAGCAGAGATGGGCAGCATGAGAGCCCTCCCCTGTCAAGGAGGAGAGTGTTCATCGGAACGCTCAATCCTTCCTCCTCCGACCAGCTCCCAATGATCCAGGCTTGTTCCCGAACCCAGCTCGCCGGCATCGGAAACTTTAGATTCACAGATCTCTGCATCTTTCAGCTCCCCTTCAGTTGGGAATTCCTTGTCCTTATCCACAAACACCAAGAACTCCTCTGCTGTCGTGAATTCTGGTGTTGCTAGCTCTGATGCCTGTGCAGAGTCCCCCTTGTCAATTACACCTACAATCCTGGTGGACAGCAGAGAATAATAGTGCCCCTTCAGGTTTCTGATTACACTCATATCCATGGGTTGTATGAAGCTGGTTGTGTTAGGTGGCAGAAACACAATTTTTTTATGGAGGTACATTCCCATGAACAAAGAGGGGTGTGCTAAGCAGTTGTCCAAAAGTAACAGAACATGCCGCCATTTCCATTTGAGCTCACACTCCCATGCATTGAGCCAGTCTATAAAGATGCAGCCCGTCATCCAGGTTGAAACACAGTTGTCGGAGCTTCCATACTGCATTCTGACAATGTATTTGCCTGCTCGAATTCCCAGGCATAATTGCGGCAGTACTGTACAGCACTGCAGGTGCCACAGTGCATGCCAGCATACTCGAGATCAGGCGTGGCAAAGGATCTGGAGTACAGTTACATTGTTCAGTTCAGCAGCTCATTGCGAACTCTGCAGTGGCTGTCAGTCTTTTTGTTTTCTTCCTGCTGCCCAAAAACAGAGATTGCAGTGTGTGGTGCTTGCCTTAAACTGTGTTACAGCACTGATCACATCCACACTGCTGTTAACATGGTTTAAGGCAACCGTTTTGGTAAAAAAAACATGCTAAGGAGCAGGGTTAACCTGGTTTTTGAACATGGATTGTAGCATGGTTTTACCGTGCCACAATCTGGATACAATACTTTTAAAAAGCACGGTTGTACCATACTACAATCTGGACACAATACTTTTAAACTAGGTTTAACAGAGTTAAAACGGTTTAATACATGGAAAAATTGCTAGTGTGGACAGGGTCTAACAGGCTACTGGGAGGGTAGTTAAGTCTTTTGGTGGGCACCTGGGATGTTTGCTTTTCCCAGTTAGCAGCAGCTTTCTTTTGTCTGTTCCATTCATGTTTGCACAGCACAGGATCGATACCCTGTCCTTTGCTGTGCTTTTTTACCCCCAAGAAGATCAGTCTCTTTAGCCCTGTTTGCACAGTCACATTTGCACTGGGGTAACCCAATCACTTGGGTTGCTCCAGCACAAATGCCGACCGTGTGGATACGCACCTAATCGTGCTAAGCCTCCCATTAAGCCGGTCCCACGTTCCCTGTCAAGCTGGAACGCCGACTGGAGTGAGCAACTTGCAGTGGATTAAACCACTGTGTGGACTGTCTACGCCCTCACAACCCGTCCACTCTGGCGCATGCACAGCCGAGGTGATGGAGACTCATGCATGGAGCATCTCTGTAACCACAAGTGCTTCCAGCAAACATTTCTAGCACATAACAACCGTCCCCTAAGTGCAGCAAGGTAGCTGTTTGTTAAAATCAGGGCTGCAACTAATATAAAATGCCCACAGAAACGTGCAGGCATTGCCTTCAGACTTGCTCATTTGCATGTGCAGTTGCATCATGCCTTACAGTGGTGAGTGTCGATCTGGCCCCCTGACGCACAACCCCTCACCAGCTCAGACTGTAGCGGTGCAGAGAGGGACCGTGTGGACAGGCAGATTCCAACTTGCAGGTGGTCAGGACTGCACTGCTGCGGTCGGGATCTATAGCGCTGCTGCCGTGTAAACACGACTTTTGTAAACATGCCCACTGTTAGGATACCCACTGAAACAGAGACCAGTTTCATCAGTGTTGTAGACGTTTTTGGGGATGCAGTCTTGCAAGATTTTAAGAACAATGCTTATCCAGACTGTAGCTGCCTCACTGCCTGCATCGAGACACTCTCCCTGCTCCTTCTTACACACAATCCCATGCCATGTGAATGACCACAAGTGGAAGGGCAAGCTGAGGTGGACAGCAGGCTCATGATGGGTCTGTCTGCTGACACACAGCTGTGTGTGCATACATTGGAGCCCTATCAGGCAGACATCAGCAGGAGTGGGGGAAAAAAGGAATACAGAAATTCCCTATCCTGCAGCATGATGCTCAATACACTGGAGTCCTGTGCAGTCACCTGTACCCTCTTGCTTCCCTTAGGTGCTTCAGTGAGGGGGACCTGCCCCGATCCGACCCCGCCACAGGGAGTAAGCCGGGAGGGTTGAAAAGTGTGGGACACAGTTTGGGCAGCGAGGCTGAGTGCTCATCTGGGGCAAATGGGGAGCAGGACCAGTATGGAAAACATACAAATAAAAAAAGCACACTGACAGCTACACCCTATCTGGGTGAGTACAGCAAGGTCATTTTTATCCCTGCTTCTTGTGCTATAGCTGAGCCGAATGGCTGCACCCAACCCAGGGTGAGCACAGTGAGACTGTGATTGGGTCAAACCCTATCTGATTTGGAAGGACTCTACTGTCATCTTTTTCTTCAAAAGTCTGTTGCAATAGAGCTGTATCTCACAATACTGTACTATCTTATATGTCTTCTTAGTTTTGTTGGGTTGGCCACCTGCAGAGTACCCTCTCCCCCCAACTCTACATCTGTGCTTTGTCCGCTATATTTTGTCTTTTTTCTTTTCATGTCCTTCCAAAGTGCCAAGAAACAGTTACAGCTGTGAACTATGAAGTGCCAGTGCTGAGAATAAAGTGCAGACTCTCCTAAAAGCATAAACTGATATTATGGAGCAAGTCCATAAGGGTAAAACTGCCTTATGAGGATATGAAGCAGCCAGGCTATTATTTTAACTGCTTTCATGCTGTAAATAACAGGACAGGCACAGTAAGCACACTTGTTTTTGAACACAAACTGATGAAAAGTACATAAAAGATGAGCTGCTCTGCTAGGAGCTGTTTAGGTATATGCCGGATGAAAAAAAATCATGCACTTTTTAGCAGAGAGCCGCACTTATATTATATATTCCCACAACATGATGAAAAAATGGAAGGTACCAGTTACAGTTATTTTTTTATTTAATTTTTTTCAAGATTTGATGGTCATGGAAGCTGGAGGAGCAATCCCTTCCTCCTCACTCTTATCAGCATCCTGAACTGTATAGTGAGACCGGCTAAACACCTCCATTTTGTCCCGTCTTTCTTAAAGCATTTCATGCTGTTTCTTGTCCCCTTTCATAAAAGATGCTCTGTAACTAACCTGAATATAGTTCCGACTTATAAGTGGTTAAAAAAATGCTCTTTTGATGTAAAAGTAAGAACGGAGCTTTTTGCCTGCAGCCGACCGCATGGAGCTTTCATACATAATGAGGCTGTTGCTCCGTGGGTTCCTTACACTAGATTAAGCGCTACTGTATTTCTTTTTTTTGTACAAAGTTTGACTCCTAGCTCCTTTTTACAGGCACTGAAAAGAAAGACAGAAGGAATAAAATTACCTTGTGGCTTGCTGTGGAAAACACGAGAGCATAGAGAGAGAGAGAGAGAGAGAGAGAGACAGAGAACCGGTCCGGCTTGATGTGTAGAGCTCTCTCTCTCTCTCTTTCTCTCTTACCCTCGCCCCCAAAGTCAGCGTACTGTGGTGCAGTACAGTAGAATCTATTTCAAGTTTAAAAAAGCACATTATTCAACCCTATAAATGAACTAAAAACAGTTCATAAATTGATGTATACAAAAAGGCTAAAACTAAGCCAATTACAACCATGCATTAAATATATTTATTTAAATTTTTTTTTTCTTCATTTAGCTTATGCATAGTTAAAATACAGCCGAATTCATATGTTCCCTGTAATAATAATAAACTGTATGCATTTCAAGTATTACATTTTTTTGGGTTAAAAATAAGAAACCAAGCTGGAGATAAAAAGTTAAAAGTGTACCTGAACCAGATCATTTGTCTTATGGGGTTCCTATAGGGGATGGCTGGTCCCAATGACAGCTGTTTTATACCAGTGCTAGACCTTGATGTCACCATATGGGAGGAGCCTGTAACTGTTTAGATATGTATTTTCTTTTCTCTTAAAACTAGTGTGTTTATTAATTTTAATAGGTATCTACTTAACTGTTTTTCTCTACTCGTATGGATTAAGGTCTGGTATTATAAAACAACTGCTGGAATAAATAATTTTGTTAGCCAAGAGGGATTGGATCACATGGTCTCCAACGGGAGGGTAAATAAACCTTGGACCTGGGATGCAAGAGAAATGTGTTGGTCAGAAGACTGCTGACCTTTAAGGAAAGAGGTCATGCAAGCTTACATGCCTCCTGAGCGTTACTAACCTGGATGTGAAAGGAAGCCTTTGGAAACCTGTGGTTCTTCCTGCTTGCTTGCCGATTGTACTATTTTTTTGGGAAAGTAATTTTTTTTCCTCTTCTTTTTTTTTTTCTTTTGGCTCCAGTTAATAAAGATCACAACAAGAGTATGCTAAAATAAAATGTATTACTCTTGTGTGTTGTCCATCTCACACCTTCACAGAGCTGACTTAGTAGTTTCTTAACTACAACTCTGTTGTTGGAAATCCATATCAGCTAGGTTTAGCCTCATTCAATGGCCTGCACAGGGATGGGATTCAGAGGGAAGGCAGTCATTTGTGGCAGCTGTGGGGTGCTCTTCTCTAGGGATATGCTCTGGAAGTGGAGGCATTGCCACATCTGCAGGACCATGGCAGAAATTCAGGCTCAGCTGGTGGCAGCAAGGGTAGAAATATCTCAGCTGCGTCACCAGCTGCACTGGAGCCCACCCCTCACATTACCACTCCCCTAGAGACCCACTGGTCCAGGGGGATGGAGAGTGGTGAGGAGTGGGAGGGGCAGGGGCAGCCAGTAGGAGGCTGGCCAGCCAAGCACCATCCAGACAGCCAACCGCTTCACACCCCTAGAGGAGGCTCAGGCATCTGACTGCTGGCAGGAACTCCAAGTCAGTTATGAGAAAGGGCAGGACAACCTGATGGCACCCAAGGGGAGTAGGTCTACCAGGACAGTCATGGTGGTTGGGGAACTCGATGATCAGAGGAGTAGACAGGGTGGTGGGGGGTTGGATGGGAGGGGGAATGGTCCAGTGCCTTCCCAGTGTATCAGCCATTAGTGATTTAAACAGGATAGGGAACATGGTTTTAAGGGAGGAGGGGGAAGCTGGTGGTGCTGGTACACCTGGGTACCAGTGATCTGGTGAACCAGTCAATAGAGATGGTGAAGCAGAATTTTTGTAGACTGGGGGACAGACTGGTGGCACATTCAGCCTCTCTGGCCTTTTCCAAAGTCCTCCCTGTGTGGGGCAGATGGGGAAAGCAGGATGGGAATACAGGTAGCTTAAGGGATGGTGTCAAGAGAAGGGGTACCACTTTTGGGTGGATTGTGGGGACTTTGGGGATAGGAAACTCTTCTAGGGTGATGGGCTTCACCTGACAAGAGAGGGGCCTACATGCTGAGGCAGAACTTTGACATCTATATCAGACATTTATACTGACTGCAGGAGAGACCGGAACTATGGGAACCATGGTAGTAGGTGAGAGGAAGTGGATCCTAGTTAATTCTCCTCGACATCTGGGGGCTTTCAGCAACACAGTGGATACAAAAAGGGTAGTGGCTTCAACTGCACTAAGTGAGGAGACATTAGAGAGGGATAATGTAAACTGTGTAACCCCCCCTAAAATAAAAGTATGAGAGGACAAGGAAAGCACAAGGGTAGTAGCAATGGAAAATCGGGGTCAGATGGAAGGGGGTATGCCTTAATGCCAGGAATCTGGGTAACAAAATCAGTGAGCTCCAGGTGCTGATGGTAAACACTGAGGTGGATCAAGTGGACATCACAGAAACATGGACTTTGGAAAATAATGACTGAGACTTGACGGTCCTTGGGTACTCATTGTTTAGAAGGGATACAGGAACAGGTAGAAGGGGAGGAGTAGCCTTTTTTTGTCAAGGAGGGCATCGAGGTGGGGGAAGATGGGCTCATCACGGGTAGCAATGGAGAGACTGAGTCACTGTGGGAGCAATTCATGGTAGCCTTAGGCAAGCAACTGTGTTTGGGTATGATCTGTAGACCTCCAGGGCATGGGGAAGAGAGAGACATAGAGCTCAGGGAAGAATTTGAAAAAGGAGTGACAAAGGGGGCAGTAGTGGTGGTGTGTGATCAGAACCTGACAGACGTCGACTGGGATATTCCATTGGCCAGGAGCACCACCTCAGGCCTTGCTGGATGCCTTCCAGGACTGTCTGTTGGTACAGCTCATTAAGGAACATACCAGGCAGACTCCAGTTCTCGATGTGGTGCTCACCAACTTGGAGGTAACCGGAACTGAGAATAGGGGAGTCACTGGGGAACAGCATCTATAACTCCATTTGGTTTGAACTTGCCCTTGGGTCCAGAAAAACCCAATCAAGAGCCGAGGTTCCGGATTTCATAATGGCGAACTTCAACAAGTTGAGGGAGCTGGTCAGGGAAAAGTTAATCATTGGTGGACAACATAGGAGGGGTGGAAGAGAGATGGGGCAATGAAGGGAGCCACTCTTGAGGCATCTAAGTTATGTATGAGAACTGTAACCACGAAGAGCAGGTTCAGGAGACCATTATGGTTCTCAGCAAGAGTCTGGGATGTGGTAAAGGCAAAGAAAAAGGCCTTCAACAAGTATAATGAAAAGCAGGGGAGGAAGACTGGGGAGAACATATACTGAAAAATAGGGAGGCAAAGAGCATGGTTAGGGAGGCAAAGGCAGACACAGAGCAGCATATTGTGGAGGAGGTTAAGAGTGGGGAAAAACAGTTCTTCAGATATATTAAGAAAAAAGGGAAGAAAGCAGGAAGAATTGTAAAGTTAGCACAGGAGGGGTAGGGTGACAGAAAAGGACAGGGAAAAGGCTACTGTCCTTAATGATTGCTTTGGCTCAGTTTTTGCTAAGGAGAACGTTGGACCCTTGCCAGAGAGTGGCATTGAAGCGGCCACTAAGGGGGCCCCGGAGATGAGGCAGCAAACATTTACAAGTGAAAGGATCCAGAAAGGGCTTGCAGCACTAAAAATAAATAAGGCCCGGGGAACAGATGGGTTGAACTGAAGGTTACTCAGGGAGCTGGCAGCAGAACTGGCTGAACTCCTTGTAGGTCTACTCAACAGCTCTCTAATAGAAACATAGAAACATAGAATTTGACGGCAGATAAGGACCGCTTGGCCCACCTAGTCTGCCCATTTTCCTACCTAACAGATAAGCTGCAGATCCTAGCTAACCAACAGCTTAATTCCTCCTACCCCCCACTAGGACTGCCCTATGCCTGTCCCATGCATTCTTGAAGTCCCCCACTGTTCTTGACCCCACGACCTCTTCAGGGAGGCTGTTCCATGCATCCACAACCCTCTCAGTGAAAAAATACTTCCTCACATTACCTCTGAGCCATCCCCCTTCTATCTTCAAATTGTGCCCCCTTGTTCTTGCACATCTCTTTTTCTGGAAGATACTACCCTCTTGGACTTTGTTAATTCACTTGAGGTACTTAAAAGTTTCTATCATGTCCCCTCTCTCCCTTCTTTCCTCAAGGGTATACATATTAAGCTCCTTTAGTCTTTCTTCATATGTCTTCTGGTGCAGACCCTGCACCATTTTGGTTGCCCTCCTCTGGACAGCCTCCACTCTGTCTATGTCTTTGCGGAGATGGGGTCTCCAGAACTGCACACAGTACTCCAGATGGGGTCTCACCAACTGTCTGTACAGAGGGATAACAACTTCCTGTTTTCTACTATTGATGCCTCTTCTTATACAACCCAGTATCCCCCAGCCTTCCTTACTGCCTTCTCCACATTGCTTGCCCACCTTTAGGTCATCTGATATAATTACCCCAGGTCCCTTTCTATTTTTACTGTTGTCAGTATCTCACCCCCATTGTGTGCACGCTTCCCCAGGGTTTTGTTCTCCATGTGCATTACCTTGCACTTTTTGCATTGAATCTGAGCTGCCATACATTTGACCATTCCTCCAACCTTGCCAAGTCCCTTCTCATCCTTTCCACTCCATCTTGTGTATCAAACCTGCTGCAGATCTTTGTGTCATCTGCAAAGAGACATACTTTTCCTTCCAGTTCCTCTGCAATGTCACTTATAAAGACATTAAAAAGGACCAGTCCCAGTACTGAACCCTGCGGTACCCCGCTAGTAACCCTCCTTTCGTCACTGTGTACTCCATTTACTACTACCCTTTTAGTCCTGTTGTCTAGCCAATTTTTTATCCAGGCTACCACCTTGGGACCCACTCCAAGGCTGGCTATCTTGTGTATTAATCTTTTGTGTGGGACTGTATTAAATGCCTTGCTAAAATCTAGGTAGGCCATGTCCACAGCCCCTCCCTGGTCTACTACTTTGGTAACCCAGTCAAAGAAAACTATTAGATTCATCTGACACGACCTTCCCATCATGAATCCATGCTGCCTTGGGTCCTGTGCCCCACTGGCCTCTAGGTACTCAACAATTCTTTCCTTCAGAAGTGATTCCATCATTTTACCTACCACTGAGGTCAAACTAACTGGTCTGTAGTTTCCTGCCTCTGTCTTGCTCCCACTTTTGTGAAGAGGAATCACATCTGCCCTCCTCCAGTCCTCGGGTACCACCCCATCCTCCCATGATTTGTTAAGAGAGTAGTCAGCGTGTCACTAGTTCTACCCTTAGTTCTTTTAGAATTTTGAGTGAACCCCATCAGGCCCCATTGCTTTGTCCACCTTCAATTTTATTAGTTCTTTCAGAACCCTTTCTTCTGTAAATGGACTGTTATCGAGCCCTCGCCTTTCAGAGTGTTTCTTGTTTGGTTTAGGTAACTCCCCTCCTTCCTTTGTGAATACTGAGCAGAAATATTCGTTCAGTATCCCTGCTTTTTCACTGTCACCCTCACCCACATTTCTCCCTTTATTAAGCTTCAGTATCCCTCCTTTGGTCTTTCTTCGCTCCCTAATGTACCTATAAAGGTCTTATCCCCTCTTAACAGAATTGACTATCCTCCTCGGTTTGGGCCTTTGCTATTCTGACTGCCTTCCCAGCCTCTTTCTGCTTTAACTGATAAAGTTCTCTGTCCTGCTCCTTCTGTGTTTCCTTATATTTCCTGAATGCTGTCCTTTTCTCCTTAACCTTCCCTGCCACCTCTTTTGAGAACCATAACGGTTTTTTCCTTCGTTGTGTTTTATTGATTTGTTTTACACAAAGGCTTGTTGCTTCTGTGATGGCTATTTTGATCACTCCCCATTGTTCCTCCACCCCTCCTTCTTGCCTGTTTGCTAGTGCTTTTCTGAGGCACTCTCTCATTTTCCCAAAGTCAGCCCTCCTAAAGTCCAGTACTCTTGCTTTTGTATGGCTTGATTGTATGGCTGTGTTTATCGTGAACCACACTGTTTGGTGGTCGTTGTTCCCAGATGGCTACCCACTTCTAAATCTGAGATTCTTTCTCCATCCCCATTTGAGAGTACCAGGTCTAAGATTGCTCCCTCCCGAGTGGGTTCCAATACTAGCTGTCTGAGGCATGCCCCCTGTAGGGCATCAAGAATGACCCTGCTCTTGGATGTGCCTGCAGCAAAGGTGATCCAGTTAACATCTGGCATATTCAGGTCCCCCATCAACAATATCTCCCTTTTCTGCCATTCTAAGAAAGCCTTCTATCATTTCCTTGTCCATTCCTCCCTGAGATGGGGGTCTGTATACAACCCCATGCGGACTGTGGTGCATTTCCTGTCTCCAGGGTGACCCAAAGTGCCTCATCTGCTCCCTGTTTACTCTTAGTTCTGTTGCTTTGATCCCTCCTTACATAGAGAGCTACTCCTCCCTCTTTACCCTCCTGTCCCTCCTGTAGATTGTGTATCCTGGTATGTTGACATCCCAGTCATGGTTCTCTGTGTACCATGTTTCTGTAACTGCCACAATATCCACGCAACCCTCTTCCATCAAGGCCACTAGTTCAGGGAGCTTGTTACACAGACTATGGGCACTGGTACTCATCACCTCCACTTTTGATAGCCTTACCCCTTTAGCCCCATTTCTGTCCTTAATGCCTTTGCCTTTTTTACATTTAAATCTGTTCTACTTCCTAATAACTTCTGTACCTTGGTGTTTACTCTCACTAATCACCATGTTTTGTGGGGAGGCTCGGATTTCCCTGCTCCTTTCAGTGCTTCCTTGGCTAGTTTAAATGCTTGCCAATGAAGCATTTAAACCTCTCTCACTAGGATCCTGGTTCCCCTGACAGATGCAGACCATCACACCAGTATAGGTCTGCATCCCTCCAGGTGGCCCCCAGTCCCCAATGAAGTCAAAACCCTGAACTCACACCAGTTTTTCAACCACTCATTGAATTCCCTGGTGAGAAGTGCCCTAGCATCTCCTTGCCATAGACAGGCAAACTTCGAGAAGGTTACCGTATGCGCCTACTTGTCTAAGGCCCCTTCCCAACTCTACAAACTCCTCTTGCACTGCTCTGATCCCATTCCTAGCCAGGTCATTTGTCCCTAGGTGGACAATGACATCCAGCTCCCTCCCTCGTGCAGCTCCTCCCACGATCCTGAGGATTCACTTCCTGTCCCTCCAAGCTGTGGCACCAGGAAGGCACCTTACCTCCCTCTCCCCTTCCTCCCCCATTTCTACCCCCTAATGATTGAGTCCCCCACCAGGAGTTGTTTCCTTCCCCTGTGGGGTCCCATGCCACCCTCCTGTGGGTCTCCTTTGTGAAGGTTCCCAGCATTCTCCTTGGTCTCCACTGCAGGTGCCTCCATAGAGGAACCACTATCCACCAGAAGAGCGAATGAACTGTGGAGAGGTACAGCTGGAGGGATGCAACTCTGTTCCACCACCCTCTCCCTCCTTGAGCCCACCCTGGTCCAGCCTCTCCTCTTTCTTGGCAACCTCTGAGGTAGTGGCATTGGCCCTGGTGGTCCCTGGGTGGGGGAGGAGGTTTCACGAATCCTAGCCAGGTCAGCCTGGAGACAGGCAACCTCCTCTCTCAGACCAGAGAGGTGCCTGCTAACAGGGCAGCATCGCAGCCTCCAGAATGTCTCCCGGAACACTGCCGCCCCACAGCCATTGCACTGCACCACTCCTATCATGTCTTATTTTGTGTCCTCTCTACTGTTTCTCTGGATGCTTATTCTCTCCTCTCCTTACAACTCTCACCCTTCCTGTTCTGGGACAGCAACTTCATCTTCTTCAGCAGCCTCCTTCTTCCTTGCTCAATATCAGACCACCAGCAGCTAGGGGAAGAGTGAGCTACTTTTTTCCTTTAGGGTTGACAAAACCAATGTCTCTCTATGATCCTTTCCTTCCTACTGCCAAACAGGAAGTTCCTGTTGACAGTCAAATCTAGTGGCTATAAAAGTAGAACTGGCTTTGGGTGGGATGAAGGGCAATTAGTAAGAAAAAAGGCTAGCACAAGGAAGTTGTAATTTGACTCTCCTGCTTTTATAGTGTCTAAACCACACCCCCAGGTAAGCTCTCTTTCCTCCTACTGGTTTAGCAAAGTCAGCTGATACAGTACCCTTCCCTGCACAGAACACACACTGACTTTTTTTCTTTTCCTTCTTCTTTTCAACCCTAAATAAGACCCCTTCTACTTCTAATAAAGTTATTTGTCTACTTAATCTTAACAGACACTGACTCCTACTGAGGTATAAGGTTTAAATTAAAACTCTGTGACTTCCCTTGTGCTGCTTACAAAATCAGACAGTTTCAAACTCTATGATGATTTCCCATGTGCTGCTTTCAAAATCAAACAGTTCCAAACTCTGTGACTTCCCTTGTGCTGCTTACAAAATCAGACAGTTCCAAACTCTGTGATGATTTCCCATGTAATGATGGGGTAGTTTCGAAGGCTTGGAGGGTCAGGACATAGTTCCACTCGGGGGGGCAAGAAACATGCAGGGACCTATAAACCAGTCTATCTTACCTCTACTGTATGGAAGTTGATGGAGTCACTGGTCAAAAACGATTTGGTGGACTACTTGGAGAGCAGTGGTGGGCTCTAGGATAGTAAACAGCATGGGTTTGCGGCAGGGAGGTCTTGTCAGACTAACCTGAGAGTTTTCTTTGACTGGGTGATGAGGGAGTTAGATAGGGGCCATGATGTGGATTTGTTCTACTTCTGCTTCAGCAAGGCTTTCGACTTGGTGCCTCACAGACGCTTGCTGAAGAAGACGGAGGATCTGGATGTGGCTAAGGTCATAGTAAACTGGGTTGGTAAGTGGTTAAAGGGGAGGCAGCAGAGGGTTGTAGTCAATGGGGTAAAGTCAACAGAGAGGGAGGGAATGAGTGAGGTACCACAGGGATCTGTTCTGGGACTGGTCCCCTTCAATATGTTCATTAGCGACACTGGTGAGGGTATCCGGGGGCAGGCTGTGTCACTTTTCACAGATGACACTAAGCTCTGTGGGAGGATAGACAGTCATGAGGGAATTGGAGAAATGCATAGTGATGTATGAAAGCTAAAGGGGTGGTCTAAGGTTTGAACAATTTGAAAAAGACCACACACAGGAGTAGGTAAGAATGACATTGGCCCAAAAACTGCTCTGCAGATCAAATTCTAAATGCAAGAATTGCTAAATTTATTAGGTGTTAGAGGCTAATTCAAACTAAACAGTGACAAAATGAGAAGAGAAAGAGCCAAACACTACCAGCTCAGTGACCCTAAGGTTCAGCAGGTAACTTGAAATTCAGTGCCAAATAGTGCAAGGTAATGCATCTAGGGAACAAGAACCCCAGGACAGTGGAGTGAGATTTAACACTATGGCTGAAGAACGGGACCTTGGAGTTACTATCAGTGTCTCCCTCATACAATGGAGTCAGTGCAACAAGGCATATAGCAAAGTGAGTAAGATGCTGGGATGAATCAGGAGGGGTACTTATAGTAGAAGGGAAGAGGTAATACTTCCCCTATATAGATCCTTAGTGAGGGCACACCTGGGGTACTTGCTCAGTTCTGGAGTCCTCACCTCAGGAAGGAGAGAGATAAACTGGAGATGTTGCAGTGCAGGATAACAAAAATGATTCTGGGCCAACAGGGTAGGTCCTGTGAGGAGCACCTCCATGCATTGAACATGTACTCACTGGAGACCAGAAAGGAGAGGGGAGATGTGATAGAGAACTTCAAGTTCCTAAAAGGAATTAATAAGGTGAACAGTGGGGAAATATTTACCTTGATTTCTAGTTCGCAGTCACATGGACAGGAGTGGAAAATGACAGGAGGGAGGCTCAGGAGGGACATGAGGAAGTATTTTACAGAAAGGGTGGTGGAACCAAGGAACAGTCTGCCTACCAAAGTAGTGGGTGTTAAAACTGCTGGTGGGTTCAAGCACGACTGTGATATGATGCCGAGTACAGTGGTTGTTTGGGGTGACAGAAGCTGGAAGAGGAATGGGGGGGGGAGAGAAGGGCAGGGAGGGCTAAGACCCTGGAAGGACAGTAGGTCCCAGGGTTAAAAAGGGAACTCTGAAAGACTGGAAGAATCGCTGGTCTTTTTCTGCTGTCATTGTCTATGTTTCTAAAAAGGGATCTGATTAAAAGGGGACACTGGAGGCAACAGATCTCTGAGCAAAACTGGTAGGGAAGGGCAAAAGTGTAAAGAAACCACTATGGTTCTCAAACAGCACTGTGGAGGTAGTAAGGGGAAAAAAGGAAGGCATTCATTCAGTATAAAAGAAGTCAAACAGAGGAAAACGGGGCATACCAGGAAATGATGAGAGTGGCAAACAGAGCAATGAGACAAGCAAAGACAGAGGCAGAATTAAGGCTAGCAAAGGGTTAGGAAGGGTGATAAGGCATTTTTTGCTATACACGAGAACAACACAAAACCAAGCGAGGAATGATCAGGCTGAAGAAGAAGGAGAAGGGTCTTTTGTTTCATGTGTGCTCAGTGACCCGCTGGACTATTTGTGACTGTGTGGGGCTGGTTGCCCCTTGACTTGAGTACCGACCCTGTACTGGTTGTATAGCAGCACGCAGCCTGTCTGTAAAGAGGCGGGGGAAGGGAATTGTTTAACCAGGAAAGAGACACTAAGCCAAAGCTTGTTTCCAGGTGCGACCTGGGAGGACAAGGAAGTTAAGTGACTTCCTCAGGGTTACACAGTATGTAAGTGGGCGCTGTGGGATTCAAACCCAGGTCTCCAGCTCAGTGCCTTAAACCACAGCGCTATATTGCCTCCAAGGGGGAGGAATGAGTAGAGGATGAGATGAGCAAGGCAAATCTACTGAACAATTATTATCTTCCGATGCATTCACAGGCAAAGCCTTCGAAAGCTAGGAAGACTGGGTACTGCTTGTAGTAGACTGGAATGTTCGTCACACGATTCAAGGCATATGATGAATGTTTATGGATATTACACTTATACAGATATCAATTAAATTATGGGGACTAGTACCAAAATTCAGAAAAAGTACAGAAAATATTTTTTTAAAATTGTTTAAAACAGTTATGACATTTTTTTATATATGAATATTAAAAAAGCATATTGAAAGTGTAGCGATAAAATGTATTTTATAAAAAACAAACAAAAAAACCCCACCTCTGCCATGATGTAAATAAGTGACATGCCATGGCCCCATTATAAATATCTAAGTTATTTTTCCGGATTGCAATTTCGGCCTTACGACATCCACGGTGGCAAAGTCATCGAGTGATGAATTCCAGGTCAAACCACATGAGATAACTTAGATATTATAATGGGGCCTGGCATATCTAATTTATGCAATGCCCAAAGTTTAGTAGTGTGTGTGTGTGTGTGTGTGTGTGTGTGTGTGTGTGTGTGTGTAAATGTATGTTTTTAGGATGGCTGCGCCATGTTTCGGGATGACCGAGTGGTTGTCTGTACTCAGAGATGCACATGATGCTATTGCATGGGTTAGTGCATCAGCGCGCGTGTTGGCGGTGCAGAAAATGTTGAGAAAGCAGTCAGCTGATGGAGCGGTCAGTTTTGAAGCAGCAAGCAGGTGTGACCTGTTACCCTACGGAGCTGCAGAAAGAGGTTGCCGGTGAGGAGTGTACCAGAATGGCGACTGAACAGAGGGAGTTTCATGCTTCAAGCTCATGTGATCGGGGGATGTAGGATTGCTGGAAATGGTGTCAGAGACATTAATAGTGCTGTTAAATTCATTTAGCAGAGATATCAGTAAAAGAAATTCATATTTAAATAACAGAGTCAATTTAATAGTGAAAGCTTGGTAGGGCTAAAAGTGAAAGTGCTAAGCGGGAGGCTGTCGGAAACTGAAACTGTAGAATTCTAAATGTGACGGTGTGAAGCTCATGTTGCTGGCTGGGACCAGTCAGAACCTACGGTAAGAATATTTTTGTTCGTGGAGACCTAGAGTGAGAACATTTCGATATTTTCACTCTAGGTCTGGGGGGAGCAAAAATATTACTGATGGTGCCTGAAAACATACTCACAGGTGTTGCATAAATATATATATCGATAACATAATTACTACTGTTACATAACAATTATATAATAATGACACCATTTTTTAATGACTGGATTCCAAACTTATATTTAAAAAATAGATATGTTTCTAGCTCCAGCAGTTCCAGAGTTAGACGTTCCAAAATATATTTTCTTCAAAATGTGATAACTTTGGAACTATTAGGGCTAGAGGCATAATTTTTTTAAATGATAGCTCGAAGCCAGCTAAGTAGATACATAATTAAAATATTACTACAGACCATACAGCGATATAATAAGAACATAAAGGGCTCGACTCGCAAAACTCGCTGCACCAGCGGTGGCTTGCACCGATTGCCAGTGTGCCAGGGACCCTGCACCCAATTCACTATTGGGTAGGGTCCCAGCACCTATGTCCCACAGCTTGCGGCAACAGTGGCAGTGTGCCAAACAGACAGCGCATCTGTAAGGTGTGTCACAAGCCAGGGGGCAGTCGGGCGACAGCTGTGCCCTTGGGCAGCGACTGGGGATAGTGGACCCCCTCCAGCTCTGATCCCTAGTATTATAATAATCACATCTCCTGAAGTTAGTGGCTCACCCAGCCCTGATCCCCACATTAGAATACGATGTCCCTGGTTCTAGTGACCTTCTCACCCGGGTAGTAGTGCCACACCATTCACTTCATCCCAGCTGAGCCATTGACAGCCTCCACCTCACCACCAGCTGGCTGCCACTCGAGAGTCGGCGAGCCGTACTGTATACAGTACACGCCCTGACAGCTCAGCTGGTGGCCAGCCACAGTGGTGAGCGGAGGCTGTGCCAGTCGCTGGCTCACGACTGGGATGGGGGGAGCGGGGTGGTGTGGCACTGCCTGCCGGCATGGGGGGGTCCACTAGATGACCAGGGATGTGTGTTATTATAATAATATGGGGATTGGGGCTGGGGGGGGACCGCTAGCCACCAGGAACATGCGTTATTTTATTTAAAAGGGGATCGGGGATGGAGGGGCCATGGCACATTGGCATAAAAGTCTAAACCCTCCCAGAGGACATACTTCTAGGTAGCCTTAGACCAGCCCTGTCTGGTCTCTAATGGTACTTAGAAATTTGCCCTCTAGGAGGGACGCCAGAGAGCCATCTTCTTGGTTGGAAGCACCTTACAGAGCTCCTCCACTTAAAAGGAAAATAAAGTACAAGAATAGCAATTTAAATGTATCTAAATACTAAACTAGTATCAGATTTTGATTCCTGAAGTTATTGTGAGTCGAACCATACCAAATTTAAGATGGTTTGTCAAAAGGCGTAACATCCGTGATTACCAAAAGATTCCCATCAGCAGAGCACGAGTAAGGCCGCAGCAACAGTATGTAGTGGGGAGACGAGTGCCACGAATTCATCGGAACCCCCTTGGAAAGCGATGCTGGAGTCAATGAAAGCAATGGATGCTAAAATCGAAAAAACCCTGCTAAAACTCGAGTCTCATGATGCTGCAATTAAAACACTTACAGGAACAGTGGCAGAATCTGAGAAGAGAACCATATCCACCATGGCCACAGTGGCGACCTTAACCCGGGAGAATACCCAGCTGAGGAGTCACATGGAAGCGATAGAGAACGAGATTAGAGCAAGGAATGTGCACATAGTAGGGGTCCCAGAAGGAGTGGAGGGCACAGATCTTCTACAATTTCTGATACTTTGGTTACAGGAACAATTAAGCTGCTCCGCTGGACTTTGGACTGAGTACCTAGAAGAAAGCGTACCAGGTCAACCCGAGGGCGAAGCCAACCGCGCCTCAGCCTCACACCATTCTTCTACGTACTTCCGGCCCTGAAGTCCGAGCCATCCTCCTATCTGCCGCAAGAGCTACTTATCAATTGGATATAAACGGATCTGACATTAAGCTTTACACTGACCTCTCATACCAAATGCGGGCTTGGTGGAAGTCATTTGATGCCATTCACCATCGTCTGAGGACACTAGTCATTATCCACTCATTCTTGTTTCCTATACGTTTGAGAACTGACTATGGGGGGAGAACGTGGAGCTTCGACAATCCACAAGATGCCAGTCACTGGGTCGAGAAAGTGGAAGCCAAATTTGCAAATCGTAAGGATGCCACAGCCCCCCAACATTCTGGGTCGGACTCAGAGGATTGAATCAAGGCCTGGTTTAGCCAACGCAGTGAGTGAACAATGCAGTGATACCCAGGAAAGACTTTCACTATGATAATATACAGTATATTGGACTTTTTAAGTTTTGTGGGGATTGAATAATTTCAAGTACATGGGGAAGGTAGGAGTCAGGTTGATTTACATTTTATTTGTATGATTGTTGGAGGAAAATATACAAAATATAAATATATTCAATGTTTCAGCTCCTGTATTGGGAGCGCAGGAAGAATCACCGTATGGGTCCTACCGAGTCAGCTGCTCGGGCTCTCATGTCACCGGATTTACTGGGCGGAGTCTTTTGCATTTGTAATACTGTAAAATGTCTTTAATTTCTAAGTTAGATACTAGTCTAAGTGTTGACTAAGAGAAATGTTAAGGGTTAGATGCTATTCTTGTTTCTATGCCTTTCTACTCCTACTACTTACATAAGGGTGAGCTCTAAAGAGGTCTAAACTTGTATTTATTTCCAATTTTACTAAATGGCTAAATAAAATCAGTTGATTGTGTCATATTCCCTATTGATTTTACTTCCTACAGGAAAATCCCCTCACCTTTGAAGAGGCTGGCAATGTATTGGACTTTTTTGGGACTTGGCTCTTGGAACTAATTAAGGAACTCCCATCTCCTTTTGTACAAGATTACAGGGTTCAATAATAATGTTTATTAACTGTACCTAATGTATATCACTGTGATACCTTGTATGAGTGATGTATCTGTTGATGTATTGATGAAAATCTAATAAACATCAAGCACAAAAAAAAAATAAGAAATGTGCCTCTGGGAAGGTTTTGAGAATACCGATTTGGGGATGTGCAGTAGCTCGCGCCTGCTCAAGAAGCCCCCTAGTGCCATGTCAAGAGCTAACTTTGTGCCGCAAGGCTGGCACAAGCCCCCTCTGGCACACGCAGCCTCTGTCTGCTGCAGACTGCATTTGTGAATTGCTCCCAGTGCATCTTTTTGTGCAAGCCGTATCTTGCGCCATTCCTTGTAGTGCAAGCCCCTTGTGCCAGTGGGGTGGCGGGGGAGGGGTGTTGTGAATCGGGCCCAAAATGTTTCATATTGATATAAAACAAATAAAATGTTTCACTAAAATTTCAAGTCCTGTCATTTTTAGCAAATTTTTTTTTCATCCTTACTTTTGCCTCCTGCAGCCACTGACCTGCCAATCTCCAGCCACCACTCCACCTCCGCTGCCGACCCCGGAGAGGGACTTGCACAGCTGGCATATGCAGCTGTACCCTCGAAGGAGACCTCCCCATGTCCCCATGCCAGGCCAGGATCCAATACCAGCACGCAACGGATCCAGGCATCGTCGGCCGACAAAGTAGCAGCTATCAGCCGCACGAACAGTGCCGCCATTTTTCCTCCGCTTTGCCCCGGAGTGCAGGCATGCAATGACGCCAGGCACCGCGCGCCAACATCGTCGTGACTGCGCCTTTCTGCACCACTCTGACAGCACTTGATCATCACCAGGGCCGCTGCAGAGCGGCAGCACCCTGAATTCTCCCTGGATAGGAAAGCAGTCCTCCAGACGCCAATCCTATCCTCCCTGCCGACTCCCTGACGGCCCAGGCTCGCTTGAACCTGGGTCGCCAGCGTGGCGCGGTGTGGCGTCCAGCGCCTCAACCTCAGTGCCACCAGGCCGGCATTTTTAGCAACGTAATGTATTAACATGTACATGCATATAGCAACACAGGATAACTGTATCATTAGGGTCTATACATGTTGATCAGACTCCAAGCCTTCATTAGAAAAAATGAAGTTCTTATGATTAACAGTTTAAATGTCACCACTTTTAAAATATAGTTTCAAGAATTATAAAAAATGTAAGACTATTTGTGAAAATGGTCAGAAAATACTGGAGACTGTTCTAAGAATAAACACATTCTTTTCTAGTCTCTGTTCAGTGTTCACAGTGGAGGACAGGAGCCCTCTGCCAGACTGCAGCACGGAGGCCAGCAGGGAACTGCTATAGGTGTCAATGAGGAGCCCATAATGCAGGAGACAGTGCATTGTGAATAATCAATGGGCCCAGATGGTTTGCACCTAAGGTTGTTAATGAGATGAGACAGATCCTGACAGGCCCGCCAACGAATATCTTCAACTGCTCTTTGGAGACAGGAGAACTGCCGGAGGACAGCAAATGTGGTCCCCCTTTATAAAAGTGGGAGGAGCCAGGCAGTAGCATAATTTCACCAGAATCTTAGGGGGCTGCAAAGCTCCTCCACCCACCACATATATACAGTAAATAAATGCAAGGGGAAACAATGTTTTAGGTTTTCTAAAGGTTGAAAGCATTATCAAAGTGGCTGCAAAGAAATCACAGGGAGTCTCAATCGCAACCCCTCGCTACCCCTAAATGACACTCCCAAAGTCAGGCAACTACAGACCAGTGAATCTGAGGTCTACAGTGGGGTAAACTAATGGAGTCTACAATTAAGGAAAGGACACTGGAGCTTTTTTATTTATTTATTTTTTTAAATGGAAGACTGCCTTAGGAAATACCTTGAAGGAGGGATGGCTACGGGGAAGTGGAGGCACAATGAAAAAGGATAAAAGAGGGAATAACCAAGACAATGGCAAGCTGTTTAAAGGAGTCAAGCAAGGGTAAGAAGAGAAAGATTTTTATTTTATTTATTGGAAACAATATCTTTGAGCTATAAGCTCATTTACAAAGGGTCCAGGTCAAGAAGAACAAAACAAAATATACTTACAACAATAAGGAATGATACAACGAGCACAATTAAGTGCAATACTGTAAGGTACAGAAGGGAGAGATTAAACAAGCAGGTGCATGAACAATGAAAACATAACAATAGGGTCTTGTCACTCTCTTCCCACCTTTCTTCTGTGGCACACCCTAGTTAGACCCAGGCTCATTCCTAGTGCAGCTGCCACTACCCACTCACTATTATTCAGTTCCTGTACCTTTCTAACTTTGCACTTTTCCTCCTCATCATGGGTGAGATCCCTTATAATCTGGTGTTCCAAATTTTTGTGAACTCTAATGCTGTTGATATTACTGTGATACTGTACATTCTACGTATTTAATACTGTATTTTGACAATGCCTCACAGCTTCATATGTTCCCACCTGTCTTGTCTCCCCCTCCGTTTTTTTTTTTAATTGTATGAAGAGGATCCTTTGTAAAGGATCTTTTAGCTCAAAGGATGTACTTCCGACTTTCCTAATAAATAAATAAAGTGCCTTTTATCAAGGTAACAGTAGGAGTTTTAGATAATTTTTTTTATATATGAATACTGCAGCTAGATGACTTGGCATCGTCCGTGGTTACTAAAGTACTGGGGGAGGGTAAGTGGAAGGAGGGGGAAGAGAACAGATGAAGTGAGGGGGCAGTGGAGGACAGGGGAGGAGGCAAGATACCACTATGGTTCTCAAAGGAGGTGACTAATGTGGTAAGAGAGAAAAAAAAAACAGCTTGTAGTAAGTACAAGAAGACCCAAATGAAGGGTAACAGGAAGGTATATCTAGATAATCAGAGAGAAAAAAGGAGGTGAGTGAGAGCAGCAAAGGCTCAAACAGAAGACAGGATCACACAGGAGGTCAAAAAAGGGGATAAGACCTTCTTCAGGAACATGAGCGTAAAGTGGAAGGCAAGGGGCGGGGCCTGAGAGGATAAGGAGAGTTGGGGGACTGTGCAGATGATCAAGAAAAAGCCAAAATTTTACATGGGTATATCTGCTCAGTCTTCACATTGGGGGTTGGGGTGGCCCAGCATGCATCAGCAGACACCGGAGAGAGGGAGGAGTACACACAAGTCCATATTCAGAAGAAAACGTCTGCTGGGGTTTAGAAGCCCTAAAAGAAAACAAGGCGATGGGGCTATATCGGTTCCACCCAAGGGTACTAAACTAATCACAGCGCTAGCAACACAATTCAGCATCTCGCTGGAGATGGGGGAGGTTTTGGAGGACTGGATGAAGGCCAGTGTGGTCCCTCTGTACAAGAGCAGCAGCAGGGAGGAGGCTAACAATCACAGACCTGTCAGTCTCAACGTCACTCATGGGGAAATTAATGGAAACCCTGCTGAAGGAGAGACTGATTAAGTACATGGAGGCAAATGGGCTGCAGGACCACTAGCAGCACAGCTTCACGGGGGGGGGGGGGGTTGTGTCAAACAAATCTCATGCATTTTTTTGACTGGGTTATGAGGGAGGTGGATTATGGAAGGGCAGTCGATGTGGCCTATCTAGACTTCAGTAAGGTCTTTGACAATGTACCACACAAGAGGCTGACTAAGAAACTTAGCAACCTGGGAATGGGGCAGAAGGTGGCAAGCTGGATATCAAACTGAATCAAAGACAGCAGGCAGAGGGTGGTGGTAAAAAAAAAGAGTAGTAATAGGGAGTGTGACCAGTGGAGTACCACAGGGATCAGTACTGGGTCCTGACCTCTTCAATGTCTTCATAATTGATATTGCCGAGTAACTGGAGGGGAAGGTGAGTCTCTCTATGTGGATAGCACAAAAAGCTGCAACAAGGTGGACACCCAGGAGGGGATGGAGAGAATTCAAAAGGACTGAGGGAGACTAGAGGAGTGGTCTAGGGGTGGCAGCTGGGTTTCAATGCCAAAAAGTGCAAAGTCATGCACGTGGGGCAGGGAAACCCGGGGGCTGTGTATAAGATGGGGGAGGTACTTACAGTCACCAAGCAGGAGAGGGACCTTGGGGTAATCATATCTGATGATCTGGTTGGCAGGGCACTGTGACATGGCAGGGCACTGTGACAAGGCAGTAGGCAAGGCTAGCAAGATGCTGGGGTACAAAGGGAGAAGGATTTCTAGCAGGAGAAAGGAGGTGGCGTTGCCACTGTGTCGGTCAGTAGTGAGACCCACCTGCAGTACTGTGTTCAGTTCTGGAGGCTGCACTTCTGCAAGGACACCGACAAGGTGAAAGCAGTCCAAAGGAGGGCTACCAGTATGGTTGTGTGGGGGCTGCATGAGAAACCACAGAAGAGAGGCTGCAGGAGCTTAACATGCACTCCGCGGATGGCAGGAGAGTCACATGAGACATGATTGAGACCTATACTGTAGGTACCTCATGGGGGTGAACAAGGTGCAGGAGGGGAGTCTCTTTCAGAGAAGGAGCACCAGAACACAGGGGCATGCTATGAAGCTTGAGGGGGGAGGTTTAGGAGGGATGTGATGAATAAAACACTTCTTCACAGAAAGGGTGCTGGGAGCCTGGAATAGATATTGGGGGCTAAGACAGTGGGGAGCTTCAAGCATGCATGGGATAGGCACATGGGCATAAAAGGTAGAGGAAAGGGAGGAGGGAGGGACACACAGACTGAAAGGGTGCAGGGTGTAGTAACAGGCAGGGAAATTAGGGCAGACCAGATGGGCTTACCAGTCCTTTTCTGCTGACACAGTCTATGTTTCTATGTTCCTGTAGGCCAATGGCTTGCAGGATTTCAAATAGCACAGATGTGCTGGTGGGAGGCTCTGCCAAATAAACCTGCTTGAATTCTTCGACTGGGTAACAAAGGTTGGGGATATGGGTCTGGCAGTTGATGTCTTGTACCTAGACTTCAGAAAAGCCTTTAACTCCATCCCATACAGGAGACTGATAAAGACGTTGGGCAACATGGGGGTTGGGGACAAGATTATGGGATGGGTAAAAAATTGGCAGAGCTGGAGGACCTAGAGTGTGGTCCTAAATGGTAACCCTCTGAGGAAAGGGAAGTCATAAGTGGGGTGCCTCAAGGATCAGATCTAGGACCTGTTCTCTTGAATTAATTTATTTGCAATGTGATCCAGGGTGTTGCAGTTGCACGTTAACTTAAAAAAGTGCATCGTGATGCACATAGGAGCCAAGAACCCCAAAACAGAGTGTTGGACAAATGGGGAGGTAGTGGAGAGCACATCAGAGGAAAGGGACCTGGTGGTGTTAATAATGGAGAACCTAAAGACAACTGCACAAGATTGTAGGGCTGTGGGCAGGAGCGTCGTTAGCCCGAAAAATGGGGGCACCCCAGTTTAGGCTGGTGCCCCCCCAATCTTTTCCCCCACCCATCCTTTAAAATTCTGTGTAGCGCTTTAAATTAAGCCCAGTTAACTGACAGCCAGCAGTAGCAGCAGCAGCACCAGTCTCAGCCTGCAGTGAATCGTGTGAACTAATGAAACCTCTGCTCCACCTCCTCCTCCTCCTCCTCCTACCTTGACTCAGACTGCTCCTGATTGCTCTGCTGTCACTTGTCTGTAATACTGACTCCTCCTCCTCCATTCAGCTAGTCCAGCACTAGTCTACAACGCGCTGGCTCTCATTAGCAATTAGTCTGGCTGGGATCGTACAGCGGCAGTCAGATCACATGGGGCAGAGTCGGCGGACACTGGACAGGCAGTGATTGGTGAGTGAGTCGAGCAGCATGGGGGGAGGGTGGGGCATCATGTCATATAGCCCGTAGAGCGAGACTGACAGAAACAATTCAATCTGCAGAGCTAGTCGGCATGGTAGTTGGCCTGCCCTTCTTATTTTGTGCACACACAAGTCTCACTGAAAAAAAATAAAGATATTTTGATAAAAACAAAAGACCTCGGAATAACAAGACTCGAGGCGGGAGGTGCTGCTGAGGAGGGGAGACAGAGCATAGCAACAGGAGGCGCTGCGCAACTTGCTGCCAGGCAGCAGTTGGATCCCATGATCTGCAAAAAAAATAAAATGAAAACAACATTGGGGATAAGGAGAGACTGAGGGAGCTTGAGCTTGGTGGCTAGGGAGTGAGTACAGGAACAGTAGCAGAGCAACCTGCTGCCATACCCTGCAGGCCACAGCACAGTTTGACATCCAGGAAAAAAAAGGATTATTTGGGATTTAGGACAATACAGTTTAACATACACATAAAATAAATAAAAACAGATTGGGAATAATTAGAGAAGGACCTCGGGGCAGAGGACACAGACTGACTGACACAGGGAGTGAGCTGTGAAACAGCAGCAGGTGCTGGGCAGCCTGTCCTGAATTGGAGAGCTGCTGCAGCAGTGTATTGTCCTGTTAATTCTGATTATTGCTTACAACCTTGTGATATAGCTCAAGAAAAAAATTAAAAGGCAAGTGGGTTCAGTAGTGGCTCTAGCCACAAACAGTTACCAGGGCACAGCTGGGGCACAACAGATAGCAGCCAGGGCACTGATATATGGTTACTATGGGGGAGGTTCTGCACCATATGGGGCACAGCATTTTTTTACCGGGGCACGTCCCCTGGCGGGCCCTGGTGTAGAGCCGCCACTGAGTGGGTTTTGTTTGCCCAGGCCACGGCACCATCACCAATTACTTGACTGCCAGTGCCTACAGCCTTGGGATATATCCCCAGAAACAACAAAAAGGCAGTTTTTTGGTTGCTTGCAGCCTTGGGACATAGGCCCAGTGAAAAGTATAGGCAGGGTTTGGTGTTTGCCCACCACTGTCAGTAATTACTTAACTGCCCACTGTCTTAGGGTGCATAGCCCCTGAACAAAAAACAAGCAGGGTTTTTAATTTGCCTACTACCATTATGAAACTACTTGATTGCTTACAGACTTGGTATATAGCCCCACAAACAAGTTAACACTGAAACAACTATGTTCACTGGTTCAAGTCATGTTCTGTATTGCAGCGTTTTCAGACACTAATTCCCTGTGTTTCTCTTGATGCAGATTACATAGCTTGCTTCTAAAGTCCACCCTTTGCCACATATTCTTCTTTCTTCTGAATTGGCAAATCTCCCTAGTGTCCCGCCCACCATGGCCCATTTGGTTTTGAAAAGAAAAAAAAGGAAAATGTAATAATTAGACAGTTTTCCTTCTGTCTTCGTGTGCAGATAATTCTGACACTAAGGCAATAAGTATGTTCTCTGGTTCAACTTAGTCACCTGTTGTGTATGTCAGGGTTTCAGCTATGAAATCCCTGTGCTTGTCTTGATGCAAATTTCATAGCACATGCTTATAAAATGCACCATTTAGCACCTAATTCTTTAAATTATTGTAGGGGTAAATACTACTGCATGCACAGGCACCATCTGATTTGGGGGGGGGGGGTTGTTAATCTTTTTCTGCCTGTGTGTGTGAGCACTTGGTTATCAGACTAAGGCAATAAACCAAGCATGTTCCCTTTCCCTAGTTCTGGAGACCTGCTGTATATTTCATGGTTTCATCTACACAATCCCTATGCTTGTCTTGATGCAGATTTCATTAAAAAATGCTTCTAAAATGCACCATTTGCCAACAAATTCTGCAAAATTTCTTCCAGGGGTAGATCCACCCCCACCTCTCCATTCCCAGGCACCATTTGGCTGGGACTTGTTAATCTTTATTTGTGTTTGTGAGCACTTGATTCTAAGACTAAGGCAGCACACCTGGTATGTTCCGGTTCCCTGGTTCAAGTCACCTGCTATGTATTTCAGGACTTCAGCTACAAAATCCCTATGCTTGTCTTGCTGCAGACTTCATAAAAAACGCTTCTAAAATGCACCAGTTGGCACCAAATTCTTCAGAATTTCTTCTGAGGGGCAGCTCCCCCTTGACCCCCCTTTTTGGACTCAAACCAGCGGATGACAGTGCCAGCCCGTTCACAGGTAGGTAGGAAAGACTAACAGGTGCACAGTCTGAATATTAGGCTCAGGCAAACCAGATGGGCCGCTAGGCCTTTATCTGCCATCATTTTCCATGCTGTTATGTTCTTCTCTGGAGTGCAAAGGAAAGACTTTATGGCAAGTTGGAATTCTGCAAACTTTGGTTGATGAGATTTATGAATGACTTTTTACCCTGTGCAAGCCTAAGACTATCCACACATGTACTGGCTGGGCTGGCTGTTTACCAGCTCACAAGCACATTGAATGTCAATCTGCAAACATCAGTCCGAGCAACTTTAGAATTAGATCCAAGCCAACCCTCCCCTCTCGTTGCCTGCTCCATGCTGCATGAGTTCAGAAGTTGATTAGGATCACTGCTGTCAAGAATTCTTGTGATTATTTACTTTAATGCTTCCCACCCCTAATGTCATGCATTTAGAGGGTTAGTGAACTTCAGCCCCCCACCCCTATGGACATTTCCAGAGTGAGCTTTGGGCAAAACAGACAAAGAACCTGAAGGGCCCCCTTTGCCTTGTGGACTGGAGACTGTGCTGTAGTGCAAGCCCTGGAAAAGGAACAGCAGGAATGCTGCTGGATTCTGTGTATCATGAGCAGACACAGCATGCCATTTGCGAGTCGTTATACTTCCTATTTGTGTTCCATTCCTAACCAGGAATCAGTCTAGGCATAACAACACAGATTAATACACTAGAACAGAGACCAAGCTGCATGGCTGATAGCATGCATAGGAACTCAGGTTACAGTGCTGGGGTCAGTGGTCCACAGAGCCTACTGTCACAGTACTGAAGTAAAGCATCTAGAGATCACAACAAAGAAACAATCAAGTGCTTGTTCTCACAGGAGTAACACTCCCTTTTTTTTCTTTTTACTATAAGTTTGCTTCCTTTCAGAGTGTGAGCCACCTGATCAGCCTGATTTTTTTTTTCCTTCTATAGAGGTATTTATGCACCTTCGTGGCAGGGCAGGCGGCTGGTTCCACCCTGTCCCATCAGCTGACGCCATCCCTTACTCTCCTCTGGTGAACCAGGGAACAAGTATCCCCCAAGGATTCCTCCCTGGGGTGGGGCCAGGAAGGGAGGGCTGTCCTCCCCCCACCCGGAGAACAATCCAGACGGTCTCGGATCTTGGAGAGAGTGGGCGGGCCAACAGCTTGACAGACAGGGCATCATGGAGTCCGTCTCCCAGGTCTTCCACCTTACATTTTCTCCCCAGGCTCCTTAAATGATGTGCAATGAGCACGATGTGCATGCCCCGCCTCCACAGAGTTACACTCCTGGTGCTCTGTCGAGGAGCCCCTCCAAGTGACTTATGCGCACCTCCAGCTGGATTCCTCCTGGTGACGGTGGATCACCGAGCCATGAAGTCCTCCCTCCCTTCCCTGGCCAATGCCCGAGTGACTCGCCTCCATTCCTGAATGCGGGCCACTGGCGTGGGAAAAGGTAAGGCACCCACGGTGCCTCAGCCCTCTTCCCCACAGGGCTGGCTAGCTAATTTAAGTTTTTAAAGGACTTCTTTTCAGTCTTCTAGGGAAAAAGCTACCCTTTCACAAAATCATTGGGCCCTGGACCTGCCCAAAGGCAAGCCTCAACCACTGTGCCACTAATTAAGGAGGGGGAAACTCTGGCCATCATAACCCTGATCAGAGAGAGGTGATACTCTATATGTAGGTGTTTTTACATTCACCCTTGAAGGATCAGGGATTGGACTTCCTGCATTTTATAATAATTATTATAAGAGTATTTGGCAAAACAAAATGTATGTAAAAATAATTAATGTGTTTGTGTTTGAATACATATTTAATCCCCGTGAACAAGCTCTGCGGAGTGAAACGTAGGGGAAGTAATTAAAAGAAATTGAAGCATATTCAACTCATCAAGTGAATTTGTCAGCTCATAGAAGCTTAACTCCCTGCACAGCAAGTTTTTTTTTTTTTCTGCAAATTAACAGTACACCTTCAAGGGAGTATCAGTATCAACCATTTCCCAGTTGTTGTGCTTTCTACTGCCTGCATTTTGATCAGTATTTCCGCTGTGGCCAGGAGGAGTATACCGTTAGAGCAGCAACTGAATTTTGTTGCTGCAATTAGCGCGCCGCAACAACGGCGAGAGTGACTGGGGCAATCTTGATTTTTGATCGCCTGGCACTCCCGTGTTTTGCACCCCAACAGTTTCTCTCTCTTTCAGGGCATGCCTTCCCCCGAGTTAGTTATATTTTGTTTCAGGGAGGAGTAAAGGGACAGAGCACCCTGCACTGGGTTGTGGGGGCAAAGACCCCCCACAGAACTGGGATCTTTTCTCCACAGTGCTGTGGTGCTCAGGCTCCAGGGAGCTGCAATGCCTGGTGCTCCGCAGCCAGGAGCTGTACTGCCTGCACCCCTACTGGTGTTGACAAAATGACTGTCACACTGATGAGGGAGAACCACCAGGAGGCATGCACTTTAAACTTGTTTTAACATTTATTTTCACCTGATGAAAGTGATTCTTACCTCACTGCTCATGGACAGCTGCATTTTACCCTTTTCATTTTTCTGACGATAGTTACCTTTTTACAAAATCACTAGGTTCTTTACAAAATCCTGGGTTTTCCCCAAGGGCAAACCACTGCCATTGTGCCACTAATCATTGAGGGTAAAACTCCAGCCACCATAATCCTAGTCAGTGAGATTTAATACTCTGATTGCCTTCCCTTTGCAAGAGTTGTGGGCCTCTTTGTATTTTGGACAAAGATGGTTAAATTAAGCAATAATGCCCGACAGGGTGTGTGTCGTGCTGGGATAACGTCACGCCTCAGGTGGTTGGGCACGAGGCCGAAGGCACAGTGCGTCCAACGACTGAGGCGTGACGTTATCCCAAACAACACACACCCTGGAGGGCATTATTGCTATTATACAATGGCTCATTGTTGTACAGAATAAAAAAAAAAATCATTTTAAAGATGTTTTTGTGTGGAAAAATATTTTTGTTTCTTAAGAGAAGATGAAACAATCAATCAAAGGCTCAGTAAAACAATCAATCAAAAGCACAGTAAAAAAATCAGCTGCAGGTTCACAGTGAGGCTGAGACTAGACCCGTGATGTTGTACTGATTAACATCACGGGTCCAGCCCAAGACTGACCAATCAGAGTCCAGGATTATTTCTTGCCATTGTATAATAAGAATTCTACAACACCAGAACGGTACAGTTAAAAATCCCAAAGATTTCTGGAACACTGTAAAAGGCCTCACAAAATCCCAAATCCATGAATCCACTTCTAAAATTACAGACAGCAGTGTGAAACTAGACCAACCAGCTGATACAGCCAACTGTCTCAGAAAATGTTTCGCTGACCTTGTACCTTCTATGATCTATCCTACCCAATCAGTACTAGCAAACGACCCTAAAACGGACACCTCCCCCCCTCACCTGGGGTACCTTTTATCATAAAATCATGAGCAGTAAGGAGGCACTTGAATACCTATTAAAACATTTGATATAATTGAGGAAGCAGGCCATGATGGTCTTGAACCAAGGTCTCTGAAAACAGCAGCCCACATAGTAGCACACCTTATTGCTACCATTCTCAAACTGTCATTCCAGACAGGAAGGGCACAGTGTCACATGAATAAGAGATGGCTGCAATAGTCACAATTGTACATAAAGGTGGGGCTAAGACTAACAGACATAATTACAGATTCACATCTGTCTAACCTGCTCCCGATACGATGCAAGAAAAAAGTAGCATCAAAACAGCTGAAAAACATTTTGGGGGAGCAGAAGCCTGCTCTCCACTGACTGATTAGGTTACAGCGTAAATTACAGTACAATCTCGGCTCTAGTAAAATTTATAAGCTACACGCTCACAACCATGAATAGAGGGCTAATAACAGAAGCTATCTTTGTGAAACTCACTAAGGACTTTGAGCTGGCTGATCATGGCCTCCTGACCAGCAAGGTGCAGAAACTGTACGTAGGTGTTTTGCCTCTAACTTGATTCAATATTTACTTAGATGGTTGCTAGCAGATGGTAAAAGTGGGCTCCAGTCTGTCTGCCAGGTCAAGGAGATATACTGAAGTACCACAGCGCTCGGTATTGGGCCCACTCTTGTTTTAAATTTTTGGGGATGCCCTGCCCCCGGAAGGCTATAGCTTATTTACTCTACTATATGAGATGGCACAGTAATGTACTGCAGTACAAGATCTCTAAGTGATGCAACAACGTAAACTTCAACATGGCTTCGATATGCTACAACCCATGATGCTAACTAATAATTTATTACTTAACTAGAATAAACCCTGCCTCATGGTGTTTGCTAGCCATTGAAAGTACAGGTTCTCTACTGCAACAACCTCCAAATCCAATGTCTGCATAGGGGCAATTTAGAGAACATTCAGTACTGCAAATACACAGAAATTATCCATGATTGGCATCTGTCCTATGAAAACCTAATCTCATTAATTACTAAAAAAGTTAACCAAAAACTGCATGCATTATACAACATATAGACCAACTCCACCCCTGAGGCTTAAAGACCACTTGCTATCCATGTGTTCTTCCTTACCCTAGAATATGGGAACATCCTCTTTCAAAATGCACCTGAATCATCCATCTGTAAATGTAACATGACCTGCAACACCACATGTAAATTTGTACTGTCCCAGCTCTGGGCCCTGCCCAGACTGACCCACCACTGTCTACTAGCAGTGCTCGGATAATATCTGCCGGGGCTCGGATACTGGCAGATACCACTGTTTTTGCTGGATGTCAGATGTCATTGAATATGGACTGCATCCAACCATGGATCTGATCTCTTCGGGTCCCAGGAATGGAACCGATCACAGGCACAGGATCTGATTGGCTCCAATGGATCCAATGGTTGGATCACAACTATCTGAGAGTCGAATCCAAAGATCAACCCTTGGATCAACATACCCAGCACTGTCTAATCTTGGATCCCACAAATCTGACCAGTGACCCAACATACAGGCCCAGATCAGATCTGATGGATGGATACCGAGGCTATCCATTGGAGGGTGCTTGGATCCCACAGAGCAGTATCCGAGCACCATTACTGTCTACTAACACATGGGTTTGCTATTTGTCACAGACATGTGGAATTACCAGGTATGAGTACTACCATATAACATTATTCAAAATGCACCTCTACACTCTGCCGTTAATGAGCAACCTGGTGGTGCAACAGGTACACCCTTTCCCTTAGGCCTTTACCAGAAGAAGGTTTCCTTGTTACTAGCCAAAACCTGTGCTGGTCAATGAGCCTTCATTCACCTGGGCCCTACGACTTGGAACAGTCTCCCCCAGCACTAAGACAGGTACAAACCACATCCAACTTTAAACTTCAGCTCAAACAACTACTGCATGGTACATGTCAGTGCTGTTGAGACCAGGTCCAATTACCTCTCCCCCACCATATTATATCTGTTGTACCTATCTTGAAATTGTTGGAGAAGCGGGCATCTTGGTAAATGGTTAAATCATTAGATAATAATTTCAGCTCTACTGGTCTGGTTTTCATTCCAAACATGGAACCTTATTGGCTGTTCTGTCTGTCACCAATGACTTACTAGTGGATATGGATCTAACGACTGTGGAAATTTTCCTTGAGTAGCAGTACTATATAATCAGGAAGTGACTATCAAAATTCTGCTCTTTGGCTGGAAGCATGCAGTCATAGTTCCAGTTTCCATATCCGTAAATATTTTTTTTTTTTTTTCGTGATCTTTAGATTTTTTAATATTTAAAATGTATTTTCATTGTTGTGGATCCACAGCAAATATGGCTGGTGCCTAATTTGCAGCCGAGCTCCCCTCTCACGCCACACCATGTCTTTGTTTGCTTTCATGGGACCCTGTACTGTGAGTCATGCACATGGACAGTTGGCAAAAAACAAAGCAAATTATGGGGCGCTAGTACAGTGAAAACTAAAAAGATTACCAGGTGTACTCAACAGAACACGGGGAACAAACTGTTGCAAAAGATCCAATTTTTTTATCTAGTGCTGCTGCTTTAAGCATAGCCTCTGATGCTGTGGAACATAAAGTTATGACAAACAAACTGGGTAACCATGGTTTTGCCCCTTTCACTGTGCAATGGTTCCAAAGCAATCTAATTGCTCAACAATCTGTAGCAATCAGAGGATCTAAATCTAACTTATCACACGTTTGCACCAGCGTCCTTCAAGGCTCAGTATTGGGCCCTCTGTTCTTTTCAGCGTACATCAATGATCTAGCCAAACAAGTCTCATTTTTGAACTCAGACATATGCTATGGCATTATTGTGCAGTACTCTGCAAATGAGCTGTCCAGTATTCAACCCCATTTGCAATATGACTTTCTCAAAACCTAGCACTTTCTGTATCAAAACAAACCGGATTTTAATTAAAAGAAAACTACAGCAATGATTTTCCGCTCCCCAGCTCTTCTTAGGAAAGAATCCAATGAACTAACCCTGTCTACCTTACACAGTGCTGTCTTGTCTGTGGTAAATTCTTGTAAATAATTGGGGGTCTGGCTAGAATCTTGTTTAAAGGGGAATCCTCAGCTCCCCTGCCTTAATACTGTGGGACCTATAGGTCCCAATTAAGCAAACAACTTAAAGAAATCTGACAGGTTAGATATCTTACTTTATATTTTGTTGATCCTGTATCCCTCCGCCCACCATGCTGCTGAACTAACAGTCCCCCATCCCCTACGTCCAGCCCTGTGATGACGTGAGTGATGGCTAAGCCATAGGGGAACGTCTATGTTTCTGGCACTTCGTAATGCATGCTAAGGCTCTGTAACAGTGCATTTTCACACTCAGTCTACTGGTACCGATCATGCAGAGTCAGCATACATTACTAAGTGCGGGCACATGGATGTCTCCTGCGGCTTAGCCTGCTGCTCACATCATCATAGGGATGGCCGCAGGAGACAGTGGGACTGTTAGTTTGGCAGCATGGGGGGAGGGGGGCCAAGAGATGCAGGATCAACCAGCTATAAAGTAAGATATCTAACCTGTTAGTGGTTTAAAAAATTATTTCTTTAGGTTGTTTGCTTAATCTGGACCACTAAGTCCCGCAGTTTTAAGGCAGAGGAGCTGAGGATTTCCATTTAATATAGTGTACACACATCAATAAACTACATGGGAAAATAAGACCAACAATCTACTATATATTCTATACAAAAAACATTATTAATGTATCAGTTAGGGTTCTACTAAAGTGAAAAAAGTGAAGAAATTCGATTTTAGGGTTCCCACCCCTTGCACCCCGCCCCACCAACAGGCATCAGGTGTGTGTGTTCGAGTCGTTGAGTCCTAACTCACCCCATCCCATGTGTAAACAAGCTGAGGTGGTGCAGTGTAGGAGAATGGGGGTGAGAGTTAGATGATGACCCAACGCACACCCCGATGCCCGCAGGTGGGGCAAGGGTGGGAACCCTAAATCGACTTCCTCACTTTCTTCGCTGTAGAAGAACCCTAACTGATGCATTAACAATGTTTTTTTGCATAGAATTTCTTACTTTTTAAGAAAGAATAGGAAAGTAGAAAGTTGCGCAAGTCGGGGCCCCGCGCTCCCACCAAAGTGTCGGGCCACACTGCACACCTAATGACTAAAAAGTACATTGACAACAGCAAGGCCAGCCACGAAACAAATGTTAATCTAGTAGAACAACAGAAAATGCTGTCCACAAAACGTAAACTGCACCACACAATATCTCCGCAAAAAATATATTGTCCAACACATAAACACTGCTATTAACATCTACAAGACACGCCGTCAACACCCTCCAAATTTCAAATAAAAAGAACAAACTGTGTCTGAGATATAACATGTCAAAGTTTGAAATTTTCATTCGTCAGAGTGGCACAGTTCCACACCTGTTGACATTTAACACACACAATGACTGAAAACTACTTCCATGACACTAAGGCTAGGTACCATATCAATTTCAAGCCACCAGCATAATCCAAAACACTGTCGCAACACATAAAAGTGTGCCATGCAATATCTCCGCAAAAATAAAATTACCTGACATGTAAACATCATAATTCATATCTACAGGACATGCCGTAAATACCCTCCAAATTTCAAGTAAAAAGACCAAACCATTTCCGAGATATTCAATGTTAAAAATTGGTATAAATTTCCCTATCTATTCCATTATAAAAAATCTGGCCATCTTGTCCCCCCCTCGCGATCAAAGAATCTCACGATCAAAGAATTTGCAGGTTCGAGATCAAAGAATTTACAGGCTCACGAACAAAGAAAAAATTATATAAAATCAAAAAATTGAAGTAATTGTGGTAAAACACCACCATGATTCAACAGAATGAAGCCCCCTGAGCAAAACCGACCCTCATTTGACTTCCTAGGGCACCCCTGGGTTGAGAAAACAGATTTTTTTAATCTAGCCATCTCGTCCCTCGCTCGCGATGCATGATCGCGATCAAAGAATCTCTTGATCAAAAATTTCCAGGCTCGCAATCAAAGAATTTGCAGGGTCACAACCAAAGAATAAAAATTGTTCAGATTTTCAAAATTCAGAGAATTGCAGTAAGCCACCAGCATGGTTCATCAGAACGAAGCCCCCTGAGTAAAACCCACTCTCATTTGTCTTTCTAAGACACCCCTGGACTGAGAAAATAGATTTTTTAATCTGGCCATCTCGTCCCGTGCTTGCTATGCATGATCGCGATCAAAGAATCTCGCGATCAAAGAATTTGCAGGCTTGCGATCAAAGAAATTGCTTGCTGGTGAACAAAGAGCGAGGGACGAGATGGCCAGATTTAAAAATCTATTTTCTGAGCCCAGGGGTGCCCTAGAAAGTTAAATGAGGCTGGGTTTTGCTCAGGGGGCTTCGTTCTCCCCATCTGAATAAAAAAATCATATTTTCAATATCCCTGGTAGTCTAGCGCCCACCCCCCATCATGATCAAATACATAACGATCTCTAATTTCCTGGTAGTCTAATGGCCCCCCATGTGTATTTTATAAATATTAGTTTTTTTATATCCCTGGTAGTCTAGTGGCCCCCCGATCTGTATAAAATTATCATTGTTGTTCATAACCCTGGTAGTCTAGCACCCCCTCATCATAATGAAATAGAAAAGAATCTGCAATTTCCTGGTATTCTGGTGCCCTCCCATGTGTGTTTCATTAAATATTGCTTTTTGATATCCCTGGTAGTCTAGTGACACCCGATCTCCATGAAATTATTATTATTGTTCATATCCTTGGTAGTCTAGCTCCTCCATCATAATGAAATATATAAGGATTTCACACTTGGTAGTCCAGTGACTTCACTGACCCAGCCGCGCCAGCACAACCAGAACTCCCCACACCTTTCTTTCAGCCGGCAATCCGCATAGCCCACCTTCATCTCCACGGCCAGCTGTCGACTGTGTGTATTAGTAGCTCAATGTAAAGAGGCACTCAGAAATACTTTTCAGCGCCTCTTTGGATTGGCTGCTAATACACACAAACAGTCAGTGGCTGGCGTGGGAGGTGAGAGGTGGGCTGTGCCAGTCCCGGGCTGGGGAAGGGTGGGGGTGCTGGGTGGTTGGCACAGCTGGTTGGGGGGCACTAGACTACCAGGAAATTGTACCTTATCTATTTCCTTATGATGGGGGGCCCGCTAGACTACCAGGGATATGAACAATAATAATAATTTATACAGATCTGGGGTGCCACTAGACTACCAGGGATATCAAAAAGCAATATTTAATGAAATACACATGGGGGGGGGCACTAGACTACCAGGAAATTGCAGATCCTTATCTATTTCATTATGATGGGAGGGGCCCCTAGACTACCAGGGATATGAATAATAATAATAATAATTTCATACAGATCGGGGGTGCCACTAGACTACCAGGGATATTGTAAACATGATGTATTTTATTCAGATGGGGCAGAACGAAGCCCCCAGAGCAAAAGGCACCCTCATTTTACTTCGGAGGGCACCCCTGGGCTGAGAAAATGCATTTTAAAATCTGGGCATCTTGTCCCACAATCACGATCACATAATCTTGCTATCAAATCATTTGCAGGCTCACGATCGAAGATCGTTAGCGAGCCGCGAATTCAGATTTTAAAAGCTCAAACTCTAATTTTTGACCGATTTGGATTGAACCAAAGCCATAGCTCGATAGATCGGGGTCCCCTGAGTAAAACCCATCCAAGTTTTACTTCAGAAGTGACCCCTGAGCCGAGATATTTGTGTTTTTGCGATCGAAAATTGCAAAACAAGATGGCGGACCTCGCAATCAAAGAATTTTAAAAATCTTAGGGGACAAAGATTCTTGAACCATGAGGCTGCAAATTCTTTGAACGCAGGTGGGACGAGATGGCCAGAACCCCATTCTTTGCTTGCAAAACATACATATAAATTTTCCCATTGACTTGTAGTGGGAACTTAAAAGTGGCATAACTTTTGAATGCCTTAATATTTTTTCACCAAACTAAAAGCGCCATGTACGGCCACCAAAGCTTTTTCAAACAAGTTATCTCGCAGAGCAGCATGCCACACGACGGCCGTGCAGGGCCACGTCCAAAATCCCAAAAGCTGCCTCCAAAAATGGATAATTTTGCATATTTTCAGCATTTTCGTATGCAAAGACCGTAAGTCCGAAAAACTAAATTTGGCAAATCAAGAGATCTACCGTGCCCCATCGGGCATATAAAATTTCAGGCAAATCCAGTGAATGGGTCCAAAGTTATCAATGCCCAAACGTTTGACTTTAGTATGTAAGTGACAATTGAACCCTAACTATAGTGGCGCGATATATATATATATGTAATAGATGACCCACTCTTAGGTGTGCGGTCACGCTCTGATATATGCATGCTTTGGTGTGCGTCACCACCTAAGGCATGCACATATCAGAGTGCGACTGCACACCCTAGAGTTGGTTATCTATCTTATAAAATGTCAAAATAGTTTTGGGGGGGGTAAAAGTGCAGGTGTTCGGTCACGCTCTGATATACGCACAGTCATGTGATGTGTTTCATCCAACAAAAGCATTGCATTTTCCCTACCCATTTTATAAATATAAATATATCCATTCTTAAGAACCCAAACTGGAAATTGTCAACACAATGATTCTACCTTTATTTAACTATGGGGATAGGCTACTAAAGTACTGCTAAACAGGCTCAACATGCTGTACAATAACCTGGCACACTCTGTATTGTCCACTCCATGTAATACTTGTCACTAATTGTTATCGTGAGCTTGAGTGGACATTGCTGTCCAACAGGAGTAGGAGATGCCTTCATCAGTTGTTGCTTGCCCTCTGATGTGTAAAATGTGTGCTTCCCCACCTTACCTCTGCATCTTATTTACAACAAAGGCTCTTTGGTCTGGTCCAAAATCCACTGCTGGTCATGAACCAGTAACCATAGCTGCAAAAATTAACTATGGATGGCATGTGGGCCTTTCTCTGCTGTCACTGCCGCCCCGCCGCCCGCCGACTGACTGTCCGGTAGGGCTGCATGCCCATTGGTGCTCAATAGCGCAACTCCTTTGAATATCGCCCCGGCCACACCCCTGCGCAACTATTTTGAGCAGCGCAAGGGCTTGCGCCTCAGAATGGCGCAGTTTGAATATCCGGGCCCTAAAGTGTTAAACACTCACTGGTTCACACACCTTGTTAGTATTGTGACATCACGAAGCTTTGCTCTCCTGCCAGTGATGTCGCAATATTAACAATGTCTGTGAAGCAGCTTGTTCTTAAAGAGCCCCTGACGCCGTTGTTATAACTTTGAGAAAATGGAATGTTTAGCACACATCAGCTTATATTTTAACATTGTTTTTTGTATTTCTCATTCTTCTTTATTACTAAGGACATTTACATGTAAACAGGATTGCTGCCCTATCTGTTCTGTCTGCTTGCCTACATGTGACATCACAGTTCTGTTTATGACATCACAATCTGTTGCTGTGGGGATAATTATGATGCCATAAACGGGGGATAATTTATTTTATTTTTTTTTTTATTTAAAAGTTGGTAACTGGGAAAAGCATCATGACCATAAGCTCGTTTCCAGATGCAACCCGGATTATGATGTCATATGTAGGATAGCAGAACGAGCAGATAAAGTCTAAGGGACAGTAAGCTTCTTTCATACAGTTGTCTTCTGTAATAAAGAAAAAAGGTAATTAATTATAGAAAATACATGAAATATAAACTGAACTGTCTAAATCTCATGTTTTTTCCTAATTTTTCTAACCGTGTCAGGGGCTCTTCAACACTTGAGTGTTAATTATTCTCTAAGTTATGCTACTATCAACTTGTCTTCCCAACTAATATTATATAGTGACACAAGACATGAATATCTATATCCTCGTAATGTATTTTGTAGCAGTAAGTTATGCTCTGTCATTAGATCTGCCATACCTCACTCTACCTGTGTTGATTTCTGCATTAACAGCATCCTCTCCAGGTGCAAGGCTGAAAATAGATGTTTCCTAGTTCTCTTTTTCTGGTCAACATTCACATAAATAAACAAAGCAACCACACCACCAATCTGAGTGTCCCAGCACTCTGCCTGCATCCGACTGACAGAAATGCCCAGGGTCTGTATAGGTAATTGAACACAACTGAGGTACGTCCAGCCAGGGCCTGGGTACTGCTGAATGTGTGCCAGGAATTGGTAGTTCAGTTCATTCCCAAAGTGGGTGCCAAAAGGGACAGCTGGTACTTGTTTGCTTACCAGCCCAAGAACAGTTTGCTCAGATCTCAGCTGGTGCCGACCCTTGTTCCCCTAGCCATTCTTCACCAAAAAGCTAACCTCAAGGCTACCCTCAGGCTTAGTTGCAGTTGCCAAACCTGGGTCATAAGTACAGTACTCTGACAATGTGTTCCATAACTCCGGCTACCATGAGACAATTACCACTTGTTAATGTCTTGTTTCGTTCCGTGCTAACAGGCTAATGTTGTAAATGTTGCTGTAAATACTGTAGCTTTGAACTGGTAGTCCAACCATGCTCCTTACTGGAGTACAGGTATGTTATCTGCTGCAAAGTGCATTGTCTCCTAGTAAATTGCATGCAATTTCCATCCTCACCACATGGATGTAGTTGTAATCTTGTGATGCACTTCATTTCAATTAGCCTTTCCTGGGTAAAGATTCTAAATAAACAAGGCTTTCAAATCCCAAGAGAAATGACCATGTTTCCCTCATTCTTGTTCTGTCACACCAGCTGCCTATTAAGCAGTGTGTGGTTTTTAAGATTTGATTCCTTGTTTTTGAACATCTTGCTGGTAATGTGAATGCATTCACCATTGCCTGCCAGCATCAAAAAGCCTTCAATCATTAGGGAAGGTTCCTTTTCCATCCCTTACCAGTCTCTACAGTAGGTGATCGATGAAGTTAAATATCCTAAATGGATCTTTTCTCCTATGCATTGCTCCATGGTCACACACCCTCCTACCTTTCTAAACATACCACCATCATGCTGCTGATTTGTATCTGCTGACCCACATTTATAGTTTGAGTTTTGTTGTTAGTTGTATTATTCGCTGTGTATGTGATGTGTCAGCAATGAGGCATTACAGGGTGTGGGTTATGTGACAGCTTCATACCCAGGTGAATTGTGAGGCATGGAATATATTAATTCAAAATTCCACAGAATTCCCTTGGCAGATGTTCACATCAACACACACACACACACACACCCCAGAAGGCCTCATACGGAGGTGTGTGCAGATAAGCAAGTTAATACTGATTCCATATATGCATAGATAAGAAGTGGTTCCAGTTGTGCGTAAGTTAGCAGCAGTTCCAGGTGTGTGCAGGTAAGCAGGGGTTCCTGTTGTGCACAAGAAAATAGCAATTCCAGGTGTAAGCGTGTAAGCAGCAGATCCAGGTATGGATAGATGAGCAGCGGTTCCGGCTGTGCACAAGTATATTGCAATTCCTAGTGTATGCAGGTAAGCAGCAGTTCCAGATGTAGGCAGGTGAGTTCAGGTATGCAGTGGTTCCAGGTATACACATTTAAGAAATGATTCTAGGTATACATAGGTAAGCAGTGGTTCCAGATGTGCTCTGGAAAGCAGAGGTTCCAGCACTGTGCAGGTAAGCAAGTCAATAGCAAGCAGTTCCAGTTGTGCGCTGGTAAGCAATAGTTACAAGTGTGTGCAGGTAAGCAGGGATTCCAGGTATGAGCAGGTAACCAGTGGTTCTAGGTGTTCAGGTAAGCAGCCGTTCCAAGTATGTACAGGTAAGCACACTAAAAGCAATCTCAGGGGTGCAGAGGTAAGCAGCAGTTCCAGATATATACAATTAAGCACTAATTCTAGGTGTACAGCAGTTCCAGATGTGCTCAGGTAAGCAGTGGTTCTAGGTGTGCTCAGCTGAGCAGTGGTTCCAGGTGTATGCAGGTAGACAGTGATTCTATGGCCCCGATATTCAGAATTGCACCCGGCAATGGCACGTGGTGGCGCAGCGCAACTGTGTTGCACTGGTGCAACTCAGGGATATATTCAAAAGAGATGAGCAACGGCACATTTCCTCTGAATATAATCAGGTAATGCATACTGCGCAAATACGCATCCCCCAGACAAGGCTGAATACCAGGAATGGAAACTGCGCCAGCGCAACAGAGTTACACTGTGCACAAATTCCAGATAGTCACTCGACAGTATGCAAATGGGGCCATAATGTATGCAAGGCACAAATGGGGTCCATTTGCATATCATTATGGCCCCATTTGCATAAGTTGTGTAGGGCTGGCCAGCGAAATGCACACAGTGCCCTGCACAGCATGTGGTGCTGCCAGAGGGTGTCTAGTGCTACCCCCCACCCCTCCCATAGCCCCGATCGACGAGAAATGAATGTTTAAAACCACCCTGGTAGCCTAGTGGTCCCCCTACCCCTCCCGTAGCTGAGATCCCTAAAATAGATGTTCAATCATTCCCTGGTAGTCTCAATCACACCCACCCACCGGCCTGTAGCTGTGATCCCTATAAAATAGATGTTTAATCATTCTCTGGTAGTCTAGGTGGCACCCCCCAGCCCCTAGCTGCGATCCCTGTAAACTAAAAATCTTAATCATTCCCTGGTAGTCTAGTGGCATCCCCCACCCGCATCCCCGACGCCTATAAAAGTGATGTAATAACCCTGGGTGGTCCAATGGCACCCCACACACACAAGATCCCTTGCCCACCCACCCCCCATCATCGGCAGGCAGCAAAACCCACCTGCATACCTCCGTGGCTGCATGCAGAATGGCAGCTTACAGTATCAGCTGTGCCCACTGGTTCACACTGGACCAATTGGCTTGCAGTGCATATTGTAATATTCATTCACAGATATGTGAATGAAGGGGGTGTGGCCTAGCTGAGGAGCTGAATGGCAGTGTTTTAGCGGAGCTCCATCTAGAGCCACTGAAAATCTGCACCATCCTGTGTACTACTGCCCTGAAATTGAACAACTTCATTGGATTCTACAGTCCTGATGCCGACTACACCTAAATCGGCAAAGAAACAGGCAAAATTAAGATTCAGTCAGCCTTCCAGCCTAACCACTGCGTTGTGGCCTGCAGAGCTAGCGAGGAGCCCTCCCTCCCAGGCCCAAGATTCACAGGAACCTGGCGGTGGTGCTGAAAATACAGAGATGGATTCCGGCTATCAGAATCTAGAGAGACTGATTCGCGACCTGAAATATGACTTGGGTACAAGGATGCAGTCAGGCTTTGTGCTTTGACAATATGACTGCGCAAATTCAGCACTTACAACAAATGGTGAATACCACCTCGGAGACCATGGAGGCCCATGCTACTCGCATTTCTGAAGCAGAAACCAGTATAAGCAATTAGGAGGATGTTACCAACCAACTGTCCTCAGATCTCCAACAAGCACTCAAAGATATTGAATTTCTAAAACATGTAGAGGACAACCACGAAAATGGAGAACGTAGTTGCAATATATGTCTCGTGGGTCTCGCCGAGGGCATAGAGAAGAGGGATTGCCTAACCTTTATGAGAGACTGGCTTCAGAAACAACTGGCACTTCCACCAAATACCACATTACAAATACAAAGGGCTCACCGCTCTCTCGGTCAGAAGCCAGTGCCAGAACAAAAACCAAGGCACCTACTTGTTAAATTCTTCCATTTCCAGGATCGCCAGGCAATCCTAGCAGCCGCCCAAAAGAATGAACCCATCATGGTGCAGGGATCCCATGTCAGCATATTCCCGGACTTCTCCAGGTCCTTACAAGTCCAACGGCAAGCGTTTGCAGAGGTTAAATGAAAGCTACACAGTTTAAATTGTCCTTTCACAATGGCCTACCCGATGCGACTGATAGTACGCTACCCTGGGAGCCGGCAGAGTGCCTTTACTGATCCCAAAGCTGCGCTGGAATATGTGAGGGGACTGAGAAGCTGTGAGAAAGCCGATCGAGATAGAGAGAATGAAGGGTGACCCTGGTAATATGGTGCCAAGTCGTACATCTCTGTAATAAGGACACCCCGGGATAGGTTTTTTCTTTTGGGGGGTCGCCTTGGCCCGTAACTCCGGGGCTTGGAGGCCTATCAGGGCAGGGCCCGAGAGGATCCCTGAGCTCACTCACCCTGTTCTCCAGGAGGACTCTGCTTCTGGAACTGTAAGTTTTCTACCTCTAGGGCACCGGCATCAATATCAACAAGATGATTCGGACATAGACGTCCATCCCTGAGGGGATCACTTTCATTGTGATGACGATGGTTGGCTGTTGAATTTAAACTCTTTCACTATCTTTTTGACTGTTATAGGATCGGAATTAATATTACACGGGCATAAGGCAGGCCTGTGTTGGATCTGGGCTATATGTGTGGATGTTTCAGCGGGAGGAGGGAGGTGCATAGACGGGTGAACCCTTGATGCTTGGCCCAGCTTCCACTCTTCCATTAGGGAACTATAATTTTTTTTTTTACTTTATGTCTTGACGGGGACAATGAAGTGTGTTGGAAAGAGCAATGGAGATAAACTGCTAGAAGCATATTTGAGCTAAGGGGAGTACCGTTAGAGCGCACCAGTCAGGGTGTACTGCTAGCCTCCCTGTTCGCTACCCCATGCACAAGTTTGGTTGGCAGATAAGGGGGATGGGGGCAGACAGGTTATTTTTCATGCTCGTAATCACCCACGGCCAGTGGTGTGTGCCGGTGATGGGCCTCCCCCCTTACCACAGCATTGCAGTTTAACCGCAGGATGTTTCCATCTCTGTGATACTCTCTCTTTAGACCCAGTGGATCTGGAAGCTCACTCTACAAAGAGCAGAAGGTGATGGACGACAAGGAACTCTATAAGGGACTAGGGAGTGGGGGAAGTAAGTACTCTGAGGGAATGGGGGGGATAAAGGCCTTGGGGAGGGATGTAAGAAGGGGAGAATTGGGAGACATGATTGAAAAAGGTAAACTGGGTATGGGGAAGGGGAAGGAGGGAATGAAGGTTATGTTTTGAGGGGGGTTGTTACAGTTAAAAGCTATGGACTATACAGACAATGTTTAGACTTAGCAGACATTATTCAAAGGTACTATCATGTGGTAGCAGCTAGACATACTAAGACTCAGAAAGTATGGCAGACCTAAAAGTGATATCCTGGAATGTCAACTGATTGAAAACTGCTGTTAAAAGGAAGAGGGTGTGGTCTCACATTAAGAAAGAAAAGGGAGACGTGGTGCTATTACAAGAAATTCATCTCACCAAAGAAGAAGCGAGTAGACTGGCCCAGTCGTGGGGAGGGGTCCTCTTGGTGGCATCATTCACCTAGAGAGCTTGGGGGCTTGCAGTTTGGATACAGCCTGGCCTTCCCTATAAAGTTAACTGGGTGGCAGGCCCACAGGGAAGATTTGTGATAGCCGAGGTGGATCTTGGGGGGGGCTATTTACCTTCGCCTCAATCTATGGCCCTAACTTTGATTCCCCAGACTTTTTCACCCAATCGGGAGTGACCTTGGCCCCCTTCCCAAATAATTTAGTGTTGGGGGGGTGACTGCAACACCTATCTAGACCCTGCATTGGACCATTCCAGAAATAAAACAAAGCCATACCCTAAAAGTGTGGCGGCACTAAGGGACCTGATAGAGGGGAGAGCATTAGTGGAAGCCTGGAGACACGCCCACCCAGGGGACAAAGAATACTCCTTTTATTTCCATGCTCACCGACTCTACACCCAGCTAGATTACATATTTATTTCCACCCTTTGGTCACAGATGACATGCTGGCCAAATATGGGCCTATGCTCATATCAGACCATGCCCTTTTGCAGCTGCGCTTGTCAGCCGGGTCGCAGGTTCCCACTGGGACTGCATGACGGATGGACCCAATCTTATTTTTGGGCACCCACTATATAGTGGACATAAATGAGAAAATTAAGATTTTTTTATTGACCTAAATAAAGGAAAAAGGACTCGTGTTAAATTTTGTTTAGGACACTCTAAAAGCCTTTATACGAGGGAGACAATCTCCTACTCTGCATACAAAAAAAGCAGTCTTTTAGAAAAGGCTTCCTCATGCAGGATATCCAGGGGCTGGAGAGGGTGGCCATGGCAGACCCCCAACCGCACTTAAAGAACTTAAATCACTAAAGGGCACACTAAACCAGATAGAGTCTAAGAAGTTAGAGAGGGACCTCCTAATTACCAAATCCTATGCACATTTTGAGGGGGACAAGGTGGGCAAGTGGATCGCTGGACTTGTAAAAACACAAGAATGCAGAAAGGGCTATCCTTAAGATGGCACGGCCAGATGGTACTTATACATTCGATCAGAAGGAGATAAACGATACCTTCCGGGAGTTTTACTCCACCCTATATACCTCTCAAGTGCCACCGGATGGTGATCCTCAGAAATTCCTCAATAATAATAATAATAATAATAAAATTTATTTAGTTAAGGGGGTTGCCTTGCCCTCTCTGGGTGTGGACCTAAGGGATCATTTGAATTCACCTATCACTCTTGAGGAGATTAGAGAAGCCGTGTGGCAGATAAATAAGGGGAAGTCACTGGGCCCGGACGACGTACCTGCCAAGTTTTACAGGTACACTTGGGACTCCTTGGGTTCCCTCCTGGCAGAAGTCCTGTGTAGTACATTGGAGGAGGGGATGCTCCCACCTTCCCAGAGGTTAACAACAATTGTGGTACTCCCCAAACCAGGGAAAGATCCCACAAAATGCAGCTCCTATCGCCCTATATCCCTCTTCAACACTGACTACAAAATACTAGCTAAAACCCTAGCTGGCAGACTAGAAAGGGTACTCCCAGAATTAGCAATAATGAGGGGTTGTTAGAAGGCGTCAGGCTAAGCACAATCTTAGGCACTCCATAAATGTTATTCATCGGTGGAGCGGGGGGACCCAATAGAGTCCTTCTCGTCCTTGACGCTGAGAAGGCCTTCAACCGGGTCGAGTGGCCTTTCATGTTTGTGCTACTCCGCAGATTTGGTTTGGGAGAACCCTTCATTACCTGGCTTAAAGCTTTATACACCAATCCCCTTAAATCAGGTTATCTCCTTATTTGCTGATGACATCCTTTTATTTTTAGATAACCCTGGGGAGGCCCAACTGGCTCTGGGTAAAATATATGAGGACTATAGCCCATTATCGGGACATAAAATTAATTGGGCCGAGAGCGAGTGGCTTCCACTAGGAGGAAGAAAGATACCCATTAAGATTGAGGGCACTACCATCCTCCCCACTAAACAAATAAAATATGTGGGGATCCTTCTTCCAAGTAAACTCTCCCAAATTATCCAAATTAATTACAGGCTGCTGATACGGAAACTTAGGGAAGACGGTACTAACTGGAGAGCTCTTCCCCTAACTCTACTAAGATGAGAAAACATGATAAAAATGTATATATTACCAAGAGCACTCTATCTCTTTCAATCCATCCCTATCCATCTCCCCGAGAAGTACGTTCGGGTGCTAGAGGGAGCATGCACCCAGCTGCTGTGGCAGAGCAAGAAACCCAGAATTAGGAAAGTAATACTATGGAACCCGGAACACTTGGGAGGACTGGGGGGTAGGAAGAAATAGGCTGTTGGTTAAATAGGATCTGCAGCTTATCTTCTAGGTACAGAAATGGGCAGACTAGGTGGACCAAGCGGTCCTTATCTGCCGTCAAAGTCTATGTTTCTATGTTACCCAATGTGCGTTTATATTACTTAGCCGCACAACTGACTCACATACAGGATTTGCTGAGGGAGGGAGGTGATGCTCCAAACTGAAGGGACATGGAGACTAGAGGAGACAAGCATCTCTACCATAACCTACTAGTAGACTCCATAAGGAATAAGATCCCTCCCAAGATTATGAACCCGTGTACTAGGGCAACCTGGAGGGCATAGTCAGCTGCTCACGCCCTACTGGGGAACTCCCCACATTTATCACCTGACATGACCTTAGAGTCGGTGTTGGAGGGAGAGGGCAGCCTCTCAAAACATGATGGTACGGGCCTCAAAGCCTGGAGATCCCGGAGCTTATTCAAATTGGGCCAGTTCATGAAAGGGAAGGAGGTGTACCAGTTCTCTGCCTTAAAGAAGGAATTGTATGTCAATACGACATACTACTTTCTTTACATCAGACTCAAAGCCAAAATAACTGCGGAGCTGTCTACAGGAGCAGGTTACCGAGTTTTACAACGTACACCTCTAGAAGAGCTATTCTCAAAATTTTCTACCACCCAAGGCTTTAAACCCCTAACAAGGTGCTACAGGATGCTATTGGGGTGCCTCCCAGATCCAAGGGAAGAATCAGGAAATCCTGGGAAGAGAACATCTTTCCAGATGCACTTACTTGGGGGGGGGACTGGAAATTAATTACTAAATTAATTAATCACTAAAAATACCACCAACAGCTTAATCTGGTTCAAGGTCAGTTGGCATTCATCTGTATCCCCCTCCCCCGGGTCGTGCCTGAAAATAGGCAGGATTTGTCTTGTGCACTTTCCCAGTCAACAAAAACTAAAATAAAAGTAAAAAAATAAATAAAAATAAAATAAAAATTTGTAAAAACATTTTGAAGTGCTCTGTCAATAATCGTCTGAGAATCATCCAGTATAATTTCTTTATACTGATATACCATACTCCCAAATTAGCACACAAAATTGACCCGGGGTGTTCCCCATATTGTTATAAGTGTTCCACACAAGATGGTACCTTCTATCATATGGCCTGGGAGTGCCCTAAAGTCCAGAAATTTTGGGCAGGGGTGGTAGACATCCTTTCTAAAACCTTGAACTGTGTACCTAGGCTAGATCTGGCTGAAATATTGCTGGGGCTCCCAACTCAAGGGTCCTGGAAACCCTTGAAGGGACATAAGTTATGGAAGCTGGGTATAGTGGTGGGAATGCGGGAACTAGCATTATATTGGAGACTTCAACAACTCCCTACTATAGCTGCATGGATAACTTCCCTGCTACAAGTAATGAAACTGGAAAGAACACAGTATCTAATTAGGAATCAACTGGACAAATATGAAGAAATATGGCACTCACTGGAGCAGGCTCTCTCACAGGACTGATTTCCGGTCTTTTAAAACAGGAGTACAGAACCATTGGCAATCCTTACATTCCTTATCAGATTTGTTCTTTTCATTCATAGAACAAAAGCTGTTAGTAGCTACAAATGATCAATATCTTAATGCATAGATAAAAGTATATGCACCGTAACTACCTGAACATTATTTGTACTTCTAGTTGTTTTTTAGTGTCATTTTATTGTCACTCCTGCCATAGATGGATTAAGTATGGTACCTGTGTCATTTGTATATACTGGAGCCCTCCCAGGATGGGGGAGGTGTAGTCAGTCTGTATGATTCCAAATTAAAGTTTACAAAACAAACAAAACAAAAAAAAAAATATGAATGAAGTCATTCATTCACACATTTGTGAATGACAATTGCAGTATGCCCTGAAGTCATTAATTTACATAGTTATGAATGACTATTACAGTATGCCTGCAAGGCTTACAGCTGATACTATAAGTTGTCATTCGGCTGGCAGCCGCGGAGGTATGCGGGTGGGTTTGCTGCTGCCCGTCGATGATGGGGGGCTAGGGGCAAAGGGTCCTGTGTGGATGGGGGTGGGGTTGGGGGTGCTACTGGGCCACCAGGGAATGATTAAGATTTTATTTTACGGGTATCGCAGCTACAGGAGGGGTGGGGGTGCCACTAGACTACCAGGGAATGATTAAACATCTATTTTACGGGGATCGCAGCTACGGGAGGGGTGGGGGGACCACTAGACTACCAGGGCGTTTTTCAACATTCATTTCTCGGCGATCGGGGCTACGGGAGGGAGTGGGGTTCCATTAGACTACCAGGGCAGTTGTCAACATTTATTTCTCGGCAATCGGGGCTACAGGAGGGAGTGGGATACCACTGGACCACCAGGGACATATGTAGGTGCTTGTGCACAATGTTCATGGGGGGGGGTTACCACCCACAGCTGGTGGCTCCTGTGTTACGCATTGCAGAACAGCAGCACAGAACAGCAGGTACTTGAGCCAATTTTTACGGGCTCAACTTTGAGCCCAGGTATGCAGCACATCTCAGGGTTGTGCAGGCATATGCGCCGCACATCCCAGGCTGAATATCGGGATGTGCTGCATAAGCATGGGCATGCCTCCTGGAGATGCACCGCATACATTATCTTTGCACCCCAGCGCATCGGGACTTGCGCTGCGCAAGTCCCCTCTTTGAATACTGCCCCAGGGCGCATTTCTGGGGTTGCACTAGCACAACTCAGTTTTGCCAGAAGTAACTCCTTTGAATATCTGGCCCTATATGTTCTCAGGAAAACAGTGGTTCCAGGTGCCACAGGTAAGCAGGGGTTCCAGTTGTACATTAAGAAAATAGCAATTACAGTTGTGTGCAGGTTAGTAGCCATTCCCGGTGTATGCAGGTAAGCAGCGGTTCTAGATGTGCTCTGGTTTCAGGTGGGTACAGATAAGTAGCAATTACAAGTAAAACACAGTCCACGTTTAAAAAAAATTATCTGCTGTATAATTCATACCCACTCATCTCTAGTGCTGGTCCTTGGCGTTCATTTTCCATTGTTACAGTGTTGCAGTTCCTTTTTAGAAAAGGAAAATACTCTGGAACAGCCAGATACCCACAAAACACTTAGTGCCTGATATCTCAAAGTTTGTTTATGTCCATTTCTGATCACAGATAACTAAAATTATATTAGCTCACTTACTGTGATGGCATTTCCAATATTGGGACAAAACCCAGCGGGGTTCTGGAAACAAAAGCATTGATGTTTGCCTGCGTACACCCAGAACCACTACTTGATGGTTTATGCCTAGAACCACTTCTTACCTGTGTGTACTTCAAACTGCTGTTTAATTGTGCACACTTGGAACTGTTTGTTTATTGAAGGGCTATGCCTGTAGTTCAATGGGTGAGCAACCAGCCATGCCCTCTTCCTGAACTATATAAGCAGTTCCTCCCAGCCTCCCTTTGAAGCACTTTTCTTTGCCAGCCTGAGGCTCTGTTGGTCTGTCTTCTCCCTTGGGGCCTGCTGAGGCCTTGCCCTCTCCCCCCATGTTGCTTGTGCTCTGGGCTCTGTTTGGTTTCTGCTGGATCCTGTTCGTGTATCTCTCCTGCCTTGGTTAGTTTTTGTTTTGCCTCCAGCTGCTGCTGTGTGCTGTTTTTTTTCTGTTCTCCTGTGTTTGTGTTTTTCTTTTGTGTTTTCTTTTTGGGGTTTTCTACTTTTCCTAGCATCCCGTTGTCCTTTGTTTGCATTGTGTTTGTCATGTGCCTGTGCTTCAGGCTCCTAGCAAACCTCAGTTTTCCTGCAATTGTTATTGCATGTTTCAGCTCCCACTGCAGTTGCTGCCTCCTGTGCTGCCTCTTTAATTGCTTACACCTGGTCCTGGCTCTGCTGCTCAGCTAGCGCTACTCCATGTTTTACATCCCTGCTCCTGATTTACTCAGTGCTAGCTCCACCAGGACTAATGATGCATTGATCTGACACTTTCTGCTATTTCATGGCTGCCTGGTCTCCTGGTGCCTTGCTTCTGGCTCCCTTGTTATTCCTATGGCAGAGGACTGTGGTGTCTCAGCTGTGCATCATGACCCTGGTAGCAGGAGCATGCTTTCAGTAAGTTAAATGAATCTCCTGTTTCTGTGCTGCTCCTTGCCTTCCTGGCTTTTCCGTTTTCTATGACAAGCAATATCTGTACCTTTCAGCTTTCATGGCTTTCTCCAATTGTGTGTATTTCATTACTGCATTGTATAATTGCTATGTTGGCTACTGCTGGATAATCTGAAAATTCTGATGCTCACAATAATTTGGCTTCCCTACTGGAATTGGTTAGCTTGCCTTCCCTGCATGTCATGCGAATTGCTGCTATGCTCTGTTTTACAGATCTACGTGCAGGTCTGATCATTGATTACACTGCCCTTGGGGGTTCGGTCTGCCTTGTGCTTGCTATACTACATGCATGACCTATGTGAGGGTCTACACCACTCACACTTCCTTTAAGCTCTCTTTTTATACTGTCTCATCCATACTCTGAGGCATGCCAACCACGTCCATTAGTTACTGTGGCTCGGGGCTTGCTCTGCAGCCGATGGTCTTGCTCTGCACCCCCGAAGTCCACATCTTGAGAGTGTGAAACTCGGGGCGAGGTCCTTCTCATTTGGCCCATAGTGAGAATGTCCTTGCTTCAGGCAGAGCTTTAGCCATGCAGGTGTATCAGCGGCATCTCCTGATGTACAATTTAAGACTCAGCTGAGAGGGGTGGGGTCTTGAGCAAAAAGAGGCTCATTCAGTTAGCCAATTGCTTCAGTGGCGCCTTCTAGCTATTCTCCCCGTGATTGCTTCTGGTTCACCTGGTTTGTATTTTAGACTGGTAAGCCAGTAGAGTGCCTCAGCGATCCTTGCTCTCTTCCTCCTGCCTTGGAGGAGCTTGCTGCAGAGAACCCTCACAACCCTTCACGGCATTCCTGTTTGAGGGACAGAGTGAGAACCTTCCTCCAAATTGAAACATTCCACCCCCTGAATTGAATTTCAAATTGCAGCAGTCGAGACATCACTAAATTAAAAATACCCCAAGCCTAGAGGGAAGGCGACCTAGGCCTTGGATCCCAGAGATTTCCTCCTCAAAAGGTTATTTTTCTCTCCTCTGTGCCAAATGTCATAATACTTAGTTTTTAAAAGTATTCCCTAGTTTACTTATGTAGGTTCTGCTGTTGGATGGAGGTGGATGGTGACTCTACTCGCTGTTCTCTCTCTCCTTCGAACGCCCCCTGCTGTCATCAGTGCAATCCATTTTATCTGTGCTGTTCAGCTAACCTGTGCTTCTCATTTATGTTTCATCAAGCTGCCTGTTGCTGTCAGTCTGCTTTGCTACCTCATTATCAACGATCACTACCAATGTTCTTTTTTTCTTTTACTTTATTTATCTCTCTCTGGTCAGGGAATCTCTCAGAGGTGCCCACTTGACAATCACCACTACTCCCCGCCTGAAGCCCCTTGCTCTTCCGAGACCCCCCCCCACTAGAACTGACCAGCCCCCCTGGATCACCCCCCAGGGGAGGGCCCACCTCACCTACCTGGCAGCCTTTCTGACATTAGAGGGTCGGTCTGATTGCGAGCCTTCTAATGTTCTTTTGGGGTTCTTCCTATGGTACCTTTAGCCAAGGGAACCTTCCCATGGGCACCTCTAGGGGTTTAACTGTCTTTGAGGGTTACTTGCTTTTGGTACCCCTACAGAGTGGTAATTCCTCATGGAATAGAGATTGCAAGCGGCCAAAACAAAGTAACACAGTTGCACAAGCATGACACTATACTGGTTGCGTAGGCCATTGAAAGGATATGCCTGTAGTTCAATGGGTGAGCAACCAGCCACACCACCTTTCTGAGCTATAAAAGTGGTTGTTCCCAGCCTCCCTCTGAAGAACTTTTTCTTTGCCCCACCATTTTGCCTCTCTCCTCAGGGGGTTTCTTCCTTACAGGGTGGTAATTCCTCATGGAACAGTGTGTGTGAACGACCAAAACAAAGTAACACAGTTGCACAAGCATAACACTATACTGGTTGCGTAGGCTATTGAACTTGTGTACAACTGGAACTGCTGCTCACGTGCCCATATGAGGAACTGCTGCTTAGCTGTGAACAGCTGGAATCACTGCTCACATGAGCACACCTGGAATTGCTGAATCTTGAGCACAACTGAAACTCCTGTTTAACTGCACACACCTGGAACTGCTGCTGATCTCCACTCAACAGGAACCAATGCTTACCAGCCCACACCATGAATTGCTGTTAACGTGCTCACTCACACACAGCTGGAACTGCGGCTTACCTGCACATACTTTGAATCACTGCTTACCTGGAAATGCACGCATCTCAATATTTCAAGCACTTGTTTGTAAAATGTTTCTATATACCCTTTTAGATTTGCGAAATTTTTAGTGAAAATGTACACTCAGCAGTGTGGAATATAGAGAATACTGGATGGGTAACTGTACACAACCAGTGAATTGTTCCACGGAGGCGTTCTGGTTCCGTCTGACCTCGAGAGCAATGCTCAAGAGGTCCATGGGAATCAGAACCTAGAGATGGCAGAACACACAGACTGTGCAAAAAGTTGCTCGTCCTGTATTTTTATAGCATATGGTATTATATGAAATGTGCCCACAGCGGTTCGCTTTCAAAGCGAAACTGACTTGTGTAGTCTGTAGAGGTTTCAGAATATTGTTGTACCACAGATGGACTGTGGTATACCAGCATTTTGAAATAGATGGAATTCTATACAGAACAATGCTCTACAGTACACTGTAATAGAATGGATGTCATAGAATGCCCACAACTGAAGAAACAAAAGGCACTAAAATAATGAGGGGGGAAGGGAAAGCAGAGATGGAGCAGTGAAAAACAATAAGAACAATTTCAAAGAAAACCGGACAAAGCTCATTAGAAGAGAGAAGGATTTCATAACTAGCAAAATGAGGGGGTATTTTAAGGTCCATGTATTTGTATTTGTTTATTGTATCAGGATAAAAAGCTCCAGTGAGCAACGTTCAAGTACAAGAGGTCCTGGTTAGGACAGATAACATTGCAGAAGGTAAAGAGATCATTAATATAACACTGGAAATTAAATAAGTAGGTGATAGGAAGCTATTCGAAATACAAGTACCTTAAAATATTCTCTTGTTTTGTGTGTGTGTGTGTGTGTGTGTGTGTATTAAAGAAATAAATTGTTCATATTGTTTTTTAACAGCTCCATCTCTGCCTTTCCCCCTTTTCATTATTTACTGCTTTCCATTTCTGCAGTTCTGGGCATTCTGTATCATCAGTTCCATTATGCTACACTGCTGAGTGCACATTTTTTACTAAATAATTTGCAAATGTAAAAGGTATACAGAAACGTTTTACAAGCAAGTGCTCAAAATCTTGAGCTGTTTAACAGTACATTGGGATATGCATGCATTTCCTTTATGAAATACGTCGACTTGTATGTTAGTGCGTTTTGTATTGAAATGTATACCAAACAGTAGTATTTTTATCTTTGTATTGTTGCTGTCATTCACTGAGTGATTACATGTAGTCAGTAGTTGTCCCCGATTACATACCATTGTCAGGGTACCAGTAAGGTGATGCCAACCAGCTCTTTCTATGCAACTGGCAACGTTGTTAAAACACTGCCCGTCATCCTGCTATGGTACCCTGATCACAAAGCATAATTGGCAACAGCTGCCGATTACATGTAACCACAGAAACATAGAATTTGACGGCAGATAAGGACCATTTGGCCCACCCAGTCTGCCCATTTTTTTCCTGCCTATACTGTCACCATGGACACTATGCAGTCTCTGGCTCCTTTCCCTCATCTTGCTTTCCAGTAAGATTACCTTGTGCCTATCCCACGCATGCTTGAACAGCCTCATTGTTTCACCGTAGTACTTACTGAGTTGTGTTTTAAATAAATTATAAACCGAGGGAGCCCTCCCAACCAATCAATCGGAGTGCTCCTTTCCTCTGCACATGAGACAATTCTATTCTGTGAAGAGTGTCTCACGTGCAGCTGTCCTGGAAATGAGCACTTCGGGCTGTTTTTTTTTAATTTTTTAAATTGTAATATATTACTGATCACTCTTGATCAATAATGTATTAATATTGCTGACACACCCACTCTTACTGTTATAAGAGTGGTCTCACATCCTTAAGAGTATGAGAACCATTCACCTTTGCTTTGAGGGTCTCATACCCTAAGAATGCCTGTAAGACCACTCTTAAAATTGCAACAGTGGTCTCAACGGCAGTATTAACATACAATACAGATGTGAAAAATGACACCATTGAATGTCCAGGATATCTGCAAATGGACCGCAATAAACACTGAGGGAGTTGGGAATACACGGCAAACAAATTGGCAGGAAGAAATTTACTTGGTTTCCTATCATCTTCGAAAAGAAGCTGATGCCTTTGGGAAACTTGTGGAAAGCATAATATTTAGACACAACTCGGCTTGCATTTCATATATCTTCAATAGCTTTCTCCTCTCCATTATTTATTACTGAAGACATTCCCACAAAAACAATATTTACCCTTAGAGTTCAACTGCCTCTGTAGCTTATTCCCTACTTGAACTCATAATCCTCTGTTGTGACATCACAGTCTGTTACCATGGGAATAAGTGTGATGTCACAAGCAGAGTATTACAACTTCAGGTTGGGAAGAAGCAACAGTAGCTGATGAACCCACAAAGAACTACCTTGTCTTCATGTATATGACCTCAGTAATAAAGATTTGGGATAAGAAATACAGAGTTTCTGAGAATATAAGCTTTGTGTCCAAATATTATGTTTTTCAATGTTCTTCTCAAGGCGTTGGTGGCTCTTTAAAGAGCAAAAGAAGCACTGAAGCATTCCAGTTCATATTTGCTTATCTCTCCTATTCTCATTCTGTACATCTATCAGTTTTATTTTTGCTTTCTGCCTCCCTGGTCTTTCAAACCAGCTATATGTAAAAGACAAAGAACCACAATGCAAAAGCACTGAGGAAAGGTGTTACAGACTGGTTATCTCCCAGAACTCAGTCTGCACTGCTACCAGGTTTCACAACCCGTCACATTCAGTGAAGCCCACCAGGATAAAATGCAGTGTCACAGGTTTCCTGCATGACAAAGGGGATTAACTCCCATTGAAACTGCATTGTTCCCTGCAGTAACTGTACTGCAGAGTTGGGCTCCATTGTACCTGAAAGGGTTACTTTGGCATGCTGCCGCCACCCAACTGCAATCTTATTTGGGGTGTCTCTTGGTCAGAACCCCACTACAGCCACTGTTCACGCAGTACAATGCTCTTTCCCAAAGGGCAAACGACCCACTGCTGTTGTCACAGCTGGGATCAATTTGCTTTAGATGTGGTAACTTTGTTGCCTGTCTCCTCAGAAACAGATCACAGACTTCCAGTTTACTCCTGTTATCTATACTCGAAATGACTCAGTCACAGAAAGTATGAAACATATAAAAATAACATTTAATACATCAAGATATTTATATGCGTTACGGATTAATACACACTAAAGACTATGAGGAATGCAGTATTCCAACAGAGATAAAAATAAACACATTTGAAAAAGACAAAGATCACACAGGAAAAAACAAACTCAAAGTCATCTAGATTCTAAGTAGAGTAGAAGAAGCCTACCCTAACTGGGAACTGGTGAGTTACGGCATACTTGAATCCATGCTATTGCTAGTTAAAAATCCAAAAGTAACTAAACTCTCACTGCAAACATACAACAGAAATTCCTTGGGCTGACTAGCCTGCTATCCCCGCATTACTGGACCGGCCTCTCTGGCATCACATCCTGTCCCTGCTTTTGATATTTGGGAACTATCTTTTTCCCAGACTGGTCCAAACCGGATTTGTTATTTAGAGCGTGGTCCTTTTGTTGTTATTGCTGTCTGCCCAGCTAGAAATGTCTTGCTTTACCTTGGCCACTGTTTACATTCTAAACATGTTTTTTTTTTTTTTTTATGAAAGGGACTCTGTCATCCCAAAACCAAAGTCTTTAGATCAAAAGACTTCTGCTACCGAGGGAGGCGGAGCTAGCCGCTGGAGCGAGAGGACGTGCAGAGTAACAGCTCCTGCTACAGGCTTATATTTTTGAATATAAATTATTATACATTCTGAGGGTTGGCATGGGAAAGTCAAAAAATGCTGCACTGCAATAACCTGCTACAGATTTCTTTAAACAAAAAAAATCCATCAGGATCCACCTCGATGCCAGGCCTGCCACCACCAGAAGCTTCAACTACATCTGAGCTGATCAAAATAAAGAATAAATAAAGAAAAGTCTTGTGTGTAAATCAGTACAATAGGTGGAAAAGAAACTTGATGACTTCACTGAGAGGTTAGTCAAAGCTGAAACTACAGTCACCAGAAAGCAGGATAAACTGACAGCGGCAGTAAGCCATGCAGATCAAGTGATGGCGACTTCCACCATGCTAATACAAGAGAACACGCATTTTCGGCTACAATTAGAGCACACCGAGAACGCCTTGCAAGAAAGAAATCTTTAAGTGGTGGGACTTCTAGAGCGATCCGAGACAGAGGATCCCACCCCTTTTCTGGAACACTGGCTACCTGGATTTTTGAAATGGGACTCTGCCTCGCCTCCATGATATATTGATAGAGCCTACTGAGTCTCTCCATGTCGTGATACCACAGGGAATGCCCCTCGGACTCTTCTTATTATGTTTACCAAGGTCAGTACAAAGGACAGAGCCTTCCTTATATGCTGCCAGAAAATTGAGAGCGCTGCATGCAGGGGATGTAATTATCAATTTGTATCCAGACCGCTCATTCTTAGCTTGGTAACGTCGCAAAGAATTTGACGGGGTTAAAAAAAATGACTTAGAAATTTTCAACGGCCATTTGCTCTGCTTTTCCCCGCCTATTTGAGGGTTGAAGTTGCGGGGGAAACTTATCTTTTCAACAAATCAGCCAATGCATATCGTTTATTAGACAAACTGAACAAAGAAAAAAGAATGCTGGCTGCTGATAAAACTGATTCCCATGACTCTGACTTATCTGGGGAAGATGACTCTTGAACTCTCCCTGGTTATTTGTTAAACTGAACATCCTGTGCCCCTGGAGTGGTGCTTTGCCAAGCTGAAGTGTTCATGAAATCTGGGCAGTTGCCTGGAATCACATGCAGTTTTTACTAGATTTGCACAGAGGACATACCATGGTGTTAGTACAAGGCTCTGAGCTTCAGAGACTTAATTTGGGTTGCTACTAAAATGGCATATGAATACTTTGTGTTTCATTATATGTACATTATCATGGGTTCTCTTTTTGAATAGGCCTAATACTATGGTTGTCATTACTGTGCTGCCAGAGCTCTGGAAGCTCAGGTCTGGCTCGACTAGTGTGTAACAATGGCAGGCATTCAGATGGTCTTAATGTTAACAGCACACTGCCTTACTATTGATTATGTACCTACATGTGAAATGTCCTGTATGCATTACTTATTTGTATGATTTTCCCCAGCATGCTATATGCATATAATAATATATAATACTCCACTTCGTTTCTTTGGGGTTGGCTGGGTTATGAGTCCAAGAATTTCAGAATTGTTCCGGCCCAGTGGCGCTGAGGGTTGAGGTGCTGGATGCCACACCTTGTGCCACACCAGCGGCCTGTGTTCGGGAACAAGCACAGGTCGTTGGGGTTCAGCCGGGGAGGGAGAGGATCGAGCATCCGGAGGACTGGTCTCCTCTTCCGGGGTGGGTGGGCTGTTGCTCCCACCAAATGACTGCCACCAGGTGGAGGCCTTGTGGTAGTACAGGACTGAGGGCAACCATGAAGAGGATGCTGCAGGACTGCCAAGTGCATAAGCTGATGTGTGTGTCAGCAAAGGGGTTGGGAAAAAAATGGAAAAGGCGCTGGTAGGCTCTATGACAGCCCCAGCTCTGCACCCGACTCTAGCAATCCCTGGGCTTCTGGATTGTAATTCGAGGGGGGGGGAGGCAGCCCTCCTCCCTCTGGCCCCGCCACGGGGGTTGGGGGAGATGCCTGGGTGAGAGCTGGAGGTCGGGAAGCGGAAAGAATTGAGCCTTCTGAGAGGGGGGCCAGAGCCTGCTTGTCAGACCTGATGGTGAAAAGCTCTACAGAAAAAAAAAATTTAGAATTTTGTGTTTTCTTCCTCACACGTTCTATTGTATTCAGAGGCCTGTGGCTGGGGCCAAGCCATGTCTGCACAATATACTCCCATTATCCAACATGTAATTTGGCAATAAAAATAGCAATTACGTAAGAACTTACCATAACAGTAGATCTTCAAGAGAGGTTCCTGCAGTAGGTCTTCACATATAGGACTGCGCACCCTGGCATCGGGTTCCAACAGCAAACCTGTAGCTAGCAGTCATCAGTGTGGACTGCCCCCCGACGTCAGGTGATGCGATGTCAGCCCGACTATGAAAGGGGTGGTCCCCGCGCCCGCTCTCCAGTTCTTTTCCACAGGAGACCTAAAGAAAGGTGAGCAGAAAGGAAGGAGTAACAACTCCTGCCACCATGTGCCCTATCTGGACCTATGGGCTAGGCAGGATGAAAAAGAAAAATGTCCAGGAGCTGGGGTGGGTGGGAAACTAGACCTACTGCAGGAACCTCTCTCGAAGATCTACTGTTACGGTAAGTTCTTAAGTAACTGCTATATCTTACTTCGAGAGGGTTCCTGCAGTAGGTCTTCACATATAGGACTGAATTCCAAGCAGTTTAAGAAGAAGGAGTCAGAGACGAGGATCCGGGAGGAGGAAGATGTCTGCCAAATAAGGTTCTGCCTTAGGACAGAAGTCCTTGCAAAACTGCAAGGCCAAAACCAGTTGTGCGCCTAGAGGCAATGTCCAGACTGTAATGTTTAGTGAAGGTGTGGACCGAAGACCAAGTGGCCGCTGCACAGATCTCTGCAGTGGACACATTTCTGAAAAAAGTGGTAGAGGTGGCCACGCTTCTGGTGGAGTGGCCTTTAACCGCCTCCCGAAGGGTCTTTCCATATTGCTGGTAAGTGTAATGAATACAGTTAGCCAGCCACCTAGAGGTAGTCTGCTTCAAGATGGCCTTGCCCTGGCATGGGGGGGGGGGGCAAAGGCCACAAAGAGTTGGTTCAACTTTCGCACCTCCAAGTCCAGGAGGTATTGTACCTCAGGATCCGATGCACATCCAAGGTGTGCAACAGATATTTCCCCCTGTTGGAATGCTGAGGAAAATATACCGGCAGTTCGACACTCTGGTTGAGAGCTGTGGAAGGAAGGAAGGAAGGATGGATCAGTCCTCAGGACCACCCGGTCCTTGTGGAAAATCAAATAAGGCTCTCTGCAAACAAAGGCCTGTAGCTCTGAAACTCTTTGAGCTGAGGTAACAGCAACTAAAAACAAAGTCTTCCACGACCAGGAGCACATATCACAACTTGCTGCCGGTTCAAAAGGGGGCAAAGTGCCGGCCTGGTGGCACTGAGGGTTGAGGCACTGGATGCCACACCTCGCGCCATGCCAGCGCCCCGGGTTTGGGAGCGAACTCAGGCGCCAGGGGTCAGCAGGGGCAGGAGAGGATTGAACGTCTGGAGGACTGCTCTCCTCTCCTGGGGGTGGGCTGTGGGATTGTATGGTGTCCTGGCGGCCCCCGATGGAGATCTGGGGTATTACAGGATGGCAGACTAAATTGGAAGGGTGAGCGTGGCAGATGCCGGCAAGGTTGCCGTGCGCCATGGCATCATTGCATGCCACGCTCACAGGAGGGATGGGCACAACTAAGACAAATTCCCCCACCGGCCAGCGGAGATGAACAGGGCTCCAGGGGCTTGGCCCACATCCCAACGCCAGCCCAAGTGCACCAGAAAACTCCTCAGGCACCAATCCAGTCACCTGGTAGGCCCCTTGAGTCTGCAAGATTGCCAAGGAGGCGGGAATGCCCTCCCCAGGGGTTCCCAGTTGCCAGGGGACTGGGCCTAATCGTGGTGGCTGGGTGGGGAGTGTACTGGCAGTGGGGGGGTTCAGGTAGGGAGTGAAAGGCCATCGCTGAGTGGTCTCCTCAGAAGGATGCCCTGACCAGGACGGATGCATAAATAGAATCAACAAAAAAAAAAAAAAAGGGGAGCAAAGTAAGTTTTTCCAACATAAAATTAAGATCCCAGGGAGGACAGGAGTTCTGGAATGGAGGTTTAATATGAAGGATGCCCTTCAAGAAGGTTTTGGAAACCTCTAGTTGTGCTAGGGTTTTACCCTCCACCGGGAGGTGGTAGGCCGACACCACAGAAAGATGGACCTTAATGGAGGAGTAACTAAGTCCCAACTCAAAAAGATGTATGAAGTGTTCTAACACCTGGGAAGCCGAGCAAGAAAAGGGGTCCAGACGTTTGGTTGTGGCCCAGATAGAAAATCTCTTCTGCTTCATGGCATAGGTAGACCTGGTAGAGAGTTTTCTGGCTTCTACTGTGACCCGAGCGACCTGAGAGGAAAAGTCATAGCGGGAAATCGCTATGTCCACAGGTGCCACGCGTGGAGGTGGAGAGATTGAAGACTCGGATGTCAGGTGCCCTGCTCCTGAGATAGAAGGTCGTGAGACAGCGGCAGAAGGACCGGCAGTTCTAGAGCCAGTTGTTGCAACAGTGGGAACCAAATCGGCCGAGGCCACAGAGGGGCAATCAGAATTAAGTGGGCCCCTTCCGCCTGAAGTTTCAACAGAACCTTCTGAATAAGAGGAAAGGCGTATAGAAACCTCCCTGTCCAAGAGAGAGACAGTGTGTCTCACCAAAAAGCACTATGCCCGGGAATGAGTGAGCAAAAGTTAGGTAGTTTTGCGTTGAATGGGAAGGCGAACAGATCTAGATCTGGCCGGCCCCATCAAAGAAACAGGTCTTCAACTACTTCCTGCTTTAATTCCCACTCGCAAGTTCTGGCTACTGATCGGCTCAGACTGTCCGCCAGGACGTTGTCCACGCCTGGGACGTGGACTGCTGTCAGAAACAGACCATGCTGAATCACCCAGTACCATACTCTCACTGCTGCCCTGCAAAGAGGATACGACTGGGTTCCTCCCTGTTTGTTGAGATACCAGATAGTTGCCATGTTGTCTGTCTGGACCAGAAGTGTTCCCAGGAGGAGTAATGACTGGAAGGCCTGGAGAGCATAGAAGACTGCTCTGGTCTCCAGGACACTGATATGAAGCTGCTGCTCCTGGGGAGTCCACGAACCTTGGGTTTTGTGGTCCCCCAAATGGGCTTCCCAACCCATATCAGAGGTGGCCGATGTGAGGGTCTGGGTAGGGACCCCGACAGTGGAAAGGAGCTCCCACTAACAAGTTGGAGAGATCCTGCCACCAGAGAAGATCCTTCTGCAAGCTGTTGGAGATCATGACCAGTTGGTTCATGTCATCCAACCGTTGATCCCACTGGACTTGAAGAAACCACTGGGTGACCCTCATGTGCAGTCTGGCCATGGGGACAGTAGGACTGGCTGCTGCCATGAGCCCCAAGAGACTGAGCACCGAGTGTGCTGGGGTCCATCAATCCTTGGCCACCAGAGTGGCCTGGGAAGCTAAGGTCTCAGCTCGATCCAATGGCAAGAAGGCCTTGCTCTGAACTGTGACCAGTACCACCCTGATAAATTGGAGGCGCTGAGAGGGTACGAGCTGGGACTTGGGGAGGTTGACTGAGATGCCCAGCTTGACAAACAGATCCAGAGTGAAAGAGAGAGACTCCTTCAAACTGTCGGGGGAAGGGAGACGAAAAAAGCTAGTCGTCCAGGTACAGGAACACATATATGCCCTTGCGGCAAAGAAACGCCGCTACTACCACTAGGCACTTGGTGAAGACCCGGGGCGCTGAGAACAGGCCAAAGGGAAGTGCCTTGAATTGGAAATGGTTCTCCTGGAAGGAGAACTGAAGGAAGCGGCGGTGGGCCAGGAGGATGGGGATATGAAGGTAGGCATCCTGCATATCCAGGCATATCCAGGGAGCACAGCCATGTGTTTGACTGGAGCAGGGGTAGGAGTCCCTGAAGGGTCAGCATGCAGAACCTCTTGTATTCCACGAAGAGGCTGAGCGTGCTGAGATCTAGGATGGGTCGCAGATCCCTCGTCTTCTTTGGTACTGGGAAGAAATGGGAGTAGAATCCTCTTCCTAGTTGGTCTGGAGGGACAGGTTCTATGGCCACTTTTTGAAGCAGGGCCTGGATTTCCTGGTGGATGATAAGGATCTGACCCAATGGATAAAAGGACTTTCCCGGAGGGTATGGAGGTGGAATCTCCAGGAACCCGAGCGAGTGACCTCGTTGTATGAGCTGAAGGACCCATACGTCTGCAGTGACAGACTTCCCCCCTCCAGTTGAAGGCCGAACCTCCCTCCTACCAGTTCCTCTAAGGGGAATGGAGGTAATGAAAGGGGGGAGGGGAGTCAGGATGCCGAGGGGAAGGGAGCTTTGGTTCCTGCGGCTGGTTTGGCAAACTTTGCCTGAGGGGTTTGAGCTCCAGAGCCAGTGGCGCGTCTTTTGCCTTGACGCTTGTTCTGGGTCTTATTACATAGTCTCTGGTGACAAAAGGGCCGTTTCTTTTGACCCGTCCGATACATTGAGCATACGTCTTGAAGGAATCGTCTGCTCTCCTATAGCCCTGTTATAATATCCTTTGCATCGCCACCAAAGAGGATGGAACCCCTGAAGAGGGGCGTCCAAAAGGTATGACTGGACATCCTGTGCCAAACCTGTGATACGGAGCTATGACAGGCGCCGAAGGTAGATCCCAGGGACCGCAGCCTGAGCCACGGAGTCCATGGAATCATACATGGCTTGGAGTGCGTGTTGGCAGGAAGATTTGTTCATTCAAACCTTGTCCAACAACTTGGCCCCGAGGTTTGTCAGGGTAGCCTGAAGGTCCCTCTCCAGCTCTGCGAGGGATGCCGTTCAAAAGGCCACCACATGGGACACGTAATTTAGTGATCGGATGGCACAAGATGTGGATGAGTAGATCTTTCTGACGAATTGGTCAAGTTGCCTTGAGTCCTTGTCTGGTGGGGAGGAACTCAAGTGTCTGGGTTGAGCCGAACGGTCATGTGCGGCTGTGATGACCACGGAGTCGGCTTTCGGGTGCGAAGTCAAATGAGAACTCCCTTCTGGGGGGAAGTAAGTTCTATCAGCCTTCCTGAAAACAGCCAGGATGGAAGAGGGCTGTTGCCATATGGCAGTGACCAGATCCTCATGAGGGCCCATCCAAGGGGGGATGGGAAGAGGGTCTGTGGTCACTAAATCCAGGTTTTCAGCCAAATATTAAGCGGGCGACTGAGCGCTGATCTAACACGTCTGCCAAACTAACTGAGGCGACAGCGGGAAAGATCTAGAGGGCGGGTGCGGGACCGCCCCTTTTATAGTCGGGCTGACGTCACGTCACCTGACATCAGGGGTGGTCCCCACTGATGAATGCTAGCTACAAGTTTGCCGTTGGAACCTGACGCCAGGGGGGCACAGTCCTATATGTGAAGGCCTACTGCAGGAACCCTCTCGAAGTAAGATCTGTATTTTTATACAGCTATGGTTTGGTGCTATAGCACTTCGGTAAGGTATCCTGGTTATTTCTAGCAATCAAAGTCAAAGCCGTAGCGGCACAGCTCATGTTATACTGCCTTGGTTCTTGGGCTTGAGATGTTTTATTCTTCACTCAAGCCCCTGAAATATTGATAATTCCCTCCTAGTGCATAACAAAGGCAGGCATTCAGATGTTCTTAATAGTAACTGTACATTGTCTTTGTATTGATTATATACCTACATGTGAAATGTCCTGTATGCATTACTTATTTGTATGAAATCTATAAATAAAAAGTAAAAAAAAAAAAAGACTTCTGCTACCCACACCCACTTGTTTGCAATGTGAGTACAAAGGACTTTTTACAAAAAAGGTCACTCACAGCTGAGTACTCTGCAGCTTGGACCACAGAGGAATGTAATTTTTAGTTTCCACCAGACCTCGCACCTCAGATGAAATACTCTAGAGGCATAGAGTATAACAAAACTTAAAAACAACACACACACACACACACACACACACACACACACACACACACACACACAAATACATTGCAAGTTGTCACACAAGAGTTACCTGGAAAGGCACTGTCAATAAAGCCAGGTTTCAAAGAAATATAAAATTACACTGTCACAGACTTGTTCTCTCCCAGAACGCAGTCTATGACTGCTACTGTACCAGTTTTCATAATCCTTCCGATGCCTAAAAGGGTTACCTTGGTATGCTGCCACTACTCAGCTGTAACCTCGCTCGGTGTATCTCTACGTCTGAATCCCACCAAAGCTACTGATTACAGAATACAGTGCCTTCTTACCAAAGACCAAATGATCCACCCCTTTCTGTTCTAGCCGAGAACCTTTGCCTTAGATATGTAACAGTAGTTCGCCTCTTCAGAGACAGATGACAGACTTGCCAATTTACTGCAGGTTATCTATACTCGAAATGACTCAGTCACAGAAAGCATAAGTCCATAAAAACAACAAGTAATACTCCATGATATTTACATATGCTACAGGATAATACACACTAAAGACTATGGGGAATACGGTATTTCTACAGAGATAAAAAACAACACATTTAAAAAGATAGAAGACACATACAGAACCTAACTCACATCTATCTAAATCCTAAGTAGAGTAACAAAAAGCTTACCTCCAACTGGGAACTTGGTGAGTTATGGCAGACTCAAACCCATGATGTTGCTATTTCAAAGTCCCAAACTGTAACTGACCCTAACAGCAAAACACACAGAGAAATGCCTTCAGCCAGTTATGCCCACATCATGATACGTACCTCTCTGACATCACAGCCTGGACTTTCTTTTGATCTCTGGAGATCACCTGTTTTGAAAATGGGTCCAAACTGGATGTGTTACACAGAGCTTGGTTTTGTGGATCGATGCCTGGGCTTTTTTGTTTTCTTGGCTGGCTCAATCAGTGGGGTTCTATCTCTTCTGCCTTGGCCCTGTTTACACTCAAACCCATACCTTTTTGTTTTGAAAGGTAAGTAGCTCTTTGAAGTTTAACCAAAACAGAAGCTTTTTAGATGACAAGAATTCTGCTACCCACTCACCATTGCTTGTACTGAGAGTGCAAAGAACATTTTTACACAAAAGGCCACTCACAGCTGAGTTCCCTGCCGCGTGGACCACAGGAGATTGTAATATATAGTTTCCACCAGACCTCCCATCTCAGCTGAAACACTTTATAGAGGCATTAATGATAATAAAAACACACACACACATGAAAAGAATACATTGCAAGTTGTCACATGCACATATTCCCATAATGCAAAGCATCTTGGGAAGGATATTCAAATGACCATGAAAGAATTTAGCCTGGTTCTGCTTTAACAAAGAGTGCATGATGCCAAATGGCCTCTCACACACAAAGCAGAAACAGACTAAATTCTTTCATGGTGATTTGCACATACTTTCCAAGATGCTTTGCATTAGTAGGATATGTGTAATTTTACTTTTCAGCAGTATACAAACCCATCTCCTTCTGTAACATTAGAGGTGCTCAACCAGTGACATCATTAATTGCCATCAGTCACTGGCTCCTGTTTTCTATTACAGAGACATAGTATTTTAATGATGAAAGGACTTGGGGTCTACTGTATCTGCCCCTCCTGCCACATGGCACTGGCTATACTCAATTTGAATACAGTCGCACATCCAGACTTATCAGTTAATTTTTTTTATGACTTATTTACCCTAGACAGCCCAGCTGAGATGCAATATATTGTTTACAGTGGGTTCCAGATTCTAGCCATTCCTACAGCTGAATGCACTGGAGCACTGAGATGTTAAGTGACACGCCCAAGGGAAAAACAGCGAGTATTTTGCTCTGCTGGGGTTTGAACCTGTTGCCTCCCAATTCCCAAGCCGGTGCTCTAACCACCAGACCACACGTTCTCTAGCTATGCTTGCACTCACCAGCTCAATGATCTGTGTATACTCCACCCTGTCTATCACCTTTAGTGCTCGTTTCTGTGTTAAATGTGTAGCAGGTTTCAACCCCACTTGGTTAGCAAGGTGGGTTCTAGACAAACAAATATGATTATTTGTTTGGGTCTAACCTGGAGAAGTCAGTTTGCAGTTCAGTGGAGTTAGAGAGAAGAATTACCTCCCCACATTGCTGCAGAACTGAAAGCTCAAATAATGCAGCAGGCAGTTGGCACCTCATTCTGCCAGAGAAGAGAGCTAGCAGGCTAAAGGTACCATGCAGAACCTGACAGCATAACTAAAGAATGGCACACTACAGCAACTGGGATTGGGGAAAGTTTTATAAAGAACATCAGAAAAAGGCATCCCCTTTGTAAACAAACCCAGTTTCAAGTCAACCTGCTATTGGGTAAAACAGACCCTCTAACTAGCTACACAGAGGTGATAAACCTTCAGGAAAAATACTGCTGACCACCGAACAGGGCTAGGCAAATCCATCACCCGACACCTTGTTACCACTGATACTGAAGAGTCAAGATGAGAAGGTTGTATCACACGTCAAAACCCAATTTCACTTTGGCATGATTTGTATGCTACCACCGTTTTGCTATATTTAAAGCTGCATACTAGACTGCGGTGGGGGAAGAGCCCTGGATGTGCATTTTGCCATATTTGGACAAAGTTACAAAATGGACAGGGGAAGAGGGGAGGGAGGGAGGAGAAAGGAAGGGATCTTGCTAACCTTTGAACATAGGGCAGGAAATCTGCATCCCCAAATGGTGATTACATTTATTTTAAAGGGCCTTTTTAAAATAGCTGTAATTTTCCCACTGTGGGCGTTTGAGGCTTACAAACATGATTCGCCAACTACGGCACTGATGAGGAGTCACAGAAGGCCTTTTCTGGAACAGATCTTATCCTCTGATATCCTGCCTTTACTCCTTAATCTCCCCTCATAGTGACCTCCTATCATTATGCACAGGGGCTCCATAGCTGATGACATCACATTACCAAAGAGAGTAACAGAAGAAGAAAATGCATGCAAGTAAGACCCATTAACCCCAACATTTAAATCTGGGCAAGAGCTATTACCTGAGGAGCAACTCTGCTTAATGCTGAAAAATAGAAACATAGAATTCGATGGCAGATAAGGACCGTTTGGCCCACCATCTGCTCATTTTTCCCCCCTGCCTATACTGTCACCACAGACCCTACTTAAATCTCCATCCCCCGTCCTTTGCTTCCTACTAGAAGTCCCTTAAGGACCAATAATTCTAATAAGAGTTTATAGAGCCAAAAAGGCATTTAGTACATACATGCATGCGGCATACAGGAATGGCAGACTGTAAAGGAAGCAATGTGTGAGATCCCCAGAAAGGATACAAGGCAGAGATGGAATGGGTTATGGCACTAAGACAGCTAACAAAGGAGAAACACAACTCAGGGTTGCTACCCTTTATGAAATACATGGAGAACAAGAAATGTAAGGAATGTATTGCTCTGCTAAATCAATTATCAATGACTTAAGTGACCACTGTACAATCGCATGTGTCAGATCACTGCCAAAACAAATTTCCATGTCCAGATATATATATTCAAGAGGGGCTGTCGCAACTTTGACCCCCTCTCCTTCATATCTGCCTTACAGCATGCCTGCTGGCAAAATTTCTATCTTGCCCCTACCATCCATCAATCCTACAATGTTTTCCACAACATACTTCAAGATGCTCTAAATACAGTAGACATGCACCCCTTGTGAAAGTACGTACCAAGAAGACCTCGCCCCTGGTTCTCTCCCCATTTAAAATCCAAACTCCTCCGAAGGGATGCATTATGGAAAAAGGCAAGGAAGACTAAACTACCTACTGATTGGTTAGCCTTCAGAGTAGCTAGAAATCGGTGCACCAAACTTACAAGGGAGGCCAAGATTAATCACTATAACACCAAGCTGGACTCTTCCTCTGCTTCTCCAGACAAATTTTGGAAAACTCTGAGAGACAAAGGGATATAGACCTTCCAATGCTCTCCCCACAAAGCTTACATCTGGTAATTCTACCATCACAGACAAACTCGTGATTCTCAACTCATTAAACAATCACTTTGCCACTGCAGGCCTGGCTTTCGATACCTTCCCAGCTAACAAGCTACATGATCAGCTGCTTGACCAGGGCACGCAAGCTGACCCCTCTACAACTACCAGGACAGATTTATTTTCCTTCAGCCCAATAACCCTGAAACAAGTCGAGGATCTCCTCCTTAATCTTGACACCAGGAAAGGCGCCGGAGCAGATCTTATTGATCCATACTTCCTAAATGTGAGCTACCATGTCCTGGCTGTACCCATTACTCATCTATTCAATGTCTCTTACCCACAGTGCTCTCCCAAATATGTGGAAAACTGCCCATGTCATTCCTCTCTTCAAATTAAGCGATCCTAGAGACCAAAACAACTATAGGCCGATCTCTCTGCTTCCCACACTCTCTAAACAGCTTGAAAAACTTGTAAACCTACAGATTAGGAACTACCTCGACTCCTTCAACTTACTTACGCCTGTTCAATCAGGATTCAGACCACAGCACAGCACGATCTCTGCTCTGGCCAAGGTTTCTAATGATTGGCTCCACGCCTTGGACAGCTGACTAAGTGGGTGCTGTGTTCCTAGATCTCAGTAAAGCCTTCGATACTGTGGACCATGCTGTCCTCCTAGACATTCTCCATAATGCTGGCTTTGACGACACAGCCATCAAATGGTTCAGTATTTACCTGATTGGCCTGGACTCAACAGGTAAAAGCAGAAAGAGACCTTTCCCCTCTAAAATTACTACCAAGAGGAGTTCCGCAGGGCTCCATACTGGGTCCCCTCCTATTTGCCATGGACATCAATAACATCCATTCAGGAATTAAATCAGCAAATATTCACTTATTCACCAATGACACCGTACTGTACATCTCCTGGCCAACGCCTGATAGCACCTTCCTTAACCTACAGATGGAATCCGACTGCCTCCAAAAAAACCTGTTACACTCAAAGTTGTTCCTCAACACAAAAAAGACGAAAGCAATGCACTTCTCACCATCTTCGAAGAGTTCCTCTGCCTCCATCCTGACTCCTATTCCACAGATCTTCAGCTTCCTGGGAGAATCTCTTGAAGTCGTCTCCAAATTTAAGTACCTGGGTGCCTGGCTCAACAGCAAGCTAACTAACTCCACTCATATAGATGAACTTGCAAAGAAGCTCAAGCAGAGACTCTGCATTTTCTTTCGGATCAAACACCTACTCTCTGCACAAGCAAAAATTAGTCTTGTCCAATCAACCTTTCTCTCCTTACTGGACTATGTTGACCTTCTCTACAGTCGAGGCACTCACTCGGCATTGTATAAACTTGACACCCTATCCCATAGGGCCCTAAGGTTTATAACTGGTGCCTCATACTCCACAAACCATTGTGATTTATACAGACTAGCAGGCTGGACATGCCTAAGCCTTAGACAGGAAAAAAACACAGCCCTCTGGACCTTCCGTGCCATTACCGGGCTGCTCCCCTCCTACATCTCCGACTGCTTCCGCATTTGTGCCCCTTGAAGCTACCGGCTGAGAAGTCTCTCCTACATATCTCTTATTATTCCTAAAGTTAGAACCCACTTTGGATCATCTGCCTTCAGCCACTATTTACCATCCCTGTGGAATAAGTTGCAAAAATCTATCCGAATCTCTGACAGAATTAAAGTATCCTCCTTCAGAACCCTGCTGTCCTGGGCTTTTCCTGAATTCTGTACCTGTAAAGCTTAACGCACTATACTCAGCTCCCCTATCTGCCTCCGCTATATATCTGTAACCCTCCACTCTTATACTCCTACCTCTTTTGCACAACTACTGTATGCCCTCACTCCTTACACTTTCACTCTTTACTTGTAAATTCCTCCAGCTAGCCTCCTACTAGGTTCCATAAGTGGTTTATTTTTGTCAGCTATGTCGATTGTTATCACTGCTGTGTGCGCAATGTATTATGTGATGTGCTTTGTCTATCTTGTAAATATTGTACTTGTATTGTACATGCACTTATATGTGTTACTGTTATCCTTTTTAGTTGTAATATGCAGGTCCATCTTGTAAATGAGTTTTTCTCAATGATGTTACACCTGGATAAATAAAGACTTGATTGATTGATTGATTGATTGATTATTGGGCAAGGTGGAGATGGAAAGCTGGAGGGCATCTGTTTTTGAACTAACTATCCGTCTGGAAGTCTCAGACATGCCAATTTAGGAAGTAAAGCACAGTCAAATAATACCAAGTTCCAGTAGTTCACCCAAAAAGAGCTAGTTTATTTGATTATGTACAATATCAAATTTTAAATACTGAGAATAAGATTTTACATTGCTAAATAGTATCAGCTTAACATAGCCACCAAGAGTATCATATTTGTTTACTATGGATGCTTACAGATGATCAGGTCGAAGAAAGACTGGGTAAGATACTGAAATCTGTTGTGTGTTGAACATCACTTATGGACTTCTACGATGGCTTGAGACACGCGCTTGCCAAATCTGTGTATGACATTTTTCTGATTTTTACAATAAACTTAGACAAGTTTAAAAATAAAGAAAAAAAAAAGATACAGGGAAGGGGACAAGTTGAAAGGCTAGCAGAAGCAGAACATCACACTACCATGACAGGGCAGCAAAGGGTTGGGAGTCAGCATGGGTCTGTGACAGGGTTAGAACCCTATCCCATTTGTATTTTACTTGTTTTACCAGGAAAAAGATTCCACTGAGCGGTGTTCATTTCCAAGGAGGTCCTGGTTAGGACAGTAAAAAAAACAAACACGTCAATTAGATATACTGCATACAGTATACAGGCAATCGACTAAAACAATACAGGGAAAGGAAATAGTAATACCTCAGATATACAGAGGACAGATACAAAGAGCCATTTTATAGGGAAAAATAAAATTTCTAACAACTAGGAGTTTAAAGGAATAAATAACTTCAAAGGCAGGAAGGGTATACTGTTTTCCAGCCATAGCTAGAGTTGTATTTTTTTATTTGTTTGTTTATCTTGGGATACTAAGAAAGGGCCTCTAACTGAGTGTGACATTCTGAGAACAAAGATCAGATCAGAAAATCAATTAGAAGCCACAGAAAGCTGCTGATGGTGGGGGGGGGGGGCTCGTGACACTCACCAAGAACTCTCCCAGAAGAAGGCAAAGACTGCCCATGAAGCTGAGAACAAAACAGACCTAATCTTACCAAACAGGATAACCTGAAGCTGCAAGGTATCGCTTCTTACTGATTAGAATGGGGGTCCACAATTTTGATACAAGCAGGAATTTTAGAGCAGATATGGAGTGCAAAAAAAACTCTGCTGAATTTTCTGTTTTTAACCAATGTAAAGCAGCTGCCAAGTCAGTTTTTCAAATCTGTTTACCATTCTGAAACCATCCGATAAAATAGATATTTTGCTTATTGGGTTTTGAATAAAACGACACTAACTGCGCCTTGTACCTTTTTCCGTGGTCTGTCTGTATTTCCCGACTCACTCCTCTACCACAAGGTCCCAGCACGTCAGTTGGCTGAGAGATGCAAGTATAGCCACTGTCAGAGCTACCATCTGTGCCTTAGAGAAGGGGGTACTACCCATGCTGCTCCCATAAAGAGCCCTGCAGCAGGCCAAGGAAGACAGACACGTATATCCACTCTCTTCACAGGGGTGCACCACGTAATATGGATGGTTTCTGGCACCAGTGGAAACAAAACACCTTTGTTTAAAAAAAGGATACAGGGGTCTGGCCTGGTGTTGTCGGTGGTTCTATGCCAGTGACCTGCATTTGTGGCTTGAGCTGGACTTGTTATATGGGTTGGTGGGGCCTCAGGCACACTGTGGTAACAGCACACTCAAACTCCAGGGGGAGAACTGCATAGCTCCTACAGCAACAGCACCTCCTACAGCGACTGGCCTGGCAGTGCAACGATAAGTGACTACATGGCAATGGCCCAGTCCCACTCACCCGCTACACTGGCAGGATTCATCTACTGGGGAGGTAAGGACTAAGGCTGATGGAGAAAACTGCTGGCCCCGTGCAGATGACAACTGCCACCCCCCTCCCATGCCTCAAGCCAGTGAATTCCCTGATGTTTTGAGCCCCCTTCCCAGCTGTCGTCAGAGAGTAGGCTCCTGCGTTCTCATCTGCTGGCAGAAAAGGGGCTCCCATAATAGGACAGACTGGATCTCTGATGCTGTACACCCTTGGGTGTCTTGTGTTATACAGATGTCAGTAGTGCATTGCTTGTGTTCCAAACCCAACTTCCTTTGCTTGGCAAATTCAAAGAATCAATCAGCTTCCCCACACTACCTCACCAATATGCCTCAAACCTACTGTAGTGCGATCACCACTTAGGTGAAAGAATAGTTCAGACTCCATGCCCAGTCAATTATCAGACTCTCATGTGAGACTGCTAACACAAAGGTGCACATTAGTGCCCATCGTGTTGGTGTTTTTTTGTGATGTGCACACCTGCCCACTAGGAATTGGACTGAGACCACAACTCATTTCACACAGGCCACTGAACAGCCTTATGGTGATAATGGCTTTCGACCACTACCAAACTAGGCTAGATTTGAACCAGTGATCTGGAGGTGATAGGCTCTTTAATCTGCCACCAATGCACTGAGCCATCTGTTTCCCACAGGATAAAAAGATAAATGAAAAAAAGAAGAACTTGACAGAAACAGGAGCTTGGCTGGATTTTTTTTTAATGAAAACTGACCAGCCATATATTATATAAAATAACAAATGGTTCACTCTACACTGAGCTCACATCACAGAGAACCATATCACATTATAGATCATGCAAGAAAAAGCCACTATGGTTCTCAAAAGAGGTGGCAGGGAAGGTTAGAGAGAAAAATATAGCATTTAGGAAGTATAACGAAAAACAGAAGGAGCAAGACAGAACTGTACCAGTTAAGGCAGAAGGAAGTAGGGAAGGAAGTCAGAATAGCAAAGGCCCAAACTGAGGAAAAGATGGCCAAATTGGTTAAAAAGGGGGATAAAATCTTTTATAGGTACATCAGGGAGCGTAGAAAGACAAAGGGAGGGATAGAGAGGCTGAACAGAATGGACGATGGGTGGGCAGAGAGGGACAGTGAAAAAGCAGGGATACTGAACAAATACTTCTGCTCAGTATTCACAAAAGAGGAGGCTGGGGAGGTGCCTAATCCAATTAACAGAAGCACTCTGAATGGGAAGGGGTCAATCCCTTTCCTTTCACATAAGAAAGGGTTCTGAAAGAACTCCTAAAACTGAAGGTGGACAAAGCAATGGGGCCTGATGGAATTCACCCCAGAATTCTAGAAGAATTAAAGAGGAACTAGTGACACCACTGACTACCCTTTTTAACAAATCATGGGAGGATGGTGTAGTACCTGAGGACTGGAGGAAGGTGGATGCGATTCCCCTTCACAAAAATGGGAGCAAGACAGAGGTAGAAAACTACAGACCTGTCAGTTTGACCTCTGTGGTAGGGAAAGTGATGGAATCACTTCTGATGGAAAGAATTGTTGAGTACCTAGAGGCCAGTGGGGCACACCACCCAAGGCGGCATGGGTTCACAGCGGGAAGGTCATGTCAGACGAATCTAATTGATTTCTTTGACTGGGTGACCGAAGTAGTAGACTAGGGAAGGGCTGTGGACATGGCCGACCTAAACTTTAGCAAGGCATTTGACACAGTCCCACACAAAAGATTAATAATCAAATTAACCAGCCTGAGAGTGGGTCCCAGGGTGGTAACATGGGTAAAACATTGGCTGGACAACAGGACACCAAAGGTAATTGTAAATGGAGTCCACTCTGAAGAAAGAAGGGTTACTAGTGGGGTACTGCAGGGTTCAGTACTGGGTCCAGTCCTCTTTAATATCTTTATAAGTGACACTGCAGAAGGACTGGAAGGAAAAGTATGCCTCTTTGCAGATGACACAAAGATCTGCAACAGGGTTGATACACAGGTTGGTGTGGAAAGGATGAGTAAGGACTTGGCAAGGTTGGAGGAATGGTCAGAAGTATGGCAGCTTGGATTCAATGCAAAGAAGTGGGTGAGGTAGTAACAACAACAAAAATGGAAAGGGACCTGGGGATAATCATATCAGATGACCTTAAGGTTAGCAAGCAATGCGAGAAGGCAGTAGGGAGGGCTGGGGGATACTGGGATGTATAGGGAGAGGCATCACCTGCAGAAAACCAGAAGTTGTAATCCTTCTGTACAGACAGTTGGTGAGACCCCATCTGGAGTACTGTGTCCAGTTCTGGGGACCCCATTTCCGCAAGGACATAGGATGGAGGCAGTCCAGAGGAGGGCAACTAAAATGGTGCAGGGTCTGCAAGAGAAGCCATACGAGGAGAGACTAAAGGAGCTTAATATGTATACCCTTGAGGAAAGGAGGGAGAGGGGGGACATGATAGAAACTTTAAAGTTCCTCAGTGGAATCAACAAAGACCAAGAGGGTAGCATCTTTCAGAAAAAGAGATGTGCAAGAACAAGGGGACACAATTTGAAGATGGGGGGGGAGCTCAGGGGCAATGTGAGGAAGTATTTTTTCACAGAGAGGGTGGTGGATGCATGGAACAGCCTTCCTGAGGAGGTTGTGGGGTCTAAAACTGTGGGAGAATTCAAGAATGCATGGGACAGACATAAGGCAATTCTTGTGGGGGGTAGGAAGAAATAGGCTGTTGGTTAACTAGGATCTGCAGCTTATCCTGTAGGTAGGGAAATGGGCAGACTAGGTGGGCCAAGCGGCCCTTATCTGCTGTCAAATTCTATGTTTCTATGCAAGCTTCATTCACATGTTTTATGATGTCACAAGGCACCCTCGAAGGGGACAAAGGCTTGTTATGCACTGTTGCCTACTATTTTTTTTTTTTAAATAACGTGTATTGGCTGTCTGTACTCCAAAAGGAATCCTGTTTTGGATCAATGCTCAAACAACATTTCTGTTTCATGGGGTGCAGGCAGGTACACTATGAACCGTGTTATCTGAATTCCTTGTGCAGAATCTAAGTCTAAAATTGTCTTCCTTGACTGTCACTTGGTTGGTTGTGGCTGCAGACTAATGCGAGTTTTTGTGGGCTCACACAGTTTTTAATCAACTCGTCCTACTGCCTAGTGCAAAATAAAGTTAAGGTCAACCCCTGGATGTTAACAGCTCACCAATACTCAATCTTACAGTCTTTGGAATAGAAGCTGATGAGGTACTGACATCACAGAGAGCATCCAGACTTCCTGAAAAATGTGTGACCCAGCCTGAGTATGGAGCAGTGCACTCCAATATTATAAATAAAACTAGTTCAGACAAGTTCAGAACCTCCCAGAACCTGTGTCATTTTCTGTAAAAAAAAAAAAATAAATAAATAAATAAATAAATAAAAATAAAAAATAAAACGCATCAGAACTTTTTTTTAGGCAACGATAAGGTTCTGGTCATTTTTAAAGAGCTGCTGATGCTTCAAATTTAACTTTGAAAAACCTAATATTTAGGTACAGTGCAGTTTGTATTTCATATATAATCCATAGATTTCTCCTCTTTACTTATTACTGAGAAAATTTGCATGACTCTATAACTCAGAGTTCATCTGCCTCAACAGCTCACTCCCTACTTCAAGTCATAATCCTCTGTTGTGACATCACAGTCTGTTGCCATGGAAGAAACAGTAATGTCACAAGCAGTGCATTATGACCTCAGGTAGGAAGAAAGCCAGAGGAATAAAACTCTTCAGAAGTAAAGATCCTGTTTTCAAGCAAAAGACCACTGCAATAATTAATAGGATGGAAAAGTACAGTATTAATGTGAAATACAAACTGAGCTGTGTCTAAATATTATGTTTTGTTAAAGTTCTCATAAAGGTGTCGGCTGCTCTTTAAAAATTTGATTGTGAAGCTTAATACACTCCATCGGCAGGACTTTATCTAGTAAGAAGGAGGGAGATGGTGGCAGAAATACCAAAAAGGAGGGTGGAGGTAGTGTAGTACCACTCCAATTTGTTTTTAGAGTCCTTTCCCTTCACTGATAATAACTTAAGGGTAGATAATTATGGTAAAATCAGTTCTTATACTTTAAATTGTTCAGAAAGTTTTGATAAGGCTCAGATAACTATCAGAACCATTTATGGCTCATAAGAACCTTTTGAACCTTAGAACCATTTGTGGCTCTCCCACCCCAATTACAAAGAAACCTGGATGCACTCACTGGATGATTAACGAGTTTGTGCCGGGTGAAATTATATATTGGATATTAGATTTGAAGGTACACATCATCTCTAAAAGGCCATCTCATCCTGGGTGTTTTGTATGAACACGGAAGACTTACATGTCACGTTTTAATACCTACCATTTACTTGTTACCAGGCCTTACATGCTCGTGCACTTTAACAAGCAACTTTGCTTTAAGTGAAGGTGACAATGAAATAATGTGTGTATTGATTCGTGCAAGACTTGAATCGATTTTAACAACTTCTGCAATTTAATCTGCTATAACCTTAGTGCAGAGAAAAATTCATTTTTCTGTAGCTTGACGAGACTTCAACATTTTACTTTCATGTTTAAAACAACAGATAGATTTCAGGAACACAATCCACAGTATGTGGTCATAGCGCACAGTACACAGTTGCAACTCAAAGTATGTTGTGCCAACCCACAGTATGCAGTTATAACTTACAGTATGTGGTTCCAACCTACAGTACATAGTTACAACTCACAGTATGTGGGCCTGAACTGCAGTATGCAGTTACAACTCACGGTGTGTAATCACAACCCATAGTACAACTCACAGTATTAATCAATCAACTTTATTTTATATTTATAAAATGGGCATGAAAATATGAGCTCACTGATTGGGTAGAAAATCAGTGTCATATGTGTAATACACATAGAAAAAAAAAGGGCAGTCAGAAATCAATACTCTGAATTAGAATGTTCAGTACTGAACATGCCAAACATAGAATGTTCACAAAGGCTCATTTAGCCATCTTGTTATCCCGTTAAGCACATGTCGAACGAGTCTGTGAATTTCAATATTAGCTTAACTGAAGAGGAGCTAGAGGAAATCTTTAGAAATGAAACTAACATGGAGGAAACCAGCATTCCTTGTCAAAAAGCTGCTGACTATAACAGCGATCCTCCGACAGCCGAACCACAAGTAAAACGAAACAAAATACTGCTGCCAAAAAAACGAAGCCATCAGCCCAAGAAATCCTGATCACTCACCCCTGACAGCAAGTCAGCCAGTTTGTCCATCTAGTCTGTGGCAAAACGAAAACATCAACCCAGAGAATACTACTTACCCCGCCAACAGCAACAGGTGGCCAATCATCAACAGGTCCTCAATCATCAACAGGTCCTCAATCGGCTCCGTGGCAAATCAGCCCAGGAAATGCCTTCTGCGACCATGATACAAATCCAGCAATGTGCGACTAGAGCTTGCGCTTCATTTTTCCTTCATCATTAATTGTTAAAAATGTAAAGCTTTTACACAGTTTACTGAATTAATGCTTTAAAAAAAGTAAAGGTTGCAGTTGAAAGGGAACTATTCCCCCTTGCGTATGGACACTAATCCAATAAAGCAATATTTGAATGCAAAAACTGAGTTTTTTATTTCTATTGCAATTTCTCCATTTTATAAGCACAATAAGACCCTCCGGGGTATGAGTTGAACATATATTACTGCACGGCTGTGGCTGAAGTCACTCGGCTTACAACGCCCCAGCCGTGCTGTAATATATGTTCAACTCATACCCCCTCGTGTCTTATTGCTTACATATAGCGCTCCTTATCATTTTGACCCAGGGTGCTTCACAGCGAGCAAGATCATCAAAACAGTTAAAATAGTTTATATAAAACATAACATACAATAAATCCGGATACATTTACTAAATATTAAACTAAATCTGACTAGATGGAAATGCTGGATTAAACAGAAACGTTTTTACCTCCCTTTTGAAGTTCTCTAGGCACTCAGAGGACGGGGCTGGAAGTCGCACAGGGCTGGTGCTACAAAAGAAAAAGCACAAGCAACCAATGTTTTTAAGTGCACCCTGGGAACATCCAGATAACCCTCATCCGTCGAATGGAGGGAACAGGTGGAGCAGTAGGGTCAGAGGAGGTCTTACAGGAAACCAGACCCCTGACTGTGCAGAGCCTTATAGGTCAGCAAATCAACCTTGAAGGACATCTGCCACCTAACCGGCAGCAAGTGCAGACAGCAAAGCACAGGAGTAATATGACATGATCTCGGCAACCCAGTCAACAGCCTGACTGCAGCATTCTGCACTAGCTACAGGCGGCGAAGATCCACCCCTGATAGCCCCAGGTATAGGGCATTGCAGTAGTCAAGCTGTGATATCACAAAAGCATGGACCAGTGATGACAGGGTATCAGATGTTTAATCCTGACAATGTTTCTCAGATGGTAAAAGGCCTTCTGGACCATGGCAGACACCTGAAATCTAAGTGTCAGGCCGCAGTCCAGTACAATACCAAGATTCCTCGCTCTGACCAAGTGAGCAACTGTAGGTCCCCAAGCCTAAGCCTGGAGACCTGTCCAGACTGCCCATCTCCTCCCGGGTGACCCGGATCCACTACCAGTACTTCAGTCTTATCCGGATTCAACCTTAACCAGCTGGCACTCATTCAGTCCTGGACTGCAGCGGGGCACTGACTGAACACCGAGACAGTCTCCTGCTGCCCGGGAGCAAAAGACAGGTACAGCTGACCATCATCCGCACAGCAGTGAAAACTCAGCCCAAACCATCTTATAATGTCCCCTAGTGGTAGCATATACACTGCGAACAACATGGGGGCCAGAATGGAGCCCTGCAGGACCCCACATGGTATGGACAGGGAGATGATGAGGAAAAATTCTCAGACACCACTCACTACATCCTGCCAGTCAGGAAAGATTGAAACCAGTTTAGGACTGTACCAGCCAGTCCGCAACAGACCCGCAGATGCTCCAACAGCACCCCATCATCCACGGTGTTAAATGATGCAGAAAGATTGAGGAAAATTAAGATGGAACAACTCCCTCAATCTCTTGCCACCAGGAGATCATTCATCACCCGGACAAGGGCAGTCTCAGTGATGTACCTATTTTTGAACCCCAACTGGAGAAGGTCATAGATGTTATGAGTTTTTAAATGAGTCATGAGTTCTTAAATGGGCCTCCAGTTGAAGGGCCACCACCTTCTCAATAACCTTTCCCACAAAGTGAAGGTTAGAGACAGGTCTGTAGTTGGCCAGGCAGTACGGGTCCAAGAAAGGTTTCTTCAGGGGCCCAGGAAAGACCCTCATCACTAGGGAACACTGGACTATCCTAGCCAGGATCGGGCCAATTATATCAACACACCCTATTAAAAGGTGTGTTGGGCCCAGATCCAAACTGCAGTTGATCGGCCTCAACTCCTGGATGACCTTTACAACATCCACGACAGCCAACTGGTCCAAGTTCAGCCAGAGAGGCTGAATGCTCGCGACATCAGGCCCACCACTGCAAGTCCCACTAGAGGGCGCCAATCAGATCCCCAGCCTGACTGAGGCAAACTTATCAGTGAAAAACAGAGCAAACTCTTCACACCTTGACTGTGATAAAGCTCCTCCAGACCGAAGACAAGCAGGGTTGCATAGCCTATCGACCGTGCATAAGAGTTGAGCCGTTCTGTCAGTCACTACAGCAGTCTCCTTGGACAGGAATTCTGTATTCTTACAGGAGATTGCTGATTGATAGTCTCTATAATGAGACCTCAATCTAAGCTTATCCTCCTCAGATCACGATCTCTGCCAGCACCGCTCCAACCTTCGACCCCTCCTCTTCATCTCTCTGAGAGTCCCATCAAACCAAGGGGATCTCAGGTGCGAAATGAATGGTCGAACACGGACCCATGTGACAGAGTCGAGGGCTTTGGTAATAACCCTATTATAGGTCAAAATCAACTCCCCCGGGTTGCTGCACGCACTCATCACTCCTGATAGGTCGAGCACAACCATCAGACCCTGTGGGCTCAAACCCCGTAAAGGCAGTACTGGACCATCTCTGTAGGGGAAGGTCTATGGGGGGGGGGAATTCAAATGCAAACCTCAAGGTATGGTGGTCCGACCAAGCGACCGGTTCCACCATAAGGTCAGTGACCTCCACTCCCAGTGAGAAGACGAGGTCCAACGAGTGGCTGTGTAAAACAGTTGCTGAGGTAACAACCAGTGTTAGGCCCGAGTACATTCGTTGGAGAAGTCCTGACCAAACTGCGAGAGTTCATCGTCGACTCAGGCATTGAAGTCACCCAGAATAATCCATCTGGGCGACTCCAACACCAGTTTGATGACGAAGTCTGCGACTTCCTACAGGCATTCCTTCTCATCTCCCAGCGGACAGTAGACAAGAAGGATCCTGCAACCTACACCTGCAATCCCTTGAACAGCCACACACTCAAAGGACCTTGTTGTTCCCACTGGGAAGGCTGTAAGGTTCAACACAGAAACACAGACTTTGACGGCAGATAAGGACCGCTTGGCCCACCCAGTCTGCCCATTTCCCTACCTATTGGATAAGCTGCAGAGCCTACTTAACCAACAGCCTACTTCTTCCTAACCCCCACCAGAATTGCCTTATGTCTGTCCCATGCATTCTTGAATTTCCCCACTGTTTTTGACCCCACGACCTCCTCAGGAAGGCCGTTCCATGTGTCCTGCACCCTTGCTGTGAAAAAAAGTCATTCCTCACATTGCCTCTGAGACGTCCCCCCTCTATCTTCAAATTGTGCCCCCTTGTTCTTGCACTTCTCTTTTTCTGTAAGATGCTAACCTCTTGGACTTTTCTGATTCACTTGAGGTACTTAAAAGTTTCTATCATGTCCCCCCTCTCCCTTCTTTCCTCAAGGGTATACATATTAAGCTCCTTTAGTCTCTCTCTTTGTACGGCTTCTGGTGCAAACCCTGCACCATTTTAGTTGTCCTCCACTGGACTGCCTCTATCCTGTCTATGTCTGTGTCTTTGCGGAGATGGGGTCTCCAGAACTGCACGCAGTACTCCACATAGGATCTCACCAACTGTCTGTACAGAGGGATAACAACTTCCTGTTTTCTACTGGTGATGCCTCTCTCTATGCATACCAGTATCCCCACAGCCCTCCTTACTGCCTTCTCACATTGTTTACTTACCTTTAGGTCATCTGATATGACTACCCCGAGGTCCCTTTCCATTTTTGTTGTTGTTAGTACTCCCCCCCCATTGTGTACTCTTCCCCTAGGTTTTTGTTTCCCAGGTGCATTATTCTGCACTTCTTTGCACTGAATTTAAGTTAGTTCAGTTATGATTTAAAACAAATTGCCACACCCCCTTCCCTACAATCCTTTCTCGGGCAGTGAATCACTGAGTACACGGCTGGAATTGCCGATTCCAATAAGGGTCCAGCATTTTCTTCCAGCCAGGTCTCGCCGATGCAAGCCAGATCAGATGCTGAAACAAGATCAGCAAAAATCGCTGTCTGGTTTTTAATTAATTTAGCATTGCATAACACTGCCTGAGAAGGATAGGTTGATGAGGCTGGTCCGGTTTCCTGCCCACTAACAGTGGAGCCCTTGGGTATGGGCACAAGGCAGGGAGGATGCAGTTACAACTCATGGTATGTAATCACAACCCGTAATTAGGGCTGTAATTTTTTCATGGAGAAAACCAGCCAATTTCACGGTCAGCAGCAACCTCGTCCTCCAGTACTGTACATACCTTTTGAGCTCCAGGCTTTGATTACCGTAAGGTGCAGATGCTTTTCCACTTGACCAAGTCAGAAGTGCTCTGATGCACTGAAGTAGTAGAAAGGAGGATTAGGTGGGAGAACCGGCAGTGCAAACAGTGCTCTTCAATGTGTGAGCGGTCATTGTGCATTTCATTGACTGTGTCTGTACACCAAGTCGATTTGTGTTTTTCTAAGGGTTTCAAATGGAGCAAACATTGCATTTTCTTGTTGCTGCTTTAAACTACTCTGAACAGAGGGGTTTTGCGAATGCCTTACTCAAGTGTGTGGCTGTGGACTCCTAATTCTTGCCCCTCAAACAGGTAGTTAATTTAAAGAGAGAGAGGAGCCGAGCGGTGTGGTCGATTGACTGAGTCAGATAGTGCAGATATCTACAACAGAGGTGTGGGACTGTCGACTTCTAATTATTCTCCCTCAAACAGGATTACCAAGAGAGCTTGGGTCATTTACTCAGCCGTTATTCCCTCCTCTAAGAACAGGGGAAACAGGGGAAGTATGTTTAGTTGGGGTTTTTTTGGTTGATGGTGGGGGGACTATTGATTTCACAGCACCGAGCAAATTTCACAGTAATCATGAAATCCGTGCCCTCCCTCGTGGAAATAATTACAGTCCTACCCATAAAACAACCCACAGTATGCAGATACAACTCACAGTATGTGGGCCCAACCTACAGTATGCAGTTACAACTCACGGTATGCAATCACGACCTATAAAAAGGATAGCATTCAGGAAATATAAGGTAACACAGAAGGAGCAGGACAGAGAACTTTATCAGTTAAAGCAGAAGGAGGCAGGGAAGGCAGTCAGAAAAGCAAAGGCACAAACTGAGGAAAAGATAGCCAACTCTGTTAAGAAGGGGGATAAAACCTTTTATAGGTACATTAGGGAGCGAAAAAAGACCAAGGGAGGTATACAGAGACTTAATAAAGGGGAGGGAATGTGGGCAGAGGGTGACAGTGAAAAAGCAGGCCTACGAGCGAATATTTCTGCTCAGTATTCTACAAGGAAGAGGAAGCGGAGGTACCTAAACCAAACAAGAGAGAAACTCTGAATAGGGGTGTCGATACCAGTCCATTCACAGAAGAAAGGGTTTTGAAAGAACTCTTGAAACTGAGGGTGGACAAAGCAATGGGGCCTGATGGGATTCACCCAAGAATTCTAAAAGAACTAAGGGTAGAACTAGTAACATCACTGACTACTCTCTAACAAATCATGGGAGAATGGGGTGGTACCCGAGGACTGGAGGAGGGCAAATGTGATTCCACTTCACAAAAGTGAGAGCAGGGCAGAGGCAGGAAACTACAGACCAGTAAGTTTGACTTCAGTGGTAGGGAAAATGATGGAATCACTTCTGAAGGAAAGAATTGTTGAGTACCTAGAGGCCAGAGGGGCACAGAACCCAAGGCAGCATGGTTTCACAGCAGGAAGGTCATTTCTTTGACTGGGTGACCAAAGTAGTAGACCAGGGAGGAGCTGTGGATATGACCTACCTAGATTTTAGCAAGGCATCTGACACAGTCTCACACAAAAGATTAATATACAAGTTAGCCAGCCTTGGAGTCGGTCCCAAGGTGATAGCCTGGATAAAAAAACTGGCTGGACAACAGGACGCAAAGGGTAATAGTAAACAGAGTCCACAGTGAAGAAAGGAGGGTAACTAGCAGGGTACCGCAGGGTTCGGTACTGGGGCCAGTCCTCTTCAATGTCTTTATAAGTGACACTGGAGAGCACCTGGAAGGAAAGGTATGTCTCTTTGCAGATGACACAAAGATCTGCAACAGGGTTGATACACAAGGTGGGGTAGAAAGAATGAAAAGGCACTTGGCAAGGTTGGAGGAATGGTCAAATATGTGGCAGCTCAGATTCAATGCAAAGAAGTGCAAGGTAATGCATCTGGGAAACAAAAACCCAGAGGAAGAGTACACAATGGGGGGTGAGTTAACAACAACAACAACAACAACAACAATTGAAAGAGACCTATGAGTAATTATATCAGATGACCTAAAGGTGGGCAAGCAATGTGAGAAGGCAGTAAGGAGGGCTGGGGGGATACTGGGATGCATAGGGAGAGGCATCAACAGTAGAAAACAGGAAGCTGTTATCCTTCTGTACAGACAGTTAGTGAGACCCCATCTGGAGTACTGCGTGCAATTCTGGAGACCCCATCTCTGCAAAGACACAGACAGAGTGGAGGCTGTTCAGAGGAGGGCAACCAAAATGGTGCAGGGTCTGCACCAGAAGACCTACAAGGAGAGACTAAAGCAGCTTAATATATACCTTGAGGAAAGGAGGGAGAGGGGACATGATAGAAACTTCAAGTATCTCAAGGAATTAAAGTACAAGAGGGTAGTATCTTTCAGAAGAAGAGATGTGCAAGAACAAGGGGGCACAATTTGAAGATAGAGGGGGACGGCTCAGAGGTAATGTTAGAAAGTATTTTTTCACAGAGAGGGTGGTGGATGCATGGAACAGCCTTCCTGAGGAGGTTGTGGAGTCAGGAACAGTGGGAGAATTCAAGAATGCATGGGACAGGCATAAGACAATTCTAGTGGTGGGTAGGAGGAAGTAAGCTGTTGATTAACTAGAATCTGCAGCTTATCCATCAGGTAGGGAAATGGGCAGACTAGGTGGGCCAATAGGTCCTTATCTGCCGTCAAATTCTATGTTTCTATAATACAACCCACAGTATGCAGTCACAACTCATGGTATGCAGTCACAACCCATAATACAACCCACAGTATGCAGTTAAAACTCATGGTATGCAATCATAACTCATAATACAACCTACAGTATGCAGTTACAACTTAAGTATGGGGTGTCAACCCACAATATGCAGTTGCCACTCACAGTATGGGGTCAGAACCCAGAGTATGTGGTTACAAACCATATCATGCAGTTACAACTCAAAGTAAGTACTGTAATTACAACTCAGTGTGCAGTCACAACCCACAGTACGTGGTCCCAATTCAGAGTAAGAAACACAGAAACATAGAAATTGTCAGCAATTAAGGACCACCACGACCATCCAGTCTGCCCGTAAGCCCTACACTTGTTTGTGGCCTCTGACCTTATCCGGTCAATGGTTTTTACCTCTCCTTCCCAACTCTTAAGGTTCCCTTATGCCTGTCCCAGGCATGTTTAAATCCCTCCACTGTACTTGCTCCCACAACCTCCTGTGGCAGACTATTTATTTATTTTATTTTTATTTATCAAGTCTAGGATTACAAATACCTTTGAGCCATGGCTCTTTTACAAAGGTTCCATGTCAGAGAAATACAAATTATGGGGAACATCAAGACAGGCATTACAACAATGTGGACATTGCAAACAGAGTACAGATTAATACAGTTCAAGGGTAGCATTGTAACAAGGCAGCCAGCGGCATTTGTCAGAGAAAATAGACAACAGATAAGAAGTACCAGAGTCATAGGGAGAGGAAGAGAGTGGGGGAGAAGGAATGTAGGAAGGTGGCAAGAGGGTGAAAAGTGCAGCATTGGGTATACCAAGATGTGAGGGCAGAATCCAGTGAGGAGGGAAGGGGACAACTAGAGCAGAAAGGGAAGTGGAGAAACAAGGTTAAGTTGGGCAGTCACAGGAGCTGTTGGTAATGAGATAGTCCCGGAGCCTAGTTTTAAACATACCAATAGTTGGGGCAGAGGAGATGGTTGGGCTGAGGCCATTGAACCAGAGTGGCGCTCGATAAGCAAAAGAGTGTTGTCCCTGTGAAGTGTGACAGTGGTGGACTTTCAGTAGCTGTAGCGTGGATCTCCTAAGGCACCATTTGTTAATTCGGTGTTGTAACAGAGTTGAGACCCCAGAAGGTGCAAGGCCAAGGTAGATTTTTTTCACCATGGAGCAGGTGAGAAACTTTATGCGGTTTGATAGTTGGAGCCAACCGGTCCGAGTGTACAGGTCACATGTGTGGGTGAGACGGTGAGCACCAGTGATGAGCCGACATGCTTTATTTAAGGTAGTTGAGAGGCATCTAAGGGTTGTGGTTGTGGCGGAGCCATAAATGATGAGACCATAGTCTATTACAGGATCACAGAGCTCAGGACTGCAACCTTCAAAGCTTCTGGGCGTGAGGTGTGGTCTGTATTTGTAGAGGAGACCAAGCCGTGTATTAGCAGCTCTAGCTACATTATCTACATGAAGTCCATAGGAAAGATTAGGGTCAAGCTGTATCCCTAAGTATTTGAAGGACCCCACCTGATCTAGAGTGTTCCCCTGGGTGGTGGACATAGCCAATTGGTGTAGCTTGTGTGGGTTATGAGAGCTGCAGAGGAGCATAGCTTTGGTTTTCTTGTCATTGAGGACCAGTTTATGATTAAGAAACCATGTCTCTACAGAACTGAAACCAAGTTGAAGGTTGTGTTGAAGAGTTGCAGGATCTTTGTGAGTGGAGAATACAAGCATCATCGGCATATAGTATGATCTGCTCAGAGCAGTGGTAGGGAGGGAGTTTAAGAAAAAACTAAAAAGGATGGGTCCCAGTATGGATCCCTGTGGGACACCCGAGCGAACAGGCAGGGTGTTAGAAAGAGCGTCCGCAATTTTTACTCTCTGTGACCGGTTTTCTGAGTAGCTTTTAAACCAGAGAGAAGAGTCAGGTGATAGCCCGGCATTCAGTAGTTGGTGTATTACTAATCCATGGTGTACTGTATCGAAGGCCTTGGAGAGGTCGACGAAAACGGCCCCTGTGAGAAGGCCGTTGTCAAGGGATTTGTGCAAAGCTCCAGTGAACTCAAGAAGGGCTGTGGTGGTGCTGTGACCTTTCCGGAAGTCGTGTTGTTGTGGACAAGGTATATTGTATTTATCCAAGTGGTCGGTAAGTTGATCAGCCACGATGCGCTCAAGTGTCTTAGAGAGTGGGGGCAGTATGGAGATAGGGCGATAATTTGAGTGAATCGTCTTGTCGCCACTTTTATGGATGGGTGTCACGGTGACTGTTTTCCATAGGTCCAGGAATTTTCCACAGCTGAGAGAGAGGTTTAGGATTTTTGTTAATGGATGAATTACCTCATCGAGGGTGAGCAACAGAAGCTTAAGGTCCAGGGTGTCGCTACTAGATCTAGATTTAGAGATAGCTGCAGTAATATAGCGGCGAGCTTCATTCAGCCTTACCTTCCTGAAGTAGAAGAGGGGATGGTTAGACTGAGGGGCTGAGGCATTTGGGGAGTAGGCCCTGTTTTCGAAAAAGTGATGGGGTAGAACAGCACCAAGGTCTGAAAAAGCCGTGTTAAATATGTTTGCGATCACCTTGGGGTCAAGGGTTGAGGATCCATCAACCATTAACATGGCCGGAGAGGTTTTTGGCTGCTTCCCTGTGACATCCTTGATATTGTCCCAGAAAGCACGACCATTTCCCCATGTATTGGTGAGAGCATCTTTGTAATAGGTGGATTTCATTAGCCGTATGGCTTTTCTGCAGGCATTTCGTGCTTGTTTGTAATTTTGGATGTCCAGTTATTTGCCAGTGGCCCTGGCAACTGCCCAGAGGTGATCCCTTAGTTTCAGCTGTGAGAGAAGAGCCGCGGTGATTCATGGGTTAGAGAGAGATTTTGTTTTGCGCCTTTTAGCAGGGGCAAAGAGGTCGCAGGCTTTGTTGAAAATTGAGATGAAGTGATCAAGAGCCAAGTTAACATCTGTTGCGTCATAGATGGGTAGCCAGTCTTGTAAAAGCAGGTGTTGTTTGAGATGTGGAAGTTTTCCACGAGGAAGGACTCTGCTAGCGATAATTTTGGGAGGGGCTTAGGAATTTGTTAGACCATGCACACATGACTGGGAGTGGTCACTGAGTGAGTCTGGGAGAATGGTGGACGAGAAATCCTTGTGGGGTGAGTGGTGAGGACCCAATCCAAGAGGTACTGGTGCCAGTCTTGTAGTTAATCCTAGTAGGGAGTTTACCATTTGCGTGAGGTTAGCAGCTGAGATGGAGTCTTTATAGGCACTGGCACTCGATGCTAACCAGTTTATGTTGAAATCCCTAGTAGAATAAGTTCAGTTCGGGAGGATGTGAGTTGATAAAGTTTAGGACGTTGTTGAATCCATGTTTAGGGTCCCTGGGTGGGATGTATACGGAGACAATAGTCAGAGCTTTATGGTTGGGACCTAGGATGATTTTTATTGGCAGAATCTGGGCTGAGGCAGAAAGTGATGGAGTTGCTATAGGGTGCCAAGACAGGGAGTCTTTGATATAGATTGCGCAACCACCGCCTTTTTTGGATATCCGGTCCAGTCTGTGAACATTGTAGCCCTGTATTGTTACTGCTGAGTCAGGAACTTTAGGTGTCAGCCAAGTTTCCACCACTGCAAGGATGTCAAGGTTGTGTTGGCATATGAAGGCTTGGAGTGCATCCAGCTTTGGTAGTAGGCTGCAGATATCAGTGGTTGCAAGGATAAGGGCACCTGGAGTTTGTGTGTGGCCTAAGCTTCTAGGGCCAGGATTGGGATGGACGCTGCCTGAGATGAGAAGGAGGAGAAGTAGGAGTTTTAAGGAGCAGAGTCGCAGCTCTTTGAAAGATAGTTTTGATTGTTGTTTCCTGGAGTAGAAGTTCCAAGGTTCCAGGCAGTGTCCCATATGGACTGCAAGGTGGTACAGTGTGAGAGGTGGCCACACTTGTTGAGAGTAGTGGTGGGTTAAGTAACCAGGAATATCAAATGGTGCACAAGCACAAGTCTCGAGTGGAAGTGGAGAGTTCCTTGGAGTAGCAGTGGAAACCAGAGTAGGGTGGCGGGGGTGGGGTGGGGTGGGGTGGCTAGGACCAGGGAGACAGAAGAGGGGGCCAGGGCAAGGAGGAGGAGGAGGAGGAGAGGCGAGAGAAAGGCAGAGAGAGCCCACATGGCTTACGTACTAGATAAAGAGATAGAGATATAGCCCTCTAGTGGTGAGAGGATATAATCTGCTAATGTGTCCACCACCCTCTCTGTGAAGAAAAACTTTCTCATATTTCCCTTTAACCTGCCACCTTCCAACTTCATATCATGGCCCCTCATTCTTGTACTCCTCCTATACTGGAAGATGTCATCCCCCTATATCTTGTTTATGCCCTTCAGGTACATAAATGTTTCTATCATGTCCCCCTGTTCCCTCCAGCGAGTACATATTGAGGTCCCTTAGTTTCTCCTCATATGTTTTCTGGTGCAAGTCCTGTATCATCTTTGCTGCCCTTCTCTGGACCCCCTCCACCCTGTCAATGTCCTTGTGAAGGTGCGGCCTCCAGAACTGCACAGTACTCTAGGTGAGGTCTCATTAGTGCTTTATACAATGGCATCACTACCTCCCGCCTTCTACTAGTGATATCTCTGTCTATGCACCCTAGCATGCCACTGGCCCTCCCTGTAGCCTTTGTATTCTGCTTTGATACCTTTAGGTCATCTGAAATGATAACCCCTAGGTCCCTTTCCTCCCTGGTGACTGTCAGTATCTCCCCCCCCCCCATCCTGTGGCTCTCCCCAGGGTTCCCTCACCCCAGGTGCATTATTCTGCACTTCTCTGCATTGAACCTCAGTTGCCACAACTCAGACCATTTTTCTAGCTTCCCCAGATCACCCCTCATTTTCTCCATCCCTTCTGGAGTACCCACCCTGTTGCAGATCTTGGTGTCATCTGCAAACAAGTAGCCCTTTCCCTCCAGCCCCTCTGTAATGTCACTAATGAAGACATTAAACAGGACTGGTCCAAGGACTGATCCTTGCAGTATCCTGCTGGACACCTCTGTCTCCCTGGATTGGATCCCATTTACCATCACCCTCTGCCTCCTGTCCATTAGCCAGTTCCTAACCCAGTTTACCACCTTGTGCCCCATGCCCAGGCTACCCATCTTGTGAACCAGCCTATGTGGGATGGTGTCGAAGGTCTTGCTGAAATCGCAGCTCCCTTAATATCCTCGGGTGTATAGCATCAGGCCCCATTGCTTTGTCCACCCTCAGTTTTGTGAGCTCCTCCAGGACTCTCTCCACTGTGAATGAACTTGTGTTTGCAATCCCCCCCCCCCCCGTATTAGTTTACCTGCTGTGGTCCCTGACCCTCCCCCCTCTTTAGTGAATACTGACAGAAGTATTTATTTAGTATTTCTGCCTTCTCCAGGCCTTCCTCCTTATAATCCCTCCCCTGGTTTTCCTACAACTCTCACACTATGAGCTGTAGCCAACGTCGGTATAATGAGCTACAACTCACACTATGTGGTCACAACCAACAATATGCAGTTACAACTCACATTATTTATTTATTTATTTATTTATTTAAAATGTTGGTAACTGGGAAAGGCACACTGAGCCAAGGATCTTTTCCAGGTGTGACCCGGGGAGAGGGTAGGGGGGTTTACAATGGTCAAAGTAAAACAGTTCAGACATTCATTGGTACAATTGAGCAAATACAAAGATTACAAAGTTGGCAAACATACATTAAGTCGTAATTGTTGAGGTAGCATTATTCAAAGTGCAAGTACATGTGAGTCAATGTAAACAGTGATTTCACTGTGCATAGGTCATTTTACAAACTAGAATAACATTTTTAGACAAGTTTTACTTTAACAATTACAATTTTACAACATGCAGGGTAAAGAATTTGTAAGGAGAAAGGACTGGTGCAAGAGGAAAAGGGCTTAGAAAATGGGAGAAGGGGACATAGAGGGACCCTTAAAGAGGAGCTAGAAAGAACCATACAGCAGAGGCGATTTATTTTTTTCATTTCAAACTTGCAGTGTTTGTGAAAGTGAATCTCTGATTTAAACTGTTTTTTGAGGGGTATATTTTCTGTTACATTGTTGTGCAGGTTGTCTTGCTGAAAGGAAGGAAAGCACTCACCGGGGTGGTGGGTCACAGCTGTAGCTGACTGTTTCTGGAGGGCATGACACCCGTCATATCCTTAACAGCCCAGCACACTGTGTAGGGGGTAAACATACGCACACGCTAGCACACACTAACCAAAAAGAAACAAAAATTTAAACAGGAAGGGAGACATATGGGGAGTGGTGCAATGCACTGGTTGTGGGGCGGCAGTCTTCCGGGAGACGTTCTGGAGGCTGCAATGCTGCCCTATTTGCAGGCACCTCTGGAGAGCACAACATCTGTCATATCCTTAACAGCCCAGCACACCATGTAGAGGGTAAACGCACGCAGACGCTAGCACACACTAACAAAAATTTAAACAGGAAGGGAGACATGTGGGGAGTGGTGCAATGCACTGGCTGTGGGGTGGCAGTCTTCCAGGAGATATTCTGGAGGTTGCGATGTTTCTCTAGTTACAGACACCTCTCTGGTCTGAGGGAGGAGGCGGCACATCTCCAGGCTGACCTGGTGAGGATTGGGGAGACCTCCTCCCCACCAAGGAACCACCAGGGCCGCCACCACTGCCTCAGAGGTTGCCAAGAAAGAGGAGTGGTTGGACCACGGTGGGCTCAGAGAGGGTGAGAGTGGTGGAACAGAGGTGCATCCCTCCAGTTGTATCTCTCCACAATTCATACGCTGTTCTGGCGGAGCATGGTTCCTCTGTGGAGGCACCCACAGTGGAGACCAAGGAGGATGCTGGAAACCTCCACAAAGAAGACCCTCAGGAGGGTGGCACGGGACCCCACAGGGGAAGGAAATAACTCCAGGTGGGGACTCATTCGTTAGTGGGGGTAGAACTGGGGGAGGGAGGGGAGAGGGAGGTAAGGTGCCTGCCTGGCACCATGGCTTGGAGCGACAGGAAGTGAATCCTAAGGATCACGGGAGCCGCTGCACAGGAGAGGGAGCTGGACATCATTGTCCATCTAGAGACAAATGACCTGGTTGAGAATAGGATCAGAGCAGTCCAGGAGGAGTTTGTGGAGCTGGGGAGGGGCCTAAGACAAGTAGCAAACACAGTAACCTTCTCGAAGATGCTGCCTTCTATGGCATGGGTGTGGCTAGGGTACTCTGCACCATGGGATTCAATGAATGGCTGAAAAACTGGTGTGGAGATCAGGGTTTTAGCTTCATTGGGGACTGGGGGGGTACACCCATAGTATGTGGTTACATCCCATAGCATGCAGTTTTAAGTTACAGTAATGGTTCCAACTCACAGTGTGCTATCACAACTCATAGTAGGTGGGCCACAGTACTTGGTAATGCCCCACAGTATGCAGTCATGCCCCACAGCAATTGTTCACAACCCATCGTACAGGGTCAAAAACCCACAGTACACATCACAACCCACAGTATGAGGTCACAACCCATAATACATAGTCACAACACACATTATGTTGTCACAACCCACAGAACATAGTCCACAACCCACAAAACTCAGTCTCGGCTTACAGTACACAGTCACAACCTATAGTACACAGTCATCTGGTCATAGCCTACAGTGCAGTATATATTCATTGTAACTGTATTATTCTTTTACGTGTGATGTATATATAAAATGTAATTGCAATTATGTAACAGGGATACACTAGAGATACACCTGAACATGTATTTACTGTATAAAAATAAAGTTTATTACATAGCTACATAACACACAATACTCAGTAACGAGCCACAGTGTGTCACAAAGAGCCTAAAGATGCAGTGTCACACAGTATCTAGACCAAGCAAGGCTATTAGATAGTATTTCCCCTCCCCCACTCCCCAGGGGCTGACAAGGCCATAATCTAATCTACATAGCCTGATGATACTCCACAGGATCAACTCAAAAGGCAAACCAGGACACTTAGCACAGCTGATCTTATCAGCATTCATTCAGAGGTGTGTGTGTGTTTCCTATATCCACGAGCCAACATGAAGGCTGCATGAAAAAGGAATTGAGATCCAGAGGCCTATTTGCCAAGGGGCATCCCTAGGGTAGGGTAGGTGTTGAGGGCTTCGTTTAAGGTGACCACTCATCAATCCCCCATTGCAAGGGAGTAGCCATGATGTGCTTCAAGTCATCTTCTGCTCACACCCACTGCTCTCCTTCGCTTTTGACTCTTGGTGGAGTCTGGGACTTCCAGAATAAAAAAAAAGCGAGTCTATGACCACATTCTGGTAGTCTAGAAATGTTGCCTTGCTGCAGCCTGCTACTGTATGGGTGGACACAAGGCAGCAGTTTGGTTGTTCTGAGAAGCCAGAAGTGCATCCCAGGGATGCACTGACAGACACTTGTCCTGATGAGCTGCTAGAGTGCTAAGGATGTGGGACCCCACATCTCCAACAGCAATGACAACCCATTACTGGCCAGCCCTTTAGTTGTCTTTACTAATGCTACTGTGAAGCATCCTGAGCCCTTATTAAAGGGCACACTATAAAGAAACCCATCTTTCCTTTCTTTTATACAATACAGTATAACTAGAGAATATATGTACCTGTATGCGTTGAACTACTTAAACTGGGTTAGAAAGACAGTATAGACAAGAGGTCTGAAGTGCCAGGCTGGGAACATGGAGACCCTGCAGATCTGGATTTAAAAGCCACAACCACCACGTGCAAACTTTGTGATTATGAACACGTCACTTTACCTCCTTGTGCTCCCGGGTCGCACTGGGAAATGAGCTTCAGTTCAGTGTGCTTTTTCCAGACAAGAAAATTCTAACAAACACACACACACGCGAACACACACTTGCACATGCACACATACACACGTAAACTTACTAGTGACCAGCAGAGAATGGACACTTGTATGAGTATCTCTATAAGGTGTGGGTAATGCAGCGTGCCCACGAGCAGGCACTGGCAGACTTTTTCAAATTGAACAAGTGAGCACAAAAATGTTACTTGCCAATATCTTATTGATTATAGTGGTAAGTGCGACTGAAACAGAATTTAGTGAACTTCCTCATTATAACAAAAAGTGAACACCTGCACTAATAATATACACAACGTAGTTTCTGGGCATGCAGAATGTTATGTGAAAGGGCCTCACTATTCTGAGAACTGAGCAGTTAGGGATGACTCCTGTTTCTTCTGTTTGTAGTAGAGGATACAGAGGACGAGCAAGGTTCCCTACAGCCCTTGGATAATTCGATGGATGCCATCCCTAGTGATGAAGTGTATTCTGGGGACTTCCAGCAACGTCACCAATGTGATAGCACAGTCTTACTGGAGCTCAGTCTTTCAGGTCTCAATAAGTCTCTAAAATTACCACTTTCTAACTTGAGTTACAGTATTCTGGCAAGAGGTTTACCTGTTGGAGATGGGTGAAGATAGCTTTCCAATCCAAAACAACAGACCAATAGGTCAATTTCGGGCAGACATTTCAAAATTACAGACCAAACAAACAGACATGCAAACAGCCCCATCAATAGTTCCTCACAGAACTGACAAATTCCCTGACTTGATCCTACACGTGCACTACTATCAGGTGCAAATGGAAGAAAAATGTAGGGATCCGGAGGGGAGACTCCACCACAGTATAATAAATCTTTGGCTTTGCCAGAGGCTCTTGATCTGTAGCTGGAGAGAGTACATAGGGCCTTGGGTCCTAAATCAGCCCCGGATCAGCATCCTCATTCAGTAATTATGCAGTATTTACATTTTTAAATCATGGAACTCGTGTTGTCAATCATTTGGAAGCAAAAAATGGTGACCTTGCGAGACCACCATCTTTACTTCAGCCAGGACTATGTCTAGGCAGTCCATGCAAAATGGCTAGCATACTATTCCGGTCTTAAAAGTCCTGAAGCAAACAGAGCTGAAATTTAACACCTCTTTCCAGCGAAACAGAGTCTTTTACACTGACCACACAGTAATTTATCATTCTGCCAATGAAGCGAGAGCAGATATGGAGCGACATGGGATGGAGGTTCCCCTACCTCAAAGACTAGGCTGGCAAGACAGAGGGCCTCGTCAGGCACTGCCTATTCCACAGCTGGCACCCAGTGTCTCTCATACTGTTATGGTTTCCTCTTAAACTAAAGAGCTCTTTGCCAAATAATCAGTGGCTAATATGCACACTGTTAAGGAACTGTTGCAAGTTCTCAGTCATCAGGTTTCCTGACTTTTCTAAATATGCAATGGTACGGATAGTGCCCATTTTTTTGTGATCTCTCTGGAGTACAGCTGTTTATGACTTTTATGGGACAACAGTAACTAGTTATGTGTCCCTGTTAAGGCTTATGGCCTGTAGAATAGTAACTGGGATTTCAAGGTAGTGGTGGCATGGTGTCTGGTCAGCAATAACAGAGCTTTCTTGATTTTCTATGCGAGACTCTGACACACTTACTTAAATATATTTCTTTTTTTTTTTTTGAAACTTGTGTTTATTCATCAACAGGTTAACATACAGAAGAAATGTAATATCATAAACAAATGTTCTGCCATTCTGATTTAATAACACAGCACATTATCTACATAAAAGCAATCAGAAAAGTAAAAAATTAAACTGTTACAAAAATAAATAAGTAAATAAATAAAATACCTACAGGCCTGCGCCACTCACCCCATCTACAAAAGATGGCATACAGATTAAATATATTGAATGTTATGAAAAATTATGCCAAGGATCTTAAAACTACCCTAGGGGCCCAATATTCAAAACTTTGCTCAGGGAGCAAAATTTGCAGTGCCCGGCAGGCAAATTAGCCCACAGCCAATAGCACGCAATATTCAAAGGAACAGCCCATGTGCAAACACTGCTGAATCTAGCGGGCAAACAAAGGTGGGGAAACAGGGCTGTGAGTGCAGTGCAAAGAAAGCCCAGCAAATAAGACAGCTCTGAATATAGCAACCAGGCAGTGCAAACAGCAACAGCAGCCCAGTGCACCCAGAGGTAGAGTCAGGTAACGGTGAAACACATGGCCACTAGTAAAGAAGTGGTGCATGACAACTGCAAACAACAGTGCAGACCAAATACTGCAGAACTGTGCTAAGGTTCAGACAGGTTTGCCCAGGGCAAAAACATATGCCCGGGGCAAAAGTTTGCCATATTCAAAACGGACATGCAAATGAGACCACTTAGATATTCTGAGGGCAAACAGCCACATTAGCATGTCATTATGGCCTGATTTGCATGCATTTCCATGTAGAGATTGCCCAGGCTATTACAAGGTGCACACAGCACCACATGTATGTCATACTGGACCTACAGATCGGTAGCTGCAGGCTGGGAATGCACACAGCGCCACCTGTATGTCAGACTGGAACCACAAGTTGGTAGCTGCAGGCTGGGTTTGTACACAGCAGCACATACTATTGTGCCCCAAGGGACAAGCACCACAGGCACGGGTAGTTGTGCTACAAGCCACTGACATGTTGTTGTTTCTGCTGCAGTGTATGTGGTCCGCTACAGTACCATGGGTAGCCGGTATTGTGAGGGACAAATCAGTGCAAACTGTGTGTCAGGTTATATTGAATGCTGCTATTCACATATAGACAGGCCCAGTTGGCAGGTGTATTCTGACAGTGGGCGACACTGTCATACTGTCCTGTGACCCATATGCACTGTGCCACTGGCATGTGAGTCTCACAGTAACACACACATGGCCGTCCATGTGTGACGGAGTGCGTCTACAGGTGTGCGTTATGTGCCCGGGGGGCCAGACACATACCATCATACAGGCCCCATGATGTCAGGGGCATTCCCATCACTGGAACACGTGCACTGTGTGGATGACCCTGGCCATGTGGCACCTTATACTATGTGGTGCCTCCCAGGCACCTGTTCACACTCCCCTCACAACCCTCCCTCCCTCCCCTCAGTGCAGCATGTGTGTGCTAAATTGTGGTGTTGTAACCCCTATGGAGGGACTGGGGGAGTGTGCTGCATGTACTCGCTGACAGGGTGTCCACTGGGTACTAGGCCACTCTCAACTGCCTGGCAGAGTTGGGACTGGTGCCAGATGCAGGTGTCATGGGCACTGCCAGGGTAGTGTGCTAGGACTCATGGCCAGTACCATCGGGTTAAGGCATATCCCTTCCTTGACTTATGGAGTGGCCCAGGGTGGCCTTCTGCCCTCTCTTTCTGCCAAATGACTGCAGTCATCAGGTGCACCATGGTGCTGTTGATGCATACAGCCCTGCTGCCTGTTGCTGCTGTGTCCACGCCCCCCCATTCTTGTTTTGCCCCGAATTAAGACTACCTTTTTCTGGGCAGTAACTTGTGCCACGCTGTGTGTTGCGCAAACTGACTTTGTGCAGCGTTGATGCACGGAATACAACATAGTGCCTGTATTCATGTACATGCTCCCTCTCTTTGCCCAGTGCATACATTATCATTTTGTGTGGTGCTATTCCAGTTTGCCCGTGCTAATCGGGCTTTTGAATATAGCACAGAGGCATGCAAGCAGCACGCAATCTGGGTGCAAACAGTCTGTGTTCAGCACAAAGTTCTGAATATGAAGGGGGGTACACAGGGGGCTCTAGGGGACCCTGACAGGTGGGGCCAGAAAGGCAGACATTTCCACAGCAGTAGGCAAGAGACTGGGGGTGTCCAAAGGAAACAAAGAGGAGTGGTAGGAGTCAGGGGGCACTGGGATGGGCTGAGGCTGTAATCGCTCTTAACTCTCGCCAAATTGGTAGAAGAGAGGTGTGGGGGAGGAGGATGCTGATGAAGCTGGGGCAGGAACGGATAGAAAGGGGAAGGGACAAGAGGCAAATGCAACAGAGGGTCCCAGACAGGATGAGTAAGAAGGGGGAGAAAAGGAGGATCAGGGGAACAAGGAGGAGGCTGATGGCATGGAACAGGGGAGCATGACAGGCAGGAAGGTGCAGGACATAAATGGGATGATAGTGAGCAGAAAGCCAAGTAGGCAAATGGATAGGACGGATGGATTAGTAAGGAGTGGGAAAAGAGATACAGAGAAAGATACTCGGGTGGGGGTTGGGGGATAAAGAAGGCCAGGACACGGGTAGAGGAGGTGACCAGGGACAATAGTGAAGGGGCTACCTTTGACACCCAAAATGTGGGAGGTGCGAGGAGCCGGTTAGGGGGGAGAACCCGGACAAAGGGATGAGGAGGGGCATGGAAGGAGGGGAAACCCGAGGGGTGAACAGGGAAGCAAGGAGAGGTTAGACTACTGCTATTGGGGGACTCTATGATCAGAGGCATCCCGTGGGAGGGGCAGGGGGACGTTAAAATATGTCTGATCACAAACAGATGCCACCCAGGCCTGACGGTGCACAAGGCCAAGCATGAGTTGTATTCACTGGCAAGGGAATGTGGGGGGACCCTGGACATTCTAGTACACTTGGGGACAAAGGACATAAATGGTAATAGTGAGCTAGAAATTCAGGCGAGGTTCCAGGAGTTGGCCAGGGTACGTCTTTCCATAGGCTGTAAGATCTCCTTTTCCGAAATTCTGCCGGTGCTAAGGGCTAGTGGGGAAAACAAGATGAAGATTAGGATGATAAATCAGTTGTTTAGGGAGTGGTGTGGGGAACTGGGGTATGGCCTGGTGGGGGACTGGGGGGAGACTTGGGAAGATAAGGGGCTGTACGCTAGGGACAGGCTCCACCTTAATTTGGAGGGGAAAGAAATCCTTAAGCTCAAACTAGCTGGGTTCATCAACGAAAGGTGAGGTTTAAACTTGTGAAGGGGGAAGGATCAAAAAAGGGGCAGTGCCAGCAGGTACGATAAATGAGGGACATGGTCTTCACTCCTCTAGGGGGCTAGGGAGATGTGGAAATGGGTCACCAGGTAGGGTGCAGGAGCTGAGAAATGGGAGCTCGAGGAGGGAAAAGGGGTGGAGAGTGGTCCTGATAAATGCCAGGAGCGTAGGAAATAAAATGCCTACGCTCCAGGCGATGCTAGTTGAGGGGGAGGTAGATGTGGCAGCAGTCACTGAGACCTGGGCCACTCAAGGCCACGAGCGGGACCTAAATCTGGAGGGCTATACTATGTTTAGAAAAGATAGGAGAGAGGGAAGGAGGGGTGGTGTAGCACTGTTAGTCAGAAATGGCATGGGTATTGGAGGGGTAGAGGAGGCAGAGGGGAACGTGGAGGCTATTTGGTTCACCTTGCTGACGCAGGGGGGTAAAAGAGTAAAGGCTGGAGTGGTATACAGACCACTAGCACTGGCAGAGGTCCTGGAAGAAAGTTTTGTGGCAAATCTCGAGGAACACTGTGGATTGGGAAAGGGAAGGGTAGTGATAATGGGGGACCTCAACATGCCAGGAACAGACTCGGGGACTATGACATCACCAGTGGCCAAAGAGCAGAGGCTGCTGGATGTCTTCCAGGATACGTTTCTGACACAACAGGTGGGTGAGCCAACTAGGGAGGCCTGGACACTGGACGTGGTCCTGGTGGACAGAGACCAGATTAGGGGCTTAGAGGAGAGGAACCCTTTAGCAGGGAGTGATCACGCTACAGTTTGATTCTTCATGGACCTAGGGGGGAGAAAAGCTGAACAAGGATGGTAGTAACCAACTTTGGGGGTGCAGATTTCAGGAAGATGGGAAGGATCCTTAAAGATCATCTGGACAGGATAAAGCCGGATATGGATGCTGGCAGCAGGTGAGAGATCATTAGGAAAGGAATACAGAAGGTTACCAGTTCCTGCTCAAGGGAAAGGCACAAGTTTGGTAAGGCCAGAAAACCCTGCTGGTGGACCCGGGAGGTACCGGAGGTGGTGATGGAAAAGAAGGCAACCTATAGGCACTTCAAGTGCTCAAGGAGTGAAAGGGATCAGGAGGAATATGAGCTGACAGCCAAGAGAGTCACCAGGGTGGTGAGAGCAGCTAAGGGCAAAAAAAGAGCATTCCTTGGCCAGTGGGATCCAGAGGGGGGACAAGGGGTTCTTTAGATACACAGAGGAAAAAAGGAAAGTAAGGGGGAAGATCAGCAAGGTAAGGGTAGGGGATGGTTGGGCACAGGAGGTGAGAGAACAGGCAGAAGTCCTAAATGAGTACTTTGCCTCAGTGTTTACCAGGGAGGATGGAGGAGCTATGTCTTGCGAGGGGAGCGGGGGCAAACCGGAGGAAGGGGTGGGACCGGTAGAGACCAGGGGCCCTGACGGGTCTGGGGAAAGGGAGTGGCCACCACAAACAGGTGGGGGGCCAGCAGTGCAGGGTGAAAAGGGGGAAGACATGGAGGCTGAAATCCCAGTAGAGAGAGTTAAGGAATCCCTCAGGTCCCTTCGGATGGAGAAAGCACCTGGGCCAGATAAGATGCATTCCAGGGTGCTGAGAAAACTGGCAGATGTCCTGGCAGTCCCTCTGGCGGAACTTTTCAACATCTCTCTCGAGGACTGGGTGAGTGCCCCAAGACTGGACAGTGGCCCATGTTGTGCCGATCCACAAAGTGGGGATCAAGAGAGGAGGCAGGAAATTACAGGCCCGTTAGCCTGACATCGGTGGTCGGCAAGGTGATGGAGGGTATTGTCAAGGGAAGGCTAGCGGGGTTACTGGAGCAAACTGGGTACTTGGACGATAAGCAGCATGGCTTTGTCATGGGATGATCCCACCAGACAAACCTTGTTGAGTTCTATGACTGGGTGACGAGGGCCCTGGACCAGGGTACGCCAGTAGACGTCCTCTTTCTTGACTTTAGCAAGGCATTTGATTCAGTACCCCACAGTGGCCTGCTGGCTAAACTGAAGGAAATGGGAGTAGGGAGACAGTTGTTAAGATGGATAGGAAATTGGCTCTCTGAGCATACTCAGAAGGTGGTGGTTGGAGGGTTAGCCTCATCCCCAAGGTGAGTTACTAGTGGGGTTCCCCAGGGCTCAGTGCTCAGGTCACTCCTGTTCAATGCCTATGTCTCGGACATCAGGAGGGGGATCAGGAGTGAGATGAGTCTCTTTGCAGATGACTCAAAGCTGGGTGCAGTGGTGGATGAGGAGAAGGGCAGGGTGGCCTTGCAGGAGGACCTGGAGGCTCTGGAAAGGTGGCCGGGAAAATGGAAACTAAAATTCAATGTGGGGAAGTGCAAGGTTCTGCACCTGGGAGTCAGAAATCCAGACCAAGGGTATACCCTGGGAGGAGACATGATTCAAGTCACGGAGGGTGAGAGGGACCTGGGAGTAGTGGTAAACGTCAAAATGAACAACTCAGAGACCTGTAGGACGGCAGTGGCAAGTGCAAATAGGTTGCTTGGATGCATCGCCAGGGGGATTACCTCCAGAAAGGCAGAAGTAATCCTTCCATTGTACAACTGCTTGGTTAGGCTGCACCTCGAGTATTGTGTGCAGTTTTCGAGACCACATTTAAAAAGGGACATTACACTCCTCGAGAGGGTCCTAAGGAGGGCAACCAAAATTATCTGGGGCCCGGGGGAGAGGACCTATGAGGAGAGGTTCAGGGAGCTCGACATGTACACCCTGGAGGAGAGGAGGGACGGGGGGGAACATGATGGAGGTCTTTAAGTACATGAAAGGGATCAATAAAGGAGGCCCAGTCAGGGTGCTCCAAAGGAAGGAGGGTGGGGCAACAAGAGGTCATGGGTGTAAGCTGGAAGGGGCAGGCTCAGATGGGAGAGGAGGAGATGTTATTTCACTGAAAGGGTGGTGGAGCCATGGAATGCACTGCCCAGGAAGCTGGTAGAGGTGGAGATTTTATGGGTTTAAATGGGGATGGGACAAGTACAGGGGGAGAGTAAATCTGACCAGGCCCAGTACCGGTGGAACATCTGGGACTGGGGACAGTATAACCTAAGGGGGACACCAAAATTGACTCTCAGTGCAGGTGCTGAAAATCAAGCAGACTCGAGAGACCATTAGGCCTATTCTGCTGGCATTTTAGTATGCTAGTATGTAGTATGTTAGATTTCTACAAAAGGAGCCGACTCCTCAAGTACCAAAAGAGCACCACTAGTACCAAGGCTGCCACAGTTCCATGAATTTAGGCAACTGAAGTCTAAGCGTTGCAGAAATACGTTCCAGGGATTCAATCTCATAAACTGAGTGGATGTTGGGGTTTGAGGCGATAGCCAATGTATTGTTAAACATTTAAAGGCAGCTACCCTGAGAATTTGGCTGAGCTTAATGATATTGGGAGGGCCATGGAGAAGATCAGGAAAACCCAATATAAAATTAGTAAAGCTAAAAAAGGATCTGGCGTCCTAAAGTTTTTTGTTTTTTTTTTATTTTATTTTAGCTTTTGTTGACCGGGTAAGTGCACTAGACAAATTCTGCCTATTTTCAGGCCCGACACAGGGGAGGGGGATACAGATGAATGCCAACTGACCTAGAACCACAGTAAGCTGTTGGTGGTATTTTTAGTGAATGGGTGGAAATTTGGCCAGGGCACTGGGGGAATTCCCCTACTCTGCCTGCAGGGGTGCTGTCACTTTCTCTAGACAGGATGGAGGGGCCCAGTTTGGAGCCGGACAGAGGAGGAGAAGGAGGAGGTTGTGCTATGCCTGTGCAGTCCATTGAGGATCCAGAAACTGTTGCTTCGGTGGTGAAGCAACAAGTTGGGACTTTGCAAGATTGCACAGCTAGCCCTGCTTCAGGTCCAGTGAGTGACAAAAGTATCCCCAGCAACGATGCCATGTCTACATCCAATGTATCCCATAATAACAGTGCACTCAAACAAACTTGTTTCTCCTGAAATAATTTTCCAGACTTCCACAGGAGACCAAAGCACAGCAACAATATTTACCTTTTCAGCAGGAGTAGGGCAGACAGGGAAAAAAAGCTGAAAGCGCCGTGAGGCAATCGACCAATAAAAAGACACAGCTTAGCTTTGCCTCCCAAATGCAGTCTTCCTCACCAAAAGCAGCCAGTATCAGGCACATCAAAACAAACTGGTGTGTATGATAATTCAAACTGTCGTAAGCTACTGATTTCGGTAATACTGGGTACAAGACTGTTCAACCTATGCTACATGGTACCATGGCAATGCACACCAAGGTAGCTCTAATGAAGGGACAAACTCCAGAAACTGCTACACAACAGCAAAGGGTGGGAAACATGTCAGGAATGGCAAACACAGGGGAATCATCCCCTGGCCTAACACCTTCCCTGGATAGCAAACATCAAAACTCTTTCGAAACAGGACTAACAGTTAAGACCCTGGATGGGTTCAATGAAACCCTGGACTCTGAATTGAATAATAACAGAGCAGCTCTCATAAAACCTATGGCTGAGGATGATCCAGGATTCAAGAGGAAAAAAGATGAGCTTTGATGGAAAAGACACAATATTGTTCAGTCTCACAGAAACTTACCACATGAAACTAACATGGATCTTACTAAAAGGAAGGATACCAATCACCCAAAACAAAATAAGGAACCGGAGCCGATGTCTGCGGCAGCAGCTGTTCGTTATGCATTTGGCATTGCACAGGACCCAGATACAGAATGGTCCCCAGAAAAAGCATTAGTATCTGCAGGATGGAAACAGCTATGAGATAAAAGATGAATCCCTGATCCAAACTGGGATGCAAGTATTTCATCACAATTGCCTACTGTACCTGAATGGCGCCCCCTGGATACAACAGCATCAACTGACTCTCTCAACATAAACAGTACTGCACTTGAACCTACTATTAAAAACATTACAACAGCATCATCCGAGACAGTTCCAGCTTCTGCCACCACTCATGTAAAACCTCAAACAGACCTATCCAAGGGCATACCTAGCGCACGGCATCAGGCACCTAACACAGTACCAACAGTGGATCCCCCAACTGAAGCCAAAATGGACAACAAGAACAATCCACAAAACACTTCCAATAATTCCAGCTCGAATGATGAGAGTACCCAGCGTGATGCCCACAATGACAGACCCAAACCAAATAGACCCCCGCTATCTGACCTGTTTAAAAACAACAAATCCGAACCTTTATCCCGGAGGCATACAGTCAGACTAAGGTACAAAGGAAGATTAGAACCACAACCTGACCGACAATATGTCGGCAAACACTCAGTTAAGGACTCACTCCACTTTTCACCCGCCAATGTAGTTGCTTTCATACACATATCAGGAGAAGACACATTTGATATTATTTTCTGAACCCCCTCCCAACTATTGGAACGTTTCTGGTACAATCAAGTTAAATTCTCACTACTCTGGACTCTATTTATAGCCATACCATTGATGAAACCTCTCATAAAAATGGTGACTGTCATTTTCCACAATGAAAATGTACCAGTAGGGGACATCACACATTGGCTGCAACAACGTTGCAAAGTCCTCAGTGCCCCTGAAGCCATCCTGGATGGGGAACATTTCGGGTCTGGTGGCTGTAGATTTAAAGTTAAACTTCGACAATCTGAAGAAGGCATAATACATATACCAAATTGTTTCTTTCTCGGCAGGGAGTGATGGGTGTGCTTGTACGCCGGACCACCTTGGGCTTGCTACTGATGTGGGGCACACACTCATTTAACAAGTGTCTGCAATAAATTACGATGCAGTTTGTGCAACAAGGTTGGACATACTAGCTCACAATGTATGAACCACACCAGATGCAGCCTCTGTGAGGAATTTGGCCACATATACCGGGACTGCCCATGGGCTCATGCCAACAAACCACATGACATAAACCCAGAAGACCTCATCAATAAAGCACAGGCCGATGTGGCTACTCCATTTGACCAACCTGAACCAAATTTGGATCCCAAAAGAGATGAGAGACTCAAAAACTACACAACATGTAGCAGAACACATGGAAACCCGTATATCAGAAACAGACAATACCAAGATTCAGGAGTTTCTTACACCAGTATGCTACTCTGTACCTGTAGCCACAGAAGCTATCGAAACTGAACTCAGAGGAACAGTTGGATTCCTCAAGTCAACAGCCATGGTCAATGCCCTTACAACACAGAGGGTCCACAAGACTCTATAAAAAAAGAAGCACCTACTTATGATATGGACTTGGAAAACCCCTTTGAAGTTCTAGCTGGTGCAAATTGAGGCAATTCTGAAGTAGAAGAGGAAAATATGGAGTCCACAAATTTTAGATACTAACACTGTGCAACCTGTGGAGAAACTGCACACAGGAAAGAAGAAATGGAGGAAAAGGTGTAGGACCTAACCACTCACTGATTAAACGAACAATACCACAGTTGCTTCCATCAACTGTCATAGCTTAATAAACTATCAAAAAAAAACACACAGTATTCAGCTAGCAAAGGACATGCTAATAGACATTATTTTTCTCCAAGAAACTTGGATAAGTTCAGTATCCCAAGCATCCCAGTTTAAATCGGAATACTTTGATACTTTGATATTTCTGGACAAAAGAAGGCGGATTGCCCATCAGGATTGTCCTCCATATACATGGAACATTAACCCAATCTTTGCTCAGACATCCATATATCTAATTTATTTTTAAAAATTGTAATGTTTGTAGAGTCAACTATCTCTTGTGGTAGCTTGTTCCACAGTCTAGGTGTTCTAACTGTGAAATAATTAAGTCTTTTGTTACTATTAACCCTTACTACTTCTATTTGTTTATTATGTAGTCTAGCTACTATTTTTCTAGTGGAAAATTTAATACCACATGATTTCATTTGTTCTTGATTGCCGAGAATTTTGAATAATTGTAATAAATCTCCTTGACTGCGTCTCTGCGCAACTGTGTATAATCCTGTTTTGTGTAATCGAGAACAATAGTCCAGATTTTTTAAGTGCGGTAGTTGCTTTGTGGCTCTACGTTGGACTTGTTCTATTTTATTTATGTCTGATTTAGGTAGGGATTCCAAAATGGAGAACCATAGTCCAGATGGGGCCTTATATGAGATCTATAGAGGGATAATAAGCAAGATTCAGATCTAGTAATAAATGTTTTTGAAATTCTACGTAATAATACATTTGTTTGGGTTGCTATTTTAGTGCAATGAGTTGATGGAGTTAATTTGTCATTAATTATTATCCCCAGATCTTTCTCAGCTGATGAAGTTCTAATAACAGTATTATTTAAGTAGTAATTTTGGACCGGATTATTTTTTACAAAATGTATTACTGCACATTTAGATAAGTTGAAGTACATTTTATTTGTTAATGCCCATTCTTCTATAGCCATCAGATCTTCTTGAGCCCGATTTGTTACTGTGATTTATGGCGTCCCTCCAAGTTTGGTGTAGTCCATAAAACTTTCCATTGTATTGCTAGGAGATAGTCATATCACTTATGAATATATTAAACAGGGTTGGTCGAGCAACCGAACCTCAGGCACTGTGGTCACATCTCTGTCGTCAGAAAGGACATCATTTACTCTTACACATTGGGTTCTCTCGATTAACCACTGGTTTATCCAAGAGATTAATGGAGTTGAAATTCCCAAAGTAATAAGTTTATTTATTATTATAGTATGTGAAACTTTATCGAATGCCTTGCTGTAATCTAGAAGAATGACGTCCATTGGAATATTACAATCTAAATTATGACTAATGTAATTATAGAATGATATTAAATTTGTTGTGCATGAATAACCTGTTTTGAATCCATGTTGGTAAACATCATTAATCTTTAAAGTTGTCATTTCGTTCTCTAATTTTAATTTAATAATTTTTTTCTAATAATTTACATGGAACAGATGTCAAACTAATGGGACGGTAGTTTTCAGTTTTGGATTGGGACTCTTTTTTTTTATGAATAGGTGTAACTATGGCTGTACACCAATCCCTAGGTACTACTGAATTTTGAATAGATTTGTTATAGATTATCATTAAAGGTAGGAAAATACTATTTGTTGTTTCTAAAAGAAATCTTGAGGATATGTTATCTGGTCCTGAACTAGTATGTTTCTTTAGGGTATTTAGAACAATCAAAGTTTCTTGTTTTGAAATAGTTGCTACTTCGGTATTTGATATTACTGGAATAACAGGTAAAGTTATTTCTTTGGAAAAGACTGATGCAAAGTAATTATTTAATTTGATTGCTGTTTGATCTGATGTTATTGTTTGTTTATTAATTATTAATGGTCCAATTGTCTTGTTACAACCTATTTTTGTATTGAGATATGAATATAAAGATTTTTGACAATCTTTAGTATGTGCTATTTTAAATTCAAAATTACGCTTTGCAATAACAATTTGTTTTTTTAATATTTTAAGTGTTTCCCTATGGCCATGGGGTCCATCATATTGGTCCTTCGGAGACGATAGGGCTGATGGTACTGGCATATTATTCTTAGGCCAGAGATTTAAGATATTCAGACTAATAGTTTTTGTTCCAGGTAGAACCTTAATAGTGGACGGATACTGGGATAGCGAACCATGTAGATTAGTGCATATATATATATATATATATGCACCACAAACAAAAACTGATAGAGTGGCACTGTTTGGAACAGTGCAACCTTACCTAGCTACAGCTAAATTGATAATAATAGCCGGTGATTTTAACTTTAGTCTAAAGATGCAGAAAAATCAACAAACAGGGAAATATACTGTGACTCTACTGCCCTCAATAAATGCATAAATACTGCAGACCTCATTAATAGCTCTGACTATATTAAAAGTGGTCTGACTTTTACTTACAAGAGAACTCAGTTTATAACACAAACAGATTACATCTTTATTTCAAGAAATTTAGTAATCCAAGAAACCAAAAACATCCCAGCGGAATTCTCAGATCATCTGATGTTTTTTTCTCCCCTAGGGCGTAAAATCAAACTCAGTACCTAGATATAGCTGGAAACTAAACGCCAGCATGCTTACCGACCCAAACATAACTCAACAGATCAAAACCCTTTGTAAAGCACATATGACAGTTTTTTAATTATATGACAACAAAAGCGAATGGTGGGAAGATACTAAATCCGACGTCAGACAACTCTCCCAACACACTGGGGGAAAATGGTCACAAAATAAATTCTTTATATACCTAAAACTTAGATCTCAACTTCAATATCTGTATTCCTTACCTCACTCTCAGGCTCTCACACAGCAAATAAGTAATATTAAAACAGAAATGACAAAGACACAATGTGACAGGGCTAGCTCCATTAATTTATTTATTCAGCTTTTGTTTACCAGGTAAGCACACTAGACAGAAAAGTGCCTATTTTCAGGTGTGACCCGGGAGGATTACAAGATGCAGGCCAACAATACAAGGTCATAGCATGATACAAAGGTAAAAAAACAGTCAGAACAACATACAGCAGCTGGGCATGTGGAGCAGGACACTAGTTATGAGGTTACATGACAGCGGGAGAGCAGTCTACAAACAGCAAGGCATATGAAGTAGAACACTAGTTAGAGAGTTGACCTGAACAGAGTGTATCCTAATACAAAAGAGCATTGAGCATAACTTATACATAGACTTGAGGGCATTGACATAGCACTTGTAAACATGAGAGCATTAAGCATAGCATGGATAGAGACTCAGTAAATTCATCTGTCTCATTATTCACTGACACAAGCCGGTTCTGTGAACGGGCCAAGTATCATAGGACACCCCGGGGGAGGGGGGGGTGCTAGGAGCAGAAGCAAGGGGAGACTTGTTTCAGGAAGTCCCAAAGAGAGGATCTGAAGCAGGAATGGGAAGGGGCAGACAGTACCTGAGTGGGGAAGGAGTTCCACAGTCTGGGGCAAGGACAGCAAAAGCCCGATCCCCTGTGAGAGAGCGTGCTTTGGGAACCTGGAATACCTGTGAGTCACAGGATCTTAACAGGTAGGGAGGATGTGTGGGCTTGAGTAATTCAGCAAGTGCGGGGGTGGGGGGGGTGGCTGTTCTGATAATGTTGTCAATGATGTTGCCCATGACAAAGGTGCGATGGTTGTCGGTGGGGAGCCACTCAAGCCTGGAGTACAACACGAAGTGATGCGTGAGGTGAGGAGCAGTCAGTGCAAAGCGACATATGTTGTTGTAAGCAGTGTTCCATTTTTGATAGGCAGGTTTTGGGGGCATGTGAGAAGGAGATGAGGCCGTAGCACAGCGTTGGGAGTAGAACCCCTTTAGCAAGGGCAAGTCTCGCTGCAGGGGTGAGGCAACTTTTGGCCCTGTAAACCAAGCCTAACTTGCAATTAACGGCCTTATATGTGTTTCGTATGTGTAAAAAGAGGTCAAGTTGGGGGTCGAAAGTCACCTCCAGGTACTTGAAAGAGTCAACAACCTATAAAAGGGTGCCATCGGCACCAGTGATTTTAAGAGGGGCAGGGCATGCTCTTAGTTTGGCCCAAGAACCGAAGAGCATAGATTGGGTTTTCTTGAGGTTGATGGCAAGCTTATGGTCCTTTAGCCAAGACTGTATGCGGTCAAAGTCAGAGTTAGGCCTGGAATTGATGATATTGACGTCCCGGGAGCAGGTTAGGATAACAAGGTCATCTACATACAGGGTGGAGTTCCTGTGGTCTGGGACCGAGGGCAGCTCATTGACAAAGAGGGAGAAAAGCAGAAGTCCTAGAACGGACCCTTGAGGCACCCCACAGTTAACAGATGTGCGCTTGGAGAGGACCTTGTTGAACTTTGTGTACTGCTGCCTACCCGAGAGCCAACTGACAAACCAGGTAAGGGCTGGAGGGGAAAGGCCAAGGGATCGAAGGGTGGAGCACAGGAATGAGTGGTCAACCAGATCAAAGGCTTTTGAAAGATCAACGAAAATAGCCCCAGTCAGCTTGCCTTGATCGGTAGCTGTTCTGATCTCAGAGGTGACCTGAGCTAGGGCAGTAGAGGTGCTATGCCCTTTGTGGAAGCTGTGTTGAGCTGGGGAGAGAAGGTCAAAGCTATGCATGTAAGGTGTGAGCAGGGAGGCAACTACCTTTTCGAGCAATTTGATGGCGACAGACAGTACTGCTATAGGGCGGTAATTTTCAAGAATTTTGGGGTCCCCATACTTGGGGACTAGGACAACACGAGCTACCTTCCAAATCTCAGGGATGGTACCGGAGATAAGAGAGGCATTAAAGATATGGGTGATGGGCCAGGCCAGGTAAGGGGCCCCCAGGCAAAGCAGCTTAGGCTCAAGGTTGTCATGCCCGGCACCAGTATGGGTGGAAAGTCCAGCAAGGAGTTTCCGTGTCTCATTGACAGAGACGGTCTTAAAGTAGAAGGGGGGGTCGGGAGGGTGCATCACCACAGGAGGGGCCCAGCACCGTAGAGTCAGGGAATAGAGAGGTGTAGTCAGACAGATTCGAGACCTGGGAGTTGAAGGCGTTAGCGATGGTCAGGGCGTTGTTGCAGCTGACCCCACCAACAGGAATGTCAGTGGCCTGTGCAGAGGCAGAACCACTCACAGTATTTTTGATGTTGTGCCAGAAGCTTCTCAGGTTTTTGGCAGAGGCTTCCAGGGAGGATTTACAAAAATCACTCTTAGCGGAGTGAATGGCCCATTTGCAAGAGTTTCTGAGCTGCCTGTATTCCTTAAAAATCAGACCTGTCGCCAGAAGCCTTGAATTTCTTCCAGTGCTTGTCCCCAAGTTTCATTAGGGCAAATAGGCCGCCGTGAAGCCACTTAGTAACTGTGCCCCACACCCTCCTTTTGGTGAGAGGGGCGTGCCTATCCTGCAAATGGGAGACTATAGCAAGGAAGTTGTCAAGAGCAGCTGAGGGGTCACTAGCAGTGGTGACCTGGGATCAGTCAGACTGTTGTAGGTCAGTAAAGTAGTCACTGATGTTGAATTTAGAGAAGTCCCTTATCTGGATCACGTTGCAGGGGATCCTGGGAGTAGAGACTCTACAGATACAGTAGGTGGGGGAGAGGTCCGATATAGTCAGGGAAGAGACCAGCTGAGGCAATACAGTCGGATCTGTTACTCATTACCCAATCACTAAGGGAGCCTTCCCCCCTCCCGAGGACAGCCTGGTTGGCTCAGATATAAGCTGGCGGAGGGCAAGGCACGACAGCAAGGGCTCATATTGCTTGGCAATGCAACCCAACTAGTTTAGGATGAAGTCGCCAAAGACTAAGAGTTCATTATTGCACACTTGAGAGCTGAGGCTGTCAAGGAGGTAGGAGAGACCTTGTACTCTGCCCTTGGGAGGATTATATGCACATACCAAGTGAAGCTTTTTCGAGTTGCCCAGCAGGAGTAGGGTATGCAGGAACTCACAGGTAGGAGCAGGGGGAGGGGGGTGAGATATGGCAGTCACATCGAGGTGAAACTTATAGTAGAGAAGCAGACTGCCCTCACATTTCTTCCCAGCATGATTCTGCTTGATAGAGTTGTACCCTGGGAGAGCAAACTTCGAGTCGGGAGACTGGCTTGAGCCAGGTTTCAGAGACCCCCATAATGTCAGGGCTGTAATGAGTCACCCAAGCCAACAACTCGGCAATATTAGGTAGAATGCTACAGACATTGATATGAGCCACTTTTAACCCCTTCGAGTTCAGCCACGGTGGGGGGGGGAGAGACTGGGGTAGCACCCATGTATAGCGCTGATTATTGAGTGCTGCACTTTTGAGTGACTCAATAATAGTGCTCTACAAGACAGCAAGTGGTGCAATACTTCGCTATATCCTGTATAGCGAGTATAGCAAGGAGTTGTACTCACTATTGCAGAATATAGCATCCTTTGTGGCCGATTCCCACTGAGCTGTTTGCATAGCATAGTGGTGTACACCACCGCTTGCAATGCAAGCAGACCCGGGTTCGGGTCCAGCTATAGGCAGAATTTTTTTTTTTTTTTCACAATTCAATAACTTGCCCCATAGTCCGCACCCTCCTCTGAGCTGATTATTTAAGTTGGGGGGGCGCAGGGGGCACAGCCCCCCACATAAACAAATTATTTCTGTGTGTTTTTGTTAAGTATTGTAGTGACCGTCGCTATTTGCGACAGTCGGTACAACATCCATCGCCCTTTTGACCATGGGCTCAGGTTTGTTCGCTCTATGTGATAGGCAGTCTTTCAGACTCACCTTTATCACATAGAACCGAGACTGGAAGGAAGACACGGCAGCAGAGGGACCAGGGTTAGGTTCTATATCTCCATCCAACAAACACAGTGACAGCAGGAATATAGCAAGGCAGGGCAGTAGGTGCTGCTTGTTCTGGGGCTTGGGCCAGTGGGTGGTGCGTTTGAACAGGAGGGAGGAAGGGAGAGAGTCTGGAGGTTTAAACACCAAACAGGGTACAGGTACAAATGATTAAGAGCTAAGAGGTTGGAGAAAAAAAAGGCATCCTTAGAAGGGCTGGGTAAAGGTTCAAGGGAGGGGGCAGGTAGGGGAAGACAGGCCACAAGGAGTAAAGGCAGATGCACACTGAAGGAAGTGAGGACTGAAAGCAGCCATGGCTCCACCTTGGAGCTGGAGTGGGCAGGGCAGTTAGTCTGGGGCAACATCCCGGTGACCCACGGCGGGGGGGTAAGGAGAGGACAGGAGCACCTGTGAAGGCAATAAGAGACGATGGGGTACCATAGTAAACAGTAAAACCTTAGGGCAGAGCACATACCATAATGCACAGTTAAACCAATGTAAAGGGAAACAAGCAGCGGTGCAGCCCCACCAGGGCAGAACTGCCTGAGGAGGGCTTGGTAACAAGGCAAGGAAGTCAAAGGAAGGAGACTTGGGCGAAATAAGGTATAATGAAAAATGCCCTGACTAAAGCTGGAAGGGAAAACAGTAATTAGCAAAATACTTGGTGTAGGTATTAGCAAAACAGTGGGAGAAGGTATAGCAAAACCAGGAAACTGTGAGATGGTATAATAAACAATAGCTGAACACAGGTACAAAAGGCACACACAGGTATCTGTATAATCTAGGGTGAATTACTGCAAACAGCAGGCACACAGTTAAACAATGTAGCTAACACAGTAGAGGAGGGGCACCAGCATATCCACCCCCTCATGGGTGGAGCAAGAGACAACTGAACTGGAGAAGGGGAGGGACAAAAATGTCCAGCTGCAGTAACGCCTCACAGAGCTCCAAACCACCCCATTAGTCCGGGAAGACAGGCGGGGGCCCGAGGCAAGGGTAGCCGCTAAGGAGGTGGGTGAGGCGGCACTTCCCCGACGCTCTTCCAAGCTTGGCTGCAGGCAGGAGGGGGTTCGCGCCTTTTCAAATTTAAAATGTCCCACTGCAGTAATGCTCACGGAGTTCCGAACCACCCCAGCAAACCGGGAAGTCAGGCGGGGGGGGGGGGCTCCGGAGGAAAGGGTAGCCATAAGGAGGCAGGTGAGCTGCATTTCAGAATTCCCCCGACGTTCCTTTCAAGCTCCAGTGAGCTCTGGATATGTGGACTCAGGCTGAAGAACAGCTCCCTTTAAGTAAGGCTGGAGGCAGGAGGGGTTTTGTGTCCTTTTCAGATATAAAAATATCTTGCTGCAGTGACGCCTCACGTTGCTCCGAACCACCCCAGCAAGCCGGGAAGACAGTGGGGGGGCTCCGGAGGCAAGAGTAGCCGTAAGGAGGCATGTGAGGTGGCAGCTCCAGTGAGCTGCATTTCAGAATTCCCCCGATGTTCCTTCTGAGCTCTGATGAGTTCCAGATATGTGTCTTAAGGCTGAACTTAACTATGGCACACATAAAACACAAGGTTTTTGACCCCTGTGAAGCTTGTGAAAATAGAAGACATAATTCCACCTTTGCATCCCTACTGAATGAACAAGGGGAAGAAGTCTCTTCCCCTTCACAATTAACAAAAATAATCTCAGACTTTTTACAACGTACCAACAAGACGGATGACCCGACACGGTTATTAACGAGTATTTTTCTTTTTTTTTTCAACTTGCCCAGTTCCCATGGCTTTCAGGGGAGGCCTCGTACCTCCTCCTACTCCGTCCACCAGGGCTCTCACGAGGCAACTCTGCCCCAGTTTGTTTTTACTTTCGTGGGGCCCAGGGTGTATTGTCATTTTCCCGTATTTTTCTCCCCTTCCCCTGGGCCACCGGCACGAAGGACGTGAGTCCAGACTGGCGACGTAATGATGCACGCTGTCCGCCAAGCGCCCAACAGCGACCCCCTCCCCAACTCCACTGAACGGAGTCGCCAGAGCCCTCGAGAGACCATGCTTCCACCAGCCTTCTGGGGACGTCGGGTGCTTGAAGCACCCCGGTATCCCTCCCCAGAGGGAGGAGAGCATCCATGGGGATGCTTAATCCTCCCTCACCCCACTGACCCCTGGCGACCAGAGTCCATTCCCGAACCCGGGTCACCGGTGTACCGCGAGGTGTGGCATCCAGTGCCTCAACCTTCAGTGCCACCGGGCCGGCTCAACGAGTATCTTTCTAAGCTCCCTGCCCATACTGTAAATCAAGGAGATGCAACATCCTTAACACCACCCATTACACTATAAGATATTCAAGATGTCATCATATCAAGGAACAACGAAGCATCACCTGGCCCAGATGGCCTCCCCTATGAATTCTACAAAGCATTCCCACAAGAAATAGCAGCATGTTTAGAAAGAGTGTTTGAATACTTTTTCCTTCAAAAATCGATCCCCAACTCTTTTTCCAAAAGCCTAGTCATATTCCCATACAAATCTGGTAGTAAACTAGTAATCAGTAACTGGAGACCAATTAGCCTCAACGCCGACTTTAAAATCCTTTCACAAATCTTACATTTAAGACTAAAAAAGGTAAAAAAAAAAAAAAAAAAAAAAAAATATACACCCATCACAGTTTTGTAGTTTACCTGATAGATCAATTCACCATCCATTAATTATTATCAGAGAAGTTTGCGAATGCTTTACAAAAACCCAAAATAAAGGCTGGGTCATATCATTAGACCAGAAAAAAGGCTTATGAGAGGGTCAGCCATAAATTTTTTTTTTCAGTTTTAAGAACATATGGAATTCCTCATACTTTTATTCTATGGTTACAACTACTTTATAGTAATGCCTGCTTTGGTCCCATACTTATGGGACAAACAGGACCAGAACACAAAGTAAACATCGGAGTTCGACAAGGGTGCCCTCCGAGTTCTCTTCCATACATTTTCTACTTAAATCCATTATTAGAAACAATCTCACTTCACCCGCAAATAGAAGGACTGACAGGGGAAAGTCCACATGACCAAATTAACCTATGCAGATGATACTTGTCTATTAATTAAAAACAAAAATAGCATCCAGATTGCATCACAAGTCCCAGAACAATTCTGCCTGGTTTCCAATGCTCAGCTTAATATCAATAAATGTAATGCTCTGCCTGTAGGACTTTGGGATGATCTCCCCACTCACAGAAGGGTTCCCTATAGTCTCAGGTCCCGCAAAAGTTTTAGGTATCACCTTTGGCACCCTAAATACCGCAACCTTGAACTGGGAGAAATCCTCGAACTTTTTTGAAGGGAAAGTAAATTCTTGGAAAGGCTAGAACCTTTACAAACTGAAACGAATATACATTATAATACAATTTCTAATTCCCAGCCTACTATACGTAGGGGCAATATTCCCCCTTCCTTTAGCTTTAGAAACTAGAATATATAGTATTTTAATTTGTATGCTTTGGGGAAGTAGGCTGAACCCACTAAAAAGACAATTCGATTATCTACCCAAATGTAGAGGTGGCCTAGGCATGACGGACCCGGTGACCTTTTTCCACACCATATTTCTATCTATTTCGATAAAATCTGTCCTACGTCAACCAGATTCATTAATGTATAAATGGATGCTAAACAACAGTCAAACATTCATTCCTAAATGGACTGATTCTCCAGTAAAATACAATATACATTTAAGGGTACCGGAATTCATTAAACCAGCAATCCAGAAATTATATAAATGGGGCATTTCAAAATCCTTTTTGATTTCTACCCCCCATAATCAGCTATACCACCATATAATGGATAGACAAGGTTCTTCTGCTCCGTTATTTAAAAATTGTAACCCTCAAAATCAGGATAAGGTATTAAATATGCTAAACGAAAAAAGAATGCCTGTTAGAACATAGGAAACAGTCTGGTTATGTGCTTACAGAAGACAAAGTACTGGGAAACAGCAAGCATAAATTCCTCAATAAAAGACACTGCCCATATACAGAATGCACAGCCATTGAGGAATCCATGGAACACTTTATATTAGATTGTTCTTACTCAAAGAACTTATGGGAATTTCTAGCACAAGCCTGGAATTTACTCTGGCTCAAGAACTTAACCTATGAAAATATAATGTTAAATGTTTACAAACACAGGCTTGCCAAGTTCCATGCTGGCACTCTTTCAATTCTATTTGCAGTTCTAAAATTTTACATTTGGTAGGCCCGGGTACAATGGATCCTCAGAGAACAAAGAATGCCTTTCTCAGTCATAAAAGTATTGTGTGAGAAAGCACTTTAAGACATATATTCTACTGATATGGCACTACATCCACTTCATAAAGTTGGCAGATGGTGGAACGGTATATCATTTTTTATAAAGTATAAATAAGACAGTGAAAAGTCACCAAACCATGTTTAATGAAATAGTGGAAAAGAATGCCTTAGTGTCATCATAAGAATGATTTGTATTTAATTCATTTTTGTTTTCTTGTTTATACAAGGTTATTTGGTTTGAATGTACATTTTTTTGGCTATGTTCTCCTTTAATAAAAAATTTCCCTACTCTTTTGAGAAGTGCCATGGGATCTTTAACATCCACCTGAACTACCACCAGAACAGGGAGATGGGACCTTGGTTTAACATCTCATCCGAAAGACAGCACCTCAGGAGTGCAGCACCCCCTCGTGCTGCGCTACAGTGTCGGTATTGGGAATTAACCCAAGTGCCTGGTGTGGGGATGGTACTTGGCAGCGTGGATAGTCTGCCAGTAAGCATGTATGATCAGGCAGTCCCAAAAAATGTGGACTTTGAAATATATTTCTGTACTCTATCATGTGCCCTCAGTGGTGGGACCCAGGAACAGAAGAGGGATGCCTCCTTCTCACCGAATTCCTTGATCACTGTCTTGCACTGACCATGGTAGTAGAATGATAAATCTCGCATTCCAGGTTTTCCAGATCACACTATTTTAGTACGTGATGCTGGAAGCAGAATGTATATTAGACATGGTGAGCATGTCATCTAGACCCTCAGTGAGGGGGTAGCGGATCAGGATCTTTTGCACTACAGGTATTTAGCTCTGAATTGTGTCTAGAGGCTGTTCATAGAACAGCCACAGATAAAGGATAGTATCCTGCTTTATAGCATGGTACTTAAAGAGTGTTATTACGGGCTGGTTAATTCAGTCTGAAAGTGGATGTTATTTAGAGTGGGATAGCTGAAGTGATGGGGTTCCCTTTTCTGGGAGGGACAGCCACCAGTATATGTGACCCATATGATGCAGCACATAGCCTCCACTTTGGTTTCTGCCCCTGTCATACAGATAGCCGCTAATGCAAGAGGTGATTTATCTGAAGAGGTTTCAGCCTCGAGGTAAGGTTCACTGCTCTGGTTATCCATCCCAGGTCGCAGTCCAATTCAGCTATGCAGGGCTAAACAATGAGGCTCCTGTTGCATTTAGTGCGAGGTGTGTGCCGAGTTGGATACTACCTTGCCCTTGATCTCTGGCCAGTTACTGAGGTTTAATTTCATGGATCAGTTTTTGCAGACTAAGCTCCACCCTTTATATATTTAATGGCATCGGAGGATTGCCTCTTTGGCGCTAAATTCATACCTACACGGTACAGCATTCAAGTGGCTTTTCTCGGGCAACAGACCTCCTTTCCAGTGTACCTGCACTAGCTGGTTTATTTTGAACATCTGCCTTATGTACATACTGTCCTAGGCTTGTGCCTTTCTTACACCTGAGGGCCATCACTCTCACGTTAACTTCCACTTATTACTTGGCGATATTCCTTTTCTACATTTTGGTACAGATTATCAACCCATGGTCAGTTTGGCTAGGCTTTTCCCCCCATCCAACTCTTACATCGGACTCTAGTTAGTGCTCTTCAACTTTAACTGCTCCCTACCTTGTGAGCTTTGCAACGGTCTGTTAAAAAGTGTTTGTCTTAATAATGTTTTCTAAGGGATGCCCAGCTGGAACTCTATTGTTTTGGTCTTGTTTTTTTTTTTTTGAATTAATGTTCTTCTTTACAGGGGGAGATACCGTAATGTGACTTCAGTCCAGCAGTCCATCCATGGCTGATATGGAATTGGTCCTCGAGATGGGGAGAAGACTTTTTTTAATGTTTGCCCTTGTGCATGCGAAAAGCGAGCATATTGGTATGACAGTGGATTTGGAGAGGTGTGTCACTATCGGTCCAATGCAGGGTGGTCTAAAAGGGGGCTCAACAGTGTCAGACCAATCATTAGCCAGGCTGATCATGACACTGTTCTGGTCTTGCTGGGTGGAAACTTCATGTAGTTCAAAGAAAAGAGCCACCCGAATCATAGGGTGGCTCTTTCTTTTGATCTGTATAAGCTGCCCAGCAAGCACAGCTGATCAGCATCATGATCAACCTGCTGTGATTCTCCCCACCAAACATAACAACAATTTCTCCCGCTCTCTGCTAAGTACCCCCTTCCAACTACCATTGCTTCCTCCTTCTTAATTTTCCAACACCAGGGTGCCCAATCTCCGGTGCCGGCTAGTACCCCACAGCCTGTTTACAGTGTACGACACCAGGGAGCCCACCCCCAGGGCCACCAAACATATCACTGACACTGGGGTGCCCAATCCCCAGAGTCTGTACTTGAAATAAAGTAAACAATCCTTTGTAGTCTTTTTATTTTTAAACACTCGTAAAAAAAAAAAAATTATCCATTGATGTCTGTTGCCGCCACCATGCTAGCTAGTACCCCCCACCCCGCACTTTTTCAACATGCGACACCAGGGAGTCCAACCCCAGTGTCACCAAACACTCATTCTCTGACACCAGGGTGCCCAATCCTAGGTGCTATCTTGAACACCCTACCCAATTGTTTTTACTGTGCAACATTGGGGAGCCCACCCCCAATGCCACCAAACATAACAAAGACACTGGGGTGCCCAATCCTCAGTGCCGGTACCTGAAATAAAGAAAAATGTCCCTCATAGCTGTAGTCTTCAATGTCTGTTGCCACCACCATGCTGACTAGTACCCCCTACCCCATCCATTTTCACTGTGTGACACTGGGGAGCTCACCCCCCCGTGCAACCAAACATAAAACTGACAATGGGGTACCCAATCCCCAGTGTTAGTACCTGAAATAAAGAAAACCACTCCTCGTAGTCTTTTCTTTATTTTTATACACCCTGTAAAAAAGAAAACCATCAATCGATGTCTGTTGTTGCCACCTTTATCCTCCCACCACCTGACCCTCCCACTCAGGACCCACCACCCCACCCCTTACTTACCTACTGGGAGTCCAATGCCACAATCTTCTCTGGACCAGAGACACATTTTTACTCTTCAATGCTGGATCAGGAACTGAGGAACTCAGGTATGTGGTTCCATGTTTTTCCAATGGGTTTTGAACTTGTCCCCATAACTTGGTCATTTTTGAATATTTTTTCCCCACATTTTCAACACGGCCTTTTAGGGACCCCACCTCATAAACAAGGGCAGTGAAATGATGTAAATGTGTCCTGCACAAACCTTTCAGGCAGGATTAGGAAATTTTCTCTGTCCTTGTTTATAAGGTGGGGTGATAAGAAGGCTATGTTGAAAATGTAGGGTAAAAATATTAAAAAACAGCATAGTTATGAGCGTACGTTGAAATTTTTCAATGCATGCTCATAGTTTTGGTAATTTTCACTATTTTGACCCCAAATTTTCAACATAGCCATTTTTTCATACCACCTCATGAATGTAATAGCTGTCATTTTTCAAATCCTGGCCAAAATGTGTTTTCGCACTTGTGGCGCAAAATCACCCTTTGCAGTGATTTGATAAGGATCATCAATGGGTTCTGCGTCCCCTGTCAGAACGGGGTCAAGTATTTCAATGCCCTGAGGTGATTCTATTTCTGGGATCCCAACATCCTCTGTGGCTAGGGCAAAGTCCATGACTCTGGTCCCACAATTATTTGAAACAATGGGTGTTGGTGTCAGATTTAGTGGTCTGGAATAACCTGCAATATTTCTTCCGGGCGCTGAAAGGTGAAATTCCATGGAGAATGTTGCAGGCAGACGTTCACGTGATGCTGGACAACTGTAGGGTTCCTCATCCTTATAGCTACTAGAAGCATAGATTTTGTAGATTTTGTCAGTAGAGGAAAGGACCTTAACCCCCATCCAGTCTGCCCCTTGTTCCTGCCTATTCCCTTGCCAATAACCCTAGCTGGTCATTGGTGTCACTCTCTTCCCCCATTCCTCTACCTAATATGCCGCTGTGCCTATCCCATGCATGCTTGAAGCTTCCCACAGTCTTTGCCCCTACTACCTCCTCTGGCAAGCTGTTCAAGTCATCCACCACCCTTACCATGAAGTATTTATAATAATAATAGTAATAATAATAATAATAATAATAAACAAACTTTATTTGTTTAGTGCCTTTCAAACACCAAGGTGCTGTACAATAAAAATAAAAACAAATTTAAAATCAAAATCACTGCAATATTAAAAATTAACAATAAAAAGGAAAAAGATATATATAAAATCAGAAGACAATAATCTCAAGTAGTAAAAGCAAGATTCCAAAGATGGGTCTTGAGTTTGCGCTTGAAGGTCTCCACAGTTGTGCATTCCCGAAGCTGGCGAGGCAGAGAATTCCAGAGGGTTGGGGCAGCAAACATAAAAGCCCTGGCCCCAGAAGATTTTAAAGTAACCCTCGGAACCTCCAGCAACCCTTCGACAGCCGAACAGAGCTGTCGTACAGGGGTATAGGGAATCAGAAGCTCTTTCAAGTAGTTGGGGCCAAGTCTGTGCAGGGCTTTGAAGGTCAAAAGACCTACTTTAAAGGTGATCCGCCACTGTATAGGCAGCCAGTGCAGAACGTGCAAAGCAGGGGTAATATGCGTCCTTCTTGATTCGCCTGTCAACAACCTAGCAGATGCGTTCTGCACTAGCTGCAAGTGGTGGATATCAACCCCGGGAAGCACCAAGTAAAGGGAGTTGCAATAGTCAAGGCAAGAGGTCACCAAGGCGTGGACCAACATAGGTAGATCGCAGGACGGAACAAAGTGCTTCACCCTGGCAATATCCCTAAGATGGTAAAATGCTGACTTAATGGTTGCTGACACCTGATGACGACGGGTCAGCCCATCGTCAAGTACAATTCCCAGTTTATGCACTCGTTCTGAGGTACGGAGCTGATCCCCCCCCCCCCAGAAATAAACCGGAGGGTAGATCAGACCTCAACCCCTCTCCCCGGGTCCACAACCAAAACCTCGGTCTTACCAGTGTTCAACTTTAGCCAGCTCGAATTCATCCAATCATGGATTTCAGCGAGGCAGTCATTAAATACCGAGAAAGCACTATCCTGGTCGGGCACAAAAGACAGGTAGAGCTGGGTATCATAGGCACAGAAGAGAAACTTCAGCCCATACCGTCTTACAATGTCTCTGAGGGGTAGCATATACACTGCAAACAACATGGGGGAAGCACCGAGCCCTGGGGAACCCCACACTGCAGAGAGAAGGAGGCAGAGGAAAAAATCCCTGACACAACTCTCTGTGTTCTCCCAGATAGAAAAGAAGTAAACCATCTGAGGACTGTACCAGATAGTCCACAGATGGACCTCAGCCGCTCGAGCAAAACCCCGTGGTCTACAGTGTCAAAAGCTGAGGAGAGATCAACAAGAACCAAGATAGAATGGTTTCTCCAATCTCTCGCCATCAGGAGATCATTGAGCACCCGAACCAGAGCAGTCTCAGTACTGTGCCCCTGAGGAAAACCAGACTGGAGAGGTTCGTAGATATTATGGATGGTTAAATGGTCCTCCAGCTGGTTTGCCACTACCTTCTCAATAACCTTCCCAATAAAGGGAAGGTTAGAGATAGGTCTATAGTCAGCCAAAATATCTGGGTCCAAAGAAGATTTCTTCAAAAGGGGAGTTACCACCGCTTCCTTCAAGGAGCTAGGGAACTCACCTAATTCTACGGAACACCAGACTATTTGTGCCAGACACGGGCCCACGATCTCAACACAACCCAAAATAAGGGAAGTTGGGCCTGGATCTAAGCTACAGCTCGTAGAGCGCAGCCCCTGGACAATCCTCAGAATAGAGGGGGGGCGGCTCAGAGGTAATTTAAGGAAGTATTTTTTCACAGAGAGGGTTGTGGATGCATGGAACGGCCTTCCGGAGGAGGCTGTGGAGTCAGAAACAGTGGAGAAATTCAAGCATGCATGGGACAGTCATAAGGCAATTCTAGGGAGTGGGGGTAGGAAGAAGTAGGCTGCTGGTTAACTAGGATCTGCAGCTTATCCATTAGGTAGGGAAATGGGCAGACTGGGTGGGCCAAGCGGTCTTATGTGCCGTCAAAAATCTATGTTTCTAATCCGCATAACATCCTCGAACTTCGGCTGGACAAAGGAACTCCAAGAGGCTCGAGGTACAGTGGCCAAATGCTGGCCAACAGTATCCCCCATAAAGTGCGACTGTCGGATCTCTGATCTCATGTCGGCCACCTTATTCACAAAGAATTGAGTGATCTCGTCACATTTTTCACAAGAAAAGTGTGATCTCGTCACACTTTTCTTGTGAAAAGGCTCAACGGAGCTGGAGACAGGCTGGGTTGCACAGCCTGTCCACAGTTCTGAAGAGCTGAGCTGGTCGATTCTGAGAGACAGCAATCTCCCTGGACAGGAATTCTGTCTTCTTATGGAAGATCTCCGATTGGTAGAGCTGATAATGCCCCTCCAAACTAAGGCGGTCGACTTCTAGAGCAGATTTCTGCCAGCGATGCTCTAACCATCGTCCCACACATCGCAGCTCCCTCAAGGACCCATCAAACCATGGGGCCTGAGGGCGAAGCGTGAGGGGACGAACACGGATAGGAGCATTTGAGTCAAGGGCTGAGGAGATGGCCTGACTATCAGCCAAAACCAACAGCTCAGGACTCTTGCTAGCAACAGGAAACTCTGAGAGGTTCAACACCGCCATCAGGTCTTCAGGGCACACATCCCATAAAGGGCGGTATCGAACCATCTCCACAGGGGCAGACCTACGAAGGGGAGCAGAAAAATTGAAGCCCACGGTGTAATGGTCAGACCAACTGACTGGCTCCACCACCAAATCAGAGGCCTCAATCCCTAGGAGAAAGACTAGATCCAAGGAGTGACTGTGATTATGAGCAGCCGAGGAAACAATCTGTGTGAAGCCCAGCGATGACATCAGCTGGAGGAAGTGCTGACCAAAAGGTGAGAATTCGTCATCAACCAAAGCATTGAAGTCACCCAGAACCATCAATCTGGGCGACTCCAATGCCATATCGGCGACGAAGTCTGCCACTTCCTGAAGGAATTGTCCCCCAACCCCTGGTGGATGGTAGACTAGGGCTATCCTGCAGCCCACACCGGCTACTACAGTACACTCGAAGGATTCAGCCTCCTCAACTGGTACACTCGTGAGCCCCAATCCAGTCTTAAAACAGACCGCTACCCCCCCCGCGATCCAATCTCAGGCGGTGAATCACTGAGTACCCGCTGGAACTGCTGCCTCCCAAATGGGACCAGCATTTTGATCCAGCCAGGTCTCGGTGACGCAAGCCAGATCAGCTGTTCCAACAAGGTCGGCAATAATAGCAGACTTGTTTTTAACAGATCTGGCATTGCACAACAACGCTAGAATTGGACAGGGCTCCGGAGCTGTCCCAACTATTTGCCCATCAAAACAGATGGTGCCCTTGGGTATGGGGACTAGACAGGGTGCTCCACAATCTAGGCTCCATTTCACCCCAGGGTGCCTTCTGGGCCTAATAAGCCCTATACGAGAGGTCCGTTCTTTTGCCCTCCGATGTCCGCAACCTCCGCCAAACCCATTCCGAACCCTCCTATGTGCAATACCAAGTGCCTGACCATGCTGGTAGATGGAAAATGGAAGGGGAGGGGAGGAGAAAGGGCGGAGGGCACGGAGATCGAAGGATGAATAACGCACAACCGGGAAGACCTGCCAACACATAACATAAGCTAAAAGCAAACTAAAAACCAAACACTTCGACCTAACTACCTCGTTTATAGACTACCCCCCAATAAGAAAAACCCATACAATTACACTTTACTCAGAATAAAATAACTACAATAAAAACAACTAAACAAAACCAATTTAACTTCCCCACCCCAGGACTCTCTCACAGTATTGAAGATGGGAAATGAAAAACAAAATAAAATTCGAACAAGTTTTTTCCTAAAGGTCCTCTCACAACCAATAGAAAAAAACATACATCAAAAAACAAAACAAAAAAAAAAACACAGTATCAGTTATCCATTTGAAATTTTTGGTGCTCTCACTGCCAACGATGGTTAATTTTATCCAGGATCCAAAAATATAAAGCGAGTGAGGCCCTCTCACCACCCACACTTTCCTTCTTAGATGGTCCCAAGATCCGGTAACAAGTCAAAGGGCATTACTCAAAACGATATATAAACTCGATGTAGGTCCATAAAATAGAAGCAGTCTCAAATAGGCCAAAGATATCCACAGACCGAGCGACAGGGCATAGGGCCCCCCCCCAAAACCCCCAACTTGCCTAATCAGGCTCTATGTGCAAACGGGGCCTGCAGCTACAGCTAACCCAAGGCCGGACTAATCAGGCTGACTCCAGCACAGCTTAGGAGCCCCCCAATGACCCCCAACTCCCTGGGGAGAGAATGGGGGGGAAGCTCCTGCTCGGTCCCAGGCCGCACAACCCTAGATCACCCAGGCAAAAAAAGAGACGGGGTAAAGAGCCTCCCACAACCAAGGGCACTGCTAGAAGACTGCTTCCCCGAGCGATATTAATATTCAGACCAAACAATCTAAAGTAAAAATCCCAAGGAAAGTAGGACTGATCGAAGAATCAGGACCCACACTCACAGTACTTCAAACACCATCAGCTATCATTCCCAATCAAATACTTGCAATACTTCCACAATGAAATTCGATTCTTCATCAAACTGCAGGTCTTCAGACTCTGTATCCAAATATAAAGTCCAGGGGTCACACATTTCCATGTCCCTTGGATCTAGTACCTTCCTTTCTCCAAAACAGACCCTCCACTTGCAGCTTGTTCGCTCCTGTGAGGTACCTGTAGGATTCAAGCATGTCCCCTCTTGCTCTCCTCTCTTCCAGGAAGTACATGCCGACTTCCTGCAGCCTTTCCTCGTATGGCTTCTTGTGCAACCCCTGCACTATTCTGGTGTCTTCCACGGTACCACTTCCATCCTTTCAATGGGCCTATGCATGAACAGGCAGAAAATACACGCCAGAGGTGTGTATCCTACCCACGTAGCTCCACATCTATGGACAGGTACGCACAGCCAGCATTCACCAATGGCCGCCACCTGTCTGTGGCACCACCACTCCAGTGCGCAGGTCCACGTAGGGCAGTCAGGGAAGGAGTAGTGGACCCAGCCAGGCATCCAACTGGATGCCCATCATAGGTCCCTAGTGGATCACTTGCACGGCTGGGCGCAGGTGCTTGAATAGCACCAGCGGACACCCGGACCCACGCAACTAAGCCCCGTCAGGCAGAGGACCCCTGGCCGAGCCCCTGGAGCATGGGGGCTGCCAGCTGCACTGCCGCACCTCCCCCCAACCCACAGCATCCCCAGCATCCATGTAGCAAGCCCCACCAACACCACACACACACAGGTGCTCGGTCCCATGCAGCCAACCCCGAACCGGTACTCCATCCCCAACATTGGTGTTCAGTGGCCCCCACCCCCACAGCACCAATACTCCCCAACCGTACCTGCAGTGTCAGTGCCGTGGCTCGGATGGCCAACAGCACAGCCTTCCGCACACCTGCATGGCTGCTGGCCATCCATATGATGCTGAGAACACACCCTATAAATAGGCTACATGCTGTCAGCAGCACACAGATGGCTGGTGGCCATGGAGGTGTGCAGAGAGCTGTGCCGCTGGCCGTCTGTTCTGCAGCACCGATACTGTGGGTATGGTGGGGGGGGTCAGTGCTGGGGGGAATGAGCGCTGATGAGGGTCAGGGGGGGAGTATACTGGGATGGCTGGTCTGTTCCCACCACAAGTGGCTCACTGTCCATCACCACTGGCAGGGGGGTTTCCTCCCCTTCATGGCCCCTGGTACGTGTTACCATTGTCTGGTCCGTCAGGGGCACCACTACGACGGGTGCCTACCACTGGTCTATGGGGTCGGGGCATGGGAGTCTGCAGGGGGGCATGCATTCACGGGATCAGTGCCCCCTTGTGTGTGTGTTGAAGGGGGCATGCAGAGACAGGGACGGCCATAGATGTGTGCTGGGGTGGGTGGGCCGAATTGGGGGATGGGTGCTGGGGTGACTGTTGCTTTGGGCCAGGTCCATCCACCCGGTCTGGGTGGGAGACTGTGTGCATGGCCGCGTGTACAGCAGTTACGGCAGGGTCCCCTTGCCGTAACCTGCACGCACTACACCCCCGCAGAAGGCACTCGTGCTGCTTTGTGCATGGCGTGGTGCTGTCACACCCCCTGCTCCCCGAGCTGCATGGGCTATGCAGCCAGGGATCGGGTGCGAGGGGGCTGCTACCCGGCAGTGCATCCCGTGCAGGGGGCGCAATGGGTGTGGAGTGGTTACGTCCCACAGATCCACAGAGTGTAGACACTCCGCACCATCATGCATAGGCCCCATTGTCCTTGCCAAGGTGTGGCCTCCATAACTGAACACAGTACTCCAGGTGGGGCCTCACCGTTTAGCGAAAGTATGCCAGCATTACCTCCCTTCTCCTGCTAGAAATCCAGCATCACCTCCCTCCTCCTACTGGAAATCCCTCTCACAATTTACCTCATCATCCAGCTAGCCTTTTTCACTGCTTTGTGAAACCGCCTAGCTACACTGAGATCGTTAGATATGATGACTCCAGATCCACCAAGCCGCTTCAACAGCAAAGTTGTCGACATCCCCTATATCGACACAGATTTGCCAATATCGACCACGTCGACTAGCAAATCCGTCAATGGACCACCATGGCAATGGAGCTTCTCTACATTGTTTGCAGGGGGCTTTGCCCCCCACCCCCATGTGGGGGTCTCTGCCCCCCCGGACTGATAGATAATCAACTCCGGGAAGGCGGATTACTGGGGAGAGCGGCTAAAAGTGGATCACTGTATGGGTATATCACTGCAACAACCCGTTAGACACTGTGTGTTGAACGGGGTTATTGTCGATGTAATGGTTTCGCTGTCAGAATGGTATACCAATGACTCCTACTGTAGGTCTCTTTCTTGTTTGGTGACTGTACACTCCACTCCCCCCCCCATCTAATACACAGCCCCTGCTTTCCATTGCCCTAAGTGCATAATCTTGCACTTTTTGGCACTGAAACCCAGCCGCCAGCCCTTAGACCATTCCTCTGGTTTCCTCAGATCTCTTTGCATTCTCTTTACCCCTTCCTGACTGTCAACCCTGCTGCAGATTTTTATGTAATCCACAGAGACACAACTTCCTCTCATGCTCCTCCACAATGTCACTTATGAAGTCACTGAAGAGGACTGGTCCCAGCACCAAACCTTGTGGCACCCCACTAGTCACTCTCCTATTGAATGAGTGGCTACCATTTACCACCACCCATTGGCTCCTATCCCTTAACCAGTTTGATTCTCAGCTTGTCACTTTCTCACCCACCTCCAAGCTGCTTAGTTTCTTTACTAGCTTTCTGTGTTGCACAGTGTCAAAAGCCTTACTGAAATACAGACAGGTTACGTCCACTGCTCTCCCTTGATCCACCTCCCTGGTAACCCAGTCACAGAATTCTATGCCATTAGTATGACATGACCTCCCCCTGTAAAACCGTGCTGCTGGTGGGCCTGCAGCCCTTTTGCATCCAGGTGCTCCATAGGCTTCTCCATCAGTAGTGTCTCCATTAACTGCCCCACCACCGATATGAGACTGACTGGCCTGTTGTTGCTAGCATCCTCCCTACTGTCACTTTTTAGTGTAAAGGGACCACATCTGCCCTCCTCTTGTATTCTGGAACTTCCCACATCTCCACTGAGGTGTTAAAAAGCGCTGCCAGAGGGGTGGCCAGCACCTTGCTCAGTTCCTTTAGTACCCTTGGATGAATCCCATCCGGCCTCATCGCCTTATTCTCCTTTATAGCTTCCAGTCCCTTCTGGACTTTCTCCACCGAGAATGGATTTGTGTTCACTCCCCTCACTCCCTGTTGCTCACTACAGCATGCTGGTCTGTCCCTCCCACCCTTTACAATGAAGACCGAGCAGAAGTAACTGTTTAGTATTTCTGCTTTCTCTTGATCTTCCTCTGTGTATTTCCCCCTGCCCCCCCGATTCTCACTACCCCATCCCTTGTCTTTCTCTTTTCCCTCCATATACCTGAAAAAGGTCTTATCCCCTTTTTTGACCTCCTTTACTATCCTCTCCTTTGTTCGTGCTTTATCTGCCCTCACACTCCGTCCTGCCTTCCTTTGTTTTGACAGATATACCTCCCTGCCCTCATCCTTCTGGGTCTCCTGCTTAGACCACATCAAACTGAGTCACCGAGGGGGTGGCAACAGGCAATTCGGGTGGAGGCACATGGTTCCTCCTTGTGCTGGTCTCGTTCCTAGTGGCAGGTCTCCTTGGTGGTGAGAGAGGTACTGGGTTGACTGGTTCAGGCAACTGTTGACTACCTGGCAAAAGGTGGTTTCAGTGCAAAGTTTTGATCACAATATTTCTTCTTTCCATCCTTCCACTGGTCATCAGTCTTATGTTTGCCTAGGATCCTCAAGTTCCAGAAAAGTACGCCCCTGGCTAAAGAGCTTGCTCTTGGATTTGTTTGATGTATCTGGTCTTGTTGGATAGGCTGAATTTCCCAGCTGCTTCTTGGGTCATTTGGACTTCTTGAGCCACCCTGAAGGCCTCTCAGCTGAGCATGTAACCTCTTGGTGTACCCCAGGTATGTCTCTGGCAAGGTGCCGTCAGCTGATACCCCAAAACATAAGTTTACTGGAAGTCTGGCTTCCCACCCGAATATCAGGAAGTAGGGGGAGATTCCTGTTGAGTCATTTTTCGTACAGTCGTAGGCATGTACTAAGAAAGGTATCTGTTGGCTCCAGTATGGCTTTTTTGTAGGGTTCAGTGTCCCCAGCACATTAAACAGTGTTCTACTGAATCTCTCTAGCTGAGGGTTTCCCTGTGAATGATAGGGAGTGGTATGGGATTTCCTGATGCCCATAATGCTGGTAAGTGCTCAGATGAGATGACTCTCAAAGTCTAACCCTTGGTCAGAGTAAAGGCGACTGGGAAAGCCATAATGCACAAAGTACGTTTTGCACAAAAACTTTAGCAACAGTGGTTGCCTTCTTGTCTTTTCTGGGGAAAACCTGTGCATAGCAGGTGTTGTGGTGGTCACCACCAGAATGTTGCTTGATCCCCTTCCAGTCAGGATTAAGGGAAAGGAAGTCCATGCAAACTAGGACCATCAGTCCAGTACTGGTGGTGTTTACAAGTGGAGCCAGCCTCTTGGGTAGTATCTGATGGGTGATGCACCAGTTGCAGCATTTACAATGTCTCTACTTCAACAACAGTGCATGGCCAGTAGAAATAGTCTTGGATGAGGCCCAAAGTTTTATCAATCCCCAGGTGTCCCATGTCCTCATGAAGCAATCACAAAACCAATTTTAGATTCTTGTTGAGAAGAACCAGTTGCTTTTGGGGAAAGGTGTTTGCGTTTTTGTGATTCGATAAAGCAGTCCATTCTTTAGTGAATGTTTGTCCCACTTCCTCAGGAGAAACGGCACAACTGAAAGATTTAATGTTACATGAGTGGACGTCAAGCCCCTCTCTTTGGCTAGAATGAAGTCCTGCAGACTGGGATCTGTCGACAGAGAACGTCTTACATCTGCAGGTCTGAGGTGAGGCAAGAAAGTATCATGCAAAGTAGCAAAGCGAATGTACACCTTCAGTACAGCATCAGGATATACTCCAAGCAAGTCTGCAGCCCTGTTGGAGTTAGTTGGAGCAGGACAGTAATCAGGCACCATTAATGAGAAGTTCGCTTTCACTCCATCTTCAGATACATAGGTCCATGGCCCCTCCAAGGGTGGAGTATGATTTGGTCATCTGGATAGGGCAGCTGCATCAATGTTGTTCTGTCCCGGATGGTACTGCAAGCAGCAGCTGAAAGCAGATAGAGCAGAGATCCATCTTTGCCCAGTGGCGTCAATTTTGGCAGTCATTAGCAAATTGGTCAGCAGGTTGTTGTCTGTTAATACAAGAAAACTACCTCCATAAAGAGCTGTTAATACATGGAACCTACTGTTGCTCCATAAAGATATTCATAGAACTGATCATGATCAGTCACTGCTCACTTCAGCACAAGGAACTCCAACTTATGGACTGGATAGTTCTTTTCGGATGGACTTCATGGAGTCATGACTTCATGGAGGCTGTCATGGTGCAGTCAGACCTGGACATTGTGGCCATCACTGAAACCTGGTGTAATGATAACCACGACTGGGAGATGGCCATACCTGGCTACAACATATTCAGAAGAGACAGAGCAGGCAGGAAGGGAGGAGGAGTGGCACTCTATGTGAAAAATGACATAAGGGCCACAGAGATCCAGGAGGAACAAAATGGGGAGAGATACTGTGGGTTAAGCTGGAAAGGAAAATGGGGACAGCCATCCGCACAGGTGTGGTCTATAGACCACCAGCCCAGGAGGAAGAAACAGATAGGAGTTGATGCTAGCCATCCAAAGGATGGCAGACAAGGGTGAGTAGTACTGGTTGGAGACTTCAATATTCCAGATGGGACTGGAGCATCCCAGCAGCAGCATCAACTAGAGCAGATTTATCCTGAACTCCTTCAGGGTGCCTTCCTCAAGCAACTGGTCATGGAACCAACTCGGCAGAAGGCAATACTGGACCTTGTGCTCACAAACAGGGACAGTGTGATGGGGTAACAGTGGGGGAGCACCTGGGAAACAGTGATCACCAGTCATTGTGGTTTGAAATCACAGAAAGAGCAGAACCAAACCACACCAAAACACGTATCCTGGATTTTAGGGGGGCAGACTTTGGGAAAATGGGGAGATACTTGAAAGAGGCATTAAGGGGAATGGGACAGGAATCAGGGGTTGAGGAACAGTGGGCAGTATTTAAAATGGGGATTACAAGAACAACAGAATTATGTATTAAGCAGGTTAGCAAGAGGAAAAGGAAGAGGAGACCATATATGGTTTTCCAAAGAGGTAGCAAAGAAAGTGAAAGCCAAAAGATTGCATTCAGGCAATACAAAAGACATAGGCAGAAGGGGATAGGGAGAAGTACCAGGAGAAGCAAAGGAGGCAGGGAGGTCAGTAAGGAAGCCAAAGCTCAGACAGAAGAACACATTGCAAAATCAGTGGGTAGAGGGACAAAACCTTTACAGGTAAATAAGTGAAAAAGAAAGACAAAGGAGGGATAGTGAGACTGAAGAGGGAGGATGGGAGCAGCGTGGAGGATGACAACAGTAAGCTGACATACTGAACAGGTATTTCTGCTCAGTCTTTACTGAGGAAGAGGAGGTAATGGGTCTGAAGAAGGAGTACAAGGGGTGAGAATGGTGCAGAAATGGACACAAGTCCCTTTACACGAGAAAGGGTCCTGAAGGAACTGGAAGTAATAAGAGTTGATAAAGCAATGGGGCCAGATGGGGTGCACCCAGGGTCCTTAAAGAACTAAGAGAGGTGGTGGCTGAACCTCTGGCTATCCTGTTTAGCCGATCACTGGAAACAGGGGAGGTACCCAAAGACTGGAGGACAGCAGATGTAGTCCCCTTATACAAAAGTGGAAACAAAGAGGAAGGAGGGAACTACAGACCAGTCAGCCTCACCTCGGTAGTGGGAAAGATCATGGAAGCACTACTGAAGGAGAGATTGGTGGAACATCTGGTTGTCAATGGACTACAGGACCTAAGGCAGCATGGTTTCACCAGGGGGAGGTCATGTCAGACCAACCTCATTGAATTTTTTGACTGGGTGACTAGGGAGGTGGATCAGGGGAGGGCAGTGGACATGGCCTATCTGGACTTCAGCAAGGCCTTTGACACTGTGCCACATAGAAGACTATTACACAAACTGGGGAATATGGGTGTGGGCAGGACAGTAGTGTGGTGGGTAGGTAACTGGCTGGGTGGCAGGACACAGAGGGTGGTGGTAAATGGCTGTCCTCCACAGAGGGAAGAAGTGACCAGTGGGGTACCACAGGGATCAGTGCTGGGACGGTCCTATTCAACATCTTCATCAGTGACATGGCGCAGGACCTAGAAGGCAGAATTTCACTGTTCGCTGATGACACAAAGCTCTGTAACAGAGTAGACACACCAGGGGTGTAGACAGAATGAGGCGACCTGCAGAAACTTGAAGAATAGTCAGGGGTTTGGCAGCTGAAATTCAATGCAAAGAAGTGCAAGATAATGCATATGGGGCACAATAACCTGGCACAATATATCAGTTGGGGGTGAGGATATAGCATGCACCAAGCAGGAAAGGGATCTTGGGGTTGTCATCTCTGATGACCTCAAGGAGGGAAACAGTGTGACAAGGCAGCAGGTAAAGCAAATAGGATGCTGGGATGTATAGGCAGGGCATTACCAGCAGGAAAGGGAGGTCATAATTCTGCTATACAAGACACTAGTGAGGCCCCACCTGGAGTACAGTGTACAGTTCTGGAGACCATACCTACGTAAGGACATAGACAGGGTAGAGAAGGTTCAGAGGAGGGCAACAAAGATGGTGCATGGATTGCATCACAAGTCCTATAAAGACAGGTTGAAGGAACTGAACATGTACTCCCTGGAGGAGAGGAGGGAGAGGAGGGATATGATAGAGACATACAAGTATCTTACAGGAAGGAACAGGGTGCAGGAAAACACTATTTTAAGCGAAAAGATGTTCCAGGACTAGAGGGCATGGGATGAAGTTGGAGGGAGGACGATTCAGAGGAAACATGAGAAAGAATTTCTTCACAGAACGGGTGGTGGACAAGTGGAACACCCTGCCAGAGGAAGTGGTGGAGGCTGAAACAATCACGGGATTTAAGAATGCATGGGATAGACATAAAGGAATTCTGGAGGTCAGGGGTAAGGTACAACAGACTTCTAGGAAAACAAACTGAACTTACAAGCTCAAATGGGTAGACTGGGTGGGCCATAGGCCCTTATTTGCCGACACTGTCTATGTATCTATGTATCTATGACTTAAACTGACTGGTTAGGCAAAGAGTCTCATACCATTTTCATGCTCTTGGTAAGGTACAACATCCAGTCCTTCTATGTTGACATCAATGTGAATGGTATGCAGCTTGGCATAGTCAGCAAAAGACAATATAGGGACCCCCATCAGGTATCAAGTGATCTCTTGAAAAGTGCTTTCACAGTCCGCAGTCTGTCTGTCTCCAAAAGGTTCACTGGTTCTGTAGTCTTCCAATAGGGGTTTCTGTTTGGTCCCCGAACCTTTGGTCTTTCAGGCTGGAGGATGCCCCAGAGTGATGTTGTTCAATGGCTTCACCACCAAGGAATAGTCCTTTACAAATCTCCTACAGTATCCGCAGAACCGCAGGAAAGACTGAAGCATTTTTAAATTGTTGGGTCTTGGCAAAACTGTGAGGGCTTCCACTTTGCTGGTTAAGCACTAAGGCCTTGCTCTGATATGATGTGCCCAACATATCTGACAGCAGTCTGAAAGAACTGACACTTGTCCAGGGAGAGCATTAGGCCATGTTCCTTCAGCCAGTCCAGCACCTTTAGAAGTTGGGCTTCATGTTCTTTGAGTGTTCCCCAAAACACTATAAAGTCATCCAGGCAGACTAAGACTTCTAGGAGATTCATATCCCCTACCACCTTCTCCATTAGGTGCTGGAAAGTTGCTGGGGCACCAGATATCCCTTGCAGCATATGTTCAAACTCATAAAAAGCAGGAGAACAGATAAAGATGACCTTCTTCTTGTCTTCCTTAGCCAGTGGAATGTAACCCCCGGGTGGGGGCTTACCCAGACTCCTTGCCACCCCAGAGGCTGCCTGCAGTCACAGGCTTTATATTCTTTTGCAACTCAAATGAGCCCCAAAATAAAATCTAGTTACCCAGAAAGAATGCTCAGGTAAAGGCAGTCTGTGGCAGTTGACAGATGCAAAGGCAAGGCAATGCAAAGCAATTCTGGCATCATGATTTGGATTGGATTGGATGTAAGGCATGGGGGAACTGAAGAGTTATTTATTTTATTTCTACAGCCTTTTTTATTGCCCCATGGCTCCCTCCCACCTGCCCAGTGCTGCTTTACCACAGCTATGCTCCTGAGAATTTCTTCCCCTGCCTGGCCAGTTGCTTGAAGACCAATACTGCCTGGTTGCAAAACAGTGCTCCTCCAGTGGCTCCCTCCCACCCACTTGCTTGAAGCCTGGTGGTGATGGTTTGTGATGTAACACTGCTCCAACTGCTTCCTCCTGCTCACACAGTTCCACACTGGTGGTATTGTTTGTGTCGATGCCACTTGACTACCACATTTTCTGCTCTCCCACTCTGTAAGGATAGAGAGTAGCTGGACCATTTTACATTATACAAAGGTCCAGAAAGCCTCCTATTTTTTGTCTGCGATAATTACTAATACTTTTTCATTCTGCAGTTCTGCAATTGGCAAATAGAACCACCATTCTTTTTTATGAAATAGACTTCCTGAAGTTCCCTCAGTGTTTGTAGAAGGCCATAATGGTCATAAGCTTCAGGGCCGCGTGCCAGTGGATTGGAAAGGGGTGGCCCCACTGACTACTGCAACCCAGGGAGGATGGATGTATACTATACCTGCCAACAACTCACACTGATGCCATTTTAAAGTAAAGGTGTAAGATGTCACATAGGGCTTCATAGCCCGCAAGCCTGGGGCGGCGACAGACCCTCTGTGTAAAACTTAAACTGTAATGCACTTGTTTAATGAAGGAAAGAGCGGATCATAACAGTGGCAGAACCACGGCCCAGGATCCTTTCCACTTCCATTCATCCTACTGCCCCAGCGCTCCCCACGTCTGTGAGCGTGTGCCCAGGAGAGGCGAGACGTGCCTCATACAAACTATGGGTTAATTTTTCAGACCAGTTTTACAGAAATTAGAAATTTTCAATATAAATAAAACCACTGCTCAACTAATAGGGTCTCTAGTAGTTGGTGGTGGCTTTCATTATATCGAAAAGTTTCTAGAATTTAAAAGGTCTGAAAATTAGCTTGTTAGGCAAACAGCATCCAAGTTTAAATGTATGCAGACGACTCCGCGATATTCGCCTCCGGTCCTTCCCTTGCCCTGACTGAACCCATCTGCCAGACTGACTTCAAGAATATGCTACATTGTCTTGACGCAAAATCTCTCAAATGCAACACCAACAAAACAGTTGCGATGGCCTTCAGTTCTGCTCAGAAGTTGGCCAAACTGCCACCCCCCCCCCACGCCCTGGATGGGTCCAAAATCTCAGTAGTAGATGGCTACAAGTACCTGGGTGTTTGGCTTGACCCCAAACTGGACTTCTCCCTACACCTTAACGCCATCCATAACAAGCTCCGCCCCAAACTAGGCATGTTATATAGACATAAACACTGTCTCTCCCTCCCTGTCAGGAAATATATTGTAACTAAGCTTATCCTCCCTTCCTTCAATTATGCTGATGTGGTTTACAGTTCTGCCTCCCAATTCTCCCTAGCCAAGCTTGCCCCTCTATTCCACGTCCTTCTGCCACTTCGCCACCGACCTGCCCTACCGCACGCATCATTGCCTCCTATATCATGCGGTTTCCCTTCCCTCCCTAGCAAATTGCCGGCTTGCACACTGTGTATCCTTCATCAACAAATTCTGCTTTTGACACTCTCCCCTCTTACTTCTCCTTCCTGCTGGTCCCTGCCCCCTGCTCTGGCTATGTCTTACATTCCCGTGACCCATGCTCCTTGTCACTGGTTACCCCGCATTCTCTCGCAGGGAAACAAGCCTTCGCCTACAGGCTCCCCGTCTTGTGGAATTCACTGCCCCTTGCTGTTCAGTTTTCCAACAGTAGCATCCATTACAAAATACTTCAGGTAGCCGGCCCAGTGGCACTGAGGGTTGAGACGCTGGACGCCACACCTCGGGCTGTGCCGGTGACCCAGGTTCAGGAACAGACTCGGGTCGTCGGGGGTCGGTGGAGCGAGGGAGGATTGAGCATCCCCACGGATGCTCTCCTCCCTCTGGGGAGGGATACCAGGGGTGCTTCAAGCACCTGATATCCCTAGAGGGCCGGTGGAAGCATGAGCTCTTGAGGGCTCTGGAGGCTCCATTCAGCGGAGTCGGGTAGGGGGTCACTGTTAGGCGCTTGGTGGACGGCGTGCGTCAGCACATTGCCAGCCTGGACTCACGTCCTTCGTGCCGGCCGCCCAGGGGAAAGGGGAGAAAAATACAGGGAAAAATTACAATACACCCTGGTCCCACGAGCAAAAATGAAACTGGGGCAGGGTTGCCTCGGAGAGTGCCCTGGCGGATGGAGTAGAAGGAGGTACAAGGCCTCCCCCGAAAGCCGTGGGAGCCAGGCAAGGTGGGGGAAAAAAAACAAAACAAAACAAAACAAAAAAAAAACCTACTTCAGGCATCTCCCCCTCCCATCCTGTCTTTGCCACCACCCTCCCTAATCCCCATGTCCCCGGCTCACTCCCATCTTTCTTTTCCTCCCTCCCCCCAATCCCCAGTCCTCACGCCAATGCTAGCTTTTACACCTGTGTGTGTACACCCATCCCCAAGCACTACTTTTACTGTAGCCTGTGCCTTGGAAGTGCTTCTACGTCCCATGAACTGCTGTACACTCCTTTATCTGATTTGTCCGGTAACATTTTAAACTATTGCTCACACAATTGTACCTATTCGCAATGCTGTGTGTATTCTGAAATTCTGTGTACTTCCATGTAACACTGTATTTTGTGTAATATTGTGTTTCATGTAATACTGTATCTTGTTCCCTTGCCCTTTCCCTGGTCGCACCTGGAATAGAGCCTCAGCTCAGTGTGCCTTTCCCAGTTATCAACTTTTAAATAAATAAATATTCCAATGATGGCTTCTGTTTGGTCTCCGAATGTTTGGTCTTTCAGGTTGGAGGATACTCCAGAGTGAAGCTGTTCAATGGCTTCACCACCAAGAAATAGTCCTTCATGAATCTCCTGCAGTATCCACAGAACCCCAGGAAAGACTGAAACATTTTTAAATTGTTGGGTCTTGGCAAAACTATGAGGGCTTCCACTTTGCTGGGTCAGTGCTGACGCCTTGCTCCGATATGATGTGCCCAACATACCTGACAGAAGTCTGAAAGAACTGACACTTGTCCAGGAGGAGCTTTATACCATGTTCCTTCAGTTAGTCTGCACCTTTGGAAGTTGGGCTTCATGCTTTTTGAGTGTCCTCCAAAACACTATGAGGTCATCCAGGTAGACTAAGATCTCTAGGAGATTCATATCCCCTATCACCTTCTCCATTAGGTGCTGGAAAGTAGCTTGGGTACCAGATATCCCTTGCAGCATATGTTCAAACTGATAAAAACCAAGAGAACAGATAAAGGTGGCCTTCTTCTGGTCTTTCTCAGCTAGTGGAATGTAACCCCCCCCCCCAGAGTGGGGGTTTACCCGGACTCCTTGCCACCTCAAAGACTGCCTGCTGTTATCTTTATGCCCCTTCCGGCCCCTGGGACTGCAGCCTGGTGAGGGATTGGAGGAGCTAAAGTTGCGGAGCCACCTCCTGCTCAGCGGTTTCCAACATTTGCACATTCACACAACTCTCCTTGTGTATGCCCGAGCACCCACTGCTCTAATGTGCGAACTACCTGCCCATAGACTCTGTATTGCACTCAACACAGCGAGCAAAACTAAACTGTTACCGCTACAACCTCGTGGCCACTCAGAGCGGATCTCCTCTAGTGTGCTCTGGCCCCAGGGACACCATCAGCCATTTGGGGGCACGGAGGCATTAGGAGCAGGAGAGAAAGACAGACCACATTTGTTTGGAGCCACTGCACCTTTATGGCAGAGCAGCTGCCAGCTGCATGAGGGAAAAGATTACTCAATATAGGGGGAGTGGACAATGGAGCTCCTGACAGGCTAGAGAAAGCCCCATCAGACACAAACTGCTGACCAGATAAACAGTCAAGGGGTGCCTAATGAACCAGGGAGGCAGTGAAAGTAAAAGCTGACCAGAAGCCCAAAGAAAGAAACTTTAAAATGGAAGCACTGTTTCTCCAGAAAGATGACCACCATCTTGCTGACCCCTGACTTCACCGCCAAACAGTTAGGAGTCAAGGATCTTGGCACCTGTTACAAACAGCCTGCTGGGAGAGTGATTGTTGTATGCTTGGTGCTCTTTCTGCCAATCAACGAGGTGCTGATGAACGTTCTGCATACTAATTCTGTAGACGGACAGCCCTGTCTGACAATCAGAAGCTGCCTTTACCCCAGAAAATGAAAAGGGCAGTTCCAGAAGTGGGGATTCAGCAATTAGCTCTCAGAGAATAAGGAGGGCTTGTGTGGCTTGCCAGAACCATCCAGGGAAGCCTGCCTGGGCTTCCACAGCCGACTAATCAAGCCGAGGCTTCAAAGGTTTCCATAACCTGTGTATACAGAGACTGAACTGTGTGTGTCCACTGAAAGTGTCAGGATGACATCTTCCTGCGAGACTGTGATCTGCCCATAGAGAAAAGGAGGTAACCACATGCCACAGCAGCCAGCCTGTGGCCACGTGAGACTGCCTGAAGACAACTGTGAGAGAAAACCTACATCGATTCTGCAGACCATCTGGGAGAAGGACAGTCAGTGCTACTGCCATGTGCTAGTTAACACTCCACAAAAGGGTTCTGAAGCCCAGATGTGGGTGTGAGGCACGTGTCTCTTACTCCTTAGACTGGTCTATACTGCAGGGGAGGAAGAGGGAAGAACCCGAGAGGTCCAGATGACTGCAGACACAGACATCCTAATTTCCATCCAGAAGAACCTAAGACCTCAAGCATCTTTGAGCTGCCCCCCAACTGCAACAACTGAGCCATCAATCTGCGAGAAACCGCACTTGCAGAGGAGGAGCCCAGTTGACAGGAAAGTGGTGCAACAGAACTGCGAGTACTCTCAGGGCTTGCCCTGCTACTGGGGAAGTCTGTACAATGTTTTGCTACCAAATGTACAGATCTGGGCAATGAGCCAGGAGTTACAGATACCTAATTTGGAGGTTCTGCCATTTAAGCAATTGCATGGCCTGTGGGATTTTTGATTTAACTGCTTCTGTTTTAAAGTACACCACTACCAGTCAACAGGCTGCAACGTCACCAGGCCCGCAACATTCCTACAGCTGGGTACCCAATGAAGAACAGGGAGCTCCTTTTAAGGTTGGAGGGTTAAAACTGGTACCAGTGGGTAGTGCTCCCAATACAGGTGAGCTGGTAATGCAAAAGGTTTTACAGTTTATCTGCTACTGCACTGTCTCACCTGGTGGGGTGGGAGTTGGACACTGTTATTGTTCTGTGTTTTAAAGTGTTTACTGACCGAGTCTGGTCAGGCAATCAGCTCCGATCCTGCCGCAAGAGTTCACGAAATTCATTTAAAACCAGTTCTGCTTTGCATTCCCCCATCCCTTGTGACTATCCCCCAGTTAATGCCTGGGTTCAAAATTGGCACCTGCCCGCTAGCCTAAATGCTGGTAGATTTTGTATCAGGCTAGTAAGATTTTCATTTAACTAGCCCTGCGGACTTGTACTGGAGAAGGCAACACTTCCGTATGTACACTATCTGGGCCAGTGGAAACGGCTGTGGGGCCGGTGGATTTTCGCAGTCACTGACCCTGCTGGCTAGTGGCAGCAAAAGTTAATTTCGACCCCTGTAATGCTTTATTACTGTTTTACATTTTGTCTCATGAGCATATTATTAGTGTGGGTCACTAATTACAATTTTGTCGAATTTGAGGTTGCACTGCAATCTTGCATGTATAGGGGGACACTGTGGGGAGGTACTGCATCCAGGGAGTTATACCGCCCTGACACTAGGCCCACTTAAAATTTACTCTGGGTGGAGGAACCATGCTAAACTTAAAAGCTCTGGATTCAAACCCCCTCCCCAGTCAGGAAAATCAGAACCCAGGCCCCTCAACCTTGTTTGAAACTTTGTTTGAGACCACAAACGCAGGGGTGGTAACCGCAACACCCATGGCAAACCCATTACAACTTTGGAAGCACCGCTGGGCTCTCCTATTCACCAGCTGGACCCCGCATGGAGTCAAGTATAACTAACATTTTGGTTCCCCAACCCCAAAAGTAATACCAGATGCCATGGCATGCGAAAGGTTGATAAGTTGGTGTGCAGGTGACGAGTTGGAGCCTCTGAAGTCCTGGTTCTTGATTGGTCCTTGGAATTCCACTAGGGACTGATATCAGTAGAACTGAAGAAGTTCTGTCCAGAGTAAAGTGTCTTGGCAAAGTAGCTGCTCGAGAACATTCTCTGGACAGCAGCACACAGAGTTTGACTGTATTAATAGAGTGCCACAATACTGTGGATGCCACTATAGTGCCTGATGTACTGATCCCAGATGGAGATAGTGGCAGGTGAACAACAGTGATGCATGCCATTGTGACCACCACAAAGCTAGAAGTCCAATCCACGACTGAAAGTTTTGACAAAAGTTTCCACAAGTGGCTACAAGCTGAAGGGAAGTCAGCTACTGAAGTTTGGATGCTGTTAGGTGATCAAGGGGGTATGCCACCTCAAGATGTAGGAGCCAGACCCACCTATGTGCCGCCTGGATTCCATTCATACAAAAGACTGAGAATCTTCTCAGATACAATGAATCTTGATTGATGCAAACCCCACTCCTGTTGGAGAAGACCACCTAAAGACTTAGATGGACTAAGCTGCTCCATGGCCCAAGATTGTCAGTCCAAAAAATACCTGCGAACAAACGGTCGTGGTGTGGTGCAGACCCAGAACAAACGGTCGTGGTACGGTGCAGACCCAGAACAAACGGTCGTGGTGTGGTGCAGACCCAGGGGCTGGCCAGCCCAGAACAAATGACAAGAACTCCAAAATGGTTTCACTTCACTGAAAGAACTCAGCACGCAAACAAAATTCAACTTTGCAGACTTTATTGCACAATATAAAATGGTGAGTGCTGTCAGACGTATGGAGACCACTACTTGCCCTGGCACTTCAGGTACTCTAATTCTTCGTCGGGGGGGGGCGTGGTGTAAGCAAGGCAGAGTTTTAGTTATATATACAATCAGTGATTAAATGCAACAATAATTAATTACGAGACCAACACCAATGCCAAGAAAAGGTGACTACACAATAGTTAAACAATGATATATAAAAACTTTGAATTTCAACTTCTCACTGGAGTCATCAATTTAGATTAACATTTGTGCAATTTATTTCATTATAAATGCACTAAATATTACATTTCTTCAAAGACAATGTCTAACTAAGTTTGACAGCCCAGCTTGCTAAAAAAAATGGTATATTTAGGAAGCCTAAGTGAAAGGCAGAGATGGATTTAAACTGCTGTTTTTCAAGGCCTTCATTCTGCATTTAAATCCTACTGCTGGGATGCTGAGTCACTCGATCCTGGCAGAGAGAGAGACAGAGAGAGGGAAAAAGTGAAAAGAAATATCCTAAATTTACATACATCGTATCTTTTCTGTACTCTCAGTAATATGGAGGCACAATTTATACGTTCGTGACATTTTAAGCATTTTAAAGTTTCTAATCAATTTCTTAATACTCAAGCAAATAAAATGCATATCAATAATTTCTATGTTCATATTAAATTTGTCATTTATGAATTCACATGACAAATTAAATTATTCCTATATTCAAGCGCCAGCACAGTGGGGCAGAGGGCTGAGGCGCTGGACGCCTTACCTCACACCACGCCGGCAACCCGAGTTCGGGAACAAGCTCGGGCCGTAGGAGGCCGGACGAGGCGGTACAGAGCTGGCTAGAGCAGCCGAAAGGCAACTCTCCTCTCCGGAGAGGATCTGGTGCATCCCTCGGTGCAGGTCTGCCTCCCGGTGGAGGCTGGGAGCAGAACAGCCGAGGGAGCACACAGGTATTAGGCCATAGGGTGGGCGTATGGGGCTGTCACCGGGGCTGTAGTATGCATGCGCGCCTCCTCTCGCATGCATCTACTCCTGGTGCCCTGGGTTAACAAGGGAGAAAAATGGAGCAGAAAAAAAATTCCTTGGTGGCTGGATGAAGCCCGACCTCCAACAGGCACTGCTCTCAGGCCGGGCATAAGGTAAGCCCAGTAATTCGGAGTCGGAGCTGGGGGAGGCGATAGGGGCTCCTGGGATAGGTGCACAAATAAATACACAGACAAAAAAAAAAAATTCCTATATTCAGAGCACTGGAAAAAAAGAGGAAATCGTAAGACAAAAAATTATATTGGTCTGATACCGCTACTTAAGGGAAACCATAGAAAACCCTTATTTCTAACATAAGGGAAAAGTCTCAAGATTTCATGATTGGCCCATACTCGTAATGGTATATTCTAATAAATTCCAGCATCACTGCCACATGAAAGGGCACTCACCCTGTATCTACTGTTTCAGGGGAACCATAAGTAAACCTTATTTCAGTCATAAGAGATGTAACACTTGATATCTCTATTGTATCTTAAGAAAAAATTAACATTCATCTATTTGAGAAAAACCTTGTTTCTAACATATTGGAAGCACCTCAATATTGGCCCATATTTGAAGTGATATATGTTAATAAATTCCAGCATCACTGCAACGTAAAAGGCACTTCCCCTAGATCTATTTTTTCAGGGGAACCATAGATAAACCTTATTTCTATCATAAGGGAAGTGAAACTGAATATTCTGTTGGCTAATCAAAAAATGTATTCTTTCTTATGTTTTCACATCAAGGTCTGAATTTCCTGGACTTCTTAATGAAAGATTTGATATCCCACTGATGACTGAGCCTTACTTATGGAGCGAACATGCTCCTGAAGTCTTTGTTTAAGAGAACAAACAGTGCACCATATGTACAATTTTCTGCATGGGCACCAAAGAGCATACACCACAAATGCGGTATCGCAGGTGATGCAAATCGATGGTTCAAGGGGATGGGTGAATGTTTTTCCTGGTACACCGAAGGGTTAGAGTACCCGAAGTGCCAGGGCAAGTAGTGGCTCCATACATCTGACAGCACTCACCACTTTATATTGTGCAATAAAGCCTGTGAAGGGAGAAAAATGGAGGAGAAAAAACATTTCCCGGCGGCTGGACGAAGCCCAACCTCCCACAGGCACTGCTCTCGGGCCGGGCATAAGGTAAGCCCGGGTAATTCCAGGAGTCGGAACTTGAATTTTGTTTGAGCGCTGAATTCTTCCAGTCGAGTGCAACCATTTTGGAGTTCTTGTCATTTGTTCTGGGCTGGCCAGGCCCTGGGTCTGCACCGAACCACGTCCATTTGTTCGCAGGTATTTTTTTGACTGACAGTTTTGGCTCTTACTTGCTGCAGAACTGGGACGCCTTGTTTTGAGATGCCAGTATTGTTATACTGAATTGGAATCCAGACGAATTTGGAGCCGGACTGTTAACTCTTTATACTCCTTGAGCCACGCAGCCTTCTACAGCAATCACCAGTGACACAAACAACATGGTAAACTCCCTTTACTTATTTACATTATGCAGTCTAGTAGCAATCAGGCTAAAGCTGAGGAAGAAGAGTTTTACAGCTGGGAAAAGCAAGGAGATTCAGAAGCCAGATGGCAGAGAGCAAGGCAATTATTAAATGAAACTGAAACCCCCCAAACCGGCAGTGATATAAAAACCAGCTTTCAAAAGTTGGAGAGACTGCTCACAAAAGACATTGACATCACATTTAATATAATCTGTCTAGAAGAATACATTATGAAAGATCAAGCTCTGAGGAGCCTTAGAATTAATATAATTCCATCTACAGGTTTGGAAGAGTTTCCCTTTAAAGAAGATTGGATCAAAGCAGCACAATGGTGTTCTAAGACCTGCATTGAACTTATAATAAAGGCAGACCTGTTAAAACTACAGGAATTAAATCAAGAATTGGATGTTGCAAAGTCCGAGGTATTGGCATTTCGAGAGAGAGCAGAGTTTAAAGTACACAATACAAACGTCTTGAAAAATACTGCTAAATACGAGAAGGAGATCATAGCTCATAAACAAAAGAAACTTACCAAGGATGAGGAAGATTTTAGTATGAGAAACATGCTCAAGTGGGCCAAGCCCCCGTCATTAAGTCAAGGAGGGAGCAAGCAACGTGTAATATTTGCCAATCAAGGAAACAGAGGTAACCGCAGGCAGCAATCTAACTCCAGCCAAAGAGAAGGAAGCAGAGACAGCGCATCCGCACAACCAGAAGTTAGTACTGACAACTACTGATTTTTTTTATTTTATTTTTTTTAGAGAGACGCAACCAGTTACAACAAGTAATAAAAGAACCAGGAGAACAAGGAGGGGCAAGAAACAATCCCGCAAAAACAAAGTATTGGCTACTGAGGTCTGGAAAAAAAAAAAAGACACCAGCCTACAGATAATTAATATCTTGAACGTTGAACTAAGTGAAGCAGAGTTATCATTGCTTAGCAAAGGACTGTCCTGCTATGTAGCCACCCCCATTGTAAATACATTCCAGCCTGTGGTAGACTTACGCAAATTATTTTGGAAAATCAAGTTAAAGATATTTTTTGCTAACAAGGGTGCACAACCAGAAAACAACATTGGCTTCACCAGGGATTTACAGCACACAGAAGCAATTACTGCAATTCCAGCAATTATGGCAGAAACTGACTTCCGAGAAGGTCTTTCTTATTGATGAAACTGGTGAATATGCAGGGACTGGGACCGAACTATACAAATGTGATTTGGATTCTATTTCTGAGAACATGCTTTCTTCTTTGCTTAACAGTATTGATGAGCAGCACATGGGGTCTGTTCTGACTCAGGCCACTCCAGGTACATATCTTAATCTTGCCAAGGAAAGCAAAAACAGATTCAAAGAGACTTCCACATTCTGTCCCGTTATTACCAATGCATATGTTATTGCTTTTGAAAAAAATGTTTCATAACAGTTTGATAAAATACTGGAACAAAATATAGAACCCAAATATTATAATTTAAATAGTGTTGAAGAACAGGCCCCAATTGGTTTAATGTCCAACAAGGAAATATTTTTGAAACCCGCCGTTAAAATGCGGTAATATAGTTTTCATGCATAGGGAATGGTATGTGAGATTAGTCTTGTATTTATTAGGAGACGCAACAAATTACAAGAAATTGAGTTTTAGTCCAGCATTTGACTATAACAAGCAACTGCATAGGTTTCTCAGTGCAGCCGTATCTGAAGGCACCATATTTGAAAATTAATTCAGATTTATTTGGAATCCAAATCCAACTATTCCTGGATTCTATGCATTATCAAAAATTCACAAGGGCATAAGTATCCCTCCGGGACGTCCCACCATATCAGGCAACGACTCTATTACTGAGAACTTCTGCCAGTTCACTGATTTTTTTTTTCCTATAGACTTCTGTTCTCAAATTACCCGGTTACCTGAAAGATACAACAGATACGCTCAATGGAGTTAAAAACATAGTTTGGGAAGATAACATGTACTGGCTAGGAACTGATGTTGAATCACTGTATATTCAATTCAGCTTTACTTTTAAAAAGGCGCTATTCCAAATTATCACAGCGCCTGTACACAATTTTAATAAACAGATCAGAAAATCAACAGAACATAAACCAGTTTTAGTTATTACAATCAGGGAAGGCAACTTCAACCAGATACGTTTTTAAAGCACTTTTAGCAGTATACGTCAATGTTACACGAACAAGGGGTGAACACTTGCAGATATTTCTTGGAAAATTCTGTAAATGTAAATGAAATCCCAATTGCATGTTTATTAGAAGCCTTAGATTTTGTTCTAAGATACAACGTGTTAGAATTTGAGGGAGATTTCTACTTGCAGTTATGAGGTACAGCTATGGGGCAAGCATGGCCCCAAGCTATGCAAATATGTTTCTGGGATGCTGGGACCTTACAACTAAAAACAATCCCGACGTGAACTTTTATTTCAAATATATTAGAGAGTGAAATCGATACACAGACGATTGTCTATGTATCTGGCAGGGAGACCAAGATTTAATACCTGGGATCAGATATTCAAAACTTTGCCCTGAGGATACATTAGCACTGCCTGGCGTGCTAAATAAGCCCTGAACCAGTAGCAAGCTATATTCAAAGGAACAGCCCCAGGGCTAAACCCGTTGAATATAGCATGCAAAGGAAGCAGTGCAAACAGGGCTGGGAGTGCAGTGCTAAAATAGCCTGGGAAACAAGACACCTCTGAATGAAGTGACAGGGAAGTGCAAAATGAAACCGCAGCTCAGTGGACACAGAGGTGGAGCAAGGCAGAGCTGAAGTTGGTGGACAATGTGTGTGATAGCAATGAAGTGCTGCACAACAACTGCAAACAACAATGCAGGCCACACACTACAGAACTGTGCTATTTTTTTGAGAGGTTTGCCCAGGGCTAACCCAATAGCACAGTACTAACACATTAGCCCTGTGCAAACAGGTTAGCCCGAAGTAAAAGTTTGCCATATTCAAATATCCTATGCAAATGAGCCTACTCGGGCAATCCACTGGCAGTCACATCTGCATATCATTATGGCCTGCTTTGCATGGACTCCCATGCACTTTGTCCGACGCTACTGCAAGGAGCTCACAGCAGCCCCATGTTGGTTGGGATGGAAGAACAAGCTGGAAGCTACAGGCCAGGGTGTGCTCATAGCAATCCCCTGTTGGTCGGAATGGATGTTCAGGCTGGATGCTGCAGGAAATGGGTGTTTGCAGGCACATTCAGTGCACACCACTCGCCCATGCGGCACTGCAATGAGGGACACAGACACTCAGAATGAGGGACACAGCAGCATACATGGAAATACAAGCGCTGAACACTGGAACCATTACCCTTACCTATACGAGGTTAACAACTGTATCCAGCATCGCACAACGATACGATATCCTGCTCCAATATATGACTGCACAGCACAGTCCCTGTGAGTGCAGCACCTTTTCCATGTGGGATGGATGAGGGACAGGGCAATTCAGAGCGCTACAAAGAGGGATGTCTCTCAAAATGAGGGACATGTGGGAGGTATGCTCCTGTTCTGTACACAGGCAAAAAAATTTCCCTGGTAATCTAGTGGCCCCAAATACCTCTCAATATCCCTGAATATCAGGGATGTCCCTGATTTAGCCTCATAATAGTCCCCAGTCCCTCGTAAAATCTGTGTGTGCATGACCGAACAGTGGAGTCTGGAAGCACAAAATATGGTCAAACATTAACATTACAGGCTTGTTTGTCTTCAGAATATGTATTTTGCATGACTCACCTTATTCAGACTGCTGTCTTGAGTGAATAGTACCACTTTTGCAGATGTGTCCCTGATATGGGGTCTCTGTCCCAGAATGTGATAAGGCACTGTCCCTGGTCTATGAGGACATGGGATGAGTGTTATGCCCCCCCAACCCCCATCATGATCCCCGAACCCCAACGCTATATTAAAGAATTTATTTCCCTAGTAGTCTAGTGGCCTCATCACGATCCTGACCCCTGCAGCTGTATAAAATAATTGATTTCCCATGTAGTCTAGTGGCACCCCCACCCCCAGCCAGCAATGCCGACCCCGCCTCCCCAAACATCCTGGAACAGAGCTGGCGACTGGTTTAACCCACCGCTCATCTCCGTGTCCAGCCGCTGTGTGATGAATGTGCGCATAGCCGACTTAGTTATGAATGAGTGCATCAAGCAGGGGAGACGTCACCACAGAAACAGTACCAGCCTGTCATCTAAAGGTTGTGAGTACTGGGTTTTATCCACAGAACTTATCATTCCAATTGTTTAGCTAGATAGCTAGCTAGATACTTTCTGGGCATCCCTGTGCAACCTTAGAATCAAGCCCATAGCTACAGCTTTCAGCCAGGAGCAACTGTTTTACTGTCCATCCAGGTGTAATTTGCCAATCAGCAGCTGCAGCCTCAGAGGCAGCTTTAAGCACAAGTAAGCCAAGTGGCCACTTGAGGCGCCAGCACAGAAGGAGCACACTGAAGTAGAATATATAATAATAATTTATTTTTTTATTTATTTAACCAGGTATAGCACACTAAGCTGAAAGCTTTTTCACAGGAGCGACCTGGGAGCACAAGAAGGTTAAGTGACTTGCTCAGGGTCACACAGTATTCAAGTGGAAGCTGTGGGATTCAAACCCAGGTCTGGTCTGCTGGATATCACCAAATTTGCAGCTCAGAGCCTTAGACCACTGCGCTATACTGCCTCCTATAATAATAAATAGTAATAAAACTTTATTTTTAACGTGACTTTCTAAAATCAAAGCGCCTTACAATATCCAACAACATTATAAATAAAAACCAATACATAATAATCTGAGCTCCTAAAATCACAGTATTAATTAAGAGACCTTCAACCATAAATAGGTCTTTAGGGCCTTTTTAAATTCCTCCACGGACGAACACTGACGAAGCGGGCGAGGTAGAGAATTCCAAAGGGTCAGAGCAGCATACATAAAGGCACGAGCACCTGATGATTTTAAAGAAACTCTCGGAATCTCTAGCAACCCCTCGTCCACCGAGCGGCGAGATCACATAGGGCAGTAGGGAACCAAAAGCTCTTTCAAGTAGTCTGGACCCTGTCCATGTAGGGTTTTATAAGTCAAAAGACCAACTTTAAAAGTGATCTGCCACTGAACTGGCAGCCAGTGCAGATCGCGAGCACCGGCAAAACATGACAGGTATGAGACGTACCTGTTAATAGCTGGGCCGCAGCATTCTGCACCAGCTGCAAGTGGCAGATATCAACCCCAGAAAGCCCTTGATAAAGGGAGTTGCAATAATCCAGGTGTGAGGACACAAAGGCGTGGACCAACACTGGTAGATCCACGGGCGAAACAAGGTGCTTAATCCTGGCGATGTTCCTAAGATGGTAAAAGGAAAGTTTGACAACTGCAGACACCTGGGAACAAAGTGTCAGCTCATTGTCAAAAATCACCCTCAGATTCCGCACCCGTTCAGAGGTAGGGTGCTAGACACCTCCCAGAAATAAACCTGAGAGAGGACCAACTCCCCACCCCTTCTACCCTATGACCCGGGTCCACAACCATTACCTCTGTCTTCTCCGAGTTCAACTTTAGCCAGCTTGAACTCATCCAGCACTGGATTTCAGTGAGGCAGTTATTAAAGACCGAGAGAGCTCTATCCTGGTCGGGTGCAAAAGATAGGTAGAGCTGGGTATCATCTGCATAGCAATGAAACCTCAGCCCATACCTTCTTACAGTGTCTGAGGGGCAGCATATACACTGCGAACAATATGTGGGACAACACCGAGCCCTGGGGGAACCCCACCTGACAGAGAGACTGGGCGGGAAGAATTTATCCCAGACACCACTCTCTGAGTTCTGTCAGTGAGGAAAGATCTAAACCATCTGAGGACTGTACCCGACAGGCCACAGATAAACTCCAGGCACGCGAGAAGCACCCCATGGTCCACAGCGTCAAAAGCTGATGAGAGATCAAGAACAAGAATGGAACGCTTCTTCTGATCTCTAGCCAACAGGAGATCATTGAGCACCCGAACCAGCGCTGTCTCGGTACTATGCCTCTTTCCGAAAACCAGACTGGAGCGGTTCATAAATGTCATGGATGGTTAAATGGTTTTCCAATTAAGCAGCCACTACTTTCTCAATAATCTTCCCAACAAAGGGAAGATTAGAGCTCAGTCTGTAGTTAGCAAAGCAGCCATGGTCCAAGGAAGCTTTCTTCAGGAGGGGTGTCACCACTGCCTCCTTCAGGGAACTAGGAAACTTACCCATATCCAAGGAGCACCAGACTATTTGTGCTAGGACAGGGCTAATGGTATCGAGACAACCCTTTCATCAGGGAAGTCGGGCCCGGATCCAAACTACATCAAGTATTGCGCATACTATGGACAATCCTCATGACATCAATGAACTCAGGCCGGTCAAAGGAGCACCAGGAGCAACCGGAGGATGCGACCAAATGCCGATCAATAGCCTCTCCCATAGAGGAAGCAGGCTAGAGCTCAGCCCTGATGTCAACCACCTTATCTGCAAAGAAGTGAGCAAACTCATCACACTCTATTTGTGAAAAAGCTTTCCGAACCTGAAGACAAACTGAGTTGCACAGTCTGTCCACAGTTGGAAAAAGCTGAGCTGATCGGTTCTGAGCAACTGCAATCTCCCCGGACAGAAACTCTGCCTTCTTATGAGAGATTGCAGAATGATAGAGTTGATAATGTTCTATCAGTCTAAGATGGGTGGTATCAAGGGCCAATCTCTGCCAACAATGGTCTAACCTTCGTCCTTGTCGCTGCATCTCCCTCAAAGTCCCATCAAACCATGGAGACCGAGGTCGAAGGGGGAGAGGATGAACCCGGACAGGAGCAACTTGATTAAGAGCCGAGGAGATGGCCCTATTATAAGACAACACCAAGGCACCTGGATCATTGCTCACTCCAGAAAACTCCAATAGGTCAAGCACCACTACCAGGCCCATAGAGCTAACATCTCACAAAGAGCGGTACTTAACCATCTCCACAGGGGTAGGCCTACAAGGTGGGGTATAAAAACTGAACCGCACAGTGTAATGATCAGACCAGCCAAAGTGTTCCACCCCCACATCAGAGGCCTCAATCCCCAGGAGGAAAAGCAAGTCCAAGGAGTGACCACTCTTATGAGTGGCAGAAATAACCACTTGTATAAGGCCCAAAGATGTCATTAATTGGAGGAAGTGTTGTCCAAACTGCAAGAGTTTGTCATCAACTCAGGCATTGAAGTCACCCATGACCATCAGCCTGGGTGACTTAAATGCCATGTTAATGACGAAATCAGCTATTTCCTGTAGAAAATGTTTCTCATCATCTGGTGGACAGTAAATGAGAACAATTCTACAACCCACACATGCCACTACAGTACACTCAAAAGACTCAGCCCCCTCAACTGGTACACTTGTGAGGCCCAGTTCAGTCTTGAAACAGACCGCAACCCCCTTCCCCTGCAGTCCAATCTCAGGCGGTGTAACACAGAGTACTCAGCTGAAACTGCTGCCTCCAAAACTAGCCCAGCATTTGCATCCAGCCAGGTCTCGGTAATGCAAGCCAGATCCACAGACTCCACAAGATCTGCAATAACTGCAGTCTTATTTCTTATGGATCTGGCATTGCATAACACTGCCCGAGTTGGATGGGTCTCAGGAGTGGTACAAGCCACTTGCCCAGTGCCATCAACAGTAGTGGTGCCCTTGGGTGTGTAAACCAGGCAAGAATGACCTCGCTCCGGAATCCATTTCACCCCAGGGAGTCTTCTGGTTTCCACTACCCCAATACGATATACCCGCTCGTTCATCCTCCATTGTTCGCTACCCCAAAACCCCTCCTCCCCCTCCGTGCAATCCCCAGTGCTCTACAGCGCTGGTAAGTTGACAACTGTAATGGAAAGGGGGAGAAAGGGTGGAGGGCGCGGAGAGTGGAGGATGAATAGAAGAAGAAATCATCTTGAAATGCAAAATGTGTCAATCTAAAAACTATAATTGTTGTCATCACCCCATGTATTCATAGAATTCATACCACTTTTTAGATGTGGGATGGGGAAGAAGGGAGGATGGGGGGCGATGGGAAACAGTGTAGGGGACACCACAAGTATTTCTGCTTAGGGTGCCATTAGGTCGAAAACTGGTCCTGTGCAGTCAACAACTGAATTTACATGGTATCGCACCAAGGTTCAAGCATTACGGGCCTGCAACGCTGCATCTGTGTGCAAACCTGAACTGTAATTGGGAGCTCAGAGAGGGTTTGAGGGGTTAACTGGTGCTCCAGTGCGGGGAGAGGTGCGGAGTCATGCCTTACAGTGGGAATAAATGCAAACTGCTGTCTTTATTTTCACATTTGCTTCTCTTGTGCCCTACCTTGTTCTCCAACCCAAGAATAAACCCATTGGTTATTTATTTGCAACTGCTGACATATTTTGCCATTGCTGCTTTGCTGTTTATTTGCCTGCTTAGAGTGGTAACAGGGAATAGAACTGTGTTATTGTGTTCCTTGTCACAGAGAGTTGGGGTTGTATTTATTGCCTGTGGTGGAACACCCTGGCAGCACTCTGTCATAAGAATTCCCATAGGCGAAGGCACCATGCCACTTTCCAAGCCCATTTTTAACCCTGAACCCAGGTGCCATTCATCCTAAGGCATACCAGACTTTACCCATTACCATATCCAGGTTAGTCAACATACCTTGCAGATGGGAGTGGTCACAAATTTAGAGGCACTGCTAGGATTTTTGGAACATTTCTGCAACACCTCAACCTGGGGCAGGAACAGAGTTTGGTACGTTACCACCCCCCCCCCCCCAATTTCCAGCTCCATGATGGATCTCAGCTCATTGCTAGACTGGTGCACGGGTGAGGACCTGGATCAGAAAAAAGTCATTTTGGTGCATGGGATCCCTGAAGGAACCTCTATGGACCATTCCAAAAGTGTTGTAGGGAGCACAAAAAGTTTGAGAAAAGTGACTGTTCCAGTCCAACCCTGGTTCCCGCAGCTGCAGTCTGGACCGGGACTGGGGTGAAGGAGCGGTGCAGATGAAGGCGGTAGCAGTACTCTTATAAGGAGAGTCTCTTTAAGCTGAGTGGCAACCATAACACTAGGGGGCACAGTCTTAACCTAGAGGGTGGGAGGTTTAGGATGGAGGTCAGGAAGCACTTTTTCACAGAGAGGGTGGTGGACACTTGGAATGCACTGCTGGAAGAGGTCATCTCGTTGAAGACAGTGGGCAGCTTTAAGAGAGGCTGGGATAGGCATAGGGGAAAGTAAGGATCATGGGTAGGGAGGATGGGAGGAGTGGGGAGGGAGGGCAGGGACATTAGTTCAAGCTGTGGACCCTGCAATACGAGCAGACTTGATAAACCAAATGGCCTTCTTCTGCTGGCTTCTTCGTATGTATGTACTCCAGAGAGAGCCAAAGGCTAGCCCCCTTTTACGAGGGGATTACAACTGAAATAGAAAGGATCTTTTGGTTACCATGCAAGGGGTTGGGCGTTGTGGGATATGTCCTTATTTTTGTTTCAGTTTACCCTCTGTTTTAAATCTTAAATCAGCTGGGTTGTTTTTGGCTACTCTCTACAATGACTATGGTCCCAGCTGAACATTTATCTTACAATGTGAGTGGACTGAATAGTCCAGTGAAATGCTAAAAAAATGATTTGATTTGATTAGCAGGGGATTTTCTCTGTCAAATTGTTGTGTATAGTATCTTGCAGACAGGAAGGCACTCATCGCAGCGGTGGGTCAGAGCTCTTAGCTGATTGTTTTGTGAGGGCACAGTTTAGGCCCAACCCCTTCCCACCCCTCACCCCACCCACCCCTGGAAATAGTTCCTTTATACCTGGGGTTCTGACATCATTTCCTCAAGAGTGCATGGTGCATATCAATGTCTATCCTCTCTAGCACACAGCACGAAAAATATCATGATACACATTGTATAATATATATATATATATATTTCTATATAACAAACCAATCACACACACAGCACACACACACAAAAAACAAAAAAAAAACAAAAAAAAACATAGTCATGTGGAGTAGTGCAATGTAATGGCTGTGGGGCAGCAGTTTTCCGGGAGTCTTTCTGGAGGCTGAGATGCTGCCCTCTTTGCAGACAACTCTCTGCCCTGAGGGAGGAAGTTGCCCGTCTTCAGGCCACACTGGACAGCAGTAAGAGAACCTTCCCCCAGGCCAGACTGGATGGTAGGAAGGGAACCCCCCCATCCAGGGAGCACCAGAGCCACCACCATCACTACCTCAGAGGTTGCAAAGAAAGCACAGCAGGTGGACCACAGTGGGCTCAGGGAGGGTGAGGAGGGTGGAACAGAGGCACACCCAGTCAGTTGTTCCACTCCACAATCCATACACCATTCTGGGGGAGCACAGCTCCCCTATGGATGCACCCACGGAGGAGATTAAGGAGGCTGAGGACACCTGTCACAAAGGAGGCCCACAGGAAGGAAGCAGAGGATGCCACAAGGAAAGGAAGCAGCTCCTGGTGGGGAACTCAATTATTAGGGGATAGAACTGGGGGAGCAGGAAAACTGGAAGTAAGATGCCTAGTTCAGGATGCAATGGTTGAAAAATGGTGTGGAGCACAGGAGTTTGGCTTACTGGGACTGGGGTTCCACCTGAGGGACACCAGCCTATACTTCGGCAGGATGGTCTATCTGTCCAGGAAGGAACAAGTCTTTGAGCAATCGGTTTAAATGCTTCATTGGCAAGCTTTTAAACTAGTCAAGGGGAGGCACTGATAAGCAGCAGGAAAATCCCAGCCTCTCCCTACAAAACAGGGTACTAAATGGGAAAAAGACTGAGGTAGAAAGGTCAGTGGGGGATGCTGCAACAGAAAGTAAAGCCATCAAAAAATGAAAAGCAATGAGTACCAATGCATGTAGTCTGAGTAACAAGCTTCCTGAATTAGTGGCCTTGATGGAGGAGGAACATCTGGATATCGTGGCAGTCACAGAAACATGGTTTGCACAAAACCATGACTGGGACGTAAACATACCAGGATACACTATCTACAGGAGAGACAGAGAGGGTAAAAGAGGAGGAGGAGTAGCTCTTTACATAAGGGAAGGAATCAAAGTAACAGAACAAAAGAGAAAACAGGATGGAGAAGAAGCACTGTGGGTAAATTTGGAGACCGGCAATGGCACCACAATCCGCACAGGGGTTGTATACAGACCCCCCTTCTCGGGGGAGGAAATGGACAAGGAAATGATAGAAAGTATACTTAGCATGGCAAAAAAATGGGAGATATTGCTGATAGGTGATCTGAATATGCCAGATGTTAACTAGAGTGCAGTTGCCGCAGCCACTTCGAAGAGTGGGGTTATTCTAGATGCCCTACAGGGGACATGCCTTAGACAACTAGTATTGGAGCCCACTCGAGAGGGAGCAATCTTAGACCTGGTTCTCTCAAATGGAGATGAAGAGAGGATCACAGATGTAGAAGTGGGTAGCCATCTGGGAACTAGCGACCATCGAACAGTATGGTTCACAATAAACACAGCAATAGGCAAAGGTACTGGACTTTAGGAGGGCTGACTTTGCCAAAATGGGTAAGTGCCTAAGGAATGCACTAGCAAATGGGCAGGAAGGAGGGGTGGAAGAACAATGGGGAATAATAAAAACTGCCATCACAGAGGCAACAAGCCTTTGTGTGAAGCAAATAAACAAAACCAAACGATGTAAGAAACCACTATGGTTCTCAAAGGAAGTGGCAGTGAAGGTTCAAGAGAAAAAGAAAGCTTTCAGGAAGTACAAGGAATCACAGAAGGAGCAGGACAGAGAACTGTATCAGTTAAAGCAAAAGGAAGCTGGGAAGGCAGTCAGAACAGCAAAGGCCCAAACCGAGGAAAAGATAGCCAACTCAGTTAAGAAGGGGATAAAACCTTTATAGGTACATCAGGGCGAAGGAAGACCAAGGGAGGATAGTGAGGCTTAATAAAGGGGAGGGTGGGCAGAGGAGACTGTGAAAGGCAGAGATACTAAACAAATATTTTGCTCAGTATTTACAAAGGAAGGGGTACCTAGAACAAACAGTAGAAACACACTGGATACAGAAGTTGATACCAGCCCATTTACAGAAGAAAGGTTCTGAAAGAACTCTTAAAACTGAAGGTGGACAAAGCAATAGGGCCTGATGGGATTCATCCCAGAATTCTAAAGAACTAAGGGTAGAATTAGTGACACCACTGACTACCCTGTTTAACAAATCATGGGAGGATGGGGTGGTACCGAGGACTGGAGGAGGGCAGATGTGATTCCCTTCACAAAAGTGGGAGCAAGGCAGAAGCAGGAAACTACAGACCTGTTAGTTTAACCTCAGTGGTAGGGAAAATGATGGAATCACTTCTGAAGGAAAGAACTGTCTAGTATCTAGAGGCCAGAGGGGCACAGGACCCAAGGCAGCATGGATTCACAGCGGGAAGGTCATGCCAGACAAATCTGATAGATTTCTTTGACTGGGTGACCAAAGTAGTAGATCAGGGAGGGGCTGTGGACATGGCCTACCTAGACTTTAGCAAGGCATTTGACACAGTCCCACACAAAAGATTAATATACAAGTTAGCTAGCCTGGGAGTGGGTCCCAAGATGACAGCCTGGGTAAAAATTGGCTGGAAAATAGGACACAGAGAGTAATAGTAAATGGAGTCCACTCTGATGAAAGGGGGTTACTAGTGGTGCACATGAGGGTTCAGTAATAGACCAGTCCTCTTCAATGTCTTTATAAGCGTACATTGCAGAGGGACTGGAAGAAAAGTATGTCTCTTTGCAGATGACACAAAGATCTGCAACAGAGTTGATGCACAAGGTGGGGTGGAAAGGATGAAAAGGGACTTGGCAAGGTTAGAGGAATGGTCAAATGTATGGCAGCTTAGATTCAATGCTAAGAAGTGCAAGGTAATGCACCTGGGAAACAAAAACCCAGGGGAAGAGTACACAAAGGGGGGTGAGATACTAGCGACAACAAAAATGGAAAGGGACCTGGGGGTAGTCATATCAGATGACCTAAAGGTGGGCAAGCAATGTGAGAGGGCAGCAATGAGGGCTGGGGGGATATTGGGATGCATAGGGAGAGGCATCACCAGTAGAAAACAGGAAGTTATTATCCCTCTGTACAGACAGCAGGTCAGACCCCATCTGGAGTACTGCGTGCAGTTCTGGAGACCCAGTCTTCAAAGACATAGACAGGATGGAAGCTGTCCAGAGGAGGGCAACTAAAATGGTGCAGGGTCTGCACTGGAAGACATATGAAGAGAGACTAAAGGAGCTTAATATGTATAGCCTCGAGGAAAGGAGGGAGAGGGGGGACATGATAGAAACTTTCAAGCACCTCAAGGGAATCAACAAAGTCCAAGAGGGTAGCATCTTTCAAAAAAAGAGGTGTGCAAGAACAAGGGGGCACAATTTGAAGATGGGGGCGGCTCAGTGGTAATTTAAGGAAGTATTTTTTCACAGAGAGGGTTGTGGATGCATGGAACGGCCTTCCGGAGGAGGTCGTGGAGTCGAAAACAGTGGTGGAATTCAAGCATGCATGGGACAGTCATAAGGCAATTCTAGGGGATGGGGGTAGGAAGAAGTAGGCTGCTGGTTAACCAGGATCTGCAGCTTATCCAGTAGGCAGGGAAATGGGCAGACTGGGTGGGCCAAGCGGTCCTTATCTGCCGTCAAATTCTATGTTTCTATGAGGAGACTGATCCAAAGAGATAAGCCCAAGGTTATTTCTCTGCAGGGGACTCATCTAGTCCAACAGGAACACAAGAAATGATCCTGTTTTGGCTACTCCCAGGTGATTTCCTCCTATTCTGGAGGTAAGCACTGGGGACTGACCACTAGGCTTCCATGCTCTATCGAGTTCCATAGTCTAAAGGAACACTCAGACCCAGAAGGATGTTTAGTGATTGTATCGGTGTTATATGGTACCAGGTAACCCTCTCAATATGTATTTTCCACTGCATTCTGATAAAAAGGTGGTTTGAACCTTTCTTGATACATCAGACTTTCAGGATGGGGTGATTGTAATCAGGGGAATTTGTGCGGTATTCAGTACTCCAATACATACTGTTCAGCAGTCTCCATTCTATTTATGGCCATTCCAATTCAGGGTAAGACATACTGTAGCTGGTTTCCTTTGCTGCATATTTCAATTTATGCAACAGGGGTCAGGATAAAAACTGTAGAATAAAACCATTTATCTTCGCTACTATGGTAATAAATTTATTTATCCACATAGTAACTACACCATCGCCCATTTATTCACACAGTAACTACATCACTAGCTCATTTATCTACACAGTTCTCTTCAGAATTCATTTAGAATGTTCGGCCTCAGAAGCAGTACTAACCATATTTAAATGTCAATAACTTAAAAACGAAAAGAGATAACAAGGTACTGTGAGCACAAAAATTGTTCAGCACAAAATTATCTACAAAATGAATACTGTTTCATTTATATAAACCCTGTATATTGTATATGATTAGCAAGAAAACAGAAGAAAATGTAATTTTTTGTTCACTTTTTTGACAAACAAATATAAATAACTTTAAAACAAAAAATGATAGCATGGTACTGTGAGCATGAAAAATGTTCAGCTCAAAAATATCTACAAAATGAGTGGTGTTTCATTTATAGATACCATTTTGTTTTTATAATTAGCAAAAAACAGCATAAAATTCAATTTTCTTTTCCCTTTTTTGACAAATTATTTACACCTACCAAAATCAAAATGTTCACCACGACATCTAAACCTGTTGCATAAATGGAATATGCAGTGGTTCAGTGTGTGATAATGCATTTATTTTGCACAGTTTCCAGTGACCTCGTGGTCTCACTCGAGCCTTCGCACTCGTGAGGTTACTTGAGGTCACTGGAAACTGTACAAGATAAATGCATTATCACACACTGAAGCGCTGCATATCCCTTATATATCCAGTACTGGATAATCTGAAGCCTTTTTTATTTAGTATGCATTTCCCCTGTACTGTATCTTGATTTTATTATTGTATTGTTTAATGCTATAAGCTCAATAAAGCTTAAATATAAAAAGAAGTGTATGCTGAACGCATAGGGCAGTCATGTTGTCTCCACAGTAGAACAGCTGAGAAGTCTTTGATGAGGAGTTGACCCACTCCTTCAAATCTCAGCCCTCTCATTGCTCACCCCCGTCTCATCTGCTTAATCTCTCTTCCACCTTTGGTACAGTACCTTAAGCTTGGAAATCAGCAAACGTGATCCCCCTCCACAAAGGTGGTGATCGCTCTTCTCCTGGAAACTACCATCCAATCTCCCTCCTCCCTATTCTTGCTAAGCTCCAAGTGTCCCTTGTCCTTACCAGACTCACCCTTTCTTTTCACCTCCTCTGAATTCCGGTCTCCTTTCCAGGCTGGTTTTTGGAAAAATCATTCTACTGTCTCTTCACTTTTCTGGGTTACTGATGTTATTCTTACAGGTATGGATCAAGGCCATCTTACTGCAGTTACATTCATAGACCTAGCCAAGGCCTTTAATTCTGTCTCCCACTCTCTTCTCCTCACTAAACTTGAACTCCCTGGACTCTCCCCTCTATTTGTCAAGTGGTTCAAATTTTATCTCTCTGGATGCTCCCAATGTGTCCAAGCAGGTGAGGTACTCTTCCCCGCTCCTACCTAGCTGGCGTACCTCAAAGCTCTATTCTATTCTCCATCTTTCTTAACGAGCTACCTACTGTATGCTCCTCTTCCCTAATTCACCTTTATGAGGACGACACTATCCTCTTTATGTCTGGTCCCTCTATGCCCGTGGTGATCACGCAGTTGCAAACTGATTTCACTTGCATCCTAAATTAGTTCCAAACCAAACAACTCAAGGTTAATACTACTAAAACATTCTCTATGTTCTTTGGCACCCACCAGAAACTAGTCAAGCTCACCACCCCCCCCTTTTCTTCTCACCCATGATGGCACCCCCTTGATCACTGTTCCATCCTATAAGTATCTAGGTGTCTAGCCACCTTGATTTCTCAACACATTAACTACAAGGACTCCAAGTTCCGCCCTAAACTTGGTACTCTTTACAGAAACAAAGATGCCCTCTCCCTCACCATTCAACACATACTGCTTACTAACACTATCCTACCTCCATTTGACTATGCTGCCGTCATCTATGGGTCTGCTTCCGCATCCACCCTTGCCAGACTGGATGTCCTTTTCAACGCTTTCTGTCGCTTCACCTTGAACATCCCCCTCAGGACTCATCATTGCTCCCTCTGTTCTTCACTATCACTCCCTTCCTTATCCTCTCGCCAAAGCCACCACACCTCCATCATCTCTGCCAAATTCTGGTTCAGCTTGCTTCTTTCCTCGCACACATGACCCTCATTCTTTCTCCTCCCACCCCTCTCAACTTCAGGAAGACTGCCTTCTTCTTCTTCCATCATTTATGGAACTCCCTTCCCACTTCACTCCGTTTGCTACCCTCACTAAATCTCATTAAACGGGCACTCTTGCTCCCCTCCGCTGTTGCCATCCACCTGACTAAACTTCCTTCTAAAGCCTGAGTCTCTTTATGTCAGCATTAGCCAGTTGTTTTTTTTTTCAAGGCTTTATATGTACCATGTCCACGATTATGTCATTATTGTTGTACCCTGTTTCCTCCCTGTATCCCTGTTTTAAGATTTGTTAATATGTCATTCAGCTATATCTATTTGTAACCTTTTTGAGTAGCATATTTTTGTTATATTTTAACCAGCTCTTTTTTTTTTTTTTGAGACCTCCTCAGTCACCCTGTAACCTGCCTGAGCCGCTGCACTACTGTACTTGTTTTGTTATCCAGGCACCATTGTAACCTGCCTGTGACACTGTTGTAAACTGCCTGCATTTCCATGTATGTATGTACTGCCTCCTCTTCCCCCTTCCCCCTTCCCCCGGGTCGCACCTGGAAACGACCCTCGGCTCTGTGTGCTTCTCCCGGTTACCAACATTTAAATAAATAAATAAATCTGAAGGGTTTGCCCACGAGCTTCACTGCCAAACAGTCCTCAATCATCATCCCCCACAATATGCCTTTCTAATTTGCCAAGGCACAATATAAAATATTATCAGAAAATCATTGTGTATGATCAAAACACTATATTTTTGTAGACTTGCAGGATGTGCTGATCTGTAAAGTGTTTTTTTGCAATGATTAATGTATTACAACTTCTGGCAGTGGTTTTTGTTTTATGATATTTTGTGTGACTTATTCTTCCATTGTTGATATATTATCATAAATTAAAATGCACTTATCTGATGTAAGAATTTATACTGCAAATACCTTAAATAAAGATATATATTTGCTGGTCTGCCAACACAGTGGTAGAGCTACCACTTTTGGCACCTACGATCCAGCTTCGGGAGCGAGCCTGGGACATCAGAGGGTGGGTTGGAGGAGGTGGGATCGAGCATACAAGGACTGCTCTCCTCCCTCACAGAGAGAGGGTTAGGCATCCCACTAGGAGATTGCCACCTGGTAGAGGCCAGGAGGCAAGTACAGTTGGGAGCTTCACAAGGGCTGAGCCACCCTCAACCCTGCCTCAGGTGTGTGTGTGGAGGCAAGCATACGCAAGCCGCAGCTGCATCACTGCATGTCAGTGCCTCTGGGGACAAAAACAAGGAGGAAACAACCTGACATCAAGATGAACCACTAGCCCACCACATGCTCCGCACCACTGCCCAGGCCCTGCTTCATGTCTGTGTGCATGTCTCCAGAGTCTTCAGAGGTGGCAGAATGGCCCTCCCTCCCTCCCCTAGTCCCGCCACAGGGGGCAATCCATGGGGGATTCTCGGAGCAGGTAAATCCTGGGGAAGTAGGTGATGAGGCTGGATGGGCTGCTGGAGAAGGGGGGTTGTTCTGGTGACTGCAAATAAAAACCTCCATTAAAAAAAATACACATATAAAAAAAAGATTGTCATGGGTTCCTTGCATATGCTGCACTACCACATTACAATATCCTCTCTCAGCTCCAGCTAAAGGCATTTCCCATTTCACACTAATTGAAGGACAGCTGTGAGCCAGAAAGGTGGTAGCAGATCCAGATTTACTATTTACTTTGGGGAGGAAAAAGTAAGACAGCAGTAATGGGGGGGGGGCGAATAACACTGATCAGACTGTAGGTCCCAGGGTAAGATAGGGTAGAACAGGAAACACTAGATGGGGCATTGGTCTTTTCCAACCAACAGTTTCTATGTTTTTATAGAATTTATAAAATCTGTGTGGAGCTCCTGGATTCTGTTTTATTCTGCATAGATTTTTGTCTTTGGCCAGCTGCAGTCATCTGCTGGGGGATATACCCAGTTCGGACCTTACCATAATCTGGATGGCAGCTGGGGGGTTCTTCCCATTTTTCTCTACCTTACCTCCCTTCACCCCATGATCTGGGCCAATCTTCCTGTGGCCTCGGACAACACAGAATGCTCCAGGTGCACGCCCTGCCCCTTGAGTTGGAGCAGGCTCCCTGGCCCACTGCATGGGGCCACTGCACTGCTGAGTGCCCGCAGTCTCCATCTCGAGCTGGTTCACACTGCCGGCAGCATCACTCCCCAGCCCTGGTCACCACAATTCCAGTTCCTTGAATGCACGCCCAAATCCAGGTTGCCAGCACTGAAGCATGTAGTGCTTCTACTAGACCACTGGGAGGCCCATGGAGCTCCTGGATTCTAATGCCCACTCTGGCTCCATAAGAGCCACTGTAACTCCCCCATTTTACATTTTCCCCTTTGTCTCTCACTCTGATGATCAGGGTTGCTGCAACTGCCCCATTTCTCCGGCCAGGAGGGCAGGAAACCGGCTAACTTCACAGACGATGCAAATATCACTCCTAGAAGTCTTTAGGGTAACCAGATTAGGGAGCAGCCAACCTCCCTCTATTATTTTCCCATCCTCCTACCCCACAATAAAATCTATTCTCATGACATTCCTCAAACTTTACCTGCACTCGTTATACCCAGGTTTTAAATAGTCTGTCTTACATATCCCATAACTCTTGCGGAGATATTATTAACCTGGCTGACCCATGAGAATTACTACCTGGTTTGTTGCAGTTGGTCTGCACAGGAATCATTACAAACCTACTTGGATGCTCCCACATGCTCAAAACCACAGGTGAACACGCGCTCACAGAAATGAGCTGGTGCTAGCCAGAACAATGGACTATGCTTAAACCACAAAAGGCAGCACTCCAAACTAATGACAGCAAAAGGTGAAAAGAGAACACTTACATATAAAACTGTCTGGTTACCGGACATCTTTATATGAGTTTTTTTTTCAACTTTTACTCTCACCAGTTTTGAGTGCTGCCTTTTGTGGTTTAAGCATGCTCCCACACGCTGCCTACATCTGAATGCTAGAACCATGCAAAATTTTTATACAGACAGAACACAAACAAGGTGCAAGGACCTGAGTTGCTAGGATCTGCGCCAGTGATTGACAGTTCATATCTAGAGGGCTCAGTTGGTGCTTTTCTGCTGACCTGCACATTACCAATGGGCCCAGTTCCTGGTTGGTCCAGACTGCTGTTCCCCTCACCCTAAAAGTTAACCTCAAATCTGCCCTCAAACCTATTTGCAGCTGCTAAATCTAGGTCATACACAGCCTATGTGTTCCAGACCTGCAAACAACCACTGTCTGTTAATCCCATGATACCGCAACTGGTTTCTGTTCTAAATGGTGCTGCCAACACTGTATACATGAACAGCTAGTCTACAATGTGTCATCTGCTGTAAAGTATAGCATTCCCCAAGTATATGTACCCCCAGCCAAATACACCAATCAGAACATACAGTAAGCAGAAATGAGATGTCCTCCATTTTAGTGAGCTTTTTACTGGACAAATATTATAAGTACATGTTTTTTTTAACCCGAGACAGACCCATTTGAATTGTGCTTTGTGATCTCAGAATGCAAGCTAGCCTAGCCAATCCCACTTGCAGACAGCAAACTGACTTCTGAGTATAGCAAAGCAACTATTTCTCTCCCCCCAGTACTTCCAGTGACATGGGCACAGAATGCACTTACTTGTATTACATCTTCTGCAGAGGGTTTTACATTTTCGAAACTACCCTGGCTAAACAGAAGCAGCTCCTACCACTACTGTAACAATGCAGTCTAAATCCAGTATCACTACAACTCCCAGCATGCTTTTCTTGGGGATGACATTCTCCTTCCAGTCTGTGTCCTGCGCTGGTAGGAGAATAAGCTCAGCATGTAGCATCCAGCACCAGCCCCTGAAAGTGGTTTCAACATAACAGGCATGACTTATTTAGTAGTGCGTAGTGGTAGTAAAAAATGTTTTTATTTAGGAAAATGAACATTGTGCAAAAGCTGAACAACATGACTTTGCACTTTCTGTCACTGAAACCCAGCAAAGAGATCTGGGGAAAGTAAAGCAGTAGTCTAGGCAGTAGCAGTTGGGTTTCAATGACAAAAAGTGCAAAGTCTTGCACCTAGGGTAAGGAAACCCTGAGGTTGTGTATAAGATGGGGGAGATACTTACAGTTACCAAACCAAGAAGTGACCTTGGGGTGATCATATTTAATCTACCTGTTGTAGATTTTTGTGTAATCCACAAAGAGAAACATCTTCCCCTCTAGTTCCTTCACAGCATCACTTATGAAGATACTGAAGAGGACAGGACCCAGTACTGATCCCTGTGGTACTCCACCGGTCACTCTCCCATCCTCCAAGTGACTGCAGTTTAACTACCACCCTCTGCCTCCTATCTTTCAACCAGTTTGATACCCAGCACACTACTTTATCCCCCACCCCCACCCCCAGGCTACTAAGCTTCTCTGTCAGCCTTCTGTGTGGAACAGTGTCAAAGGCCTTACTGAAGTCCAGATAGGCCACATGCACTGCTCTCCCCTAATCCACCACCCTCGTTACCCAGACAAAGAAATCTATAAGATATGTTTGACATGACTTCCTCCCCCACTGTGAAGCTGTGCGCCGGTGGTCCTGCAGCCAATGTGTCTCTAGGTTCTCCATCAGTCTCTCCTTCAGTAGGGACTCCATTAACTTCCCCACCACTGATGTGAGAATGACAGTTTGCAGTTAGTGGCCTCCTCCCTGCTACCACTCATGTGCAGAGGGACCACATTAATCCTCCACCATTCCTCTGGAACCACCCCATCTCCAAAGAGGTACTAAATAGCACTGCCAGAGGGGCAGCTAGCACCATGCTCAGTTCCTTAAGTACCCTTGGGTAAATCCCGTCCGGACCCATCACCTTGCTTTCCTTTAGGGCTTCCAACCCCAATGGACTCGCTCTTCCATTAATGAAACTATGTCCACTTCCCCTCCCCCCCAGTATGTAAATGCATGATGGCCAGTCCATCTCCTCTTCCACTGTGAAAACTGATCAGAAGTATTTGTTTAAAATATTATCTTTTTCTGTCTTCATCTGCATCCACCCACCGTTTCCTTAATACCTTCCTTTACATATAAAACCACCCACCCTTTCCCCCGCCCTATCCTTTCTAAACAAGTTGTACCCTGGCATCGCTACTTCCCAGCTGTAGTTGTCAGTCCACTCTGACTCTGTTATGGCCACCAAATCCAGGTCACACGATTTTTCATCCCTTCCCGCTGCCATGCCAGCAACCCGGGTTCGGGAATGGACTCGGGTTGCTCGGGGGCTCGGCTGTGAGAGGGAAGATCAAAAACCCATAGGACAGCTCTCTTCCCTTGGGGAAGGAGGGAGTATCCCATGACTCACCACTCCACTGCCACCTGGAGGAATCTAGATGGCAGCGCATGTGCAGTCCCGTAATTCGGGGGAAGGGCCAGCATACAAAGTGCTGAGGGCGCCTCCGTGGAGGCAATTCAGTGGAAAAACATGGAGGATGGGCTTTATGAAGCCTACCACTAAGATGGCAGCCGCCTCCAGTCTGGGAGGATAACGGGACTGGACGGCTCATGTCATGTGGGACATTGTTTGATACAGCCACCCAATCTGCCAAAGGAGAGATAAAAAACTCTATAAAAAAAATTTAAAAAGACTACCACCAGCATAAAGTAATGGGTTTTGTATTGAAAAAAACATTTTATAAATACTGGAACTTCTCTTTAACCTACAGAAAGACTGAAAGAATGAAAGGGACCAAAAGGAGGGAAAGTTAGGCTGAGAAATCTTTACAGATAGATCTAAGTTATATCCTGGAATTATAGCCAGCGGCACACATTTCTCAATAAGATGAGTAATACGAGGATCACATCTGTCTTGTAATGTCAATCAACCCAGTTCCCTATACAGCTGACAATGAGGACTGTATCAGTGACCATTTACGGTCTGAAACTGTTGGCTCTCAAAGGCAGAAGAAACTCTTTCTTTGGTGCAAATATAACCTCCTTTCAAATGCAATCTGCCCACCATGACCCCATAAACCAACCAAAAGAGAGTTTAGGTAGTTAATGACTCACCAGATCAGCAGTGAAGACTACGAATGGAAACACGGACTGGAATACAAAAAGAAAGAGAGAACATTAAAGAAGTGATCAAAAATGCTCTATAATTTGTTTTTTGAATATTATTAGCCTCCATACCAAGCATCTAAAACATACAGATTGTAATGGTAAGGTAATTTTATTTATATAGGTCCCCATGCTTGGGCTGAAGGCGCTATATACGAAACAATAAAATACAAAAACAAGCATACATTTAAAAATCATACATGGTGCACAAATAAAACCATATAAATTAATCATTATGAGAAAGAATTAAAGACTAACAGAACCAAGACAGACGGGACAATTATACATATTTTACAAAGTAGCCAGCTGTAACTTTTTATTTCATAAGTATTTATCCTTTTGTTCATTAGAAAGTTTTCTATGTGACAGTATTGTGCTGGATGTGTCAAACAGCTCTCAGCCTGGCAGCGGACATATCTGTCTCTATTCCCCACCACCACTACATCAGCAGCACTGTGATCTCACTGATGGAGACATCACAGGTGACTTGACCTGTCAGTTACTGAGCGACTGTTCCTGAACGGCTGTGATGTCACAGACCATGGCAGGCAGTACAGCGCAGTGGTTTAAGGCTCTGAGCTGCAAATCTGGAGACCTGGGTTTGAATCCCACCCCCACCCCCACTTGCATACTGTGTGACCCTGAGCAAGTCACTTAACTTCCCTGTGCTCCCAGGTTGCACCTATAAACAAGCTTTCAGCTTAGTGTGCCTTTCCTAGTTAAACAATTGAAAAAAAAAAAAAATGAGGTCACAATGCTGAATATGTAATGGGGGGAACAGAACTAGATATGTTGTCAGCTGCCAGGCAGTGTTGTTCGACACACTACAGCTACTAAGATTAGGTAAACAAGCTTTTAATTAAAAAGGCAATGGTGGACTGTTTTTAAAAACTAACAATAGTTTTAGGCAGTACACTAGTTCCCTATGTGACCTAACTGGGGACTGAGCTCAGGCCCCCAGAACACTGTCCTTGTGCTCCACCACTGAGCTATTAGGCTCACAAGGGATAAAGAATGTTCTGTAGCAGAAGACGTATACATTTGGTATGTAGCATGATCTCTCCCTCACCGTATCTAAAAATGTACCATGCAAAGCAGCTACTGTTTGTTGGGCCTAGAATGAATGTGTTAAACAGGACCAAGCAGTGGTCTTAGTGCTCTGGGAAGGCAGCAAGGCGTTCCACATTTACCACTTGACTATAGAATAGTCGATTCCTGCAAAAGGTAGATCTTGTGACTTACGACACTTCACCCGTTTATAGTGGTTGCGCAGGCATGTGGCGCAAACCTCGTAAAAAGGTGGCAGCGGTACACCAGCGAAAGCTGGTCTAATTAAATCGGGCTGGGGCACACCAGCAGTGAATCCCAGCTTTCTGCCAGGAACCGCCACAAGCCCCATGTGCCCTGTGTTCGGCACACTTGGGGCTTGCGCCGGTCTAAACCTTCTGCTAATCGGGCCCAGTGTGTTCCAAACTGCATCCTCTGCTGTCCTGCATACACACTCAGCATCCTCTTCAGCAAGCTTTGCAGATTTATTCTGGCAGGTGATTTCCGTACACACCACTGTCTACTTCATACAAATCTCAACTGGCTGTCTCTGGTGAGATAAAGGACGTTTCACTGCCTTGTTTTCCTCTTCAAAGGTGTTCACAGTAATGCTCCGGATTATCTTCTCTCACTGCTCAAGTATTCCAGATGCTTTTATGTCTTCCAGTCTCAAGACTCCCCCAACACTTCTGAGAGAAAAAAGTAACTTTGGGAACCGTGTCTTCAGCTATCTTGCTCTGAGTGACTGGAATAATCTGCCAGCCAATCTCAAACTGGCTCCAAGATTCCATGGCTGCAAAAGGAATTTGTGTGACTGCCAAAACATTCCTCGTTAGTGCCACTGCCCTGGACTGGATCTCTTTATATTATTTTTGTTATTCTATATGTTGTTGATTAACTATACGTTGTATGAATGTGTAATGTTTAACAGTACCTATTATACCCCAGGACCCTCATGAAAATAAGATGAAGTATTTCATGATGCTATCCTGGTAAGAAAATCCACAATAGTGATCTCCCAGATCGTGCCTGAAAAAAGCAAATGATTTATCTAGTGCACCTACCTGGTACATAAAAACTAAACAAATGAAAATGTTAAGTAATTAAATATATGCAAATTACATTTCAAGTTCAGAAATGTTCAAGTTAGGATACTAACAAGAAATAGATTCTTTTGGGGACTAAAGGGCCAGCCAAGTGGCACAGCAGTCTCACATTATGGCGTCACCTGGAGGACCAGGGTTTGCATCCTGCCTCAAGTTTCCTGCCCTGCAACAGTTTTATCATTTATTTACCAGGAGTAGTCCAGCTGAGAGACAACATTTTGTTTCAAGTGGGGTCCTGCTTCCACCCATTTCCACAGCTGGATAAACTGGAGCACTGGGAGGTTAAATGATTTACCCAAGGTCACACAGTGACTATTTGGCTCTGGTGGGGTTTGAACCTGTGACCTCCTGGTTCCTAAGCTAGTGTTCTAACCACTAGAACACACTGCTTCCTTATTGGCAGAAGCCAAGCACATCAGACTCAACTACACCCTGCTAGACAGTCAAGAGAGTGAAATCAGCTTCGGCTGTGAAGGACCAAATGTGTTTCATTCAATTATGTCCTTCCAGCGAGAGATCTGCGTTCACTTCATGAGCCCAACATCCTCCATCTGGCTAGTGCAGTCTGGGACATGTGCACACTCTGGGGAGAGGGTTGTGATTTGGGCGTCAGCATGGCTCCATTGGTACCACATCCACCTCAGGACAGAAGGTTGTGGGGTCTAGTCCCAAGCTGCAACGTAGTAGTAGGGGGATGCTGTACTGTTGGGGAGTATCATCCTCCAGATGAGGGATTAAACCAACGTCTATTCTGCCCATCTCTGGTGCTGTCCTGGTAGGTGTCCAGTTGAAGGTAGAAGAACATAAGGCACTTTTCGCAAGAGTTGCAGATTCCCCCAGTGCCTTGTCCAGCACTCCCCTTCCTATAAAACTGGTTCAGGTAATTGTCTAAGTCTGCGTGTGGGTATCGATGTGCCAAACAGTTGCTATTACACATTTACAGTCACTTCACTACCAGTCTTTCACTGCTTGCGAAGCACTTTGGGATACAATTTCTATAAAAAGACCTCTATAAAAATGCAAATTGTTCATCGTGTGCCCATGCTGTTGCATGACTGCCTAGTTTGGAGTAAAGTGGAATGGCATTGGACATCATGGGTGATCGTGCAACATCCTGCTCCTCCCCCCCCAGACCAAGAAGCCAAGGACACAAAAGAGAGAGGACATAAAAAAAAAAAAAAAAAAAAAAATGGGAAAAACACTCCGAGGGTGTAGCTAGATTAAGCCCATGCTTCCATGTAGTGCTGGCTTGACATATCCGCTACCAAGCCATTTGGCTTTTCTGAAAATAATTCAGCCAATATATATATTTTTTAAATTAGCCACTGGTGACTAGTGTTTTTTTACTTTATATTTATCTATTTCCTTTCCTGCCAGCCTGTATCTGGATGGCTGTCCCCAGCTCAATCACCCACAATCTTTTAAGATTTGCCCCTCGTGGTGGGGCTGGGGGGGGACTTGCCCTTGTCCTCCCAGAGGTAGGATCCAGTGTGGCACCAAGTCAGTGGTGCCAGGCCTGCAGAATGGCAGTCTATCATCACATTCAGGCAGGATTTTTTTTTCCTCTTTTTTTTTTTTTGTCTTGTCCAAGGGTCACCAATGTACAATGATGCACAGTGTCTGTCAATGTCCATCACCCCTCTGGGCCTCCCATCTGACGTGACACCTAGCCTCAGCTACAAGTCAGGTGCACTGTGGGAAGTGCAATCCCTAACCACCGGGAGAGGACAGCAGTCCTCCAGACACTTGGTCCTCTCCTCCCAATGGACCTCTGGCGACTCAAGTTCTCTCCCAATCCCAGGTCACCGGTTTGGCAGGTGCAGCTCCACTCCAATGCCACCAGGCCCACTTGGCTATAGCAGGTGTCCATTTGAAAGAAAAAAATGGCTAATATATTTCAATGGCTAAAACAAAATAGGTGGTAGCTAAAAGAACAATACAGGGTTCGCCAAATGACTAAATAATTTTGGTAGCTAGAGACAACACTGCCATCACATCTGGCCTCCTTGGATGGCACATGGGAAATGGAGTACAAGCTGCACCACTGCAGGGGTGCAGCCAGAAGGTGTGCTTCAGTGGGAGTCTGCCTGGATGTCGTGGTGGTGATTTTGAGGTGAGAGATGAGATCTGGAGCAGAGGTACAGCAGGCCCAGGCATAGGGAAAACAAAAACATTAAAAAAATATTCCCTCAAACAAGGATAGATCCAGAAGCAAATGATTTGATACCTTTTAATGGACCAACATAGATGTAACAAGAACAAAGTGCTCTAGCTTTCGGACAGACAGTCCTTCTTTCAGAAGCTGGAGCGCTTGAAGAAGGACTAGTTATCAGCTGCAAGCACTTGTTTACCTTATGGACCAACATAGATGTATCAAATCATTTGCTTCTGGATCTATTCTAGCAAGGACCAATACGGCAACTACTAAATCTAGGACTCAAACAAGGATGCAGTCTGCTTCTGGCAACAGATGGGGTGATAAACGTCACTCACAGAGCCTAAGAGTAGGACTGTCACAATTACGTCATCTGACAGTATATCACAATAAGTCTCACTGATAATTTATCATTGTAAAAACAATCTCATAATTATCATACAGCACACCATACTGTGATAAACCGTCTAGAGTTTCTTTTCTCAGCTGCTCTGGCAGTACATCCCTCTTCAGGTGAGATGGAGGTTCCCAATTCCCCCACCTTCTCCCAATCAGATTTCCACTATTTGTCATAAACCAAGAAATACAGAAAATTATCAGTAGAGGGCAGGACTGGGGGCTGGGGGGGCGGAGGAATTCATGAGAAAGCTGAGGAAGTTCGACTTTATTGAGAGAGCGGTGGAACCATAGAACTGACTGCCAGTGAAAGTGGTGGGGGCAGCTTCCCTTAATGGGTGGAAACACAGCTGGTACAGGGCAAGGGGACTCGTAGTCTCTGGGGGGGGAGGCAGCAAGGGTTTGAAGGGTAGGGTAGCGTTGAAGGGATACAGCACACCATGGCAGCAGGTCAGTCGGGTGAGGTAGTAAAATAAGGCAGACTCAATGAACTTTCGATCTCCTTCTGTTTCTATGTTTCTAGAAGATATGCAGACCTGGAGGAAACACGGACATACAGAGTTCAAATAAAATGACCTGGCCTGCAGGGGGATAAAGGATTTTTTTTTCCTGACATGGGCAAATGTCCGGTTAAGATATGCCAATAAAAAAAAAGTGAAAAAAAAAAAAAAAGTTTCAGGAACTGGTTGCAAATGGGAAAACAGATTTTGGTTCTTCCCCTGGAACTCTCACTTAGCGCTCACAGAACATGTATCCTTCTGCAGGGTTGGCATACTTAGACTTGAGGGAGGTAGCAGCCTTGAGTGTGAGCACCCCCACTACAAAGAAGGATGAACACCACTCACTGAGGCAGACATGACATGGCCCAACTGGGCAATGGTTAAAGTACAGCGGCTACAGTTGAGGTGGAAACAGATGACACAAAGGAGTGGGTGTAAACACCTTCCCCCACAAGGGGTTCATTTTATTTTCTGTCACTGCTACTGACTGAAGGCCCAGCCCAGGGCATGGTGGGGGGGGGGGGGTTGAAGGCAGAGATCATCCAGGATGGGGAGAGGTGCCAAAGAGTCCTATAAGTGTTCATCAGACACTTGATAGCGGTAAACACTAGTTATTTTCAGGGCGGTAGCAGACTAACTTCACTTGTTAGATCATCTTATTATGTAGATAACTGTACCAGATGGATCACAGCAGAGCCCCCAAATAAAATCAGTCATGTTGCTCGAGTCCATAGCTTTTTACTCTAACACTACACAGAACTTTTCTTGGTGGAGGTTGCCACTTACATTTTAAAATGTTTTCCTTGAAAATGGTTGCTATGGGCTGCCCCATTGGCCCAGTGGCAGTGTGTCTCGCTGCGGTTCAGATGACCGGAGTTTGAAAGCCAATGTTGTTTACCATGTCTGGAGGCAGACCAGGCTTTAGGCAACTGTCACAAGGACTCTGTCAAATGTTTCTGGGCAGCAGGTAGTCTATCCGGCCTGCACAGCTCGTCCCCTTTGGGCCATTCTTTGTAACGCAAGGTCACCAAGGAACAAAACTGCGATAATGGAGTCTTTCATTGCAGATTCCTCAGCTGACCTTGTTTGCATTACTAAGACTTGGGTGGGCGACAACGCTGGCCCTGTGCTGGCGGTGTCTGTTCCCCCTAGTTATTCTGTGTTTCACTGCCCAAGGAGAACCGTAGAGGGGGCAGAGTGGCCATCTGCTTTAGATCCACCCTGGGCCTCACTGCATTCCCAGCAAGAACACCAGTGTCCTTTGAATGTGGTTGCTAAGTGCACCTTGGGGATCAATGGCAGGACTGTCCTCCTCTATTGGCCTCAGGGGGGTGGGAGCATGTTCCTGCAGGAGCTGGCAGACTTTGTTGTCAGGCAGGTGTTGCAGTCCTCTAGGATTCTGGTTCTGGGGAACTTTAACACCTGGATCGATGATGAATCATGTCATTTTGGGCAACAGCTCCTCCAGCCAATTAATTTGCTGGGATTGTCTCAGGTGGTTACCTCCAAGACGCACATATATGGCCACACTCTGGACCTGGTCTTCTCACTTGGACTTGACATTACGGCAGTTAAGGTTGATCTGGTCTGTTGGTCGGATCATCATGCAGTTGAGTTTCAGTGCGGGGCCCTCTGTCAAATAACCCCTACTACGGGGACTATCCAGTGTCATCCAAAAAATAAACCGGAGCCTTGCCAGCTCCAAGAGTCACTGGATGTCTCAAGCTTGCTGCTAGCTTGTGCTCAGGGTTGAGGGTGGTGTGGAGGTCTGTAACACAGCCTTGACCCACACCCTGGACCTGACTGCACCTTTCCATGTTCGCCCCTTGACCTCCCGATGTCACTCACCGTGGTACTGTGTTGAGCTGTGTCGGCTGAAGACTAAGAACATAGGTTGGAGCGTGTCTGGAGGAGGTCTTCCTCTGATGGGGACAAGGCGGTGCTGAAGCTCCATTATTTGGAGTATCAGTGGGCAATCAATCTAAAGAAGACAGTTTCTGTCTCGGTCGATTGCTGCAGCAGGGAATTGCCCAGCAGCGCTGTTCTGCACTGTAGACAGCTGGCTAAATCCCTCATAACTGCAGTCCGGAACAGCTTTTTCCATAGAAAAGTGCAAGGAGTTCAGGTGCTTCTTTGCTGACAAAGTGTCCTCTATCAGGGCACATATTGCCGCCTCTGGTACCGCCTTTGCTGGAGGGGCTCAGTCTGTTGGTGAAGATCCTCTGCTCAGCTGGAGTGAGTTTCAGCTGGTTTTGGCAGCCGAGGCCCTCCGTCTACTCATCAGCTTCCGTCCCATTAGCTGTGCTCTGGACCCAGGTCCAACGTGGCTTGTCATCAGCTACTTGGATTTCCTGGGTCCAGTGTTCATTGAAATCGTAAATGGATCTGTAAGTGAGGGTTCTTTTCCTTCAGCCTTGAAAGAGGCTATGGTGAGACCCCTCCTACAGAAGTCATCTTTAGGCCCTGATGTTATCTCGAACTTCAGGGTATCACTAATCTTCCCTTTTTGGGGAAGGTTACTGAGAAGGTGGTGATTGACCAGCTGGCTGAGCGTTTGGAAAGTTTGTCCATCTCTGAAACCTCTCCAGTTGGGTTCCCAGCCCTGGCACAGCACTGAGACGGTTCTGGTCAGGACAGCACATGATCTCTTCATGGCGAAGGACCGAGGGCAATCTACCATCTTGGTGCTCTTGGACCTATCCTCAGCTTTTGACGTTGTAGATCACTGGGTACTATTGGATCACCTGCAGAACTATGTAGGTGCAACTAATGCAGTTTTGCGTTGGTTTAGCTCATATTTAACCAGGAGATTGCAGCGTGTTAGGAATTTTTCCTCTGGACTTTTAGCGCTGCCTTATGGTGTTCCACAGGGTTCTATTTTGGCCCTTTTGCTGTTCTCCAAGTACATGCTGCCACTGGGGGAGATCATTAGGTGGTACAATGTGGGGTTTCACTGCTACACAGATGATACCCAGTTGTACCTGTCCTGTGCCCCAAGTGACCTCTCTGCCTCAGTTATGCTGAGACAGTATTTGACGGAGATAAACGACTGAATGTCTGCAAACTGGTTATGTCTCAACCCCGGCAAGACAGGTTATGGTGATTGAGCCCGGTCGTGGGGGTGTTTCCACTAATGTGAGGTTGCTCGCTCCAGTTATTGGTAGGCAGTCCCCGTCGGTGGTGAGTGCAGTTAGAGATCTGAGTGTTTTTCTGGATGACCAACTGACCCTTGAAGAACAGGTGTCATCGGTTGTCTGATCCAGTTTCTTTCATCTGCAGAAAATCACCAGAATCCGTCCGTTCTTGATGCCCGATGACCTGGCTACAGTCATTCATGCTTCTGTCACCAACAGACTTGCTTACCACAACACTTTACACCTAGGGTAGTCTGAAGGATTGATGCTTGACTGCAGCTAGTGCAGAATGTGGTGGCCAGGATGTTGACAGGTACCTCTTTCAGGGACCATGTCGCTCCTGTTCTGCGTGCTCTGCACTGGCTGCCTGTGAGCTTGCGCATCACTTTCAAGATCTGCTTGTTGACGTACAAGGCCCTACATAGTTGGGGACTACCTTAAAGAGCTCCTGATCCCCTATGGACCTCTCCGGCCCCTACGCTCCGCCGAGGCTGACTTGCTTGTGGTGCTTCCTTCTCGTCTTAAGAGACTGGGCGACAGAGCCTTTGGAACTGCTGCACCAGTGCTCTGGAATTCTTTGCCACATTACATTTATTTATTTATTAGCTTTTGATGACCGAATAAGTGCGCTAGGCAAGAAACCTGCCTATTTTCAGGCACGATCCAGGAGAATACAGGTACAGTAGTGCAGCAAAGACATCATTGACAATAATGAGTTACAAAGGCAGAGATAACTGTCAAGACAATTAACACAAGCGCTTTAAAAAAAGCATAAGAATAACAATGAAAGCTACAGGTTAGAGCAGTAATACAATTGTTGCAAAACAAATTATACATTTAACAAGTCTATAGCCCTAAACAGAAATTAACAGGAGACACGGGGGGGGGGGGGAATACAGAAATGGGCAAGAAAGTAGCAATAGGGCAAGCAGTAGGCATTAAGTGCAGTCACAGTAGCCTAGGGCATTAAGGTGGGAGAAAAGAACATGCTTAAAAGCTAGGTGAGTTGAGGAGTTCACCTGAGGTGGTAGCGAGTTCCAAACCCGCAGGGCAAAATAGGAGAAAGCCTGCTCACCCATTTTAGTAAAGCAGGGCTGAACAGCAAGCAGGGGGAAGGATGCAGACCTGAGGGCACTAGAGTGAGAAACAGGGGTAAGCATGGCCCCCAGAGCCACAGGGTGAGGCGTTCTGGTCAAAGAGTCAACAAAACAACCTAGTGCGTAGGATCTAAGGGATATGGGAGGCAGCCACTTTAAGGCAGAGTAAAGACGGTAGTGGTTGGTCAGACATGGAGCTGATACGGTGAATCTGCAGATGTTGTTGTATTTAATGTCCCTTTTTTTTTTTTCTTTCAATTGTTTAACCAGGAGTGGCACACTAAGCTGAAAGCTTGTTTACAGGTGTGACCTGGGAGCACAGGGAAGTTAAGTGACTTGCTTAGGGTCACACAGTATGCAAGTGGGGACTGTGGGATTCAAACCCAGGTCTCCAGATTTGCAGCTCAGAGCCTTAAACCACTGCACTATACTGCCTCCCTATGTACGGACTACTACGGCATTGGCATGCGAGAGAGCATATAGCAGTTGCGGCTGTAACACACCTTTCACGACAGCAATCCTGGCGGCTGGAGTAAGTGAGTGGCGCACTCTGTAGACCACGCCAATCTTAAGAGTTAACTGAGCGACAGACCTCATTGACATGTGCAGCGAAATCCAGAGCCGGATCAAGCATTACCCCAAGGTATTTGAAAGATAATGTGTTAGAGACTGGAGACCCATCACAGCCACAAACCAGAAGATTAGACGCCGCAGTCGGTGCCCGTCTAGAGGATCCAAACAGCATGGCCTGGGTCTTAGATGGGGTTAAGATCTGGTAATCTGAGTAGAACTAAGATTGGAGGCTCTGAAAGGCAGTTGATAATTGTTGATTTAGGTCAGTTATAGAGTTAGAGGCCGAGTAAAGTACTAGGTCATCCGCATACAAGATAATGTTACAGAGTGGGGAAGGGCTGGGGATATCATTGATAAAAAGGGAAAAGAGTAGGGGCCCAAGAATTGAACCCTGCGGGATGCCAGAGGTGACAGGGGCTGGGACAGAGAGAACCTTACAGAATGCAACAGTCTGAGACCGATTTTCAAGATAGCTAGCAAACCAAGAGAGGGTGGAGCCAGAGGCTCTGAGTGATTGCAATTTGTCCAGTAGTAGGGGATGATGTACCATGTCAAATGCTTTAGAAAGATCAATGAACATGGCTCCGGCGAGCAGGCCCTTGTCTATATTAAATTTTACGTCACTGGTGAAGTGGGCAAGGGTAGTAGTTGTACTGTGCACAGCCCTAAAGCCATGTTGATACGGGGGATTGAAGGATAGAGTGGAGCAGGTACTGAGAGACCGGACGATGCACAACGTTCTCCAGCAGCTTACTGAGCAAAGGCAGAAGTGAAATAGGATAACAGTTTGACAGGATTTTCGGATCACCTTTCTTAAACACCGGTATAGTCCTGGCGGTTTTCCAGGCCAAAGGGACTGAGGCTGAGCCAATTGTGAAACTGAAAAGCCTGGTAACCGGTTCAGCGAGATGAGAGGCGAACTATCTAAGGATCCTTGGATCAGTTCCATCAGGACCTGTACTGCCGAGAGCAGGAATAATCCTAAGTAACTTAAGGACTTCCTGGCGCATAACTGGGGTAAGCACAAGAGTGGTGGGAGCTGACGCAGGTGAGGGGGAGGGGGCCTAGGGAATAACAGGGGGAAAGGGGGTAGGAGTGGGGGGTGGGAAGAACAGAAAAGAGGGCGTTGAAGGCACTTGCTATAGTGAGAGGATTGTTGCAGTGGATATTGTTGAAGAGCATTTCATTTGAAGTCAGAGTCTTACTATTCCCGAGAATTTCCTTAATTTGAGACCAGTAGCATTTTGGGTTTGAGGCAGAGGCACTGAGCAGGTTCCAGCAGTACATACTCTTAGCAAGGCGAATCTCCTTTTTACAGGTGTTTCTCAATGACCCGCAGGCATCAAAGTCAGCTTGAAGGGAGGAGGACTTCCAGACAGACCATAGTTTATCCCACGTTTCAGCAGCTGGAGTAGGGGGCGCTTATGCCATTTAGTGACCTTTCCTTTTACCCTACGTGTAGTAATCAGGAAGTGTAGGTTTTGAAGAGAGAAAGAAGGGTAGCGTTAAAATACTCAGTCACACAGCTGATATCAGTCATGTAGAGAGGGGACCAGTCAAAATGGTTTAGATCACACAGAAAAGCAGCAGGGTTGAGGTTGGAGAAGCTGGAAAAGATAGTTTTGGGGGGAAGGTGAGAGTCCCAAACACAAAAACCAGGCAGTGATCGCTGATAGAGTCAGGAAGAACACCAGCATGGGGAAATTCTCCTTCCTGTTAGTCAGAATCCAATCTAGGAGGGTGTTGGAGGATCCCCGGTGAGAGATTCTAGTGGGAGCCTGGATTAATTGAACGAGGTTGGTCTTGCTGGTAATGGAAGATAGGAGAGAGGAACAAGGACGGCCCAGTCCTGGTTAACATCTCCCAAGCAGATAATCTCGTCCCCCCGCGTAGATGGCACCAGCTCAATAAATTCCGCAAGAACTTGTCTGGAGTATTTGGGAAGTATATAAACACAGAAAATGTGAAGAATCCTGACACCCCCAAGCAGAAGGCAGGAATGAAGGACCTCACAATTTGTCAGTGCGGGACCCTGCATGACAGAGATGTTAAGATGAGATCTGTAGTACAGGGCCAAGCCCCCACCTCTTTTAGAGCTAGGACGATCAGCCCGAAGCATATTGTAGCCCGGAATGGAACAGAGGGAGTCAGCCATAGAGGGCTCCAGCCAAGTTTCAGAAAGGATTAGGATGTCAGGGTTGTTAGCGCTTACCCAAGCCTCGCGTCCGGGAAGGCTGGCAGTGAGGCTCCTTGTGTTAACCTGTGCAAAGGAGAGACAGGATGATTTTGGCAAGCAATATGCAGTCTGAGACTAGGTTGTATTAGCAGAGATAGGAGGGCCAGGGTTGGTTTCAATATCACCAGCCAGGGCGAGGGACAGGGTTATTATCCATAACGTTGCAGTCAGCATCGACCGAGAGGCACAACCAGGGGAGACAGAGAACCTCCACAAGATATAACTATGCAGCACCCATAGATATCTGTTGCTAAGTCCTGTCAGGGGTGGAAGATAAGGGTCAGACTCCACCAACAAGTTCGAGTAGCAGAAGTTCCCAAGCAAATAGGTATGGCAATTTGAGGGAGGCACAGGAGGAAGAGCAGAGAGTTCAAGAAGAAATAGCAAGGAGAGTACTAGCATGAGGGGGTGTAGAGCCCTCAGATAAAGGTGTCCAAGTAGGGAGAGTTGTGGGTGTAGACAATGGACAGAGAAGAGGAAAGGCAAGTGGAAAGAGCAAGAGATGAGTGTAAAAATGTGAATTAGAAAGAATGTAGAAATATAAATTACAGATAATAACAAGAAATAGAAGTCACAGAAGTCAGTGGGACACAGTGAGAGATGAACTCTGATTATTAATAATAGGCAGAGTTCAGAGAAACAGCAGCCAAGCAGGAAGGAGAGGTTGCACAGCAGTGAGAGAGGAGGAAAGTGACAAATGTCCCACTAGGAGAGAACAGCTAGGGGAGATTTGCTTAGGGAGCACTGGGGCAGAGAAAGCAGGAAATATTCGGAAGAGGACAGGCGACCTCTAGTGGGGAAGATATATAAGGAGCAAACGAGAAACTCAGGAGATAGAAAAAAAAAAGTCACATGACAGCTTCTCAATATGTAACACTAGCTAAGGGTGGGACGGTATTGGGGGGTGGGTGGGGAAGCAGCTTTGTGTGCTCTCCAAAACAGAGCTGAGAAGCAGTATGGCGCAGTGGTTTAAGGCTCTGAGCTGCAAATCTGGAGACCTGGGTTCGAATCCCACAGCCCCCACTTGCATACTGTGTGACCCTGAGCAAGTCACTTAACTTCCTCGTGCTCCCAGGTTGCACCTGCAAACAAGCTTTCAGCTTAGTGCGTCTCACCTGGTAAAATAATTGGTGAGTAAAAAAAAAAAAAAGCCTGCGTATACTTGGGTAAGTGAAGTAACACTTCCTGAGTGAGATGTCCAGGCTTCAGCTGCCTAAATTCAATTGGTTGCTGCAGTTTCTATAAGCCAATTAGCGAGCAGCCACTAGTGGAATCTGCAAGCCAGGGATCGGCGGGTGCGAGGCGCCGTTTTTTGCGAAGTACAGATGCGCTCTCAGCGGAGCGGTAAAATTACCTTCGGGACTCCTTGTTGAGAGCAGCTGCAGGAGCGAAGCAGGCGGGGCGGTGGCTTGTACTTGAGCCGGCTGCACTCCGCCAGCACACAGGAGCCCATCGGGGCAAGGATTTTACATGCAGCTAGCTCGGTGGAGGCTTTTAAAGTCTCCTTAAAAACCTTTGTGTTTGAAAAAAATGTTAGCTTTATTTAATTGCTGATTTTAATTCTTGGGGGTTCTGTTTTTACTGTTACGCGCTCTGAGCCTGTGGATAGAACGCTATATAAATTAAATTTGCCTTGCCTTGCCTAATGTGCCTCAGCCAGGAGGGCTGTTTGTGGGTTAAAGTGCAACAGGGACCCCTCTGGGTGGGGGCAAGGGAGCTTACTCCTCCCGCAGGGGTTAACCGTACATCTGAGACCATATGGCATTACTCATGCCATGAGGAGGAGGGAAGAAGCAAAGGGTGCAAATCATGGAGAAAAACTCCCTTCTGTCAATATAATACTATATAGTACTCCCTGGAAGACGGGGGGGGGGGGCATGACTGGGACCTTCAAGTACTTGAAAGAGATAAATAAGGTTGATAAAGAGAGTCTTTAAGCTGAGTGGCAACCATAACACGAGGGGGCACAGTCTTAAGCTGGAGGGAGGGAGGGAGGTTTAGGAGGAAGGTCAGGAAGCACTTCATCCAGGGCTAGAAATAATTTTTTGTGAATGGCTGTCCAAGGGACAGGTGCAATATTCATGTTGTCTGTCCCACAGAATTTGTAGCTATCCTTTTGACTTTTGTTTTCTAATCTTACTTTTCTGTTTCCAAATATCAGCTAATAAAAACTAGCGTGCCCCCTGGCAGGTGCAGTGCCCTGAAAAGGGCTTAATAACCAATGATGCCCTAAAAAGGGCTAGAAACATAGAATCTGATGGCAGACAAGGACTGCTTGGCCCACCTAGTCTGCCCATTTCCCTACCTAATGGATAAGCTGCAGATCCTAGTTAATCAACAGCCTACTTCCTCCTACCCCCCACTAGAATTGCCTTATGTCTGTCCCATGCATTCTTGAATTCCCCCACTGTTTTTGACTCCACGACCTCCTCAGGAAGGCCGTTCCATGTATTCACAACCCTCTCCGTACAAAAATACTTCCTTATATTACCTCTGAGCCATCCCACCTCTATTTTCAAATTGTGCCCCCTTTTTCTTGCACATCTCTTTTTCTGAAAGATGCTACCCTCTTGGACTTTGTTGATTCCCTTGAGGTACCTGAAAGTTTCTATCATGTCCCCCCCAGTGCCCTCCTTTCCTCGAGGGTATACATATTAAGCTCCTTTAATCTCTCTTCGTATGTCTTCCGGTGCAGACCCTGAACCATTTTAGTTGCCCTCCTCTGGACAGCCTCCATCCCGTCTATGTCCTTGCGGAGATGGGGTTTCCAGAACTGCACGCAGTACTCCAGATGGAGTCTCACAAACTGTTTGTACAGAAGGATAACAACTTCCTGTTTTCTACTGGTGATGCCTCTCCCTATGCATCCCAGTATCCCGCCAGCCCTCCTTGCTTGCTCACCTTTAGGTCATCTGATATGACTACCCCCAGGTCCCTTTCTATTTCTGTTGTTGTTAGTATCTCAATAACTAAATATTACCTGCTGGCTGGTATATGGCCCTGAAAATGACTTCACAAGTGTGCCTCCAGTGCACTGCCCTAAGGGTTTTTATTTACTTCCCCTTCCTGCTCAGTAGTAGCTCTGACAAGGGCCCCCAACTCTCTGCCTTGATAAGCCAATAAGCTTCCTTTGCTCCTGTGTATAGTCTAGACACTACGTCTCCCCCTACTTAGTACTTCTCAGAAGGGCTTTTAACCAGCCTCCCATCTCTTGTCTCCAGAGCCCTTCCTGCCCTGAAAGGGGGTTTTAAGTGGTTGTCTCAGCCCTTTACGTTTCTCTCCTTATCTCTAAATACTGTACTGGGTCTCCCACTCTTTCTGCCTTGACCGTCTGCCCTGAAAAGGGCTTTCAAATATGGTTTTCTACCCCTTACAATGGCTTTTAATCAGCCTTACCTGGCCACTATTACTTGACAGCTCTAAAGAGGGTTTTCAGTTTGCATCCCCAAAACTCTGCTGCCTGTGAACGTAGTCTTCAGCTGCTACTGCAAGTACAGCACACACAGAGAAATATGGTGTGCAGAAAGCAAAAAGAAGACCGGTAACTGCACATGCATCATGACAAGGAACACATGCGCAGTCTATTCCTTCCACGGCTTGGTTTTCATTTCTGATGCTTGACGAGACTGCTGACTGCACAGAAGAGCTCCTCCTGGGACGCTGGGTTGACTGGACATCTTACAACATGTGACACCATAAAGTTAGGGTATCTGTAGCCGAAACTTACAGGTAGCAGCAACTCCAGGAATGTGGCGCTAATGCTTTTTCACTTGGTGCCTGCCCCAGGGACAGGCAGAGAAATTAAACCAACTGGACCTGGGGAAAACTGGGTGTCTGGGACAGGCAGACAGGTAGTTATTTCGACCCCTGACTTCATCACAGAGAGGGTGGTGGACACTTGGAATGCGCTGCCAGAAGAGGTAAGCTCGTTGAAGACAGTGGGCAGCTTTAAGAGAGGCTGGGACAGGTATAGGGGGAAGGTAAGGGTCATGGGTAGGGAGGATGGGAGGAGTGGGAGGGAGGAGGGCAGGAACATTAGCTCAAGCTATGGACCCTGCAATACGAGCAGACTTGATAGACCAAATGGCCTTCTTCTGCTGGCTTCTTCGTATGTTCGTATGTATGTTTGTGTTAATGGCACAAGCAGCCTGAACAGGGTACATCTCTGATAATAGTGTAGATCCCTGGCAGGACAGCTGGAGTAAGGGAGGAAAAGTAGAGTGAAAAAAAAAAAAAAAGTAGTTGTTGATCTTTCTTGTGTTCTTATTCTTAAGGATGCAGATCCAGAAACCTTGTCCCATCTTCAGTTTGTCTTACATTGCTAGCTTCACATCACTCCTGGGGTTATTGCTATGTCTCAAGTTTATTTGGCACTTTCTTTCCTCACTGAGTCATAACTACATAGAACTGTGCTGTGAGTTTCTGAAGAAAACCTTGTGCTGCCGTCAGTCTCCCCAGTTCATACCAAGGGACGATTTCTTCAGGTGGCTTGAGCTCTGATAGGGCATAGGTTAAGTCTCCTGAAAAAGATTTGCTTCTCCATTTAACAACCCCTATTTTCTGCATTTGTCATGGGGCTGCCTTGTCATGAGCTAGAGATCTGACCTCTTTGCAAGCCTGTTCTTCTTTGAAGGGCCTGGTTTCTGTGCATACCTATTCTCTGTGGTTTATGTCCAGCTCCAAGGGATCAGCACTGGATTCTACCTTTCCTAGTGCTTAAAATCCCTCCACATTAGTACTCTGTTACCACTGCTAGATCCCCTCTCCTCTTGGGCTCCCGTATCAGCTTTGACAATAGTTTTTTTTTTTTTTTTAATTATGCTCAGAGTCGTAAAGAAAATGGGTGAGTGCCAACTAGTTTTTAACCTCTGGCCTCTGAACAAGTCTGCTTTTACCTAATATAGGTCCAATCTCAATGCAACTCATGGGGGTTACCTGGTTATCTGGGATCTCAGCAATGTCCTTCTCTGTATTCCAGCTCATGCTCTGATTCAACAAGTTTTTGCAATTTCATTGGAAAGACCAAGTTGTTCTATGGAAATTCATCATGTTCAGTCCTTCCACGTTCCTTAGAACCATCAAGGTAGCTTAGAGGTGCGCAGCCTCGGATACCATCTGTTGGTCTACATTAATGCCATTCTATTAGCAATTCTGTAACTGTATCACCTGCTCTTCCGTACAGAAGCAGATCTTCTCCTCCTTCGATCTGACCAAAGTCTGTCCTTATTCTCACTAAAATGTTTGTTGCCATATTATTCTATGAGAGTACAGTACTTGGATTTCCTGATTCACATTGAATCAGTGAGTCTAGAAATCCCCATTCTATTTTCAAAAGATGAAATATGTCAAAGATCAGTGCTGAAGTCCAAAAGTTACTCTGACTCTGCCTCATGAGGAACTGCCTGCAGTCCTAAGTGCTGCTTTACAGCAAACTTTTATTTTGGCATCAGCAGATTAACTTCCGACCTTCAACGCTGTTTCAGATCTCTTGAAGACTGGTTCTCTGACAAATTGGTCCTCAACTACAAGATAACTAAAACAATGCTCTTCACCTACCCACAACTGAAAAAAGGCACCCCCCCCCCAACATCTTTAATGCTTAGGCCCTAAAACTACAGCAGGTGGAAGTTTTTTTATGCTTTGGGGTAGCTTGGTGATACTGTATCCTTCGTCCCTCATGTGGACAACCTAGTACTGACAGTTAACATGAGACTGGGGGCCTTGTACAGAAACCGCACCGACTTCACGGCAAAAGCTAGGTTTCTGATTGTGTCCTGTTCTATACTGTCACTGACAGATTATGGCCTCACTGTCTACTCCGTTGCAAGTGACTCCATGTAAAACAGAATCTATGTGATCTGTACAAGACCTGTCAATTTGTGCTTGGGGCTGGCTAACGTACCCACAGGTGCTCCTTGTGCACACAAACTGGCTGCTGCTAGCAAGCAGAATAAAGTATCAAACCTGCCTGTTAGCAAAAAAGTCACTGCTTGGATATACCCCCCCCAATTAAGAAACTGCTTCTGCTATGTTGCTAACCAATACAGTACCAGGAGCATCTCTAGGAATGCACTAGAGCTGCCTGTACGGAAAACAAAATTGGGTCAATACTCCTTTGCAGTAAGGGCTGCTGGTTGGCTAAATGAACTCCTGCACTCACTGTTTAATCTTCCCAGTCTTGCACATTTCCAAAGATCTCTGCAGTCATCTCTAGCTTTATAATGCTATTGTAATTGCACATAATCCTGCTTGTAGCTTTTGCCTTATTTGGTGATTTGCTTCGCTGTTTTATTGTCATTGGATTGTATCTCACTGTATGTTGCCGGACGTTGTTTTTACTGTACCCTAATTGTATTATAATGACCTTGACGTGGAACCTCTGTAAATGAGCACTTGTGCTCAAAGGTAATTTCAGAACAACAGAATTTTGATTCTGCGGTTCTTTAGGTTGGTTCAGGCAGAGCTGACTAAGCTAATTTTTTCAATTGGCACCAGCTGAAACACATGAGCAAGCTATCTAATGTTTAAAGTGCAACAGGATTGAATAAGTCCTGGTCCCATTTGTTATGCAGAAAGAGTTTAAACACAAGGATCTGTTCTCTCCTCTCCTTTTCTGTCTCTTGTCTGTCTGGGTGTTCAACCAAATGTTGTTATGAGACCTAGGAACTGATCACTTTGATGGCCTCACGATTCTCTGCTTCTTGTGGTTGAGAAGTGGGATTTACCCATGCATACTCTAAGCTAGGAGTTTTGTGTGTGGGTACTAGACCTGGTACCAGGGAAGCATAGCAGAAAGGTATGGATTCTGCAGCAGCAAGCCCAGGAGTGGTTACCAGGAGAATGGCAGCCAAACTAGCAGAGACAGAAGTCCAAGCTGAGACTGTACAGCTAGCAACAGTTATGGAAAAAGGTCAGTGACAGAACCTGAAAGCCGGACTGCCTTTTTCAAATGGTGGGCTATACAACAAAAAGAGACAAAAAGACAAGTGAGGAGATGCAGCAGAGAGAAAAATAGATTCAGCGTTTAGAGGCACAGAGAAAAGAAGAAATGCAGCAACTGAAGAAGCACTGGTAAGACTCTTTTCCCCGATTTAACTCCAGATCAGATAAAAACTACTGGGGAAGGGTTGACAAATCTGCACTCAAAGACTTTACTTGCTGTAACTGTAATAAGCCTGGCCACACTGCGAGAAACTGCCGTAATAAGGAGAGTAACACTGGAGCAGATTTGTCCTTAGCCCTTAGCAAATTAGGGCAAGTACTTAAATGTCACGGTGGGAGATAAGACTGTAAAAGGACTCAATAGATTCGGAAAGTAGATAGACCCTGGTGCACGCTGAAGCGCTGGGAAAACACTGTGCAAAAGGACCAGGTACTGGTGTCATCTGCATCCATTGGGGCATCCGGTGCTATTCCACCATCCAAGTGACTCTGAATATTGATGGGGTGTAGCGCCAAATGAAAGTGGGGTTAGTACCCAAGTTACCTGTACCTGTGATTGTTGGAAAAGACTTTCCAGGATTTACTGAGGTCATCACAGAGGGAATAAATCTGGATGTTTCAGCAGCTGTGATGACAAGAGCTCAGGCAAAGAAAATGTAAGATGGTGGGGACTCTTCCTTTAGGTGATCTTGATTCAGACTTGTCTGAGCAGTTTTCTAAGATCCGTAAGTCCAGGAAAGAAAAAAAAAAAAATGCCTGAAGAAACAGCGGCAACAAAAGGCTTATGAACATAAGGGGTTAATATATGAAAATGCTGAAACTAAACTGATAACACTGTGACTTTGTTTTAGAGCAAGGTAACAATGTTTCTCTCCAAGGTTATTTTAAGCAACTGCGGGTGAAACAAAAACAGCGTGAACCAGTCTTGGGGTTACTGTACAGAGTTTGGGTTAAACCTCAAACACAGGAACAGACAGAACAATCAACTATACCACAAAAGTATAGAACTGAGTTGTTATAGATAGCACATGATAATCCTATGGCTGGTCACTCGGGGAGGGATTGCACCCTTGCCAGATTAGTGTACAGATTTTACTGGCCTGGAATTCATTAGGATGATGCTACCTATTGCAGTTCCTGTGCTGAACATCAGAAAGTAGCCCCAGTGACTTAATAAGCATTTGTCAATGCCGAATGTTGTCTCACTGTCACTGGCATTGGTAGTGCCGGAGTTAGAGATGCATAATAGGAATGGCAATGAAGTATTGAAGTGACACCAACCCCACCCCCACCCTGTAGAGACTGACAGGCAATAGGGTGTGCCTTTGGGTTTTCAGCTATAACGCTCATGCCATTGTACCTCACCGTACTCTATAGAAACTGACAAGTGTTGTGAAACATAGAAACATAGAATTTGACTGCAGATAAGGACCGCTTGGCCACTCAGTCTGCCCATTTCCCTACCTAATGGATAAGCTGCAGATCCTAGTTAACCAGCAGCCTACTTCTTTCTGCCCCCAACCCCTAGAATTGCCTTATGACTGTCCCATGCATGCTTGAATTCCACCAGTTTTTGACTCCACAACCTACTCCGGAAGGCTGTTCCATGCATCCACAACTCTCTCTGTGAAAAAATACTTCCTTAAATTACCTCTGAGCCGTCCCCCCTCTATCTTCAAATTGTGCCCCCTTGTTCTTGCACACTTGTTTTGAAAGATGCTACCCTCTTGGACTTTGTTGATTCCCTTGAGGTACTTGAAAGTTTCTATCATGTCCCCTCTCTCCCTCCTTTCCTCGAGGCTATACATATTAAGCTCCTTAAGTCTCTCTTCATATGTCTTCCAGTGCAGACCCTGCACCATTTTAGTTGCACTCCTCTGGACAGCTTCCACCCTGTCTATGTCTTTGCGGAGACTGGGTCTCCAGAACTGCATGCAATACTCCAGATGGGGTCTGACCAGCTGTCTGTACAGAGGGATAATAACTTCCTGTTTTCTACTGGTGATGCCTCTCCTATGCATCCCAGTATCCCCCAGCCCTCCTTGCTGCCCTCTCACATTGCTTGCCCACCTTTAGGTCATCTGATATGACTACCCCAGGTCCCTTTCCATTTTGTTGTTGTTGGTATCTCACCCCCATTGTGTACTCTTCCCTGGGTTTTGTTTCCAGGTGCATTACCTTGCACTTCTTAGCATTGAATCTAAGCTGCCATACATTTGACCATTCCTCTAACCTTGCCAAGTCCCTTCTCATCCTTTCCACCCCACCTTGTGCATCAACTCTGTAGCAGATCTTTGTCATCTGCAAGAGACATACTTTTCCTTCCAGTCCCTCTGCAATGTCACTTATAAAGACATTGAAGAGACCGTCCTAATACTGAACCCTGAGGTACCCCACTAGTAACCCCTTTCTTCAGAGTGACTCCATTTACTATTACCTCTGTGTCCTATTCTCCAGCCAATTCTTTACCCAGGCTGTCATCTTGGGACCCACTCCCAGGCTGGCTAACTTGTATATTAATCTTTGTGTGGGACTGTGTCAAATGCCTTGCTAAAGTCTAGGTAGGCCATGTCCACAGCCCTCCCTGATCTACTACTTTGGTCACCCAGTCAAAGAAATCTATCGATTCGTCTGGCATGACCTTCCGCTGTGAACCCATGCTGCCTTGGGTCCTGTGCCCCTCTGGCCTCTAGATACTGACAATTCTTTCCTTCAGAAGTGATTCCATCATTTTCCTACCACTGAGGTTAAACTAACAGGTCTGTAGTTTCCTGCTTCTGCCTTGCTCCCACTTTTGTGAAGGGGAATCACATCTGCCCTCCTCCAGTCCTCGGTACCATCCCATCCTCCCATGATTTGTTAAAGAGGATAGTCAGTGGTGTCACTAGTTCTACCCTTAGTTCTTTAGAATTCTGGGATGAACCCCATCAGGCCCCATTGCTTTGTCCACCTTCAGTTTTAAGAGTTCTTCAGAACCCTTTTCTTCTGTAAATGGGCTGGTATCAACTTCTGTATCCAGAGTGTTTCTACTGTTTGTTTTAGGTACCTCCCCTCTTCCTTTGTAAATACTGAGCAAAATATTTGTTTAGTATCTCTGCCTTTTCACAGTCACCCTCTGCCCACCCTCCCTCCCTTTATTAAGCCTCACTATCCCTCCTTGGTCTTCCTTTGCTCCTGATGTACCTATAAAGGTTTATCCCTTCTTAACCGAGTTGGCTGTCTTTTCCTCGGTTTGGGCCTTTGCTGTTCTGACTGCCTTCCCAGCTTCCTTTTGCTTTAACTGATACAGTTCTCTGTCCTGCTCCTTCTGTGATTCCTTGTACTTCCTGAATGCTTTCTTTTTCTCTTGAACCTTCACTGCCACTTCCTTTGAGAACCATAGTGGTTTCTTACATCGTTTCGTTTATTTGCTTCACACAAAGACGTGTTACCTCTGTGATGGCAGTTTTTATTATTCCCCATTGTTCTTCCACCCCTCCTTCCTGCCCATTTGCTAGTGCATTCCTTAGGCACTCACCCATTTTGGCAAAGTCAGCCCTCCTAAAGTTCAGTACTTTTGCCTTTGTATGACTTGACTCTATTGCTGTGTTTATTGTGAACCATACTGTTCGATGGTTGCTAGTTCCCAGATGGCTACCCACTTCTACATCTGTGATCCTCTCTTCATCTCCATTTGAGAGAACCAGGTCTAATTGCTCCCTCTCGAGTGGGTTCCAATACTAGTTGTCTAAGGCATGCCCTGTAGGGCATCTAGAATAACCCCACTCTTCAAGTGGCTGCTGCAACTGCACTCCAGTTAACATCTGGCATATTCAGATCACCCATCAGCAATATCTCCCTTTTTCTGCCATTCTAAGTATACTTTCTATCATTTCCTTGTCCATTTCCTCCCCTGAGAAGGTCTGTATACAACCCCTGTGCGGATTGTGGTTCCATTGCCGGTCTCCAAATTTACCCACAGTGCTTCTTCTCCCCCGTTTTCCCTTTTGTTCTGTTGCTTTGATTCCTTCCCTTATGTAAAGAGCTACTCCTCCTCCTCTTTTACCCTCCCTGTCCCTCTTGTAGATAGTGTATCCTGGTATGTTTACTTCCCAGTCATGGTTTTGTGTGTACCATGTTTCTGTGACTGCCATGATATCCAGATGTTCTTCCTCCATCAAGGCCACTAATTCAGGAAGCTTGTTACTCAGACTACGGGCATTGGTACTCATTGCTCTCCATTTTTTGATGGCTTTACCTTCTGTTGCAGCATCCCCCACTGACCTTTCTACTTCGGTCTTTTTCTCATTTAGTACCCTGTTTTGTAGGGAGAAGCTAGGATTTTCCTGCTGCTTATCAGTGCCTCCCCCCTTGACTAGTTTAAAAGCTTGCCAATGAAGCATTTAAACCGACTGCTCAAAAGACTTGTTCCCTTCCTGGACAGATGCAGACCATCCTGTCAGTATAGGCTGGTGTCCCTCCAGGTGGAACCCCAGTCCCCAATGAAGCCAAACCCCTGTTCTCCACACCATTTTTTCAACCATTCATTAAACTGCATGGTGCAAAGTACCCTCGCCTCACTCATGCAACTGACAGGCAGCACCTCTGAGAAGGATACTGTGTGTGCTACTTGTCTTAGGCCCCTCCCCAATTCTACAAAATCCTTCTGCACTGCTCTGATCTCATGTTGAGCCAAGTCATTTGTCCCTAGGTGGACAATGACATCCAGCTCAGACTCCCATACAGCTGTTCTCGTGATCCTGAGGATGCGCCTCCTCTCCCTCCAAGCCATGGCACCAGGCAGGCACCTTACTTCAGTTTTCCCTGCTCCCCCCAGTTCTATCCCACTAATAATAAACTGTGCCCTCACAAAATAATCAGCTAAGAGCTCTGACCCACCGCTGCGATGAGTGCCTTCCTGTCAGCAAGATACCCTACACAACAATTTGACAGAGAAAATACCCTGTTAATCAAACAGAGAAAAATCCAGACATCCAAGTCAGACACAGGTAAAACTTCTCTGGCCCCAAAACAGCCTGGTGGTTTGTGCTCTGAAAGCAGTCAGCCCCAAAATAAGGCAGCTGTGCTTTAAACTCTTCCTGCACTGAAAATCTTAAGAATTGTAACAAAGACTGTCTTTTCCTGATAATTCTAAGTTCCTTATTTCACCTTTCAGTTAGAAGTAGCCTCCACCTGCAGAATATCTTCTCCAAACCAAAGACAATTGTAAGGTTCACCTCCCTCTGTTGTGAGCACAACTCGCTTTCTTGCAAATCCTATGTTCAGTATTGCAGCTTCCAGCCAGAGGTAGTTTGACTTGAAAAATGTTAGCTGTTCTGATGAGTTTGCTATAAAACACTTAGTTATAATTCAATTGTTCTCAGGTCTGTTACCAAAGCTATTGGCTGATAAGTAGCTATGGTGTGCTTTGGGGTCTTGGGCGCTTCTTACCCATTACATAAGGAAATACGGAGGTGGGTGCAGTATAGGAGAATGGGGTGAACTTTGTGGCCGTACACTGCAAGGCACACCACGATGCCTGTCACTGGCTGCAGGTGGTGGGGGGTGGAATGGCGTGAGCATTACAGCTGATGACCCCAAGTCACACCCCTGATGCCAGTCCCAGTGCTATGCTTGGAAACCCTAACACCATAGTCGTGTGTTGGTATTTTCATGCCAAAGTTTCAACATGGGCTTTTTGTGACCCCACCTCATGAAGAGCAGCACAATCAGTTTGTAAGCTGAAAGCTGGTTTTGCACAGCGGCTATGCCATTTGGCGACACAGGGACGAAAACACATTTTGGGCAGGAATGTGCAACATGGCACATGGCAACTGTATTGTTCATGAGGAGGTGTACAAAAATGGCAACGTTGAAAATCTGGAGTGAAAAAAATGAAAAATTGGTGGAATCATTAGCATGCAGAGAAACTGGGCACCACACGCCCGTAACCCAATAATTTGTGGGAGTTTTTTAGCCACATTTTCAACATAGGTATTTTGGGACCTCCCTTCATGAACAGTGGCGCTGTGATTTTGTTAGTGTGTCCCAAAAAGTGATTTCTCACAGTGACCACACCATTGTGAGCCACAGCTGTGGAAACGCTTTTTGGTCAGGCTGTGAAAAATGACAGCTGTACTGTTGATAAGGAGGTGTGAAAAAATGGCAGCGTTGAAAATCTGGCATGAAAATATTGCAAAGTTGTGAAGTTACAAGGGTGCGTGGAAACTGTGCAACGCACGCTTGCAACACAATGCACTTTCGCCACCAAATTTTCAACATAGGCATTTTAAGGCCTCTGCTCATGAACAGTGTCAATGTCATTTCCTCAAACTGTCCTCAAAACTGATTTTGCACAGCGACCGTGCAATTCTGCGCCGGACATGTGAAAACACATTTCGGCCAGGATACGTAAAATGACAGCTGTACTGTTCACAAGGCAGTGTGGAAAAATACCAATTTTGAAAATCTGGAGTGAAAATATTACACATTCACAAAGTTACGAGCGTGTGTGGAAACTGCGCAACGCATGCTCGTAAAACACTCATTTTATGGACTTTCACCACCAAATTTTCAACGTAGGCATTTTAGGACCTCTGCTAATGAACAGCGTCACTGTCATTTCCATAATGTGTCTTGAACATGGATTTCCCGCAGTGACCATGCTATTCTGCGCCGGAATTGCGAAAACACATTTCGGCCAAGATGTGAAAAATGACAGCTGTACTGTTCATAAGTAGATGCAGAACAATGGCAATGTTGAAAATCTGGAGTGAAAATATTATAAATTCGCGAACGTACGAGTGTGCATGCAAAATGCGCAATGCACGCTCGTAACACAGTCTTTTTATGGAGTATTGTCACCAAATTTTCAACACAGGCATTTTAGGACCTCTGCTCATGAACAGTGTCATTGTCATTTTGTAATCTGTCCCAAACACTGATTTCCCACAGCAACCGCGACTATTCTGTGCCGGAACTGCAAAACACATTTCAGTCAGGATATGAAAATGACAGCTGTACTGTTCACAAGGAGGTGTGTAAAAATGCCAATGTTAAAATCTGGCATGAAAATATTACCAAATTTTCGATTCTAACGTGCGTAGCAACTGTCAACGCATGCTACATAAAACAGTCATTTTGGATTTTTCCACCAAGTTTGCAACATGGAGCTTCTTGAGAGCCCACCTCATGAACACTGGCACTGTCATTTCGTTAATCGGTCCCGAGAGGTGATTCCGCGCAGTGACCGCAAAATCACCTTTCTGGGCCGAATAACGCCATGACAGTGACAGAAATTCATGAGGAGGGGTCCCAAAAACCCCCATGTTGAAAATTTGGTGCCAAAATTCCCAAAAATGCCTGAGATATGCATCAAAGTTGAAGAAAACCCTATTTGTTTCATTATACAGCTTACCAGCATTTCCTCAGTTCACGGTCGACTTTGAAGAGTACAGACGTGTTCCTGGTCCACCGAAGATCGTCGCGATGGACTCCGGAGGCAAGTATGGGGTGGGGGGTGAGGAGGCAAGGTGCACAGAGGGTGGCGCGGGTTGCGGGGGGGAGCTGAGACGGCGAGGGACCTTTTCTCACAGGGTAAAAAAAGAAAATACATTGCAGGACAATTTTCTGTTTTTACAGGGTATTTGGCACACTGGGGTGGGCTCCCAGCGTGCCACCCAAGTGTTTTTTTGGGGGGCGGGTGCAGCTGCCGACAGGGGATTGGGCACCCCCATCTGCACATATAGAAGGGGAGTGGAGGACACGAGCCGAGAGGGATTGGGCACCCCCCTCGGCACAGAAGAAGGGGGACATCATGCTGATGGTGAGTGGCTCCCCGTTGGCAGATCTAACTGGGAAAGGGGGAAACTGAAGAAGGCGGGGATTGAGGCCCCCATCGGCAAAGAAAAGGGTTTTTGGTGCATTTTGTGATACCGAGGATTGGGCACCCCTTCGGCACACAGTGGAAATGGGGGAGGTGGAATTATGCCGACGGGGAATGGGCTCCTCCGTTGTCATTGTGACAGGCGGTGGTGGCTTCACTGCCGCCATGTTGCCTGCATGTTGGGAGTCATGATGTGGTCACACTGCGTGAGAGCTTCGCTCTCATTGCAATGGACCTTTTCTTAGATGTTGTGGCTGCATCAGATATACAGGGTGTCTGCCCCTGCTGCTGGCTGATTGGGTAATGAGGGACGCACCTACTGATGCGTGCCCTGCATTCGACCAACAGTGACCGTGCCTTCAAATCTGCTACTACCACAATATGTTGGCTGCGCATGCGTGAGCCAACATAAAAAGACAAGGTGCCCCCGGTGCCCCTACCCTGGATAGATGTGCCTTTTGAGAGAATTGCAATGGATGTGGTTGGCCCCTTAGACAAAAGTAAAAAGGGTAATCGATTCATTTTGATAGTATGTGACTATGCTACTCGATACCCAGAAGCAGTTCCAATGTGTACTGTCACAGCTCCAAAAGTGGCAGCAGAGCTTGCCAAAATTTTCAGCAGAGTGGGCATACCTAAAGAAATTATTACTGATCAGGGTAGTAATTTTGGTGCTGCAGTGCTGAAGGAGCTCTACCTATTGCTCGGTATCAGAGCCATAAGACCCTCCCCTTATCACCCTTGACAGACGGTCTTGTTGAGTGTTTTAATCAAACCCTAAAATGCATGTTAAAAAAGTTTGTGGAAGTGGAAAGAAAAGATTGGGCCCTATACTTACCTTACATGTGTTTTGCATGCAGAGAAGTGCCACAGGAATCAACAAGCTTTTCGCCATTTGAAATGCAGTATGGTAGACAACCCAGAGAGCCACTAGATGTAATAAAAGAAACATGGAAAGTGAGGCTAGAAAAATTTTAAAATTAGGTACCTGTCCACAGACAAGTGGCTTGCCCAAAAGTAGTAGTTCTGGTGCCTGAGTTGGTAGTCCAGGTGAAAAAAGGCTTATTTTACACGGAAAGTATAAAAATGCAGAAAAAAAACAACCGATTTATGTTAGTAGCAGTTATTTAGCGTGACAGACTATAAAGACAATACTGATATGAAAATACATGGGGAATTTTTTTGTCCAGTAGGTCTAGATTTTATTTATTTATTCATGAGTTTTCGAAAGACCTTTGAGCATGAGCTCTTTTACAAAGGTTCCACGTCATGGTGGACAAACAGCAGTACAGTAGTTACAGATTTCAGAACAAATGAACCAGAAGAATCCTTGAGGAGACACAGTAGAGGAGGCTTGGGTAATGGGCAGCAAAAACATAGAGCCACAACATGTTCTTTAGAGGTGTTGTCAGAATACAGAGGATTGTGACTGAAGAAGCAGCAACAGCAGCAAGTGTAGCCGCAGCACAGTGAGCACATCCCACATCACAAGAATTAAAGAAAGCACTAAGCAGTCTGCATAAAAAGAAGAACCAGCAGGCAGCATCAGCATAGCTTCAGCATCAGGAAAAGTTATAGGAACTTGCTCCAGCTGGAGCATCATTCAGCGTCATCAACACTAGTGACGGGGACATTTATCCTGAGAATCAGCAGAAGCATGGCCGTGACCTTGAACATGACGTGTGCCAGAGAGGAGCCAGTGGTTGATAGCGTGATCAGGATCAAAACTTTCTAATGCAGGACCTTCAGCTGCTGTATGCAGAAGTGAGTGGTGTGTGTCAGCCAAATCTTGTTCTTACTTTGGTTTTTAGAAGATTTTGAATGGAGGATACCCTCTCACATTTAGCAGTAGACACGCTCATAGCCAGTAACACTTCTATTAGGTCAAGGATGAGAGCAAGCTGGGCCGGTCGCTCTCGTAGTAGTCGTGAATACAACTGCAGAAATGGCTTGTCAACTGCAGACCTAAGCGCCTTTAATGCAGCACACCCCCTTTTCATGCTGCTTTTCTGATCTTCAGTAAAAAAGCTGTGAAAGTATTCTAACAAATGAGTTTAAAATCAGTTGTGCCAAATTCTGCAAGTTCTCTTGGCAGATCGAAATTTTTGAAATCTAAACAACTGAACCATTTCAAAGGCTCCTCCGAGAAATTCCAAACACACTGGTCAATGTAAGGTACTGCTGCATCTATTAAAACTCTGCAACTGTGCATCGGTTGTAAAATTTATTTCTGGACAGTTGCCCTTAAAGATAAAAGGAACAATCTTGTCCTCACCGCCTCGCTTTTTGATGAGACAGTTCATGCATTTCTTAGTAGAATCAATACTAAAAGCAGCTCCATTCTGGAGCTGTGCAAGCTTCAATAAAGTTTTCAAGCAAAGAAAGGCAGCACCAGCATCCGTAAATGATAGAAAAAGCTCATTTATTGCTCCCTGAGGAAGCGCGCATGCGTGAAACCGGTCGGGGCTTGTGAGTTTTGCTAATTTCACTTCCTGGTTGTCACAGGCAGTTACGCAATAAATATGCTTTTTCTATCATTTACGGATGCTGGTGCTGCTTTTTCTTTGCTTGATTTCTCAGTAGAAACATACTGTAGAAACATCAACGTTGTTGACAGATGGGGATCATATGATCCATCAAGTCTGCCCTTGGTTTCTACCCTCCTACTTGGCTGCTTATAAGTGAATATCCCACATTGTCTGTCATTTCGGCTGATACCCCCACCGTCTTGGCTCCACCCCCTCCAGCAGGCTATTCCATGGTAGAATTCAGGGTTCCCCACTCTTTGAAAATATAGGGTGGTGGCAATGGTGATCGGGTCAAATGGTGCGTTATTTTTGGGACCTCCTATATGCACTGTACATGTGCATAAGTAGCCTTTAAGTAACATATAGTGTGCTGGTATTAAATGGGTAGTACTGCAATAAAGGATGTCAATAAAAGACAATTTTGGAGGATTTTATAAAAAAAATAGATAAAAATATAGGGTGGTGGTAAAAAATATAGAGCGGTGGTAAAAAAATATAGGGTAGTGGCCCACCACCCTAAAACAATGAATGGGGAACACTGGAATTATATTGGTTTACAAATGATTGCATGAATATTCCTGGTTTTGTTTTTAGCTCCATCTACTGGAGCAAGCAGGTCTTGGCAAGTTGGGGGACTTCTAATATTAGCAGGTCATCCTTTTGAAATTCAAGTGATAGATTTTTCAATACTGGCAAAAAATCTTGGAGCATAAATATTTCTTTTACAAACTGTGCTGTCTGCACATCTCTTAGAAGTGCCTTTGCTTTGGCACCATTATCACCAGCAGAGTTAGAGGCATGTTCCAGATGTTGAACAACTGTGGGCAGGTTTACCTGGACCGCGTGAACTGAACGTGTCTTACTTGTAAGCCAAGGCACTTGCTTTATTGCACTGAAATGAGTCAGCTGTGTGTGTATAACATCTGCTATTTCCTACAGTTCTCTTAGTTTCTTAGGGCTGTACTGCTAAAATTTAAAAATGCCTTTCGGAGTGTTTTCTACTTTATGAACAAAAATATTTTTTTTTCATGACATAGAGAACTGTCAGCTCCAGTTTATGGGCTACATAATGCATGGGTCTGACAGTTGGAACATGTTCTCTGATTTCTGCTATGGTGCCACCTGTATGGCCCATCATTACATTGGCGCCATCAAAGTTTGCTGAAACGAGAACCGGACCAGGCTTACTCACATCGTTACGGTCTGGAAAAGACAAATCAACAGACTCCAGAGCAGAGCTGATTGCTTTAAACACTCCTTCTGCATGAGAATGTTCTAGCGGTACAGCCTTAATCAAAATAGTTGTAACTTGTTTTGATGTGCCTTCCACAAAATGAAGGAATACATTTTCCCACTCTACTAGAATTGCATCTATAATGCCATCTATAAAAACGGTAACAAATTTTGTATTTGATAGTGTAGATCTGTGTTTTAGTCATGACAGATGATATCGCATTACAGACGTCTTTGGCTCGCTTACCATTAGCATAACTGCTGCTGAGTTTAGCCCCATTTTTTTTTCCTGCAATGTGCAAAGCCACTCCATATTAGAGAAAGGATGTACATTTTTTGCCAATGAATATGCAGTGTTAAACACCTAATTTTATTTTTTGTGGACTCCTCCATTTGTGAAAATGCGTGATATATTGCTGTTTCAGATATATTAAAATGGATTTACGCTGACCAGTTTCGTGACTATGCCAGTTCTCACAAATCATAAGTGGATTTGATTTCTCATGGGCTCTAACAGACTCAGTTCTAAAATGATCTGAACCAGTGGCAAAGACATTTGGTTTTGTTTTGGAATACACAGGAGTTGCACGTGAAGAATATTTCTCACACACTGAGCAGTACATGATGCATTATTTATCATCGTAGCTTAACCAGATAAACTGAGTTAGCTAGTGATACTGAAACGTTCTAGCCCTTTTCTCTTGATCATATTTTTTATCTTTGCTTTTTTTCCCCCTCAGTGTTACAGCTTGTTTTCTCATCTAAACTTAAAGCTCACTTTAGCTGTGCTGAATTTGATGGGCCTGATTCTAGAAGCACCCCTATGCATGTCGCAAGTTGTGATATGCAAGAAGTGCTGTTGTGCCAAGAACCCTGTGCCTGATTCTGTAAGGGGCAGGGTCCCCGCGGCTAAGTCTTGCAACTTGCGACATTCCGGCAGGTACACCAAACGTAGGGCATACCTGAAGGGTGTGTCGCAAGCCTGCAGCCCTGAATGTGAAGGGCGCAAGCGCACCATGCCCCGATCCCACCCAATAATTGTAGAAAGCCCCACAGGGCTTGCACATGCCCCCCGATCCCCTGAAATATGCAAAAAGCCCCGCAGGGATAGCTCATGCCCCTTGATTCCCTGAAATACGCAAAAGACCCCACAGGGCTAGCTCATGCCCACCCGATCCCCGATATCACAGCAGTAACATGCAGATCCCGAGTATCCCTGGTAGTCTAGAGGCCCCCCACCTGGCAGTCCCCGACCACTCCACTCCCCCAACCCATTTCAAGCCGGTGACTGGCACAGCCCAACTCTCACCACTGCAGCCAGCCACCAACTGAATTCTTCAATGAGTGCGTACTGTACATAGTATGCGCTCAGTGACTCACTGAGCGCATGTAACCCCCAAGGGGCGCTATCCTAAGGGCTACTACCCCTGCCTGCTCAGTTGATAACTGGTTGAGGGGCCTGGATCCAATGGCAGGTACCTCCACCCAGAGGTCGGGTTGAACAGTCAAAGGCGACCTGGTCACAGTCCTCTGGGTCACTGCAAACCCCCTTTCTTCCCACTAGTGGCCCACACAAGTCAATCATAGTACCCTTGCAATACCCTCTTACCCCCAGAATTGGTTCAGTCAGCTTGGCCCGGAGGACCTCCTGTAAAGTAAGGTGCAGTTAGACAAGGACCACCTGTATAGTAGTTCAACATAGACACACAGATCAGTCAGTATACCTTTGCAAAACAACCAATCTGATTTAATTTTGGGGGAGATAACAAGGACCGGGAGGGGAATCGGGTTAATTAGCTTACCAAACTAATATATACACACACACACACACGTATACATCTAGGACACTGTGCTCAGGCCTAACCTATAAGTCACTGTCTCTGGGTACCCAGGCAATAGAAGGCTAGCCTCTCAATTCAGCTGGTTGGGGCCCTGATGCAGAAAACAAGCATTTGATTCATAAGAGGATTAAGCAGAGGCAGCAGGCTCAGTTCATGTAGCCAGTAAAGCAGCCAGACAAATCTTGCCCTCACTATATACATCTGACACGGAGCTACCCTGCTTTAGTACTCACACCTCCAGCAGAAAGATCGCTCTCACACCACCTGCAGGACCGAGCCTGGAATTCAACACTTCTCCACACATTTATATGAAGAGCAGAGGGGTACCATACCGGGCAGCTGCTGTATAATCCTGATTGTGTTCTCCACAGACCACTGGGCTCAACCAACGCAGCTTCACTTGTCCTGACAGACCGAGCGCGATTAAAGCAGATTCTCCAGTTCTCTACAGGGTGATGCCTGGTAGGTAGCTGCACTTTTGCACAGCCTCCTCTGACCGCTGCCCCGTGGATTTAGTCCGACACTTGCTGGCGTTACTCTGCTGAAATCTGGCTTTCCACACGCGCTTCCCGCGAGAAAGCTCAAACAGCGCTGGAGCCCAGAGCTCCTTCCTCGCTCACCACCACAACAACTCTGCCCCTTGGCAGTTTGGGCAATGACCTTCAGTTCGGGCGCCACCCGATCCCATTGGTGGGGCTGCAAATGCCAGTCACTCGTTTCAGCCACCCACTGGTGCAAAAAGGCGCCGAAGTCCAGAACTCCATATCCCAGAATTACTAACTGTATCCCCTATGGCCAACCGGCTCCAAAACGAGTCCTGATTCTGGTTGGCTCAAATAGTCTCCATTTTAAGGTTGCCTCATGCTCCATTGGCCCAGTTCAACCACCCAGGTCCAAAATGGAGGGGCCAAGTACATAAAGTCCCAGCTGCAAAGAAAGCAGGTTAGACAAACTGCAAATTCACTAATACTCTAAGTAATTGTGGTCGAACAGCCACATCTATCAAGTAAGCTCCCTTTGGCACTTATAGCGACTACAAAATGGAAGCGCTTCCACCGCAGCTCTGGCAGGATTCGAGCAGGGAAACCCCGTCCCCCCTATACAACCCACTGGAGCCTGCGAGCAGGCAGCTCTTAAAGGGACAGTACCGGAGGCTCTTTAAAAGCACTCGCATCACCCACAGCCAGTGGCATTTCGCCGAACACCAGTTAATCAAGGAGCCTCTTAAACAGCTCCGGGAAGGCTTTTAGGAACCCCCCATTTGTAAGGGGGTTACACGCGTATTATGTACAGTACGCTTCTCACTGAAGAGCTCAGTTGGCAGCTGGGCACGGTGGTGAAAGGTGGGGTGCGCCAGTCGCCGGCTTGAAACAGGTCGGGGGGAGAGGGGTGGTCGGGCACTGTCAGGTGGGGGGCCCACTAGACTACCAGGGATACTCAGGATCTGCATGTTACTGCTGTGATTTTGGGGATCAGGGGCATGAGCTAGCCCTGCAGGGCTTTCTGCAAATATTGGGGATCAGGGCAGGGGCTACATGTGCTGGGGATGGCCTGGCAACACACTGGCGCAACACTCTGTGGCGTAAAGTACTGCCCACCAGCAATAGCTGGTGTAACTGTATACTGGTGGATGTCTTCGAGTTGTTCGTGAATAGCAATATGGCACAACTGCTGCCGTAAACCCCCTAGCAGCATGTCGCGGTTTTCTTTATATGTGTGGTGGCGTAAGTACTGGCGCAAACAACCTGCGACAGAATACCAAATGTTGAACTCCTGGCGTAAACTGCTACTTGCACCATTTTTCGGCGCAAGTCAATTTACGCCAGGCATAACCCCTTGAGCATCAGGCCCAATGATGACATTGACACCATAGACCTGCTGCTGCCATTCTCAGTCATTTCAGAAACTGATAAGGACACAGATTGATCAGCTGTTGTGTCTAAGAACACAGACCCAAATTGAGAAGAATGATTATTTTTGGTTGTCCCCTCCCCCCCGGATTACAGCCCGGGGCTTGCGGGGGCAGAGCCAGGTACTGTGACTGATCTGGCACTTTGCTTTTTGTTCCTGATGAAGAGGATGATATTGAGGTTCCAGTCCAGAGGGAAAACAGAGTTGTTTGCTTTTGCTCATTTCTTTGCATTTTTACTTACTATGTTACTGTGAAATACTGTACACAATAAACTTCTATTTTAAGATATCTGTGTGGGTTGTGCAATTTGTGCGTTAATTAACCAGTTGTGCTTATGCTTACAACACTTCAAGAGAGCAGGACAGACAGTCGGGGATACTAGTAGTAGGTCTGTGGACACCTACTACTGTGGGTGTGGTACTTGGTCGTAGTATTAGCTAGCAGGCAGCTGCAGCACTGTAGCACTGCTGGACAGGTAATAAAGAGTCAATAAGTGTTTCGAGTTTCCCTCCTTCCACCACTGTAGCCAGGTTTAGTTTTTTTCTGTAGCACAAAAAATTATTTTTTCCTTTGTATTGTTTATTTCTATTAAGTCCTCAGTTGTTCTCAAGTTTCTCTGCCCTTTCAGTGCAGGTTCAGTCTCTCAGCCACACACACACACACGCACACACACCCTCCACCAATGTAGCTAGGTTTATTTTTTTTTCCTGTAGCACAAAAAATGCTTTTTTCCTTTCTATAGTTTATTTCTATTATGTCCTCAGTTGTTCCCAAGTTTCTCTACCTTCTCAGAGCAGGTTCGGTCTCACAGCCACACACACACCCTCCACCAAAGTAGCTGAGTTTCAATGCAAAAAATTGCAAAATCATGCACCTAGGGCACAGAAACCCAGAGGTGGAGTACAGAAAGGGAGAAGAGATATTGATAGTCACTGAACAGGAAAGTGACCTGGTGGAAATCATATCTGATGACCTCAAGGTGGCATTACAATGTAACAATGAAGCAGGTAGGGCCAGTGAGATGCTGTGGTGCACAGGGAGGGGTACTGCAAGCAGACAAAGGGAGGTGGTGTTATCACTGCATAGACCGCTGGTGAGACCCCACTTAGAGTACTGTCTCCAGTTCTAGAGACTATGGGCCAGATTTTCAAATCTACATAGAGCGCCGCAGCAGGGAATATGACGCAAGTGGCGACTTGTGTCAAACCATGCCAAAAGTGGGATTTTCAAAGAAACCAGCCATAAAATCCCTGCCACAAGTCCCCTGTGGCGATGCATCACAGTTCCACCAGCTCCCCCCTCCCGTTAATTTTCCGCCCGTGGAGGAGCTGGTTTACAGGGCTTGCACCACAGCTTTGGGGCAAGCTGCCATAAATTGTGGGCACAGTCACAACCTGTGTCCAGGATTCTAAAATCTTGTGCCGGTTGCTTTTAACCCTTGGACACAGGTGCGGCAAACATTGCGGGGACGCAGGGCATGGTTGCAAGCCCTGTGTCCCCCTTTTAAAATCGGGCCTCACATCTTAGGAAGGACATGGACAATGCGGAGGATGTCCAGAGTAGTGCAACTAAAATGGTGCAGAGGCTGCATCAGAAGGCCTACTAGAAGAGTCCGAAGGACCTCAATATGTATGCTCTGGAAGGGGGGGGCAAGATAGAGACCTTTAAATACCTCATGGGGTTAAATCAGGTACAGGAGGGGAGTATTTTTCAGATGAAAAGATGCACAAGAACAAGGTAACAGGCAATGAAGTTGGAAGGGGGAATATTTAGGAGGAATGTGAGGAAGAACGTCACTGAAAGAGTGGTGGATGCCTGGAACAGTCTTCCAGCGGAGGTGGTGGCGGCTAAAACAGTGGTGAACTGCAAGCATGCATGGGATAGGTACAAGGGCATCTTAGTGGGAAGCAAGGTGGGTTGTGTAGATCAAGCTGGATCTGCAGTGGCAAGACAGGCAGAAAAAAATGGGCTGGGTGGGCCAAGCAGTCTTTCAATGCCGTCAAACTCTGTGCTTTATGTCTCTTTGTATTTTACAGCTGATGTCTGAAGCAGAGAGCCATCAAGTGTCATGCTGAAGGTCCCACAGTCAGTAAGCAGCCACAGTGGAATCAGGCAAACATGGTGTTGGGATGCATAGCGAGGGGCATAAAGAGCAGAAGTAGGGAGGTCATCCCCCCACTGTACATGTCACTGATGAGACGACATCAGGAGTACTGTGCAGGGTACGGAAGTCCACACCTGATGAAAGACTGTGACAAAGTGAAAGTAATGCAGTAGAAGACAACCAAGAATGTCTGGGGACTAGGGCGCTAGAGGGCAAGTCATATGAGGAGAGGCTGCAGGACTTGGACATGTACACCACTGAGAAAAGAAGGGAAGGGTACCATGACAGAAATGCACTCGTACCTGCACAGGATACACAGGACGGATGCCAAGGAACTTTCATCCTCGAGCTCAAACACAGGGATTAGGGTGAAGTCACTTAAGCTAGCAGGGGGAGAGATTCAGTAAAGCTCTCTGTAAGCACTCTGTCATGGAAAGAGGTGAACAAGTGGAACAAACTGTTGGAAGAAGTGGTAAGGGTGAAATCGGTAAGCTGTTTCCAGCAGGGATGGGACAGGCATATGGACTTAGTCAGAAGGGGGGGGTAAACTAAGGGGTGAGATGGCCACTAGTGATCAGAGCAGAGTGGTTAGGTAGCGTGAGCAAACTAGACGGGCCAGCTGGCCTTTTTCTGCTGATAGTGTCTATTTATCTGTGAATGTAGAACATGGGTCCACTCCTGATTAACAATTCTAACCACCAGAACACACTTTCTAGTGATAACATTTTGTTTGTGTTGCTCTGGTTTGAACGTGTTCTCCCACTACTGATGGGCAGTCCACAGGTGCTGTCAACTAGCCTTCAGTTTTGGCAGACTACGAGGGTAGGGTTCCTCACTGCAGGAGAAGATCCTCAGATTGTGTTTTTCAATAAGGCCACATTCTGGCCTGAAGGAACCTGTCCAGATGTTGGTGAGAATGCATTGGTAGTCTGATAAACATTGGTAAGACTGTGTCTGAGGTCCATGCCTTTTGACTGTCTTCTATGTTAAGAACCATCTCTTTACTATATGTTTCAATAACATTCTTCAGCTGTATGTGCCTCCTTCCCTGAGGTTAAAGGATCAGAAGAGTTACAGCACACACGATTTTTGAGTCATTCCCAGCTGTTGGGGCTACCCATCCCAAGGTATTCTGAGCTCTGGGATACAAACATCTTGTTGTGACACTTGGTTAAATATAACAGCACCAACTGCCCTCTCATGAGATCCAGCAACTGTTTGTTGGCTTTGGCATAGGCTGTGAGACTCTCTGAATTATTTTTTTTTTATTATTTTTTATTATTAATGGTGTCGGAATGACAAACCTTTGAGTCAGTGACTCTTTTACAAAGGCTCCTCGTCATGGTTAGACACAGGTACAATAAACAGTCAATTGATACAATACATATACAAATTTTGCTAGGGGATTGCAAATACAAAGTAGGACGCAATAGAGCAATTTATGTACAAGTAGAGTTTGAAAGGTAGAACGCTGGACAGAAATCCATTGTCGAAGATGGAAAGATGTCAGGCAAACGAGATGATAAGGTGGGCAAGAACTAAGGGTAATTACAGTTGCGGGTGGTGCGGAGATGGCTCTGGAGTGAGGATTTGAAGAGCCCGAGTCAGTTCTACAGTACCAATGATGGGTTTCTGAGCCCTGGTTCTGCCTTAATTCTGCCTTTTCACCTTTCGGCTGTAGCCAAAAGGAGTTCTGATTTCCCCACCACCGTGGCTGCCAGAAGAGGATCTAAAGACATACAACCTTGTGGTTTTATTTTATCTTTTTATACCTGGGAGACTCTTAAAAGCTGACTGGGACTTTTTTCCATTATAAATTTTATTGTTTTCCAAACGAACAAAAATAAAACAACAGCCATCATCTGATATTACTGACTGGAACTTTTACCTGTATTTTAATAGGCAGCTTTCCTGTGCCTCTGACTTAAGATAAACATTGCTCATGGTGAATAGGTGCAATGTTTTATGGGCGAGGGGGGGCACAGCAACACTGCCTCCCACCCATCTCCCTTTGAACTGTCCAGCTCACCATGTTAACTCCTCACTGAACCTAATATGCTGTCTTTTGGTTGGGGAGGAGGTTATTGGCCATAAGCAGTTTACCTCAACTATAAAGCACAAATGAGTCTGCTAAAGTGAAGTGATTACTCCCTGGCTGTTCCCCCCCACATGCCTCATGATCTCCCCTCCATCTCCTCTTCCCGCTGTATTGTGCTGTACTGTGTTGCACTGTTTCCTGTAGGGTACAGCTCAAAATTCTTGCTGAAACCTTTTGCCAATTCTCTCAGATCACTTAAATAAGCAGTAGGACCCAAGAGATGCTGTCAGCTTCTGATGGGAAGGGGGCTGTTAGCTGTGCTCGCCTGACATCAGGTACAGCTGTGTGTCACAACATAATTCAGCAGGCAGTATTCTTTAGCTGTGTCTTGGATAAACGAGTCCACCAATTCATAAATTCATGGTGAAATGGTTTTGTTTCAGAGCTACAGCAGAAAATCAATGCCTCAGACTAGCAGAAAACACACTTTCGCTCTGTCGCTCTTTCTCTCTACCTAATCAGAGTTCCACTGCACTACTTCCCATGATTCCCACAGTCCTTTGTTCTACTTGTCTATTAGTTCTACTTTCTACCGCCTGGAACAGAAAATAGCAGGTCCCTGTCCTTGAACCCACTAAAATGTTTTAACTTTGTTTTACTGTAGTCTAGTAACACATTAGCATACCAGTGCACTAACACTCTATGCACTGACTCTAGGCGTTTAGTCTCTAGTGACAATGGCTGGGTCAAAAGTTGAAACTGCAGCAGTGTAGTCAGTTTTGGGCTGTACCTGCATTAGGAAAGGAGCTGTCAGGGATAACAATGGGTAAGGCATACTTAGGACCCGCAAAATAAATATAGGCTGTCAGCTGGCACAGGGGCAGGGCACCCGACTGCGACTCCAATGGCCCGGGTTCGGGAATGGACGTGGGGATGTCGGAGGGCCGGCCGAGGGGAGAAGGACTGAGCGTCCTAGGGACTGCTCTCCTTCTCCGGGAGGGAGCGGGGTAGAGTGTCCGGCACAATGTGGACCCCTGGTGGAGGCCAGGTGTGCCCCTCTACCATACCATTATTCCATGGGGAGGCGGGGTGGACGGGGGAGACGTCATACCGCGTCCAGCCCCAGAGGGGAAAAACTAGAAAATAGTGGCCGCCATCTATGATGTCTGCTCACCCTGGCTCCAACTGCACACCACGGCACATCCGGGGAATCCCAACCTATCCCGTCGGCCGCTATGGCCAGTAGGACTCCACACCCCGCCTTGGGGGGCAAGCCAAGGAGGCAATGCCGGTGGGCTCTCCTGCCGGCACCCTTGTCCCATCGTCCTACTGGTGCAGTGGCCCCACCCTGGGGGCAATCCAGGGGGTATTGGGGGTATCAGAAGGTAAGTCCTGGGGTGCGAGGAGGGGGCCAAGGGCTGGCGGGGGATAAGCCACAAAGGCGGCTTGCACAAAAATAAATAAACAAACAAATGTAGGCTGTATCAGTCCGTCACTACGTGAAACACCCCCAAAAGTAGAAAAAACCTATGAAGTACCAATAAGACACCGACTAGGCCAGGCACTCTACAAGAGCACGGGGTGGGGGTGGGGATGGTGGGGGAGCAGCATGCTGTAGTACTCTTACATTAGTTTTTGGGGTTACCTTCTGGGGAGGAAAAACATGAAATTCCCATGGAGCACAGGGTAGGCACCCACAAGGGGAGGGAATAGCCAGCAGGCTGTTACACTCGGCACTGAATCAGTGAGGCAACCTTTAGGGCAGGGGAACATGTAGTTCCTACTGCACCAGCTGGGCCACTGATTTACAGGGAAAGACGTAATAAAATTCCTTTTTTAAAGATTTGAAATTCTAGGACTGCATCCATGATGGTTAGTCTAATGTCTGTGTTTTACAGGGATTCTACTGTCTAGAATATGTGATATGTATAAATATATAGAATGGAAGCATGTCATATAACATAGAATTAAAGCAAAACGAAGATAGTACAGAAGATAATCTGCATCAAAAATACATGTAAAGCATCACATTTGATGATATTCTGTGACCTCCTGCAGTGTGCAGACAGCAAAGTTCTGGGATTTTAACCCCCCCAACACACACACACACACACACACACACACACCACTCACATCAGGCACTGAACAGTGCACACTCCAGGGGAGGGGAAAACAGCAGGCTTTTACCGTCAGGTTTTGACTAAGGCACATGCATTACTGGGTGAATAGCCCACAATGACAAGTCTCTGATGTGATGAAGGACAAGACAGCATTACTGACCCCTTCGACAGCCAGGGCACCATGTGTTTGGACATTTTCTATGGAAAGTGGGGGAAGGGCTGGATATGCATACTGAAAGAATTCCTGAGATCAGAAGGAAATAAAATAAATGTAAATAGAAAATAATTTGGTGAGAAATTCAACCCCCCAAACTATGAAATTCAGTTCACCATATTAAAATCAGTTCACCTTTTTTGTTTTTGTAAGATATTAAACATGCAGCAGGTCAAAGCAAAGCTGTTATCAAATACAACATAAATTTGTGTCCCACTTAGGTACTGCCGCCTCTTAATTATACATAAAAAACAGCAGTAGCAATTCATATTTAGTTTTCAATGCTGTATCTCCTAAATTATCTTTCATGTGCTTCAGGATAAACAAATATATGCAGAATACATTTGCACAAGTGCCAATTACGGTATCCAGGCAGTGAAGGAACAATCCCTGCTAAATACAGTAACATGATTTTCAGAGAGCCTGAACTGGGGGGCAGGGGCTTGCAGAATAGCTGGGACACCCGTCCCATATATGGCCTTTTAAAGATTTCCCTTACACAAAACATTAACATGCTAATATTATTCCATATGCGCTATAATCTCACTCAAATACATACTGGATGAGTTACATAGAAACATAGAAGTTGACAACAGATAAGGACCGCAAGGCACATCCAGTCTGCCCATTTCTTTTTCTACCTCATGAATGTGCCATCGGCCCTTTGCTCTGTCAATGGCCTATCTATTCATACTCATCTGTATTGCTCCCTTATGCCTATCCCATGCCTGTTTGAAGCCCTGCACTGTATTCATATCCACCACTTCCTGAGGTAGGCCATTCCATGCATCCACCACCCTTTCTGTGAAAAAGAACTTCCTCACATTACCCGTTAATCGGCCTCCCTCTAGTCTCATGCTGTGTTCTCTTGTCCTGCTATTTTTCTTATATTGAAACATGTTAGACTCTTTCACCTTGTTAATGCCAATAAGGTGTTGAATGTTTCGATCATATCACCTCTCTCCCTCCTTTACTCTAGGGTATACATATCGAGCTCCGTTAATCTGTCCTCATATGTTTTCTGATGCAGTCCCTGCACCATTTTGGTTGCCCTTCTCTGAACTGCCTCAATTTGGTTAATGTCCTTGTGAAGGTGTGGCCTCCAGTACTGCACGCAGTACTCCAGATGGGGCATAACCATTTATTTAAAAAGTATCCAAAATAGGAAAGCAGCATGGAACCTGACTACCAAGTCTAAAGCATGGCTTCTGCTACAGGATGGGCTGCTACCCTGGCACACTTGGGCTGCACTGGCACCTAAAGCCCCACCTGGTGTCCCTGTGAAGTTCAAAATGTGGTGAACTGGTGCTGAAAGCGAGAACTCCTTGCAGAGCAGGTAAAAACATGGCACACACATGCCACTTCCACATCTCCCCGGTCTGGTTGCTGAAAGGGAGAGGTTCCAGCAGGGCACATGGGGCAAAACACCCCTGGTCGGGATGGTGAAAGGTAAAGCCCCTGGGAGAAGAGGTAGGGCACAATATTCCTTAGTGTATGAACTAACAGGGAAAACTCCCAGGAGGGTATGTAGGGCCACAGAGACAGGTGGTCTGGTTCCTGAGAGGGAAAGCTCTTAGCAAAACAGGTAGAGGCACAGCTGAGTTATCTGGGTGCCTGAACAGAGAGATCCCAACAGGGCAGGTAGGAGTTACAGCAGCAGTACATGACAGCAGTGAAAAATTTGACCTATATTTTTTTTATTTTAGAATTCCACCTATCTCCTGACTTGTGGAATGCCCTTTTTTCCACATTTTAACTCTGCTTTACCTTTTTTTTTGTTACAGTTGAAGTAAAAAGAGTGCTCCTTTTAATATGTCTCAGAACAGATTTTCATCAGTATTGTCTGCAGTGTTTTTGTGCATCCATTGTTTAAAATCACTTTTCTTGTGACTATAAATGAACTAGAATGGGCAGACACTGCTCCCTGACCATATGGGGCAACAGGTGTACAAAAACTGATGGGAATACTGATGAAAACATGGTTCGAGCCATATTAAAAGGGGCACATCTTTTATTATTTCAAATGTTCATGTGCGAAAACAGACTCAAATAAGTGCCACCCAGTCTGGATGCAGACAAGCAGCAGAGCAGGCAGCGGCACAATGGCAATCAATCTGGGTGCTTAAACAGAGTTGCCAGTGGAGCAGGTGGGGTCACAGCAACCTCAGGTCTGTGTGCGGACGGGCAAGCTCCCACCAGAGCACTGGCTGAAGAGCTGCATCCTCAGCCTGGGTGCTGAAAGGGACAGCTACAAGCACAGGAAGTATGGCCACAATGTCCCCGGATCTGGGTGCTGAAGCAAAGAGCTCCAAGTAAGAGAAGTAAGAAAACAGCATTTATTTATTGAATTTTGTTGACCGGGTAGGCCCACTGAGACTAGAAGTCCCTTTTTCAGGGGTGACCGGGGGGAGGAGGTTACAGATGGTAAGCAACTGAAACTGAACCAGAATAAGGAGATAGTGGCATTTTTAGTTAATGGGGGAAAATTTGTCCAGGACACCAGGGAAATTCCCCTTTTTTTCGGTAAGTGCCATGGGATCTTTAACGTCTCCCTGAACAACCACCAGAACAGGCAGACGGAACCTCGGGTTAATGTCTCATCCAAAAGATAGCACCTCAGGAGTGCAGCACACCCCTCTTGATGCACTACAGTGTCAGTATTGTGAATTACCCCAAGTGCCTGGTGTGGGGCAGAAACCCACAACCTTTTGATCTTCTGGCCTCACAGGTGAGCGTGCAACCTGCTGAGCCACTGACACTGAGCAGCCCCAGCCTTGGTGCTGTTAAGGAGAGCTCCCAACGTGGGAGGTAGGGGCCACAGTGTACCTTAGCCTGGGTGCTGAAAGACAGAGACCTCAGCAAGGGAGAAAGGGACACAACTTTCCCTAGTCTAGGTGCTGAACTGAGGAACTCCCAGCAGGGGAGATGATGAAGGCACAGGTCAGAGCGATGACAGGGAGAGCCCCTGGACTGAGCAGGTGAGGTAGGGGCACAGATCCCTGTCTGGGTGCTGAAAGGGAGAGCCCCCATCAGGATAGGTGTAAGGGCAGGGGCCCTGGCTGACTTTTGAGGAAGCGTGCCCACTCTGGTGCTGAGGGAGAGTTCTCAGTAGGACAGATAGGGGCATAAACCCCACTCTGGCTGCTGAAAGGGAGAGTTCACAGCAGGGCAGTTATGGGCACAGCCAGCCCAGCGCCCCTTCTAGCCACACATAGCACATCCCGGTGGTAAGGGCTTACCTGCTTGCTCTCGGTGCTGGTTCCTCCGTCTGCGGTGTTGAGTCCGGTGTCGGGTTAGCAGTTTCCCTCCAGCCCGTGCATGCCAGCAGCGCCAAGCCGAACCACCACCCACTGAAGTGACACCCGAGCCGCTCCGAGGAATACCGAACCGACCCGTATCGCGCTTCCTCTCCGTTTCGGACACACTGCAAGAGCTGGGAAGATATTAGACGCACGCCACACTGGGTGGATGCGGTTCCGAGATCCCCTAGATGCGATGCAGCGTTTCTCCCTTCTCCAACTGCGGTGCGGGAACTCTGCAACAGTAGAGCCGCCTCACGAGATGCTTATACACCAGCCGGGTGGGCGGTACCAACACGAGACGAAGGGGGGACACTACTCACTCGGCGATGAAACATCCGCTCTGCGTTATACAGACACGTTCAAATAAGAACATGACAAAAAAAATAGAAGTGTTAAAATCCAGTGAGTTTAAAGTAGAAAGCGCAGTCGGTGAGAAGTTTACTGTTTCGTGGGGGGGGTTCAATGTAGGCGCTGTCTATCCCCCAACAGTACTACTGGAAAGGCGTGGTGTAGTCCAGCTGGAGAGCCGGCTGACTGAATGAGATTTGGTACTCGTAATATGATTGACGGGCGGAGATGGGCATCCAACGAAAGGGTGGGGCGGTTGTGTATGTGTGTGTGGCGGGGTGGGGGGGCAGTTTAACGGGATGGTGCGGTGATGTATGGGGGAGGGGTGATGGTTTATGTGGAGGGCGGTATAAAGGAGCAGAGATTCGAATGGGGCAGAATAAATGTGTAGTGATGTGTTCTGGGCAGGGTAAAGGGGCAGTGAGTGGTGTGTGGGGGCAGTATAAAGGGGTAAAATGGTACGTGTGGGGGTAGCATAAATGGATGGTGGGGTGATGTCTTGGGAATGTATAAAGGAATGATGGTGTGTGTGGAGGGCAGTATACGAACATACGAAAATGCCAGCAGAAACAAGCCTCACGGTCTATAGAGTCTGCTCGATTGTGCTGCTAGCCCCTCAACTTGCAGCTGCCCCCCCCCCACAGTCACCTCCTCACCTCACTCTGTCCCATCCCCTCTTGAAACAGCCCACCGTCCTATAGGAAACCATCTCCTCAGGTACTGTGTTCCACTTGCCTACCACCTGTTCAGTGAAAAAATGTCTCCTGATTGCCCTCCTGAATTTTCCCTCTTCATACGAACATACGAATGTGCCAGTAGAAACAGACTACCTGGTCTATCTAAGTCTGCTCCAGTGTGCAGCTAGTACCCCTAGTTTGCAGCTGCCCCACCCCCTTCCCTTTGTCATCCTACTGCAATCCCCCACTTCCTCCACCCTCACTGTCCCCTGTTCCCTGTCTCATGCCGTTTTGAAGCTGTCCACAGATTTACATGATACCACCCATTCTGGTAGTGCATCTTCTAACCTCAGTTGATGCTCTCTTGTATCCCTCCCTCTTCTGATCCGGAATATATCTCCTGTATTAGTCTTGTTTATCCCCTTCAGGTACTTAAAGGTCTCAATCATATCTCCTCTATCCCATCTTTCTTCCAGGGAATAGTTAAGCATGTTCAACCTTTCCTCGTAGGATTTCCCCCTCCAAACCCTGAATCATCTTAGTCACTCTGCGTTGCACCCCCTCCAACAATCTGATGTCCTTTTTCAGGAACGGGCACCAGTACTGCACACAGTATTCCAGATGAGACCTGACCAGTGACCTGTACAGGGGAAGGATCACCTCACTACTTCTAGAGGAGATTCCCCTCACTATACAGCGCAGCATCTTGTTGGCTTGCACTGCTGCCTTTCTGCACTGAGCCGAGTTGTTCATATTCCCTGTTATAATCATCTCCCAGATCCTTTTCCTCCTCTGTGCTCCCCAACTGTACCCTTCCCAGCTGATAGCTCCTCCTCTGGTTCTTAGCTCCAAAGTGCAGCACATTGCACTTCTTGACACTGAACCCCATCTGCCATGTTTCCGACCACTCCTGTAGTTTAGTCAGGTCTTCCTGCAGTCCCCTCCACCCCTCGATGTCATCCACCACAGCTCCCATCTTGGTATCGTCTGTGAACAGATTGATCTTACTGTGGGTCCCGTGTGAGATATCTGCTATGAATATCGCAAACAGCACTGGTCCCAGTACTGATCCCTGTGGCACCACGCTTGTTACTGCTTTTGGTGATAAGAGTTTCCCCTCCACCACCACCTTTGCTGCCTGCTCTTCAGCCAGTTGGTGATCCATTTGACCATCTTAGTACCCACCCCTACATATTCCAGCTTCCCCCCAGCCTCCCATGCAGTACGGAATTGAAGGCCTTGCTGAAGTCTAAGTACAAGACATCCACTGCATGGCCCTTGTCCAGTTCCCTGGTGACCCAATCATAGTACTCAATCAGGTTTATCTGGCAGGATCTGCCCGAGACAGACCCGTGTTGTCGCCCGTCCTGGGGACCATTGTCCTCCAAAAATGTCACCAGCCTATATAAAGGAGCAGGGGTGTACAGGACAGTTTTAAGGGGCAGTGGTGTGTGGGTGTGGCAAAATAAAGGTATTGGTGTGTATGGAGCGTGTAAAGGGGCAGCAATGCGTCGGGCAGTATAAAGGAGCAGTGGTGCACGTGGGACAGTATTCAGTGGTAGTGGTGTGTGTGGTGGCCATATAAAGGGATGGTGTGGTGGCTGGGCTGTAGAAAGGGGTGATTTTGTGTGTGGAGGGTAATAGAAAAGAGCAGTGGTGTATGGAGTAATGTAACTGTGGTGTGGGATGTGGGTGCAGATGGCAGTATAAAGGGACAATGGGGTGTGTGAAAAAATGTAAAGGTGATGTAGTATGTGTGGGGCAGTAAAGACGGGTTGTGGTGTGTGTGGATGGCAGTATAAAAGGACTGTTGTGCATGTGGGGCAGCACAAAGGGGCAGTGGTGTGCAGGTGGTGGTATAAGAGGGTTATTTATTTATTAGCTTTTGGTAACCGGGTAAGTGCGCTAGGTAACAGACCTGCCTATTTTCAGGCATGACCCGGGAGAGCACAGGACATTGGTTACAATATGCAGAACTGCACAGACATAATATAGGTGTACAGGAGCAAAACAAGATATACATTGGGTAGCACAGTGATAGTTACATAAGGGTACATTTTAGGCATAGATCATAATAAGGATGTAAAATAAAGCAATTAGGGTAACCATAAGACAGCTGAGGACAGTAAAGACATCAAGGTTCGTAGCCACCTAGACAAGCATATTGCATGGGAGAACATTAGTGTAGTACTCAGGGTCAGACCCGACAGCCTGCAGTGGGACAAAGCAAATTAAGAGCATTTGCATTGGCCAGAGGCTAGAAGGTGGGTGAACAGCGAGTTTTTAGATTCTCGATGGGAGGCTGAAGTTTTCACCATAAGGGGAGTAGTTCCAGAATTTGGAGCAAATGGGCAAATGCCTGTTCACCCATTTTTGTCATGCAAGGTCTAGTGGAGAGCATGGGGACAGAGGAAGACCTGAGGGTATGGGTGTGTGAGGCAGGAGCCAGGAGGTTGGCAAGATAGACAGGGCAGGGAGGTCTAGACAGGAGTCGATAAAGCAGCCCAGGAGTAGGCTCGAATATCCTTAGGTGACAGCCAATTTAAGCCAGCGAAAGGGAGACAATGATGGGTAAGACGTGGGGCAGTTAAGGTGAATCTACAGATGTTGTAGACAGTGTCCCATTTGTGGAGTGTAGCAGAGTTTTCACAAAGAGGAGGGGTAGAGTATATTGGAGCTGGGGTAAGAGAATACCTCGCAACAGAAAGTCTAGTGGAAGGAGTGAGGAGTGGCGCACGCGATAAGCTCCGCCAATTTTAGCATTGACGGCATGGCACACCATATTGACATGTTGAGACAGGTCAAGTGTGGGATCCAAAGTGACCCCAAGGTACTTGAAGGACTCAGTGTTTAAGATGAGGGATTATGGTATATGGATGGCAATATAAAGAGGAGTAGCACATGTGCTGGGCGGTATACAGGGACAATGGTGCGTGGAGTTTAGTATTGGGGCAGTGGTGTGTGTGTGGAGAGTGTATAAAGGACAGTAGAGTTTGTGGAGGGTAGTGTACAGGGTCAGTGATGTGTGTGTGGGGCTATGTAAAAGAGGCAGTGATGTGTTTGGCAGTATAATGGGGCAGTGGTGTATGCGTGGAGGGCAGTATTAAGAGACAGTGGTGCATGTGGAGCACTGGAAAGGGGCAGTGATATTTGTGGAGAGCTGTAAATGGGGGGTTCCATGTCATATGAGCGAGGACGAAACAGCGAATGTAACATGAGCAAGTGCAAATCACCGAAAACAAGAACGGTGATCTGCGCTACAGCGGATCTCAAAACAGCGACAATCTGCACCATTTACATCACAGCCGATATCTACTACATTTTTTTATGCAGGGGACTACGCCCCCTGCACCCCCCATGTGGGGGCTTTGCCCCCCGCACCCACCTTACTAATTATAATCAACTCTGAGGGGGGGGACCTGCTACTGGGGTACTTGGGAATATTCGGGTGGGGCAACCCATGGACGAGGGGGGACCACATCCAGGACAGCGAGGGAGTGGCAAACGCGAGAAAAAAAATTAAGTGCACAACACATTACAAACGATAAAATATTATACCCCACACCTAGCCAGGTCTGAACCCAGGTCCTCTCACATCACAGGCATAGACCACTTCCACTAGACCAAAGGGCCAGCTGGGAACTGCCTGCCCAAACTACCTCCCATATCCTCTTTCTCTTGTGATCCATCCTACCATCACTCTAACCTTCTGTCATCGTTCTTGTCCCCTTTCCCTCGCTGTCCTGACAGTCACTATGCTTTCCTATTTGCACTTTTTTCAGGAGGTCAAATTGACTCACCCATATCACGAGATTCCATTAAGGGGCAGTGTTATGTGTGAAGCGTGGCATAAATAAACAATAAGCCACAACAGTGTGTGCATTAAAGGATTTAATATGGACTTGTGCCTCACAACACACCTAGGGTGTTGATTAATCCCCAATAACCCCACATCCTGGCATGGGTTATTGCTTACTTCTAACATGAGGTATGGAATGTAAGTGATACGAACGGAGCAAAGGCACCAGGTGCTGTGTATTAATGTGCAGTAAAGGAACAGCTGCTGTTCTGCGGTCAGAGCCAGGATCCCTCCTCGCACCTCAGTTAAACTCCCTGGATGAGCAGCCATTGCACCACACAGCTTCCGGAGCGGCAATGACAGCAGAACAACACAGACCAATTCTCGATCCTGGGCCACTTAAGTTTAAATCAGTGGCTAAATGTGAGAGTCCCAATTGGGTAGGTGCCGAAAAAGAGGCATAAAATAGAGCACACAGAATGCGAGGCTGAGGGGCAGTGTGCAAAAGTGGGCAACAACAAAGCATCACACAGCAAAGCAGAGACCTGAGAAAGAGAGAGAGCGAGGGAGAGCAGTTGGGCACCCAGCAGGCAAGCCACACTGTACAGCCGCAGCCATGCAAACAGAAGTAGGGTGATACAAGTGACAGCACAGAATGCAGCATAGAAACCCCTGCCAGTCAGAGGATGATTCCAGGATTCCACATGAAACATTTCAATATATATGGCTCTGTCAATTTTTACTACCATGCGTAGTAGTGGTGGTGGTAGGAGGTGAGCGACTTGAGAATGCACTGTGCAAAGTTTGTCGGGCAGCATAGTTTCTGAGTTCTGCACAGTTACAGTTATGCAGTTATGAGAGTGAGTGTGTGTGTGTGTGTGTGTGTGTGTGTGTGTGTGTGTGTGTGTACACATGGCACAGTTCCTAAGTGCTGCACAGTTGACTGAACCCCTGAACTGTTTAGTTTCTCAATTCCTAACTATGTGTTCACCTTCACTGCACTGACTATGTTACGACAGAGAAACTCCTACCATGCTTTGATGTTCCCGCCCATTGTCGGCTGCACTTCAGTTGCCACACCCACTTGTGTGCAATAGAGAAGCACCGCTGAACACTTTGACATTCCCTCAGATGTGTGTATCCCGTTGGCAAACACAGCACCTGTCAGCAGTGTGGCCATAAGTGTCATCTGCCAAAGTAGTGCAGTCACATTAGCACCTGCAGACTTGCCAGAAGCACGGTACAGCAATGTTGTGCAGTACCATTACAGTCGGAGAGCCATAACAGCAGCATACAACTGAGGACCAGAATATAGTGTGCATGACAGAGCATTGGGTAAGACATTTTGCTATTATATCCAGCTTGGTGGTGCTGAGGGTTGAGATGCTGGTCACCTTACCTCTCACCTTGCTGGTGACACGGGTTCGTGAACAACCTTGGGTCATCAGAGAGCCAGCACGGGGAGGGGGAGCAGGATTGAGCAGCCGAAAGGCAGCTGTCCTCTCCCGGGGTGGTCATCCCCTTCCATATTTCTGCTCCCACTGGCTGGAGGTCCAGTGGATAGGTGGGAGGGGGTGGCAGTATAGCAAGAGGGTGCCCCGGGGCATGGCGTGCGTGTGCCTCCACATACACGTGGATGCCTGGAGTCGGGGACAGGAGAAAACAGGGAGAAAAAGCCTACGAAAAATCTATAAAAATTAAAAAAAAGACATTTCGCTATTCTACTAGTGGGATATGTTGGTATTATACTTGTGGACAGTGAGGAACACACATCATGCAGCACAGGGGTTTAAATGACTTCTTGTACGCTGCTGCTGCCCGCACTGTTGTTCTGTTTATAGCTGATTTCACTTCTCCTGTTTGCTCTGAGAAAATGTTGTTGTGTGTGTTCACTGTTAAACTGCCTAGAACCGTTGAAAGTCATATCCCGTTGAGTATTGTACACGTCTGAGTTGTGTGTGTTTTGTTGCAGTTGGCAAAATGTACATTTTCTGCTGAGTGTCCACATCAATATAAGTGAGTAGTTAGCATCGTGGAAGAACACATAATAAAGTTCCCTGTTTTGCATCTGTAAATCTTAGTCTTTGTATTTTTTGTACATGTCATCAGACCCCATCTTATAAGCACAATAAACCACTGAAGGGTGTGGGGTTATTGGGGATTAATCAACACCCCGGGTACTGTGAGGGCACTCGGACTGCGGCCTCATGCCTCGCAAAAGGCTGACTGTCCTTACGCACCTGAAAAGTGCATTCAAATCCTTTAACGCACACCATACAGTGGCTTATTTCACTTAAAAATGGCTCACTGCTCCTTACGTATTATGTGTAAAGTGAAACATTCTTAATATGAATTTTTAACATTAAATCATTTGTTTAAATACATTTTAAATAACAAAATGTATACATGAAATACTCCCTTATTGTGTAGGTAACGATGCTTTGTACCTTGGTAATGAAATCCGGCAACTGACCATGGATTGCTAGTGTAACCTCCCCCACCGGCCCCCCTTGTTTCTACTAGTAGGGCTGCTCCTCTCACATCTAGACACCACCGAGAGGGGTGGGGGTAGTCACTACAAATATCTCACAAAACTCTGTGGACCCATTACTTATACTACGGAGCCTGCCATCCTCAGACAGGCAAACCAAGTGTGGCAACTACCTAGCTCACACCTGGGGGGGCCATTTAGCATGGCCATCAACCTGGGTCCCTGGGAGAAAACGTTTGCTCAGCATTATGCTAGGCGTGTACTTCTGGTCAGGGGCACCCAAGTAAATCCAGAACTGGAAGCAATAACTGTAATGTCCAAACCAGGATGGGATTCTAGAGTGTGGCTTTTATTTACATAACACAGAGAATAATCACAAAGCAAAGACAGACCCCCACAGGGCTACTCTCACTGGTAATGCAGATTACTGAGGTACAGAGCACACTTCCTCACTACGAACCCTCAGGTTCTGAACGGATCTGGGCATGCATGGCCCGAACTGGTAGACTTCTCTTCTTTTCCTTGACTTGGCACCCCGGCCAGTACTAGGACACTTTTCCATATTGCATGGAGGTTGATGGTGGCTCCCTAAAACACCCACAAGCACATTCTGGCTCTCAGGGAAAATCCAAAATCCCACATCTGGGTGCTTTCCTCAGGCATTGGCCAAATGCCTCGAGAGAAAACATAGGTGCCCAAACTGAACTCAGAGGGGTAAACCTGGTTACTCCAGATGGGGGGAGTCTCCCACCTTTTGCTCCCAAATCTATACTCTGCCATTCATTTGGTTACAACACCTTTCTCTGAAACACTGTTTGTAGCTGCTCTCTTGAAATGTTTTGCACATTTAATACTCTACAATTCACTCTACGGAGGTGTCCTGACTTTAAAAGTTCTGTATGTGGCAATGTCTTTACCCCAGACCCCCACTGTTGCAGATGTTTCCAAGTCATACACTATCTAAAAGTTCTGTACTTGGCAAGTCTTCCTTTGACCCCACAGTAGGCAGATACTTTTACTTAAAACACAGTCTTGGTGAACATAATCTCTTTGTCAGAGCAAAACTCACCACGGTATTGCAGATGCCCCAGGGCTTCTTTCCCACAACAATCTCCGGTACTCACAGGACAAAACGACTCTCAGGCAGCTTCTCCCTCTCCAGGCTGGACCAGGGGATTGCACCTGAATTCCTGGAATTCCTCCCATCCCTCTGGGGATGGGGCACTGGAACAACTTCTAGGAATGGTCTCTACCACTTCCTTCTACAGGCCTTCTGTGTTCATCTCTAGAGTGAGAACACACAACCCCTTCTTCTGAGGTAGCTCTACATCAGAGGTAGGCTCTTAGGAGCTGCACACTGCCGCACTCCTCACAGTCCTGAGTCTCCACACAGACTGCTCTCTGAATACTGACTTGACTCTCCCAAACGTTCTACTGCTAACCCCTGCAGCTAGCATTCCATTGTGGTTTATGCTGCTGTGAGAATTCTAAGGTGACATCATCACTCCAGCTCAGCAGAAACTGAAAACAGAGTGTGACAGTGTGAAACCCATTTAACTGGCATGTCACAAGCTGCCTCTCCCTGCCTGCCACTGATTCTAAGTGGGATTCTAGTAACCCTTGGGAACAAGGGGGTTACACCAGCTTTTTAATGCATGGTCAAGTGATGTCGCTAAGCCAGTGAGGTTTCAAGATTTTTCCTTGCCATTTTATAAAGGGGCACTAGTGTGTGTGTGTGTGTGTGTGTGTGTATAAAGTCTTCTGTGTATAGGGCAGTATAAAGGGGCAGTGGTGTGTGGAGCAGTGTAAAGGGGCAGTGATGTGTGGGGCAGTATTAATGGGCAGTGGTGTATGCAGAGTACAATATAAAGATGTAGTGGTGCGTGTGGAGTATTGGAAAGGGACATTATAAAGTGGGTTGAAAATTTTTTGCTTTCTGATGGCTTAATACTGTAAATTCTGAGACCCACAGGATAATCCCCACAAACGCACAGTTGGAACAAGTTCAGGCTGTGATTTGGAATATGGGCAAATTACATATAGGATTCATGAGACACTTCACTCATCCATAATTGCCATCACAAACATGGCTGACACTTTTACTGAAACTAGGCCATAACAAGTAAAACTTATTATATTTAACAATAAATTCATAACATGATTTTTCCTCTCATGAGCCCCTCATTACACATATTAACTAATTTAATACGATTCACTTTGAATTTCTGGGGCTAGATATTCAAAATTTAGCGTGATTGTTAATGGGTTTTTGCCCACACTATCTGTGTTTATATTCAGAGGCCCCCGTAGCATGGACTAAACCCGTTGGCACCCAGGCACTAACATAATGCTGTGCCCATGCAGATGAAGGAGTCCCCATCTGCATGTGGGCACAATGACAATTTCAAAGGTTTGCATTGGTGGTAAATGGCACCCAAATAGCGCTATTTACCCCCTCCAAAAACCTTGACTTAATTGGGTGCTAAGTCCACACCCCACCCCACCAATGGTGAGACAGCTGTACTGCAGCTGTCCTCTCCCATTCGCCCATCCTGTGAGTGTTAGACAGCTCCCTGGTGACTAGTGGCACACCTTAACCCATCACCTGTCCCTTAGATTTGACACTAAGCCCGGGTGTCTAGAGGTACCACCCTCTGAACACCTGTTCCAGTTCTACCAAGCGTTCCTTGGTTTCCAGTGGCACCCCACCCTCTGATCACCCATCCCATTTAGTAACACTGGTTTCCTGGTATCCAGTGGCACTTCCCACCTTTCGACCACCAGTCTGGGTTAGTGTCAATGTTCCCCTGGTGTCTAGTGGCACCTCCACCCTCCTATCACCCATCCTGGCTAGTTGCAATGATTCCTTGGTGTCTAATGGCACTCCCCATCCTCTAAGCACCCATCCTGAATATTTTGCCCCATCCCTGCTTCCAATGGCACCCCCCTGCCCCCAATCTCCCATCCCTTGTAGTTCACCATCTCCCTGGTGTCCAGTGGCACCCCTCCCTGCTTCTCTGTTCTGTATATCATGCCCTATCCCTGGTGGCTTGTAACACCTCCTCCCCTGATCACCCATCCCATGTTACCTATAACATCCATGGCGTCCAGTGGTACCCCTGCCCCCAACCCCTGAATGCCGTTCAACAAATGGATCAGCAAACACTGGCGGTCCAGCAGCGTTCCCACTCACCCTGCCCACACTCAAACCACCACCCATCCAACTTCTCCTTACTAGCAAGCTAGGAACATGCATTGACTCCCGATATGCTCACCAGCACAGCCCTCCTCTCTGTGGGCAGCCTGTGAGCACATGTACAGTATACTGTGTACTGTATGTGTACTCACTGTCAGCCCATATGGCAGCCAGCTGAGGAGGTGAGATGAGGGCTGTGGCGGTCACCATATAAGGGGGTCAATGCATATTCCCAGCTTGCTGATGGGGGGGCCACTGGACTGCCTGTGTTCACTGGTCCATTTGTTGGCTGGCATTTGAGGGGGTGGAGGTGGGGTGGGGGTACCACTTGATGTCAAAGATATTATAGGTAACTTGGGACAGGAGATTTGAGGGAGAAGATTCCACTAGCTACTAGGAATAGGGTGTAATATATGGGATGGGGGACCAGAGGGTGAGGGGTGCCACTGGACACCTGGGATATGGTGAACAATATGGGACAGGAGATCGGGGGATGGGAGGGTGCCACTGGACACTAGGGATGGGGTGAAGTATTCAGGATGGCTGCTCAGAGGGTGGGGGGTGCCACAAGACATAAGGGAATCATTGCAACTAACCAGGACAGGTGCTCAGAAGGTGGGAGGTGCCACTAGAGCCCAGGGGAAAATTGACACTAACAGTGATGAGTGATCAGAGGGTGGGGGGAGCCACTGTATACCAAGGAAAAGTTGCTATGAACCCGGACAGGTGTTCGTGGGGTTGCCACTATACACTAAGGAAAGTTGCTATAAACTGGGACAGGTGTTTAGAGGGTGGAGGGTGCCACTGGACAACAGGGAACATTTGGTAGATACGAGTGATGATGTGGCAGGCACTCACGGGATTGATGCAAATGGGCAGCTGCTTTCCATCTTAATGAGCCCATAATGGGCATGCTAATGACCCCTTAGCACCTTGTATGCCCATGGGCTTATTTACATGGTGTGGTTGAATAGTGCACCATGGCCTGGTGCTATCCAGTCCTAGGGTGCAGTTCCTTATGGTCTGGATACAGCCTTGGTCCATGTCGGGCAGTGCAGATTGACTTAACACTGCACCAGCATGGGCCAATATTCAGTTGGATAGCACCAGTCCACTATCCAATTGACTATAGCAGCCTCTGGGTCAGGCACAGACACAGCACAAACCTTTGCACCCTGCTTGCTCCCGTTTTTGAATATCTGGCCCCTGTTTTCTCTTTGGTGACCATGAAAAATCCATCTCTTAACTTTAAAGAGCTAGTAGCACCAGAGATCGCAGGCAGAGAAGTTTAGTAATTTGTAAACATAGCCCCTTGATACGTTTTATTTCTGAAGTGTTTTTCTGTTTATAGGTGTTCATTAAATGGTTTTCTAAATAATAGTATTGGGTGCGATGTGGAAAGCAGCGCTTTACTTGGAATCAGATGTATCTAGTTCTGTTCTTCCCACTACGTCGTCACCAGCATGTGACCTCACCGATTGTTATATCACAAGGCCTGCTGCCTGTTTGATAATGTGTCACAAGTGTCCAATTGAGCAGCAGTAGATGAGCTTTTCTTGGTTACTAATGCTGTCACAGTTAGTGAGGTCACAATGCTGATGATGTATAAGGAGGTATAGAATTGACTATGTAATGTGCTATTCCATTCATCACACCTAGTACTGTCAGGTAGAAAACCTTCTAACTAGCAAAACAGAAAAAAAATACTTCAGATATAAGAAGTGAAAGCTGACTATTTCTGAAAGTTAGCGTTAATTCCAGGCAGTACACTAGCTCTTTAACAGCTGACCAGGGAAATCTCTGCTGCTTACCCAGCCACAGATTGAACTGATGCCATGGATCCATATGAGGCCTTCTGTTGTGTGTCCGCATGTTTGTGTGGGATAAACGTTATGCCAGTGGAATTGAGCAGAATTTTGAATTCTTGTATTCCATGGCATCATACATGTCAGGCAACTTCTACTTATGGAATATGAGAGCAGCTATTTTTTTTCTGTGATGAAAGAATACATTTTAGTATTATAATAAACAAATATTTTCACCCCAAGCCTTTCGTTTACTTATTGTTAAATTTGGATCCATTTTATAATCACAATTAGACACTCGCGGGTGTGGGTGGTGGTAGGATAATGGCACTTCTTGGAGGATGAAGTCACTTGGTGATGCCTCATGACAACACACCCAAGGCATGCTGGTATCCCACAACAATGCATATCCTTTCATGTCCTATTCCTTTAATGATGTGTGTGGGGCATATAAAGGGGCAGTGGTATAATGGGCAGTATATAGGGTCAGGGTGTAATGGGCAGTACATAAGGACTGTGGTATAATGGGCAGTATATAGGGTCAGGGTGTAATGGGCAGTATATGGGGCAGTGGTGTAATGGGCAGAATATAGAGGCAGTGGTGTAATGGGCAGTATATGGGGCAGTGGTGTAATGGGCAGAATATAGGAGCAGTGGTGTAATGGGCAGTATGTGGGGCAGTGGTGTAATGGGCAGTATATAGGGGCAGTGGTGTAATGGGCAGAATATAGGAGCAGTGGTGTAATGGGCAGTATGTGGGGCAGTGGTGTAATGGGCAGTATATAGGGGCAGCGGTGTAATGGGCAGAATATAGGGGCAGTGGTGTAATGGGCAGTATGTGGGGCAGTGGTGTAATGGGCAGTATATGGGGCAGTGGTGTAATGGGCAGAATATAGGGGCAGTGGTGTAATGGGCAGTATATAGGGGCAGTGGTGTATAAGGAGGATAATTTAAAGAGGCACCGAATCCTGATTCATTAACTCCTCATCTTTTATCAAATGTAGGATGCCTGACACTCCAAACTAAGAGATACACTATGACAAACTGCGGGCCATGGTATGTGTGTGTTGGGGGGGAGGTGATAGGACACACTTCACTGCGGCAAGGGAATAGAAGTTCAGAACACTAGAAGATGACAGTCATCCTTTTTTATGTTAGAAAGTTGATAGGAAAAGACATATGGGTTCTGAGTGGTAAAATGAAGAGATTTTTTTTTAATGCAGGACAGTTGGGAGGAAAAGACAGTTTCCAAGTAGTAAAGAGGGGTGCCCCCTTAATGTGGAACAGTTGAGATATCGGCGCAGAAGGATTCTGATGGGCAAAATGAGGAAAAATCCTGCTAGTGTTGGACAGTTGAGAAGGATGGACAGAAGTTCTTTTAGAGTAAAATGAATGTTTCACTTATTGCTAAAAAACAAATTCTTATAGATTGGGAAAATATAAATGCTCCTTATTTTGCAGCTTGATATAAATCAACTTAGTATTAGAGACATTTTATTTCTGTAGGAAGAATCAAGGACAAATTACAACATGAGTAGACAAGGGCCTTTGATTGCTTTATTGTTTACATATATTGTTCTATTATAAAACTCTTAAAATAGTTTGAAGACTAGCGCGGCTCCAATCGGAATACACCCACAATCTGGTGCCGGGCAATTAGGGTGCCAATCGGCAATGTCGCCGATCATGTTTTTGCGGGGGATGTACTGCACCCCCCGACTTATAAATTCTAACTCTGAGGGTGAACAGACCTTGGGGGGAAGGGAGGATCCCACATTTGGCACCCTGATTGCCCAGTACCATAATGCCGGCACTCTGAGCACCGGAAGGTGACTAGAGCATGCCATTTTTTAATTTAATTTGGTTTTTGGGCACTGTATTTACTTTGTTTTTGTTGTTGCTGACTGGATGGACCCTTTTCTTTTTAGTCAGTATTTTATCTCCTGTTGTTGCACAACTTTCCCCCTGGGAATTTTTCCAACATTTTCTCCCCTAGGGCCCACAGTACATGCAGTGAAGCATTTTGCATATTCTGCCTCTGTGGAGACACCCCACTGGCATCCTGCGGGTGGGATTCCTTTCCTTTGTGTCTGGCTGTGCTGCCACACTTTTACTTGACTGAAAACCTTCAGCTAGGCCATAAGAAATAAAACTCATATTTAACAATAAATACATTCATAAAATGGTCTTTCCTGTTATGATCCTTTCATTACACATATAAAACAAGTTAATAACAAATATTTGTCAATATGCCGCGTTTCTAAATGAACAGCGTGGGGACACGCTTCATAGAGTTTAATGAGGGCAATGTTTAAAAGGTTGTTTTTATTTTTTCCAGTGACGAGTTTGTCAAAGAAAGGCAGTTGTTTAACTAACAAGGACCTTGTTAGGTAAGTGACTGCTTTTCTTTACAAAATCATCATTGGAAAGTATAAAAATAAGGTTTTAAAAAGTGCCCCCATTAAACGCTATGCAGTGTGTCCCTGCGCTGTTCGTTTCCACACTTGCACAGACGCAGTGGCGGTACTGCGCATGTACGGAATCGGCTACATTCCACACATATTTCTTTTGTGACCTAACAGCGATCAGTTGTTCAGTGGCATTTTCTTTTCATGTTTTCACACTGGCCACTCATAGCAATAAGTTCGCAGCGTGCAGGCGCGGCAAACCTAAAAATGAAATACTATTCAGTTTGAATTTCTGATGTTTCTTTGGTGACCATGAAAAATTTGTCTCCTAACCTTAAAAAGCTGGTAGCACTAAAAATAGCAGGCAAAACATTTTAGTAATTTTAAAATAATGTCTCTTAATTTGTTTTATTTCTGAAGTGCTTTTCTGCTCTATGTGCTCATTAGCTGGTTTTCTACCTAATAGCGTTGGGTACGATGTAAAAAGTTTCCTCCAGGAACCTTCCTTGTTGAGAATTAATATAGCTATGCATGTACGGCATAGTTAGATATGTGCCGATATGTTGAATCTTGTATGTGTAATCTAAATAATTCAGATTAAACCTTTAATCTCAGGATTCCCTGAGGGGGATTCCATCTTCTGCACTAGTGGTCTGGTGCTGAGCACAGCCAGCTGCAGGGTGCTCCCCAGCCTGCCCTCAAGAGCAAGATTCCAGGTACGCTTCAGTAAAGCAGCTCCAGTCCAGCTTGCTAGCCGTGAACCCAGCTGGTGGATGGTTCCTGAAATTATAGGCAGATTCAGCACTCCGTCTCTCCCTGGCTGGCTTCAGCTCCTGGAGATTTGAACTGCTTGGCACAGTCCCCTGGAGTTCATCTGTCTGCTGCCTAAATTTCTTTTTTCCTAACCTCTGCAACTAAATCTGTGATGTGTCTTTGTGCCCACTGTTGAATTTGAATTGTTAGTGTAAGGAACTACAACCCCCCCCTTTTTTTTGCCCATTTTCCCATTTGCAGTTTATACTGATCTGCCACTAGAGGCATCTTATTTTTTCCTATTAATCCTCCAACCTTGCCTCTGCCTTTTCCTGTTCTAATCACTGTTATCCCCTGCCTTGTTCTCACTTTTAGCATATTGTACTCTGAAAAAAAAAAAAAACTACTCCACAGCAGCAGTCACACTCACTGAAGATCAGTTATTCCCCTTACCCCCCAACAGAAATAGCAATGGGCACCACGGCTGTCACACTCAGCCTACTCATGGTTACCTTTCTTGCTCTGCCCACGTCCCATCCTGCCCCCTATCCTCCACCCTGAGTCCCACCCCCTACCAGCCCACAGCAGCCAACCCCCCACCCTGGACACCCCTATTTTTCCATGGCACCCACCTCCAACCAATGCCCCCTCCCCGGGACACTCTGGGCCCACCCCTTCCTTGCCATACCTACCTCCATAGGCCAATCCATCCCTTGTACCTCCACTAGTAGGACCTCGCGTCGGTACCTGGCTAAGGGTCCTGGTCGCCACAGACCACTAATCAGATTAACTGCTCTACTCCTTCTGCTCTCCGGGAACATACACCCCGGGCCGTTGTCAATTAGCCATCCCACACCCCGCTCTAGTACTGGCCTCAACATTGCATCCATGAATATTTGCAGCCTCCTAAAAAAATCCGCCGCTCTCCAGTGCTGGGCTGTACAACACTGTTCTGATGTTACAGCACTAGTCGAGACCTGTCTCTCGAGAAAAACTCCCGACTTGGTTATCTCTCTCTCCCTGGCTACACTCCGTTCAGGGAATACCGTATAGGCAAACGTGGCGGCGGGTGTGCTGTCTTTATGCGTGACACACTTTTAGGCCATGCTCTTCCTGCCCCCAAGCTCGGTTTTAGTGCCCAAGCCCTCACCTTCAAGGTTACCCCTGACCCAGCCAGGGGCCCTCATTTTCTCACAGTCTCTTACATACCCCCAAGGGACCAGGGAACAGCTGTCCACTCCCTCATTGATTACCTCATCACACTCCCACACAAAGTGGAGCAGCTCATTCTAGGTGACCTTAATGTCAATTGGCTGAGTACCACTGCCCCCCATATCAGGGACTCCTTTGCTGCCCTAGATACGACCCAACTAGTTACCTCACCCACTAGATTTAACCAGTCAGGCGGCTCCAGCACCCTCCTAGATGTAATTCTGTCGAACCGCCCCCATAAAATAAGGGATATTAATGTACTACCAGACTCTCTTAGTGACCACTCTCCTGTCCTCTGCCACTGGTCATCCCCCACACCAAAACCAGTGTCCCAGGTCACCTCGCACCGGCGCTTTTGCCCCAGGGGTCTCAGAAAGCTAAAAACACACCTAGCCCAGCTTGACTGGTCCCCAGTCCTACTCACAACGGATATTGACTCTGCCCTAGCCTATTTCTCCAGTGCCTTCAGCAAGGCCTGTGACCTTTTTGCCCCCCTGATCAGAATCCATACCAAGAACACAACACCCCATGGATCTCCCCATCTCTCATCCAAACACTGAAACAAAGAGATGAACTCTGGCATACTGCTGTCAAGACAGGCAAACTGGCTGACAGATAAGCCTATAATGCAGCACGTAACAAGTGCACCTGGGCTATAAGGCAGGCTAAGGGCAAATATTATCAAGCCACCCTTGAATCCACTTGGGGCTCATCCCGTGCCTTCTAGGACAATATGAAAGAGCTCAATGGAAAGACCCGCTCCCCCACCATCACTACTCTCCATAGATGGTACCGTCACTACTGATCCTCCCCGCATAGCTGAGTGCCTCAGTATGGCTTTCTCAGATCTAAGCTCTGTCCTCCCCAACTACTTTTTAACCCTATCCCTGCCTCCACCCCCACCTCAGATCGCCCCCCTTCTACCTGCATGCCATATCATCATATCATCCCTTGAAGCCAGGCCTCATCTGCAAAAGCCTTAGCTAGCAACAACCCCAGCTGTGATCCCTGGACTCAGGATTCTCCGATTAGTCCTAGATGCTGTACTAGCCCTCTCACCAACCTTCTAAACCAGTCACTGTGTCTTTGTCAATTTCCCAGTGCCTGGAAAATTGCAGACATCACTCCTATCCATAAGAGTGGAGATAGAACCTCCCCTAACAATTTCAGGCCCATCTCTATTCTCCCCCTCTCTCCAAAGCACTAGAAAAAATAGTGGCCATTCAGCTCTCTGAGTATCTGGCCAAATATGACCTGCTGTGTCCAGAACAACATGGATTCATCCCTGGACACAGCACCACTACAGCCCTCCTGGAGTTTTCCCAGCACCTCCACTCTGCTCTCTACTCTGGTCAGGCTGCGGGTGCAGTGTTCATTGATCTCTCCAAGGCCTTTGACACTGTCTGTCACCCCCTCCTTCTTGACTCCCTCCACCAACTTGTCTTTTCCCCTGGTCCATTGACTTGTTTCACCAGTTACTTCTCTGCCAGATCACAGCGCGTGAAAGTAAATGGCACCCTGTCCAATACCCTGCCCGTTCGCTTGGGGGTCCCCCAGGGTTCCATCCTGGGCCCTGTTCTGTTCAGCCTATTTCTCAATACCCTCCCCAGCTCCTGCTCGGGCAATATGGTACTCTATGCCGATGATGCGGTTCTCCTTGCCTCCCACCCTGACCCTGCATCTCTACAGGAATCTCTGCAGCACACATTCAACCAAGCTGAAAAGTGGTTCCTTGACCACCGGCTGGTCATTAACTTCAAAAAAATCAAATCTATGCTTTTTTGCACCACCAGAATAAGGCCAAAAATGCCCCCCTCTGCATTCTCCCCAGTAATGCTCACCCTCTCGAGCAGGTGTCATCCTACAAGTACCTGGGCATCACCTTTGACTTGGCTCTTACATTCCACATCCACATCAATACCCTGTCCTCAGCCATAAACTGTCGGATTGGCCTTCTCTATAGCCACAGAGAGTGCCTCCCCCAAACCACCCTCTGACTGGCCATCAACTCCTCCGTCCTGTCCCTGGTGGACTACGGCCTACCTATCTATGCTGCGCCAACAATACTGCCCTCATCAGAATCCAGACCTTGATAAACAAGGCCTGCAGGCTCCTGACCTGTGCATCCCTCCGCACCCATACTTGCCTGCTCTATTCCACCGCCAACCTGCTCACCTTGGAGGAATGCCTGTGCTACCAAACCTGCTTACTTGCCAAAAAATCCCTGCTAGGACTCTCTCCCCCCATGGGTCACCACGTCCCTGCGGCTTGCATCCCCATCCATTGCCACCCGTAGCTCAGTTAAGGCCACCTTTCTGGTGCCCCATACCAAAACCTCCCTAGCCCAAAGGTCCTTCCACTACCGTGCCCCCACATGGTTTAACTCCCTCCCGTTCTCTGTCACTAAGTCTACCAAAATTGGTCCCTTTAAAGTTGCTCTCCATAACGACCTTTTTGGCATCCGAAGCTGTAGTTGCCCTTAATCAATCTAATGTTGGGGTTCCTTCCCGTTTCTTGCCCATAGCCTTAACAATGTCCATTGGACTGCTTCCCCCCTTTCTTTTATTTTTTTTTTGTTATATACAATTGCTATTTACTGCATGTAACTTTATCCTGTAAACCACTGTTATATTGTGTTCTTTTTGCTGTCTGTATTGCACCTGTATGTTACCACTGTTGTATCTCACACTGTAACCATGTCTACCCTCCCTGCGACGAGGAGCCTTTGTAAATGAGTCCCTGACTCAAAGGTTGTAAATCCGACTTTCAAAATAAATAAATACATCTTAATAAAATGAGGGGCCTCCCTACTTGAGAGGTATGGGCAGAGTGATTCTGAGTGGTAAAAGGAAAGGTGTCCCTCCTAATGTCGGACAATTGAGAAGTGTGAGCAGAATGATTTAGAGTGGTAGAGATGAGTAGAGTTGGCAAACTTTGATTCGCAAATTTGTGAAATGTGCCAGATTTACGAAGTGCCACCTTCGCAAAGTTTTCAGCAGGTGAAGTGGTACTTTTGCAGGCAAAGTCATGTAAATTCACTGGCAAAGTTGTTACTTTGCCATGACTTCACCTGACCTCTCCTGAAAAAGTGCCACTTTCCCAGGAAAACGCATTGCAAAGTGTCAAAGTAGGCAATTCACAAAGCTTTTCACGAAGGCAAATTTTGCAACTTTGCCAGAATTTCATAGGTGAAGTAAAAGTTTGCAAGAGGTATTGGCAGAGTGATTCAGAGTGCTAAAATAAGAAACATCCTTTCTAATGTGGAAAAGTTGAGAGTTGTCGGCAGAGTGGTTCTGAGTGATAAAATGATGGACGTCCCTCCTAATGTGGTACAGTTGAGAGATATGGGTAGAGTGATTTTGAGTGGTAAAATGAATGGTGTCTTTCCTAATGTGGAAATATTGAGTGGTACAGGCAGGGTGGTTCAGAGTGGTAATATTAGAGGCATCCTTCCTAATGTGGAAAAGTTGAGAGATGTGTGCAGAGTGTTTCTGAGTGATAAAATGATGGATGTCCCTCCTGATGTGGTACAGTTGAGAGGTATGGGCGTAGTGGTTTTGAGTAGTAAAATATGATTATCCCTTCTAATGTGGTACAGTTGAGAGGTATGGGGCAGAGTCATACTGAACAGTTAAATGAGGGATATCTTTCCTAAATTAGGGAGCTGAAGGGGATAGACAAGCGTTCTGAGGGTAAAAATAATGGCTATCACTTCTTATGTGGTATGGGTAAGAGGTATGGGCAAAGTCATTCTGAGTAGTTAAATGAGGGATGTCATACCTAAAGTGGGGCAGCTTAGCAGGATGGACAAGGGCTCTGAGGGGTAAAATAAGGGGTGTCCCTCCTAATATGTTACAAGTGATAGGTATGGGCAGAATAGTTCTGAGAGATAACATTAAAGACATCCCTCTGTGGTACCTGGCTGATCTCCTGACACCAGCCACCTCTGCTCATTCCCTCCGCTCCTCGATCAAGGGCCTCCTCACTGTTCCTAGGGCTAGATTAAAAACATCAGGAGGCCGTGCATTTTGAAGTCACCGGTCCAGCCCTGTGGCACTCCTTCCCAGCTGGTGTGAGGGAGGCTCCGACGGTCGAGTTATTTAAGAAGGGTCTAAAGATTCATTTGTTCTCTTTGGCCCTCCTTGATGACATCTGATATTGGACCATAGCTAATTAATTTTAGATTCATCTGCTTTTATGGGATTATATTTATTGTATTAATAGTATGTGTATTAATAGTATGTATATTGCCTGTATATTAATATGTGTTTTATTTGTTTCTCCCCTACCTGCTTTTTTGTAAGGTGCCCAGAGCCCCAGGGATTGGATGCCATAGAAATAAACTTGCCTTGCCTCTTAATGTGGGCCAACAAAAAGGTACATGCAGAGGTGCTTGAGGGGTAATATGGGGGAAGGAAGAAAAGGAATTTGGTGTTATGCAACACCTTTCAAACACAATGTTTCCCAAATTGCTTTACAATCCAAGAGACAGAGACTGAGGGCGGGTGGGTTAGAATGTTATAGCCATTGTCAGTTCAGTGGGAGATTCAAAGAACACAAAGATAGATTATAACGAGAAATGTATTTAGTGTCCGTTTCCCAGGAAAGTACACTAGACAAAAGAAATTGTCTGTTTTCAGGCACAACACATATTAGAGAGAAGCTGAATACAGACAAGTTAAGCGACTTGTTCAGGGTTACACAATAAGTTGCAGCTGTGCTGTTTAAACCTGTGTGCCTTTCAGAGGGGGACTGTTAGTAAATCTGTGAGTCGGCAGCTAAGAGGGGATGCCTGTAAAGAGACTGAACTGTTGCCATTTTGCAGGCAGACTGGCTGTCATTGAAGGCTAGTCAGGGTATTTCTTTTCCCAGAAGCTCTGCCATCCTCTCTATGATGCATTGTGTCATCACGACACTTGAACCAGTCTGTGAGTGTGTGTGTGTGTGTGTGTGGGGGGGGCAGTGTCCAGTGGTCACCCACCACACTAAGATTCCCCGTTAGCCACAGGTAGGGCTGCAAAGCAAGCAGCAGCAACCCTCCTCCCTCTTCCCAGGTTTGTGCATGCTGCCTCTCCAGCATACCCGGGGCCCCACTGGCCTGAAGCAAGGGAGCTGGGCTCAAGATTCGATCCCAGGTCTCTCTATGTAGCAGTGTAATGCACCACCAGCCAGTGGCACTGATCAAAGCCCTTCCCCAACTGTGGCCATATTAAGTCAGTTTGGGCCACCTGAAATTATTCACTTCTATGGCAGAATACAGCCCAGTCACCGACTAAGATATCATGTGATGTCATCGATGACATCAGATGATGAGCATGGAGGAGGAGTAGCTTTGGGATAAAGACTGAAAACAAGCTACGTTAAATTGAAAAAAGAATGTTTTAAGTAAAAATCACCAAAATAACAGATTCTGCAACCCTACACATATTCTGCAGCAGTCTGCAAGTCCCGTGGCACATTCTACAGCTGTGAAACTACAAAATGCTTGAGGCCCTGGTCATAATCATGGACCTACAAGTTCTGTGCTAGGTGCCTGTAAGGGGACCGGTGCTGATTATGCAGTCACAGGCAGGACAGAGGCAAGCGACAGGTGGGGGTGGGGTGGGGGGAGTGGCCATGTATGTCAGTCTCAGCCTCAATTGTGACATCATACATAGTGCCTCCATTCTCTCCACATAAAAGTCATCCCTATGCAAGCTTTTCTTCCCTCCACCATCTTGGTATTCAGAGGTGGTATCTACTGCTGGCCAGGTACCAAATTTGACCTCTGTCTCTGAGCTGCTCTCACTCTCCTCCCTCTCTTCTTTCAGTGAGCTTCTATGCCTTGGTGATCTTAACCTTAATTGGCTCTCTCCTACGGCATGAAACTCATGCATCAAGTACAGTCCTTCAGCCTCACACAAGTCGTCTCAGCCCACCCATCTGAACCTCACTTTCTCCAGTCACTCTCTCATGACTGGGTCCTCTCATGTCTCATCCACCGCATAGTTGATGCTGGCACCCTTCCTGACTCAGTGACCACAGGATAGTTTATTGTGTTAGCCAAGACTCGCCACCCAAAGCCTTTCCCCCCATATAGGTATGAAACAGGTTGCTCTGCGCTCTCAACCTGTCCTCCCTGTTCCATGATCTCCTCCACACCAACTGATCCCGATCTCTTTGTCAAAAAACACTTATGATGCCCTCTCCCTTTTCACTCCAAATTCATATCAATTCAGGACAAACAGGCCCCTCACTGGTGTTCATGTGTACTGTAAGTATCTCCCATCATCCCTGGATCTTGGCAGACCCAATCATTGCCTTACAGTAGGAGACTCTGCATGGCACTTTCATCAGGTGTCCAGCTCCCTGGAGGACTTATTAAAGTACAAACAACTCCTTTAAGCAAGCACCAAAGCCATCAGGGAGGCAAAATATAATTACTTTTCCACGTACTTCAAGAACAACTTTAAGTTCCCCATAAATATCCAGAAGGTTGTCCACTCTTTTTATTCTTCTACCCAGTCTACCACTCTGGTCCTCAAATTGGTTTGCTTCCTACTTACAGACCCTTCAGAGTTTGTCACTTCATATAGTGACCATGTCACTTCTTGTGCCCTCTCACTTCTCCCTCCTTCCCCCACTCCCCCTGACCCTGACCCTGCTGCATCCCCTGTCTCACACTGTCCTCCCTCCTGCTCCCCTCCTGCCTCTCTTACACCATTACCCTTGCTCTCCCTATCTTCCCCTCTTCCAATTCCCTCCCCTTGTTTTTACTTTATTACCCCACATCTCCTGCTGCTACACTTTATGCCCTTCTTCCTCTGTACCTTTCTAAGGACAAACGTCCTGATGGCCTGAACCCCAAACATTTTGCAACTCATTGCTCCCATCATTTCTGCTCCTATCTCCTTCCTTATAAACCTATTCTGTCACCCCAGTAAGGTTCCTGGGTCCTGGAAGCATGCTAGTATCCTCCCACTCCATAAGGGGGTTGACACCTCCTCCCTGTAGAACTACTGTCCTGTCTCCCTTCTCTTAGCTCTTCATGAAAGGCAGGAATACCTGTCCAGCCCCAACTTTCCTCTTTTAGTGACTCGTTTTTCTTTGTCTGACATTTCCAGTCTAGTTTTCACAAACTCCACAGTCTTATCCCTTCTATAGTTTATTGATTCAGAAGGGTATTGATCAGGGACAGTTAACCTCTGCTATCTTTGTTGACCTTGCTGAGACCTTTGACACCATGGCCCATGCTATCCTACTTGAGAAACATTCAGGAGCCAGGCTGCCTGAAGTCTTGGTCAGTTGGTTTCACTCCTACTTGTCAGGAAAGTTCCATTCAGTTCACATAGGTGATGCCATCTCCCCACCCCCCATCCACTCAGTTTTCCTCAGGGCTCTATCCTGGGCCTAGTCCTGTTTTTTCCCTAAAATCCTCTACTCTATCTGTGTCTGTGTCTCCTCACATATTTACATGCACGCAAATGACACTGTAAATTTTTCCTCAGGTGCCTCTGAGCTGAAAAATGTCCTTGCCACCTGACTTTGACACTGACCAACATTGTTTCTTCTCCAAACAACTCTTGCTTAATTCCCCGAAAAAAATCTCCGTGACCTTCGATGGTAAGCAGACACTTGCCAGATTTCAAAAAAGCATCGTCTTTAAGACTCTGTATGGTTTCCCCCTTGAAGTCCCTCATTTTCAGTATCTTGGCGTGTGGCTGGATCACAACCTTGATTTCTCCACCAGCATTGATGCCATCCATAAAAAACTCCTCCCAAAACTTGGCACACTGTACTATAATAAATCCCGCCTTCCACCCCCTGTCTGCTGTGAGATTGTTTTCAAAATAATCCTAACGGTGTTTGACTATGCAGACAGGGTTTTCAGTTCTTTCCCCAAATCCTTCTCAGCCAGACTGTACCCCCTATTCTACTCTTTCTGTCATTTTGCTCTCAACTGCGCTCCTCTAATGCACTACTGCTCTCTTAATTCTAACCTCTCCCTTCTGCTATCTCAAAACCGAGCCCTCCATGGTGCTGAGTGGTGAGGGACTGCTCTGGCATGCTGATGACTTGAGTTCACACCCTAAGCCCAGGACATCAGGAGCAGAGTCCGTCAAAGAGGGTGAAAGCATGTCCACGAGTACACTCTCCTCCTCTTGAGGGGGTGGTAGAGATGTGCACTGCTTGGAGAGTGGCACCTGTCAGCTGTGTGGAGTAATAGGTGGCATGACTGACTGTTTGCTGGTGGGCTCTGCTGTCAGGTTACCAGTGTGCACTCTTCATGTGGGAGGTGGGATGGGATGAGAACGGGCATAAATGCCGGCCCAGGATGCATTGCATGGTGGCCTCCCTGTGCACTCCCCTATGTCACCTGACCCTTATCAGCAGCCTGTCTGCTACCCAGCCTCTGTTCCCCAGTAACGGCTTCAGCATCGTGCTTCTCTCTCTATTCCTTCACCCCATGGGAAGAGGGAAGGGGCCCCCAGGAGAGACAGAACTGATTCCAGTACCGGAGAGAACAATTGGGATAATTTGATGATTTGATGATGGACTGAGCTAGTGAGAGTGAATCTGATGATCAAAGGAGTAGCACAGTGTGGGGCCTGAAAGAGTGAGGCTCTTGATGCCATGGAGGGTGGCACAAAACAGCCCTATCTGCGCTGACTGTGCCACCATCACCAAATTATGGTTCAGTGCCCTTCCCTGCTACATCTCCCCTTACCTCCCCTCTTCTTGCAACTACTGCTCCTCTGACTCACACACATTTTTTTGTCCCCTGCTGTAAAACCTCAGCTGGACAATCTGCCTGTGCTGACCACACAAGCCCTCCTTTGCAACAACCAGCCCACATCCCAAAGTTCCTTCTCTTCCTCCTTCTCATTCAGTAATGTATTTAGAACATAAATACAGGTTCAGAGTGCTAGGATTCTTACCCAGTATTTACACTCTGAAAACCACATCACCAGGTTTTTCTGTTTTTATGGGCGCAATATGTTGTTCTGCCTTCTTGGGCACATCATGGAGATACACATATTGACAGTAAACAGCAAAGGATTTGTTTCTGCCATATTACGTGGCAGCAAGGCAGGCAGCGCTGACAACCTGACTTAACAAAAAAAAGAAGATACAGTATACGTAACAACTGCTACCCAATTATAATGGATGCTTAGTAGTATTTTTCTTTGTTCTTTTTGTGACATCATTATCCTTTGCCCACACAGATTATTGTCATGGCACAGAGGATATGGAAGATTACCACTCTGTTCATTATGATTTGGCAGCAGTTATCATCTATTTAAAGAAACATAGGTGGGTGGTCTGCCAGCGCAGTGGTTGGATTTCCGCTTGTGACGCTAGCGACCCGGGTTCAGGATCGGACCGCGGGAGCTGGAAGGGCAAACTGGGGAGAAGTTGAGCGCCCTCAGGGCTGCTCTTCTTCTCCAAGGGGAGGGCTGGGGAGACTGCCCGGTGCACGAGGACTTCTTGTGTTGGCCAGGAGAAATTGCAAGCTCTGGCATCGAGAAGTTACAAGGGGCAGGGCGTCATTGCACATCCCGCCCCTGGGGTTCAAACAAGAAAAAACCTTGCTTGTGGCCACCACGCATGACGCCAGCCCCTGGCCCTAATCAGCCTCCAGGTTGGCTCCCGATTCTGGTCCCACATTTGTGGCACTAAGCTCAGGTGCTGCAACCCTACCCTGAGGGGAAAAGCCGGGGGTGTCGGGAAGTCATGGCCAGTATGGAGGTGGGGGTCCAGGGGTCCGTGACTGGACTGAGGACTCGGTGGCCACAGGCAGCATAAAGAAAGAATAAAAAAACAAAAAGAAACATAGAAACATTGAATTTGATGACAGCTTGGCTCACCCAATCTGCCCATTTGCCCTACCTACTGTACACTGCAGACCCTCTTGATCGCCATCTTTATTTCCCCTTGCCTTTCCTTTCCTGTAAGATTCCCTTATGCCTATCCCATGCCTTCTAGAATCCTGTTACTGTTTTTGGCCCACCACCTCTGCTGCAAGGACATTCCAGGCATTCACCACTCTTTCTGTGAAGAAGTACTTTCTCACATCTCCCCTGAGTCTGTCCCCTTCCAGCTTCATGGCATGTCCCTTTGTTCTTGAGCATCTTTTTTTCTGACAAATGCTTCCCTCTTGAATCTTATTTATACCTTTGAGGTATTTGAAGGTTTCTATCATATCCTCCCTCTCTCTTCTTTCCTCCAGGGTGTACATATTGAGGTTCATTAGTCTCTCCTCATACGGCTTTTGATGCAGACCCTGCACCATTTTAGTTGTCCTTCTCTGGACCGCCTCAATTCTGTCTATGTCCTTTCGGAGATGTGGTCTCCAGAACTGGACACAGTAGTCTAGGAGAGGCCTCACCAGTGATCTATACAGCGGTAACACCACCTCCTCTCTCTTTCTGCTGGTGATACCCCTCCCTATGCACCCTAGCATCCCACTAGCTCTCCCCACTGCTTTGTCATACTGTCTGGCCACCTTTAGGTCATCAGATATTATTACCCCCCCAGGTCTATTTCCTTTTTGGTGGTCATTAATACTAAACCCCCCTATTTTATACTCCACCCCTTGGTTTCTGTGCCCCAAGTACATGATTTTACACTTCTTTGCATTGAAACTCAGCTGCCACACTCTTGACCACTCCTCTAGCTTTCTTAGATCTCTAATCATTGTTTCCATCTCCCTGGAGTGTCTACCCTATTGCAGATTTTAATGTCAATTGCAAAAAAGGCATACCTTCCCTTCTAGCCCCTTTGCAATGTCACCAATAAAGCTGCAACCCCTAGGTGGTGCTATCCCAAGGGCTACTACCCCTGCCTGCTTGGCTAGTAGCAGGTTAAGGGGCCTGAGTTCTGAAATGGGTGCCTCCACCTGGAGGTCAGGGTTGGTAGTGGTCAAGCTAACCTGGGCACAGCCCTCTGGGACACTGTAACCCCCCTCTTTCCACTCTAGTGGCCTGAACACTGTACAATAATCACTTTCACAATACCCCAGGTACACCACACAAGTACCCATACTATTTGCACTTACTACCAGGGCTCGTTCCTCTGGATCGACCCTGGGGACCCCCTGTAAAACAAGGTTAAGCACAGCAAATAGCAACAGTACAGTACTTTGAGCACAAACTGGAACCACAGTCAGATTACATGCAGAAAAAGTTAGATCTGATTTATTCAGGGGACTTGAACAAGGGAGGGGCAAAATCAGGTTAATTAGCTTAAAGGTTATATCAGTCAAGCAATTATGCATGCACTTTGAGTCCCCCCACACAGTCCACCTCTGGGTACCCAGGTAGAGAAGAGATGGACTAGCCCGGACAGTTGCCTGGGGTTGCAGCTGGTTGTGGCCCTGTGATGGAAAACACAACATGCACAGTACACAATATTTGTAATCTGGAGCCAGAGGGCTCAGTTCGTAAAGGAAACGAAACAACAAGACAATCAGATGACACACTCAGATTAAGCTGTTGTTGTAGGGAGCTACCCTGGTATTTACTCACGATACCCAAGACTGGACACAGGCTGTCACAAATCGAGACTGCAGGTGGTTGATCTGGAATGCCAGGAGAAGCAGGGCCACAAGAGTTGCAGAGGAGTCATTCCTGTTCAAGTATGGAGCAGGGGGCTGATCCCCAGGCAGGTCTCTCGTCGATGGCTTCTTTGTGCAGTGGGTAGTCTGGCTGGGCCAATCTGGCAAAGCCCAGACCGCATGGAGACTAGTTCGGAAGCAATCCGTTTTAGGCTGGATACAGCTTCCAGCAAGCAGAACACAGTTCACACAGTGGGGAACTAACTCAAACCCACTAGCAGCTCATAGCACATTTACATGTACGGGAATTCTACTGTACCAGGCAAAGTGCTCCCCGGTCACAATCGTAAAGTTTCTGCACACACCGGGAGCTTAGGGGTAGCTGGAACTCCTGACAGGCCGATTGCATTCAGCAAAAATATTCGGTCTTCTTCAGGTTGAGCCTGGCCCACTTCAGTAGCTTACTTTAGTCACACAAACTTGGATTTAGTCCAAAATAATTTTCTTCTCTCCCTCTCATGGAGCAGCAGCAGACATGCAGCCAAAAACTCAGCCCTTTCACAGTTTTCCCATGCAAATTCACTCAGGATTTCTGCCCAAAATTACTTCGGCTCCTTCTTACTCGGCTTCCAGCTTAGTTCTAACTGAAAACTGTAAGTAGCCCGGGACTTCCCCAAGATCCGAAAGCTTTGGTTGGCTGATTTGGCTGTCAGTCAAAGCAAGAGCTCCCCCTTCAGTTGCAAAAAAGGCACAAAAACTCAAACCACAGTTCCTATATATTTTGAATTCAGGCAGCTCCTGTAGTCCAGCTACATTTTAGGTCTCACCAGAATTGATTGGTCCAATTTGCAGTCCAGGACCAAGACAGTGGAGACAAACAAAACATTCCTTGCTACAAAGAAAGCAGGTTCGATAAACTACATTATCATTATCATTCTAAATGTTTTTCAGCAAATAGTCACATCTTTCAACAGAGCTTCATCTCAGATTACTTATGCTGCAATTAAAGAGACAGTACACAGAGACTATACAAGCTCTGGAAATCACATTTAAACTGCTAGAACGCAGGACACCAGCCTGCTAGTAAGCATTTAGGCAAGCTCAAGGAAGACTTTTTGGGAACCCCCTTTTGTAGGGGGGTTACACCCTTCCTTGCCTGGGAAAACTTGGTGTCTGCGTCAAGTCTGTACCATCATAATATTGAAAATGCAACATATACAAGATATTTATACTATTAGCATGGTATACAAGTACTATCTGATGCATCAATTGGCATAACTTGTCACTTTACTATACATTTCAATGTACTCCACTATATAATTTCCATTCTGAAAATACATTATGCATATTTCACATAGGTAAATTGAACATTACTATACAGAATCATGTAATAACTTCTTGTACTCTAAACAATGCAAGAGGAGGCCCTTTCCTATCAACTAACTTGGGGCTGGATGGGGCAGGGGCACCAGGGTGAGAGGGCAGGACAAGTAACCTGGAATGGGCCGTCAAGCTCAAGTTGGGCAGTGAGCTCTGAGAGACATAAATACCTTTATGGACTATATTGAGAGGCAAATACACTGGCCTCCCAGGGGAATCGTAACTGAAGCGCACCACTGGCTTGACAGCTCAGCCAGTCTTTCTGGGGTGAACAACCACAGTCTCTGTACTTTCAGCAATGGTCTTGGAGCTTTCATCACTTGTGAGGGGTGCCTCTGCATGAAGGGGAATGTCCAAGCTGGGAGCACTGTCAGCCCTTGCTCTGTAGTCTCTGTTTCTACAACACTTGGCTCATTTTGAAGACACTCTGGCACTGAAGGAGGGTTTTCAGAGCTCTCATAGTGTTTCTCAAGTTCTGGCATGTCACCAGAAAGACTCATACCATCAGCCTCTCCTTCAGGCAAATCATACAGTTCCACGATACACAAAGACTCAGCATCCTCAGACGTGATACTTTGCACTTCACCTTCAGGGAGCATTGGCTCCAAGGATGATGCCGGGGCGTTAGGCAGTCCAGAAGGCCCAGCTTCATCCCCATAATTCAACATAGGATTTCCACAAAACAACTGGCTCAGTTCATATGAGGGGTAACAGGCATTATCACACTCACTGTCATCCGAGTTAGACTGGCAGTCACTATCATTCTGGGCCTGCTGTGGGGAAAGTCTTAAATCGGTAACCACGGGGGCAGGCTGACTCTGTTTCTTTCTTGCAGCAGCACGAGTCACTGGTCCAGGGGAATCAATCTCAGTGGGTTCAGCCTCAATTATAACTTGACCAATAGGTAGCAAGTGGTTACGGTGCATGGTCTTGACAGCTTTGGAGTTATTCTCTGGGCGCACTTTGTACACTGGCAAATTATCCAGCTTTCCAGCTATGACATGGGGAAGATGGTGCCATCGATCAGCAATTTTGTGTTTACCATGCAATCCTAAATTTCGCAACAACACATGGTCTCCAGGCCTAAGTTCTTGAGCCTTTACTTTTCTATCATGTCTCTCTTTGTTGGCTAGATTTCTTTTGGGGGGGCCATTGTCTGGGCCAGTTGATAGGCATGGTTCAATTGAGCTTTAAGTTTTTGAACATATTGCAGGTAATCTTCGACTCGGACTCCATCGGGAGAAACCCAAACACAGACATCAACAGGCAGCTGGGCCTCTCTCCCGAACATGAGGTGGTAGGGAGAGAACCTGGTAGCATCACTCTTTGTGCAATTGTATGCGTGTACCAAGGTGCTAATCTGCTGGCTCCATTTATGCTTATCTTTTGGGTGGAGGGTGCCTAGCATGTCTAGCAGGTTGCAGTTAAAGCGTTCTAGTTGAGGATCCCCCTGCGGGTGATAAGGGGTGGTTCTTGACCTTTGCACCCCCTATAGAGAGAGAGCATTTCTTTGATTATCCAGCTCTCAAAGTCCTGGCCCTGATCAGAGTTAATTCGCTGGGGGGCACCATAGTGAACGAAGACATTTTCCACTAGCACCTTGGCCACGGTAGATGCTTTTTGATCTTTGGTGGGAAAAGCTTGTGCATACCGTGTGACATGGTCTGTAACCACTAACACATTGCCAATGTTTTGCTGATCAGGCTCTAAACTCAAGAAGTCTATGCAGACTAGTTCCTTTGGGGTGCTGGTAATAATGTTGACAAGTGGGGCAGCCCTCTGAGGCAGGACTTTTCTCTGCAGGCAGCGACTACAAGTCCTTACATGGTGCTCAACATCGGCCCCCATCTTGGGCCAATAGAATCGAGATCGTACTAGGTCAAGGGTCCGGTCAATACTAAGGTGGCCATATGATTGTGGAGGGACCAGTACCAAATCTTTGAAGGCTGTGGGCAGGACCAATTGTTGCTTGTCTATTTGGCCACCTCGATCTACAGTCTCTATACAACAATTGATTAAGCAGCTTCAACCTGGGGCCTTCTTTAAACAACAAAGCGGTTACGCAGATCAGAGGAACGTAACTTGGACACATCCTTTCCTGCGAAGGGCGTCAAGTGCTGGCTGAATCATAGGATCTCGAGATTGAGCCCACTGAATGCTGTCATTGTCAAACTGAGGTAGTGCACTAATATCTAGAGCAGAAAAGTGGCAATACGCAGATGGTATGCAGGTGTCAGAGGGGCCCAAGCAATCTACTAAGCAGTCCACTGTGTCCTTAGACATCTGTTCATTTCTATCAAACTTTTGCCACAATGCTCAGATGTCAGGTTCAGACAGCCTGACCCAGTCGCTCTTGGAAATGGGCCTCCGGGATAGGGCATCAGCATCAATATGATTCAGGCCTGGTCTGTATTCGACAGCATAATCATATGTTGACAATGCAGAAAGCCACTGGTGCCCCATGGCGTCTAACTTAACTGAAGTCTGTACATAGGTCAACGGGTTATTGTCAGTCCTCACCAACATTTTCGTCCCATAGAGGTAATCATGAAACTGGTCGATAATGGCCCATTTTAACGCAAGGAAATCCAACTTGTGCACAGGGTAGTTTCGCACTGATGGGATCAAGCTCTTACTGGTGAATGCCACTGGTCTCAAACCATCCTCATGGTCTTGATACAGCACAGCTCCTAGACCCTGCAGACTGGCATCAGTATGCAGCACATAGGGTTTGGTGGGATCAGCATAAGCGAGGATGGGGGCATGGGTGAGCTGGTATACGACTTTGTGGAAAGCTACTTCACAGTCAGGTATGTAACGGGACCTGAAAAGTTCACCTGGGTGGAAATATGCTTTGTCTGGTTCTTTGACGGGCCCTTTTTTGTATTTTCAATTGGTAGGAGGGTAACCCTGGGTAAGATTCAAGAATGGCCAAATCACTTTAGAATAGTTCTTTATGAACTGGCGGTAGTAGCCACATAATTCCAGGAAATGTTGTAGTTGTTTCAAATTGTGGGGCTGGGGCCAAGTAGTAAAGGCTCAACTTTACTAGGATCAGTCTCTATCCCCTCTGTAGACACTATGTGCCCCACATACTTCACAGAGGTTTGGAAAAACTGGCACTTGTTAATGGACAGCTTGAGGCTGAAATCTTCCAGTCGGTCTAGTACCTTGAACAGTCGACTCTGATGTTCCTCTAGGGAGCTCCCAAACACAATGACATTGTCCAAGTACACCAGGCATTTCAGCAAATTCATGTCTCCCACCGCTCATTCCATCAGTCACTGGAAGGTGGCTGAGGCACCTGATATCCCCTGTGGCATTCTCAGGAATTTGTAGAACCCCAAAGGACAGATGAAGGCTGTCTTCTCATGGTCCTCCGGAGCCATCAAAATCTGGTAATATCCACTGCGAAGATCCAACACCAAGAACCATTTGCTCCAATTCAAACAATCCAGAGCATCTTGCATATGGGGCATGGTGTATTGATCAGGGATGGTTCACCTGTTGAGTATCCGATAATATACACACATTCATATTGTTCCATTCTTCTTATGCACAACCACAATGGGAGAAACATATGGGCTCCTGGATTCCTGTATCACACCAGCCGTGAGCATTTCCTGCAAGTGTCTTCTCACATCGTCTATGTCTGCTGGGGCTAGTCATCGAGACCTCTCTTGAAATGGCTATTCAACGTGCAGGCGTATGTGATGCTCCAAACCCTGGACACATCCCACGTCCCATTCCTTCAACGAAAACACTTGATCTCTCTGGGCAAGTTTCTGGCTAATTCTAGTCTTCCATTCAGCTGGCAACGGGAAGTCACCAAAATCAAACAAGTCAGGAGTCACTCTATCTGTCTTGACAGGGTGCTTGTTGCTGGGCAACACTGCAGTGTCTGTGCAGTGTACCGTAGCTAGGGTGCATCCTCTGTTCACCCCGATCTCCTGATCTGACACATTATGAATCTGGACCATCACTCGTCGTGCATAGGCATGAGCACGAGCTGGCAAGATACTGGGCTTAACCAATAATCCTTCCGGCAATTTTCCATCGCCTGGTGCGTCCAACATCAGTATTTTGTTCCTGACATCTTTGTGGAGGCGGACCTCCCCTTGAATGGCACACTGGGTGTTAGGGGCCAGTACCATTGAATCAGGACCCTTCTTCCACACGACCCCTACCGGTTCATCCTGGTCCACTTCCTTGGGGTTCTGTTGTAAATCATTGGCCCTCTTGATCAGAGCAGGAATTCTTAGGGTCCTCCCAGTCCGTCGCCCTTGTTTCTTGTGACAGAGTTGTGCCAGTCTCCCAAACATATGGGCATTGGTCCCAATTAACAGGGAACCCCATCATACAGTCCAGTAGGGGGAAACACTAAGGCCAGTGTCTCGACTTGCTCCTCTACACCAGTTACAGCTGCAGGAAATGACAACCAGGGGCAGACATATCCTAGGTATGGATAAGACTTGTTGCTCAGCTCCCACACATGTAGGCCTTCCAGGGATTGTAAGGGCACAGCAGATAAGTGTTTGTCATACCAGTCCTTAAATACAATGGTCACTTGTGACCCACTGTCCAGCAGATCCCGAGTAGGAACACCATTCACAGCCATGGTAGTCTCCATTGAAGGGCCCACTATTTTACACCAGTCTGGAGGGACAGCAGCAGGGGCCTGGACAGATGATTTAGGCACATAGGGATTTGAGTTACTACTTCTTGAACCCTCACTGAGGTCATTTTGGGCACTCCTCGACCGCTGATTCATTCTCTGAAGTTCGCCTTGAAGTCTATATACAACTTTGTCTAGGTCTTTTGTGGACCTGCATTCTCTCTTCATGTGCCCATCCTTCCCACAATTATGGCAAAATAAGTTTTCTGGGATTTGGGGTGGCCGAGGCATCACACAGGGAGCTGGGGCAGTGGTACTACCAACCGAGAACCTTGGTGCCATGTCTTCTGCTGTGTGGTGAGCATTTGGAGACATCTCTTCAATTCTCTTACTTTCATAGTCAAGACATCGAGTTTCGAGCTGCTGTCAGCAGGAGATGCCTGGGTGGACACCCCCACCCCCATAGCAGATGCAGTTGGATAAGGGTCGGTGCCTGTACTTGCAGGAGCGGCCTTCATAAATAGACTGTTTTTTGTTTCCCTGAACTCCCTCAGCAGTTCATCCCATGGTGGCACACCCCTCATTGGTCCCCACTTTGGAAGGGCCTTCCGATGCTGTGATCACTTGGGCTGCACTCACCCTAGAATTACAATCCCCCTCTTCATCTTCAATCTTCCGGAGTTCTTTTATCAAGTCACAATAGTCTGGTGGGTTATCCCTTCTATCTGGGAGCCTTAATTGAAGGAGCTGCAATTTAGAATGCTTTGCATGTTGCAGTATGTGTCCCAACCTACATGGTTTAAGTCATTGGCGGTTACCGCACCTTTTCGGTAAGCCTTCTGCAGAGCTCTTTCCAGACGAGTAACATATGCAGACAAACTTTCCACTGGCCATTGCATTGTACCTTGAAATTTCCACATCAAGTTCTCCCCTGACTCAGTGCTCCCAAAATTGCCTTCAAGTGCAGATAGGTACTTCTGGGCAGATGCATCAGGGTTTGTGGACCTCAGAAATTTAATGGCCTCCAGGGTGGGACCCCTCAAACTTTCTATGATCCTTTTCCATTTCTCAGCCTCTGCACACTGCCATTCAGGTACCAAAGGGGCAACACAATCTATCCAGGTCTCCCAATCATCCTCTCCTTGGGGGGTGAGGAGGGTGCCGGAGAAGATTCTCAACCTTCGGTAAGAGTCGTGACTAATGGCAGGTACAGACATAGGAGCCAGCCTTGGCAAGGGCACAGAAGGAGGGGCAATAATGGGTGCTGGAGTGGGAGGGGGTGTTGGGGGAGGAACACCCCCAGGTGGCAGGAATAGTTTCTTTAAGTCCTCCACAGTTTTTCCTTCTTCCAGCAACAACTTAGCAAATTTCTCCTCAAAAGTCTCAGATAGTGGGGTGGGGCTCATTCTCCCCGGGGTCTTTACTGTCTTTAGTTATTACTCTCCAGGCAGTGAGGGCTCCTTTGGGGGAGATAGTCCGTGGCACTTTGGAACTGTCTACTGGGTCCTTACACTCTACTAACACCATGAAACTTTGGACGAGCAGATTAGCCTGTCGACCCACCACCACAGGGTTTTATAAACATTCAACCTTGGAAAGTATCCCTCTACAGTGTCCTTATTGGTACCCAGGGGAATATCCAGGTTAAGTATAGCATTTTGGGGGTCACTCTCCTGCCCCGTACACCACCCCACCAACTGGTGTACAGCCACTTCCGTTGGGGTAGCCATTTATTTTTAACAGCAATTCGCAAATTTGGCCACTAGAAGACACAAAATCCCAGCGGTGAGACTCAAAATGTAACCCCTAGGTGGCGCTATCCCAAGGGCTACTACCCCTGCCTGCTTGGCTAGTAGAAGGTTAAGGGGCCTGAGTTCTGAAACGGGTGCCTCCACCTGGAGGTCAGGGTTGGTAGTGGTCAAGCTAACCTGGGCACAGCCCTCCGGGACACTGTAACTCCCCTTTTTCCCCTCTAGTGGCCCTGAACACTGTACAATAATCACTTTCACAATACCCCTGGTACACCATACAAGTACCCACACTGTTTGCATTTACCACCAGGGCTGGTTCCTCTGGCTCGACCCTGGGGACCTCCTGTAAAACAAGGTTAAGCACAGCAAATAGCAACAGTACAGTACTTTGAGCACAAACTGGAACCACAGTCAGATTACATGCAGAAAAAGTTAGATCTGATTTATTCAGGGGACTTGAACAAGGAAGGGGCAAAATCAGGTTAATTAGCTTAAAGGTTATATCAATCAAGCAGTTATGCATGTGCTTTGAGTCCCCCCACACAGTCCACCTCTGGGTACCCAGGTAGAGAAGAGATGGACTAACCAGGAGAGTTGCCCGGGGTTGCAGCTGGTTGGCGCCCTGTGCTGGAAAACACAACATGCACAGTACAAAATATTTGTAATCTGGAGCCAAAGGGCTAAGTTCGTAAAGGAAACGAAACAACAAGACAATCAGATGACACACTCAGATTAAGCTGTTGCTGTAGGGAGCTACCCTGGTATTTACTCACAATACCCAAGACTGGACACGGTGGGCAAAAATCGAGACTGCAAGTGGTTGATCTGGAATGCCAGGAGAAGCAGGGCCCACACAAGTCACAGAGGCGTCGTTCCTGTTTAAGCATGGAGCAGGAGGCTGATCCCCAGGCAGGTCTCTCGTCGATGGCTTCTCTGTGCAGTGGGTAGTCTGGCTGGGCCAGTCTGGCAAAGCCCAGACCGCATGGAGACAAGTTCGGAAGCAATCCGTTTTGGGCTGGATACAGGTTTCCAGCAAGCAGAACACAGTTCACACAGTGGGGAACTAACTCACAACCCACTAGCAGCTCATAGCACATTTACATGTACGGGAATTCTACTGTACCAGGCAAAGCGCTCCCCGAGCACAATCGCAAAGTCTCTGCACACACCGGGAGCTTAGGGGTAGCTGGAACTCCTGACAGGCTGATCGCATTCAGCAAAAATATTTGGTTTTCCTCAGGTTGAGCCTGGCCCACTTCAGTAGCTTACTTTAGTCACACAAACTTGGATTTAGTCCAAAATAATTCTCTTCTCTCCCTCTCAGGAGCAGAAGGAAGACATGGAGGCCAAATTCTCAGCCTTTTCATAGTTCTCCCATGTGAATCGACTCAGGATTGCTCTCAGAATCACTTCAGCTCCTTCTTGTTCAGCTTCCAGCTTAGTTCTAACTGAAAACTTCAAGCAGCCCGGGACTTCCCCAAGATCCAAAAGCTTTGGTTGGCTGATTTGACTGTCAGTCAAAGCAAGAGCTCCCCCTTCAGTTGCAAAAAAGGAGCACAAACTCAAACCACAGTTCCTATAGATTTTGAATTCAGGCAGCTCCTGTAGTCCGGCTACATTTTAGGTCCCACCAGAATTGATTGGTCCAATTTGCAGTCCAGGACCAAGATAGTGGAGACAAACAAAACAGTCCTTGCTACAAAGAAAGCAGGTTAGAGAACCTACGTTATCATTATCATTCTAAATGGTTTTCACAAAATAGTTACATCTTTCAACAGAGCTCCATCTCAGATTACTTATGCTCCAATTAGGCATCTCTTAAAGAGACAGTACACAGAGGCTATACAAGCTCTGGAAATCACATTTAAACTGCTAAAATGTAGGACACCAGCCTGGCAGTGAGCATTTAGGCAAGCTCAAGGAAGACTTTTTGGGAACCCCCATTTGTAGGGGGGTTACAAAGACATTAAAGATTTAAACTAGCAAATGGGGAGAGGGGTGCAGCACCCCATACATCGAATGGGAAGAACACCTTCAGCTAGTGGTCAAACAGGGATTCAGCATGTTTGCAGTTCATTTGCATCACCAGGTAAGAAAAAAGGTTTGTCTCCCCATACGACGCCTTTGGGGTAATGCCAAACCTCACCCAACAACCAACACACCAACATCTGGCCAATGGAAAATCATGACACAATGCTCACAGCCTGGGAAATAAGATCCCAGACCTGCAGGCAATAATGTCAGAGGCTAAACTGGACATAGTAGCAATTAGTGAGACGTGGTTTACCAGTAACCACACTTGGGAGACTTCAGTACCTGGCTATGTATTGTTCAGAAGAGCCGAGGTGCAAAAAGGGCGGGAGGAGTGGCCCTGTATGTCAATAAAATATCAAAGCTACAGAAATTCAGAATACACATAAGGAGCCAGAAGAACTATGGGTCACCCTGGAAACAGGAAATGGGACAGCCATAAGAACTGGGTTGTCTACAGGCCCCAGACCAGGGGGACATAGACACATTACTGTTAGAAGATATAAAACATGACAGCTAAAGGGAGGTTCTGATAATGGGAGACTTCAACATGCCAGATACAGATTGGTCAATACCAGCAGGAACATCTGCCAGAACTAGACACATAGTGGATTCCCTGCAGGAGGGCCTCAAACAATTGGTACAACAACCCACAAGATACAGGGCTATCCTAGATCTAGTACTGACTAACAAGGAAGGGATCACAGATCTCCAGGTAGAAGGTCACCTGGGGCCAGTGACCATCACATGGTATGGTTCAATTTGGCTACTACATCTAAATCATCCCATTCCAATGCAAAATATGGGACTTCAGGAGCTGACTTTGATAAGATGGCTAACAGAGTTAAGCTAGCCCTGGCAAGGAAACACAGATGAGGGGGTACAGGCAAGTGGGCAAGCATTAGGATGCAATACTTGAAGCAACATCCCATTGTGTTAGACAGAAAAGGAAGTGCAAAAGAAGAAGGAACCACTTGGTTCTCAAATACAGTAGTAGAAAAGGTCAGAGCCAAAAGGCTGGCCTTCAGGAAATATAAAGGAACACAGCGGATGAAGATAGGAGGCATACCAAACTGCCCTAAGGGAAGCAGGAAGGCAGTAAGGCAGGCAAAGTCCCAAACTGAGGAAACACTAACACGAACAGTAAAAGAAGGTGACAAGACTTTCTATAGATATATTAGTGAAAGGAGAAAGTCCAGAGGGTATTGCTAAGCTTAATGGAGAAAAGGAGCATGTGAGGAGGAGGACCCTGTAAAGGCATCTATCCTAAATAGATACTTTTGCTCAGTATTTACTGAAGAGAAGGTATGGCAGGGCCCCAGCTCCAGCATCATGGACACGGGGGAGGGAGGTAGCACTACTCCCTCACAAAGAAAGGGTCTTACAAGAGCTTGCTAAGCTCAGGGTGGATAAGGCAATGGGACCTGATGGCATACATCCCAGGGTACTTAAGGAGCTAAAGGTGGAACTAGCAGAGCCATTAGCAGAACTGTTTAGTGAGTCTCTGAGCACAGGAGAGGTCCCAGAAGACTGGAGAAGGGTGTCATGTGATCCCGCCCACAAGAGTGGTAGCAGGGGAGGCGGAAACTACAGACCAGTCAGTCTTACCTCAGTAGTGGGCAAGATTATGGAGGCACTCCTTAAGGAAAGGATAGTGCAACACCTGGAATCCATAGGGGCACAGGATCTAAGACAGCATGGGTTTGCAAAGGAAGGTCCCACAAACTAATCTCATAGATTTCTTTGACTGGGTAACCAGAGTGGTGGACCAAGGGGAGCAGTTGATGTCGCCACCTTGACTTCAGCAAAGCTTTGACACTGTTCCACATAGAAGATTGATAAATAAGCTGGGTAGGCTTGGGGTGGGTCAGAAGTTGGTCAACTGGGTGGCAAACTGGTTGATGGGCAGAAAACAGAAGTGGTGGTAAATGGTATACAGTCAGAAGAGATGCAAGTCACAAGTGGGTACCTCAGGGATCAGTCCTGGGCCAGTCCTCTTCAACATCTTCATTAGTGACCTTGCAGATGGACTAGAGGGTAAGGCTTGTCTGTTTGCAGATGACACCAAGATCTGCAACAGAGTAGAAGATCCAGATGGGGTGGGCAGAATGAGAAGAGATCTGGATAAACTGACAAAATGGTCAGAAGAGTGGCAGCTGGGATTTAATGCAAAGAAGTGCAAAATCATGCACATAGGGAAGAGAAACCCTGAAGCCACCTATAGGCTGGGAGGGGAGTTGCTAGCAGTCACAAAGGAAGAAAGAGACTTGGGTATCATCATCACTGATGACCTGAAATCATCCAAGCAGACCTCTAAAGCAGTAGGTAAGGCTAGGGGGGTGTTAGGGTGTATTAGTGAGGGTATCACAAGTCGTGAAGAGGAGTAATAATCCTCTTTACAAGACACTGGTTAGGCCCCATCTGGAGTACCGCGTGCAGTATTGGAGGCCACACCTTCACAAGGACATTAACCAAATTGAGGCAGTCCAGAGAAGGGCAACCAAAATGGTGCAGGGACTGCATCAGAAGACATATGAGGACAGATTAACAGAGCTCAATATGTATACCCTTGAGCAAAGGAGGGAGAGAGGTGATATGATCGAGGCATTCAAGCACTTTTAAGGGCATTAACAAGGTGGAAGAGTCTAACATGTTTAAATATAAGAAAAATAGCAGGACAAGAGGACACAGCATGAGATTAGGGGGGCCGATTAAGGGGAATGAGGAAATTCTTTTTCACAGAAAGGGTGGTGGATGTATGGAATGGCTTACCACAAGAAGTGGTGGCTATGAATACAGTGCAGGGCTTCAAACAGGCATGGATAGGCATAAGGGAGCAATACAAATGACTATGAATAGATGGGCCACTGACAGAGCAAAGGCCGATGGAACATTTATAAGGTAGGAAAAGAAATGGGCAGACTGGATGGGCCTTGCGGTCCTTATCTGCTGTCAACTTCTATGTTTCTGTGTTTCTAAGAGGACTGGTCCCAGTACTGATCCTTGAGGCACCCCGCTAATCACTCTCCCTTCATCGGAGTGAACTCCATTTGCCACCACCCACTGTCTCCTGTCCCCTAATAAATTCCCTACCAAGTTTACTACCTTTGGTCCCACTCCTACGCTGCCCAGCTTGTTTATGAGTCTCCTATGTGGAGTGGTGTCGAAGGCCTTACTGAAATCTAGATAGGCCACATCCACTGCTCCACCCTGATCTACTTCCTTGGTTACCCAGTGAAAGAAATCTATCAGATTTGTTTGACATGATCTCCCCCCAATGAATCCATTCTGCCTCGGGTCTTATAAGCCACTGGATTCAAGATATCCCACTATCCTTTCCTTGAGGAGTGATTCCATTAAACTTCCCCACTACCAAAGTCAGGCTGACTGGCCTGTAACTGCCAGCCTCCTCCCTGCTCCAACCTTTGTGAAGTGGGATTACATCTGCCCTCCTCCAGTCTTCTGGAACCACCCCCGTTTCCAGTGCGTAGTTGAACAGGACTGTCAGAGGTGCAGCCTGCACCTCTCTGAGCTCCCTCAATATCCTTGGATGCACCCTGTCTGGCCCCACTGCCTTGTCCACTTTTAGATTTGTGAGTTCCTTCAGGACTGTCTCCTCTGTAAATGGATTAGTGTCCACCTCCCTTCCTTCGATGCTCTTCGCACTTTTCTTTGGTCCTTTGCCTTCCCTTTCCTCTCTGAATACTGAACAAAAGTATTTGTTGAGGATTTCTGCTTTTTCCTGGTGCCCCTCCACACACTCCCCGCCTTACCTCCTAAGCCTTACCATCCCTTCCCTAGTCTTTTTCTTTTCATTTACATATCTGAAAAATGTCTTGTCCCCTTTCTTTACTGCCTGGGCTATTTTCTCCTCCATTTTTGCCTTTGCACTCCTAATTGCTTTTCCTGCCTCCTTCTGTTTTTCCTGATACACCTCCTTATCCTCCTCCCTCTGTGTCTTCTTATACCTCTGGAAAGCTAAACTTTTTTGCCCTTACCTTCCCGGCTACCTCCTTTGAGAACCATAGCAGTCTCGTGTTCTTCTTGCTTTTGCTTACACGCCTGATGCAGAGGTTTGTTGCCTTCACTATCCTGTCTTTTAATATCTCACATTTTTCCTCCACTCCATCCAAGTCCTCCTCCCCTCCCAGGGCTTCCCCAAGGCATTCACCCATCTTTTTAAAATTGACCCTTCTGAAGTCCAGAACCCTCACCTTTGTGTGGCTCGATTCTGCCACCGAGCATATATTGAACCACACTGTACAGTGATCACTGGCCCCCAGGTGGCCATCCACTGTGACGTGTACAACACTGTCCCTGTTGGTGAGTATAAGGTCCAGTACTGCCCCCTCACGAGTTGTCTCTTCTACTAGTTACCTGAGGAAAGCCACCTGCAGGGAGTCCAGGATGTTCTTGCTCCTAGCTGAAACTGTGGCAGGGGTGCTACAGTCTACATCTGGCAGATTGAAATACCCTACTAGCAGCACTTCCCCCTTATTTGCCATTTTTTGGATGGCTGCCACCAGATCCTTGTCCAACCCCCCCCCATGCTGGAAGTCTGTAGATTACGCCAGTGTGAACTGCGGCTCCAGTTCCCATTTCCAGGGTGACCAACAGTATCTCTGCCCCTCCCTGTACCCCTTTCTTTCCCACACCATCTTTCCTGAACAGAACAGAGCTTGGGATGGCTATATTCCAGTCATGGTTTTCATTGCACCATAACTCTATAATGGCAACAATGTCCAGGTCGGCTTCTGCCATTATGGCCTCTAGGTCCGGGATTTTATTTTCCAAACTTTCGAACATTTGCGCACATGGCCTTCCAGATTCTGCTACCACCCTGTTTGTCAACCCCACAATTTCCCTTTTGTCTTCTCCCCTTACCCTCTCTGCTTTCATTCCTATCTTTCTTCATTTGTACCATGTTTTTTGTTTGTTTGGTACCCTTAGGGAATTTTCTCCCTTAGAATTCTCCCTTCTGACTTCTTCCACTTGTTGTGGGGGGCAATTTATGTCTCCCTGCTTCCTTCCGTTACCCCCCTCAGCTAGTTTAAATGCTCACCAAGTTAATATTTAAACCGTCCACTGAGGACTGAGGTTCTCCTCCCTGATGGATGCAGGTCATCACCCTGGTATAGGCCCTTATCCCTCCAGGTGGGACCCCAGTCCTCAATTAGCTGAACCCCTACTCTGTGCACCACTCTTTCAACCATTGGTTGAAGCTCCTGATACAGAGTACCCTATCCCCCCCCCCCATCATAGACCGGCAGCACTTCAGAAAAGGCCATCAATAACTTCTCTCCAGTGATCTCACACTAATTACACGCTCCTGGAACTAGACCTCCCCTTCTTGACCATGCTCCATCTGTTATGGTCTTAAACCATTCCCCCCTTTGCTCTTCCTTTTTTGCCCCATGACCCCTACTTGTCTCCTCCTGGTGCGGCGGCTGTTCGTTATGGTAATGTAGACATGAGTGCTTCATTTGAAAAACATGCAGCAGCAGTATCTTTCCCCCCAATAAGAAATTGGGAGCCTTGTACCCTCATAAGGATTACTTAACTGATGACACCAGAAGAATTTTGGCACAGAGTTGTTTGTTGCCAACCCTGGAGTATGGCAGCTTTATCTGGGGAGGTGTTTCTAAAAAGTCTTACAAAAAAGCATTTGCATGTTTAATGCGACTCATTGGTTTGCATTGAGAGCAAAACAACGGGAGCGTCATTGCACTTGTAACCCCCCTGCAAATGGGGGTTCCCAAAAGGCTTCCAGGAGCTTGCTTGAATGCTCCAAGCCTGAATGGTGTTTGGCATTTAAGCCATTTATCAGTGAGTGTTTTTAGAGCCTCTGGTACTGTCTCTTTAAGAGCTGTCTGCTTGCAGACATAATTAGTTTGTATGGGGGACTGTGTGCTTCTCTGTTTGAGTACCACTGAGCTGCTGCCAATTTACTCCATTTTTGCAGTCACTAGGAGTGCAAAGGGAACCTATCTGAAAGATGTAACTGTTTGCCAGAAATCATTTAGAGTAATAATGAAATTACAGTTTGTCTAACCTGCTTTCTTTGCAGTCAGAACTGTGTCTGCCTAGTTCCCATTCTGGTTTTGAACTGCTGAACTGGACCAATCAGTGTGGGGTAAGCTAGCTCTAAAATGGTGCCTTGGACGAATCAGAACTTGGACTCATAATCTGAGCCAGCCACAAGAGGATTGTATGGGCAGTGACTCTGGGAGATGTAGTTTAGACTTCGCGCCTTTTTGGACCAACAGGAGCAGTCTATTGTGAGTGACAGCCAATCCAGTCAAGAACTGGGAGGAACTCAAAGGAAGTGCCCGGTTTGTCTGTTGAGTTTCAGTTTTAGCTCTGGCAGTGAAGCGAAAGGAACCTGTGCTCCTTCAGTGCACAGTTTTAGTCGGAAACATGTGTAAGGTCCGAGTTCGGTCTGCATCTTGTGTAACTGCTTGTAGGACTGAATCCGTCCTGTGAAGAGAATCAAAGGATATCTGAAGAGTAGAAACCAGGCTCACCCTGTAGAAGACTGGAGAAATTGCTGAATTGCACTCGGTCTGTCAGGAACTGAATCTGCTGTGTGTTCTCCCGGTATTGTGCAGTAATTGCGATCGGGATAGAGAAGCAGCCTGCCTGGTATAGTACTTTCTTTTGCCATATAAATGTGTGAGGAGCTCGTGGAGCTCAAGAGTAGCCCTGCTGACATTGAAGGACCCTATCTTGTTTGGAGGTCGTGAGTACTAATTCAGGGTCGCTCCCTGTTGAATTGCCACATTGAATCCAAATAGAATTACTGTACTGCTGACTGTTTAACTAATTTTTCCTTTCTCTGTGTGAAAGGGCCCCTACCAGCTGCCACGGTTTGGACTAGCCACTAGGGCTTGGGTACCCAGGGACAGTAACTGGTAGGGATAGGCCTGTGCACAGAGCCATAGGTAGATGAGTAAAGTATAAGCTAATTAACCTGATTTCCCCCTGTCCTTGTTATATTCCCCCTAAATAAATCAGAGCTGCTTGTTTCAGCAAAGTTATACTGCCTGAGGTATTTGTCTATGTTAAAGTATTGTACTGTGATTGTTGCACTGTATCTTATTTTACAGGAGGTCCCAGTGCCTGAACCAGCCCTGGGGTAAGTGTATACTGTGAAGGTAATTCTGATATATTGTGTGGGCCACTAGTGGGAAGAAAGGGGGGTTGCAGTGTCCCAGAGGGCTGTGACCAAGTAAGTTTAACTATTGCAAACCCTGAACTCTGAGTGGAGGCCCCCGCCATTGGATCCAGGCCCCTCAACCTGTTAGTGGCAAATCAGGCAGGGGTAGTAGCCCCTGGGATAGCGCCATCTAGGGGTTTCACACTCTTTACAAAAACGAATTTGGTTATAATTTGACCAATGGGACACGCTGAACAAAAGTTGCTTTGTTTACAAGGCCATCAAGTTGAGAGGGGAAGGGTTCTTAGCAGGCATGTTTGTCCCCAAGCCCAAATCATTAAGATCAGATAATGCTTTAATTTTACCACTTCCTTTGTGCTAAAATAACATTCTAAAAGCCTTTAAAGGGACACTGTCAACCCCCTTAGGTTTCAAAGTGCCCCTAGTTTAAAAAATATATTTTATGGCTGCAAAAATTCTGTAAAGATTGCTGATGTGGCTAATAGTTTGAGTCTGACTTGTATTTTCTTTAAAAAAGTACAAAACATACTGCCCAACATACTGGTGTTATCAAGTCAAAACAGGTTTGTTAACGTTCCTTGATCAGCTCCAAATATATATTTCCTGGACTTGAGAACACCCACAAAACAGTCTAGCCCCTCATGATGCAGTGGGAGGCTAGGAGACTACTTCCTTATGCACGACTACACCGTTTGTGTTTCTAATGCTAAGGAAGCATGCAGTAAGAACAAAACTAGGACTGTAAACAAAACAAGGTTGTTTATAAATATACATTATACAATGGCAAAAAAAATCTTGGGCTCTGATTCGTCAGTCTGGGACTGGACCCGTGATGTTATCCCAGTACAACATCACGGATCTAGTCCCAGCACAGAAGAGACCGCATCAAATGTTAAAAACAAAAACAAAAAAAACAATCACTCCACGACGCGATTGCCTGCCCCACTACCCTCCTCGCTGACAGGACGATCAGTCTTACTACCTGGTCTGCCCCTACACTTACAGCACTCTGTTTACTGAACACCAAGTTAAAATCTGCTCCTAAGTTACCCGATAAAAAGAAAACTACATCGCGAACTTTGTAATTTCAGACGCGAGTGAGTGTGCATTTTAAACAGTGACCGAGCAGCTCTACTCCATAACGCTTGCAGTCCTCGCTGCCATAATGCTCGCTGGCTCCTCAAATACATTTCTTCCTTTTAGTTATTATTTTAAACCAAACTAACCTTCCTTCACTTCAGGCTTGACACCACATTGAAGCGATGATGTGAATCACCACAACTGGCGATGAAGCATAGCGTCTTTTCAAGGCGCGCTACAGCATCTCTACACTGTCTCTCTCAGTAACGTCAGGGGGAAACAGCGAGTGAATTTGCAAGGGAAAAAAATGAAACACTAACGTCTTTTCAAGACGCATACAGCGTCTCTACACTGTCTCTCTCAGTAACAGCAGGGAGAAAGAGCAAAAGGATAAGGTGCACAGGGGGTCAAAAAGACAGAGCCACAAAAATAGACATTAAAAGGAATATAGAGAAACCATGTAGGGGGCAGCGCCACCTCCTGCACAAGACAGGAACTGTGGACTTTTTTTTTTCAATAAGTATACCTGCCCAAACAAAAAAATGAAATACATTTATATTTTAAACAGGTTTTCCTATCTTTTTCTACTTAAAATAAAATGAGCCACTGTATAATAGCAATAATGTGCTCCAGGGTGTGTGTTGTGCTGGGATAACGTCACTTCTGGGATGATTAGTCGCGCTCCGACTGCGACCTCGTGCCTAATCACCCCAGGCGTGACATATCAACTTCTTCCTATCGTGTCATATTGCTTAATACTATGCATTTCAGTTCCACTAAAGAAGGAGACAGACAAAACAAACAGCAACATCAGTGAATTTTAGAGAGGGTAAGCAATCATAAAATGTAGGGTTTCAACTAGAAATATTATGATGAAAAACAGGTTGACAGTGCCCTTTAAGTACTCTGCTGTAAAAGTCTGGAACAGTGTTGATCTGGAAACAAGAAAAGCCTCTAAAACACAGCATTTTAAAACTAAATTAAAAAGGACATTATAGAATGGGCAATTTGTACTTGCCATAGATAATTATGGTCTGGTTCATTTTAACGAGTATGAGTGTTTGTACTGTGTGAATTATTATTGTGTACTTGTATATTTTGTATAGCCCACTCTGTAATTTATTTGTATATAGTATTTGATATTGTGTGTAAGAACTCAGGTCTAGCCTGTGAAAGAACCAAGTGGCCAGTGCTATTTACCTAGTTAACAAAATTTTAAATAAAAAAAGAATAACTTTATAGATGCCTCCGTCCATCGTTGCACTTTTTGTACTTGCACCTTCCTTAAAAATTGTATTTTATCTGCACCTTATTTTTATTTCTGCACTGCAGTTATTTCTGTATTACTTATTCTTAATTTCTGTTTTTATATGCATTGTCCCTGTTTATTTGGTTGCATTCCACTTCCCTTGTAACTCTTCCCTCCTTGGGTCACAGTTGGAACTGAGCTCTGTCTTGTGTGTCTTTCTCAGTCACCAACTTATAAATTCATAAAAATAAATGATACTTGCTGTGGAAGGTTAAGATTTCTCCTGGGGGCTGCAGGAGGCAGCCATATCGAGCTCACGCCCTACTTTTCCCTTAAAGGAACAGCACACTGTATGCCTGCTTTTATAAAGTTTCTTTAGATTGTTTGATGTTACAGGGAGGCTAGTTCCCATGAAGGGAAAACCAACTAACAAACCTTTTATCTTTGCAACAAAGGGTTTCACTTTAAAACACACTACAAAACACCCCGGCAGTTAGAAAGGCAACCTACTTGATTTGTTTTTAGAAGTACAAGATATTTGTATCTAGGAGAACATTGGTTAATTAGCAAGGTTACCTGATCTCTGTCAGGAGTACGAATGACCAGCTTTTCTTCAGACTCAGGTTAGTGCAAGGTGGGACAGTGAGCAATCAGGTGGCTATGTGGGGCCCTGAGGTCCTGCCTGCACATTAGGGAGCTACTGAAACTGTTAAGTCCCTATCTATAGAGCTTAAGCTTGGGATCTGGGTCTGAATTTCAATTAAAATGAATGAACACACCATTGCTTCCTGTATTCTAGTCTCTCCCTCCCTCCCCTCTGATGAAACCCAGGACCTCTTGCACTCTGCCAAATTCAGTCCAAAATACTGGTTCATCTCCTTTTCATGTAACCTCCCCTCATTCTTTTCACCATTCCCCCATCATATTCCCTCCAATCTGTTGACTTCAGCTCCTTTTATTATTTTTTTATCCCCTGTTCACTGAAGCTGCCCACCTCTTGCCTAGCGACCACCCATCCACCTCCTTCTCTGTCACTCGCTCATCTATCCTCATGGGGTTCACAGGGCATTCTTTCTGAAGATGGATTCCATCAGGGGGCCTTGCAGGGAAGTGCCCCCCTTCTGGTACACAAGTGCGGAGGACAGAGGACAGTCAGAGTAGTGGGACCCAAGTGTGCCTGCATCATTCTGATGTGCTCCAGGGTTTTTCTGCTTAGGTTCTCCCAGCCCCCAAGAATGTGGCTAGTGAGGGCTTCATGGTGCCCATGTGCACACAACTGCATGGCTGTACTCTGGAGCTAAGCTGCATCCTCCCCTCCTCAAGCTCCTCTGTCTGCACCTCCACCTATTGTAACCCAGGTGATGGTACTGTCATAGAGAATGCTGACCTCTGTCCCCAGAGAACAGAGTCCTTGAAGATGCTTGATCCTCCTCCTCCTCCTCCTCCTCCGGCTGGCCCTTCCAATGGACTCTCTCTCTCTCCTTTTCAATTTCCAGATGCAGAATTGCCCTTGAACAATGTGTCTCCTCTTCCCATCTTCCTCTCCTTTGTAACAACCTCCCTTCAGCATCTGCTCCTCTTTTTCCCTGTACATCTTCAATTCTCTATTCCTTGACCTCTCCACACATGCCTGCTCCTGTAACAAGCTATCTTCCCCCTCCTGTCACTGCTCCCTTCTCCAACACAGATGTTCCCTTGTATGGTGTACAACTTTGTACAGTATCTATCCAAATCTCCACCCCTAAACTGTGGTGATCCCCTCTCCCTCTGACATCAGCTAGTGCACTCACTTTTATTTACTGACACCTTTTTAGCATTAGTACTGTTTTCCCAATTTGTTTTTAGGTGCCAACAGTGTAGCCATAAGCATCTGTTCTGGTCATGTGTACACTTTTGGCGTTAGCTAATTTATCTCATGTAGATGCTGCAGGTGCGGTTGGCATGGGCGAGGCGGTGGCCGCCAATAATAAAGCGGTATCTGAGGCATTGGATGCCATTACACTAGTTTGTATACAAACCAGATCTTCTCACGTGAGATCCCCTTGGTTTGAGGGGGATCTCAAGGTGATGAAGATCGGGGGTGGAAGTTGAAGCGTTGTTGGTGGTGGACCAAGTAAGAGGAGGAGAAATTGGCCTTGCGTGCTCATTATTATGAGTACCAAGGGGCAATCAACCATAAGAAGGCAGAGTTTCTGTCTAGGAAGATTGCTGCAGGGAAGAACAGACTGTCTTAGCTATTTCAGACTGTGGACAGACTCTTACATCCAGTCTGTCTACAGCCGAAAAAAGTATTTTCAATTGCATTGTGCAATGAGTTTGCTCAGTATTTCTCTGGCAGGGTCCTCTATCTGGCTGAGGATCCCATCAGTGAGGCAAGTTTTGCCTCGCAGTGATCGGCATGTGGGGAGCAGAAGCACTCCTTTTGTCTGAGGTGAGTTTAAACTAGTGGAGGTGGTCGAAGTCACTGAGGTGATCTTGAAACTCAGGCACACTTATTGTGAACTGGACCCGGCCCCGACTTGTTTCTTGAAGAAATGTGTTGGGACTGTCGGCCCGGTGTTTGCTGGGATTGCCTGGTGCTCATTGTCGGAGGGAGTCTTTCCAGATGACTTGAAAGAGGCTCTAGTGAGGCCCCTCTTGAAGAAGCCATCTCTCGACCCTGATGTCCTGGCAAATTACTGTCTGATCTCCAATCTTCCATTCTTAGGAAAGGTTGTTGAGAAAACAGTGGTGCAATAGCTCGAGGAGCATCTCATGACATTTGATATCTATGAGCCATTTGCCCATTCCAGTCAGGTTTCAGGGCCAGGCATAGCACTGAAATGGCATTAGTTAGGGTGCAAAATGACCTCCTCAGGGTTAGAGATAGAGGAGACAGGTCAATTCTTGTGCTGCTTGATCTCTCATAGAAACACAGAAAAGTGATGGCAGAAGGGGACCTTACAATCCATCTAGTTTACCCATTTTAGAGTAACTACCCCCCTCCCTTATTTATTGCCGAGTGCTATGACACCTTTGTATTTATCCCATGTGTATTTGAGACTTCTGACCATCCTGACCCCTACCATCTCCTGGAGGAGACTGTTCCATGGTTCCACCACTCTCTCCATGAAGAAGAACTTCCTCGTGTTACCCCGTATCTTCCCTCCCTCAATCTTCATATCATGCCTTCTGGTTTTTGTGTTACTCCTACCCAGGAACAGGTCTTGTACCTGAGTTTTGTTGATACTGTTTAGGTATTTGAAGGTTTCTATCATGTCCCCCAATCCCTCCTCTTTTCGAGAGAATACACATTGCCTTCCCTCAGTCTATCTTCATATGGTGTCTCGTGAAACCCGTGTATCATTTAAATTGCCCTGCTTTGAACCCTCTCTAATCTATCTATCAGCATTTGACACCGTGGATCAAGTTGTGCTTCTCGGTCACCATAGAGAGTATTGTGGACTCACCAGTACTGTCATTAACTGTTTTGAGTCCTATCTCTCTGGCAGGAAGCAGCGGGAGGTGATGGGGAATTTCTCCTCCTCCCCAAAGCTCCTGCCATGTGGAGTGCCTCAGGGCTCGATTTGTCGCCGATGTTATTCACGGTATAAATGCTCCCCCTAGGAGAGCTCATTAGGCATTACAGACATATACCCAACTGTATATGTCCTTTGCCCCTGGAACACAGGACGCAGGGGAAGTGCTTAACAACTGCCTGGCTGAGATCAATGACTGGCTGTCCTCCAGCTGGTTGCAACTAAATCCCGACAAGATGGAAGTCCTGGTGATTGAGCAGGGACACGGGCATGATGGGAGTGCCTCCGGAGTGGCTACAGGACTGTTCCTGGGATCTGCTCCATTGATGGCTTTTCCTAGGGTGTGGGATCTTGGCATTATCCTGGATGACAGATTGACACTTGAAGCTCAGGTGTCATCTGTTGTCCAAAGTGGTTTTTACCACTCGAGGAATATTGCCAAGATCAAACCCCTAGTTCTGCCCGCAGACCTGCCATCACTGGTACATGCCTTTGTAACATCCAGACTTGATTACTGTAATGCTCTATACTTCAGAGTCACTGCAGGGACCCTCTGCTGGCTGCAGCTGGTGCAGAACGCAGAAGCCAGGTTGCTGACTGGCCTGTCCAGGTCTAGTCATGTGACCCCAGTCCTGCGAGCTTTGCACTGGCTGCCTGTCAGGTGGAGAATCATCTGCAAGGTGGGCTTGCTCACCTACAAGGCCCTCTATGGACTGGGCCCTGGAGGCTGATCTTCTGCCACCTCAGTCCATTCCCTCTGCTCCTCGACCGGAGCCTCCTTGATGTTCTTAGGGCCAGATTTAAAACCTCCAGCGACCATGCCTACGGTGTTGCTGGCCCGGCCCTGTGGAACTCTTTTCCAACTTGTGTTAAGGAGGCCCTGACGGTTGAGAAGTTTAAAAAGGGTCTAAAGACTCATTTACTCTGCTTGGCCTTCCCTGATGAAGGTCACTGACCAGCACTAGTTTAAATTTTAGATATTTTAGTATGTTATTTATTGTTTTAATATTTATGTATGATGTACGTGTTGTATATGTATATCTGTATTTCCCTACCTGTTGTTATGCAAGCTTCCCAGAGCCTCAGGGATTGTGTGCCATATAAATAAACGTGCCTTGCCTTTTTTGCATTTAGTCAAAAGTACATTCAATGTGAGCGATTCGCCTTCATGATGTCACTGATGATGTCAGTGACAGGGCTTTTATCTCTTGGTGTAGGGCTTCAGACTTACACAAGCCGGGGTTCTACCCCAATGTGGAACAATTTTATCTTTCTCTGTACAGTTTATGTAGTATGAGAGAAATTGTTAGATGTCATTGATGATAATAGTGATACACTTTCAGAAAGATTTTAAGCTCTTTATTGTTGGTAACTTTAAAATTTCTAGCTCAGATATTGACAGTACTTCAAATAGACAGACTGTTAATTATGAAAATCTACTGCAGCTGTGTGGGGGGATGATATCTGCACTCACTGCAGGATGTCCTTTGCCACGTCATGTGTAACCCGTAGGTGGCGCTAGCCTATGAGCTACTACCCCTGCCTGTGTGACTAATCACAGGTTAAAGGGCCTGAGCTCAGTGAACGGGTGCCTCCACCCGGAGGAATGGTTTTGGGGTAGCATAACTGCTGTTGGTATAGCCCTCTGAGATGCTATAACCACCCACCAACCCTTCTAGTGGCCTACACAGTTCAGCAATAAGACAATCACAAGTACCATATGACAGTAATGATATGTTCACGCTCCTTGCACTTACCACCAGGACTGGATCCGCTACAATTGCCCTGGAGACCCCCTGGAAAATAAGACCAGTGATATAACAATACAATGGCAGTACAATATCCCTGCCAAGAAGGTACACACTAGCCAGGTTAAACGTAATAAAACACAATCTGATTTATTCAGGGGGATGTGAACAAGGATGTGGCGTAAATCTAGCAGCGATTGGCAAATCTGATTATATTCAGGTTGGTAAAGCATGCACCGTAAGTCCCTCTGACCAAGTCCCAGAACCCTGGGTACCTAGTTGGAGAACAGGCTAACCTGAAGCGTTGCCCGGGGTAGGCTGGCATTGCAGCTGTTGATGGGGCCCTTAGGAAGGAAGAAACACGGTTAACACAAACTCAACCTAAATACTTGTAATCTGGAGCCAGATGGCTCAGTCCATTGCAAATAAACCCAGAACAAGAAAATCAGATGAACACACAAATGATTGCAGCATTGTTGCAGGGAGCTACCCTGTTTTGTACTCACGATACCCAGACCAGGATGCAGAACAGATGAAATGAAGACCTCTGGATGTTGTACTGGATTGCCAGGGGAAGCAGGACCTACAAGACTCACCGTGGTGGTCGCTTCCTGTTCGGTGGTGCTGAGCAGGGGGCTGAATCCCTGAGTGTGTCTTTCACCGGAAATGTCTCTGATTCAGGAGTGGCAGCCTAGGCCGAGGTGGAAAAGCCCAGGCAGAGCATACAGTTTGGATAAAGTCCGTGAAAGGTTCTGTAAAAGCCTCCAGCTGGCGTAGGAGAGCTCGGTGTGGGGAACCAAATCGCGACCCACACGACTCATTCAGCACATCTATAACACTTCAAAGTAACTTGCCACAGTTTAGATAAAGTCCATTTGCTAATCGCAGTGTCTCTGTACAAACCTCTTGATCTGGGGCTCACTTCGGTACCTGGCAGGCCAATTGCTTCTGGAGCAAGTCTTCGGTCCACTTGCAGGCGGCAATAACACTCTCTTCTCTTCTCTTCTCTTCTCTTCTCTTCTCTTCTCTTCTCTTCTCTTCTCTTCTCTTCAGGTTTCAGGTCTCAATCAGGAAATCGGATAAAGTCCGACTTTTACACTCACAGCAGTTCTTCACACTGGAAGAGGTAGCAGGCAGACCAGCAGGGCCTTCCTGCCGATTCTCCTGCACTTCTACACAGGAGCAGCTGCTCGATGACTCGAGCTGTTCACTCTCCAAACTCCAACTCACAACTGACACACTGCTGCATGCAGTTCTGGGCTTTCCCAGTAATCCGAAAGGTTCGGTTGGCTGAGAGAGCTGTCTGTCACAGTAAGGGCTCCCCCTCCAGGTCCATTTAGGCGCCAAACCTTAAAACTACAATTCCTACAGATTTTACTCCCACAAGGCCTCTGGGGACAGTCTCCATTTTAGGTCCCCTGAGGTTCTGATTGGTCCAACACTGGCAGTTCCAGAACCAAAATGGTGGCTCTATTGCAAATGTTCATGCTGCAAGTGAAAGCAGGTTCGACAAACTCCTTCATTATTATTACTACTATAGATACACAGTAAATAATTACTTTTCCTAACAGAGCTCCCTCTGCGCTAATAGCGACTGCAGAATGGAGCAGAAATACAGCTTGTCTGGCTGGTCATGAGCCTTAAATCACTCGGACCGAGCCCAGACTAATTTCCTAACACAGCATAATGGTTCTCTTGAAGAGACAGGCACAGAGGCTTACTATAGCACTTCTCATACAGGCAATTTTAAACGGCTGGACACAGGACACCATCCTGACAGTGGACATTAGGCAAGCTCAGGAAGACATTATAGAAACCCCTATTTATAGAGGGGTTACCCTCTTCCTTGCCTGGAAAAACTTTGCATCCACATCAAGTCTTTACTGACTATGGCATTCTATAGAAAACATTATAGAATAACATGCATGTTTTGTCTAGTATACCATGACAAAAAGGAGACTGATGCTTCAGCAAACAAGTGAACATTAAACATTACTATACTTTTTCACGATAGCAGTATTTCTCTGTAAAGATAGCAGTTTTCATACTTTTGTTATACACATAACAGCATTTCCAGAATAGTTCAGACAGGTAACCACATTACTTTGACCATTCGGGTCTGTACTATGTCCTGTACTTTAAGCAACATGGCTGGAGGCCCATCCCTATCAACTATTTCAGGGCTGCATGGGGCAGGGGCACCAAAGTTTGAGGGCTTAACAATTAACTTGGAGGTAGCAGAATAGCTCAATTTGGAAAGTGATATTTCAGAAATGTAGATTCCTTTATGTACAACATGTAAAGGAAGATCCACAGGCCTCCCAGGGGAGTTGTAACTGAAGTGTATCATTGGTTTGGTGGCTCTTCCAGACTTTCTTGGGGGAACAGACACTGATTCAGGATTTTCAATAGTTGCACCAGGATCTGCTCCTACAGGGAAGGGTACCTCTGCACTGTTTGTGGGTTCCATATTGGAAACACTTTCTGCTCCTTGCTGTGTTAACTCTGGTTGCACAACATTGCTTTCATGTGTTGGTTCTGAAGAAGGCCTGGATTCATCATCCAGGGGGAATTTTATAGAACTTAGATCTTGCAACACTTGACTAATACTTTCAACATCATTTATCTCATCATGGACATTTGTCAAAGTAGGGTTTGGATCATTACCCTCACACAGTTCTGTAGTTTCTGGTATGTCATCAGGGATGATGTCAGTTGCAAGCTCTCTTTTGGGTAATTCAAACAGTTCGACCAGACACAAAGAGTCAGCTATGTCAGAAGTTACACTTTGCACCGCACATTCAGGGGGCACAGGATCTGAGGAGAAGGCTGGAGGGTTACGCAGTCCTGAGGTTCCAGCTTCATCTCCTAGACTGCACATTGGATTACCTTGAAACAACTGACTCAGTTCATAAGATGGGTATTATGAGGCTTCACACTCACTGTCATCAGACTCAGACTGGCAGTCAGTGTCACGTTGGGCCTGCCTGGGGGGAGGCCTAGGATCTCTGACACTGGAGAAGAGGTAGTCTGTCTCTTTTTAGCTGCAGCTCTAGTTACAGGCCTGGGAGGGGCAGTGTCTTGAGGTACAGAGTGTATGATTACTTGACCAATGGGCAGCAAATGATTACAGTGCATTGTCTTGATGGCTCATAGGTTGTTTTTAGGGTGCACTTTATAGACAGGCAGATCTTCCAATTAACTGATGACAACATGCGGAAGGTGGTACCATCTATCATCAGTTTTATGCTTCCAATGCAGTCCCAAGTTTTGCAATAAAACCCAATTTCCAGGTAGCAGTTCCTGAGCTTTGACACGCCAGTCATGCCTTTCTTTATTAGTCAAGTTTCTCTTTGCAGCCATGGTTTGTGCCAGTTGGTGGGCACGGTTTAGCTGGGCCTTTAACTTTTGAACATGTTGTAAGTAGTTCTCAGCTTTGACTCCATCCGGGGACATCCCGAAGCGGGCTTCCCAGCCAAACATCAGGGGGTAGGGGGAAAACCAGTGGCATCACTTTTGGTGTAATTGTAGGCATGTACCAAGGTGCTTATCTGTTGGCTCCATCTGGACTTGTCCCAGGGATAAAGTGCACCCAGTATGTCAAGTAGGGTTCTGTTAAACCATTCAGGCTGTGGATCCCCTTGGGGGAGATAGGGGGTGGTTCGGGACTTCCACACTCCCCAGAGTGAGAGCATTTCCTTGATCAGGCAGCTTTCAAAGTCTCTCCCCCTTATCAGAGTGAACTCTCTAAGGTGCGCCATACTGGACGAAGAACTTCTCAACTAAGACTTTGGCCACTGTAGATGCTTTCTGGTCCTTAGTTGGGTAAGCTTGGGCATAACGTGTGAAAAGTTCAGTTACAACATTCCTGACATTTTTCTGGTTGGGTTCAAGACACAAGAAATCGACACACACCAGCTACAAGGGCATGCTAATAGAAAAATTAACCAAGGGTGCAGCCCTCTGAGGCGGAGCTTTTTGTTGGAGACAATGGCTGCAAGTCCGGATATGAGCCTCAATGTCAGCTCCCATTTTTGGCCAGTAGAACCGGGCATGTGCTAAGTCTGTGGTTCAGTCACAATCCAAATGTCCCATTTAATTATGGAGGGCCCGTAGCACCAAATGTTTGAAAGCAGTTGGCAATACCAGTTGCTGTTTGTCAGTTGACCTTGTTGGTTTACAGTTTCTTGATAAAGTAGCTGGTTATGCAGTTTAAGTCTGGCACCCTCCTTAAACAGCAAAGCAGTTCGTGGGTCTCAAGAGCGGAGTTTAGACACATCTTTACCAGCATGCAATTCATCGAGCACAGACTTAATCGTAGGGTCTTGGGTCTGCGCCCACTATATGTTCTCAGTGTTCAGTTGTGGCAGGGCACTAAGGTCCAAGGCTGCAAGGTGGCAGTAGGCCACGGAAACACAAGTGTGAGGAGGACCTAAACAGTCTACTAGGCAATCAACTGTTTCAGGAGAGGGATGCTCATCTTTGTCGAATTTCTGGCAGAGGGCTCTGACAGACTGCTCAGAAATTTTCACCTGAGTTTGGTCATCCGGAAAGGGCATCCGCATCAATGTGGTTCAGGCCCGGTCGATACACCACTGCATAGTCGTAAGTAGAAAGTGCAGATAACCAGCGATGCTTGGTCGTGTCCAGTTTAGCTGAGGTCTGGACATAGGTGAGGGGATTATTGTCGGTCTTGACCAGAATCTTAGCACCATAGAAATACTCGTGGAACTGGTCCACCACAGTCCATTTTAGTGCAAGAAATTCAAGCTTGTGTACAGGATAATTCCATTCAGAGGAGGTTAAGCTCCGACTGGCAAAGGCCACTGGGTGTAGCCCTTCCTCATACTCTTGATACAGAACGGCTCCAAGTCCCTTCAAGCTGGCGTCAGTGTACAACACATACGGTCTGGTAGGGTCAGCATAAGCAAGCACAGGAGAGTGGGTAAGTTGGTGAATGATTTCATAGAAAGCAGCTTCAAACTCAGAAGTCCACCTGGCTCCAAATGGTTCATGGGTCTGAAAGTTAACCTTGTCTTCCTCTTTAACTGTGCTTTTTTTATACTTTTTGTTTGTAGGGGGATAGCCTTGAATTAGATTGAGCGAAGGGCAAATTACTTTAGAATAGTCTTTTATGAACCGATGGTAGTAACCACAGAACCCCAATAACTTTTGCAACTCTTTTAAGTTATTAGGCTGAGGCCAGGTTGTCAAAGACTCCACTTTGCTTGGATCTGTCTGAATCCCATCAGCCGACACTATGTGCCCAACATATTTCACAGACGTTTGAAAAAACTGGCATGTGTCTGTGGATAGCTTTAGTAAGAAATCCTCTAATTGGTCAAGGACCTTGAACAAGCTAGCTTTATGTTCTTCCAAAGTCCGGCCTAACACAATGACGTCATCAAGATACACAGGGCACTCTAACAAGTTCATGTCTCCCACTGCTCTTTCCGTCAGCTGCTGGAAAGTGGCAGGTGTACCTGAAATACTTGAGACATACGTAGGAACTCGTAGAAGCCCAGGGGACAGATGAAGGCTGTTTTCTCATGGTCCTCCTGGGCCATCAAGATTTGATAGTACCCGCTCCGGAGGTCAAGTACTGAAAACCCGTGGCTTCCATTGAGGCAGTCATCCTGGATGTGGGGCATGGTGTACTGGTCCGGGACAATTCTCCGATTTAATGCCCAGTAGTCCACACACACACATCCTCACTGATCCATTCTTCTTTTGGACTACCACAATTGGGGAAGCATAAAAGCTTCGAGACTCTTGAATGATTCCTGCGGCCAACATTTCTTGAAGGTGCCTTCATACATCATCTATGTCTGCCGGGGCAAGGCGACGGGATCTCTTTCTGAATGGCCTCTCATCATGGAATCAGATGTAATGTTCAGCCCCGGTGACACAACCTACGGTCCATTCCTTCAAAGAAAATACTTGGCTCCTCTGGGACAACTTCTGGCTAATCTTGGCTTTCCATTCAGCAGAAAGAGGGGACTCTCCGAAGTCGAATAAGTCTGGAATCACCCTATCACCCTCGACAGGGCACTTCTTGCAGCATGGGAGTGTCCCCACAATACACACTGGCTAGGGTACACCCTCGATTCACCTGGACTTTTCGAACAGACATATTCTGGACCTGCACCATTATGCTCTGAGCATAGGCATGGGCTGGGGCTGGTAGAATGCTAGGCTTGACCAACAGCCCCTCAGGCAGTTTCCCCTCTTCTGGGGCATCCAGCATAAGGATCTTATTTTTAACATCTGTCTTGAGGCACACTTCACCACTAATGGTGCACTGAGCATTGGGTGGTAGTACCAATGAGTCAGGATCTTTTTTCCAGACTACCCCCTCGGGTTCATCCTTCTCCATCTTCTGGTTTTGCATTTGCAAGTCATAGGCTCGCTGCACTAAAGCCGGGATACGCAGGGCCCATCCAGTTTGCTTGGCTTTCTTTTCTTGAAAGAATTGAGCTAACCGCCCAAACATATGGGCATTCATACTAGTTAGTAGAGGGACACTGTCATACAGTTCCATGGGTGGGCACACCAAGGCTAGGGTCTCCACGTGTTCATCCACACCTGCTACAACAATAGGGAAAGACAACCAGATTCAAACTTATCCTAGACAGGGATAGGATTTTTCACTTAACCCCCACACATGTAGTCCATCGAGGGGTTGAAGTGGAAGGTCAGATAAGTGCTGGACATACCAATCCTGAAATACAATAGTTACTTGTGAACCACTGCCCAACACAGCATGAGTAGAAATGCCATTGACGATCACCGTAGTCTCCATGGAGGGGCCCACCACCTCAGACCTCTCCGGGGAGGTTGGTTTGGCAGACTGTCCCAGAACAGTTTTTGAGGAATAGGACTTCTTTGGTGGGCCTGATTGGGGCATTATATTGCTTCGATGAACCAAGTTTAGCAGTCTGGTGGTAACCCTTTGCAGGTTCTCCAGGAAGGTGCAGCCCTGTCGGGTATGTCAGTCTTCTCCACATCGGTAGCTGAACACCTGTTCCTTGGGGTCACTGGAGTGGTCAGATTCTTCCCGAACTTTGGGCCAATTGGAAAAAGTTCTACGGTCTTCCTTTGACTTTGATTCAGGCTCTCTGTCCTCGCTACCTCCTCAGTGGGCAGATGTATGAGTGGCGTGTATGAGGTCTCCCACTAGGGCTGTCAGCTCTCTCATTTCTTCTAGTAGCTTGGACTCACCCCAGGGTTTGGGAGCAATAGCATGGACCCCCACACCTCCAGGTGAAACCTCACTCCTAGTCTCAGTTGGCAACAGGCAAGGGTGGGAGCTTCTGGCCGCTTCCACTGCAGCTTGTTGATTGGCTCGCATCTCCTTTACCTCTGTAAGCAGTTCTCTAACTTGCTGCATTTCAGTAGATTCATCCCGCTCCTCGGGCCGATCGGAGACTTGGCTGGTGCTGGCAACCCTGGCATAGGGTTCCCATCCCTCCTCATCATTCTTGGCCTCTCGAATCTCTTTCATGAGCCAGCAATATTCGGAAGGGTTAGCTTTCCTGTCCTGAAATTTCCATTTCAGCATGAGCACACTAGCATATCAGGCAGATTTGAGGATATGCTCCAATCTGACTCTGTTCAGTTTGCTGGCAGGCACTTCCCCTTTTCTATGGGCCCTCTGCAAGGCCCGTTCCTTTCGGGTGACAAAAGCAGATAATTTCTCAGTTTTCCACTGCTTAGCAGACTTGAATTTCCACATTAAGTCTTCTCCGGATTCAGTGTTGCCAAACATGCCCTTTAAGGCAGAGAGGTATTCAGCTGCGGTGGCTTCTGGGTTAGTGGATCGGAGAAATCGGATTGCTTCCAGTGCAGGGCCCCTTAAACTTTCCATAAGTCTCTTTCTTTTTTCTCCTTCTGAACACTGCCACTCTTGAACCAGTGGAGTAGCATAGTCCATCCATGTTTCCAAGTCATGCTCCCCCATTGGCACAGGAACTGCACCAGAGAACAGTCTGAGCCTGCAATAGGAGTCCAGGTGTACAGATGGTATCACTATGTGGGAGGTCACAACAGGGGATGCTCTGGGAGTAGACAGGGAAGCTGGGGGAGACTATAGGGGAGTGGTCTCCTGCGAAATGTCCAACATTTTTAACAATTTCTTGGCAGTCTGGCCTTCAGTGGCCAACAGCCTTAACAGTTTGTCCTTGAACCCTTCCACCTTCGGGGACCACCCAGGGGAAGATGGGTCACTATGCAAATGAATAACTCTCCACCCCTTCTGGGACCCTTTGGGCATGATAAAAGGGGGTACTTTTCAGGGTTTATGGGGAGGCTACATGAGAGGAGGGTCACCAGTATTTGATCAAGCAGATCTGAGTCCCGCCGCCGCACTTCAACCTTCCCCAGACATTTAACTTTCCCCACGGTTTCTGCAATGGTGTCATTAGTGGTCCCTAGTGGGATATCAAGCAGCAATATGGCATGTTGGGGATCTACCCCCTCGGCCTCACTCCACCTCTTCATGCGGTGCACGACCAGCTTGTGGGGAGCAATTTTCCTCTTAGGCATAGTAAGCGCCTCCATTTCAGTTTCTGTCTTAATTTTTTTCTGGGTTGTAGTTCCCACTTCTGACCACTAGCGGGTGAAAATTCCAGCAGTGCCTCCAAGATGTAGCCCCTAGGTGGCACTATCCTGTGGGCTACTACCCCTGCCTGTGTGACTGTGCACAGGTTAAGGGGCCTGAGCTCGGTGAACGGGTGCCTCCACCCGGAGGAATGGTTTTGGGGTAGCATAACTGCTGTTGGTATAGCCCTCCGGGATGCTATAACCACCCACCAACCCTTCTAGTGGCCTACACAGTTCAGCAATAAGACAATCACAAGTACCATATGACAGTAATGATATACTCACACTCCTTGCACTTACCACCAGGGCTGGATCTGCAACAGTTGCCCTGGAGACCCCCTGGAAAATAAGACCAGTGATATAACAATACAATGGCAGTACGATATCTCCACCAAGATGGTACACACTAGCCAGGTTAAACATGAAAAACCACAATCTAATTTATTCAGGGGGAAGTGAACAAGGGTGAGGCGTAAATCTAGCAGTGACTGGCAAATCTGATTATATTCAGGTTGGTAAAGCATGCACTGTAAGTCCGTCTGACCAAGTCCCACAACCCTGGGTACCCAGCTGGAGAACAGGCTAGCCTGAAGTGTTGCCCAGGGTAGGTCGGCGTTGCAGCTGTTGATGGGGCCCTTAGGAAGGAAAAAACACAGTTAACATGCACTAAACTCAAATACTTATAATCTGGAGCCGGATGGCTCAGTCCGTTGCAAATAAACTCAGAACAAGAAAATCAGATGAACACATAAATGATTGCAGCTTTGTTGCAGGGAGCTACCCTGTTTTGTATTGACGCTACCCAGACCAGGATGCCGGACAGACGAAATGAAGACCTCTGGATGTTGTACTGGATTGCCAGGGGAAGCAGGGCCTACACGACTCACCGTGGTGGTTGCTACCTGTTCGGTGGTGTTGAGCAGAGGGTCGAATCCCCGAGCGGGTCTTTCACCAGAAATGTCTCTGATTTGGGAGCGGCAGCCTAGGCCGAGGTGGCAGGGCCCAGGCAGAGTGAACAGTTCTGATAAAGTCCATGAAAGGTGCTGTAACTACCTCCAGCTGGCATAGCAGAACTTGGTGTGGGGAACCAAATTGCAACCCACATGACACATTCAGCACCTCTATAACACTGCAAAGTAACTCGACACAGTTTGGATAAATTCTGTTTGCTAATTGCAGCGTCTCTGTGCAAACCTCTCGATCTGGGGCTCACTTCAGTACCTGGCAGGTCAATCGCTTCTGGAGCAAGTCTTCGGTCCACGTGCAGGCAGCAATAACACACTCTTCTCTTCAGGTTTCAGATCTCAATCAGGAAATCAGATAAAGTCCTACTTTCACACTCACAGCAGTTCTTCACACTGGAAGAGGTAGCAGGCAGGCCAGCAGGGCCTTCCTGCTGATTCTCCTGTGCTCCTACGCAGGAGCAGCTGCTTGATGACTCGAACTGTTCACTCTCCAAACTCCAACTCACAACTGATACACTGCTGCAGGCAGTTCTGGGCTTTCCCAGTGATCCAAAAGGTTTGGTTGGCTGAGAAAGCTGTCTGTCACAGTAAGGGCTCCCCCTCCAGGTCCATTTGGGGCCAGACCTTAAAACTACATACAGTTCCTACAGATTTCACTCCCACAAGGCCTCTGGGGACAGTCTCCATTTTAGGTCCTCTGAGGTTCCGATTGGTCCAACACTGGCAGTTCCAGAACCAAAATGGTGGCTATATTGCAAATGTTCATGCTGCAAATGAAAGCAGGTTAGACAAATTCCAATATTATTATTATTACTACAAATAAACAGTAAATAATTACTTTTCCTAACAGAACTCCCTCTGCGCTAATAGCGACTGCAGAATGGAGCAGAAATACAGCTTTTCTGGCTGTTCACGAGCCTTAAATCACTTGGACCCAGCCCAGACTAATTTCCTAATGCAGCATAATGGTTCTCTTAAAGAGACAGGCACGGAGGCTTACTATAGCACTTCTCATGCAGGCAATTTTAAATGGCTGGACACAGGACACCAACCTGATAGTGGGCATTAGGCAAGCCCAGGAAGACATTATAGGAACTCCTATTTAGAGGGGGTTACACATGCATCTCCTGTATATGCTGCTTAATACAGCAGTGGAGCTGCAGGCTACCAAACAGTAGAGGGCAGGGGGCCTGGTGTTTGATCCCCAGAGTAGAACTTTTTTCTTTCTTACTACAGTGTACCTAGTATGAGAGATATTGTTAGGTGTCATTGCTGATGTTAGTGATAGACTTTCAGCAAGATTTAACTGTCTGTATTCCTGATAACTTAAAAGGTTCCAGCTCAGACTTTGAAGTTTAAAAGCAACTTGGGAAACATTACTTGAAATAGACAGATTGTTCATTATGAAAATTCACTGCAACTGTGTGTGTGTGTGTGTGTGTGTGTGTGTGTGTGTGTGTGTGTGTGTGTATGTAAAGGGTTTACACTCAGTGCTGGATGTCCTTTGCCACGGCATACAACTCCTGTCTAGGGAGCTTAGTATAATATTGCAGCTACAGGATACTAAGCAGTAGAGAGTAAGGGGCCTGGGTTTGATTACCGGACTGGATCATTTTTTTCTTTTTCACTACTATTCATAGATGCTGTGTCTCAGACCCCATCTCCCAAGTCACTTCACTGTTCATTGCTAGGGGAAGCCTGTCAGCTTTCTTTCTGGCAACATAACTATTTCTTATAGACCTTCTTTGGCACCTTAAATACCATTGGCACTTTGATTCATGTTGTTGTTTATTGCTCGCACTTGGTTATTGCTTCCCACTCATTTGTGTTTATTTGCACCTTTTTTTCTTTTTGTTTATTCTTTTTCTCCCTTCCCGGTTGGCCCACATCTGGCCGCCATCCTGGCACACCCCCCTGCTCCAATCAAGGCCTTCACCCCAGCGGTACCCCCATGGTTTGCCCCCCATGGTGGGGAGGTGGTGAGCTCCCCCATACTCACCGCCCAGATGGATCCAGTGTGCTGGGGCGACACCCTTGGAGCCAGTAGGTGTTTCCAGGGATGGCCATCAAGCAGCACGACCTAGTGTTTTCTCTTGTTCTTGTTCAGAGGTGGGGCATACAATGACACTGGCGGAAGCAACCCACACGCTCCCGTGTGCGCTCCTCCAGGCATCTGCCCCATCTCGACCCTGATTGTCAGCTTTGGTGCCCTGCCCTCAGCCTCCGCTAGGGGGCAGGCAGTTGCTGACTACTGGAACCCCCCTTCCTGGAGAAGGAGAACAGTCCTTGGTATGTTTGATCCTTCTCCTCCCCTGCCAAGCCCTGGTGGCTTGTGCTCATTTCCGAACACGGGTCGCTGGCGTGGCGCGAGGTGTGGCGTCCAGCTCCTCAACCTTCAGAGCCACCGGTCCAGCGTTGCTTTGCACCTTTAATTTATTTTTGCAATATTTTTCTTTGTTGCACTCCTCTCTTTGTACATTTATTGCATTTGTCTGTGTTCTACTCCATTGCTCTGTATCTTTTTCTAGTATTTACCCTTTGGTTAAATTTTGTATTTCTACCTATTGCATGGTAACTGAATTGTATCAACTTTTGTCACTTCTCCTCCCGCTGTATTCCTTCTCCACCTGGGTCACACCCAGAATTGAACCTTGGCTCAGCATGCCTCTCCTGGTCAACAAGTTTCACGTTAATAAAGTATAGGCAGAGAATCGCTGTTTGATTGCAATTACTAAAAAGCAGAATTAATTAATTTTCTTATTTTACCACCAGAAGAAACTCCCTGAGACAGGACTACCCCTGTTACAAAAGTGCTCAATTGCAGCAGCTATGTAGTTATTGTAAGGGAGTTTACAACATGTAGTTGACACCACACTACGCTATGCCATGCTATACTACAAAGTTTACATGTAGTTGATACATGTCATAAAATTGCTACATGGTATTTTAGAAAAGTTTTAAAACTGACTTCATTTTTCACTTGTGTTTATTCATATTGTGGCCTATACACTAATGTGCAGTCACCAGTGTGTGGTGCGCAACGGGTGCACGTAGGTGTATATGTCACAGACAAGTGTATGGCATGGCCACACGGTGTGCACAGAAGTGTGTAGAGGTATGCGAATGCAGGCCACGCATAGCTGCTTGGTGGCAGCACCATGCATGTGTCGGGGGTATGGTCACGTAATGGCATGTGCACATCACATGCATGAAGCTCATTACATTGCCCAGGTGCATGGGACTGAGGGCGTAGCACTACACCAGGTGGAAGGCTGCCATAAGCTGCCTGTGTGCAGGTCTGATGTGCGGGGCACAATAGTGTTCAGGACATACAACAAGGACAGTAATGAGCATCAACAGGTTTGTAATGAACCTTTGCTACCAAAGACCTGCAGTGCCATGGGTGGCCGCAAATGGTACTGTATAGTTGGACCAGACTGTATGGGACAGCCATGAAAACAATACCGACACATACACACTTGTGACCTGGATGGGACATGGGAACCGGCCCCCTCCACAAGCAAAGGTGGACATGCCACCCCAGGTGCTGTAAAGGCACAGCATGCACGTGACAGGCCTCACATTCCACCCCCCCACCTGCCCCATAACAGTACCTGCCCCACTGTCACCCAGATCTATGGCCACTGTGGTCATGGACAGTGGCAGGCACCTGCTGACCAGAATAATGACATGGATATGGGACGCATGTCATAAATAACATTTTAATACCATCACAGCCAGGTGTTACAAGACACAAATGCCTCTCACCGGATGGGACACAAGTAACTATACATATATAAATATTAATAACATATATAAACATTTATAACTCATATGCCGTCTTGGCAGAGCAGAAAGATTGCACAACATCTTCAGAAGTGGACACCAAGGGGGATGGGGGGTCATCCAGCACAGAGCCCCGAGGGCAACTAGAAGGAGAACACACAGAAGGAGGAAGCAAATCCTGCTTGGGGACTCCATCGTTAAGGGGATAGATCTGGGGATAGGCAGTGGTGGGGAAAGGAAGGTAGTGTGCCTACCTGGAGGCACAGTTCGAAGGGAGGGCAAGCGGATCCTAAGGATCACTAAGGCGGTGGCAAAGAGGGGGGAGCTGGACAACATTATCCACAAGGGGACAAATGACATGGCAGGAGAGGGACTAGACGTAGGTAAAGTACAGGAGGAATTCAGAGCACTGGGGAGGAGTATTGGCCAAGTAGTACACTCTGTAACCTTCTTGGAGGTTCTACCTGTCCATGGCAAGGGAGAGGGCCAAGACATCCGCACCATGGAATTCAACACATGGCTGAAGAAATGGTGTGAAGAGGTGGGATATGGTTTCACTGGGGACTGGGACCTCACCTGGAGGGATGAAGGACTGTATTCACCGGACGGCCTACATCTATTAAGGGGGTGTAAAGGTATCCTCACTGAAAAGTTTAAATGCTTCTTCAGCAGGCATTTAAACTAGCCAAGGGGGGAGGCAAATGCAGTCAGGGAGATTACTGTAGCCCCTCCCCCACATGACATATCTGGAAATAGGGAGACCCCAATTAGTAGATGGACACAAAAAAAAAGAGAAACAAAACTGGTCACAATAGGAAGGAAAACAAAAACTATAACTCAATCACGTCACAGGGCACAGACCGGAAAATGGGAAAAAGAGGGGGGTTGCACAGGACGGAAGGTAATGTGCACAAATGCCCGCAGTCTGGGAAACAAAATCCCGATCTAATGGCATTGATGGCAGACACAAACCTGGACATTGTGGCTAATACAAAAAACGTGGTACTCAGGGAACCATGACTGGGATACAGCCATACCAGGATACACACTTTTTAGGAAGGATAAGGAAGGGAAGAGGGGAAGGGGTGGCTATATATATATGAAGGAGGGGATTAAAGCAACAGAGGCTCAAGAGTTACAGGAAGGAATGGAGGCACTTTGGGTCACCCTAGAGGTGGGAAATAAGACTGCCATTCGCACTGGAGTGGTTTAAAGACCTCCTGCTCAGGGGGAGGAAACAGATGAAGTTCTGGTAGATACCACCCCCAAAATAGCAACCAAAGGGGAACTACTGCTAATGGGAGACTTCAGCCTGCCAGATGCAGATTGGAGCACTCAGACTGCAGGTACAACAAGGAGCAAGGACTTCATGACCACCCTGAAAGGGGCAAACTTAAGGCAGCTAGTAGTAGAATCCACCGGGGAAGGGGCTGTACTGGACTTGGTGCTGACCAATGGGGACAGGATCACAGATGTTGAGGTGGGCAGTCCCCTTGGCTCCAGCGACCACAGGACAGTATGGTTACTGTAACCACAGTGGTAGAGGAAAGTCATACAAGGATTAGGGTTCTGGATTTCAAGCGGGACAACTTTAAGGAAATGGGGGGACAGCTTAAAAGTGCCCTAGCAGCAGAAGGTACAGGGGGAGATGTGGAGAAACAGTGGTCTAGACTCAAAAGAGTCATAAAAGAAGTAACAAGACACTGTGTTAGAATGTATAGCAAGAGTAAAAAAAATAAACGGCCACTATGGTTCTTGAATGTAGTGGCCGAGAATGTAAGGGAAAAAGAAAGGCCTTTAGGAAATACAAGGAGACTCAAAAGGATGAGGACAGGGAGAAGTATCTGGAGAAACAGAAAGAATCTGGGAAAGCAGTCAGAAGGGCTAAGGCACAGACAGAGGAAGGTATAGTACAGGCTATTAAGAGGCAAGACCTTCTTCAGATACATTAGCGAGAGGAAAAAGATCAGAAATGGTATTGTTAGGCTGAAGAAGGAAGGAGGAGGGTGGGTGGAAGACAACCTAGAAAAGGCTGAGATACTGAACAAATACTTTTGCTCAGTGTTCACCAGGGAAGGGGAGGGTGATGGACCAAAACTCATTAGGAGGGGTAGTCAGGGGAGGGAGGTTGGCGTCAGCCCATTCACTGTGGAAAGAGTCCTAGAGGAACTCGGGAAAATAAAAACAAACAAAGCAAAGGGGCCAGATGGGATTCACCCCAGAGTATTAAATGAACTCAGGGACGTACTGGCAGGTCCACTGACTGACCTTTTCAACTCATCTCTAGAGACATGGGAGGAACCTGAAGACTGGAGGAGGGCAGAGGTGGTACCTCTCCACAGGAGTGGCAGTAGAGAGGAGACAGGCAATTACAGACCTGTAAGCCTGACCTCAGTAGCGGGGAAGCTAATGGATTCCCTACTTAAGGAGATGATTGTGAAGTTTCTGGAGACTAGTGGGGCACGGGATCCAAGACAGCATGGATTCTCACCGGGAAGGGCCTGTCAGCCAAATTGAATTGATTTCTTTGACTGGATGACCAGGGTGGTAGATCAGAAAGGGGTGGTGGATGTGGCCTACCTGGATTTCAGCAAGGCCTTCGACACTGTCCCACATAGGAGATTGCTAAATAAATTGAGATACCTCGGAGTGAGCCCTATGGTAGTAAAATGGGTTGAGAACTGGCTAGGGAACAGGACACAGGGGGTGGTAGTAAATGGCATGAAATCAGAAGAGAGGGAGGTGACCAGCTGGGTGCCACAGGGATAGGTGCTGGGACCAGTCCTGTTCGATGTCTTCGTTAGCGACATTGCAGAGTTTCTGGAGGGAAAGGTATGCCTGTTCATGTATGACACCAATATCTGCAACAGAGTTGACACACCGGAAGGGGTGGAAAGAATAAGAAAGAATCTAAGCTTGTTAAAAGAATGGTCATGTGTATGGCAGTTGAGTTTCAATGCTAAAAAGTACAAAATAATGCACCTGGGTCACAGGAATCCAAGAGAGGAGTACAGGATGGGGGAGGTTCTGGTCACCATAAAGCAAGAGAGAGAGAGACCTGGGGATCATCATATCAGATGACCTAAAGGCGACCAAGCAGTGTGACAAAGCGGTGGGGAAGGCAACCAGAATGTTGGGCTGCATAGGTAGGGGCCTAACCAGCAGAAAGAAAGGTGGTGACACCACTGTACAGATCACTGGTAAGGCCTCACCTGGAGTACTATGTCCAGTTCTGGAGATTGCATCTCAGGAAGGACATAGACAGGATGCAGGCAGTCCAGAGGTGCGCAATGAAAATGGTACATGGGCTGCACCAGAAGCCATATGAGGAAAGACTCAGGGACCTTAATATCTATTCATTGGAGGAGAGGAGAGAGTGGGGGGATATGATAGAGATGTTCAAGCACCTTAAGGGTATAAACAGGGTACAGGAGGGAAGCATATTTCAGAGGAAGCATTGCTCAAGGACAAGGGGACATAACATGAGGCTGGAAGGAGGAAGGCTCAGGGGGAAAGTCAGGAAGTACTTTTTCACAGAAAGAGTGGTGGATCCATGGAACAGTCTTCCAGTGGAGGTGGTGGGGGCTAAAACAATACGGGGGTTCAAGAGCACATGGGATAGACATAAGGGTACCCTGGAGATGGGCAGAAAAGGTGTGCCACAGATCAAATAGGACCTGGGCTGTCAACACTGAGTAGGGAAATGGGTAGACTAGGTGGGCCATATGGTCCTTATCTGCCATCAGACTCTTTGTTTCTATGTTTCTGTTAGTAGCCACCCTGGGAATAGTGCTGGCCACAGAGTAACTATATATATATATATAAGGGATATGCAGCGGTTCAGTGTGTGATAATGCATTTATCTTGTACAGTTTCCAGTGACCTCAAGTAACCTCAGGTGCGAAGGCTGAGTGCAAAACCTGGTCACTGGAGCTTCTTCAAAACAATGCATTATCTACTAATTCCTACACTATTCATTATCTAACAGGTTTAGATGTTGTGTGAACATTTTGATTTTGGTAGGTGTAAATAATTTGTCAAAAAAGGGAAAAGAAAATTGAATTTTATGCTGTTTTTTGCTAATTATAAAAAACCAAAATGGTATCTATATATGAAACACCACTCATTTTGTAGATATTTTTGAGCTGAACATTTTTCGTGTTCACAGTACCATGCTATCATTTTTTGTTTTAAAGTTATTTATATTTGTTTGTCAAAAAAGTAAATAAAAAATTACATTTTCTTCTGTTTTCTTGCTAACCATATACAATATACAGGGTTTATATAAATGAAACAGTATTCATTTTGTAGATAATTTTGTGCTGAACATTTTCATGCTCACAGTACCATGTTATCTTTTTCGTTTTAAGTTGTTGACATTTAAATATGGTTAGTACTGGTTCTGAGGCCGAATATTCTAAATGAATTCTGAAGAGAACTGTGTAGATAAATGAGCTAGTGATGTAGTTACTGTGTGGATAAATGGGTGATGATGTAGTTACTATGTGGATAAATAACGATTATCATAGTAGCAAAGATAAATGGTTTTATTCTACAGTTTTATCCTGACCCTGTTGCATAAATATATATATATATATATATATATATATATATATATATATATATATATATATAAACAGTAGTAGCCATATTGGGAATAGTAGTGGCCACATAGGTGGTCCTGGGGCATAAATACCTGGTCACTAACTCTTCTCCTCCTGGGAGTTGTCACTTAACTCTATGGGCATTTTCACTGTGTATCCACACTCAACAAGCACCAGGTGGCACAGTGGACTACGATAACCCTGGAACAAGAGGAACACAGGGGATAGTTATGAGTAGGATGCAAATGCATTGTTGCTGTTACACTCAATGGCACATAGACCCCAACTGGTCCCCACCCCCACTGCACGCACTTTGGATTTCTCAGCAAGAGCCCAGTAGCCCCTGATGTCATCCTTATAGTAGCCATCCTGCATGCCCAGGTCCCAGCATGTCTGTTGTGTCACCACCTATGCCTTTGCACCATCAGGATGCTCCAGGCACTCCAGGACTATGCGGTTCAGGCACCCATGGTAGTCCTGTAGAAACACAACAAATGGAATATGGTCAGTTACACAGTAAACAGCACACATGGCATGCATGCCCACATGCCCCTCACCTGTTGCATATGTACCCCTCGTTGCTCCTTCACCTCCTATATTGGCCCTCCATCCACTGACTCCTGGTAGCAGAGTCTGAAAACTCTCAATAGCTTCCATGGGTACACACCCACTCTCCCAACAGAGCCTGGTGTTGCCGACATCTATGCCATGACTATACCTGTCTAGGTATGGCCTGGCAATGCCCATACATGGCACATCACCCCTCAGGTATGCCGGATACATGCCCCATTGAAGGTGAGCAGGTAATAAGGGAACAGCCATGCGGAAGCCCTGTATGCTGTGGTGGCGGGGGACAGCACGCACCGGTGTGAGCAAGTAGACTCTGTGCTTCCAGAAAGGGCCACAACACAGGGATACAGGGAATGTGCCCAGGACTATTAAAGAATCTTCTCCTGCTTGATGGGGAGAGGGAGCATGAGTGGGCATTGAGGTCAAGGCCACATCCACGTGTATTTCATCCACGGTTGGATGCCAACACCCTGTGGCACACACTGTATTGAGCGCTTTCGTTTGGACCATGCCACGATTGCAGGGCTGTGTGACATGGTCTGGTCTCATGTGTCCCTGATGACATGATGGTCAGGGGCAATATCTGTGGCGACAAAGGTGCTATGTGCTCTGGCGTACTATGCCACAGGGTCATTCCAGAGGTGGCAGAGGATGTCACGGGTGTCAGCTAGTCTTCTATGAGCAGGGCACTGCACCAGTTCACTAACACCCTGGTCCTGCATGTGCAGGACCACATATCATTTCCCACAATGAAGGCAGACATATGGGCCACCAAGGAGGCATTCTTTGCTTTACATGGTATGCCTAATGGACTGGGGCCATAGGCTGCACACATGTGGTGATCCTGGCCCTGACTGCGGATGAGAGGGCCTACCAGAACCAGAAGGGATACCACAGTATAAACTGCCAAATAGTTTCAGATGCATTAAGTATCATCAGTGTAACACCCCCTTTTTGCCCCCACTTTTGTCTAGGGATCCTGATGGTAAACTGGGGTGGGAGGGGGGTACAAACTGAAAACCTTCCAGAGAACAGTAAGGCCACCAGGTCTCAAGAAAAACAAGGCCTTACCTTAAGTATGGTTCTAGCAGCGCAGTGCAGGTTGGAAATACTCTCACTGACTTCAGTCTACCCCTTGCTGCAACATCAGGCCGGGCCAGGGAGGAAGAGGCTGGAAATGACTTCTTAGAAGGAAGTATGTTAGTTCATTCAATAATCCCAGTACACACGAAGTGAAACACAAAAGAAATTTAAATCTGTTACTACTCATCTTAAAAAATTAATAAATAATTAAATTTGGTGCACGGTTCCATGGAGCCAGGAGACAGAAACTGGTGTAGGGCATGAGAATAAGTATTAAAACAGGCCTAAAAAATTATACCAGGCGCAGACTCCACACAGTTAACTAGAGCCGAACCAAAGCTCAGGACCTTAGAGGATATGAAAATATGTCCACCACCATTTCCTGGGGAGTGCCTTACTCCTCCACCTTGAAGCAACTGATACCAGGGATTTGCTGCCTTAAACCCGTACCGCGACTGCCCTGAAAACCTTGCCTGGAAACCAGCCAATTCATAACCCTCTTTCCCATGAGTCCAGATGCCAGACATGAACCTCAGAATGAGCTGCACAGCTCCATCCTTTCTGTTACACTTTCCTGCATTCCTTAAATGGGTCTAACATGGGTCCTGCCCCAGACACGGGCACGAAAGGCCTTATAAGGCGAATCCCAGAATGCAACCACCCAGCTCATCTTGACAGTGTGCCACACTGGGATATTGACCTCCTCAGAGCTGCCACCTCTAAGGAGCCCTGCAGTGGCTCTGCACCCACCATGACAGCCCCACTACCATACCTTCCTGTTTGGAGCACCAGGACTCCTATACCCAGCCTGGATGGGCCTTCCTCCCACTGCTGTCCCTCCATGTTTGCAGAGCCCCCAGGAGCCCTGTCCCCATGGATGGCACACTCTTGACATGCTCCCCATCAGAAAATAAAAGGAAAACCCCGTGTAGCCATCGATGCTAGCATAGCTGGTATCTCCCGGGCCTGGGGTTTGAAACTCCAGCCTGACTTGCCCTACATACAGCCCGCTGGCTCCCCCTTTGCAGGAAACCCCCCTCCTTTTTTTTTCACTGCTGCTGTTTCTCTCTGCTGAAGTGTTAAGCCTGCTTGGGACATCCAGCCGCCGGTGCTGCCCACCCAGCTCGAACCACACCCAGGAGGATCCGGGACGGCCATCATGCCATCTCACTGGAGGGCCCCCCTATGCCACTCCCAGCCAGGATGGTCCCGGACCCTCCCTGATGGGACTCCTCACGAGTCCTCTGGGCAGCTCAGGGCGTGGCCATCAAGCTGCACGGTTGCACCCAGCCTTTTTTCTTTGTTCTCCCATGGGAGCATGGCCATGCAATGATGTCAAGGCACTGCATGCCAACATCTGCTGCGCTCCTCCCCCAAGTACACCCATGCTAGTAGTGTCCTCAGGCATCCCCAGGGGCTGCTACAGCATGGCGTGTTCTCCCCAACCCTCCCCAGGACTAGGAGAGCAGTCTATGGAAACTCAGTCCTAGTCCTCCCCTGCCAACCCCCGATGACCCAGGCTCGTTCCCAAACTCAGGTCACCGGTGTGGCGTCCAGCGCCTCAACCCTCAGCGCCACCGGGCCAGAGACCCTCCCCCTTTTAAACCCAGGTACAGAGCAACACCCCCTGGGAGCAGAACATAGGATGCCCAAAAGGGAGCCTAGTCAAACAGGGGAGAGTATAGCATAGTAAGCTAACCCCGAGAGGGGTGGTTTACATCAGTAATGTGTGTGGCAAATACCCTGGATACTATTATGATGCTTGCATCTTTGAGAACTCAAGGCTTTGTGCCCTATTCAGTGTCAGTGGTGCCAGGGATGGATGGCTGTTAGGTGGGTACAGGTATTCCACACAGGTGCCCTGAGTATGTACGCAGAGACCCTGTGATGTACTAATGCCATTGCATAGGTGATAGCAGATATCCACTACAGCCATACCTAATGATACCCTTCTTGGAGGCACAGGAATCGGAGCAGGAGATACACAAGGAGGTCCCAAGAAAATACAGTTGGTGATTGAGCAGGCAATAAGGGCAGCTGAAGATGAATTTCTGGTGCCTGGATCTGACCGGTGGCACAATGATGCTTGCTCCTGGGAAGGCATGCAGAGTGTTCACCACATGTGCCATGCTGCACAACATGGATTTGTGGTATCAGCTTTCTATGCCACAGGATGTACAGGGGTGTGTCCCACCAGGTGATGGGGGCACACCAGGGGAAGGGTACAAAGCCCCTGTCTGGCTGGGTGGCTCCCCACAGACTTGTGCAGGGTTCATTCAGCCATTAAGGGGTTAGCATGATGGTCTACTATGGTGATGATAACATACTGTACCCTGAGTGCCATTCCACCCAGCAGGAGTGGGGGTGGGCAATTGGTAACACCCTATATGGGTGAGTATTGTTGAGCGGCTCAATATGAGTGACTCAATAATACTGCTCCCATGTACAGCAAGTGGAGAAAAAGAGCACCAAATGACTATAGCAAGTGTAGCACTGAGGGATACGTGCTACACTCGCGAGAAAGGGGATAAATACCGCAATTTGGCTAAGTCCTGCCAAGCTGGCCATGTGGCATAGTGGCTTGAGCCACTGTCCCGGGAGTCTGTGGTGCTGGATTCGGATCCTGGTGCAGGAAGCTATTTTGCTTCTGGGGGGAGTTGCTATATTCTACTAAGTCCGTTTCCCCTGGAGTTTACAATATTTATTGTGGGGGGTGTGGGAGGCTTGCCTCCTGCATAAAAAAATTGATTTTCTTTTTTTTTTTTTGTTATTTAGTAAGTGACCATCACTTTTTGTGATGGTCGGTATTGTGCGGTTCACCCTTTTGATGTTGGGTAGTTGTTGACTCGCTTTATGTGATCGGTGGTTTTATAGACTCATTCTTATCACATAAAACCGGTCAGTTAGTTACGTGCTTGGTGATATATCTGGACGTTGTTTATGTGCTATGGTAGTGGGGAGCATAGTGTTGGCACATGTGATGGGGAAGTTATGTGTGTTCGATATTACTGTAGGTGCTTCTGTTCCACTGTGATTCAGGTGCTATGGGATGAGTGCATCACTTTCTCCTTGCCTGCTGTTGTCCGAGCCGTGTTGAGGAACGTATGCCTAGGTGATGTGTCTTAGCTGTTGCCTTGTTTCCACCACTGGGTCACCTGTCAGGCTGTGTGTTGGGCTCTGGTTGCAGTTGACTGTCCTCCATATTGTCAGGGACACGAGGGGGGGGTGCTGGGTGTGTGGTACATCGGAGATACTTGATTGGCTTCAGTGACTGTCATGGTGGCTTTGCCTGTACCTGCCACTATGTGGTCTGTCAGCCGTCAGCCTCTCCAACAGGACCCCTATCCTGTCTATACTCCTGCACATTCTCCTCACCTATATTGTCAGCTCCTTTAGTGCCTCTGTGCTATCCCTGTGTGCCTGGAGTTGATCATGTTCTAGCTGCCGTACCTTGGAGTACCATACGTGCAGTATACCCTGGATGGCTGCCCTTCCTGTCTTGCATGGTCTTTGGCCTGATTGGCCATCATCCCCACTGTCCAGGTCTGTTTGTGTGTTCCCCTTTGTACCTGCTGCTCTCCACTGCCCACCGATGCTGTGTAGTCCATCTGTGTCCTGTGTGTGACTGGCCATGCCGAGAGGCCAATCAGTGTGCCCTATGGCATGTGGCTGATCAACTGTGAAAGGTATGGCATGTGCGACATCCCTGGGTGACTGCCCAGCGTAGGCCTGCATCAGGGCATCCACATGGAAACTGGTCGGTTGTGGGCTGTCAGTGGGGGTGTCCATCCTCTCCTCATCCACCTGGGATTCCTCCACTGTGTCCAGGTGGGGTGTGATCTCCAACAAATGCCCCTCCTCTGGCATGCATATGGACACCTGTGCTGTACCACTGGGCAAGAGGAAAGAAGTTTGTTACATGCTGTGCCACTGCTATGTACATCTAAGGGTGTACAGCAGGACACCTAGAGTGATACATACCCGTGACATCCTCCTGCCACTGGCTGGCTATTCCTGTCTCATGGCATCCTTGACAGGGGTTGCATCCTCCTCATTGGGGGTGTGCCCAGTCTCTGGGTCTGTAGGGTACAACACAGGGTGGTTAGCATGTCTATGGTGTCTAATCTCCCACATGCCTTGCCATGCATAACTTGCAGGGTGTCCATACCTTCCTCCTCTTCCCCGTGCAGAGACACCTTGGTGAGGGTGTCCACCGCCATCCTCTCTATGGGTGTCAGGATGTACCCCTGTGTGGGTGGCCCTCCACCCATGCCAATCTGTTGGTGTTTGACAGCTGCCATCTTCCACTTGACAGCAAATCGCATGTCATGCCACTTATGTTTTATGACAGCTAGTGTGCATGCCCCTGGCCCAGCCGCATTTATGGCTGCCTGCATGTCCAGTCACACTCCTTTAGCAACTCTGCAACATACAGGATGGTTTGTATAGTTCTCCTGAATGTCATGGAGCATGGCAGCCATCTGTGCATCAGTGAAATTCGTGGACCAGGAACAGCCTCAGCCATGTGTCCGGCTGGGTCTACGCAACACGGGGCAACCAAGCTTAGTCCCATCAGGCACCGGTGATGGCCTGGGTGCCACATGTGCATTTGTTCTCTCCTCCATCGGGGTATTTTCTATGTTCTCCACAATGCTATTTACTCCCAATTTTACGCCCAGAGGGGAGGATGCGCATATATATAATAATAATAATAATCTTTATTTTTTATGGCGCCTTTCAAAATACCAAGGTGCCTAACAAAGTTTAAAATAACACATCAAGCATCCAGCATCATAAATGGCATAAAAACAATGAATTCAGTTACAGAAATCAGTCACCAAAAGCTATGGGGGGAGGGGGAAGGGCATGGCCAGGTTGTGAAAGCCCACCCACTGCCTGCTCCTCATGGCCCTGTACACCTAAATTTGCCACACCCCTGCATCCACTCACCCTGCAGGTGTTGGTGCATTGCGCGTAACTTGTCATGCCTACACAGTGCGTAGCTGTGCGCTGCTGATGCTGTGCTCATGTGCGCTGTTTATGCACATTAGTGCATAGGCTCCATGGTTACGGAGTTACAATCAGAATCATTCCATGGGTTTTTAATGGTACTTTATTGTTCTTTATAAAAAATATGGATCACAGTTATCTCTGAATGTCAAGTACATGTAAACCACTATATAGTTTTGTTGGCATTCACTGACAACTGAAATTAGTGTTTTATTCTAAAGAGGGGAAGGGAACATACAAACAAACTAAATGCAATTGTACTTGAAAACCTAGATCGATATGAACATAAAAAATGAGAAGTGAAGCTGGTGTTTAAAGGTTATCTTTATAAACTGTACTTTTTGTGACAAGTCTCAGCTACATGTAGATCCTTGAGTGTAAAAACATGTAATTACCCTCACCATGTTGTAAACAAGACAATAGATCATAAAGTACAGCAAGAAATGCAAGAGACAGCTACAGATGTTAAAATTTGTAAAATCAAAATGGCAAAATCTGAAAGCATTATTTTCAGTGACTCACTAGGTAGCACACTCACCCTGGGGCTTTAAGATTAACAGGATATGGGTTATAGCCCTACTACAGGTACTTGGGAAATATCCATCACTGGCACTGTAGTGCAGTACAACGGGGCTGCTGCACTGTTGAGGTGCCATCCTTTGGATGAGATGTTAAACTAAAGTTCCTTTTGCCCATCTGGAAATTAAAGATCCCATAGAACTTATCGATGATGCACCGGTGAGTTTCTCCTTGCCATGGCCAACATTACCCCGTCAATAAAACAGGTCCATGTACATGTAACTCAAACCCCAGGATGCACCCGGAAAGAAGCTATCACAGCTTAGTGTGCCTTTCCTGGTCAAAAATAACTAACTGACTAAATATATAAATAGCTAAAATAAAATCAAGAAATAAATGCCTTTACAGATATTTGTCAGTAAGCCAGAAACAACCTTTTTAGGTCTGCCCAGTGGTACATCTGGGAGAATGGGGAGCCATGTTCAATCGTTCCAATACAACTCTGGATCTGGTTTAGGGGAGGGGTTTGTGCATTATGGAGGTGACATGTTTTACTCTTGAGGAACGATTGTGTGGGTCACCCATCATTCATGCACCCCCTGCCACCTAACCATTGAGTAGCTTTAGTGTCAGCTGTAACAGTAGGCATTTACCATCCTCCCACACAAAGTCAGGGTGCAGTTATGGTGACCCCTATCACTGGCATAGGACACCCCCCTTCCTGGACAAAGGCAGGGTGCAGTTGTGTTGACCCCAGTTATTAGGGTGGAAGATGTCCCTCCCAGAAGAAGACAGGGTGCAGTTGTAGTGACCCAAATTTAGGGGAATACCCCCTCTTGGATGAAAGCAGGCTGCAGCTGTTGTGACCTGAATCACAGGGTTGGGAGACCCCCTCTTGGACAAAGCAGTGGTGCAGTGATGGTGACCACAATAATTGGGGATGGAAGATCCCCCTCTGGAATGAAGGCAGGGTGTAGCTGTGGTGACCTCAATCATCCCAGACGAAGGCAGTGTGCATTTGTGGTGACCCCAATTATTTGGGTGGGAGACCACCTTCCTGGACAAAGGTAGGGTGCAGCTGTGGTGACCCCAGTCATTGGAGTGGGAGACCACCCCCGTCATGGACAAAGGCAGGGTACAGCTGTGGTGACTCTAATTATTGGTCTGGGAGATCCCCCTCCCAGACAAAGGCAGGGTGCCGCTGTGGTGAACTCAGTCACTGGAGGAGACCTTCCCTCATGGATGAAGAGAGGGTGCAGCTGTGGTGACCCTAATCGTTAAGGTAGAAGAACCCCCCTGGATGAAGGCAGGGTGCAGCTGTGGTGACCTCAATCATTGGGATGACCTCAGTCATTGGGGTGGGAGACTTTCCCTTCTGGGCGAAGGCAGGGTGCAGCTATAGTGACCATAATCATTGGGGTAGGAGATCCCTCTCCTAGATGAAGACTGGGTGCACCTGTGGTGACCACAGTCTCTAGAGTGGGAGGTGCCCCTCCTGAATGAAGGCAGGGTGCAGCTGTGGTGACCCCAGTTATTGGGGTAGGAGAGAAGGGAGACAAAGATGGTGCATGATTTGCACCACAAAACATATGAGGAGAGACTAAGAGACCTCAATATGTACTCACTGGAGGAGAGGAGAGAAAGGGGTGACATGACAGAAACTTTTAAGTACCTCAAAGGCATAAACAAGATGTAGGTGGGAGATCTTTTTCAATGTAGAAAAGATACCAGAACAAGGGGACATGAAATTGGAGGAGGGAAGATTAAGAGGAACGTGAGGAAGTTTTTTTGCACAGAGAGGGTGGTGAATGCTTGGAATAGTCTGCCACAAGAGGTGGTAGGAGCAAGCACAGTGGAGGGGTTTAAACATGCCTGGGACAAGCACATGTAACCCTCCTACAAATGGGGGTTCCCAAAAAGTCTTCCTTGAGCTTGCCTAAATGCTCACTGCCAGGCTGGTGTCCTGCGTTTTAGCAGTTTAAATGTGATTACCAGAGCTTGTATAGCCTCTGTGTACTGTCTCTTTAAGAGCTGCTTGATTGCTGCACAAGTAATCTGAGATGGAGTTCTGTTGAAAGATGTAACTATTTGCTGAAAACCATTTAGAATGATAATGATAATGTAGTTTGTCTAACCTGCTTTCTTTGTAGCAAGGACTGTTTTGTTTGTCTCCACTATCTTGGTCCTGGACTGCAAATTGGACCAGTCAGTTCTGGTGGGACTAAAATGTAGCCAGACTACAGGAGCTGTCTGAATTCAAAATCTATAGGAACTGTGGTTTGAGTTTTTGCGCCTTTTTTGCAACTGAAGGGGCAGCTCTTGCTTTGACTGACAGCCAAATCAGCCAACCAAATCTTTTGGATCTTGGGGAAGTCCCGGGTTGCTTGCAGTTTTCAGTTTAGTTCTGAGCTGGAAGCTCAAGAAAAAGGAACTGAAGTAATTTTGGGCAGAAATCTTGAGTGGATTCGCATGGGAAAACTGTGAAAGGGCTGAGGTTTTGGCTGCATGTCTGCTGCTGCTCCATGAGCGGGAGAGAAGAGAATTATTTTGCACTAAATCCAAGTTTGTGTGACTAAAGTAAGCACTGAAGTGGGCCAGGCTCAACCTGAAGAAGACCGAATATTTTTGCTGAATGCGATCGGCCTGTCAGGAGTTCCAGCTACACCTAAGCTCCCGGTGTGTGCAGAGACTTTGCGATTGTGACCGGGGAGCACTTTCCTGGTACAGTAGAATTATCATACATGTAAATGTGCTATGAGCTGCTAGTGGGTTGTGAGTTAGTTCCCCACTGTGTGAACTGTGTTCTGCTTGCTGGAAGCTGTATCCAGCCCAAAACGGACTGCATCCGAACTTGTATCCATGCGGTCTGGGCTTTGCCAGACTGGCCCAGCCAGACTACCACTGCACAGAGAAGCCATTGACGAGAGACCTGCCTGGGGATCAGCCCCCCTGCTCCACGCTTGAACAGGAACGATACCTCTGCGACTTGTGTGGGCCCTGCTTCTCCTGACATTCTAGATCAACCACCTGCGGTCTCTATTTTCGTCCAGCCTGTGTCCGGTCTTGGGTATCGTGAGTAAATACCAGGGTAGCTCCCTACAACAACAGCTTAATCTGAGTGTGTCATCTGATTGTCTTGTTTCGTTTCCTTTACGAACTGAGCCCTCTGTCTCCGGATTACAAATATTGTGTACTGTGCATGTTGTGTTTTCCATCACAGGGCCCCAACCAGCTGCAACCCCAGGCAACTGTCCTGGCTAGCCCATCTCTTCTCCACCTGGGTACCCAGAGGTGGACTGTGTGGGGGGACTCAAAGTGCATGCATAACTGCTGATTGATACAACCTTTAAGCTAATTAACCTGATTTTGCCCTCCTTGTTCAAGTCCCCTGAATAAATCAGATCTAACTTTTCTGCATGTAATCTGTGGTTCCAGTTTGTGCTCAAAGTACTGTACTGTTGCTATTTGCTGTGCTTAACCTTGTTTTACAGGGGTCCCCAGGGTCGAGCCAGAGGAACCAGCCCTGGTGGTAAGTGCAAGCGGTGTGGTACTTGTGTGGTATACCAGGGGTTGTGAAAGTGATTATTGTACAGTTTCCAGGCCACTAGAGGGGAAGAGGGGTTACAGTATCCTGGAGGGCTGTGCCCAAGTTAGCTTGAACACTACCAACCCTGACCTCTGGGTGGAGGCACCCGTTTCAGAACTCAGGCCCCTTAACCTGCTACTAGCCAAGCAGGCAGGGGTAGTAGCCCTTGGGATAGTGCCACCTAGGGGTTACACACAGAGGAACCTTGGGTTGGAAGGGAGTGATGAAAAGCCATTGACCACTTAGGGTGAGTAGATGCATACATGTATAGGGGCTATGGGCAGACTGGATGGGCCTAGCGATCCTTATCTGCTGACAATTTCTGAGTTTCCATGTTTAGTTTGTGGCCAATTGGGGGTTGATGCCTCGATGTGGGGGTGAGTTGTGCCAGCCCTGGTTCCTTATGCTGGTCCCTGCTTCAGAAGCCAGAAGCCTGAATAAGAGACTCCAGAGGTCCAAGCCTACCCAAGGGAACCAACTATCCTAACCCTAGCTCAGAGACTGAGGTCCTTCAGAACTGTGAGTACTTTCAAGGCTAGCCCAGCAACAGTGTTTTCCAAGTTGCCTTTGAAATGTACTGTCGGCCATTGGGCTGGGGATTACAGATACCAAGTTATCTAAGCGTTCTGCTGTTAAGTCCCTTCTTAGATGTTCAGTCACAACTGTGTGGTTAAAGGGATGAATCCAATCATTTGTTTATGTGCATCAGTGCCTGCCAGCCAGCTGCAGTGTGCATCAGGCCTGCAACGGTAAAAGTCTGGGTACCCAGTGAAGTTAACAGGGAGAGTCTAACTGGACTGTTAATTTCAGAACTGTGTCTAGCTTGTGCCATGCTGGTGGTAGGTGGGATTACATGTGTTAATGTGTTTCAAAGCCAAGAGTATTCTGCATAGCCAAGCCTTTAATGTGCACTCCCTTATCTCCCCCTAATATCACCATAATAAAAAGGGTTTACTGTTATTTTAACACTGCCCATGAGCATATTATTACTGTGTGCAACCTTATTGTGTCTAACCTTAAGGTGTATTGCTGTTATTACTTGCTACTCTCCACAAGTAACTAGGGGTCTCAGAAATAGCCAGAATTAGTTTGGTAAGTGCAGCCAGTGTGAAGCATATTATTAGCTATAGCCATTAATTGTATGACTTTAGCCTATTTGAACTACTGTGTGTTAATCCATGTGTGGGACCACTGGGCAGGGAAGTGGGTAGGTACAGCATCCCAGGGGGTTATACTAGCTAGTCATCTGACCCACTTATCCTCTTACTGTGGGTGGAGGCACCGCACTAATTATCTGTTTTCTGGAAAGGAACTCCTGCATCAGGAACATCTGAGCCCAGGCCCCTCAACCTGTATTGTGGTCATCGGGCAGAGGTAGTACCCCGCTGGTACATGGTGCCCGGGTTACAATTGGGGCAGGAGACCCCCCCTTCTGGACAAAGGCAGAGTGCAGAGGTGGGGACCCCAATCCCTGGGTGTAGACCCCCTCATGGATTAAGGCAGGCTGCAGCCGTGGTGACCCTAGTCATTGGAGTAAGAGACCCCCCCTCCCAGATGAAAATGGGGTAAAGCTGCTGTGACCCAAATGATTAGAGTAGGAGACCATCCCACCCAGACAAAGGCATAGAAAAAAATACAGAACATGTTGGCAGATAAAGACCATTGGTCCACCCAGTCTGCCTTATTTTACCATATCCTACCCTAGAGCTTAATGTCTAATTAGGGTTCTTGCCCACACCTGCCTCCTTGCCCCCTGCCCTACTGCTTTCCCCTGTGTAACTATTAAGCCTTTTACATGATCCCAGCTATGTTTTAAACCACTAATGGTTCTTGCACCCTCCACCTCTGTTCCATGCCTCAGCCATTCTCTCTGTTAAATAAAACTTGCTCATGTCCTCTCGACTCTCTTCCTGCTAGCTTCCACTCATGCCCCCGTGTTCTTGATTCGCCAATCCTACTGAATATTTCTCCACAATCTACCTTGTTCATTCCTTTCAGGAACATGAAGGTCTCTATCTTATCTCCCCTCTCCCTTCTGGTCTCCACTGAGTACAAGTTCATGACCTTAAGCCTAGCTTCATAGGATCTGCCCTGCTGGCCCTGAATCATTTTAGTTACATTACACTGTACTGTTTCTAGCCTGTCTTTGTCTTTTCTTAGGTGGGGGCTTCAGGATTGCGCACAGTATTCCAGATGTTACTTCACCAGTGATCTATGAAGGCAGTATCATGTCCTTCCTCCTACTGTCAAACCCCCTCCAGATACATCCCAACATCCTGGTTGCCATACTGTAGGGCTTGTTACACTGGATTATTTTAGGGAGTCACTTATGCTGACTCCCATGTCCCTTTCCTCAGTGGTAATGTCCAGCCCAATCCATACCATTCAATGTTCCTTCCTGGCGTTCTTGTTCCCTACTGTATGTACATCAATTTTCACTTTTGACATTGAATTTTAACTGCCAAACTTTGGAGTCTGAGACCACCTCTTTAATCTTTTCAGAGCGCTCTGCAGCTCCCTAACCCCTTCCTCATTGTTTACTTTGCCATAGAGCTTAGTGTCCTCTGCAAGGCACATCTTGCCTTGCATTCATTCTGTCACTGATGCACATATTAAAAAAGGACCAGCCTCCGTATTGAACCCTGTAAGTCCCCATCTGTGACTTCCCTCTCTCCTGGCTTGACATAGTTTACTGCCACCCTATGTTGTCTCCCCCCCAGCCAGCTTCCTACCCATCCAGTTAGATCCTTTGCTGTTCCCAGATTCTCTTACTTCTTCAGCAACCTTCTGTGTAGCACAATTGAATACCCTGGTGAAGTCGAAGTAGAGCAAATCCACTGCTTGTCCCTTGTCCACTGTCTTAGTTACCCATTCAAAGAATACTATCAGGTTGGTCTCACAAGACTGCCATGCCACAAACTCATGCTGCTTACTATCCTGAAGCCCATTTCTCTCTCCAGGTAGTCCACAGGGTCCTCTTTTGGCTAGTGTCTCCATTAGTTTACCAAGACTACTGGGTCTGTAGTTTCTTGGTTGCTAGGGAGCTATTAAGTAGCCCAGCCAGGGGTTCAGCCAGTTCCGATGCCAGTTCCCTGAGCACCCTGAGGTACATCCCATCCAGCCTGGAGCCTGTCTATTTTCTGCCTGCTAGTTCTCTTCTAATCCTTTCTTCCGTAAACACCACCTACCCTATTTCTGTGATCCCTCTCACAGCAGCCTTTATGCCCACTTTCAGGCAAGGGCTCGCTATCCTCTACTGTGAACACAGAGCAAAAGTAGTCATTTAGTATGTATGCCTTCTGTTCATCCTCCTCTATTACCCTGCCCCCCCTCCATCAGCCTAATAATTCCCCCTTTCATCTTCCTTTTTTCCCTACAAGGGTACACCGCTACTTAGAGTAAGTTCGAACCATATGATGTTATAGTCATTGCAACCCAGAGGACCCCTAATCTTCACTCTGCCTACTATTTACAAGCTGGTGATCACCACATCAAGAATGGCAGTTTGTCTTGTGGGTTGTCTGAACGACAGCAACAGCAGGCAGTACTGCACTGTATTTAACAAGGCCTGACTCCTGGTACTCTTAGCTGCTAAAATGTCTCAATCTATGTTTGGTAGATTGAGATCCCCCACCACCACTACCTCCCCCTTTGCTGCCCTATTCTAATTTTCTGCCCCTAGTTCCCTATCTCAGACAACGGCAGGGTGCAGCTGTGGTGACCTCAATTACTGGGGTGAGAGACCCCCCCACCTGAATGACGGCAGGGTGCAGCTGTGGTGACCATAATCTCTGTGGGAGACCTCCCCTCCTGGACAAAGAGAGGGTGCAGCTGTGGTGACCCTAATCATCAGGGTGGGAGACCCCCTCATGGACAAAGACAGGATGCAGTTGTGGTGATCCCAATAATTGGGGTGGGAGACCCCCTCCTGAATGTAAGCAAGATGCAGCTCTGGTGACCCCAATCATTGGGGTGGGAGGCCCCCTCCTGAATGTAGGCAAGATGCAGCTCTGGTGACCCGAATCATAGGGGTGGGAGACCCCCTTCTGTATAAAAGTAGGAGGCAGCTGTGGTGACCTCAATCACTGGAGTGGGAGACAGGGCTCCAAAAATTAGAAAGACAGGGGAAAATGATTAAAAAAATACACTTTTTTTTTATGGAACACAAACCTTGTTTTTTTATGTTTTATATATAATTAGAAATGTGGACAAGTGAGAATTATGTTTACTAGCTCGGATGTACTGGTTGATATGTTGCTTTTGAAATAATCTTTTATTCCTGGTTCCTTGTTAATGTTTTTTTTTTATATTCTTTATTTTTGTTTATTCAACATTGCAGGGTACAATGCATCATGCATGTATTTTTCTCAGCAATCATATATAATTACCTTTACAGCATAATTCTTTTTACAGCACATTGTATGAAAAATAACAAGGATATTCAAGGGGAGACAGTGAGGACCGTGCTAAAGCTAGATAAAGATCCAGCTTACTTCTCTGTGGGGAAGTCTTCCATCCTCAAATATATATAGCAAAACCAGTTACGGTGTTAAAATTACATCAGGATTCACTAATTGAGTTAAGCTAGAGCCAACCTCCTACCAAAATTGTGTAAGTTTCGAACAACTCTAGAAGATAGGGACTGTGTTGGCTCGCTGCTCCCCACATTGTCTCCAACAAGCACCAAATTTTAATGGTAAATATTTAACTAGTTTGTCAGGAGTGTTAAAGCAGTGAATCTTACACTTCCAAATGGACTCCTGCCAGTAGGGAGCTTGGGAGATTTTCATTGATGGAAGAATCGTCTTTAACCATTTATCATATGAAATGTCGATTCCCAAATCCTCTTTCCATGCCTTAAGAGTGCTGGCCATGGATTCTGACCAGTGATCTCTAAGGGCCTTGTATACTTGACCAATCATATGTGGAGTTTGATAGCCTCCAATTGCCTCCATTATAAGATGCATTAGATGGGGTAATGGGTTTGGTAAGGTATTCCATGAGGGACTCTTCCGCATCAGAAATGTCCTCACCTGTAAATATCTAAAATGTTCTTGATCTGGTAATTGATAAACAGCCTGTAATATCGCAAATGGGACTACCCCATTTGCATCTAAGAATTGCTAAATACAGGAGAGACTGCGTCTATGCCATCTTCGGAAAGTTAAATCTATTTGCGCTGGCAAGAACTCTTGTTCTGACATCAGTAACCTGAAAAAATAAAAGTTCCGTGCTAATGTTGTTTGGGCCCTTATTTCATACCAAGTCCGTAGAGTGCGTGCTGTACCAAACATGACATTTTTAAAGACTGGAAGGGTCATGAGAGGTGCAAAAATTTTTGGGGAGATATCAGAAAGATCATTCAGTATAAATTCGATATATTTCCAATGGTTCCTTGTTAATGTTGGTGTGTTTGTTTATGTATGTATGTATTTATGTATTTCAAAAGATTTATGAGGAAAGACATGCTGAGCTGAAATAGTTCATTGCCAGATGCATCCTGGGGGAAGGGGGGGTACAGCAATAAGTTATAACAATTAGGTTACAAAAATAAAAATGTAAGTTACAGAACTAAGTTTTTTTTTTTAAGTCTTTGGTAACCGGGTAAGGCCCACTAGGCACAAGTGCCTGTTTTCAGAGGCAACCTGGGAGCACTGGGCAGTTAAGTGACTTGCTCAGAGTCAAACAGTATGCAAGTAGAGGTTGTGAGAATCAAACCAAGGTCTGGTCTGCTGGATGTACCAGACTTGTTCACACCTCGTTCCTCTAACCTCTAGGCTATAGTGCCAGCCCCAGTAGTAGCGAAATGGACGGTTGAGCTTGACAGAGACTCTGAAACTAACAATCAAAAAGTGCAAAAGGCAGCATAATTGGAGGGGGAACAAGGCACTATTGTAAAGGCAAAAAGTGCGGAGCTTGCAGGGTGAACACAGCACTGCTGGGTACACTATGAAGGGTAAATTATGAATGCAAACTTGAACATTCAAAAGGTAACCTCAACAGAAGAGATTTTTAAAAATTGCAAGCAGCGGCCTTCTTTAATGACATGAGTCATTAATTAGAAAAGAAGCTATTAAAGCTGTTTTGAAGATATGTGAAAAAAACTAAAATACACTAAAGATGTCAGAAAAACATTTTCGATAAAACATCTATACAATGACATTTTTTGCTGATGAACAAATAGTGCTGCTTTAAAAAGCCATTAACTAGGCCTGGCCCGGTGGCGCTGAGGTTTGAGGCACTGGATGCCACACCTCACGCCACGCCGGTAACCTGGCTTTGGGAACAAACCTGGGACTCTGGGGCTCAGCAGGGGGGATAGAAGATTGTGCATCTGGAGGACTGCTCTCCTCTTTCTCTGGGAAAGGGGACTAGTCCCGCCTGCTGACTGCCCTCTAGCAATGGCTGGAGGGCAGTACGGATCAGGAGACTCAGAAGCTGATGTGCCTACATCAGAGGGGAGGGAAGGGAGAAAACAGAAAATGGCCAGGGCTACATGGATCCATGATGGCCTGACTGCTCTGGTGAAGTCTACCCCTGCCAGCAGATTTGACATACCGGGTGGCAGGGGACCACCTACACCTGGCCTGGCCATGGAGGGGGAATCCACAGGGGAACCTCGGGGGCAGACGAACTGGGGATTGGGCTGGAGGATGTACCCCCTCCAAGGAGGGGGTCATAGCCCCGTGGGGCACGTGGTGAGGAGGTAAAAAATAAGTAAAAAAAAAAGCCATTAACTGGACTTATCTTGTTTTCAGTAAGTTTTGTTTGGGCTCCAGATCAGCAGGACATACGAGAGGCAACAGGGGACCCGACCACATAGGTAAGTGAGGGCTGGGGGTGGGTGGAGTGGTGGTTGCTGAGTGAATGCTGCTTTCTTCAGGGTCAGTATTCAGATTTTATAAAATGGAGGGGAAATAAAATGGGAGGGGAAACCTTCCATTCTGATTGATTGGAACCTATATGTCTTAAATCTGTTTAGAAAATGGGTTAGAAAAATCCCAGTTTCTGACTGGCTGAACTCCTTAAAGGGGGTGCATTTATTGCCAACAGAGACTGGAAAAAAGCAAGTGTTAGTGTCAGACTGATTTTGTACTGCACATATTATTGTTTCCAAGATAGAATCTTCAAAAGTAAATAGCAGCCTTCTTTTTTACCCTCACTCAGCCCACTTGTCCCTGGCTTCCCCTGCTCACCTCTCCATTCTCAAAGCTAAAGCAAACAGCTGTTACCAGGAATACTGACCAGATGTCAGTTTATTCTTATTTTCCTTTTTAAAGTTTACAAAGCTGTACCGCTACTGCCAGCTTTCACAGTTAACTAGGCTCGCTGAACACATGCTTCATTTCAAGAGCGCGCTGTAATGATTGCATCTGTAATGATCACTGTAATGACTGCATTCTGGCAATTTAGTTTATTCCCCCCTTACACACACTAGTATAGTATATATATATATATTTTAGCAAACAAACACATAGGTGTGCTACTGCCAGCAGTCCAGCAGCGTACCACCAGCAACCCAGCGCTCTGTCCTACCTGAACAGTACTAGTGATGGCTGCACCCGATTTCCAAGGTAGTGTTGATGATGGTAATGCTAGATTTCCAAGAATATGTAAAAAAATGCAAAAACCAAAAACAGTTTGAAATAGGACTACCACACAAGAAGGGAGGGCAGGGAGCAATTTAAAATACACGTTAAGCAACTGAGAGGTGGGGGGCAACAATAAAAATGAAACCTCGAGTAGGGGGGACAGGACATTGAACAGAATGATTAGAATCAAAAAAGGCGGTCAAATGCATGCCAGCAATAGAGGGAGTACTTTATGCAATTTTTTTATTTGTGTTAACGTTTTACAATTTTAAAAAATTGTTTAAAACATTTTATCTAAAATTCAACCCCAAACCCATTTTTTTTACTTACAGTTTATGCCTCCTTGGTTTCTGCCCCACTCTTCTCTCAGAGCATCCCAAGGCACGTGCTGACTTGCCTCTTTGCCCCTAACTGGGGTCAATGGGGGGACGCAACCCCAAGCATCCCCCTCTCCCTGAATACTCACAGATTTGTCAGGCAGCCAGTGGAACAAACCCCATGAGGACCTGGATGTACCAGTGTCCAGTTGCTTCGGGGGCCAGGGCTAATCCATTTTCGCTAGTTTTGCTGTAGTGGATGCCGGCACACAAGGGCTCAAGTGTTCTCACACTTGCACATGAGGGTGGGCGGTATGCAAGCTGGCCAGCATCCACACCCTAACCTGCATACCTCCATTGTGCTTCCACCCATGGTCACCTAGGTGGCAGCTTTGCAGCAGAGACAGCTGACCCCCTCCCCGGAGGAGGAGGAGCATGTCCTCTGGGAAACTACATCTTCCTCTGCCTGGCCAACCCCAGACAACCAGGGCTCATTTCCAAACCCGAGTCACTGGTACCACGAGCAGTTGCACTACCGCTGCGCCAACCGGCCGTCCTCCAGAACAGACTCCAATGCTCTGTTGCACTCGCTGAGTGAAACAAACTTACAGCCAAACTTGATAGCCAGTGCTAAATAAATATTAAAATTAACATGTTACACAAAACAAACAACTGGCGATCATAGTCACGACAAGTGCAGGTACACGTTGCTACACCACTCGTCCCGGCATATTGACTCTCATGAGTCTTCCTTGGGGGCTAAAGAATTTAGCACTGACTATTGGGTCTGGCTGTTACTTGGTTTTATTCATCAAGTGCTACAGATCCTTGGAGTCTGCTTTATTGCCTGAGGTGACCCAGCACTGCATGTATCATGGCCCTCTCACCTGGATTTCTGTTTGGCCTCCAAAACCCATTTTCTAAGTGCAATAATACATTTCAGGGTGGGTGATATGGGCTATACCCACCCTTCCAAGGGCTATAATGACCTCTGCTTGCTGCATTGGGCCTCATTATTTTATTTATTTAGTTTTTGTTGACTGGGTAAGTGCACTAGACAAATCCTGCCTATTTTCAGGCACGACCCGGGGAAGGGGGATACAGATGAATGCCAACTGACCTTGAACCAGATTAAGCTGTTGGTGGTATTTTTTTAGTGAATGAGGAAAATTTGGACAGGACACCAGGGAAATTCCCCTACTCTTTTTCGATAAGTGCCATGGGATCTTTAACATCCACCTGAACTACCACCAATCCAGACAGATGGGACTTCGGTTTAACATCTCAACCGAAAGACGGCACCTCAGAAGTGCAGCACCCCTCTCATGCTGCACTACAGTGTCAGTACCGGGATATTAACCCAGGTGCCAGATGTGGGAACTGAACCCACAGCCCTCTGATCTCCCGGCCTCAGAGGCACGTGTTCTACCTACTGAGCCACTGACACTGCCTAACATTATACCTCTGGGTGGGTGAGTATTGCCCAGTACCACCCATCCTGTCATGTATTATTGCTTGCCTAATGCACAGGTAAAAAAGTGCCGGCAATCAGAACATTGGACAATAATAATATCAGTACTTTTTCTAAAATTCCTGACTGCCATCACAAGGCACGGGGTCATAATGTCGCATGGCAGAATGCCGTGTGGCACAATCGTGTTGCGCAATATCTTTTTATTTATTGTTCTGTGGGGGGCTGTGCTCCCCACGCTCCCGGACTCCCCCACTAAAGATTCCAATTTCAGGAGGGTCCAACTCGGAGGGCTCACAGGTCTGGGTTTCGCCAAAATGCTGTACGCTATTAAGGGTACAACATTATGACTCAAAGCATTTAAACATGGCTACCACCTTTACTCACTAAAAAAAATCATCTGGGCCCTAAAAAATAAAACATCAAAATAAAAAGAACAAATGAATTGATTAAATGTTCTTTTCTTTTATATTCCCCTTCTTGCGCTCATACACGAATTAAACACATTGAAGTACTTCTCACAGTTTTATTTTGGGGAGTTTCTTTTCTGGTCACACATCAGATGAGTGGCTGAGGTTTTTGTGAGGTCAGGTCAGGGATGTAGAGAGAGTTTGTGCTAGTACATCTGCGTGGGGTGACTTCAAAACTGATTGTGTGTGGGGAGGTAGCGGTACATGTTGTCTCTAAATAACTTTGCATGTCTGACACAGTGTTGCTTTATTTCTGTGTGAGATGAACCTTTCAAGTCTGTACATTGTAAGAAGCTTCCATAAGGATAGTTCCAGAATCCCACTTGGAACTGAATAACTCTGCATGCAGGTTTTGGAACTGATTTAAGTTTTCTCATCATGTGCTCCTGAAAGAGCTTCCAGAGAAAGGAATTATTCTACAAAACTTGGCAAACAAGAGAACAGCAACGCCTACATAACAGGGCAGGTGGTGAATCATGGTTGAATAACCTGCTTATGAAGTTGATTCGGCTCCGGGCTTTCATTCAAGTTTCCCTAATATGGTAAGACTATTGTAGGTCTGTTTGTTGGTTTTCTATATTCAAAGCAGCTTGAAGCAGAAGACTTTCAGTAGGGAAGGTAGTAATAACTATCCCTAGCTGCATGATGCCAGGCAGCATGGGGCTGTGTGGCACACTGGGAACGGATCCACACCCTGAGCTCAGGACAGCGGGATCGTGGGTAAGGATCCCAGAGGTAGGTGGGTTTGGTGCTCCACTCTTTGAGCAACATCTATGGGCAACATGGCAGTGGTGCTACGGGTGGTGCAGGTGACCACGTGCCACTTGGTATACCACCCTTGGCATGTCATGGGCATGTCCAGTGAGAGAGGAAGGTATGTGGGAGGTAATGAGAGACAGAGAGAGAGAGAGAGAAAAAAACCCCTACTAACAACAATCACCACTCGTGCCCAGCACACCAGTCAAACATGCTGCACCTCCACTACCTCCACAAAAACAGGATTTGTCTCTCCCTTTAGTACACCCTGACAAGGCTGGAAAGGGACCCACCCTGGGATGAGGGTTGCAATCAGAGTAGTACAGCATGGATGGTGGTGACCTGGAACTGTAGAATGACCATCGCTAGTAGAAGAGTCCCAAGGTGGGTAAGAGAAAAGGAAGACCAGGAGGTAGCACAGTTGAAGGGGCCATAAAACAGATAATGAAAAAAAAATGGGGTACCATGTGCAGACTCTTGAACATACAGTGCCAGTGTTGAAAGACAACTTTTATTTCTTTACTTCGAATTTGTAATTTTTCCACATTGCGGTTGTGGAGGTCAGAAGTGGGGGTGGATGACAGACACTGCTGACATTATTTTCACTTTGCTGCCAGGTAGGCCCTCATCAAAGCCTGCTTTTTAATAAACTGAAATGGCAGGAAGGACTCCAAAGTACATTAAGTCAACTTGAGCTGTAAACGGGGGTTGTTGACAGTGCCTTGAAAGTTAATAAAAATGCCATTCGGATATGGTGGCAGTGTCAGCTTGCAGAAAGCTGACATTTCCTGTTGCCGTGCTGCTTTGGACTAGATGTACTGCTCTAGAATTTGAACAGAAATTGAATAAGAAAGATTAGTTACTGGGTCAAGCAGCACAGCTGTAAGTTTACTCCCCCACACCCACGCTGGCTGGAGTGCTGGTTCAGGTCAGAATCGAAGTTTGCTCAGTGCCAAATCACCACAGTGGAACCCCCTGTTGGAATCACTTGCATCTAATGGCTGAACTCTCCTCTCACTCCAGCAGGTCCCAGATTGGTACTGGGGCGAGGAGGGGTGCAAAGCCTGTACTCCTCTTACTACTGAACACACTGTACCTGCTCTGTGGAAAGGGAGAGCCAGGAATTCAGTCTTTGGTTTAAGGAGCTACTAGAACCAAAAAATAACAGAAAGAAAAGCAATTTCAAATTTTAAGAAGTAGCTAGCTGTAACTTTTAATTTGTGAAGGATTTTTCTTTTTGCTTTTGCACATTGGGACATTTTTTATGAGATTGTATTATGCTGGATGTGTGCAAGAGTACTCTGCATGACAGCTGACATGTCTAGTTTTATTCCTTCTGCCACATCATCAGCACTGTGGCCTCACTGACTGTGACATCACAGGTGACTGACCTGCCAGCCGCAGAGTGGTTCTTTCTGCTGTGATGTCACAGCCAGTGAAGGCACAATGCTGATGATGCAATGGGGAAAACAGAACTGGATATGTCAGCTGCCAGGCAGAGTGCTGTTCCACATATCACACCTATTAACATCAGGTAAAAAAATCTCATTATCCTAAGGGAAAAGAAAAAGTACTTCAGATGTATAAGGTAATCATTGACTGCTTTAAAAAACGAATGCTAGAGTTAGGCAGTACACTGGCTTAATGAGTACTCAGCATTCTTTTCATTAACTTACTGGCATAAACCCTCTGAAATAAAGTATCTTGTTTACCATATCCAGGTGGGGTAGCAAGGGGGAGAGGCATAGTCTCATTTGGGTGGAGGCCATGCCAGGAATGACAGCGGAAAGGGTGGGACAATCTGTTCTGAAATATGCTAGAAGGCGTAAGGACAAGCCTCATTTAATTATACATCTTGGGACGAATGAGCTGGCTGACAAGACAGTAGATATAGTCCAGAGGAGGTTTGAGGAACTAGGACAATTATGTGAGGGGGCAGGAAGATCAGTAAGTTTTTCAGAGATACTTCCAGTGCCCAAGGCAAGCACAACAAGAAAGCTGAGAATAGAGGAATTTAACGGATAGCTAAGAACCTGGTGTTATGCTAGAGTATGGGCTGTTGGGGGGTGGGGAAGGACCTGGGAGGACAGTAGTCTCTATGCCAAGGACAGAGTACACTTGAGTGAGGAGGGAAAGAAAGTGTTGAAACAGAGGATGGAGGAGTACATAGAGGAAGTTGGGAATTTAAACTAGGAGCGGGAGGGGTGGTGACAATTAGGTAAGAGACATGCAGAGACCACAGGCTCGGAAACCATATGAGCACCCCCCCCATAACAGTGACAAAGGACAAATGGCAAGTACTATTGGTGATGCTGGTAAAGAAGGGCATGATGGGGGGGGGCGTGGAAGGTGGTTACCCTTAATGCTAGGAGCTTTGAGAGGAAAACTGCAGAGTTACAGGTGCTCGTGGCAGAGGGAGAGGTGGACATTGCAGCCATCACAGAAACATGGGTCACCCAATACAATGGCTGGGACCTATCTGTACCAGGGCACAGGTTATTTTGTAGGGACAGGGTGATTGGGAAAGGGAGGGGTGGCACTATATATGAAGGAAGGACTGAAGTGTGTAAGGGATGAAAGGGAGGAGAGTAGTATGGAGTCACTTTGGATGCAAATCCAGGATTCCAAGAATAGGATTCTCAGAATGGGAGTGGTGTACAGGCTGCCATCTCAGTCAGAGGAGTTAGACAGGGAACTAGCAGGACAGATCAGGAGGACCTGTGAGAAGGGTAGTGCAGTGATTGTGGGGGACTTCAACATGCCAGGAGTGGACTGGAGTACCCCAACAACCAGGAACAGAAGGGAGCAGGTACTGCTGGATGCCTTTCAGGACAGCTTCCTGCTGCAAATGGTCAGTGAACCAACTAGGTTAGGGAATACCCTTGACCTTGTTCTGGCAAATGGGGACTTTGTGAGAGAATTTATGGTGGAGGAACCACTCTCAGGGAGTGACCACCACTCAATAGGGCTCACACTGGATACGGGCAAGGAAGGAGTGGAATCTGGCACAAGAGTGCTAGACTTCAGGAGGGCCAACTTTGGGAGGATGGGGGAAGTGGTAAAAGGGTATCTGGCCAGAATTCAATCTAGTATGGACACTAACCAGAGGTGGGAGCTCATAAAGCTGGGGATAGTGGGGGCAACCAAAACCTGCTGCAAGGCCCAGAGCAAGAAGGCTAGGGCTAAGAAACCAAGCTGGTTGAGCAGGGTGGTCATGGAAAAGGTAAGGAGGAAAAGAGCTGCCTTTAGGAGGTACAAGAAAACAGGGAGGGGAGAGGACAGGGAGGAGTACTTGACGGAATCGAAGGAGGTGACAAGGGCAGTAAGGGGAGCCAAGGCATCTACGGAGCTCAGGCTGGCACAAGGCATTATGAAGGGGGAGAAGGACTTCTTTAGGTACATCAGGGGGGAAAAGGAGCTGTAAGGACCACATAGTAAGGATTAGGAAGGAGGGGTTGGGTGGAAGCTTGAGGTGCGATAGGGGCAGAAGCACTAAATTGCTTCTGCTCGGTATTTACTAAGGAGAAGAGGGGGTGACACCAGGGTGGGGGAAGGAACGGCAGAAACAGGGGGGAAGGGGTGACAGATTGGGAAATCATGGAGGGCAGAGTTCGGGAGGGTTTGAGGGCACTGAGGGTGGACAAGGCGCCAGGCCCAGATGGCATCCACCCCAGGGTACTGAAGAAGCTGGCAGAGGTCCTTGCGGGACCTTTGGCAGACCTATTTAATGCCTCACTACACTCAGGGTGTGTACCTCAGGACTGGAGGATGGCTCATGTGGTGCCCCTCCACAAGAGTGGCCCCAAGGATGAACTGGGGAACTACAGACTGGTGAGCCTCACATCCATCGTGGTTAGCTAATGGAGACTATCCTGAAGGAGAGGCTGGTGGCCTCCTAGAGGCCAAAGGACTACAGGACAGCAGACAGCATGGCTTCATATGTGGCAGATCCTGCCAAACCAACCTGGTGGAGTTCTATGACTGGGTAACTAGGCAACTGGACAGGGGCCACACAGTGGATGTCCTGTATCTGGACTTCAGTGAGGCATTCGACTCGGTGCCGCATGGAAGGCAGGGAAGTAAGTTAGAAGGCACAGGGGCAGGTGCAAAGCTTGTGAAATAGGTAGGGAACTGGCTTCAGGGAAGGCAACAGAGGGTGGCGGTGGGTGGGGAGCTCTCATACCCAAGGGTAGTGATGAGCGGTGTTCCACAGGACTCAGTGCTGGGAGCAGTGTTGTTTGGGATATTCATTGCAGACTTATCATTGGACATCAAGAGCAAGATCATTCTTTTTGCTGATGATACCAAGGTAGGAGCAGTGGTGGATGACCTCGGAGGATGGCAGGGGTTGCAGGATGATCTGGCAAAGCTTGAAACCTGGTCAGACACCTGGCAACTGGGGTTTAATGCCAAAAAGTGCAATGTGCTGCATTTTGGGATGAAGAACTCAAGGAAGAATTACCTCGGGGGAGTGCAGCTAGCCCAGACAGAGGAGGAGAAGGATCTGGGAGTGCTCATTACAGGGTCAATGAACAACTTGGCACAATGTAGGAAGGCAGTTGCAAAGGCCAACAAAATGCTGGGTTGCATTGCAAGGGTATATCCTCTAGGGGGAGGAGGTGATTCTGCCACTGTATAGGTCATTGGATTAGACACGCACCTGAAGTACTGTGTGCAGTACTGGCCCGTATCTGAAAAGGGACATTAAGTTACTAGAGGGGTGCAGCGCGGGTGACAAAAGATGATCAAGGGGCTGGGGACTTATCATACGAGAGGAGGCTGAGGACTTGAACATGTACTCGCTGGAGGAGGGAGGGTCAGGGGACATGATTGAAACCTTTAAGTACTTAAAGGAATAAACAAGACAGGTACAGAGGGGCTGTTCAAAGTAAGGAGGGAGGGCCACCAGGGCCATGATATGAGACTGGAGGGAGGAAGGTTCAGGAGTGAGATGAGGGACACTTTTACAGAGAGGGTGGTGGCTGGGTGGAATGCATTACCTGCAGAAGTGGTATCCAGTAGAACAGTGGACTGCTTCAAAAAGGGATGGGACAGGACAAGGGGAAGGTCAATGGAGGGAAGGGTGGAAAGGAGGGCAGCTGCAGAATAAGAGGTGCTAGCTGCACATTTGAGCAGACTTGATAGACCTCTAGGCCATTATCTGCTGGCAAATTTCGTATGTTCGTACAAAAGGGGGGCCAAAGGGCATCAGCACAATCAGTTAAAGATGCATGGACAGGGAGTACATACATACAATATACCAGGAGGATAACATCCGTAAATACGAATTGCCGAAGAAATATTCACAGCCTGGAAAGGTTAATAAGTATTTCCTACACAAAGATTTGAAGTGATACATACTTGATGAAAGTTCTAATTCCCTAACTCCTTTCAAACAGGCAACAGTATAACATTTTTATATAATTGTAATCCCCCCTCCCCACATCTAGGGGTATTCCTGATGTTCACAAACGGGGAGGGGGCACTCCACAGAGAAAACACAGTCTGAGGAATAAATAATGCATACCTGGGTTATGATGGTGCCACCACAGCAGGTGATGTAGTGGTGCAGTAGGCTGAATGCAGAAAAAGTTCTCTCAGGGAGCTGAGGCAGGCAAGCTTGGTTAGCGTAATGCAAGTGCAGGAAATAAGTCAGATGTCCTGGCTCAGTTAAGAAAATAAGAAAGAACTCCTTTAATTAATAAAACAGGGTCACAGTCTATGAAGCAGTGAGAATAGTTCCAAACAGGACAATTCTTACAGGGCAGAAATCCTGTGTCTTTCAGTGCAGACCCAAGGATCTTCGTGGCACAAAGCTTGACATTTAGGGGAGCCACAACTCCCTCCTGATAGTGGCTGCAGCACTCAGACTCCCTGCAACACTACAACCTCCAGTCCTGCAGTAACTTTGTGGTCCTTAATAACAGCTTACAGTAAATGTGAATGTGTGATGTGCTTCCCTTCACCGGCCTGGGCGTCCTGATCCCAACTCATTAACAGAGATGGTGACGCCACGGCATGGTGCCCCACACTCAGTCATGATTCTGAAGGCCTTGGAGCCTAGGGACATTCACACGAACATCACTCTTTCATCACTTTGGACATATATCCTGCACCGCTGGACACCGGCTAAACCCGGGGACTCCAGAGGCAGGCTGCCACCACTGCAACACGCCTGACCCATGGCAACCAGTGGACACATATTTGGACACCACCCAAGGCCTACCTTGGTGCTGGGGGTCAAGAAGCAGGCCTTACACTTTCCACCAGGCCCCAGCTCCCATCTCCTACTCTGAGAGGTCCCAACCTTACAGCCCAGAGTGGCCCCACTTCCGACTCCAACCACTACTCCAACAAGGCTGAAATGGGGTTGGATCAGGATGGCAATCACCCCATCCCCGCCCTGAACCTTGGCCCTGCAGTTGAAACCCTTAGCAGTTCTGCTTGGGAGCCCTACCTCCCACTCCTGGGCCTCTTGGTACTCCCAAAATGCACCAAAACCACCCCTTTAAGGGGACTGCCAGCCCCAGCTCCACCCGCCAGCAGGTGGAACTGAACACCGGACAGCCCAGAATTAAAGGGCCCTAACTAGTAAGCTCCCAAAGGTGGCTTACATAATTATAGGTCAAGAGAGTACTCCTGACTAATTGATGTGCTTCTTCCCTCTGCATGAGACACTCTTATTCTGTGAAGAGTATCTCATGTGCAGCTGCCTTGGAAACTGGCAAGTGCAGGGCAGGTTTTCTAAAATTTTAATATATTATTGATCAATCTTGATTAATAATATATAAATACCACCACTGAGTACACAGACTGGTCTCATTAACATCCTTAGGATATCAGAACTGCTCACCTTCGGTTTGCAGTTCTTATACCCTAAGTACGTGCGTGAGCCCACTTACAATCCTAAGAGTAGTCTCAGCGGTAGTATTACCATACATTAAAGAGCTAGTATCTACTCCAGCATGGACTTTTATAAATGTAATTTGTTCATCTGTTACAATTTACTAGAAAATACCTTGCTTTTAAATTCCAGCTGTCCTTCCCGTGGTTTACAATATATATATTTATGCAATAGAGTGTAACAAAAAATTCGAGCATATAAAGGTTATTTTTGCTTATCAGGGACTTACAGTGAAAATATCATAATAGGTGGATGACAAAATACATTTATACAACACATATAGACACGTGGACCTATGGAGATATATTCAGCTGCTCTTTGGCCATGGGGTGGTCTCTAGGGACTGAAGGACAGCAGATGCTGGCCTTCTACACAACAGCGGAAAGAAAGATGAGACTGAACTATAGACCAGTCAGCTTGACATCTATAGTGGGAAAATCATGGAGTCTTTACTAAGGGAGGAACTGGTGGACTTCCTGGAGGGAAATGAGCTACAGAACTCCAGACAACATGGGTTCATGAGCAGAAGGTCTTGCCAGACAAAGCTTGTTGACTTCTTCAACTGGATGACCAGGGCGGCAGATAGAAGACAGGCATTAGATGTGGCATACTTGGATTTCAGCAAGGTCTTTGACCCAGTCCACCCATAGGAGGCTGGTCAAGAAAATAAGAGATTTAAAGGTGGGGGGAAAATTGACCACTTGGGTGGAGAACTGGCTAAGGGGACGAAAACAAAGAGTAATAGTTAATGGGGAGATTTCTGAGGTAAGGGAAGTAACAAGTGGAGTACTGTACTCAGGGGTCGGTGCTGGACCTGATCCTTTTCAGTGTATTCATTTGTGACATAGGGGAAGGCATGAAGGGAAAGATCTGCCTCTTCACAGATGACAGAGAGACCTACGAAAGGGTGGACACAGAGGAAGGGATAAGAGAACTCAGAGATAATCTGGGCAGGTTGGAGAGCTGGTCATAGATCAGGCAGATGGACTTCAGTGTAAAAAAATGTAAAGTGATGCACATTGGGAAGAGGAATCCAAGAGTGAAATATGAAATGGGGAAGTGGTGTTGGAAAGCACCACAGAGGAAAAAGACCTAGGAGTCATGATATCAGAGAACCTAAAAAAAAAACAGCACATTGTAATAGAGATGTGGGCAAGGCAAAGAGGATGCTGGGTTACATAGGGAGGGTAATAAACAGTAGAAGTCAGGAAGGAATCCTCCCATTTTACAGGTCACTGGAGCAGCCATACCTGGAGTACTGCACAAGTTACTGGAGTCTATACCTGAGGAGAGACTGCAACAAGGTGGAAGCAGTACAGTGCAGGGAAACAAACATGGTCCATGGATTAGGAGGCAAGACATATGAGGGAAGGCTGGAGGACCTGAACATGTGCATCCTTGAGAAAAGGATGGAAAGGGATTACAAGACTGAGACATACAAGTATCTGTATGGGATAAATAGAGCGGACACCAAGGAACTTTTCTCGTTGAGTTCAACTACATGGACAAGAGGGAACTCGCTTAAACTCACAGGGGGAGATTCAAAGGGGATGTCTGTAAGCATTTTTTCACGTAAAAGAGAGGCGGACAAGTGGAACGAGCTGCCAGAGGAAATGGTACAGACAAAATCAGTAAACAGCCTGAAGCAGGGATGTGACAAGCATATGGGATGAGTAGGCAATCACTCGGGACATCAGGCAACTTAGACCTTCTGTCAGGATAAGTCCTGATAGCTCACAAACCCCAGGGCAGGAGCTTTGATGTTGCTTCTGGAGGAAACAGAAATCTTTTTGCAAAGACTCTTTAAGCAGCTTTCTTCCAACCTTGTGGCTGACTGCTTAATTTACTCAAAGGTCTTTCTTCTTTTATCTCCCAAATTGCTCCATTACACATGTCTCCCCTGTGCAGAAATCCAGGGATCGTATATCAGTGGCTAGCATCATGTGTATTATTTATTATGCTAAACCCCTGGCTCTCAGTGGCTGTCAGTTCCTGAGGAAAAGTATGCATACAAGTCCAAGCCAGCTTGCAATTTATCTGTTTTGCAGAGCTGAACTAGCCTCCAAAGTGATGTTAGTTTCAGAGATAAAGAATGTACTGAAACCTTAGCTAGTCTGCTGCTGGCTGTGCAAAGCTAACCTCAGGACACCCAACATTAACAGCCAGGTTGTGTGTCTTCCGACCCCTTTTCAGCAGTACTGGGACTTTTGTAGTCTTTCATTTTATCTTCTATTTTAACATGTTTCTGTCACTTGGTGTAGCTTCTGGCCATCAGGATCAATACCTCCCAGTCCCTGCTGCCGTCTGGTGGGACTAGGGGGGAGCTTGTGGCAGGGGCCAGTTGAATGAAGAGAGGTTGTGGCACGCCAGCCATGGTGAGATGGCCAAAAAAACAAGTCAACTGAACAAATGTCAGTGTCCTGTCTAGCCCCATGTCCCAAAGCTGCAGTCTGGGCTAGGCCTGGGGGTGAAGGAGTGGTGCAGGGGAAGGCTGCAGCAGTGCTCCAGAGAGAGACAAAGGTGAGCCACCCCCCTTAGGTGGGTGTTGCATCCATCCATCTGTCGGTCTGTCTGTCTATCTATCTATCTATCTCTTTGGCTGTTCATAGGAGGGCTATGGAAGTACAGCCACACTCCATTGACTTTAGGCCGGGTGGCCTAGACAGGCACCAGAAAAGAAGCTGATTGGGAGATACTGTACTGCTACCTCATTTGCTAACCCTGTTATTTTCTTTAGGGCTTGATCGTGACCCTAATGCAACCTTTTTTATTTTTGATCATGATTGCTCTCTGCGCACATATCATTGTTAGATTGTTAAGTTTTATGTTTTGTGGGGACTGTTATTGCCCTGTATTGGTTACCAGGTGGGTTGATCAGATGTTTGCCAGTCCCGCTGTTCTCCTGGGGCGAAGCACAATCCTCTGTTACTGTACTTAGCCCCGGAAGGGCAGTGGGATGAGCTAACAAAATATTAGAGCTTATAAAAGCTTCAACATACAGTGCAGCCTATTGAATCTCACACTACTGCTGATGTCAGTGGCAGGGTATTCTGGGATTGGTGGTTACAGAAATCTGTTTGCAAGTAAGCAGAATCAGTCTGATACAATCTACTATAGTGCAGTAAACAGCAAGTAAAAAATGTTTTTACACACAAAATGCAAATTAGGACCAGGTCCACACTTCGGTGTAGTGCTCTTAGCTCTGAGTCTGACTGTTCCCATTTAAGCATAAAACAGTACATTACCATAAAAATAGATAATAATTGTATCCAAATGTACATAAAAAAATTAACCATTAAAAGTTGTACTAAAAATATAAATTTTAAAGTAATAACCAGACCAACAGAGTTGTGTCAGTGCTGCAGATGAAGTTTGTGAGCTGCTGTAGGTGACAGAAATCCCAGGAAAGGAGTTCCAGATAATTAGGCAGAAATAACAAGTCCAGCTCCCTCTTTCTGTTGTAACTCCTGGGACATGAAATTCCAAAAAGTTAGTGTTCCATAAACCTTGGAGGATGATTCTGGGGGAAATTCTGACTGACAGATATTTGTGAGTACGTTCTTGTGCAATCTTATGAGCAAAAAGAAGTATATGTAAAGATCTCCTCTCATAGATCAGGAGCCAATCAAGTTTCTGGTATAAAAAACAGTGGTGAGTAAAAAATGAACTGTCACTGGCAAATTGGACCATTTGATTATAAAGGAGGTCTAGTTTATGTAATAGGGACTTAGGAGCAGCACAATAGAAGAGTGTAATCTAACAAAGAAAAAAGTCATAGACTAGATAATAGTAGCTCGATATTCCAGTGGCAAGAAATATCCTATTATAATACAGAAAAACAATTTTGGGGATAATTATTTTAAACAAATACTGCACATGAACTGCACTGAAGGTTAGTGGATTGCTGCACATGGTACTCCATGTGCATGGAGTACTCCAAGTATGGCCTTACCAATGCTCCAGAAAGAGGAGGAATCATATAAATCTCACATTATGCCCCTACTAATGCAACCCAGCATTGTGAGTTGTCTTCTTCTTCACTGCCCCTGTGCATTACTATGACAGCTTTATCATAATGATGACCCGAGGTATTTTTCATGGTCTGTTGCTGTTAGTTGTTTCCTGCTTAGATACTACCCCTGACTGAAATTCATTGGGCATAAGGAGGACTTACACTTTTTCACAATTTAATTGCTTATTGTTGGGCCACTCCCCCAGTGTATTTAAGTTCCTCTGCAGACTATCTTCCTCTTCCCTGGAGTCTACTACCCTCAATATCTTTGTGTAAAAATCATACTTAGACTCCAATTCCTGACCAGGAGGAATGTGGGAAACTAGATGTGGTGATCCACTTGGGAAGCAACGATCCAGACGGGTGTGGAGATGAGGTGGTCCAGGAAAGATTCAGGGCACTAGGGGAAAGGCATAAGGAGAAGACGCTTTGGTGGCCTTCTCAGAAGTGTTGGCAGTATCAATGACTAGCCAGGAAGTTACAAATAGCAGATTTCAATAAGTTGCTTAAAGACAAGTGTAGGAGGCAGGGATCCCAACATTTTGGAGACTGGGATCCCTCTGTGAGGATAAGTCCTTTGACCACCTGCACATCACTTGAAGGGGAACCAGGGCATTGCTAGGAAAACTAGGAGAGTAAGAATTTAAACTAGGAAGGGAGGAGGGCCCAATGGGGCCTAGGATGCAAAGCTTTCATCTGGAGGTTGCCATATACCCCCCCCCAGGAAAATACTCACTGGGCTGGCAATGTGAATCGGGCTAGCAAGAAAAATAAGACGGCGTGGGCTACAGGACAAACAGGCCAAATTTTACAAACCAGGCACAAAGTGATGCTGAACAACAGTTACCTACCTACAGGCATCACAAAGAAACAGATAAGAGCTCAAAGGGACAGCAAACATTATGGCATGCCATCCATATCAACTCCAAGAGTTTGGGCAGTGATGTAGGGAATCTCCAGGCTGGCAGAGGCTCATGAGGACTTGGTGGCCATCACAGAGATATAAACCACAATTGGCACCTCACTATACCAGGGTTCTTTCTGTCATCAGGAAGGATATGGTGGGGGCCAGAGGGGGAGGAGTGGTCCTACACAGTATGTTAGACAGGGCATAAGGTCCATGAGGGAAGCAGTAGACAAAGCTGGGATAGAAATACTATGGATCCAAATGGAAACAGACATGAGTACGGAGGTGAAGTTGGGGGTAGTCTCTAGACTGGCAAACCAGAGTGAAGGGATGGACAAGCATTAGAAGGAGATATAAGAAAGGTAACAACCCGGGAGAGTTGGTGATCACAGGATACTTTAATCTACCAGATATAGATTAGAACATCCCAAGGGACAGCAGTGGAAGGAGTCAGGCACTCCTGGATGCATTCCAGGATGGCTTCTTAGTCCAGGGGCCATGGAACTGAGTAGGGATAAAGTGACCCTAGACCTTGTGCTTCTCAAAAGTGATTATGTCAGGGCCATTGGCATAGGTATGCCATCAGAAAATAGTGACCACCTGTCAGTGTGGCTTTCCACAGAACATGGCAGGGAGCACAAAAACTCCAAAAGGTTTGTCCTTGACTTCAGAAGGGTCACTTTTAATGAAATGAAGGAGAAATGTAAAATACACAACTGGAAGGGATCAATGTGTTTGGGGTGGAAGGAAATGGGCAATTATGAAAAGCCTTCAGAATGTCATCAGCTCTAGCCTGAGACATGTAAGGAAGTGAAGGAGACATAGGCTATCAATGTGATTCACAGGGGAAGTGGCTAGTGCAATGAAAGGCAAACAGCAGGCATTCAGGAAATTCAGGAGGTGCCAAAAGGAGGGGGGCAAGGAGGCTTACCTAGATAAACCGAAGGAGACTAACAATGTGATGAAAAGGCCAATGCAGACACAGAGTTAAGGATTGCTGAAGCTTTCAGTAAGGAGACAAGGTCTTCTTTCAATATATCAGGGAGAACAGGCACATGAAGGAAGTCATTGTCAAGCTGAAGCATGGTGGGGGGTGGAGGAAAGCAAGGGTAAGGCATTAATACTGAATGAATACTTCTGCTCAGTATTCATGATGAGAAGGAGTGGCCTCAGCCACAGGGGAAGGTTGGTATGGGCCTACATAGGGGACCAAAGTTGAGAGCAGAACCCATTACCATAGGAATGTTACTCAAAGGGCTCTTAGCCTTGAAAGTAAAGAAATCACCAGGGTAGAATGGGCTGCACCCTAGGGTGCTGAGGGAAATGGTACAGGTGCTAGCTGCACCCCTGGCAGATCTATTCAGTTGTTCCCTGGAGTTCAGAGTAGTGCCCATGGACTAGGGAACAGCAGAAGTACCCCTACACAAGACTGGGACCAGGAAACTACAGGCCAGTGAGTCTGACATCAATAACCGGCAAACTGATGGAAACCATACTAAAGAAAAGGCTATCAGAGTTTCTGGCATCATATGGGCTGCAAGATGACAAATGGCATGGGTTGATGGCAGGAAGGTCATGTCAAACAAATTTAACTTTTTCTATTGTGTAAGTCAAGCACTTGGAATGTTGCTAAATGTCCTCCAACCTCCCACTGCAACATTACTATAGATTTATCCCTCCAGCCCTCACCCCCACCCCTGCTCCCGGGCCCATCCTCTGCCTCCTCCTTCACCCCTACCCCACATATTACTGCCCTCACCTTATCCACCCCCACCTGTACTACCCCTCCCCTTCACTGCCACCCCTCGGCCACCCCCTTCCTATTTCTCCCATCCCTATCCCTCACCACTGACCTCCACCTCCAATGACATAGCCCTCTCAGGCTGCCACTTCAGCACATCTTCAACAAAGCCTTTCTTTCTGGTGGCCCTACCCTACCCAAATACAAGTTCCTGAAATCCTTCTGCTGACCTGTGCACTCAGCATAGGGCAGCTTACTTCTAGACTTGAACTGCCTGTCTATATATGTAGGACTGACGGTGAAATTTCAGTGTAAATTTCAAGACAATCTGTAACCAAAGTGTAACTTGACAATTAAGGACAATTGTTTTTTATGTAACCTATGTAACCTTGAAATCAAGTTATCTTTTGTATGCCAGTGTATTTCTGTGTATATACTGTTGTTGCTGTTTATTCTGGTCTGTACTGTGTTTGACTTGGAACCTTTGTAAATGAGCCATTGGCTCAAAGGTATTAATCCCAAATTTAAATAAATAAATAAATAAATAAAATGGGGGCTGTGGATAAGGGCCAGACAATAGATATACTGTATCTGGACCTTAGTAAAGTATTTGACTCTGCTCCTCACAGGAAGTTAATCAAGAAACTGGGGGACCTGGATGTGGGGACATTCTGACCAAGTAGGTGAGAAGCAGGATAAGTGGGAGAACACATAGGATGGTGTTTAATTAAGCAAGAAGGTATGACAGGGTATGTGTTATCGTGTAATAACATCACTCCTGGGGTGAGATTGAAGCACAAGGTGAAGCCGAGTGCTTCCACCACCCCAGGAGTGACGTTATTACACAATAACACACACCTTGGAGTGCCTTATTACAATTATACAATGGCTCACTATTATACAAAATAAAAAAAAAATTAAAAAAGGTTTTAGTAGATTTTTAGTGTAGCAATATATCTTTGTTTCTGAAGAGAGATCCAAAAAACAATCCAAGAAATCAGTACAGTGATGTTATTGTATAATAACATCACTGTCTCAGGCACACACTGACCAATCAGAGCCCTGGAAATTTTCTTGCCATTGTATGATGGGGAATACTCGAGCATGAGAGAGGTCACTAGTGGGGTCCACACAGGGATCATGCTCAGTCCATTTCTTTTTAACATCGCATCAAGAAAACAAGGAACAATAACTGTAATACTAAGGAGAATTTATTCATGGAATTAGATTCATCTCATTTAAGTCTTAGTTTAGAGAGCAATCTTTTATTATGGAATGTTGCAGGCTTATATGGAAAAAACAGCTGGCACTGAATGGTTAGCATTTATTACACTTTTTACAGTATTATGCTTCCAACAGACATTGGAGTCAAAATAAAGTTAATTTAAATGGGTATGATTATGAAATAATTAGCTCCCCAGCCATCAAACCAAATAGATTTGGCAGATATGTATGTGGGTGGGTGGGGGGTCTTGCTACATACATTAAGATCAAACCTGGTAATAACATTCAAGATAGGTTTAAACAGAGAAATATTATACTATTACAGTTATAAAATTGGATGGTACTGTTCTCATCTTGACTAACATTTATAACCCTCCCAAGAGTTCTTCTCAGTATACTGATAGTACATGGGATTTTATGGATTCTGATATGGAAGTAGTTTCATCCAACTTCCCAACAGCATATATTCTTATCTTTGGTGATGTCAACACAAGAATACTACATTTTAACAAAATGGATCTCTTGGAAACATATATGGACCTTACTAATGTGCCTAGAAAGTCAAACAGTGATAAGAAAATAAATGAAAATGGTAGCAGCCTAGGAAAAAGTCATCACAGAAAAATGTTTTATTGTTAAATGGTAGACTTAGAGGGGATGAAACCAGAAATACTACATACTTTGGTACCAGTGGACAAAGTACAATTGATTATGCTCTCTGTTCTCCAGAACATTATTCTTTCTTCTCATCAGTCTCAGTATGACAGCAGAAAGTGATCGTGCACCACTGATACTTGACATTATGTCATATAATAAAGTAACCATATAAAATCAATCAGATATAATTGTTTTCTATAAAGGGTAATAAGGCATGACACCCCCAGGTGTCCAGAATTTTATAACACCTGGTGCACCCCCTAGTTCCGCCATACTTCCCTTGGCTAGTGGTCCTTCAGATACTGCACTCCTCACCTGCTTAACTCCCTACAGTACCTAGCGACCTTCGTGCAAAAACTAGAATCTGCCCATTTAAATCTAAGCTTTGCACCGACCTTGCAAGACAAATGAAATGTTCCTGCCCCACTTAGCATAACCTTCTGATGAAAGGACCTGCTCTGACCTCGCTCTGCCCTTTATCTCCTCCTTCATCTGCCATATGCACTTTAACCTCCACCCTCCAGTCATCCTGCCCTACCAACTCCCACTACCCCCTGTCTCCACCCTCCCTGTACAGCCCCATAGCCCAACTACTACCACCACCCCCCTCTGCTCTGGTCTACCTTCTTTTCACCTCCACCATACTCTCATCTCTATTCCTCTTTCCTCCTCCTCATCTTCTCCCCCCCTTTTCCCTAGTCTCCAATGTTCTTCCCCTAATTAGCAACCTACCCCTACCTCCACTCGACAATGGGACCTGCCTAGGCTTGGCCCCAGCTTCTCCTTGCTTACCTGTTCCTGTCATGCCTTGAATTTCGCCTGAATATCATGCAGAAATTTGTTATAGCCTACCATTTTAGCGAATTCATTTTTCTACCCCAGCTGAATCCCCCACCTTGTTTCACGTAAATCTTCATGTTATCTAATATAACCCAGTGTATTAAGATTATTTACCAAATTATGTATGTATCCAATTTATGTTTGTCAGCCTATGTATTACTCTATTGTTTGTTTGACATGGAACCTTTGGAAACAAGCTCTTAGCTCAGAGGTTGTAATCCGAGACTTGAATAACTAAATAAATAAATAAAATAAAAAAACTTCAGGGCTGGAGGGCATAGCATTAGATAAAGTAAATAGTGTATTATATGGAAATTAATCTGTCAGTATTTTATAGTCTGTTTCAAAGTCTACACAAGCAGACATATCTTCGGTATCATTAGATAAACTATACAAATTACTCTATCCCATATTGTATATTAATAACACAAGGACAGAGGAAAGTCCAATATATGGTTTAACAAGAAATGCAGAGAAGCAAAAAAATATATATGTAAGAAGGACAAAGAAACATCCATCAAGGATCAAGGATACATTTCAACTGGCTAAACAGTGAAAGGACACAACACAATGTGCTACTTAAGCAAGAAAAACAAAATTTTCAGAAAGCAAGGTGGGCAGAAATGTACAAGGCCATTAATTCAAATGATACCAAATCCTTTTGGAGCCTAGTAGCAAAAGACACCAACACATGTCAGTCCTGTTTGTCAGTTTATATTCTAGAAGAAAAGTGGGTGAAACATTACACAAATATTTTCTTCAACTCAAATATTTCATCTGTAGAGGAAAAGGGGGAATAACTGGCCAGCAAAATGTGGTGCCCCCCCCCCCCATTAGTTTTCTCACTCTCAGAAGTAGAGGATGCTATTGTTACTTTGGCTGCTAAGCCCCTGGTTCTGATGCAGCTCTATAAACAAAAAAATTGAATATATGGGTACCAGTCTTAACCACCGCTTTAATAATTGTCTTAGAAAAAGATGCATACTGCTTTCTTGGAAACAAATATCCTAGTGCCCATTCACTAAAATGGATCTTTGTATGACTCAGGAGATTTTCAGTCAATTAGTCTTCTCAAAGCATCATCTAAAATATTTGCTAAGAGTTTACTAAGCACAGATAGGAGCTAAGGTAGCCTGAAATGAACAAGTCACCGTATCCATTCTAGGTTGGCTTTAGGTCAGGATTCTTGACAGTTGATAATATTTTCATCCTCATGCACTTGCTAGAAAAGTATCAAACCTTAAAAAAAAATGAAATTATATGTTTTGTTTGTAGATTTCTCATCAGCTTTTGATTCTATCAATAGGAGTAAACTCCGGAATATCATGGCTCATATGATTATAGATTACTCTCTTTTCTCTTTTGTATCCTATAATGCAACTTTACTGAAATAATGCAAGTGTAATTAGATATGACAATGCTGGAAATTTGTCAGAACCCTTTATTGCCAGTGGGGGTCAGGGGGTTAAGCAAAGTTGTATAATTGCCCCAACACTTTTTTTTTCATATTTATGTAAACTCTTTTATTACAGTTTAGGCATAGTATCAAATCCATAAGCTACGAGAGCCATTTAAGGACTTGCTAACATATAGGTTCTAACAGGACAAATCCCATCTTTCATCACCCATATAATTACTGGTGACCCCCTTTAACAATCAGCTTAGCTAGATCAATAAAATGCTGTAATAACGTGAAATCGAGTTATTACAGCATTTGTCCAAACTTTCTTGTAGTAGCAGTGTGCTCCAGCATCAGTGTTTCGTAGTGTGCCACCTTATTGGCCGTTACTCGGGCTGAACTCGAAAATAAACATGACTGCTCCTGTTTCCAGCACCCGACGATTTACAGTGATCCCATCACTTGTCAGGTACATATTTTTTTACTAATTTACATTCTTTATCTGGTTGACCCAAACAACAGAAAAAAAATCTAGTTGACCCTGCTGTTCGTACCTGATGAGCAAGGCAAGAGAGTGGTTCAGTCGGGAATCAATTGCATGTGACTCCGGCCATGTAATTCGGAAAAACAAAACAAAACACAACCACTACAGTAAAAAAAAAAGCAAAAACAGCCTTACAGAGACAGAGTGTGTGTGTGTGTGTGTGTGTCTGACAGGAGAACTGCTTCTGTGTATGAGACAGAGTCTCTGTCTCTGGCAGTATGACAGAACTGTCTTAACATATGCTATTCACTGCCTGCATCAGTGATTATAAAAATAAAAGTATAGGTAAGTGTGTGTTTATGAGTTTTTACACCTCATAGGTGTGTGATGAACACATAAATCTCTCGAGTTTCACTCTCGAGGTTTATGGGTCATCACACACCTCGAGGGTGTAAAAAAATCCATAACACACACTTACCTAACCATTATTCTCTATATATTGATCCAGGGCAGTTTTAAAGGCAGACAGATTTGTAACACAGACGATTGATGCTGGTAGTGAATTCCGTAGGTTCACCACTCTCTGGTTAAACCACCTACTCCTCATGGTGGTTCTAAACTGTCCACCTTTCAATTGAAAGGGGTGAGCCCTTATTGCTCTAGAGTTGTCTTTCATGACTAACCCTGCTGCTTCCTAAAGGTATTCGTCTGTAAGTGCCTTGAATACAAAACACAAATCACCCCTAATTCTGTGGTAAGCCATAGAGTACATACTCACTCAATAAGCCTAGAATGATATGGCTTGTCCTTCAACATGGATATAGTTCTAGTTAGCCTTCTCTGAACCTTCTTCACCCATTGTTGACTAGTAATGCTTTGGGGCATACAAAAAGGAGCACCAAATTCCAAAATAGATCTCACAAATGCTCTATAAAGTGGAACCAATACCCCCCTTCTCCTACTTCTATTGTGTCTCATAATGTTACTGATAATGTCATGAGCACGCTTGGTAACCACACTTATGTGCCTGTCAAAAGTAAGCTTATTTGATACAGGTATACCCAGATCCCTCTCACAACCAGAACTTACAACAACCTTACCGTTAATCTTATATTGTGCAAAAATATTATGTCCAAAATGCATTACTCTGCATTCAGTCTCATTAAATGCTAACTTATGTTCAGCTGCCCAATACTCCAGCTTCCTCAACTGTTCCTGGAAGCTTTCAATTGATTCCGCATAATTAACAATGGCCCCCACCTTTGCATTGTCAGCATATTTACAAAGCCAAGTCCCCCCGACACCTGCATTCCAGAGATGAAAAGGTTAAATAACAAAGGGCCCAAAATTGACCCTTGCGGCACTCCACTAGACACACACCCCCAACTTGAAAAATACCATCTAATTTGTACCCTCTGGGTCCTATTTGTAAGCCAAGAACTTATCCAGGAGATTAAACTTGAATGAATACCTAATTTTATTAAGGTACTCCACAACATCTCGTGTGAAACAGAATCAAAGGCCCTAGTGTAATCCAGGTAAATAAAATCCACCGGGAGACCTTGATCAAGTTCCTGACTAACGGGTTCAAAGAAGTGGAGTAGATTACTCACACAAGACCTTTCACTTGAAAACTCATGCTGTGATATGTCGTGAATCTGTAATTGTCTCAGATTGTCCTCAAGATGTTCTTTAACAATTTTTTCAAGGACCTTCCCAACAATAGAGGTTATACTAATGGGCCTATAGTTCACAACATTACACTTATTTCCAGATTTAAAAATGGGAGTAATATTGGCTTGTTTCCAGACCTTTAACACTCTACCCTATCTTGAGGATTTGTTATAAAGAAATGCCCATGGGCCGGAGATTTTGGCTGCAATGTTATATAACAACATGGGATGTAACCTGTCGGGGCCCCCTGATTTATGTCTATCAAGATTCTTTAAAATATCTGAGACTTGTTTTTCAGTTACTTCAGTATGGCAACCAAGATTGTCAGTAGCCAAGGTTAAAGAATCCTTGGTAATGGTAGATGTCTTAAATACACTCAAAAAATGTGTATTAAAAGCTTCAGCCATGTCCTTCTCTTTTTCAATAATAGCTTTTCCATCATATGACTTCAGAACCTCCTTGTTACCATGTCTTAAGCTGCCAATGTAGTTATAAAATTGCTTATAGTTATTTGTTTTGTTAGTTGCCAAATTTAGTTCCTCACTGGCCTTAGCCCTCCTAATGGCTGATTTACATTTTCTTGTGAAGAGTTTGTACTTTACCCACCTAGCCCTTGTTGGTTTTTCCTTATATTTACAAAATTCTCTGGTCTTCTTATCAATTAGATGTCTAATATGTGGCTTCAGCCATTTTGATACTCAACCTTTCTTATTATATTTCTTAATAATAGGGACAAATTGCTGTATGCAACTTTGTAGCATGTTATTAATACAATCCAATGCTTCTTCTAAAGTTAAGTTGGGAAGCTTATTTTGCCAATCCCAGTTTTTCAAGACCTGCCTAATACTGTCATAATCAGCTTTCTTATGATTCAGAATATTTGTTTTACCATTAACAAGTGAAACTGGATCAGAAAGGGAACACATTATCATACAATGGTCACTATTACATAATGGCTGTAGTATATTAACATTTTGAATAGCCCCAACAGTATTACAAAAAGTAAGATCTAAAATATTGTCATTTCTGGTTGACTCATTAACATACTGATCCAAGAAGTTATTTTCACAAATCTCAAGGAACCTTTCTTCCAAAACGTTAGTTCCAGAGAGGGAAACCCAAGCTATCTTAGGAAAATTAAAGTCACCCAACACTATACAATTCTGTGGTTTGAGCATATCATCCATCATGTTAAGGAATTTAGTACTTTCTAATTCCGACAAACTCAATGATCTATAACATATATCTAGGGATAAGACCTTGGTATTAGTATGGAACCGAACCCATAGCTGCTCCACAGTATTATATTCACTATGGGTATAGATAATGCATGCTCTGAGTGGTTTTACTATAAAATGATTAACGCCACCTCCCAGCTTATCAACCCTTGGTTTATGAAAACAGTCAAAGCACAGGATATTCACAACCCAGTTTTCATTCTTCAGCCAAGTTTCTGTGACACCACAAATATCAATATTATGCGCTGTCAGTACATAACTCAATTCATGTATTTTATTCCTGATACTTTTTGCATTGAGCAATAACAGTTTAAATTCTTTACTGTGGCTGTTGGTAGTATCAGTCCCAAAGGTAATACTTACAGGTCTACCAGAGACCTTTTCCTGCAGTACAGTTGCCCATCTCCCCTCTTGACTTAGTATAAACAGGTGTCAATAGTAGTTCTGAACATCTGACCCAGCTTCCTACTGCCCCTAATATTCAGATTTAAACCATCTTTTGTATAAATGGCTGATTATTGTTGAAAAACTCCCAGGTTTTGATACACATGTGCTCCTGTATCAAGCACCACCTGCTAAGCCAATTATTAATACTAATTATTTTTTGATTTAGATAGGCATTGGCCCTTGGTACCAGAAGTATTCCAGAAAATATAATGCTCCCATTTGCTTCTTTAACCTTATTCTCAAGTACTGTTTTATATAATCTAAAAACATCTCCCTTGTAAATCTGAGGTTGTTTATACCTACATGTACTAATACAATTGGTGTGTCATCTTTTCTCTTCACAACTTTAGGTAGTAAGTCAACCACGTCTGAGAGTTTCGCGCCTGGTAAATACGAGCTCACTACTCTCTCTTTTAAATTTTTGGTGGTGTAAGCATCAGTGTATTTAATCATTGAGTCACCCACCACATAGATTCTGTTAATTATATTCATATTTTCACCTTCAGTCCTCATATCCATAGATTCTTGACCAGCATCCTGTTGTGCAGACACAGTATTTGTTTCCTCAAAACTGTGGACCTGAATCTCTTGTGTTTGATGGATTACTTTAACACTCAAAACCTCAATAGAATGGTACCCCCCCCCCACTGCACATTATCTTCTAAAGGGTAACTGTTTATTGGGTTAGTAACATCCCTAATTACATCATTAAGTTCAATTGGTGTTACTCAATCTTGGGTAGATTACTCATTTACTTGATTATCTGCTATATCAACTAGATTCATCAAAGGGGTAAATGAGTTACTTATTGAAACAACGGCTGTAATTGTACATGTCATGGCTTTTCTCCTTCTTTTTATAATTCTTGATTGTTTTGGCATTTCCCATTCCTGGTTTGTGTCATCCTCCAACTGATTCCTGACCCTTTTGTGACTCTGTTCTCAATCTTTAACCAGCTTGTCCCCCACACTAACCTCAGACACTGTAGCATGATGAAACATTTAAGTTGCAATTCTAAGCCAAACACTTTTACGATCAGATCCCTTATTTCCAAGGCCCCTAGAATTCGTAGACTGTAGTCACAGCATTTTGCGCAGAACTTGCAACCTACCACAGAACTTCTGCAGTGCTGCAGAATTCACTGTTCTTGGTAATTCTTTATTAATATTTTCATTTATCCATAGAACCTGGTTCCCTTCCCCTCTTTTTATATCCAGAACTCCTCTATGCTCAGAATGTGATGTTATCAGTGCTATAACACCATACATTAGCTAATGAAATGGCTGCATTCTGCTGCAGAAATGAATAATCACTTATCTACCACAACTCCCAGTGCCAGAGGTGGTGGCACAGCACATCAGGCACAGTGATGTTTGCTCAACCTGCACTACAGCCTAATACAATTTTCAGTCTTATGTTATTACACTAGGGCCAACTTAAACAAAACATTGACAATAGCATAGACCTGTTAAGCCCATACTTTACTTTGTACAAACTTATTTTTGCCTGTAAGGTATAGAGATGCCATCTGAAATGAAAAACTGGTAACATGAATTAACCTGTCACTTTTTAAGAAAAATAAAGTAATTATGCCCAGACAAGTAGAATAATATAATATGTAGACCTGTTGAAAGAATAGACCTGTTAAATAAATAATTGTGCTGAACACATTTTTGCCAGGGTTATTGATTACATATTGTCATTGGTTGATAGAATCAACTAAAAGTTATTGAGAAATGTTGTGTGCAGGGCCAGCTGTTGGGCCAGAGGGAAGCATGTTGTGTTCCCGTGCTGGCAACTCAGGCTCAGAGATGAGCTCTGGGAGCTGGCTGAGCAGCACAAAGATTTGGGGAACACATCATTGCTCTGAGCCTGGGACGGTATGGTGCAGTGTTCTGTCACACGGGGGACACATTGTGATGGGCTGGAGAGCTTTATCTCACAATGGGTTCACATGTATGTCATGGCCTGATGGTGTTATGTAGTGTGTCAGGGGAAGCAGGTTGAAAAATGAGTTTTGCCATATCTCCTCTATTCTGTTTATTCCATTTGCTAAGGGACCTGTATGAATAAGGATACAATTTCCTGGAAATTAAAATATATATATATATTAATAATAATAATAAATTTATTCATAAAGCGCCTTTCGACTTACCAAGGCGCAGAACACATTAAAACAATAACATCAAATATAAATCCAATAATACATATAAATAAAATCATAACATAATAACATCAAACATTAAAATCAGTTAATAAAATATGAAGTAAGATCTCAACACAGTAACAATTACACTATGAATAACCATCCAAGAAGGCCATTCACCAGAGATAAGTTTTCAAGTTATTCTTGAATTCCTCCACGGAGGTGCACTCCCATAACCAGTGTGGTAGAGAATTCCAAAGAGCGGGTGCAGCATAAGAAAATGCTCTGCTGCCAGAAGATTTTAAACTCACTCTTGGAATCTCTAGCAACCCCTCGTCGGCCGAGTGGAGCGATCGGCCAGGGTAGTAAGGCACCAGGAGTTCTTTCAGATTGGCCGGACAGACCCTGATCGTGAAGGGCTTTAAAGGTCAGTAAAATGACTTTAAAGGTGATCTTCCACCGTACAGAAAGCCAGTGCAGTTCACGCAGCACCAGGGTAATGTGACAGGACCTACTTGTCCCAGTCAAAACCCAGGCTGCTGCGTTCTGCACCATCTGTAGGCGACGGATTTCAGCCCCAGAAAGCCCAAAGTATAAGGCGTTGCAGCAGTCCAAGCGCAAGGACACAAATGCGTGGACCAATGTTGGCAAAGAGTCAGATGGAACAAGGTGCCTAACCCTGGTGATATTCCTAAGATGGTAAAGATGGTAAAAGGAAGTCCTGACAACGGCCGACACTTGAGACTGTAAGGTCAGCCTGTCATCTAAGACAATCCCAAGGCTACACACCCATTCAGAGGTCAGGAGTGACACGCCACCAAGATAAATTCCAGAGGGCATGCCATCATGCGACCTCTCTATCTGACAACCTGGGTCCACAACCAGGACCTCTGTCTTCTCTGAGTTCAACTTTAACCAAGTAGAATCCATCCAATCCTGGGTTTCTTCCAGACAGTTGTTAAACACCGTGAGAGCTCCATCCTGGTTGGGTGCAAAAGACAGGTATAGCTGGGTATCATCTGCATAGCAGTAAAACCTCAGCCCATACCGTCTTATAATGTCTCCGAAGGGCAGCATGTACACTGCAAATAACATGGGTGATAGCACGGAACCCTGAGGCACCCCACACAACAAAGGAGTTTGGCCAGAGGAAAAAACTCCTGACACAACTCTTTGTGATCTCCCAGTGAGGAATGAGGTGAACCATTGTAAAACAATTCCCGACATTCCACAAATTTGCCTCAGGCATGCTATCAACACCAGGTGATCCACAGTGTCAAAAGCTGACGAGAGATCAAGGAGACTCAGAATGGAACGTCTCTTCTGAACTCTTGCCCTCAGAAGATCATTAAGCACCCGCACCAGCGCAGTCTCGGTGTTATGTCTTTTACGAAAACTGGATTGGAAGGATTCGTAGATGTTATGGATGGTTAAATGGTCTTCCAATTGGGCTGCCACTACCTTCTCAATAACCTTCCCAATAAAGGGAAGGTTAGAGATAGGTCTGTAGTTTGAGAAACAGTCTGGGTCCAAGGTAGCTTTCTTCAAGAGAGGTGTCACCACTGCCTCTTTCAGGGAGCTAGGAAACTTACCTGACTCCAGGGAGCACCAGACTATTTGCACCAGGACTGGACCGATGATATCAGTACAACCCAAAATTAGGAGAGTCGGTCCAGGATTGAAACTACAACTTGTGGGATGCACACTATGGATGATCCTCATAATATCCACAAGATCAGGTCAACCAAAGGAACTCCAAGAGAATTGGGGTACTGTGAACTCACACTGTTCTACGGCATTACCCTTAGAGATTGCCAGGCACAAGTCCACCCTGATGTTGGCCACTTTAGTTGCAGAATAACGAGCGAGCTCCTCGCACTCTAATTGCGAAAAGGCTTTTCGAACTTGCAGACAGGCTGGGTTGCACAGTCTGTCTACAGTCCGAAACAGCTGAGCCGGTCGATTCCGAGCAACTGCAATCTCCCTGGACAGGAATTCTGCCTTCTTATGGGTGATTGCAGATTGAGAGATAGAATAATGTTCCATCAGTCTAAGGTGGTTGACTTCAAAGGCGGACTTGCGCCAACATCGCTCTAACCTTCGCCCCTGTCTCTGCATCTTCCTCAATGTCCCATCGAACCAAGGGGACCTGGGGTGAAGGGATAAGGGGTGCTCATAAACAGGAGCAATAAGATCCAGGGCTGCCATAATGGCCACATTATAGGCCGACACCAGCATCTCTGGATTACTGCTCGCCAACACGGGGAATGATAGGTCAAGGACCGCCGCAAGGCCTTGGGAAGTAATATTCCGTAATGGGTGGTACCTGACCATCTCCACAGGGGAAGGCCTTCTCAGGGGGGTGCAAAAATTGAACCTCACGGTGTAGAGGTCTGACCAGGCGACTGATTCCACCCCCACATTGGATGCATCAATCCCTAAGAGGAAGACTAAGTCCAGAGAGTGCCCAGATTTATGAGTAACAGTGGAAATTACCTGTGTGAGGCCCAAAGAAGATATTAATTGGAGGAAGTGATTACCACATTGCGAGAGTTCATTGTCTACTCAGGCGTTGAAGTCACCCAGAACCATCAATCTGGGCGACTTAAACGACATGTCGACGATGAAGTCTGCTACTTCCTGTAAGAAGCATTTCCCATCTTCGGGTGGACAGTAGATGAGAACAATTTGAACACCTACACCCGCTACAACTGTGCATTCAAAGGACCCAGCCTCACCCACTACCACATTCGTGAGGCCCAATTCAGTCTTGAAACAGACTGCAACCCCCCCTCCCCTGCGGTCCAATCTCGGGCGGTGTATCACCGAGTACCCAGCTGGAGTCATGGCCTCCAATGTGGAGCCTGAATTTTCATCCAGCCAGGTCTCGGTGATGCAAGCCAAGTCAGCCGAGCCAACAAGATCGGCAATAATGCCTGTCTTATTCCTGACGGACCTGGCATTGCATAACACCGCCCGAGTTGGACAAACCTCGGAGGCTTGTCAGGCCTATCTGCCTACTAAATTCAGTAGTGCGCTTGGGTATGGGCACCAGACATGGTAAACCATGATCTGGGTTCCATTTCACCCCAGGGCACCTTCTGGACTTAATAACCCCGATACAGTGGCCCCCCCTCATTCATTCTCTCCTGTTCGCACACCCCCACCTTCCTCACTCTCCTACAAACAATTCCCAATGCTCTACAGCACTGGTAAGTATCAAATTTTAGAGGAGGAGTATAAAAAGGGTGGAGGGCGCGAAGAGAGGAGGATGAATAGTGCACCACTGTGGGGACTGAAGGCCAGCACATGTTGCTGCTAAACAAAATAAAACAAAACAATAAACCCCAAACACTAAAATAATCAGTCTTAACAGCATAAAATTAACCAAATAATCCCAGGCGTAGCCAACATATATAAACAAAATCAAATAAACAAAAAAGCCTCACCTCACAGAAAACCGAGTCTGGACTGGACATGAAGAATCACAAATAAAATAAAAACAAACAAAAAAATACAATATATAAATAAATATAAATATAAATGTAAATGTAAGGGTTCTCTCACCATCCCTACAACCAAAAAAAATAAAAGAAAATTATTTACCCCCCAGCTCTCTCACAGCCAAGGAGAGAGAAGAAAAAAAATAAAGAATGCTTTAGCACTCTCACTGCAAGATATAAAAATGATAACAGATCATAAAACAATTTAAACTTTAAACAAATAAATAACGTGTCCCTTCCCCCAGTCCTCTCACGACCCAGGGGAAGGGTACAGTCCAAATTAAATTAATGGACACAAGGTCCTCTCACCACCTCAATGTCCAAAATAAAAAGTATATATATACATATATATATATATATATATATATATATATATATATATATATATATTCACATACAGTATCTCTCTCTCACTATATATATATACACACACATATATTTGTATATATGTTACAGATTGCAGATTAATATATAAGTGATGCACAGTGGGGACCTCATGAGTGGTGTAGACAGCACATATAAATATATAAGTGATACACAGTGGGGACCTCATGAGTGGCATAGACAGCACACATAAATATATAAGTGATACACAGTGGGGACCTCATGAATGGTATAGACAGCATGAGTAAAGAAATACCTTATTTATCATATAAGGTCCCTTCTGCATATTTCATTTATGCAATAGGCTAGGACCTAAAGGGATAGATATTTTCTTTGCTTTTTAGGCATAAAATTGTTTCTATAAGTCTATTTAATTTTCTGAAATAATGTTACTGTGCTTTCCCCCATCCTGATTGCTGTAACCATTGCCATGGACATGAAGTCAGGATAACGAGCTGACACTGTAATGTGGTAGTTTGTTAGTGCCACAGAACTTCCGCAGAAATTACAAGCCACCGCCGCTGAAGTTCTACGGCAAATGGTAATCTTGCCGCAGAACTTGGTCCCAATGTGCCACAGAAAAGTAGGGGCCTTGCTTATTTCCAAACATTTGACTTAGACAATTCACTTGAGCCACCAAAAATAAAAAATAAACCATGCCATCTGCTAGCTTATGCAGAAGATATGGAAGGACTGACCCATGACAGGGAATGGGTTTACTGAGCATTAATCAACACCTGGGGAAGGGGGTTGTGAGTCACTCAACCACCCAGGCGTGGAGTAATGCTTAGTAAACCCATATCCTGGAGTGGGTTAACTCTCTTATAACATGAGCATGACATTATTTGGTGAAGGAAAGACACATAAACATGTATTTAGGAGCAAAAATATAAAGTTTGTTAAGGTGTACATCCGCCTGGAAGTGTAGTCCCTCTATAATGTTGGATAAGGAGGATTAATCATGGGCAGTATTCACTTTTTCGTTGTAGTAATTGAAGTTAACTGTGCCATGATTGGTGAAGTTGTGGAGGTTGAAAGGATTTGTTGGTGGCTTGTTTATTGGGTTGTCTGTGGTTGTAGTTGGTAGGGTTGTAGGTTGGTGTTTCTGCTCTGTGTCTGGAGGAGTATTATTTGGTTCAGCGGGTCATGTGTTCACTGTGGAGGATGCTGTGGTTTTAGTTGGTAGGGTTGTAGGTTGGTGCTTCTGCTCTGTGTCTGGAGGTGTATTATTTGGTTCAGCGGGTCATGTGTTCACTGTGGAGGATGCTGTGGTTGTAGTTGGTAGGGTTGTAGGTTGGTGCTTCTGCTCTGTGTCTGAAGGTGTATTATTTGGTTCAGAGGGTCGTGTGTTCACTGTGGAGGATGCTGTGGTTGTAGTTGGTAGGGTTGTAGGTTGGTGTTTCTGCTCTGTCTGGAGGTGTATTATCTGGTTCAGCAGGTGGTGTGTTCACTGTGGAGGATGCTGTGGTTGTAGTTGGTAAGGTTGTAGGTTGGTGTTTCTGCTCTGTGTCTGGAGGTGTATTATTTGGTTCAGCAGGTCGTGTGTTCACTGTGGAGATGCTGTGGTTGTAGTTGGTAGGGTTGTAGGTTGGTGTTTCTGCTCTGTCTGGAGGTGTATTATTTGGTTCAGCAGGTCGTGTGTTCACTGTGGAGGATGCTGTGGTTGTGCTTCTGTCATTCAAGAGAATATTTTACCACTTTTCCCTGTCTGTAGTGGATGGGGTCCAGTAATGTTTAAGGTTACTTTCAGATCTATGGTCAGTAACTGTCATTATTTCTCTTGAGGGTAGTCCAGCATTAGAGAGGAGCTGGACTGCAGTGCTTCTGATGGAATGATTAGTGTAATGTTTGCTGAGCTTTGCATCTGCTGAAATCTTTACCATCATTTGCCCAAGGAAATTGATCCCCATTGGTTGTTTAGTGTACCAATATTCCTGGGTATCTAGTATGTACTGTGGTAATCTTTTTGGGTGATGGTAAAATGCTGGGGCATTAGGAGGGCATTTTGATATATATGATTTGAACAGTTTAACAGGACTGTCAGGGTTGTTTGGCTGTTCATACAGTAGACCCCTTAATGTTTTTTTCTCCTGTTCATTGAACATGTTATGGTTTTTAGTAGGTTCATTGAATGTGAGTGATATATATTGTTTACCTGACTCATCTGTCTGGAGTTGGAATGAGTCTTGTTGGAATCATATGAGCCCTTCTCTACTTCTTCTTGCAAGTCCGAGTTGTATTTTGAACCAAAGATGCCACATTAATCCATAGGAGTGAGCGTTGGTGAGCTCTGGATGAGTTTCAAATCTGCGTCTGAGATGCGTGGGTGGTGTGTGCTGATGTCACATCCTGCACATCTGTATTGTTTCAGTACTGCCACAAATACATTATTTGCAGCAGTAAACTCTGAATCAGCCACAATGTTAATGTTACTCTGCAGTCCATATTATTAAAATGTCTATTGAGTCCAGCAATGAGAGCAATGTAAGAGCTTATGCTGTACTGGGTGCCAGCAGTGGATTGTACTTCCCCGTAAAACTGACAGAGGATTGGGCCAAGTTCAGCTGCTGGGATGGTTTTGAAATCTATGATTTAGGATGTTGTGGTAAGCCAGTCACTGAAAACATTAGCTGCCCACCATGTGCTTTTATATGTATTCGGTTAATATTTTTTTCCATTTTAGTTCATCCAGTTCTGAGGTTGACAGGGATATATGTCTCTTTACTGTGTCTTGTCCTGCTATTTTCAGTTCGGTCCATTGATATTTCAGTTTCTTTTTTTTTTTTGGTCCGGACCCCCTTCTGAAAGGGAGCTCAGCCCATTCTCACACACACCATCCCCCTATGCCCAGGCTTACCCCCCTGGGTGGGGCTGCTGGGTGGGCATCCCTCCCCATGGTCATTGGTAGTTTGCCCTGGCTTAACCTCCTGGGTGGGGCCATGGGAGCAGGACACCCGGTGGACAGTGGTGGCAGCGGGGATGGCAGTGGAACAGGGCATCATGCTCAGGGGACCAGATTTTTGCAGACTTGTGGCAATCTGGGAGCAGGGAAGTGCAATGATGGCCAGCATCCACCCCACCCCCTTGCATTATGGCGCTGGCTGCGGCTGTACCTCCGACCTCCACCAGAGGTCCGCAATGCACTGGGCACTCTTCCCCCTTCCCCCGAGAGAAGGACAGCAGTCCCTGGGCTGCTCAATCCTTCTTCCCCCAGCTGACCCTCCAACTCCTGAGTCCAACTCTGAACCCAGGATGTTGGTGCTGCAAACGGACACCTTGCTGCTGTGCTGGTGGGCCAGTTTCCATTTCTGTGTTGCCGGCTGATCTCTGAAGGTGCTATCTACCCATTCAGTGGTAGATAGATTTTTAAACATGTATAAGTTCATTTCAAACATGTCACTTATGGTTCCGTTTGGTAGAACATCTTATTCTCTGTTCCTATGGCTAGGTAATGGTATGGCATAGCATTGGTTAATGTGTAGGGTTTGTGGAGTGATTTGTGGAGGGTTGTTCACCTAGCTGTCACTCATGATGTTGTCATTTGGTAAGGTAAGTGTGGGTATGCTGGGGATTAATTGATGATCAGGTGATGTGTTCTGACCAATGTAATGGGTGTATTTTATATAGCCATGATATAAGGTCCTTTTTTCTCTCACACACATGGGTCTTCATTTTTTTTAAATTTAGTATGCTTTTTTGCCCAAATAAAATTTATGAAATTTAAACAAAATGTGATAAAGCAGAGCTAAAGATTAATCTAAACAAAACTTAAATTATGATATTTGGCCCAAACGGTAATAATAACAAGTCTACATCATTCTATGTGACAAAGAAAAACTTGAAACAGTACAGGAATACACATATTGAGGAGTCCAATTTATAAATAATGGAAAATAGACTCAACATTTAAAAAGTCAGCTAAACAAAACCAAACACATAGGAAAGTCACTCTTAAAATATAATCATAGTTATGTGGGGAATGCTTTGAATTCAGCTTTGATAGCAGGAGAAATGAAATGAAACCCTGTATTACATTATGGTGCAGAAGACTGAGGTATTAAACAGGTAAACTATATTGAAGTCCCTCTGCTCTATTATAGTGTATGGTAGAACAATGTTATTAGGGGAAATTCATCTTTTCCTAATGTTGTTATACCATCAATGTGACGCAGCTTTGTTGTTAGCCCATCGATGGTACATCACATCGATGGCATAACAAAATGGAATTGACATGCGTGGCGGTTCCCAAGGCAGCAAAGCCACTCGAATGCCAAGAATTCAGTTTGAATGTCTGCTGTTTTTTTTTTTAATCTCCATGCCCGCTTCTTAATCCCATCCCTGTCAAAAACTCTTCAAGCCCGCTCTCACTCACCCACTTACGTGCTATACAGAAGGCTGATTTTTTTCCACAGGCTGAAGACTAAGTCTATATTTATTACTAGTGTGTCTCTTTTGCAGATCTGACATCCAAATAGCTCTAAAGTTTAACGCTTCATGTCCCTATCCTGTCTCCTGTTTATGGCACTTGCCATTTGGCTTTTAGAGTCACATGGTTTGTTTCCATGACTAAGTTCCGTAATGTTACCCGTAGATGTTGTTTTACAGTTTTCAACTAAACAGTCCATTCTTTAGTTCAGTTTGAGTTTGGTTAGGTTTATTTTTCTTATGTTTACTGTTGCCAATATGAACGACGGACAGTGAACTGCAGTGTAATGTAAGGCAAGTTTTTCAGTTATTCACTGTGACCATGGGGTGCTTTGAAAACAAAAAAAATCACTGCAGGTGCTGTTTGTTCAAATTGGAGTTAACACCGATGCCCATACACTATAAAAAACAATGTATGGGCAGTGATGAACAACCACACTATGCTAACATCTCGTGATTTCCTAGGCAGCTTTTATAAACCTCTAGAGCTGCACTCTCGAGGTTTACATGATTTGCCTAGGGAACCACTCGATGCTAGCATAATGTGGTTGTTCATCACTGCCCACACATTATCCTCTATATAATAAATCTTTGTTAAGAGTTCTACCATCAGCCTCAGTGGTAATGGTCAGAGCCAAATTGGGGAGAAGTTTGCCTCATTTCAAAGTTGAACTAAGATTAAAATCTTACTGGTTAAGAGTAATTAATAATAGGCACAACATACTACCGATAGAGTGCTTACAAGAAAAACTTTTCTGGCAAAGACTGCATAAACATTCAACTGGGCTATCCACTTTTTTTCAGTATTTTTCTACAGTAGTACCGAAATGAATCATCTGTGATCTGATTTCATGAAGAATATAGACATAGCTCCATTGTATAGATCACATATAAAAAAGAACATTTATGGAAGAGTATGGAAAATAGATAAAGTAAGACAACTGAAAGTTGCACCATGGTACAAACAAAATAAGATATCACATGGCACTGAATATAGAAGATTATGTATGAGTAATCATACACAACAAGGCAGTTGTACGATCGAGAGGTTTCCATGGTAACCAGAGACCTCGAGAGCGAAGCTCGAGAGGTCCGTTACCACGGAAACCTCGAGATTGTTCAATTGCCTTGCTTGTGTATAGTTGCTCACACACAATCTTTTATGGTGTATGGGCAACCATGGGCAGCACTCCTTTATCCCTCAAACAGGTCTCCAATAAAAAAAATGCCTTACTTAGGCAGCAGTTCCATCTCACCACTTACTTCCTCACCACCGAGGCTGCTCAATTGCGAATGCGTTCCCATGTTTGATGTTGTTGTGCTGCACTAGTGACGTACTCGGTGCAGCACAACAACATCCTGACACACCTAGTGCAGCACAACAACGCTGTTCCAGGCATGGATTTCCATGCGGAACAGCGTTCCACCATACACTATAATATTTGGTCTTTCCATTACACCCTGATCTTAGGAGAGCTATAGAATTAGTCAGGTTTGACTTAATGCCATCAACATCCAGAGAATATAAATATAAACAAATCATAGATCTTGTGAATGCAATCGATGTAGGCCCAAGTAATATGGGCTAACTGAAACTTTGTATCATGTATCAATTCAGTGTCCACTATATGGCAACTGGAGAAATTAGTTAATAGGCAGCATCTTTAAAATATTTGCTAACAGTCTGTATGTTTTTTTAATCCTGTTACATTCAATGCCTGTCAGAGATGCAGAAAAAATTGCAACATTTTACTCTGCTGTAATAACAAAAGAAATTTAGTGATCTATATTGTAAAGGTGGAGATCAGTGAAAAGACATTCTGTGGTATGCCGATAGCGCTAACATTCTGTTGAGATAATCTTCCTTGCAATAGGTTCTGATTAGGATCCAAAGTTTTCAGTTCCTCTGGAAGATTTACATGCCCAATAATTTGGGTCATTTGCTAATGCCTCTTCACCAACCACCAACTATAGTTTATGATGTTGAATAGTATGCACTTTTTGCCAATAACACTGTAATTTAATTATTTAGTTTTTGTTGACTGGGTGGGCACAATAGACAAATAATTTGCCTATTTTCAGGCATGACCTGAGAGAGTTACAGACAACAAAATGAAACAGCAATTACAATGTCACAAATTCAGTAACAACAACATAGGCTAGAAAATATATGATGAACCTAAAACAACAAGCAGTGCGATGATATGTACAAATACAGTAAGTACAAAATTGACATGTGATAGAAAGGTAGGAGCAGGTAAAGCATTAATAATGGATCATTTACATGCGCACTTATCAATAGACAGGAGGTGCTTGAGGAGCTCTTTCTTAAAGGCCTGGTGAGATTTAGAGCATCTTAGCAACATAAGAAGGGAGTTCCAGAGTCTGGGAGCAAATACAAGGGTGCAGGAGGAGTTCAGGGAGTTGGGAAAGGGCCTTGGGCAAGTAGCAAGCTCCATGGCCTTCTCGGAGGTGCTGCCTATCCATGGCAAAGGGAAGGCTAGTGGTCCCTCTGCACCAGGGACTTCAACGCTTGGCTGGAGAACTAGTGCAGAGAGAAGAGTTTTGGCTTCAGTAGGGGCTGGGGACCCACCTGGAGGAATGTGGACCTGTGCAAAGGTGACAGCCTACATCCATCCAGGGAGGGGACAGTTGTCCTCAGTGAATGGTTTAAATGCTTCATTGACAAGCATTTAAACTAGGCGGGGGGGGGGGTTAGCAGAAGGAAACAGGGAGAATCAAACTGCCCATCCCCACAGAATAGTACAGTCAACATGGAGGACCATAAAGTTATGATATCGTCAGAGGCAACTAAACTCATAAAGAGGGGAACAGCGGAGAACAGGAGGAAGGGAGATAAAAACAGGAAGGACAAATGGAGGCGGCAAAAAGGCAAAAGGGGGGATGATAAAAGGAGAACTGGCAAAACATGAAAGGCCATACATACTAATGCCTGCAGTCTAGGAAATAAAATCCCAGACCTGGTGGCCTTGATAACGGAGACTGACCTGGACATTGTAACTATTACCGAGACATGGTATACTGGAAACCATGACTGGGACGTAGCAATACCAGGTTATACTCTGTTTAGGAGAGACAGGGTGGGTAAAAGGGAGGAGGGTTGGTTCTTTACATCAGGGAGGGTATTAGAGTGACTGAGATACAGGGAATGCGGGGGCAGAGGTACTGTGGATCACCCTTGAGACAGGCAATGGCACAGCTATTTGCACGGGTGTGATATACTGACCTCTAGCACAGGGGGAGGAGGTGGACAGGGTTCTAGTAGAATCCATCCACATGATGGCAGCTGAAGGGAGGTGATGCTGGTAGGTGATTTCAATCTGCCAGATGTGTATTGGAGCATTCCAGCTGCTTCCTTAGCCAGAAGCCAGGACATCCTCTACTCCATGCAAGGGGCTGGCCTCAGGCAGCTAGTGCTAAAGCTCACCTGGGAAGGTGAAATTTTGGACTTGGCACTCACCATTGGGGACAGAATTGTGTAAGTCAGGATGGGCGGACACCTGGGGTCCAGTGATCATCACACGATGTGGTTCAGTATGAGTACAGTGGCAGAGTCAAACCACACAAAGGCGAGGGTCCTGGATTTCAGGAGGGTGGACATTACTAAGATGGGGATATGTCTCAAGACTGCTCTGGCAGGGAGGATTGAATGGGGGAGGGGAGTTGAGGAGCAGTGGGCCCATCCAAAAGGAGCCATAGTGGAGGCAACAAACCTTTGCATTAGGCAAGTAAACAAGGGCAAGAGAAAGAGAAAATCACTATGGTTTTCAAAGGAAGTGGCTGGGAAGGTAAGGGTGAAAAAGATGGCTTTCATGAAATACAAGGAAACACAGAAGGAGGAGGACAGGGTAGTGTACCTGGATAAACAGAGGGAGGCAGGGAAAGCAGTCAGGAGCGCAAAGGCACAAACAGAGGAAACAAATAGCATAGAAGGTAAAAAAGGGGACAAGACTTTATAGATACATTAGTGAAAGGAGAAAAAGCAGGAGCGGGATTGTAAGGCTTGAAGGGGACCTGGAAAAAGCATCCATACTGAACAAATATTTTTGTTCTATATTCACAGAAGAAGGAGACGGTGAGGGTCCACAGTTAGGCAAACATGAGCAAATATGGGAGGGAGGTGGACACCAGTCCATTTATGGAAGAGAGAGTCTTAAGACCTAACTAAACTGAAAGTGGACAAGGCAATGGGACCTGATGGGATACATTCTAGAATATTAAAGGAACTACAGGAGGTGCTGGCAGCACCACTGGCAGCCCTGTTCAATGAATCACTCAATACTGGAGTGACTCCAGAGGACTGGAAGAGGGCCGATGTAGTCCCTCTTCACAAAAGTGGGAGAAGGGAGGAGGCTGGAAACTATAGACCAGTCAGCCTCACCTTGATGGGGGGAGGGGGGTTATGGCATCACTACTTAGAGAAAGGATTGTGGAACACCTTGAATCCAGTGGAGCACAGGATCTGAAACAGCATGGATTCACAGCGGGCAGGTCATGTCAAACAAATCTAACTGATTTATTTGATTGGGTGATTAGGGAAGTGGATCGGGGGAGTGGTGTATGTGGCCTACCTTGATTTCAGTAAGGCCTTTGATACCGTTCCACGTAGAAGACTTATGAACAAGCTGGGCAGCCTGGTAGTGGGTCACAAGATGGTAAACTGGGTTAGGAACTGGTTGAGTGATAGAAGACAGAGGGTGGTGGTAAATGGAGCTCAATCTGAAGAAAGGAGGGTGACCAGCAGGGTGCCTCAGGGATCAGTTCTGGGGCCAATCCTATTTAACCTCTTCATAAGTGACATTGCAGAGGGTCTGTAGGGGAGGGTGTGCCTCTTTGCAGATGACACGAAGATCTGCAACATGGTGGACACTCCGAGAGGGGTGGAAAAAATGAGGAGGGACCTAGGGTAAACTGGAGGAATGGTCTAGAGTGTGGCAGCTGAAATATAATGCGAAAAAGTGCAAAATCATGCATTTGGGGTGCAAGAATCCAGGGAGGATTACATGATGGGGGGAGATACTGATGGTCACCAAATAGGAAAGGGATTTGGGGTAATCATATCTGATGTCCTAAAGGCAGCCAAACAATGTGTCAAGGCTGTGGGGAGAACCAGTGGGATGCTGGGGTGCATAGGGAGAGAATCACCAGCAGAAGAAAACAGATGGTGATGCCACTGTACAGATCATTGGTGAGGTCTTATTTGGATTACTGTGTCCAGTTCTGGAAGCCGCACCTCTGTAAGGACATAGACTGGGTGGAGGCAGTTCAAAGAAGGGCAACAAAGACGGTGCAGAGCCTGTACCAAAAGTCATATGAGGAGAGACTGGGAGACCTCAATACGTATACCCTGGAGGAGAGGGGAGAGACAAGGGAGATATGATAGAAACCTACAAATATCTAACAGGCTTAAATAGGGCACTGAAGGGTAACATCTTTCAGAAAAGAAGATGCTCAGGAACGAAGGGGCATGATATGAGGTTGGAAGGGGGTAGACTGAGAGGGAATGTGAGGAAGTATTTCTTCACAGAAAGGGTGGTGGATGCATGGAATAGACTCCCAGCAGAGGTGGTAGGGGCAAACACAGTGGGGAATTCAGAAATGCATGGGACAGGCATAAGGAAACACTAGCAATAGAGAAGGTAAAGCTGGAGATCAAGTAGGGTCTGCTGCTTTTGCAGTAGGTAGGGAAAATGGGCAGACTGGATGGGCCTAGTAGTCCTCATGTGCCATGATTTCTTATGTTTGTATACTGGCAAAGCCTGTTCCCCCATCCTAGTGGCACAATTCGGGACAACCAGAATGGACTGGTCCATAGACTGCAGTCTGTACACCTGTGAGGAGGGCTTAACCATTTTGGCTAGTGTGGCTGGTGTACCAGTTCTAATAACATTATCAATGGTACAGGCTACTATGAAATGTTCTAATGTCACCTGTATCCCAAATGTTACTATCAGTTATAATATGGGAAACTCTTTTTAAACTTTATAAATGTACTTATTGTAATGGCTATATATATTAATACATGGATGAACAAATAAACATTTCTACTACTACATCTCATCAGTGATATTAGAGCTGACATTAAGTGCAAAATCTGCCTGTTTGCAGAAGACATCAGACTCTGTGGAAGCACTGATAGTTTGGAAGGGATCTGAGACACATAATGGGGGACCTGGAGAGGACTGAGAGTTGGTCCAGGATCTGGCAGCTTGGTTTCCAGGTCAAAAAGGGCAAGGTAATGCACATGGGTAGCAAAAATCCAGGGATAGAGTACGGGTTGGGGGGATGTAGCAGTCATGGTGACAGAGGAAGAAAGAGATCTGGGGGTAGTGCTTTCAAGCAACCTTAAAACATCGGATAAAGCAAACACAGTGCTGAGATGTATAGGTAGGGGGTTCAGCAGCAGGAGGAAGGATGTTTTCTTTCCTCTGTATAGATCCCTGGTGAGGCCTCACCTGGACTACTGTGTGCAATTTTAGGAACATCATTTGAAGAAGGATTGTTGGAATCGGTGTAGAGGAGGGTGACCAAGATGATACAGGGCCAGCAGGGAAGATGTATGAACAGAGGCTTGGGAGCCTGAATATGTACTCACTGGAGACCGGAAAAGAGATGCAGACATGACTGAAACATTTAAATACATGTCAAGTTTAAATAAGAGGGGCTGAAATTAACTGCTAAGGATCAGTGGTAATAGGACCACCTGGGGAAACATCAGCAAATTAGTGAGGAGCAGATTCAGGAGGGATACTAGATGCTTCTTGTTAATGGAAAGGGTGGTGGAGAGGTGAAATGAGCTTCTGTAGATGCTGGTCAACACAACAATTGTGGAGGGCTTTAAGAAATAGTGGGATAGGCATATGAGCTGGTGAGTAGCATGGAGGGGGGGGGATGGACAGAACCCTCCACAGGGCATCTACACCCACATTGGGCAGACTTGATAGACTGCAAGTCCTCCTGCTGGCACATTTCTGTTTCTATGTAATCTGCAAGTTTCATTATTTTTCTTGACATCCTACCTCCAGGTCATCAAAACAAATACTGAACAGTAGGGCTCCAAACAGACTCCTGGAGGGCCCCAGTAGTGACTTCCATCCTGTCAGATGTTGGCTAAGGCACCACTACTAACTTAGCCTATTGTTTAATCAGCTCCCAATCCATTGGGCTACATTTCCTGCAATTCTAAATGTCCTCATCTTCAGAACATACTTCTGAGAACCATGTCAAGTGCTTTACTGAAATCTTAGAATATTACATCTGCTGCCTTTCTAGTTCTAGTTATTGCTACTTCCTCAAAGAAGGCCAACAAGCAAGACTGGTGCAGTCTCCCCATGTGAACCCATGTGGATTGTTCTTTAACAGCTAGAACCTGTTCAGATGTTCAAGTAATCTGATCTTTGATGAGCGTCTCCAGTACATTTCCCCAGTCAAGGTTAGGCTCACTGGCACAGTTACCAGGGTCACTTCCAATTCTCTTTGTAAACAGAGGAGTTGCACTTACATAGATATATAGATACTGTCGGCAGATAAAGGCTGCCAGGCCCATCCAGTCTGCCCATTTATGTTACCAGATGAAGCAGCCAGTGACCCTATCTGGTCACTGGCTTTAGCTTTTTCATCCCATCTCTAATATTCCTTTATTCCTTTCCCATGCATGTTTGAAGCCTGCCACCATGTGGGCAGCCACCACTTCCTGGGTCAGGATATTCCATGCACCCACCACCCTTTCTTTTTTTTTTTTAACTCTCTTTATCCTCCTGTGGCAGGTCCTCCGGCATCGTTCACCAACCTACCGGACTCAGGGTCTTTCGGGGGCTTATAGCGCCATGCGCACCCCGGCAGATCCCCAGAGCCGGTCCAGAGGTAACATCCTGGGTGGACCCCCACTTTTTCCTCCATTTTTCTCCTGTGGACCTACTCCTAAGACCCCCAGAAGTGGTAACAAATGCACGTAGAGGCACGCATGCATACCACAGCTCCAGATGGGGTCTCCTCCTCCCTCGCCCGAATGGCCGAACGTCAAAGGTCCTCGGAGAGGCGCCACTTCTCCAGCCTCCACTAGAGGGTGATCAAGCTCCGAGGTACCTTCTACCTCTATCCCCGAGGTAGAGGGCTGCCTGTCGGCTGCTGGCTCTAGTCCACTCCCTTCCCCCCTCCGTCCGAACTCCGACGACCCAGGCTCGTTCCCAAACCTGGTTCAGCAGTGTGGCATGAGCTGTGGCGTCCAGCGCCTCAACCCTCTTCGCCACTGGGCTGGCCCCACCACCCTTTCTGTAAAAAGAACTTCCTGACATTACCCCTTATGTGGCCACCCATCAGTCTCAGATCATGCCCGCCTGTTCTGGCACTACTTTTAAACTGGACTATATTGTCCCCTTCCACCTTATTCATGCCCTTGAGGTACCTGAATGTTACTTATCATGTCACCTCTCTCCCTCCTTTGCTCCAGCATGCACAAACTGAGGTCTCTGACTCTTTCCTCATAAGGCTTGTGCTGTAGACCATTCACCAGTTTGGTCACCCTCCTCTGCACCATTTCTATTTTGTCAATGTCCTTACAAAGGTGTGGCCTCCAGAACTGGACACAGTACTTAAAGCGAGGCCTCACCAGGGTCCTGCACAGTGGAACTATCACCTCCCTCCATTGGCTTGTGATTCCCCTTCCAATGCACCCCAACATCCCAGTGGCCTTCCCCATTGCCTTGTCCGTCTGCCTTGTGGCCTTCAGGTTGTCTGTGATTATGACCCCCAAGTCCCTCTCTTTCTTAGTAACTGTCAACAGCTCTCCCTCCAACCTGTATCTTGCTCCAGGGTTCCTGCTCCCCATGTGCATGATTTTGCACTTGACACACTTCACAGGGACACTGGCTTGGGAGTGGAGTGGGTGACCAGTTGGGCTGTACATCCAGTTTGGGGGGGGAGAAGGTGGCACACTCTGCCACTTCAGAAACCCTCAATGGCAGACCAGGGACCTTGCTCTCTTATCAAGGGACCACTTGCATGCAAACAAGGCCAGTAGTTGTTATGCACAACTTAGTGGGGTCAAGGGACAACATGGGAAGAAAACAGAACCACCCAGGCCATCAGGATGATCACTACTGACACTCCCAGGCTTCCTGCTGCATGGGCCCCTGCAGGCTGGATTCCATGGGGGAGAGCAATTTTTTAGGGGCTGGAAGATTGCCAAAGGTCCAGCTGAGCACTTACTAGAGGGTTCTGTGGGAGAAGAAATTTATATATATATAAAACAAGAAAAGAACCCCAGAGCAAATGCACTGGGTTAAGGGTTATCCCGGAGGATATTGGCCATACAGCCAAATTTTAAGGAAAACACAAATTGCACATACCCCAATAATGCAAAGCATCATGGGAAGCATATGCAAAGGCACATTAATTAATTTGGACTGGCTCAACTTTAAGCAGAATTATATGGTGCCAGAAGGCCTCACAATACAATCAGCAAAGGCTGAGAACAGCAGATACAAACACGTGTTTCGTCCGTATTTGGACTCATCAGTGTGCCTTATCTGTCCTCAGCCCAGGGAGAGATAGCCAGCCACCCTATAGAGGATCTTATTGGTTTGGGTCATGGGCAGCCCAAAGTAGAGAGAGAAGACAACAACAAAAGAAGCCCAGAGCAAATGCACTGGGGCAAGGGTTATCTCTCCCTGGGCTGAGGTACAGATATGGCACTCCCTGGATCATCTTTGTGGCTCTTTACTGCACCCCCTCCAACAATCTGATGTCCTTCTTCAGGAATGGGTGCCAGTACTGCACGCAGCACTCCAGGTGGGGCCTGACCAATGACCAATACAGAGGCAGGATAACCTCCCTCCTTCTGGAGGAGATCCCTCTTGCAATACACCCCAGCATTTTGTTGGCTTTTGTTGTTGCCTTCCTGCACTGAGCAGAGTTGTTCATGCTCCCCATAATGATCACTCCTAGGTCCTTCTCTTCTGTGGAGCTCCCCAACTGTACCCCATTCAAGTGATAATCCCTCTCCTGGTTCCTGGCTCTGAAGTGCATAACCTTGCACTTCTTGGCGTTGAACCCCAACTGCCATGTTTCCACCCACTCCTGCAGCTTAGTCGGGTCCTCCTGCAACCCCTTCCACTCCTCCGCATTATTATCAACCACAGCTCCCATCTTGGTATCATCTGCAAACAGGCTGATCTTACTCCGGATGCCATGTGAGATATCTGCAATAAAAATCTCAAACAGCACCGGTCCCAGTACCAATCCCTGTGGTACCCCACTCGTCACCACTCTCGGTGACGAAAGGCCCCCCCACCCTTTGCTGCCTTCCCTTTAGCCAGATTGTGATCTATATCGCCATTTTTGGTCCTGCCCCTACATATTCCAGTTTCCTCCCCAACCTCCAATGCAGCACTGAATCAAAGGCCTTGCTGAAGTCCAAATACAGGACATCCACTGCGTGATCCTTGTCCAGTTCCCGTGTCACCCAGTCATAGTACTCTATGAGATTTGTCTAACAGGATCTGCCCACTATAAACCCATGCTGTTAACCATCTTGGAGACCGTTTTCCTCTAAGAAGCTCACTAGCCTCTCTTTTAGTATGGTCTCCATGATCTTTCCCACGGTCAGTGTGAGGCTCACTGTCCTATAGTTTCCTGGTTCATCCTTTGGGCCACTTTTGTGGATGGGCGCCATATAGGCCATTCTCCAGTTCTGTGGTACACATCCTGTGTCCAGGGAGGTATTAAACAGGTCTGCCAGTGACCCCTCCAGGACCTCTGCCAACTCCCTTAGTACCCTAAGGTGAATGCCATCAGGTCCAGGTACTTTGTCCATCTTTAATGCCCTCAACCCATCTAGTACCCTGCTCTCTGTAAACCCTACATCTGTCATCCCCTTCCTCCCACCACCCCTTCGCCTGGGGTATCTGCAACCCTTCTCTTGCTTGAATACAGAGCAGACATATTCACTCAGTGGCTCTGCCTGCTCTGCCCCTTTCTCCACTCAGCCCCATCCTTCTTAATCCTCACCAGCTGATCCTTGCTCTTTCTTCTCTCTCCGATGTAGCGGAAGAAATCTTTATAGTGTATGATGGAATGCTGTTATGCATGGAATTTCATGCCTGGAATATTCTTGTTCTACTGCAGTAGTGACATCATTATGTTGTTCTGCTGCAGTAGTGATGTCACTACTGCATCAGAACAACTTGGAATGCTGCCACATAGTTGCTTTCCTCATAGAGGATAGTGTATGAGCAACAGTGAACAACAACAGTGTTGTTCACTTCGAGACGTTGTCATGACAACCGTTGAAACCTCGAGAGCGAAGCTAGAGAAGTTTTTGGGTGTCATGACACCGAGAAGTGAATGGCACTGTTGTTGCTTCACTGTTGCCCATACCTAACTCTTTATATGTATGGGCAAAAGTTTTAAAAAAAACAATTTGTGGATTTTTCGGGTCCTGTTGGATGTCAGGGAACCCCCCGCCGAGCCCGTGTCATTGACAACACTTATCTTACATTTTAAATTGAATAATTGGGCCTTATATGTCGTTAAGAATTGAACTAAAGTGGCACTTACTTTTAAATTGGGACGTACACCAGTGCTGATGCGGAAGTACAGCGGCCATTTTAATGACAAACAGAAGTGCAACTTGCACATGCGCAAACGCGGGCAGAGCTGTTGTACCATCGATGTGACGTACCAACGATGGTACAACAGCTAAATTACGTCACATCGATGGTACAACAACACTAGTAAATTATGGATTTTTAGTGATTATAGCATTCTACCATACACTTTAATCGAGTTAAGCTGGAATTTTTTTTTTTAAACTTGAACCTGCAGAAACAACTGTAGCACACTGTGTCAGTTAAAAAAAAACAAAAAGAAAATGTTAACATTTCTATTCTCCATTGTCTTCACTAGCTGGTTTTGTGTGATTTTCTATGCTGTGACTGCCCATACACTATAAAAGATTGTGTATGAGCAGTCATACACAAACAAGGATATTCTTATATCTCGAGGTTCCCTTGGTAACAGAGCAAGCTGCGCTCTCGAGGTCATCTGTTACCAATGAAACCTCTCGCTACAAGAATATCCTTATTGTATATGACTGCTCATACACAATCCTCTGTTTCTCCAGTTTTGAATCCCTGCACTAGTCTCAGCTCCCTGGATGCCTTGGCTGCCTTGACAAGTCTGGTAACCTCCCTGGACTTCTCCATGTATGTATCCTTATCGTCACCTCTCCCCAATTTCCTGTACTTTCAAAATGCTGCCCTCTTGGCCCTCACCCCTACCATAACTCCCTGTGTCAGCCAGCTGGGTTTCTTTACCCTTCCCTTCTTGCTTTTCTTCCTAGTGCAAGACTTCGTTGCCTCCGCCAGCCCTTCCTTTATGATGTCCCATTTCTGGTCTGCATCCATATATAGTTGCAATCCTACCAGGGGCCTACCCCAAATTTCCCCCATTTTCTTAAAGTCAGCCCCCTAAACTCAATCACCCTTGTACTCGTGTCCCCTGTTTCTCTCCCCATTTTGAGCATGAACCACACCAAACAGTGGTCACTCCCAGCCAGTGGTTTCTCCAATTCCAGATTCCTTACAGCTTCCCTGTTATCCAGTACAAGGTCCAGAGTAGTTTCTAACTGAGTCAGCCACTGGACCAGCTGTGTCAGAAAGCTGTCTTAAAATGCTTCTAGAAGGACCCACTCCCTTGCACTCATGGTGGATGGGGTGCCCCACTCCACCCCTGGTAGGTTAAAGTCTCCCACCACCACTGTGCTTCCCTTCCTGCAGACCCTCCTAATTTGTTCAGCTAATTCCCTATCCAGGTCAATCTTTTTGTGCTGGTGGCCTGTACATCACCTCCATCCTCAGCGTCCTATTCAATGCATCTTGGAGCTGCATCCATAGTGCTTCTGTCCTTCCCCGCTCCCATTCCTCCATTATGCACTTTATCCCTTCCCTCACATAGATCACCACTTCCCCCCATTCCCTTTAGCCCGATCCTTTCTGAATAACCTGAACCCCGAGATCATCATATTCCAGTCCTAGTACTGGGTGGCCCACGTTTCCACGATGGCCGCAATGTCTACCCCCTCCACCACCAAGAGAGCCTGTAACTCCGCTGTTCTATGCCTTAGGCTTCTTGCATTCAGTGAGACCACCCTCCAACCTGTCTCCTCCCCTTCCCTACCTCATTCTTCCCCCCTTTATCCCTCCCTGTGCCACTTCCCCACTGCCTTTACCCATAACTGGGGGGGTGAGCTCACTAGGCTCCCCTTTCTGGACCCCTATCCTATCAGCAGTCCCCTTGCCACCCCCCTTCCTAGTTCAAATCCACCTTTGTTGATATATATATATACCTCTAGTCCCTGTTTTAGTACTCCCTTCCCCTCCTTGCTCAAATGTAACCTGCCCCCTGCATATAGGTCACTATTGCCCCAGGTTCTGCCCCAGTCTGACACTAATCCATACTCCCTGGTGTGGCACCAATCCCTCAGCCACTCATTAGACTCCTTTTTCCTTTTTTTCCTCACTGTACTGGCACATGGTACCAGAAGTATTTCAGAGAATGTCACCGACCCCTCCACCTCCTCACACTGCCTACCCAACTCCTCGAACCTCTCCTTTACCACCTCTACTGTATCCTCGCCAAGTTGTTTGTACCCACATGCATCACTATGTCAGGTTTCTCCCTCCCCCTCCGTGTGCACTTGAGAAGTGCCTGCCCTGCCATGCCCACGGTCAACCCCGGAATAGCCTCGACCCAGATGCGACTGTGCCTTCTCCCCCCTTCCGCCCCATCTGACCCCTTTCAGTATAAAATCCCCCAACACTAGTAATCCCCATCTTCTTGTCCCATAACCCCCTCCTCCTGTTTTTGCTGTCCACATTTCCAGAGTCCACACTGCCCTGCTTCTTATTACCTTTATCTGCACCATTTGCAATTCCTACCTCTTCCCCCCAATTTTGCCTCTCCCTCTGCCTCTACCCTTCTCCTCCCCTTCCCCATGATCTCCAACGCCTCCACTACCACCTCCGATGCCAACACTGCAAACCTATTACTTACTACCCCCACAGCGGTGCCCATCTTCTTCTTCACCCTGCCCTGAGCTTTCCTGCCACTTACTGCCCTTCTGCTCTCCTCACCCCCACCCCCTCCCTACATCCTCATGGGATTTAGCCCTGCTGCTCCTCTTCCTCTGCTTCTCCCATCTACTCCTCTCCAGGGTCCTTCCTGTCTCAGTCCCCCTCCCTCACCCTCTCCAACTCCCTCCAGAGGCCCTGTACCTCCTCGTCCAGTCTCCTCAGCCTATAACAAATTGGACACCCTCCGAGGTTCCATAGTATATTCATCCAAACAGCTGCTCCACAACCATTGCACCCTACTATCCTTCCTGTGCCTGCCACCCTCACTCCATGGTGCCACCCATTCCATCCACTATTCTGATGTCTCCTGACATCTTTATTCATGCCCCTCCACCCCTAAATGCGATCCCCCCATAATGCCCCATTTTCCTACCCTCCATAATTCACACTTAACCTAAATGTAACCTCAATTCCTTATTACACAGTCTGTACAGCAATAGCTGGATACCCTATGTGACCCTACTAGTTTGCTTCTGAGTCCTTTTTTACCCCAATGTCCCTAGTTTCTAGCTCTGTAACTCTAGTTAACACATTTATACATGACCTTATCAGTTTGAACTTTAGACTTTCAACTTTAAAATATGCTGTTACCCCTCCTTAACCCAAGCTTGTCAGTTTGAATTTCAAACTTGCAACTTTAAAACATTTAAACTCTAAAATCCAACTAGTAAAAACTTGAGTATCTGAACTTTTCACCACCTGAATATTAACTTTAAGAGTTAGTTCATATGGGCAATTTGCAGCTCCCCAAGCTCCTTCCTCACAGCTTCAAGCCCAACCCCCAGTGGCTTTCCAGTATTTAAGAAAGCCTGGGGGTGGGTGGCAGGGTTTTTATTCCAGCCAGCAGCAGTCCTCCTGAAGATCAGTTACAGAGTTAAAGAAAGATTTAAGTTACTCCCAAACCAACAGCAAACCCACAAAAAATCAGTTACAGAGTTAATGAAAGATTTAGGCTACTCCCAAACCAACAACAAACTTACAACAGCAAATCAGTTACAGAATCAAAGATTTAAGCTAATCCCAAATCAACAGCAAAGCTCACCTTCCTACCTCTCTCTCCACAGCAAGCAGAATATATATATATAATAATACATATATTCTTTGCAAAAAACAAAAAACAAAACTTCATTGATGTACTAGTTAGGGTAACTTAATGCCACAAAAGTAAGAAAATGTGGAGTTAGGATTTCCATCCCTAACTCTATATCCCCCAGCAGCAAAAAGGAAAAAACATTAGGTTTTGGGTCTCTGGAGTCTTGGCGAATCAGTCGTGGAGTCTTCTTTGTGTTATCAGCCCTAATGTTCACCCCAAACCCATAGCCTCCAGTCTGAAGCACAAGGTACAGCTCCCAGCCAGTGCCTCATAGAGATACACTCTTCAAAGGTAGAGAAATATCGTCTCACTACATGTTGCCAGTACAATTTTTTGTAGCTTTCTTCACACAGGTCCCGTGTGAGATGTTGTTTGCTTAGGAAATGGGGTGAGCATTAGGGTTGACAACCACAAGGAAGACCCCACCACTGATTCACCAAGACTCCGGAGACCCAAAATCCTAATGTTTTTTTCCACTTGCTGCTTTGGGGGTGGGGAGTCAGGGTTGGAAACTCTAATACCACATTTCCCTAATTTTGTGGCCTTAAGTTACCCTAACTGGTGCATTAACAACATTTTTTGTAAACAATTTCCTTTCTTTTTGATATAGTGGAATAGCATCCTGAGTTGGAACCTGTGTGATCAGCTGCAGATGTGCAGAACCTTCTGGGCCCTGCGTCACTGGAAGACTCCATCTGCCTACAGAAGTGCAGGGCCTGACACATTCATTCTTTACACATTCTCTTAATTTTGACCCCAGATTTTCAAGATGGTCTTTTTGTGACTGCCCTTATAAATATGACATGTGACATTTATAGTGTATTGGCCAAAATTGCAGGGTGGATGACCTGGAGAGGAGGGGGGAGAAAGAAGTGGTACTGGGGGTGGGCAGCTCAGTCCACTTAATGGAAAACTGTTTTGGTTTCAGGGGACCTACGTGCTTGCAGCTAAGAAGACTAGTATATGTGGCTGCTAACAGTACTGCAAGTTTTAACCCCCTTTTGCTTGTGTTTAGAACTATGGCAATGCCCTACTGGCTACATACATTCTTCAAGGACATGCTGGCTCTAACAAAACTAGGCATATTTAAATTGAAGCTTCATGCCCACCTAGTATCTGCAGTAGGTATGACTGTAATGTCTAACCTAAACCAACCTGTCCTTGAAATCACTGCTCATCTTTAGCACTTACCCATTTTACCCAATCACCTACCATCTCCTCCCTACATCCCGATATCCCCTCCCACCACCCCACCCTTCAATTTACCCTATAGCACAAGGACCCACCTCCTCCGGTAATTCCATACCAAAGCTAATTCATGGCTTAAGCCTGTCTCCCTTCTATATACTCCCAGATGTTTCTCTGTTTAATCTTTATGTTCCTACTTGTTCTCCACCTGTAACACATCTTTCCATCCTTCATTAACTTCATTTTTCCTCCCCCTCAGGAATTTGAATTACATACAACTGAACCACATTACGTGCACTTATAGCCAAGAACAGTTTATGTTTGCTGAATTTCTTTACTATATTGTTCTTTATAAATATGTTTTATGTATAGCTGTAGTATTGCTTACTTCTATATTGTATTGTCAAATTGACATGGAACCACTGTAAATGAGCTTCTAGCTCAAAGGTACTGTAATCCAAGAGCATAAAAGCAAGAAAGAAAGAGAAAGAGATGGCAAAGTGCACTGGCAATGTTCATTTCAGTTTCACGCCATGTAGGTAATGATACGCATCATGACCTGCTGTAAAATACAGTAATTAAGGAGTGCAGTAAGCTATTAATCCTGACCTATTCATAATTTTCAAAACCGTGAAACACAATTTCTTTTTTATTTATGTGAATGTCTGACTGTTAGTCATACAAGTACAACCTTATTCCGAGTTGTGAGCAGCACAGTAAGTACTGTAATGAAGTAAATGTTAAACTGTAAGTTATCTTCCTGATTTCTCCAAATTACGATCAGTCACAGTAATGTTGTATTTTATACTTACACTATTTCAATGTTTTATTTTCATTCATATCATATTGAATTCAGGTCCATCAGTTTGAGTTTTAGTGACAGTCAGGGTGGTTATGCAATTGAGATTCATATAATCAGATCACAAAGTGTGTTCTGATTTAGATGAATAATGCCAAACTGCAGCATGATTTAGTTTTTTTCATTTTTTTTGTAACCATACTCTCATTTCACTTTGTATGGTCTTCTGCAAAAATGTTAGCCTTAATAGATTGTTCATTGTATACAGGAAACTTGCCATCTGAGATGAGTGCTGGTGAGTGACATGGTTTGTGAGTGTGGGGTGGTGCAAATTTCTTGTTACTGTGTTATGACTGTGATTGCCGCTTTTACACAGATTTCATATTCTTGATATTTGCAGCCTGTTATGATCTGTCGAACATCTTGAGATAATTAGCAAAATGAAGTTTTATTTTTTAGTGTCCTTATACCAGTAACCACTATTAAATTAGATTTCAGTTCTGAGCATGCTCAGTAGGATATCAAACATCTATCCAAAAGACCCTGCTGAGCATGCTCAGAATTGAAATATCAGATCCTTATAACATGAATACAGATTCATATTTTTTCACCAAACCAACAAAAGGAACCATTCTGGGACAAGTTCTTTCTACCTCGAAAATTTCAGACCAACATTCCAAACCATCTGGGCTGCAGATGATGACAAAAAAACCCCAAAACAGCAAATACCCCCATATTTTCCTATAAACGTGCTGTCTGGATCTTAGAATCTGCATATCTAGTTGGAACATAACATGGCAAATCAAGAGACCTTGCCCCCCCATGACTGTGCATGCATAATTTCATGCAGTTCTATTGAATGGGCAATGCTATTAAGGTGCTAAGGTAGGGGTTTGACATTAAACAGCCTACTCAACCTTAGCTATAGTGGCGCTACCATGCCACTATTACACCGTATGTAGCTATAGATACTGTATATAAATATATTAATAGCTTTGCCCCTGTTCGGTGGAATTGCATGAAAGTTTGCATGCACAGTCTTGGGGGGGGGGGTAAGGACTCTTGATCTGCCAAGTTTCGTTCCAGTTGGATGTGCAGATTCCGAAATCTGGATAGTGCATTGTTTGGAATTTTTTTTTGTTTGTTTTTGCTGTTTCTTTTGTCGTCACCTACAGCCCAGATGGTTTGGAATTTTGGTCTGAAATTTTCAGGGTGGAAAGGGCTTGCCCCAGAGTGGTGCCTTTCATTGGTTTGGTGAAAAAAGTATTAATCCATTCCCAGGTTATAAGGATTTGAAATTTTGGTTCTAGGCATGCTCAGTAGGGTATCAAACATCTATCCAAAAGACCCTACTGAGCATGGTCAGAACTGAAATTTCAAATCCTTATAATTTGGGAACAGATTAATATTTTTCTCACCAAACTAATGAAAGTCAACATTCTGGGGCAAGCCCTTTCTACTCTAAAAGTTTCAGACCAAAATTCCAAACCCACTGGGCTGTAGGCAACGATAAAAAAACACAGCAAAGGACCCTGAATCTCAGAATCCACACATCCGACTGGAACGAAACTTAGGAAATCAAGAGACATTGCCCCTCAAACTGTGCGTGCAAACCTTTCTGCAATTCCATTGAATGGGGGCAAAGCTATTAAGGTGCAAAGTTAGGATTTTAACTTTAAACAGCCTACTCAACCTTAACTATAGTGGTGCTACTGCACTATTATATAAATATAAATATATATATGATAGATGACCCACTCTGAGGTGTGCGGTCATGCTCTGATATACGCATAAGGCCGCAGGCTGAGTGCGTCAACCACCCAAGGTGTGCGTATATCAGAGCACGACCGCACATCTCAGAATGGGTTATCTATCTTATAAAATGGCAAAATTGTTTTGGAAGGGGGTGAAAGTGCAGGTGTGCGGTCGTGCTGTCATATATGCACGATCATGTGATGTGTTTTATACAATCAGAAGTTTGGATTTGGAGCAACAACATTTCTCAATTTTATAAAAAAAAAAATATGTATATATATATATATATATATATATAAAATATATCTGCATGGTAGTGCAGGTATAATTAGGGTTGCATGGCCACTTCTATGTTAAACCCCAAATTTTGAACTTTAATAACTTTGCAACCATTTGTCCAATTTGCCTGAAATGTAGTATGTACGTTGCCGTACCATAGATCTCTGGATATGTAAATTTTTGTTCCAGTTGGATTTTCGATTGCAGAGCAGCAGAGCATTTAAAAGTGTGAAAAATCCTCAACTTTTGCGAATTCTTTGCTCGTCTCCAGAGCCTGAACAGTGTGTCCATCTGGTCCGAAATTTTCAGATTACATGGGAATTGGGTCAGAGAAGTGCTTTCAAAGGTTTGGTGAAAAAATATTAATCCATTCAAAAGGTATTAAAGTTTAAAGTTTCCAATTATATCCTATGGGAAAAAATATATGTTCCTCATGAAAGCAAGTTGTATTGTCACAAAAGTACCTTTTTCTGTCGCAAATGCCCTCAGTAGTGTCGTGCTGCAGCCATCTTGTTTTCCATTAACGGTGGAGAAAAAACATTATAGTTGAAAAAATAGTGCCCCTAGGTAAACACCAACTGTTGTGTTTACCTAAACGGGGTCCTAGGAACAGCACCCATTCTTTAGTTTTTTTCGAAAAGACCTGGAAATATGTGTATTTTGATGCGGCTGTTTGTACTGTCACAAATGGGAGCATAACACTTTCACAAATTACAAAAGTGTCGCATGGTTCTTTTGCAAATTTTGCAAAATTTTCTCAATTTGTGACAGTACTATCCCCAAAATCATGGTTTCTGTGTCACCTCACTACCACTACACGGTTTGGAGTTTGGAGCTAAAATTTGCAGGGTGGCAAGCCCTTGCACCACAGATGTGTCTTTTGCTGGTTTGTTGAAAAACATTACACTGGTTCCAGAGTTACAGCACTCTGAATTTGTGAATTTTTCCATAGGATTGCATTGTGGTGGTCACAGTGCCTTTCAGCGCCTATATCTTAAAAACGGTTCAAGATATGGATTTTTCGCTAAACACAACTTAGTACAGCATGCATGGAGGTGACTACATTATGAATACAACTGCAAAATAATTTTTTCTGCACTTGCTACAGTTACTGAGATATTAGTAAATAAGCATTACGAGGGTTGCTTTGAATGCCTCTAGGCCTCTGCTATGTGTCTGCACTTATGTGTAGGTGGGACCACAGGGCCCAGAGGGCCCACGCTCCCACCTATGCATACTATTTATGCTAATGTGGGAGCACAATACTCATATGGATTCCATTTAGCAAACCTGAGGAGACAGTTATGGATGGGTGGGAGTGCAGGGCCTGGAGGGCCCATGCTCCCACCTATGCATTCCATATGATTAACAATTCACTTTCTCAAAAAGAAGGGAAATTCATTGCAAAAAAACTACATTAATGCATCAGTTAAAGTAGATTTCCACACCAACAAAAGTGTGGAAATTCGATGATAGGGTTTCCAACCCTACTACCTCATGTCCCACCCACCCCACCCTTCACACACCAACGGGCATTGGGGTGTGTGTTGAGGTCATCAGGCCTAACTCCCAACCCATTCTCCTATACTGTACCAGCTCAGTTTGTTTACAGATGGAATGGGGTGAGAGTTAGGACTGATGACCCCAACACACACCCTGATATCTGTTGGTATGTGGAGGGTGGAGGATTGGGCATGGGGTAGTTGGGTTGGAAACCCTAATGGTGAATTTCCGCTCTTTTGTTGGTGTGGAAATCTACCCTATCTGATGCATTAGAAGAGTGTTTTACAACAAAATATATATATATATATATATATATATATATATATATAGCTCTACATATTTGGGTCCTCATCCCCATAGAAAATGCTGTTGTATATTTCCCTGAATACCACCATAGCCAATTAAGGTATATGAAAAAAACAATCATGGTTTATAAAAAAAAACAAACAATTAGCATATATGACATACCAAATGGACTGTATATATGAAATACATGTTTGGGCCCTTTTCCCCATAGAAAATGATATTGTATATTTCCCTGTATACTGTTCCACCATAGCCAATTAAGGTATATGAAAAAACAATTATGGTGTATTAAAAAAACAATCAGTGTATATGAGACCAACCTAGCTAATTACACTATATTAATGTGTTATTAACATTTTAATAATGCATTAACAACAAATTAATAACACTTGTAACAAGCACCATAATAACACATGTAACAAACACCTTAATACATGTAAGAAGCTCATTAATAACACATAATTACTGGTCTCTGTTTTCTTCCATTGGGAAAACCGTGTGTTAAATGCCGTAACACCTGAGTAGGTGTTACGGCATTCACGCGCTCCCTTCCAACAACAACAGCGCCGAGATAAGTAAAATAGCGCTCAAATTGTCCCTCTCACTTCAACTGCCACTGCCAAAAAAAAACACTTACAGACACCTCCGATTAAGGTATTTTCTTGTATTCAGACCCCCGAAAAATGCAAACATTTAACTTTTTTTTTCCTCGACCTAACTTATGCAGTTAACACTTAGATGATGATCCCTAACTCTCTCCCTTTCAACCCTAACCTTTCCTCTGTGGGTCAAACGAAAATACCATTCAACCAGGAAATGATACGAAGAATCTCCATACCGGACTTCTAACACTTGTGGCCAGTTTATTTTATTGTTTAATGTTATGTTAATGTTTATGTTTAATGTATTAACCACAGTTCTGTTCTCCTCACACAACTAAAAGCTTTTATCTGCAAGGTAAGCATAAACGTCTTTTTTTTGGAGAAAATGGATCCCTTCAATTATATAAAATAAAATATGGGGAGAAGTGTGTTATGAAATTTAACACCTAGATTGTTGGATGGCATTCGTAAACCCTGGGCTTCTCCCGGGTTTATGTGCCATCCAACAACTCGGGTGTGTGTTAAATTCTCATAACACACTTTTCCCCATACTTTATCCTATATATGTAGCAACCACCTTTGTAACACATGTAACAGCCGTTTTAACTCATTATCTCCTGGCTGCCATTTTGTCTCAGGTCAGGAATGGATAGTACTGACTTCTTACAAAGTTATTGGAAGTAATGTTAAAAAGCCCTCACACAAATCTAATCTAACAGCCCCCAAAACAGCAGCTCACAAACTTGCAAACCACAAGGACCTACACCACTCTATAGTAGCTGTCTCCCACATTCCCACCCAAACATCAAATCCCCAGTCAGAAGTATCCAGAAGGGGAAAGGATCAGATCAGTTCCAGTATAGTAGCTTCTTCTTGCTGTTTTTACATTGTTTCTTGTGGATTTTACTTGGTAGAATGTAATTCCCTTTCTTTCTTACTACTTCTAAGGGGCTAGCAGGGTATTGTTTTGAGGCTGTTGGAATTTTGAAACCTGTTTTGGTGGATCTAAGTGGGCTCATTTGTTTGATGTTTCACTGTGTAGCAGGCTGCATTTGTGGAGGCCTATTTCTTCTGATTTAAAACCTATTTGGTGTGATTTAATTGGGGCAGTTTCTTTGAATGGGAGACCTATATCTTCTAAATTCAAGTCTATTTTGATGTGTTGTTGGTGAAGCTGTTTGAATTGGAGACCTGTTTCTTTTGGTAGCAAACCTATTTTTGAGGCTTTGAGTAGAATTGTGATTCCTTTTTGCTGGCTTCACTAGCTGCAAAGTTTACTGCATAGTGAGGGACGGGTGCTAATGGTCTGACCAGGTCTCACTCATCTATCTGGAGGCGGAGCTGAATCAGGTTTGTGGTGTCAGTTACTTTTGGCTTCTCAGAAGTATCCAGAAGGGGAAGGGATCAGATCAGTTCCAGTATAGTAGCTTCTTCTTGCTGTTTTTACTTTGTTTCTTGTGGATTTTACTTGGTAGAAGGTTATTTCTTTTCTTTCTTACTACTTTTTAAGGGCTAGCAGGGTATTATTTTGGGGCTGTTGGAATTTTGAAACCTGTTTTGGTACTATAAGTAGGCTCATTTGTTTGATGTTTCACTGTGTCACAGGCTGCGTTTGTGGAGGCCTATTTCTTCTGATTTAAAACCTATTTGGTGCGATTTTATAGGGGCTGTTTCTTTGAATTGGAGACCTATATCTTCTAAATGCAGGCCTATTCTGATGTGTTGTTGGTGAAGCTGTTTGAATTGGAGACCTGTTTCTTTTGGTAGCAAACCTATTTTGGGGGCTTTGAGTAGAATTGTGATTCCTTTTTGCTCGCTTCACTAGCTGCAAAGTTTAGTGCATAGTGGGGGAAGGGTGCTAATGGTCTGACTAGGGGCCTCAACTACCTGATTGTTTCTGGAAGACTTGGCTGGTCCCACCCTCCCAGCCCCTCACCCCACCTGCCCCAGGTCTGTGATTTTCTTTATACCAGGGTTTCTGACATCACTTCCTCAAATGGGAAAAGGACATGCATCTGTCATAGCAGAAGCAGACATCCAGGAAAGGAACAGCAGCAAGTGAAGAGGTGACTGCTATCTCAGTGGAAGGGAAGTAACTGCAGAGCAAGGAGCTTTCATTGTTACTTTTTTGCATTGCTATTTGCATTGTGGAAAGGAGGAGTAGGAGTTTAAAGAAGGTTGGGCAATAGTTACTTAAAGTCTCTTTTAGGTGTGGATAGGAAGGATAGGAAAGTAAAAAGCAGTTGCTCAATCTGTCTAAACATGTATAACAAAGGGGGTAAGGGAAATTAAGAAAAGAATGTTTTGCATTGATAGAGGGGGAGAGGGGAGACTTGGGGGAGTGTTTGGTATCCTGCATCTGGAAGGGGTGGGGGTCACTGGTGGGCAACGACAGCAATGGGTAGGGTGGTAGGCTGCAACAACTGCGGTGCACCAATCTTTCTAAAAATTGCCTGGAGTGTTGGGGGATGTTTAGTGTGCAACCACATAGAGAAACTTAGAAAGGAGGTTGAGAGTCTGTAGGAGGAACTAAGACAGGCAAAGCAGACTGGGAGTGGGTTTAACCCAATACTGGAAGGAGGGAGAAGGGGAGATGAGGGAGGATGATTTGAGCCAACAGTGGTGAGGAGAGGGTCAGAAGAAGGGAAGCAGAGACAAAGGGGCCCGGGCCAGGAAGAATGATTGCCAGGGAAACCAGGTCAGGAGACAAAACATAAATGGAAGGAGGAAACAGGAACTTGTGAGGGGAGGAGGAGAAGAAGTGGCAAAAGTCATGGAGTGGTAAGGAAAGAACAGGTCACTATGAAGAGAGAGGGAGTGGGCATTTGTAAAGGGTCTTCAGAAAATAGTTTTGCACTGCTAGAGAGGAAGAAGGAGGAGGGAAATGATGCAATCGGAGTAGAAATTGATAAATGCCTGGGCCAAACTGCTACGGGGAAGGTTCTGCTGGGAGAATTGCAACGGGGCAAAAGGGGGAAATAATGTGCAGGAGGAAGAAGAGGAGCCGGAAATGAGAGAAGGAGATGAATGGAAGCAAGCAGGGAGTAAGGGTAGAATCTTAGTGCTGGGGGACTCAATACTAAGAGGAGTCAGGTGGGGTAGCAAGGGGGAGAGGCATAGTCGCATTTGGGTGGAGGCCATGCCAGGAATGACAGTGGAAAGGGTGGGACAATCTGTTCTGAAATATGCTAGAAGGGGTAGGGACAAGCATCATTTAATTATACATCTTGGGACGAACGACCTGGCTGACATGACAGTAGATATAGTTCAGAGGAGGTTTGTGGAACTAGGACAATTATGTGAGGGGGCAGGAAAATCCATAACTTTTTCAGAGATACTCCAGTGCCAAGGCAAGCACAACCAGAAAGCTGAGAATAGAGGAATTTAATGGATGTCTCAGAACCTGGTGTTTTGCTAAAGGGTATGGGCTGTTGGGGGAGGGACCTGGGAGGACAGTAGTCTCTACGCCAAGGACAGACCACACTTGAGTGAGGAGGGAAAGAAAGTGTTGGAACAGAGGATGGAGGAGTACATAGAGGAATTTAGGAATTTAAACTAGGTGCGGGGGGTGGCAAGGGGCAAGAGACATGCAGAGACCACAGTTTGGGAAACCATGTGAGCTTACCCCCTCATAACAGTGACAAAGGACAAATGGCTAGTACTATTGGTGATGCTAGGAAAGGAGGGCAGGATGGGAGGGGTGGAAAAGGGTGAAAGGTGGTTACCCTTAATGCTAGGAGCCTTGGGAGGAAAACTGCAGTTACAGGTGCTCATGGCAGAGGAAGAGGTGGACACTGCAGTCATCACAGAAACATGGGCCACCCAATACAATGACTGGGACCTGTCTGTACCACGGTACAAGTTATTTCATAGGGACAGGGTGATTGGGAAAGGGGGGGTGGCACTATATGTGAAGGAAGGACTGAAGTGTGTAAGGGAGGAAGGGGAGGAGGGTAGTATGGAGTCACTTTGGATGCAAATCCAGAATTCCAAGAATAGGATAGGATTCTTAGAATGGGAGTAGTGTACAGGCTGCCATCTCAGATGGAGGAGTTAGATAGGGAACTAGCAGGACAGATCAGGAGGACCTGTGAGAAGGGTAGTGTGGTGATTCTGGGGGACTTCAACAGGAGTGGACTGGAGTACCCCAACAACCAGGAACAGAATGGAGCAGGTACTGCTAGAAGGCTTCCAGGACAGCTTCCTGCTGCAAATGGTCAGTGAACCAACCAGGTTAGGGAATACCCTTGACCTGTGCTGGCAAATGGGGACTTTGTGAGAGAAGTTACAGTGAAAGAACCGCTGTCAGGGAGTGACCACCACTCAGTATGGCTCACATTGGATATGGGCAAGGAAGGAGTGGAATCTGACACAAGAGTGCTGGACTTCAGGAGGGCTGACTTTGGGAGGATGGGGGAAGTGGTAAAAGGGTACCTGGCCAGAATTCAACCTAGTATGGACATTAACCAGAGGTGGGAGCTCATAAAGCTGGGGATAGTGGAAGCAACCAAAACCTGCTGCAAGGCCCAGAGCAAGAAGGCTAGGGCTAAGAAACTGAGCTGGTTGAGCAAGGAGGTCATGGAAAAGGTAAGGAGGAAAAGAGTTGCCTTTAGAAGGTACAAGAAAACCGGGAGGGAGGGAGGACAGGGAGGAGTACTTGACGGAATCGAAGGAGGTGACTCGGGCAGTAAGGGGAGCCAAGGCATCTATGGAGCTCAGGCTGGCACAAGGCATTAAGAAGGGGGAGAAGGACTTCTTTAGGTACATCAGGGAGAAAAGGCGCTGTAAGGATCACATAGTAAGGATTAGGAAGGAGGGGGGTTGGGTGGAAGCAGGGTGCGATAAGGCAGAAGCACTAAATGATTATTTCTGCTCAGTATTTACTAAGGAGAAGAGGGGGGTGACATCCAAGGGGGGAGGAATGGCAGAAACAGGGGGGAAGGGGGTGACAGATTGGGAAATCATGGAGGGCAGAGTTTGGGAGGGTTTGAAGGCACTGAGGGTGGACAAGGCACCAGGCCCAGATGGCATCCACCCCAGGGTACTGAAAGAGCTAGCAGAGGTCCTTGCGGGACCTTTGGCAGACCTATTTAATGCCTCACTACACTCGGGGTGTGTTCCCCAGGACTGGAGGATGGTTCATGTGGTGCCTCTCCACAAGAATGGGCCCAAGGATGAACCGGGGAACTACAGACCGGTGAGCCTCACATCCATCTTGGGTAAGCTAATGGAGACTATCCTGAATGAGAGGCTGGTGGCCCTCCTAGAGGCCAAAGGACTACAGGACAGCAGACAGCATGGCTTCATACGTGGCAGATCCTGCCAAACCAACCTGGTGGAGTTCTATGACTGGGTAACTAGGCAACTGGACAGGGGCCATGCAGTGGATGTCCTGTATCTGGACTTCAGTAAGGCATTCAACTCGGTTCCGTATGGAAGGCTGGGAAGTAAGTTAGAAGGCACAGGAGCAGGTGCAAATCTAGTGAAATGGGTAGGGAACTGGCTTCAGGGAAGGCAACAGAGGGCGGTGTTGGGTGGGGAGCGCTCACACCCCGGGGTAGTGACGAGCGGTGTTCCACAGGGCTCGGTGTTGGGACCAGTGTTGTTTGGGATATTCATTGCAGACATATCATTGGACATCAAGAGCAAGATCATTCTGTTTGCTGATGATACTAAGGTAGGAGCAGTGGTGGATGACCTAGTGGGGATGGCAGAGGTTGCAGGATTATCTGGCAATGCTTGAAACCTGGTCAGACACCTGGCAACTGGGGTTTAATGCCAAAAAGTGCAAGGTGCTGCATTTTGGGATGAAGAACCCAAGGAGGAGTTACCAGCTGGGGGGAGTGCAACTAGCCCAGACAGAGGAGGAGAAGGATCTGGGAGTGCTCATTACAGGGTCAATGAACAACTTGGCACAATGTAGGAAGGCAGCTGCAAAAGCCAACAAAATGCTGGGTTGCATTGCAAAGGGTATATCCTCGAGGAGGAAGGAGGTGATTCTGCCACTGTATAGGTCATTGGTTAGACCGCACCTGGAGTACTGCATGCAGTACTGGTGCCCATATCTGAAGAGGGACATTAAATTATTGGAAGGAGTGCAGCGCAGGGTGACAAAGATGATCAAGGGGCTGGGGGACCTATCATACGAGAGGAGGCTGAGGGAATTGAACATGTACTCGCTGGAGGAGAGGAGGGACAGGGGGGACATGATTGAAACCTTTAAGTACATGAAAGGAACAAACAAGATGGGTACAGAGGGGCTGTTCAAAGTAAGGGAGGGGAGGGACACCAGGGGCCATGATATGAGACTGGAGGGAGGAAGGTTCAGGAGGGAGATGAGGAGACACTTTTTTACAGAGAGGGTAGTAGCTGGGTGGAATGCGTTACCTGCAGAAGTGGTATCCAGTAGAACAGTGGACTGCTTCAAAAGGGGATGGGACAGGACAGGCGGGAGGGTCAATGTAGGGGAAGGGTGGAAGGGAGGGGCAGCTGCAGAATAAGGTGTGCTAGCTGCACATTCGAGCAGACTTGATAGACCTCTAGGCCTTTATCTGCTGGCAAATTTCGTATGTTCGTATACATGTATAGCGAGTGGGTTTCTGATCTGATATTTCTGAGTATAGCAAACTTACCCACCTTTTATGTTACATAATACATTTGGAAAGTTACTGTTAGTTTTGCGTGAAATTGCATATACAGGGAAAGGGTATAAAGAAAATAACTGCAAACCATTTCTGTAGAAAAAAACATCCATGTATGATAAATATATGTGGTAACTGAAGTATAAAATGGAAGAGGAGACACAGTTACTTTTGACCTGTCTGCTATAGACCAACAGACATTAGCAATAATGATGATTTGGTTAGACATTTGGAAAGTAGAGTCACTAGACACAAATTATCATCATGTCCTCATAATGGTGACATAATTTGCAGTGCCACTCCCAAATCCCTCCTTGCCAGACTGGACTCCCTGTTTTACTCCTTCTGCCATATTGCCCTGGACTGTCCCCCTCACATCCACCACTGCTCCCTAAACTCTTCCCTCTCACTCCCTCCCTTGATGCCAGGTGCCTTGCCCACTAGGCCTCCTTCATATCCAAATTCTGGCTTTGCTCCATTCACCCCTACCTTACCTCTCTCCTCTTTTCTCCCCTGCCTCCTCATACTCACTCTGCAACATTGACTCACACTCCCTTTCCCTCCCCTTCCAGAAATCTACTTCTGGTGAACCTGCTTTTTTCCTATTATTGCCCTAAGCTGTGGTCCTTCCTTCCCCTTGTCCATCCACTCTTCATCTTCCCCCTGCTTCCTTAAGTCTTTCCTTCGTGACGCCATAACTCACTCCTGCAACTGCTCCTGATCCTGACACTTCAGCTGCCATCCACCACCCTCCACCATGGCTCACTCGAGCCCTGCTTTTGCACTGTGACTCTCCCCTCCCATCCCAATGTGCAGTATTGTTGATCATTTGCAAACTGACTTTACCATGGGCACCTTGTTGTACTGCATTACTCTGCTCTGAATATTTTATTTGTTTGCACAACTTTCAAGTAATTGTACTTTTACACTTTTTTTAATTGTCTGCTTTCCTACATATACATCCTCCCCCAGGACACATCTGGAAATGAGCTGTTACCACTGCAGTGTGTCTTTCCTGGTAAAACTTTTGAAATACATAAGGATTCCTCATTGGAAAAAATGGGAGAAAGAGAGGGACATGCAACATACTTCATCACAAGGTGAATTTTGGAAAAATGAGGGAATTCACTGCAGACGTACCTTGGGAATGCAAACTCATGGGCACAAGAGTTAAGCAATTAAAGATATACCAAGCTCAGCTTGGGCTAATTTACAGAGTTTGAATCACATTTTGTATATTTCTTTGTTTTCTCAGTGTACTGCTGATGAGTGACCAATATCAAACACAAACAATCCTTAGCATGTTAAAATAACAAGAGTAGGTAGGTACCTACCTGACCTAATGTATGAGAGGGTCACCTTGTTATTGTAAGTCAGGAGTATTCATATCTCAGTTGATTCATGAACTAAGACGCATGTTTAAAGTCATGGAATGAAGAAACGATGTGCATAAGAAAGCAGAAAAACTTTAAATGATTGGCAGGCTCCTTTGAACAGCTGGTGGGGGGGGGTGCCCTACATTTTATTTGTCTCACAAGTATTCAGCACCAATGGGACACCCTTAAAATCTACTTAGCTCAAAGCAAGAGTGTTTTCCACAGATGAAAAAGTTCAATAGTAGGAGATGTACACCTGTGTGGATATGAAGGAGTTAGTAACATAATGAGGAAGAAAAAGGAGTCATAAAAGATGTCAACTGCAAGACACCAGTGAAAACTGATAAAACTACAGGGACAAACTTTAAGCGTATAAAGGTAAAATCCATGCTACAAAGCAAATGGTAGAGGAACATATAGCTCTTATAGTCGAATACAATAACAAACCATGCTTTAGATATGTAAATGAGAAGAGGAAAACACCGACAACTATTCTACCACAGAAGAATCTGAGAAGTTGTGACAGAATAATCAAGATGACTGAATGGTAAAATGAGTATTTTCCCCTCAGTATTTATTCCCAGAAGAAAAAGATGGAAGGACAGGCAAGGGAAAAAAAAGGAATGAGTATGGCAGGGGCACATAATGAATGTGGGAAGCATTTTAAAAAGGTGATGATAGATGCAACAGATAGCTCAGTTCCCAAGGTATCCAAGGGACAACGGGCTATGGGGCCACAGTGGTTCACAGCTGATGTAAGGGCATCGGTAAGTACCAAAAGAAGGGCATTTTCTAAGCATAAGGGAAGTCAAAAAGGAGGAAGACATGGTGAAGCACCTGGAAACAGCAAGAGTAATCACCAGGAAGGGAGGGAGAGCAAAGCAGGGACAGAGCTCCTTTTGGCAACTGGAATGAAGAAGGAGGATAAGGTGTTCTTCTAGTACATCTGAGAGACATGTAAGGTCAGAGGGTGTATAGTGAGACTTAAGAGCAGTGAGGAGTGGGAAGAGGGGGACAAGGGGAAGGCAGAGATACTGAATAATTATTTTTTCTCGGTACAGTATTTACTAAAGAGGATGGGCCACTACCAGATTGTGGGGTTAGGAAAGGGGGAGCAAGGATGCTGGGAAAAAGTCTGGATAACAGAGAAAAAGGTGCTGGAATAGCTAGCAGGATTGAAAGTAGATAAATCTATGAGACCTGACAGCTTACACTCAAGGATGTTACATTAGGTAGCAGGGCTTATAGCAGGACCAGTGCCACTAGCAGACATTTTCAATTGCTGTCTAAACATGGGGTGGTCCCTAGGGACTGGAGGACAGTGGATGTCATTCTGCTACATGAGAGTGGAAAGAGAGATGCACCAGGAACTATAGGCCTGTCAGCTTGACATCTATAGTGGGGAAACTCATGGAGACTCTATGGAGGGAAGAGCTGGAGGGACTTCCTAGAAGGCAACGGGCCACAGGACCCCAGTCAGCACGGTTTCACAAGGGAAAGGTTTTGCTGATTAATGGCTCTGTGATGCCGGTTTGACAACAAACTCGTTGACCAGCATCACAGTGCCAGGCTCCCTATTGACTGCGATTTGCAGTCGGCAGGGAGCTGCACACAACTGGGTTTGTTTTTTCTTCCGGGGCTTTGCCCCTCGAACCCCCCCATGAGGAGAGCTCTGCCCCCCGTACCACCCTTATTAAAGGATACCAACTCCAAGTCAGAGTTGGTTCGGGGAGGGGGTGCAGAATAGGGGAAAGTGTTGCTGGGTCCCGGGCGGAGTTCCACAGTGACATGTCGCTTTTGTCGTCAGCAATGTGTGTCACTGTAGAAGTTTCACCACACAGGATGCATACCCTGATTAATCTAGTTGAATTCTTCAACTGAGTGACCACAGCAGCAAATAAGGGGCAGGCAACTGATATAGTATACCTAGACTTCAGCAAGGCCTTCGACTACCACAGGAGGGTGGTCAAAAAGATTAGGGATCTGGTGGTAGAGAATGAGATGGAAAATTGGGTAGAGAACTGGTTGGGGGGGTTGAACACAGAGACTGGTAGTCAAAGGGAGTTTTTAGAAGAGAAGGAAGTGACTAGCAGGGTACCTCAGGTGTTAGTACTAGGACCACTCCACTTCAATATCTTTATCTATTACACTGGTGAAAGTATCAAGGGTGATATTAGCTTCTTTGCCGACAGTACAAAGATCTATCTGTGCAAGGGTGGACATATGGAAAAGGGGAGAAAGGAGCTAAGCAATGATCTGGGCAGGTTGGAGAGCTGGTCTGTGATTTGTCAACTGAACTTTAATGCTAAAAAAGTAAATTATAAGGCTAATTCATTATTCATGAGACTTCCTCAGTCTCTGACTGGCTACTGGATCAGTCATTAATGGTCAGAATATAACTGATCCAGCTGCCAAACTCAGAAGAGAGGAGAGGCCGCCTCACACTGATTCTGGTATTCAAATGCACCACCAGAACCATACATGCAGTAGCAGGTTGTCACCTGTAGTGCGAGCTGACAACACTAGAGCACAGCAAGCAAAACCATAAGATACTACAACGGTGTCCTTGAAACTGAAAGTTAAAAAAAGTATAAGGTACCCCCTCCCCCCACAAGCCATGTGGCATGATCCTTACTTTTTGTTACTCTGCGGCAGTGAAATTAAAACACCCGGATGCTTAAAGAGACAACAGGTTTGGTTACACTCAGTGTGGCAGAGTCAGAGACAGTGCAACAGTTTCTATTTATTCAATCAGTGCACTTCATGATGTGACTGCATTGTATTTTCACCACGATCTGCAGCAGAACACACACACGCACACCATATCACTCACATGCAAGGTAAGGTTGTATGCCTGCTCTGAACTGAAAACTGCTAAAAGTAAGTTTTAAACCATGCATCTTGCACAGTCCCTTTAATAAAAAAAGACAGAAGTAGATTTATAATAGCAGTAATGACCCCAGGGCAGCTGTTTCCTTGGATAAACAATTGGGTGGCAGCTGCAGGCCCTCGGCTGCACCTCGGGCCGCTTAACCCCCCACCTAGTCGTTAATACCCAGGAAATGACTGCCAGTTCATTCACTGTTATTTAAGTAATGCACATTGGGAGAAGGAACCCAAGAGTGCAATACAAGATTGGGGGAGTGCTAGATAGCACTACAGAAGAAGATATGGGGATAATAATATTGGAGACCCTAAAAACTTCCACACACTGCGACAGGGAAGTGTGCAGAGCAAAAGAATGCTGGGTTGCATAGGAAAGGGGGATAAACTGTAGAGGGTGAGAGGTGATCCTGCCACTGTAGAGGTCACTAGTACGAACAGAATACTGCGCAAGAGACTAGTGCCCAAGGACTACAACAAGGTGGAGGTGGCACAATGCAGGGGAACTAAGATGGTCCATGGCCTTGGGGTTATGATGTACTAAGAGAGTATGTAGGACATAAACATGTACTTTGTTGAGAAAAAGAGAGAAAGGTGTGACACAATTGAAACATATGTAAGCCCCCTTGAAAGAGGGGCTTATGTTCATTTTAGGGCATCCTTTTCTCCTAACCCCACCGAGCTAGGGAATTTTTTATGCTCTGGGGGTTAGTACCTGCTGGATGCCTTGCAGTGGCAGCAGAGAGTAGGTTTAGGGAGCTATATAAGGTTGCAGACAGATAGTTCTGGGGCCTTTTTCAGCCTGAGCAGTATGGGGCCCTTCACCCAACTTCACGGGTGGACTGAGATTTTTGACCCTGCCGGGTAGCTGGTGAAGTGAGCCAGGGGTCCCCTAGGCTTCTCGAGGGGCCTACCGGTAGGTCGGCCCTGTCGGTATCTGTAGTGGTGCTGCGGCCCTCTAATTCCAGCCCCAGGTTGGGATTCTTGGGACCCTGCCCCTAGCATTATTGGGGTACTAAAGAAGATTCTCATTGCCTGCCATAAAATACTGTCAGACTATCTATTTACCATTCACTGTTTTTTCCAGTGGCAGTGAGAGTGCCTGCTTTTTCCATGAACTCCCACAGTGAGAGTGCTTGTGGGGTTGGGAGGGTATTGGATATATCCATATTTGCTCTGCTGGGAGTGAGTCCCAATATATCATCTGGCCTCCTGGTTGTGAGAGGACCCAGGGGGGCCGAAGATGTGACTTTTCTTTTGCTGTTTTTATACATTTATGGTCCTTAGTTTGAGTTATAGTATCAAGAATTCACTGATTATTTGGAACTGGCTATGCACCTTCTAAATTGTTCTCCTGTACCTGTGACTGTGCTGCTTTTGTTTGCATTGTGTTTTTGATGTGGTTTTAGTGTATTTGAAGTTATTAGGGTGCATTTTAAGTTTTATTTATTGATTGATTTTAGGTTTATTGTTCAAGGGTGGGTGATTGGTTGGGGGTTGTTTTTTGTCTTTTTTTTCGCTCAAGTAAGAGTTGAGGGAGTCATTTTAATTTATTTTATTTTTCTTGAGTTTAGCTTAGTTAATAAATTGGGGGTTTCCTGGTTGTTTACATGGGTTTGGTGTGTTTTGTTGTTGCTGGGTTCTTTAATATGTGTAGGAGGCCTGCCCCCACGGTCGTGCGCTATTTGTCCTCTGCCCTTTGCGCCCTCTACCCTTCCCCCCCATTGCAGTTTTCAGTAGAGTGCTGGGTATTGTTTGCAGGGAGTGTGAACAGTGTAGGTCGAATGAGCGGGGTCATTGCATTGGGGTAGTAAAACCCAGAAGACGCCCTGGGGTGAAATGGAATCTGGAGCGTGGTCCACCATGCCTAGTTTCCATACCCATGGGCACCACCAATATTGGTGGCCAGGCAGCTCGGGCAGCCCTGGAAGCACGTCCAACTTGAGCTGTGTTATACAACGCCAGATCCATCAAAAATAAGACTGCAGTTGTTGCAGATCTTGTTGGGTTGGTGAATCTGGCATGCATCACTGAGATCTCGCTGGATGAGAATGCAGGCCCCATATTAGAGGTCACCATTCCGGCTGGGTACTCAGTGTTGCACCACTCGAGATCGGACTGTGGTGGTGGGGGGGGCGCAGTCTGTTTTAAGACCGAACTGGGCCTCATGAGTGTACCAGTTGAGGAGGCTGAGTCATTCAAGTGTACTGTAGTGGCAGGTGTAGGTTGCAGGATCACCCACATCTACCATCCACCAGGTGATGAGAGGCATTTCCTGCAGGAAGTAGCGGACTTCGTGATCGACATGGTGTTCAAGTTGCCCAGGCTGATGGTCCTGGGTGACGTCAGTGCCTGGGTCGATGATGAACTCTTGCAATTTGGACAACACTTCCTCCAACTGATGAAATCATTGGGCCTTACACAAGTTGTTACTTCTGCCACTCATAAAGGTGGTCCCTCCCTTGACTTAGTCTTCCTCCTGTGGATCAAAGCCTCGATTTGGGTGTGGAACCTGTTGGATGTTCAGACCACTGCACTGTGGGGTTCAGTTTTTGCACTCCCCTTCGTAGGCCTACCCCTGTGGAGATGGTCAGGTACCACCCTTTGTGAGATGTAAGCTCTGAAGGCCTGGTGGTGGCACTTGACCTATCGGCACTTCCTGGAGCAAGCAATGACCCAGATGCCTTGGTTTTGGCTTATAACAAGGCCATCTCTTCAGCTCTGGATATAATTGCTTTTGTCTGTGTTTGTCCTCTCCCCCTTCGCCCTCGGTCCCCTTGGTTTGATGGGACCTTGAGGGAGATGCAGTGACAAGGACGAAGATTAAAGCGTTGCTGGTGGAGATCCGCCCTAGATGCTGACCACCTTAGATTGATGGAACACTATCAAGCCTATCATTCTGCAATCTCCCATAAGAAGGCAGAGTTTCTGTCTGGGGAGATTGCAGCTGCTCAGAACCAACCAGCTCAGCTCTTTTGAACTGTGGACAGACTGTGCAACCCAGCCTGCCTGCTGGTTCAAAGAGCCTTTTCACAAGTGGCATGTGAAGAGCTTGCTCGTTTCTTTGCGGCTAAGGTGTTGACATCAGGGCAGCGCTGAAGCCAGCACACCCTATGGGAGATGCCATGGATCAGTGCTCGGTCACTATCCCTCAATTCGACTGGCTGGAGTTCATTGATGTCATGCGGATTGTCCAGGGTATGCACCCTACATGCTGTAGTTTGGATCCGGGCCCAACTTCCCTGATTAAGGGTTGTTGTGATACCATCGGCCTGGTCCTAGCACAGATAGTTTGGTGCTCCTTGGAGATGGGTGAGTTTCCTAGCTCCCTGAAGGAGGCAATGGTAACACTCCTCCTGAATAAAGCTTCTTTGGACCCAGAGTGTCCTAACTACAGACTGATCTTTAACCTTCCCTTTGTGGGAAAAGTGATTGAGAAAGTGGTGGCCCTACAACTGGAGAACCATTTGACCATCCATGACATCTATGAACCACTCCAATCCAGTTTTTGAAAGAGGCATAGTACAGAGACTGCGCTGGTTCGGGTGTTCAATGATCTCTTGATGGCTAGAGATCAGAAGAGCAGCTTCATCTTGGTTCTTCTCGATCTCTCTTCAGCGTTTGACACTGTGGACCGTGAGGTTCTCCTCGATTGCCTGAGGTTCATCTGTGGCCTGTCTAGTACAGTCCTCAGGTGGTTTAGATCTTTCCTCACTGGCAGAACTCAGAGAGTGGTGTCTGAGATTTATTCCTCTGACTCAGTCTCTCTGTCATGTGGGGTACCTCAGGATTCGGTGTTGTCCCCCATGCTGTTCGCAGTGTACATGCTGCCCCTCAGAGACATTGTAAGAAGGTATGGGCTGAGGTTTCACTGCTATGCTGATGATACCCAGATCTACCTATCTTTTGCTCCCGACCATGATAGAGCTCTCTCAATATTTAAAAACTGCCTCACTAAAATCCAGGACTGGACGAATTCAAGCTGGCTGTGGTTGAACTCGGAGAAGACTGAGGTGATGGTTGTGGACCCGGGTCGCCAGATAGAGGGGATGGGAGCTGGTTTACCTTGGGGACTTTTTCTTGGTGGTTCCCAGCTCCCTACCACTGAATGGGTGCGAAACCTGGGGGTGATCTTTGACGATGGGCTGACACTCCTATCGCAGGTGTTGGCAGTCATCAAATCATTCTTTTATCATCTGAGGAATATCTCCAGGATTAAGCACCTAGTTTCATCTGGTGATCTGCCCACATTGGTCCATGCTTTTCTGACCTTGTGCCTTGATTATTGCAACTCCTTTTATCTAGGGCTACCTGGGGTTGATATCTGCCGCTTGCAGCTAGTGCAGAATGCTGCAGCCCGGTTATTGACAGGTACTCCTCGGACCTGTCATAGTTCTCCGGTGCTGTGTGAACTGCACTGGCTGCCGGTACAGTGGTGGATCACCTTTAAAGTTGGACTTCTGACTTACAAAGCCCTACACGGACTTGGCCTGGACTACCTGAAAGAGCTTCTGGTGCCCTACTGCCCCAAGCCATTGCTCCGCTTGGCTGATGAGGGGTTGCTAGAGATTCCAAGGGTTTCTGTAAAATCTTCAGGGGCCCATGCATTCATGTACGTGGTCCCAGTCCTTTGGAATTCTCTAACCCGTCAGCTTCAGGAGTGCGTGACCTTTGAGGGATTTAAACAGGCCCTAAAGACCTACCTGTGGCATCAAGCCTTCCCTACCTGATGGTATTTTGCTGAATTTTATGAAACCCTGTATTTATGATATTTGTGTTTTATTGCATCCTGTTTTATTTGTTTGTATTTTATTGTCAAGGCGCCATTTTAGAAAGGTGTGGTAAAAATTAAGTTTATTATTATTATTATTATAATTGGGGCGTATTTGGAGGGGCAGGTCCTGGGGCACCGGCATTAAAAGGCTGGTTGGTTCACAGGTCGTAGGACAGACCTTGGAGGGTGGCCACTGGTTGTAGCTCACCACAAGCCCAATAGTGATGTGAGAGAGATGTGGGCCTGGGCATGAGTTCCTCGAACAAAAGGGTCAGCTGGGAGCAGAAGAGAGAATTGGTGCTGCTGGCAGAGTTTGGGCTGCTCAGAGAGGCCTGGGTGGTGGCAGGGCCCAGGGCTTCTCTCATGGCAGGGCAGCCTGAAGCAAGGGGCTCAGGTACTGGAGCAGGGCTGGATTTAAGGGCTGCTACACCGGGGGAGCTGTGTAGATGAAAAGGCTGAGCTGCGGGGGTGGGGGGGGCAAGTGCTGTGAGAGTGGGAGCACCTTACAGAGCAGGTTCCTTGTAGAGCGAGAGTGAGGGGTTGCAGGGCCTGGGTCACAGGAAAAATCCTGGTATCCCTGGTATTTGGGCTGAGGTCCGTGGGCCAGGTGGGGGAAGTAACACGCTTTCCAGTGCTGGAGTTGGGGCAGTGCCCAGTGCCAGACTGTTGTGTGCAACCCAGTGAAGAGCAGAAAAAACCAAAAGTGTTGGCTTACCAGCACCAGTGAGTCAGGAGTTTGGGGGTTTCTGAGAAGGGAGGTTCCTTAGGTAAAGCATCCAAGTAGGGTAAAGTGAAGGAGCTCTGCTATACTGCCTGTATTTGATGTGCTGCGCTGAGTGTCCAGTCAAGATGAATTGTACAGTCTTGATAGCCCCATGGAGCTGCTTTATTTTTTTATGAAGGATCCCTGCATTCCTGAAGTCATTTGGGATGTTGAAGCTAAATAAAGAAGCTAGTTTGGGAAGAAATTGGTAATGGACATTGCCTTATTTAAGCTGGAAGGGGGATAGAGTGAAATAGGAACTCCCCCTCCTGGTGTCGAAATTGTCTCATAAGTTTTAATTCCAGGAGAGATGCTGTCACCCTGCATTCTGGATCAAGGGGCTCATGGGCGCAAAGAGTCAGGAGGTTGCAGCTGAGAGATTATGGTCCGGTGGTTAGTATTCAGAGACAAAATCCAGATTTGGAGGTGAGATCAAGGGTGTACCGGTGTATGAAGACATCTGAAAGGTAGGACCACCATTTTCCTATCTGGTATAGGTGTGCACTGGCTTGGGTTAGCACTTGATGTAGTCTTCTCTATGTGCCCTCTGGAACAACTGTGATGAAGATTTATGCCCCTAGACGAGGGGGCCGGAGTGGGGTTACACATACAAATACCTACATGCGATACATAGGGTATACACCAAGGAACTAGTCTCCTTGAGTTCAAACACAGGGAAAAGGGGGTAATTCACTGAAGCTGTCAGTGGTTTCAAAAAGGACAACCATAAGCACCTCCTCATGGAAAGGGTGCTAGATAAGTAGAATGAGATACCTGAAGAAGTGGTATGAGCCAGATCAGCAGCTTCAAGCAAGGATAGGCAGACCAGTGGGTTTAATTAGAAAAAGGGAGTCTGTAAGAAAGGGGAGGATTGCCACGGGGACAAGGCAGAATAGTTAGGTAGGGTGAGCAGACTGAATGGGCTAGGAGGCTTTTTCTGCCACCAACTTCTGTATAATCTTCGGTAAAAGTTTCTTCACAAGGAGGCAGCAGGACACACTACAGGGAACATGTGTTACACTGGAAAGGGTTGAAAGAAGGCAGAAGATGGGGAACATAAAAAAGGCAATAGGATCCAATGGATATATTAAGAAATGAGTAGGTGCCTTATGATTGTAGGATGGCCCATGTGGTGCCAGTATTCAGAACAGCCTCCACAGCTGAGCCTGGAAACGTTAGGTCAATGAGCTTAATGTACATTCCAGAAAAGCTGCCTGATACAATCATAACAAACAGAGTCATTCAAGATGTTGAATTTCAGCAGGGTCAGTTTCACAAAATGAGAAAAATATTTGGAAGAGAACTATGGCCATTCAAAGGAAAGGAGAGGGATTGAAGAGATATGGAAGAGGCTAAAATCAATAACACAAAGGCTGTAGGGTAATATGTTCTCAGAGGAAACAAAACCATGAGAACCAAAAGGATACCAGCATGAAATAGTCAGGCAGTGAGGAAAAATCTTAAAAGGAAAAGGAATGCCTTTAAAGAAATGAGATAGAAACCATCAAACAGCACCAGAGGGAGAGTATAAGATCTTACAGAGAGCATGCAGGAAGGCAAAGCAACAATATGGGAGTAGGATTACCAGGGATATAGTTTATTTATTTATTTATTGATTGATTGGAATTTGGTAACCGGGAAAGACACATTAAGCCAAGTCTCGTTTCCAGATGCAACCCAAGGGAAAGCGGATTAGGAAAAAAAGTACCTTCAACAGATAAAATACAATCAATGTAAAAATGATGTATACAGGCATATGTGAATCACCAAGTTTATTGAGAAACAGTAAACAGGCTAAATCAAAAGGAATTAAAGAGTCAAACAGGAATTTGCATAATTAAACAAAATAACAATGACTAAAATAAATATACAGAGAGATGGGGTAATGCTGGGAGTACAATAAAATGAATAACAGGAAGAAACAAGAACAGGAGAAGGAAAGAGAGGCAGGAAAACATGAACAGGAACAGAGAGAAGACAGGAGTCATTTAAACAGAATGAGTAAGTTAGGTAAGGGGCAAAGTAGCCAATACCAGAGCAAGAGCAGGGGGGAGCAAAAAGAGGTCTGAGATGGTGTTTGAGACAGAGATAGGAAGTAGACAGGCGAAGTGTAGGGGAGAGGGAGTTCTAAATGGAAGGAAGACGAGAGGAGAAAGAGGACTGCCCAGCAGTAGACTGGTGCTGAGGTCCATAGAGGGAAGTACATAACAAGAGGAGGGGACAGGAGAGATGAGAGAGGAGAAGAGAGGTAAATAGGGAGAGATGAAAACCAGTATTTAGAAATAAATGAAGCACGGTGACTAAAGTAACAGGAGGCAAGAGGAGGTATTGAGAGGCTGGTATATAAGGAACAATGATGATTAAGAAAGGAAACATCAGCAGCAGAAGTCATTGCAAAGAATATCCAGCCTGGCGAGAGAAGTGGAAGGGGTGGCACCATAAACCACATCCAGATAGTCAAACACTGGAAGTACCATCTTAGTGAATACCTCATAGTGAACTAAGCATGGTAGATGATCCTTGCTGCGATCAAGGTTGCTGAGTTTGGGGTGGAGCTTTCTGAGGATGGCATCAATGTGAGTGGAAAAGTCAAGTTTATTATCCAGTCACACAGCTAGGTATTTGAAACTGGGAACAGTATCATGGGAAGTGCCATCCAAGGTGGAAAAGACAATAGGGTTGGGGAGTTTAGCAACCTTATGGCTATTGCCAAAGGTCATGGACAGTCTTCTTGGCATTGACCCGAAGTTCGTGTGCTTGGAACCAGTGTGGGACATTATCAAAGTCACACTGAAACGATGTTTCCAGGGCAGAGACCAAGGCACTTGAGGCAAAAAGTACAGTATCATCTGCATGCATGTGAATACATGAGCTGACTCAGACAGAGGGAAGGTCATTAAGAAAGGTTGAAATGAGTACAGGACCCATTACTGAGCCTTGAGGAAACCCAGACTGTATGGAGAGGGGGAGACAAGGCATCATCAACCTGTATCAGCTGGATGTTGCCTGAGAGGTAAGCTGAACCAGTGAATAGCTGGAACAGACAAACCAGTGGCGCACAGCTTATCCATAAGGAAGGAGTGGGCTATCAAATCAAAAGCCTTGGTGAGATCGGTGAAAATGGCAGCAGTGATGTTTCCCCCATACATACCATTGAGGATGTAGTCAGTAGCACATACACACACTCCCTGTCTCTGTCTGTCTATCTATCTGTCTGTCTGTCTATTTATGTATCTATCTATCTATCTAGAATCAGAAGTTGCTGGCAGATAAGGACCATAAGGCCCACCTTGTCCTCCCATTCTGAATATCTATTGCAAAAACCAAGGACCCTAGTTGGTCTGTAGTTTATCCTTTCTTCCCTATTGTCAGGGTACCTTTATGTTTATCCCATGCATTCTTGAATTCCCTAATCATTTTTGCACCCATCACCTCTATTGGGAGACTGTTCCAAGCATCCACCTCTCCTTCTGTGAAAAAGTACTTTCTCACATTGCATCTGAGCCTCTGAGCATACCCCCCTCCTACTTCAACGCATGCCCCTTGTTCTTGTACATCTTCTATATGTACAGTGAAGCTCGTCAGAATGAAACCCAATTCTGCAGCATTTGGCAGCACTCTGCAGCATGGTGCAGCAGAGTCACTGTGGAAAACAATGTAATTTCAATGGCAATTAATCCCCTTTCTCATGTGGGAAACTGTGACATTCACTTCATCCTGGCAGTGTCACATTTTTCTGCAAGACAAAAGGGATTAATTCCATTGAAATTACATAGTTTACTGCAGTGACTCTGCTGCAGCATACTGCAGAATGCTGTAGAAGTGGATTTCATCCTGGCGAACTTCACTGTATGTATGTATGTGTCTATATATATATATATATATATATATATATATATATATATATATATATATATATATATACACACACACACACATTTGTGTGCATATGTCTATATATACTGCATATCTATATATTGATTATATATATATATATATATATATACACATATATATCTATATATGTATCTACATACTGTATAGTACCTTGAATTCATGTTTACTTTATTTTGCTTTATCAGCTGATCATCTGCATTCGCACCCTTGTTAATTAGTGGTCTGACGATCAGCTGATAAATGCCGTCCTGAACTCATCTCATTCAACTCTGTGGTGCCTGTCTGTACACCAAAAAAAAACACTGCTCCTTATCTGTGGAGTTTTGGCATTTTGGCAAAGGAACAAAATGTAATTTCTGACCTGGCTGACTAGAGTGAAAAGAAAACGCCAGTACCCCTTGGATGTTGCCGATGTGGACGCTGAAGTAATTGCATCCAGTTCTGGAATACAGCCTCATGTTGCTGCAGCCATAGCTCGTGAATTGCCAAGCACACCACCGGCCAAAAGAAAGCAGACAGCAATATATCAGAATTTTAGCTCCAAGGTGTGCATTGAACTTGGCCGCTATGCTGCTGAAAATGGTGTGATGTCAGCAGTGTGGCATTACATTGCTAAGTGTGGTGGCACTATAAATGAATGCACTGTCTGTTGTTCTTACAAGCCAACCCTGATCAGACCAAACTTGCCCAAGTGTTGCCCTGCAAACCTCGAGGTCGCTCTACCATGCTCTTCAATGACTTAGAGGAGCAATTAAAAAAGGTTGTCCACAGCTTGAGATGCGAAGGTGCTGTGGTTAATGCCAGTGCAGTTCAAGCTGTGGCATTGGGCATTGTAAGATTCAAAAACCAAAAATCCAAAATATCTGTGAACACTGGGAATCTGGTGTGGTGCACCTCCAAGGGCTGGCAAGCCCAACACACAGCAACAATTCCAAACTGGAGCGCACTCAAACAGCAGGAACGACCACAACACTAATGTTTCACTTCATTGATTTATTTCCATTCAAGAGAGCATGTGGCCAGTAAACATAATGGAGACCACTACTAGCCCTGATGCTTTGGGTCAAACTAACCCTTCATCAGGGAACGTGGTGACAGCAGTAGTGAAGCATTTTTATTATGCAAATAATTAACTTGATAACAACATTCACCTGGTGTGTAAAACAATTAAACATTTGTGATATAATTTCTTAAAGCCATGTGACCTACTACTATGCATATAGCAAACACATCTAAATTATACACAGTAAGACTACTTACATTTAGCATATTAGTTCTCCTAACCTGTTGCACGTAGTACATATTTTATTAAAGTTGTAGTGCATTTATTTGTACTGACTTAATAGTACTAGACCAATGTCTTATTTTGGAGTGACAAGCCAAAGAAGTTAAAATGATGAAACATGAAACCAGAGGTGACTCTGTAAATTGTTAAGACATGTTGGAGACAAACACTCTGCTTCAAATATCCATGACCCTGGAGTGCCTATTGGCTTAGCTCCTGTAAACAAGGGGACAAGGGGAACAAAAATATATTTTAATATTATGAATTAATCTAAATAATTCTTCTATATTTTCCATTCCTTAAATTTTTCAAAATCATATATATTTATAAAATGGGTTTGAAAAAAGAAGCTAATCAATTGAGGAAAGACTATCAGGTGACCGTGCTCATATCAGTGCGCCACCGCACACCTGCACTTTTAACCTCCTCCAAAACAATTTTGACATTTTATAAGAAAGATAAACCACTCTGAGGTGTGCGGTCGTGCTCTGATATATGCACACCTTGGGTGGTTGACGGACTTGGCCTGCAGCCTCGTACAAGGACATATATATATATATATGTGTGTGTGTGTATGTGTATATATATATGAGGCAAACTCACACGTTGTTAGCCTCTGACAGCGAGCAGTGAAATTGAAAGCTTGAGTTTTCGCCGCCCCCCTCACTGGCAGGCGACAGATCTTCATCAGCCCCAACTCCCCACCCATGACATGTGTAAACCAGCAGAAGCATAGGAGAATGGGGGAGAGTTAGACCCACGATCCCAATGCGCACCCCAATGCCGTTGGGGGTGTGGGGTCCAAGGGCTTTAACCCTAACACGATTCTCACTTTTGTCGCTGTGGAACAACCCTAACTAATGCATTAAACTGAGTCTTTTGCCTCTAATTTCCCTTTTTTTGAGAATGATAACGTGAAATAGTGAATGTAATGCTCCCGCTGCATAATGCGTTGGTAAGGGCCCTGCGCTCCCGCCACATGATATGTTGTGGCATAGTAACAGGGACAGCAACGCAAACAGAAATGCTAACAGTGGCGCACATGGTAACAAAAGCACGAATGAGAACAGAAAGGGTAACGCACATGGTGACGTAGACGGGAATGGTCTGCCACGTGATGTGTTGTCACATAGTAACATGGTGCCTGCAAACAGAAATGTCAATGGGCATGGTGATGTAAAGTGAAACAGTAAGATAAACAGTACTGTAGACAGAAATGGCAAAAAATAACAGAAACGCAAGCGCAAATGAAAACGCAAAGGATAACGCACATGGTGGCGCAGACGTCAATGGTAAGAGAAACGGGTACGGATCCGCATTGGAAAGGGCAACAGTAACAGTAATGTAAGCGCACAGGCTGGTTTTCCCCAAAACCTGCATTGAGAAAGACAGTGAGTACAAATAATGTATGCAAAATAATGAGTATCGGCGCAGAAAATGAGATCTTGGAATACTAAATACATTATATCTCAGGAACCGTATGACGTAGAAAAAAAATTTAAAAGTCATATTATTTACAACTGTCCTGGCTAATTTGAATCTTAGCCCCAGCATGGGGCTAAGAAATTTTCCGACGAAAAGTCCGTATCTCGCACCGTTTCCGAGATACGTGTCCTGAAAGGCGTGGCGAATGCCGTAATGTTATCCTATGGGAAAAAAAGAAAAGTTCGGAGCGCCATAACTTTGCCTCCCTGTAATGTTTTTTTACCAAACTACTGAAAGGCACATCTGTGGGCTGTTGGCTGTCTTCCTCCAAATTTCAGGAAAAAGACCAAACTGTTATTTTACAGCAGGGCTCCAAATGATTTCTGTTAATGTCGGGCCGTAATGTTATCCTATGGGAAAAACCGTCAATTTTGGAGTGCCGTAACTTTGCCACCATGTGATATTTTTTCACCAAGCTACTGAAAGGCACATCTGTGTACTGTTGGTTGTCTTCCCTCCAAATTTCAGGAAAAAAGACCAAACCGTTATTTTGCAGCAGGGTGCCAAAGGATTCCTGTAATGCTTTGGGCGCCGTAATGTTATCCTATGGGAAAAACTGTCAACTTTGGAGTGCCATAACTTTGCCGCCGTGTAATATTTTTTCAATACAACACTGAAAGGCACATCTGTGAGATGTCGGCTGCGTTCCCTCCAAATTTCAGCCCAAAACTCCCAACGGTTATTTTGCAGTGCAGTGCCAAAGAATTGCTGTCATTTTCCCACAGACTAGAAAATTACTGTCGCAATTTGCGAAAGCTTTCGCAAAAATTTGCGACACTTTCGTGAGCACGAAAGTAATTTGCGAAAGTACTTTTTCCAGAAATTTGAAAAACATATTTCTGGGGTGTTTTACCACAAAATAAAGACATGGCAAGCATCCTCAGGGCCCGACTAGGTGAATACAAAAAAAATTAGATTGCTAGAGGGTCCCAAATTTAAATGCCAACCATTTTTCTGATCACCAACTGAAAACAAAATGGCGATTTGCAAAAGTAACAGGCCCATTTATGGGAAAAGTAAAATGCATTATGCGAAAGTGTTGAACTTTTTGTTAACTTTTCCTATTGACTTATAATGGAAACTGTTTTTGAATAACTTTGAACCGTTTAATATTTTTTCACGAAATCTTTGAAAGGCACATCAGGGACCGGCTGCACATTCCCTGAAGATTTTGGGCCGGTCACGCAAACCGTACGACCTGTAGGCGCGACCACAGAATTCCAGAAAAGCGTAAATGTGCGCACAGATCACGCTTAATAACTACGCAACCGTATATCTGATCAATACAAAACTTGGCAGATCCCAAGGCCTATGGGTCTTGATCATACATTCCAAATTTCAGGCAAATCCATCAAACAGTTGCAAAGTTATTAAGGTGCAAAATTTTGGGTTTAACATGGAAATGGCTCCTCAACCCTAACTATGGTAGCACTACCGTGCTACCATAATATATATATATATATATATATATATATATATATAGAGACAAAGAACCTCTGAGCCAAGTTTCAAGAAAATACAAAATCACACAAAGAACATCTGTGCTGTGGTGATTTACATATGCAGCCCATGATGCTTTACATTGTGTGGGCATGTGTGATTTTGTATTTTCTTGAAACTTGGCTTCCCAGCCAAATGCCCTTTGGGGTAACCCTTGCCTCAGTGTTTGCGCACAGAGGTTCTTTGTCTTTTAAATAGTTTTTTATTTTAATGGGTTCACCACAATATAACCCAGACAGACTGTCTTAGGGTAGCTGGTTCATTCCACTGGGGTGTCAAACAGACAACACATACTGATGAGTCCTGGTAGGACGAAACACGTGTCTATGTCATCTGTGGCACCCCTTACAAACTGTGTGAGAGGGCTTTCGGCACCATGCAATTCTGCTTAAAGTTGAACCAGCATAACATTTCGTGGTGATTTGCATATGCAGCCCATGATGCTTTGCATTGTGTGGCATGTGATTGTGTATTTTATATATATATATATATATATATATATATATATATATATATATATATATATATATATAAACTTTATATTTCAAAGATCTAAATTAATACCTCCCAAAAACTATGAAAGGATGGGAAAATGAGGACTGTAAAGGAATGGTGGGGAGGCAAGAAGAGGTAAAATAAAATAATAAAAATGGGCTACATACAATCAAAATTCAAACTATATTAGATGCATCATAAATATTGAGCCCTGAATAGTTCCCATATACTTTTTCTGTAGATGTCAGCTTTTTATTACTCACAATTTGATTTTAGGAGGAACAATTGAGGTGTTCATTGTTACCTATGGTAGTGAGTTAACTAATACCAAGTTCTTTTCAGTTTAAGAGTATACATTCTAACAGTTACTGCATCCATACTAGCCTTTCCAAAGACCCAATTAAAATATACAAGTGCCTTATTTCATTTTTGGGATTTTTTGATGAATGGTTTAATATCCCATTCATTATTTAGTCCCCATTGTTTCACACTATTAAGTGTGATCCAATATGACTCCCTTTGAAACAGCCTATCAGTCCTTCAGCCTCCCTTTGCTAGAGGGGGGAAATGTTCCAAACCCATAAATTTTAACACTGAAGCAACAGAGTTATGAAATTCTGAAAGATGGGCACCCACAGAGTATCTTGTTTTTGATTAATGAGAGAGTGTACATGCTCTTGCAATCTTTTTTTCAAAGATCTAACTGTACTTCCTACATAGATTTTGTTACAGGGACACCACAACGTATAAATCACAAACATACTGCAATATCACAGGTGATGCACTCCTTGACAGAGACAGTTTTTGTTCCGTCTGATGGATGTCTAAAGGTATTCCCTGGGACAGCGTGGTTGCAACTTATACAGCGATGAGCGGTGACATTTATAAAAACCTTTCATCCTCTTTGGTAGCCAGTTTTCAGAGTTAGTTCCAACCTGTTTTTGCAAGTCTGCTGTGTACAATTTATCACACAGATTGGGGGCCCTGCTAAAGGTATCCCTGAGCATTACTCCCACAGCCATACCCACTGAAGTGTCACTTAATAATATCTTCCAATTGCTGTGTACTTTGTTCCCTATATTGTCCGCAAGGTGATTGAATTCTGTGATAAAGGGCACTGGCCCAGCATTTTGGGGCTCTATGGTTTTATAATTAAGAAGACTGTCTCTGTCAAGTGCTCTCACTTTGTTTTTAGTATCTTCAAATAGTTCCCTACTATAACCTCTATCCAGGAACCTCTTTTCTAGTTGTACAGCCTGTGAGTTAAAGTCACCATCCCTTGAACAGTTTCGTCTAACTCTGAGCATTTTCCCTCAGGGAATGGAGTCCTTCAATTTTGTGGGGTGTGCACTTTCAGCCCTCAGGACTGAACTGGTTGCCATCTCTTTTCTGTAACTTTTGTAAAGACATTCTGTCCCACTTCACCATACAGTTCTAAATCCAGAATTTTTTATTCTTTTTTATCACTATTGTTTGTAAACCTTAGATTAGGATCATTTTTTTCAACCATGCCACAAAATCATGTATGGCTTCAACTTCCCCTTGCCAGGTACTCAGGCAATAATCTATGTACCTGTTCCCACTATGAATGTATTTAAAGGAAGAGTAGAACTCTGGCTTATTTACAATGGTGAGCTCCCACCACCCAAAAAGACATTTGCATAACTGGGGGCCATACAAGCCCCCATAGCAGTTCCTCTCTACTGCAGGTAAAAATCCTCCTCAAGCTCAAATGTATTATGTATGAGGACAAAGTCAGGAGCTGTTAAAATGAAGTCTATTGGAATATTCCTATGATTAGCAGAATTTTCAAGGAAAAATCTGCATGCTTGTATGCCTTGCTCATGTATTATGGATGTGTACAATGACTCTATGTCAACACCAACCCAGTACATATTATCCTCCCAAATTATATTCTTGACTCTATTTAAGGTGTCAGTAGTATCCTTAAGATATCCTGGTAAATCTTTTACACAGTCCTGTAAGAAAAAATCAAGAAACTGACACAAATTCTCTGTAACGGACCCATTGCCTGAAACTATCGGACATCCGGGTGGGTAAACCACATTTTTATAAACTTTGGGTAATGCATAAAAACTGGGAGTGACAGGGTTTGGGTTCCAAATAAAACAAAATTCATTTTCTGTAATTGTGCCCTCTGAGACTGCTGTGTTAAGAATATAGTGCAGTTCCTTATTAAATTCACACATCGGATTATAACTCAACTTTTTGTAATTCTCAGTATTATTCAGTAAGTCAAGTACTATTTTACTATATTTTTCTCGATCCATTATGACAATATTTCCACCTTTATTGGTGGGTTTGAAAATAAGTTCTTTATTGCCCATGAGTCCAGTTAATGCCTGCTTTTCTGTCACCATTAAATTATAATGTCTAGGTTTAATCTCAGCACTTATAAGTTTTTCAACCTGCTGCATTACAGTGTTTTTCAAAGGCAGCAACATTAGCATTGCTAATAATGGGGCAAAAGGTGGATTGTTCCTTAAAGTGTCTCTTTCTTTCTTGTTTTAAATCACAGTACATACCTAGTATAGATGGAATCGTGTCAGTAGTGCTTCCTTCATTGTAAGTGCTAATGGTCCTCAGCTTCTGATAGAAAACGGTGGTCGAAGAAGCCAGAAGGTGAAGGAAGGAAACATATTCAATTCAGTGCTTCAGAGTAACTGGTAACTGGTATTTTTCTTTTAAACTTAGATTGTAGGCTTGTAGTGACACTATACTTTCTTTCTGTGTTGTCTTTACTTATAATTGTTTTTGGGCTGTTGAAAATTTAAAAAATAGTGGTGGTGTAATTCTGTGCTGTCTTTAATTGCTGCAAATTTTATCTTGGCTTGTCTGACTGTCCTGTAGCTGGGTGAAGGGTGTTAATTGTCTGGCCTCTGACCTCAGCTACGTGATAACTGGAGGTGGGGCTTAGTCACAGTTAAAGCAGCAAACAGAAGTTCATCTTCACCACCCTTCCCCAACTCTTAATTATATGCCCTGATAAATCTGATTGACAGGAGCTAAACACAGGGTATAGTAAGAGGTGTGAAGTAGGAGGGCATAAGGGAAAGAAGACCACCCTCAGCACGACAAGTGTTTTGACTCATTTATTTGTTTATTGGTTTCTTTTTCCTTAAAAAAATATATATCTGAGGATCAGTTACAGGATTTTTAGTACTGTAAATAAATAAAAAGAGAACTAAGAGAGCTTCACTAACAGATAAGTAGTGGAATTGCAGTATAATGTGGGAAGTGGTGCATTGCAGTGACTGTGGGGCAGCCATATTCAGGCAGACCTTCTGGACACTGAGGTGCTGTCCTATCTGCATGCATCTCTCGGGACTGCGGGATGAGGTAGCCAGACTCAGAGCGGAAGCAACTGGGTCAGGAGTACCATCACCCCTGTCCAGGAACCACCCAGTCCAATGCAGCTGCCCTCAAGGATGCCGGAACGAGGAGCACTTGGATGACAGTGGCTCAGGGAGGGTTAGAGCAGTCAGGCAGGAGGTACATCCCAGATCCTATTCCTTCTCAAGAACCTCATATGCCACACTGGCAAATGAGGACAACCAAATAGAGGTACCCAGGAAGTGGAAGGAAAGGATGTGGAGGTTAGGCAGAAGTGACCTCAGTGGGGAAGCAGTGGACCCCAGAGGAGGAGGAAGTGAATCCTGGTGGGACTCCATCATAAGAGGGATCCAGCTAGGAACACAGGAGGGGAGGACAGGGAGGTGAGGTGCTCACCAGGTGCCACGGCATGGAGGGATGGAAGGAAGATACTGGGGATCACTGGAGGCAAGACAGGAGGGTGAGCTGGATGTCATTATCCACCTAGGTACTAATGACTTGGCAAATGGAGAGCCAAAGGAAGTTCAGGATGAGTTTAGGAAACTGGGGAGGGGTCTCAAGCAAGTAGCTACTCTGTCACTTTCTGTAGTACTACCTGTGAGAGGCAAGGGAGAGAGCAGAGTGCATGCACCAGGAACTTTAACTCATGGTTGAAGAACTGGTGCTGTGAGGAAGGGTTTGGATTCATTGGTGACTGGGGACCCATCTGGAGGATGGAGGTTTGTTCAAGCCTGGCCTGCATCCATCCTGGAGGAATCAAGCACTCAATGATAAGTTTAAATGCTACATTGACAAGCATTTAAACTAGCAAAGGGGTGGCAGGCCAGCAAGGATGGTACCTACTTGCTCACCCCCACAGCTAGTAATGGAACCAGTGAACCAGAGGAGGGCTATCTCTGCAAAGCAGGTGCAAAAGATGGAGATTAGTGTCCAAAAGGTGATAAGCAGAAAGCAAAAATTCAGCAGAAGGGCAGACAGCAAGGAGAACCAGGGATAAATGACAACCAAGGAAGGGGCTGAGTAGAACAGTGAAGCAGTCTAGGGAGGTCAAATCATGGAAAGCCATGTGTGCAAATGCCAGGAGCCTTAGCAACAAGATGGAAGATCTGGAGGCTGTCATGGTACAGTCAGACCTGGACATTGTGGCCATCACTGAAACCTGGTGTAATGATAACCATGACTGGGAGATAGCCATACCTGGCTACAACATATTCAGAAGAGACAGAGCAGGCAGGAAGGGAGGAGGAGTGGCACTGTATGTGAAAAATGACATAAGGGCCACACAGATCCAGAAGGAACAAATGGGGAGAGATACTGTGGGTTAAGCTGGAAAGGAAAATGGGGCCAGCCATCCAGACAGGTGTGGTCTATAGACCACCAGCCCAGGAGGAGGAAACAGATAGGAGTTGATGCTAGCCATCCAAAGGATGGCAGACAAGGTGAGGTAGTACTGGTTGGAGACTTCAATATACCAGACGTGGACTGGAGCATCCCAGCAGCAGCATCAACTAGGAGCAGATTTATCCTGGACTCCTTTCAGGGTGCCTTCCTCAAGCAACTGGTCATGGAACCAACTCGGCAGAAGGCAATACTGGACCTTGTGCTCACAAACAGGGACAGTGTGATGGGGGTAACAGGGGAGCACCTGGGTAACAGTGACCACCAGTCATTGTGGTTTGAAATCACAGAAAGAGCAGAACCAAACCACACAAAACACGATCCTGGATTTTAGGGGCAGACTTTGGGAAAATGGGGAGATGCTTGAAAGAGGCATTAAGGAATGGGACAGGAATCAGGGATTGAGGAACAGTGGGCAGTATTTAAAATGGGGATTATAAGAACAACAGAATTATGCATTAAGCAGGTTAGCAAGAGGAAAAGAAGAGGAGACCATTATGGTTTTCCAAAGAGGTAGCAAAGAAAGTGAAAGCCAAAAGATTGCATTCAGGAAATACAAAAAGACACAGGCAGAAGGGGATAGGGAGAAGTACCAGGAGAAACAAAGGGAGGCAGGGAAGTCAGTAAGGGAAGCCAAAGCTCAGACAGAAGAACACATTGCAAAATCAGTGGTTAAAGGGACAAAACCTTTTACAGGTACATAAGTGAAAAAGAAGGACAAAGGGAGGATAGTGAGACTGAAGGGAGGATGGGAGCCACGTGGAGGATGACAACAGTAAAAAGCTGACATATTGAACAGGTATTTCTGCTCAGTCTTTACTAAGGAAGAGGGGGTAATGGGTCTGAAGGGAGTACAAGGGGTGAGAATGGTGCAGAAATGGACACAAGTCCCTTACACGAGAAAGGGTCCTGAAGGAACTGGAAGTAATAAGAGCTGATAAAGCAATGGGGCCAGATGGGGTGCAACCCTAGGTCCTCAAGAACTAAGAGAGTGGTGGCTGAACCTCTGGCTATCCTGTTCAGCCAATCACTGGAAACAGGGAGGTACCCAAAGACTGGAGGACAGCAGATGTAGTTCCCTTATACAAAGTGGGAACAAAGAGGAAGTAGGGAACTACAGACCAGTCAGCCTCACCTCGGTAGTGGGAAAGATCATGGAAGCACTACTGAAGGAGAGATTGGTGGAACATCTGGTTGTCAATGGACTACAGGACCCAAGGCAGCATGGTTTCACCCAGGGGAGGTCATGTCAGACCAACCTCATTGAATTTTTTGACTGGGTGACTGAGGAGGTGGATCAGGGAGGGCAGTGGACATGGCCTATCTGGACTTCAGCAAAGGCTCTGACACTGTGCCACATAGAAGACTATTACGCAAACTGGGGAATATGGTGTGGGCAGGACAGTAGTGTGGTGGGTAGGTAACTGGCTGGGTGGCAGGACACAGAGGTGGTGGTAAATGGTTGTCACTCCACAGAGGAAGAGTGACCAGTGGGGTACCCAGGGATCAGTGCTGGGACCGTCCTATTCAACATCTTCATCAGTGACATTGCACAGGATCTAGAAGGCAGAATTCACTGTTCGCTGATGACACAAAGCTCTGTAATAGAGTAGACACACCAGAGGGTGTAGACAGAATGAGAAGGGACCTGCAGAAACTTGAAGAATGGTCAAGGGTTTGGCAGTTGAAATTCAATGCAAAGAAGTGCAAGATAATGCATATGGGGCACAAAACCCTGGCACAATATATCAGTTGGGGGGTGAGGATAGCATGCACCAGCAGGAAAGGATCTTGGGGTTGTCATCTCTGATGACCTCAAAGTAGGGAAACAGTGTGACAAGGCATCAGGTAAAGCAAATAGGATGCTGGGATGTATAGGCAGGGGCATCACCAGCAGGAAAAGGGAGGTCATAATTCCGCTATACAAGACACTAGTGAGGCCCCACCTGGAGTACAGTGTACAGTTCTGGAGACCATACCTACGTAAGGACATAGACAGGGTAGAGAAGGTTCAGAGGAGGGCAACAAAGATGGTGCATGGGTTGCATCACAAGTCCTATGAAGACAGGTTGAAGGAACTGAACATGTACTCCCTGGAGGAGAGGAGGGAGAGAGGGGATATGATAGAGACATACAAGTATCTTACAGGGAGGAACAGGTGCAGGAAAACACTATTTTAAGCGAAAAAGATGTTTCAGGACTAGAGGGCATGGGATGAAGTTGGAGGAGGACGATTCAGAGGAAACATGAGAAAGAATTCTTCACAGAACGGGTGGTGGACAAGTGGAACACCCTGCCAGAGGAAGTGGTGGGGGCTGAAACAATCACGGGATTTAAGAATGCATGGGATAGACATAAAGGAATTCTAGAGGTCAGGGGTAAGGGGAAATAGACTTCTAGGAAAACAAACTGAACTTACAAGCTCAAATGGGCAGACTAGGTGGGCCATAGGCCCTTATCTGCTGACACTGTCTATGTATCTATGTATCTATGTATCTATGTCACCTCAATTTTACCCTGAAATGGGCATGGCAATTCTTGCAGTGTATGGGTTACAGTAAACACAAAGGCACAAAGGCTGGCAGGAAGACACCTTCCAGTTTTGCTGTTTTAAAATCAGGTTTTCTTAAAAGAATAGCAAAAGCATATCTGATGGCCTGTGTTAAAATATGCCATTTATTTCCACAAGTGAGGGTGCGGGACCATAACTTATGAGTGGTGAAGCCACGAGTGAGTTATAAAAGTCATGTCCCCTCATGGATGGAAATGAATGGCAACCACAAGACTTTATGTTAGCTGTATTTTCTTTTTTAAAACTCAGTTTTCTAGGTGCTCAGATAACTACAGAGAATAGCATCACAGTTGCATTTTCATTCTGGTTTTCTTTATTAGCCAGTGCTCATTTCCATTTGCTTTTATATTGTCTTTTCTGGTATGCAAAGTGATATTCTTGTACAGTTCCTGCATATACTTGTCCTGTTCACCCTTAATGACCAGGCGAGGGCATTTTGTAAAACTATAAGAAATAGGGCATGCCTCTTAGAAAAATATTCTGGATATCTTATGAGTGTAGATTCCTCTGCCCCATGGCAGAAGAGGTGGAGCATAGCATAGCATAGCCTTGAGTTATGGAATATACAACATGTTTTTCTAAGAAGCTTGGCATATTTCATTCATGCAGTGCCCCCCTTGATCTCATGAAGACCAAACTGTTTCTGTTTGATCTCACTACTTTACTCAGAATACAGCAATGAGCCTCTGTGATATCATCAAGTATGGTGAAAGTTGTGTGCCCCATTGGTTAGGTATTCCATTGCACAGGCCTAAGATGAGACTGTTTGTTGATGACAGGTCTGAGGTGAAAATATCAAACTATTTTCACTTTAGTGTTTGTAGTGGTGGGCTGTGGACATGCTTGGGGATTCCAGCGGACCTGGATGTGAGTCTCCCAACCACACATGCATACTGTGTGACCCTGAGCATGACAAGAGGCACCTAAGAACTGGGTGACAACAGTGCTGTACCGCACAGTACACAAAGTATATAACTGACACATGCATACCCCCCCACTCAGAACCCTGTGATTCCATCACCCAGAGTAACATTCCCATGATAGCATATGTAACCTATAGTCCCCTGTCACATCGTTCCACCTATGAGCCCAAAAGGGGTGCCTCTATATGTAGACACCCTAAGGGCCTGTCCAACCCCATTCCCACATACAAAATCAGTGGACACGTTAGGCTTCCAAACAGTGCTATTTTGCATGATAACAGGAGGCTCCAGCAGGGTTGTACAACCCGTGGCATCCACACCTATAAATGGAGCAAATATATGTGGCAACAGGCCATTTGTATTACTATGTTAACATTATGCATGTATATTGACACAACAGGGGAGGTGTCCCTTATGGTTCATCTAGGGGTACTGTGTAAACAAATGTTCCAGAATTGGGATGGTGGCCTCTTTGCAGACAGGAGCTCTTCACAAAGTGTTCTGGCACATCTGCCTCTTTGGTCTGCTGGTATCCTGGACATTACCGATCACTTCAGACACCCCCAATGGGGTGTTCGAGTTCTCCTGTTGCTGGCTAGTAATAGTACAGGGAGTCCAGCTTGGTGTAGGGCACCCCAAAGGAGTCCATGGATTCCACCCCATACTGCATTCTGTTGCACTCAATGTTCTGGCACAGTATGTAATGTTTTGTGATGGCCAGATCATTGTAAACAGTGTCCATGAGGGACCTGGCATGCACCCAGGCCCCTAGAAGATGTGGAAGTGCATTATCTTTATCCAGTCCATGCTTAAGTAGATTTTGTGTAAGGCTGCCTCATACATCCATTCCTCTAATTTCCATTCAATCTCATCCCAGAGCACCTCTGGACCATAGGGACAGGTGTGTGTGGGGTACTCCTGCTTCATCCTACCACACATCATCCTCTACACCTAAGACCACTGGGGTTGCAGTCATACCAGCCCCTGTGGGGCCCATCCAGGCTGCAGCCACTGTCTAGTGGAACAGTCAAGGAGATGGGACACATCCTTTTCGGTAGCCCTCCCGAGGGACAGTCAGTTCCCTTGCCCTACTTGCAGTGCCTCATTTCCTTGCTTTTCATGCCACCTGTTTCCAGGTCCACAGTTGCACAGAACAAAACAGCTGGAGCCACACCCTCAGACATAGAGCAGGTGCTTGCCATGAAAGTGAAAGAAAAGCTCAAACCTGGTAGTACTCAGAAAGAAGTATAGCCACTGAACATAATGGAGACCATCCAGTAAAAGCTGTGACAGAACCTACGGTACTAACCCCAGTGCTTCTAGTCTTTCATGACTCTTCGTCAGACCCACTGAAGAGTCACAAAAAGACTCGAAGCACTGGGGTTAGTGCTGTGGGTTCTGAATGACTTTTTTACTGGATGCTGGTCTCCATTTTGTTTTGTTAAGCTTTTAGCTTCTTTCTGAGTGCTGCCAGGTTTGAGTCTCCTTCACAGTTGCACAGATGGCCCTGCAGAAGGCAGTACCACCCCAACAGTTCTGGCATCCACAGGGCAAAACACTCAGATGAGACTAGTGAGGTCCCAGAGGTGTCTGCCTTCGTCAGCATGATGGTTGGAGCAGGGATTGAGCCTCCTGAGATTTGGCCATTGTTATTGTCTGAGGTGGGGACGTCTCACAGTCCTAGGGTGTTGATGGACAGGAAGGCTTTGGGGTGGTGAAATTTAGTGCAGCTGATGACAAATGCTGGTGCTCTTCCTGATGCTGTGGTTCCTGGGAGGCTGGTTCCATGGATGTGCCACTCCGTGACATGAACCACCTCTCTAGATTGGTTTGACTGACCCCAGCTGTACTGTCTCCGATGACCACTTCCCAACCATTTGCACTCAGTAGTTGGTTTGGTCCAGGTGGGAGCAGTGATAGTGGCCTAGGCTCCTGCCTCACATGCAGCCACTTGCTCCAGTCCTCCATGTCCGATGCCTCATACTTCCCAATGAAAACAGCGGTGAGTGCTGTTGTTTACAGTAGTTTAGTCCTGGCAGGTACTCTGCACCACTTGTATAGGCACAGTGTTTCCATAATGGGGTCCTTGTGGCTGCACACTTCTCAGCAGTCATGTACTTTTGGGGCAGGGGCCTTGCTGGTTTCTCACTTCAGCAGCCATTCTAATGTACCTAGGGGTATCTTCACATCTCTTCTGTTTCCACTCCCAGCCATTCCAATGCCCTGCAAACAAGACACATAGATTAGAGTCCAGCTCTGCATTTATAATTCTCTACTTTTACAAATACTGTATACACAATATTGCTTTTATACAGTATGTTTTGCCAAACAGGATTGCTGTTTCTGTTCATTGTATTGCATATATGCAGGGCTCATGTTTACTGCAATTCTGTGGTTGCAGCAATGGCCACAGAAATCAGGGCTGACCGAAGAAATCAGTGCTGGTCGCAGAAATCGGGAAAAGCTGGTCACAGAAATCAGGAAAACCAGCCACACAGCTGCAGAAATGTTGGCTCTGATATGTAATCACACAAGGCAAAGGCATAGCTACTGATATATTAAGTATGCCATGGCATACATACTCATTAGAAGGAGCAACAAACTGATGCCACCCGCTACAAAGCCAAAAAGCTAGTGGCCGCATGGCATCTTGATTTGTGCTGGCTCTTGCTACATACCTCTGTCCTGCCAATATTGGGGGTGGGACTGCAAAAAGAGTAGCAGAGTTTGGTTAGGTCCATAGCAGTTTTGATTTGCTGCTGTGTAGACATAGGTGTGGCCAGCTCAGCCATGTTAATTTTTCATTCTAAGGCTGCTCACGGTGCATGCTGAATCCCTGGAAAATTAATTTGGAAGGAAGAACTGGAAGCCGAGCTGTAGTCAAGAAGTGAGAAGATTCAGTGGTGCCTGTGGAGATGGCATTGATCTCCGTGTGGTGGTAGGGATCGGAGGAGGAGCTGATTGCAGAAACATGCAGCTGGCAGCAAACTGAGCAGAGGACTCAGTCCCCGCTGGTGGACATCGATCACAGTTTTGATTTGTGGGCCACAGATCTGTAACTGCAAGTGTGACAGTAATTTCTTGGCAGATTTGTACCTGCAGCCTAAGTGGTGGCGTCAAGCTCAATTTTTAAGGAGGGTCAAGTTGCCCAGCTGCAGCAGAGTTGGGGACCAGGGTATACTAGAACTGGAGCAAGCAGGTAAGGAAAAGAAATTGGAATGGATAGTTGTATTGATTGCTGCTATACATAAGTGAAATGAGGCTCACTGACTGAAGAACACCCCGTACCCCTTGAGTTGCTGGAAGAGAACATGCTAACCAGGGTTACTCCAGCTTAATAAGAATGACTTGCTTGCATGTTTTAGTGTTTCCCCCAAAAGAAAAATCAGGAGTCAACAAATCCTACAGACACTGTAAGTTATACCCTCCTTCACTATTATAGGAAGACCCCCCCCCAACACAGATTTGCACACTGCACACATCTTCGTTGCAAGGCAGTTGAGGTATTCCTAGTTTTAAAAAATAATAATCTTAAAAGAACGTTGATCAAAATCAGAAAAAAATTAAAATGGCTTTCAGGTTGGGAGTCTCTCTTTGTATCTGCCAACTGTAAATATAAGCCAGAAGAAATCCAAGCAGGTTTTGCATTCCGTGTAGTTTTAGCTGAGTGTGCATGTCCTCCGATTATAACCTAGGAGAACAGAATAGGCCACCAATTTCCAAAAGAACAGATGAGCCTTCAAATTCGGGTTGACAGGGAAAAGTCATTAAAGAAGAACACTGATGCCCATGGCTGCACAAGGTTTGGGTTATTGCAGTTTACTATTTGTGATAAGAGGACTACATACTGTTAAATGGCCTGCTGTTCCACTTTCAGTGTAGTGGATTGGTTGCACGAAGGCAGTCAAAGGGTTAACCAAAACTTAATCCCCTTGAAGGTATGCTGTTTAACCACAATTCATCTGCTGCAGAATGGCCGCAGAATCAACAGTTGTTCTGCCACAGAAAGTATGAGGCTCTGCCGCAGAATGTAGGTCCACTTTGCCACAGTAAACACGGGGCCCTGCAGATATGTATTATTGTATATGCAACCTTTCCATTGTTCAGTATACCTTGTATTTATCATGTGAACAATTAATACATGTAAGTATCTGTATAACCAAACTGTTATTTCTTTCTGTGTGGCATGCCACATGTGATGTACACCGTAGTCTCTCATTTACCTTGCTTCCTGTTCCCCTCCATAGTGCAGCCACTTTGCTGGATGTATTACTGCCAGCTCTATCCCTTACAATCCTGATCATGCATGAGTAAGAAAGGGTACTCAGAGACAGTCCTCCACTATAGGCATAGTTTGGTCTCACATGCACTTCACGCCCATGGTACGGGGATCACTTGAAGGGTTTTGTTATACCAATGCACAGGGGCTGTTCCACTAGTGATTGCTGTGATGTGCAGGTGGTCACTCTCCTGTTCCAGACCGTGGGTTCCTTTTCTCTCTTTTCTCACACCCAAGATGTCTGCCCGATCACACGAGTCAGTTGGGTCTCCATGCACGCCACACCCCCTTTGGATCAGTGGTTCTATCACAGACAGGGACCTGGGGTGAGTGGTAACAGCCTCTGCATACTAATGGGGTGGGGCACATGCCCAGGCATGTTTCTTGCTTGCACCCTATCACAGCCTTTCCCTTTCTGGGTATGTCATGTGGCAGTGTCTCTATCACTCACATGTGGGGTAGAGACCTCTGGCTATAGTGGTCGCTGCTACCCTAGGCCAGGGTGCCACTGCTGGGATGGCACCCATGGCTGCAGCCCTGTGTGGCTCGCAACTCAGTTTCCATGTCTGCAACTCCACATGCACGTATGTGCATGTGCATTGGATAGCTATGTGTCAGTATCGATGTGGATCACCTTATATGGTGGGGTCAAGAGGCATGTCTGCCTCCGGTAACCCTCCCATACCCTGATCCACACACACCCAGTGTGCCACTGCACATCTCACTATCCATGCATGAGGCTGTTTCTGAATATCATGTGTTTTGCATGCCTACACGGGTGTGCAACATTGCACCAACCATTATGCTCCATTCTGGAGTATATGGCTGTGTTCGTGAATAGAGCTCATTGTGAAGAAATCTGAGTACCATATTACAAAAAAGGTATAATGGAGCTGAAAGAGTACAGTGAAGAGCTACAGGGAAGATTAGGGGGCTTGAAAATATAATGCATGAATGAAGGCTGAGCACCTGAGATTATACCAAAAAAAGGAGATTGATGAAAGATATGACTGAGGTATTCAAAATCATGAAAGGATATGCAAAAATACAGTTGTTTAGGGTTCCACCATGCCACCGCGACATGAAATCTGTCGACCATCACCATAGTAACAGCACAACACTGCCAACTGGTGTTGTGCCGTTGCTGGGGGAACTGGTGTTTTCTGTGGGGGCTTTGCCCCCCACACCCCCATGCGGAGGCTCTACTTCCTGCACTTAAGATTTCCAACTCTGAGTCAGAGTTGGGTCGGGGAGGGGGCCAACACCCCACAGGCAACAATGTCGGGAACCCAGCAGACCATCACAGTGAACTGCCACAAATATCACTGCGATAGTCTTCGCTGTATTCCCATCACTGTTGCGACATGATACAGTTGTTTATGACTGACTGTTAAGCAGAATTCAGGATTGCAGAACTATTTTTTTTACCCAGAGAGTGCCGAAGTTATGGAACAGGTTAAAGGAGGCAGTGCTGACAGTATTCTGACTTTCAAAACTACTGTAGGCTGTATATATTGATACCTATAGGACAAAAACATGGTGTCTGCATGGCTTAATTGCTAGCACATCCACCTCTGGGACAGAAGGTCTTGGTTTCTAGTATGGCACCAGAACTTGGGCTCATACCATGAATACTGACATCCAGGTGCAATACTAGAGGATGCTGTACTGATGGGTAAAATGTTGAACTGTGGTCCCTTCTGCCCATCTTTTGTGCTGTCCTAATGGATGTCCAGATGGAAGCAAAAGAACCTAAGGCACTTGTCACAATAGGGTATTTTCTTCGGTGCCCAGGACAACATTCCACTTTCCATAAAACTGGTTTAGAAATCTGTACAAGGCTATGTGTTGGTGTTGATGTACAGAAAGGCTGCCATGGCACGTTTACAGCCACTGCACTACTAGTCTCTCTCATTGCTTGTAAAATATTTTTGATGCAATGTGTAGGAAAAGCACTCATACCCTCCAACTTTTGACAGATGAAAATAGATGCACTTACTTGTGTTGGACACTACTGTCTGCACATGCGTTAGTTAACGGTCGGGTGGGCCTTTGGGGGAGGGTCTCTGCCCCTTTAAATTACAGCCTCTCCTGCTATCAGGGTTTGGGGTGGCTTTCAGTGAAAAGAATCTCTTAGCTGATCCACCAGTACAACAGACACAGCTGTACACATAGACATACACACAGGTATGAGGGAACCAGGAGGGGGAGCAGACCAAGTAGGGGGTACCCAGCTACGCTGTCATTTACAATCCAATCTGATTTGCGGGACTGCTGTTCCATAAATGCAAATTCTTCTTCCTTTTCCCTTCTCTTTCTCTTTCTCTTCCTCTTCCCATCTCTTCCTCTTCTCTTCCTCTTCCATTCTCTTACTCTTCCCCCTCCTTTCCCGTCTCTTCTCCTCTCCCTTCTGTCCTCTCCTCTCTCTTCCTCCTCCTTCATGTAAGCCCCCTCTGTTTCAGAGGAGCTTATGCTCCCATTAGGGAGCCCCTTCCACCATCTACTGCCCCCCTGAGCTTAGGGTTTTATTAGTGCTCTGGGGGTTAATCCCTGCTGGATGCCTGAAGGTGGCAGCAGAGAGCAGGCAGATAAGGTATAAATAGGGTTGGAACAGGAAGCTCTGGGCCTTTTCCAGCCAGGCAGTAGGCCTGAGGTGGGAGGGGTGGCTGGGAGAGTAAGCAAGGCAGGCAAGGTGGGAGCTCAACGGTGCGGGTTGGGCCTGAGGGGGGGACCCCGCCGTAAGTCAGTAGTGAGGGGCAGCTTCTAGGCAGTGGTGTAGCATCAAGGAACAGAGATGGGAGCTCCGAGAGAGAATGGCCAGCTAGTTGGTACTGCCTCATTGGGATGAGGGAGGCCTGTATAACAGGTGGATGGTAGGGCAGGTAGGAACCCCTAGGATCATGTGGAGGTGTGACTTGGTCTGCCAGGGCTGTGGGAACTGTGTCAGGGTTCTCACAGAGGAGGGGCCAGTGGCAGGGACTCTCTCCTGTTCCCGGTGTGGCAGGGTGGCTCAAGCATAGAGGGGACCTGAGAGTGTCCTTCACTCACTTAAGTGGCCTGCTTGGTGGGGCAGGTCCTGGGGTGCCAGCATTGTAAGGGCCGGGTAGGCCATAGGTCTTTGGACAAGCCTTGGAGGGCAGCTCTGGGCTGGGTGCTTATTTCAAGCCCAGGATGTGACTGGTAGGGATGCAGAGAGGAGGTTGGGGCCATCCCCTGATGGTCATCTGGGGCACCACAAAGGAGGACAGGACACCAGGGAGGCCAGCAAGCATTCAAGCTGTTCAGAGGGCCTGGGGCAGAGGCAAGGCCCAGGTTCCTCTCATGGCAGGGCAGCTCGAGGACAGCAGGGGCACGAGAACAAGATTCAGAGCCGGTGGGGGTAGCCCCAAAGCATTTGGGTGCAGGCTCAGTAGAGGAAAGAAAAAGGGTTACAAGGCCTGGTTTGGGAAGGGAAAAAATCCTGGGAACCCTGTAGGATTCAGGCCGGGTTCAGGAGCCAGGTGGGAGGAGCAGCTTGCTTCTCTGAGTGGAGATAAGGCAAGCCGACCAGTGCCAAGGGAAAAAAGAGAGACAGGGAAAGGTAACCAGATAAAAGTAGTGGCTTGCCAGTGCCAGAGGGAAAGGAGCCTCATGAGTCTTCCAAGCCGAGGGATCTGCTTAGCTAAATCAGCTGAGCTTCTAAATGTGAATAACAGCCTTGCATATACTGCCTGTTGCCATCTTATGTCTGCTCTTGAGTTTCCAGCTGGGTGAGTTTGTAAAAAATTTGATAGCCCTATTGAGCTGCTTTATTTTCTTGGAATAAGATGGTGCTCCTGTGTTCTCTGGAATCATTTGGGGCACAGGTGACAATAAAGAGCTGTTTGGGAAGAAACTGAGTAGTGATTTTTTCCTTTTTAAGTTGGAAGGGGGAAAATGAAATGAAAAGCCCATTATATTTATTTGTGCTATGAGTCTGTATTTCCAGAAGGTGGTTCCAGCAGTTTGGACCGGGAATCTAGGAGCTTGGGAGCCAAGGCGAGATCTGGAGGCTGCAGAAAGAACAGAGGTCTTGGATCCGGTGGTGTTTTGGAGCCTAGTCAGCTAATGAGAGAGAGAGATAGAGATCAAGGGTGCACTTGAAAGCTGAAGCCATCGGGAGGTAGACTAAGTCTTCCTGCTTTATTTTGCTGTGCAAATGTTCGGAGATGTTTCGTATGCTGTAGACCCTTTCCCCCGGTACATCAGTGGATTCTTTCATGCCCCTAGACAGTTTGGGGAAGTGGGGGATACAGTCATTTCAGGTTATTGCTGTTCAGATAACAGGGAAGCAAACTACAGTAGATAGCCCACCTGCTCCTAATTAGTCTCACTACACCTACGTACCTGTGTAGCAGATAGAGAAAAATAACTTAGACTCAGTGGCCTGGTATGAATTCCCTAAGTGGGAAATCATGCCAGACTAATTTCATTGCATATAGTGCTAATGTTAGCAAAGAGCTTGTTGAGTGGAAATTTGTGGATGCGGTCTATGTGGACTTCCGTAAAGCATTCGGCACTGTACCACCAGAAGAATAGTTCCTAAACTGGGGAACCTAGGTATGTATTGGGGACTGGCTTGGGAGGATATGGGCCTCTATAAGGGAGACAGCCTATGTTCTTCTAGGAAGGGGACTGCAGTTCTTGGTGGTAAGTTTAAATGCTACTTGGACGAACATTTAAACTAGCTGGGGGGAGCAGTAAAATGAAAGGAGGCAGCAATTGCCCCATCCAAATGGCGGAGTATCAGAGAAGGGGGACCTGAAGGGAGAAAACACCCCTAGTGCAAGCGCACAGAAGAGCAGGGGTGGGAACAAGACAGAAGAAAAGGGGTGTATAACTGGTGAGGGCAGACAACTGAAGGAGACAAGGGGACTTCCAGTGACGTCATGCCAGCAGCTGCAGCCTAAACGCTTAGCTCCGTCTCCCCCAAGGGATAAAACCACTAATTCCCAGCTGTTAAAGAAGAAAATACTGAGCAAATCATCACAAACAGCTCAAGGATGCCCCAATGAAAGCCGGAGAATCAAAAATCACCTCCAGACCCCTTCGAACCACAAGATTACACTTCAACAGTGATAGCTCACAGATGTCTGGTCATGGCGATCCTCTGGGGCTTGATATCTCCAACTCAAACAACATCGCCAGACAAATGGATACAGTTCTCAGAGAACTAAGGGACTTTTGTAGAGAGACAAAATCCACATTTGCAGCCCTGTGAACAGATGTGGGTAAAATTGAAAAACGACTCGATGGCCTCAAAGAACAGGCCGCAACTACCAACTCACATGTAGACCATACTGAAAGAGCAATCCTTCAGCTGTCTCAAGAGGTGAAAGGCCTAAAAACAGAGTGGATGATGTGGAGGCATGAAGTAGGAGAAACAATTTACGAATTGCTGGCTTCCCCGAAGGAGCAGAAGGGAATAACCCGTTCCCCTTTTCGCAGCATTATTTCAAAACTCAGTTAAACCTACCAGAGGGCTGCTACCTGGAGATGGACCGAGCCCATCGCACACTGGAGCCTCAATCACCGAACCGCCCACGTGCAATCCTGGTGTGCTTCCTGAGGTGCCAAGAGAAAGAGATGATACTAAATAAATCCTGGCAGAAAGGAAACTTAATCTATCAAGACCATAGAATCTATGTTGACAATGACTATCCCTTAACTATAGCGATGAACCACAGATGTTATGGTCTAATTCTGAGTAAGTTGAAGGAGTCAGGGATAAAATTCCGAACATCATACCCTGAGAAGCTGGTGGTTTACCTTGCTGAAGGTCCCAAAAGTTTTGAGAGTGCGGAAGAGGTGTCTCGAACGCTACTTAAATTGGGAATTGAGGTCCTGACATGCCAAAATACTTCTAACCCATCATTGGTGGCTAAATTAGCACAGAAGGCATGGAGCAGAGGACCATTGCAGGACCAATGTCGCAGAGAAGGAGAATCCGCAATTCAACAAATCGCTGCAAGTTTGAGATGGCAAGCAACAACTGAGCTGGAGAACAAAACATCCAGACAGACTACTACATGAAGGGGACTAACAGCATTACCTCTACTGTATTTGCCAATAGGTAGGAGGGCCATACCCTCTCCTCTCTTCTTGTTATTCAATTTCCCTGTTGGCCCCTCTGCACCTCTCCTCCTGATGTGGTCACATTAAGAAGCTATCCATGAGGCCATCACCACGTGGAGGCACCCCATAATATCGGGGCCGGGGGACTCTAGTTAGGTTTATCCCCTTGTGGTGACTCCCAAAACCGGGAGTTGAGAGAAAGGACTGAAGCGTGGGGGGCACAGGTTGATGACGGGGGTGTGAGAGGGGGCACAGGCCAGCTATCCGGCTTCCCCATGGGCCACGATAAACACGGAGACCCATGGATTTAACAGATCAGTGGCACCTGATCAGCCCAGATGGACAATCAGTCTTTATATTAAACGTTTGCAAGGGCTATTTACTGAGCTGCCTGCTCAGAGAGATTCCCGTGGTGTTCTAGGAACTCTTCACACTGTGGCGGAGAGCAGAGTCATGGCTAGGTGGGGTCAGGCTGCGGGATGGAGGGAAGGCCCTCTCTCCTCCCCACCTGCTCCGTCTTCCAAACATACCGGGGGGGGGCCTCGCATAAGGTGGGTTGTCTCGGTCTCCTTAAGTGCTCACTCACTTATGTATGAGGGGGCTGGGGGGGTGCAGGGGCCCCCCCTTCTGGCTGGACCCTCGGAAGAGATGAATTAGTCCCACTCATGGGGCACCATCTTATAATAAGGTCCCCCGTGATGTGAGATGAGCTCAGCCCTAGACTACACAGGAAAAACTGCATTCAACTGGGAAACATTTGCATTGTTATAATGGTTCTTCACAACCCCTGGGGTGACCTGGCTTGATTATAACCCCCCTTTCCCTTTCCCTTCCCTGAGATGTCTCACATCTGGTCCTATGACGTGCAGGACCAAGCCATACTTGGCACACTAGAGGGCCTGGGTGCGTTTAGCTCTCAGCCTCCATGGAAGCCGTTTATAGTTCGGCTGGGCAAGCCCAGTTGGTAAGTCACTGCCCCCAGTTGTTTACTCAAGTTGTTAAATTACTTAAGTTTTTTGAGCGTTTGAAGCTAGAGGGTGGTTTATCTCCCTCACTCCCCCACAGGCAGTCACTAATTTACAAAGCAGATTTTGGATACTACAGTCTTATAGGATTCAGGCATAGCAGAGGGACCCCGTCAAATCTCTCCAACAATAAAGAGACCTAAATGGCTGATACACCTTTACAGAGGTTGTCATTAAATGTTAATGGGCTTGGCAGTCCAGTCAAATGAACAAGAATGCTCACTCTGTTTAGAAATAGCCAAGCGGGGATTATCTATGTACAAGAGACACATATGAATGCAAATGAGCATAAAAAGCTAGTAGGTAAGGGTTTTGCTCAGGTTTTCTCATCCTCACATACTGGAGGTAGAAGGAGAGGGGTCGCCATACTGGTCTCGGGCCATACCCCTTTTTGGGCCACAATGGAATGGGCAGACACGGAAGGCCATCTCGTGATTGTCCAGGGATTGTTGCAGGACAATGAGATGACCTTGGCTAATGCCTACTACCCCCAGGGTCGAAAACACAGACAATAAGATACCTTTTGAGAAAGGTGTTGGAGTTGACTAAGGGGACCCTGATTCTCGAGGGGGACTTTAATATTGCCCCAAGCCCTCATTTGGATTCCATGGGTGTCACCAGGGGTAAACAGCCTGTCCCACATAAGCTTTTTAAACGGTTTCTACATGAGATGGGCTGGTTGGATGTGTGGCGTACCCTCCACCCTATAGATAGGAGATACTCATTCTATTCAGCTGTACACAGAACATACACTTGGATAGACCACTGCTATATGCATAAAGAAAGTTTAGAACTCTTTTGGGAGGCTACCATTGGAGACATTGCACACTCCAATCATACCCCTGTAGTTACGACTTGGGGAATGGGGCTCGAGAGGTGAGATACCTTATGGAGACTCAACCCAACCCACCTTAAAAATGAGCCATTTTGGGAATTCCTGAAAGATAAGATACAGGACATCCTAGAGGATAACCCTGATGGGGAGACCTCTCCAGCGATCAGGTTGGATACGTTAAAGGCGGTACTCAGGGGTCACTTAATACAACATACCACCTGCCTCGCAAGACAGTGCAAGGAAAGACAATTACACCTCGAGCAAACTCTTGGCTTCCTACAAACGGCCCATCAACAAGGTGATCTGTCAGTGTTGGCGCGGCTTAAACAGACTAAACAGGAACTGGATCAGCTTGCCTGCAACAAACAGAAATAGCACTGCAATTTTGAGGCAGCGGTATGGAGAAATAGGGCCTCAGGCCTCACGCCAACTAGCCTTCCACCTCCGTAAGCAGAGACAGCTTGCCACTATAGCCAGCATTAGGGATCCAGTAACCAACACCCAACATATAAAGGTGAGAGGCATCACACAAGTATTTTGTGATTACTATAAAAAACTGTATGCCCCTGACCACTTGTCAGATCATAATAACATTGCAACCTTTCTTTCTTCCTTTGACCTCCCTAAGCTCAGTAGAGACCAACAGGAGGGACTGACCTCCCACATAACCCAGATGGAACTGCGAACAGTCATTTCTTGATTAAAAACAATGAAAGCCCCTGGCTCCAATGGTTATAGTACGGAGTTCTATAAGTATACAGAGCCTTTGCTCAGCCCGCTATTAGAGCGGGTTTATGAAGGGGTGCTACAGGGCTTAGATGACCCTCCTCCAAGCTGGTCATATGCTGTGATCTCAGTCATCCCCAAACCTGACAAGGACCCTCAGCTATGCTCTTCCTATCACCCCATATCAGTACTAAATGTAGATTATAACATTTTTACGTCTATAATGGCCAGGAGATTAGACAAGGTCCTCCCTTCCCTAATTGGCCTAGATCAGACAGGCTTTGTTAGCTCTAGATCCACAACAGATAGTACCAGGAGAGCCTTACATATAGTCCAGAGAATGCATACATGCAGAACCCCCTCAGTCCTTCTCAGCCTAGATGCTAAGAAGGCTTTTGACAGGGTCTCCTGTCCTTTTATATTCGCAACCACGTCAAGGATGGGATTCCCCGCCCCCCTAGTCTCCTTGATTAGGACTCTGTATTCTTCACCTCAGGCCTGTGTTAAAGTTTCTGGCCACCATTCCGCCTACTTTCCCCTCTGTAGGGGTACTCGCCAGGGTTGCCCTTTATCCCCGGGACTTTTTGCTATCTTTATTGAACCATTGGCTCAGGCCATCAGGCGGTCCACACACATCATTGGGATCCAGCTGAAAGGCAGAGAGCACCGCATAGCGCTCTATGCAGATGACATCTTGCTCTTCCTTTCGGATCCTACACATTCAGTACCAGCTGTATTTAAAATATTGGAAGATTATGGGCAATACTCAGGGTACAAACTAAATACCTCCAAAACAGATGCATTAACATTTATTTTTTCCCACCTCCACCATTTAAACAGACTTTCCCTTTCTGATGGGACCTTGAAAAGCTAAAATATCTGGGTATATACCTATCGCATGATGTTGGGTAAGCAGTGTAAAACAATTATGTCCCATTCCACTCTCAACTTCAGGCAGACCTGGCCAGGTGGAGCATCCTCCCACTGAATTTGCTCCAGAGGGTGGAGGTCATCCGGATGGTGATCCCCCCTTGGGTTCTATACCTTTTTCAAAATGCCCCTATATACATCCCAATTAAAACATTTCAAGCTTGGAATAAAGCCATATTGGGATTTATATGGGCAGGTAAACGTCCCAGAATAAGGACTTCGATCCTTTTCCTCCCTAGGCGGATGGGGGTCTGGCCCTTCCAAACCTCAAACTGTATAACTGGGCCTCACACCTTTCATTTATTGTTACATGCCTTAGGCGAACTAGCCCAGCTATTTGGAGGGAGATTGAAGAGGACTATTCCCATTTAATGACTTGATCAGGGCTGTTTTTCACCAGACACAACACACTAACCCCCAGCTGAACCCAGGCCCATGGATTTTACACCAGACCAACGCTTAGGAAACGATCTGTAAGCAGTTTGCCTTATCTCCCTATTTGATTTATTTGTGCTCCCTACGCCTACTGGAGCACTTCCCCCCAGTGAAGATGGACCATACATTCAATCAGTGAGACCGTCTCCACCTCACCTTCATATCACAACAGCTAAAGGGGAATGACTTTATTACCTTTCATGAGTTAAGACGACGGAAATATAACCTGAGGCAGGAAGACTTCTTCAGGTACTTGCAACTGAGACACTTTTTTTATTCCCTGCCGTCAGGAGTACAAAGATTAGAGGACCTCCTCCCATTAATATAATTTCTGCAGAACACCATAACTACCATTGAAACTCCACATATTATTTCTCATTCATACAGGGTACTTAATGAGACCTTAGGAACAAACACACTTGGGACACTGGGGAAATGGAACCAAGAAATGGGCACGGAGATCACCTCACAACAGTGGGAAAGAGGCTGTCTTTCAGCCTCTAAACTCACATACTCACATAGCTGGTGACTCTTTTCCTGGCAATTAATAGTAAGATACTTCCGAACCCCAGCAATAACTGCCCACTATTGGGTGATAGGAGCATCGGAATGCTGGTGCCAATGTGATGAACCACAGGCACACCATACCCATATCTTCTGGTCATGCCCCATTATACAACCTTTCCTGACTTCCCTCCAGGCAGAACTAGTAGAACTAATAGGGAGTCCATTCACCCTAATACCAGAACTATTTATATTGCAAACCTTTCCACGAGAGCTAAGGTACTATCATACATGCTACTTTTAGGGATAGCCCTCTTAGCTGCAAAAAAGGCTCTAACTAGACATTGGCTCTCACCCCAGAACTCTACAATACCTAACTGGAGGGAAATAATAACACATATGTATAAAATGGAAAGGATCTCATTCTCTTTGAATGACTGCACTAATTTGGGCTCACTGAAATGGACTAAATGGATAATTTATATCATGTCCCAAGACCCTGGTTTTGTACCCTAAAAGCAACTACTGCATAGTCAATTAGTACTGCAGTAGGAGCCATATTAGGACAGAGAGGGAACGGGAGTGGACAATCCTGCTGGGGCTGAAGAAGTGGGTGACTTATCCTGAATATTTGGGTCTGTGTTCATTAGGAGAGTCCCAGAAAGATATGAAATAATGAATTACTGAACATTATGTATTATGTATATATTTGACTTGTATTTTTCTTAACCTGTATATGTTAAACAGTGTATAGCAAGATGAACTTGTGACTGCCTTCCCTCTTGTACCATGTGGAAAATCATTAATAAAATTATATTAACAAAAAGAGAAGGAGACAAGGAATGGTGAAGGTAAAAAGGGAAGAGGTAAGTCGAAGGGCTTCAGGGAACAACACAGGCAGGAATGGGGGGGGGGGGGAACAAGGCATGGAGAGCCTTGTGTGCTAATGCAAGGATTCTTTGAAGCAAAATTCCAGACCTGCAAACCATCATGGCGGAGGCTAACCTGGATTTAGTGGCCATGACAGAGTTTTGGTGCACTGAGAACCATGACAGGGACATGGCCATACCAGGCTACTCTGTGTTCAGGAGAGGCAGGGCAGTGAGGAAGGGTTGTATTATATGTGAGGGAGGGAATCAAGGCACAGGGAAACCAAGAAGAAACAGAGGGGCTGGGGATGATGTGGGTCATCCTGGAGACAGGCTGTGGGGCTGCTATCCATCCTGGGGTAGTATACTACCTCCTGCACAGGGAGAGGAGTTAGATGAGGCACTTGTGGAAGCCATCATCAGAATGGCAGGTGAGAGGGAGGTGCTGCTAGTTGGCAATGTCAATCTGCCAGACGTGGGAAGGAGCCTTTTATTTGTGGCTTTGGCAAGGAGCAGGGCCATCCTTGACTCCCTACAAGGGGCTTTTCTCAGACAACTAGTCAATGAACCCACAAGGGATGGGGCAGTGCTGGACCCAGTGCTTTCAAACAGGGACAAAATTACAGACATCACAGTGGGCAGTCTGTAGGATGACAGAGAAATCCAAAGAGAAAAAGTCATCAAAACTATTCTCCTCCAGCTGCCACAAGCATAGAGATAAACATGCTTCACTGTTGAGATCAAGGTCTCCATTGAAGGAGTCCATGTCATAATAAAGAACGTGTTATGGCGATTGCTATTATGGCAAGTGTATATCACTGAAAAGCAATTCTGCGATATACACTTGCAGGTGACCGGGCACACACAATAGATTAAGTGTGTTTGTGGGGAGCTGTGGCCCGCCCATGCCTCCCCCCACTTTGCCCCCCACACCCCCCTGATTATGGATTGTCAACTCCAGGGGTGTGCATGTCGGGGAAGGGGCACAATTGTAAGTCCTGCAGCCGTGGGAACAAAGAACTCTTCCTGGCCCCAGCCCTGAACCCAGGACCTGCTCTGTTGGAGCCAGCCTCCCTACCCATCACACCACATGGTTGGCTCAGTGGAGCAGGCACACTAGAGGGTAATAACCCTCTTCCCTATCCCTCCCCTTCTCCTCACTATTTTCCTTTTCCACTCGCCCTTCCCTTCCCTCGCAGTTGCAGTCCTCACTACCCTGGCAGATCTACCATGATAATAGCGCCGTAATATGGGCCGCCGTTTTGACGGTCGCCCATTTACGATCACTATTATCACTGGATACCCCATTGAAGGAGAGTAAGTCTTTATCATTGTCCACTCTGGTGGCATTAACTACAGCCCCCCCCCTTGCCGATCATCTCTGAGACACCAATGTTGGGGCCTGGCTCTGACACTACTGTACCTACTACTGATATGCAGCTTCCGTCATTGGGTTCTGTCCTGGTGATGACAATAGTCATAAACCCACAAACTGATGTCATCGACTCCCAAGCTATGCTGATGTAATTTTCAGAAATGTTAAGTTGCCTTTCCCATCACTGACAGAATCTATGTCAGTAGTCCCATCAACAGAGCCTCCCTGGATCCACGACAGGTGTTCGACAAAGTTCTCGTTGAATGCCCCGACAGTGAAACCGGCAGGTTGACTGCATTTAGCAGTCGGCTGCCGGTTTCTCAATACATGAAGTGTTTTCTTTAGGGGGCAAAGCCCCCCGCACCCCCCACTAAGTATTATCTACTCTGAGTCGGAGCTGATTCTGGGGGGGTGCAGGACCCCCTACAGACAGTGCTCGGTTCCAGCGGGTCCCCAACAGTGGCATGGCATTGTAGTCGCTGTGGGGGACCTCGCTGTTGAACTGTCACTGTCGGGTGGGTATACTGGCCTTCCCTATTGGCACCATCGTCACTGTTGATGGGACTTGTAAGCATGCCTGTAGCTCCTCCTGTACAACTGCTGCCTCCATCGCCGGCTCTGTCGATTGCTCCTATCCGCATTCAGAATGATGAGGTAGAATACAATCCTGACCTCCTGGACATGGAGGAGGATTTGGAGGATGAAGAAGGGTAAGAGGATCCCCATTAAGGAGGTTTCCTTCCAACTGTACCCTCTTCCCTTGCAATGAGGATCCCAGGTCCCCTCCTGAGGATCCCTCATTTTAGGCTTTATTGAAGTAAGTTCAGGATGTCATGGTTTTTGAGGGTGAAGAGGAAGACTCCAGTAAAAAGAACTGAATGGCCTTCTTAGAGGTTACAGTTGCACCTACCATTGTAGTGCCTCCTGTACACCCTACACTGGAGGATCCTACCTTTGCTGCCTGGCACAGGCCTACCACTTTGTCTGCAGCCCCAAGAAAGGCTGACTAGAAATATTCTGCTCTGTCTGTCAAGTCAAACTATGCTGAACATCCAGAAACTGATTATGTGATAACAATGGCTGCTCATGATTACTTGAGGACCCCTAGAGTGATGAGTACTCTACCTCCTGACAAAGAATACAAGAGACTGGATATAATGGGCAAACGTACTTATGCCTCTGCCATGCTGGGGCTAAGAATTACAAATTACCTGGCTTACATAATTTAGTATCAGAATGACCTGTGGAAATCAGCCCTGACTACTGTTCAGACTCTCCTGGATAGCCCTGCAAAGGAAGAACTTATTAAAGCTGCATTGGCTGCTATTGATGCTGGTTAACATCTATTACGGTCAGTGTGTGATGCTTCTGCCAGGGCTGCTGCCTCTGGCATTTGCCTAAGAAGATTTATAGGGCTGTAGATATGGTGTACTAGCCACATGCTGGCAGTCTTTCTTCCCTTTTAAATCCAGACAGAATTGCCAAGATTCTTCAAGCTAAACTCCTCCTACCCACTTGGGTGGTATCTTCCTCGACTCTGCCCCATGGTGTTAGATCTTCCTTTCTGTTGGAAGAGTCAGATTTCTTTCTTCACAGCTCTCTGCATGCTGTGTATGCCCATTGCTTCTAAATACATCTTCAAGCATTTTTGTTTTCACCAGAACACCTCGATATAGTGCACGATGAACCCCGAACCGGCCCAGGGTTCAAATGGTGCATTGTGTGCAGTCAAGAAATGTTGCGCACTGGCCCTCATGCCTCATGCATGTATTGTTTGGGGCAGAGCATGACCCACAGGCTTGCAGCCTATGTAAAACCCTGGTCCCCTTCTCTCTTGAGGACAGGTATGCCCATCTCCACCTTGGCTGGCGGGACGAGGAGGATATTCCAGGCTGGTCCAATGACACCTGCAAGTGATTTCAGCTGTGGGCTCAGCCTCTCAGCTGGCTGCCCTTGAAGAGTCAGCAGCCCAGGCCATGGTGGTCTCCTCTTCCAGCCCAGTGCTGTTCCCAGTGGGCGTCAGTGTGGGAGCTTCTTTTACAGGATCATTCTGGGACATGTGCCAGTCCCTCAGACCCTCAGGAAGGGATGTTCCTGAGGGGACCATCCTCGAAAGAGATGCTCAAGAAGTCTTGTCACAGGTCATGGGACCAGGAGCGGGCTCGCTTCCCCTGCCCTCATGACTGCTTCAACTGCTTGACAGCTGTCAAGCAGTTTGCTTCAGCCGATCCTCCCAGGGCAGAAGGAAAGGTCGCTATCTCAATGATGTCCCTGTCTAGCTTCTTGGCCATGATTTTTCTCAACCCGGTTGACCTGCTGTTGGACGAGTTGGGGATGACTTTCTCTCCTGGACTCTCGTCCTTTTGGATCTCTCCCAGGAGGGCTAGAAAAAGTTGACTTAACCTTGCTGTCTCCTCTCAGGATCTTCCCCCTTCAGGGATCTCATGACAGAATGCAGTCCATGTTGTATATGTGTCTCCTAGACAGTGGAAATCTCATTGCTGGTCGAGATCTAGGTCAAGGACTTGATCCTGATCCCAGTCTCAGGATTCTGGTCATTCCTGCTCTTGATCTCCAATGAAGTGCCATTGATGCTCCCCTTCCTCCTTGTCCTCGGACAATTGGAGGCTCCACCACAAGTTGCAGAGAGCTCCTCATAGCACTGCTGCATCTTGCTGTGCAGCCTCTCATTGTTCAAGGATGAGGAAGAAGAGGAGCATTGATGGTGCTTCCTGGAAGGTTGAGAGTGGGAATGACCTCACTCCCGAGACTGAGATTGGGACTGGGTTCTCAACCTAGACCTTGACTGGTGATGAGGTTATCACCACTAAGGAGACATGGGAAGAGGGGCCTTGCATACAACACAGACTGGGTGCTGTTGCGAGACCCCCAAAGGGGGAAGCTAATGGGAGGAGACAGCAAGGTTAGCTGACTTTTCCTCCTGGGAGAAAGCCAAAAGGATAGGAGTCCAGGAGAGAGAATTCTCCCTCAACTCATCCAACAATGGGTTGACCAGGTAGAGAAAAATCTTGGCTAGCTGCTTGGCCCACGTCCAGGCAAACAAGCCAGATGGGGACACCATTGAGCTAGCATCCTATCCTTCTGCCCTGGGAGGATTGGCAGGAACTGATTGCTTGAGTCACGAGAGAAGGAAGAGTGAGCCCTTCCCCAGTCCCATTACCTGTAATGAGACTTCTTGAGCTTCGCCTTCAAGGATTGGTCCCCTCAGGAAGGGCCTTCCCCAAGGATCTGGAAGGACTGGCACATGCCCCAGAATGATCCAGTAAAAGAAGTCACCATACTGGCACTCACTGGGAGCAGCACTGGAGGGGGAGAAAAGATCACCATGGCCTAGGCTGCTACCTCTTCAAGGGCAGCCAGCTGAGAGGCACAGCCTGCCACCACCAAAACGGCCTTGTGGGCATCACTGGACTGGACCAGAAGATCCTGCTCATCCAGCCAACCAAGGAGGAGATGGGCATACCTGTCCTCAAGACAGGAGGGGAGCAGGGTGTTACGTAGGCCACAAACCTGCAGGTCATGCTTTGTCCCCAAACAATACCTGCATGAGGCATGAGGGACAGTGCATGACATTTTTTGTTGCACACAACACACCATTTGAACCCTGGTCTGCTTTGAGGTTTGTCATGCTCCATATCGAGGTGTTACAGGGAAGAAAAAAATAAAACCGAAAAAAAAAAAAACACCGGAAGACATAGTTGGGAACTATGGGTCTACACTGCACACAGAGAGCTGCGAAGGAGGAGACCTGACTCTTTCAGTGGAAAGGAAGATCTGACACCACGGGGTGGAGTGGAGGAGGATACACCCGGGTGGGTGGGAAAGCTTAGCTTGAAGACGTTCCAGCTTGATTTAAAGGGGAAGGAAGACTGCCAATGTGTGGATGTGCACTATGTACCACTTCTAGAACTTTGGTTACAGGTGAATAGCCCTCATATTCTTGCCTCAGAGTGGCTGTTTTTTCTGCTGACGTACAGCAGGTCACACTGAATGCCCCTTAAAGAAACTCCAAGTTGTTTGGGACAGATGTGGATAATGCACTAAAACATCATCAATCATCCAAAATGGCCAGCCTGGTTGTGCTGAGGGCTGTGGCACTGAATGTCTCACCTTGCACCATGCTGGCGTCCCAAGTTTGGGAACGAGCTTGGGCAGCAGGGATCGGCAGGGGAGAGAAGGGATTGAGCATCCGACGGATTGCTCTCCTCTTCCTGGGGAGGGATCTAGGCCTTGCCTGGTGAAATAGCAGCTCCCGGTGCAAGCCGGAGGCACAACACATGCTCGGGCAGAAGTAGAGGGAAGGAGTGCAGCAGGCATCTGCGGCGTCATGCCGCACTGACGTCAGTGCACCACTGCACTCCTGGGCAAAACACTAGAAAACCCCCCTCTACAGCACCACGGAGATGATGGGGGCTCTAGGGGTAGGTCCACATCCCAATGCCGGCCCATCGCTCCACAGGACTCCACTCCTAGCCCGGCACTCAGGTAGGCCTCTCTAACTTCAGATAGGCTGCCACGGGAGGGTGGACCCACTCCTGGGGGTGAACCAGGAGGCTAGACGTACCTGAGTGTTCAGGGGAAGAAACTGGCAAGTGATGGGTTTAGGCAGAGAGTAGAGGCCTAGCCAAGCGAGCACCCTGGAGGGCTGTAAGGGAGCAAAAAAGAAAATATACAAAAAAAAAAAATCATCCAAAATGACTCTGAGGTCTGTGAAGTCATCGACCCCTCAAAATACAAGAGGTTGCAGTAAGGGTGTATTTGATAGGGCTGCAGACTGTGGTAGCCATGGCTACTGTTCACAGCACTATGGTCAAAGAGGCAGTCTCCTTCCAGGTACCTCTGCCTTTGGTGGCAATTCCAAGGTGACCAAAGATTTCGGTTCAGGCAGTCCCGCCACCCCCAGCACCTTCGGACTCCCCATTTCCTACCCCTCCACTGTTGCCTTCAGGGGTACTAGTGGTGGGAAGGATCTCCCTTCACCTGCCAAAATGGAGGGAGATCACCATGGATGAGTGGGTCATGGAAATAGTAAAGAAAGGACCTAGGGTTGCTGTCCCAACCTCCAGTGCACCTGTTACCTCCTTATTATCCTCTAGTTCACTTGTCCCTACTGAGAGGAGAAGTGCAGTCCCTACTTCTAAATACAGCAATCAAATCCATTCCTCCCAAGGAAGGGAACAGGGGATGCAATTCCAGATACTTTCTGGTCCCCAAATCCACAGGAGAACTGTGTCCTGTATTGGACCTCAGAGACTTGAACCATCAAATTCAAAATGTTTCAAATGGTGTCTCTTTAGGCTGTCATCCCACCACTACAAAAACGGGATTGGCTTTGGGCTGTAGACATGAAGAATGCTTACCTTCATATCAAAATCCCCACAGGCAGTACAGCTGCTTTATTCTGGAAGATGGCCATTTTCTATTCTGAGTCTTGCCCTTTGCGTTATCCTTGGTGCTGTAGGTATTTATTAACTTCTTTGCAGTTGTGGCAGCAGCCATCTGGAAGGCAGAGCTTTTTGTCTTTCTGAACCTGGACAATTGGCTCCTGCTGGCCCAGTCCAGGGAAATTGTGCAGTACACAGTATTCAGAACTCAGCAGTTGTTCGAGGACCTGTGTGTTATGGTCAGTGTACCAAAATCCATCATTTTCCCCTGCTAGCACTTCCAGTACATTGGTGTGGTACTGGACATGGCAGTAGGCAGTGCTTCTGTGCTTGTACAGAGGACCAAGGCCCTGGTGGCCCAAGCTCATCTAGTACACAGAAGTCATTATGTGTTCGACAGGACAATGCTTTATCTCCTGAGATTCATGGCAGCTGCCACTGCGACAGTCCCATTGTCTCACCTCCATAAGAGAATCCTGCAGTGGTTACTTCGGGTACAGTGGAATCACTTGACAGACAACTGGAACAGATGGTTCTTGTCACATCTCCTCTTGGAAAGTCACAGCTGTGGTGGATGGAACTCTTGCACTTGCACTTGTTGCAGGATGTCAAATTCTTTTCTCCAAGTCCATTGCAGATCTTCACAATGGATGCCTCCAAGTTCAGATGGGGTGCCCACCTGGGCAAAATCCAGACCCATGGGTTGTGGACAGACCTAGATTTGGATCTCCACATCAATGTTATAGAGATGAGGGTGGTTCTGGTTGGTGTCCAGGCCTTTGCAGAACACCTCAATCCAAGCCCCCATTAATAAGGACAGACAACATCAGTGTGATGCACTATATCAGTAAACAAGTAGGCACTCACTCGTACTCACTATGCAGGGAAGCAATGAGAGTATGGCATTGGGCACTGTCTCACAGCCTTCAATTGACAGATATAGTTCTCCCAGGAGTCCAAAACATGTTAGTAAACAAACTAAGTTGGTAACAGTTATGGGTTCACCTGTGGGAATTGCTGACCTCCATGGCAAGCAACCTCTTCACAACGTGGGGTTGTCCAGAGTTGGACCTTTTTTTATCTCCAAACAATACAAAACTACCACTTTTTTGATCAATCACTCCAGGGCCTGGAATATTTTGGTGAGATGCATTGTCCATGTCCTGGAAAAGGAGGTTCCTTTATGCAGTCCCTCTGATCCCTTTCATTCAGAGGGTCTACTCAATCTGCAGGCAGAATGGACCACCCTAATACTGGTAGCCCCCTTCTGGCCTACCAGATATAGTTTCCCCTGCTACAACACCTGGCAATGGAACCTCCTGTTCAGTTACCCCTGTGTCATGGTCTACCATCACAGGACATACGAATCTGAAGTCCCTACATCTGCACACATGGCTGCTCTCTTAATGGTACCTAGAAAGCCTTCCACTAGACACACCTATTCACTTAAATGGAAGTGTTTCTTCATACAATGTACTTCCCATTCAGAGGACCCATTTACATGTCCTACTAATACTGTACTGGTCTACCTCCTGTCTTTATCAAACTCCAGTCTACAGTACTCATCCATTAAGGTGCACTTAGCTGCCATTTTGGCTTTCCATGCCTCTATTGACGAATGCATTGTGGCACAAATAGAAGTGTCCTGTACCTTCCTTAAGAGTATTTTGCACGTGTCCTTCGATTTGTGAACCAGTTCCACCTTGGGACCTTAATTTTATTCTTGAGAAATTGTCTTTAGCTTCATTTGAGCCTGCTGCAACTTGTGAGATTCACGTTCATTTTTGGAAGGCTCTTTCTATGTTTGCTTGTGCAAACATGTGTGAAGTATACATATTATTAGAGTTGTGGGCTTCAAATGCATGTCACTGTCACATCCACTACAGCTCAGGCTGCAGGAACAGCACATCAACAATGTTGCCCAGGCTGTCAATATCAAGATTGGTCTGCTCCACAAACATAAACACTGCTTGACACCAGAAGCCCTCAAAACAGCAATTATCAGCTCTGTCTTACCTATTGTTGACTATGGCTTAGTTATGTATGGTGCTGCTACTACTTCTTCACTCCATAGAATATCCATTGCACTAAGTAAGGCATATAGACTCCTCACTAGTGCTGCATGCCTTACCCACACTTCCGACCTATATGCCCAATCTGGTTGGCTTCAACTAAGCAGAAGGATACAGTACCAAACATACCTGTTAGCTAAAAAAGCACTTCTTGGCCTTTTGCCCCCCAGAACTGTGAACCTCCTTAGCCCTCACTCCAGCTCTCAGCACACTCAAGGCTCAGCCCATCAATCTCTGAAGATTCCTAGGTGCAGGACATCTCAAGGGCAGTGGTCATTTGCATACAGAGACCCACTTAGGTTCAGTGCACTTTCCAATGAAATCTTGTCCATACCAAGATTAGGTCCTTTCAAGTGCAAGCTCTCTTAGCATCTTACAACAAACAGTTCCTACGACTGCTTTACCTAATGATACCACTGCTTGTGTGCACTCCAGTTCTCTCTTTTCTCCACCTCAGAGCTTTACCTTTCCAACCCTTGTTATATCCTCACACCCTCAACCTACTCTCCTCCCACTCTTCTACCCCCACCACCTCCCCCACCTTCCCTCCTACTACCCACACCCGGCCACACATTCTACTCTTTCTGACAAGGTCTTCTGGCTGCTTACATCTCTTCTTCTCCTCTCCTCGTACCTCCCTCACTCCTTTCTTCTTCATTACTAAAGTTAATTCTAGATATAAAGTATGTGCTATTGCTGTTTTTTTAAAACCTTGTCTTTGTGTTACCACCTTTGTATGTTTGTTCACCCCTCCCCACTGATGTGGAATCCTTGTAAATGAGTGCCTTGCGCTCAAAGGTATTGTAATCAGAGATTGAATAAATAAATAAAATAAAACCAGCTGAGTGGCATCATTATCATCTTGCTTTGTTTTGGCTCAAACAGAGAATTCAATAAATAAAACAAACAAGAGAAAAGCCCACCTGGGCTGAAACCCACTCCAAGCAGGAAGGAAAACAATTGACCCTCTTCTCTTGTAAGCCCTGCTAGCAGCCCTCCTCTTGTAAGCCCTGCTTACAGCCCTCCTCTTCTAAGTCCCACTCCTTAGCTCAGAGCTTCTGCTTAAACAATGCTCATCCTGGACTGAAAGACCCTTCTGAGACTCCCCTGTCATGATATCTGTCCCCACCTTGTGACACTAGGGTGCTCAACCCCCAGTGTCACCCTAAGTCCCTTGTTATTTTTTTTGCAAATTAAACTCGAAAAGCACAAGACCATCCATCGATGTTTTCCACTGAGATTCTCCCCCATCCTGATATTCATCCTCCCACCCACTGTGACACTGTCACCCTTGGCCCATTTTTTTTTTTTTTGCCAATTAAACCTGAAAACCAGAAAACCATCCATCAATGTCTTTTGTTCTTGCTGACCTCCCCGACCCACCCCACCACCCACTCAACACCCCCCGTGCATTCTCACTCACATAAAAGAAATTCAGTGCCGAAAATCCACTCTGTGAGGAAAATGTGTCATTCATCTTCAATGCTTTTAAACAGGATAAACAAGAAGGTAGACAGACATGTAGGGAGTAGTGCAATGTAATGGCTGTGGGACAGCAGTCTTCCAGGAGTCTTTTTGGAGGCTGAGATGCTGCCTTAGTTGCAGACAACTCTCTGCCCTGAGGAAGGAGGTTGCCCATCTTCAGGCCACAATGGACAGTAGTAAGGGAACCTCCCCCATCCAGGGAGCACCAGAGCCACCACCACTACCTCAGAGGGTGTGAAGAAAGCACAGCAGTTGGACCACAGTGGTCTCAGGGAGGGTGAGAGTGGTGGAACAGAGGCACACCCAGTCAATTGTACCACTCCACAATCCATACACCATTCTGATGGAGCATAGTTCCCCTATGGATGCATCCACAGAGGAGACTAAGGGGGTTGTGGGCAACTGTCACAAGGGAGCTCCACAGGAAGGAGGCAGAGGACACCACAGGGAAAGGAAGCAGCTGCTGTTGGGGGACTCAATCATTAGGGGGATAGAACTGGGGGAGCAGGAAAAACTGAAGTGAGGTGCCAGCCTGGTGCCATGGCTTGGAGGGACAGGAAGCGCATCCTCAGGATCACGAGAACAGCTGCACAGGAGACTGATCTGGATGTTCTCCACCTAGGGACAAATGACTTGACTCAACATGAGATTAGAGTAGTGCAGGAGGAGTTTGTGGAGTTGGGAAGGGGCCTAAGGCAAGTAGCACACACAGTATCCTTCTCGGAGGTGCTGCCTGTCTATGGCAAGGGTGAGGCGAGGGTACTTTGCACCATTCAGTTCAATGGATGGTTAAAAAAATGGTGCAGAGCACAGGGGTTTGGTTTAATTGGGGACTGGGGTTCCACCTGGAGGGATACCAGCCTATACTGGCAGGATGGTCTGCATCTGTCCAGGAAGGAAACAAGTCTTCAGGGCGATCGGTTTAAATGCTTCATTGGCAAGCTTTTAAACTAGTCAAGGGGGGAGACACTGATAAACAGCAGGGAATTCCCAGCCTCCTCCTACAAAACAGGGTACTAAATGAGGGAAAGACCAAGGTACAAAGGTCAGTAGGGAACAGCACAGGGGTGACTGGAGAAAGCAAAGTCAATGAGGACATGGATAGTGCTACAAGAGGTAAAGCCATCAAAAAATGGAGAGCAATGAGTACTAATGCCCATAGTCTGGGTAACAAGCTTCCTGAATTAGTGGCCTTGATGGAGGAGGAACATCTGAACATCATGGCAGTCACAGAAACATGGTACACACAGAACCATGACTGGGACATAAACATATCAGGATACACCATCTACAGGAGGGACAGGGAGGGTAAAAGAGGAGGAGGAGTAGCTCTCTACTTAAGGGAAGGAATCAAAGCTACAGAACAAAAGGGTAAACAGGGAGGAGAGGAAGCACTGTGGGTCAATTGGGAGACAGGCAATGGCACCACAATCCACACAGGGGTTGAATACAGACCCCCATCTCAGGGGGAGGACATGGACAAGGAAATGATAGGAAGTATCCTTAGAATGGCAGAAAAAGGGGAGAGATTGCTGATGGGGGATCTGAATATGCCAGATGTTAATTGGAGTACATTTGCAACAGCCACTTCTAAGAACAGGGTCATTCTAGATACCCTACAGGGGGCATGCCTTAGACAACTAGTATTGGAACCCACTCAAGAGGGAGCAATCTTAGACCTGGTGCTCTCAAATGGGAATGGTGAGAGGATCACAGATTTAGAAGTGGGTAGCCATCTGGGAACTAGTGACCATCGAACAGTATGGTTCACAATAAACACAGCAATAGAGTCAAGCCATACAAAGGCAAAGGTACTGGACTTCAGGAGGGCTGACTTTGCCAAAATGGGTGAGTGCCTAAGGAATGCACTAGCAAATGGGTAGGAAGGAGGGGTGGAAGAACAATGGGGAATAATCAAAGCTGCCATCACAGAGGCAACAAGCCATTGTGTGAAGCAAATAAACAAAACAAAACGATGTAAGAAACCACTATGGTTCTCAAAGGAGGTGGCAGGGAAGGTTGGGAAAAAAAGCATTCAGGAAGTAAAAGGAATCACAGAAGGAGCAGGACAGAGAATTGTATCAGTTAAAGCAAAAAGGAAGCTGGGAAGGCAGTCAGAACAGCAAAGGCCCAAACCGAGGAAAAGATAGCCAACACAGTTAAGAAGGGATCAAACCTTTATAGGTACATCAGGGAGTGAAGGAAGACCAAGGGAGGGATAGTGAGGCTTAATAAAGGGGAGGAGGGTGGGCAGAGGGTGACTGTGAAAAGGCAGAGATGCTAAACAAATATGTTTGCTCAGTATTCACAAATGAAGGGTGGGTACCTAAAACAAACAATAGAAACACTCTGGATATAAAAGTTGATACCAGCCCATTTACAGAAGAAAGGGTTCTGAAAGAACTCTTAAAACTGAAGGTGGACAAAGCAATGGGACCTGATGGGATTCATCCCAGAATTCTAAAAGAACTAAGGGTAGAACTAGTGACACCACTGACTACTCTCTTTAACAAATCATGGGAGGATGGGGTGGTACCTGAGGACTGGAGAAGGGTAGATGTGATTCCACTTCACAAAAATGGGAGCAGGGCAGAAGCAGGCAACTACAGATCTGTTAGTTTAACCTCAATGATATGGAAAATGATTGAATCACTTCTGAAGGAAAGAATTGTTGAGTACCTAGAGGCCAGAGGGGCACAGGACCCAAGGCAGCATGGAGTCACAGCGGGAAGGTTATATCAGACTAATATAATCGATTTCTTTGACTGGGTGACCAGAGTAGTAGATCAGGGATGGGCTGTGGACATGGTCTACCTAGACTTTAGCAAAGCATTTCACACAGTCCCACACAAAAGATTAATATACAAGTTAGCCAGCCTGTGAGTGGGTCCCAAGATGGTAGCCTGGGTAAAGAATTGGCTGGAGAACAGGACACAGAGGGTAATAGTAAATGGAGTCCACTCTGAAGAAAGGGGGGTTACTAGTGAGGTACCACGGGGTTCAGTACTAGGACCAGTCCTCTTCAATGTCTTTATAAGCAACATTGCAGAGGGACAGGAAGGAAAAGTATGTCTCTTTGCGGACGACATAAAGATCTGCAACAAAGTTGATGCACAAGGTGGAGTGGAAAGGATGAGAAGGGACTTGACAAGGCTGGAGGAATGGTCAAAAATATGGCAGCTTAGAGTGAGTGCTAAGAAGTGCAAGGTAATGCACCTGGGAAACAAAACCCAGGGGAAGAGTACACAATGGGGGGTGAGATACTAACAACAACAAAAATGGAAAGAGACCTGGGGGTAGTCATATCAGATGACCTAAAGGTGGGCAAGCAATGTGAGAGGTCAGTAAGGAGGGCTGGGGGGATACTGGGATGCATAGGGAGAGGCATCACCAGTAGAAAACAGGAAGTTGTTATCCCTCTGTACAGACAGCTGGTGAGACCCCATCTGGAGTACTGCGTGCAGTTCTGGAGACCCAATCTCCAAAGACATAAACAGGATGGAGGCAGTCCAGAAGAGGCAACTAAAATGGTGCAGGGTCTGCACGGAAGACATATGAAGAGAGAGACTTAGGAGCTTAATATGTATAGCCTCAAGGAAAGGAGGGGGGCATGATAGAAACTTTCAAGTACCTCAAGGGAATCAACAAAGTCCAAGAGGGTAGCATCTTTCAGAAAAAGAGGTGTGCAAGAACAAGGGGGCACTATTTGAAGATGGGGGGGCGGCTCAGAGATAATGTGAGGAAGCATTTTTTCACAGAGAGGGTTGTGAATGCATGGAACAGCCTTCTGAAGAAGGTTGTGGAGTCAAAAACAGTGGTGGAATTCAAGCATGCATGGGTCAGTCATAAGGCAATTCTGGAGGGTAGGAAGAAGTAGGCTGTTGCTTAACTAGGATCTGCAGCTTATCCATTAGGTAGGGAAATGGGCAGACTGGGTGGGCCAAGCGGTCCTTATCTGCCATCAAATTCTATGTTTCTATGTAACACTGACTGGAAACAGAAGGAACAAGGTCAGGGTGGTCAATATATTTTTAATTCATTCTGAAATTTTTCTCATAACTTTGCCATTTGTTTTAAATATTTTTAACCCAAATTTTTAACATGACCTCTTTGGGCCCCTGCTCCATGAAGAAAGTAGGTGAAATTTTTCAAATCCAGACCCAAAGATGATTTTTGCAGTGAAATCATCTTTCAGGCGGGATTTGAAAATGTTCACCTACTGTGTTCATGAGGTGTGGGTCATAAGAAGACGATGTTGAAAATTTGGGGTCAAAATATTATAAAACAACAATGTTATGAAGCTACATTGACATTTTTCAACACACACTCATAAAATTGGCAATTTTCTATAATTTGACCCAAAATTTTCAACATTGTCATTTTTTCCACACCACTTCATAAACGTAACAGGTTTTGTTTTTTAAATCCCAGCCCACATTTGTTTTTGTGTTACAAAAATGACATTCTAGGAACTGCTGCCAAGAAATTAATGCTAGGACTGACCTCTGCTTGACATGTTCTTGATTTCTCACTTTAAGTAATGCTTAGTCTGATGTAGAGATTTCTTAAGAGTTGATTTAAGTTTTAAGAGAGGTCTTAAGGTACTGTGATTTTGCTATCTGCCCTGAGTGCTGTGCCCCTTCTCTAAGAACTGTAAGTCTGTGGGCTGCACCCTTGACCTCCGTGTCCCATTGAGGCTGCTGCAGTGCCCCCCCACAAAAAAACTTGCTTCTGAAGCTCCCTGCCTGTGTTTTTTGTTTTTACGTGCTGACTTTTCCATTAGCAGATTATATCCTTTAGCCACTAGAGGGCCCAGTTATAAGCACACTTACCCAATCCAACACAATATAGTTCCTGTCTCATCTCACTTATTGTGTGGTCAGTCTATCACTATACATCTTTCTTTGCCCCTTCCTCTTCTACTGATTGATACTGATGTTTCCCAATTGCAGTTTATAGTCTTTTCGCCTACTAAAGGGGTTTTCCCCCAACCATTCCAAAGCTGCTCTACATCTCCTTACTCTCTACTACTCCTGGCACTCTTCCTTTACTGCTCAGCTGCTATGGATACCTACACTCCATTACTAAGTCTGCTCTCCTTCACCCTCTTGGTACAGACCTCACACAGACTGGAGCACCTTTCCTCCACACTAGGCACCTCATCCCCAGACTACCCCACAGTGACTTGGCCCTCCCCCACCCTCGACACACTTGTGACCCCCAAACACCCCACCCTGCCAACACCCCCACTCCTCCCTCCCTCCAAGGCCTGACCTGGACCCAGCTCTCCTGCCATTCCACCCTTCGCACTTTATCTATCCCATGCACCCTGATTCTAAAGTCCTCAGTTGGGTGTCGACCCAAGGGTCTCCATCACTACCGGCCACTAACCAGAATAATTACACTGCTATTATTATTATCTGGTAATGTACACCCAAACCCAGGACCTATTGCTTCCAGCCCTTCTAAAGCCTGCACTGCAACTGGCCTCTGCTTTGCATCCTTAAACATTTGCAGTCTCCTAAAGAAGTCTGCTGCCCTCCAGTGCTGGGTCATTCAACATCAACCTGACATAACTGCACTGGTAGAGACTTGGCTCTCCAAATCCACCCCTGACTCCGCTATCACTCGCCCTGGATATACCATCTACAGGGAAGACCAAGTAGGCAAATGTGGTGGTGGTTGCGCACTCCTCGTATGGGACTCCCTTATAGGTCAGGCACTCCCAGCTCCTAAACTTGATTATGGAGCCCAAGCCCTCACCTTAAAAATCACACCTGACCCTGCCTGAGGCCTTCTCTTCCTCATGGTCTCCTACGTAGCCGCGAGGAATCAAAACCAAGCGTCCAGTCGCTCATTGACTATCTCACATCTCTCCCTCACAAAGTGGAGTGTGCCATCCTAGGTGATCTCAATGTTAACTGGCTTGCTTCCACTGCCTCCCATATAAGGGACTCCATTGCTGCCCTGGATATGTCCCAGTTAGTCACCCTGCCCACCAGATTCAACCACTCTACTGGCACCAACACTCTCCTAGATGTTGTTATATCTAGCCGCTCCTACAAAATCTGGGATGTCATTGTCCTTCACAACTCTCTTAGTGATCACTCCCCAGTCCTCTGTCTCTGATCATCCTCCACTCTGAAGCCAGTGTTCCAGGTCACTCTACGCTACCGTTTATGCTCTGGCGGCCTCAGAAAATTAAAACAATACCTGGCCCAGCTAGACTGGTCCCCTATCCAGCGCACCCCTGACATTGACTCAGCTCTTGACCACTTCACAAATGCCTTCTGTAAGGCTTGTGACCTTTTCACCCCCCTCACCAGGATCCGCTCCAAAAAATGCAATGCCCCATGGATCACCCCACCCCTCCTCCAGAGACTCAAAAAACAGACATAATCTGTGGCACATTGCTGTAGAATCTGGAAAGGCATCTGACAGACAGGCCTACAATGCAGAATGCAATAAGTGCACTTGGGCCATTAGGCGGGCCAAGGCAGAGCACTACCAGACTACCCTCACTTCCACTTGGGGTTCAGCCTGGACCTTCTGGGATAATATGAAAGAGCTAAATGGGAAATCCCGCTTCCACCCACCATCTCAGCTCTCCATCAATAGGACCTCCACCACAGATCCACTCCTCATAGCCGATTGCCTTAACACTGCCTTCTCTGACCTAAGCTCCGTCCTCCCCAGTAGCTTCTTTGACCCAATACCCAGTTTTCTCCCTTCGGTCCTGCATCACTCACCATTCTACCTGTGCACCCTATCCCCCCAAGAAGCCAGGCCGCACCTGCTAAAAGCCTTAGGCAGCAATAACCCCAGCAGTGACCCCCTCGACTCCAGGATCCTCTGTATGGTCTTGGACTAAGTCCTAGTCCCCCCTGACTGACCTCTTAAAACTGGTCTCTATACCTGGGTCAGTTCCCAAGTGCTTGGTAAACTGCTGAAATCACACACATACATAAGAGTGGGGACCGATCCACCCCCCAACAATCACCGGCCCATCTCCATCCTCCCTCCACTCTCTAAAGCCCTTGAAAAAGTGGTGTTGATCCAGCTCTCTGAATACCTAACCAAGTATGACATTATGTGCCCAGAGCAGCACAATGTCCACCCAGGACACGGTGCAACCACGGCTCTCCTGGAATTCTCCCAACACCTGCATGCTGCTCTCGACTCTGGCAGCCTTGCAGGAGCAGTGTTCATTGACCTCTCCAAGGCCTTTGACACTGTCTGTCATCCCCTTCTACTCAACCCTCTGCACCAACTTGACTTCTCTGGTGGTCCCATTTCCTGGTTCTCTAGCTACCTCTCTGCTAGATCCCAGCATATCAAGATCAGCAGCTCCCTCTCCAGCACTCTTCCTGTTCGCTCCGGGGTCCCTCAGGGCTCCATCCTGGGTCCAATACTTTTTAGTCTCTACCTCAACACCCTTCCCAGCTCAGGTACAGGTAAAATTCTCCTCTACACCAATGATGCAGCCCTCGTTGCCTCACATCCCAATCCCACCTCCCTCCAATTATCCCTCCAGCAAGCTTACAACCAAGTCGAAAGGTGGTTCGGAGACCGCAGACTGGTCATTAACCTAAAGAAAACCAAATCAATGCTGTTCTCCCACCACCAAAATAAAGCTAAAAATAACCCCCTCTTGATTATCCAAAGCACTCTGCACCCGCTAGAACAAGTGACCACATACAAGTACCTAGGCATCACGTTCGATACTGCCCTTTCCTTCCATACCCACATTAATGCCCTGTCAGCCGCCATTAACTCTTGGATTGGCCTGCTATACCAGAACAGGGACTGCCTGCCGCAGGTTGCCCTCAGGCTGGCCATCACCTCCTCCGTCTTGTCCCTCGCGGACTATGGCTTGCCCATCTATGCCGCAGCCGACAACACTGCCCTCTCCAAAATCCAACTCTCCATCAATAAGGCCTGTAGGCTTCTGACAGGTGCCCCTAGCCGAACTCACACCTGCCTTCTCTATACTACCACCAATCTTCTCAACTTTGAGGAGCAACTACTCTACCAGACCTGCCTTCTCGCTAAGAAATCTCTGCTAGGACTCTTGGCCCCCACAGAGGTCTCCACCTCCCTACAGCAGCCATCTTTGTCCGTCACTACCTGTAGCTCTGTTAAGGCCACTTTCAAGGTGCCCAGAACCAAGACCTCTCTTGCCCAGAGATCCTTCCTCTACTGAGCCCCCATCTGGTTCAACTCCCTACCTAGCTGCATCTCCAAATTGCCAAAAGTTGGCTCCTTCAAAACAGTCCTTCGGAACCATATCTTTAATGCCCGCTGTTGTAGGTGTAACTAACCCCCTGTTGTAACCTGTGATTCCCACCTGCCTTGCCCCCTGGCTTGACAACGTCCACTGGACAGCCTCTGCTTCTCCCAGACCTACCTCTTCCCTACTAGGTCCAAACAGGGATGTAACCCACTGTCTTCTCTGAGGACCTACTATATCCATGAGTGTAACTCACAGTTTTGTAACTATATGTAACCTAAGTAACATACAAACTACTACATTATGTAACCTAAGTGTGTATCTACGTTAAATGTTCCTTTTACTGCACTTGTAATGTTATCCTCTGTTTTAATCTGCACTGTAATAACTGTCTTGATGTCCGCCTCCCTGAGAAGAGGTGCCTTTGTAAATGAGTCTCTGACTCAAAGGTTGTAAACCCGATTTGTAATGAATAAATGAATACATTTTAACCAGCATTTTACAAATGACACCTGTCATGTCCAGAAGGGGGTTAATAAAAAGGCTATGTTGCAAATGTATGGTCAAAATATTACCAAACAACAAAGTTATGAAGGAACAATGAAAATTTTCAATGCTCACTCATAACTTTGGCAATTTTAAATATAGTCATTTTTTTCACACCACTTCATGAATGTGATAGGTGTTTTTCAAATCCTGGCCAAAATATGTTTTCACACTTGTGACACAAAATGACATTTTGGCCAGTATTTTTTTAATGATGCCTGACATGTTGAGATTGGTGGGGGTTATTAAAAAAAAACTATGTTTGAAAATTTGGGGTCAGAATGTTACAAAAAGAAAAATTTATGATTAACGTTCTTTGCAGGGATGGCCGTTGACCCAATGGGCACCATTTTGTTTTTCCATCTCGACTGAATAGGCTGAGGCAGGGGGGAAAGTGCTGTGATGTGTTTCTGTTATATGTAATAACCATGCTATCCATCTATTCATGAATAAAGCTGCTGTATTTCTAAGTGTGTATATGATTTTTTTCCATTCACTGATGATAACATTTTAGTTATCATCAGTGACTCCCGCAAACAATCGATTCAGTGCAACAAAGCATACACAGTAGCAAAGTGAGTAGCAAGCTGGGATGTATTGGGAGTGGTACTGATAACAGAAGGGAAGAGGAAATACATCCTCTATATAGATGCTTAGTGAGGCCACACAGGGTGTACTACACCCAGTTCTGGAGTCCTCACAAGCACAATTATTAGTGTAATAGGACAGACTAGATGGGCCAAAGGCCCTTACCTGCTAACAATTTCTGTATTTCTTTGTTTCACCTCTGGAAGGATAGAGATACAGTAGGCTGGAGATGGTGCAGTGCAAGGTAATAAAAATTATTCAGGGCCAACAGGGCAGGTTCTATGAGAAGCGCTTCAAGGCACTGGACATGTACTCACTGAAGACCAGAACAGAGAGGAAAGATATGAGGGAGACCTTCAAGTTCCTAAAAGGAATTAATAAGGTGAACCACAGGGAAGTACTGAGCTTAAATACTAGTTCATGGTCACATGAACATGAGTGGAAACTGACAGAAGGGAGGCTCAGAAGGGACATGATAAAGTATTATTTTATGGAAAAGGTGGTGGAGCCGTGGAACAGTCTACCTGCCAAAGTGGTGGGTGCTGAAACTGTTGGTGGGTTCAAGCACAGCTGGGAGAGAATGAAGGGTATAGTGGCTGCTTGGGGCAGCAGAAACTGTGAAGGAAGTTGGGGGAAGGATTGGGAGGGCTAAGACTCTGGAGGGACAGTAGGCCTCAGGGCTAAAAAGGGAACTCAGGCAGACTGGATGGACTGTTGGTCTTTTTCTTCCATTATTGTCCATGTTTCCATGTTCCTACAGTAAATCTGAACTACTAAATCTTCCCACTGCTGTAGAATTGGAATCATGGGAAGGAAGGGCAATCATATCCCACTGTGCTAGTGTCAGCTGTAGTCTCTTAGGTATACAGCAAAATGGATTCAGTAGTCGGTGGGTGGACGTGCTGCTTGCCCCTGTACATGCCCATGTCATGTGCCTGTGGAGCACATTGTGCCAATGTCTTAAAGGGCCGAACAAGAGAAAATGCTGGATGACTGCAGGATGATGCTGGTCCCCCATGCAGGCCCCACACTGCTGATCGAGGCTTCCTCCTCTACTACTAGATTTGGGCTCTGGAGGGAAGTGGCCCACCTTTTGGCTGTGCCATGGGGTGGGTAAACCATGGGGACATACTGTATGGAGGCAAAGGGTAAGTCCAAGACAAGACAGGTGATGGAGGTGGGAAGACCTGCCAAAAGGGGCAGCAGTCTGAAAGGGAGGATAAAGAATTATTTATACAACACCAGTAGTGAATTTGTTTATCTCACTATCTTACCTCCAGATAAACATTTCTCAGGAGGTTAGATATGTCACAATGACCATCCGAAACCTATCTCCATTTGTGAGGGAGCAGAACTGTCATAACTCACTTGTGGCTCTGCCACTCGTGAGTTATGGTCCTGTCCCCTCACTCATGAAGATAAATTGCATATTTTGAGTAAGGCCATTGTGTATCCCCTATTTAAAAAACAACAAGAAAAGAACCTCTCGCCTAAAGGACATGTGAGGTGAAGAGATGCTTTGTCATCCATCTTTATGTAAAACAAAGGACACAGTGAGTTCTGCTTTGTAAAATTTAAATTCCACCAGCAGAAGTTTTTTTTTAAGTATCTGTTTATCCTGCTTGAGCTGGCCTGCTTCTATCAGGTCAGTCCCCCACCCCAGCCCCGTCACTTTCCATTCCATCTGCAAGTACCTCTGTTCTCCCAAAAAAATGACAGCTGACACTGGCTGGTTTCATTTCTCATAGCAGTCACAACAAGCATTTGTCAATGCCGAATGTTTGCTTGCGGGCATTGGCAGTGGTAGTGCAGAAGTTACAGAGCTGCGTAATAGGAATGGCAGTGAAGTATTGAACTGAAGCCAACCCCACCACCACCTTGCAGAGAGTGACAGGCATTGGGGTGTGCCTTTGGGTCGTCAGGCATAACAGCCACACCATTTCACCACACCCCACCCTGCAGACACTGACAAGTGTCACGGTGTGCCTTGGGGTCTTTGGTCTTATGCACACCCCATTCCATTAGGAAATATGGTGAGATGGTGTGATATAGGAGAATGGGGTGAACTTTGGGGCGAAGAGTCCAAGGCATACTCGATGCCTCTCACTGGCTGGGGTGGTGTGAATGGTATGAGCATTACAGGCAAGAATCCCAAGTCACACCCCTGATGCCTGTCATTCTCTACAGGGTTGGGCGTTATGATTGGAAACCCTAATACCTCAGGCATTCGTTGGTATTTTCACTCCAAATGTTCAACATGGTTTTTTTGTGACCCCACCTCATGAACAGGAAGAATATCAGTTTGTTAGCCGAAAGCTGCTTATGCACAGCGACTACGGAATTTAGCACCACAGGTGCAAAAACATTCCAAACAGGATGTAAAATGACAGCTGTACTGTTCATGGGAGGTATAAAATGGCAATGTGCAAATCTGCAGTAAAAATATTTAAAAAATGGTGGTCAGAGCATACATGGAACCTAGTACACCGCTCGTATATAATTAGGTTGGGATTTTTACAGCAGATTGTCAACTCAGGCATTTTGGCCTCGATCATGAACAGTGTCACTGTGATTTTCTTTATCTGTCCCGAACAATGATTTCCCACAGCGACCACGTATCTCTGCGCTGAAAGTGTGAAAACACACTTCGCCATGTTGTGAAAAATGACAGCTGTACTGTAAATAAGGAAGTGTGGAAAATGCCACTGGTGAAAATCTGGACTTAAAATATTACAAAGTCATGAACTTACGAGGTGCGTGGAAACTCGCAATGCTCACTGTAACACAGTCATTTTATGGACTTTTGTCACCAAATTTTCAACATAGCCATTTTAAGACCTCTGCTCATGAACAGTGTAACTGTGATTTTCTTAATCTGTCCCAAACATTGCTTTCGCTTTCAACAGCACCATTGTAAGCTACATATGCAAAACACATTTTAGGTGGCATATGAAAAATGGCAGCTGTACTGTTCATAAGGAAGTGTAATAAAATGGCAATGTTGAAAATCTGGAGTAAAATAATAAATTCACAAACTTCTGAGCATGCATAGGAACTACATAAACGCGCTCGTAAAACAGTTATTTTTAGGAATTTTTTCACCAAATTTTCAACATAGCCATTTTAAGACCTCTGCTCATGAACAGTGTCACTGTGACTTTCTTAATGTGTCCTATACATTGATTTTGCACATTGACTGCGCCATTGTGCGCTACATGGGCGGAAACACATTTTGGGCAAGATGCGAAAAATGACAGCTGTACTGCTCATAAGGAGGTGTGGTAAAATGGCAATGTTGAAAATCTGGAGTGAAAATATTAATTCCGAATCACGAGCATTACGCGTAGTAACCGCGCAACGCAAGCTGTGAAACAGTCATTTTTAGGAATTTATTCACCAAATTTCAACATAGCCATTTTAAGACCTCTGCTCATGAATAATGTCACTGTGATTTTCTTAATTTGTCCCATACATTGATTTCGCACACCGACTGCGCCATTGTACACTACATGGGCGGAAACACGTTTTGGGCGAGATGTGAAAAATGACAGCTGTACTACTCATAAGAAGGTGTGGTAAAATGGCAATGTTGAAAATCTGGAGTGAAAATATTGAACATTCACAAACTTATGAGTGTGCGTAGTAACTGCGCAACGCACGCTTCATAAAACAGTCGTTTTAGAATTTTCCACCAAATTTTCAAAATAGGCTTCTTGAGAGCCCACCTTATTAACACTGGCAGTGTCGTTTTGGTAATCGGTCCTGAAAGGTGATTTCGCGCAGTGACTGCAAAATCACCCTTCAGGCCCGAATAACGCCATCACAGTGACAGCATTCATGAGAAGGGGTCCCAAAAAACCCATGTTGAAAATTTGGTGCAAAAATTCCAAAAAATGCCTGAGATATATAACAAAGTTGAAAAGACCTCTGCTCATGAACAGTGTAACTGTGATTTTCTTAATCTGTCCCAAACATTGCTTTCGCACATCAACAGTACCACTGTGCGCTACATGTGCAAAACACATTTTGGGTGGCATATGAAAAATGGCAGCTGTACTGTTCATAAGGAAGTGTAATAAAATGGCAATGTTGAAAATCTGGAGTGAAAATATTAAATTCACAAACTTATGAGCATGCATAGGAACTGCGCAACGCACGCTCGTAAAACAGTTATTTTTAGGAATTTTTTCACCAAATTTTCAACATAGCCATTTTAAGACCTCTGCTCATGAACAGTATCACTGTGATTTTCTTAATGTGTCCTATACATTGATTTTGCACATTGACTGCGCCATTGTGCGCTATATGAACAGAAACACATTTTGGGCAAGATGTGAAAATGACAGCTGTACTGCTTATAAGGAGGTGGAAAATGGCAATGTTGAAAATCTGGAGTGAAAATATTGAAAATTCGCGAACTTAATGAGCGTATGAGAACTGGCAACACAAGCTTGTAAACAGTCATTTTAGGAATTTATTCACCAAATTTTCAACATAGCCATTTTAAGACCTTGCTCATGAACAGTGTCACTGTGATTTTCTTAATTTGTCCTGTACATTGATTTCGACACCGACACGCGCCATTGTACACTACATGGGCGAAACACGCTTTGAAGAGATGTGAAAATGACACTGTACTACCATAAGAAGAAGGTGTGTTAAAATGGCAATGTTGAAAATCTGGAGTGAAAATATAGAAAATTTGCGAACTTACTGCGCTGCAGAGGAACTGTACAACGACGCCATAAAAGTCATTTTTTTGGAATTTTTTCACCAAATTTTCAACATAGCCATTTTAAGACCTCAGCTCATGAACAGTGTCACTGTGATTTTCTTAATTTGTCCCGTACATTGATTTCGCACACCAACTGCACCATTGTGCACTACATGGGTGGAAACACATTTTGGGTGAGATGTGAAAAATGACAGCTGTACTGCTCTTAAGAAGGTGTAGTAAAATGGCAATGTTGAAAATATGGAGTGAAAATATTGAAAATTCGCAAACTTATGAGCATGTGTAGGAACTGCGCAACGCTAGCTTGTAAACAGTCATTTTAGAATTATCAAATTTTCAACATAGCCATTTTAAGACCTCTGCTCATGAACAGTGTCACTGTGGGTTTCTTAATTTGTCCCATACATTGGTTTCGCACACAGACTGCGCCATTGTGCGCTACATGGGCGGAAACACATTTTGGTTGAGATGTGAAAAATGACAGCTGTACTACTCATAAAAAGGTGTGATAAAATGGTAATGTTGAAAATCTGGAGTGAAAATATTGAACATTCGCGAACTTACAAGTGTGCGTAGTAACTGTGTAACGCACGGGCGTAAAACAGTCGTTTTTTGGAATTTTTCCACCAAATTTTCATAATAGGCTTCTTGAGAGCCCACCTTATTAATACTGGCAGTGTCATTTCGTTAATCAGTCCCAAAAGGTGATTTCGCGCAGTGACTGCAAAATCACCCATCAGGCCCGAATAACGCCATGACAGTGACAGCATTCATGAGAAGGGGTCCCAAAAAACCCATGTTGAAAATTTGGTGCAAAAATTCCAAAAAATGCCTGAGATATGTAACAAAGTTGAAAAACCCCTATCTATCCCATTATACAGCTTACCGGCATTTCCTCAGTTCGCGGTCAGCTTTGAAGAGTGCAGACGTGTTCCCAGTCCACCAAGATCGCTGCCGAGGTCCAGAGGTAAGTATGGGGTGAGGGGGGGTGGGAGGCAGGTGCGCAGTGGGTGGGTGTGGGTTGTGGGGGGGGACAGGAAACTCACGTGGCACCGTTTTTCTTTACTGGTTTTCTTTATTTCAATGATGACACGGACGTATGCCACGCTGGTGGGCTCCCAGCATGGCAGAAGGATGGCTGGGGGTGGATTAACGAGTTGGGCACCCGTCGGCCATGGCATTTGTTGCCATGCTGTGGTGGGCTCCCAGCGTGGCACCCTGTACGGGGAGGAGACGAGTGAAGCCGACGGGGGATTGGGCACCCCCGTTGGCTATACCATTGAGTTGCCACGCTGGGGGTGGGCAATCAGCGTGGCATTTGGAAGGCTTTGGGGGAGCGCAGCACAGCTGACGGGGGATTGGGCACCCCCGTCTGCTATAGAGTGTGTGCGTGGGGGAGCACGCAATGCGTGCGTGTGTGTGTGTGTGTGTGTAGGAGGAGCTGTGCATGAGCAGGCGATATCTTATCGCTGCTCACTGAAGCGTAGCTCCCCCTTTCAACTGTATGCCACTGCATTTTGGAGCTTGTCATAGACAGCTCCAGCATGCATTGGCGGACAGGGGCCACGCCTGCCAACACACTGACTGAATTGGAAGAGGGGGTGACACACCTCCGAAAACTCGGATGATGGCACTATGTTTCTTGCACATGCGTGCAAGCAAACATAAAAATGGAACTTCGGGATGTTCCATTCTAAATTACTAAAGATATTACAATGAAAACAGGTTCTTTGCCCCCTCTAACTTCATCTGTTCCTGGTGCATTTCCTGCACAAAAGTTATAATCCTCTGCTTCAAACACCACAATCATCTCAGTAGCAACAGGTTATGATGTCATAAGCAGATGATCATGACTTCTCTGCAGATATAAGCAATGTGAACTGCTACAGACCAAGGGAAATAATAATAATTTCTTTTTATTGATCATCTTATTCTTTAATGCTCATCACATTCTCCCCTGTACCCCTCTCCTTTGGGTCGCCACATACCCTGATGCCACCTGGAATCACCTGCCACCGTCAGTCAGCCACATTCAGATTCCCCAGTGTGCTCTGTCTCATCTGAGGACTCCGTGTAACTCTGTTAGTGGGCATTTTTATTGATTTATTTATTGCACAGTATCGGAATTACAAATCTTTGAGTCAGGGACTCATTCACAAATGCTCCACATCCAGGAGAGACAAGGTTACACACATATAAACATGGATGCACATAGTTTATAAACAGTTGTAAGGGGGGGGTTACAGTTTACAAAACTCAATTTTGCAGTTAATGGTACAGTTTACAAACTCAATGCACAGTTAGGGTCAAACAGTTATGTCAGGTTACTAGTACAATAAGTTTACAAAACTCAGATATGCAGATAATGGTGCAGTTCACAAAACACATGGCATAGTTAGGGTCAAACAGTCATGTCAGATTACTAGTACAATAAGGAAAAATGACTGACGTAGTAGGCCCATCAGGACGAGGGTCCCTGGTCGGTGGGTGGTGGGTGGGGTGGGGTGGTAGAGCCGGAGAGGGTCCATTTTCAGGGTAGAGAAGAACTTAGTTAGGGAGCGGTGCAAACACAGGCAGGACAGGGTCCTTTGTCAGGATGGAGAGAGAGAGAGACGAGCTAGGTTATAGACAGGTGCAGACACGAGAGGCAAGGAAGTGCTCCCTAAGGAGGGTTTTGAAAGTGCAGCAGCAATATGGGTAGGGAGCGAGTTTAGCCAGGTAGAGGCACGACAGTAGAAAGAGCATTGCCCAAGCACAGTTCTGAGGCGCGGTACTTGGAGGGAGGGTTTGTTGGAGCTGTGAGTAGCTACCATTACAGGGGAGGGATAAAGGAGGGAGGAGACACGCAGAGGGGCAAGGCCACCAAGAGTTTTCTTGGCGAACAGGCAGGTGTGATACCTTAGTCTTTCATCAAAGTCAAGTAAGTTGGCTACATTGTAGAGCGTGCAGGTGTGAGTGAGTCTGTCACACCTAGTGATTAGGTGGCACGCTTTGTTTAGTGAGATCCTAATTCTATTCAGGGAGGTGACATCAGCTGATCCATAGACAAGAATGCCATAATCTATGAGGGACAGTACAGATGAGGATTCAGCAAATTTAAGGGCCTCAGAGGGGAGACTGTGCCGATGGCAGTATAGTTGGCTGAGTCTAGCATTAATAGAGGTGCCTAGTTGGTGTATGTGGGTTTGGAAAGTTAGGGCAGAGACGAGGGTAATCCCAAGGTATTTAAAGTTCTGGACTTGTTCGAGTTGTAGATGTTGCTTAGTGTGAATTAGGAGAGGGGAGTTATTGTATTTGTTCTGATAATGGTAGAAGAGCATGACCTTGTTTTTTTTACTGTTCAGCACCAGTCTGTGATCGATTAACCAGGCCTCTACTATACGGAAAGAAACTTGTAGGGGTTGCTGTAGTGTATTTGTGTCGGGATGTGCAGCAAAGAGGACTGCATCATCTGCGTGCATAATTATCTTTCCAGGACAGGCATTTGGAAGTTTGTTTAAAAATAGACTGAACAAGGTGGACCCTAATATGGAGCCCTGTGGGACCCCAGAGTGGACTGGGAGGCAGTTGGGGAGAGTCCCATTAATTTTTACGCATTGGGATCTGGAGGAGAGGTAGTCATCAAACCAGGCCGTGGCATCACTCGATAGGCCGAGCTGTGAGAGAGAAAGAGGATATTAGGAGGGGGTGATTAACAGTGTTGAATGCCTTCAACAGGTCAATGAAGACTGCACCAGCCAGGTGGCCCTTGTCCAGGGCAGTGTGAATTGAGTTAGAGAACTCTACCAAGGCAGTGGTGGTACTGTGTCTTCTTCTTAATCCGTGTTTTCTCGTCACATAGGAGGTTGTACTTGGAGAGGTAATCAGAGAGCTGATCAGAGGCTATTTTTTCCAATGCCTTAGAGAGTGGGGGGAGGATAGTGATAGAGCGGTAGTTTCCAGTAGAGGTACAGGCTCCGCTTTTGTAAATTGGGGTGATGGTGGCCATTTTCCATACTGAGGGGAACTTACCAAGACAGAGGGAGAGGTTTACTATAGAGGTGAGTAGGGAGAGGACCTCACCAAGAACCAGTCTAAGTATTCGATGATCTAGAGAGTCACTACTGTGATGGTTGCCACTGAGGGCTTTGAGAGGTAAGCTTAGCTTCATGGGTACCAATGGAATGGAAGTAGAATGGTGGGTGGGATAGGGTGGGAGGGGTCAAAGAAGTTTGAGGAGGACTGCGCTAAGATCTGAGAAGAAGGTATTTAGGGAATTGACTATCTGCTGTGGGTCTGTAGTTAGGAAACCACTGATGTTGAGTTGAGTAGGTGGGGGTGTGGAAAACTTGCCATTTAGTTCCTTGAGGTTTTCCCAAAATGTTCACCCTGAGCCCCAAGTAGAGGTTAGGGACATTTTATACTGCTCATCTTTGGCCTTATGGGTGGACCAGGTGCATTGGTTATGGGCTGCATGGTAGTTTTGTTTGTTGGAGGGCAAACAAGATTCTAGCTCCTTGTACCAGAATTGGTCCCTGTGACGCATCAGGTCCAGTAGTGTTTGAGTGATCCGGGGGTGTCAGTCCATTTGATTGTGCATTTAGTTAAAGGGGCAAACCTATCACAGGCCCAGTTGAAGGACTTAATAACGAAGTCAAGTGCGGAGTCAATATTGGAGGCAAAGTACACTTAGTTCCAGTCCTGGTGGGTAAGGTATTCCTTATGTGGGCCCAATTTACCAGACTTGAGCCTATGTAGTAGGACTGTGGCAGGAGGTTGTTTCTTAAGTTTGTAAGACCAGGTACAGATAATGGGGGAGTGGTCACTTATAACATCGGAGAGCAACATGGTAGTATCTTGTGGGGGTGATTAATAAAAACCAAGTCTAATAGTGTGTAGGTATTGTTCTTGTGATTGATGCTGTGGGGGTGGTGACTAGCTGGGTAAGATCAAGGGCCATGGTAACATCTTTGATGGGTGTGGCCGAGTTCACTCGCCAGTTTATGTTGAAATCACCTAGGGTTATTTGTTCAATCTTGGGGGGAGAAAGTTGTGAAGTTGTTAACAATTGATCACTGGAAGGAATTTTTCTGGTCTCATGGGGGGATGTATACTGATGTAATGATCAAATGCAGCCTGGCATTATGCAGGTGGACCTTCAAGGACAGGGCTTGTGCACCAGCCTCAAGCTTGGGGGGAGAGCATATGGCCCTGGAGGGTGTCACAGAGGTATATGGCACACCCACACCCACGTTTCCCAGTCCTGTCATTGTGGTACAGGGCACACCCTGGTATGGAGATGGCAGAGTCAGGGGTGGCCTTGGAGAGCCATGTTTTGACTAGTCACATGACAGCCGGCTGATGCTGTGTAATCCAGCATTGGAGAACATCACATTTTTTCAGCAGACTGCAGACATTTAATGTAGCAATGCGCAACATGGGGGAGGGAGGAGGGTTTGGGGGCAGGGGTGGGACCAGGATTAGGATGTATATTACTTGATAGCAGTAGGAGAATGGAGAGAATGTGAAGCAAGGCTAAGTGCCTTTGTCAGCGGTTGGTCGCAGGGTTAGCATGGGGGGGCATAAGCATTTTTGGGGCAGGTAGGGATAGGCAGGGCACGTAGCAAAGGTAGGATGAAAAAAATGATAGGTAGCCTGAGTGCCCATGGCAGGGGTGAAAACTGGACTGTTGGAACCAGACGAAATAGGCAAAAGCTGGACCAGCCAGTCAGAGTGGCCGGACCGGCATTATTCTTGCATTTCCACTCAGTCTGGTCAGACTAGTCTGTCTTTATTTTGCCGAACTGATCCAGTCTAGGTCCAGTAGTCTGATTTTTACCAATACCAACTTTTAACTTTGACACTACTTGAAATTCTCACAGTCCTGGAGTTCAGAGTGATATAACTCTGGGTTAAGGAAATCATAGCAAATTAACAAACAAAACCTAAAAAAGCAAGCATTTGTCAATGCTGAATGTTCGCCAATGATATTGCTGTTGTTCTGGGTCTTGCTCATACACATTTTTGCTATACATTTACCCAGGATAGAGCAGATGAGATGCAATGTCTCATTTTCAGTGGTGTCCTGCTTTGACACATTGTTAGATTGAAAATACCCAGGATGGGCAGCTGAGTGGGAATATCTGCTTTTAAGACTTGAGGTACAGATATGTGGGGGAGGAGTACATGATGGGGGGGGGGAACACTGACAGCTACCAAACAGGAAAGGGACCGGGAAATAAACATATCTGATTATCTAAAGGTTACTAAACAATGTGAGAAGGCTGTGAGGAGAGCCAGTGGAATACTGGGGTGCATAGGGAGAGGGTATCTACAGCAGAAAGAAGATGTTGATGCCACTGTATAGAACATTGGTGAGTCCTCATCTAGAGTACTGTTTCCAGTTCTGGTGGCCATGTCTCTGGAAGGACATAGACAGAGTAGAAGTGGTTCAGAGAAGAGCAACAAAAATGGTGCAGGGGCTACACCAAAAGTCATATGAGGGGAGACTGGAGGATCTCAATATATATTCCCAGGAGGATGGAATGAGAAGGGGGGTTATGATAGAGACTTTCAAATACCTCAGGGGTGTAAATAGGGTACAAGAAGGTAGCATTTTAAAAAAAAAAAACATGTTCAAGAACAAGGGGACATGATACCATATGAAAATAGAAGGGGGTAGACTTAGGGATAACGTGAGAAAGTATTTTTTCACAGAAAGGGTGGTGGATTCATAGAACAGCCTCCAGGCAGAGGTTGTAGGGGCAAAAATGGTAGGAGAATTCAAAAACACATGGGACAGACATAAAAGAACTCTAGTGATAGGAAAGAGAGGGTAAGCCGCATATCATTTAGGATCTGGGGTATATGAAACAGGCAGGGAAAACGGGCAGACAAGGTGGGCCAAGCAGTCTTTATCTGCTGTCAAATTCTGTGTTTCTGTGTTTCTATGTTTCTAAGTGGGCTTCCACATTTTGACCCCAAATGTCCAACTGTCTTCTTATTACCTGACATTATGATCAAGACAAGTGGAATTTGTTAAATCCCATCTGAAAGGTGATTTTGTCATACAACTGTGGAAACATTTCAGGAGGTGGGGTAACACAAGGGATATGTTGAACATTAGGGGCCAAAATCTGCAAAAAATAAAATTATGAGTAAATGTTGGAACAACTAGTTTCCTCATAACTTGGTTGGTTTTTCACATTTTTAACCCAAATTTTCAACATGAACTTTTTATGGCTAGTCCTTCTGAGCATGAAGGTGTCATTTATAAAACAATGGCTGAAGTGACATTTTGCATGACAAATGTTAAAACACATTTTGGGAAAGATTTGAGAAATGACAGCTGTCACATTCATGAGGTGGTGTGAAAAATGACTATGTTGAAAAGTTGGGGTCAAAATATTGAAACTTACCTAACTTATGAGCATGCGTTGAAAACTGGGGTCAATGTCAACTCGCTCCCGACAATACGTGCCACGACAATTCGCTCCAGACAATTCATATCCACATCATTTAACTCCCGTATTTTACGCTCTGCGTATTTTCACTCCCAGTACTACATAAATTTGTCCGACATATTTGGATTCATATTCAAACCTTCCAAAACTTCCAAAAACATTTTATTACTAAGAGCTGATCCCCCCCCCCCAACTGAGGAAGTATTTAATTATTTTTCAAACCTTCAAAAAATCATAATGTAGTGGTAAAGTAAGAAAACAGTACATAAAACAAATAACCCTGCTAGGTCTGTAATTAGTTGCAGAATAAAACATGTAATATAATTAACATAGTCCTTACAGCCTTACTTTTCAGCCGACAGCAAACTTTTCAGACTTCATAGCACAGCCAAGCCCTAGCCCTAATCTGAATCTCATCACAGCTGAAGAAATAAGCTATCCACATGCAGATCAGTGAGTCTGCATTGTAGAAGTTGGGAATTAGTGCTAGTGTATCTCGGTGTAGGTTTCTGTGCTGAAGAAATCAGCAATACTAACTACCTCTGATAGTGTATCTCTGGGTAGGTGGCTTTTCAATTCAATTTAAATTGCAATAGCACTGAACATCTGGCTCTTGTGTTCTTTGCCCTCTCTCTCTCTCTCTCTCTCTCTCTCTCGGTTCTGTAACCATGGTTACTGTCAATTACTGCTGTCAGTCACTGTCAATTTGTAATCAAGTTCATTTAAGAACAATGGTATCAGAAGAGAACTCAATGCTAACACTTGAAAATGGAAGGGAGATTCATCTTATCAAAACGCAACAAGCAAAAGCTTGTAGATGGACAGAACTATATTTACACACACCACAAACATGGGCACAATGAAAAATCGATTTGGCAGTATGAACTTGCAGTGAAAAAGGCTAAGTGTTGCAACGCAAGGGTGCACCCTGTACATTATGACAATCCTAGTATTATTGCAACTTTCAGCCAGCACTCGCATGCTCCTGACCCTACAGCTGTCAAACAAGCAGAAGCAGTAAATCTTGCAAAAAAAAAGAGCTGCAACTACTCAAGATACTACTGCGCAAGTATTACTGCACTCAAAACAAAATATTTCACTGGCAGCACAGGGGTGCATGGTAGATAAAAACATGAAACACACTATTCAGCGAGTAAGGGTGCATGGTGCACCTCCAAATCCACAAAATTTATGTGAGCTATCGTTGCCTGACTGCTACACAACATTCAAAACTCGTCAAGGCATCGAAGTTAATTTTTTGTTGCTCGATAGTGGCCCTGGGGTAGACCGAATACTAGTTTTTGGAATGGAAGAAAACTTACAGTACCTAGAGCACTGTAGCAATTGGTTTGCTGATGGAACATTTAGCATTGCTCCACCACTGTTTTGCCAAATATTTATCATATTCGGGGAGCGATTTGGAAATGTGCAACTAGCAGTGTATGCTCTATTGGCAGGAAAAAGAAGAGAGCATTATGAGCGAGTGCTAACTGCTATCATAAAAATAAATTCACGTCTGCTTCCAATATTAAAACTGAAATAAAGAATTAATTTTTAACTTCTTCAGATTAAAGATGTTATTTTTAAACTTATTAAGTGCTGGATATACTGGAAGGCTATCAATATACCCAAGAAAACAAATTGATCTACTGCAGCGATGAGACACAGGTAGAAAGCAGCTCATGTTATCATTCTTTATCACTGATGGTGCTGCAAATGATAATGCTTAATCAGGTTCCTAATTTTGTTACGTGAATGCTAACTCCGTTTTCAAATCTTGTTACAGACTTTAAATCCATCAGCTAGGAAAACAACTTGGTGGGGGTTGCAGTGCTGGTGTTTTTGCTTCCTATGTCCTATGTTCCTGTCTGACATGTAAAAATCAGCGGGAGGGAGTTGACATCAGGAGTGAGTTGACATCAGGAGTGAGTTGACAGGAGCGCATTGTCTGGAGTGAGTTGTCGCGGCATGTAATGTCGGGAGCGAATTGACGCGCTCCCGAAAAACTGCAACATAGACTTATAACTTTGTTGTTTTCTCATATGCTTACCCCAAATTTTCAAAATAGCCATCTTATGACCCTACATAGCTTTGTTATGAGCCCACCTCATAAACAAGAGTGGAGAACATTTTCAAATCCTGCCCAAAAGGTGATTTTGTGCCACAAATGTGAAAACACATTGGGTGGGATAGTCAGACTGCACCAGGCAGGGGCGCAAGCCTGGGTACAGCGCAACTAGGATGCGCCAGGGCATGGGCCGGGTGATATTGAACAGCGCTGCATCATGGTCCAGACCCACTGAAGATGGCACTGGGGGTGCCTGCATGCAAATGAGGCCATAATATATGCAAGGTGCACTGAGACTCGCCACCCTGCACCCCCCCAGTCAGTGGCAGGCAGCAGCTCTCCACCTGCAAGCTGCCTGGCCACCTGCTGACTGACAGCGTACAGCACAGCTGTACGCCTATTGGTCCACTGCGTGGGCCAATGGGCATGCAGACCATACTGTACTATACAGTTCTGAAATGTGAACACCAGGGAGGCAGAATAGTGCAGTGGTTTAAGGCTCTGAGCTGCAAATCTGGTGACATCCAACAGACCAGACCTGGGTTTGAATCCCACAGCTTCCACTTGCATACTGTGTGACCCTGAGCAAGTCACTTAACGTCCCTGTGTTCCCAGGTTGTACATGTAAAAAAGCTTTCAGCTTAGTGTGCTACTCCTGGTTAAATAAATAAAAAAAAAATCACATTTCGGGACTGTGTAGTACAGTACAGTCTGCATGCCCATTGGCTCATGCAATGGACCACTAGGCATACAGCCACACTGTATGCTGTCAGTCGCAGGTGGCCAGGCGGACTTTCAAGTGGGAGCTGCTGCCTGCCGCTGACTGAGGGGTGTAGGGCATGGGTCTCAGTAGGCGGGTGGAGGGGGTACTGCTGGACCACCAGGGATTTCTAACCATATGCCCGCGATCGGGCAGAGGTTCAGGTCCACTGGACTACTAGGGATTGTATTACCTGTGCCTGTGATCAGGCAATGTGTTAGGGTCCACTGGACCACCAGGGATATTATATTTATATGCCCACAATCGGGCAAGGGGGGGCACAATGCCTGGCCTGTGTCTGGGGAGGTCGAGTGGCCACCCACAGCAGGAGGCTGCCGTGTTGCCCAGCAATACAGTAGCCCACCTGTGGGTGTCCCCGACATGCTCCTGCTACAGGCACACTCTTGCACCCCCGTGCTGTATGCACAGGTCAGCCTGCGCCACACATCCCGGCTGAATATCGTGGATGTGCCGATATGCATGGGCACACCCCCCGCACTTGCACCGTATACAGTACTGGTGCACCCTGGCACATTGGGAATTATGCAGTGCAACAAACCCCTCTGAATATCGCGCCGTGGCACATCAGTGGGTTGCACACGGCGCAACCCCTTTGAATATCCCACCCATTTTGTCCAGGATTTGAAAAATGGCAGTTGTCACATTCATGAGGTGCTGTGAAGAAATGGCTATGTTGAAAAGTTGGGGTTAAAATATTGAAAGTTACCAGAGTTATAAGCCTGTGTTCATACATTTCAACATAGGCTCATAACTTTGTTATTTGTTAATATTTTCACCCCAAATTTTCAACATACCCTTCTTATGATGCCACTTCATGAACAAGGGCAGAGAAAATGTTCAACTCCTGCCCAAAAGGTGATTTTGTGCAGTGATCTCGAAATCACCTTTGGGGACATATTTGCCTAATTTCACTGCCATTGTTCATGAGGTGGGGTCCCAAAAATAGGCATGTTGAAAATTTGGGGCCAAAATATTCAAAAATGGCCAAGTTATGCCAGTAAATTAAAACCCAGTTGAAACACATTAAACTGGATACCTGATTTCCTCAGTTCACAGTCTGGCGTTGAATAGTGAAGACATGTCTGTGTTCCAGAGAGGATTACAGCATTGGATCCCCAGTAGGTAAGTATGGGCTTGGGTGTGTGGGGTGGGGGGTGCTGAATGGGAAGGTCAGGTGGGGAGACAGTAACGGCAGTAGCAGCAACAGACATCGATGAAAGTTTTTCTGTTTTAACAGGGTATACCAAAAATTAAAAAGAAACTACTAGGGATGGTTTTCTTTATTTAAGGGGGTGACACTAGAGATTGGGTACCCCCAATGTTGGTGTTTTGTTTGGGGGGAAGGTGGTGGGTACTGAGTGGGAGGGTCAGGTAGGGGGACAGCAACGGCAGCTGCAGCTCAGACATCGATGAACGTTTTCTTTTTCATAGGATATATTTCAAAAAAAACAAGTAGGGATGGCTTTCTTTATTTCACGTGGTGACACAGGGGATTGGGGACCCCCAGTGTCAATGTTATGTTTATGGGGGGTGTGTCTGGTAGGTACTGAGTGAGAGGGTTGGGTGGGGGGACAGCAATGGCGGTGGTGGCAGCAGACATCGATGGATGGTTTTCTTAGTTACAGGTATATTAAAATAAAACTAGGCAGGCTGGTTCTCTTTAATCATGTGGCAGCATTGGGAATTGGGCACCCTCAGTGTTGGTGTTATGTTTGTGGTGGTGGGGTGGTGGGTGCTGAGTGGGAAGATCAGATGGGGTACAGTAGGGGTGGTGGCAAAAACAGACATCGATGTACATTTTTCTTTTTTGCAGGGACAGTTTTCAGCAGGCTGATCATGACAGATCAGCTGTGCTTGCTGGGCAGCATTATGTAGATCAAAGGAAAGAGCTGACCTATGACTGGGTCAGCTCTCTCCTTTGAACTACATAAAGTTTCTACCTAGCAAACCAGAATAGTGTTATGATCAGCCTGGGTGAGGATTGGTGTGACACTTACGAGCCCCTTGCAGACCTTTCTGCATTGGACTAACAGTACTACACTCCTCAAAAGCCACTCTACTAACAAAATATTCACTGTGCCTGTGCACACAGTGAACATAAAAATGATGGAAACTGTTTGGTAACATTGGTAGGATGATCAATGGAAACAGGGAGTGGGAGGCTACTCTGAGGGTTTTATCATTTCCGAGATATCCAACTATGGAGGAGGTCATGGGGGGGAGGCTAATGTTTCTTTATTAAACTAGCATTTACTGCAGTAGGCATCAACATTTCATGCACCCTACTTTAAATTTCTTTAGAGCACAGCTATGGCATGCACCTATGCCCTCCCCTTACTCACACATCTCCATTAACTGAAAGCAAATGATTACTGATCATATTAATATTATTCCAAGCATCATTTTACTCACTTGCACCATCTGAGTCACAGCTGTCCTCTTCCTGAAGCTCCTGCTCTGTGGCGTGCCCCAGCGGTCGGTCCTCTCTTCTATGTTGTTCACAGTGTACATGCTACCCCTGGGAAAGATCATTAGATGATACAGGCTGGGTTTCCACTGCACCACAGATGATACCCAGCTGTTACTGTCATTTGCACCCAGGACGCCTGATACGGTTGAAGTACTAAATTTGTGGTTGGCCAAGATTCAGGACTTGATGTTATCTAGCTAGCTAAGCTTTAACCTGGATAAGGAGGAGGTATTGGTGATTGAGCCTGGACAGAGGTGAGGTGTGAAGGCAACTGAGGAAGTGACTGGGCTTGTGCTCGGTCCCTCTAGGCTGTTGGCCTCTACGAAGGTGAAGACTCTGGGGGTCATTCTATATGACAGCTGGCATTTAAGGCTCAGGTATCAGCAGTAGTCTGGAACAGCTTTTATCATCTCAGGAACATTGCATAGATCAAAGCCTTGGTTCCCCAGTAGACCTGCCATCACTAGTACACACATTTGTGACATCCAGGCTTGATTACTGTAATGACCTTTACTTTGGGGTCAGTAGAGTATCCTACAATGCCTGGAGGTGGTGCAGAATGCAGCAGCCAGGTTGCTGACAGGCCTTCCCAGGTCCTGTCATGTGACCCTGGTCCTGCGTGAACTGCACTGGCTACTGGTGAAGTGGCGTATTACCTTCAAGGTCAGTTTACTGACCAACAAGGCCCTTTATGGACTTGGCCCTAGTTACCTGAAGGAACTCCTTACTCCTTACCACCCCCTTCTCGCCCCCTCTGCTCCTCTGAGGTGGGCCTCCTACTTCTTTGGTACAGTGCAGCAGGTGGAACTTGGCTGTTTCATTTCAAGCACTGCTGTGCTCTGCTGTGGCATGTCTGAGGGGTCTAGTCTGGCTCCTGTGTTGTTTGCTGTGTATATATTGCTATCAGGGGAGATCATTAGATGCTATGGCTTTAATTTTCATTGCTATGCTGATGATACCCAGCCATGTGTCTCGGAAATTAACAAGTGCCAAAGGGAACTCCGGGACTGGATGGCAGCCACACAGTGTAGACACAAACATCACATGCTCCCGATGAAGAATGGGTGCCACTAACATCACATGCTCCCAATGCAGAATGGGTGCCTCACCAAAACACTGACATGAGAACAAAAACAAATGGTGGCACTCTGCATGGATTGCTTCCTTTTTTTCCCTGTTCCTTCAAAAATAACCATCATACCCTAACCCACCCCACCTCCCCATAACCTACCTCCCCCTCCCTCCCCATGGCTTCATTCTCATCTATGAGGTGGTATTTGACCAAATACATTGTGATTATGTGAGTCATAGTAGATCTTAATTTTGTGAACTGAGTAGATGACAACATTCAATATTCCTTTTTTCATATTTTTCATTATTATATTAGTTTTCATTAATTATTTTTTTTTTCTTTTTCCCCATTCCCCCTTTCCCATATTATGTATCTTATTTTATTTTGCATGTTTTGAACTGACCTGACACTTCACTTAAAATAGCCCGGTTTCTAATAAATGTATTGATGAAATATGGGATAATATATATTTTTTTCATTTTAAAAAATCTTTTCTACTTATATACTGGGTGCTTATACTGAGTATAGAATGGAAGAAGGCATGACTGCCCATTGTTACCATTCACTTGCATCAGCGGGTCCAACTAATCCCCTTCTTTAATAGTAGATTGTCTATTTTCTTTTTAAAGATGTTCACAGAACTGCTAGAAACAATATCACTAGATAGTCTATTCCAAATCCTGCTTGTTCAATGGAGAAAAGACTAGTTTTTTTTATTTATCAAGTCTAGGATTACAAATACCTTTGAGCCTTGGCTCTTTTACAAAGGTTCCACGTCAGAATATCTATTATTCTTCCTGACAGTATCCAGTTTTATTTGTAGTTTTTGTCCCCTTAGACATTCTGGTTTGTCTTGAATGATTATACCCATTTCTTACACCATTTCAATATAATGTATTATTTTAAACACTGTTAAAAGATCTCCCCTCATTCTCCTTTGTTCTAAGGTAAATAATCCTAAGTGTTAAAGCCTATCCTTATAACCGTAACCCTTAAGGGAGGCAATCATTTTTGTATACCTCTGCTGTACTTTCTCCCGCCTATCAATCTCACTCTGAGTATATGGATTCCATAATGGAGATCCATAATCCATTTATGATCTGACATATGTTCTGTATGGGGTAATAGGCAGTCTTTAGTTTTATTTATAAAACTCCTTTTTATGTTTCTTATCATAAAGTTGGTCTTTTGAATCACTTTTGTCCAATGTAATTTAAAGTGAAAATCTTTGTTTATTATAAGTCCACAGTCTGTTTCATTTTTCACTGTTTTTAATTGAATCCCATTGAGTTCATAACTTTGGTTTTTATTACACTTGCCTAAGTGCATTACTGTACATTTGTCCACAATGAATGGCATTCTGTTCACTCTAGACTATTGTTCAATTTTTTATAGATAATTTCTCAACCTATCAATATTTTCTGGGGTGTCTACTGGTCCGCCTATTTTAATATCAGCGGCAAATTTAACCACCCAGCTGCTTATGTTCTAATGCAAGTTGCTAATGTAAAGGGTAAATAATACTACTCCCAGGACTGAGTCCTGCGACACCTCACTTGTAATTTCTCCATAGTCTGAGCATGTACCCATAACTCTAAACTGCTGTTTCTGCTCATTTAACCAGTTATTTATCCATTTGACTATTCTACAGTCAATTTCTATTTTTTCCATTTTATTTAGCAGACTATTATGCGGGACCTTCTCAAAGGCCATCTGAAAATCCAGAAAAAACACATCAATAGGGATGTTGTCGTGTATACTTTTGTTTACATGTTCATAGAAACAAAGCTGATTAGTTAGACAGCTCAATTTTGTTTGAATCCATTTTATTTATTATCTTTATAATTTATTATGTTCAGATGTTCTTCTATTTTCAATTTCAAAAAAACTTTCTGCTATTTTGCATAAGATATATGTCAAACTAACTGGTCTGTAGTTTAATCTAAGTGCTCTATCACCTTTGTTTTTAAATAAAGGGACCACAGTGGCTAGTCTCCAGTCTTTTCGCATGACCCCTGTAGTGAAGGAAGCATTAAATAAAAATGCAAGAGGTTTAGAGATTAGTTCTCTTACTTCCCTTAGTAGTCTAGGATGCAGTCGATCGGGACCAGCAGATTTATGTTGTTTTAGTTTTTGAAGAAGTTCTTCTATTTCAGTAGCACTTATTTCAAGTGAAAGACTGGGGTATACATTACGTACTGAATTTATTCTATCCTCATTATTGTTATCAAACACGGATCAGAAATATTCACTAAAGGCTTGAGCCATATCCAGTGGTGTTTCTATTTCTGTTCCATCACTCAATAAGGGCCCAGTCTGATTGCTGGTTCTACGCTGATTGTTAACATACACATAAAAGCTCTTGCCATTGTCATTTCTACATCAAATGTTAAATTCCAGTTTATTCTTTTCATGCCTTATTGATGTCTTCAGTTCTTTTACTATGCTTTTATAAGAGTTTATAGTGTCAACTGTACCGTGTTTTTTCCCCTTTGTTGTATGCCTTTTTCTTTTTTGTGCATAACTTAACTATCTTACTAGTGCACCACAGTGGTCTTTTACCTCTCTTGCTGTGCATTTTTTTTTTGTTGGTACATATTTTTCCACTACGTGTTTTAATTTATTCTTTATTAATTCCCACATTTCTTCGACATTTTTCTGTTTAAAGCATCCTTCCCAATCCCAATCAGCTTACTCCATCCTAATTTTATGGAAATCTGCCTTGTTATATTTTTTGCAATAGTAGAACCCCTTTTAAGTAGTACTTGTCTTTTCAAGACAAATTCTATAATATTATGGTCACTATTGCTTAAAGAGCAGGTGTCTACTGTCATTTTTCCAGCCCCCCCAGACGTATATGATAGCTGACCTGCTCCAGGGTTGAGGGTATTAAAAATCCCATGTGATTAAGTCAAGTAACAAAGTTACAGCACTCCTAATTTGTACCCCAGGAAAAAATAGAGAAGCTTACTGAACCTGCTGACACACCAACAGGCAGGCACCCACAGCCTCCTTTTGTGATGTCAGAAAATGAGGGCTGTGTGTATGCTTCAGTGACTTGTATGAGTGCAATTTTTCTATAGCTTTTAGTACTATTTAGTGGTGCAATTTAGAAAAATCAAAGGCCACCACTCGAGTAACAGGGACTGTTACTGGAGCTGTCACTTTGATATATTTATAACGCAACTCTAAATAGTATTAAAAGCTATAGAACAATCATGCTCATACAAATTACTGGACAAGTCACTGCCCAATCAGAGCTGCCTGCAAGACTGTGAGCCGACCAGTCCCAGTGCTTGGAGCCCCCCACCAATCAGATGGCTTCCTTCCACATTGAGTGCACTGACTAGATGTGTGTGAGGAGGAGCTAGACCTGTTTAAAAGGCTGACTGTCTTACATGGGTCACTGAGTGCAGGTCCAGTGTGAGTGGGACAGCTGGGGTGGAGAGCCAACCAGGAGTCCAGTAGAAATACTGCAGAACAGCAGGCCACTCTGCCCCTCAGCTATGGACTGTAAATAAGGAACTCAAGAATGAAAACCAGTGAAACTACTAAATGCAAATGAAAAATGCTTCCAACTATATACAAACCTAAGGTATATGATAGTAGATACCCCATGTATAAAATTACTGGCATATGATTGAAAGCTCAATATATAGCAGTTCTACCTATTAAATGAAAACAACCTTAGCAGGCTGAGTAGCTACTAATTATGTTACTAACTACATTAGTCCTACTTCGTACAGTGTACTGGCCACCTGCCAAATTCCCCCTTGCAAAAAGTACCCCAATGAGATTACTACTGCTAAATATGCTGTTACATATCTACTGGCTAACCCTCCCCCCCAGCCTGGGAAGCACCCTCAACCATCACAGGGCCATACCCACATATAAGACCACTCCTTTTTGTCAGACCTACAATATTCCAAGACAAAGTGCAACTACCCAGCCTACTATTAAAGATGGAAGCAACCTTGAGGTTTTGCTAACAATCCCCATAACTCATATAGGGAGAAAACAACTACCTTAAAGTTCAAACCCCTCTTTAGGACAGCCATCCTAATCATGCTCTTCCTATTAGCAAAGGACATAGAATTAAATCCTTGACCCACCTCAGCCTGCCCAGGGAAAGCAACACCCAATGTACAAAAACAAAGGGGCTATACCTAAGCCACCTAAATGTAGGAAGCCTGCTTGCAAACTTGATGAACTAAAAGTATGGGACTTCCGGTTCCACCACGGACCTGTAGAGACTTGAGAAAAATGGCTCTCCACCACCCGACTCAATAAACTACATAAATCCCCTTGTTAAATGCTCAAACCAAGACCGAAACAGAGGAAATGTCAAACAGAGGACCTAAAGGCATGAGAGGTTTGAAAATAACTTCCCGGAAAAACTTATTGTTTGGAGATGTAGACCGTGCAAATAGGGCCTGAGAGTCTTGAGATAGAAGTAGATCTCCATCCAGCAACAGAGGCTCAGAACAGGAGACAGATGGGGAATTAGAACAGTTATCGCATAACCGATTTGAAACTCTCCTAAATGAGATACAGGGATCCAGAAAGGAAAATCATAAAGAATTTAAAAACTTATCTGACAAACTCACTAAAGTAGAAGCTTGAATGGATATACTAGAGGAACAAGCTGCAACTACAGAAGACCATATGCAGCAGTTAAGTAAAGTGATAGACCTGCTTCTCCAACAAACTGCTGAATTACATGCCAAAACATTGGACTTAGAAAGCAGATCTCAGACAGATAATTTGAGAGTCTAAGGGCTGAAAGAAGGGGCAGAGACATATCCAATGGCAGAATTTATGGAAGATCTACTCACTGATGTACTGAATCTTCCCACTGGATATACTTTAAGAATCGAGAGGGCTCACAGATCCCTGGTGAAAAAAATGACTGATCCAGAGGCTCGACCAAGATCAATAGTGATCAAATGTGTTAGTTACAAAGTGAAAGAAGACATATTACGCCGAGCCTGGTCTCAAAAAAACCTGAAGTATTTAGATTCTAAACTTACACTTGATCATGACTATCCACCGGAGATACAGAATGCTAGATAAAAATATGCACCTATCTTAAAAGTGCTCAGAGAACAAAATGTCAAATTTCATACCCCATTTCCTGCACGCCTTAGAGTTATATGGGACACTGGAGCTGTTTTATACGGATCTGCTCAGGAGGCGAAACAAGATTTGATAAAAAGAGGAATGCGAGTCCCAGACCTACCACAGGAAAGAAAATCCATAGGACAGCATTTCCATCTGGAATGGCAGGTGGTGGCATATCAGTGCAACAAGAATAACACGCGACTGAATGCAAGGAAGGCGGCGAGGTGTGTAGCGGCATTGATTCAGCATGCAGAAAAGAAAGAGGAATCCTCTATTCCCATGGAAAAAGAAGGGTGACTGTAGTCCAGAGTCTTCAGGTACTTAGTTAAATCATTCCCCAGAGATAGACCTCATATTGAGCTTATGCTCGAGTGGCTATGCCAGGCCCTGATCTCAGGGGTGGGATATGAAAGAAGGGCAGAGACTCATAGACACTGAAATGGCAGAAGTGAAAATAAAAATACAGCATGAGTGATCAAATTATGGAGACTTATGAGACTTACTACCAAGAGATGGTATCTGCTTTAATACAAAGAGGAATAAAGTACTCTTTCAAATAATAACAAGCATTTGTCAATGCCGAATGTTGCTTGCTTGTATGTGCTGTTTAGGTATTTGGAAGTGACAGTTTCATGCCTTCCTCCCAAGACATCCACTGTGTCTTTCCGTTCAGTATTCACAGAAGAGTGGGAGGGGCAAGGGCCACAGCAGTACAGCAGTTGCCAAGGGGGTGAAGAGGTGGACAAAAGAGTCCTGCAGGAGCTCACTAAATTGAAGGTAGACAAAGCGATGGAACCAGATGGCATACCTAAGGATATTAACAGAACTGCAAGGGAGATAGCAGTACCTCTGGCAGCCATGTTCACTGAGTCATTCAACATGAGTGAATTGGAGGAGGGCATGTGGTCCCTCTACACAAGTCCGCAGCAGGAGGAGGCAAGGAACAATAGGCCATTCAGTCTCACCTCAGTAGTGGGAAGATCATGGAGACATTGCTTAAAGAAAGGATAGTGGGGCATCTAGATGCCATCGGAACCCAGGACCATAGACAACGTGGATTCACAGTGGGGACATCATGTCAGATAAATCTGGTTGATTTATTTGACTGGGTGACAAAGGAAGTGAATCAGGGTGGGGCAGCGGGCAACGCTTACCATGATTTCAGCAAAGCCTTTGACACCATCCCATATAGGAGGTTGATAAACTAGCTGGTAGGCTGGACATGGGGAAAAGGGTGGTAAACTGGGTTAGAAACTGGCTAACAGACAGGAGGCAGAGAGTGGTGAAATGGTATGCAGTCTAGGAGAGGGGGCGACCAGTGGGGTGCTGCAGGGATCGGTCCTGGGGCCAGTTCTGTTCAATGTCTTCATTAGTAATATTGCAGAACATCTGAAGGGAATTTTTTCACCAAATTTTCAACATAGTCATTTTAAGACCTCTGCTCATGAACAGTGTCACTGTGATTTTCTTAATTTGTCCCGTACATTGATTTCGCACACCGACTGCGCCATTGTGCGCTACATGGGCAGAAACATGTTTGGATGAGATGTGAAAATGACAGCTGTACTACCTCATAGAAGGTGTGGTAAAATGGCAATGTTGAAAATCTGAATGAAAATAATGAAAATTCCTGAACTTCACAATGCGTAGGAATTGTACAACGACGCTCAGAAAACAGTCATTTTTGAATTTTTTCACTCAAATTTTCAACATAGTCATTTTAAGACCTTTGCTCATGAACAGTATCACTGTGATTTTCTTAATTTATCCGTACATTGATTTCACTACCAACTCGCCATTGTGTGTTGCATGGGCGAAACACATTTTGGTGAGATGTGAAAATGACAGCTATACTATTTATAAGAAGGTGTGGCAAAATAGCAATGTTGGAAATCTGGAGTGAAAATATTGAAAATTCGTGACCTTACTGATGCGTAGGAACTGCTAGCGACGCTCGTAAAACAGTAATTTTTGAATTTGTTCACCAAATTTTCAACATAGTCATTTTAAGACCTCTGCTCATGAACAGTGTCACTGTGATTTTCTTATTGTCCCATACATTGATTTTGCATACCAACTGCGCCATTCTGCGCTACATGGCGAAAGTTCACATTTGCTGGAGAGGAAAATGACAGCTGTACTACCATAAGAAGGTGGTAAAATGGCAATGTTGAAAATCTGGAGTGAAAATATTGAAAATTAGCGAACTTACGAGCCTATAAGGAACTGCATAGCACGCTCATGAAATCAGTCATTTTGGAATTTGCACCAAATTTTCAACATGGGGTTTTGGGACCCCTTCTCATGAATGATGTCACTGTCATGGTGGTATTTGGGCCTGAAGGGTGATTTCGCAGTCACTGAGTGAAATCACCCTTCGGGCCCGAATAACGCCATGACAGTGACATCATTCATGAGAAGGGGTCCCAAAAACCCCATGTTGAAAATTTGGTGCAAAAATTCCCAAAATGCCTGAGATATGCAACAAAGTTGAAAACCCCCTATCTAGCCCATTATACAGCTTACCGGCATTTCCTCAGTTCGCGGTCGGCTTTGAAGAGTGCAGACGTGTTCCTGGTCCACCAAGATCGTCACGCCGGGAGTGGAGGGGGCAGGGGTGAGGGGGGTGGGAGGCTGGGGTGCGCAGTGGCTGGGTGTGGGTTGTGGGAGGGGTTGGGAGGCGCCTCAGGACCGCTTTTGTTTTACAGGTTAAAAAAAAAGACGCTGGACATTTGTCACGCTGGGGTGGGCTCCCAGCATGGCACAAGGATGTTGGGGGCGTTCAGCTGATGGGGATTGGGCACCCCGTCGGCCATGGCATTGTTGCCACGCTGGGGTGGGCTCCCAGCGTGGCACAAGGACGGGGACGTTCAGCCGACGGGGATTGGGCACCCCGCTGGCCAGGACCGCTTGCCATGCTGGGGTGGGCCCAGTGGCACCTACTACTGGGAGAGGGACACAGCTCAGCTGACGGGATTGGGCACCCCGTCGGCTTATGAGTGCGTCGGGGCAGCGACGCCTGCGCAGGTCTGTGGGGGGCTAGCGTGGCAGAGCTGATATCTTATCGGTGCTCACTGGAAGCATTGCTCCTCTTTCAACTGTATGCCACTGCATTTTGGAGCGTGTCATAGACAGCTCCAAAATGCATTGGCTTACAGGGGCCGCGCCTGCCAGCACACTGACTGAATTGGAGGAGGAGGTGACACACCTCCGAAATCTCCGATGATGGCACTATGTTTCTTGCACATGCGTGCAAGCAACATAAAAATAAGGGAGACTACCGGTCTATGGACTGTTAATTCCACCTATGCAGAGCATGGACTCATCGTTGTCAGAGACAATGAGGAAAAGAACAATGGGACAAAATGTGGGAAATACACATATGTATGTTGGGGAATTTGTACATGGAATTTATTGTACCAAATATTAGGGTCGGGGGGAACGGGGAGCCCAAAAGGAGAGAGTGATAACTTTAAGAGCAATATAAGGTCAGTGACAGAATATTATTTACACAAGCTGATTACAGTGAGACGACGGCTGGTGGAGAGAACTCTCGAGTTGAGGAAAGAATACTCATGCCCTACTTAGTGACGCCCTTGGAGGAAAGAGGAGAGGGGCTATCACTAAGCACAGAAACCCAGAAAGCAGGGTTTCCTACCTTGGGAGTTACCAAACAGTGTAAAATTCTAAATGGCCCAGTTGGCTACTAGAATTATATATGATTGTTATGTTAAAGTTTTGTTGGTTTATATTTTAGTAGCCACCAAATGTGAGAAAGATGAAACTATCCGACCATCAATAGAAATTAATTGATCAGTATTGGGAAAGTGGATCACTCAGAAAATGGAACAACTTCTCCTACCATACCAAAATGAATAATAAGAACACATTAATCTGTCTTTATAATGTACACGGGTTAACTAACCCGGTTAAGAGAAGCAAAATTTTGACATATATTAAACACACAAAAGCAGACTTTACGCTTATGCAGGAGACACATCTCTCAAAAAAAGAGCATGAGAAGTTGTACCAGATGGGATTCAAGGGGGTATATGCCTCCACATATGGGAAGGGAAGGAGGAGAGGAACGGCAATATTGATTTCGAAGGGGGCTCAATTCCAAAAAGAAGAGGCTTGGATTGATATAGAGGGCAAGTCTGTAGCACTAAAGGGTCTATATAGAGGACAGAGGATTACCTTGATTTCAGTGTACTTCCCCCCAGGTTCTGAATATAAAATTTATAAAGATTTTTTTTTACAGCTGCAGACTCAATGAGGGGACAATGATATGGGGTGATTTAACCTCGCTTCTTAACCCTATACTGGACACTACTTCTAAGGTACTAAGACAAACAAACAGAATTGCCAAACAACTAAATAAGCTTTTGATGGAAATGGGCATGATAGACATATGGCACCAGATTAACAAAACTAAGAGAGACTATACCTTTTTTTCAAATCCTCATTTATTTTATTTATTTAGTTTTTGTTAACCGGGTTAGGTGCACTAGCCAAAGTTGTCTATTTTCAGGCATGACCCAGGAGAAATACATAAAATGAGATGAGATTATACAATACATAGTATTAGTATATAGTATATAGTACAGGTACATAGTATATAGTACAGGTAGGTTAGAATACAGATCAAGTCAGACAGTACTCTAGATAATACATATAGCTATGCAGAGATGACAAAAGTGACATTAGTACATGCAAATAACTGAAACTAGGCTAAGTGGCAGCTATAAAGACATTTTATAGCAAAGCTTGTTTAGAAGTGCAGCAGTGTCTTGGGCGAAATAGGGTGGCTAGCTGTGAGGCATTAAATGGGATCAATGCATGTGCAGGGGTCTCGGGATAGGTGTGTATAGTTCTTTTGAAGATTGGGTGGGAGTTAGCCTGCCTCAAGGCAGGAGAGAGGAGTTCCAGGTGGCCGGGGCAGTGCAGTGAGAATGCTCAGAGTAGCACAGAGTAAAGACACCTGGGTGGCAGTGGGTAGAAATTTGTTTGCCGCGTAGTCCGTAGGCAGGTGTCTGTGGTACAAGTAGAGTTGCAAGGAGGAGGGTTTGGTTACGGATTACAGAGTCTGTGATGGTCCCTAGGGAGTATAGTTGGTAGGCAGTTGGGGAGAGCCAGCCTAGGTCGCTATACAGTATGCAGTGGTGCTTGAGGTGATGGGAAGAGGAGGCATATCGACATATGTTGTTATACGTGACATCCCATTTATGGAGAGTAGTCTTATGGGCATTAACAAAAGTGGAGACACCATATGTTAGTGCTGGAAGCAGAATACCCTTGGCAATTGCCAATTTGGCAGATGGTGCTAGAAGGTGACAAGTCTTACAGGTGATTCCAAGTTTGGCATTTGTTGCTTTACAGGTTGACTGGATGTGTAGACTGAAATCAAGGGATTTATCAAGGACTCCCAGGTATTTGAAGGATGTGACACAGTCGATGAGAGACCCCCCCAGAGTCATGGACTAGGAGGGGTTCCTTACGGGCCCTGAGTTTGGGCTCATAGGACATATTCAAGGTTAGATTATTTTTTTTATATAAAGAAGAGATGCAAAGAGTGCACTCAACATGGTTTGGAGACATGGTCTTATCAAATCATGCTCCTGTGTTCCTTTCAGTGGACATAGGAGATTTTTGCAAAAATACAATCTGGAGGCTTAATGTATCATTTCTCAAAGATGAGAAGATACAGAAGGCTATAAAAGATGTGTATGAGAAATACCTAGAGGAGAATAATACCCCAGACATTACAGCAAACATATTATGGTATACAGCGAAAGTGATTTTGAGAGGAAAGTTTATGGTAATATCAGCAAAAAAGAAAAGAGAGAGGGAAATGACCACAGTAGACCTTCAGAAGAAAATAAAAGTACTAGAAAATGAACAAAAACAACAATATAAAAAAGATAGACATAAGGAATTATTAGGTTTTAAAAAAACAGCTGGGAAATCTTCTGGATTACCAGGTGGAACAGAAACTGATCTTTCTAAGGCAGAGATTTTACAAAGGGGGTCCCCGATGATTAAAATTATTAGCAACTAGACTGAGAGTGTAAAGAGTGAAGGCAGTAATTAGTCAATTGCAACATCCACGTATGGGACAGAGGGTGATGAAAATAAAGGATATATCAGAAACCTTTACAGAATATTATGCAGAGCTGTACGGAGCATGCCCCCCCCCGTACTAGGTAATCTTAAAGAAGAATTTATGGGAAAAATAACACTCCCTAAAATTACGGAACAACAAAAATTACAACTCACTAAACCCTTAACATACCAAGAGCTTAAAAGGGAGATAGGGAGATTAAAGACTGGAAAATGTCCGGGACATGATGGCTTAGCAGCTGAGTTTTACAAAACTTTTGTGGAAATGATACAGCCCCTTTTGTTCCAGACTATGCAGGCAGTATTTAATGGAAAAGGAGAACCACCACCATCGTAGGCACAGGCTGTCATCTCTGTGATTCCCAAGCCTGGAAAGGACCCCTCAAAATGCATTGCTTATCGACTCATTTCCCTATTGAACAATGACTATAAACTATATACATCTATGATTGCTCATAGATTTCAAGAAGTCCTGCCTGCTTTGATCCACTTGGATCAGACAGGATTTGTCCCAGGCAGACAGGTCTTGGATAACCTGAGAAGAACTGTGCATATAGTAGACCATATAAGCCACTATAAAATTCCATCATTACTAATGAGTCTTGATGCTGAAAAGGATTTTGATAAAGTCTCATGGTCTTTTCTAAAGAGGGTCCTTTCCGGGTTTGGGATCCCGGAAAACTTCACTAAAAATTTATTTAAACTCTACAAAAGTCCTGTGGGATATGTAAGAGCAAATGGACATATTTCTATGGGATTTGCTATTGGGAGAGGAACAAGACAAGGTGCCCCTCTCCCATTACTTTTGCCCTGTACATTGAGCCTTATGGAAAGTATAAGGCAGAAATGATCAAACACATGGGATACAGATGAAAGATAGGGAGAATAAAGTGGCACTGTATGCTGTTGATATTCTGGTCTATATGTCCAAACCTGAAGAATCTTTGCCTCAGCTGATGAAGCAATTGGACAGATTCTCAACAATTTCAGGCTATATTCTAAATAAGGATAAGATGGAGACACTGAGTCTCCATCATATACATACTCTAACAATAAGGGAACAATATCCCATGAAGTGGGAACTTTCCAGCATGAGGTATCTGGGAATTGTTTTAGGTAGGACTTCAGGAGTATTATATAATTTAAACTATCTGCCCTTGATTACTCAATTAAAGGCAGATATCCTTCATTGTAAACTCTTATCTTTATCGTTTGGAGACAAGGTACAGGCCTTGAAAATGAATGCACTACTACGATTCCTATACTTATTTCAGTGTGTCCCCTGTGAGGTCTCACAACATAGGTTGGCAAACTGGCAACAATTATTGCTCTCTTTTGCATGGGGAAAAACATGTCCCAGAATTAAGAGAAAAATATTATATTTGCCAAAAAGGGAAGGAGGGCTGGCTTTTCCAGATTTAGCAGGGTACTGGATAGCATCGCAAATGAGAATAGCTCTGCTTTGGGAAAACAAAAACTATGACGCATTGTGGAAAAGAATAAACACTATGGATCAAACTGACTCCCCACTAAGAGCAATGATTTACCAACCCAGAACTAAATTTACTTGCCAAACATATTTCACAGGTATTAGGACGGTTTTGGAGGGATGGGGAAGGGGTATTAGAGGTGGAAAGATACAAAAGGCTGTGTGGCTGTTCCATTGGTGAATATATGATCCAGGGTTTCCACCTGCAACACAGGATAAGTGGTTCCTAAAACAAGCTAACAGGGGAATTACATCACCATATCAATTAATACAAGGTACACAGATTGTATGTTTTGAACAGGTACAAAGTATGTATGGGTGGACACACCTAGACAGATTAAGGTTCTACCAAATTAGACATTACATTAGAGAACTACAGCAACAGGGATCTAAGACAGAGAGACTGGGAATGATACAAATATCATTTAGAGAGATATGGAATTCATTATATGGTAAAAAAGCAATTACCCTATTATACAATGTATGTGATACAGGAAATTCTGTTTCCACTAAACCTATTATGAAAAAGTGGGAGAAAGAATTAGACATCATCCTCATAGAGAGGGAATGGAAGAGACTGTGGAGACATACATGGTCTGCCACCTCCTCACCCTCTTGGAGACAATTTTGCTGGAAAGTGAGAATTAGGTACATTTTAGCTCCTATTCAAATGGCACACTGGGATAAGCGATCTAGTGCAGCCTGTTGGAGGAGATGCGGAGTAGATAGATCTACATTGGCACATGTCTTTTGGCACTGTCCCAAGTTGAGACCTTTTTGGGATCATGTGATAGCCAAATTAAAGATATTATTTATGTTTCATACAGAATTAAGTTCTGAACACCTGGTAATGGGACTGTGTCCCAGAGAAATGAAGGGGCGAGACGAAATACACCTCTGGAATGTATTGATAGCAGCGGCACTGAAAGCCATAACAAGAAAATGGCTGCAAGAGGCCCCTCCAGAGGGAACAGACTGGCTAGAGATTGTACAACAAATACAATTAATAGAGAAAATAACATGGACAATTAACCAAAGAAAAGAACAATTTAATAACATATGGAACAGATGGGAATTACTTATCCTCCCAGATAACTAAAAGATAGAGGAAAAAAAATACAAGGGTACATAAGAGAGATGTCTACTTAGAACAAAATAAAGATTATGAGCATGAAGTAAAGCGAAGATTGAATCAGCTTAAGGTACTGTAAATAAGAGATGAACCACTCATATCAACTGAAACAAAAAGAATGCAATATAAACTAACATTGTAAATACAAACGTAAATAGAGTGTAAAAAAAGGTAAAAGAGTGCTGGTGGCTTAGAGTTAGGTTAAATAAGTTTTCCTTTTTTATTCTTTTTTCTTTTCTGTTTTATTGTTTGTGTTTGTTCTCTAGATAATAACAGCTTGTCTAAAGGACTTAGATGGATGTAACCTGAACCTGAAAGATCAGATGATATGATGTTTTGTAGAAGTGTGATTGTGCTCTAATTGTACAAACAAAAAGAGAAACTGTCAATTACCGTAAGACATGAAAGATGTAATGGTATGCATAGTCCATGAGGTACATCTAAAAAATAATAAAGAAGTATAAAAAAAATGAACTAAAAGTGTGGGTACTCCACATTAACCCTGACATCCTAGCTATTAGTGAAACCTGCCTCTTCTCTAGCATAGATGACAGCCATGTCAATATCACTGGCTATGCTGCCCTTAAAAACAGAAAAGATAGGAAAAGAGGAGGGGGTGTTGTAATTTACATCAGGTCTGGCTCACTCACACCACCCTTACAAGTAATGTAGATTCTGGGTCTACAGATTGGATGACCAGAAAACTATATTTTGATGGCCAAAATGGGAAGCCACTTTATGTCACCTGTGTATGGTTCCCACCTGGGACAGGTGAAAACTTCCTGCCATTACTAGGCCAGTTCATAAACAATATTAGCAATGCAGGAGGCCAAGTTATCCTAGGGAATACAAAGATAAACTGGCAATGTTGCAAGAACAAACACCGTCTGTTACTGGAGAAATTACATAAGTGGAGCAACGTATCTCCAGTCCCACCAGATTAAACATAAAAACAAAAAAAGCACACCACCATGGACTGGATACTAACAGACCAGATCATATCCAGCAATGTGGCTGCCAAGCAGATGGCATAACTGGCCATCTCCCAACTTACTGCATCTGGAAAGCTGTGAGGCCAAAAATGACATGTAAACTGATCTGCAACAAAAGCTACTTCATAGCTGACCTGCATAAGGTAAACTGGCTGTTGATACAACTTAGCCCTACCATTAATCTTGCTCTCATATACTTCATAACAAACTTTCTAGAAACATGCCACAAGCACACATCTCTTCAGGAAAGGGATAAGTCATGGAAAAGATACAAGGCCACAGGATTAGATAAGGATTGGCAAATACACAAAATGCAGTGAAATAGGTGCAAGCTGCCGGTGAAAACAACTAAGGCACATTTTTACCAAACCCAGCAGGCAAACAACTTAAAAAAATCCCACAATATTCTGGCACACCATTGTTGAACTACTAGGAAGTAAAAATCATCCCCAAATAGCAAAGTTAAAGGACCAAGGTGCAGAAATGAATTCACCAGAAAAAATTACTAATCATCTAAACAACGTCTTCACTGACCTCTTCCTCTACAAGCAAAAAATGGATAGGTAAAACACACCCAGGTAAAAAAAAACGTGAACCACCTCAGCAAGCCCCAAGGAAATACCTGCCTTCTGTTTCATTCAGGTTCAGGTAAATGAGGTCTAGAAGCTGCTGACAGAAATGGATACCAACAAAAAAGCCAGTAGTGATAACGTGGAGTCCAAGTTATTGAAGGCAGCTGCCTCTTTAATCTCCTATCCCCTGGCCTACATAGTCAGCCTATCAGTGTTTACTAGGACAATACCAGACATCTGGGAATTAGCACGTCACCCAATATTTAAGGCAGGGGACTCCACCTGTAAACAAAACTATAGACCAGTTTCTGTTCTATCAGCCGCTGTCAAATTACATGAAAGACTGGTAGTTCAGCAACTATATGCTCACCTCTTAAACAACAACTTTCAAACCTGCAGACAATTTGGTTTCCAACAAGGGCATAACACATTGAATGCTATAGTTAAATTTATGAATTATGTGATTACCGAAATTGTCAAGGGTACCTTAACTGTAGATTTGTAGATTTAACTAAGGTCTTTGACTTAGTGGACCATCATCAGCTAATGTTGCAGAAATTAGAGCTCCTAGGCATAGGCTCTCCAGCACAAATTTGGTTTCAAGACTATTTCACTAAAAGAATACAAATGGTAAAGGTAAATTACAACCTCTCATCACTTTCCAGTGTCAGATAGGGGTCCCTAAGGGTCCTGTAATAGGCCCGTTATTATTCACATTGTTCACAAATGACTTACTGAGACTTCAGATTCCAGTGCTGTCAATCCAACACCTTTAACAAACACTAAAAATTCACACACAGAAAAACAAAAAAACTTAAAAAGAAATGCCCTACATTCTTCCTCTGCCCATAAGCATTGTGATTGGATGACTTTAGCAATGAATTCTTTCAAATCAAAACTATCCTGTTATATTAATAAACATAATGCGGATGTTTAACCTCTGTTTTGAGGAAAAAAACTTCCCATTTGTCCCTTCAAGCTGCCTTCAAATCATTAATATTAAAAAAGGAATAATACCCCACTTTACTTAAATCACATGCCCATTGCTTTCATGCAGATGGATGCCAAAACCTCTAAGATACTGGCCAACAGACCTAAAACTTGTATGAAAAACTAGCCTGCCTAGTTTAAACAGGCTTTATGAGTAATAGATTTTAGACTAATCATTGAGACTTTTCTGACATGTTCATCACCCTTGCTAAAGAGTCTACTCCCACTTTTGTGTCCCTTTATGTTTTCATTCATTCTTTTTCCCTTCACTCTGTGGCTACCCTCCCTTGGTCCCCACCTTGCCTTTTGCCCCAGCCCCAACACCAGTGATTGTTCCTCCCATAGCCATCTTGACTACCACCTTCTGAGGAATACTTCCATGGCTTTGCCCGAGCAATGAGTTGTGTGCTTCTCCGCCTCCTGGATATAGTACAGAAACAAGGGCTGAGAAGAGAAGTGATGCTGGACCACTGGGGCATGTGACGGGCTGGACATTATACCCCTGTGCCAACCATTGCATTCCCCCCATGTCTTTGTTTGTCACCTCTATGTGGGACTGTCTGATATGCCAGCCTTTGGGTAGGAGACAGTATATGGGCACTAGTGATGACCTATCTTGCTCCCCAGCATTGCCAAAAGATGGGCTTACATGCAGTACAGTTACATCCCTCCCTTTGAAGTCTGAGTGCATTGCCTCCGGCCTCTGCGGTGTTAATATTTTTCTTTATGTTTTCCATACAGTGATATTCCTAATGATAAGAAACTCTTTTATATTGGGGTCCTGGTGGTAGACAGCATGTGGCATACATACTGTACATACATCATTCATCAAGCATGTATAGCTACCTTACAAAACATAAAATTATACATTCAACTGACAGAATACTAAGGAAATCCGAAACTAAAAATGGGTACAGCACGAGTTCAAATAATCATAACGTTTCTTTTAAAAATTTAGACTTATGTTATACAACTCAAATAAGATATTTTAGTTACATGGCACTTTGTCAAGAAAGGCTTTCCCCCAGCTGGCAACTGACCATCTCCTCCTGTTAAGTGATAGAGGAGGGCACTCCATAGTGGTTCTCAATCTCAGCCCTTGGTGCTGTGGACCACTTGGTTTGATGGACCACCTGGGGCACTTTGGTGGTCCCCACAGACAGAGAACAGGCGGTACTAGTGGAGAGCTGTTCATCAAAGCCTGCTGCTCTTCACTGTAGGGACCTGGAAACCTTTCTGTTTGAAAAGGTCTACCTGGAATGATATGTGGCAGTATTATCTGACCAGTGGGAAATGCAACAGCTCTGTGTAATAATGCTGACATTTTATTGTGTGTGTATTGTTGTACTGCTCTTTAATTGTGTACAGTGTCCGGACCCCTAGATATGGGGTACTTTATGAATTTGTAATAACTGGGTTCCCCTTTTTCCCCACTGGGAAACTGTGGTGTAATTTACTGTTGTAAAGGAGTGTTTATAACAGCAAACACGCGCACAGTTTCCCTCACTCTGCGCATGCGCCCACCTCAGTTCGTTGCTTCCTGACCGCTTGCCTTCTACCATGAAAGTCAGCCACCAGTGGAACTCGGCGGTAAAAAACTGATGTTGTTTTTAACACAAGGGGGTAAATAAAAAAAACATTTTAAAACATTTACAAAATGTGGGACATGACAAATGTGGGGACTGACCGAAAATGAAACCGGAATGTGGACGCACTGGAACCTCTTATATTTTATATAATTGTTCTGGTGAAAAAAGGGAAACCCTGCAATTATATAAAATAAAATATGGGGTGGTGTGTGTAAACTCAAAGTTTACACACACCCTTGGTGTAGGATGTTTTTTCATAAACCTTTCGAGCTGCGCTCTCAGGGTTTCTGTAGGATCTAACACCTCGTGTGTGTGTAAACTTCTCATTACACGCACCAACCCATACTTTATTTTTTTTCTCCCATGGCTCCTGGTTGGCTGTACATCCCAACCATCCTCCCAGCCCACACCCTGATATGAGTCCGACTTTCCCCCGCATCCCCCATGGCTTGCCCTCCATGGCAGGGTGGTGAGGAGCCCCCTCCAAGCTCAACTCACCTTGATGTGGATCCAGATTGGAGGACCGCAGAGGTCGGAAGCTCATGCTGCCCAACCAGAAGCCCTTTTCCTTGTCCTTGTGGTCTCCCAGTGGCAGAAAAAATCATTACCACCCATTAGTAAACATTACATGATCCAGGATTCTGACAATCTAGGCAGTACTAGGAATGGTCAAACACATTTGGATGACACAAACAAATAGGGGATTCTGTGTTGCAATACACTGACCTCATAATATGTAAACACCACAAGTAAAATACCACAGTTAGCGTACTACCGGGGGCTGGCATTAATGACATTAAACTACTCCTCCCAGGCCTGCAGAACCACACTAAAAAACATTGGCCTTCAAGCTGATCCTTCATGAAGTTTGTTTTAACATGTGGCTGTTACGTCCTGCTATGTATTCCTATGGCCAATATCAATGGACATCTGTGTGTAATGTAATATAATGCTTTGTCTGTCTATGTTATCCTGGTCTCTCTAATGGATGTGGTCTGGCTCGATTCTGACTTATCATCCTGAGACGTGTGTGTGTGTGTCTAGCAAATAATAAAATAATAAAATTGTTAAACAAACAAAAAAAACAAACATTGGTCTTAATACATGCAGGTGTTAACGATGTAGGCAAAAGGAAACTCATTGACATCCAGAGAGATTTTGAACAAGTTGGGAGGGATTTAATATCAAATGAATGCGATCTCATTATATTGGGTGTACTGCCAGTACCTAGAGCAATGTATACAAGATCTGTAGAGATACAAGCTCTTAATGGCTGGCTGACAAGATGGTGCCATAGGGAAGGCTATACATACCTGGAGCACGGGGTTATGTTTAGGAATCAGAGGTTACATGCACAGGATGGATTGCACCTAAATAGGCAGGGGAAACGTATCTTCGCACATAGACTACATCAAGCTATAGAAAGTGGTTTAAAAAACAGATAGGGGGGATGAGGGAAACATTAGATCAAAACTACGTAATACCAGGAGCCCTGACCTAGAAGCCTGGGATTTCCTCATAATAAATGCTAGGAGTCTAAATAATAAAACTGATGAACTCCGTTATATCATGAGTAATTCTAATATACATATTTGTGCTATTACTGAGACTTGGTGGGGAAAGGATGATCCATGGGATAAAAATATACCAGGTTATACCCTGTATCATAAGGACAGAATTCTTAAAAAAAGGGGCAGAGTGGCCCTTTATGTTGCTGAGAGCATTGTATCTGAATCCATGGACAGTAACCAATGGGATAGCACTGAAACTCTATGAGTTAAGATCTCTCTCCCACATGCCGCCAAAATAAATCTAGGCCTGTTATATAGACCTCCATCCAGTTCACAGCAGGATGATTCACAATTATTGGATTTTATTAATAAAATAACTGCTATGGATAATAATATAGCCCTAGGTGACTTAAACCTCCCTGGGATAAACTGGGATACATTACAAGCTGAAACAGAATTAAGCTACTTAGAAGCTTTTATTTTAGCAGGCATAAACCGGTATGTTACAGCAAACACTAGGGGCAATCATATCCTAGATTTAATTCTAAGTAACTTAGCTGAGAACAGCTACCATTGAAGGGTCCTATCCCCTCTAGGATCTAGTGATCACTCCATGGTGAGTTTTTGCTACAAAAGTAGGCTAGGCAACAAAACAGGCAGCACTGCAGTATATAATTATAATAAGAGTGCGAGACTGTCGTGGTGGTTATGCTGGGCTAGCCGTCAGGAGTACTGTTTCGTTTTGTTTGATTCATGGAGTCTATTTTATTTGTTTAATTATTTTGTTTTGCATTTCGTAAGTAAGGTATATAACTGTACCTGTGGATCGCGGGTGTTTTTAATTTCATAAACCACGTTACATTTTGGATGCCAAATACGACCTCTTGCAAACTGCTTTTGCCTTACTTGGACTGTGCACCTGCAGGACTTTTCTTCCGGTTTGGTCATCAAGTGCAGAAACGGGAACCGAATGTTGGTGGAACTGACTGTGTGGCATGCTTAGAATCCACTGTAAGATATATGGAGACAGTGGACTTGGAACTTGGAGCCTGTTAAATTTTAAAGAGCTGAGAAGGATTTGTGCTGTGTATTGGGAGAATCGATCTGGCGTGCCTGAGGTGGACAGTGGGTCTGTCTTTTTCTTCCCTGGGGTGATCTGGTAGTGCCGACTGAAGGGTGAGCATTTTTGGAACTCCTGGGGCTGTCGGGGTTTGTCTGACTGGTGTTAGGCACGCTGCCGATGGCCTAAGTAAGGGGGATTTGCCAGATTCCAGGTGGGTCTGCTCAGAGGCCTGGTGAAAGCAGGCTAGTCTGGATTTACCCCTGGAAGATCAATTTTTCTCAGGAATTTGGCTCACTGAGAATTTCTCCTTTGTTTTGCACTGAAACTGGACTTGAACTCGTCTGTTGGGAGCCACAAGTACTATATTTTATTAGACTTATTAGTTATATGCTTAAACTGGATGAGAGGCAGTGAGAGGGCCTCTTTTTGATCAAATATCTTGAAATAATACTGTGAATAGGTGGCAGTGAGAAGGCTACCTGGTTTGGACAAAAATGTTTTAGTAAGGGGGTGGTGAGAGTTCTCCCTTCCCATTTTTTCTCTTTTTACTTTTGTGAGGAGTCATGGCATACCTCCTTGAACTGTTAAAGACTCCAATATTGCATATAGTGGATAGTAATCTACTGATATCAAACCATAATTATTTTATAGTATATACTTTTTATGCTTTTTGTCTTATTGTTGTTTAAATAGTGATTTGTGGGGTTTATAATTGTGGGGTTGTTATCTTGGGGTTAGTAGATGGTATTTGTTTGTTAAAATGTGGGTTTAGTATATTTTAGTTGCTCTACAATCTGTGAGAGAGTCTGGTAGGGTGTAGTATTTATGGATTGGGAGTGAGAGTCCCAGTCTGTATTTATATTTAAGTTTGTTTTTAATTGGGTTTTTATAGTGGTTAACTACAGAAGGAATATGTGTTGGAATCATGTTTCAGTGGGCAGACATTATTCCCCGTCCAGGTTGAAGGATCTTCGCCCCTTTGATAGTCTCTCATTATAGCCTGAGGTGTATAGGCATTGTTGCGCCTTAGGTATTGTGCGGAGGGGCAGAAGGGTGGGGCCCCTGGACCGGGGGGAGGAGTGGAGTGGGCGGATAGGGGTGGTGAGGTCGAGGAGGTGCCCTGGGGAAAAATGGGTCCAGCAAAGAGGTTCTTCTTGCCTGGTTACCATACCCAAGGGCTCCACTGAGGGTGGGCAAGCCACCCATTCTTCCATGGCCTCTCATCCAACTCGGGCGGTGTTATACAATGCCAGGTCAATAAAGAACAAGACAGCAATTATTGCTGACCTTGTTGAGTCATCTGACCTGGCTTGCATCACCAAGATCTGGTTGGACGAAAATGCTGGTCTGGTATTGGAGTCAGCAGTTCCGGCCGGGTACTCGGTGATACACAGCTCGAGGTTGGATCGAAGGGGCAGGGGTGTAGCTATTTGTTTTAAAATGGAACTGGACCTGATAGAGGTTCCAGTGGGGCTCACCAGATCCTTTGAGTGTATTTGAGGGGCAGGTGTTGGCAGCAGGATTATTCTTGTCTATCGTCCACCCAGAGATGAGAAAGTTTTCCTGCAGGAAGTTGCAGACTTCATGGTCAACACTGTATTGGAAGCCCCCAGGTGGTTGGTCCTGGGGGATTTCAATGCCTGGGTCAATGATGAACTCTCGTCTTTTGGCCAAAACTTCCTCCAATTGATGATTTCATTGGGCTTTACACAGGTAGTTACTGCTGCAACCCATTGTCAGGGTCACTCCTTGGATCTGGTGTTCCTCATGGGGTTGGAGGCTGATGACTTGGTGGTGGAACCAGTCGGATGGTCAGACCATCACTCTATCAGGTTCAGTTTTGGGGCTCCCCCTGTGAGACCAGCCCCTTTGGAAATGGTCCAGTACCGCCCTTTGAGGGGTATAACCCCAGAGGGTCTACTGGCGGTGCTGGACCTATCGAGTTGCCCATTGGAATGCTTGGATCCAGGAGATCTAGTGACGTGCTATAATAGGGTGATACTGGAGTCCCTGGATTCCATAGTGCCTGTCCGAGTTTTCCCCCTTCCCTCTTCATCCTCAGTCCCCTTGGTTTGATGGGACTTTGAGGGAGTTGAGGAGAGTGGGGCGAAGGTTGGAATGCTTTTGGCGAAAATCCAGCCTGGAGGAGGACAGACTTAGGTTGATCACCCATCATTTGGACTATCAATCAGAAATCTCCCGTAAGAAGGCAGAGTTCCTATCCAGGGAGATTACTGCAGCAAGAAATCAACCTGCTCAGCTCTTTTGGACCATGGACAGACTGTGCAATCCAGTCTGTCTTCAGGGCCGGAGAGCCTTTTCACAGGATAAGTGTGAGGAGTTTGCTCGATTTTTTGCAGATAAGGTGTTCTCCATCAGGTTGGAGATCTGTGCAACTTATTCAAATGAGTACGGAGGAGGTCGATGTCAGGGCACAGACACCCGATCTGTCTGGATAGTGTTTGACCGGCCAGCGATCGTGGATATCATGAAGATTGTCTGGGGCTTGCAACTGACTTACTGTAGTTTGGATCCTGGTCCAACACACTTCCTGGTGGGGTGTATAGATGTCATCGGACTGGTCCTGGCAGAGATATCTGGTGTTCGCTGGATCAGGGGGTGTTCCCTGATCCATTAAAGGAGGCGGTGGTGACTCCCCTTTTAAAGAAAGTGTCCAGCAACCCAGACTGTTTTGCGAACTATAGACCAGTCTGTAACCTACCCTTTTTGGGTAAGGTTATTGAGAAGGTAGTTGCGTTCCAGCTCGAGAACTTTCTTACCTCCCATGAAGTCTACGATCCTCTCCAGTCTGGTTTCAGGAAGAGGCACAGTACTGAGACAGCATTAGTTCAGGTGATGAATGATCTCCTAATAGCGAGGGATTGGAGGACTCATTCGATCTTGGTCCTCTTTGATCTCTCTGCAGCATTTGACACCGTGGATAATGGGGTGTTGTTGGAATGCCTGCAGTTAATCTGTGGACTATTAGGGATGGTCCTCAGATGGTTCCATTCTTTTCTCACAGTCAGGTCTCAGAGGGTGGTGTCTGGAATTTTTTCCTCGGCCCCCTTTGCCTGCCTTGTGGGGTCCTGCAGGGTTCCGTACTGTCCCCCATGTTTTTCAAGGAGTATATGCTGCCGTTGGGAGACATCATAAGGTGGTATGGGCTGAGTTGTCACTGCTATGCAGATGACACTCAGCTCTACCTGTCCTTTGAACCCGAACAGAGTAGAGCTGTCTCGGCATTTAACAGCTGACTCACCGAGATTCAGGACTGGATGAGTGCTAACTGGTTGAAGCTAAATCCGTATAAGACTGAGGTGTTGGTGGTGGACCCTGGTCATTGGGTAGAGAAGCTGACTCCTGGGCAACCTTCTGGCTTGGTGCTGGGAGGTGACCAGTTGAGACCTTCTGAGAAGGTGCGGAATCTGGGGGTTATGCTTGACAGTGAACTGACACTTAAAGCACAGGTGTCAGCTGTTGTCAAGTCCTCATTTTTCCATCTGAGGAAAATCACCTGGATAAAGCACCTTGTCCTGCCCGATGACCTTCCTTGTTGGTTCACGCCTTTGTGTCCTGTCGTCTTGACTACTGCAATGCTCTGTACCTAGGGTTACTGGGGGTGGATCTCTGTTGCCTGCAGTTGATGCAGAATGCAGCAGCCAGGTTGCTGACAGGGCAGCCAAGATCTTACCATTTCATGCCTGTGCTATGTGAACTGCACCGGTTGCCGGTGCGATGGAGGATCATCTTCAAGGTCACATTGCTGACCTATAAGACCCTACATGAACAGGGACCGGGTTACTTGCAAGACCTCCTACGACCTTACCGCCCCTCCCACCCTCTTCGCTCTGCCAATGAGGGATTGCTAGAGGTTCCCTTGGTCCTTTTACAGACATCAGGTGGGAGGGTTTTTGCTTATGTGGCCCCAACCCTGTGGAACTCTCTACCTCATCGGATTAGAGAATGTCTGTCTACCGAGACGTTTAAATCCTCCCTGAAAATGTATTTATTTGGCCTAGCATTTGTGGAGGATATCTAGTTAAAGTATTATATGTATGCTGTCTTTTAATTTTCTGTGTTTTAATTGCCTGTGGGTTTATTTTAAATTGCAATGCACTTTGATTTAAGAAAAGCGTACTATAAATAAAGCATGATTTGATTTGATTTGATTAAAGCTGATTTTGTCAGTATGAGATGTGAACTGGCTGCATGGGACTGGGTAGAGGAATTTGACGATCAGCCACTACAATATATATGGGACCTTCTGATAAAGAGGGTGGTCTCTCTAGTATAAACATTCACCCCATCAGCACATAACTATGAAGGGCCAAATAAAACCTAGCCACAATGGATGACATCACTTGTGTGAAAATCAATAAAAAAGGAAAATAAAGCATTTATAAAGGCTAAGAAAAGTGGCAGCAGTAAATGCTGGGACATATACAAAAAGCTTCTTAAACAATCCAAAAAGAACATAACAATGCTAAACAGAAACAGGAGTTTATGCTTGCATGTAAGGTTCTAGATAGCTATAAATCTTTTATACTTATATTAATAATAGGAGGGGTGAAAGCAAATCCATAGGACCCCTCAAAGATTCTGATGGTAATATGGTGACAGATTATTCTACAATGGCTGAACAATATAATATTTTTTTTTTACATCTGTCTTCAACAAAAGACCTATTCTAGAAAAGACCATCTCAACCAGACACCGAACACAGGCCTTAGCATAAATAGTGAGGATGTTCTTAAAAGACTTCGAAGCTAGATCAAGATAAATCATAGGGACCAGATGGGTTGTACCCAAAGGTATTAAGGAGTTGTCAGAGTTTTTGTTGGTCCAATTACAGCTATCTATCAAAAATCACTAGAGGAAGGGTTAGTTCTGGAGGCTTGGAGACAGGCAGATGTAGTATCCATTCATAAAAAGGCATCAAGCATGAGGTGGAAAATTATAGGCCCATCGGTCTGACAGCAGTCCTAGGCAAGATCCTGGAAGGCATTGTCAGTGGCTCAGTAGGTAGCACACTCACCTCTGAGGCCAGGAGATCAGAGGGCTGTGGGTTCAGTTCCCATATCTGGCACTTAGTTAATATCCCAGTACTGACACTGTAATGCAGCATGAGAGGGGTGCTGCACTTCTGAGGTGCAGTCTTTCGGATGAGACGTTAAACTGAGTTCCCATCTGCCAGGATTGGTGATAGTTCAGGTGGATGTTAAAGATCCCATGGCACTTATCGAAAAGAGTAGGGGAAGTTTATTGAAAAGAATCACAACATCACAAAAGGAAAAATAATGTAACAGCATTATACAGTTGTACAAAAATAAATCCATAAGTAAGAAAACAATCAACATAACATATTTCAAAAGAAAAAAATGCTTCCATAAAGAATCTACTTTAGCTGTAGGAACTTATTAATATCCTTAGTTTTAACAGATAATAAGCCATCCTCAATTTGTGAAAATATGGTACTATGTAAACTATCTGTTGTTGTAATACAAAATGGCACCGAGCCTGCCATGAAAAATATTGAACAAAAAGAAAAAAACATTCAAAGTACTTTTGTGGTAAGACCTCCAGATCCCTGTATAATCCCCTAAAACAATGGTTTGGTACGAAATATGGTTCAAAAAGGGCAAATTCCAATGTGCGGCAGCATCCTGCCAAAAAGATTTACTATGGGGACAATTAACAAAAAAATTCATCATAGTTTCTTCACTGTTAATACAGGTAGGTCTCAAACAAAATCTTTCAGTCAATGGCTTATATTTTAAATTCCCTCGAACTCCCAGTCTCCCCTGAATAGAAAGCCATACAATATCCCAAATATGTGGGGGAATTCTAAAGTCCGTCAATTTACATAAGGAAAACATAATTTTGGTAGTCACACATTCAGGAAACAATAAAACACATTTCTGTACATCATACACAATAAAGTTATAACATGATTTTCTATTGAAAGTTAGTAATGTAGGAAAAGAGACCTTCCATTGTTGCATCTTTTTTAAGGTGGAAAAGCCATATGTCGGTAAGAGATCTGCTAATAGAATTTTAGGTGGTAATAATGACCATTTATCAAAGTATCGTGACCAAAGAAATTGAGACCACAACTGCCAAGACAGAGTGGCAGGGGTCCATAAATAAGTAAAGGAGCCAAAAAAAAACAGGGAGTGATAGAAAACAATAGGGTTGATCATAGCCAATCCTCCTTTATTAATGGGCAAATAGGTAATGTCTCGACATACAGGATTCAGTCTATTGCCCCAAAGCATCTGAAAAAAGAGGCTAAAAATTCTAGTTTCCAGATGCAATGGAGGGGAGAAACATAACATAAAAACCAAAAAACAGGGATCAAAAATTGTTTAATAATCATAATTCATTTCTGTTTCCCAAATTTCCACCCCTTCCATCTGTGAATCTTATTTTCTCCTATATGTAGCTGTTTTTCCCAATTGTAGGTTGCCAGATCACCTGGACCAAACCAAACACCCACAATTTTATGAGGGGAAGAAACCATCAGAATTCCAAGGGTATCTAAAGAAACTGGGTGGGTAGAGTCTAAAGAAAAAATAAAACTTTTCTCCATATTAAGCCGAGCTTCAGACAAAGCTCCAAAATGGGAAAAAATCTGTAGAGCTTTTGATAAAGAGGGAACATCCTGGACTAACAAAGTAACATCATCTGCATAAGCAGTAATTTTCTCATGAGGTAAAAAAGGGGAAGGAGCCACATCTAAAATAATATTATCCCAAAGTATTTGTCGTATCACTGGGTCTAAAACAAAAGAATATAAAAGAGGACTTAAGGGACAGCCTTGCCTCACCCCAGTAGTGAGGGGAATATCAGTGCCAAAGAGTCCATTAACCATTGGTACAATAGTTGCTCCAGCATAAAGGGAGGAAATCCAAAACACTAAAGGCTTGGGAATACCATAATTAAGTAAAGGGGAAAAAAGATAATCATGTCGTACTTTATCAAAGGCTTTGGCTTGATCCAAAGCTACTACAAACCCAGAGAGATGTTGTGTATGGCTAACTTCAAATAAATCCCGTAAAAGATATAAATTATGTTGTATACGTCTTTTAGGGATGGCACAGGTCTGAGCAGGATGTATAAGTAGATCAGCAACTGGTAATAATCTATTATTAAGAATTTTGGCTAGAATTTTTTAATCACTATTTAATAAACTCAATGGCCTCCAATTAGCTAACAGGGCTTTATCCTCTGATTTAAATAAAAAATATAGCAAAGATGTGTTAAACCCAAAATAAGAAGAGGAGGAAGTCAACATAGAGTTGAAAACCATAGGCAAAAAATAAATCATATGAGGCAAAAACCTTTTATAAAAGTCATTGGGAATACCGTCCAACCCGGGAGAAGTACCCATACTTAATTGAGATATGGCAACTTCAACTTCCTTGGATGATATAGGTTGTACTAGTGTCTTTACCATGGACATAGGGACCTGGGGCAATGGTGCAGTAAACCCGGATAATACAGGAGAGAAACTATCCAAAGTGGGGTGAAATGTGGCGCTAACAAATTGTTGCACTACTGCTAACATTTCTAAATCTGTACTTACTACAATGCCAGTAGTAGAGGTAAGATGAGTCATGAGAGTATTATCTGGCCTCTGTTTGCAGGCTGCAAATGGGTCCGATGCAGGTGTTTTCTGTGTGCTAAATTTAAATTCCATTTCTAAGGATTTGGCCCTGTCATATTGATAGGCCTTCATCTGTTTCTTGAATTCCAAAATTTGAGAAGTAAATCCTTGCTTATCACGTGGAGGAAAAAACATTAATTTATATAATTGATTTCGCAAAAGAAGATACTTTAAATAGTTGGAGTTAGCCTGATTCCTACTGAAGGAGAGCATAAGGTTTTTAAGCTCCATTTTGGTATCCAGCCACCAATTCAGTAGAGAATCATAAGAGCACATAACTGAGTCCTTACTGGCAAAAAAAAACTTTGATACGACAGGAAAGGTGAGGGAGTCTAAAAGGGACATATTAAACCTCCAACAGTTATGTGGGGAAACAATTTTGGGAGGAATAGCAGTTAAACTTAAAGTACAAGATAAAATATTATGGTCTGAAAACTCTGAAGGCTGAGATGTACAAAGAATAGAAATCAAATATTTGGAAATAAAAAACATATCAATACGGGTAGCATATGTGTATCTATGATAAGTAGCTCCAGTATCTGTGGGATGTAAACTGCGAAAAGCATCCCGCATACTGGCCCCAGAAAGAATATGTGCCAAGGCATTGGAGTCACAATATATCTTCTTTTGGGTAACCCCTGTCAGTTTAGTATCTAAGGTAGAGTTAAAATCTCCTCCCCAAATAATATGTTTTTTGGAAAATAAAAAAGGTTTAATTTCCTCGACTAGCTCAATTCTGGCTGTTTTAAGCTGGGGGCATATATATTAATAAAACAAAAACAAAAATCCCCAAGGGAGCTGTCAAGCACCAAGGCCCTTCCTGGCTTAACATCAACAAGCCGAGTAATTTGAAAGTGAGTAGATTTAAAGAGAATGCCTATCCCATCTGCAGCTTCTAAACCAAAAGTCCAAAAGGAAGGCCCCCAATGCCATCGTTTTTTAAGTAACTCTACCTCAGCAAGTGAGGAAAGACGTGTTTCTTGAACAAAGATAACATCAACTTTAAGGGAATCGAAAAAGGAAAATAAGGATAGCTGTTTTTTATAGGTTTTTAAGCTGCAGACATTGAAAGACATAAGCTTCAGAGTAGCCATCTATTACATAACATTTTGTCAAGGCCTTCTTTTTAAACTGCTACTGGCTTTCCTTTTTTTCCCTTTTCCCCTTTTTTTTCCTTAGAAAGCTCAGTTGATCTGCTGTCTTCATCTTCAGTAGCCAGCTCAGATCTCTGTGAAGTGTCTGATTCCAAATCAGAGTCCCCAAGCTCCTCCTGAAGGGGAGAAAAGATGTTTGTGGTAGAAATAGGACAGGGAGTGGGAATTTTGAGAGAGGACCTAGTAAATCTTCGCCCTTTAACAGTTTCAAATAAGGGGGGAGGCATGGTAGACTCATTAGAAACAGTAGGCTCATTAACAGCAGAATCAGGGCAAAAATCAGAGGCAGGAGCAGGGCCCTGTTCGGGTGATATAGAAGGCCTAGCTGTAGCGAGAGGAGAGGCAGAGGTGGGTACCAAAAGAGGACCTCTACCAGGAGTGGACTCAGAGTGAGAAGTAGAGGGATCTGCAGGTGGAAAACCCTGATGTTTTTCTTGAGCCTGAAAAACTAAATTGTCATGATCCCAACCTTCAGCCCTATTTCTTTTGGCCCAAGGGCACTGATGAAAAGCATGCCCTTTTTCATCACACAAGTTACACTGGAAAATATTTTCACACAGATCCATAGAATGTCCATATCCCCCACACAATGAGCATTTTAACATATCACATGAACTACTGATATGTGTTCGTGAGCCACATTTGTAGCAAGCCCTGGGTTGTCCGCTATAAAGGCAAACACCTCTGACTTTATCCCCAAAAAAACTGTTGGGTGAATGAATAATGTCAGAGTTGACCTGAAATAGCTTTATTTTAAATTTCCATCCCCCGTCCAGATACCTTCTAAATCCAACAGAGCCTCAGAAGGGCCAAGAATGTCACATCGGTTCTGTAACTAGTGGTAGATATCACTGACATTCACCCCTTCATTTCGGAACATGACAGTAACATACCGAATTTGAGGTCTAGTAAGGGGAATGGCAAAAAAAGGGGGTCCATAAAGGTGTATTTTTCAGGATAGAGTATTTTTCCCCAAATTTTTCTAGACTACTGTTAAGTCGAAAACTCACATCAAAAGAGTCTTCCCCAGATACATGTATTAAAGCATACAGGTCAGAGGGAAGAAAATGCATAGAGCCTCTAAGTAAGCGGTTGGCAACATAATACCTGTCAGGATGAGTAGTAAGCCCACCCTTGTAACGTAATCTCACAGCATTCCTCCTAGGAGCTTGCTCTAATTTATTTTTGAATAAATCTGCCATAGGAATGCATTTGTTACGTCTGTGACTCCTGGCTTTGTAAAGTTTTGTCCAAACTTTGAATCACAACCTCCCCCGAGGATGTACTTGGGCCAGAAATGGCCTTAGACTGCCCTGGAAGAAGGTCCTCACCATTTTCAACCCGCTTAGAAACAGAAGGAAGTTCAGACTCTGTACCTGAGCTCAGTGTGTTGGCATGCATAGTGGTAGAAGATGTAGGTCTGTCATCCACCCAGTTAGGGTCAGAGATCCAAGTGCCTGATGTTGTGCGAAGCCATCCCGACTGTGAAAGGGAATTCTCAGCTGACCAGTCCCCAAGAAGAGCAATATTAGAATCAGTAAGCCCAAATTTCCTCCGAACAACTTGGAAGGTAGAAGACGCTTGTCTAGGTGCTAACAGCTCCACCGATCCCTCATTGCGTTCAGCCTCCATACCCAGAAGTTCCGACACACAAAATGGGTCCGTATTAACAACCGGACCCAACTCAGAAGGGATTCCTAGAGCACAAGGCAGAGGTGCAAACAGGAGAACAAGCTGAAGAGTCGCCGGAAAGTACAGTCTCCCGAACTGGCGTCCTGCCAGCTTCTTCTTTGTGAGAACCAGAGAAAACACATTCAGGCATCCCACTCATAGGGACAACGGCTGTTTCCACTTGCGTTAATGCTATAGCTCCATTTACAGGAGCCTCCATGCACACGTCCTGCTCCAAGCATAACTGCTTCTCGTCTGCCATCCTGCAGACATAGCGCAGCCCTCTACTGGCCACAGAGGGCCAGCAGAGATGGGGAATTTCCCCGGTGTCCTGGCCAAATTTCCCTCATTCACTAAAAATACCACCAACAGCTTAATCTGGTTCAAGGTCAGCTGGCATTCATCTGTATCTCCCTTCCCTGGGTCGTGCCTGAAAATAGGCAGGATTTGTCTAGTGCACTTACCCGGTCAACAAAAACTAAATAAAAATAAAATAAAATTATTAAGGATCACATAATCAACTATCTTACCTCAATAAATAACATGGATTGTACCCAGCATGGATTTACTCAGGGTAGGTCTTGCCAGACCGACCTACTTGAATTTTATGGTAAGGTCTGTAAAGCCTTGGACGGCAGGCATTCGGTTGAAGTAATTTTTTTGGACTTCTCAAAGGCATTTAACAAGGTCCCGCATGGTGAGCTTATCGATGCCTTAGTTGAGCTTGGTATTGAGGGTAAAATATCCAGATGGATAGAAGCCTGGCTGTCTGACAGGAAGCAGAGAGTTAGTTTAAAAGGGTCATGTTCGGGTTGGGCAAATGTGACCAGCGGGGTGCCTCATGGTTCCATGCTGGGGTCCTGTCTATTTAATATCTACATTGCTTCAATGAACACCGCCACAGGAGTATGGGTATCCAAATTTGCTGATGATACTAGAATTGGTCACATAGTGGACAGCCAAGAGGAAGCTGGCAACCTCCAAACAGCCTTAGGTGATCTGGAAAACTGGGCATGTGAAAAGAAATTGACCTTCAGTGCTGATAAATGCAGTGTCATGCATTTTGGGAAGAATAACAGACAGATGAACTACTCACTAGGAGGGCGGATACTCAATAAGGTGGAGGATGAAAGAGACCTGGGTATCCGGATAAGTAAAGGCCTTAGTTTCAAGTCACAGTGTAATCAAGCTATTAAAAAATCTAGTAGCATTTTACACTGTATAAATAAACATATTAAATGCAAAAATAAGGATGTATTGCTGCCCGTTTATACATCCCTGGTGCGACAACATATGGAGTACTGTGCCCAGTTTTGGTCCCCAGGTGGCAAAAGGGAAATAAAGGCCGTTGAGCGAGTTCAGAGAAGGGCAACTTGCATGATCAAAGAGGTAAAGGGGCTAGACTACCAAACAAGACTCAACACCCTAGGCCTGTATTCCTTGGAATTCAGACGATTGAGGGGGGACATATGTCTAATTTACAGAGCCCTTACAGATGCACAGTTGTGGGAGCTCTTGGGTCTGGAGTATAGAAATCTTTACTATAGTACTAGATCACACCCTCTGCAACTAGAAGGAGAAAGATTTAATTCCATCAAAAGGAAACATTGGTTCTCGGTTAGAGTAACCAAAATTTGGAACGAACTCCCACTGGAGGTAGTGGCCAGCGGTAGTATGTTCAGTTTCAAGTCAAAATTGGATGTACGCTTTAGTACAAATAACATATTGGGATACTACTGACTTTTGTGAGCTACAAGGGACTTCAGTCTAAATAAAGCTCTATATCACCTATGAAACCTACGAAACCTATGACACCAGTGATGGCACCACGCACGCTCCTGTACAAGCACCCAGTCAGGCATCTGCCCCACCTCTACCCCTCTAGATGCAGCGTTGGTGTACCAGCCCTCAGCCATCGCTAGGGGCCAGGCATGCACTGACATCTGGTGACCCCCTTCCCGGAGAAGGAGAGCTTCCCTAGGACGCTTGATCCTTCTGGTTCTCTGCCGACCCCAGCTGCCTGCACTCACTCCTGAACATGGGTCGCCAGCATGGCATGATGTGTGGTGTCCAGCACCTCAGCCCTCAGTGCCACCGGGCTGGCCTACCCCATACTTTATTTAAGGAATAATGCATGACAGGGTGTGTGTCGTGCTGGGATAACATCATGCCTTGGGTGGTTGGGCATGAAGCCACAGGCTGAGTGCATCCAACACCCAAGAAGTGATGTTATACCAGCACGACACACATCCTGGAGTGCATTATTCCTATTATACAATGGCTCGTTTAAAAAAAAAGAAGAAAAATATTAAAATCTTCATTAAAACTACATTTTTCTGTCATTTTTTGAAAGGGTAGTAATACTTACTGAAAAAATAGTGCTGATTATTTGTTTGTCCAATAGGTGGAACTGCTTCCTTGCTACTGTGAGTCTGCAGCTTTGCTTTCTGCCCCCCATTCTTCCCCCACCTTACTTACTGTATACTTGTTCTCTGCACCCCCTTCTGTATTTTGTTTTGCTGTCTACTCTGACAGAACAAGAACACATTAAGCTGACATTTTTATAAAGTGACTGGGAGGTTGCCATGAAGTCATCAGTGTGATTGGCTTCAGCTGTCCCAGTTCCAATGGGCATCCCAGAACAGACTGAATGTGTGTGCCCAAATGCACACTGTGGTTCGGTCGCTAATTTTCTTTTTCAGGGGAAGGGGTGGACATACGTTCTCTTCAGTTACTTGTGTTTTCCCGGTACAAAAGATATGGTAACTGTATCTGGAAAACCTCAGTCAGACACAGCAGCAATGTTAATGCCAGGGGGAGGGGCAGTCAATTTCGTCTTTCACAGACAGTGCTCGGTACGCTCGCAGACTCTGCTGGGAAACAAGGAAGAAATAATGGGTACATTTTGTAAGTAACTGAGGGAACATCTGAAAGAAAGGTGAGTTACTGGCATTTTTTGGTTATGTTGGAAAGCCACGTGGCCAGCTGCCCGCTCTAATGTGTAAAGTTTTTTTTTTTTCCAAGTTGGAAGTTGCGCGGTCAATTGCCCACCTCACCCCGCTCATTATTCAGAGCAGCATTGTGCTTGTAGTTCTCCCAGTACAGCTGTTTTGTGTTCTGTACTGGGAGATAAAAAAAGAACAGTAATGGAAAACTGGTAACTCAATATGTGAATAGCACTATACACCCTCGGTGTGTTTATGGAGGGCAAGGGAGCACCGATTCTGAGCAGAGTGGGCAGTGTTGTAACTGGTTGTAGGGACTGTGGAGTGATTTTCTTTTTTTTACATATTATGAGTCTAGACTGTGCTGGGGCTAGATCCATGATGTTATGCTAGGATAACATCATGGGTCTAGCACCAGACTAACCAACCAGAGCCCAGCATTCTTTCTTGCCATTGCATAATCTATATTTAATTGTGTACAATGCCCAGAGTCCTAGATATGGGGAACTTTATGAATTTTTTATTGTGTACAATGCCTAGAGTCCCAGATATGGGGCACTTTATTAATTTTTAATTGTGTACAATGCCCAGAGCCCTAGATTTGGGACACTTTATGAATTTTTAATTGTGTACAATGCCCAGAGCTCTAGATTTGGGGCACTTTATGAATTTTTAATTGTGTACAGTGCCCAGAGTCCTAGATATAGTTAGTTAGTTAATTAGTTAAAACTTTATTTTTTGACAGGATAGAACTTTAGGTCCAAAGGGTGTTTCTTCAAAGTTGTCCTGTGTACATAAAAACATACATTCAAGCAACATGGGGCACTTCATGAATTTTTATTTGTTTACAGTGCCCTGAGTCCTACATATGGGGCATTTCATGAATTTTTAATTGTGTACAGTGCCCAGAGTCCTAGATATGGGGCACTTCATGAATTTTTAATTGTGTGCAATGCCCAGTGTCCTAGATATGGGGCACTTCATGAATTTTTCATTGTGTACAATGCCCAGAGTCCTAGATATGGGGCACTTCATGAATTTTGAATTGTGTACAATGCCCAGAGTCCCAGATATGGGGCACTTCATGAATTTCTCATTGTGTACAATGCCCAGAGTCCTAGATATGGGGCACTTCATGAATTTTTCATTGTGTACAATGCCCAGAGTCCCAGATATGGGGCACTTCATGAATTTTCCATTGTGTACAATGCCCAGAGTCCTAGATATGGGGCACTTCATGAATTTTTTATTGTGTACAATGCCCAGAGTCCTAGATATGGGGCACTTCATGAATTTGTTATTGTGTACAATGCCCAGAGCCCTAGATATGGGGCACTTCATGAACTTTTAATTGTGTACAATGCCCAGAGTCCTAGATATGGGGCACTTCGTGAATTTTTTTTCTTTTTTACAGTTAATCTTTTTATTGAGTAGTTTTCAGCAAGTACAAACATTATATTGGGAAAACAATATAATACATTTGCATCAGTTGTAATATAATGGTAAACACTGGAGGGAAGGGGAAGAAGATATGCACAAACAAAAGAGAAAGAGACAAATTGCAATACAACCAGTAAATCAAGGAGGGTATTAACAGCATCCATATCTAATTAGAGAAACAGACGGAATGATTCATGGACTTACCCTATGTGGTTTTATCCTCCTGGGGGAACTTCTTTGAGAGACAAGATGACTCACCATATACATTAAGTGGGAGGTATATAAAACTTCTTCACCTGGTGTGCAGAAGAGGGAGTTATGTGGCTATCCACATCCTAAGATTCCTTACACCTGAAAGAACAATAACATTTGATCACCTGAAACCATAGCCATTACCCTCAAGTAAATGTCATGGAGGCCTTAACCTGTCCTTTGCATTCCTGCTTAGCATACCAAACTGACAGTTTGCAATGTAGTTCAAATAGGGGGACCAAATGTCTTCATATTTATGTAGGTTCCCTTTAGGTTAGTCTTGTTATATTTGCCGAGTCACCCATAGCAGAAAGTCATTCCCTAAAGGATGGAATTACTGTCAACCTCCGTCTTCTCAGAATCAGCCTTTTCAGTTCCATAGAGGCCTGTATGAGCCATAAATGCTGGGGTTTAGTTAAGGTAGTACTGATGGGAGAAAGGCCCAGTATCCATAACCTAGGGTCCATTGATAAGGGAAGTGTCAAAATTTGTGAGCAATATTTTGCCACTTCTGCCCATAAGGATTGCAGGGAAGCACATGACCAAAGTATGTGTGGTAGATCTCCTGCTGGGGCACTACATCTCCCTCATTTTTCTATTTGTAACACCCCTATTGCCTGCAGCTGCACCGGAGTACGGTACCATAAATGCATCACCTTACTTTGAATGAGCAAATTTCTCTGGTTTGTGGACTCTTAGCCACCCTTGCTGCCGTTGCTGCTCCGTGATTCTGACCTTAAGCTTTATTTCCCATTTGCTTTTAGCTGGAAGGAGGGGTCTGCAGCACTGTCCCTCATCAGGCCCTGTGTAATCCCTGCCAGACCATGCTGTCACCTGAGCCATACTTTAATGGGAAATGGTTGCAGAACCTGGTGTTTATGTTTGACACACATTAAACAAAAACATTTCTGCTTAACCCATGAAGTGAAGAGGTTTCTAATCTGAATATACTTTCAGAAATCTCCTTTTGGTAAGCCATACATAGTTTTCAACCCCTGAAATTAGTCCATAATGGCACCATCCAAGATTTCTAGATCCCGTAGGTACCTGATTGGCCATGGCATCCACCCAGCCCACCGAACTGGTTTCTGATCAATGCAAAGAAAGGGGTTATTCCATTTATGGGTGTATTGGCCTGGGTTAAGGCATAGCATGGTCCTCTGTCCTACCTTACCCTGGCCTGGTGGGAGTTATGAATTGTAATCCTTTGTTGAAACTGTTTTGGGAGGTGGTGGCCTAGGTATGCAGAGAGAGGCAGCCCTTCCAGAATATCCTGCTCTATATTCACCCAGGCTGGGGGTGTAGTGTTGCAATCCTGAAAGCATTTCATGGTTTTTGCCATGATGAAGACAAGGGAATACTGGGCAAAGTCCGGCAGGTTCCATTCCCCACTTGCCCATGGGGCCCTCAATTTAGCCCTGCTATAATGTGGAGGGAGAGAACTCCACAGGAATTTACCAATTGTGGTATTCAGTTTCTGGGCCCAAACTTCTGGGAGAATTATGGGGAGGTGAGAGAGAATGTAATAGATTTTGGCTGCTATCATTAACCTGATCACTGCTATCTTGCCTGCCATTGACAACTTGAGATGATCCCACCTCACCATGTCCTTTTGGAGAGTTTCAGCCAAGGGTTTACAGTTAATATCCACTAGGGATTTTATGTTGGGAAAGATCTTTACCCCCAGGTATTTTATACCTGACTGTGCCCATGCCAATCCTAGATTCCCTATCCCTGCCGGGGTGGTAAGATCATTAAGAGTTAGAATTGTGGATTTAGTAAAGTTGATCTTAGTATCTGAAAAGCCTCCAAAAGTGCCAAGGGTGTCTAGGATGTGAGGGAGGCTTTGAGAGATATCCCCCGTTATTTTATTTATTTATTTGGTTTTTGTTTACCGGGTAAGTACACTAGACAACAATGTTGCCTATATTCAGGCACTACCCGGGAGAGTACAGACGGGGAGACCAGAGTCAACATTAAAGAGTATTTCATGATGCAGCATGAGGTGAGAACAAACATTTGAACAGTATACAGCCAGGTACAGCCATTATCAGTGATGACAAAGAGAAACAGATAACATTACAATAATTATTTTCATCTGATGATACATCAATGACTAAACTGAAATGACAAACAGCAAACAAAACTTAAATGAAGTAACATTATAACAATAGGATTTCTGCTGGATGTGGGAAACTTTCAGATTTTGGAGACCAGCAGGAAATCAATAAGTGCCATAGGGAGGAGAAAATGCTAGGAGAGAGGCTCAAGTTACAGCACAAGAGAAGCAGTCGGATTCTAATAGGTGTGCCTGAAGACCCAGTTTAAAGGCCTTGTGGGATTTGGAGAGTTTGATGTGGGAGGGAATGGAGTTCTAGGAGTGGGGAGATATGGGGAAGGATCGTTTCCTTTTTGTGAGATATCTGGGAATTTCAAGTTGGGTTTGAGCAGATGCCCTGAGGAAGTATGTTGGGAGGGCTGAGTTAATAGTTCGGCAAGATATTTAGGGGACCCCGTTCTGATCATATTATCAATTGTACAGTCCGCAGAATAGTGTCTGAGCGAGCCTGGGGAGAGCCAATTTAGTTTCAAATAGAGCAGGCAGTGATGGGTAAGTCTGTGAGCGGAGAGAGCAAATCTGCATATACTGTTATAGCTGGTGCTCCATTTCTGGGGCGCTTCTTTGCTAGCTTTAAGGTAAACCTGAGAGCAATATGTTAGAGCAGGGAGGAGAAATCCTTGTGCAATAGCAAGCCGAGCAGCATCATTGAGGGAGGACCTAATTTTAAAGGCAAGACCAAGTTTTGAGTAAACTGTCTTACATGTAGCCGCAATATGGAGGTTAAAGTCAAGAGATGGGTCGAGAGTGAGTCCTAGATACCTGAAGAAGGTAACGAATTCAAGAAGGGAGTCATCTAGAGAATGTATCAATAAGTCTGGAGTAAGAGATCTGATTCTTGCCGGGGGTTAAAAAGCATAGTTACGGTTTTCTTAGCATTCACCAGGAGCGTGTTCTGTAGTAACCACTTCTGCAAGCAGTTGAAGTCTGCTTGAAGATGTGCTCTTACTGATAAGGGATCTTTACCACTGGAGAGAAGCACCACGCCATCAGCATAAAGGATTACCGAGGAGGAGCAGGAAGGGAGGGCAAGTTGTTAATGAAAAGGGAGAAAAAGGGCCAAGAATAGATCCTTGGGGACTCCAACAGAGGTAGGGGAAAGATTTGAGATGGCGGATTCAATTTGGACAAATTGCAACCTCCCTGAGAGGTAGCTATCGAACCAGGAGATGGTCGACAGGTCAAAGCCAAGGCGGGACAGTTTGGAAAGTAGCAGAGAGTGATTCACATGGTCAAATGCCTTTGTGAGATCGATAAATATAGCGCCAGTGAGCAAGCTCTTGTCCATCGCTGTAAGGACTGCATTTGTCAGCTGAAGTAGAGCAGTTGTGGTGCTGTGTCCTGTTCGGAATCCATGCTGGGTAGGGGAATATAAGGTTGTGAAGGTGCAGGTAATTTGTGACCTGAGTAGCGATGGCCTTCTTGAGAAGTTTATTTAGGGTAGAGAGAATGGCAATTGGTCTATAGTTTTGACATATTTTTGTATCCCTTTTTGTGAACAGGGACAACGCGAGCCGTTTTTCCACAATGTTGGTACCGTTTGGGTTATTATGGAAAGATTAAAGATTCTTGCAATAGGAACAGCAGGGCAGGGCTGCCTGCTTCAAGAAGCTTGCAGTAGCCCATCCGGCCAGCAGATCCATAGGTGGATACTGATTTGAGGAGATGCTTTCGTGGAGGAGACTAATGTGAGACGAAAAGGGTTTCATGCAAAAATTGCGCCTCAGGAGGAGGTGAAAGAGGTTGGTTGAATTTCTCAGTGTATTTGGAGAGATCCGAGAATTGTGCATTAAGAGCATTAGCAATAGTAGGTAACTTGGTTTGCGTCATTCGTAGATACATAGATACATAGACAGTGTCGGCAGATAAGGGCCTATGGCCCACCCAGTCTGCCCATTTGAGCTGAAGTTCAGTTTATGTTTTCCTAGAAGTCTGTTGCCCCTTACCCCTGACCTCCAGAATTCCTTTATGTCTATCCCATGCATTCTTAAATCTCGTGATTGTTTCAGCCCCCACCACTTCCTCTGTCAGGGTGTTCCACTTGTCCACCACCCGTTCTGTGAAGAAATTCTTCCTCACGTTTCCTCTGAATCGTCCTCCCTCCGACTTTCATCCCATGCCCTCTAGTCCTGGAATATCTTTTTCACTTAAAAATAGTGTATTCCTGCACCCTGTTCCTCCCTGTAAGATACTTGTATGTCTCTATCATATCCCTCTCTCCTTCCTCTCCTCCAGGAAGTACATGTTCAGTTCCTTCAACCTGTCTTCATAGGACTTGTGATGCAATCCATGCACCATCTTTGTTGCCCTCCTCTGAACCTTCTCTACCCTGTCTATGTCCTTACGTAGGTATGGTCTCCAGAACTGTACACTGTACTCCAGGTGGGGCCTCACTAGTGTCTTGTATAGTGGAATTATGACCTCCCTTTTCCTGCTGGTGATGCCCCTGCCTATGCATCTCAGCATCCTATTTGCTTTACCTGCTGCCTTGTCACACTGTTTCCCTACCTTGAGGTCATCAGAGATGATAACCCCAAGATCCCTTTCCTGCTTGGTGCATGCTATATCCTCACCCCCCAACTGATATATTGTGCCAGGGTTTTTGTGCCCCATATGCATTATCTTGCACTTCTTTGCATTGAATTTCAACTGCCAAACCCCTGACCATTCTTCAAGTTTCTGCAGGTCCCTTCTCATTCTGTCTACACCCTCTGGTGTGTCTACTCTGTTACAGAGCTTTGTGTCATCAGCAAACAGTGAAAGTCTGCCTTCTAGGTCCTGCGCAATGTCACTGATGAAGATGTTGAATAGGACCGGCCCAGCACTGATCCCTGTGGTACCCCACTGGTCACTCTTCCCTCTGTGGAGTGACAGCCATTTACCACCACCCTCTGTGTCCTGCCGCCCAGCCGGTTACCTACCCACCACACTACTGTCCTGCCCACACCCATATTCCCCAGTTTGTGTAATAGTCTTCACGTGGCACAGTGTCAAAGGCCTTGCTGAAGTCCAGATAGGCCATGTCCACTGCCCTCCCGATCCACCTCCCTAGTCACCCAGTCAAAAATTCAGTGAGGTTGGTCTGACATGACCTCCCCTGGTGAAACCATGCTGCCTTGGGTCCTGTAGTCCATTGACAACCAGATGTTCCACCAATCTCTCCTTCAGTAGTGCTTCCATGATCTTCCCCACTACCGAGGTGAGGCTGACTGGTCTGTAGTTCCTGCTTCCTCTTTGTTCCCACTTTTTGTATAAGGGACTACATCTGCTGTCCTCCAGTCTTTGGGTACCTCCCTGTTTCCAGTGATCGGCTAAACAGGATAGCCAGAGGTTCGCCACCACCTCTCTTAGTTCTTTAAGGACCCTAGGTTGCACCCCATCTGGCCCCATTGCTTTATCAACTCTTATTACTTCCAGTTCCTTCAGGACCCTTTCTCGTGTAAAGGGACTTGTGTCCATTTCTGCACCATTCTCACCCCTTGTACTCCCTTCAGACCCATTACCCTCCATCAGTATCATGTCAGTAATGGCCATCTTGGGCCTTTGCCCATTGACATTTTTGATGTGGTTCCAAAAACCCCTGGTATCACCTGCTGAAGACTGGAGAAGCTTAAAGCAGTAGCTCCTTTTAGCCTTCCGAATATCTTTTTTGCAGGCATTTCTCAGTTGTCTATAGTTAACCCAGTCTTCTGATTGTTGGGACTTCTTTGCCAAGGTCCAGGCCTTGTCTCTTTTATCATGGCTCAAGGAGGTCTTTTAGCCATTTATTAGGAGCCCTGAGACGCTGCTTTTTTCAGAGGATGTGCAGATCCTGAAGGGCCAGAAGCTGAGACATCAGGTATTCAAGTGCTATGTTTACATCATCAGTGTGATAGATGGCAGACCAGTCTATATTATTAATATCCTCGAGAAGTGCAGTTCGGTTTAGTTTTGCAAAATCCTGAAATTGAATGATTTAGGCAGTCATTAGCATATAGCTTGGTAAGGTATTCTTTCTCACCAATTTTGATCCCTGATATTTTGGGATGGGCTCTTATGGCTGCTGCTAGTGGTTCCATAGCTAAGAGGAACAATAGAGGGGACAGTGGGCAGCCTTCCCTGATTCCCCTATGTAGGGCGAATGATTCTGATAGGTCCTCATTGGTGAGTACTCTTGCCTTAGGGCTTTTGTACAGTGTCTTGACCCAGGCTGAGAAGTATGGGCCAAAGTTGAAACTATCCAGCACTGCATGCAAATGCTCCCACTCTACCGAATCAAAGGCCTTTTCAAAGTCAGTTGTTATTGCGGCTGCTGGGGTGGGGAGTGTTGCCGCAGTTTGCATTAAGGTCATTAGAGCACGTATGTGATCTGAGCTGATCTACCCTTAACAAAGCCCACCTCTGCAGGGTGTATGATTCCTGGTAGACATTTTTCCAGGCGTGTTATGAGTACTTTGGCCAAGATTTTGGTGTCAGCGTTAATCAATGAAATTGGCCTGTAACTGGCTGGGAGAGTGTGGTCCTTGCCCTCTTTAGGAAGAACTGTAATAATGGCCTCGTTTAGGGTAGTGGGTAGGGCCACTTTTGCATGTGCTTCGTGTAGCATCCTTAGTATCTGGACCACCTTGTAAAAATCAACCAGAAACCCATCCCCTCCAGGGGCCTTATGAGGGGCCATACTGGCAATAGCTTGGGCAATTTTGGTTTCAGTGAGGTCGACCTCCAGGGCTTTCCTGAACGGGGCAGCCAGTTTGAGTAGGGGCAGTGAGGTTGTAAAGCCTGTATATTTTTCCTTGTCCCATTTTGCCTGTGAGGAATACAGAGTTTTGTAAAAGTCGGGCATAATTCCATGAATTATTTTAAGATTGGGAGACAATTTGCATGCTTTATCCTTCAGCTGTTGTATGGTTCTTTCTGCCTGTCTTTGTTTCAGCCTATATGCCAGAAGCCTACTGGCCTTTTCCCCATCCACCCTGTACTTATATTGGACCCTCTGGAGGCATAGATCTGCCTTTCTAGTCACTAAGGTATTAAGTTTCAGCCTAATATCTTTAAGTTTGGCTATAACCTGGGGATTATTAAGTTTCGAGGGGTGATTTTGTACTGTTTTTTCCAAATTGGGCAGTTTGTTCTCCAGTTGTTCCTGTTCTGCCTCCCTCTATTTATGTCTGTGGGCTGCAAAACTAGTGATTTCCCCTTATAGTCGCCTTATGCACCTCACAGATGTTAGCTGCTAAGGCAGAACCTGCAGGATTGTCCTCAAAAACATTTTGATCTCATTCTGGATCCATGGGGAAAAATCTTTCTCCTTTAAAAGCAGTAGGTCCAGCCTCCATTGGAGGGATCTGCTGGGGTGTATAGTTGGCAGGAAGTGTAAAACCACTGGGGCATGATCAGAGATGTATAGTGGTTTGATGTGCACCCCTGTCGATGCTCTGGTGAGGTTGGGAGAGGTGAACCAATGCTCCAACCTGCTGGCCATGGCTGTGGGAGCAGAAAAATATGTAAAGTCCCCATCAGTGGGATGCGATAAGTTGCAAATGTCTGTCATCTGATGTAGGGCCAGTAACTCTTTTAGCGCTACAAGTGAGCAGGAGTGGTGTTCTGGTTTGGCATTTGATCTATCTATTAAGTGGTCCATGGTCAGATTAAAATCCCCTCTCATGAGGATATCCGTATTGTCATAAGAGACATCCATGATGTTCTGGGATATAGTGTTAGATAGGTCAGGAGTGTCCTCATTAGGGGTGTAACATAGAAACATAGAATTTGATGGCAGATAAGGACCGCTTGGCCCACCTAGTCTGCCCATTTTCCTACCTAACAGATAAGCTGCAGATCCTAGTTAACCAACAGCTTACTTCCTCCTACCCCCTACTAGGACTGCCTTATGCCTGTCCCATGCATTCTTGAATTCCCCCACTGTTCTTGACTCCACGACCTCCTCAGGGAGGCTGTTCCATGCATCCAGAACCCTGTCTGTGAAAAAATACTTCCTCACATTACCTCTGAGCCATCCCCCTCTATCTTCAAATTGTGCCCCCTTGTTCTTGCACATCTCTTTTTCTGAAAGATGCTACCCTCTTGGACTTTGTTGATTCCCTTGAGGTACTTGAAAGTTTCTATCATGTCCCTCTTTCCTTCTTTCCTCAAGGGTATGCATATTAAGCTCCTTTAGTCTTCGTCAGTATGTCTTCTGATGCAGACCCTGCACCATTTTGTTGCCCTCTTCTGGACAGCCTCCACTCTGTCTATGTCTTTGGGAGATGGGGTCTCCAGAACTGCACACAGTACTCCAGATGGGGTCTCACCAACTGTCTGTACAGAGGATAACCACTCTGTTTTCTACTATTGATGCCTCTTCCTATGCATCCCAGTATCCTCCCAGCCTTCCTTACTGCCTTCTTACATTGCTTGCCCACCTTTAGGTCATCTGATATAATTATCCCCAGGTCCCTTTCCATTTTTACTGTTGTCAGTATCTCACCCCCCATTGTGTACGCTTCCCCTGGGTTTTTGTTTCCCATGTGCATGACCTTGCACTTCTTTGCATTGAATCTGAGCTGCCATACATTTGACCATTCCTCCAACCTTGCCAAGTCCCTTCTCATCCTTTCTGCTCCATCTTGTGTATCAACCCTGTTGCAGATCTTTGTGTCGTCTGCAAAGAGACATACTTTTCCTTCCAGTTCCTCTGCAATATCACTTATAAAGACATTAAAAAGGACCGGTTCCAGTACTGAACCCTGCGGTACCCCGCTAGTAACCCTCCTTTCTTCACTGTGTACTCCATTTACTACTACCCTTTGTGTCCTGTTGTCTAGCCAATTTTTTATCCAGGCTACCACCTTGGGACCCACTCCAAGGCTGGCTAACTTGTGTATTAATCTTTTGTGTGGGACTGTATCAAATGCCTTACTAAAATCTAGGTAGGCCATGTCCACAGCCCCTCCCTGGTCTACTACTTTGGTCACCCAGTCAAAGAAATCTATTAGATTCATCTGACACGACCTTCCCATCATGAATTCATGCTGCCTTGGGTCCTGTGCCCCACTGGCCTCTAGGTACTCAACAATTCTTTCCTTCAGAAGTGATTCCATCATTTTCCCTACCACTGAGGTCAAACTAACTGGTCTGTAGTTTGCTGCCTCTGTCCTGCTCCCACTTTTGTGAAGAGGAATCACATCTGCCCTCCTCCAGTCCTCGGTACCACCCCATCCTCCCATGATTTGTTAAAGAGAGTATGCTGTGTCACTAGTTCTACCCTTAGTTCTTTTAGAATTTGTGGTGAATCCCATCAGGCCCCATTGCTTTGTCCACCTTCAATTTTATTAGTTCTTTCAGAACGCTCTTCTGTAAATGGACTGGTATTGATCCGCCTTCAGAGTGTTTCTCTTGTTTGGTTTAGGTACCTCCCTCCTCTTTCTTTGTGAATACTGAGCAGAAATATTCGTTCAGTATCCCTGCTTTTTCACTGTCACCCTCACCCACATTCCTTCCCTTTATTAAGCCTCAGTATCCTCCTTGGTCTCTTCACCCTAATGTACCTATATGGGGTCTTATCTCTTCTTAACAGAATTGGCTATCCTTTCCTCGGTTTGGGCCTTTGCTATTCTGACTGCCTTCCCAGCCGCTTTCTGCTTTAACTGATAAAGTTCTCTGTCCTGCTCCTTCTGTGTTTCTTATATTTCCTGAATGCTATCCTTTCTCTCTCACCTTCCCTGCCACCTCTTTTGAGAACCATAGCATTTTTTCTTCGTTGTGTTTTATTGATTTGCTTTACACAAAGGCTTGTTGCCTCTGTGATGACTGTTTTGATTACTCCCCATTGTCCTCCACCCCTCCTTCTTGCCTGTTTGCTAGTGCTTTTCTGAGGCACTCTCTCATTTTCCCAAAGTCAGCCCTCCTAAAGTCCAATACTTTTGCTTTTGTATGGCTTGATTGTATGGCTGTGTTTATCGTGAACCACACTGTTTGGTGGTCGCTTGTTCCCAGATGGCTACCCATTTCTAAATCTGAGATTCTTTCTCCGTCCCATTTGAGAGAACCAGGTCTAAGATTGCTCCCTCCCGAGTGGGTTCCAATACTAGCTGTCTGAGGCATGCCCCCTATAGGGCATCAAGAATGACCCTGCTTTTGGATGTGCCTGCAGCAAAGGTGCTCCAGTTAACATCTGGCATATTCAGATCCCCCATCAACAATATCTTCCCCTTTTCTGCCATTCTAAGAAAGCCTTCTATCATTTCCTTGTCCATTTGCTCCCTCTGAGATGGGGGTCTGTATACAACCCCCATGTGGATTGTGGTGCCATTTCCTGTCTCCAGGGTGATCCAGAGTGCCTCATCTGCTCCCTGTTTACTCTTTAGTTCTGTTGCTTGATCCCTTCCTTTACATAGAGAGCTACTCCTCCTCCTCTTTTGCCCTCCCTGTCCCTCCTGTAGATGTGTATCCTGGTATGTTGACATCCCAGTCATGGTTCTCTGTGTACCTATATTTCTGTGACTGCCACAATATCCAGGCAACCGTCTTCCATCAAGGCCACTAGTTCAGGAGCTTGTTACACAGACTACGGGCATTGGTACTCATCCCTCCACTTTTGATAGCCTTACCCTTTTAGCACCATTCCTGTCCTTACTGCCTTTGCCTTTTTACATTTACCTCTGTTCATGCTCCATAATACTTCTTTGGTGTTTACCTCACTAATCACCATGTTTTGTGGGGGAGCTGGGATTTCCTGCTTCTTTTCAGTGCCTCCTCTGGCCAGTTTTAAATGCTTTCTGCCAATGAAACATTTAAACCTCTCACCTCAGGATTCTGGCTCCCCCCCCTGGACAGATGCAGACCATTGCACCAGTATAGGTCTGCATCCCTCCAGGTGGCTCCCCAGTCCCCAATGAAGCCACAACCCTGAGCTCCACACCAGTTTTTCAACCACTCATTGAATTCCCTGGTGAGGAGTGCCCTAGCATCTCCCTTGCCATAGACAGGCAGCACCTCCGAGAAGGTTACTGTATGCGCTACTTGTCTAAGGCCCCTCCCAACTCTACAAACTCCTGTTGCACTGCTCTGATCCCATTCCTAGCCAGGTCATTTGTCCCTAGGTGGACAATGACATCCAGCTCCCTCCCTCGTGCAGCTCCTCCCATGATCCTGAGGATTCGCTTCCTGTCCCTCCAAGCCGTGGCGCCAGGAAGGCACCTACCTCCTTTCCCTTCCTCCCCATTTCTACCCCTAATGATTGAGTCCCCACCAGAGTTGTTTCTTCCCCTGGGTCCCATGCCACCTCCTGTGGGTCTCCTTTGTGAAGGTTCCCAGCATCCTCCTTGGTCTCCACTGCAGGTGCCTCCATAGAGGAACCACTATCCACCAGAAGAGCGAATGAATTGTGAAGAGGTACAGCTGGAGGGATGCAACTCTGTTCCACCACCTTCTCCTTCCCTGAGCCCACCCTGGTCCAGCCTCTCCTCTTTCTTGGCAACCTCTATGGTAGTGGCATTGGCCCTGGTGGTACCTGGGTGGGGTAGGAGGTTTCACGAATCCTAGCCAGGTCAGCCTGGAGATGGGCAACCTCCTCTCTCAGGCCAGAGAGGTGCCTGCAAATAGGGCAGCATCGCAGCCTCTAGAATGTCTCCTGGAACACTGCCGCCCCACAGCCATTGCACTGCACCACTCCTATCATGTCTTATTTTGTGTCCACTCTACTGTTTCTCTGTATGCTTACTCTCTCCTCTCCTTACAACTCTCACCCTTCCTGTTCTGGGACAGCAACTTCCTATCTTCTTCAGTAGCCTCCTTCTTCTTTGCTCAATGTCAGACCACCAGCAGCTAGGGGAGGAGAGTGAGCTACTTTTTTCCTTTAGGGTTGACAAAACTAATGTTTCTCTATGATCCTTCCCTTCCTACTGCCAAACAGGAAGTTCCTGTTGACAGTCAAATCCAGTGGCTATAAAAGTAGAACTGGCTTAGGGTGGGATGGAGGGCAATTAGTAAGAAAAAAGGCTAGCAACAGGAAGTTGTAATTTGAGTCACCTGCTTTTATAGTGTCTAAGCCACACCCCCAATTAAGCTGTCTTTCCTCCTACTAGTTTAGCAAAGTCAGCTGATACAGTACCCTTCCCAGCACAGAACACACACTGACTTTCTTTCTTTTCTTTCTTTTTTTAACCCTAAATAAGACCCCTTCTACTTCTAATAAAGTATCTGTCTACTTAATCTCAAGAGACACTGACTCCTGCCGAGATATAAGTTTTAAATTAACAAGAAAATGTAGCTTCTTTTAGTTAGCTGCTTTCTGCTGTGCAAGCAAGGCTAGCAACAGGAAGTTGTAATTTGAGTCACCTGCTTTTATGGTGTCTAAGCCACACCCCCAATTAAGCTTTCTTCCTCCTACTGGTTTAGCAAAGTCAGCTGATACAGTACCCTTCCCAGCACAGAACACACACACTGACTTTCTTTCTTTTCTTTCTTTATTTCACCCTAAATAAGACCCCTTCTACTTCTAATAAAGTATCTGTCTACTTAATCTCAGCAGACACTGACTCCTGCCAAGATGTAAGTTTTAAATTAACAAGAAAATGTAACTTCTTTTAGTTAGCTGCTTTCTGCTCTACAAGCAAGGCTAGCAACCACGTGTATATGTTAATGAGCACCAAGGGCCCTGTAGAGGTGGAGACCATCAGGATTATCCACCTTCCTTCATTGTCTGTATGCACTTCCAATTGATGTCATTGGAGTTTACAGTGTAGCAATATTGAGACACTCCACCTGGCTGACCCTGCGACACTACGTGCCTCCCTTCCTACCCATTTCCTCACCAATTTCACTGCCTCTGTGGAGTGGAGCTTTGTTTCCTGCAGGAATGCTATTTGGGTACCCAGTTTCTATAAATGTGCCAAAACCTTTTTTCTTTTGAGTGGTGAGTTAAGGCCTTTTACATTCCATGAGGTAGCTATTATGTCTGCAGGGCTAGCCATAAGCAGGGTGTCTCCATATTGCATTCCATCGAATGTAGTTCAGTAGTTGCACTACCAGAAATAGTACATTTTTGAGTCAATTATTGTCCCCAAAACCTTACATCCCTCTGAGGCGAGTCCCTCCTTTCTAGAAACTAAAATCCAAAACCATTTCTGTTCCCTTCCCTGCCTAAGGCAAGTGATCTCTACTCTATTTTTATTAATTACATTCCATTTCTTACACAATAAGGCATGATCAGGGGTTAGATTAACAGTCTGTTAATCACCCCCTAGTCGGATAATGTGCGCTGAGGGCCATATTGCCCCTCAGGGGTGATTAACTGACTGTTAATCTAACTCATAGGAGTGCATTATTGCTATTATAAAAAAAATTATTCCAAAAGAAATGTGTTAAAAGTATACTTTTTGAAGGTTTTCCTCATTTAGAGGGAGATTTTTAATAAAATACTTATTCCACCAACAGTTTAAGAATGCTGGTTCAAAATCAGAATGCATCATTCCACACATTCAGCAGTGCTAGAGGACGGAATGCTGACAGGAAGAATTCATGTGCCATGGCGATCAGGCTGTACATGACAGTATAACATGGATTAATGTAAGGCTGTTGGAATCCTGACAGCCAATCAGATTGCAACATTTCTGAGACCCTTTTTATAATTCCTAATCATCTTGGAGCATCTCACAAGTGGGCAGTGTGTGGCTGAACCACGCGCCATAGTCCACAATGGATTATGCCCCCATGTATCCTTCTTTTCTGCCCAGTAGTGGGCATTGGCATCCAGTCTATATAATTATGGGATTGGCACTTCAGTGCATGCCCTTATATTAACAGTTCGAGGATGTATTACCCACAATGACCTGGGGGTCAGGTTAGCCACCTCTCCCCCAATGGTCCAATAATACTCCTCCGAGGGGAGAACCATCTGCAGATGTGCACCTTGCTACCAACTGTACCCTTCGTTAACTGGTAGTCAAGATTGTTATGAAGCAGGTGTAGCAAACCAGATACCCTTTGTATCTTAAAAGTTAGCAGTCCGCCATCCCATCAGGGTGCATCTCATTTGCATGCTCTTTGAGGAAAACCTTGATAACCACATTTTATATCTACTAAGAGTGGGGGGGGGCTAAGGTGCTCCTGACCAGTAGTGTACTAGGTAGCACACCATCCCGCAGAATGATTTCCCATTAGGGCAACGGCAATATGGCTACAGATTGGCTATATTTAGTAGTAAGCACTGCCATCATGGGATCGATGGTGAAAGGAATGCTGCACAACTTCCTGGACAGGAAATACGGTCCCCTTCCGCATGCCCCACCCATCAGTCCTTCTTTTTCTTTTTTTTCAGTTAGGACCCTCCCTCCTCCCTACCACTGGAAAATGTCCATGCCATGCACGGCCATCTATCAGCACAAGGCAGCCGCATAAGTAGCAGAAGCCTGTCTAGTCTGCTGAGTATGCGCTGAGCTATACTGGTCATGCGGCACACTGCAGGTGATACTCACACCTTTGGGGAGAGCGGAGGAAGTTTTCCACAGGAGGGGCACATTCAAAAAAACAAGACCCATGGTAGTAACAAACAGGCTTAGTCAGGGCCCCATCTGGGCCGATTCCACCAGCCTGTGGAGAAAAGGCTCGTTCACACTGCATCTTGCCCCAGTGGCTTGTTTTTATTTATAAAAAAAAAATTCAAAAACAGTAAAGTGCCACGTTCACACGGCATCGGTTTTGCTGCTGCCCTTTTCCTTTCCGATGATTTACTACTACACCGGTCACTGTTGGTTTAATATGGGATTTTGAGTGATGCAGGTGGTTTGGCTGTTCAGACAGCACAGGAAACCACCTACACAACTCCTCAAACCCAGGAAAAGGGGGAACATGGACGCAACATCATGCAACAGAAAAGTACCCAAACGGTAGTGTTCACACGTGGGCAGGAGTACCAATTTGGCCATTGTAAGCCACTGACAACAGCTCACAGTTGGCCGTGTGAATGAGCCTAAAGATTCCCGCTCACGCCCATTTCTCTGCTCACATGACTCCGCTGTCAACCAGGAAATCTGACATTAGTCCGTGAAATTGACCAGCGCTTGTCAAACTATCGCTGGGCTTAAGACAAGAAAAAACAAGAAACCTTGATTCACACAACATTAAAATGTCAACTGGACATCTATGATGCTAAACACTGCATCCTGAAACAATTGTCCCAGTTGTGGCAGTTTTCCTCATAGCAACTCACCCAAGGCAGGCCAAGATAGCCACATAATCCCCCCAGCCCCATTACTCATTTTTACCCTTACTGGGTTAGCCCTGAAAGAAAAAAAAGGAGGGGGAGAGTGGGAGAGAGTTCTTGCCCCTGGGGGAAAAAGCTGCAGTGCTTTACTTGTCTCTCATAGTCTAATCAGATTTCACTGGTGGCTTCTTGCACCTTCAGCATTGGGGCATCAGTGGCGGCCTGGGACTCTCAAAGCAGTTTGCCCAGTTCTGGTAGATTGGACCCCCGTCTCCAACACAGTCCTCAGCAGCCCTGGTTTCCTCAGCAGGCAGTCTCTTTTCGCAAGTATTGGACATATCCAGAGCCGCCGGCTGAAGGTCTCTCAGTGTCTTGAAGTGGTATGAAGTTTTCACCGGTGTGGCTTAGGCTGAGGATCTGCTTCCTTCAGACAGATGTGCTTTGTGTTGATGGCTTCTGGATTGGTTCCCATGGGACATAGCATGTTGGGGTGAAGCATGCTTCACAGCGGCGGTGTTAGATCTCTTCCACTGCCTTCCTCTCTGCTGGTGGTGACACTCCAAATCTGTCTTCACTGCGGTCGCTGCAGCTGAGATCTACATCATCAGAGAGCCATACGGTTCAGCTGTCTCCATAGGTTGATGGGCCTTGCCACAAGCTTGAGTTGGTGGTTGGCGAGGTGAAGGCCTTTCCTCCGAAATGTCTGCCAAGAAGAGCTCCACTTCTGCCAGATCATTGAAGGTAAGGTATTCTCCCCGATATTGTACTCGCAGCTGGGCCGGGTATGTTAGAGAAGCTGGAATATTTAGTTTATACAAGGACTGTTTGACAGGCCCATAGGCACAGCGTCTCTTGGACAGCTCACAGAAATAATCTTTAAAGATCTGTACTTGGCCCCCTTACTATGTCAGCCACTTTTGGTCTCTAGCTGCTCACAGCAAAACTTATTTTTCGGGGAATTTGAGGAATTTGCAGAGAATCGGCCATGGTCGCTCCTCCTGTTGCAGGCAGGGAGCCAGGGACTGGTGGGCACGCTCCAGCTCCGGGAGGGGGGCGGGGGATAGTTGTTCAATTTTAGCATTACCGGGAGGGAGGATCGCAGGAATGTAATCATATTGGAACCTTCTGCTCCCTCCGGTATGACGACAATCCTGATGTTTTTCTGCCTTCCTGGTTCTCCAAGTCATCCACTTTAGCCAGTAAATACTGAAGCTGATTATGATAGTCCCGAAGCTGGCAGTGGTGTTCGTGCAGGAACCCACTGTGGCGTTTGACCGTTGATTCTGTGGCGGCTACTCTATTAGTTAGTTGCATTAAATCAGCTGTAGTACTAGTTGTAGTAACTTTTAGTTCAGCAGTATCCAGCAGGACTTTATTGAGCATTGTTGTAATAGTGCCTAGCTGGTGTTCCAAGCTCTGAGATGCCATAGTTGAACTGGGAAGATCACTCTCCAGCAGCACTTCCCTCAGAGCAGACAGACAACTCTAACCTGGTGATGTGTACCAGTCCCACAGGCCAACAAATGGTGGTTGTATGCAGTTCCTTAAAGTTTATATTACACCACCGTCCTTGTTCTGATTGTGCCAAGTCAGGTATCAAAAGAATCAGTACTGCTTGGAGAAGACGATGTCCCCAAGAATACCTTGGATGGGGGATGTAGTTTTACCGGGTGGGTCCAGATTGGTGAAACTGGTACTGCAGCTGTTCAGCTACACTGCTTCCATCTTGGATGGCTAGCTCCTCCCCCACTTCATGAATTTTTAATTATGTACAATGCCCAGAGTCCTAGATATCATAGTGGAGTGCCACAGGGGTCAGTTTTGGGTCTGCTTCTCTTCAACATCTACATCAGTGATATTGTAGAGGGTTTGAGGGGGAAGGTGTGCCTATTTGCTGATAATATGAAAAAATGCAATAGGGTGGACACCTGAGGGGGTGTGGAGGACATGAAGGAGGACTTAAAGATGCTCAAAACATGGTCTGGGACATGGCAGATGAAATTTAATGCTAAAAAGTGTTCTGTGATGTACTTGGGGGTAGGAACAGAAGAGTAGGGTACACCCTAGGTGGGGAGGAAATCAAAGTCACAGAACAGGAGAGGGATCTGGGGATCATAGTCTCCTTGAACCTTAAGGTAGGAATCCAATGTAGCAGGGTGGTGGGAAAGGCCAATGGAATGTTGGCATGCATAGGCAGGGGCATTACTAGCAGAAGGAAGGAGGGAGGGAGGTAATAATGCCCCTTTACAGAGCCATGGTGAGGCCGCACCTGGAGAATGGGGTTCAGTTCTGGAGGCCACATCTCTGCAAGAACGTAGATGTGCTCGAGAGGGTTCAGAGAAGGGCAACCAAGATGGTGCAGGGTATGCAGGGTAAGTCATATGAGCAGAGGTGTAAGGAGCTGGATCTGTGCATGCTGGAGACAAGGAGGGAAAGGGGAGACATGACTGAAACTTTTAAATATGTAAAGGGGCTCAATAAAGTGGGAGAAGAGGGTTTTCTTAAGAGGAAGGGGGGGTCATAACTAGAGGGCATAGCCTCAGACTGCAAGGAAAAAGATACAGGGGCAATGTGAGAGGGCATTTCTAAACAGAGAGGGTGGTGGACCCCTCGAACAGACTACCAGACGGAGTGGTGGTGCTAAATCCGTGGAAGAATTCAAGAGGGCATGTGACAAGCATATGGGACTGAGTATCGGGGGAAGGGTGGGGGCTGGCAGGGAGGTGGAAGTGTAGGGGGAAAAAAAGGTCAGACTAGATGGGCCGGTATGGTCCTTTTCTGCCATCAAGCTTCTATGATTCTATGATATGGGGCATTTCATTAATTTTTAATTGTGTGCAATGCCCAGAGTCCTAGATACGGGGCACTTTATGAATTTTTTATTGTGTACAATGCCCGAAGTCCTAGATTTGGGGCACTTTAATGAACTTTTAATTGTGTACAGTGTCCGGAGTCCTAGATATGGGGCACATTATGAATTTATAATTGTGTGCAATGCCAGGAGTCCTTATATGGGGCACTTTATGAATTTTTAATTGTGTACAATGCCTGGAATCATAGATATGGGTCACTTTATGAATTTTTTTTATTTATTTTCTTATTTATTCTTCCTCACCCCCACCCAGCTCCAGTCTCCTCAGGAGCACCAAGGAGTCATCCCTCTGCGGTCCGCCCTACCTGGTCAGTCCTCTGTCGCCCATGTAGCCTAGGATTACCCCCCGGGCGGGGATGAAGTGGGCCCCAATACTCCAAGCAGTCTGTAGCGTTGGTCGGGAGGGTGCCAGGAGGGCGGCCGCAAATCGGGGGCAAGCTCTGGTGCTCCATCTCCGCCAGAGCTGAAGGGCATTTTCCTCTGTTTCTTTGGGAGTGGCTGGTGCCCTGATGTCAAGGCATGGTACCGATGTCTGCCACTCCCCGCCCCTTCTCTACATTGTCAGTGCTTGCTGTATCTCCGGCTTCCACCAGAGGGCAGCTGAGCACCAAACAGGGACCCCTGTCCCTCCCGGGAGAGGAGAGCTGTCCTCCGGACGCTCGATCCTCTACCTCCCCTGCTGACCCCCAGCAACCTGGGCTTGTTCCCGAACCTGGGCCGCCAGCATGGCGCAAGGTGTGGCATCCAGCATCTCAACCCTCAGCAACTTTATGAATTTTTAATTGTGTACTGTGCCCGGAACCCTAGATATGGGGCACTTTATGAATTTTTAATTGTGCGCAGTGCCCAGAGTCCTAGATTGACATCTTGTTCAAATTGTATATCTTGCATTCTCACTGTTGTTTTCACATTGTACGCTTGGTATTACTTGGTATTGCTTGGTACTTGTGCGGCATAAGTAGGTGTGAGCCCATCAAGAATGCCCCCCACAGTTTTGTGGAACACTGTCACATTAGATTGTGGTTTAACCATATGTCTAAACCCTTTTTGAAGGCTTCAAGTGTTTTGCTGTCTACCAAGCTTTGTGGAAGTTTGTTCCACAGTTTGGGACCCGCACTGAGAAATAGTTTAACCTTCGGTTTGTTTTTACCTGTTGAACTTCTAATTGTTTTGAATGTAGTCTTGTAACCATTTTTTTTTTGAATAATACAAGCCACACTGCTCCATTAGGGATGGTGTTTATAGTAGTTTGTAAAGAAATAACAGATCTCCTCTACTACACCTTAATTGTAAGGATTCTAGATTGAGCTTCTGGAGTCTGCTTTGGTAATCTCCGTGTGATAGATGTGGGATCACTCTGGTAGCTCTTCTCTGTATTTGTTCCACTCTGTCTATGTCTCTTCTTAAGTGAGGGCTCCAAAAAGGTGATCCATAGTCAGAGTATGGTCTGACATAAGTTCTGTATATAGGAATTATACATTCTTCAGTTTTTGTAATAAATGTACGGCTAATTCACCTTAATAATGAATCTGAATTTTTTGCTAACTTACTACAATGGTCAGTAGAATTAAGTTTGTTATTAATTATGATACCAAGATCTTTTTTACTATTTGAAACTTTTAGTGTGGTACCTTTAAGTGTGTAAGATCGCATTGGATTATTTCTGCCAAAATGAAGTACTGTGCATTTGTTAATATTAAACTCCATTTTATTTGTAATGGCCCATTCGTTGCTCTCCGCTGGGTCGTTTTTTAACTGACAAATATGATAAGCCGAGTCCACCCTGCCGCCTAGTTTTGTGTCACCAGCAAATCTGGAAAGTGTGTTAATGGAGTTTATTTGCATGTCAGAGATATACAGGTTGAATAAGGTTGGCCTAAGAACCGAGCCTTGAGGGACTCCACTGGATACTTCCACCCTGTCTGACAGTATGCCATTAATTCTGACCTGCTGCGTTCTGTTGATCAGCCATCTGTTGACCCAAATGACTAAGCTAGTAGGGAGACCTAAATATAGAAGTTTATTTATTAATTTGGTGTGTGAGACTTGATTGAAGGCTTTACTGTAGTCCAAGAGGACTACATCCATCGGTATATTAGAGTCTAACCCTTGATTTATTTTTTCATAAAAAGCAATGAGATTTGAGGTGCAAGAATGTCCCTGCTTAAAGCCATGTTGTGTACTATCATTTATGTTAAGTGATTGTAGTTCTGTTTCTAGTAGATTCTTAATTATGTTTTCTAGTAACTTGCAAGGTACAGAGGTTAGGCTGATAGAGCGGTAATTTGTAGGATTGGCTCTATCACCTTTTTTGAAGATTGGTGTTACATTAGCCTTTAACCAGTCTTGGGGAACAATAGACTCTTCAAATGATTTGTTAAATATTATAGTCAATGGGATTTTTATAATTTCTGCTGTTTCAATTAGAAATCTGGGGCTAATACCATCGGGTCCTGAACTACTTTTTTTGTTTAATGTTTTTAGTACCTCCTCTGTATGTTTGTAGGTTACACAAAATACTTTTGATCTAGTACTTGTAGTTATTGGATGTATTATGGGGTCCTTTTTCAAGAATACTGAACAAAAGTACTGATTAAGTATAGACTTGCCTGGTGTTACACTTTTTTTTGTTCAAGTATGCAAACAAGGATTTATGTCCGTTTTTAGTGTGTGCAATTTTAAATTCCAAATTCCGTTTTGCTAATTTGATTGCCTGTTTTAATTTTTTTACTGATGTTTGAAAGAGTGACAAATATTTATTTTTTAAATTACAGGTGCATGTTTTGAGTTTGTGATAAAGTTTCTTTTTATGCAGAATCAATTTTTTGATATGATTAGTTAACCAAGGTGGTATCTGCCCTTTACTATTAAAATGTTTTAGACAGGGACATGTTCTGCTTCCAGATTTGAAATAGTACTTTTGATAAAATTCCAGGATTCCTCAAGTGATAAGGGTAATAAGACACTTTCCCAGGATATGTTATATAAGTGGTTAAGTATGGTTTTAAAGTCAGTTTTGTCATAATTCTTAAACACTTTACTATTTGAAATGTTTTGTTGATTATATGCCGAACTGAAAACTATAGACTTACGATCACTAGTACCCAGTGGGTCAGATAGGAAGAGATCAAAGATGTTATTGTCAGGGGTGGTAATCAAGAGGTCTAGTATATTATTACCTCTGGTGGGTTCATTAATTAATTGATCAAGACCCAAATCAATCACTGTAGAAATAAAGATTTTGTCTGTTAAAGACTCGCCCGATAAGGTATCCCAGTTGGCAGTTGGTAAGTTGAAGTCACCCATATTTATAATATTCCCTTTGTCAGAAATACTCCTAATTTCCTCTAGTAAGGTGTTAGTATAATTAGAGTTGGCATTTGGTGGCCGCTAACAAGAGCCAAATGTTATTTGGGGGCGTCCTTTCAGTAGGACATTAACCCATAGACTTTGTGTGTTAGTTTTGAAAGTAGCCTCGTGAGGAGATGTCATCTTTTACATACAGGCGGACTCCGCCCCCCTCCGGTCTATGCAGTCTTTCTGATAAAGTTTATACCCAGGGATTATTTTTTTACCTATTCTGAGTCACTATTCCACCAAGTTTCTGTTATTGACATAATGTCCAGATTTAACAAATGGCATTTAGCTTCCAATTCAGCGATTTTTTTAATATATTCAGCGACCTGGCATTAAGAGACAACACATTACATTGCTCTTGTGTATATAGACTATCTGTCAGAGACTTGGATCTAAGTCCATTCTCCCCCTTTGTAACTAGTTTAAAAATTTAGAAATGAATGTAGTAATTTTTTTCCCAGGATTGTGCTCCCTCTCCTGTTGAGGTGTAGCCCATCCCAACAAAAAAGGGAAGGTCTTTCATTGAAATCCTCCCAGTGGGTTAAACATGAGATGTTCTGTTTGAAGCACCATTTCCTCAGCCACTCATTTAGTGCTTTGATTTTATTGGTTATGTAAGCTGTGGCTGTAGGTACTGGGAGGATCTCCGAGAAGCAGGCATCACATCCCTTTTCAGTTAGGGTGTTATAAAGTGCCACAAAATCTTTTTTTAACTCAGGTAAAGTTATTGTGTTGATGTAATTTGTGCCTGTGTGAATAATTACTAGTGCATTGTTTATTTGTTCAGAGAATAATTTGTTTGTTATATTGGTGATGTCAGATACTCTGGCCCCTCTGTAGCTGGATCAAGTGCGATTATATTTGTCAGGATTACATATCTGTCGGTCAGTATGTTTGATGATAGAATCACCTAATACAAATATTGGTTTTATGATACTGCTTGGTTTACAGGTTTTGTTAATGGTTTGAGATTCGAGGGTAGTGTTCAGAGGACAATGTGAAATACTTTGTTTGAAGGCTGGGATGCTAGGTAGTGATTTTTACCTATGTTTTAAATCTGCATTAATGGGTTGTACTCTGGATGGAGACTCACTGTCATCAATTGTAGTTGTGGGGCCATCATCCGTTTGTAAAACATCAACTTTATTGTGGAGGGGAAGGGGTGGTGCACTATGTACTTCTCCTCCTCTCCTTTTTGTTTTATGTTTTGGCACTATTGCCCATGAGTTGTCTGCCTCTATCTGTTTTAGCCAACTCCCTCATCACACACAGTTTCTGGTCTTGCTAAAGAGGTTATATTGAGGTCAGATGCCACTAAATCAATATATTCTTCTAATTCAGCTATGTCTGAATTTGCAGGTCCCCTAGTTTGGAGTCTCATAATCTCTTCCTGCAGTGTGTCAATCAGAATGCATTTGTCACAAATGAATCCCTGGGCTTGTTCCGCATAAGCAAACATCACACATATTTGACACCATATACATCGTCCCTGAATGTCATTTCTGCCTCCATTTTTTGTTAGCATTTGTTTAACAGGGGTAGTTGTACACTGAACTCTACTCAGTACCTACAGACCCTGTGTCCCTGCTGCCCGGTGGATACGGCAGACATAACGCTTAGACGCACGTGTCTCCCCGCGCTGCCCTGCATGCTCGCCCTGCTTGCTGTGGCTAGTCTTATAGCTGCTACACAGGAAGTCAGGCTAGTTCCTGCTTCCTGTTAGTAGCACTTGAGCGAGGTAATTAAACCTCCTAAAATTGGTAACATGCACCAAAATAGCTCTTAAAAGAGCTTGGTAGCTGTCATTACCTGGTTTTAGTGCCCAAAATGAAAAGAAATATAGCCACTATCACCACACTCAATGTTGTTGCTGCAGGGACACCCCCAGTATCCCAGAGTGCTTCAGCAGTAGCACAGTCACTGGGAATACAGTAGCGTGGTTGCAGTATACAGACAGTGAGGATAGTTTGTAGTTTACACACCAAGCAGCAGCACAATAACAGTTTTAATTTCAAGTTTCATACATAAAACCACCTCTCTCCAGAGGCTCGCATTACTCCAGCTCCAACAGAGCTTTACCATACACAGGCCCGCTCGCTGTGGCTAGCCTTATATGCTGCTACACAGGAAGTCAGGCTAGTTCCTGCTTCCTGTTAGTAGCACTTGGAGTGAGGTAATTAAACCTCCTAAAATTGGTAAAATGCACCAATATAGCTCTTAAAAGAGCTTGGTAGCTGTATTTACCCAGTTTTAGTGCCCAAAATTAAAAGAAATATAGCCACTATCACCAAACTCGATGTTGTTGCTGCAGGGACACCCCCAGTATCCCAGAGTGCTTCAGCAGTAGCACAGTCACTGGGAATACAGTAGCGTGGTTGCAGTATACAGACAGTGAGGATAGCTTGTAGTTTACACACCAAGCAGCAGTACAATAACAGTTTTAATTTCAAGTTTCATACATAAAACCACCTCTCTCCAGAAGCACCTGGATATATATATATATATATATATATTCTGATTTGTATTATTTCTAGCATTATTTCTGACCCAGATTGATGAGCTTGGACTGCACTTTCTCTATACCACATTGTATTGGTATGTTCACGATGCACGTTATCTATATTCTGATTTGTATTACTTCTAGTGATGTTATTGACCTAATTGTGATGCATTTGTACTGTACTTTTTCTGTACCATATTGTATTTGTATTTTCGTTGACATTTCTCATTTGTATTCTCCTGGGTCATGCCTAAAAATAGGCATTTCTATGTCTAATGCACTTACCCGGTTATCAAAAAATAAATAAATAAAATAAATGTGGGATACTTTATGAACTTTTAATTGTATACAGTGTCCGGAGTCGTAGATAGGGGGCACTTTATGAATAAGTGTTGCCCAGCCCTGCCTTGTCTTGCCTTACTGGCTTCTGTAACAAGGTTTTGTTCTGTGAAAGTGAATTGTATGACTGTTCCAATAGAATAATTAAGCTAACCAAGTAATTTGGCTGAAGATTTAGATATCATTTGTGTACATTAATAAGTGTCATAATCTTCTTTGCTCTAGGATACAAAGATACAGGGGAACCCTTATAAATAGTGCTCATCACCATTTAAAAGCTCACAAAAAGCCCTTTAAGATGTGGTATTGGGCTTACCTGTATTTGGTAACAATCTTCCATGGGAACAGCAGGTATAATGAGATACAATATGAGACTCACTGCGCATAGCTCTGTTTTGTAGACAAGCTAAGCCTATGCAGAAATGCCTCTGAGGTAACATCATTTGACCATCTCCATGTATCCAAGGTAAGGTCTAACACCTTGGAAAGAACAGGGGCTGGATTTTGAAACTATGGCTGTTTTAGTGAGAGTCCTCAAGGTTTCTGCATTTGCGTATATTTTCAGTCTTGAGTCGCTTAGCACCAGCTCCATGATTTACGGCAGTTTGCAGCCATTTTTGGTGAAGCTGCACTAAAACGTTGTGCCTGATTGGACCAGGAATAACATTTCCACAGCTGTGCCTGATAAGACTAGGGATAACATCTTCCACAGCTGTGCCTGCTAGGATCAGGAATAACATCTTCCACAGCTGTGCCTGATAGAACCAGGAATAACATCTTCCATAGGACCAGGAATAACATCTTCCACAGCTGCGCCTGATAGGAATAGGGATAACATCTTCCACAGCTGTGCCTGATAGGAACAGGGATAACATCTTCCACAGCTGTGCCTGATACAACCAGGAATAACATCTTCCACAGCTGTGCCTGATACAACCAGGAATAACATCTTCCATAGGACCAGGAATAACATCTTCCACAGCTGTGCCTGATAGAACCAGGAATAACATCTTCCATAGGACCAGGAATAACATCTTCCACAGCTGTGCCTGATAGGACCAGGGATAATGTCTTCACAGCTGCGCCTGATAGGATCGGGGTAACATCTTCCGCAGCTGTGCCTGATAGGACCAGGGATAACATCTTCCACAGCTGTGCCTGATAGGATCAGGGATAACATCTTCCACAGCTGTGCCTGATAGGACCAAGGATATCATCTTCCACAGCTGCACCTGATAGGACCAGGGATAACATCTTCCACAGCTGTGCCTGATAGGACCAGGGATAACATCTTCCACAGCTGCGCCTGATAGGACCAGGGATGTCATCTTCCACAGCTACGCCTGATAGGACCAGGGATAACATCTTCCACAGCTGTGCCTGATAGAACCAGGAATAACATCTTCCACAGCTGTGCCTGATAGAACCAGGAATAACATCTTCCATAGGACCAGGAATAACATCTTCCACAGCTGTGCCTGATAGAACCAGGAATAACATCTTCCACAGCTGTGCCTGATACAACCAGGAATAACATCTTCCATAGGACCAGGAATAACATCTTCCACAGCTGTGCCTGATAGGACCAGGGATAACATCTTCCACAGCTGTGCCTGATTGGGCCAGGGATAACATCTTCCACAGCTGTGCCTGATAAGACCAGGGATAACATTTTCCACAGCTACGCCTGCCACCCATATGGCAATTAAGACTTGAAGCTGGTGCGGAGATTTTTTTTCTGCACTGGAGACTGTGGAGTGGGACTTAGTCCCAAAATGGTCTGAAAATCTGTCGCCAGGTGTTTTACAGATGACTTCTGTTAGATTGCTTACATTCACTGACAGGTAACTTTTTCAATGAATGGCTCTGTGTGTGGTCAGTGTGTCAGAACTAGCTTTGTGCTCTCCTGATATGGACAGTCTTGATGAGGCATTTGCATGTTTAGAAAAACACTCACATTGGATATCATGCCTGTTGATTGATAATATCAGCAACAACCTTTGCATTCCTGCAGCCACTATGGAAAACAATTCAGTTGAGGATCCCTAGTATCTTTTTTTTTTAGTCTTTGGTAGCCGGGTAAGGCCCACTAGGCACAAGTGCCTGTTTTCAGGGGTGACCTGGGAGCACTGGGCGGTTAAGTGAGTTGTTCAGAGTCACACAGTATGCAAGTGGAGGCTGTGAGAATCAAACCCAGGTCTGGTCTGCTGGATGTACCAAGCTCATTCACAGCTCATTACTCTTAACCTCTAGGCTATACTGCCAGCCTGTCTTTAATAGTGGCTTGTGATCTATAAGGTCGATGATGTCCCTGACATATAAATGTACCAATGAATGTACCTAAGTGTTTAACTTTATTGATGTGAGATAATAAAGCCATTAAGCCGAGGCTCATTTCTGATGACGTCCCTTTATAGGTACACAATAAAGTGCACAAGAACATTCTGTTACATCAGCAGTTCAGTAGAATACATTTGTTAGGGATAACACATGACAGGGTGTGCGGCTGTAAGAGAATTATGCACACCTTGGGTGGTTGTTATTATTCCCTTATTTATAACTGCACTCACAAAGGAGAGTGTTATCCCACTCATTAAATTGGCTTTTATTTGTTAAAACAATATGTCATTTAGGTGAGATGTGCAGTTGTCAGAAACTAGTTAACAGTCATGTGATGTGTTTTTGACCAATAAGGTTACAGAATTTTCATGGCCCATTTTATTTCACTTGTATGAAAGACATTATACACAAATAAACTGTATTGTACTGAATACAGTTTTTTTTTACAATAAAAATGATTTAAGGCACAATTGTTTGTACCATTAGTTTCTACTCATTATAATTTGACTTAGTATGTGTTGTGATGAATCTTTCTTTCTGCTGTTTAACACTGGAAAAATGCTGTACATGAAAAATTTTTAAAAATGGATTAAGTGATGAGGCAATTTTGAAATGTAAAGCATGCATGATTGACGTGTTAACCACATCAACAAATTATCAAGTAAAGTCAGATTTAGTAAAGAGTTGTGAAACATCAAGTCTTTGCAACAAGACAAACATAATACAATCATCAAACATGGCTGCTTCACAATGTGATAGTTATTTTACTGAATTACAAATTGTAATGGGCAATTATCCCCAGTGGCATGACTAAGCACGTGTGCTTATGCACTTGCATATAGAACATGTATCCTTATGTAACCTCCTGTGGGGGCTTACCTTTAGTGCCCATTCCTCCTGTCCGCCTGTTCCTGCTTGTGGTGTTCCCCATATCTCCCCCATTTTAGCACCGTCACAGCCCAAGTTCTTTATTGTGCCCTGATCCTCTGAACAGCCCCCGTGTTTGTTTATTTTGACCCATTCTGGGCTTTGGTAGCTGACTTGTGAGTGAGCCACTGCATTTCCTTTTCTGCTGCTCCGAGCAGCCAGCAGCTAGTGCATGCGCAGAGGAGCGCTTTACTTTCTGACTGCCATAGCGGTCAAACGAGTGGCTTTCTAAAGTTTCCGGTTCCACTGTTTACCTAGTTGAGGACCAGTGACCAGAACAAGGGCCAATGGAGCCTGTTTTACATTTTGGATAAAAAGTAATGAGAAGCACTTGGTTTGGGGAAGGATCGGGGCTCATGCATATTAATTGACCCTCATCAATATTAATGAGAAGCTGCTTGCCAAGGTCCAACGGGGCTGTATTTCAGCGACAGGTTCAGGGGGGCAAATAAATGTTTGATCATGTAAGAGTTTAGAAGGGCATAGTGTATGCTTTGAAACTGTGGAGTAATTGTAAATAAAAAGTAAAGACACTGGCTGCACCAGAACTTTATTGCTGGGAACTGTATGCACTGGTTGGTAAATTGTGTGTAATAGCAGTCATGTTATGATCCTTTGACCCCTGATGGACAGCAAATCAGCTTTCCAGGTGCCCAAAACTGTTTGTGATGGCTGATGGGAGGAGGTGTGAACTAAATGCAGGCACCAAGAGACCTTTCCAATTAGTAATCAAGGAGGGCTGATATTTGTGATTGATAACTGGCACCAACCAATCTGAGAGCAGGATTTGGGGGAGAAATCCTAGGGACTTTGGGCAGTTGAGTCAGTTCTGCTCTGGGCTCTGATCGAGTCAAGAGAGCTCAGTGCTGTTGGAAAGAAGTCTGTTGCCTTTCACAGGACTTATGTGGAGTATTCATGAGGACTGAAGTGAGGAAATTTTACTGTTGAAAGGAACTGTGCATCTTTACTATCATGTGAATATTTTTGGTTTTCCGGAGAATTGTTTGCTGCAGAGAGGTCACAGGGACTGAGAGAACCCTTAAGCTGAGAAAGAGACTTGCTGGAAATTGTGTGTGAGCCAGAACAAAAGTGGGTACTGTTTTGAATCAGAGAGACTGTAAAAGGAAAGAGGTGAGCAGGTGTCCTTTGCTTCAGGATCCTGTTGCTGCTCCTAAAACCCAGTTGGGGGAAAGGAACTGTTGACCTGCACTTTGGAGTCTCTTGCCAAATGGCACTGGAAAGAGGAAAGGTTTGTGTAACTGTCTAGCTGCACACCAAAGCTGTTTGCCTGTCTGAGAGAAAAATGGAATCTGGGAATTTTCCAGCTGCATCTCAGAGCCAGGTGGGGAACTTGCTAACCCCCACCAAGTGGGATCTGCTGGCTACAGAGGCCCACTGGCACATGTTGGGGTGCTAGGGCACCCGTGGCCTGTGAGGGAGCCAGGCTGTGGAACCACTCCTAGGTCTGGGTCCTCTATGGTTGGGTGGGCCATGCGTGGGAGCTCTGCAACGGGCCTGAATAGGCTGAAGGGGACAAGCTGCAAGACCTCCAATCAAGGTGAAAAGTGGCCAGACCTTCAATCAAGATCCAGTCTATGCTTCATTCTCCCCTGCACCTTTATTTCTGCCCTCTCTGAACTGAATCTGCAGAGACTGAACTGTTGGAAGCCCTCTGCTCCAGGTACCTCTCAGTTTATCAGAATCATGAGTACCCAGGGTTTGCCCTGAAAACCAAGGGGAGTAAAGGCTTGACTGTTAATTTTCAGTTTACAATGTTCCTGGGGCCCTAGTGCTGGCCAACCCATGGCACTGAGCAGGCCTGCGAATTCCTGGGTACCCAGAAAGGACAGAGAGAAGTCACTGGTACCAGTGGGGGTGGGATCTAGGGTGGTCTGGCCTATGGGACCTATTGTTTTCAATTGGTTCTAAGCATTTTTTCCTTCCACAGCTATTCCTGCTTCTGGTACCCCTACCCTAGCCTGTCCCCAAAATAAAGCTGTGTTTTGTTCTTTGCAATTGCTGTGTGAATGGTGTTTTGTGGAAACTAACTGTAAAGTGTATGTGGTATATGGTTTTGAAGAACTGTTTGGCATCCAGTGTGTGGGGTGGCTGGAAGGGGAGGTGGGTAGGTACAGCATCCCATGGAGTTGTACCATTCATATACCTGGCCCACAGTAATTCACTCTGGGTGGAGGAACCATGCTATTTTATTTATTTCTTTGGGATAGAACCCCCAAGTGCCACTGCAGCAGTATGCAGGTCCCTTAACCTGTGTGAAGGTCAACAGGCAGGGGTAGAAACCCACTGGCACATGGCACCTGGGCTACATCTTTGGAGGCACTGCTGGGATTTCCTGTTTGCCAGCCATGCCCACCATAGGTGACCAAACTTGAAAGACCACTGTCATTTCTCCCACCCCCCCGTTCTACCCTCCCAAGCCTAAGGATAGACCCAGAGAGATGGATAAGGTATAGCTAGTGGTATGAAATGGAGGCATGAAGATGGATCCCCAGAAATAGTGCTGCCACCCAATGCAGAGCGTAGCATAAGTGGTGTGGTATGGCTGAAGAATTCTGTGAGAAACCAGATCTTATTGTTAGATGCCCCAGAGGAACATGAGTTGCCAGCTGACCTGCTCATAAATCTGTGTCTTACCGGCACGGGCACATGCTTACATCAGAAGAGTCACAGTGCATGTAAAGAATGTGACAGACAAGGAAGTGTTCATCAGGAAGGACCGTACTTTAGCTCAAGTCTACTGTGCCGACACAGCAGTACATTCTGCTGCTCCAGAAGGGGGTGTCCCCACTGGTATTGACCCCAGCCTGTTCGAACTGAGTGATTTCCCCATCCCTGAGGAGTAGAAGGCCCGAGTTTGACAAAAGCTGTCAACAAGAACTAAGGTGTTTTCCCTACATGAATGGGATGTTAGGTGTGTGACAGGGGAACAACATCACATAAGGCTTATGGATCAGTGCCCCTTTAGAGAGAAGTCCAGGCGGCTCGTCCCAGCTGATATAGATGATATGAGGAGGCACCTTTAGGAAACTATGGCCATGCGCATAATCCAGGAGTCTAGAAGCCCATATGCTTTGCCCACAATTGTAGTAAGGAAGAAAAGTGGAGCCATTAGGATGTACGTGGATTACTGTACACTGAATAAACAAACTGTTCCTGACTAGTATATGATGCCACGGATTCAGGATGCATTGGATTGTTTGAATGGCAGCCAGCGGTGCTCAGTATTGGACTTGAGAAGTGGATATTTTTAGATTCCCATGGTTCCCAGGACTGGGAGAAGACTGCTTTTATCTGTCCCCTTGGGTTTTATGAGTTTCTGAGGATGCCTCAGCTCATTTCGTGTGCCCCTGCTACTTTCCAGTGCCTCATCGAGAAGGCCATCGGGGACATGAATCTGCTGGAGTGCTTGGTGTACCTAGATGACATAATTGTTTTTGGGAGGACTCTAGAGGAACATGAAGCAAGGCTGTTAAAAGTTTTGGATTGACTGGAGGAATTTGGCTTAAAACTCTCCATCGATAAGTGCTAATTCTTCCAGGCTTCTGTTAAGTACATTGGGCACATAGTGTCAGTGAAGGGCATTCAGACGGACCCCAGCAAGGTTGAGACACTTACCACCTGGCCAAAACCTAAGAATTTGAAAGAACTGCAGCAGCTGTTAGGATTCTGTGGGTACTACAGGAGATTTGTAAAGGATTACACCTGGGTGGTCAGACCTCTCCTGAATTTGCTACAGGGCTGCCCCCAGTCAACAAAAGTAAAAAATCCAGACAGCCTGGGGCCTTCACTGAGGCACCACAATACTTCAGACCTTCTGAGCCATTCGTCCCAGGTATACTGAGGAGTGTGACCAGGCTTTTGAGGACATTGTTTACTGCTTAACTCATTGTCTCCTAGCTGATGCCTGTAGGCATCAGTAAAATACACTGATGTGTCCTGAGGACACCTACAGAAGTCAGCTGCTGACTTCCTGTGTACATTGGCAATGTCTGGAGAAGTCACTTATATATTTTAATATATAATGTAACAGAATATAATATACATTTGACTGCATAGCACCGTTGGAAAGGTAATTTTGTGCTGAACAACTTTGCCACTGATATTCTGTGTATATTGTGTATACTTTAGGAGTTACTCATATTTGTTTATGGTATGGTGTGTATGGCTTATGTTGCCTGTTTTAGTGAAAAAAAATGTTTTTGCTGTTTCAACCAGCATTAAAAAAACAACAAAATTACATATTATTCTTTGCATACCACCACTGGAAAGGTAATTTTATGCTGAATAACTTTGCCACTCATACTTTGTGTCTAGCACTTATGGTTCTTGAGCTATTAGGATTTGTTTGTGGCTTGCTGACTATAGGTTGATTTTGCTTAGAAGGGCCCAGGATTTTCTATTAACAGTATACAGGAGACAAGTGGTGCAACTTCAGAGAGTTCCTGTGGAGGCTTATGCAGACCCACAGAAGCCCTATGTTTTACACACCAATGCTAGTTTTAGTAGCCTGGGGGTGGTTCTATATCAAGAATACCCAGAGGATTTGCTTCCAGTGGCCTAATCAAATCGGAGTTTGACTCCTGCAGAACGCAACTACAACTACTTGAATTCCTTGCGCTGAAATGGGCCATTGTGGATCAGTTCCATGATTACATGTATCGGACAAAAATTATCATAAAGACTGATAACAACCCTCTAACGTATGTACAGACTACAACCAAGTTGGACACAGCTGGTCATAGGTGGTTGTCCGCCCTTTCTACATATGACTACTGCATTGAGTATCATCCCGTGTTAAACCATATAGACGCTGGTGCCTTGTTCTGATGCCGCCTCGCTCATCAAGAAGAGAACTCCAGCTGGGTGAAGATTCCTGAGCAGGTTGTGAAGGTGCTGTGCAAAAAGTTCAACACCGAAGAGCCCCCATCTGCTGAGGATGTCCTGCATCTGGTGGACAGTTTAGGAGCCTCTGAAAGCTGTCTCCCTATAGCCTATTGCCACCTAACTGCTTTGGACATGAGGTCTTTGCCTCAGCTAACCACTCAAGATCTGATAAGGAAGCAGCGGTCTAGTCCGGCCATTGGAGAAATTGAGCACGTTTTACTGAGAAGGGGTGATGTGGCACAAGTGACCACCAGAGACCCCGATGCTTGATTGATGCTGTGAGAATGGTCAAAGCTAAACATAAGGAATAGTTTGCTGTATTGAAAGGTGCAAAATCAGCAAGGGGTGCCCAGAGAACTATTGATGTTGCTAGACTGATTCCATCAAACTGTACTGAAGGCTCTCCATGCCGACATGGGTCACTTGGGCAGTGAACGCACACTAGACTTGGTTCATAGTAGATTTTATTGGCCCAAAAATGGGGCAGGATGTGAATCAATACTGTAAGACCTGTCGCTGGTGCATCCAGAGGAAAACTTTTACCTAAAAGGCCACCCACTAGCCAACATTGTGACAAATGCCCCATGAAGCTGGTGTGTGTGACAGGGTTGAATAAGGCCCTGTCCTATTTGTTATGCAGAAAGAGGTTAAATGCAAGGATTTGTTCTTTTCTCTTCTCTCTCTGGTTGTACAACCAAATTTTCCTGTGAGACCTAGAAACTGATTACTCTGACAGTTTTGCAATTCTCCGCTTCTCACTATCCCTCTGCCTTCCTTTGCTGTTCTGTCTTTTCTTCCCCCTTGCATATCTGTGGGTATAAAACATATATGTGAATCTTTATGTGGAAATATCACTGATACTGGGATCCCTTTGTTTAAAACTGTATATAGTTATAGTGTTGAAATGACTACAAAAACTGGAATTCAAGGTGTTAACCTGAGATGCTGGTTTGAAAAATATTTCCAGAGCTGTCAACAAGAGGTCAGTTCTGGGTCACAATGTTCTTTTTCTGCACCTGCTGAAACTGACAAGAACACTGTATGAGAAGCAGAATGTTCTCTTAACGAGCTCCCTGCAAAGACTTGTTATAAAAAGAGCTGCAATGTTTTCCGAGAGAGAGCGACAGAGACTGAGAGACTGAGATTGAAAACTGAGAAGAAAACTCAGAAGAAAGACTCTGCTTTCTATGTTTGTACTGCCATTGTAAATAGTCATGCTGAACAATTTTTATTTTTTATTTTGCTGTTATTAATAATAAAACGCTATTTGCGAATTTTGAAACTGCTCCTGGTTTTCCTATGCTTCCTGACCTGTGCCTCGACAACAGTGTGTATTGACTTCTTTACCTTGGAACCGGACTCCAGAAATATCTAAAACATACTAGTGGTCACAGATAATTTTACTCGGTACGTCCAAGCCTACCCCACCAAAAATCAGAAGGCAGCTACTGTGGAGAAGGGGGTGGTCGAGAAGTTCTTTGTGCATTATGGGGTGCCACAGAGAATTCACTCAGATCAAGGCCATGATTTTGAAAGTAGGCTAATAAAAGAACTATTGTCTCTGTGGGGAGTCAGAAAATCCCAAACAGCACCTTACCATCCCCAGGGTGACCCCCAGCCTGTAAGATTCAACTGAACCCTATTAGACATGCTGGGCACCCTGGACCCCAGAGACAAGTGTGCCTGGAGTTAACGAGTCAGCACCATGGTTCACGCCTACAACTGTACCAGGAATGATGCCACCAGGTTCTCTCCATACAGCCTCATGTTTGGGAGGAGGCACGCCTGCCAGCTGACCTGTGCTTTGGGTATCAGTAGATGGCATTAAAGAGGGTGACTAGTTATAGTATGTGCACAAGTTAAAACAACAACTGAATGACGCCTGTTGTTTAGCTTCTGAGATGGCCAACAAGAGGAACCAAGCCAACAAGGAGAGATATGATAAGAAAGTCCAGGCACAAGACCTGATGCCAGGCGACAGGGTCCTACAGAGGAGTTTTGGCAATCCTGGAAAACGTAAGATCACCGATCGCTGGAGAAGCACACCATATGTAGTACTGGAGAAGCTGGAGGGTTTCTAGTATATAAGATTTGACCAGAAGGAGAAACTTAAGGATACAAAGTGTTCCATAGGAATCACCTACTGCTCATCGGAGACAAGGTGGTTGGCTCAGACTCTGATACAGTAGATCCTCCCACAACTCCAACCACTTGAGCTGCTGCATGCAGATGACATAGGAAAGAAAATGGTGGCCCCCTGGGACTGATCCTGCCCCAATAGAAAAAGTGTCTGAGGGGGACGAATTGGCCAATGAGTCAGAAAAAGAGTTTGATGGTCCACCTGTATGTTTCTATCCCACCCCTGAGCTGGCTAGATTGTTTCATGTAACACCCCTGACTTTGGAGACTGTATCGATTGACGAAGGGCCTGCTACAAGAGAGACCAAGGGAGGGGATGATGATGAATCTGGGGAAGTGGACTTGCCTGTGCCTGTGGAACACTGTGCTGAATGGGAAGCTGCTCTCACTACACCCCTTGAAGGAACCACCCTGAAGTTGAACACTAGTCTGGTTAAACCTTTTGAGTGGTTCCAGAGCAGCTCCCCCGAGTCAATGCCTTTTGGAGAGCCCACTTCAAATTTGAATACTGGTTTGACTGAGCTCTCTGAGTGGACACAAGATGGCACCACTGGTCAGAGTGGTGGAAATGATTTGGTGATGGACCACCCTACAGCTGAGGAAGTGGAGACAGGCACAGGGGCAAGAGACATTGATCCCACCTCTGAACAGGAGGTGGCCACCAGGACTGAAGAGCAAGAACCCCCAAGAAGGTCAGGGAGGACTGTGAAACCCTTACTCAAGCTGACCTATGATACCCCAGGGGCACCCACTAACCTACCCCTATTCGTAATGCACAAAGGTATATATGTCATCCCCCAGGTCCTTACCAAAGGTTTACATATGTCCTGCTAGAGCTAAACCCACCCCCTTGGTCTGGAGGGAAGGTGGCAAAACAAAAGAGGGGAAGTGAAAGTGGCACCCAAGGGAAAACAAAAGGTAAAAAGTGTATTATATGTGTGTGTTCAAAAATGCATGTGGTTTGAACAACTAAAGGGATGAAGGTATGGGTGCCACGCATACCATGGTGTCTGGAAAACTGTCAAAAGGGAAAGGTGTTTAGCCTTATAAACTGTATATAATGTGTTTCATGTTTCTAATTGTTCAATACCTGAGTAGATAGGACCTAAGTGCCTAGGTAGACATGTTTGTCATCTGTTAACTGTTAAGGTTTGCTATTTTACATCTTTACAGGTTCCTACCCATAGGCTTGGTATAGACATCAAGCATTTAAGGGAAGGGAGTGTAACCCCCTATGGGGGCTTACCCTTATTGCCAGTTCCTCCCATCTGCCCATTCCTGCAGGTTGTGTTCTCCGTATCTCCCCCATTTTAGCACCACCACAACCACAGTTCTTTATTGTGCCCCTGATCTTCTGAGTAGCCCCGTGTTTGTTTCAGCCCATTTTGTGCTTTGGGAGCTGAATTGCGATCCTCCGCGTTTCCCGTTCTGCTTCTCTGAGCAGCCAGCAGCAACACTTTAGTTTCTGACCACCGTAGAGATCAAACACGCTGCTTTCTAAAGGTCTCGGTCCCACTGTTTACCTAAATGGGGACCGGTGATCAAACAAGAGGCCAACAGAGCCCGTTTTACATTTTGGATAAAGAGCTACTACACTAGGTTTGGGGTAGGATCAGGCTCGTGTATATTAATGAGACCTCATCAATAAAGAAGTAGAAAGCTGCTTGCCAACTGGGGGCTGTTCCCGCAGCAGCACAAGTTCAGGAGGGCAAATAAATGCTTAATAATGTAAGAGTTTAGAAGGGCACAGTACATGCTTTGAAAATGTGGGGTAATTGTAGATAAAAAAGTAAAGACACTGACTGCACCAGAACTTTATTGATGAGAACTGTATGTACTGGTTGGTAAACTGTGTGTAATAGCAGCCATATTATGATCCTTTGACCCCTGATGGACAGCAAATCAGCTTTCCAGGTGCCCAAAACTGTTTGTGATGGCTGTTGGGAGGAGATGTGAACTAAATTCAGACACCAAGAGACCTTTCCAATCAATAATCAAGGAGGGCTGATATTTGTGATAACTGGCACGAACCAATCCGAGGGCAGGATCTTTGGGAGGAATCCTAGGGACTTTGGGCAGTTGGATCAGTTCTGCTCTGGGCTCTGATGGAGTCAAGAGAGCTCAGTGCTGTTGGAGAGACATCTAAGGCCTTTCACAGGGCGTATGTGGAGTATTTATGAGGACTGAAGTGAGGAATTTTACTGTTGAAAGGAACTGTGCACCTTTGCTGAACTGACCAGGTATCATGTGAATATTTTTGGTTTTGCGGAGAATCATTTGCTGCAGAGAGATCCTGCATCAGCGGGACTGACAGAAACCCTTAAGCTGAGAAAGAGACTTACTGGAAACTGTGTGTGAGCCAGAACATAAGTGGGTGCTGTTTTGAATCAGAGAGACTGTAAAAGGAAAGAGGTGAGCAGGTGTCCTGTGCTCCAGGAACCTGTTGCTGCTGCTAAAACCTAGTTGGGGGAAAGGAACTGTTGACCTGCACTTTGGAGTCTCTTGCCAAATGGCGCTGGAAAGTGAAAAGGTTTGTGAAACTGTCTAGCTGCACACTGAAGCTGTTTGCCTGTCTGAGAAAAAAATGGAATCAGGGAATTTTCCAGCTGCATCTCAGAGCCAAGTGGGTAACTTGCTAACCCCCACCGAGTGGGGTCTGCTGGTTACAGGGGGCCACTGGCCTGTGCTGGGGTGCTTGGGTACCTGTGACCTGTGAAGAAGCATGGTAGTAGCTAGGGGGAGTTTCCTGGGTGCTCAGAAACCCCCCCACTTGCAGACTGTGCACCCCCAAAAATCTTTAAATTATTTAGCCGGGGCCGGGGATGCTAATGAGCAGCTAACTGAATGGTCGTCTTTTCCCTCGCTGCTCCCTCTAGACAGCCGAAATCAAAAAAATATAAGTTTTAAAATGCCTTTGTAAGGTTAATCTAGGCACGCCACGATTGCAGGTAGCAGCATGGATGAATATCTAACGCCAGGTTCGACAAAAAGCCGGAGGCTGGCCAGTAAAAGTGCCAAGAAAGGGCAAGAGAATTCAGGCCTTGTCTCGTTGTCTGCGGTTGAGATTGCCGCACTGGGAAGAGAAGTGACAGGCCAGGTGATCACGGCCTTGGAGCCAAGACTGATCAAACTGGAAGGGAAGCTGGACCTGAAACTACAGGAGATACAGGAACAATAGACAGCACAGGCCAGCAGAATAACCAAAGCGGAGGAACAGATTTCTCATTTAGAAGACGAGATGATGGCAGTCCCTGGGCAAGTGGTGGCCCTCCAAAAAGAACTGGCTGAATTTAAAGAGGTGTTCGATTACCAAGAAAACTATCATCGACGCCTTAATCTTTGGTTGAGGGGGCTGCTGGAAGGATGGGAGGGGGACAGTGTCTTGGATTTCTGTGCGAGGGTGCTCTCGGAATTGCTGGGCCTTCAGCCTGTGAAGGGGCACTTTAAATTGGAGACAGCACATTGGGCTGTGATGCCCCGACCGCCGATAGACCAACCTTACGGCAGGTGATCATGCGGTTCCACAATTTTCAGGATCGAGAGCAGGTCCTGAAAGCTTACAGAGAAAAAGGCATGGTGGTGTACGAGGGGCACAAGCTATTCCTCTCGCAGGATTATTCTGCTTGACTACTCAAAAGGAGGAAAATATTTAACGGAATTATGCAGCAGCTCTGAGACATTAAAATTGAGAATTTCTTGGTGTATCCGTCGACCTTGAAGATTAAACATGAATGGGGCTACCTTCTCGTTTTGGGAAGTTGACAAGACGGAGTAGTTTGTCAGTTCTTTGAAGCAGAAACCACGATGAAGAGAGAGCCTGGGTTTCTTGATGCTACCCATGTGAAAGAGAAGGGGATGTTGAATTGTGTTGTGTGTTTCCCTGGAATCTCATCGTTGAAGTTATATGCAGCTATGTTTATGCTGAAGAATTCTGCAGTTTGTTTTTATGGCAGTTTAAAAGTTTTTCTGGTTGCCCCACTTTATCGACTTAGTGACAGGAGACTAATAGACTCAAGGACTGTGAGGGGAGCAGCTTCGAACTCGGGCTGAGGGGTGATCTACTGGAATTAAGCTAGGAAGGCCTGAGGAAGGAACAATGGAAAGAAACTACAAATGGAGTGAAAGGAGAGGCATGAACGCCATCTAGTTGAAGGTAGGGGTGGGGACAGGGCTTAGCACGTGAGTTTACCGGGTGGCCTGCTTTCTCCTGAAGCCTGAAGTTGGGGCTCACATCTACAGCTTTAGGGCTGCTGCATGAAAGGATGGGGGAAGAGGTGGAACTCCTGATTCTGAGATAGACAGTCCTCTCCTCCGGACAGTGCATTGTGTACGTCAGGCTTTGAGGGTATTAGAGGGTCTGGCTGGAGAAGCTGGGGAGTAGGGCATATGGCCTAAAAGGGCACTTTACGAGGAGAAACATGGAGGATTGACTGGAGTATAAAGTATATGTTGGCTGTGGGGGTGGGGTGCATACATAAGTAATGGGGTGTGATTGACACTCAAGCCCGAGAGGCAATTAGTGTCACAAGAAGTGGAGGAGCAAAGGGAGGAGAGGGAGGTAGGTTGAGAAAGAATTGACAGCTACAGATTAAGGGGTGAGGGGGATGGAAAAGGAGGGAGGAGGGGGCCCTAAGACAATGCAAGAGAGGGTATTAAAGTCAAGATTCAACAAAGAAAAGAGATTTTGAGGAGAGGGCTAGGGAAGAGAAGTCGATGAAGAAAAGGGGTATGAGGGGTGGTTGGGGATATGTCACAAAGGAAGGGGATGAACAGTTGGGGGCTTTATAACTTATGCTTTAATTGTTGTTGCTGCTATAAATTTGGTTGATGCAATTGTAGATGTATGGAATAGTTTAAATGAGAAAGAAGGATGGAAACATGTCAGTATCTAATAATGAGGGTGGTGTTTGAATGGAGATATGCTTATAAGTGGATAAAATGCAAAGCCTTAACATTGTCACGTGGAATGTACGGTACAGTAAATCCAGTCAAAAGGACGCTATTGTTAACCACATTAAAAAAGGATTGGGGCCCAGGTAGCTCTTGTACAGAAAACGATTTGACAGAGGTGGAACATGCCAGATTGGTCCAAATTGGTGGGGAGATGTTATGCAGCGTCTTTCTCGGCACATAAGAGCGGTGGCTATATTGGTGCATAAGGCCCTCCCCCTTGAAGTGAATAGGGTGGTTAGAGACCCTAAGAGGGGTCGATATGTATTTATATTGGGGACACTGAACGGAGAGCAGATCACTTTTGGGTCTATTTACGCTCCTGTGGTGTATGATCTGCAATTTTATATGTCCTTGCTGGATTTGCTAATCAAAGAACAATTCCCAAACCTAATCTTGGGAGGGGACTTGAATTGGACGATGGATCCGAGTATGGATCACTTCGAGGGGATGGGGAGAGAGCCAGGAATTATGCAACAATGGCAGGTGGGTATGGCGGAGTTGGACTTGGTGGATGCCTGGCGCACCGCTAATCCTGGAGTCAAAGAATACACTTTTTACTCGAACCCACACAAGATGTGGTCTCGCCTTGACTACATTTATTTGACAAGAGGGTGGTATGCTCGGATTGGTGATATACTGCATAGTTCTATACATGTTTCAGACCATGCGATGGTTATTATGAAATTGCAAAGCTGGGAGAGACAGGAAGCCCCCCATGGAAATTCCCAACGTACATGGTTAAAAATGTGGAGTTTAAAGAATATCTGGCAGAGAAGTGGAGACTTTATATGGAAATGAATGATACAGCAGAAGTCTCTAGGACAGTACTTTGGGAGGTGAGTAAGGCCTTTACGAGAGGGGTAATTATTGAATATATAGCCTGGCTTAAAAGGCAAAAACAAGGGAAGTGATGGGAGCTAGAGAGGAAGCTAAAGGAGTTGGAGAAGAGAGTTGCGGGGGGAGCAGGGGGAGGTGAGCAGGTCTCTGAATATGGCAAGGGAGGCCTTGAACGCCCACCTTAAAGCAGAGGCAAGAAGGGTTTGTTATTTTCACAGGTGGCAAATATTTGAGTGGGGGAATAAACCGGGCCTGATGTTAGTTAGATTGATGAAGGAAGGACGGGGCCTGGGTAGAATTACTGGGGTGAAGGATGGTAGTGGAGTTATGCACAGGGATACTAAGGAGATAAAAGAAAGTTTCCAGGCTTTCTATCAACAGTTGTATCAGGCAGAGAACATGGGCAAAAAGGAACAGATGTTGGGGTTTTTGGAGAGAGTACATTTGCCAGAGGCCACACAGGCCCAGAGGGAACAATTGAGTCAACCAATCACTAAGACTGAAATCTTTAAGAGCTATACAGAAATTGCAAAGGGGGGAAGCTAGTGCACCAGATGGGTATCCTGTGGAATATTATAAACTAATGGGCGGACAGATAGGGGAACTGCTTTGTGAGGTCTTCCAACAGCAAGAGGAGACAGGGGGTGTTACTTTGCCTGATACCTGCTATGATGCCACTATTTGCCTCATTCCCAAGGTGGGGAAGGATGAAAAGGAGTGTGCTTCTTATAGACCTATCTCACTGCTTAATTGTGACCTCAAAATATTAACAAAAATTTTGACTTCTAGGCTTGAGGTGGTACTCCTGAGGTTGATTCACCCAGACCAGACCGGGTTCATTAAGGGTCGACAGTCGTATCATAATATGAGACACTTGCTTAACATTATATAGCGTGCAAACAAGGGGAAGGAGGAAATAGGGATTATTTCAATGGATGCTGAGAAAGCGTTTGACAGCATGGAATGGGGGTATCTGTTCGAGGTGATGTCTCGGTTTGGTCTGGGTGAATTCTATATTGGGTGGGTGAAAGCTATGTATGTGGCACCCTGGGCCTGGGTGTTGGTAAATGACACCCTGTCCGAGAAGTTTAACCTGGAAAGGGGCACAAGACAGGGTTGCCTGCTCTCCTCCCTTCTGTTTGCACTGGCAATTGAACCGCTTGCAGTAGCAATATGGGATTGTGGGGAGATCGTAGGGGTTGAAGGGATACGAGGAGTACAGCATAAACTTGCTCTTATGTGGACAATATGCTCCTGTTCCTTAAGAGTCCAAGACAGTCTGTGCCCCCACTGTCCCTAGTGGAGAGGTTTGGCGCTTTCTCTGGGTACAAGATTAATCTAGGAGATTGGAGGCAATATGTTACCCGGGACCAGGGAAAGAAGTGAGACAGTGGAGGTTGAAAATGGTTGGTACCAGCTTTACCTACTTGGGAGTGCAGGTGGGATGGACATTGGGCTCCCTATACAAATTGAATTACACCAGCCTGTTGAGGGTAATAGAAGCAGATCTTAGGAGGTGGGCGCAGTTGCCGATCTCGTGGTTGGGCAGAGTGAGTCTTATCAAGATGAATGTTTTGCCAAGACTCCTATATCTTCTACAGATGTTACATGTAGGACTGATGAGGGAGGATATTAAAAGGCTAGAGAAGGCATTTTCAACCTTTATATGGAGGGGGAAACATCCAAGAATTAGCCTACAAAGGTTGAAATTGGAGAGAGATAAAGGGGGGCTGAACTTCCCTGATATGGGTAATTATTTCCTGGCAATACAATGAAGATATATAGCAGATTGGGTGCACAGACCCAAAGTAGCTAGTTGGGTGGACTTAGAGCAGAAGGAGGCCCAGGAAGATCTAGTGGCATACCTTCACAGCAGAGGTCTCAGGGCGTACAGAGCTGGAGGAAGTGTTAACCCATTAGTGGTACAAGTTCTAATAGCCTGGGGACAACTCAGGAGACAAGGGTGGACACGGGGGAGGGGGGGACATTACTGTTACTGGTGGCAGGTAATCCCTTTTTTTTACATGGGTTATAGGATGGGGGTTCCGGGAATGGGAACAGAAGGGTATACGAAGTCTGGGGAACCTATTGGTACAGGGCCAGTTCTGTACATATGAGACCTTACAAGATACGTTGGGAGAGGGAGGACGACACATGTTTGGATATATGCAGGTGAGGGCATTTATGGGCAGCCTTGCAAGAGATGAGGGTGGGTATGTAAGCTGGATTGTGTGGACAGTATGATTTACCGGGCCCAGGCTGAACTCCAAAGGTTTTATTGGACGGGCGGTGAAGAGAGGGAAGCAGATACTCCCAGATAGGACTGTCAAGATGAGGCAACTGTGGGAACGAGATTTAGGGAGGGCTATCACGGAGGAGAACTGGAGGACGCTGCTCCCACTATATTCAGGGATTATGGCCTGCAATAGATATAAAGAGGCATATTATAAATTTATTCATAGATTGTACTACCCACTGGTGATAGTGCACAAAGCACACCCCTCAGTGTCACCAATATGAGGAAGGTGTGGGGTGGAGAGGGGCACCTATATGCACTGCTTTTGGTCCTGTCCTGTATTGCAGGGGTTTTGGAAAGCAGTAGTGGCAGAAGTGGCTAGGATAGCAGGAAGAGAGGTGGAGATGGATCCGCTGGGGTGTCTTTTTGGGGTAGAGATTGGGGTTGAAGAGGAGTGGCTAATGCTCCCTAGGTAGATAAGAGTGCTGTTCATGTTATCTTGCCACTGCATACAAAATACATGGGTCTCCCAGGTCATGCCTACAGTACAGACCTGGAGACAGATGATAATACAAACCCTGGGGTTAGAGAAGTTGACATATGTCCTTTGGGAGCGGGAGGAGAGTTTTAGTAGAAGCTGGGCACCTCTCCTGGCCTCTCTCAGCATAGAGGAATGGTGGATAGTAAGAGAGGGGGGTAGACAATTAAGATTGGTGAGATGAGGAGATAGGAGGCCTGACACTGACTAAGACTGAGGAACCGCCCAATAGATTGTCCCCAAGCTAGGCTTGCATGTTCCAATCAACAGAATGAGAAGAGATGAATTTGGAAATATGTATACATGATTACACCTGTCCTTATGTTGTGTTTGTTATAACCTTTACATGTTAGAACAATTTAGTATTTTTTAAGTCTTTATTTTAGTGTGTGACTGTTCATTAGGTGTATGATGTTTATGAGCAAACGTTAAAATGAATAAAGATATTAAAAAAAATAATAATTATTTAGCCAGAGAGCACTCGTGATGTGATGTTATCCCCCCTGATCTACTTACAGTCTGTCAGTCGAATCATTCTGCCTCCTGAGACCTGTTCTGGCCATGCTACGCTGCCCATGGCCGTAACTATTCTGTCCGGCACCGTGGTCCATTTAAACTTTAGAACCCCTGCTGGATGGCGCATGCGGGGAAGGGCACCCAGTCAAAGTCGGGCTGTGAAGCCACTCCTAGGTCTGGGTCCTCTGTGGTTGGGTGGGCCTTGTGTGGGAGCTCTGTAACAGGCCTGAACAAGCTGAAGGGGACAAGCTGCAAGACCGCCAATCAAGGTGACAAGCAGCCAGATCTTCAATCAAGATCCAGTTTATGCTTCGTCCTCTACTGCCCCTTTGTTTCTGCCCTCTCTGGACTGAATCTGCAGATACTGAACCGTGGGAAGCCCTCCGCTCTGGGAACCTCCCAGCTCATCAGAATCATGAGTACCCAGGGCTTGCCCTGGAAACCAAGGGAAGTAAAGGCTTAACTGTTAACTTTCAGTCTGCATTGTTCCTAGGGCCCCCAACGCCAGCCAACCCGCAGCACTGAGCAGGCCTACGAACTCCTGGGTACCCAGAAAGGACAGAGGCAAGTCACTGGTACCAGTGAGAGTGGGCTTTGGGGTGATCTGGCCTATGGGCCCTATTGTTATCAATTTGTTATAACCGTTTTTCCTGCCACAGCTATTTCTGCTCCCAGTACCCCTACCCTAGCCCTGCCCCAAAATAAAGCTGTGTTTTGTTGTTTGCAATTGCTGCATGAAGGGTGTTTTGTGGAACCTAACTATAAAGTGTATGTGGTATATGATTCTGGGGAACTGTTTGGCATCCAGTGTGTGGGGTGGTTGGAAGGGGAGGTGGGTAGGTACAGCATCCCAGGAAGTTGTATCAGTCATATACCTGGCTCACTGCAATTCACTCTGGGTGGAGGCACCATGCTATTTTATTTATTTCTTTGGGATAAAACCCCTGAGTACCACCGTAGTACGAACCAGGCCCCTTAACCTGTGTGAAGGTCAACAGGCAGGGGTAGAAGCCCACTGGCACATGGCCCCAGGGCTAAATTTATTTGTTTATTTATCAGATTGCAATACCTTTGAGCCAGAGGCTCTTTTACAAAGGTTCCACGTCAGGTAAAAGACAACACAGTTACATAGTAAGTTATAAAAAACAGGTAAAGTGAACAATGCATGATAGCCAAAATAAAGTGCAAACTTAAGGAGAATCCAGAATAAAACAATGCAGCCAGGCAAAGGCTATGTCATGACAGAGGGGAGGTAGAATAGGAGTGGTGGTGGGGAGTATGGGAAGGGGATAAGACAGACATAAGAGGGAAGCTTAGATCACTGGGAATGGGGATGGGGGGAGAGGAGAAACAGATGTCCAAGGGTGGGTCAGTTTCATGATAAATGGTGGGGGATGGCTTAGGTTAGGCAATCACACCTGCACTGTGTTGCAAGGTGCTGGTGAAGATTGTTCTTAAAGCGGCTGATCTTGGACTGGTCGTGGAGTGATGGGTGGAGGACATTTAGTCAGTTTGGTGCCATGTACTTGAAGGAGTGCTGTGCCATGGAGGTGTGACAGAACGGGACTTGGTAGGCCAGGTTAGACATTCCATGGGTGTGGTGAGGGTTAGTTACCTGGTTAAGAAGCTTTAGGAAGACTGGAGGGGTTAGACAAACTTGGATTGTTTTCACAAACAGACAGGTCTGATACTTTATACAGCCCTTAAGGTGTAGCCAGTTAGACTGAGCATACAAGTCACAAGTATGAGTGAGTCTGTGTGCCCCAGTAGCTAGTCTGCAAGTTTTATTAAGGGCTATGCTGATTCTTTAAAGCATGGTATCCCTGGCAGTACCATAAATAATTAGCCTGTAGTCAATTAAGGAGAATATTGTTGATTGCTATGCGGAGGGCATCGGGGTGAAACAGTGCCTATGCCTATAAAAGAGCCCAATCCTGGTGTTTACTGCCTTAGCTAAATGGTCCACATGGGGGACAAACGGCATGGAGTTATCTAGGGTTATACCAAGGTACTTTATTTATTTTTTTCCCCAATTGTTTAACCAGGAATAGCACACTAAGCTGAAAGCTTATTTACAGGTGCGACCTGGGAGCACAGGGAAGTTAAGTGACTTGCTCAGGGTCACACAGTATGCAAGTGGGGGCTGTGGGATTCAAACCCAGTTCTCCAGATTTGTAGCTCAGAGCCTTAAACCACTGCTGAACTGCTGGACCTTTTCAAGGGGTGAGTTAAGATTATTAAGGATGGTCAAGTGGTGTAGTTTGTTCCTACTGTGAGGACTGTCGAAAAGCATAGCTTTCATTTTTTTGTAATTAAGAAGGAGTTTGTGGTCAGAGAACCGTTCCTCAACAGCAGAGAAGTTGTCCTGTAGTTGTTGTTCAAGGGGGAAGGGGTCAGGGTGACAAGAAAATGACGGCATCATCCGCATAGAGAATTAAGTTAGACGAGCAAGCCTGAGGGAGGGTGTTGAGGAATAGACTAAAGAGCAGGGGACCTAGGATCAATCCTTGCAGGACCCCAGATCACACATGGCAGCTGTCGGAGAGCACATGACTTTTTTTGACTTTCTGGGATCGGCCACCAAGGTAGCTCTCAAACCAATACAGAAAGAAACTCCAGCCCACCCACTACACACAAAGCTAAACGAAGCTCACAACATATATAATTCAGTAAAATGAATATATTTATTAAATACAAAAAGCCAGAGAATAAAATAGACCCCAAAAATCAAAAGGGGCGCAAAGCAAGATCCACCAACCTCCTACTGGTTTCACTTCAGAGTGTCATCAGGGAGTGTTCAAACAGGTGTATAAATTCCCTTCTTAAAGCGACAGTGTTCAAATAATTGCAAGAACATAATGTGTAATTCACCAATGTTAAAAACAGGCCAGTAAAGTGAACAAACAGCTGTAATGCTGGACTGACACAAAGATGAAGTATTTCATTGCCTCATTAATAATAATGATAATATTAATAATAATACTGCAGATGAAAATTCACAAAAGGTGAGAAATTCTTAAACTATTATGTTAATAATATGTTGAAATGTCTAAATATACAAAGAAATTTAGAGATGTAGCTGAAAGATAAAGACTGTACAAATAAAATAAACTAATTCACAGAAGTAGTCTTAAGGAAATAAATATATGCCTATTATCTGTTGTGCATTTACAAATATAAATGTATATACACATACACATCCAAGGGGTGTGTACATCAAAAACCCAATGTATATTATAATATCACTAACACATTATTTAAACAATATTGAATATGCATATATCATTCCCAAACATAGTTCAACATCTCTTATTCTTTAAATAAGGTGTACGCTCAAAGAATTCATTCAAACCCGGTGGGTGCAATGCACCCAATTTATAAATCCAGTACTGTTCCCTCTGTGATAGAAGCAACTCGTGGTCCCCACTTCTGGGACCCAATCTTATCCTTTGTATTCCACAAAAGGAGAAACCATGTGGTGTAACCAAATCAACATTGTTTAAATGACAGTACAAAGTGTTCCTATCATCCCTTGTTCTGATCTAGAACCCAACAAACAAAAAGCTTTACTACTGTTAATTCTGGAAATAGTTTTGACATTAGAGGGTTTATCAATTGTGATGTATTTGGTAAGCTGCACATGCAGGGCATTTTATGTAGGAAAGACTGTACGGACCTTTAAACTAAGGCCCTGGACACACTGTGGAACTTAAATCGGTTAGAGGCCCCGTCCACACTGCACTGCTCAGACCCCGTAACGGATAGAAACCGTTACAACCAGGGACCGGTGCAGTGTGTCCACACTGCCGCAGTGACCGGTACGAGACTGGTACCGCCAGTCCACACCTCGGGAACCGGGTGACCATTACCGTGGTGCCCAATCCCACAATGCAGCTCGCGCTGCGCTATGGGCCCTGCAGGGGACCGTTACTGCCCATCCACACTACCGTTGGTAACGTTACCGAGGTGGGACCGGTTTCATAACCATTGTTGAAACCACCTCATATGTGGTTTCAACAACGGTTACGAAAACGCCTTCTGTAACATTACAGGTGTAAACGATACCATTGCGATAATGGTTTGGGCACCTGTAACGCCATAGAGGCGTAGTGGATAGGCCAGAGTGCCTTAAATGGTTTAAATCCCCTAGCACTGTTTGCAGACAGACTACAAGCCCTTAAAATGTTTTAACAAAAGTGTTTTTAAACCCTGCTAGATACCTAGTCTTAAAACCATTTTTAAAATGTTTTGAGCTAGCATGGTTTTACTCATGGGTCTGTCCAGGAGTAAAAACATTTTAAGCTGTAATGGTTTAACTAAAACAGTTCTAGCTGCAGTGTGTCCAGGCAAGCACAGTTCTGTGTGTTGGACTTAACACAAAATAGTTACAAGGAGAACAGGTTTAACACTAGCAGTGTGGCCACACTAAACTGTTATCAACAAGCATTTGTCAATGCCGAATGTTTGCTTGCTGGCACTGGCATTGGTAGTGTAGAAGTTACAGAGCTGCATAACAGGAATGGCAGCAAAGTACTGAACTGAAGCCAACCCCATCACCACCCTGCAGAGAGTGACAGGCATTGGGGTGTGCCTTTGGGTCGTCAGGCATAACGACCACACCATTTCACCACACCCTACCCTGCAGATACTGACAAGTGTCACGGTGTGCCTTGGGGTCTTTGGCCCTTATGCGCACCCCATTCCATCAGGAAATATGGTGAGATGGGTGCGGTATAGGAGAATGGGGTAAAGTTTGGGCCTGAAGAGTCCGAGGCACACCTTGATGCCTCTCATTGGCTTCAGGGTGTGGGTGGGGGTGGAATGGTATGAGCATGACAGGCAAGAATCCCAAGTCACACCCCTGATGCCTGTTATACTCTACAGGGTGGGGCATTATGGTCGGAAACCCTAACGCCTCAGGCATTCGTTGGTATTTTCACTCCAAATTTTCAACATGTTTTTTTGTGACCCCCACCTCATGAACAGTGGCAATATCAGTTTGTTAGCTGAAAACTGCTTTTGCACAGCGACTATGGCATTTGGCACCACAGGTGCAAAAACACATTCCAAACAGGATGTGAAAAATGACAGCGGTACTGTTCATGGGGAGGTGTAAAAAATGGCAATGTTGAAAATCTGCTGTGAAAATCTTAAAAAACTGTTGAAGTCACGTAGGCATGTGAGAAACTGTGCAACGACACCGTAATGTAACTAGTTTGGGGATTTTTACAGTAGATTGTTAACGCAGGCATTTTGGGACCTCCGATCATGAACAGTGTCAGTGTGATTTTCTTTATCTGTCCCAACAATGATTTCCACAGCGACCACGCATCTCTGCACTGAAAGTGTGAAAACACGTTCAGCCACATTATGCGGAAAATGACAGCTGTACTGTTCATAATGAGGTGTGGAAAATGCCACTGGTGAAAATCTGGACTGAAAATATTACAAATTCATGAACCTCAGTGCGTGGAAACTGCGCAATGCTCACTAAATAACACAGAGTCATTTATGGAGTTTTGTCACCAAATTTTCAACATAGCCATTTTAAGACTCTGCTTATGACCAGTGTCACTGTGATTTTCTTAATCTGTCCCAAACATTGTTTTCTGAAACCGACTGTACCATTGTGCGTTACATGTGCGGAAACACATTTTGAGCGAGATGTGAAAAATGGTAGCTGCACTGCTCATAAGGAAGTCGCGGTAAACTGGCACTGTTGAAAATCTGGTGTGCAAATATTACAAATTCGCAAACTTGCCAGCGTGCGTAGGAACTGCGCAACGTGCGCTCCTAAAACAGTCATTTTTGGTAATTTTTTCTCCAAATTTTCAACATAGCCATTTTAACACCTCTGCTCATGACCAGTGTCACTGTGATTTTCTTAACGTGTTCCATACATTGATTTCGCACACCGACTGCGCCATTGTGAGCTACATGAACAGAAACATGTCATGGATGAGATGTGAAAAATGACAACTATACTGCTCATAAGGAGGTGTGGTAAAATGGCAATGTTGAAAATCTGGAGTGAAAATATTGAAAATTTGCGAACTTACAAGCGTGCATAGGAACTCTGCAACACACACTCGTAAAACAGTCATTTTTAGGAATTTTTTCAACAAATTTTCAAAATAGCCATTTTAAGACCTCTGCTCATGAACAGTGTCACTGTGATTTTCTTAATGTGTCCCGTACATTGATTTCGCACACCGACTGCGCCATTGTGCGCTACATGGGCGGAAACACATTTTGGGTGAGATGTGAAAAATGACAGCTATATTACTCATAAGAAGGTGTGGTAAAATGGCAATGTTGAAAATCTGGAGTGAAAATATTGAAAATTCGCGAACTTACGAGCATGTGTAGGAACTGCGCAACGCACGCTTGTAAAACAGTCATTTTTAGGAATTTTTCCACCAAATTTTCAAAATAGGCTTTTTGAGAGCCCACCTTATGAACACTGGCAGTGTCGTTTCATTAATCATTCTGGAAAGGTGATTTCTCACAGTGGCTGCGAAATCACCCTTCGGGCCCGAGTAACACCATGACAGTGCAAGAATTCATGAGGAGGGGTCCCTAAAATCCCATGTTGAAAATTTGGTGCAAAAATCCAAAAATTCTGAGATATGCAACAAAGTTGAAAAACCCTATTTATCCCATTATACAGCTTACCGGCATTTCCTCAGTTCTCAGTCGGCTTTGAAGAGTGCAGACGTGTTCCCGGTCCACCGAAGATCGTTGCGCCGGACTCCGGAGGTAATTATGGGGTGGGGGTGTGGGAGGCAAGTGCGCAGTGGGTGGGTGCAGGTTGTGGGGGCAGGGAGACTGCGTGGGACCGTTTTTCTTTACAGGTTTTTTTTTATGAAAGGCGGCGCGGGATGTTTGCCATGCTGGGGTGGGCTCCCAGCAAGGCAGAAGGACGGCTGGGGGTGTGGAGCCAATGGGGATTGGGCACCCCGTCGGCCATGGCATCTGTTGCCATGCTGGGGGTGGGCTCCCAGGCGTGGCACCCCTACTCTCGGGGAGACAGTGAAGCTGGCGGGGGTTAGGCACCCCTGTGGCGACAGCATGGGGGGTGGGGAGACAGTGGAGCCGGCGGGGGTGGGCACCCCCGTCGGCCATCCCATCATTTTGCCACGCTGGGGTGGGCTCCCAGCATGGCACCTGGATCTTTGTGGTGGGGAGCCGACGGGATTGAGCACCCCGTGGGCCGTGAGCGTGAGGGAGGGAAGGCGATGAGCACACAGTGTGTGTGCTTTGCGCACAGGTGTGTGAGGGAGAGCTCTGCTCACTCAACGGAGCTCTCCTTTCAACTGTATGCCACTGCATTTCAGCTGTCATAGACAGCTGGAGCAGTGATTGCGCTCTGCAGCGCTGCATAAAATACACTGACTGAATTGGAAGAGGCTGACACACCTCTGGAAAACTCGTATGATGGCACTATGTTTCTTGCACATGCGTGCAAGCAAACATAAAAATGGTTACTGAGTAGTGTGGCTGCACTGAAATGGTTTAGCTAAACTGGTTTTAAAAATGGTTTTCAAAAACAGTTCTGTAGTGTGTCCAGGGCCTAATGGTGGGGGAACATCTCAGTGATATCAGAACAAGGGATGATAGGAGCGCTTTGTACTGTCATTTTAAAAAATGTTGATTTGGTTACACCACATTGCTTTTCCTTTTGTGGAACAGAGAGGGTTAGATTGGGTCCCAGAGGTGGGACCAGAAGGTGCTTCTATCACAGGGGGAACAGCGCTGGATTTATAAATTGGGTGCATTGCACCCACCGGGTTTGAATGAATTCTTTGAGCGTACACCTTATTTAAAGAATAAGAGATGTTGAATTATGTTTGGGAATGATATATGCATATTCAATATTGTTTAAATAATCTGTTAGTGATATTATAATATACAATGGGTTTTTGATGTACACACCCCTTGGGTGTGTATGTGTATATACATTTATATTTGTAAATGTTCTACAGATAGTATGTATATATTTATTTCCTTAAGACTACTTCTGTGAATTAGTTTATTTTATTATACAGGGCAGGTTTCACAAAGAGGATGCACCTGGCGCAACACCACCGTGAATCACCGTGAAACACGACAGTGCAACCGTAGATGCACCCATGCAACCTGAGATGTGCCAGGGCAAGCTGGATGCCCTGTAGCTACTCAGGGGAGCTATGCAGAGCAAGTGGAGCAGTACAGCAGGGCATGAGGAGCAACTACATAGCTGGAACAATCACACCCACGGACACAAGAGTTGGGAAAAACATGTTTATAAAAGATTAAGAGCATAAAAAACTGTACAACACTTATGAAAACAGCACAACAACAACAATACCAAAAGGGAAAGGGAGGTGCAGGGATTGGAAAGAGGGCAGGAAAGGGACAGCAACAGTGGACGGTGAACATTAACTGTGTACATGTGAGGACCCCAGGAAGAGGCAGGGGAGCCACTAGTATCGCCGTGCCCTGCCAAGCACCACCCTGGCATGGCCATGGACTGGGAGCCGCAGTAGGACGCCCTGCAGGGCAGCTGACAGGCACTGAACAGTCCTGGATAGTGGGCACAGGGCTGCCTGGATGGCCACACGGATCCTCCAGTCCACGTCAACATGGGCACCACCACCTCCAGCCACAGCATGGTGAGCCTGGAGACCTACAGCAATGACAGGAAGAACACACATTGAGGGCCTGAATGTGGACAACACCCCCACCCACCAGTAACCCTACAGTATCTGAAATCCAGCAATAGCAGAATGCAGCGCTCACCTGCCCCTGGAAGGGCACCCCCTGATCCTCCGAATCAGCACCTCAGCTGCATCCATGGCCTGCTGCCTGGCATCTGGTCCTGCAAAACACAACAGACAGCACCATGAGCGACCACTGCCACCATGCAGGATGCAGTGCCACAGTGCCCTCCCTTGCTGGCCTGTGGCCATGCAGCAGACAGTGATGACCAGCCATGAAGCACCCAGTGGCCCGCAGTCAGATACAGCCATGCCCAGCACCCCCCCAAGGCACACATGGCATGGCAGCATGGGACAGGTGCAGCCACAGCTGTGTGTGCAGGATGATGTGAGACCCATAAGGGTGCCCCATGAAGGCCATGACACACACACCCAGCACGCACCACAAAAGGAGACAGATGAACAACACCTACCTGGTCTTGGCAGTGCACCCCTGCATGCACGGCGCCACAGCTGCGCCAGCCTCTCCGGGTTCCGCCTCTGGAGGTTGCCATAATGATGCCTGCACTGCTCCCCTATGCATGGCATCCCTGTACGGCACACAAGCCGAGTTGCAATGGAGGCCCACACCTGGGCCCTGGGCTCATGGAGGTCATCCTGGCCAAACAGATGACCCTACACAGCCATAACCAGTGCCACTAGATGTAGCAACTGCACCTGTGACCAGTTCATGGCCCTAGGAGTCAGTCTCCCTGCTCTAGGCATAATAAAATGGGTACTGACAGTGGCAAGGTGCAAAAAGGCAATGCGCGGTCAAGCAGCCGTCATGCACCACATGAATCACTGAGGCACTTGCAGCACAGCGCACACTGAGCGTGAAGCGTTATAGGTCAAAGGCAACACACCTGCACATGCGCATTGCACTCCGCAATGGCGTGGCAAGGCCAGGACCTGGTTGCGCATGTGTGATGAGCGAGCATGCGCCATGTTGTGCACGGCATGTGCTAAGAACAACTACCACGCGCCGTGCGTGATCCATGGACAGTTCAAGCACAGTGCAGCATGGATGGCGCAAAGTGGAACACGCTGCGCGATAGGGTACACAGCGCCATGGTCAGCAGACCTGCAACTGTGCATCGGGTCAGCAGTGGAACAGTGCATCATGGGAGATGCGCCACTGGACACGGTGACCACGCATGAGCAACAGAAGTGCCGTCTAGAATTCCCCCAATACATGAACATGTGCCTACTGATACGATACATCGCCGGACATGCAATGTCACGACCGTAATTTATATACCACAGATGCTCCGTGCAAATTGAGATAAGCTGGGGGCAATTGTGCAATTCACAGAGAATGCACCCAAAACAGCCTCATCCATCATGCATGGGTAACTCAGCCGATTAGCATCTCATTACCAGGGGTCCAGGCCTCATTTGCATGCTCTGAGCCATAAATGCTCCCAATTCAGCAGGCTGAGACCAGGTCACGGAGAGGAGTCAGTGCATAGAGGGTGAGTACACAGCCATGTTAGTAGGGCAACAGACCAAACTGGGGTGACTGACTGTGAGCGTGCACACCAGGCAATGCTCCAGTACCCCAGATGTGGAACCAGTACAACCAATATGTGGACCTCAAAGCCATAACTTGGAATACAACGGCAGGGCTAATGTATACTACACTGCCCTACCCTGTAGGATTCAGCAGCTGTCACATGTAGATGGTGCTGGAGTTCATGTATACAGTGTTATATCCTGTAGGACTCGGAAGATGTTACTGGATTTCACATATACTACACTGCTTTCCCCTAATATTTGAGCTAATGACAATCTTGTGTTGCAACATCTTGATCATGCAGGCTGGATGGATGTGGCCATTCTGAGTGATAAAACAAGGGATGTGTCCATCTTCATAATGTGGGACATTTGAGAGGCATGTTCATTTGTTTCTGTCTTTAGTGGTTTTAATCTGCTGCTTCACCTTTTTATGTTTGCTTGCACGCATGTGCAAGAAACATAGTGCCATCATCCGAGATTTCAGAGGTGTGTCACCTCCTCCTCCAATTCAGTCAGTGTGTTGGCAGGCGCGGCTCCTGTAAGCCAATGCATGCTGGAGCTGTCTATGACAAGCTCCAAATGCAGTGGCATACAGATGAAAGGGGAGCTTATGCTTCAGTGAGCAGCGATAAGATATCGCCTGCCCGCGCGCAGCTCGCTTCCCACACACACACACACACACACACACACACACACACGCATACCGCGCAGTTGCCCCAACACGCACACTCTATAGCCGACGGGGTGCCCAATCCCCCATCGGCTGTGCTGTGCTCCCCCCAAAGTTTTCTGAATGCCACGCTGGTGCCCACCCCAGCGTGGCAACTGATAGAGATAGCCGACGGGGTGCCCAACTCTCGCCGGCTTCATTCTCAGTATAAGGTGCCACACTGGGAGCCCACCCCAGTGTGGCAAGTGATGCTTGCGACGGGGTGCCCAACTCTGCTCATGTACGCCCCAACTGCCCTGTGCCACGCCAGAGCCCACCCCAGTGTGGCAAACGTCCCGCCATAGTCATAGAAAAAACAAAACCTGTAAAGAAAAACGGTCCCACGTAGTCTCCTGGCCTCCTCCCACAACCCGCACCCGCCCACTGCGCACCCTGCCTCCCCACACCACCCTCACCCCATACTTACCTCCGGAGCTCGGTGCGACGATCTTCGGTGGACTGGGAACACGTCTGCACTCTTCAAAGCCGACCGCGAACTGAGGAAATGCCGGTAAGCTGTATAATGGGCTAGATAGGGGTTTTTCAATTTTATTGCATATCTCAGGCATTTTTTGGAATTTTTGCACCAGATTTTCAACATGGGGTTTTTGGGACCCCTTTTCATGAATGATGTCACTGTCATGGCGTTATTTGGGCACGAGGGGTGATTTCGCAGTCACTGCACAGTCACTGCACAAAATCACTCTTTGGGCCGAATAACACCATGACAGTGACATCATTCATGAGAAGGGGTCCCAAAAACCCCAGGTTGAAAAGTTGGTACAAAAATTCCAAAAAATGACTGTTTTATGAGCTTTCGTTGCGCAGTTCCTACGCAGGCTCGTAAGTTCGCGAATTTTCAATATTTTCACTCCAGATTTTCAACATTGCCATTTTACCACACCTTCTTATGAGCAGTACAGCTGTCATTTTTCACATCTCACCCAAAACGTGTTTCGCCCATGTAGCGCACAATGGCACAGTCGGTGTGTGAGATCAATGTACGGGACAAATTAAGAAAATCACAGTGACACTGTTCATGAGCTGAGGTCTTAAAATGGCTATGTTGAAAATTTGGTGAAAAAATTCCAAAATGATCGTTTTACGAGCGCATGCTGTACAGTTCCTAGCGATGCTCTAAGTTCGCGAATTTTCAATATTTCCCCAGATTTTCAACATTGCCATTTTACCACACCTTCTTATGAGTAGTATAGCTGTCATTTTCACATCTCACTAAAACATGTTTCTACATGTAGCATAATGGCGCAGTCGGTGTGCGTAAATCAATGTACGGGACAAATTAAGAAAATCACAGGACACTGTTCATGAGCAGAGGTCTTAAAATGGCTATGTTGAAAATTTGTGAAAAATTCTAAAAATGATTTCCTTTACGAGGGTGCATTGCGTAGTTCCTATGCAGCCAGAATTCGCAATTTTCAATATTTTCACTCCAGATTTTCAACATTGCCATTTTACCACACCTCCTTATGAGCAGTATAGCTGTTATTTTTCACATCTTGCCCAAAATGTGTTTCTCACTATGTAGCTTATTAATGGCGCAGTCGATTGTAAAATCAATGTATGGGACACATTAAGAAAATCACAGTGACACTGTTAATGAGCAGAGGTCTTAAAATGGCTATGTTGAAAAATCTGGTGAAAAATTCCTAAAATGACTGTTTTACTGCCGCGCTATGCAGTTCCTATGCATGCTCGTAAGTTCATAATTTAAGTATTTTCACCAGATTTTCAACATTACCATTTTATTACACTTCCTGATGAACAGTACAGCTGCAATTTTTCATATGTTGCCCAAAATGTGTTTTCGCACATGTAGCGCACAATGGTGCTGTTGGTGTGCGAAAGCAATGTTTAGGACAGATTAAGAAAATCACAGTTACACTGTTCATGAGCAGAGGTCTTAAAATGGCTATGTTGAAAATTTGGTGACAAAAGTCCATAAAATGACTGTGTTGTGAGTGAGCATTGGGCAGTTTCCACGCACCCTTGTAAGTTCATGACTTTGTAATATTTTCAGTCCAGATTTTCACCTTGGCATTTTTCCACACTGCCTTATTTACAGTACAGCTGTCATTTTTCACAACATGGCTGAAGTGTGTTTCCACACTTTCAGAGCAGAGATGCGTGGTCACTGTGGGAAATCATTGTTCGGCACAGATAAAGAAAATCACAGTGACACTGTTCATGATTGAGGCACCAAAATGCCTGAGTTGACAATCTGCTGTAAAAATCCCCAACCTGATTATATTACGGGTGTGCTGCACAGTTTCTATGTACCGTGACTTCACCATTTTTTAAATATTTTTACTGCAGATTTGCAACATTGTCATTTTTTACATGTCCCCATGAACAGTACGGCTGTCATTTTTTACATCCTGTTCGGAATGTTTTTGCACCTGTGGTGCTAAATGCCGTAGTCACTGTGCATAAGCAGCTTTCGGCTAACAAACTGATATTCCCCCTGTTCATGAGGTGGGGTCACAAAAAAAACATGTTGAAAATTTGGAGTGAAAATACCAATGAATGCCAGAGGTATTAGGGTTTCCAACCATAACGCCCAACCCTGTAGAGAATGACAGGCATCAGGGATGTGACTTGGGATTCTTGCCTGTGATGCTCATACCATTGCACACCCTGCAGTCAGTGAGAGGCATCGAGGTATGCCTTGGACTCTTCGGCCCCAAAGTCCAACCCATTCTCCTATATCGCACCCATCTCACCGTATTTCCTAATGAAATGGGGTGCGCATAAGGACCAAAGACCCCAAGGAACACCGTGGCACTTGTCAGTGTCTGCAGGGTGGGGTGTGGTGAAATGGCGTGGCCATTATGCCTGATGACCCAAACACACACCCCAATGCCTGTCACTCTCTGCAGGGTGGTGGTGGGGTTGGCTTCAGTTCAATACTTCACTGCCATTCCTATTAAGCAGCTCTGTAACTTCTACACTACCACTGCCAATGCCAGCAAACAAACATTCGGCATTGACAAATGCTTGTTATTCAGTGCATTTGTGCTGCTTTGCACATGAGTGTACCTTTTGTTGGCTCGTGTGTGTGTGTGTGTGTGTGTGTGTGTGTGTGTGTGTTCATTTGACCTGCTGAACACTTAGTGTGCCAGGCTAGTGCACTTTCATTTATGGGTGGCCCACTTTGTTCTGTAATAGCGGGGGGAAGGGACTTGGTGAGTGCACTTGTGAATTGTGAAAAAGTGGGTGACAGCCAGCATATGGAAGAATGTGTAAAGGAAAAGAGCATTTGGATTCTCTGGACCCCCCAAAAAAAACACAGTAGAAAGATATAAAGAAAGGAGTCAGAAATGCAGAAATACGCTCAGATTAGAAACTATTTTCGATGTTAGTGCATTTTTGGTGATTTTTCTGGTTTTAACATTAACTTCTTGAAGGTTCTGATTTGAATCAGAATCAATCAGAACTAATCAGAACTCTGCCCTGGATCTTGGCCCTGCTAATAAGGGTCAGAACCTTTTCAGGTCCTCCCATCCCTACCTATCAGATGGCCACTTGGGATGTCCCCGGCCTCGAACCTCATGCAGAGTGCTGACTGGTGCCATATGAATGCATCGTGTGTGCTCCCAAGGTGTGTGGTGCAGACATTGGTGATGTGCCCTGTGGCATCGCACACCACCTGGTAGTTCACAGAATGGTACCCCTTCCGATTCACATATGTGACTGCCTCCTCACCAGGTGGTGCGCGGATTGCCACATGGGTGCAGTCTATGGCCTCTATGACACCTGGCATGTGTGCCACCCTGTGGAACCTCTGCATGGCTTCTGTCCACTCTGCCTGCATGCTAGGGGAAATGGATGTATTCGAGCATGCGGCAGCGGTCTGTGAGGAACTGTGTGAGGAGGCAGGGACGTTGAGGCCTGTGATATGCCAGTGGTGTCCCCAGTAGGCTCTGGAAGGTTCCCGTGGTGAGCAGGCACATGACCGTTGTCACCTTGGTCTCCACTGAGATGGCATGACCTTGTGCAGTGGGTGCCTGCATCTCATCATGGCACAGCTCACAGAGCTGCCTCAGCATGGCCCTGTTGAGGTGGTATCGCATGACTGTCTCCACCTCTGTGAGCTGCTCGAAGGACAGCCAGGCACGATACTGCCATGGGGTGGCCGCCTACAGTGCCTTCCAGCACCCTGCCTCCTCCTCCTCATTTGGGCACCAGTTATGGCGACTGCTGCCGGGTTCATTGCTGCTGTCAGTGTGGCCTCTGGTGTTGTTTGCTGGCTGGTTTTGTTGCCTGCTGGCTGGCTGTGTCTCTCCCTCTCTCTGGTTTCCTCTTCCCCTCTGGCTCTGGCTGTGTGCTGCTGTGGTCATTCCATTCACAAGCTGCTGGTGTGCTGGGCATAAGTCTCCTTCTTTTGTACTTATCTTTCTATGGCGCATCTTGGCTTTGCACTGGCACTGCCCCATTGATGCGCCATGGTTCTGCACTGTGAATTGAGTTGTGCTGTGTATGCATGGGTACACCCCCTGTATATGCACTGCATGTCATTACATTACGCCTATGGCACATGTTGTTCGGCACAGGGCATCTTGGTTGGGCTGGCGCTTTCACCTTGTTTCTGAATCAGCTTCCGGTGCATTTCTGACTTGTGCCGGCGCATCTGTTTTGTGAATCCTGCCCACAGTCTTTATCTTTCAGCTCCATCTCTAAATTTCTTTGTATATATAGAAATTTCAACATATCATTAACATTATAGCTTAAGAATTTCTCTCCCATTTTGTGAATTTTCATCTGCAGTATTATTATTACTATTATCATTATTATTAATGAGACAATGAAATACTTCATCTTTGTGCCAGTCCAGCATTACAGCTGTTTGTTCACTTTACTAGCCTGTTTTTAACATTGGTGAATTACACATTATGCTCTTGCAATTATTTGCATGCTGTCACTTTAAGAAGGGGATTTAAAAACTGTGATTCACCTGTTTGAACACTCCCTGATGATGCTCTGAGGTGAAACTGGTAGGAGGTTGGTGGGTCTTGCTGTGTGCCCATTTTGATTTTTGGGGTCTATTTTATTCTCTGGCTTTTGTATTTAATAAATATATTCATTTTACTGAATTATATATATTGTTAGCTTCATTTAGCTTTGTGTGTCGTGGGTGGGCTGGAGTTTCTTTCTGTACTGCTGCTTTGTCTCCTATAGCACACCTGGCTTTTTGGTTTACTTTAGCTCTCAAACCAACCCATTACCTCAGCCGAGAGTCCCAGGGCGTGGACTGATTCGAGTTATAGGGTGTGATTGACCATATTAAACGCTTTTGTGAAGTTGATATATATTGCCCCCACCAGGTGACTCTGGTCCAGAGCATTGTGTATAAAGCCAGTGTATTCAAGTAGCGCAGTGGTGGTGCTAAACGGATTCCTGAATCCATGCTGTTGCCAGCATTGTAGTTGATATTTCATGAGGTGTTCCATAAGCTGATCCGAGACAATGCGTTCCAAGGCTTTTGAGAGGGGAGGAGGAAGAATGGAAATAGGGTGATAGTTAGAGGGTTGAGTTCGGTCACCACACTTGTGGATCGTTGTAACCACTGCAGCTTTCTGTAGTGTTGGGAACTGCCCAAGGCAGAGTGTTAGGTTCAACAGTTTAGAGAGGGGTAGTAGGACTGCATCCAGGGTTAGATGAAGCAGTTTCAGAACAAGTGAGTCACTACTGGATCTAGTTTTGCCTAGCACCCAACCTAGGTATTTTTAGCCTCAGTTAAGGTGACTCACCTGAAATGAAATGGTACCGAACATACTAACATCTGAAATTTGCCAGCAGATAAAGGCCTAGAGGTCTATCAAGTTCTGTCGAATGTGCAGCTAGCACCCTTATTCTGCAGCTGCCCTCCCTTCCACCCTTCCCTTCATTAACCCTCCCTTGTCCTGTCCCATCCTCGCTTGAAGCAGTCCACTGTTCTACTGCATACCACTTCTGCAGGTAACGATTCCACCCAGCCACCACCCTCTGTAAAAAGTGTCTCCTCATCTCCTCCTGAACCTTCCTCACTCCAGTCTCATATCATGGCCCCTGGTGGCCCTCCCTCCTTACTTTGAACAGCCCCTCTGTACCTGTCTTGTTTATTCCTTTCATGTATTTAAAGGTTTCAATCATGTCCCCTGTCTCTCCTCTCCTCTCTCCAGTGAGAGTACATGTTCAACTCCTTCAGCCTCCTCTCATATGATAAGTCCCCAGACCCTTGATCATCTTTGTCGCCCCGCGCTGCACTCCTCCAGTAACTTAATGTCCTCTTCAGATACGGACGCCAGAACTGCATGCAGTACTCCAGGTGTGGTCTAACTAATGACCTATACAGTGGCAGAATCACCTCCTCCCTCCTTGAGGATATACCTTGCAATACAACCCAGCATTTTGTTGGCCTTTGCAGCTGCCTTCCCTACACTGTGCCGAGTTGTTCATTGACCCTGGTGATGAGCACACCCAGATCCTTCTCCTCTGTCTGGGCTAGCTGCACTCCCCTAGCTGGTAAGTCCTCCTTGGTTCTTCATCCCAAAATGCATCACCTTGCACTTTTGGCATTAAAGCCCAGTTGCCAGGTGTCTGACCAGGTTTCAAGCTTTGCCAGATCATCCTGCAACCCCTGCCATCCCCTAGGTCATCCACCACCACGCCAACCTTGGTATCATCAGCAAACAGACTGATCTTGCTCTTGATGTCCCATGATATGTCTGCAATGAATATCCCAAACAACACTGGTCCCAACACGAGCCCTGTGGGACACCGCTCCTCACTGCCCTTGGGTGTGAGAGCTCCCACCCACCACCACCCTCTGTTGCCTTCCTGCAGCCAGTTTCCTACCCATCTCACCAGCATTGCACCTGCCCCTGTGCCTACTAACTTCCTTCCCAGCCTTCCATGTGGCACTGAGTCAGAATGCCTTACTGAAGTCCAGATACAGGACATCCACTGCATGTCCCCGTCCAGTTTGCCAGTTACCCAGTCATAGAACCCGACCAGGTTGATTGGGCAGGATCGGCCACGCATGAAGCCATGCTGTCTGCTGTCCTGTAGTCCTTGGCCTCTAAGAGGGCCACCAGCCCTCCTTCAGGATAGTCTCCATTAGCTTACCCACGATGGATGTGAGGCTCACTGGTCTGTAGTTTCCCGGTTCATCCTTGGGCCACTCTTGTGGAGGGCACCACATGAGCCATCCTCCAGTCCTGAGGTACACACCCGAATGTAGTGAGGCATTAAATAGGTCTGCCAAAGGTCCTGCAAGGACCTCTGCCAGCTCCTTCAGTACCCTGGGGTGGATGCCATCTGGGCCTGGTGCCTTGTCCACCCTCAGTGCCTTCAAACCCTCTCGAACTCTGCCCTCCATGATTTCCCTATCTGTCACCACTTCCCCCCCTGCGTCTGCCATTTCACCCATCTTGGGTGTCACCCCCCTCTTCTCTTTAGTAAATACTGAGCAGAAGTACTCATTTAGTGCTTCCGCCTTATCGTACCCTGCTTCCACCCAACCCCCCTCCTTCCTAATCCTTACTATGTGGTCCTTACAGCTCCTTTTCTCCCTGATGTACTTAAAGAAGTCCTTCTCCCCCTTCTTAATGCCTTGTGCCAGCCTGAGTTCCGTAGATGCTTTGGCTCCCCTTACTGCCCTTGTCACCTCCTTCGATTCTGTCAAGTACTCCTCTCTGTCCTCCCCTCCTGTTTTCTTGTATTTCCTAAAGGCAGCTCTTTTCCTCCTTACCTTTTCCATGACCTCCTTGCTCAACCAGCTCGGTTTCTTAGCCCTAGCCTTCTTGCTCTGGGCTTTGCAGCAGGTTTTGGTTGCCTCACTATCCCCAACTTTATGAGCTCCCATCTCTGGTTAGTATCCATACTAGATTGAATTCTGGCCAGGTACCCTTTTACCACTTCCCCCATCCTCCCAAAGTCAGCCCTCCTGAAGTCCAGCACGCTTGTGCCAGATTCCACTCCTTCCTTGCCCATATCCAATGTGATCCATACTGAGTGGTGGTCACTCCCTGACAGCGTTCCTCCACTGTAAGTTCTCTCACAAAGTCCCATTTGCCAGCACAAGGTCAAGGGTATTCCCTAACCTGGTTGGTTCACTGACCATTTGCAGCAGGAAGCTGTCCTGGAAGGCATCCAGCAGTACCTGCCCCTTCTGTTCCTGGTTGTTGGGGTGCTCCAGTCCACTCCTGGCATGTTGAAGTCCCCCACAATCACCACACTACCCTTCTCGTGAGGTCCTCCTGATCGTCCCGCTAGTTCCCTGTCTAACTCCTCCATCTGAGATGGTGGCCTGTACACCACTCCCACTCCCATTCTAAGACTCCTATTCTTGGAATCCTGGATTTGCACCAAAGTGACTCTGTACCACCTCCTCCCTTCCTCCCTCTACACACTTCAGTCCTTCCTTCATAGTGCCACCCTCCTTTCCCAGTCACCCTGTCCTCATGAAATAACCTGTACCCTGGTACAGACAGGTCCCAGTCATTATATTGGTGGCCCATGTTTCCGTGATGGCTGCAATGTCCACCTCTCCTCTGCCATGAGAACCTGCAACTCTGCAGTTTTCCTCCCAAGGCTCCTAGCATTAAGGGTAACCACCTTCCACCTTTCCCCCTCCTCCCATCCTGCCCTCCTTTCCTAGCATCACCAATAGTACTTGCCATTTGTCCTTTGTCACTGTTATAGGGGGGTAAGCTCATATGATTTCCCAACCTGTGGTCTCTGCATATCTCTTCCCCAACTGCCTCCCCCACTCCTAGTTTAAACTCCCAACTTCCTCTATATATTCTTCCATCCTCTGCTTCAACACTTTCTTTCCTTCCTCACTCCAAGTGTAGTCTGTCCTTGGCATAGATACTACTGGGTGGGGGTAGGGAGCCTTGGAGGCCAGGCATTACTGCCCTTTGCTGTGCATGTCAGTGTATTGAAAAGTCAGGGGAGAATGCCAAAGGTTGGAGAAGGCATTGTTTAATGTATCAGCAATGCGCTTGGGGTCCTGGATGGTCTGCGCCTCAACTTCAATAATGTGGGCGAGAATTTGCAGGAGTGCCATCAGATCTTTAAGGGTATTCCAGAACCTCTTGCAATTGTCTGAGGAGTTTGAGAGCTTATTCTTAAAGTGCTGGATTTTAGCTAACAGATTTCACGGGTACAGGCATTCCTGGCTGCTTTGTACAGCTGAAGTTCAACCTGTTTGCCAGTAGCACTGGCACGGTGCCAAAGATTGTCTCTGGAGGCCATCCTGGTTTAGAAGGGAATGGGTAATCCAGGGATTATTAGCCCCCTTCATCTTCCGTTTTTTTATGGGGATGTAGATGTCAAAGGCACTATTGAATCTGGTAATGAAATACTCAAGTGCTTGGTCGATGTTATGTGCAGTGTCAATAGGAGACTAGTCACAGTTTAGAAGATGGGCCTGGAGGTTTTCCAGCTGCCCTTTTAGGATCCAGTGTAAAACTGTTTTGGCCAGAGGCTTGGGGACCTGTTTAACCAGAAGCAAAGAACAGGGGAGTGGTCACTAATAGCATCCGGGACGACGTCCAGTGCCAGAAATTCTCTGGTTGGTTAGAGATAATTTATTTTAAAAAAAAATGTTTGCTTTAAGAGACTAGAATGACGGTGCTAATCCATCTGCTCTTCTGTGCCGTGCTTGATGTCTGACGGGAGGCATGCATGAGTTCAAGTTCAAGTTCAAGTTCAAGTTTATTGTAGGAAAGACTCCGTTGAGCAAGCTCATTCACAAGGAGGTCCTGAGGCACATACACATACAGTTCGCAATTACATAGACAGGAGATATAAAATGTAGAACAACAAAGAAAAATATATAATACAAGAGGTACAGTATACACATAGAAGTCCTTATGCTATATGTGCAGTACATTCAGCTTTAACCTTGCCCTAAATTATGCAACACATTTCAGCTTAATAAGTAGAGGGCCAGTTGGTACCTAGGAAATTGACTTCGTGCTGGGCCTAGTAGCACCTACATATGTCTTTTAATTTAGAGATAGCTAGTGTTTTGTAGGAGCTAATTGATACGAGGTTGGTTAGCTTCAGCATGGCTTGTAGTTGGTTCCAAATGTTTGGGAGAGCGTATGAGACAGCTCTTTGGCCAGCTGTGGTAAGTGTCCTGGGAACATCTAGTAGGATAAGGTCAGATTTCCTTAGGGAGTAGGCGCTATGCGAGATGTGTATGAGAGATGTTAAATAGACAGGCAGTTTGTGCGTACGTATACACACACACACACACACATAAGCACAAACATGCACACACTGACACATTCGCATCTCTTGCTGTTCCATAGCATGCACACACAAAACAGACTGGTGCTCTCAGTGTAGGTGTGCCAGTGCCACCACTGTGGCTGGCTAACCCCTAAGTGCAGTAACTAGAACAGCAAGAAGTAGTGCACATGGGAGAGGTGAAAAAATTGCAGTCTGCTGATAAATTCAAATGCTGAACAAAATGGTATGGAGCTATAAGCTTAGGCAGGTAATGAACTGTACATATCACACACCAGTATGTACCTTCTCCCACATGCACCACTTCCTGCTGTCCTGATCAGTAGCAGTGTGGTGCTTACTAGGGGAACCAGTGCCACCAGAATCAGATGCAGAGACAAGGTAGCTGGGGTGGCACTGGCAGTAGTGTGCATGTGTATGGCACTCCTAGGTTGCGTGCAATGTGCCTGCTGTCAATGAACCCCCTGCTGTCTGCTAGCAGAATGAGACTTGTTCCAGTCATCAGGACAGCTGGGTCATCAAAGACTTCTTGTGGGCACTGGCCTGGGACCAAGGACTGTGACAGGTCTCATTCATGCTCATCCACAAGCCTGTAGTAAAAGTGAGTGTGATTGTTTTAGAAAACAGTTTTATGAAAGCACTCCACAACAGTCACCCCTCAGTTGTGCATGGTGTGACTTACTAGGCCTTCTTTTTTTTTTGTTGATGGTGAGGTAGCGGTAGATCTCTGGCCGGGCCGGGGAGGACGACCCCCAGCTCAGTTGGAAATAAAGGCAAGGCAGAGTGACTGGTCTGATGATGTTTGTGTGGAGGTGGTGCCACACAGCATTTTACCTTGGCAGGGGACTCTAGGGAGAAGAAGATGAGAGAGAGAGACAGACTAGGACTGGGTCTGACATGGTTCACCTGTGTGGTGACTTGTTTGTTTGTTTTATTTTTAACCAGGAGGTGGATTGGGCACAGCCCTTTTTCAGCCATGCCTGACACACCACATTACAATACAAAATTACATTTACACAGAGTACAATAATTTATCACAGTTGCAAACAGTATCACAATATAGTTTCTTTAGCAATAAATGCTTAAAATGAGATTCTGAATGTGCTTTTTGAATCAATTCTCCAAATTCATTTAAAAATGAAGGTGCATACCAGGAAAATGCGTTCCTACTCATTTGTAACCTGTAAACAGGAAAAGCATATTGATTTAAACAATTTTGTCTTGTACCCCTATCATAAACTTTGCTACAATTAGTTTAGATAAAGACAAAGGATCTCCTGAGCATTGTATCTGAAAAACAAAATTTACCATCATACATTTCAGCGGTTAATTGGAGAAAAGTACACCAAGATCTAAAAAAGCTGACAATGGTGAGTTCTGAATGGGGCATGCAAGGCAAATCTACAAATATCATTGTACACAACTTTGAATTTTGACTCAAACAACTGATTACAATGTGCAAAAGTAATACTTCCATAATCTAATGTTGGAAAAAGGACCTGTTTAGCAGTAGTAAGACAAGCTTCTTTAGTTAAAAATTTAATGTTTCTATAAAGAAAACCAAGTTTCTGATGGATTTTTACACCCAACTTCTCTAAATGAGGAACCATACTAAGGTTTGGATCCAGGTATAAACCTAGATATTTAACAATAGTAACCAAAGGGAGAGGATTACCATCAAGTCCTACTATATGCATAGGGTCAAATTTCTGAAGTCTTTTGAAGAACCAAACATCATAACATTTATTTTAACTTCATTAATAACCAATTTATTTAACTGAATCAATTTGCAAAATATCATATTGTTTTGAAGAGAATCCTGAATTTTGTAAATATTTGTCCCCGATACCCAAAACACAGTATCATCTGCATACAATAAACTGTTGTTATTAGTAAAAGAACAAGCATTTGTCAATGCCGAACGCTCGCTTGCAGGTATTTGCAGTGGTATTTGGCACTTGGACATGGCTTAAAATATCTGTGACAAAGAGTACAAGCATTTGTCAATGCCAAATGTTGCTTGCTTCTATGTGCTGTTTAGGTATTTGAAGTCATTGGAGTGCAAATATTGAAAATTTCAGAAATCTACGGAGCCGCATGAGGAACTGCGCAGAACGCATCAGAAACAGCTGCTTTTAGGAATTTTTTCACCAAATTTTCAACACAGCCATTTTAAGACCTCTGCTCATGAACAGTGTCACTGTGATTTTCTTAATATGTCCCATACATTGAGTTCAAGACAACGACTCGCGCCATTGTGCGCCACATGGGCGGAAACACGCTTTTAGGCAGGATGTGAAAATGACAGCTGTGCTGCTCATGAGAGGTGTGGTAAAATGGCAATGTTGAAAATCTGGAGTGAAAATATTGAAAATTCGCAAATCTTACGAGCCTGCATGAGGAACTGGCGCGAACGCGACATCAGAAATGGTCGTTTTTAGATTTTTCCACCAAATTTTTAAAATAGGCTTTTTGAAGTTTCCACCTTATGAATGCTGGCAGTGTTGTTTTGTTAATCAGGCCCGAAAGGTGATTTCATGCAGTGATCACAAATCACCCTTCGGCCGAGTAACACCACGACAGTGACATCATTCATGAGAAGGGGTCCCAAAACCCCATGTTGAAAAATTGTGCAAAATTCCAAAAATGCCTGAGATATGCAATAAAGTTGAAAACCCCTATCTAGCCCATTATACAGCTTACCGGCATTTCCTCAGTTCGTGGTCGGCTTTGAAGAGTGCAGACGTGTTCCTGTTCACCGAAGATCATCGCTGAGGTCCAGAGGTAGGTATGGGTGAGGGGGTGGGGAGGCTGGTGCACAGTGGGTGGTGCGGGTTGTGGGAGGGTCAGGGAGTGCCATGGGGACCGCTTTTTAATTTACAGGTTATAAAAAAAAAAGACGACGCTGATGTTTGCCACGCTGGATGGGCTCCCAGCGGCAGAAGGGATGGCTGGGGCATGGGAGTCAACGGGATTGGGCACTTCATCGGCCAAAACAAGGTTTGCTATGTTGGGTGGGGCTCCCAGCGTGGCACCAAAGTTTTGGGGGTGAGGTGGTGCAGCACACGGCACGCTTTTCCACGCTGGGGTGGGCTCCCAGTGTGGCAGCAGGAAAGCAGTTTGGGGACGTGGAGCCGATGGGGGATTGGGCACCTTGTCAGCCAAAACAAAGATTTGCCATGCTGGGTGGGCTCCAGCGTGGCACCAAAGCTTTGGGGGGCATGAGGCGCCAGAAGCAGAAAGCGGTGGTTTTCTGAAGTGAAGACCACCGCTGTCATACACAGCACCTGCATCCATTGGTGCAGGACCACCATGCCTGCTCAACGGAGCAGTGATTGCACAGGAGAGTCACACCTCCAAAGTGTGCTACTCTCCCAAGACGCTCCTTAGCATAAATCATTTATAAAATTGAAAATAAAAAGGACCTAATACTGATTCTTGAGGAATACCTGCCATTATCTCTCTAGATTGAGACATATGACTATTAACTTTAGTTCTTTGACTCGTTTTAACAAATAACTTTGAGAACCAATTTAACTGAACATACTTAATTCCTAGTTTTCTTAATTTGTATAACAGAATATTATGGTTCACCATGTCAAGACACAGGCCAGGTCCATGAAGACTGCACCAGTGGCCTTACCTTCCTCTGCTGCCACCAGTACAACATCCGTGAACCCGTCCAGGCCGTCACAGTGGATCGACCAACTCTAAATCCATGCTGTTGATCAAGAAGTATACTTGCTCCTGAAGATATACCAGTAATTGCTAGTGAACACACTTCTCCAGCAATTTACTAATTTCAGATAACAGGGAAATAGGCCTATAATTAGACACATTAAATCTATTACCACCCTTGTAGACTTAGAAGACTGAATGTTGAGTGTCAGTGAGTGCTGTTGTGCTTGTGTGAGTAGTCAGTGCCACTGGGAGGTGATACTTCGGTGGAACTTGGGTCATGCTTGCCAGCTATTGAAATAGAAAGCTTGCAGGCTGCCAATCCCAGTGAGGCCACTGTTCCTATTAAACCTGTACTAACCTGTTTGGGCCATGTGATTATGCTGCTAATTGCTGCTGAAATGGATTTTGCTGCTTACCTGCTGGAGCAACTTGCTCTTGGTGGGTGGGCGGGAGTCAGTGGAAAACTTGCTGGGCTAGGGTAGAGGATGTGGCTCTGGTACAGCTTGCCTGACTGGGGGAAGGCGGGCTAGGGGGCAATGGTCTGGAATGGGCATGGGGGCTCACTAGGCTGGGAGAAAATGAATGTGCTATTGGGGGGTGGAGAAACATACCATATTTTGGGGAGGAGGCTTAGGTGGAGGGGAGCTCTGAGGCAACATTCTGGGCTGAGAGTGGGGAGCTTGGTAGCAATGTGCTGTCATGGAGGGCACTTTGTAGATGAGGGCAGCCTGCAGGGGTAGCTGAGCTCAGGTGGAGAGGGGATCAGTGCAACCTGCTGGGATGGGGGGGTTCAAGTGCAATTTGTGGTGCTGGGATGGCACAGTGGACTCAGGTGAAACTTGCTAGAATGGGGGGCTTGCTAAACTGGGAGAAACTTGCTGGTCTATGGGGAGGTGGACCCCAGGTCAACACGCTGGGCTTGGAGGGAGGCTCAGTGCAACTTGCAGTGCTGGGATGGCACAGTGGACTCAGGTGAAACTTACTAGGATGGGGTGACTTGCTAGCCTGGGAGCAACTTGCTGGTCTATGTGGAAGGTGGACTGCAGGGCAACATGCTGGGCTGGTGTAGCCTTGAGGTCAATATACTGGACTGCAAAACTTTGGAGAGGAGCCTAGGTACAACCTTCTGGGCTGGGGAGACGACAGAGCTCATGTGCAACTTGCTGGGCTGGAGAGGAGGTCTGGGAGGTAACTTACTTGGCTGGGGGATGGGGGGTCAGCAGCAACATGAGATTCTGAGGTCAGGGCAACATGCATCTCTTCTTATCCATATTTATTTATTTATTTGAAAACTGATGACCTAGAAAGGAGCACAGCCAAGGCTAATTTCCAGGCATGAATTGGAATTCTATCTTTCAGGAAACTGTCTTGTGACAAAATGTTTACATCTTAGCAGTACTGATATTAAGAATGTCCAGATAAGGACAATGATCGATTCAGGTTGGTACAGTTGACGCTATCATTGCTCAACTCCCGTGGTAAGCTGACATCATTCCCCAATAGTAGTATTCTGCCATATGATGGCTGTGTATCAGGCGGATGGCCAGCTCACGCCTATGCATAAGCCCACAATCTATCTTGTGGGTCTCTTACTGATGATGTGGCACGGTGCTGCAGACATGTATCCCCCAGGATGGTGGGTTTACTGTGCCTACCACTTATACAGCAACAACCATTCCAGATGATATGGAGGCAATAACTGCTGCTGAAAGTCCCCAGCACCTGCCATCAGCTGCTCCCACTATGCTGTCCTATGCACCCTGCACAGTAATGTGCCAGTAGTTCTGGCGTGGCACCGATGTATGTGTAGATGCTCTGTGTCTGGATGCTCTTCGATAGTTAAGTGGAAAAAATTCCTGACTTAAATGCTGTGCCCTGGCAAGTGCCCCACCTCAGTCACAAAAACACGGAGAGTGGCAGGTGTTTAAATGAAGCTGGTGTCCAGCACGGAGTGCACAAAAACATTCCAGTCTGTGTCATGGTAGGTTGCGCTAACCCTAAGACCAGGACAGCTCACCCCCCGAGCTGGATGGTACATACAAGGAGGTGGTAGGCACTATACTAATGGGATTTCCAGTAGTAGGGCCTCATGAATTCAGCCCAGCTATTTCTAAAATGAGCTAATGAACTACATTTCTACAGAGTTTGAAACATGATACTTTTATGCACTGAGAAACCCAGATCAAAATGCACAGTGACTTAAAATGCTGTATGTCCCTAAACACTATGGTTCAATACCCAACAAATCTTAAAAGTGTAAAACACAAACTACTGTAATATTGACAACATCACTGATCTGTGCAAAGCATTTTGCTCTATTGATCACACTGTTAAGCAGTCAATGCCTGCTCGTCCCGGTTTTTAAACTAACTCTCTCAATTGGTTTGACAACTATTTTTATCCAGTAGCTAGAAGCAGGTCCTACTCAACGATGTGGCCTCCTAACTTATGTCTGTTAGATTGATAGCTAGAGTTGCAGTGAAATTTTATTTTGCCAGTGAAACATTTTATGTAATTATGGCCTTCGGTGAAATTTCGCTACCCAATTTCTCCTTGAATTTTGACTTACACTTTATAAGGTGAAATTGGGCTTTTTCTCTGCTGATGGTCACGTGGTTGAGTCTAAACAGGCAGGAAGTAAGTGGTAGTTTACTCACCTGGTAAAGGTGATTATAAGAGCACCTTCTTACAGCACTCCGAGTCTCAACACATGGTTATAAGCGCCTTCTCATAGGTGATGCACAAAGGAATCCCAAATTCAAATCCGATCCTTCTCTTCCTTGTAACTCCCAGAACCTCAGTATGAAATCTTCCAGAGCTTATGCTACCCTGAAAACATAATATAAGAACTAACTATACAGGACCCTCAGCCGGCCCCATAGGTTAGCTGGTGGGTAGAAAAACACAACACAATCTGATGCTATGTAAGAGACAATTATTTACTTTCCATTGTATTCCCACCAACGTGGCAACATGTTCCACTGTTACTGGCAGTGTAGGACTAAATGTCCGCTACTATATATTTACTGATCAGTATTACACATACATTCTTTAATATACAATCCGTTATTCTATTATCCCATTTCTTTGCTTGTCATGTTCCTCCTCAACGGGGGGGATACGGAGTGCTGTAAGAAGGTGCTCTTATAATCACCTTTACCAGGTGAGTAAACTACCATTATCTATCTCACCTTCTACAGCACCGAGTCTCAACACATAAGTGATTATACAGCAGTATTGGACTTGTCTTGGGAGGGAGGAGGAATGACTCAAAGCTGTCTGGAGAACCTCGAACCAAACTCTGTTTCCTGTTAGTGTGGTATCCAACCGTAATACACGCCAGTGTTGTTATAAGTTCTGTTAGTGAACTCCTTACTGGCTTGGATCAGTGTGTCCGTCACCTTACTGGATATCCCTAAGTTCAGCAGTGTAGCCTCTCTGAATGGCTATGCTGGCAGTTTCAGTGATCAGGATCTACTGCAAGGTCAGCCCCTAGAGGTCTTGATAGGTGTTGTCCCAGAACAGTATTGACCTGTGGTCACTGGTAAGAGTGTCATATAATCAGTGTAGACACTACAAAAGGGCTGAACTGAGAAACATACTGAGCCACCCTGAAATGCATAAGATTAAGTGACTGTAGCCTCTGGCCAGGCACGACTGTATTAGTGTAGTCGCTGTAATAGGGTCTGATTTAAAGTGTATATGGTAGAGATGTCTCTTTAAAATGCAATAACGTTTCATGAGTTAGAAGATCAAGTCCCTGCCAGGATCATAGCTGGTGATCCCTGCCCACTAGGAAATGACCTGTAGACTGACACTAAGCTGTGGACAGATGTTGTATTATAGTTGTCTTGACCGTGCTTTGTAGACGCTGTGAAAACCATAAGCAGGGAAGTACCAGGATGTGTGATTATGAGTAGCTGTACTGGGCCTGCATGTCATACCTGAAGAATTATAGTTTCTTGACCACTACTGTGCATACATTATGATAAACATAAGCAGGGGGAAAAGAGGATATGAGATTATGAGATATGCTGTACTTGCTCTGCATGTCATACCTGGGTTTAATGTTATGAAGGTCCTCTGTCCCTTTCTCCATGGTTTGGATTAATTAAGTGATGTGGAGAACGGTTAGTGTCAGGAGCCACTGCAGCTGGGGCTGCAAGGGGTCACCAGCCGTGACCAACTTTAGGTTTACCAGTGGATCACCCTGCTGAAAGTACTACAAGTACATACTTAGTGTGTTTGCCATTAGTGTGTGTGTGTGTGTGTGTGTGTGTGTATGTGCCATCACATGGTTTACCCCTGGATGACCTTCTGGACCCAGTACTGTACCCAGGTGTAACAGGTGGGTGTGATGGTTCCCATCAGTAAGACTATGCATGTAGGTAGATTGATAGATAGAGCGACTGATCTATATATGGGGAGGGGTCTTTACCTATACATATAGAATGCATGCATGGGTAGGAGTCTATCTTACTAGCACATATGGCAAGCCAATAGAGGCTGAATACCACCCACCTTTCTTTCTTGAGATTGTCTGTGGGTCCATGAAATGGAAATTCAGCACCTTCTACCTTAGGAGACCTATACGGTAATAAAACACTTCAAGTTCCTGCTTTCCCCAACCATTTGGTTGTGATGCTGAGGTGGCTGCAAAGGTACTGTTAACAACAGTTTCTGGGTAATGCATTTTAGCTGACATGGGCAAAATACAGCTAGCTGATGAGTTTACACCCCTTATAGTTTTCCGCACTGTGGCCTGCTCATTTGAGGAGTGTGATTGTGTCCATTTGCTGCCCGTGGCATGGATGTGTTGGTAGAGTGCTGTTGCAATGTATTGTACATGTGCCCCTTTTTGTCCCTTACCGACACGTCTGGCTGAGTGGCACATGCACAGCCTGTGATGCTTTGCCCTTCCTTGGTCCCATTACATACCTTGCTCCTCCATTATATACATCCAGATCATTGACTGTATAGTTCTATACTATCTTTATGGTTCTGGTCATAGGATGACCCATTTTATGAAGCTTAGAAAACTTGCCAGCACACTAGGAGTTACTTAGCTTTGTACTTGTAATGAGAAATGGATGAGCCCATAGAAGTTAACCTCTCGAAGAGGGGTTGAGGCTGGTGAAACACCAAGTCCAGACTACCAGTGTCAGAATTCCTGCTGAGACATTTGGATGGCAGGCTAAGGATTTGGAGCAAGTGAGCATTCTGTAAGTGCTCTGGGTGCAGCTGCTGAGTGGGGGCTGTTTGGGCATTGACACTGCTTCCAGTCAGAGTGGAACATGACTGAAGTGTGAAAGAGTTGTGCTGGGCACCAACAATGAACAATATTTGTCATTACAGTAGTGTGTGTTTATGAGGAAAATAATTAACAGAGAAAACTGTAATGCTGATATACTGGGTGAGGGATAGAGGACCCAGTCTGTCTCACTAATAGATGGTACTCATTTATGCTAAGGCAAGTGTTTAAGCTTACACCAGCTGAGCTATTGGAGCAATGCTTAAGTCTTCAGTTTCTTGACACTAGGTTCATACAGCGAAACTGGTACTTAATAAGTTCCCGAGGACAGTCATTCCGATGTCTGATCTTTTGTCATAACTGATGCTGTACACCATAATGATAATATGAGGGGATGTTGTGTCTCCACTCGTAGGACTTCTAAGTTCTGAACCTCTCACCCTATGTTTGTAAGGCCAAAACACATCCACTGAGCCACCTGAGTCAGTGGTTCACATATGATTTCCTCTTGTTTTCTGCTGTCCTTCTTTGGCCTACCAACTGACTTGAAACTCACTGGCTCTAAATAGTGACCAGAGATTTTAGAGGCCCCTGCTTCAGAGTGTCCCCCTCTCCAAGGGCAATCTTGGGTCCCACCCCCTTGTTGTTGTAGTCTGTGAGGGATGTCAGCTGCTAGGCAGTCACAGGGTGGAATAGCCCCCAGGTATAAGATGGCTAGAATATAATGGCCACATGTGTGCTGGGAAGGACAGCTGCCCAGCCTTAACATTTAGTGTTCAAGGTGAAACTAATGTCAATGGGTGGAATTACTATGAGCTGATCCTAGCTGGTTCTTGGGTGCCAGTAAATTCTGTGTCATTTGCATTACAAATAAACATGATAGGATGGCCCTTTGACATGGGCATAGCATGCTAAGGAAAATATGACCTCCAGAGGGAGTTTTAAGCAGCCAACATGTACTGCTTCTATATGTCATTGTTATTTTCTGAGCAGCAAGTAAGCAGCCTTGGACATTGTCTAAGTCCGTTGTGACTTACTGGGTAAAATGGTACTGTCGAATGCTACATCAAAATGAGGCCCTGAGGATATGTATCAGACTTCTGTATTAGAAAACTGGCTTATTACTGCAACAGAATTTGAATGCAATTAAAATTAATAGCCCTTGAGGTATGACTGCAAAGTCATCCTTATCTTAGTAACCAGCCCCAAGGAAGGTGGTGTCACTCCAATAGATGCACCTCAGGCATGAAATGCAAAGGCCAGGCATACCACAGTGCATGGAGATTCTAGTGTGGGAGATGAGGATGTTCCTGCCCACCTCGGGAGCCTCAGGCACTCAGGCAGGTGTCCCTGGACACCAGATGTATTCTCGGTCTGGGGGAGGGAGAACTCGCAATCCCAGTTCCAGAGTCCTGCATGATGCAGGTAGGTCTCCCAAGCCATGGGCGGAAGGGAGGGAGGGATTCAATCCCCAACAGTAGGCTCGCCTTCGCGGTTGGACAGGGTGACTCACAAGGCAATTAGCTGGGAACATACGCTGTATCTAGCTCACTACCCCGGTTGAACAAGGTAAACTGGGGAGTAGAGCAAGGCACTGGTCATTCTGCCGGGGACATATCCTGTATCTAGCTCACTACCCCGGTTGAACAAGGTAAACTGGGGAGTAGAGCAAGGCACTGGTCGCTCAGCCAGGTACATATGCTGTATCTGTCTCACTACCCCAGTTGAACAAGGTAAACTGGGGAGTAGAGCAAGGCACTGGTCGCCTCAGCTGGGGACAATGTATCTAGCTTCACTACCCCAGTTGAACAAGGTAAACTGGGGAGTAGAGCAAGGCACTGGTCATTCCGCTGGGACATATGCTGTATCTAGCTCACTACCCCCGTTGAGCAAGGTAAACTGGGGAGGTGAGCAAGGCACTGGTTGCTTCAGCTAGGTACATACGCTGTATCTGCCTCACTACCCCGTTGAACAAGGTAAACTGGGGAGTAGAGCAAGGCACTGGTAGCTAGTTACATACTAATCCGGACTAACTGATCCTGCTCAGTTCCCTCCTCAGCAGACTGAGGTAAACTGAGGCAGGGGTGGATTACATAGGCCCTAATATACAGTTTGCATAATGTACTAGATGCAGTCATAGTGTCAGGCACTGACTGGCAAAAATAAAGCACTGGGGATGTACATCAGGCTTTGTATTTTTAATCATGCACCAAACTCTAGCCAGGCAAATACAATTAGGCTTCATATTTCTTTACCATGCCCCAACCTCTTGCCAGGCATACACAGAATAAATAACTTCCCTTTAGAAAGCTGTCGACATTACTGTAAAAAAACAAGTCTATATTATTGTGCCATGGGCATAAGGGCGCGATGTAGTTCGTGGGCACTTAAATCAGAAAGGGAGGTGATCTGCCCTTTAAACTGGGTAGAGTTCCTTTTAAGGTGGCATGGGTTGCCGGAGCCATTTTGGGAGAGGATCCAGTGTATTGTGGTCTCTACTCAGAGAGGTATCCCCAGCCCGGCTTCTGGTGAGGCCCCCGCGAGATCTCGGCTGGTACTATCACGCGATGCTAAGCGCAAGGCAAGATGGTAACCGTTAGACTAGCAGGGCTCCTTGTGGTTGAGAGCCCCCATAGAGAGAAGTGGCCGTGGACTGGACAAAAGGAGGGACTCAGAAATGAGTCAGTACAAGGAGGGACGTTCCCTGTGCTGGCAGAAGTGAAAAAGGTGACTGTGGGTCGTGCTGCTCGGCTGCTAGGAGGCGCATAGTTCTGCAGGTAGGGGCTCTGGAGAAAGACTTTCTCCCCTGCATTTCTTTACTCAAAAATAGGCATTACAGTAGTGCATTTTAAGTCAGTTGGTGGGGTGGTCCTGTGGTGTTAGGCTGAGTAAGATAAACCGCGACCTCAGGATCAAAAAGCACAATCGGTGTGAAAGGGGCAGCGCCTCCTGTTAGAGTCACCTCCTTCTCAGCTGAATAAGATAAGCTGAGAGGGGGCTGAAAGTTCAACAGACATGGCCCTGGGTTGGCCTTCCTCCCCTCCTCGGGTTGAACAAGGTAAGCCGAGGGGGGTTTTAATGAGCAGCAATTCAGTAGGTAGCTAAATTTCATTGTTCACAACACCCTATGCTAAGCCCTGATGCTAAACATAGGCTAGACTGTAGTAAGCATAGATAGGTGTACTTGCACTACAGAGGTTAAACCTGCTGTATTTATGTTAGTTTGAGGGGCTGTAACCCCTACTAAGCAAAAACATTTGTTGATTTGTATTGTTACAAGTTAGCTTTCTGGGGCTAACGTCTACATTGTAGTAGATAAAAGGAGTTTTGTTCTTACCTTAGTTAGCTTGGCACAGAGCCAGAAAAAATGTGACCAGCCTGGGAAGATGCACAAAAAGAACTGGGGATTCTGGGAGTTACAAGGGAGGAGAAGGATTGGATTTTGAATTTGGGATTCCTTTTGTGCATCAGCCTATGAGAAGGGCGCTTATAACCCATGTGTTGAGACTCGGAGTGCTGTAAGAAGGTGCGATAGATAATGGTTCATTTCCTGTGCTACTGTACATATATCGAGGAAGCAGGCAGCATCCAGACTCAAAGTCTGAGCCCTGTGACTGCAGAGTGTGATTTGATACATAAAGTACTTAATTTGTGCTATTTTTTCTAACTTCTTCTTGTTTGTCTTTGTCCTATTTCATATTTTAGTACGCGTGTGTGTGTGATTCCCCCTCCCTGGCTCTCTCTCTCTCTCAGAGTCTCCATCTCTGTTTTTTTTTTTTTTTGAATTGGTGGTGGTGGGCATAATGGAAAAGTGTAGAAGTAGTGGGGCACCTGCATGCTGCCTTGACAGGCATGTGTTTCAGATGGCCATTAAATATGAAATGCCACAGTGGCAGGAGGCTGTTGGCCCTGGCACCAGCACCCAGCAGCAAACAACTGTGTCCCTGCCCTAACAGCAGGAGGCAACTGTGGCCCTCCACCACAGCAGGAGACAGTGCCCCTCCGCACCAGGAGGCATCTGTGACCCATCCACTGTAGCAGGAGACAGTGCCCTCCCCAGCACCAGGATATTGTTCCTCTGCCCTGACAGCAGGAGACCATGCCCTCCTGAGCAGCAGGAGGCAGTGCCTGGGGCATCATCTACTGCCCCTCTCCAACTGCCTCCATCATCCCCGAAGTTCTCCTACCTGGATTTTTTATGCAAGTTCGGCAGGTGACTAGTGGTCGCCTGCAATCTATGCAGGCAGGAAGTGCGTAATGGTAAGTCTGATTCCCACTTCGGGACAAGTGGCCAGTAGAGCCACATACTACACCACCACCCACTTCAGTGGGGCCTCAAACTGCAGGAGGTGGTGGCAGCATCAACTGCAGCTATGAGGAGCAGTGCGGGTATGAGCACTGAAGGAGGTGAGCAGGAGGGAGGCATGGCTGGACCTGTTAAGCATCCTTGTCTGGCTCACCGGACCAGACAACAGCAGCAGTCTGCAGTAGCATCAAGACCCCACCAGGGGCCCCCCCCCATGTCCAGAGCCAGCAGTACAAGCAGCCCCTGCCCCGCCAGCACTGACACATGCGGACTTATCAGCTGTCCTGTCAGAAGTCCACCAGCTTCGACAAGAGTTAAATGATTTCAGACAGGAATTTAATGATGCCAAGGGGGAGTTTGCTAAACCCAGGGTGATGTCGACAAAATCATGGGCATCCTGTCTTAACTGCATGGTTGACCCACTGGCAGTTAATGTGGCAACACAAATTAATTGTCTTTTTTTGTTTTCATTTTTCTATCCTCTATTCTGTTATTTGTATGTCCCCCCTTAAAAAAAATAAAAACAACAAAAAAAATCTGTTCTGTCCTCTTTAATCTATATCCTTAAGTCCTATTGTTTCTTTATTTTGTATGTAAAATCATTTGATCATTTCTGTTGTGTTTGTTACTGTCTTATGCTCCTTATAATTCAGTTTCTTTTCTTGTTCTCTCTCTATTACTTCTCCCTGCTCCTTGTTGTATTACCCTTGTCCTCCTGATCCTGTCTGTTATTTGTTATACTTATTCTGTACCATGTCCGTGTACCTCTCCCCTAATTAACACCTTGTTCCCTTATTATTTGTGGTATGTGTTACTTCTTAGAGCTGGTTACACCTACAAGATTACGTTTAACAACATAATGATGTGTAATGCAGTTGCATTCCATGTATATGGAGTTTGCAAATGAAAGACCAGCTTCTGCTGAAGGCTGTTGGCTGTACAAGGCCCAGATATTCAAAGGGTTACCATGGTGCAACAGTGTTGCGCCATGCACAACCCACTGATGCGCGCTCGGTGATGTTATTACATGATAACACACACCTTGGGTGCCTTTATTGCAATTATACCATGGTTTGTTAGAAGAATAATGGCCAACAGGGTGTGTTGGTGCTGGGATAACGCCAGGCCTGGGTGATTACCTAGAGGCCAGTGGGATGTAAAGGATGAAAAGGACTTGGCAAGGTTGGAGGAATGGTCAAATGTATGGCAGCTTAGATTCAACGCAAAAGAAGTGCAAAGTGAATAATGCACCTGGGAAACAAAACCCAGGGAAGAGTACACAATGGGGTGAGATACTGACAACAACAAAATGGAAAGGACCTGGGGATAGTCATATCAGATTACCTAAAGGTGGGCCAGCAGTGTGAGAAGGCAGTAAGGAGGCTGGGGGGATACTGGGATGCATAGGGAGAGGCATCATCAGTAGAAAACAGGAAGTTGTTGGCCCTCTGTACAGACAGTTGGTAAGACCCTATCTGGAGTACTATGTAGAGTTCTGGAGACCCATCTCCACAAAGACATAGACAGGGTGGAGGCTGTCCAGAGGAGGGCAACCAAAATGATGTAGGGTCTGCACCAAAATACATATGAAGAAAGACTAAAGGAGCTTAAGATGTATAGCCTCAAGGAAAGGAGGGAGAGGGGGACATGATAGAAACTTTAAAATACCTCAAGGGAATCAACAAAGTCCAAGAGGGTAGCATCTTTCAGAAAAAGGGATGTGCAAGAACAAGGGGGCACAATTTGAAGATGGGGGGACGGCTCAGAGGTAATGTGAGGAAGTATTTCTTCACAGAGAGGGTTGTAGATGCATGGAACAGCCTTCCTGAGGAGGTCGTAGAGTCAAAAACAGTGGGGGAATTCAAGAATGCATGGGACAGACATAAGGCAATTCTTGCAGGAGGTAGAGGAAGTTGGCTGTTGGTTAACTAGGATCTGCAGCTTCTCCATTAGGTAGGGAAATGGGCAGACTAGGTGGGCCAAGCGGTCCGTATCTGCCGTCAAATTCTATGTTTCTAAACAGAAAAATAGGAACGCTGCAATGCAAAGGCTAGATCACACTATTAATTTCTGTGAGCGATTCAGCAATGCAGTGTACCTGGATACAGACAAGTGTTCAATGTCTACGAATACTTCCAATACAAAAATAAAGTAGAAAAGTGATTAAACAAAGGGAAACAGGAACAGAACTACTCAGAATGAGTAACTGTTCAGATAAAGTTACCCAAGAAAAGAGTCCATATGTAAGAGAAATATTACAAATAAGTAGCACACCAACAAAAATATTAAGACTTAAAAGGAACAACAGAAACTCACTCACAACTTGTGAGAAATCTGTCAAATATTAGGAACTAGCCTGCTCTGCTTTCACATACACACACACACCACATGGTCAAACCTCCACCACTCAACTCTCTCATAGACACAGACACAGAGAAAATTGAAAACACTACCTAAGTTTAACTAAGTATTATCCAAAGATACCAAAACAAAAAAAAATATTCACTAGCAGCACTAGGAACAAAATTTAGATGTTGGGAGCAATTAGCTCTCAAAATAACAAAGCAGTTTTTGAAGGGTTTATTGGCTGTGATGTACCGCACTGAACTGCTCTCCAACTCAACAGACAACATACTGTGCAGGAAACAGCCTGCATGTGATATTTCAGCTATTTACCCACAATGCATTGAAAATTTGCAGGCAAAATTGAAAAACATTTGTGAAATTTGGCAAAATTTCGCATTACGCTAAATTGCCATCCGAGGCAAAATTACATTTCACCTAGGCGTAATGTCGAATTATGCTTAAATATTTCGCTAGGTGAAATTTCTCCACCTCACACAACTCTATTGGGGCTCAGCAGAGCTCTGTCCTGGGATTCAGTGTGTTCACACTATCTGGAGGCTTACCTGACTGCATCCCTACTGCCTTCCTGAGGTTCCTGAGCCTGTAGTCTCTGCTGACTCTCCCACTTGACTGCATATGTGACAGTGGAAGAGACAGCACAGCTACATGGGTGCTCTTGGTGCCTCCTGCAACCCTTTGTCATTGCGGCTGCAGCCTGGTGTCTTCTGCTCTCATTCCCCCATTATCGCATTGGGGACTGGAGACTTCAGGGGACGATCTTCTTTTCTGGCTATCACGTCCCACCCATAGACTGATGTGGATGACCAGAGAGAGAGAGAGACCATGTGCTGCAAGGGACCTCCCCAGCATGCTCTCTCTCTCTCTCTCTCTTTACTATCTCCTTCTACCCCAGCTTGCCTGACTCCAGACCTCAATCCCACCACTGAGGACAGAAAGATCAGATGATAGTCTCATGGGGCTGCTACACCTTGGGGACTAGTACACTTAATTGGGCCAAGGAAATGAAGAAAATAATTACTTTGGAGCACAAGGCTCCATCAGCACATGGCTGCAACCATCTTGCATCCCTCCACGAGCACCGCACTCACCGATATGATGGCTATTATAGCTTCGAAACTGGAAGGAGACCTATCGGTGGGTGCAGTGTTCATGGATTCATTGAAGGCTTTGATACTGTGGCCGTGGGCTACTGAGGGAGTGATTAGCTGATATTGGACTAGCTAAGGAGACATGCGGCTGGTTTGCTTCTTATTTACAAAATAGAACTCAGCAGGTGTATATGTAGATGGACAACTATCTGATAAAGCTTTGGTTCAAAGAGGAGTGCCCCAGGGCTCCATCTTGGGGCCTACATTATTTTTAATTTATATAAACCACTTAGCTGACATTGCTAACTATTCAAACATACGCTTATATACTGAAGACACCCTGCTGATTGCTAGTGGTAAAACCCCCGAGACTTTGGAAGCAAACGTACAGGCAGACTTTGCAGAACTGTATTTGTGGTTGTCAGATTCAGGACTGGTATTAAATGGTAAGAAAACAAAACTAATGTTATTTCATAAAGGTGGTAAAAAGACAGGTAAAGTAAATATGAGGTAAAAATAAAAACAGCTAAAAATGAAACCTTAGCGCAGGTGTCAGAATATAGATATCTGGGTGTGTGGATTGATGAAAGTTTAAAATCTGACTACCATATATACGATACAATATCAAAAATAAACAAAAGGCTGGGGGCATTTAGACGGTCTAGTTTTTGTATAAATAAACATATGAGAGTAACCATAGTAAATCACTTCTTCTTCCAGTTCTTGAATATGGGAACCAAGTATATGGCCTTGCAACTAAAGGAATGTTAGCCAAAATTGATACTATTTATAACTGTATGGCAAGATTTATATTGAGGAAGGATCACAGAACCCATCATTGTGACCTCTATGAGGAACTTGGATGGCTCTCGAAGAAAATAAAAAGAAAGATAGCATGGGCTACACAGATTTATAAAGTACTGAACTCAAGCCAGCCAACATACCTATATGATAAATTAGAAAGGAAAATATATCAACAAAACTTACTAAATATAAATTTGAGAAATTTCATATTTCCAAAGTTTATAAACAAGTATAGCAATATGAGGTTCTATTATTACAATCACATTATGGAACTCATAAAACGATAATAGGAGGAGTTGAAGGATCGGTGATAACCACACTGTATCACTTTGAGTGGTTGTTAGATAACATGGTAAACCTCGAGAGTGCAGCCGAGAGGTTTATTGTAGCCCTAGCAACCACTTAGAGGTGATTTCAGCGTGGTTGTCACCCGATCCCAGCCATCATCTTTTATAGTGTATTGTCAAAACACTGTTTGCATTCTGTGTGTGAGAATTATGGAACTCTGTGCATCCTTTTTGTTATGCCACTGTTTGGAATTTCTGAAGTGTGGTTAACAACTTTTAAAATTCTAAACAGTGCATAACCAAGCTGTTGTGTGACTGCTGATTATGGTGGTTAATAGGCACTTAACATACATTATATAGAAAATAGATAAAGATACAAAATCTTTCATAACTGATTTAAATTGGAACTAAGTGCACATTGTAAGTGCAATGGATAAGCAAATCAGGTTGATCAAAAACACTTTTTATTACTAATTGAACATATTTGTGTTATATTCCTCTCATGGTAAAATGTATTTCTAGAATTGTATTACAGTATTTTGGATGTTTGTATATTGTAGTGTGTCTTTGTAATCTTGTTGTAACAAATCACTCACAGGGCCATCTTGTAAATAGGACTTCAGTCCTAATGATGTGAATATACTATCAATTTTCCTGTCTAAAAATAAAGATTTTTACTTACTCTGACCTTGCCAACCAGCCAATCAGATGGCTACACAACCCTAGCAACTGGAGGAGTGGCTTATGGGAGAATGATGCAATCAGACCTCCAACATGGACTGGTGAGGGCAGGACAGGGCAGAAGGACTGATGGACAGCCTTGCCTGTCCAGTGAGACACAGAATAGAGGGAAAGAAGTTCTGGGCTCTTGAGGAGCTCTGGGGCAGTCTGAGAGGGACACTGAGGTATTCAGATCTATGGCTGGTGGGACCTTTATGAGAGGCCTAGTCAGGCTAATCATCTTGAGCCCTCATCAGGGTTCATTTAGTAAACTCTGAGGCTGTGTCAAACAAGCATCAGACAGACAAAATGATTAAGAGTGTGGGACTGTGGGACATTGCTGTATTCCAAAGCTGCTGAGCTGTGCTGACTGGAGACATAGACCTGCATTCTACCCAGATTGCTCTGGAGCCAGGTAAAGGGCTTGCTAGCCTTTATCTAGAGGGGTGTATTGGGGAACAGGGAACCATGTGGTGAGTGCTTGAGTATGGGTGTACTCTCGATCCATTGGGGAGTTGGACTGTGGGGGTTGCTCCTGGGTCTGGGCTCCTTGGGAACCGGGAAGCCACTGCATAGTGCTCCTGTAACTGAGAACTGAGCCAGAAGAGTTGTATCCTGAGAGGTGGAGCCAGAAGGGCTGTGCTGCTACAGAACATTCAAGAAAGTCCAATGCTCCTGATTGTTGTCTAACCTGCTGCTGTGCACTGTTCCCTGCCTCGACTGATTGATGCATACATGGGTCACGGAGTACTGGAATTCTTGGCTGGTCTTTGTACTTTTCCAACTCTGGAGCACAATTTGGTTTTCAAGCCTTCTGATTTGGAATTTTAAGTTCTCTGAAATATGCTAGCACACTATGACCTGTTGGGGTGTTAAATTGCAAGCTTGCTAACTTTTGTCAAATGCACCACCAAAAGAACCGAGGCAATGTAGTTAGCAGGCCTGCAGTGGGACCCTAACATAATTCCTGGGTTCCCAGAGTAATTTGGTATTTATGTCATACTTGAAACTGTATTTCTTTTACTGCTACCAGTTAAAGAGTTTACCACACCCTGTGTAAAATAATTCATGTTTTTGTGCCCTTTGATTGGGCGGATGCTTCCTCAAACTGTGTGGAATCTGAGAGGGTGGAAGAGACCCCCAGTACAGTGGCTGTTAGGGTGCATTGCTATAGGTTGGGAGTGGTCAAGAAGACTTGCTTGCAACTGTTTAACCTTTTCCTCCCTTCCAGCTTCCAGGCCTGTGTTGTTAAATAAAAGTACTGTTAATTGGTTGAATTTTACTTCTGTGTGTGCACTCAGTGTGTACGATCTGACTGAAGTGTTTATTGGTGAAGGTAACAACTGTTTTCATGGTCCCCAGGAGGTGGTCCATTTCAATGTGGGGAGGTGGGTACTGCATCTCAGAGGGTGGCACTGCATGCTTTATCTTTATTTATTTTATTTATTTAAGTCTAGGGTTACAATCACCTTTGAGTCAAGGCTCTTTTACAAAGGTTCCACATCAGATGGTACAAATAGAGCAGGACATTAATTATAACAGGATAACAGGTTACAATTGTTACAATCACATGAGTACAAAATTTGGTGGTACTAGGAGCATGAACAAAGACGGGGTTCACATTATTAACTAGACTCAAGTTAGACACATTTGAAGGTGCTGCCAGGGCATTGTCAGATCGCACAGCAGGTACAAGTAGGAAGTGCAAGAAGGAGGGGGTGGTGTGGAGGAAGGGGGATTGTAGGGGTGAGGAAGGAAGGGATAAGTCTAGTGGAAATACTAGATTACAGGAGACAGTCTCATGAGCTAGAGGCAGAGAGGAGTAGGGAGGTTGGATTTGAATGGGCCTAGCTTAGGTAGAGAGGAGATGTCACTGTTGAGTCCATTCAATCAGCTAGGAGCTCGGTATACAAAGGATATTTGTCTCTGCATGGTGCGGCACCTCGGGATATGCAGTAGTCGAGATTCAGAGCCCCTAGTGAGGTGGTGATTCTGTGCAGTGTGGAGGAGAGCTTGAACTCCAGGGGGTGCAAAGCCCAGCATTGTTTTTTTAGCCATTATGCATGTTTGGTATTTGATGCAGTTTGAGAGTTGAAGCCATCCAGTTTGAGCATATAAGTTACATGGGTGGGTGAGACGATGGGTCCAGTGATGAGCTGGCAAGCTTTGTTAAGGGTCATGGATATATGTCTGAGGGCAGTGGTGGAAGCGGAACCATAAATGATGAGGCCATAGTTGATTATTGAGACCACCAAGCTCTGGACTGCGATCCTTAAGGCTTCGGGGGTTAGGCATTCCCTATGCTTGTAGAGAAGGCCAATGCGTGTATTAGCAGCTTTGGCAACATTATCAATATGGGACCCATAAGAAAGGTTACTGTTGATTGTGACTCCAAGGTATTTGAAGGATTGTACTTGTCTTAGTCTTACACCTAGGCAGTTTGTAATAGTGAGTGGGTGGAGCTGGTGCTTATTGTGCGAGCTGCAGAAAAGCATTGACTTGTTTTTTTTATAGTCGAGGACCAATTTGTGTTTACTGAACCAGTTTTCAACCGAGGTAAAGCCATGCTGTAGTTTGCTTTGAAGGAGATGGGGTCCTTATGTGTGAGTGAATGACAATTTCATTGGCACAGAGAAGGATTTGCTCAGGACGGGATTGCTGGAGACTATTCAGAAAGAGGCTAAAAGGAAGAGGCCTGAGAATGGAACCTAGTAGGGCCCAGAGCCGAATGGGTCTTGGATCAGAGAGAACATCTGCAATTTTCACCTTTGGGAGTGGTTTTCCAGTTAGCTCTTAAACCATGTCATAAACTCAGGGATAGCCTGGCATTAAGCAAACTGTGAGATAAGTAGACGGTGATGGATGGTATCGAAAGTCTTAGTCAGGTCTATGAAGACTGATCCAATAAGAAGGTTATTGTCCAGAGAACTGTGGATTGCTCCAGTGAATTCAAGGAGGGCAGATGTAGTACTTTGTATGTTTCTAAAACCATGCTGTTGTGAACACAGGATATCATGATTATCAAGGTATTATGTAAGCTGGTCAGATACTATACGCCAATGGCCTTAGAGAGGGTGGTAATATGGAGATGGGTCGATAGTTCACAGGAAGGGCCCTGTCCCCATTTTTGTGGTCTGGAGTAACTGCGGAGGATTTTCATCTGTTGGGGAACTAGCAGAGGGAGAGCGAGAGGTTGAAAATTTTTGTTAATGGGAGGAGCACCTCTTCAAGGGTGAGGGAAAGCAGTTTGAGGTCAAGAGAGTCCCCACTTGACCTAGATCTGGCAATTGCTTTACTGATATAGTTACAGACTTTGTGAGGCTTGACTGCTTTCAAGTAGAATGGGGGTCAATTAGGAGAGGGGGGTCTAGAGGGGAAAGTTGGAGGGTCATCATCATTGAAAAAGTTTGGCGGAAGAACAGCACTGAGGTCTGAGAATGCTGTGTTGAATGAATTTGCTATAGTGGCAGGGTCAAGCGTTATGGTTCCATCAGTGACCAGCATAGTAGGGGAAGTTTCTGGCTGCTTCTCAGTAACCTCTTTCATATTGTTCCAAAATGATTTCCCCTTACCCCAGGTGTTTGTGAGGGCATCTTTGTAATAGGATCTTTTCTGCTGGTGGTTTAATTTTGTACAATCATTTCGAGCCCGTTTGTAATTCTGTATGCCAACTTGTTTTCCTGTGGCCCGTGCCCATAGCCAGAGGTGGTCCCTGGATTTTACTTGTACTGGAAGCTCTGAGCAGAGCCAGGGGTTGCAAAAGCCTTTGACTTTGCGCTTTTTGAAAGGGGCATGAGAGTCACAGGCAGCATTAAAGGTGTTGATGAAGAAGTCAAGGGCTGAGTTGACATCCGGTGTGTGGAATATTGGAGACCAATCTTGCTGACTGAGGCGGGATTTTAGGTGTTTCAACTGCCCCGTGGAAGGACTCTGCTGTTGATCAACTTGGGGTGGGGGGCTCATGATGAGTCTGTTAGACCAAACGCAGATGACTGGGGAGTGGTCACTTAGACAGTCAGAAAGGACAGAAATGTTTGAGATACGGGATGGGTGACTGGACAGAATCCAGTCCAGGAGAGAACTTGAATTTGTTTTATAGTTCTGCCTAGTAGGGGAGTCAACCGGCTGGGCTAGGGTGACTGAGGAGATGGCATCTTTGAAAACCCCAGTTTCTGAGGTAAGCCAATTAATATTAAAGTCGCCCATCAGAATTGTCTCTGAGCTGGGGGTTGTGATTGGATCAGGTCTAGGACAGAGTTGAGACCTTTACCTTGCTCTTTTGGAGGGATGTACACAGTGACAATTGTCAAGGCTTTGTTGTGGGCTCCTAACAGAACTGTAACAGTTAGAATCTGAGAAGATGAGTCTGAGACAGGGTTTTTTATAGAGTGGCCCTGGAGAGAGTCTTTGAGGTATAGGGCACAGCCTCCACCTCTCTTTGCATGTCTGTCGAGTCTGAATACAATATATTGTAGCCTGGCAGGGTAATTGCAATGTCAGGGATTTCAGGTGAGAGCCAGGTTTCGACAACCGCAAGGACACCTGGCTTGTGTTGGTCTGCAAATATTTGCAGGGCAGCAAGTTTTGGCAGGAGGCTGCATATGTTGAGAGTAGCAAGGGTGAGTATCCCAGCGTGACTCAGTTGGTAGCCTGGGCTAGAGGGTAGAAGGCCCTGGTCCTGGGTTAGGTTGGATGTTGCCTGAAAGCAGCAGCAGGAGGAGCAGGATCTTCAGGGTGTACCATCGAAGTTGTCTGAGGGAGATTTTCCAGGTCCATGCACTACGTGCACAGGGGTAATGTCGTCTGAGGTCCCAGAGAGCAGTCATGAATGCCAGAGGTGGTAGAGGGAACAAAAACATATATATCACCCTCTCATTACTTCTAGGATGTTGCAAGCCCTTCCCAGTTATGGTTGAGAATGGGGAGCTGGGTGCAGCGGGCAAGGTGCCAGTGTGTGGGTAGTTATGATCAATCTGGTAGCTGGGGGGAAGAGAGGGGTTACTAGCCCCAGGAAGGAAGAACAAAGGTTGCAGAGAGAGCAAGATAAGCAGGTGGAAAGGTAGGAAGGATAGAGAGATTTTTACTTAGGGGTGGGGATTGAAACAACCGAGCTGTATAGGAAGGGGGGGGGAGGACAATCTGAGCTGGTAACCTGGGACAGGGACCACTTATTCTCTCTGTGGGTGAAGGCACAGCACTGTTTGTTCCAGGATGAACCCCAGCACCACAGGAGGAAAAACAAACCCAAACAACTCCACCTGGTGGGCCTGTACAATCACCAGGCAGGGGTGTGAACCCAGACACGGCATCCTGGGGAGGGGGGGTCACACACTGGAGGCACTGCTGGGATCCCCTGTTCAACATCTGGACACACCTGAAGGGTTTTCAGAGACTTTTTGCCACTGAGCTAGCCAAAAAGAAAAAAAAAATCAGCAAAATTGAAAATGGCTTTTCAGGAGGTAGAGAACTGGTGTGAGTTTGAGGGTTTGGACTCACTGAAAGTATTTCTGGTAAAGAATGTGGCCGAGGAGCGGGAAATGGGGTCCATCTTTGAAGTGTTGGAGGATGTCCTGAAAGACTATGGGAACCTGAAAATGCAGAGCGTGACTAAAGAACTAGGCACCTGGTTTAGAAACCTAATTGTTGAAACTGAAAATTACTTAGGGGCTGTGAATTTACCTGCCATGGTGACACCTGAGGAGTCTCACAAGATCTGGGTGGTAATAAGCAAATGCAATCCTGTCAGCCCCAAACCTCCTTCACCATTCTTGAATACTCGGGGAGATTTCAAGACCTAACTAGAATTTTGCTGGCTAGTGAAGGGAAGACCTTTAAGGATGTAAGACCTTTAAGGATGTGTGCATCTTGTTGCCTCCCTTGGACAACCCTGAAGAATCTGGGCTAGCTTGCCCTTCTGGTTCAGACTGTTACTGATGTCTAAGAATTTTTTTCTGGCACCATCTCAACCCCCATTGGAGAAGATGATTCTGAAACTTGGATTGATTATATTGTCCCAATACTGCATGAATAGCAATGCACTGAGGTGGAAAAATGCGACAGACTGGCAGAGAGTTTGATGAGACCAGCACTGGATGCCATCCAGTCCTTGCATGCCACAGACCCAGAGACCAAAGCAGATGAATACCTTGCCACCTTAGACAGTGTGTTTGGAAGTACGGAATCCTGTGATGACTTGTACAGGAAGTTTAAGACTACCAAACAATGCCGGGGGAGCCCATCTCCACCGATCTACACAGACTTGAGAGGGCCTTACAGAAAGTGTACCACACAGGTGGGATAGAGTCCAAAGGCCTAAACAATGTGCCACTAGAACGAGCGCTGAAGGCTGCCCTATTTTCAGTGTTACTGTTAAAGTTATGCTTAAAATAGAGGCTGGTTGATCTCCCCCACCAAGTCCTGCTGCGGGAGATCAGAGAGGTTGAAGATCAAACCCTCACCTGCTGCTTCCACTGCCAGTGCCCAAGTGTCAGACAGTGGGAGCTCCCTTGATGTTACAGAGCTCCAGAGACTGATTCAAGAAATGAAAGTATGATTGTCTAACATGGTATGACCAGCCCAACCCCTGGGAAGTCTGAGACCTTAATCTCCAGATGCGCCTGTGTCCAAGTAGTGTTGTGTCAACTGCTTCGAGCACTGGAGTGTGAGCCTCAACTGCCTTGAGTGCTAGAGTGTGAGCCTCAAATGCAGTCTCACTGGAGGAAGTCCATACTCAACTGGCTGAGCTAAAATGATGGGAGACTCCATGAACTATCAAGCCCTGCAATCACCTTGGACCCCTGCCTGGGAGGGGGGGTTCCCATGGAACTCTGCAGCTGGAACAGGGTGACTTCAGAAAATGATGGCATCATCCTCATAGAGAATTAGGTGAGATGAGCAAGCCTGAGGGAGGGTGTTGAGGAACAGACTAAAGAGCAGGGACCTAGGATCGATCCTTGTGGGACCCAAATACGCACATAGTGGCTGTCGGAGGCGTTTGCTTATTTTGAGCTTTCAAGTTGACCATTGGAGTAGCTCTCAAACCAACCCGTTACTTCAGCCGAGAGTCCCAGGGTGTGGATTGAGTTGAGAAATAGGGTGTGATTGACCAGATCAATGCTTTTGTGGGGTCAATATATCTCCCCACTAAGTGACCCTGGTCCAGAGCCAGTGTATTTAAGTAGCACAGTGGTGGTGGTGGTGCTATGCCCTTCCTAAATCCATGCTGTTGTGGGCATTGTAGTTGATATTTTCAAGGTGTTCCACAAGCTGATCCAAGACAATGTGTTCCAAGGCTTTTGAGAGGGAGAAGAATAGAAATAGGGTGATAGTTAGAGGGCTGAGTTCAATCACCACTCCCACAGAATGAGAGGTAAAATGCTAATAATGTTCAAAATTATGGAAGATGATGCTCTAATGAAACAGACTGGTCTAATAATCCAGGATAAAGAAATTGCACTCAGAGCACAAGATAAACAAATAATGCTAGACAACAATATCAAAAACAGCAGAAGGAGGTACTCCAAGAGCAGGTAGAAATTGGAATGTATTGCCTAGGGACATTATACAAGCCAAGAACATCAACATTTTTAAGGCAAAATTACTCTAATACATACTAGAAAATAGGGGAATAAAATGGCTCCATCAATGATAGGAGACAGACATGATGGACTCAAGGCCTTCTTATGTCTTACAACTCAGTATAAGACCCAGTATCGTGGAATCTATGTCAAACCCCGATCCCTACCCCACACTGTGTTCTATAGCCCTAGGCTATAATATGGGGATGCAGAGTACTGGAAATGTTGGTCAGACAGGAACCAAATGTCTGTGCAGAAATGTATGTGAAACTGTTGGTAATTCTATTCATCTTGTTATGTTGCAATGGAGTCTGTGAATAGCCTAGTTGGGAAGCATTTGTCTAGGTAGAACTGTTAGTTGTTGTTGCCTGCTTGTATCTTTCAGATAAGCACTGGATGAAATTCATGGAATTGACAGGATGACACAGGAGTCAGCATATTTGTTTTTTAGTTTCAGGTTCCCTTGATCCCTACCTGGTTGTTGGAGCAGTAGGAGGAGGGAGCAGCCAGCTACTGGTGTCCTGTCTTTCTTCACCCATGCTGAAGATCTGTGTAATTGCGCAACTGTGGACTAGAAGCTGTCAGTGTTTGTTTCAGGAAGTGCTCTCTGTTTTGGATGGGCTGCCCTGCTAAAGCCTCCTCCCAAGAACAATGGACCTTTCCCCACCTGGAGTGTCCCCTAGGTATAGTCGTACCTCAACTCTACTGGATTAGTGCCTCTCACCATCAAATGAGAGGGCCTCTCAGACAGTGGGGCTTGGTGGTTGATACAGGTTCCTCCCTGGAAACATGCAGGCATAGAGGGCATTGCCACATAAGACTTCCCAGGGCAAAGGGAGACTTTGGCTGAGTGAGAGGTTGTGGAGGTATCCGGGCGCAGGCTTTCATCCGCCGTCCGCTCTGTCCGTCGGCTCATGACCAACTGTGGAGTGGCCTTATTCATCTTCTGGCTATTCTCCCCCAGGATTATTATTAAAGGGAGGGGAAGACTGTTGGTGACCTATAACAGGACTGATCGGCTGTGGAGCGGCTTTGTTCATTCACCCACTCTGTCCATCGGCTAATGACTGGCCGTGGAGCGGCCTTGTTCATCTTCTGGTTATCCCCCCCCCCTATGATTATCATTAAAGGGGGTGCAGACTGTTGGTGACCTATAACAGGACTGATCGGCTGTGGAGTGGCCTCGTTCATTCACCCACTCTGTCCATTGACTAACGACTGGCCATGGAGCGGCCTTGTTCATCTTCTGGCTGTCCCCCAGGATTATTGTTAGGGACCGACTGTTGGTGACCTGTAGCAGGACTGATTGGCTTGTGGAGCAGCCTCACTCATCCTCTGGTTATGCCGCCAGGATTATTGTTAAAGGGGACCAGACATGGTTGGTGACTGTTGAGGAACTCAAAGTACTGGTAAGTCTTTCCCAGGCCCTTTGGAGTTGGTGAGAGTGGCTCCGTTGTGGACCTGGGAGTGCTCCTTGTTTTCTGCTCCTAATAACTTTTTTCCTCACTTAAATAACAGTTGCCCTGAGGCCGGGGTCGGTGAGAGGGCCCCTAGTCTTGTAATCTTTGGGCTGTGAGGTTGAATTTGTAACTGTATTGTTCATTTACATTTTATTTACATTTTTAGGCTCTGTCTTGTAGGGCCAGATTTACAGATCCAAGGGTTTATACTCTATCAAACTGCTAGGCCATATCTGTGTTTCTTTTGCTGCCCTGGTGAGGGTGAGTTGAGGGGGTCTGTTTGGGTTTGGGGGGGTTAGGTGTTTTTTTTCAGTTTTTTTTGTGAAGATTGTCAGAAGGATGTGTGTATTGGTGCTGAATGTATGAGTGTGTGTGAGTGTGTGTCTGGTTTGGATTAGCCGGCATTTTTGCTGGCTGGGGCCTTTAAGCTAGCTAGTATGTGTCTGGGGGTCCCTAGGAGTCTGGGGTGGGTCAGAATAGTGTATGAGGCATCCCAGCTGTTTGACCCGTGGCCCTTCACTGACCTCCCAGTTTCTGAAACCACAGCATTCCACTGTCGGGAGGTTGGGATTAGGAAGAACCGCGTTGGTCGGGTATGGCGAGGAGCCTTGGTCACTTTGGAGGGGAGCAGGATTAAGATTGTCAGGTGCAGAAGGCGCCATGGGTTTCGGACGGGTCCTTGAGAGAAGCCAGACATGTGTGGTTCCCATCCCCTGGGCTCCCACCAGACCGAGTGGGCAGGTAGCAACAGGGGCTGCTCAACCCACCAATCCCCTGAGGGCAGTACTCTGCAAAGCCAGATCGATCAGAAACAAGACCGCTATTATTGTGGACTTGATTTTGTCAGTTGATCTGGTTTGCATTATGGAGACCTGGTTAGATGATGATGCCGGCCCAGTATTAGAGGCCGCCGTCTCTCCTGGGTGCACTGTATTGCACTGCCCAAGAGTGGAACGCAGGGGTTGGGGAGTGGCCATTAGTTTTAGATCCGAGCTGGGCTTCTCCATGCACCAAGTGAGAACACCAGGTTCCTTTGAATGTGTGGCAGTCTGTGGGGGTCCAGACACTGGCTGCAGGATTCTCTAGATTTACCGCCCGCCTGGGGTGGCGGGAGGATTCCTACAGGAGGTAGCTGACTTCATTGTCGGTGAAACATTGGAACCCCCAGATGTTTAGTTCTGGGGAATTTCAATGTTTGGGCCAATGATGAATCTTCAAGGCTAGGTTACAACCTCCTCCAATTGATGTCATCACTGGGCCTGACGCAGAAGTTTCTTCCGTGACCCATCAGGTGGCCACATGTTGGACCTGGTCTTCTCACTGGGGCTTGAGATAAATAATCTCAAGACTGAGCGGGACGCTTGGTCTGATCACTACACTGTGGAGTTCGGTTTGGGCCCCACTAAGAGCCCTCCCCTGCAGAGATAGTTAGGTACCGCCCTTTGAGGAGTTTGACCCCGGAGTGATTTCTGGCAGTAACCAATCTGTCTAGTGTGGGTAGTGCATGCGCAGGGGTACGGGTTGAGGCAGTTGTCACCTATAATAGGCATGGTCTGATGTACTCAACTCCCTCACACCAGTTCAGAGAGTGACTCAAATCTTCCCACTTGAGGTCTTCATGGTTCGATGGGGAGCTCAAGGTGATGAAGATTAAGGGTCAGAGTTTAGAGCGCTACTGGCATAAGGCCGGGCTGGATGTGGACAGACTAGACCTGTCCACTCACTATTGTGAGTACCAGGGGAAATCAACCATAAGAAGGCAGAGTTCCTATCCAGGGAGATTGCTGCCAGGAAGAATTGACCAACTATGATGTTTTGGACTGTCGACAGGCTGTTACACCCAGCTTGTCTCCAGCCAAAAACAGCTTTTTCAGATGCTTTTTGAGATGAGTTTGCTCGATTCTTCTCGGACAGGGTGTCCACTATCCATTGTGGAATTCTGTCGGTGAGCCACGTTGTAACACAGTGGTCACCTTGGGCATCCAGAGAGTGCTCAGCCTGTTTGGGGAGAGTTTAAACCGTGGAGGTTGCTGAGGTCATTGGGTAGTTTCCAAGCTGAAGCACACATACTGTGAACTGGACCCGGTGCCGACGTGTTTCTTGATGGGATGCATCAATTTTGTTGGCTCAGTGTTCACCTTGATTGTCGGGTGCTCTTTGATGGATGGGGTTCACCCAGATACCTTGAAGGAGGCACTGGTGAGACCCCTTCTGAAGAAACCAACTTCAGACCCTGACATCAAGGCGTATTACCGTCCCATCTCCAACCTCCCATTTTTAGGGAAGGATGTTGAGAAGGTTGTGGTGCAACAGCTTGAGAAGAAGCACCTCGTGGCCTTTGATCTATATGAGTCCCTCCAGTCTGGGTTTTGGGCGAGGCATAGCACAGAAACTGTGCTAGTTCGGGTGCACAGTGACCTCCTCAGGGCAAGAGATTGAGGAGAGAGAACAATTCTCATTCTCCTTGATCTCTCCTCAGCTTTTGACATGGTAGACCATTGTGTGTTGCTTGACCACCTGAGGGAATTTTGTGGACTCGCCGGCACTGTCATCTGCTGGTTTGAGTCCTATCTCACAAACAGGAGGCAATGGGTAGTAATGGGGAATTTCTCCTCCTCCCCATGCCTCCTGTCTTGTGGAGTCCCTCAGGGTTTGGTCTTGTCACCAATGTTGTTTGTTGTGTATATACCCCTGGGTGAATATTAGAAGTACAGCTTGGTTTTCATTGCTATGCCGATGATACCCAGCTGTACTTTTCCTTTGCCCCTGGAACATCTGGCACAGTGGAAATACTAAATAAGTGCCTTGCTGAGATCAATGACTGGATGGCCTCCAGCTGGTTGCAATTTAACCCTGATAAGATGGAGGTATTGGTGGTGGAGTTGAACAGAAGGTGTGATAGGGTGGCCTTGGGTACAGGGACAGGTTTATTCCTGGGTTCTGTGCCACTGAAGGCCTCCTCTAGGGTGTGCGATCTTGGCGTTATCCTCGACAGTGGTCTGACATTTGAAGCTCAGGTGTCATCCGTTATCTGGACCAGCTGTTTTCATCTGAGGAATATTGCCAGGATCAAACCCCTAGTTCTGCCCATGGACCTCCCCACCTTAGTACATGCATTCATCACATCCAGGCTTGATTACTGCAATGCACTCTACCTCGGGGTCTCTGGAGGCACCCTCCGCTGGCTGCAGCTGGTGCAGAACACGGCTGCCAGGCTGCTGACAGGACAGTCGAAATACTGTCACATCACCCCGGTGCTGCGTGAACTGCACTAGCTGCTGGTCAGGTGGAGGATCCTCTTTAAGGTGGGCTTGCTCACCTTTAAGGCCCCATGGACTGGGCCCTGGCTACCTGTTGGTCCCTCTTACACCTGCTGCCTCGGTCTGCTCACTCTGATCCTCCTCGAGGGGCCTCCTTGTGATTCCCAGGATAATGTTAAAAACTGCCTGAGACAGAGCATTCAGTGTTACCAGCCCCATCCTGTGGAATTCGCTTCCACCAGCTATTCGGGAGGCCCCTTCAGTCGAGGTTTTTAAGACCCACCTCAAGACTTTCCAATTCAGCCAGTCTTTCCTGGACACTCTGTTTTAAGATAAGTGGCCCATGAATGCCCCAGCACCTGTTTTAGTCCAGGCCCTATTTGGGGGAGGGGCTGTTTTATGTTATTGCTGAAATGTATTTATTGTTATATGTATTTTGTTGTGTTTATTTACTTAATGTGCTTGTTATGTTTTAATTGTATGGTGCCCAGAGCTTCCGGGATTGGGCACCATAAAAATAAAATATGCCTTGCCTTGCCATGACATTTCATCACTCGGTGTAGTATATAACCCCCTTCTTGGGAGGAGGCTTCCCTGACTGCTTTTCTGCCTCCCTTCTTAGGTCCCTTGAGCTCTGTACTATCTTTCAGCTTCCCACTTGACTGCGTGTGTAGTGGCAAGAGACAGCATGACTGCATGGGTGTTCTCTGTGCCTGATGCCCCTTGTCATTGTGACTACAGCCACAGTGTCTTCCACGCCAGTCCCCTGATTTTGGCAGTGGGAACCAGAGACTTCAGGGACAGTCTTCTTTCTGGTGCCAGCTGCGCCCCCATAGACAGCGTGGATGGCTCCAGAGAAAGACCGTGTGTTGTAAGGGGTTCTCCCAGCACACTCTCTCTCTCTCTGTGTCTCTATCTCTCTCTCTTTCTCTCTCTCTCTCTCCTCTCCTCCCAACCCCAGCTCACCTGACTCCAGGCCCTTGACCCCACCTCTGAGAACAGACAGACTGGATGACAGCCTTAAGGGTTGCTACACACCTTGGGACTGGCACACATATTGGGGCCAAGGAAATGAAGAAAATAATGATTTTGGAGCACAAGGCTCCATCAGCACATGGACGTGGCCATCTTTCAGCCCTCTGACTCTGCAAACTGATCAATCAGAGGGCTAGAAAGCCCTAGCAACAGGAGGAGTGGATTATGGGAGGATGATGCAACTGGACCCTTTTCACATGGATTGGCAGGTTATTAGGGCCAATCAGAGGGCAGGACAGGGCAGAAGGACTGATGGACAGCTCTGCCTGTCCAAGGAGACACAGAATGGAGGGAAAGAAGTTCTGGGCTCTCAAGGAGCTTGGGCAGTCTGAGAGGAACAATGAGGTGTTCATATCTGTGGCTGGCAGGGCCAAGTGAGAGGCCTAGCCAGACCAAGCATCCTTTGAGCCCTCACCAGGGTTTATTTAGTAAACTCGAGACTGTGTCAAACAAGCAACAGGGAGAAAGTACTTTCCAGAAAGTGTGGGCCAGTGGGCCATTGCTGCATTCTGAAGCTGCATCCTACCAGGTTGCTCGGAGCCAGGTAAGGGGCTGCTAGCCCTTATCTAATTGGGGTGGATCAGGGAACAGGGAGGACGGGCATGTGCCTGAGTATGGGTGTACTTTGATTCATAGGGAAGTTGGATTGTGGTGGTCACTGCTGGAGTTCAGGCTCCTTGGGAACTGAGAAGCTGCTGCATAGTGCTCCTGTGACTGAGAGTTGATCCAGAAGGGTTGTATACTGAGAAGTGTCAGCCAGAATGGCTGTGCTGCTGCAGAACATTCATGAGAGTCAAGAGCTCCTAACTGTTGTTTAACATACATAGATACATAGATGTTGTCAGCAGATAAGGGCTTTGTGACCCATCCAGTCTGCCCTATCCCTCTTTCTAATGCTTAAGGTACCCTAGGTGCTACAAGCCCCCCCTTTTGCCCTAGCTTGATAATTCCCATGTGCCTATCCCACGTATTCTTGAATCCCTGAACCATGGCAATCCCCACCACTTCCTGGGGGAGACTGTTCCATCTCTCCACCACCCTTTCAGTGAAGTAGAATTTCCTCAAGTTCCCTCTAGGTTTTCCCCCTTTAAGTCTCATGCTGTGTCCCCTTGTTTTGCTATTTCTCTTCATGTGAAAGGTGCTCACCTCTGGTATCCTGTTGATCCCCTTTAGATATCTGAAGGTCTCTAGCATGTTCCCCCTCTCTCTCCTTTCCTCCAGGGAGTACATATTGAGAGCTCTGAGTCTCTCCTCATACAACTTATGCTGCATCCCTGACACCATTTTTGTCATCCTCCTCTGTACCGCCTCCATCCTGTCTATGTCTTTTTGGAGATGGGGCCTCCAGAACTGAACACAGTACTCCAGATGAGGCCTTGCTAGGGAGTTGTACAATGGTACCACCACTTCCTTCCTACTTGTTATACCCCTCCCTATGCAACCTAGCATTCTGTTAGCCTGTCAGACTGCTTTGTTGCATTGTTTAGCCACTTTGAGGTTGTCTTCTATGACTACCCCTAGATCCCTCTCTCTATGGTGGCCTGCAGTGTTACCCCATCTTGTTCACACTCAGCCCTAGGATTCCTTTCCTAGGAGCATAATCTTGCACTTTTTGCTCTGAAACCAAACTGCCATTCTTTGGATCAGTTTTCTAGCCTCTTCAGATCCCTCCTCATTTTTTCTATACCTTCCTGTGTATCTACCCTGCTACATAGCTTTGTATCATCTTGAACAGGCTAACCCTCCTTCTAGACCCACTGCAATATCGCTTATGAAGACATTGAAGAGCACTAGTCCAAGCACCAATCCCTGGAGTACACCACTTGCTTCCCATCCCTCCTGTGAGCTAACCCCATTTACCACTGCTCTTTGTGTTCTGTTACTCAACCAGTTTCTAACCCACATGACCACCTCTGTCCCCACCCCCAGATTTGTCAGCTTGTGGATTAGTCTCCAGTGTGGGACTGTGTCAAAGGCCTTCCTGAAGTCCAGATAGGCCACATCTACCACTCTGCCCTGGTCTATTTCCTTTGTCACCCACTCAAAGAAATCAATCGTTGGTCTGGCATGGCCTCCTTGCCGTGAATCCATGTTGGCTTGGGTCCAGCAGCCCCCTTGTCTCTAAGTAGTCCACCAGCCTTTCTTTAAGTAGGGTTTCCATCATTTTACCTACTATCGAGGTCAAACTGAACAGGTGATAGTTTCCTGCCTCCTTCTTGCTACCACTTTTGTGCAGGGGTACCACTTGTGCCCTCCTCCACTCCTCCGGAACCACGCCTGTTTCCAGTGATCCACTGAACAGCTTAGCCAGAGGTTTAGCCAGTTCCTCCCGGAGCTTCTTTAGGATTCTTGGGTGTATCCCATCGGGCCCCATAGCTTTATCTACCCTAAACTGTTCTAGTGCTCTTTTTACTCTGTCCTCTGAAAAAGGTCTAAAGTCCACCCCTTCTCCCTGTTTGCCCTTCTCCATTAATGGGGGACCATCCCCATTGTCTTCTTCCATGAATACAGAGCAGAAGTATTTGCTGAGGACAGTCGCCTTGTCAATGTCTTTCTCCACTACCCTGCCTACCTCGTCCCCAAGTCTCACAATCCCTCCCCCTGTCTTCCTCCTCTCATGTGCTGCTGTGTACTCTTCTGTGCCTCAACTGAACTGCTGCATCCATAGGTCACATCAGTGCTGGCATTGCTAGCTGTGTCTTTGTACTTTTCTAAATTTGAATTCAAATTCTGGTTTTCAATCCTTCTTGTTTGAAACTTTAAGTTTTCTGAAATATGCTAATACACGCTGGCCTGTAATGGGGTTAAATTGCAAGCGTGCATAATCTCTCGGCCCAGTGCACCACCAAAAGAACCCAGGCAATGTTGCTACCAGGCTTTGTACTGGGACTGTGATGTAATACCTGGGTACCCAGAGTCATTTGGTATTTGTGTCACACATGAAACTGTAGTTCTATTGTTGGTACCAGTTAAAAAGTTTACCGCACCTTGTGTAAAGTAATTCATCTTGTTGTTCTCTGGATTGCGGTGCTTCCTTAAACTGTGTGGGGTCTGAGAGGGTGGCAAAGACCCCCAGTACAGTGGCTGTTAGAGTGCGTTGCTATAGGATGGGAGTGCTCAAAGTGACTTGCAACTGTTTAACCTTTTCATCCCTTCCAGCTGCCAGGCCTGCATTCTGAAATTAAAGCAAATTGTTTGAATTTTACTTCTGTGTGTGCACTCAGTGTATTTGATCTGATTGAAGTGTTTATTGGTGAAGGTAATAATTGTCTTTATGGTCCTCAGGATGTGATCCTGTTCAGTATGGGGGGGGTAGGTACTGCATCCCAGAGAGTGGTACTGCACACAACATCGGGCCCACGTATTCTCTGGGTGGAGACACAGCACTGTTTGTTCTGGGATGAACCCCTTACAAAAAGAGAAAAAATAAACCCAAACCCCTCCACCCGGTGTGCCCTGTACTATCACCAGGTAGGAGTGTGAACCTGGACACGGTGTCTGGTGGGGTCATGCTAGTAATGTGAAGACCACTTTTATGCTGATAAGAAAACATTATATGCTAGTGTAAAAAAAGAAAGTGATATTAAAGCTTTTTTTCAAACCAATTTAAACATTCAGGTGTTTTGTCTGCAGAATAACTTTACATGCAGGAAAATCTCAAACATTGCTATTCTGCACTGAAGCAAAAATACACAAAATGATAATTTGGAAACTGTTGTATCAATTGCAACTGGTGTTCCACTGCAAGTATTTAGGCCTATTATGGCTTGATTCAAACTTCAAGTGGGAAGTTCACATTGCTACACTGTTAGGAGAGCTGGGCTCTAGAATTAGCTTTTAATATAGACACAGGCACACTATCCTACCTTGCACTCAGCGATATATTGACCATGCTAGTCTTCTTTCTCTCCTGGACTATGCTGATTTTTTATATGACACTAGAGCAAAAACGTTACTGGGAAAAGTGGCTATCCTTTACATTAAAATGGAAAGAGTCATCCTTGGGGGGGACAGGGGAGTCCCTAATGATACTCACCTCTATGAGCTATACAGGAGGCTGGGATGGGTAAACTTAAAAGGATCGCAGACAGCTGTTCAATTTATGTACAAATACAGTTCATCCAAAGTAACCCGGACCTCCTAAAACCTCAACCCATATGCAAAGGGCTTTCTGTGGTCACTGGATGTTTACATTACCAATAATGAAGGCCATGCTAGGCCTTTGCAGTTTTTCTATACACCAGTCTAGAAACCTGCAATTAGCTGCTATTTAATTGGAGATCCATATCTGATCCTTGTCCCTTTTAAAATACTTACCTAAATGGTTCTGTGCTCAAGCCTCAGAAGCCCTGCCCTGTTTTAATAACTTGGACAAAGGTTGAAAGTATCCCGTTAATGTGTTAATATTCACGCCCAGACTTAAACTGTTGTATTCTTAGAGAAATAGAAAAGGCCAGTGAGCTGGGAGATCTAGTAATTATGGATGATTTCAACTACAATGACATTAACTGGAGTACACTTACAGCTCATAACCAGCAGAGTCGTGATTTTGTAACACTAAGTGATAAGTGTAATTTAATACAACATGTGATTCAGCTGACCAGAGGAAACTGGGCTCTGAGACTGTAATTATATTCAGTTGTGATACCATGCACCCTCTTGGATCCAGTATGTTTAATATAGCAGGCAATTGTAAAAAGTTCAGGGTGCACTACTGTCTGTGCTTATCATTCTGCAGACATAACTAGTATAACTCTTGTGATAAAACAACAAACACACTGGAATGTAATTCTGAAAGATAAAAGTACCAAGGAAGCTTGGCAAATCATACAACATGTTATAGTAGATACCTGCAATAGGCACATAAGAAAGGTTAGAAAATATAACAATGAGGGCCTGAAACCTAACGGCTAAGTAAAAGAATTATTAGGCTAATAAAAAAGAAAAATAAGTCATATGCAAACTACAAAAAGGCCAGGTCAAATACTACTTGGAGTAAATTCAAATTAGCCCCCTAAAATTGTAAGAAGGAGATCAAAAGGGCGAAAGCAATCAAAGAGCTGGAACTGGCCAAACATGCTAACAAAAATAACCCCAAAATGTTGAACGGGTATATAAACTCCTGATCAAAATCTTCCCCCAGAATTACAGATTTAGTACTTAGTCAATCCCATATTACCCAACAAACCGAAATAGCAGATACTTTTAATAAATACTTTTTCTCCGTATTTTCCTATAACTCTCAGACTTCAGTTAACATAATGGTCGGATCAGATGAAAATTTAGAAATTTCGGAAGAGAGCATTCAGAATAAAATCAATAGTTTACAACAACATGGAGCTCCCGGTCCTGATGGTATCACTGCTAGGATGTTAAAAATGATAAAAGAAACTGTTTCAACACTTCTCTAAATTCTGTTCAAATAATCACAAAATATGGGAGAAGTACCTATAAGTTGGAAATGTGCTCATGTGATGTCTATCCATAAGAAAGGTTAAAAAAAAGAGGTTTCCAACTACAGACCTATTAGTTTAATGTCCGTAGTGGGCAAACTACTGAAATCTATTATGAAGGACCAGCTGTTAGAGCACATGAAATCAAATAACTCCGTAGATATGGTGCAGCATGGGTTTACTGCTGGAAGGTCTTGCATAACAAATCTATGCTTTTATGGAAAGATTAGTAGTCATATAGATAGCAAGCATAATGCGGCTGTCATACTGCTGGACTTCGGTAGAGCCTTTAATACAATGCCACACTGGGCAATCATTTTAAAAATGCAGAGAATGGATATAACCCCTATTTTAATTCAATGGGTTAAAAACTGGCTCTAGACTGAACACAGAAAGTTAGTATAAATAGCTACCTATCCCATGTAGAAAGTGTGATGAGTGGTGTCCCCGGATCTGTTTTTGGCCCTATACTCTTTTACATTTTATTGCAGACTAAATAATAATACTGTATATCCAATTGGATTATTAAATACATAGATGACATAGAAACACAGAGTCATAGACTTTGATGGCAGGTAATGACTGCATGGCCCACCTAGTCTGTCCATTCCCTACCTATTGGATAAGCTGCAGATCCTAGTTAACCAACAGCCTACTTCTTCTACCCCCACCAGAATTGCCTTATGTCTGTCCCATGCATTCTTGAATTCCCTCGACCTCCTCAGAAAGGACGCTCCATGTGTCCACCAATCTTTCTGTGAAAAATACTTCCTCACATTGCCCCTGAGACATCCCCTCTATCTTCAGATTGTGCCCCTTGTTCTTGCACATCTCTTTTCTGAAAGATGCTACCCTCCTGGACTTTGTTGATTCCTTGAGGTACTTGAAGTTTCTATCATGTCCCCCCTCCTCCTTTCCTCAAGGGTATACATGTTAAGCTCATTTAGTCTCTCTTCGTATGGCTTCTGTTGCAGACATTGCATCATTTTAGTTGCCCTCCTCTGGACTGCCTCCACCCTGTCTATGTCCTTGTGGAGATGGGGTCTCCAGAACAGCACGCAGTACTCCAGATGGGGTCTTATCAACTGTCAGTACAGAGGGATAACAACTTCCTGTTTTCTACTGGTGATGCCTCTCCCTATACATCCCAATATCCCCCCAGCCCTCCTTACTGCCTTCTCACATTGCTTGCTTACCTTTAGGTCATCTGATATGACTACCCCCAGGTCCCTTTCCATTTTTGTTGTTGTTAGTACTTCCCCCCATTGTGTACTTTTCCGCTGGGTTTTCATTTTCCAGGGGCATTACTTTGCTTTTCTTTGCATTAAATCTAAGCTGCCATTCTTTTGACCATTCCTCCAACCTTGCCAAGTCTCTTCTCATTCTTTCCACCCCCCCCCTTGTGTATCAACCCTGTTGCAGATCTTTGTGCTGTCTGCAAAGAGTCATACTTTTCCTTCAAGTCCCTCTGCAATGTCACTTATAAAGACATTAAAAAGGACTGGATCCAGTACTGAACCCTGCGGTACCTCGCTAGCAATCCCCCTTTCTTCAGAGTGGACTCTGTTTACTATTACCCTCTACTACCTGTTATCCAGCCAATTTATTACCCAGGCTACCACCCTGGGACCCACTCCCAGGCTGGCTAATTTGTTTACTAATCTTTTGTGTGGGACTGTGTCAAATGCCTTGCTAAAGTCTTGGTAGGCCACATCCACAGCCCCTCCCTGGTCTACTACTTTGGTCACCCAGTCAAAGAAATCTATTAGATTCATCTGACATGACCTTCCCGCTGTGAATCCATGCTGCCTTGGGTCCTGTGCCATTTTGGCCTCTAGGTACTCAACAATTCTTTCCTTCAGAGATGATTCCATCATTTTCCCTACCACTGAGGTCAAGCTAACAAGTCTGAAGTTTCCTGCCTCTGCTTTCCTCCCACTTTTGTTGAATCACATCTACCCTCCTCCAGTCCTTAGGTACCACACCATCCTCCCATGGTTTGTTAAAAAGGGTAGTTAGTGGTGTCACTAGTTCTCCCTTAGTTCTTTTAGAATTCTGGGGTGAATCCAGTCAGGCTCTATTGCTTTATCCACCTTCAGTTTAAGGGTACTTCAGAACCCTTTCTTCTGTGAAAGGACTGATATTGACTCCCCTATGCAGAGTGCTTCTATGACACCAAGCTCAGTGGACCCAGTGATTCAACTAGCTGCATTCAGAGTTTACATGAAGACCTGTAAAAATCTCTATGTGAGCTTAGAAATGGGAAAGAAAATGTAACATTTCTACATGTAGTGTAATTCATATGGGCAGTAAGTATATTCCACATGTATACCATTGTTAGGGCGCCGTGATTAGGGCAACATAATGTAGGCATCATAACAAGGGCATGAGTGATGGGGCAATCTGGATTTTAGATCACCCTGTACTTACCCTGTTGGACATCCCACAACTTTGTGCTCCTTTCACGGCATGCTCCCTCCTCCCCCGAGGTTTTTTATATTTATTTTGAAGGGTTGCAGGGGGCAAAGCCTCCCACATCGGGTGGGCAGAGGGTCACTCCCCACATCAGGGGAGGTGGGGGGTGTCAGGACAGTCCTGTGACGCTGTCAGTATAGGGTGCCAGAATGCCTCTCGTGATAATTCTGTGTGACATAATTCCGGCACCCTAAACGGCTTCACCCACATTGCCCGTGCACCGTCATAGGTGAACCTATTCCACATACATACTGTACACATTATGCACCGCCATTTCAAAATCAGTACATAGCAAAAGGGCCTTAGGTACAATAATCAATAGTTCTTTGACCTCAAAGGATCACTGCTCTGCAGCGGTGTCAAAAGTGAACAGAGTAATGGGAGCAATCTTGAGGAATATTGTAAGTAGACAGGCTGATGTAATTATGCCATTGTGTGTACTTATGTTTAACCTGTCTTGGAATATGGTTGCCAAGTGTGTGTCCTTATATGGAATGCAATATATCAAGACTCGAGAAGGTATAGAGGAGGGCAACTACAAAATAAGAGGAATACGTGACAGTCCATATCAAGACAGACTCAAGCATTTGGGAGCAAACACAAGAGGTCACCCGTTAAAATTAAAACCTACTAGATTCGGAACTGATAATCACAGAATCACAGAAATCTGATGCAGAAAAGGACCTCATGGTCCATCGAGTCTGCCTCTTCCCCCTCCCCTACTCATCTCCTATTTTACGGGTCCTTGCCTTTCCCCTGCTTACCAACCCCATATGACTGTCCCATGCCTTCTTGAATCCCTCCACAATTTCAGCCCCCACCACCTCTTCTGGTAGTTTATTCCAGCCTCCGCCACCCTCTCTGTGAAGAATTGCACCCTCACATTTGCCTCTATATCTTCCTCCGTCTAATCTTAGGCTGTGCCCTCTATTTTTAGCTCCCTCTTTCCTTTTAAATAAGTTCCACTCCTTCACCTTACTGATCCCCTTCACATACTTAAAAGTTTCATGTCCCCCCCCTTCTAGTCTCCAATGTGTACAGATCTAAATCCCTACATCCCTGCTTGTATGTTTTCCCCTGCATACCATGCACCATCTTGGTGCTGTTCTCTGAACCCTCTCCATCCCATATATGTCTTTGCATAGGTGCACTCTCCAGAACTGGACCCCGTACCTCATGGCCTTGCAAAGAGGCATAAGCACCTCCTCCTTCTGCTAGTTATGCCTCTCCAGTGCTTGCCAACATTCCATTTGCTGTCCCCACTGCTTTGCTGCATTGGCTACCTACCTTAAGGTTGCTTGATATAACAACCCCAGATCCCTCTCCTACTCCGTTTTTTGATTACCTCCCCGCTAGAGTGTAAGCTGCTCGTGGGTTTTTACCCTGCAATCACCACACACAACGGATAAAAGAAAGCATTTTTATTCAGTACAAGTTGTAAACCCATGGAATGGCCTTGCTAGGTAAGCGGTTGAGAGTAAAAGCAAAGAAAGTTTCAAGTATGGTTAGGATAAATTACTTGAGAATGGTGGTAGTTGGGTGTACTTTTCATAAACAGGAGCATATATGAACATATAGGCCCAGATATTCAAACTGCACCCAAAAGTCGCAAAGCAGGAGCAAGCACAAGTCTATTGAGTCCTTGCACAACAGACGCCGATATTCAAAAAGGAGCAGGCCAAATTGCGCCTACAACCAACGCCTGAATATCGCACAACCCTGCGCCATAGCACAACTAGGGAGGGAAGTTGAGAGATATGATGCGCCATAGCGAACAAGGATGTCTAGCTGAGCAGTCCAGAGGCGCCATAGTGCAAGCAGGAGCCCCCAGCTGCAGAGCAATGTAACTGCACAACCAGAGGTAGGGGCCCACCACCCATGCCACAGATGGGCACAGGAACACAGCAGAACAGACATCGTCCCTCCACACCCCAAGCACAGCACAACTGGGGAGGGCTGGAATAACCACTGGCCCATGGAGACAAGCAAACAACTCACAGCCGGGCCATGGTGCACCATCACACCCACCGCAAGCTGAGACTGCACACAAGGAGGGCGGACCACCCTGCCACACACATCCCCTCCAGTGCACAGCACACTCTGCACCGTGACCCCAGACACCCCCATGAGCAGTGACCACCACTTCAGGAAACCCCATGCATACCACTACCCCCACTGTGACACTGCAACCCGTGCACCACAGAACCATGCAAGCCAGCCCCACCATGAGCACCCATCAGTGGTGGCAGCACACGGTAATGCAACAACGGCAGACACAGTGCCACCACGCACAGTCCCCGAGGTACTGCTGAGAGACTGACCATGTGCGGCACAAGAGGTACCCCACACGGACAGGGCGTGCCCTGACACCACCACCAGTGATACATGCTATTGGCCATTGGCAGTTGTGCCATTGTGCCTATGAGGGCCCATTGTCACAGCGCCATGTAGTGACCTTCGCTATAGCGCCACTGGCACAATGGTGGCTGTGCCCTGCATTGCCTACCACACACAGCATGTCATGGATTTTCATGCTATTGGCCTCCCTGTCTTTAATACCTGACTTGACCCACTTTCTTACCGCCCCTTTTTAAAGCAGTCCCACCCACAGGATCCCACATTTCCTCTCAACCTTTTCTCCAGCCACTCCGTCTAACTCCTCTCAATTACTGCTCTACCTGCCCTATTGTTAGGGACCTCACCCTAATTCGACTATATACCCTTTCAACTATAAACCAGCTTGCAGTTAAGCAGGCCAGCAACACCAAACAAACTACCTTGGGGTGCAACCACCTACTACTACTCGTCACTACCTCTTTTGGCATTGCTGGTACCATACACGTCCTTTTGTTCTGCAAATTTTGGACTCCCCGCTGTTCTGTCTAACCCTTTATGTGAATCCACTTTATTAACCCTCACTCTCTTCTCTCTCTCTCAGCCGAGAAACTGTCGCCCAGGCTCCCAGCTCCTAAGCCGCGGGATTCCCCGCTACCGGGCGGTCGGCGCCCCTCTAGCCGATGCTCAAGACCGCAGACACGGACCCAAGGCCCTACAAGGTACGGCAACTGCCGCAACTTTTTCAACCGCCCCCCTCCCCCACCTCCGCTGATTATTAAATACAGTAGCTCCTGCCAAAATATTAGTCCACGTCCCCTGGCGCAGTGCCCCACCAATAGAGACTTAGCTCGTGATCCCCCTCTTCTCTATCCAGCCTACGGGATCCAACTCTCAGGACCTCACCTTACTAAAACGCATAGGCTCTCCTTGGCTGTGCCTTCACCACTAAATATCTTTAATGCTATCAAATTTGGGTCGACCTGGATTGGAAAGCTACTGATAAGCTGCATTAATCCAGCAACCCCACTGGCCCCTGGGCTAATTGAGTGGCTCCTTTTTGAGGTACCATCATGTCGGGCCCTATATGGCTCCTTTTACTGCCCCTTCTTCTGCTGATACCAGCTGCCCAGCATTGGACACCTGAACTACCATCATGTTTGGTCTACAACGGCACCTTGTGCTGTATACCACATTGCAACTTATCCTTTAATTGCCTCCGTGATTCCAAGTACCAGTACCTTGAACCTTGCTCTTGGACCACACATACCAGTAGTACTTATAACACTCCCCACCACAAGGCCCACCTCCCGCCACGCAGACTTCTATCTCCTTCCCGCCTATTGTGGTAGGGGTACTAGCTCTTGCTACAACAGATCAGCTCTTCTATGGTGGCTACTTTCCAGTCCCTAAAAACATCAGATCTACTAGACGGAGAAAGGCAGGAATTACAAATTCGCCCCACCCCTTCCCCCAACTCTTAATTATATGCCCTGATAAATCTGATTGACAGGAGCTAAACACAGGGTATAGTAAGAGGTGTGAAGTAGGAGGGGCATAAGGGAAGAAGACCACCCTCAGCACGACAAGTGTTTTGACTCATTTATTTATTTATTGTTTTTTTCCTTAAAAAAAATATATATATCTGACGATCAGTTACAGGATTTTTAGTACTGTAAATAAATAAAAAGAGAACTAAGAGAGCTTCAGTAGCAGAGAAGTAGTGGAATTGCAGTATAATGTGGGGAGTGGTGCAATGCAGTGGCTGTGGGGCAGCCATATTCAGGCAGACCTTCTGGACACTAGGTGCTGCCCTATCTGCATGCATCTCTCTGGACTGTGGGATGAGGTAGCCAGACTCAGAGCAGAAGTAAACTGGGTCAGGAGTACCATCACCCTATCCAGGGACCACCCAGTCCAATGCAGCTGCCTCAAAGGATGCCGAGACGAGGAGCACTTGGATGACAGTGGGCTCAGGGAGGGTTAGAGCAGTCAGGCAGAGGCACATCCCAGATCCTATTCCTTCTCAAGAACTCATATGCCACACTGGCAAATGAGGACAACCAAATAGAGGTACCCAGGAAGTGGAAGGAAAGGATGTGGAGGTTAGGCAAGGAGGTGACCTCAGTGGGGAAAGCAGTGACCCCAGAGGAGGAGGAAGCGAATCCTGGTGGGGACTCCATTGTAAGAGGGATCCAGCTAGGAACACAGGAGGGGAGGACAGGGAGGTGAGGTGCTCACTAGGTGCCACGGCATGGAGGGATGGAAGGAAGATCCTGGGGATCACTGGGAAGGCAAGATGGGAGGGTGAGCTGGATGTCATTATCCACCTAGGTACTAATGACTTGGCAAATGGGGAGCCAAAGGAAGTTCAGGAAGAGTTTAGGAAACTGGGGAGGGGTCTCAAGCAAGTAGCTACTTCTATCACTTTCTCAGAAGTACTACCTGTGAGAGGCAAGGGAGAGCATAGGAGTGCATGCACCAGGAACTTTAACTCATGGTTGAAGAACTGGTGCTGTGAGGAAGGGTTTGGATTCATTGGTGACTGGGGACCCACCTGGAGGGATGGAGGTTTGTTCAAGCCTGACGGCCTGCATCCATCTTGGAGGGGAATCCAAACACTCAATGATAAGTTTAAATGCTACATTGACAAGCATTTAAACTAACAAAGGGGGTGGCAGGCCAGCAAGGACGGTACCTACTTGCTCACCCCCACAGCTAGTAGTGGAACCAGTGAACCAGAGGAGGGCTATCTCTGCAAAGCAGTGCAAAGATGGAGATTAGTGTCCAAAAGGTGGATAAGCAGAAAAGGGGCAAAATTCAGCAGAAGGGCAAACAGCAAGGAGAACCAGGGATAAATGACAACCAAGGAAGGGGCTGAGTAGAACAGTGAAGCAGTCTAGGAGGTCAAATCATGGAAAGCCATGTGTGCAAATGCCAGGAGCCTTAGCAACAAGATGGAAGATCTGGAGGCTGCATGGTACAGTCAGACCTGGACATTGTGGCCATCACTGAAACCTGGTGTAATGACAACCATGACTGGGAGATGGCCATACCTGGCTACAACATATTCAGAAGAGACAGAGCAGGCAGGAAGGGAGGAGGAGTGGCACTGTATGTGAAAATGACATAAGAGGCCACACAGATCCAGGAGGAACAAAATGGGGAGAGATACTGTGGGTTAAGCTGGAAAGGAAAATGGGGCCAGCCATCGCACAGGTGTGGTCTATAGACCACCAGCCCAGGAGGAAGAAACAGATAGGAGTTGATGCTAGCATCCAAGGATGGCAGACAAGGGTGAGGTAGTACTGGTTGGAGACTTCAATATACCAGGACGTGGACTGGAGCATCCAGCAGCAGCATCAACTAGGAGCAGATTTATCCTGGACTCCTTCAGGGTGCCTTCCTCAAGCAACTGGTCATGGAACCAACTCGGCAGAAAGCAATACTGGACCTTGTGCTCACAAACAGGGACAGTGTGATGGGGGTAACAGTGGGGAGCACCTGGGTAACAGTGACCACCAGTCATTGTGGTTTGAAATCACAGAAAGAGCAGAACCAAACCACACAAAACACGATCCTGGATTTTAGGGGCAGACTTTGGGAAAATGGGGAGATACTTGAAAGAGGCATTAAGGGGAATGGGGCAGGAATCAGGGGTTGAGGAACAGTGGGCAGTATTTAAAATGGGGATTACAAGAACAACAGAATTATGCATTAAGCAGGTTAGCAAGAGGAAAAGGAAGAGGAGACCATTATGGTTTTCCAAAGAGGTAGCAAAGAAAGTGAAAGCCAAAAAGATTGCATTCAGGCAATACAGAAAGACACAGGCAGAAGGGGGATAGGGAGAAGTACCAGGAGAAACAAAGGGAGGCAGGGAAGTCAGTAAGGGAAGCCAAAGCTCAGACAGAAGAACACATTGCAAAATCAGTGGGTAAAGGGGTCAAAACCTTTTACAGGTACATAAGTGAAAAAAGAAAGACAAAGGGAGGGATAGTGAGACTGAAGGGGGAGGATGGGAGCAGCGTGGAGGATGACAACAATAAAGCTGACATATTGAACAGGTATTTCTGCTCAGTCTTTACTAAGGAAGAGGGGGTAATGGGTCTGAAGGGAGTACAAGGGTGAGAATGGTGCAGAATGGACACAAGTCCCTTTACACGAGAAAGGGTCCTGAAGGAACTGGAAGTAATAAGAGCTGATAAAGCAATGGGGCCAGATGGGGTGCACCCCAGGGTCCTTAAAGAACTAAGAGAGGTGGCTGAACCTCTGGCTATCCTGTTCAGCCAATCACTGGAAACAGGGAGGTACCCAAAGACTGGAAGACAGCAGATGTAGTCCTTTATACAAAAGTGGGAACAAAGAGGAAGCAGGGAACTACAGACCAGTCAGCCTCACCTCGGTAGTGGGAAAGATCATGGAAGCAGTACTGAAGGAGAGATTGGTGGAACATCTGGTTGTCAATGGACTACAGGACCCAAGGCAGCATGGTTTCACCAGGGAGGTCATGTCAGACCAACCTCATTGAATTTTTGACTGGGTGACTAGGGAGGTGGATCGGGGAGGGCAGTGGACATGGCCTATCTGGACTTCAGCAAGGCCTTTGACACTGTGCCACATAGAAGACTATTACACAAACTGGGGAATATGGGTGTGGGCAGGACAGTAGTGTGGTGGGTAGGTAACTGGCTGGGTGGCAGGACACAGAGGGTGGTGGTAAATGGCTGTCACTCCACAGAGGGAAGAGTAACCAGTGGGGTACCACAGGGATCAGTGCTGGGACCGGTCCTATTCAACATCTTCATCAGTGACATTGCACAGGATCTAGAAGGCAGAATTTCACTGTTCGCTGATGACACAAAGCTCTGTAACAGAGTAGACACACCAGAGGGTGTAGACAGAATGAGAAGGACCTGCAGAAACTTGAAGAATGGTCAAGGGTTTGGCAGTTGAAATTCAATGCAAAGAAGTGCAAGATAATGCATATGGGGCACAAAAACCCTGGCACAATATATCAGTTGGGGGTGAGGATATAGCATGCACCAAGCAGGAAAGGGATCTTGGGTTGTCATCTCTGATGACCTCAAGGTAGGGAAACAGTGTGACAAGGCATCAGGTAAAGCAAATAGGATGCTGGGATGTATAGCAGGGCATCACCAGCAGGAAAAAGGGAGGTCATAATTCGCTATACAAGACACTAGTGAGGCCCCACCTGGAGTACAGTGTACAGTTCTGGAGACCATACCTACGTAAGGACATAGACAGGTAGAGAAGGTTCAGAGGAGGGCAACAAAGATGGTGCATGGGTTGCATCACAAGTCCTATGAAGACAGGTTGAAGGAACTGAACATGTACTCCCTGGAGGAGAGGAGGAGAGAGGGATATGATAGAGACATACAAGTATCTTACAGGGAGGAACAGGGTGCAGGAAAACACTATTTTAGCTTAAAAGATGTTTCAGGACTAGAGGGCATGGGATGAAGGAGGGAGGACGATTCAGAGGAAACATGAGAAAGAATTTCTTCACAGAACGGGTGGTGGACAAGTGGAACACCCTGCCAGAGGAAGTGGTGGGGCTGAAACAATCACGGATTTAAGAATGCATGGATAGACATAAAGGAATTCTAGAGGGCAGGGTAAGGAAACAGACTTCTAGGAAAACAAACTGAACTTACAAGCTCAAATGGGCAGACTAGGTGGGCCATAGGCTCTTATCTGCCGACACTGTCTATGTATCTATGTATCTATGTATCTATGTACAAGCTTATAATTAGCGCTCTTAGAAAAATCCTACTTATCCTCCTGCTTTGTTCAGGCAACGTAGAACTCAACCCTGGCCCCCAGAAGCTGTTGCTTTGCCAGCAGAACTAGCAAATTTAAAAGGAATAAGCATCTTGCATATTAACTTATGTAGCCTCCTTAAAAAGATAACCTTAATACAAACCTGGGTAAATCATACCTCTCCTGACATACTTGTGATTTCCGAAACTTGGCTTAGACCCAGCACCACTGATAGAGAAGTAAACATACCCAACTATGTCTTGTTCAGAGCTGATAGGCATGCCAGAGGAGGAGGTAGCTATTCACGCTAAAGACAAATTTTCTGCCTCCTGCTTATCCTCGGCATCTGTCGCCAGCGGATTCGAATGCCTAATTCTCAAAGTGGAAATTACACAGACTACTGCACTCTGCGTAATAGGATGCTTCAGACCACCGTCTGCTGGCCTACAGCTTGTGTCATATCTAAGTGACAAGTTAGGACAGGGCTGCCAGAAACTATTATTTTAGGAGACCTCAACTTTGACTGGTTTCAACACAGCTGCCCACCTTGCATCCTTCTGTGATGAACATGGCTGACGTAACTTATTACTGAACCAACATGCCCAAACGTGAAGAACCCTGGTAAAAGTACACTTTTTGGATGTGCTAATGGTGAGCAAACCTCATCTCTTCTCCCACGCTGATGTCTTCTTCTCAGACGCCAGCGACCATTGTTTTATTGCGGAGTAAGATCCACCAACAACCCAGCACCTATCAGCAAGTTCTCTATGAAGAGATCCAGCGCAACTCAATGAACATGCCTACCTAAACGAAGCTTAAGTACTCCCTGAGTGGCAAGATTTCTACCTGGCCAAACGACACGTCAGCTCAATATCTTCCACAACATTCTATCAAGGGCCCTTAATAAGTATGCTCCCTTATTAAAGTTCGAACTAGGACCAAAACCTGTAAATGGTTCACCCTCAGATCAAGTCCTTGCTTCTAGAAAGAGATAAGCTCTGGAAAAAGCACGCAGACCGAACACTGCAGAGGATTGGAACCAGTTCAGGAGACTAAATTTATGTACCAAACAATCAGAGAATCAAGGCCACCTTCTTCAAACCGAACTCGACTCTGCCACAAAAAGCCCAATCAAGCTCTGGAACACAATCAGTGATCTGCTAGGCCACTCCCAGGAAATTCACTCCCAACCAAGATTACCTCTGGCACCTTGACTATAACCTGAAAAGATGGATATACTTGACGCATTCAATAACCACTTTGCTACTGCAGGCATGGCATTTGATAACTCCTGCAAACATACTTCGCTTCCCAGACTGCCAGCCAACTGCCTGAAACTCCGATAAGCTTCGGCCGCTTTCTCACTCAACTGCCACACTGAAAGAGGTAGAGGACCTCTTGCTTCAGTTGGATACTAGAAAAGTGCTGGGGCCGACTCCCTTGACCCTTACTTCCTGAAAATTGCCTACCACGTACTAACAATACCGTCACCCACCTTTCTAAATTATCCCTGTCTCAGGGCACCTTACCACCTATATGGAAGACAGCACATGTCATACCACTGTTCAAATCAGGTGACCGTGGCGATCTCAATAACTACAGGCCAGTTTCTCTCCTTCCGGTCCTGTCCAAGCTCCTAGAGAAAATTGTAAATGCACAGCTGAGGACTCACCTTGAGTCTAGGGAACTGCTAAATCCCATGCAGTCCGGATTCAGAGCTAAGCATAGCACTATCTCAGCCCTCGCTAAAGTTACAAACGACTGGCAGCGTAATCTTGAGAGCAAAAACTTTATTTGTGCTGTTTTCCTTGATCTAAGCAAGGCTTTCGACTTCGCTGACCATAGTCTGCTCCTCTCGCCCTTCAAACCATGGTGTGGACCCCTCCTCTGCGTTGGTTCACTGACTATATCTTACAGGAGCCTTCAACAAGTTAAAGCCGAAGAGGCCTGTCCCCTTAAAACTCTGCAAAGAGGGTACCTCAAGGTTCTATATTAGGCCCTTACTTTTTGCAATCTACATTAATAACATCGACTACTGTATAAAAGAAGCCAACATCCATCTGTTTGCAGATGACAGTTCTCACATGAGTCGCCTAACACCTGAAGCTGCCTGCAATGACCTACAGTCAGAATTCAACCTTTTGCAAAGCCAACTCCTCCAAAAAAAGCTACTCCTTAATGCCAAAAAACTAAAGCGATGGTCCTCTCTCCTTTTATCTGTACAGCTAACCCTGTGTCCAGTGGGACAGTTCCCCAAATTACCACAGTTCTAGGTGAAAAACTAGAATTTGTTACAAAATTCAAGTATCTGGGAGTTTGGATAGACCAAAGACTCTCCTTCATTGAACATATCGAGGACTTGCTAAAACGACTTCGGCAAAGGCTTGGACTGTTTTTTAGAATCAGCCAATTTCTCACCAGAGATGCCAAGAAACAACTGGTCCAATCCATTTCCTATCATTGGTTGATCGCTGACTTCCTCTACAGCCAATGCCCCACTCTTACATGGCTAAACTGGACACACTCTACCATTGAGCACTGAGGTTTATAACGGGACTCCCCTTCGACACACATCACTGCACCCTATATGCGGCAGTGGGATGGACATCACTAAAGTTCAGGCGCCACAGAAACGCTGCTCTCTGGACCTAAAGAGCCATCTCTAATAAGCTGCCTTACTATATCTCCTGCTGTCTTCCCCTGAGTATAATTGGGAAATACGTGTTAAGAAGTTACTCAGCTATTACACTTAAAGTACCCAAAGCAAAATCCCGCTTCGGCAGGGCAGCCATAAGCTTCGTGCTACCTACCTTATGGAACGATCTACAAAAAACCCTCAAATTAAGCACCTAATCGGTATAAATGCTTCAAGATGCTTTATTTCCGATAATCAGAGAAGTATGTAACTGTCTTCACCCACTCCAGACCCAGTACGGTGTCTGCACTGGTATATAGCCACGCCTAGACCCAATTTAAGTACTGACCCCCAGCTTGCTCCTCACCAGCCTAATTGTTCTCTCTCTTATCCCGTCTTATCAACACTAGGCCCATCCATCCCCTTATTCTTCCTTTCCCAACCTCGGATAGGAGCTCACTACCCTGGTTGTGACATCCTACCATGCCCGTGTTTATAGCATTCAATCCGGGCTCACACATACTCCTTTTCTCCATCCACCTTCTACATCCAGCTTTACCAACCCTTTCTGTGCACTGCCCTCCTAGCCTTTCTCCCTACTTCCTCCCTTTCTTCCCCCTACCTTCACCTCTACCTGGTGTATATTTTATTTTTATTTTTTCTTCCACATTTCCTCCTGCAACCTTAGATAACCTGTTTTATCTTCCCATAGACACTTCTATGTATGTAAATACCGTGTAATCTGTACAATATCTGTATAATTTTATGTACATATGAACTTTTTTCTTCCTCTCTGTAAAGAGTATTATCTGTATTGCCTTGTAAATACCTGTGTTGACCTGTATATACAATTGTTCATGCTCCACCCAGGTCCATCTTGCAAATGAGCTTCTGCTCAACGATGAACCCTGGTTAAATAAAGACTTGATATGATATGATATGATACAGCACCCTGCACAGTAGTCCAGTGACACACCCCGACCAACCACTGGCCACAACAGCCAGCTCAGTCACCCACAGTGGTGCGTGAAGCATGCACCACACCAGATGCAACACAGTGCATGGACAAACACCACCCATACCCAAGGGCACAACACAGGACGCAGATAGGGGCAACAAAGCCCCAGCATGGGGCCCATGGAAACAGTGTACACAGCCTGCAGTCCTCCATAGCACAGGAGTGCCAGCCACCCTGCACAAGCACTGTGGACCTGTATGCCACCATCATTTGCCTGGAGCACAAGTCACAGACAGTGGTGCACATCCCCTGCAACACACACAAGCCACAGCATGGAGGTGGGACAACAACCACGGAGGCGACAGTGTCACCCAAGGCAGACATGCACCACACCAGTGACAGGAGGCAACCCAGCATTGTGATGGGTACAGTGGCTGCCCTGCATGGACAGCCACCACTGACATGCCAGCAGACCGTGCAGGTCACAGACATGCAAGGGTGTCAGCTGCACAGGCCATGCATGGGGTGACAGGTGTGCCATGGACACAGAGCATGCACCATGGACCACTGCACACAGTCATCCAGTGCACAGGGCACAACACACACACCACAGACACTGACTGATAGCTACTCCAACACCATAGTCACTTCCCCACGGACACACACACATACCCATGACTGCACACCCGACACCATGCACACCACTGCAGCTGAGCACCATAGCCCGCTGCAAAATCAGAGACCACCACAGTATTCATATCAAAAGATTTGTAATCAAAATATCAACAATAACTATTTACAAAACTATGTACAATGTGTTGGGAGGGCCACAAACAAGGTGGGGTGGGTAAGGGGCAGGTGAACAAATGGAACAGGAAAGGAGGGGTGTGAGGGTGGGTCCAGGGGGTAGGGGAAACTCAGGGCATGAGGATGTTCAATGGGAGCCCCGCCCCCGCCCAACTGCTCTTCCTCCCTGCCTCCTCCGACCCCAAGCCGGCCATCCTTTGCAGGATGTCCAGGATGCCTGCGACATTTAGTATCTCCTGCAGTGCTTCCTGTATATCCTGCAACTGGCGGACACCTAGGACAAGGGAGCACAGTCAGTGGTGTGAATGCACAGCCCCATACAGCGCAACCACTGTGCATGGCATATGGCCGTGGGACATACCTCTGTGATGGGTGTGACTCACCCACATTGATCACGCCCATGACCTGCCCACCCAGGCACATACAGCTATGCGCAACACTGCACACACCCTACCACCCAGTCATGCACAGCACCACCGCGGGCGCTTAGTGACATGGCTATGTGGTGCAAAGGCAGTGGCACAGCCATGTACCTGGTGCACGATGGACCACCATCGACGCACTCCCAGACATGCATTGCCACTGGACAGTGTTGACTGTAACAAGCTGCGTGCATGGCAGTGGTGTTGATGGATGGTGGCCATGTCCCACTGCCCACCCTGTTACACAGCATGCAATAGTAATCATGGAGTTATGGCACTCACCCTCATTGGGCCGGTCAGGTTGGCGGTGATGGCCCTCGTCCCACCTGGCTGCTCCGTCCTCCTCCCTCCGCCGCTCCTCCCTCAGTCTGCACCGTTCGTCCGGGCCTGTGGGGGAAACAAGGAGAGAAGAACACCAGTACAATCCCAAAGCAAAGTCCCCTGCCCCATGCTGTGTGCCTCCCACCCAGCCAGACCCACTCCACCCCACACCCTGTGAACACCACCACAGCCAACCTAGACTTTCCCTCCCCTATGTGCTGACATATAACACTGTTACCCATATGGACAATAAAGTGCATTGATGGAACCCCTACCTGGACATGGCACCATGCCCCTCCTGGCATGTGCCCGCAGTCGTGCCAGTAGCTCTGGCTCCCTCCTCCTCAGGTCCCCAAAGTGGTGCCTGCACTGCTCCATGCTCCTCCCCCATCCGGTGGCCTTCTCCAGGGCAGTGGCCACCTCCTGCCACACCTGGGTCCTGGCCCTGTCCAGTGGCGCCTCCCCAAAAAGAGGCCCATGGTGTGGCTCAACAATTGCCACCAGATTGGCCAACTCGATGGCTGTCCACTGCGGGGCTTGTCTGCGTGCCATCCCAACAGCTATAGTAGGCGAGAGTGGCTCTGCAGCGCTGGTACTTACGTGCAGATGCTGTGCGGTACAGCGCTCCCATTCCCTATCATGCTGTTACCGAACAGCGCAATAGAGGTGCACCCATGCCTGACGCATGGCGCCAAGGGGGCAAAGGTCGGGCACAGGGTCAAGGGTCTCTGTCACAAGGCCATGCACAGCGCCATCGGACGACTATGCGTGTAGCGCGATTGGTTGCCTGTGTGCCAGCGCCACAGCGGACTATCCGGCAGTTGTGCCATTGTGCCTATGAGGGCCCATTGTCACAGCGCCATGTAGTGACCTTCGCTATAGTGCCACTGGCACAATGGTGGCTGTGCCCTGCATTGCCTACCATGCACAGCATGTCATCAGCACAGCAGATGCCTGCGTCAGCAGCCTGGGCATGTGCAGTGAGGTGTACTATGCATGCCACGGAACTGCGCCATTGGCTCAGCACATTCCACACAATTGCGCAAAGCGCAACAGCGCGATATTCAGCCGTCATATGCTAATCATCCGATCAGCCATTCAATGGCGCAGCACCGCGATCTGCATCTAATTAAAGTTGCTCCTCACCTAATTTGCATGGATTGCGCTATAAAGGTGCGACAAAGTGCTGCAGTGGCCATAGTTGGTTACTGCAGTTTATTGGTGAGTTGCATGCTGTGTGGGAGTGTGGACTGTGGATACAGGGACATGCATGGGACTGCACAGTCACAGATAACCACTGCCATCCTTACAGGCTAAATAATGACCGAGCACGTTCTGGGAGAGGAGGACAACAGTGGTGGGAGGAGGAGGAGGCCGAATTTCATGAAGGCTGAGACCGAGGCCCTTTTTGAGGCCTACCTGGATCAGGAACCACTGCTCAGTGGATGGCGGGGCACCCCTCAGGCCCATGCTGCTGCATGGGAGGAGGTGGCACGTGCCGTGAATCAGCATGGCAGCCACCAGCGCTCCATGCAGGAGTGTAAGAAGAAGATGGGTACTGACAGGAGGATAAAGGAGAAGGTGGCTGCCATCAGGGTGGCACGTGCTGCAACATGGGGGACGGCGGAGGTGGTACAGCTCACCCCAGCAGAGGACATTCTTGCTGCAAGCATGCATCGCAAGTGCCACAGAGGGAGTTCCGGGCGGTGGCTTCCAGATGGGTGGTGGCCCATCTCTGCATGGTAAGCCATGGTCTGCCTTGTGGGGGGGCCGGGTAGGTAACACGCAGTAATGTGACTTTGCTTTCCCTTACAGATCCTGAGCATCTGCATGGGTCAGCGGTGGTGGGCCTGTCCACTGCGGACAGTCGGACGGAGTCAGAGTTTGGACCATCCACCTCCACAGGTTTCTGTGGATCAGTATGACAGTGGGGCCGCCTGGCTGTCCACACTGATGTCGTTGAGATAGGTGTGGGGGAAGCCCTGCCTGTGTCTCAGCATGCTGGCGTCCATGGATGTCAGCATGCTGTGGTTGTGGCTGGGGCAGAGACCTGCACCAGTGATGATGACACGACCGTCATGGGCAGTGACACGTGTGTGCCACAGGATGGACACACAGCAGGGCAACTCACGCCCATGGCTGTGGCTGGTGCCACTGTGGGGGCCAGCATGTCAGCACAGTCCCAGGCTGTGCCTGTCAGCACCAGTGGGGCAGCACCGGTGTCTGATCAGGACAGTGGGACTGTTGAGGCCACTGCGGTGGCACCACTGAGCCCAGCAGCCAGAGGGGCAGCAGCATCAGATGCCCACTGGGCCTGGGGGTACAGGGTTCAGTGGTGGCATCTGTGCACCGCCTGTGGACATGCCCATACCTGATCCTGGTGCGCAGCACCCACCCTCAAGGGGTGCTGAACATCAGGCCCTTACACACCCTGAGGGACAGGATGCCGAGGAGGATAGTGACCTCTTGGATGAGCACACCCACCTATTGTGAGCATCGGTCCAGCAGCAGATGTGGCTTGCAATGTCCGTGGAAGCACTGTGTGTGGCTCTGGAGCAGGCAGAGGAGCATCGCAGCAGGGACACTGAACGGATCCTGTCATGGATGGACCATTTGCAGGAGGATGTGACTGCTGCCATTGACAGCCATGCACAGGCGTTCATTGCTGTCATGGCCACAATGGGCACACAGTCAGGTGCCCATGCATCGCTCACACCCCACAGTGCACTCTCCACTCCCCATTCCCGGCATCATGCGACTCCCACCCTGTCGATGCCGGGTACAGCTGTGGGCATCCCGAGCACTCCTGGTGCAGGCATGTTCACTGTGCTGCAGACCCCTGCGTGGGCACGGTCACGTTCATGCAGTGGAACCCCTGGGGGACCATCGGTGCCACCTCATGAGGCCAGTGGTCAGCCTGCCAGTGCTGGCAGGTCTCAGCGGGACCGCCCACGCATCCGAGACAGCCGTGGCACTGTGCCGCGAGACTGACCTGTCTCCCAGCTTGGGCACTGTCTGGTGCTGCCCTATGTGCATTGTGGTTTCGGTGGGCAGTACACAGGTGGGTACCCGGCCCTGCACGCAGACACACGGTCCACCTGCACACCCTCCCGGCTGCTATCCGCAGTTACGTGTGCATGATGATGCCTGCATTGCGCTGTACACCGAAGTGCAATGGTGCCCAGCATCTGACACATGCACATGGACAGGCAGTGGGCGTGGTGGCCTGTGGACATGTGTTGTTAGGTTAGCGTTCTGGGTCGGTGTGCCTCCTGCCCTCTGTGCACATTTGGTGCATTGTGTGTGTGCATGTGTGTGTGTGTCCGTCCATGTGGCGTGTTGATCTTCACCCATCCCTGGTTGTGTGTGTGTGCTTCTGTGCCCTGCCACATCCCTTGCTGGCATGCACCCCTGGTGTGTATCCATGCATGTTTCTGGGTTGTGCCTTAGCCACTGGTGGTTGCACATGGCCCCATGGCTTACCTGGGTTGGCTGAAGTGCTCCTCTGTGATGGTGTCCCGGTGCAGCTGTGCCAGCCAGATCAGTCAGAGGTCACGTCGGCCAAGGGGGCTGCCCATCACCATCGTCACCAGCGTCCCCATTGTCCCCATCACTGTCCCCCTCTTTGACCTGTACGGCTATCCCACATTCTTTGGCCATGTTGTGCAGGATGCAACAGGCCAGGAATATCCCACAGGCCTTTGAGGGGCTGTACTGTAGGGCACCGCCAGAGGTGTCCAGGCAATGGAATCATGCCCTCAGCATCCCGAACACCCGCTCAATGACATTGCATGTGGTGGCGTGTGCCTCATTGTAGCATTGCTGCGATGGGGTCGTGGGCTGCCGGTAGGGTGTGAGCAGCTAGGGATGGAGTGGGTATCCACTGTCACCTGTGTGCAGAGGATGGAGGTTACTTTAGTGATCAGCTTCAGCCTGCCCCAAGCCATATAGGCCACTACCCATGGCACCTCTGGCCATGCCCCCCCCAGGCCCTCGATATGTCCATTTGGTTTGCATACTCACCCACTACGTGTCCTGTGGGGATGTCCCCACTCTCAGATTGGTGGCACAGTGCTGACTGGTGCCAGATGTATGAATCGTGTGCTCCCCCAGGGTGCATGGCACAGACATTGATGATGCGCCCCCTGGCATCACACACCACCTGGCAGTTGATGCTGGAATAGCCCTTGCAGTTCATGTATGCGGCCTCCTCCTGGCCAGGTGGTGTGTGTATGGCCACATGGGTGCAGTCTATGGCCCCTAGCACACTAGGCATATGTGCTACCCTGTAGAACTCCTGTATGTTTGCTGTGCGCTCCACCGCAGTGCTGGGGAAATGGATGTACTCCTCAGCATGTGGCAGCAGTGCACTGAGGAATTGGATGAGGTGGCATGATGTGGCCAACTGGGTTATGCCTGTGGTGTCCTCAGTTGGTCTCTGGAAGGTACCCGTGGCGAGCAAGCACATGCAGACTGTTACCTTTGTCTCCACTGACAGGGCATGACTCCGTTGTGTGGGTGCCTGCATCACATCACTGCACAGCTCACAGAGCCACCTCAGTATTGCCCTGTTCAGGTAGTACTGGCCCACAATCTCGGTATCTGTGTACAGCTCAAAGCTGGTGTGGGCTCGGTACTGCCTGTTGGGGGCATACCGCTGACGGGCCCTTCCACAGCCACGTCCCCCTGCCGCTCACCTTCTCACCCCCCTCATTACGGCCTCCATGTGGAATGTGGCACTGGCCATGTCCCTGGCTTGAGTCCCCCCTAGCAGCTGTTGCTTTGTTCCCCGCTGTCCTGGCTGCTACCTCCCCTGCACTGGGTGCACCTGTCTGTGCTGGCCTCTGAGTTGTGTGGCTCCACACACCTTCCCTGTGCTCTCTTTTGCTGTGGTGTTTCCCTGGCCTGCCCTCTTTCTGCCACTTTTCTGTCCATGTCTCTGCCTCATGTGGCTTCTCAGTAGCATTCTTGCGCCTCTTCCTTGCTCCTTTTTATTTTGGCTCATTATCACTATGGTACAACTTCCGCTTGCTCCACTGTTGCGCATTGAGCAAGTCTTTGAATATCACACTGCGCCATTTATGCATGGTTCCTCTCCCTTCGGTTGCGCATGCCTTCATTATCATTGTGCTGTTGCTCAGCATGTTTTCAGGGGTGCAACTGCCTCCTGCTGAATATCGCAGAATGGCGCAATTTCGGACTTGCGCAGGCACAACCCTATTGCGCATGGTTCAACTCTTTTGAATATCTGGCCCATAGCCTTTATGCTCTTTCTTTTTTGTGAGCACCCACTATATAATTTTGAAGCATTAATGACAGTAATCTTGTGATAATCATATTGTAAATATTTTTCTTCTCTCTAACCAATCCATGTTATTTCAATGGACTAGATGGCTGTATGTTTTTATATAGTAATAATTACTGGTGACCAATTTTTTAAATGGGCTGACTGGGTTGATATTTGGCGTAATAACCAGTCAGTTATTAGGGCATTCATGCATTCCATCTATCAAAAGGAAGTGCTCTCTTATTGGCTCCCATTTTGTGAGTGTACAGGCTAACATTTCTGAAAACATGGCAGCTCCATGTCTCTGCAAGGAGCCACCATGGGTAAATTCTCACCTCCCAATTTTTTTTTATCTATTTTGTTGACCCTACTGTTTTTTAAGTATCTGGTTGATCCTTCGGTTTGCTAGCTTTGGGCAACTCACAAAAGTGGCGGCAATGAGTCTGTGTCTGCCTGATATAGGTAAGCGCGATCCTAATCGCGATTGTGATTTAAGTTTTAAATTGTAAAAAAAAAAAGTTCAACTTGGAGCAGAGTGAGCAGGAGGGTGCTGCGGGGCAAGAGACAGAGGGATGGCGGAGTACAGCACTGCTCAGCAGGGGAATTTAGAGTGGGGGGGGAACTGCTACTGGGTGCCCCAGAGAACAAGAGTAAAGGTGCCACGGTGAGAATGACAGAGGGGAGAGTGTATGTGTGTGTGTGGAGAGAAAGAGAGACCCAGAGACTCTGTGCGTGTGTGTGTGTGTGTATGTGTGTGCGTGTGCGTGTGTGTGTGTGTGTGTGTGTGTGTGTGTGTGTGTGTATGTGTGTGTATGTGTGTGTGAGTGTGTGTGTGTGTGTGTAGGTGTGTGTGTGTGTGTGTGGAGAGAGAGACAGACAGACAGACAGAGACTGTGTGTGTGTGGGGGGTGGGGATCACAGTACATGATTTGAAAAAAAAAATTGCTCACCAGCAAATTATATAAAATAAAAGATGGGGAAGTGTGTGCATATGAGAATTTAATTCACAATCTCAGTATGGGATGCTTTAATAAACCCCTCGGGCTTCGCCCTCGGGGTTTATGTGGCATCCCACACCTCAGGTGTGAATTCAGTTCTCATAGTACACACTTCCCCATCCGTTATTCTATATTTACAGTATGCCTGTGTAATTGTAATGTCTATCTCAATCAACAATTGCCATTTGTGTTACAAGCTTCTCCTACCAGTAGGTTGCTGGGGGGTGAGGTTCACCATAGGATTCCATCAAGATTGAGACTTTACAGTTCTTGCAAAAAATTGTCATGACATTTTATTCAGATGAACGTACAAAATTGACAGCAGATACAGGCCATCTATCTAGTCTGCTGGAGTGTGCGACACTTCAGTCCATTAGGCTGTCGCTGCCCCCCCATCACATACATGAGTCATTGAATGCTGCTGGTGCTGGTATTGATACAAGCCATGAACATCATATTTCTTTATTTAGTTTTTGTTAACCAGGTGAGTGCACTAGCCAAGACTTGACTATATTCAGGCACGACCCAAGAGAGTACAAGTAAAACAGGCAGGTATCAATTCAAGACAGCAATAACAATTACATACAAGGGAAGGTCAAATCAGTATAAACAGGTAATACAAGTTGCCAAGGAGTGAATTAGTAAACATTACATAAGAGCAGGACAGTTGCAAAAACGAGTAGATCAGCATAGATACACAATAACACTCCCTGATTGATCGATTTTAAATTATTTATAATGCTATTTGTTTTAACATTGTAATTTATGTTATGTACAGCAGCTTGACTTTGAAAGGCGCTATATAAATAAAAGCTTGCGTGCTTGCTTACACATAGGTAGAACAAAACAGCAAAACATAATGCATGGCTTCAAGTAAATAGTTACACACTGAAAGAAAAATAACCACTGATTTATGCTGGAAGAGTTTTCAGCAGGAGCAGTAAAACAAGGCATAGAACATGTAAGAGAGAGGTAGACAGAAACCTATAAGGGCAGGTAATATACAATAGTACAACAATGATAGAAATGGGTACAAGGAGAGAAAGATGGGACTGAACTAGAGGGAAGTAGGGATGGGCCAAAAGTAGGAAAGGGTTGAAACGGGGAGTGGGAATGGGGATAGTGGAGAGAGGTAGGATAATTAGCAGAAAGGAGTGCGGGGGGCTCTGCAGGATAGTGAAGAGGGCAAGGGCCTAATACCGTCAGGTTAGGTCAGAGTAGCGGAGAGGGCAAGTGCCTAGTTCCATCAGGTTGGGTCAAAGGAGGTACACTGGTCAGCAAGAGTTAGATATTGTCTCAACTCCCTCTTAAAATAGTGATGAGACTTTGCCTGTCGAAGGCCTAGGGGAAGAGAATTCCAGAGCTGAGGGGCAGCATGTTGGAAAGTAACAGTCCCTTTCGATGTGCGACACCTAGGCACATTGAGTAACAATTTATCCGCTGACCTTAAACCATGGAAGGAGGTTTGGGAACCAGCATCAATGCAAGTGAGGATGGAGTTGCTGTCAGATAATAGAATCCAGAGTGAGCCAAGAGTGTATTTTCTACTAGCAGAGGGGGAGACCCAATTCAGGTCATTATAGAGTTGACAGTCGTGCTTGAGTTGAGGAGATGAGGAGGCATACCTACATATATTGTTGTAAGTGACGTCCAGCTTATGAAGGAAGGTTTTGTGAGCAGCAGCATAGATGGGAGCACCATAAGTGAGGCCAGGGAGCAGGATACCCCTGGCAATGGCCAACTTGGCAGAGGGTGTCAGCATATAACTACTTTTGTAAGCGACACCCAATTTTTCATTTACAGCTTTGCAGGTAGATTATACATGCAGATTAAAGTCTAAAGATTGGTCAAGCAGGACTCCCAAGTAGTTAAAGGATGTAACACGCTCAATTTGTGAGTCTACCTCATCTACCATCAGGGTTGAAGGACAAACATTGCGCTTATGGACTGAGCGTAGAAGCATGGCTTTCGTTTTATTAGTGCTAAGTACCAACTTATGGGCATTCAGCCAGTTTGGGACATTTTTGAAATCCAAGGACAAGGATGAGTTGAGATTCACAATGTTAGAGGAGCTAGCGTAAATAAGAAGATCATCTACATAAAGAATCAATGAACATGATGTAAAAACTTCTGCGATATTGTTTATAAAGAGTGAGAAAAGCAGGGGTCCCAGGATAGAGTCCTGAGGCACCCCAGTGTTGATGATGGTACTGTCAGATTGGGTGGAGTTGTATTTCACAGTTTGTGACTTCTTTAGCAAACAGCTTCTAAACCATTCAACAACAGGTGGAGAGAAACTGAGTTTGCGGAGAGTGGTTAGAAGCAGGAAATGATCAACAAGGTCAAAAGCCTTAGTAAGAGCAATAAAAACAGTACCTGTAAGTAGTCCAATGTCCATGTTAGAGAGTATATCTGTCGTGAACTTGAGAAGAACAGTTGATGTACTGTGTCCTTTTTTGAAATCATGTTGGGTTTCAGAGAGAAGATTATACTTAGTTAGGTGGTCAATTATTTGTGAAGCAACAAGTTTCTCCAGAAGCTTATTCAGGACCGAGAGGATAGCTATAGGCCTGAAATTGGTGATATCCTTTGGGTCACCCTTCTTGTATACTGGTGTTATCCGAGCAATCTTCCAAAGGTCAGGAACAGTACTGCCACAGAGAGACAGTGTGCAGATTTTGGCTAGTGGAGAGGCAATGAGAAGAGTAGCAAGCTTAAGGAATCGGGGTTCTAGGGAATCAGAGCCAGAGCTAGTATTGTCAGAGATGGACTTCATGCCTTGATATGGCCTTAAAGTAAAAAGGTGGAGCATTGGGTAGTGCAGCAGGAGTGTCAGGCAGACAGTAGGAAGGGTTTGAGGTCAATATTTGCAGGTGGGAAGGAGGAGGTGTACTGGGATAGATCAGAGAACATCCAGTTGAAGAAGTCAGCTATGGTGTTAGTGTTATTACAATGGACACCATACAATATCATATCCACAGGATTTACGATCAAGAAACACCAGGAAAGACTTAACATGAGTCCAGAATTTCCTGGGGTCACCTGCAGAGTTTGTTAGTAGTTCTTTGCAGTATTTGCACTTGGCTACCCTGTCAGTTTTTGCATGAGTTCCTAAGAGTTCTATAGGTATTAAAATCAGAGGAAGTCCAGTTTGCATATAACGCTCCAGTGTTTATCCCTCACATGCAAGTTAGTAAGTAGGTCTTTATGGAGCCATTTGGTTTGTCTACCTCTAACCCATCTGGTAGTCTTATGGGCATGCTTCTGCTGAATAGCAAGGAATTCTATTAGAAATATTTTAAGGGCATCCTCCACATTACTGGAATAATAGATAGCAGTCCAATCAATATAGGAAATGTCATAAAGAAAAGCATCCACATCCATCTTGGCAACATTAGTAAAGTAACGAAACGCAGTGGAGCAGATGGAGGTACACCAACGGACCACATGCAAAAGGTTGGAGAGTGATCAGCCAGTATGCCAGATGTAGAAATGTATTCCACATGGTTAACCAGTACCCAGTCAATTAGGGTAGATGATTGTAGTGATGGCGAAGTCCGTGTAGGCACTGTTAACAGTTGATGAAAGTTGTAGCTTAGCGTCAGAGATTGTAGGGAACTGTGGGTTGTCCCCAGCCAGTTAAGGTTTAGATCTCCTAGAAGACTAGGTTTGCTGGCCAAGGCACCTAGCTTCACCTGAGCTCTTTCCTTCTAGGTTGCTTGAAAGAGCAGAGCAGAGCACAGAACCTTACCAGAGCAAGGGAAGGATTAAGGCTTCTTTTGGCTAGGCAGATTTACTGTGTGTTGTTGTTTTTATTTTGTACTCACAGGGATTGTTACTGTTTGTTGCTAAGATTTTATTGCTTTATTTTCTCTGATTCAAATTGCTGTTGCTGGGTATACCTTCTGCTGCATTATTACAGGGTGTGCCTACAGGTGTGTAGCAAGTTACTGCTGTAATCTTCTGATTCAAATTGTCTTTTGCAAGGTATATCTTCTGTTACTGCTTTATTTTTCTCTGTAGCAAAGTGTTTCTTACAGGGTATCTCTTCTGTGAAATTATTACAGGTGGTGCTTACATTTTTGTGACTTTTTATCATTAGGCTAAGCAAAATTACTGTTTGCCACTATTTTATTTATTTTTTTTTTTTTTGCTGAAAGGTTTATTGTCTCAGAGGTGTCTGCTCCTAGGGGCACCTGAGCTGCCCCTGCTCACTTGTCCTGGGATGCCTTCCAGCCCTGCATCCATGTCTCCCACTATGCCTCGCTTCCTGACACAGAGTCGTGTTTTGCGACTATTTCAGAAGGTTTGCTGCAAGTGGCATATTGCGGCACACCTAAAATGGCAGTATTTGCCCTTGCCACAGCTGCGTTGAATGCAGCCCCCTACTTTGCTGCAGGTTGCGTCCAATGCAGGTGGCTTTGAAAATTGGGCCCATTATCTATAACTGCTGTACAGCCTCTAACCTGCACAAACTGGATGTTCTTTTCATGATGCCACTGATTTTATATTAAAACGCCCCATCCAGAACCCACCACTTTAACCTTTACTCTGCAGTGGGCTGGTCATCTCTTAGTACCAGAAGGAGGATCTATAGTTGTACCTGGGCATATGAAATGCTACTGAACAAACTCCCCATATATATATATATATATATCTTATCCCTATTCCACCATTCCTATAGTTTTTATTCACGCCGGAAAAATTCTAATATCTTGCTAGACGTAGCTAAATTCTGTACCCGCTTTGGCAAAGCTGCCATCAGCAATGCTATTCCTTCCAGCTGGACCAAACTGCAATCCTCTCTCAGACTCCTGAACTAGTCTCACTCAATGTCTGCAAAACTTTGATTGCCAAGTCCCTCAAAGAAGTCTGTCATTGTCTTACCAACTAGTACGTCTCTTAATCCATGTTATTATCACCCAACAGTTGGCACTTCAGCATAGCACTTCTGTTCTTATGATTGAATTCCCACCATTGGATTTGCTCCTGTGTATTCCATTTGTACTGCATTTGCCAGAACTGTTCAGTTTGTTTTTGTGCTACTGTTATGGTCTTTGTATACAATTCCTCCTTAATTGTATATTTGTGTTTTTCCTTGAACCATGCGTTGTCACCAATACATTGTCTTGTACCTTGTTGTATCACATTGTCCTTTGCAGGACCTACTTGTAAATGAGCTTGCTCAATGGAGCCTTCCTGGTGAAATAAACTTGAACTTGAAAAGATATGAAAGCTGATGGAGTCATTCTTGTAAAATGCTGGTGGTTGAGGAGAAGTGACCCAGGATGACTGAAGAGTACCTAGTATGTGAATGAAAGAAGGTAGCTGGACCTCACTGCACATAACTATGAACTTACACAGTCTATCATTAAGTAAATCCCTGTGTGTGCTTCAAACGGGAAAGGGGGGGAGGGAAGGAAATTGTTTAACCAGGAAAGGCACACTAAGCAGGAGCTTGTTTCCAGGTGTGACCTGGGAGCACAAGGAAGTTAAGTGACTTGCTTAGGATCACACAGTATGCAAGTGGGGGATGATGGGATTCAAACCCAGGTCTCCAGGTTTGCAGCTCATTGCCTTTAAACAATACGCTATACTGCTTCCTAGCATCTTACTTATGATTATTACAGGCAGTGGCCATAGTGTCAAGCCCAGCAATGCCACTAATAAAAAGCCTGAATCCAGGAATAAATATATATAAACCACACCAGTGGTGAATAAAATGTGTAAATAAATCATATTATTTTGGGATAAAATATTTATTGTACAATGGAGTAAATCCAAATGCCCAATCCCTGAAATCTGATTGGTTGGCTGGCATCTTTTCAGCATGATAAATCCTCATGTGTACCTACTGGAAAAGGTGCCAGCCTCCAGTCAGCCACAGCAGGAACCTCCTCTCAGATCACTCTGACAAAGCCAGGACTGCAAAAAGATGACAACGATAAGACGGCAAGATCAGCTCAACCTGCAACTAACACGCACACAGAGCACTCCTACAGATTCAAAGCGAGAGGCAATTTTTTAAAACAGGTGAAAACAAATCCACATCACCGATTAACAACAGCCCTCCCTTTAATATCAGGTTTTACACCCTTTACCTTCCGTTTTGTTGTTGTCAAAAGTCTGTTGAATTATTTGTCGTTAGTGTAGCCTCCATCTCCACTGTCTCCCTGTCTGGTAATTACAGCTCCACAAAACAAGGTCAGTCCTTCAGTGTCTGCTCTCACTGCTAGTATACCCCAAATTAGCCACATCCAATATGTATAATCCCTCCTAAAAAAAGAAAACACTGAATAGAACCTCCGGACCACAACACCCCAGTAGCCCCGGAAAGCAGACCCTGACGGCGACCTTTCTCTGCTGACCAAAAAAAAAAAAAAAAAAAAACATGCTTCACTTCCTGTCGTGCCACACCACACTGCAAAAGTGAAAGAGCCAGTAGAGTGTTTCATTTACGTTTTCTTACACAAGTAGGACCAAAAAAGCATCATCCAGGAAAACAGAAGTCTTCTCTCTGTAAACCTCCATGGAAACGGCATTGTGCTGTCTCTGTCTAATGTGGACCACACGGGGTGCTCCTTATATTCTATATAGCAACAAGGAACTATTTTTTGAAGTGCAACAATAAAATTTATAAAATCATGTAAAACCACAAAAAAAATTCCTTACCTTTTTAGCTACTTAACTGATGGGAACATTGTATAATAGCAATATACCACTCCTGGATGTGGGTATGTAGGGTGGATGTACCATTTCTGGTGTGGTTAAGTCACTCTGCCACCACAAAAGGCATGGTAAATCCACCATATACCCATACCCCATTGTGGTATATTGCTTAATTTTCACTTAGAATACCATTTATTTCACTTAGAACACAATTTATTTCACTTAGAACATGTTATTTACATGTAGAATCTGGAACTAGAACACAGAGAACAATGGACCAGCTAGAGAACCTGCAATGGAAAAAAGGCAGTTTTAAGCTAAAACAAAGTAAAACACCAATAAAAACATTACAAATGGTGTGGTATAAATCAAATATATAATGGCTTGCAGACTTGCAGTAGAATAACACATTTATCTCCACACATGAGTGATAAGACCTTCATAACTAACTTGTGGCTTCACCACTCGTGAGGTAATGGTCTTACCACTCACTAGTGGAGATAAATGTGTTATTCCACTGTAATCCATTATATCGTCCATATAAATATTGTTATGAGGGACCCCTACAATTGAATATCACCCCTGGACATGGAGGTTCCCAGCTATCACCCTGTAAGGTGGGGTGCTCCCCAACAGGTCTGGCATAGCCCCCAGGCTGGCAATAAGCAGTCACATGTATAAACAACAACAAAAAAGACTGAATGACCATAGGCTTGAAATACAAGCAGGTAAGCACAAACAGAGCCAGGAACCAGAGGAAAAGAGAATCTGTAACCAGTGCCATGTTTGTCAAACTGAAAATCAGATGCATTTTCTTCACAACTGTACCAACTAAACATACACCAGGAATCATCAGTTAACATAGTTCTCCCACAAAACTTATTTGATTTAACACATTGAATGATATTGAAATATTTTATATTCTTTTGGAATAAAAGTACAGCAACCCCCCCCCCCCGTCGTCCATTTTTCTCCAGCTTAAACTAGTTCCGTCTGTCTGTCTGCCTTTCAATCTATCTGTTGACCCTCTGTTTCTCTGTCTACCATCATTCCATCTCTCTCTCTCTCTCTCTCTCTCTCTGTCTGACTGTCTATATCTACATATGTATCTACATATGTAACCCCTAGGCGGTACTATTCCAAGGGCTACTACCCCTGCCTGTATGGCTATGCACAGGTTGAGGGCCTGATTCAGTATTAAAGTGCCTCCACCCAGAGTAATAGTATTGGGATGTCTGCCTGCTCTGCTATAGCCCTGGGAAGCTATAACCACCCACCAACACTCCTAGTGGCCCAGTACCTGGTACAGCAGTAAATTCAGAGTCCGTATAAAACAGTAATAATATGCACACACCTGTCACACTAACCACCAGAGTTGGACTTGCAGCAACTTCCCTGGAGATCCCCTGTAAAGTAAGGTTAGCAATACAGTTGCACACCTTCAGCACTGTAACCCAGCTAATAATATGCACACTAACCAGGTTAAACGTGAAAAAGGACAATCAGGTTTACTTAGGGGTAGTGAACAAGGAAGGGGCGTGAATTTAGTCAAATGATTAGCAATCTGATTTGATTCAGTTTTGGCATGCACTTTCAATCCCAAAATGACAGCCACACAACACTGGGTACCTAGGATGGAAAGTTTGGCTAGCCAAAGGCATTGCCTGGGGGTGGCTGCCATTGCAGCTGATGTTGGGACCCTTGATGGAAAGAAAGGCAGTTAACATGCAAAACAACCAGATGATTATTTTATAATCCGAGCCGGGTGGCTCAGTCTCTTGCAAAACCCAGAAAATAGAAGCAATTAGATTGTACCACAGATGAGTTAAATATTTGTTGCAGGGAGCTACCCTGATTGTACACATGCTACCAGGTTCTGCTGAAATGCAGGTGATATGGAGACCTCATGGTGTTTACCGAAGAGCATGGGGTAACAGGACCGACATGACTCACCTCTTCTTCATAGCCTTTCCTCCATGTGGTCACAACCTGTGAGTAGTTGTTGCACAGGAGCTGGATCCCTGAAGCCGGACTCTCGCTGAAACAGTCTCTGGTGCAGGATATTTGGTCTGGGCCGGATTGGCAAAACCCAGGCAGGATGAACAGATTGGCAAAGTTCGTAATTTTCTGCCGTGAAGCTTCCAGCTGGCGTAACAGGTTTGGCCATGGGCAAGCAGGTCTCAACCCACTTAACACATTCAGCACATTCAAAATAGACAGGTATAACTCTGAACAGTTTGGATACAGTCCAGTTGCAATTCAGCAGCTTCACTGAGCAAACCTCTTGATCCGAAGTATGTCTCGCACACAACCTGGGCCGATCGCTTCACTGGAGCAAATCCTCAGTCCAAATCACAAGTAGCACTGATAACACTTCTTTTCTGTTCTGCCACTGGTCCACACTTTAATTGGGAGGTTCCGACTTCTGCAATAGGCAATTTCAAGGCAGGAGAACATGACCGGGAGGCAAGGTAGGCCCCTTCCAGCCGATTCCCCTATGCTCCTTCAGGGAGCAGCTGCTTGGAGGCTCGAGCTGTTCACTCTTCAACCTCCAACTCTATCTGATCCACTGTCTCATGGCACACTGGGGATTCTCCTTGTCAATCCAGCATGCTGGTTGACTGAGGAAGCTGTCAGTCACAGTTAGGGCTCCCTCTCCAGGTTAATTTGGTTCCAACCTAAAAACTACAGAATTTTCTTTACACAACACACTGGGGTCAAGATCCATTTTAGGTCTCCAGGTTCTATTGGTCCATTTACTGGAAGTCCCGGGCCTAACATGGTAGCTTATATTTAGAAAGATAAGCTGCAAGGAAAGCAGGTTAAACAAAAAGAAGAAGAAGAATCAGCATTTATATACCGCATTTCATACACAATGTATCCAAAGTGCTTTACAAGCAATGCTAGACTGGTAGTGAAGACTGAATGTGTAGTGGTGGCCATATCGCACATCAACACCCACACACAGCCTGGCCAATTGCATGATCCAGTTTTATGGGAAGGGGAATGTTGGCCAGGACACCGGGAAGGTCCCCTACTCTTAGTGAAGAGTGCCCTGGGTTCTTTTACTTCCAACTAGACACCCACCAGGACAGCACCAGGATGGATAGAAGGGACCTCGTTTAACATCTCATCCGGAAGGATGGCACACCCCAGCAGTACAGCATCCCCTAATACTGCACTCAGATGCCAGTGTGTTTGGTATGAGTCCAATCCTGGTGTGGGATGAGAACCCACAACCTTTTGGTCTAGAGGCAGATGTGCTACCAACTGAGCCACACTGACACCTACAAACTCCTTTGTACCAAATGTAATAGCATATAAGCAGTAAATAAGCACAGTTTCCATACAGGCTTCCTCTGCACAAATATTGACTGTAGAGTGGAGCAAAACAGAGTGGTGGTTGGCCGGTTGCAAGCCCTAAATCACTTGGACCCAGCCCAGACCATTCACTTCACACAGATTAGCTAGTTTCTTAAAGGGACAGGCGTGGAGGCTCAGCATTGCACTCTCACGCAGATAAATAGGATCACACTGGGATGGGTCACCAGCCTGGCAGTGGGCATTGATGAGCCCAGGAAGACATTTAAGTAAACCCCAAATTGGAGGGGGGGTTTACACATATATAGTACATAATATTTATAGAATGTAGTAAAGAGACAAACCTTGCTATCAGAACAAGTGGTAGTAGTAGAAGTCTTTATTTATTTATGGCGCCCTTCCCCAGAAGCTCAGGGTGCCATTGCAATACAACAGAACAATACATAAAATCATAAATACATATGACCCATTCACTTTAAAACAGCAGGAATAAATAAACAAATAGATAATTATGAACAAAATAGTTTAGGATGTGCTTGAAGGGATAAAATGTTACTAATACTCCCCAAATGCTTGCTTAAATAAATATGTTTTCAAGCCCCTCTTAAAGGCCTCCACTCAAGGGCCTCCCTCAAGGCTCTAGGCAGCAAATTCCAGAGCACTGGGCCCACCACCTCAAAAGCCCACCCACCTCAAAAGCCCAGTCCTCCGAAGTCTTCAACTTGGCACTTGGAACCACCAGGAGGCTCTCCCCAGTGGAGCAGAGTGAGTGAACAGGGATGTGCGGATGCAGGAGCTTAGCCAGGTAGTCCAGGCCTAACCCATGTAGGGCTTTTAAGATTAACAGTCCCTCTTAAAAGAGATATGCCACTTTACTGGCAGCCAATGCAGATCACACAATGCTGGTGAAATGTGGCACGATCTTGAAAGGCCTGTTAGTAACCAGGCAGGTATGTTCTGCAGCAGCTGCAGCACCGCAGCATGCCTCCGCTAACCCCAAGGTAGAGAGCATTACAATAGTCCAGCTTGGAGGTCAGGGAACACATGTTCCAGTGTGGCCAGGTCACCGTGAGGGATAAGGGATTTAATCTGAGGATATCCGCAGATGAAAAAGCCATTCTGGACCACTGCTGACACTTGAGCCTCCACTGTCAGGTCCTCATCCAGATTCTTCACCTTAGTAGCAACTGAGAGCTCAGAGGGACCAAGCCAAAGCCCAATCTTTTCCTGGCAGAGGCAGCTGACTAAGACAGTTAGGAGATTGTAAGCAGGAGAGGTAAGTAGATACTCAATTAGAAAGGTAGCCCGCAAGTTAAATTGGAACCTTCAGTCTGTGCATAAAGGCACAGCTAACTGTGTTCTGGCCTGACTTCTGGGAAGGCAGATGATGTATGTCCCTGAAATTAGCAGGGGATAGCTGTTACTTATTGGATTGGTCTTAAGCAGGAGTACAGAAGTTGTCTGCATTTAGACTTCATTTTGGTTAAACTGAACTTCAGTTGAACTGAACGGAGCTTAAACACGAGTCCATCCAAGCATCTCATTGCATGGTCATCTGACTGGGTAAGTGTCAAAGAGAAGGAGTGTGGCATCTGACCTAAGGACATATGTAGAGCTTCCACAGCAAGACCCCAGGACCACAGGGGACTGTGCCAATTCAGGTATCTGGTAGGCTTCCATTTGTAAGCAGTAGGCCAATTAGTATAAGCTAACTATAGCATCACTCTTGCAGTTGTCTTAGAATCTCTAGCATCTTAATGTGCCCGTTCTTTGACATCCTATCACAAGTCATCATGGTCTTACGATGAGCTGTGGTGGTTGAAGACTAGGGGATAGAAGTTGGAGCATTCTTGGTGAAGGCCCCAATCTGTGGAAGACAGGTTGGCACTGATGACTCACTATGGTAGTGTTAGTAGGCAATCACCTTGAAGAAGACTGTGTTCCTTTCAAGGATGATTGTTGTAGGGAGAAATTGGCCAGCCCAGCTCTTCTGCACCATAGATTGGTTGATTAATCCTCCTGTCTGGGATCCACCTGAGCTTTTTCCACAGAAAAGTGAAAGGAGTTTTGCACATTCTTTGCTGACAAGGTGTCTTCCATTCAGTTGGGTATTTCCTCAAGTGGTCTACCATGGGCTGGTGGTGATCAGCCTATGAGGGACACAAATGATCTGACGACTTGGAATGAGTTCCATTCAGTTGTAGAAGAGGAGGTGCTCTGGGTGATCTCAGGTCAGTGCCCACCTGCTGTATACTGGATTATGAGACTAACTGGCTGCTTTTGGGTTGTCAGGAATCCATTGGTCAGTTTTCACTGAGATTATCAGGTGGTTCTTGAGGGAGGGAATTTTTCTAGCACCTCTAAAAAGAATGGTGGTTAAACCCTCCTGAGAAAACATCTTTGGTCCCTGACATTCTAGTGAATTCAAAACTAGGCATGGGCTACCCAACAGGTACCTGGGTTGGGTACTTTGGGTATCAGTGATTTTTGGCCAGGTAGGGGAGTTCGGATAATGTACTACTCTACCTGACATAACAGTGTACTTCTCAGGTTGGGTAGTTTTGACATGGGTAATGGGTAATTGGAAACAGGCAGTACAGGGCAGTCAAGGGCAGCCTGTAGGGTCCTGGGACTCCTGCCAGGACTTCCAGGCTGGAAACAGGCATTAAAGGCAGCCTGTGGGGTCCTATACAAGCTTACAGCAAGAATAGGAGTGCATGACACCGGGCTGACAACCTGATTGGTCAGTGGTGTCCATGCTCCATCTGCTGTGAGCCTGTGTTCATAGGTTCATATGTTCATAGAAGGGATCCAAGTCACTTAGCTATTAGCCATTAATGTGACTTGCCACTTTTCAGTGGAAGCTTGTTGTTTTTTTGAGCTCCATATATACATCCAGAGATTTTTTAAAAGATTCCATGCTTGGAGTACTAACTAACCAATCTGGAAAGTTATTCCATATACCAGTAACTCTTCGGTTAAACCAAGACCTTTTTGTTGTTTTATAGAATTTCCCTTTTAGTTGATAACTATTAAATCTTGAGATTTTACCATTATATTTTCTTACAAGTCCTGATGAAGCCCAAATGATATTATTCTGAAAGGCTTTGAAGACATAGCAAAGGCCACCTCTAAATCTCTTGCATGTTAAGGAATGTAAACCAGTTTCTTTTAACCTTTCATTATATGGTAAATCCTTTATTTGGTATACTTTTTTGTTACCATTCTTTGTACCCTTTCCAGAATTTTACTACTGGATATGTCTTGGGGTGAACTAAAAGGAGCGCCATATTCTAGAATTGGTCTAATGAGAGTAAAATAGAGCGGAATAAGTACTTTTGGGCTTCTACTTTTAATATTTCTCAGAATACTACCCACTATTTTGTTAGCCCTTATCACTGTTTCTTTTGAGTGTTGGTTAAATTTTAGAGAATTAGTGATTGTGACACCTCGGTCTTTTTCATTATCAGCTGATGTAATATTAGTATTGTTAATGGTATATGTAAAATGTAAGTTGTTATATCCTAGATGCATAATTTTGCATTTGGCTCTCTAATACATTGATCTGAGCTTGAAATGGTTTTGCTGCACCAGAATTATTAACAATAGCACCTATTTTGGTATCGCTCATGCATTTACAGATCCACTCATTTTGATTAGTTTGCATGCTTGAAATGAATATATTAAACAAGGTGGGTCCCAGGATTGAACCCTGTGGAACTCCACTGGTGACACTTCTCCACTTAGAGATTATCCCTTCATACAGACTCTCTGTTGTGTTTTTTAGCCATGATATAACCCATGAAATAATGTTAATGTCAAGTGATAAATCTTCTAATGTATTTTTAATTCATAGTGGGGAACAGAATTGAAGGCTTTAGAGTAGTCTAGACATAGGATATCAACTGGTAGTCCCTGGTCTAGAGCCTGACTTACTGGCTCAAAAAAGTCTAGAAGGTTAGTTGTACAAGATCTGTTAGGAACAAAGCCATGTTGGGTAACGTCAGTTTGTCTGTGTTCATTAATATATTTGTCTATGCATTCCTTAATCAGCTTTTCCATGATTTTCCCAATTATAGAGGTAATGCTTATCAGACAGTAGTTGGTTAAGTCATTTTTGTTTCCCTTTTTAAAAAGAGGGGTCACATTAGCCTTGCGCAGATAGCAACTGGCAGCAGTCTGGAGTGGAAGCAGCTCTGTGTCCATGGTCGGTCACTCGCTCTGCAGTCTGCAGTTAAATTGCAGCAATCATTTAACTAAAAGTTGAATTAAAAAAAATTGTAAAATAAAAATAAAGCCTCCACAAAGGAGCAAAGTGCATGAGAGTCAGGTCTGGGGACTGAAACGATCTCAGGGAGGAGGGAATTGGGGGATCAGCCTCAGTCGAGGAGGTGGATGGTACAGTGTTGGGGAGAGAACAGAGAAGGAGCAAGGAGGGGGGACAAAAACACAGAAGGCAAGATACTGGCAATTGGTTTGAAAAAATATTATTGTTTGTCATGTGCCTCTGAGCCCTGTCATTAAATTATTACTGTATTACTCAGCTACTGTACACTGTATGTCTCTGCAGTATAGTGAAAACCTTGTACAGCTGTGTGTATTACACTGTTTGTTAGGTGCCCCTGGCTGAACCCTGTCATTTATTACTGAGACAGTCAGCTACACTATTGTGTGTCTCTGCAGCACAGTGAAATCCATTTAGGCTGTATTACACTGTTTGGTAGGTGCCCGAAGCCCTGCCATTTATTACTGTGACATACTGTAGCTACACTGTGTGTCTCTCTGCAGCATAGTGAAAGTCATTTAGGCTGTATTACACTGTTTGTTAGGTGCCCTGAGCCATGTCAATTATTACTGTGACATACGTACACTGTGTGTCTCTGCAGCACAGTGAAAGTCATTTAAGCTGTTTGTTAGGTGCCTCGAGCCCTGTAATTTATTACTGTGACATAGCTACAATGTGTGTCTCTGCAGTGTAGTGAAAGCCATTTAGGGTGTATTACACTGTCTGTTAGGTACCCCGAGCCCTGTCATTTGTTACTGTGACATAACTATACTGTGTGTCTCCACAACAGTTAGTTAAACAATGTCCATTCCTTTCATAACTGTCTACTATGTCTCATATTTCCCAGTCTAAGGCTACTAAAAGGAAACATAGTGCTGCTGCATGTGCAACTATTAATGATATGGACAATATGAATCATACCACTAATGAAGAACATAGCGACAATTAAAATAACATCACCAGGACTGGCACTAAATGTCTTCCTGTACCAAAAAAGAATGTTGGCAATGAAATAATAGTAGAGTTTCAGAAAGAACCGACTGCAGTTACTGATAGAGTTACTGAACATTTTGCCACATGTGCCAGGATACTTCCGGTTGCTGAAGTAGCATACAAGGGGGCATCCTCCTTAAATATAAGCTCAGATGCTGAGGCAGTGAATGCTGATAGAGATGGTGGTGACAGTGGGGACTGGGAATGGGATAGCCCAGTCTATGTCCCACATAATGATAATGGCACTTCCAGTTCTCCTGACTCTTGTGGCAATGAGGTCTGCAGTTTCAATGAGAGGGTAGAAGAGGATGCCACTGTAAGGCATGAGATGCAAGTGCAGAAAAACAAGTCATATGCTAAACATAAGAATAAGAAGATGAGCATGAATGAGAACAATTCTTAACAAGGAAATGGCACTGCAGGGGTTTCTTCCAGGTCCCTTTACTGTACAAGAAATAATGCAAGGCACCATGGCACAAAGCAAAAAGGTAAATCTTTAGTGTAGAATTTATTTTACTGACCCTACAGACAACTCTTGAGCTGTATGTAGTCTGTGCAAAAAGAGCATCAATCAAGGTGGCAAAGGGGTACATTTTGGAACATCATGTGATATGACATGCAAAGGCAAACACCCAATTGAGTAAAGCAGGACAAGGTGCAGTGTGGTTGGTATGGCGTTAGTGGAGGTAGTGGCGGCGGTGACCATAGTGACAATGAACTGGAAGCAGGAACTGACACTGAATCACTTGTTTTGTCCTTGCAGTCTTCCCAGGCAAACATTCATTGTTTTCTTCTGACACCATCAAGTATCGCAAAATCCCAAAATAGTACTCCACATGAAAAAGGCATGAAACATACATTCTCCCCAAAATTAAAAATATCTTGTGATTCTTATCAAATAACATTAAAAGAAAGTGTTCCAAGGACATCAAAATTTAACCACAATCATTCAACATGGCAGCTGTTAAATAGAGCCATTGCAGAGCTGTTGACTAATTGTCAACTCTCTTTTGTTTTTGTTGCCCAAAAAGGTTTCCTCAAGTTCATAAACTGGAATGAACCATGGTAACCATTCCTTCACAAACATATTTCTCAAAAAGGCTGTTCCACATTTGAATGCCTTGTGTAATAGTGCATTAACAGTTGAAACTTATGAGGTGAAGCAGGTTCACGTTACACAGATATATGAACCAGCAACCAAACGATTGACTACATGACTGTGACAGCTCACGGGCAAATTTTCAGTCAGAAAGTAATAAGCCCCATTCTACCATAAGCAGTAGGAAAAGGCTGCATTATGTGTCACCACTTTTGTGGAAAAGTCACACTTGTAGGAGCTTGGAACAACAATTCCAGAAATGGCTTACTCCATATTCCTTATCTCCAGAGTTCATAGTGTCAAATAATGGTGCCAACACAGCCAATGCTGTTAGAGATGGCAACTATCAACATATACCTTGTTTTGCACATTGTTTAAATCCTCTCATCCATGGCTTCTTGAATGGAAACAGAAATGTTGAAAGCCTGCTAGGTCTTGCTAGGAAAATATGTGGGCATTTCAACCACTCTGTGAAAGCACACAAAATCCTGAAGGGGATGCAGAAGTCAAACAACTTGCCACTGCATACATTAAAGCAGGAAGTTCCAACCCACTGGAATTTAACATTTTACATGTTGGAAAGGCTTCTTGAACAGTAAAAAGCTGTACATGACTACACCATGCAAAATCAAATAGGTAAAGTAGACATAATGCTCAGTTCTAACAGTTAGGCTCTACTTGAATCTTTGGTCACCTTATTGGAGCCATTTAAGGCTACCACACATGGGGCCCGATTCTCAAAGTCACCGTCTGATGCAAGGTGCTTGCACCAAACAGATATGGTGCAAGGTGCACCTTAGGTCCAGAAACTGCCTCCACATAATCCCACGAGGTGGCCTCGTTGACCACAGGCCGTCTGCCCCAAACAGGTCCTGTGCCAGCCCTGCGCCCTCCACAGCGCTGTGACACAGCGCTAGGTGGACTGCGCCGATGCAAGCTGCAGATTGCTATTCTCAGACAGCACCCAGTGGGAGATATTCTAAGTGCCCTTAGACCAGCCAGGGCTGGCGTAGTGGGACTTAGAAAATGTCCCACTGGGGCAGTCAGCCTATGTGCCACTGTATACTGCAGTTGCCCCCCAGTTCGCTGATGGTGCTCCATCCTGCCAGGTACTGTCAACATCCCCAATGCCACCACCCCATCCCCAATGCCACCCAGCCTGCCTGTATGTGGCATGGGCATGTGCCCCCGATCACTGCAGTGCCCAATACCTGGTGGTCTAGTGGAACCCACCCCTCGGCGCCAGGCCAGCTGCCGACTGTGTTCTGCATCGGCACCATACTGTACATACGCGCTCAGTGTCTGAGACTGGTGGCAGTCACTGTGCACATATGTACAGTAGGTGCCATTTCCCATGCAGCACTGGGCTTGCGATGGACACCTCCCATGTGCCAGGTGTTCACCGCAAGGGACGGAATGCCACAAGTGTGGGGACTTAAATGCCAGGACCCTTCCTGTACCAGAATCTGGTGCAAGGTCCCTGGCATGTGGGGCTTCGGTGCAGGCTGCTGTTTGCCACAGCTTGCACCCAATGCAGCCCCGTTCGAGAATTGGGCCCATGATGTCAGTGCAGGCAGTGCAACTCTGAGTCAAATTCTTCCTCAAATAAGATTTCTTCATATTTTCCTTGATGTCATTAAGAAAGAATTTCAGTCAAAAGAAGACACCATCACTGTTATGCTGACAGAGGACTTGAGTCTCAAACTGTCGACTGATCAGAAAATAAATGCCATGTTCAAGAATGACACTTATGTGTTGGCTATGTTGCTAGAGCCCTGCTTTAAGGGGAACATTGAAGCCATCCTTCCTCCAGGGGAAGATACTGAGTATTGGAGAGATCATCTGCTAACTAAATGTGACATTGCCCCACCAACACCATTAACTAATGTACAGTTGTCAAACCCTGCCAAACCATCAGAGTGCACCTCTGGTGCATACAATAGCACATCTATACATTCTTCACAATCACCAGTGTCATCAGGAGGTAAAGGACATCTACAGCTACTTCTCAGACATCCTATTTTCAGGGTCAGAAAGGCAAATCACTTCTGAGTCACCTTCAACAACATGGACTATTATCCTGTAAAGAAAGTGCAGCAGGTTCATCTGCTACACTGGTAACCATCTCACACAGCACAGTGCTCCTGGGTATTATTTGCAGACCACACTGTGACTGGTCTTGAGGAAGATCCATTACTCTACTGGAAACAAAACAGAACAATATGGGCAGAGCTAGCAAATCTGTTCAGTAATGTACCTCAGTTATCTACCTTCAAGTGTATATTCAGAACGCATATTTAGTACAGCTGGAGGAATAATCACTGACCAAAGAACACTGCCAAGTCCTGTAAATGTGGAACGGCTTACATTTCTCAGAATGAATGCTGACAATTTCCCAGTTGTTCCAAACATGGTGTTATGCAATTCTGACCCTGAACATGAACAACAGCCTGCAAACTGTGATACTGAATATGATGACTAGATTGTTTACAAAACAAATAGAACTATCACCACTGCCACCATGCCAGACACATGCGCCACATTACTCTTAGTTTTCTTTTGCCAATCGTCAGTTTTATATTATGTAACTTTGATGCCCACTATGGGTATAATTTTTGGAAACAACAGCAGTCTCACTCAGAGCAGCTGCGCCTCTCATACCTACCTCATCAATGCCTGCAGTAGGTATAATTTTTGGAAACAGCAACAGGGTCAATCAGAGCAACTGTGCCTCTCATACCTACCTCAGCAATGTCAGCCATGGGTATAATCAGAACAGCTGCACCTCTCATACCTGCCTCAGCAATGCCTGCCATGAGTATAATTTTTGGAAATAGCAGCAGGTTCACTCACAGCAGCTGCACCTCTCATACCTGCCTCAGCAATGCCCACCATGAGTATAATTTTTGGAAACAGCAGCAGGCTTAATAAGAGCAGCTGCACCTCTTGTACCTACCTCAGCAATGACAGTCATGGGTATAATGTTTTAAAACAGCAGCAGGCTCACTCACAGCAGCTGCACCTCTCATACCTGACTGAGCAATGCCTGCCATGTGTATAATTTTTGGAAACAGGCTTGCTAAGAGCAGCTGTGCCTCTCGTACCTACCTCAGCAATGCCCGCCATAGGTATCATTTTTGGAAACAGCAGCAGGCTAACTAAGAACAGCTGTGCCTCTCATACCTACCTCAGTAATGCCCACCATGGGTATAATGGCTCAGGGCACCTAACAAACAGTGTAGTAGTCAAAAACTTTCACATGACTTTTGTTATGCTCAGGGTCGGGTAATAGGGTAGTAGAACAGATTGGATAGTAACTACCTGACCTGAACCAACTACTCATTTTCATCTGGGTATTTTTAGGGTAATTTTGGGTAGTTTAGAGGTACCCCAAGGTAGTCTTGAGGGTCGGGTATTTTTGTACCCACCCATGCCTACTTAAAACCTCCCTTTCTAGAGAAGAGCATCGAGAAGGTGGTGGTGGCACAACTTGAGGCTCACGTGGAGTCATATGTCATCTAAGAGTCTTTTCAATTGGCATTTAAGCCTCCGTCACAGCATGGAGACTGGCAAGTAATCAGGGTGGTACATAACTCCTCAAGCAAGGGATTAAGACTATGTTCTATCTTTGTCCTCTTAGATTTCTCATCAGCATTTGACATGTTTGACCATGGAGTGCTGTTGGATCACCTGAGAAAATATGTGGGTCTTTCCAGTACTGTTTTGTGCTGGTCTGTGAGTCCTACATAACCGGAGAATGCATCAGATGGCTCTTGAAATTTCATTTCTGGAGTGTCTGCTCTTCCTGTGGTGTTACTCAAGACTTGATCCTTGCCCATGTGTTGCTTTCTTTGTATGTGTTGCCCAAGGTGAGATCATTAGACAGTGTGGTGTTGAGTTTCACTGTTATGAAGTTGATACTCAGATATACCTTCTTGCACTCCTGACAGGGTACAAGCTGACTTTGTATTAGGTCAGTGCCTCGGGAGATTAAAGATTGAATGGCCTCCAGTTGGCTGTGTCTCAACCCAGGAAACCAGATGTTATGACTTTCGAACCAGGTCAGCATGGGTTGGTAATGATAGGTGGTTTGATGACACTTCCTTCATTGGGTGTCCAACTGCTCAGAGCTGTGGATCGCGGTAAAGAATTTGGGCATCATTTTGGACTATAAGCTAATGCTAGAACAGCAGGTGTCAGTAGTAGTCTGAATTGACTTTACGTCTTTGTATTATCACCCAGATAAACTGCATTTTGTGCCAGCTGATCTGGCTCTGACAGTCCATGCCTTTGTCACCTGTAGGCTTGACTACTGCAATCCTCTGTACTAATGATTATCTGGATGTCTGATGCAATGCTGATAGTTGGTCCAGAATGCTGTGGCCCAGCTGATTATGGAAACTACTTCAAGTGACCACATCACGTGGGTTCTACGTACTCTGGACTAGCTGCCAGTGTGGTGCCATATCATTTTTAATATATGCTTGATAACATTTAAGACCCTACGTGGTTCAGGTTCTGACTATCTGAAAGATCTTCTGGTTGTCTACTGCCCAGCTTACCTTCCCTGCCCCTTCAATATACAGTAGAGTTGCTTGTTGTTCCTAGCACCCATTTAAAACAGTCTGGGGATAAAACATTTGGAGAGGCCACTCCATTGCTATAGAACATGTTACTTGGTAGCGTTCATTCAGTCTGCACAATGGAGATGTTTAAAGCCTCTTTAACAACTTATCTGTTTTCAGTAGCATTCTCAGATAGCTTTTACTTGAACTTTTAGATAACAATGTTTTTATCTGAAATACATTTTTAAAATTGTTATTTTCTTTTACAAACATACGAACATACAAAAAGAGCCCTCAGAAGAAGACCACCCAGTCTATTGCGTCTGCTCGGTAAGTGATGCAGGATCTGGCCTTACAATTTACGCCAATGACCCGGCCCCTCTAATTGTCCCTCCCTCTCCCCCCTCTCCTTCCTTGGTCCCAAGGGTTCCCTTTGTGCTTATCCCAGGTTCTCTTGAATGATACCACTGTCCTTGCTGATACCACCTCCTCTGGCAGATCATTTCAGGTGGACACCACCCTCTCCATATAGAAATGCCTTCTTATATCCCTTCTGAATCCCCCCATCAATTTTAAGCTGTGACTCTAGTGGTTCTGTTGTCACTCATTTTAAAGAGACCCTTCCTTTTCACTCTGTTGATTCCCTTCATGTACTTGAAGGTCTCTATCATATCACCCCTCTGTCTCCTCTCTTTCAGGGAGTACATCCCCAGGGCTGCCAGCTTCTTCTCATAGGACCTATCCTGTAACCCCTCGATCATCTTGGTTGCTCTCCTCTGGACAGTCTTTTGGCAATAACGAAGTGTTTGTTCCACTCATCCAAACTCCAACTGTATCCCTTATGTACTCAACTCTGGTGCCTAATAGCAGTGTACTTGAAATTGTGGGGATAGTGTCATAAATCTGTGAACAGAGTCTATCAGCACTTGGCAGAAAAAACATAGAGGGAACTAGATAAGCTTATCCAGTGCATATTTTTATTCATGAATCACCAAGTATCACATAATCAGTCCTCTTACAGCAACAAACCACAGGCAGTCTGCACACACACATTCTTCATGGCTCAGTTGCCTGATCCATAATCCATCTGACAGGTAACTCTTTTTACTTCACTACTTGCTGGTCTGCACCCATAATAATATAATACAACACCAAAACCATGGTAAGCTTCCACATGCTCCCCAAGCTAGGGGCAGCTTCTAGGAACAGGATCTGTGACATCCAGTGTCATGTATGCTGATGTTTTTGACTAAAAGGTCACCTCCTTCAGAGTTAGTTTGCTGTGTACATGACAAGTATTTAACCTGTTCTCATCTCCTTGAGACCAGCATAACTAGGAGAGCTTTAGCAACCTGATCATTTGTTAAGGAACTCCTGTCCAGATCAAATGACAGTTTTACTATGTGAGTGCTATGAAACCAGATCAGTTACTAATAAATACAGTTAAAAACCTAAACCACCAAAGATTTAAAAACATTTTAGTGCATGACCCAAGTTAAAAAAATATATTGTATATCATACTTTGTATTGCTTTTGATAGAAAACTTTACAACAAATTATTTAATAACATAGCATTTAAATATGTGGGGTATTAAAAACATAAATAATTCAGTCTGTTCCAGGCACAATAATCATAATCATATGTGCACTCACATTATAAATATTTTGGGTTTCAATAAATAAGATAAATATTACAACATATTTTATACTTAGAAAGAAAGTTACAAAATCATGGTTTAAAGATAAGCTAACACTGCATTAATCCAATGTCACAGATGAGTTTTACTGCAGACCATCCATGCATGGGGTGGGGGTGGGTGGGGCATGAGGCTTGTAAATTGAGTGCCTCCAACCACCCAGGCATGGATTAATTCTACAGTAGAACCATGCTGTGGAGTGGATTAATGCACTTGTAACATGGCAAGTGCAGAAACAGGGAGTTACTGTATGCTTGATAAGAGATTGTAACATGACATCCTATATTAGCAAGTACAACAAAACACTGAGACAGAGACAGACACAGGTAGTTGGAACATAGAATTCTGTATTGTCCTGAACAGGCTGATTTTCCTTTTAATATTGTGAGTACAATGTTGAACAGTGATTCAATTACTGATTACATGCAGATGTGATCAACATTTCAGAATATGTTGGTTTTGCCTGACTTACATTTTGTGAACTGTGAAATTATCTCTGTTTTTCTACTGTGTTTGCTGTTTGGGTTTTGGCTGCTGTGCATGATGGTTAATGCATATATCTGAGTGCACAGGATATTTGAGTTCTGGTGGTGAATGACAGAATTACAAGAGCAAGCATAGTTTATTGAGGAGCAAGCATGGTTTATTAGAAATTATAAAATGGGTCTGTATTTTTCTGGGTCATGATTAACTGAGAGGTACCTTTACCCGTGTTATTATCAGAGGATATTCTGCCAACCGGCACCTCTTCAATCAATCAAGACTTATCACAAAAGAAATTGCTGTTCCAACACTGCAGAACTCTGAAACCAAGTTGGAGTCCCGTACCCAAGCTGGAGCCCCCCCGCACAACAAATATCTCTCTTACTATTGCCACATTCTAAAACTCTGCAGCTTCATACTATTCAAATCTCTTGCTGGTCATTTAAAATACTAAATGTATCACCTTTTTCTGCTTCTCTTCACAAAGTTGCCTCAGATCCAGTGAGCTCTGAGCACATGCCTCAAGACGGGTTTCAAATAATAGCCGGAAAAAAACACTTTACCATCTTCACCATCAGCTTTTCTGAATAAAACAGTTTCACATAACAAAATAAACTTGACTCGACATGTTCACCACAAAGCAGCCAATGAAAAGAAAATAGATGTTTCCTACTATACAAGAAAATGCAAACTCCTCACTACGGCAGCTCCTGAGAGACACGCTCGCTTCCCGAAAACCCGGCGGTACACATAAAATCACAGGATGCTCTCAGTCTTAGACCATAAATATAAAAAACAGTAATACTAAATAAAACAGCCTGTGTGTTTGTTCGTAGTTGTAGTGTTTGTGTGTGTGTCGGGGGAGGGGCCGCGGCTCCACTATCCTCTCAAAACTGTTCGGGCCACTTAGTTGCTCCGTGGCACAAATACTCTTTAGAAAGTAAAAGCTACACAAACATACATAAATAAATAAAAAGACTACCATAAAACTGTTTTTAACAGCTGGGCATAGACTTTCTTTGTAGCAGTGATAGGCACACAACGTGAACAATATGTAGGAAGCCCACTACTGCAAATGATGACAATACTTTAACAGGGGAACTATTTTTTAATTTCAGGTATTAAAACCTTTTTTTTTTTTTTTTATATTTCTGACTTTTTTTTTCTTTTTTATGTTTACTTGGGGACCCATTTTATAAGCGCAATAAGACACTCCGATGTGTGGGTTATGGCCTGATAAGATAAGCATCTTGTGCCTCATAATGCACCTGGGCATGCTCTTATCAGGCCATAACCCACACCTCATTGTGTCTCATTGCTTGCTTAAACCATGGTCAGGTGGTGTCTTTCGACCAATGTGTTTGCTGCTTTATTTGCTAATATAGGAGTTACAAAATCATGGTTTAAAGATAAGCGGACACTGAATTATAAAATACAATAGTCCAAACATGACGGCACATAGACAACAATTCAGACTACTTTCATGATTTAGTCCCTGCGGATACATGTGTCCAACTCATGTATCCATTAGGCTTCTATTTGCAACAGTTTCTTTGTCAGTCATCCCTTGTTTTGAAACAGTTACTAGTTCAATATGTACATGTCAGAGGGTGGCCACAGACCCATGACCTTTTTCTATATAATGCCTTGCCATTGGTTCACTCTAATTGCTGTCTTGTGCTCATGTACACACATTTTTAAAGCCCTTTTGGTCTGTCCAATGTAAGTGAGCCCACATAAGCAAAGCAGCATATAATCACCCCCATGGAACTCCATTTTATAAACCCCGTAATATTATATTTCTTTCCAGTTTGGGGCTGATTAAATGTTTTTGTATTCCTAGTTTTCTGACATAAAATGCAATTGCCACATTTAAGTTTAGTTTTTTTTTTAAATTCAAATAGTGTCTTTATTAGTACGTCCATCAAATTTGATCCACTTTTATATGTTATCCTGGGTCCCTTATTCACAGTGGCATTTAGGATCTTCTCAGCTCCTAGTACCTTCCAGTTTTTCTTACAGTCCTGTTTATATCATTAGAGGCAGCATTGTATGTGGTGCAAAAATGGATACTTTGTTTCCTTCCTCCTGTGTTTTAACTTCCTTTTTATGCAGGTCATTTCTGGTTTTTTTTTTCATTCCCTGTCTTCACAGCCTTGACAAGGGTTCTTGTCTCAAGACCACACTTCAGAAACCTCTCACATCTGTTAATCATTTATTTTTTTTTATTCTATTTCTGCACTGCAATTTCTCTTTATTTGTACTAGTTGCCCATACTTATTTTATTTCAGACAAGGTCAGAGCCGCATCTAGGCATGGGTGCTCTGTGACAAAACTATCAAAGTCCAAACAGAACGGTCACGCACTACCCACACTTGAAACAAAAGACATGAAGGTCATGTATACTCAACCAGCTTTCAGTCTTTTATTTTCCACCACAGCAGTGTACAGGCCTCCTCAGGCTCGGCTCAGAGAACAGCAGCAAAACTCCTAGGATATGACCTTCATGTATTTTCTTTCAAGTGTGGGAGTGCTGTGACTGTTCTGTTTGAATGTATTTTATTTACTTATTTTATTTGAATTTTGTTAACTGGGTTAGTCCTCTGAGACAAAGTGTCCCTTCTTCAGGGTAACTCAAAATTAATGCACAAAACACATACAATTGCAGAAATACAACCTTAGGAATACAATGACAAATGCAGAATATACAGTAGGAAAGATTAAGTTGCATACAGGAAATTGGTAGCAGATGAGATTTTGAAACAAATAATATGCAACATTTACATGAAATGGTGAGACAAGAAAACAGCATTATACAAGGTCTATGAGACAATAATTGCATATCATCCAAAATATGGTAGGAAACCATCAGCTATTAGTAACAACATTGTAAGAGGTAACAAAAGCAGTGCTGTTAAATACAAGATGGTTTTCTTTATGAGTTAAGCAATTCATAAAAGTACCAATGTTGGAGCAGCGGAAGTGTCAAGTCCAAGAGCTAGGGAAGGCTATCATCAAAAATTAGGTAATAGTATCAACAGAGCCATTTAAGAAACATAGAAACATAGAAGTTGACGGCAGATAAGGACCGCAAGGCCCATCCAGTCTGCCCATTTCTTTTTCTACCTTATAAATGTACCATCGGCCTTTGCTCTGTCAGTGACCTATCTATTCATAGTCATTTGTATTGCTCCCTTATGCCTATCCCATGCCTGTTTGAAGCCCTGCACTGTATTCATAGCCACCACTTGTTGTGGTAAGCCATTCCATGCATCTACCACCCTTTCTGTGAAAAAGAATTTCTCACATCCCCTTAATCGGCCTCCCCTAATCTCATGCTGTGTCCTCTTGTCCTGCTATTTTTCTTATATTTAAACATGTTAGACTCTTTCACCTTGTTTATGCCCTTAAGGTGTTTAAATGTCTCGATCATATCACCTCTCCCTCCTTTGCTCAAGGGTATACATATTGAGTCCGCTAATCTGTCCTTATATGTCTTCTGATGCAGTCCCTGCACCATTTTGGTTGCCCTTCTCTGGACTGCCTCAATTTGGTTAATGTCCTTGTGAAGGTGTGGCCTCCAATACTGCACGCAGTACTCAGATGGGGCCTAACCAATGTCTTGTACAGAGGATTATTACCTCCCTTACGACTTGTGATACCCCTACTAATACACCCTAACACCCCTAGCCTTACCTACTGCTTTAGAGGTCTGCTTTGATGATTTTAGGTCATCAGTGATGATGATGCCCAAGTCTCTTTCTTCCTTTGTGACTGCTAGCAACTCCCTCCCAGCCTATAAGTGGCTTCAGGTTTCTCTTCCCTATGTGCATGATTTTGCACTTCTTTGCATTAAATCCCAGTTGCCACTCTTCTGACCATTCTGCTAGTTTATCCAGATCTCTTCTCATTCTGCCCACCCCATCTGGATCATCTACTCTGTTGCAGATCTTGGTGTCATCTGCAAACAGACAAGCCTTACCCTCTAGTCCATCTAAGTAGGTCACTAATGAAGATGTTGAATAGGACTGGCCCCAGGACTGATCCCTGAGGTACCCCACTTGTGACTTGCATCTCTTCTGACTGTATACCATTTACCACCACTCTCTGTTTTCTGCCAGTCAACCAGTTTGCCACCCAGTTGACCAACTTGACCCACCCCGAGCCTACCTAGCTTATTTATCAATCTTCTATGTGGAACAGTGTCAAAGCTTTGCTGAATCAAGGTAGGCTACATCAACTGCTCCCCCTGGTCCACCACTTGGTTTACCCAGTCAAAGAAATCTATGAGATTAGTTTGACAGGACCTTCCTTTGTAAACCCATGCTGTCTTGGATCCTGTGCCCCTATGGATTCCAGGTGTTGCACTATCCTTTCCTTAAGGAGTGCCTCCATAATCTTGCCCACTACTGAGGTAAGACTGACCGGTCTGTAGTTCCCCGCCTCCTCCCTGCTACCACTCTTGTGGAGTGGGATCACATGAGCCTTTACTGGTCTCTGCTAGATTACATCTGCAGCTTACTATCATCAGTATATGGGCATTTAGGTTGTTCTTGAGTGTAGACAATGAGTTACATGATATAATCGTACATGAAAGACTGTTCCAGAGGGATGGGGCAGTGTAAGAGAAGGCACACCTACCAGAGGTAGAGTTAACTCGGGGAATTTCAAGTAGTGGCTGAGAGAAGGAACAAAGGGGTCTGGAATGCTGCTTGAGCTTGAAAACCCTGCACGGTGAGGGGGGGGGAGGCAGAGCAGGGGGAGATGTAGACAAGCAGAAAAAGGGGGCCTACCCAGGGATGCTAGCACATCCACAGTGGTGCAATCTGGGGGGGGGGGCACCAGCTGTGAAGCACCCAATTTTGTTACATAGACTATTAACTTTGTCATAATCAGTAGCTCACAAAGACTGTAAGACTGGAGCACCATATTTCAGGGTAGGCACCAAACTGTTATTGGCAATGGTGAGGTGAGCAGACTTAGTGAGGTAAGGTAGTTTATACATCAGTCCCAGTCTTTGTTGGAGTGATTTTGACACAGCTCCTACTTGGCTGGCAAAGGGTAATTCATGGTCAAGTGTGACCCAAGGTATTTCGGGCAGTTAATCACCCCAGGTAAGGACCACCCATAGTAGTTAGTATAAGCTGGGATGCTCTACCAGCAATTAGTCTTTGGAGCCAAAGAGCATGATTTTTGGTTTTCTGATGTTTAGAACCAGGCTATTTCTCTATAGCCATGCTTCAAGCTGATTGAAGTCATTTCCTAGTTCTAGACTTAGCTGGTTGATGTTGATTGAGGACCTGTACAGGACAGCATTATCAGCATAAAGTTGAAGAGAGGCTCCACCACAGTGATCAGGCATATCATTAATAAATAGAGAAAATGGCAAGGGACCAAGGATTGAGCCCTGAGGCATCCCATCTGAGATGTGTCTCTGTTCAGAGAGGCAGGCCTGCTAGCTGACCAACTGTTTGTAGTTAGATAGGTAATGACTGAACTATCTGAGGGACAGATCATCCAGACCAATGGTTCTAACTTTTTCTATTAATAGGGAATGGTTCACAAGGTCAAAGGCCTTGGTAAGATCTATAGACATTTGCACCAGTTACATTACCAGATTCAGCTGCGTGAAGTATGTTGTTTGTTAATCTAACCAGGTATCTGTACTGTATTTTCCAAAACCATGTTGACAACGAGTCAGAATATGGTGCATTTCTAGGTATTCGGCCAGTTGTTGGGCCACTAACCTTCCCTGAATATTTGCTATAGTACACAGCAAGGAGGTTGGTCTGTCATTTTCATTTGGTTCGCATTGTCCACTTTTGTGGATGAGAATTAACACAGCTGTTTTTCCACTTGCTGGGATGATGCCCCAGAGAAGTGATTTGTTTATCAGGAGTGTAAGGGATGGCAATGCTAGGAGCTGACATTTTAGGAATCGAGGATCTAGCATGTAGAATCCTGGAGAGACATCAGTTTTGATCTGTAGAAGCTGCACACAGACTTCCTTTCTCATTACTAGTCTAAAGTGAAAGTTGGGTCTGTGCAATTGAGCTGCAGTTGTGGAGGACAGGTATGAGGCCATTGAGCATTTGCTTGAGCAGAAAGTGGAAACCACAATGAGGGGATCAGATATTACTTGATCATCAGAATGAATATCATGGTTAGGGGCTAGGCCGACCTTTTAATAGTAGGTTAATTTGGGCCCAGAAATTTTGGGGTTAGATAGGTTTTGACCTGTAGGTTTTCTAGATAGTTATGCTTGGTATGTTTTAGATTGGCACTGCAAGAGTTTTTTTGCCTCTGATAAAATTGACAATCCGATATTAGACCAGTATTTTTGTATTTGACCCAAGCTCTGTCCCACTGTCTCATAACAGCACGAAGTTCACCCGTGAGCCACCTTGAGCAGCGGCCTTCAGCTCTGAATAATTTGACTGGGGTGTGTTGATTTATAACACTTGTAAAATTGCTTATAAAGAAGTCGAGGGCCTTATCCAGGAGGTTGGCCATTGTCCTCTAGTTAATTTCCTTTAGACTAGAGAGAAAGGAGGTCTCATCAAAATTTGAAAGGTCTCTAGTCTTGATGGTTCTTCTAGGGGGTGGGTTGGGACATTATTTTTTGAAATGCAGAATACTGGGGAGCGGTCACTAAGTGAGTCTGGCAGGATACCAGCTGCACATATCCTATCAGTTCTATTAACTAGGATCCAGTCTAAGAGTGAATGATTGCCTGTTCTGTTGTTTATTCTGGTGGGCTCATTAATTAGCTGGAATAGGTTTGTGACAGCAAGAGCTGATTTACTCCTTCAGTGACAGTTAAGCATCCAGTTAATACTGAAATCCCCTCTCGGTATTAATTCACCCAAATGACTGTTGATTATGCAGCTGCTCAAGGAGGATAGTGCAGATCGAGCTACATTAGGGGGATTATATATGTAACCAATATGTAGTCTTTTCCCCCCAGGTAATGGTTACAAAGATGGCTTCACATGGATAATTATCAAGGGAAGATGTAACCAATTCAAAAACTGTAAGGGAAGACCTAACATAATGGAGGACCCCTCCACCTTTTTTACTTATCCTATCCTTGCAGGAGATGATGTATCCAGGGAGGACAACTTCATGAGACTTCACAGAGGGTTTAGGATGGGTTTCAGATATACGTATTATGTCAGGGGAATATAGGTTTGTCCAGGCTTCAAGCTCATGAATTTTGGGCCTCAGGCTGTTGACACTCAAATGCATAATCCTGAGACCTTTAGTGTTGTACCAGTTGAGGTCACTGGGAGAGGACACCCTAATGTTGGGGGAGGGGCTGGAATGGTTTCTACATCACCAGCTAGAAGTATGAGTAATATAGATTGTAACATAGGGATTAAAGACGGTGGGTAGGCCAGCTCATCATGCAGTGCTATTTTATTCCCCAAAATAACTTGTAACAGTTCTTAACTGCATAGGCCATGTAAGACTGTAAATAGAAGCAACATGGTCCCTGTTATTATAAGATGCTCAGTTGGAGGCTAAGAGAGACAGTAAGGGAGAGTAACTTGGGTGAGATAATCTTGATCATATGATGTGTTATGTTGACTATCAGAATGGAGTAATGTGTTCTGGTCCTTTTTTTATTCAAAACAGCTTTGTGTGTAGTCTTTCTCCTACCTTGAAAATAGTGATATCTAAAAGGTTTATTGACTCCTCACTGCTCTCAGCCATAAATCTAAGATTATTATCACATGAGTTTCTATAGTTCATAAATTCAGTCAGTGCATTCTGGTCCCTCCCATAGGAGGAGCATGTCATCTGTATAGCATAGCATTAGGAGGCAGTATAGTGCAGTGGTTTAAGGCTCTGAGCTGCACAACCTGGAGACCTCGGTTTGAATCTCACAGCCCCCACTTGCATACTGTGTGACCCTGAGCAAGTCATTTAACTTCCTTGTGCTCCCAGGTCACAGCTGTAAACAAGCTTTCAGCTTAGTGTGTCTCTCTCCTGGTTAAAAAAAAAAGATAGCCAAGTTAACATATGCTGGCTTCATTTATTTCCCACAGTGTTCCATGCAAGTTGCTGTTCCCATTCTCAAACCAACACATATATTCATTGCAAAAACTTCATTAATGCACCATTAAGGTTGAACTGTAAAAAGTAGGGAAATACGACCTTAGGGTTCCCAAACCTAAGACCCCACTCCCTCTGTGCATGCAGGAACAGGCATGAGGTGATCTTAAAGTTCACAATCCCTACACCAAACCCCCTCCCTTGGCTTCCAACCCTAATATCTCACCCCCACCATGCATGTAGGAATAGCTGTGATGGGTGTGCCTTGGCATTTCAAACCCTAATGCTCACCCCATTCCAAGACTAAGTAAGGTAACATGGGTACAGAATAACAGAATGGGGTGAGCATTAGAGTTGTTTTCTCAGGGCACATCTATTTTTTCCCACTGGAAATAATGGGAAATGAAAACTTTAACTTTCGAATGGATTAATATTTTTTCACCAAACCTTCAAAAGGCACATCTGTGAGGCAAAGGATTTTAACCCTGAAAATTTCAGACCACAACCAAAGCTGTTTCTGAGAAATGGCCGTGTAAAGAAATTGACAAGACCCTAAAATTGTAGTGCTTTCCACCATCTTGTATCTCTAAACCACAAAAGGGATTCACATGAAATTTGGCATGTCAGAGACCTTTCCCTAGCCACAAAGTACACCAAATTTCATGTGAATCCATTGCACTGTTGCAAAGTTATTAAAGTGCAAACTTGAGGTTTAACATTAAACTGCCTGGCCAACCCTAATATACTGGTGCTACTGCGCTATAGAAACATAGAAGTTGACAGCAGAAGGAGACCACCAGATCCATCTAGTCTGCCCATTGTCTTTTAGCCTAGCCTTCTAACTGCCCTTGGGTTTGAGGGCTCCCTTGTATCTGTGCCCAGCATTCTAGAAACCTACCACTGTGCTTGCCCCCACCACCTCTGCAGGCAGGCTGTTTCAGGCATCCTCCACTCTTTCTGTGAAGAAAAGCTTCCTGATGTTGCTGGAGAACTGCCCTCCATGCAGTTCAGTATAATTATCCAATGATGGTGAAAATGTAGTGCACATAGCCGTTCCATGAACTTGCTGAAAAAAATTCACTCCCAAAGATAAAGTCATTGGATTTATGTACAAAGCTGGCAAGTTCAACAATGAAGCTGTTCAGGGGCACATCTTTGTTTCTCAGGCACAATGCTTTCTCAATTGCCTTTAACCCACCATCATGGGGACATTTTTACATACACTTTCTACATCATAAGTGACAAGAAACTGTTACTTCCTGCAGTATATTTAAAACTTCTGTTGTATCTCCCATGTATGATTTTCAATTTTGACATGGGACAGAAAAGAAGTCTACAAATTTAGAGATAGGTGTGTAATAGAACTGATACTACTCACAGTCGGGTGGCTCGGCAGTTATTCACTATTTTATGAACTTAGATAGCTGTTTTCACTGGGGCATTTATGGTCATGATTTTCTTTCAGTCTCTGTTATCCAAGATCTCCTTGCTGTATCTAATGGTGTTAATGTTCCTTTCTTATATCTTCCACTGGATCTGTGTGAAAGTTTTTGCAAAATGTCTTATTGTCCAATTGTTGTCTCATTTCCTCTATGCACATATATTTTGGACCGAGAAATTCCCCCTTGTCCACTTTCTTTACTAGCACATCAGTCATATTGTTAATTTCATTAATCATCGTCCTCTCTTTTCTTGCAGTGTTCTGTGTTCCTTTATTACATTCATTGTGCTTTACCTTTTCCACATCATTCTCAGCTACTTTACTAAATATGTTCACTGCATAACTGGGAGTACTATTTGGGGCAATATGGATTTACTCGTAAAAGGTTTTATTTTCTCTTTATAGACTCTCTTAATTTCTTCACCATTATCTAAGAACTTAGCTTTACAAGTGTGGCAGTATGTCTAGTATTCATACCTGTTTACTTAGCAAAATGAACTTTCAAGGGCAAGTGTCTGTACATTTTGTAGAGATCAGTCTTCACATTAAGTACTTTCACTCTGTTGGTTGGATAAATGTCAAACCTTTTTTGAGCACACATTCCTGATCTGCACTGAAAATGTTTTCTGTTAAATTCATGACCTCCATTTCTTGATCCTGGTGGACCTCCTCGGGCCTTCCTGTTGACCTCCTTAGCAATGTCCATAGTTCTCTCTTGTTCCTCTGCTTCTCCCTCTGCAGCTTCTTCCTCTTGTCCCACCTCTTTGTCCTCTACCTCTACCTCTACCTTGTCCTATGTTAGATCCCTCCTCCGGGTCCTCCAGAAATCCCTGATTCAGGGTTCTATGAGGTTGTTGATTACCTGACTCCATATTTTCTGATTTGCTTTTGTCAGTGGTGTAAAAATTCTCTACTCTAAACCTCAGATGGTCTTTTTGTAACAGATGTTCTTGTTTTCTCCTTTTTTGCCAGTTATATACTATGCCCTCTCTGTAGTCACAGACATTTCTCTTGTGTTTTCATTCTTTATATTCTGACAGCTCGTCTTTAAACTTCTTTATACTGCTCTCTATTTTTACTAAAATTTCTGCCTATTCCTTCACAGTCACATCTTTAAAATCTCATTTTGCAACTTAGTTATTTCTTCATTTAATTTATCAGACTCTCTTCTTGTCTTTTTATGGAAGCTAGAATTAAGTCATTGGAAGCTTTATTAAAATTGACTCTCAATCTTTCATAAAAATATCATCGTCTGTTCTAAATGAAGGTGGCTTTTGAAGTTTAAGGTCTCTCGGAATCTGCTTCTCTCTCCATGTGCACCTGTTTCCTCTTTAGTGTTTCTAAATTGTTTGCATTCATATTAAAGCTACCAGTTTGTGTAATCAAATCTTAGTAGTCAGAAGCTGCAATGCTCCTCTGTGAAAGTTACAAAATCAGTGTTCACTGCTGTTGCCATTATTATGGTATTAAACTCTGTACCAAGGAGCTGGACTAGTGTGTCTGTCATGAACGGAAACTTCAAAGATTTATCCATTGGCAGTTAACAAAGTGTTGTTCCACTCATCCAGACTCCTACAGTGTCCCTTAGGTACCTAACTCTAGTGCTTAATAGCAGGGAGCATTTAAATTGTGGGGGTAGTGTCAGAAAGCTCAGAACAAAGTCTATTAGCACTTACCAGAGGAAACACAGAGAGACCTAGATAAGCTACCCGTGTCGTTTATCTATACATTTCTATGCATGAAAGTGTGGATTGCCTCACCCACCACATATCTGAGGCATGTAGGCAACCTACATGTGAATGCTGCACAGCGGTGGTCCAGCGGCATTCACTATCAGTGTACCAGCTAGTTGCATACCACAACCCCTGACCGATCGTGTCGCTCCACAGCAGGGGTGGGCAGGGGTGTGTCAGGTGCTTGCCCACATGCCACACAATTCACAAAGGTGCAGAGTGCCATGCACTGGGGTGTAGGAGTTATGGTGGGGGGACCCTGCAGTAAGTGCTATACTCATACCTCTCAAGTACTATGACTGTAGCATAGCACTTTGATTATCACACTCACATGTACCCTTGCTCTGCAACTGTCCCCCCACTGTTAGAGCTGTGTCTGGGCACACAAACTACTACAGCATTGGAATAACATGCTAGAAACATTCCTTGACACTATATATACATATAATATATATATATATATATATATATATATCCCCACTATTTAAAGATCTATTATTCATGACAATATGAAAGTGCTACACATTCTGGCCATTTGCTGATTTCTGAAGACCAGTGTTATGACTGTTGCTGTTGAGAGGTTGAGAGGTATGGCGATGTGGCCATCACATGCGGTCACATATGATCGCAAATAGCATGGCTGACAGGTAACCTCCCATACCAATGTATGCCCACAAGCACCTCAGAAACATGGGTCCCTAGCAGGGCAGGTGACTGACCGCCCCAGGTTCAGACAGTATAAGGCAGTGTGTGGTGATGTGGGGCAGGCACACACATCCCTATTGAGCAGGTGGTCTCTGTATGCCATGCAGCCACTATATGCATATCTTCTCATTGTCAGTGTGGTACCACCTGTATTGTGTGACATGTGCTGTCCCCCTTACAAAGTGTACCAGTGCCATGGGTTGGCTCTGTACACTCATGCAATTTAGTACTGCTGTATTCAGCACTACTGGTTGCAATGGACATCTACTGTATATGCGGATACTACTCCTGGGAGCCAACGATGTTCCTTTACAGCCAAGGGGTTGCACACCTTCCCAGGAGACCCTGTATGAGTGTGAAAGGGATACACTCTGGTACTCAGGCCAGGCATCTGATTGGATGCCTGCCTGCATACTGCACTCTGCCCCTGCACAGCCCCAATCCAACAACATGCAGCTGCACCACAGGGGTGGGGCCATGGACAGGTGGCTGGTGATAGTGAACACCAGTCAGTGCACTCTGTCCATGCATGCAGAGCTGTGCACGGTAAGGTACATGTCCTATTGTGCGTACTTTGTGCCCATTCATGCATAGGGCTCAATAAGCATAACTTTCTCAATTGCTGGCAAGGCTTAATATAGAAAAGGTCATGGGTCTTAGCCACCCTCAGACATGTAGGCATTAAACAAGTAATGGTTTCAAAAGGAAGGGGTGACTTACAAAAGAAATTGTTGCAAAGAGAAGCTTACTGGAGCATGAGCTGGATACATTGTATCCATGTGGGCTAAATGACGAAAGTAGTCTGAACAGATTTCTATGAGCTGTCATGATTGGACTGTTGCATTTCATGATTCAGTGTTAACTTATATTTTAAACCATGACTCAGTAACTTTTTTTATACTGCACCTCTCTGACCTGGCCATTACCTCTCCTTTCGCCTCCTTACTAAACCTTTCCTTCTCTCTTGCCTCCATCCCTGTTTCTTGGAAGCACGCTACTATCATTCACACTGCAACAGACCAGGGTCTTCTTACTGCCACCATCTTCATTGATTTAGTGCAAGCTTTCGACACTGCCTCCCATCCCCTCCTACTGGATAAACTGAGATCAGCAGGCCTCTCAGTCCCTGCTATTAAATGCTTCAGCTCCTACCTCACAGGTAGATCACAGCCTATGAAACTTGGTGACACCATATTCCCTTCCCTCCCCATAAAACTGACATCCCCAAGGCTCCTTACTGGGCCACCCTGTTCTCCATCTTTAGATGACCTTCCATCTGCCTGCTCAACTGTGTTTATCCACATGTACACAGATGACGTGGCCCTGTTTGTCTCTGGGTTCTCTCCAGCTGAGTTAAGATCCAAGCTTCAACCTGATTTCGACTCAATCCAGAAATGGTTTGGGTCCAATCAGTTATCACTAAATGCCAAAAAGATGGTTTCTATGTGTTTTGGCACTAGACTGAGGCTTTCTAAATTCCTGTCACTTCCTTCCTTCCTTCCACACCCTAGATGGAGTCCCAATTGACAATGTGTCTTCATTCAAGTACCTCAGTATCTGGCTTGATCATCACCTCCACTTCTCCCAACACATAACTGCCATATACAAAAAGCTCCACCCTAAACTTGGTGCCCTCTATAGGCACAAAAGTTGCATCCCCCTATCTGCCCTCTGAGACATCCTAACCAAGATGATTCTCCCCAATTTTGATTATGGTGACATAGTCTATGGAGCTTCCCCTAGATCCACCCTGGCCCGAATGGATCCCGTCTTCCACTCCTTCTGTTGCTTTGCTCTGAATTGCCCTCCCCACACCCACCACTGTGCTTTTTACTCTGCTGCCTCCCTCCCTTACCTGGAGGATCACCATCTAATCTACTATGCCTCCTTCACTTCCAAATTCTGGTTATCTTCCTAACCCTTATCCTGACACCCTCCTCTCATCCTCCACCCCTTCCCCCTACTCCCTCCGAAACTCTGGCTGTCGCTCCCTCCAGATCCCATCTCATAAATCTCTTGCTAGTCAAGCTGCCTTCTCTTTTTGCTTTCCTAAACTTTGGAATTCTCTCCCCCTACCCATTCACTCTGCAACCTCCAAACCCTCTCTAATCTCTCTACTCCACTCCCATACCTCTTCCTCCTGTCACTGCCCTTAATGAGCCTGTCCTTAAGTTCTCTACTCTTCCCCCACTCCTCTCCTCCCATACTTCTGTCCTGTCCTTTCCTTTCCTCCTCTCTCTCCCCCCTCCTCCCCTTTGATTTCCCTCCCTCCTGCTCTCCCTTTCCCTCATTGATTCCTCTCTCTCCCCCTCTCTATACATGCTCTGTCCTGAGCCTTATCCTCCTTCTAGCATCCTGCTTTTTAACAACTTCAAGTCCCATGCATAATTCCGCACTCCTTCCTCCTCCTACTACCCATATGGATTCACAAGATATGTATATGATTGTACTTCTGTTCCTAAACCCTAAGCATTATATTCAGGGTATATCTACCTCATCTACTATTAGCGGCACTGTTACCTGAACTACTACTACAGTTATTTGTAAATATTGTATATACCAACACTACTAACCTGTTTTTACTCTTTCTCATTATGTTGTACATACATATTTTGTATCTACCTCATTATTCATTGTTACTCTGTATCTCTACTGTTCTGTGAATGTATCAATATATATTATGTTTCTTATCAAATCCCTCTCCCCTTCCACCCAGGACACATCTGGAAATGAACTGTTTGATCTCAGTATGTCTTTCCTGGTGAATTGCTTTAATAAATAAAATTAATAAATAAATAAAGTATAAAATATGCTGCTATATTTAAAACGAGTGCACATATCATTATGATTATTGCACCTAGAACAGACTGAATAAAGTTTTTCATACCCCACATATTGAAATTCTGTACTATTTATAGTATTTATTTTGATGTTTTCTATCAAAAGATAGTGGAAGCATGATATATCATCTTTTTTATAACTTGGGTCATGCACTAAAATGTTTCTTAAATCTTTGGTGGTTTGGATTTTCATTGTATTTATTAGTAACTGGTCTAAATTTCATAGCACTCACATAGCAAAACTGTCATTTGAACCGAGGAGGAGTACCCTAACAAATGGTCAGGTTGCTAAAGTTGATCTAGTTATGCCTGTCTTCAAGGAGATGAGAACAGGTTAAAATACTTGTCAGTAGCCACAGCAAGCTAGCTCTGAAGAAGGAGTGACCTTTCACTCCTAAATGTCTGCAAATGTGACACTGGAGGGCATGGATCCTGCTCCCAGAAGCTGCCCCTAGCTTAGGGAACCTGTGGAAGCTGACCAAGCTTTTGCTGTTTTAATATATTATTATGGATGCAAGCCGACAAGTAGTGAAAATAAAAAGCGTGCCTGTCAGATGGGTTATGGATTAGGCAATTGAGCCATGAAGAATGCTTGTATACAGACTGCCTGTGGTTTGTTGTTGTAAGAGGATTATGTGACACTTGGTGATTTATGAATAAAAAGATGCACTGGATAAGCTTATCTCGTTCCTGCTGTGTTTTTTCCACTAAGTGCTGATAGACTCAATTTCCAGCTTTGTGACCCTACCCCCCACTGTTATTATTTTTATTTTATTTTGTATTAGTTGTACAGCTTCCTGAGCCTCGTGGATAGAGTACTTTAGAAATAAACGTTGTCTTGCCTTGCCTTGTCTAAAAGGGATCCTAGTAATTTCCTGTCTAGGATACATCAACTTTGCAACTGAGTGTGTAAACTGTATATTAGTGGAATTATAAGAACTAGTAGCCATAGCTAACTGCCCATCTACGGTGGGGATAAAATTAGGCATTCAAAGGTGTGTCAGGCAGGTAACTATGTAGATCAATATCTTGGTAAAAACTTCCTATATAGGGTCTGCTGGTTGGGGTCTAAGTAAAAGAGTAATAGGCTTGTTGAATGAAGAAGGTTAATACTGGTAGTCCAGCAGTTATTGTGTATAGGGAGACAACTGATGGTATGGAGTATAGGTACAGTGGGAGGTAGCTACTTGCAGGAACTGTGTGGGAGTTTCATCTCCATGGTTATGCTCTGTGAGAGAGGGAGAGGACTGCCCCATATAGGACCTTTGGGAGCTCCAAGTTCAACTGGTAGCAGCAAGTGAGGAGATATCTTTTTTATTCAGTGTTTTATTTAAAGAAGAAAAAGAGTGTACAGAGTACAGTAGCAGGTAAAAAAAGGTACAGAGTGTAATTTATACAGTCATTATATTACCCTATTCAGGTCAAAGTTAAGCTACATATTTATTTCTATAGTTATTCTAAGTTCTTTGCAGGAAAAGTTGTACCCCTTTCATTCAATATACACCAATTTCCTTAGGTATTACAGGATTAATCTGACATTGTCCTGTTTCCCACTAGTGGCTTCATGGAACAAGTTCTCAGTCTTCTGCTAGTTGGAACATCACCCACCTTCTCCAGAACTCCTCATTCTTTTCCTTTTTGCCCCATATAGAGGCTGCCAGAGTCTCTATTCTGTAAATATTGTTTACCATTGCTACCCATTTTTATTTCATTGGAGGGGTATTTGTTAGCCAAAGTTTGGTTATCACCTTCTCAACTGCTAGCATTAATATTAGTAACAGCCTCAAGGTTGACACCCTTATGTCATCTGCCAGAATGGATATCAAAACCAAAGAAGGGGTGAGCAATTCCTGGCTTATAAAAATGCTATTGAGGGTGTCCTGGATTTTTGCCAGAACTATGAAGTACTGGTCAAGCCCCCAAAATATGTGTGTGGTTAGCTTTGCCCTCTGCACACCATCTTCAGCAAATTCCCATATGGGGTCCCATATAGCTAGCCTGAATCTCTGGTGACCTAAAATACCTCACATGACATTTCCAGGAAACAAAATCCTTCCATTGTATGGATGATGTATGTCTATAGTTGGCTGATTCAGATTTGTTCCATATCTCTATGGAATGTCCCAGTTGATGCTCCAAGTTCCACCAACTCTGCACTGTTACCATAGAATTAGGGTTAAGTGCCATATGGCCCCCATATAAATTACTAGTTAGATGTGGCCAGGGTATAGCTTGTTGGTAGTCTTTCAAGATACCATATGTAAGTGTTTTTTATCTGGTTGTTGCTTATATGTAGGGCCCATTCCCACAAGATAGGATCTAACTTGCAAATACCTAAAACGGGCTGTCCTGGGGAGACCATACTCCTTTTGCAGATCTTGAAAGGAATGAAAATCTTGCTCCATATAGAACTGGTAAGAATATTTCAAACTTCTGGTCCCCCAACTATACAGAGCAGTGTCAATAGAGTTAGATGGGAAAGCTCTGTCACATTGTGAAGCTCTCAGTCATATCACTATTAGAAGTGGGAAATATTTTTGGCAGCAATGTCTCCAGGTTTTCAAAGGAATTGCTGTATATCACATAAACTGGGATAAAGGGACCATTTCTATCAGATTTGCAAACAGATATTGATCAATATCAAAAAGGTCAATCATATGAAACTGTCATTTTCCAGTACACCTCATAAGTCAAGATTAACCAGAAGCATATGATGAGCAATTGAGTTGCCATGGAATATAAATATAGATTAGATAGACTGATGCCTACCTTGTCTTTTGGTAATTGCAGAATACTATATTTAATATGGGTGGCTGCTTCCCACAAGAACCTGGAAATTATAGTATTCCAGTATTGAAGTAGGACTTATCAGGGACCAGTGGAAGAGTCTGGAAATAATACAGATGGACTGCTTCAATTTTTGCTAGGAAGGGGTGAGAGAGGGTCTGCCAATTCTGCAAGTCCTTAGTTACAGGATTTGTTGTGTCACAGGTTCATAATTCAGTATTTCTAGGAGCAATACATCTTTTACCAATTGCATCCCAAAATATTTAATTGCAGTTCTGTTCCTCCTTATAGGGAACCTACTTTCCAGCTCCATTGAGGGAACAAAGATAAGATGTAATATCTTAGTTTTTAAAGTGTTCTATTTAAAGCCTGATAGTCTCCCATGTGCTTCCATTATATCCCATACTTGGGGAAGCAATGTTTCTGGCGATGTTAAAGCTAAGACGAGATCATCTGCAAAAAACACTATTTTATAATTTCAGCCTCCCACAGGTACTCCTTCCAACCCCTCTGCCTGCTGTGTTGCTGCTGCCAAGGGTTCTATATAAAGTGCAAACAGCAATGGGGAGAGAAGGCACCTCTGTTGTGTTCCTCTGGTCAGGGGAATGTGAGCCAAGTGAGCCCCATTGGCCCTGACATAAGCCCTTTGAGATTTATACATTGCTCTAAAAATCATTAGACTTTCCTGTGGGAAGGCCATATGATCCATAGAAAGTCCCAGGACACCCTGTCAAATGCCTATTCGGCATCAAGACTGATCACCACCAATGGGATGGAACGTTGCATGGCATAGTCCATTAAATGAAAACCAAGGTGTACATTGTCATGGGTCTCAGACAAATCCTGATTGGTCACCTCTAGTAACTGTGGTAACAACATGTCCAATTTATGTCCCATACACAGGTGAGCAATTTATAGTCTGTACTGAGGACTTGAAATGAAGGTACAAGGAAGGGTCTTCAGCTGTCTTCCCTAGTTTTAATATTGCTGTGATAATGACGTAATGCCATGAGGATGGGGGTGTTTCTTCCTCCTGAATATAGTGACATTCTCTAGTTATAAGTAGAAGTAAAGTTTCAATGTACTTTTCAAAAAATTCTGCTGGGTACCCATCAGGATCTTGCCATTAACCTGACTTGGTTTTCTTAAGGTCATTCATAAATTCCTTCTGTGTTATTGGGACATTCAATCCAGCCTGCTGCTCCAGAGTGAGCTATGGAAGCCCCAGGCCATCCAGACATCCCCTATTTTCCTCATGAGTAACCATAAAGAGTGGAGATGTCTGGCTCTGACAGCACACACCCCACACCCCCTCTCCCACAGAGACCCACTGGCTCAGGAGGCTGGCAGATGGTGGTGTGAGGGATGAAGAAGTGAGGCAGGGCAGTTGCAAGGTGTGGTGCTTACCAACTCAGAGGTGGTAGGAGCTATGTGAGTAGAGGATCCACTAGGGAACATCGAGAACAACTCCATTTGGTTTGTGCTGGCCCTTGAGACAGGGAAACTGAGAGCTGAGGTCCCTGATTTCAGAAGGGTGGACTTCAACAGGCTGAGGTAGTTAGTCAGGGACAAGTTAGTTGGGATAGGTAGCATAGTAGGTGTGGAAGAGAGATGGGGGCAATAAAGGGGGCCATTCTTGAGGCATCTAAGTTGTGTGTGAGAACGGTAACCAACAGGAATAAGCTGAAGACACCATTATGGTTCTCAGCAAGAGTCAGGGAAGTGGCAAGGGTCAAGAAAAAGGCCTTCTCAAAGTACGAAGAAAAGCAGGGGGAGCAAGAATTGGGAGAATACTTACTGAGAAACAAGATGGCAAAGAGGGCAGTTAGGGAGGTGAAAACAGACACAGAGCTGCATATTGCAGAGGGATCAAGGGTGAAGAAAAAGATTACTTCAGGTATATCAGAGAAAAAAGAAAGAAAAGAGGGGCAATGATTAGTTTTTTTTTTGGTGGGGATAGGGTGATAGAGGAGGATGTGCAAAAGGCTGCCATCCTTAATGATTACTTTTGCTCTGCCTTCACTTGTGACGATGTTGGGCCCTTGCCAGAAAGTGGCATCAAAGTGGCCACAATGGGAGTCCCGGAGATGAGGCAGCCAGTATTCACAAGTGAAAGGGTCTGGAAAGGACTAGCAGCCCTAAAGATAGATAAAGCCCCAGGACCATATGGGATACATCTGAGGGTGCTCAGGGAACTGGCAGCAGAATTGGCTGAACCCCTAGTAAAACTATTTAATAGCTCATTACAGATGGAGGTAGTTCTGAAGGATTGGAGGGTGGTGGATGTACTGTAGTTCTGCTATGTAAGTGGGGGACAAGGAACAAGCAGGGGACTACAGACTTGTCCGCCTTAACTCTGTTGTATGGAAGCTGATGGAGTCACTTGTCAAAGAGGACTTGTGGACTAGCTGGAGAGCAATGGTCTCTAGGATAGTAAACAGTACAGGTTCATGGCAGGAGGTCTTGTCAGATTAACCTGATTGTTTGCCTTGACTGGGTGTTGAGGACATCAGATAGAGGCTAAGTGTGGATTTGCTATACTTAGATTTCAGCAAGGCTTTCAACTTGGTGCATCACAGATGCTTTGAAAAGTTGGAAGATCTGGGAGTGGTTCAGGACACAATAATATGGGTAGGTAACTGGCTAAAGGGAGGCAGCAGAGGGCTGAGGCTTCCGGGGTCAAATCTGAAGAGGGAGAGGTCACGGGCAGGGTACCACAGGGATCCACCCTGGGCCAGATCCTCTTCAATATGTTCATCAGCAACACTGGAGAAGGAATCTGGGACAGGTTGCATCTCTTCACAGATTGGGAGGGTGGATAGTAAAGAGGAATCAGGGAAATGCAGAGTGATTTGCAAAAGCTGGAGAGGTGGTCAGAGGTTTAATTGAAATTCAACACCAAAAAGTGCAAGGTAATGCACCTAGAGAACAAAAAACCCACGACAGAGTACTAGATTTGTGGGGTAAGAGCTAGCACTATGGTTGAAGAACAGGACCTTGATGATGTCATCAGTGACACCCTCAAACAATCAAGCCAGTGCAACAAGGCCTATGGTAAGGCAACTAGGATGCTGGGGTGTACCAGGAGTGGTATTGACAGCAGAAGCAAAGAAGTAATACCCTTTATAGATCTTTGGTAAGGCCACAACTGGAGTATTGTGCCCAGTTCTGGAGTCCTCACCTCAGGAAAGGTAATGATAAGCTGGTGACGGTGCAGCAAAGGGTGACACTCGATGATTCAGGGCCAACAGGGCAGGTCTTACTAGCAGCACCTCAAGGTGCTGAACATGTACTCACTGCAGACTTGAAGGGAGAGGGGAGATATGATTGAGACCTTGAAGTTCCTGAAAGGAATAAATAAGGTGAACTGAGGGGAATTAGCATGAGCATTAGTTCAAGATCATGAGGGCACAAGTGGAAACTGATATGAAGGAGGTTCAAGAGGGACATGAGGAAATATTATTTTACAGAAAGGGTGGTGGAACCATGGAACAGTCTACCAGCTGAGGTGGTGGGCACTAAAACCATTAATAGTTTCAAGCACATTTGGGACAGAGTGAAGGGCAACAGAAACTGGGAGGTGAATATGGGTGCTGATAGGAAGAACTAGGACCCTGGATGGACAATAGGTCCTGGGGTTAGATAGGGTACCATGGGCATACTGGATGGACCATGTCTTTTTCTGCCTTCATTTTCTATGTTTCTATGTTTTTAAGGTGGTTGACCAAACCCAAAAAATCCCAGCATGTTATCACTTTGCAACCTTGATGGAAGTATGCTGTAGGTACCCGACTCCTTTAGGGGGAACTCAGATCCAGTCGGGAAGAGAGGGCTAGATGAGTTAGTGGCACCTGGAGTTAAAAGCAGGAGGAAGTTAGCAAGGAGTATCTTGGTCATAGGGGACTCAAACATTTGAGAGATGGAGCTGGTGGAGGGAAGAGGGGGAAGGGAAGGGAAGGGGGTGGACAGATGCCTTACTGGTGCATCTGTGATATGAATAGGATAAAGAGGCTATAGAGGTGGAGTGGGGGAGCCTGGGGTGCTGGTACATTTGGATACCAATGATCTGGCAAACCAGCCTATATGAAGACAGTAGATAATAATTTTTGAGGGCTGGGGATAGGTTGAAGGTGCACTCAGCTTTCCTGGCCTTTACTGAGGTTCTCCATATGTGAGATAGGGAGACTGGGAAGGAGGAGACAGAGGAGTTTAATGGATGGTTGAAGGGATAATGACAGGAGAAGGAGTGCTGCTTTGGGGGGAAGGGGGCTAATGGGGCAGGATGCTCTTCAGGGTGACAGGCTTCGCCTAATAAGAAAAGGGGACCAGTGTGCCAGGGCAGAAGCTTGATGTCTATATTGGTGGATAGTTAAACTGACTGTGGGGAGGCTGACGCTAGGGAAACTACTGAGAAGAAAGAGAAAATGGGGAAGTTGGTTAGAGTTTCCCTGAACTGGGAGCTGGAACCAATGGGAGATAGGCAGCAAGACAGGAGTTCACAAAGAGATATGGAAGATGCCAGGAGGGAGGGCTGACTAAATCTGCAAAAAATGGGAACAACAAGAAATTAAGGAGGCTGGAGAAAAATGAAGGGAGAGGATCTGTAAAAAAAACAAGAGGGTTTTGGGTGCAAGATAGACAGGGGTCTGCCTTAATGCCAGAGACCTGGAAAACAAAATTAGTGAGCTTCAGGCAATGTTGGCAGATGCAGGGTTGGACCTTGTAGCCATTACAGAAACTTGGGTCACAGGGACTGTACCTGATAATCCCAGGCGACACCATGTACTGTATACTGTACATGTATAGGCAAGATAGGGGAACGATAAAGATGGGGCAACCCTCTATGTCAGAGAAGGCTTTGAGGCAGTAGAGCATGGGTTCATCAAGGGAGGGAATGAGAAATATAATTATTGTGGGTTCAGCTCGCAGTGGCACCAGGTAAAATCTGTATGGGGGCAGTCTATAGACCACCAGGACAGAGGACAAGAGTGACAGGGAACTAGGTGCACAAGTACAGAGGGGGGTTGCAAAGGGTGAAGTGGTAGCAGCAGGGGATCTCAGCCTGCCAGACATTGACTGAGACATAGCACCAGAAGTCAGGCACTTCTAGATACAGTACATTGTAGGACTGCCTGCAAATGCAGCTGGTCAAGGACTCCACAAGGCAGGCTGTCTCTCTCTCTCTCTCTCTCTCTCTCTCTCTCTCACTCTTTTTTCCCTGAAAATATTTTTTTGGGGGAGTATACATAAATATCTAATTCTCATACATAAATACACAATGTTGGGAAGAGTTCATAGATCCTAACGTGTCAGTATTATTTATAAAGTACATATATACATTATGTTGGCATAATCTAAACATTTGGCATAAATCAAGATTATGTAGGAGTTTACAGATCCTCAGACATTTCTTTTGCCCAATCTTTAATATTTGTATTGCAAACTTTCCAGATAGCAGCTGAAAAACAACTCTCATAAAGGGAGGTAGTGGGGTCTAAAACTGTGGGAGAATTCAAGAATGCATGGGACAGACATAAGGCAATTCTTGTTGGGGGGGGTAAGAAGAAATAGGCTGTTGGTTAACTAGGATCTGCAGCTTATCCTGTAGGTAGGGAAATAGGCAGACTAGGTGGGCCAAGTGGTCCTTATCTGCCGTCAAAGTCTATGTATCTACGTTTCTAAGGAAATGTTGTAAATGCTGTAACTCTCCTTGATGTTTTAAATGTGCTTATGTACAGTATGTAATGACTTTGTAAGCTGCACTAATAAACAATCTTGAACTTGACTTAGAGGAGTCATACAAAGCTTTGATCCACCTTATATATTCCTGAGATAAACCCAATTTGCTTGAGACAAAGAGAAGATATCTCCATTCTACCAAATCAAAGGTTTCACACGTGTCTAATGATATAAATACTGCTTCTATTTTTGTTTATTTATCTTTTTAAGAATCGGGTTTACAACCTTTGAGTCATGGACTCATTTACAACGGCAGTGGTTTAAGGCTCTGAGCTGCAAATCTGGTGACATCCAGCAGACCAGACCTGGGTTTGAATCCCACAGCTTCCACTTACATGCTGTGTGACCCTGAGCAAGCCACTTAACTTCCCTGTGCTCCCAGGTCGCACATGTAAAAAAGCTTTCAGCTTAGTGTGCTACTCCTGGTTAAACACCTAAATAAAAAACAAACAAACAAAAAAAAAGGCACCTTGTCACAGGGAGGGCAGACAAGAAAACAGCGCGAGATACAACAGAGATAACATACAGGTGCATATATAAAACAAAAAGAAACAACATTGCTGTAATGATTCATAAACAATATTGTATGCAGTGGTTAAAATGCAAGAAATAGTGGTCCAGAGGATATTGTCAGGCAAATTATGTAGAGTAGCTGTTATAAATACTTATATACTATGGGTGGGATATTCAAAGGTTGCGCCATGCAATAGGGGTTACGTCCAGCGCAAGTCTGAAATTGCGCCATAGTGCGATATTCAGCAGGAGGCAGTTGCACCACAGAAAACATGCTGAGCAACAGCGCAATGCTAATGAAGGTATGCGCAACCGAAGGGGTGGAACCATGCATAGAAGCAATGCGAGATCCTGAAAGGTTGCGAATGCGCAATAGTGGATTAGAAGTGAAGAACTATCATGGAAATGAGCCAAAATAAAAGGCTCAAGGAAGAGTATGCAAGAACGTGACAGGAAGTCACATGAGGCAGGAGACAGAGCAGGAAACAGTGCAGGCCAGGGAGTGCACAGGACAGAAGAGGGGCAAGGAAGGTGTGTGGGGCCACAGAGTGCAGAGGCCAGTAGGTGTACCGTGCAGTGGAGGTAGCAGTCAGGACAGCGGGGTAACAGATCAACAACAGGCGGGGGACACAAGCCAGGAGATGGACTAGTGCCAGCTTCCACATGGAAGCTGTAATGAGGGGTGAGAGGCATGCTGCAGGAGGGACGTGGCGTGGAAGGGCCCATTGGCGTACGCCCAACAGGCAGTACTGCGCCCGCATCAGCTTTGAGCTGTATTCAGATGTAGAGATTGTGGGCCGGTACCGCCTGAACAGGGCAATACTGAGGCAGCTCTGTGAGCTGTGCAGTGATGTGATGCAGGCACCCTCACGACGGAGTCACGCTCTGTCAGTGGAGACAAAGGTACCAGCCTGCATGTGCTTGCTCACCACGGGTACCTTCCAGAGGCCAACAGGGAACACCACAGACATAACACAGTCGGCCATGTCACGCATCCTCACCCAATTCCTCAGCGCACTGCTGCCACATACTGCGGAGTACATCCATTTCCCCAGCACCGCGGCAGAGCGTGCAGCAAACATACAGGAGTTCCACAGGGTAGCACGTATGCCTGGCATGCTAGGGGTGATAGACTGCACCCATGTGGCCATTCACACACCACCTGGCCCTGATGGGCTGCCTATCGTAATCGGAAGGGTTTTCCAGTGTCAACTGCCAGGTGTGTGATGCCAGTGGCGCTATCATCAACTTCTGTGCCAGCCACCCTGGCGGAGCACACGATTCATTCATATGGTACCAATCAGCACTGTGCCATCGATTTGAGAGTGGGGACATCCCCACAGGACATCTAGTGGGTGAGTATGCATGTAGGATTGGCAAAGCGGGGGCAAGGGTGGGTAAGCCACAGGTGCCATGGGAGTGGCACACAGGGTTGGGGCAATATGAGCCTGAACATGACACTAACCTCCACTATCTCCACACAGGTGACAGTGGATACCCACTCCATCCCTGACTGCTCACACCCTACCGGCGGCCCACGACCCCATCGCACCAACGTTTCAATGAGGCACAAGCCGCCACACGCAACATCATCGAGCGGGTGTTTGGGATGCTGAAGGCACACTTCCGATGCCTAGACACCTCCGGTGGTGCCCTACAGTACAGCCCCTCAGAGGCCTGTGGGATATTCCTGGCCTGTTGTATCCTGCACAACATGGCCAAAGACTGTGGGATAGCCATACAGGTCGAGGAGGGGGACAGCGATGGGGACGCTGGTGACGCCAGTGGTGATGGGGATGAGCAGCCCCCCCTTGGACGGCGTGACCCCTGAGTGATCCAGCTGGCCCAGCTGCACCGGGACATCATCACAGAGGTGCATTTCGCCCAACACAGGTAAGTCATAGGGCCATGTGCAACCAACAGTGGCTAGGCACAACCCACATACACACAGGGAAACACACCAGGGGTGCATAACGGCGAGGGAAGTGGCAGGGTACAGAAACACAAACACACAACCAGGGAGGGGTGAACAGTAACACGCCACATGGACAGACACACACACACACACACACACCAGGCACAAAGTGCACAGGGGTCAGGTGCACAACAGAGCAGGAACAGACATAAGATACACACATGTCCACAGGCCACCACCACCACCTGTACTGTCCAAGTACGTGTGTCAGATGCTGGGCACCCTTGCACTTTGGTGTACAGTGCAATGCAGGCATCATCATGCACACGCACCTGTGGACAGCAGTCGGGAGGGTGTGCAGGTGGTCCGTGTGTCAGCGTGTAGGGCAGGGCACCCACTGGTGCACTGCCCACCAAAACACACATTGCACACAGGGCAGCACCAGACAGGGCCCACACTGGGAGACAGCTCAGTCATGTGGCACAGTGCCACGGCCACCTCGGATGCATGGGTGGCCCCGCCGAGACCCAGCAGCACTGGCAGGCTGAGCATGGGCCACATGGGGTGGCACAGATGGACCACCAGGAGTCCCACTGTGCAAACGTGACCTTGTCCGCACAGGGGTCTGCAGCATACCGAACATACCTGCACCAGGGGTGCTCGGGATGCCCACAGCTGAACCCGGCATCGACAGGGTGGGTGTCACATGACATCGGGAATGGGGAGTGGATAGCATACTGCACGGTGTGAACAGCACAGGGGCACCTGACTGTGTGCCCAATGTGGCCATGACACCGACCACTGCCTGTGTCGGCCTGTCGATGGCAGCGGTCACATCCACCTGCATATGGTCAATCTGGGACAGGATCCTCTCAGTGTCCCTGCTGTGTCGCTCCTCAACCCGCTCCAGTGCCACACACAGTGCCTCCACGGATGTTGCAACCCACATCTGCTGCTGTACTGATGCCTGCAGCAGGCAGGTGTGCTCATCAAAGAGGTCATCTGCCACATCGGCAACCTGTCCCTCAGGGTCTGGAAGGGCCTGATGTACAGCACCCCTTGAGGGTGTGCGCTGCTCACCAGGACCAGATATGGGCATGTCCACAGGTGGTGCACCTACATCACCGCTGAGCCCTGTACCCCCAGTCCCGGTGGGTGACTGCTGCTGCTGCCCCTCCAGCCTGCTGTGCCCATGGGATCAGTGGTTCCACTGCTGTGGCCACAACAGTGCCAGTGACCTGCACAGCCACGGTGCTGCCCCACCGGTGCTGACAGGCACAGCCTGGGACTGTGCTGACATGCTGGCACACACGTCGGAACCAGCTAGATCCATGGGCGTGAGCTGGCCTGCTGTGTGTCCATTCTGTGACACACACATTTCAATGCCCATAGTGGTCGGTGCATCATCGATGGTGCAGGTCTGTGCCACAGCCACAGCCACAGCTGCAGCGTGCTGGCATGCTTGCATGCCAGACCGCTGGGACACAGGAAGGGCACTCCCCACACCTGTCTCAACACCAGTGAAGGTAGCTGGGCATGCACACTGCCGCAGTGCACGCCGGCAATCTGCGGAGGTGGATGGTCCCTCCTCCAACTCTGGGAGGCTGTCTGCAGTGGACAGGTGCTCTACTGCTGACCCCTGCAGACGCACAGGATCTGTAACAGAAAGGAAGGACACGTTAGTGCATGTGAACTACCTTCCCCTCCCACCATGACATACCATGCAGTGATGGGCTACCACCTGTCTGGAAGTCACCTCCAGGAACACCCTCAATGGCACTGCGCTGCATGCTTGCAGCGAGCATGTCCTCCACCGGGGTCAGCTGCACCACCTCCGGCTGTCCACTGCCTGTAGCAGCACGTGCCGCCCTGATGGCTGCAACCTTCTCCTTCACCCTCCTCCTGTCGGTCCCCATCTTCTTTTTACACTCCTGCACAGAGCGCTGGTGGCTGCCATGCAGGTTGACGGCACGTGCCACCCCCTCCCATGCAGCAGCATGGGACTGAGGGGTGCCCCACCGTTTACTGAGAAGTGGCTCCTCAGCCAGGTAGGCTTCAAACAGTGCCTCTGTCTCCGCCTTCGTAAAGTTGGGCCTCCTCTTCCACCCACCATCATCCTCCTCACCCAGTCCTTGCTCAGTCATTTCACAGCCTGTATGGGTGAGAGTGGTCACCTGTGACTGTGCAGTACACAGCAATTCTCTGGGGCCATGGTCCAGAACAGCACAATGCATGCAACTCACCTATCAACTACAGTAACGAATATGGCCACTGCAGAACAGTGTTGCACATTTATAGCGCAATGCATGCAAATTAGGACCGAGCAACTTTAATGAGATGTAAAGCCGCTGCACCATTGAATGGCTGATCGGATGATTTACATATGACGGTTGAATATCGCGCTGTTGCGCTTGTGCAATACGGTTGAGCTGGCTGAGCCAATGGCGTAGTTCTGTGACCGCGTAGTACACCGCACTGCACATGCCCACGTAGCTTACACAGGCGCCTGCCACACTGAGGACGTCTGTGCGTGATTGGCATTCAGGACACGGCCACCATTGTGCCAGTGGCGCTACAGCAGCGGTCACCACATGGAGCTGTGGCACAACTGTGCAATAGTCCACTGTGGCAATGGCATGCAGGCGACCAATCGCGCTGGGCGTGTGGAGCGTCCGATGGCGCTGTCTGCGTGGCCTTGTGCAGAGACCCATGACCCTGTGCCTGACCTTTTCCCTGGTGCTGTGGTGTATGGCATGTTCGTATGCCCATCGCTGTTCGTAACAGCGTGATAGGGACTGGCGCCATACAACAGTGCGATGAGGGACTACATGGTGTGTATTGCGCAACATTTCCACGTGGGGTTGCCGCGCTGTGAGCCATATTGCCTACTATATACATGCAGGGTGGTACGAGAGAGCCCCACAATGGAGTGTGCTGGAACCAGCCAACCTAGTGGTCGTAGTGGAGCCTCACCATGGCCCACTGTTTGGGGATGAACCCTGAACATGGCGCGACACATGTGACAGCAGGTGGCCACTGCCCTGGAGGAGGCCACTGGCTGGTGGCACTCGGCAGAACAGTGCAGGCACCAGTATGGTGACCTGCGGAGGAGAGGCGGGCACTACTGGCACGACTTCGTTCACGTGCCAGGAGGGGCGTGGTGCCTCGGCCAGGTGGGTGAGCCGTCTATGCACCTGTATTGTCCGTATGGGTAACACTGTGTATTGTGACCTGCACATGGGGAGGTTGGTCTATGGCTGGCTGTGGCGGTGTTTACAGGATATGTGATGTATGGGTCTGGCTGGGTGGGCAGGCACACTCATTGGGGCAGGGAATGTCTGCTTTGGGATTTCACTGATGTGTTTCTCACCTTTTGTTTCCCACAGGCATGGTGGAGTGGAGGAGGACCCAGGCTGAGGCACAGCGAGGATGGCAGCGGTGGCTGTACGTGGAGTTGGTGGTGGTGGTGACGAGCCACGGCAGCAGCAGCAGCAGCCACAGTATGATGAGGATGAATGTCATGACATCATGAATGCTATTGCATGCTGTGGGGGGGGGCAGGGCATGGCCACCATCCATGGACAACACTGCCATGCACGCGACATGTGGCAGTCAGCACTGTCCAGTGGCACTGCATGTCTGAGAGTGTGTCAACGGTGGTCCATGCATGCACTGGGGACATGGCTGTGGCACTGCCTTCCCACCGCGTAGCCACGTCACTGTACAGCCTTGGTTGTGCTGTGCTGCACATGGGTGGTGTGTGTGTGTGTGCAGTGGCACACATGGCTGTTGCTGCCTGGTTGGGCATGTCTTGTGCACGGTCACTGTGAGTGGATGCACTCCATCACAGGAGCGGGGCACTTGGCTGTATGCCATGCATGTTGGGTGGGCTTCAGGGATATGGACAGTCGCAGCCATTCATTCTGATCCCTTGTCCTAGGTGTCTGGATCCTGTGGAGACTCGAGCGGGCAGTCCACCAGCTCCTTGAAGTGTCCATGGAGTCCCTCAACATCCTGAGGGACCTGCAGCCATGGCATCAGGCGAGGAGGAGGCCCCGGGACCAGCAGCAGCCAGATGATGAGTGGCTGGTGAGGTAGCTGCCCATAACCTCCCCTTACCCATCCTCACACCCTGCCTTCCTCTCTCCCAGTTGTTCACCCCTGCCCCTTACCCACCCCTACCTTGTACCCGTACTCCCACCCTTGTATTGTATATAGTTGTATATAGTTTTGTCTGTTCATATTTTGTTATTGTTCATGTTAATTAGATAAATCTATATTTTGTTATGAATACTGTGGTGGTCTCTGATTTGCAGCTGGCTATAGGTGCTCAGTTGCAGTGGTGTGCATGGCATCTGGGGTGGTATTGTCCTGGGTATGTGTGTGTGTGCATGGGGAGGTGTCTCTGGTGTGGGAGTGGCTTTCAGTCGGTCTTGCCGTGTGCTGCCACCCACTGCTGGGTGCTCCTGGTGGGTCTGGCTTGTATGGTTCTGTGGTACACGAGGTTGCAGTGTGACGGGGGATGCATGGGGATTCCTGCAGTGACAGTCACTGCTCATGGGTGGTGTCTTGGGGTCACAGTGCAGGGTGTGCTGTGCACAAGGGGGGGACTGATGTGCACTGGGGTTGTCCGCCCCCTTTGTGTGGCAGTCTCAGCTTGCCAGTGGGTGTGCTGGGGCACCATGGCCCAGCAGTGCTTTGTTGGCTTGTCCCCATGGGCCGGTGGATATTCCGTCCCTCCCCCAGTTATGCTGTGCTTGGGGTGTGGGGGTGCATTGTTAGTTCTGCAGTGTGTTCCTGTGCCCATCTGTGGCATGGGTGGTGGGCCCCTGCACCTCCCTGGTTGTGCAGTTCCATTGCTCTGCTGCTGGGGCTCTCTGCTTGCGCTATGGCGCCTCTGGACTGCTCAGCTGGGCTGGCCTTGTTGCTATAGCGCATCATATCTGCTCAGCTTCCCCTTCCTGGTTGTGCTATGGCGCGGTTGTATGATATTCAGGCGTTGGCTGGTTGCGCAATTTGCCTTGCTCCATGTTTGAATATCGCGTCTATTGCGCATGTGCTAATGGACTTGTGCTTGCTCCTGCTATTATGCTACATTTTGGGCGCAGTTTGAATATCCGCCCTATATATATTTGTTATAAATACTTTGTTATGGATGGTGTTTTATTTATTCCATGCTGTACTGAACTATTTGGAATAAATACCAGTTTGATCTGAATTAATTAATGTATCAAGCAAAGGGAGAATTCTATTGTATTATATTCATGTGAAAAAAGAAATCTTGTATTGGGGGAATCTCTTGCAGCAGGCCATCACAGGCAGGACTCTGCTGTTAGGCATTAGGACCACATGGAAACTTTTCTAGCTAGAAGTTTAACAAAGGGGGCCGCCCACCTCCAAAGTCATGCACTGACATCAGCCACTCTGTATAGGTGGGTGGCCCCCTATGTCCTCCCCATTTCTTTCCCGCCCTCGACCTAGTCACACTGGATCTGCAAGGAAACCACAGCTGCTTCAGTCACCATTTTCATGCCTTTGGCTGTTTTATTTCGCCTTAGTTTTTCCTCATCCTTTGATGTTTTTTTCTTTTTGTTTATGTCATCTACTCCTCTTCTTTGATGGAGCATTGCAACAAGTGTGCCTGTGGCCAGAAAATGCCTAAGAAGGATGGCCACTCAGCTTGCCTTTTCTGCCTAGGCCTGGACCATGACATAGAGTCTTGTGAGTTCTGCCAGAGATTCCATGCCACCACCTGCTGCCACCGCCAATGGACACTCAAAGGGCACTTGCTGAAACTGAAGGTCACTTCAATGGAGCAGAAGTTGCAGGCACACTCTTAGCAGGCCTCCCAGGCCCAACCTCAGGCCATGCAGGCCCACTCTTCAGCCTCCCAGGCCCAGTCCTCAGGTTCGACTACAGACCAACCCCAGGACAAATCTTCAGGGAAGCAGAAGCACTGGGACAAGGAAAAACACAGATCCTGGTCCTCATCTTCCTGCTCACATTCATTACCCTCTTGATCGACTGCTTTAGGGTCCTCCTTCTCTGGGGGGTTGGCCCCATGTCCCATCAAAGTCCCCCTTCCACAGGGCAAATGGTGGTTCCTCCTCCCACCACCATCACTATCTCTGATGGAGGAGCGTTGGGCCAGGGATCCTCTCAGCCTGCCAGAACCCTGCTGCTCAGGCCCATCTCTTCATCAGAAACACAGCAGAGTGGTCAAGCTGCTGGTCCTACCACTGATGTGTGCATAACAGACACAGGGGCACCTTCATCACCCCTACTGTTGCCTGCCTCCCAGCATCAGATACCTTGTGTAGGTCCACGCCCCAAGTGGTGATAGGCTTCTCTCTGGCTCCCAGCCCTTGCTCTACCCCCTGCAGGGCTCACCCTTCACTGGCCCTGACATTGTCTGCTCCTCTGCAGGACCCTCCACATCCTATGCTGGATGGTCCATACTATCTTTACCCGGTACCCTACCCTGGCTACCCAATTCCAATGCCAGGAACTCCTCTGGGTTATCCCTATCAACCGCCTTTTGGCCCTAAGTCGGTCATGGTGGATATTCAAGGATTGGTGTCCTCCCTTTGGGAGAGTGTTCCATTCACAAGTACCAAGCCAGCCCCTCCACCCAGGGACCTGCAGCAGGGGCCTATGTCGCTCACCCCCCAGCGTCCGTCCCAAATTCCTAGGAGGGCTTTCTTCCCTTATCCTCCACCCGATAAAGGGGATAAATACCACCCTGACCTGGTCCTTGCAGATTCAGGGTATAAGGGTGCCCCGATGAAGAGGAAGGCAATTCCATCTCACCCTCTCACTCTTCAGGCTCTCTGAAGGGGTCTCCACCCCCAAGGACATTCCTCAGTACCCCCAGAAGACCCTTCTTTTTTTGCAGCCATGCACCGCAGTCAGGCTGCAATGGGCTTCAGTTCAGAATCACAAGACCCTGAGCATAGGTGGCTGGTCATATAACTGTGCAAGCCTGATGACCCACCACTGATGGTTTCTCCATTGATTGATGCGTATGAGGATGTCACAATGGTGGCCTGGCATCGGTCCCATCTCCTTCCTGCCATGTCCTGCATGGCAGACAGGCGGACAGGCTTTATCATACCCCAGAAGGCAGGCCTTTCTTGGGGGAGCAGGCACAGGCAGATTCAGTGGTCATTAATGCCACCCATGATGTTTCCAAATAGCCAAAACACCTTCGTTCTTTGCCTCCAGACAGGGAATCCTACTGTTTGGACTTGTTTGGTAAGAGGATGTTTGCTTCCTCCTTTATGGCCATCTGGGCCTTAATTACCTTGGCCACATGCTGCAATACCAGACCTCCTGTGGGACAAGATCCAGGAGGTTGTCCTCTCCTTCCCTGAGGGAACTCCTAAGTCAGAGTAGCAGAACCACCTCAATGAAGTTTTGGACAAAGGTAACCACCTTCTCTGGATCACTTATGATGCTGTAGATGTGTCAGCTAGGGCTGCAGTCACCAGTGTCTGCCTTCACTGGTATTCCTGGCTCAGAGGGTGTCAGAGTTCACCCAGGATGTACAACAATGTATACTTAATGGCCCTTTCAAAGGCTGTCTATTATTTGGGGGTGATGTGGAGAATATTCTGACCAAACTCCAGGCTTCAGGGAGGGCCATTCTTTCAGTCCACTCCCTTCATCATACACAGTCCAAGCTTATGCAAAAGCAGCCCTTTCGCTGCCACCCCCCCAACCAGGCCTGGCAGCTAGCAAAAGCCCAGGGAAAATATAAATCCACTGCATCTGCCCTGCCCACCTCAGCTGCCACCACCAGCAAAATCCCCAGAGGGGGACCTGTGGCCCCCCTGCCTCTGCCCGCCCTTTATTCCCTGCCCAACTCTTTCCATTGGTTGGAGCAGGAGGTGGTGGTAGAGGGTCATTTTTCCATCCACTTGCCCAAGTGGAGGGAGATCACAACCGACAGCTGGGTACTTCAAATAATCAAGCACGGTCACTTCCTGGAGTTTCTGGAATGGCCTCCAGACAACCCTCCATCTGTGTCCCACTACCCTCCACATCATGTTCCACTGATATGGGAGGAAATTCATGCCCTCCTCTGAAAGCGACATAGAGCCATTACTGGTATATCAACAAGGGATGGGGTACTACTCTCATTTCTTCCTAGTCCCAAAGTGCACAGGAGATGTAAGGCCAAAACTGGATCTCAGCAATCTAAACCTTTCCATTCAGTACAAGAAGTTCAGAATGGTCACGCTGCTGGGCCTTCTCCCCCTGTTACATTAGGGGGACTGGATCTGTTTCCTGGATATGCAGAATGCATACCTTCACATCAAAATATGTGCTTCTCACAGGAGCTATCTACGCTTTCATTTCCAAGGATCTCACTACTAGTTTTGGGCAGTCCCCTTTGTCTTGTCCTCAGCCCCAGGGTCTTTCACCAAGTGCCTAGCAGTGGGTAGCAGCTGCCCTCCGATGCCAGGGATTTTATGTCTTTGCCTACCTGGACGATTGGCTTCTGGCAGCCTCATCCAGGAGCGCCTTCTGATAACCCTCAAGCATACCTTCAGTCTTTTCCAGGATCTTGGGGTGACCATCAATCTGGCCAAGTCCTTCCTGTCTCCTCCCAGTGCCTGCAATATATTAGGGCAGTTTTGGACATGGTTCAGAGCATCTTCTTCCTCCCTCAAGACAGAGTAGACTGACTGATGGAGCTGGCTAGACTTCTGTACCTCCCTTCATGTCCCAGACCACTTTTTCCTGCACCTCGGGTCATATGGTGGCTGCCATAGTAACAGTCCCCTTGGCCAGGCTACACATTAGGGTTCCTCAGGGGGCACTCAGAGTTCAGTGGGATCAATGTACAGATGATCAGATGGTCTCAAACTCAGTAAAGAGGGTTCTGTTGTGGTGGCTGGAGCCCAGCAACCTCCTCTGAGGGATCCCCTTCTTTATTCCTTCTCCTCATCAAATCCTGACCATGGACACATCCAACTCAGGATGGAGGGCCCATCTGGGGGCTCACCAAACCCAAGGGCTGTGGTCAACAGACGAGGGGCATCTGCATATAAATGTTCCAAAGATATGAGCCATTCTCTATGCTCTTCAGGCCTTCCAGACTCACTCTCCCTGGGCCAACTGCCGGTTCAGACAGACAACACCAGCATGGCACACTACATCAACAAGCAGGGGGGACCCACTCATACCCCCTGTGTTGTGAGGCGATGCAGGTTTGGTATTGGGCCCTGTACCATGGCCCTTATCAGTAGGCTGTGTATGTTCCAGGCATGCAAAACATTTTAGAAGACAGCTTAAGCCAGTCCCGGTCTCGGGCACATGAGTGGGAGCTTCTTACCTCCATAGCAGAAGATCTATTTGGTTGCTAGGGTCACCAAGAATTGGACCTATTTGCATCCCCACTCCTGCCTGCCTGCCAATCCCCTTTGGGCAGTGCTGTGCAATGCCAGGTCAATGAGGAACAAGACTGCAATTGTGGCAGACTTGATTTCCTCCATCGACCTGGCTTGCATTATGGAAACCTGGTTGGGTGATGATGCTGGGCCAGTATTGGAAGCGGCTGTCCCCTCTGGGTATTCCGTAGTGCACTGTCAGAGAAGGGAACATAGAGGTGGGGGTGTAGCCAACCACTTTAGATCCAGTGTGGGCTTCACTGTGCACCTAGTGTGAGTGGCCTGGTCTTTTGAGTGTGTGTGACAGTGCATGGGGGTCCGGGTGCAGGTTGCAGGATTCTCCTCATTTACTGCCCTCCGGGGTCGGGAGAGGATTTCCTGAAGGAGGCTGTGGACTTCACCATCAGTGAGGTATTGGATTCCCCCAGATGTTTAATTCTGGGGGGACTTCAATGCCTGGGTTGACGATGAATCCTCACAATTTGGTTATGACCTCCTCCAGTTTGTCATCACTGGGCCTAGCACAAGTGGTTACTTCTGCCACCCATTACAATGGCCACATGCTCAACCTGATGTTTTCACAGGGGCTTGAGATTGCAAACCTCAAGAATGATCAGGTCATTTGGTCTGATCATTATACAGTGAAGGTCTTGTTTGGGGCCCCCCAAAAGTCCTTCCACTGTTGAGATGGTTAGCTACTGCCACTTGAGGGGATTGTCCCCAGAGGGACTGCTGGTGGTGGCTGACTTATCTAGAGTAGGCGTTTCATGTGTAGTTGAGTGCGGGTGGTGGTGGCCACCTATGAAGGTGATCTCGAAGTGCCTCGTGCCATTGCACTGGTTCATATATGACCCAGATTCTTCACTTGAGATCCCCATGGTTTGATGGGGATCTCAAGGCGATGAAGATCAGAGGTCATAAATTGGAGCATTGCTGGCAGAGGACCCGTCGGGGAGGACAAACTGGCCTTGCATGCTATTATCATGAGTACCAAGGGCACTCAACTTTAAGAAGGCAGAATTCTGTCCAGGGAGATTGCCAGGGAAAAACAGACCATCTCGGTTATTTTGTACTGTGGACAGACTTTGCATCCAGTCTGTCTATAGCTGAAAATGCCTTTTCAATCACATTGTGTGAGAAGTTTGCTTCAGTTTTTCTCTGGCAGAGTGTCCTCCATCTGATCGGGGATCCCGCCAGTGATATATACTGGTTGTAATCTAATTGACTCATCCCCTGATGAAGAGGGTTATCCTCAAAGTGCCAGAGAATTTATTATGTCCGCCTGTATTTAATAAATAATTTTTATGGAGCTTTTTTCCAGTGATTGTGCCTCCTTGATGTTCAAAGGGTTCGGTTTAGCTCAAAACATCTGGCAACCGTGCTTTCAGTGTCACAGGGCCAACCCTGTGGAACACCTCTCCAGCTGTTGTCAGGGAGGCCCTGTCAGTCTAGTTGTTTAAAAAGGAGCTAAAGGCTCACTTGTTCTGTCTGGCCTTTCCCAATGAGGGCATGTGACCGGTTTTAGTTTCTTGAGTTTTAATAATGCTGAAGAATTATTTATTGCTATAATAATTGCTGTTTTGCATTTGTTTTTATAGTATATTGTATAGAATGTGTGTTTGTATTGACCTACCTGTTTTTAATGTAAGGAGCCCCAGGGAAATAAAGTTTGCCTTGCCTTGCCACTCAACGCAAAACTGCCGTTTTTCTGCTTACTTGCTCCAGGGCCTAAAATTTTCTGGCAAGACGCATTGTCCCTCTCCTGGGAGGAGGATTCTGTATGCCTTTCCTCCTTCCTCTTCTTCAGCGAGTTCTCATCACGCTGCAGATGGAGGGGCAACCATGATTCTCATTGCACCATTTTGACCTCGCCAGATCTGGTTCCTCTGCTTCAGCAACTGGCAGTGGAATCTCCAGTTCTTCCCACTATGCACAGGCTTGCTCTCCCAGGAACAGAGCACACTGGTCCATCCGGACCTCAGGTCGCTCCACCTTCATGTGAGGCTCCAGAAGACATAGCCATTTCTCATTCTGGGGTTTCCCCCAAGGTAGCAGAGGTCTTGTTGATGGATCATAAGCCCATCACCAGAGCCACTTGCTCCATGAAGTGGAAGCGATTTTCCCTTTGGGCTGCTTAGCACCACCTGGATCCCTTCACAAGCTCAGTTAACCAGATGCTGGAGTACCTTATGTCCCTCTCAAACACAGGTCTCAAGTAATCTTCCATTAAGGTACATTTATCTACCATCTCTGCATACCATGTATCCATGGTTGGGCGAGGGGTGGCCCAGCTTGATGTGGCCTGTACATTTTTAAGAAGTATTCTGTATCTGAAATCTGCATCCGTAACTCTGTCCCGGCTTGGGACCTCAACTTTGAGTTAGAAAAGCTCACCCTGCCTCTTTTTGAACCAGCTGTGAGTTGAGAAATACGCTATCTGTCCTGGAAAGTTTTTTTTTTAGTTGCTGTTTCTTCTACTTGGAGGATTTCCGAGCTTCAGGCCCTTATGTGTATGGAGCCTTATTTAGTTTTCCACAAGGACAGGGTGTTTTTATGCACTTATCCTCAGTTCCTCGCTAAAGTGGTTTCTGCATTTACTTTGAATCAGTCTATTCATCTCCCTGCGTATTTTCCAGAGCATGCCAGTCCAGGGGAAGCATTGCTCCATATGTTGGATGTGCATAGGATTTTGTGTTATACACACAGGACTAAGGAGGTCAGGAAGCCCTCTCAGTTGTTTGTTTAATTCACCCTGGGTAAAGAGGGCACACCTGTTTCTAAGCAGTGTCTGTCCAAATGGTTGGAAAACTTCATTATTTTCTGTTACCAGAGGTATGGTAAGGAGTTTCCTGGCATTGTCCATGGCCATTCCACCAGGGGGATGGCTGCCATGGTAGCCTGTTTCCGTAATGTGTCTGCTGCAGAAATCTATGCCACAGCTACTTGGAGTTCAGTTCACACTTTCACTAAGCACTACAGCCTGGACATCGCCTCTAGCTGCAAAGCCAATTTTGGTCTGGCTGTCTTGCAGGGCCTTCTTTCTTGTGCCTTATCACCTCCACAATTTAATTTAATGCTTTCAGTTCTGGGAACTGCTTGATACTCATCCTACCTGTGATGGACTGCTGCAAGAGATTTCCCCAATGTAAGATAGTACAGTTACTTAAGAACTTACTGCAAAAGTAGATCTTTGAGGAGATCTCTTGCAGTAGGCCTTGCTTTTCCCACCCTCCTTCCATCTGGGCTTGTTTATCCTGCATACACTTCCTCTCCAAGAGGAAATCTTCAGTCTTCCCTTTTTCCTTCCTTTTCCTTGGAACCTCAGGTTCCTCCTTGGTTCTCTCAGCTGGATGTTCTGGGGTCTCCAGCAGGAGAACTGGGGAAGACGTTGGGGCCACCTAACAATATAGAGTGGCTGACGTCAGTGCATGATGTCAGTGGTGAGTGCCCCCCTTTGGTAGACTGCTAGCTGGAAAAGTTTCCATGTGATCCTAGTACCTGACTGCGGAGTCCTACCTGTGATGGCCTGCTGCAAGAGATCCCCTCAAAGATCTACTCTCATGGTAAGTTCTTACCTAATTGTACTTTGCTATTGGTCTAAAATGTTCAGCTCTGTGATGATCTTTACTTTTGGAATAACTGAGATAAAGGCTGATTTTTTTTTGTATAATATTTTTAATTTTTAATCTTTTAGACATAAGAAAAAACTTATATAAAACGAGTACACACAATCTTCACATATCAGCATTTGCCGCAGCCCATTCTGCTCCAAAAAAAGTCCTCAGAGGCCAACCCTAATGGTATCTACATCCTTTCTTCCCGCTCTTCTCTGCCCCCTCTTTTTCTATACCATACCCCCCTTGCTCTCTCACCTTCCCTCTTCCTCTACTACATCCCTTTCCTACACTATATATTATCCCCACCTCACTCCATCTAGCCCTCTGGCCCCCTAGCCTTTTCTTGTCCCCTGTATTCTTATTTATCTTATTTTGGCGGCTGGTAACCCCCCACCCCAATGCTTTTTACCGTTCTGTGCTCCCTGTATCCACCTTTTTATTCCTTAATTTGAACAATATGTATCATACTACTTGAAACTGTATTTAATTACTGTGATGTCTGTTATTATGTACTTAATTATTGTGATGTTTGTTATTATGCAATATGTAATTGCCTGCACACATGTCACAGGACCTCTTTGTGAATGAGCTTGCTCAACTGAGTTTTCCTGCAATAAACTTGAACTTGAACTTGAACATATAGCACATTAGAATCGCATATCAGCTAAAAATTCCAGTTCATAAGAAACAGTCTTTCTTGCTGGCCACTAAATCCAGGATTTGACCAGCCCTCCTACATTATTAATTATTTACTTAAAGTGGAACTGGATTATCAGTTAGTGATAGAGTAGGTAACTCTTTACACCTTAAAACAAAAGAATAAAGTAAAAAACTGAACATTAACCATGCAACCCAGTTCAAATATGAAGTACATCAATATTCGCTGTTATATTGATGCTAGTACAATAACAAAGTCCACTTTAAAACAATACAGCTGTGAGGGCAAGTAATTTTTTCCTGGGACCCAGAGAGTCAAATTACTCCACCAAATCCTTCCGAGAAAATTAGTACCTCTGCTGGAGAGGGCTGCTGTAAACTATAAAGGCTGTTTTAATGAGCCTGGAGTTTGTTTTTCTTCTGAATTTGTTGATAAGTTGTTCTGATAAAGGTGCTATTATTTCTGAAAAAATATAATAAAATTCAATGAAGAAACCACCTTCTCCTGGGCCCTACCTTTAGTCACATATGAGATAACAGCAATTTCTTCTTTAGTAATGGGTGCTGTTATCTTGTCTATTTCCTTCTGGTTGAAATCATATCTGTTTATAAATTAGCAAAATATTCAAGATCTTGACCTTTGCGAGTACACTCAGATTCATACAACTCCTGGTAAAACTCAAGGAAGCAGTCCAAAAGGTTATCTGAGTTTTTTCACATCACCATGGAGTTCTTATGCACCTCCACTAATGTGGTATATTGTATTCTTTTCACACATACTAACTCATCTGTCAGAACTTGTTCTTACACTCAGTGCCTTTCCTTTTGATAACAGTTTTTTCAGCAGGTCAGTGGAGTTGCCATGGGTAGCAAGATGGGTCCCAGCTTTGCTAATCTGTTTGTGGGTTGGGTGAGGACGTTTTTCTCTCATTCACAGGGACTGTGCCTCAACTCTGCAAACGCTACATAGATGACTGTGTGGGGGCCACCTTCTGCTCCAGGGAGACCCTCCAAGTCTTCCTTAACAAGTAAATCATGGCCCATCCTTCCCTTAAATACACTGTTGAAGTATCCTCCTCTACACTGCCTTTTCTGGATATCCAACGGTTAGTACAGAACACTGGTCTGAAGACATCAGTTTATTACAAACCCACTGACACTCACTGTTTCCTCCTCCACAGCTCCTTCCATCCTAAACATGTCAAGAATGGCCTGCCTTACTCACAGTTTCTTAGATTTCACAGGTTATGCAGTGAAGATGATGATTTTGCTGAACAGACCCAAATAATGCACAGTTTTTTTATCAACAGGGGATACCATAAAAGCACAGTGGACAGAGCACTCTCCCAGGTCAGTAACATTCCCCGTAACCTTGACTCCCGCAGGAAGGATACTGTCACGCAAGAGCAACGGTGAATTCCACTAGTGCTTCCTTTCCATCGGAGCACACCTTCTCTTCACAGGATCATCACCAATAACTTTCTCATTTTGCAAACTGACCCTAGCATTGGTGCTTCCTTTACAGAACCACCTATTGCCTCCTACTGCTGGTCATCTAACCTGCGGAATCTCCTGGTTAAAAGCAGCCTACCTACTCCTAACAGTTCCTCCCTACCAGGTACCAAACCTTGCAACAGGACTCGCTGCTACACCTGCAAATTTATTTCCAGTGTGACTGAAATCCGGGGGCCTACAGGTGTTTTTCATATCACCAGGGAGTTCTCATGCACTTCCACTTATGTGGTATACTGTATTCCTTGCAGGAAGTGTACAGCTATTTACATCAGAGAGACTGGTAGGCGCCTTGCTGACCATTTCAGGGAACGTTACAGAGCAGTCAGGAATGGTGACACTGCTAAACCTGTTGTATCCCACTTTATCTCCAAGGACCACAGTGTCAATGACCTTTCTGTCTGTGTCCTTCAGCAGAGCTTCTGGAATTCTGACCATAGAAAAAACATGGAAGCCAAGCTGATCATCCGCCTTGGCTCCCAGCAGCCCTCTGGTTTAAATGATAGACTTATTTTCCACTAGCATCTTTCAGTCACCCTTTATTTTCCCTAAAGTCTGTTTGTATCTGTACATATTTCTTTTTCTTTTTCACCATAATTATCCATCTCTGTTTCCTTCTCACACATTTGTCACCTTTCAGCCTTCTTACTAGGCCTTGTTAATTAGCCCCCACCTGGGGACTTTACTAGCTCTTTCACTCCTATTATGCTTTATCTTTCCCATCATCACCTTTTTGTTTCATAGATTTTCTCTTAATCTTGTGTTTATCACTTCTTCTCCCTGAGCGTCCCCTTTTTTCTTTCCCGTCATGTATAGATCTCTCATTTTACCTCCCCTCTACACTAACTTTGTTTTTTTTCTCTTTAGATATTTCCTGAAGAAGACCTAAGGTTGAAACATGGATTTTAACTCTATTTTCTATTTTCAGCGTGCATTTAATATAACCATTTTGTTCTGCTTTTAGACCACATGCTGATGCAGCTCCTTTTTTTGTTTTTTACATTTTGCATGCTACATTTGCTGTGACTCAGTATGCCTAATCTGAAATCTCTTTGAATTCTCTACGATGCTCCTTCATTCCACATCTCTGCATTTTTGACAGCCTCATGAGACCCCTCGTTGAGTCTCTGCTCTCCTATGTTAAAGACACTAAACATGCTCTCAGTTATTTGATAGGTTCAGATTCAATGACTCTCATCAGCTCATCTTCACCATGGACATTAAATCTCTTTACACAGTGATCCCCCATGATGATGGTCTGATAGCTTTGCAGCATTTCTTGAATAAGCAGGAAGTCCAGCAGCCACCCACCCACACACACACTAACTTGTCTGGCAGAACTTGTTCTTACATTCAATGCTTTTTCTTTTAATAACACTTTTAATAACAGTTTATTTCAGCAGGTCAGTGGAGTTGCCATGGGTACCAAGATGGGTCCCAACTTTGCTAATCTGTTTGTGAGTTGGGTGGAGGAACGTTTTTTTCTCTCATTCACAGGGACTGTGCCTAAACTCTACAAATGCTAGATGGATGACTGTGTGGGGGCCACCTCCTGCTCCAGGGAGACCCTCCAGGTCTTCCTTAACAAGTTTATCACGGCCCATCCTTCCCTTCAATACACTGTTGAAGTATCCTCCTCTACACAGCCTTTTCTGGATATCCAACTGTTAGTACAGAACACTGGTCTGAAGACATCAATTTATTACAAACCCACTGACTCTCACTGTTTCCTCCTCCATATCCCCTTCCATCCTAAACATGTCAAGAATGGCCTGCCTTACTCACAGTTTCTTAGACATTGCAGGTTACGCAGTGAAGATAATGATTTTGATGAGGAGACCCAAATGATGCACAGTTTTTTATCAATAGGGGATACCCTAAAAGCACAGTGGACAGAGCACTCTCCCAGGTCAGTAACATGCCCCGTAACCTTGATCCCTGCAGGAAGGATACTGTCATACAAGAACAATGGCGAATTCCACTAGTGCTTCCTATCCATCAGAGCACACCTTCTTCACAGGATCGTTACCAGTAACTTTACCATTTTGCAACTGACCTCAACATTGGTGCTTCCTTTACAGAACCACCCATTGCCTCCTACCGACAAGGTCACCTAACCCATGGAATCTCCTAGTTAAAAGCAGCCTACCTACTGCTAACATTTCCTTCCTACCAGGTACCAAACCTTGCAACGGGACTCCCTGCTACACCTGCAAATTTATTTCCAGTGTGACTGAAATCCGGGGGCCTACAGGTGTTTTTCACATCACCAAGGAGCTCTCATGCACCTCCACTAATGTGGTATATTGTATTCCTTGCAGGAAGTGTACAGCTATTTACATCAGAGAGACTGGTAGGTGCCTTGCTGACTGTTTCAGGGAACATTACAGAGCAGTCAGGAATGGTGACACTGCTAAACCCGTTGTATCCCACTTATCTCCAAGGACCACAGTGTCAATGATCTTTCGCTTTGTGTCCTTCAGCAGAGCTTCTGGGATTCTGACCATAGAAAACATGTAAGCCAAGCTGATCATCCGCCTTGGCTCCCAGTAGCCCTCTGGTTTAAATGATAGACTTATTTTCCACTAACATATTTCAGTCACCCCTTATTTTCTGTAAAGTCTGTTTGTATCTGTACACATTTCTTTTCATTTTCACCATAAGTCTCCGTCTCTGTTTCCTTCCACACATTTGTCACCTTTCAGCCTTCTTACTAGGCTTTGTTAATTAGTCCCCACCTGGGACTTCTTTAGCTCTTTCACCCTATTATGCTTTATCTTTCCCATCATCACGTTTTGTTTCACATATTATCTCTTAATCTTGCCATTTATCACTTCTTCTCCCTGAGCCTCCCTTTTTCTTTCCCCATATATATATATATATATATCCCTCATTTTACCTCCCCTCTACACTGACTTTGTTTTTTTCTCTTTTAGATATTTCCTGAAGAAGACCTAAGGTCGAAACAAAGGATTTTTAACTCCATTTTGTATTTTCAGCGTGCATTTAATATAACCATTTTGTTCTGCTTTTAGACCACATGCTGATGCAGCGCCTTGTTTTTGGTTTTTACATTTTGTGTGCTACATTAGCTGCGACCCACTATGCCTAATCTGAAATCTCTTCTGAATTCTCTACGATGCTCCTTCATTTCATCTACTGTATGTCTGCATTCCCTTCTCAGATCTCTAAGTCTTCTCTTGAATTATTTTCTGCCATTTGCTCTAAGACTAAACTCTGCAGTCACTTATAGTTTCTTTCCAAATGCTGCCACCTCGGTATTATTCCAAAAGGTTTCTGTTCGAAATTCATCCTTGTTCATTTGAGTCTGAGATACATGTTTCCCCACTAATAAACTTTTGAAAACTTTCTGCAGGAAACTTATCATGAACACCATTCTCTCCATTAAAACACAGCAGATCTCTGTGGACAAAACCATTCAAAGGCAAAAAGATTTCTGCAGCTAACGGCCCACATAACCTTCCTTTTATTAAGCACTGCATCCAAAACCTTAACTCCACTCTCTTTCAGTTCCTCAAGGACAACAATTCTGCAAAACTCCAGTCTCTCTCCCAGCAGATCAGAAACCAACATGAGCCCTCGAGTCAGACACAACCTAACAATTTGGTATTTTGTATTCTTCCAGACCTTTCCCTGACACATGATGTGCAATCACTCCTTAGCAAAGGTCTCTCTTTTGTGCCCACACCCAGATATCTTGATGCACCCCAGGTTCAAGTTGATCTGTAGTGCTTCTATTGTAGAGTATGCCTTACAGCTCATTTTTCTAATGAGACTCCTCTTCTTTCAGATAGAAACATAGACTTTGATGGCAGATAAGGACCGCTTGGCCCACCTAGTCTGCCCATTTCCCTACCTAGAGGATAATCTGCAGATCCTATTTAACCAACAGCCTATTTCTTCCTACCCCCCACAAAAATTGCCTCATGTCTGTCCCATGCATTCTTGAATTCTCCCACAGTTTTAGACCCCGCAACCTCCTCAGGAAGGCTGTTCCATGCATCCGCCACCCTCTCTGTGAAAAAATACTTCCTCACATTGCCCCTGAGCTGTCCCCCCTCTATCTTCAAATTGTGTCTGCTTGTTCTTGCACATCTCCTTTTCTGAAAGATGCTACCCTCTCGGACTTTGTTGATTCCACTGAGGTACTTAAACATTTCTATCATGTTCCACCGCTCCCTCCTTTCCTCAAGGGTATACATATTAAGCTCCTTTAGTCTCTCGTCATATGGCTTCTCTTGCAGACCCTGCACCATTTTAGTTGCCCTCCTCTGAACTGCCTCCATCCTGTCTATGTCCTTGCGGAGATGGGGTCTCCAGAACTGGACGCAGTACTCCAGATGGGGTCTCACCAACTGTCTGTACAGGGGGATAACAACTTCCTGTTTTCTGCTGGTGATAACTCTCTCTATACATCCCAGTATCCCCACAGCCCTCCATACCGCCTTCTCGCATTGCTTGCCAACCTTAAGGTCATCTGATATGTTTACCCCTAGGTCTCTTTCCATTTTTGTTGTTGTTACTATCTCCCCCCCCATTGTGTAATCTTCCCCTGGGTTTTTGTTTCCCAGGTGCATTACTTTGCACTTCTTAGCATTGAATCCAAGCTGCCATACTTCTGACCATTCCTCCAACCTTGCCAAGTCCCTTCTCAGTCTTTCCACGCCTCCTTGTGTATCAACCCTGTTGCAGATCTTTGTGTCATCTGCAAAGAGGCATACTTTTCCTTCCAGTCCCTCTGCAATGTCACTTATAAAGACATTAAAATGGACTGGACCCAGTGCTGAACCCTGCGGTACCCCACTAGTAACCCCTCTTTCTTCAGAGTGGACTCCATTTACAATTACCTTCTGTATTCTGTTGTTCAGCCAATGTTTTACCCAGGCTACCACCCTGGGACCCACTCCCAGGCTGGTTAATTTGACTACTAATCTTTTGTGTAGGACTGTGTCAAATGCCTTGCTAAAGTCTAGGTAGGCCATGTCCACAGCCCTTCCTGGTCTACTACTTTGGTCACCCAGTCAAAGAAATCAATTAGATCTGGTCTGACATGACCTTCCCGCTGTGAACCCATGCTGCCTTGGGTCCGCCCCACTGGCCTCTAGGTACTCAACAATTTTTCCTTCAGAAGTGATTCCATCACTTTCCCTACCACAGAGGTCAAACTGACAGGTCTGTAGTTTCCTGCCTCTCTTGGTCCCACTTTTGTGAAGGGGAATCACATCTGCCTTCTTCCAGTCCTCAGGTACCACACCATCCTCCCATGATTTGTTAAAAAGCGTAGTCAGCGGTGTCACTAGTTCTCTGCTTAGTTCTTTTAGAATTCTGGGGTGAATTCCATCTGGCCCCATTGCTTTGTCCACCTTCAGTTTTAGGAGTTCTTTCAGAACCCTTTCTTCTGTGAAAGGACTGGGATCAACCCCCCCCCCCGAGTTCTTCTGTTAATTGGATTAGGCACCTCCCCCATTCCTCTTTTGTGAATACTGAACAGAAGTATTCATTCAGTATCCCTGCTTTATCACTGTCACTCTCTGCCCACCCACCATCCTTTCTATTCAGCCTCACTATCCCTCCCTTGTCTTTCTATGCTCCTGATATACCTATAAAGGTTTTATCCCCTTCTAACTGAGTTAGCTATCTTTTCCTCAGTTTGTGCCTTTGCTATTCTGACTACCCTCCCTGCTTCCTTCTGCCTTAACTGGTACAGTTCTCTGTCCTGCTCCTTCTGTGTTTCCTTATACTTCCTAAATGCTATCTTTTTCTCCCTAACTTCACTGCCACCTCTTTTGAGAACCATAGTGGCTTTTTCTTTCGTTTCAATTTGTTTATTTGCTTCACACAAAGGTTTGTTGCCTCTGTGATGGCAGTTTTGATATTTGCCCATTGTTGCTCCACCCCTCCTTCTAGCCTGTTTGCTAGTGCTTTTCTAAGGCACTCTCCCATCTTGCCAAAGTCATCCCTCCTGAAGTCCAGAACCCTCACTTTTGTATGGCTTGACTCTGTAGCAGAGTTTATTGTGAACCACACTGTTTGGTGGTCACTTATTCCCAAATGGCTACCCACTTCTAGATCTGAGATCCTCTCACTGTCCCCATTTGACAGTATGAGGTCTAAGATTGCTCCCTCATGAGCGGGTTCCAAAATTAGCTGTTTGAGGCATGCCACCTGAAGGGCATCAAGAATGGCCCTGCTTTTGGATGTGGCTGCTGCAAAGGTGCTCCAGTTAACATCTGGCATGTTAAGGTCCCCCAGCAACAGTATCTCCCCTTTCTCTGCCATCCTAAGTATGCCTTCTATCATATCCTTGTCCATTCCCTCCCCCTGACATGGGGGTCTATATACAAACCCTGTGTGGATTGTGGTGCCATTTCCAGTCTCTAAGGTGACCCATAGTGCCTCCTCTCCTCCCTGTTTACTCTTTTGTTCAGTTGCTTTTATCCCTTCCCTTACATAGAGCTAATCACCCCCTCTTCTGCCCCCCCGTCTCTCCTGTAGGTTGTGTACCCTGGTATGTTAACATCCCAGTCATGGTTCTCTGTGTACCATGTTTTTGTGACTGCTACAATATCCAGGCATCCCTCTTCCATCAAGGCCACCAGTTCAGGGAGCTTGTTGCCCAGACTATGGGCGTTGGTACTCATTACCCTCCATTTCTTGATGGCCTTACCACTTTTTGCCCCATCCCTGTCCTTATTGCATTTGTCACTTTCTACATTTACCCCAGCTCTCTCCCTATTGACATCTCTATGTTGGTGTCTACCTCACTTAGTACCCTGATATTTTGGGGCTAGGATTTCCTGCTCTTCCAGTGCCTCCCCTTGGCTAGTTTAATGCTAGATGATTACAGTATCATCAGAACAATCAACAATATCAATGCCCAGCCGAAGTGCATGGACACCCCCTACAGGACATTTTGCTGCTGTTGATTATTTTGTTAACCAATGCATGGAAAACACCACAACTTCAATCTTCGTTGCAGGCACAACCATTCCAACCTGACACCTGGTGAGCTTGCAGCCCTCAGATCTCTGCAATGTAGGAATGACATTGTTATCAAACCAGCTGATAAGGGAGGTGCTGTTGTGGTCTGGCAAAGGAGCTATACATCACTGAAGCCACAGAGCAACCTCAGACTCAGGTTTTATTCTTCTCTTCCACAGGACCCTATGCTGACTATCAGACTGAGGTCACTACCACCATCATCACTCTATTGAAAACAAAGAGCTCCCTGCTTCTGCTAAGAGACTCATAGTTCAGCATCCCCAGACATCCAGGTTTTATCTCCTTCCCAATATCCACAAAACAGGTAACCCTGGTCGTCCTATTGTATCTGCCTGCTCCTGCCCCACATTCCACATCTTTGCATTTTTGGACAGTCTCATGTGTCCGCTTGTTGAGTCCCTGCTCTCCTATATTAAAGACACTAGCCATGCTCTCCAGTTATTTGACAGGTTCAGATTCAGTGACCCTCATCAGCTCATCTTCACCATGGACATCAAATCTCTTTACACAGTGTTCCCCGATGATGATGATCTGACAGCTTTGCAGCATTTCTTGAATAAGCAGGAAGTCCAGCAGCCACCCACACACACATTAACTCATCTGGTAGAACTTGTTCTTACACTCAATTCTTTTTCTTTTAATAACACTTTTAATAACAGTTTTTTTCCAGCAGGTCAGTGGAGTTGCCATGGGTACCAAGATGGGTCCCAGCTTTGCTAATCTGTTTGTGGAATGGGTGGAGGAACGTTTTTCTCTCATTCACAGGACTGTGCCTGAACTCTACAAACGCTACATAGATGACTGCATGTGGGCACCTTCTGCCCAGGGAGACCCTCCAAGTCTTCCTTAACAAGTTTATCACGGCCCATCCTTCCCTTCAATACACTGTTGAAGTATCCTTCTGTACACTGCCTTTTCTGGATATCCAACTGTCAGTGCAGAACACTGGTCTGAAGACATCAGTTTATTATAACCCACTGACTCTCACTGTTTCCTCCTGCACAGCTCCTTCCATCCTAAACATGTCAAGAATTGCCCGCCTTATTCACAGTTTCTTAGATTTCGCAGATTATGCAGTGAAGAGGATGATTTTGCTGAGCAGACCCAAATAATGCACAGTTTTTTTATCAACAGGGGATACCGTAAAAGCACAGTGGACAGAGCACTCTCCCGGGTTAGTAACATGCCCCGTAACCTTGACTCCCGCAGGAAGGATACTGTCACGCAAGAACAACGGCGAATTCCACTAGTGCTTCCTTTCCATTGGAGCACACCTTCTCTTCATAGGATCATCACCAATAACTTTCCCATTTTGCAAACTTGAGTCTAACATTTGTGCTTCCTTTACAGAACCACCTATTGCCTCCTACTGCGGGTCACCTAACCTAGGGAATGTCCTGGTTAAAAGCAGCCTACTCTACTCCTAGCAGTTCCTCCCTTCCAGGTACCAAACCTTGCAACAGGACTCGCTGCTACACCTGCAAATTTATTTCCAGTGTGACTGAAATTCAGGGGCCAACAGGTGTTTTCACATCACCAAGGAGTTCTCATGCACCTCCACAATGTGGTATATTGTATTCCTTGCAGGAAGTGTACAGCTATTTACATCAGAGAGACTGGTAGGCGCCTTGCTGACCATTTCATGGAACATTACAGAGCAGTCAGGAATGGTGACACTGCTAAACCTATTGTATCCCACTTTATCTCCAGGGACCACAGGGTCAATGACCTTTCTGTCGGTATCCTTCAGCAGGACTTCTGAAACATAGAAATATAGAAACATAGAATTTGACGGCAGATAAGGACCGCTTGGCCACCTAGTCTGCCCATTTCCTATCTATCGGATAAGCTGCAGATCCTGGTTAAGCAACAGCCTACTTCCTCCTACCCCCCACTAGAATTGCCTTATGTCTGTCCCATGCATTTTTGAATTCCCCCACTGTTTTTGACTCTACGACCTCCTCAGGAAGGCTGTTCCATGTATCCACAACCCTCTCTGTGAAGAAATACTTCCTCACATTAACTCTGAGCCGTCTCTCCTCTATCTTCAAATTGTGCCCCTTTGTTTTTGTACATCTCTTTTTCTGAAAGATGCTACCCTCTTGGAGTTTCTTGATTCCCATGAGGTATTTGAAAGTTTCTATCATGTCCCCCCTCTCCCTGCTTTCCTCGAGGCTATACATCTTTTGTTCCTTTAGTCTTTCTTCATATGTCTTCTGATGCAGACCCTGAATCATTTTGGTTGCCCTCCTCTGGACAGCCTCCACCCTGTCTATGTCTTTGAGAAGATGGGGTCTCCAGAACTGTACATAGTACTCAGATGTGGACTTACCAATTGTCTGTACAGAGGGCCAACAACTTCCTGTTTTCTACTAGTGATGCCTCTCCTGTGCATCCCAGTATCCCCCAGCTCTCCTTACTGCCTTCACATTGCTGGCCCACCTTTAGGTCATCTGATATGACTACCCCAGGTCCCTTTCCATTTTTGTTGTTGTCAGTATCTCACCCCCCATTGTGTACTCTTCCCCTGGGTTTTTGTTTCCCAGGTGCATTACTTTGCACTTCTTTGCATTGAATCGAAGCTGCCATACATTTGACCATTCCTCCAACCTTGCCAAGTCCCTTTTCATCCTTTCTACCCCACTCTGTGTATCAACCGTGTTGCAGATCTTTGTGTCATCTGCAAAGAGACATACTTTCCCTTCCAGTCCCTCTGCAATGTCACTTATAAAGACATTAAAAAGGACTGGACCCAGTACTGAACCCTGCGGTACTTCACTAGTAACCCTCCTTTCTTCACTGTGGACTCCATTTACTATTACCCGCTGTGTCCTGTTGTCCAGCCAGTGTTTTACCCAGACTACCACCCTGGGACCCACCCAGGCTGGCTAATTTGTTTATTAATCTTTTGTGCGGGACTGTGTCAAATGCCTTGCTAAAGTCTAGGTAGGCCATGTCCACAGCCCCTTCCCTGGTCTACTGCTTTGGTCACCCAGTCAAAGAAATCAATTAGATTTGTCTGACATGACCTTCCTGCTATGAATCCATGCTGCCTTTGGTCCTGTGCCCCATTGGCCTCTAGGTACTCAACAATTCTTTCCTTCAGAAGTGATTCCATCATTTTTCCTACCACTGAAGTCAAACTGACAGGTCTGTAGTTTCCTGCCTCTGTCTTGTTCCCACTTTTGAGAAGGGGAATCACATCCACCCTCCTTCAGTCCTCAGGTACCACACCATCCTCCCATGATTTATTAAAAAGGGTAGTCAGTGGTGTTACTAGTTCTTCCCTTAGTTCTTTTAGAATTCTGGATTGAATCCCATCAGGCCCCATTGCTTTATCCACCTTCAGTTTTAAGAGTTCTTTCAGAACCCTTTCTTCGTGAAAGGACTACTATCAACAACCCTATCCAGAGTGCTTCTATTGACTGGATTAGGTATTTCCCCCTGCTTTTCCATTGTGAATACTGAGCAGAAGTATTCATTCAGTATCCTTGCTTTTTCTGGGATTCTGACCATAGAACAAACATGGAAGCCAAGCTGATCATCCGCCTTGGCTCCCAGCAGCCCTCTGATTTAAATGATAGACTTATTTTCCACTAACATCTTTCAGTCACTCTCTATTTTCCCTAAAGTCTGTTTGTATCTGTACACATTTCTCTTTCATTTTCACCATAAGTCTCCATCTCTGTTTCCTTCCCACACATTTGTCACCTTTCAGCCTTCTTACTAGGTGTTGTTAATTAGTCCTCACCTGGGGACTTCTCTAGCTCTTTCACTCCTATTATGCTTTATTTTTCCCATCATCGCCTTTTTGTTTCACAGATTGTCTCTTAATCTTGCCATTTATCACTTCTTCTCCCTGAGCCTCCCCCTTTTTCTTTCCCCATATATATATATCCCTCATTTTACCTCCCCTCTACACTAACTTTGCTTCTTTCTCTTTTAGATATTTCCTGAAGAAGACCTAAGTTAGAAACATGGATTTTTAACTCTATTTTCCATTTTCAGCATGCATTTAATATAACCTTTTTGTTCTGCTTTTAGAGCACATGCTGATGGAGGGCCTTGTTTTTTGTTTTTACATCTTTATCCATTCACGAGACACTATCCACTGTATATTGCAGGTTGCTGTTATTTCAGTTTTTTCTTGAGCATTAATTCTATTTGCCAACAGCTTTCCTATAGTTTTCCTTGCCACGTGACAATTCTTTTTCATTTTTAACCAAGTGTTTTTAACTCAAAATATTTCACTGTTGGTAAGAATTTTATTTTCTTAATTTTTATATTCCTCTTTTTTTTAGATATCCCCATCCTGTGCTTTTTTCAGGTCATATAATCAACTTTCAACCTCTTTTAACTTTGTTTTCTTTTTTCGTTCTTCCATGAGGCATATAATGTTATTTATTGCTCCCATTACTGTAGCCCTGAAATCATCCCAGCTGTTCCCCCAAATATCTTCTTTTTCTTTATCAGTATTCTCCCAGAAATTAAAGGCTGTTTGCTCAAGCTTTTTTAACAAAAGTGTCATCTTCAATAGCAGATTATTCATTCTCCAGACTGAGTTCCTCTTAATACATATATCACATTCAAATTGGAATGAAGCAGGACTGGGGTCTGATATGCAAGAAACCTCTATATTTAAACAGCAAAATCCTCAAACAACTGCAGATTAAAAAGCTATAACTTGTAAACTACTGCTATATGTGTCAAATATACAATGGTCTAACAGGAATAGTTAGTTTGGGGCCACTTGTGAGTGGGCAGGATTTTCATAACTCACTCTTGGCTCTGCTATTCATGAGTTATGGTCCTGCTCCCACACACTTGAGGATGGATTGCATATGGATTGCATATTTTGAGTCATCCTATTGCATATCCCCTCTATATATCTACATATAAAATACATGGGTGGGAACTTTTCCCCATAGAAAAGGCCATCATTTATTTCCCTGTATACCTGTAACTAAACTATCAATTAAAAATATACCTGTGACTAATCTATTAATTAAATGTACAGTATATGTCTGCAATAATTAAACAGCTATATACCTACACTAATTAAAGCTATATACTTAAACCAATTAAAAGTATATACATTCTCTAATATAAAATAGGCACCTGCACTTCATTAAACCCCATGGGGCACCAATAATAACACAATTAACACAACATTAGGAAGCTAACCAAACCAGCTAACAAGCTGAAAAAGAACCTGGAAAAAGATGCTTACACAAACCCCTCCCAAACCGGAATCCCCCAACCCTACCTGCACTTACTACACACCATTCCTCCTTGCTGCAAGAAATCTTCAGGTGCCATAATGTGATTGCAAATGAAGTCTCCATAACAATAACCATCCTAATGTGTTATATTCAACAAACAACGGGTAAGGGCGGAACGCTCAGAAGTATACCCATCTTGGGGGCTAATTAGAGCAACAATGTCACTCGCTCTTCAGACCCATGGTCTTAGGAGTCCTAATTAGCCCCCTTGATAGGTATGCATCCTCATATATCCTAACCCATTATTTATTCTACATATAAATATATATACACATATTTATTTATATAAGTCTATATATTGTAGGCTGGTCTGGTGGCGCTGAGGGTTGAGGCACTGGACACCACACCTCATGCCACACCGGTGACCTGGGTTTGGTGCTGGACTCGGGGAGCCAGGGGTCAGTGAGGGAGGGAGAGGACAGCTCTTCTCTCCCGGGAAGGGATCCAGGGACTGCTCAGTGTCCTGGTGGCCTCCAATGGAGATCAGGGGTACTGCAGGAACACCAAGACAGATGAGAGGGATGGAGCATGGCAGACGCCAGCAGGGCAGCTGTGCACAGGCGTCAGTGCATGCCATGCTCCGTGGGAGCAATGAACAAGCAGAAAAATTCCCCACCTCCGGGTGAGGTGACGGCAACCACCAGTGGTCCCGGCCACACTCCCAATGTTGGCTGCTTCCTCCAACTCTCCCCCTTGGGACTCTGGGGCCTCTCTGGTGGGTTGGAGAGAGGTCCTGGGTCCAGAACCTGATGCAGTATGCGGAGGAGCAGTTCTGGCAGGCAGTGGAGCTGTGGAACCGAGTGTGGACTGCCTGAGAGATGCCCTGGTAGGTGGGTGCATAAAGAGAGTCACAAAAAATTTCCATATATTGTCTAAAAGTGCAAAGCACAGTCTACAGGAAAAATGTAGCATAGACCTACACAAGTCTTAAAAACCAGCACCATGTGTAGACCAAACATCATGGAATCATACTATCTAGGTGGTGAGAGGAAGATGATAACTTATTGATAATAGAAGTACTTTTCATTTAATTGTGGGACAGACACAAGACGCATAGTCTATTGAGCTACATGGAAGATTCTAAATAGGCAAAACAAAAAGAAGCTAAAGGAAAGGGCTGATTTTGTGTGTGAGCTATAAATAGTGGCAACAGGGAGTATGGGTATGCTGAACATATTCTTTCCAGCAACAACCCAAGGGAACATAAACCTATGTTTAACTGTGACCTCTGCCCTTTTTATTGTCCCTCATTATCATCTAATGTCTATAGACATTGTAGGGCATTGGGGATTGTCCTTAGAGGGACAAGGTGGGGGTTGGGGGGCCTATAGTGGGGGATATGGCTGGGGGCAGGCAGATTGGAGTAGTGCGCTCTAGGAGGTGCCCAGTGGTGAAATGGGTCCAGGAAAGAGATCCTCCCTGTCTTGTGCCCTTACCCAAGGGCTCCGGCTTTTGGTGGGCAGGTATCCAATGGACCAGCCTCATCCACCTATCCTTCTTGGACATCCTTCTTGGGCAGTGTTATGCAATGCCAGTTCTATTAGGAACAAGACAGCAATTATAGCTGATCTCATTTCAACAGTTAATCTGGCTTGCATCACCAAGACCTGGTTGGATGATAATGCTGGCCCAGTTTTGGAGCTGGCAGCTCCTACTGGGTTCTCGGTGATTCATTGCCCGAGAAAGGATCATGGGGGGCCGTGTGGCGATTTGTTTTAAATTGGACTTGCACCACACAGCTCTCCCAGTGGGAACAAGGTCCTTTGAATTTGTGGCCATTGGGGGGTTGCAGGTGTAGGTTGCAGGATCTTTCTCATTTTCCATCCCCCAGGGAATGAGAAGGAATTCCTGCAGGAAGTCGCGGACTTCACTGTCGAGTTGGTATTGGAGTCACCCAGATGAATTATTCTGGGTGACTTCAATGCCTGGATTGATGATGAACTCTCACAGTTTAGACAAGACTTCCTCCAATTGATGTATTCATTGGGCCTGACACGGGTGATTACCTCTGCAACACATGTACACAGCCACTCCTTGGAGCTTGTATTCTCACTGGAATTGGAGGTCACCGACCTCATGGGGGAACCAGTCATTTGGTCCAACCACTCTCACCGAGGGTTCTTGCTTGGCCCTCAACAGACCTTCCCTATGGAGATGGTCCTGTAATGCCCTTTAATGAGCTTGACCCCAGAAGGTCTTATGGCAGTGCTTGACATATCAGGTGTGATGACTGGTTGTGATGAGCTGGGGGAGTTGGTTTCAACCTATAATAGGGTTGTTGCTGAGGATCTCGACTCTATTGCACTGGTCTGTGTTCGGATTCTCACTTCACACCGGAGATTTTCCTGGTCTGATGGGACTCTCAGGGTGTTGAAGATGAGGGGTTGAAGGTTAGAGTGGTGCTGGCTTATATCCCGGTCTGATGAAGACAAACTTATTTTGATGTATGACTACAGAGACTATCAGTCAGCAATCTCCTGTAAGAAGGCAGAGTTCCTGTCCTAGGAAATTGCTGCAGCAGCTAACAGTCCAGCTCAGCTCTTTCAGACTGTCGACAGACTGTGTAATCCAGGCTGTCTTCAGCCCGTTGGAGCTTTTTCAAAGTCTGAGTGTAATGAGTTTGCCCTGTTTTTTGCTGACAATATTACCTCTATCAGACCAGGGATCCAGTCAAAGCCCTCTAGTGGGGCATGCAGTAACAAATTGGGGAGTCCACGGGCATTCCACCTGTCTGGCTTGACTTTTACTGGTTGTCGGTTATGAATGTTGTGAAGGTCATCCAGGAGTTGAAGCTTACCTACTGTAGACTGGACTCAGGCCCAACACGCCTTTGGTAGGATGCATTGACTCCATCGTCCCGTCCTGGCTGGGATAGTCTGTGTTCATTAGTGAAAGGGTCTTCCCTGAGCCCCTGAAGGAAGTGGTGGTGAGACCACTTTTGAAGAAATAATCACTAGACACGGACTGCCTAGCTACCTACAGACCTGTCTCTAACCTTCCCTTTGTATGAAGGTTTTGAAAAGGTGGAGGCTCAACTGGAGGTCCATTTACCAACTCATGACATTTATGACTCTCTCCAGTCAGGATTTAAGAAGAGGCACAGTACCGAGGCTGCCCTAGTTCAGGTGTTTAATGATCTCCTGGTGGCTGAGGGATAGAGGTAAGCATTCTATCCTAGTCTTCCTGGATTGCTCAGCTGCATTTGACACAGTGGACCATGGGGTGCTTCTGGAGCATCTGTGAGGTTGTTGCGGACTGGCTGGTACAGTCCTCTACTGATTCCACTTTCCTTCACTGGTAGGATGCAAAGGGTTTTGCTGGGGACTTTTCCTCTGCACCACTGTCCCTACCATGTGGGTCCTTAGGGCTCCATTTTGTCCCCATGCTGTTTGCTGTATATATGTTGCCACTAGGGTACATTATAAGATAATATGGACTGAGCGTTCATTGTTAGGCTGATGATACTTAGCTATACCTGTCTTTTGCGCCAACAACAGGATGTGGTCTCAGTATTCAGTCGGTGCCTTGAGGAGAGCCAAGGCTGGATGGGTGCCAACTGGTTGAGGTTAAATCTGGACAGACGGAAGTACTGGTGGTGGAATCTGGTCACCCAAGGGTTGGTGGGCAACCTGGTCAAGTTTCTAGGCTTAGGCTCTGAGACTCCCAGCTGCTCACCTCTGTCAAGGTGAGGAATCTTGGCATTGTGCTGGACTGCAGCTTAACACTTGAATCTCAGGTGTTGGCCATGGTCCAGCATGCATTTTACCATCTTAGAAACATCACCAGGATTGGGACTGGCCCAGTGGCACTGGAGGTTGAGGCACTGGTCGCTACACCTCTCGCCACATCGGTGATCTGGGTTCGGGAATGAGCCTGGGTCATGAGGGATCGGCAGGGAGAGAGAGGATCGAGTAACCGAAGGACTGTTCTCCTCTCTCGTGGGGGAGGGTCAAATTAATGTGTTGGAGCAAGATTCCCTTATCTCTGGGGGAAAATTCAAATTATAAAAATGATGATAGTCCTTTTTCTATCCTACAGATTACACACCTTAATGATACCCATTCCTGGATCTTGGTTTAAACAAATAAATAAATAAACATCTCAAAAGCTTTTTTTGGACTAAAAAGCAGCCTAGGATTTCATGGGAAAAGCTCTGTCTTCCAGTGAACCAAGGAGGGTTAGCCTGCCCCGATTTGGAAAAACACTACATATTGTACTTATTGAAAAGGGTCCTGAGACGGGCCCTGGATGATGAATACAATAGGTCAAACTTGTCACTTTTGAATGATATAATTTTTGCCTCATGTTCAGAGAGCAGGTGAATTTGTCCCAAATTGCCTTCACTGCCAGGCATTTGAAAAATTCTAAGGCCCACATATTCAAAGGGTTGCGCATTGCTTAACAGTGTTGTGCCATGCACAACTCACTGATGAGCCCGGGCGATATTCAAAGGGAAAAGTGCACCGCACAAATCCGATGCGCCAGGCGCATCAGTAATGTAAGCAGGCACAGGTAAGGGGCGTGCCCGTATAACCTGCATAGCCCGTTATTCAGCCCGGGATGTGCAGAGCCATGCATCTTGCAACCTGCGCCTGCAAAGTGTAAAAAAAGGAACAAATGATGGCCACCCACAGGTGAACTGCCGCATTGCAGGGTGCACACGGCAGCGTTATCTGTGGGTGGCCACCAGTTCCTGCCATCTGCGCCCCTATGCCCCATCACGAGCATCTGTTTAAATAAACTCCCCTCCAATATCCCTGGTGGTCCAGTGGACCGATTGCTGTCGATCGCGGGCATGCGTATAATACCCAAAAGAAATCCTCGTCCTATATCCCTGGTGGTCCAGTGGACCGATTGCTGCCGATCGCGGGCATCTGTTGAAATAACCCCGGCCAATATCCTGGTGGTCCAGTGGACTGCACTCTGCCTGATCGCGGGCATCTGTAAACATACAACATCCTATTACCCTGGTGGTCTAGGGTACCCCCTCCCACCCGCCCACTGAGCCCCACCGCCTGGTCAGCCAGCGGGCGGCAGCACCCACCCGCCTGCCACCCTGCCACCGCTACGATTGACACCTCGGTAGGGCTGCACGCCATTGGTTCACAGTGAGTCAATGGGCATGCAGCCCATACCGGCATTCACACACATTCCAGATATGTGAATGCATCGGTCCACTGGACCACCAGGGATATAGGGCGAGGATTTTTTTTGTATTATAACACATGCCCGCGATCAGGCACATAGTGGTCCACTGGACCACCAGGGATATAGGACGAGGATTTCTTTTGTATTATAACACATGCCCGCAATCGGACACATAGCGGTCCACTGGACCACCAGAGCTATAGGATGAGGATTTCTTTTGTATTATAACACATGCCCGCGATCAGGCATGTAGAGGTCCACTGGACCACCAGGGATATTGGACGTGGACATCTTTTTTTAGACAAATGCCCGTGATTGGGCTGCAGGGGGCGTCGGTCCCCAATGGCTGCTGCCTGGCAGGGCGCCAGGCGCAAGTCGTCGGGGATCGGTGCATCTGCATGCTAATGGAATGCAAATGGGGCCATAATGACATGCAAACGGCCCCCATGTGTGCCTTGCATAAATTATGGCCCCATTTGCATGTCCCCTTTGAATATCACAGAGGTGCTGTGAAAGGCAATGCATCGCTACAGCGCATCTCCATGCTCCACTCTGGCCACCATGCTGGCGCAGTGCCACTGCACCATGCACAGTGGGTGGACAGGGTGATATTCAAAGCTGCTGAGCCATAGCACAGCCCGCTTGAATATCGCCCAGGCCACACTCCTGCACAGCCAAGCTGAGCTGCGCCCAGGCTTGTGCCACAGCCCGGCGCAGTTTGAATATCCGGCCTAAGAGTTTATTGGTGAGTTATATGGCTAATGAGATACTTAAATATACAAATAAAATAAATGGGACCTACATCTTTCTCCTGAAAACAACATTTGGGGAACTCTAATTTTAAGATATGAGGCAAAATGTTATGAAACAAACTATGGAAGGTAAGGGAATAAGTAAATGGCATTGTTTGTTTGAGGTGGGGTAGGATCTTATCTTGGGATGTGTTTAAAGACAAATTTCAGTTTGGCTCCAATCATTATATGTTTTTCAACCAACTAGCAAGTCTATACAAGAAAGATAACTCCAGATGGGAAAGGGCTCCAAATAATAAGGAACTGGAATTAATGTTAGTTAGATCAAAAGCAAAGAAATTTAATGGAGTTTTTGCACGGTTGAAGGACAACTTACAAAATCATATCTTCAGATTTATAAATCAGCCATTCAAAAATGGGAAAAAGAGCTTAATGCTATTTACACTGATATACAACGGGGCCTGGCATGTAATACTAATTCCCATTATAAGTTGACGAGAGACAGAGTTACTCAATATAAGATCCTAAATAGGGCCTATTTTACACCTCACAGATTATATCAGATGAAACTATTGCAGGATGACTCCTGTTGGCATTGTAAGGAATTAAATGCAGATATGATTCACACCTTCTGAAACTATAAGGAATTAAGACTTGGTGGTGTAAAGCTTTTGAAAACCTGTGTCTTATTGGTATAGATAGGATGATCCAAAAATTACAATATTGGAAACGTAGAATACTAAAGGTTTAAAAGGAAAGGAGAAACTTTATCTCCAGGCACATATTATGGTGGTCAAGAGACTCATTGTAAAATACCGAAACAGGAGGAATAGATTGGATTTCTCCTAAATATGAATGGAGACAGTGATTTATAACAGCACTTTATTATAATGTACATTTTAAAGATGTTCAGCCAGTGTGGAATCTATGCAATAAAGAAATGACCTTTGGAACCACAAGATTTTTGTATAAAATCTGGGGTTTAAGGAACTCTATCTTAGGATGCCATTAATTATCTTTAATCTAGCTCATGTGCACAATGTAGGAACCCTTATGTATTTATTTTCTTATTTATTATTGTGTAATCTATTGTGTGATAAGTTTTGCATCATTATTGTGGTGTGAACTGACCTGTACCCATTGTTGGAATGTTGGAATATATTGGAAACCAATAAAGTATTTTGAAAAAAAAAAGGAGCAGCACAGGCAGACGAGGGAAGAGCAGAGTATAGACAGCCATGTGTGTAAATGCAAGGAGTCTGGGAATAAATTCCAGACCTGGAGGCCATGATGGAGGAGGCTAGCCTGGATTTGGTGGCCATAACTTTGTCATGATGCACTGACAGTCATGACGGGGACATGGTTGCAGCAGGCTACTCTCTGTCCAGGAGAAATAGAGACGGGAGGAGAGGAGGAAGGCTTGTTCTATATGTGAGGGAGGGAATCAAGATTATGGAATACAAGGGAACTCAGAGGAAAAAGAAGGGCTGGAGGTACTGTGGGTCACCCTGGAGACAGGAGTTGAGGCCACTATCCATACAGGGACTACATATAGATCTCCAGCACAGGGAGAGGAGTTGGATAAAGCACTTGGGAAAGCCGTCATCAGGATGGCAAATTGCTAGTATAAGCCCCTTGCAAATGCGGAGCTTATATTCCCACTGTTTAGGCATCCCTTTACCCCTCCTAGACCACCCAAGCTAGGAAATGGGTGTAGTGCTCTGGAAGATATTGCTCTGGAAGCCTCAAGGTGGCAGCAGAGAGTAGAGTAAGGGTGTAAAAAGGGACCGACAGGAAGTAGCGGGACCTTTTCCAGCCCAGGCAGTGGGCCTGGGGCTGGGGGGGCTGGAAGAGTAGAACCAGGACCAGAATAGGTGGGCAAGTGAGGGAGCTCAGTGGTCCAGGAGGGCTAGTGGGGAAACCCCCCAAGTAGAGTGCAGTCAGGATAGTTCTATGTGCCGTGGCCAATGAGGAGTGGGGTGCGGAGCTCAGTTGGGGACACAGGTAGCTAGTTCCTCGTGGTGGCTAGAGCATTAGGAAGCATCAGCAAGCCCAGCCAAGAGATGTAGGATCCCTTAGGCAAACCATTTTGTGTTTTTCCAGGTCGCCAGGCTGGGAGGGCTGTGGCAGGACCCTCTCAGGGGGGAACGGTGCAGAGATTCCTGTGTTCCAGTGTGGCTGGACAGCCTGGGGGGTCAAGGGAGCCGGGAGCCTTTCACCCATAGGCGGGGTCTGTTTGGAGGGGCAGGTCCTGGGGAGCAGGTCTATAAAGTCCGGGCGGGTCACAGACCAAAGAATTTGTAGACCTTGGAGGGTGGTCCCTGTGGTGAAGCTTAACTCAAGCCCAGGAACTGTTTGCAGGGATGTGGGCCTGGCAGGGACTCCCTCTTGGAAGAAGGTAACAGCAGAATACCCCCGGAGTGAATTGGGGGCCATGGAGGGCTGAGGCGGAGGCAAGTGATCAGTGTAGAAGTAGCCTCAGTCATTACATCAGTGCTAGCCGATGGAAGGTGGATCAGGGCCTGGGTCATCAGGAAAAACCCTGGATGCCCTTGTGGCATGGGCCAATTTCCCAGTGGTCCAGGTGGGGAGGGCAGCTCACCTTCCCACATCAGTGAAAAGGAGGCAACCAGTGCCATAGTAAAAGGGACTCGGTTAGAGAAAAGTAAAAGGAAGGATTGGCTTACCAGATCCTTAATATGCCAGGAGATTACAGGGATCTGGGTTCCAGGGTCTTGGGTAGAGCACCTGAGAGAAGAAGGGCAGGAGATGAAAGTCCTTCTGGTGTCTGCTAAATCTGTGGTTCTGCTGTCTATAAGGTCCAGCTGAAAATTTGTAGCCCCATGGAGCTGAATATTTATTTTTCTGTAAAAGAATGGTGACCCCTGTGTCACTGGAATCATTTGCCATGCAGGTGAAAATAAAAGCCAGTTGGGGAGAAACAGTGGTTTGTGCCTTATTTGACTGTAGGGGGAGCCAAATGGAATGAAATCATTTTTCCCCTCATGTCTGCAGTATGATTCATTTGTCACGAGTTATATTCCAAGGGCAGAATCCAGCCTGTTTGGGCTGAAGGGTTTCAGTGAGACCTCCATAGGAGAAGTGGGAGGCCCTCAGTCTGGTGGTCGGCTTGGGAAGAAAAAATCAGATGCTGAGATTGAGGAGGTAAAGTGCAGAGTTTGAAGACAGCAAGCAGGTGAGGCGACCATCAGTTTCCGGTTTCAGTGATGTGCCAGGTCTCGTATGTTAGTGCTTTGGAGTGCTGCCTTTTTCCTGCCTGGGAGAACTGCGAGTAAAAAAAGTATGACCCTAGACGGGGCAGGAAGGAGGGAGTTACACTAGTTTCAGTCAGCCAGTTGTGGACTGGAGCCTTCCAGCTGCAGCTTTGGCAAGGAGCAGGGCCATCCTTGACTCCCTACAGGGGGTGTTTCTCAGACAGCTAGTCAATGAACCCACCAGGGACAGAGCAGTGCTAGACCTGGTGCTTACTAACAGGGGCAGCATTGCAGATATCATGGTGTGCAGTTCCCTAGGGACAGTGAGGCTCAACATTTAAGATGGATTCAGAGGCAAGTCACACAATGATGAGGGTCCTGGACTTTAGTAGGACAGATTTTAAAGGAACTGGGGACTGCTTCAGAAACTGCCTAGTAGGGGAGGATTGCCAGGGAGGGTGGAGAAAAACAGGGAAAAATAAGGGGAGCATTATTAAGTCAACCAGTCTCTGTGTGAAGGAAGTGAACAAAAGCACAAGGAAAAAAAGACCATTATGGTACTCTAGGGAAGTGGCCACAGTGGTGAAGGGAAAAAGGCTAACATTTAGGAGGTAGAAAGGAATGCAGAAGGAGGAGGAGAGAGTTTTTAGTTTCATAATGTTGTACAGGTTCTTGAGGCCAAAGACCCATTATGAACCTGCCACCACTGGTTTAGTGATGGAAACTAAATTTACTTTCCGTCATATGTTTATCTAAGTTTATTTTAAATTATTCCTGTGTCTAACTCATGACTACATATCTTGGTAAGGCATTCCATATCGGTGAAGCTCTTTATATAAAAAACTTTTACGCTTATTGTACTGCTCACAGTTGTCTTAAGTTGAAGGTTTGTGACTTAGTATTATTATAAGTCATTTGTTTTTCAAGACAAATTGTAGTAAACAATGCATTGTCTTGGAATGCTTTAAATATGAGAATCAGATCCCCTCTTAAATATCTGTACTCCAAGGAGTACAAGTTCAAGATTCTTAATCTATCACTATAGCTTTTGTTTTGACACTACTAATTTTCTTTGTAACTCTTCGTTGTACTCTTTCAACCATTTTTTTGGTTCCCACTGCTGTTGGTGTACTAAAGGAGCACAATACTCCAGGTACAGTTGAATAAGGCTAATATATGTAGAATAACCGATAAGTTTGGGTCTATTACCAGGGAGTAATAGCATCGAGAGGTTCTGGACACATGAACCTCGAGAGCAAAGCTCGAGAGGTTCCAATGTGTCCAGAACTTCGAGATGCTAGTACTCCCTGGTAATGGACAAACAAACCTATCAGTTATTTTTTTTAATATATGGATGTGACGTTTATTTCGAATGGGTGGTCGGCCATTTCAGTGAACTGACTTTCTGCTGGTCGACTGCCGCAGTGTCTTATGCTATGGATTCAGCTGTGCTTGCTCGTGACAGTTCCCCCTGTCCGTTTTTTTAAATGTTTGAGATCCTACCTGCTCTTCAAGAGCACAATGGCAGGATCAACCAGATATTTCTATTTCCTGACGGAAAACAATAAAATAAAAATGAGAAGCGTGACGACTGAGTTCACTCTCGGTAAGCGAGAGAACCACCGCCATGTTTTTGAACTGTTCTGCCCATCCACACAGGAAAACCGGCCAATGAGGAGGCACGCTTATGACATGGGGGCAGGAGGTTTCTTTTCAGAAGCTTGGAACGATACTATTGTCAGCACAAAAGTGTAGTATTACCAGTGATTGACAATACTATTACCAGTGATTGACAGTACTATTATCACCGAACCTTTCAGGCTATCACCAGAATTTTTTTGAATGCTTTACAAACCTATTAAATTGAAGATCCATATATTAAATAGTGGTAATAGGACTTCTTTATTTCTACTTCTAATGTGCCTTTGGATTTATCCAAAAATGCTGTAGCATTTTTTTACCACATTATTTATATGTGTATTGGGTTTTAGGTTTTCAGTGATTAGAAACATAGAAGCATAGACTTTGACGGCAGATAAGGACCGCTTGGCCCATCTAGTCTGCCCATTTCCCTACCTACAGGATAGGGCGCGGGTCCTAGTTAACCAACAGCCTATTTCTTCCTACCCCGCACAAGAATTACCTTATGCCTGTCCCATGCATTCTTGAATTCTCCCACAGTTTTAGACCCCACAACCTCCTCAGGAAGGTTGTTCCATGCATCCACTACCCTCTCTGTGAAATAATACTTCCTCACATTGCGCCTGAACCGTTCCCCCATCTTTAAATTGTGTCCCCTTGTTCTTGCACACTCTCTTTTCTGAAAGATGCTACCCTCTTGGACTTTGTTGATTCCACTGAGGTACTTAAAAGTTTCTATCATGTCCCCCTCTCCTTCTTTCCTCAAGGGTATACATATTAAGCTCCTTTAGTCTCTCCTCATCTTGGCTTCTCTTGCAGACCCTGCACCATTTTAGTTGCCCTCCCCTGGACTGCCTCTATCCTGTCTATGTCCTTGCGGAGATGGGATCTCCAGAACTGGATGAAGTACTCTAGATGGGGTCTCACCAACTGTCTGTACAGAGGGATAACAACTTCCTGTTTTCTTATGCTGATGCCTCTCCCTATGCATCCCAGTATACCCCCAGCCCTCCCTACTGCCTTCTCACAACCCAAAGAACACCCAAATCTTTTTCTTCCGTAGTGGTGGTTAATTGTATTCCATTCATCACATAGATTGTCTTAATGTTGTGTTTACCCATGTGCATTACCTTGCATTTCTGTTCATTGAAGTTAATTTTAGAAAGGTTTGCCCAGTTACATAATTTATTTAAATTTTCTTGCAGGTTATTGATTGGCCTTGTATCATTTACAATACATCCAACTTTGCAGTTGTCTGCATCTTTACTGATCCAGACCCGTTACTTGTTTGCATAGTTGAAATAAATATATTAAAGAGTAGTGGACCCAGTACCAAGTCCTGGGGACTCCACTAGTGACTTTGGTCCACTTTGATTCAAACTCCCTGAGAACAACTCTTTAATGTCTATCTCCCAACCATGGGTCAATCCATTGTATTATTTTACCATCAAGATTTATTTTATGCAGTTGCTCTAGTCACACACTATGGGAAACTGTGTTGAATGCTTGGCATAATTTAAAATACCACATCAACAGGCAGTCCCTGTTCTAATGCCTCACTTACTGGATCAAAGAAATTTATTAGATTTGTTAAGCATGACCGACCCGGAGCAAATCCGTGCTGTGCTATATTTAGGCTATCACTATTTTTAATATGGTCTAGTATTTTATTTTGAATTAATCGCTCCATTAATTTACTGACGATGGATATTAGGCTGATTGGTCTATAATTACAAACATTTTGTTTACTTTCTCCTTAAAAATGGGAGTAATATTTGCTTTTCTCCAAGATTCCAGGGTTTTACCCTCTCGAATGGAAATATTAAATAAAATGGTTAGTGGGACCAGGAGTTCCTTGCACACTGTTTTAATAAATAGTGGATTGATACCATCCGGTCCTGGGGATGATCCTGTTTTTAGCTTCCCAATTACTTCCAAAACCTGCTGTTCGGTAAAGGTAATTGGGGGGGGGGGGGTTACTTGTAGTCAAAGCAGCTAACTCTACTCTGCTATCTGTTTTTAAGACACTTGCAAAGTATGTATTAAGTATCTCAACCATGTCTGCCTCATTGCTCCATATTTCATCATTTGAGGCGACTGGACCAATATCATTCTGTGCTCCTTTTAAAGTTTATATATAATTATAGAACTGTTTCCTAGTATCTTTTGTTTTTTTTCAACCAAATGAAATTCTAATTTTTATTTTGCCATGCGGATTTGTTTTTTTGTTTTCTTTGCTAATTGTTTAAACTTATTCAGGTCATCCTCTCTACTGGTTCACTTGTATTTACAATATGCTCTTTTTTCTTATTAATTAGTTTTCTTATCCTCCCATTCCACCATTGAGGAAGCCTGTGGTTCTTGTTATTATATTTAAACCTTAATGGTACCCATGTTTTAGTACAGTACTCGATTTCCTTTAGGATGTGCTCCCAGGTTTCTTCGGACTACATCCATTTAGGGACTCTTTCCCGCTCCCATTTACTCAGATAGGTTCTAATTTTTGCATAGTCAGCTTTAGCAAAATTTCTAAATGTAGATTTGCCTTTAATTACTGTAGAGGTTTTGTTTAAATTAAATAACACCATGTTATGATCACTGTCACTGAGGGAAGGTAGAATTTGAGGTACAGAACAATGATTCTTAGTATTAATTAATATCAGATCGAAGATATTGTCTTTCCTAGTAGGAAGTTTAACCAGTTGCTTTAAGTCAGGTAATAAGGTAATTTCAATAAACTTTTTTATAGCTGTCCATTGGTTTTATAATTCAGGCAGTTTATACCTGGATGATTAAAGTCCCCCATCAATAAGAAATCATCTTTGATTTCAATATTCTCTATTTCTTCCAAGAAAAACAGAGGGAAGCAGGTAAGACAGCGAGGAGAGCAAAGGCACAGACAGAGGAAAGGATAGCCAAAGGGGTCGTTAAAGGTGATAAGACTTTCTTCAGGTACATAAGCGAAAAGGGGAAAGCAAGGGAGGGATAGTGAGGATAAGGAGAATAATGGAGGAGACTGTGCAAAACAGGATCAAGAAAATGCAGACATCCTGAACAGATACATCTGCGCAGTCTTCTAGTGGAGGGAGGAGGGGGAGATGAACCACCAGGGAGCAGCAAGAACATTTGGAGAGAAAGGAAAATGAAACCATTATCAGAGGAAAGAGTCCTAAAGGGACTTGTAGATCTGAACGTGGATAAGGCCATGGACCAGATGGAATACACCCAAGGGTAATAAATAACTCAGGGAAATGGATTGCTGCACCATTGATGGCCTTATTCAACAGGTCACTGTAAACAGGTGCAGTTCTGGAGGACTGGAGGAGAGCAGACATGGTTCTCCTTCATAACAGCAACAGCAGGGAGGAGGCTAGCTACTATAATCTGGTCAGTCTCACAGCGGTGGGGAAATTAATGGAAACCCCATTTAATCATTTATTTACTTATTTAAATCTTGTTAACCGGGATAGGCACACTAAGTCGAGGCTCATTTCCAGGTGCGACCTGGGAGCGCAAGCAAAATGGGAGTAATGACAAAGACAAATTAAAATACTATACAGTTATTAGTGATTACGGGGCATACTATGAGACTGGAATAATAAGCAAAGCTAGGAAACATACAATACAATAAGGCTAAGTATGTATGTTGATATGAAGGCAGACCGAGCAATTTAAAATAATGATTTCATGGGACATCCATGGTAAAAGGTTTGAAACTGAACTCGGGCCACTAATAGTGGGGTAGAGAAGAGGGGTTAGCTGCGTTGGCTGGAAATACAGTATGCCGACAGGTAAGTCGGGGTGAATCTTATGAGAAAGCAGCAGGGACTGAAGGTGGGGGGGCAAGGGGGAGGAAGAGATAAGGGAGAGGTGTAAAGAGGGCAGGAGCGAGAGGGAATATGGAGGAAGTGAATGTGTTGCTTGAAGGAGGGGAAAGTGGAGGAGTTACAGAGATGGAAAGGTAGAAGGTTCTAAAGGCTAGGGAGCCTGTTTCAGAAGGCAGATTGACCAGTGGAGGTGTGGGGATGGGGGAGGGATAAGGAGCGAGGTCCCTGGAGTGTTAATCATAGGAGGAGAGGCAGCTGGTGACAGCATGGAGGAGAGGTGGGGGAAGTAGACCAAACCAGAATTTTGCTATGAAAGATAGGGAGTGGGCAGAGTGCCTGAGGTAGAGCGGGAGGAAGGAGAAAGAAGAGTAGAGATTACAGTGGTGGGTGTTGGAGGGCATTGGTGGCAAATCTACAGAATGTATTCAAGAGCATGTCGAGTTTGGAGAGTGAGGACGTCGATGCAATTCTGTGGACTACATCCGTTTCCTCGAATATCAGTAAAATCATTTTGAGATTAATTTGCAGTATATAGGAGGGAGAGGCAATCCTTGTTTTGGACATAGATTGAAACATAAGGAGTTGATGTGGATGGTGAACTCAAGATGATTGTCCAGTCAGACCCTGAGGTATTTGAATTTGGACATGTAATCAAGCGGGGTGTAAACACCAGAGGAGACGGGGTTAGTACAGTAGAAGAAAAGATAGTAGAGTATCTCAAATTGAATGGGTTATAACACCGAAGGCAGCATGGATTCACTGGGCGGGGGGGGTTGTCATGTCAGATGAATTTGATTGACTTCTTTGACTGGGAGACCAAGGAAATAGATCAGGGGAGGGTGGTGGACGTGGCCTATTTGGACTTTAGCAAGGCTGTAGAAGGTGTGGATAAATGACAGACACCAGACAGTAATTTTATTGCATAAAAACACAATAATTGTGTTTATCATTTTATTTGCAAAACAAAACAAAACAAAAAATATATATTTACAGAAAGAAAATTGTGGGTGTTAGTCCATCACACCATTTCAACACATCGGGAAATACAGTACTTCTTCTTGAGACTCCTGTCTTTCTTCTGTATATTCAATATCCAATACTTAATTCACAACAATACAGTGTGTAAGCTCTCACACTAGCTCCTTCTCCCTCGGTGGTCAGAAGGTACTGACCCACACACACTTCTTAGTTCCCTGGTAGCAGGTTTTATAGCAATCCTTAGGGTGACATCACGATCGGGGGATCTCCCACTTAACATAAAATAGACCTTTATGTGGTCCTATCTAAGGCTGTCTTGGATCATTCTTGTACAATAGGGAAAAACAAGCATTTATGTTATATTCCTTCTGTGAATATATTCCAAAATATCAGTTTTAGATCATCTAAACCTTAATTAGGGGGCTTCTACCTCATTTGGAGCATAGCTCCTCCCACTTGATGTGACCTCATCTCTCCTGATTATTACAAAAGCAGTCACTTCAGGGGCTGTCAGTCCTATAGTAGGAATCTCCCCATAATGGCAAGAATTCAGGTAACAACAAAAGAAAAACATTTATTTGTTCATTTTCACATGTTTTATATACAGGAATACCCAGCCTGGACAGGGGAATGACAAATAAGGGGAGCGCTCCCTATTTGTCTTCCCTGCCAGACCAGGAGACCTGTCATTAAAGCATATTTTATTTCAGCAAAACAAGAAGCTTTTCTTTACTACCGCAACAAGTGGTTCTCTGTTTATTTACATCGCCCAACCTCGGGCTTGTAGCACAGTGTTTCTGTGCGTCTTAAAGGGCACCATTACAATAGCGCCTAGCACTTCACTTTCTTCACAGAAGCACTAGCATTCCAGTGCTGAAGCGTTACATAAACAAACTGGGGGCACCTTTGGAGCACAACCATTACTCAAACACAGAGCTCCTTATGGAAAAAGGATAAACTTTCATTGTGCAACCATAAGGGTTTTAGGATTATTTAAAGAGACAGTAAAGTTTGTAGAGCTATGCCAGGTTGGCCACCCTGACACAAAATTTAGTAAAGAAAGGAGGAAGAAAAAGATGAGAGAAAAGTAGGAAAAGAAGATTTTGGGGGGGGGTATACATTTTTACTTCAGGACTAAATATTCATAACAGAAGCACCCTGTTACACTCCTCCCCATTTAAGAAGGCAACACAGTATTATGTTGGCTGAAGCCTTCACCCTTAGAAGGGTTGGAACTTCCACCTACCCTCACTAGAAGTTCCCATCAGGGACCCTTAATAAGCAGAACAGTTGTTATCATATAACTAACATTTATACATTCAATAAACTGATCCTACTGTTCTTTTCCCTGAGATATGTGTCTTTTTTAAAACACATCATTCATTATTACAAGTCACATCACTTTTTTCAGTCATAACATGTTCAGCTCCATACCAGGATAAAAAATTGGCATTTTGATGTTGAGACTCAGTTCTATGTTTTACCAAAAATTTATAGGGCTGGAGGGACAGGTGCCAGTGCATGATGCACATATTCTTATCCTTCATGAGGTGTAACCAACATAGCGAGTTGTGGTCAGTTACAATAGTGAATTCATGCCCCCATAAATAATATTTGAGAACCTCTATAGCCCATTTTATGGCCAGGCACTCCTTCTCTACTGTAGAATACATTCTTTCTCGCTCATGCAATTTCCTACTAATGAATAGAATTGGGTGCTCACCTTTGTGATCATTCTGGGTAAACACTGCCCCAATGCCTGTGTCAGAGGCATCGATTTGGACCTCAAATGTTTTTCTAAAGTCTGGACTTAGGCGTGCTGGTGCAGAACATAAAGCTGCCTTTATATTCTGGAAAGCTGTTTTACACTCAGCAGTCCACTTCACTTTATTTGGATACCTGTTTTTAGTCAGTTCTGTAAGTGGTGTTGCAATGGTGGAAAAACCAGGAATGAACCTTCGATAGTAACTTGCTAGCCCTAAAAAAGATCTAACATGGCATTTGGTAGTGGGTATTGGACTATCGGCAACGGCCTCCACTTTGTCCATTTCTGGCTTTACAGTCCCTGGCCAATGATAAACCCCAAATATCGAGTCTCAGTTTTTGCAATAGCACATTTGGATGGATTTATTGTAAGTTCTGCATCCTTGATGCTTTGAATGGCAGCGCTAAGATGAATTAAGTGGGTATTCCAGTCTGGGCTATAGATGACCACGTCATCAAAATAAGCAGCGCTGCATTGATTATGGGGTCTTAAAATACGGTCCATGTATCTCTGAAAAGTGGCCGGAGCCCCATGCAAACTGAATGGTATGGTCATAAACTGGTATAAACCAACAGGGGTACTGAACGCAGTTACCCTTAGCACCACAGGCCCAAGAGTTATCTGCCAGTACCCTTTCGTCAAATCTAGGGTGCTGATATATCATGCAGAGCCTATCTGATCTAGCAGATTGTCAATTCTTGGCATGGGGTAGCCACCAATCTCAGAAATTGCACTGATTTTCTGAAAATCCAGACATAACCGAACACCACCCTCTTTTTATTCACCACTATTAAGGCGAGGACCAAGGGTTACGTGAAGGAACAATCACCTTTGCTTGTTCCATTTGTGTACCTCATCCACTACCTCTTTTCAGATTTTCTCTGGTAACCTATAGGGCCTCTGGTGAATTGGTTTACTTTGTGTTAGTTTAATCTCATGCACCACCCCTAATGTCTTCCCTGGTGTTTTAGTAAATGTTTCTTTAAAAAACTCCAAGAGTTGATCAACCTCTTGTCTTTGATCAGGCTTTAATTCCAGATTAATCTAAATTTACTTCTCCCCTTGTTGTGTCTCTAATTTATCATAAGCCACCTCTGTCTCTGACAGGCCTTGTTCAGGTTGAATGTGGAGGGATGGGTTTGGCTTATCTATCCATTTCCTTAACAAATTGGCATGGTATACCCTTTTTACTGGTCTCCGTCCAGGCATTTCAATCTCATAATTCACAATACCAGTGTGTCGAAGTACTACATAAGGCCCTTGCCATCTCATTAGAAGCTTATTTTCCATGCTAGGCAACAATAGTAACACTTTTTCTCCGGGTTCAAAATATTTGTATTTCAATCTTTATCATACATTCTTTTTGACCCTGCTGTTTCTGGTCAACATTCCTATGAGCCATAGTTACATATTTCACAAGCCTTTCCCAAATCAGTCATGCTAATTCACAATGTTTGTAAATCCCACACCTTTGCCTTCCTCCCAGTGTTCTTTAATTACATCTAATGGTCCCCTAGGGTTACAACCATATAGTAAGGAAAAGGGGGGAAACCAGTTGTTGCTTAGGGTACTTCCCTGTAGGCAAACAAGAGGTAAGGGAGAAATCTGTCCCAGTCTCGACCTTCCTCTTGTACGTACTTTTGCAACATTTTCTGAAGTGTTTTATTGAATCTTTCTACTAACCTATCGGTCTGTGGGTGATATGGGGAGGTACATACTGCAGAGACACTCAACAGACAGTACAATTCTTGCAGCATCACAGATGTAAAGTTACTGCCTCTGTTGGTTAGAATCACTTGTGGTATTCCCATTCGACTGAAGATTTTAGCTAATTCTTCAGCTATTCTAGGGGCAGTAACCGCTTTCATTGGTATGGCTTCAGGGTACCGGGTGGCGTAGTCGCACACAACCAGTATGAATTGATTTTCCTTAGAATTCTTTGTTAGGGCCCCACCACGTCCATGGCTACTCTCTCAAAAGGAGTTGTTACATAAGGCATGGGTTGCAGGGTACTTGATCTTTCTTCCTTCTGGAGCCACCAGTTGGCATTTTGCACAAGCTCTACAATATGCTGCTACCTCTTGTTGAACCTCGCCAACAAAACCTGGATAATATCTGCTGTAATGTTCTATCCCTCCCTCATGGCCAGCCATAGGTATATCATGGGCCAATCATATTACCTGTTCCCTATACTGTTTAGTTATCATTAACTGCTCTGTCTCACAGTTTGTAACAGGATCAACAGTTATTCTATACAGTATGTTACACTTTAATAAAAATGAGAATGTCCATTCTTTTCTTCTTGATTTATTTGTGCAAATAAAGGTCTTAAAGTCTCATCTGCAACTGTTCTGGTCTGATGTCATCTTTTAACAACCCTGGTGCTAATTCCACATTCTTTTCTGGATGTGAATCCTGCCAAGCTTTCTTTTCCTTCCTTTTAACTTGTTTGGATTTTCTTACCTTTCCTTGTCCTTCAAAATAATCCTTTTCAAAGAAAAGACAGGTTCCATCTGTAATTTTGCCTGGGCCCTGGTAACCACATTAACAGGTTCCACCAGTGATTGATGAGTCTTCATTAAGGCATCAAAACAGGGAAATCTAGCCAATTATAACAGGTACAGGTAGTCGGGGTACTAATCCAACTAACAAGGTGTGGATTTGGTTGTTAACAGTCAATGCCAACTTTGCAGTGTGATACTGATGGACATCCCCATGTATACAGTGAACAGTTGTACCATTCTGGCTTTAGTCTATTTCAGGGGCCAGATCGGCTCTCATCAGGGTTTGTCTACTTCCAGAGTCTAACAGTCCCAAAGTTTATTGGTCTCCCACTCCCACAGAAGTAACACATCCAAAGTTTGCTAGGGCCAAATGTGCTGTATCATTTCTTTTATTAGGGCAGTTTTCTTACTATGTCCCTTCCTAGACATCCATGGCAAATAATGTCTGCATATGGGACCCTGCCCTCTATCTTGTCTACCATAAGTTGATTGCCTTTGATTATTGGGAAAAAAGTTATTACTGGAGCTGTAGATGGTCCTGGGTTACCTTGTTGCCCCCTTGGTCTGGTGGGACGAGCTGCCAAGTAGTCCTCCACCAGTTTGATGGTTTCTTCCACTGTCTCTGGCGTGTGCTCCTTAACCCATAACTGTACATCCAGTGGTAAAACCCGAATGAACTGTTCAATGATTATTAGCTCCATAATCTGATCGATAGTCTTAGTCATTGGTTGTAGCCATTTACCACAATAATCTCTGAGACGAGCATATGTTTCCCTGGGGGTGTCATAGTGGGCCATTTTCTGAGAATGAAAACACTGGCGATAGGTCTCAGTATTGATATTGTAATATCTCAATATCTCTTCTTTTACTCTATCACAATCAGTAGCATCAGTCCCACTCAGTTGGCTATATACTAACTGGGCTCTCCCGGATAAGTAGGGTACTAATCTTATCACCCACTGATCACAAGGCCATACTCAGGTTTGGGCTATCCTCTCGAAGGTAATAAGGTGTGCCTCAATGTCATCACTCTCTGACAATTTAGTTAGCTTTATGTCTCTGGGCCCAGTTCTATCCACCTGACCTTGATTCATGTCCAATATGGCTATCAGGGTATCATTCCATTTCATGTCCTGCTGTCTTCTTTCTTGTGCCTGGATGCACCTCTGTCATCTGTCCTCTTCTTGTTGTCATTCCATCTCGATCTGCCTCATACAGAGCCACTTCAACAACTCACTCAGATCACCTGGGGCTGGGGTCATCTGTCTCTTTTTTGGCTTCTGCGCATCTTCTCCCTCTTTGATATCCTCATCTTCTGGTTTCTTCATCTTGTGTCTGGCTCCTGTACATAATCCGGGTAACAATTTAATTCCAGTTCTCTCAGTTACTGATAATGTCAGGTGATATGCACCGAGGTCTGTCTGGTCCCCTTCTATCATCTGTCAGGGTATATCGGAACAATACCCCCGGTAGCGCTTCCTGGGCAGCCTCGACGTACCAGGTCTATCCCACTTCTGACACCAGTGTAGAAGGTGTGGGATAAATGACAGATGCCAGACAGTAATTTTAGGGCATAAAAAACACAATAATTGTGTTTATCATTTTATTTGCAAAAACTTTGCAAAAAAAAAAACAAAACAAAAAAATATATATTTACAGAAATATAATTGTGGGTGTTGGTCCATCACACCATTTCAACACATCAGGAAATACAGTACTTCTTCTTGAGACTCCTGTCTTTCTTCTGTATATTCAATATCCAATACTTAATTCCCAACAATACAGTGTGTAAGCTCTCACACTAGCTCCTTCTCCCTCGGTGGTCAGAAGATACTGACCCACACACACTTCTTAGTCCCCTGGTGGCAGGTTTTATAGCAATCCTTAGGGTGACATTACAATCAGGGGATCTCCCACTTAACATAAAATAGACCTTTATCTGGCCCTATCTAAGGCTATCTTGGCTCATTCTTGTACAATAGGGAAAAACAAGCATTTATGTTACATTCCTTCTGTGAATATATCCTAAAATATCAGTTTTAGATAATCTAAACCTTAATTAGGGGGTTTCTACCTCATTTGGAGCATAGCTCCTCCCACTTGCTGTGATCTCATCTCTCCTGATTATTACAAAAGCAGTCACTTCAGGGGCTTTCAGTCCTATAGTAGGAATCTCCCCATAATGGCAAGAATTCTGGTAACAACAAAAGAAAAACATTTATTTGTTCATTTTCACATGTTTTATATACAATAATACCCAGCCTGGACAGGGGAATGACAAATGAGGGGCACACTCCCTATTTGCCTTCACTGCTAGACCAGGAGACCTGCCATTAAAGCATATTTTATTTCAGCAAAACAAGAAGCTTTCCTTTACTACCGCAACAAGCGGTTCTCTGTTTATTTACATCGTCCGACCTTGGCTTGTAGCACAGCATTTCTGTGCGTCTTAAAGGGGCACCAATTACAATAGCGCCTAGTGCTTCACTTTCTTCACAGAAGCACCAGCATTCCAGTGCTGAAGCGCTACATAAACAAACTGGGGGCACCTTAGGAGCACAACCATTACTCAAACACAAAGCTCCTCACGGAAAATGAATAAACTTTCATTGTGCAGCCATAAGGGTTTTTAGGATTATTTAAAGGGACAGTAAAGTTTGTAGAGCTATGCCAGGTTGGCCACCCTGACACAAAATTTAGTAAAGAAAGGAGGAAGAAAAAGATGAGAGAAAAGTAGGAAAAGAAGATTTATGGGGGGTTACACGTTTTTACTTCAGGACTAAATATTCATAACAGGAGTACCCTGTTTCAAAGGCCTTTAACACTATGCCACACATGACTAATAAGAAATTGTGCAACCTAGGGGTGGGATCCAAAGTGGTAAATTGGGTAAGAAACTGGTTAATGGATAGGCAACAAAGGGTGGTGGTTAATGACATTCACACTAATAAGGGGAGAGTGACCAGGGGAGTGCCCCAGGGCTCAGTAATGTGACCAGCCCTCTTCAATGTCTTTCTAAGTGAAATTGTAGAAGAACTGGAAGGGAAGGTATGCCTTTTTGCAGATGACACCAACATCTGTAATAGAGGGGATGCTCAGGAGGGGTTGGAGAGAATGTGTAGGGATCTTGGGAAACTTGAAGAGTGGTAAAGGGCATGACAGCTGGGATTCAATGCCAAAAAGTGCAAATTCATATAGGGTATAGAAACCCAGGCACTGAGTATAGGATGGGGAGAGATACTGACAGTCACTAAACAGGACAGGGACTTTGAGATTATCATAAACTGTGACCTCAAAGGGGCAGGACAGTGTAACAAAGCAGTGGGTGGGGCCAGTGGGGAGCTAGGATGCATAGGAAGACGTATCACCAGCAGGAAGAAGGAGGTGGTGTTACCACTGTATCAGTTGCTGATGAGACTCCACCTGGAGTATTGTCAGGCCCCTGGCATTCTGCGGCAAAAAATACTATTTTCTGTGGCAGGGCTGGTCAATTTCTATGGCAAGGTTTTGCGAATTCTGCAGTGCAATTTTACAAATACTGCGGCATTTCTGTGGCACTTCTTTTGCACATTTGTACATTTTATAGCATGAAAGTAAGGGACAGCTCACATTATACATTTTGATCTTTTTATTGCACATACTATGCAGCATGAAAAGTGTAAGGGACAACTCACATTTTTAATCTTCATTGCACTTACATATCAGAGGCAGTTAGGTTAACTGTTTCAAGACAATTTAAAATGCAGAATTGTTTTTATTTTGATGACATTCTATATTTTTATTTAGCATTAAAACAAAGAAAAACCAGCTTGCGAATGCTGTCCTCAGAAAGTCCCGTACGTCTTTCTGTAAAGATGATATTGTGGACACTGAAACTGCATTCTGCGTCTGCAGAGTTTGTCACGCAATTAATGCATGCAAGAGCCAGTTCAGAAAGTTGTGGTATGCGAGCTGCTGCAGACTTCCAAAATAAGTTCAGATCTTTGTCTGCTTGGCTTGTGTTGCTCACATAGTTTGGTGCAAGGATTTGTTTGTACAGTTCAAATTCTGTGTCAGGGATATCACTCCATCCTGGAATAGCTATATAATCCTCTTTGATTTGTGACAGAAAGGCCACTTTAGAGGGATCAAAGATTCTTGCTGCTTTTAAAAAGTTCAGCCCAGGCTGGCCCTCCTCTGACAGATATTTCTGAAGTTTGGATGATGCATCAAAGAATGCTTCCTTGAAACTCTCCAGCAGCTCTGTCTGAATGTGAGCAGGAATCTGTTCATCACCGTCAAAAAAGGAACCACAGCTTTCCATGACAAGCTACTGATGTGTCTGAAGATTGATCTGCAGCTGTTCTAGGATATCGACAACATCTGTTGTCACAGGGATCTATGACTGAAATTTGTCAAGCAATCTGCACATCCATTCTGATTTCTTTGCAAGGAATGCAAGCTCAATCTGCAGCTTTAGTGCAAGGATGTCATCATACAGAATGTCCTGTAGAGATGGTGAAAAAAAATAAACATATGAGTTTTTCTGTCAACAATATGCCTCAACATATCATTTAGTTAAAAAAAAAAAAGAATAGTACAGCATTCTTACCTTTATTGCAAGCGATGTGCTGCATGGCTGTTCTGTTAGGGCAAGCTATTTTTCAATGAAGGACCGGTGATAGATGACATGGTTGTGGTGATACCTGGCAGTGATAAAATAGGATGTCTACCTTGTTGCACAGGGATCAGCAGGCAGCATGGCATGCTTGTCAGGGGTGACCTCTGATAGGTGTCGCAAGTAACGATTCTTTCTTCCGCAGGGTAATGAAAATAGTTTGCGGAATAGCTTCATATATTGCATTGTTAACTGAAATGGCTTCTCCATTGCACCAGCAACTAAGTCCATGATGTGGACCAGGCATGTTACATGAGTGCATTTGGGGAACAAACCTCGTAGAATTGCGCTGTAGCTTTTTTCATATATGAGGCATTGTCTGCGTCGAATACCCAGACCGCATAGAAATATATTGCATAGTCTGTTACAGTTTGAACAACTGCTTGTGCCACTGTGCTGTGTCACCGATGTCAAAAACTTTGTGTCCAACAAATTGGGGTGCACTCGTCCAGTTTCATCTCTTTCCAGTGGAGCTGCCAGAATATTGAGGATGTATCGCTGCTTGACATCGCTGGTCTCATCCACAATTAGTGCAACCTTTTTGCTTGCCAGTTTTTGTTGCACATCCTGCCTTTGTGCAGTATAAATGTCTGGCACATATGCAGCTTGGATTTGATCTGCACCTGGTATGGCACCTCCATTTGGGATGTGTTTCCCAATAAAACTGCGAATTGTCGGATGGTCAATTTTCTCCAGGGGGATGTCTGCTTCCAGAAAGGTCTTTGTGAAGTCCTGCACAATCTTGATGCATTCTGTCTGGGCAATTGTGTTTTTGGCCAGGGATGTCAGCAGAGTCTGTTGCTTTTTCCTTGCGTTTTCTAACTGGGTGTCTGCAGCTCTTTTTAAATGCGTCTTGGAACAGAAGTGATCTGAGATGGTAGACTTACTAACGTGATCCAGGACAATGTTGCAGGGTGTGCAAAATAGTTTTCCTCCATCTTCATGTGGAAGTTTGTCTCCAAACTGCTTGCAGCGATCTTTTGCTGTCACGTACAAGGCTGTCTTTGATCTGTTCTGGGCAGACGGGGTAGATTTTCTCACAAATTGATCCATTCTATCCTGTGAAAGAAAGATGCAAATAAATGTTAGAAAATGCCTAGATGAAGTCAGATGGAAAGAATATTTATGTTAGGCTCAAGAAACACATACATGCATTCTTAATATACTCACATGCATGTTGCCATGCAGTGATGCAGACGCTGATGGATTAAAATCACATCTGGCGATGGGTTCAGCACAGCAGAGTAAACCAGTAAGTGGTATTATCTGCTGCCGCCCTAAACCAATACATACTACGCAGATAATGATAGAGATAGTGCATTTATTGTATATCTTTTATATCTTTTCTTTTTACAGCATAATAGGAGACTCGAGGAGAAAAACGCATTACAAACTTTGAGACTAGCAATGACACTTAGAGCATACTATCAGCACACATGATATTTTTTAAATGTTATTTACCTACCTGGATCACAACAGCCCTCCCACCCACTGAAGAATCAACCTGTGGACTTTGAGAACAGCAGAGAATGCTTGCAATGGTCAGACTACCAGCACAACACATATCCACCCAGTCACCCAGAGGTTGGAACAGACGACCCACCAGCAAAGAACACCTTTAAAATATCTTCTGTGCTGGTGGCAGTCTGATTTGTGTACTTGTTGTTCTTGTCAAGGTCCGCAGGTTCAGCCTCAGGGTGGCTGGGGGAGTGCTGCAATACCAACCTAGGTCAGAGAAGCCTCCCCGAGCCATCCAGGTCCAGTACCTGTGGATGCTGACAACAGCATGAAACACTTGGAACAGGTGACCAGCAGAACATGGAATATTTTTTTAAGCAGAAGCCAGACATTTTGAAACAGAAGCATACCAGCACCAGAGGCAGAAGCCAGACATTATTCAATAACCTGTGTCAGAGCCGCCCCTGGGCCAACCAGGGGCTGTAGCTGCGGACTTTTCAAACAGCAGTGAACACATGTGACAGAACAAAAAACAACTACCACTGCCACCTATGTCAGAGCCTCCCCTGGGCCAACCAGGGGCTGTAGCTGCAGACTTTTCAAACAGCAGTGAACACATGCAACAGACGACCACCAGCACAGGAAGCAGAAGCATGCTGGATATCGATCAACAACCTGGGTTGGAGCCTACCCTGGACACCCAGTAAATGTACAGGTGATCTTTGACAACAGCAGCAAAGACTTGGAACAGACCACCCACCAGCATATGAAAGCTTTAAAATACCTCCTGAGCAGGTGATAGTCTGTTCCAAGTGTTTGCTGCTGTTTCTAAAGTCCGCATGTAAAACTTCTTGGTGGCTGGGAGAGCAAGAGCCACTACTACCACTACGTAAGTTGCCCTCAGCCACCCAGAGACATAGACTCTACCTGCAGACTTTGGAATCAGAGCACACACTTGCATCAGAAGACTACGAGCAAAGAAAATATGTTAAAGCAGAAAAAAAAATAATACTACAAAAACATAGGCTCCCCCCAATGTACCTGCAAAGAGGAACATCAGGAGAGTACCAGAACATCTCTACACCCCCTGAATCTCTAGGCAGCAGAACTGTCTTTTTCTCAGTCAAATTAGCAAAATAACTTCCCCATTCAAACATAATAGCACCAGTATAAAAAATCCATTCAAAGATATTACCAGTACATTTTTAGTAACAGTCATCCCTCCCCAGAGAAAAAAAACCAAAAAAGCATCCAGTTCTAAAAAAACTTGCAGTACCTCTTCCAGACGAATGATGTTAGGAACAAAAGCAGCAGTCTTCTTCCTTCAGCAGGCAGGGTTCTCTCTTCAATGGTGCTTTCTCTTCTTAGAGTCCAGAAAATGTTGCTGAAAAACTACAAAAATGCTGCTCCATTTTGTGCCCCCCTGAACATACAACTCCACACCCCACTTCGCAAGATTCTGTCACTGATTGCACAAGTAGGACAAGCAAAACTTTTGATTTGCTGATTAAGTGAATCCCTGAACTGATAGGCTTCTAAATGTAGCCAATCAGCTCATGCAAACTCAATCCCCGGGCAGTTTGAAAAACCAGAGCCAGGGAAATTAGAAACATTTGCTTGCCTGAGGAGACAGAGGATAGATACAACTACTTCCAGACCAGGATGGGCAGGCAGCCTAACTGGCACATTTTTCAAACCGATCGCCAACCTGACCAGAGAGAGGAGACCGAGGTTGTGGAACTACTGCTGGGCCACAGAAAGGTAGGGGACTGGGTGGTTGGCTGGCATTTAGTTTTGTATTTAGAGGGGGATGGGGGCAATGGTAAAAGAAATGTGAATTTTTATTACTTTGGCTCGTTTGTTTAGGCAGCCTTTTGAATTCTTAAGGAAAGGTGTGCAGCAGCCAGCAACACGAAGGGAAGCAAATGAAATCCCCACCAAGCCTGGGAATCTCTGGCTCGCGATCGCGCTGCATGCTGCATTTAGTTTACAAGATTTTTTTTTTTTTAACTTTTAATTTCATCCTCCCTCCCTGTCTTTCCCTCCTGCTCCATGTTGGTGTTGACTGTGGGCTGTGGCAGCCGAGTGACCCTGATCATGCTGCTTTGTCTGACTATAAATATTCTATTTTCTTTCAGTCTCTCCCCTCTCTTTCCCTCCTGCTCAGTGTTTTGTTGTTTTTTTGTTTAACTGCATCCCCCTCCCTCTCTCTCCTGCTTTGTATCGACATCTGCAGCAGCTGGCATAGAATACACCCTCAGTCTCTCTTGATAGCACCAGTCCTTTCCTCCGGTAACTGCACGACTTGCTGCTTTGCTCAGAGGATCGGTGGCCGAGGAAATGAGACTGCTCCCTGGACCCTAACAGACTGCGGGCTGGTGGCTACCTGGAAATAAGTGGGGCACAAACTTTTCAGGCGCACATTTCCAGGTGATTTTTTGGGGAGGTGTAAGGTCAGTGGGGCATGGAATGAAGCATCGGGTTCGTTTTGTGGAGAAGATGCAGTGGTGATTGGTGGACAAGGACTCCTGCATAGTGTGAAGTTTTATTTTTGTCTGTCCACCGATCACCATTTTAAACTGCAGTGTTATGGATTCTCCTAGGTTTGCGCCCGTCAGCTGCTAGTAACAGAACCTTGAACAAACATAGCTGCTGGTGGGAATTAAAAAAAGGAATTCAAATGTGATGTGTTTAGGGTGGGACTTTTTGTGTTTAGTTGAGACTGCTCCCAGGACCCTAACAGATTGCAGGCTGGTGGCTACCAGGAAATAAAGTCGGGGGCATGAACTTTTTCAGATGCTGCACACTGCAGGTGATTTGGGGGTGTAACTGATCACCATTTTAAACTGCAGAGTTGTGGATTCTCCTGAGTTTGCGCCCGCCAGCCACTAGTAACAGAACCTTGAACAAACATAGCGGCTGGTGGGAATTAAAGAAAGGAATGTGTTTGGGGGCTTTTTGTGTTTAGTTGCACATTTTATTATTGTTATGCTGTGATCATACTTGTAGGCAGCCCGCCATTTTGCACAAAGTGGCCATTTAAAGCAGCACTGAGCAGATCTGAGCGGATTCCTGCAGACAGTGATTTCATGGTATAGTAATCTGCAGCCACACTGCGGGCCGCGAATTCCAGAATGCCAGGGGACCTGAGCATTGTGTCCAGTTCTGGAGGCTGCACCTCAGAGGGACATAGACAGGGGGCAGGTAGTCCAGAGGAGGGTAACTAAAATGGTGCAGGGGTTGCATAAAAAGCCCTACAAGGACAGTCTGAGGGATCTTAACACATATGCCTAGAAGAGAGGAGAATGAGAAGGGACATGATAGAGACCTACAAGTACCTCACAGTTGTGAACAAGGTACGGGGGAGTTTCTTTCAAATGAGAAAGAGCACCAGGGCCAGAGAGCATGTGATGAAGCTATTTCTGTGTTTCTATAACGGTCATATGAACATTCAAAAATCGCCAGCAGAAAAAGGCCTTACGGTCTACCGAGTCTGCTTGGTTGTGCAGCTAGCAGTCCCTATTTTGCAGCTGCCCCTTCCCGGTCATTTAGTGGAGTTAAGGATCATGCAGTACACTACTTTGACTTCAGCAAGGCATTTGACTCTGTGCCTCACAAAAGGTTGCTGAAGAAGCTAGAGGATCTGGGTGCAGTGAAGGTTATAGTTAGATGGGTGGGAAGTTGGTTGGAAGGGAGAGAACAGAGGGTAGTGGTAGACAAGTCAAATCCTTGGAAAGGTGAGGTACCACAGGGATCAGTCCTGGGTCTAGTCCTTTTCGATATGCTCATCGACATTGGAGAAGGAATTCAGGGCAAGATGCGTCTCTTTGCAGCTGACACTAATCTCTATGGTAGAGTAGACAGTGAGGTGGGGATAAGGGATTTTCAAAGGTTGAAGAGGTGATTCAGGTTTTGGCAGTTGAAATTCAATGTCAAAAGTGCAAGGTGGTGCACATAGGGAACAAGAACACCAGGTCAGAGTACTGGATGGGAGAGGTTAAGTTGGGCACTACTTCTGAGGAAAGGGACCTAGGAATCATCACAAGTGACTCCTTTAAACAATCTAGCCAATGTAACAAGGCCTACAGTAAGGCTAACTGGATGCTGGGGTATATCGGGAGGGGTTTTGACAATAGAAGGAAAGAGGTATTACTGCCTCTCTATAGATCACTGGTGAGGCCACTCCTAGAGTACTGTGCCCAGTTCTGGAGTCCACACCTAAGGAAAGACAAAGACAGGCTGGTGACAGTGCATCACAGGGTGACCAAAATGATTCAGGGCCAGCAAGACAGATCCTATGAGAATCAGCTAAAGGAACTGAACATTTATTCACCGGAGGCCAGACAAGCGCAGGGCAATATGATAGAAACCTTCAAGATTCTGAAAGGAATAAACAAGGTGAACTGCCAGGAATCATTCAAAAGGAATAGCGACTCTAGAAAATGAGGACATAAGTGTAAGCTGGTGGTGGTGGTGGTGGGAGAGAATTCATGTGGGACTTGAGACAGTTTTATTATACAGAATGGCTGAGCCGGGCAACAGTCTGCCTGCTGAGGTGGTGGGTACCAAAATCATCTATGTTTTCAAGCACATCTGGGATAGAGTTAAGGGATAAGTAGTTATTCGGGGGTGGGGAGGGATAGCCATAAGACAGGGAACAAAAGGGGTGGATAATGTAGGCAAAAACCCCATACTGACATAAGGTCTTGGGGTATGAAAGGGTGTTATGGGCAGACTGGCTGGACCAATGGTCTTTTTCTGCCATCATGGTCTATGTGACTATGTTTCTGTTGCAGTCAAATGATTTATTTTAGGCAGTGATGAATTCTAAACAAAGATGAATCATTTATCTTAATGTTGGGTTATCTACCTTTGGACAGGTCACAAATGGAACAGCAGCGTGCACAATGCCTGATGACTTTGCAGTGGCCTCAGCTGCACTCAAAACAGAGCGGTGAAATGAAACAGAAGCAGTTAGGTGTTCCAGTAAGAAGGTACTGCATTGTTTTTTAGTTATTTAGTTATTTATTTATGGAACTGTTTTACCAGGAAGGCACTCTGAGACACAGGTTGCTCGTTTCCCGGTGCGACCTGGGGGAAGGGGTAAAATAGGGATGATACATTTTACATTCAAGTTACAAAGACCAACATAACATACAATTAATTAAGACAGTTGTTACAAACAGTGTTGCATACATATGTAATTTGTGAGAACTATTAATAAGTGCTAGGGTAATAAGTGAGCAAGTGCTATTGTGAAATAAGGGGTGAAGGAGAGAGAGGAGGAGGAGAAGACAGATAGTGAAGAGGTGTGTCCCAGAGGGAGGGAGGGGAGGGAGTGAGAGAGAGAGAGAGACAGACAGACAGAGAGATCCAGACTGGCTGGAGAAGGTGGGCGGTGAGGGACAGTTAGTGTGTAGGTGTCGGTAGATCTGAGGGAGTAGGAGTAGGAGGGTGTTTATAAATGAGGGAGAGGTAGGAAGGAGTTCACCCAGCCAGTGTTTAGTGGTGAATTTAGCGCAGTGTGAGGCATCTATTTGTAAGGGACAGAGCCGTGAGGAAGGCATTTGGGTGCCCTGGGCAAGAGACAAATTTTGCACCCCCCACCCACCCGAAAAGAGCCAGAAAGTCTGGAGGGTTTACATGCTCCAGCTCTGGTGAAGTTCAGGGCTTTTCTTTGAAGAAAAAAAAAAAAAAAACACTTTTGCTACATGGTCGGTCCTAAATTTTGCTGCCATGAATCTGAGGTGTGGGAAGAAGAATCAGCATTTATATAGCACTTTTCATATACAGTGTATCCCAAAGTGCTTTAGACGCAATGCTAGACTGGTAGTGAAGTGACTAAATGTGTGGTGGCGGCCATATCGCACATCAACACCCACACACAGCCTGGACAATTGCATGAACTGGTTTATGGGAAGGGGAATGTTGGCCAGGACACCGGGAATGTCTGCTGCTCTTTGCAAAGAGTGCCCCTTGGTTCTTTTACTTCCACCTGGACACCCACCAGGACAACACCAGGATGGGTAGAAGGGACCTCAGTTTAACGTCTCATCCAAAGGACAGCACACCCCAGCAGTTCAACACCCCCTACTACTGCACTCTGATGCCAGCATTTTAGGTGCAAGTCCAATCCCAGTGTGGGCAGAGAATTCACAACCTTCTGTTCCATAGGTGGATGTGCTACCAACTGAGCCAGGAGACTCTGGCTGGCTTGAAGCATATTTACACAGACAGTATTTTTATTTTCTTTACCGTTTACTTTAAGTAGGGGTATTGCAGCTATGTTTTTGAGGTCTAGGGTGGGGCATGGTCCTGAAAATGTTCAATCTATTGGGGAGGTTAATTTGATTCTTTATTAAAAGCAATGCACTGCAGATGCATGATTCTTGTAGCATTCATGGGTAAGTGACAAACTATTTTTCAGCATATTAAACATTTGAATGAGATAATTGGGCTTAGGAAAACACAGTACACATATTTTCTTATGTCTCAGTTTTGAAGATATAGGAATTTCCTATATCTTCAAAATTGAGACCTAAGGAAATACACGTGCACTTACTGAGGAATCCTCTGAAAACGGAATACTACAACACAGCTACTTCTGTATGTTACTGTTGCTAGAGATGATTTCTGACCCATCTCCATCTTCGGGGTTCATGCGATCAGTCATTCAGAGACCACAGTCTGAACAGTGTCTGTAACCTGGCACCCCGTCCCAACGGATGTACAATAAAGAAAAAAAGCATGTACCAACCAACTTGAGGGAGACTAGTCAGTGCAGTGCAATGGAGTCGCAGTATGACTTTGGTCTGACTTCAGGCTTTGCTCTGACTGGGACTGTCTGTGCCGTCCCTCCACCACCCACCTGCATGGAGTAGAAGGAAACAGCACGGGGTGGGACTGGGGGAGCCTCCCTGGTGTGGAATTGGAGTGCACGAGGAACGTGGGTCAAGATGAGAGAAAACAATGTGGTGGGCTGGAGTGAGGGTGCCCGTGGCCTGCCCACACCATGGCAATCAGTCAGCACACAAGTAGCAGACTGGTGGGCGTGAACGTCTTCACTCCCATCCCAGTCCCGTGAACTAAGTCGGTCTTATCACTGAGTCAGGCCTGGGCCGTGGGTCCCTGACCCAGTCCCACAATCAAATTAAAAATCAGATCCAATCCTTCCTCCCGATCACTGAAGTGCAGTGCGTTTTCCAAATTTCAATCAAGAATCCCTCCCCAGTAGCACCATACTACCCACACCGACACATACAACACACTCACACCTCATTCATTGACACTGTCACACAGACACAACAAACTAAACAGTAAACAGATTTGAAGAATTAATTTTCATTTTAAAACAATACGGAATACAGAATCACACAGATACATCGGAGACGGCTGGGACGGACTTGCACTTACTGTAGACGGACTACTACAGTGATGCGCTACATTGCTTTGCTTAAAAATCTTCAAGATAGATTTCTCTTGTCTTCTCTGTCTATCATCTCTCCCAGTCTTCTCTCTCTACATACACTCGGTCTATCGCCTTTTTTGCTGCCTGCTAGCCACTCTATTTCTAGGCTCTACTGTCAACAATAACATTGTCTCCGACTCCAAGTTTAACTGCCTCTCTGTGCTACGTACATCACCCGTACCTTTTATACTATTGGGCAGCACAGGCCCACCCACAGTTTCTCTTTCTTTCTCATCGCAGCAACACCACACCACATAATTATTTGCCTGCAGCTCATGTAACCCCCCCCCCAACCCAACCTGCTGGTCCTTGGTCCACAGATGCGCTCCTACTGACAGCCAGACATAATTACAGTTTATCAAGCCAAAATAAATTTAAAAAAGCAGTAGCGCAAGTTAATAAACAAATGAGCTTCAATTGAAAATTGCGCCCCCCCTGAGGGTTGCGCCCAGTGCCAGAGCACCACCCGCCCCACCCTTCCTACGGTACTGGTAAGGGAGGGGAAGGAAAGGGTGCAATAGAGGTCACAGTGGTGGGTGCGAGAGGGAGCATCAAGGGCAAAGTGGCAGGAGTTGAAGAGAGTGTATAATCTGGTCAGGGAGGACCTAGTAGCAGCACCATAGACTATGTCGCAGTAGTCAAAAATGGGGAGGAACATCTGCTGAACAAGCTCACGCCTTGCCGCAGGACAGATGCAACTGTGGTTCCTGAACAAGGCACCGAGCTTGGGGTGCAGTTTTTTCTGGATGGCGTCAATGTGTCCAGAGAAGTTGAGGTGTTGGTCTAACCAAACCCCAAGGTATCTGTAGGATGAGGTGTCCTCAAGTAAGGTCCTGACAAGAGTGCGGAAATTGGGCAGGGAGGGAAGCTTAGAGAGTCTTTGCCTTGTGCCAAAGGTCATGGAGACTATCTTCTTGGTGTTGAGGAATAATTGATAGTTTGCAAACCAGAGCAGGACCTAGTTGAAGTCATGCTGCAAGCTGGATGTAACCTCAGCTGGGCATGTGCCAGATGCATACAGGACAGTAGTATCAATGTACATGTGTATGGCGGAGGAGGGGGAACAGACAGATGGCAGGTTGTTAAGGAAGATGGAGAATAGAAGGGGACCAAGCACGGAGCCCTGAGGGACGCCAGTGCAGATCGGGAGGGGTGGAGAGATGGCATGTGTGATCTTAACTGATTGGGTTCTACCAGTAAGGTAGGCCTTAAACCAATTAGTGGCAGAAGGGGTTTAAACCAGCAGATGAGAGGGAACCAAGGAGGAGAGTGGGAAACCATGTCAAAAGCCTGTGCTGCCCAATAGTATAAAAGGTACAGGCGGTGTACGTAGCACAGAGAGGCAGTTAAACTTGGAGTCGGAGACAATGTTATTGTTGACAGTAGAGCCTAGAAATAGAGTGGCTAGCAGGCAGCAAAAAAGGCGATAGACTGCGTGTTTCCATGTGGAAGGTACATTGGATGTTGAGAAGGAGAGATATAAGATTAAGGAGAGGGGGTAGGCAATGACCGGGGCTGAGAGAGAGAGAGGAGGTTTCGGTGCATTGTGAAAGATACTAGACTGTTTGCAGCTTGATCTTTGAACTTAAACTTAAACCATGTTATTAATTCAAACCTGCACCCAGATCTGAGCAGGGGCATAGCTAGGAAAATATAATTTGTACACAAGAACTCTGTTTGGTGCCCCTTCCCATTCTTACCCTGACTCTTTTATTTATTTATTTATTTATGTGTTTATTTACTTATGTATTTGATAACCAGGTGAGTACATTGGTCCCAGGGACTGTTTTCAGGCATGACCTGGGCCATCTAGCTAGCATGTAGAAGTGCAAATTTGAATAAGACAGATACAGTAGCAGTCTTAGTAAGCTTATACATGGAATCAGAGATAATCAGCACAATTTTGTAATAGCAGACTTTTATGTCTCCTGTTGTGCCTAAAGGAAATGGGAAGCACTGCAGTGTTCCCAAGAGATATATGGGAACTATGATGGGCAGGAGTGGAATATGGAAAATATCTAAATGAGTGAACAGTGACCTCGGGATACCTCATGAGTGGGGTAGCGTAGCGGAGTCATGAGTGATGGTTCCCGAGGTCACTGTTCATGAGTTTAGATATTTTCCATATTCCACTCCTGCCCATCATGTATTCAATTTATATAATAGGGCTTTCAATATTTGTGTTTTTTTGCTGTGGATATTTGTATGTTATTTTGGCATTTTATGTGGTTCTCTGGGTGTTATTTCCTGCAGTGGTTTTGCTCCACATAGTTAAGTGTCCTTACGAATGATTTTAGTTTTGATTTTCTGAATGGAGTTGTTTGTAGTGTTTTGATTGATTGCTTTTATCAATTGGTTGCTTGTGTTTGCTGTGATTGGTTGTGTATTCAGATGGTGGTTACTGATTGGTTGTTTTCGGGTTTGTGGGCTGGAGTTCGTAATGGCAGAGGTTGTGTAGCTCATGGATATGTTGTCATGTCATCTAACTATCCATTTGTCAGATTTATTTTTTGGGAGTTTACATGTGTAGTGCCTTTTTAATGTTGATTGTGTTTAGCTTTTTCTGGTGCTTGTCTCCAGTTCACTTCACTGGTGGTTGTTCTGGCTTACTTCATGGGGGGGGGGGGTGACTGTTGATTTACTTCACTGGAGGTAATTCTCTCATGTTCTCTAGTTTTGTTATTATGTTGTTTTTTTTTCACTTTATTTTGCTGTTGCTTTTCTGCTGGGTCATGATTCGAAGCCCATGTCTCTCCAGAGGTTTGTGGTATTATACTTCCTGGTGCAAGAACAGTGTGAGTAACTCTTTCTGTTTGGAAGACTGAACAGGTGATTTTTATTTGCCACTGTGGAGATTTGTAAGTAGTTTGCCAAGGGACCTTAAACTTGGGGAGATATAGTGATGTAGACACTGTTGGACTAAATGTTAGTGACATAGGCACTGTTGGAATAAATGTTACTGTTGCATGCACTATGTGTATAAATGTATGACATTAACACAAAGCATATGTAGGAGGCAGTATAGTGCAGTGGTCTAAGGCTCTGAGCTGCAAATTTGGTGACATCCAGCAGACCAGACCTGGGTTTGAATCCCACAGCTTCCACTTGCATACTGTGTGACCCTGAGCAAGTCACTTAACCTCCGTGTGCTCCCAGGTCGCTCCTGTAAAAAAGCTTTTAGCTTAGTGTGCTATACCTGGTTAAACAAATAAATAAAATAAAAATATGTCATGCAGGATTTATTCAATAGTGGTGAGAATACATGTTTTTATTACATTGAATATCACTTCATCCCTATTGTATAAAACTTGTTATGCCTCCCACACGATAGCTTATTACACCTCCCAAGAGATAGTTTATTACGCCCTGTCCCTTTTTTGCATAAGTCTCTATTTTTGTCTTCTGTCACCATGGTTGTAAGCATGTTCTGTGTGTACCCCCCCCCCGTTGTGCTATTTAGATGCTCTGATCAGTGACAATATGGGCTGCTATCAGCCAATAGCTTTTGATGTTTATGTTGCTACTTATATGGGCTGCCAGACTGCTGAACATTGAACATTTTCAGTAGGTGTTACATTGTCCTCAGTGTAGACACCCAAGGGTCACCCTGATGGTCCAGTGAAAGTGCATTGTGCTGCTGTGCCACACATCCCAGTCAGGCACATTATAGACCCAAAGTTAGAAACATACAAGTACAGAAATTGCTGACAGAAATGGGCCTCTTGGCCCACTCAGTCTGACCAGATTTACCCTACCTGTTTTGTAACCGCAGACCCTACCTCATCTCTGTCGACCCTCCTGCCTATATACCAATGTTCCCTTATGCCTGTTCAATGCATGTTTGAAGTCCCCCACTGTTTTCGCTCCCACCACCTCTGCTGGCAGACTCCTACAAGCATCCACTACTCTTTTTTTTTTTTTAACATTTTTTTCCTACAAGCATCCACCATTATTTCTTTTTTTTACATTTTTTCCCCTCGCCTCAGACAGCCCTTATCTACTGGACCCCCAGCCCCATCACCCTGATGTCCACCAGGACTTAACACCGGCCAGTACCCCAGGGCTTGCCCCCCCAGGTATGGTCAGCAGGGTCCTCCAATCTGCTGCCAGGAACCAGAGCCAATAATTGGACTGACAAGTCCAGCTAGTCAGGTATTGGGCCTGTGAGGGTCCATTCACCATCCTGCCACTGAGGATTCCCTGTTTTCTTTTGCCCCTGAGGGATGTGGCATGCAAGGATGCCATAACGTGTGAACCACGTACCCACATGCCATGCATCAGCATCTGTCCACCCACCTACTCACTCTGTGGCAGTCCTGAGTGCCTTTCCCCATGCCTACCGCCAGGAGCCAGGCGTACACCGGGCTCTTCGATCCTTCCCCCCAGAGGAAGAGAGTGGTCCTCCAGATGCTTGATCCTCCCCCAGACCAGCACTCCAGTGGCCTGAACTTGGGCCACCGGCGTCATGAGCAATAGTGGTACGGCTCATCCACCACTCTTTTAGTGAAGTAGTACTTCCTCACATCCCTCTTAAATGTCCCTCCTATCAGTTTCATTGCATGATCTCTTGTTCTGGTGCACTTCCTCATTTGAAATAGGCTCTCCCCCTGTAGCTTGTTCACCCCGTGAGGTACTAGTTGGTCTCCATCATGTTCCCTCCTCTCCCTCTTCTCTTCTAGGGTGCACATGTTGAGATTCCTGAGTTTCTCCTCATGGGGCTTTTGATATAACCCCTGTGCCATTTTAATTGCTCTCTTCTGGATTACTTCTGGCCTGTCTATGTTGTTTCTGAAATATGTCCTCCAGAACTGGACACAAAACTCCAGGAGGGATCTCACCAGTGACTGATACAGTGGTAACACCACCTCCCTCCCTCCTCCTGCTGGCAATACCGCTCCCTATGCACCCCAGCATCCCACTGGCCCTCCACATTGCCTTCAGTATCTACTGGAGTCCAGTGTGGCCCATCACATATGATAAACAAAACAACAGGGGAGGAGTATGTTCCAGGAATGAGGCCCTACAAATATTACAAACTCCTAGATAAGTAAACTCACTCAACCAGTACTCTTTAACAATTTTGTCTTCTTATTCAGTGGTTTCAGCACTTTTTATAAAGAAGCCAACATTTCAAGGAGAACAACCCTCTTTCTCAAGGCAAAAACAGTTACTGATCCATTGTCAAGTTTATTGCCCTTCTCAATTTTTTTTTTTTTTTTTTGCCTTTAGTTCATTTTCTTTTTTTGTATGTTTTTTATTGTGTTGACATGAACCTGAAAATGGCATCCTTTTCCATTTTTGTAGTTGGGCTGCTACATCGACTCATAACCTGCCAGTTAACTAGGCCCACTGCCTTGTCACACTGCCCCACCACTTTAGGGTCAGCAGATATGATAACTCCAGGTTCTTTTCCTGCTTTGTGACCATCGGTACTTCCCCCCATTTTAAACTCAGCTCCTGAGTTTCAATGCCCAAGGTGCATGATTTTACACTTTTTGGCATTGCACCCCCACCTAGTACAGATTTTGGTGTCATCTACAAAAAGTCATACCTTCCCTTCCAGTTCTTTTGCAATGTCAAAGAAAAAAAAAATAACAAAAAAACATATGGTGCAAATACAACAGATGCATAACGGATGTACAATTTATTAAGTGCCCAGGGAACAAAGGCTTGGCACTTCAGGGTGCTCTACCCCTCCCTTAGGGAGCCACTGAAAAGTGCCAGAAAACAGGTAGAATAAATAATTAAAAATATCATGTGTCAATGACATCACATCCTACATTGTGCAACTGATTTTTTTAAATACATGTACTGCTTTTGAGTACATAGCTTAAAACATGTAAGTTAAAATTAATAACTGAAGCACCATGTAACTGAAAGGGAATTGCACATGTACACCATTTATAATAATTTTCTTTAATATTTCTAAATTGAAATTCACTATTGAAATTTGCCAATAGATGATCCCTCCATTGTAAACTATCACATAATAGAAACCCTAATAGTATGTGGTCAAAAATCACATGTAAACATTTTATTAAGATGTCTAAAATGAAACGTGCAAATTGTGTGACATTTTTGAAAGTGTAAAGACCAAAGCCTGTTAAAAACACAAATAAGTGTAAAAGAGAGATACGTTAGGGTAGAACTATTATGAGGAAGATGTAATGTATGCATTAAACAAAGAAAATAGAGAATAATATATGGGGTGGTTTGTGTACGAATTTTACACACACCGAGTTGTGGGATGCTACATAAACCCCGAGGGCAAAGCCGAGGGTTTAAAATGCAACCCTATTAAAGAGGGGTATGTAAAATCTAGTTTTATACACATCACCCTCTTATTTTATTTTTTATTATTGCTGGCATGTGCTTTTCACCTCCGCAGTCATAGAAAATAAACTGATCAGTTTTCAGGCAATCGCGGACTAGTCAGAAGTCTTAGCGGTCTGCCAAGGTATAGCGCTCCGCTTTGTGAGGTAAGAAGAAGTGGAGAAAGTAATGGTAGCTGTGTCTGTATTTTTTCTGTTTCCAGTATTCTTAAACTTACTGGCAAACAGCGGTTGCGGAGCTGTGGTGTACTCCGGTATGAAGAGGAGAGGAGAGACTCACCAGCTCTTGTGTGTGGAGAGGGAACCCGGACTGTGTGTTCCTTTTCTGCTGGTTTTCGTTCACCAGAATAGGTCTTTATTTTTTCAAATACAAAAAAAAAACGTCGACACTGAGGGGCATTGCTTCTGGGAGCAATGAACGTTGTGTAGTAAAGGAACACTGTGACTGGTGCATGCATGATCAGAGGGAAACCTGGCGTGTGTTTGCCAAATTATAACCGGGTTTCCCTATGGGAAAAAGCGCTGGTCAGTAATTATATATAGTATATCAGGGGTTATGGAGAAGACGTACACAATCTTTTCATAAAAAACAAAACAAAAAAAAAACAGATTTAGACAAAACATAATAACTGATAAGCAGGAATGTAACTATCATGCAGTGTGTAGAAAGGGAGATAAGGGCCTTGAAAATTTCATTCAGCCCAAGGCGGCCATTTTTAATAAGGTTAAACACAGAACATTTTGACCCACATTTACGCTCCCAGGTTGGGTAAGACCAAAGAGTCAGGGAAAGGAAAAGAAAAAGCAGAAGTATAAATTCCTATGAAAATCACCTTTTTAAATAAACATATATTACAATTGAATAGTAGATATGACAATTATCAAAAGTCAACAGATTGTACATGCACAAAGTTGAAAAGTATGCTTCATATAGTTCTATAATAGGTTACTCATCTTTTATATTATAGCATTCTAAAGTACTGTGAAGATAAAAGGGGACAAGAGTCATTTATCAATTATATATATATAGTTTTAAGTTGGCTACCTTATAAAAATACTGCTAGGTCCAGCTGTTCATTCAGTCTTAAGGGTTGTGATGTTTTTAGTGTGAAAATAAATTCAGATTCCCTTTGCAGAAGTATCTGCAACTGATCTGCCCCTTGAACAGGGGGTGGAACCCAGTCCAACACCCAAAATTTCAAATCTTTTGTCTCACAGTGATGGTATTCTAAACAAATTCTAGCTGGAGCTGATACGGCTGTGATGAGCTGCCAAATGACAAAAGTTACACATGTGCATAGAAAATTTTGAACTCCCAGGTGTAACTTGGCCATTTTTTGGAGGTGTTGCACCAAATTTTCAACATGCACTTTTTGGGACCCCTCCTCATGAAGAGTGTCAGTGTCATTTTGTTCACTTGTCCCAAAAGGTGATTTCACAGAGCGACCGCTCCATTCTGTGCCACAGGTGCGAAAACACATTTTGGGCAGGATATGAAAAATGACAGCTATACTGTTAATAAGGAGGTGTGCAAAAATGGCAATGTTGAAAATCTGGAGTGAAAATATAAAAACTGGCAAAGTTAGGAGTGTGCATAGAAACTGTGTAATGCATGCTCGTAATGCAGCCATTTTTTTGAATTTTTTCACCAAATTTGCAACATGGGCTTCTTGGGACCCCACCTCATGAACAGTGGCACTGTTGTTTCATTAATCAGTCCTGAAAGATAATTCCATGTAGCGATTGCAAAATCACCTTTCAGGGCTGAGTATCAAAATGACAGTGACAGTGTTTATGAGGTGGTGTCCCATGAACCCCATATTGACAATCTGGGGCCAAAACTCAAAAAATGGCTGATTTATCAACATAAGTTGAAAACCCCATTGACTGCCATTATAACGCTTACCTTTGATTCTTCAGTTTGCAGTTCGGCTTTGAAGAGTGCAGGCGTGTCCCAGTCCAGAGAAGATGACAGCGCCGACCTCCAGAGGTGAGTATGGAGAAAGGGGGTGCGGGGAGGTGGGTGTTCAGTGGGAGGGTGGGGATGGAGGGGGACTAGGGCAATGACGAGGGACTGTTTTGTTTTTACAGGTAGGAAAAAACACACATGGGGACAGTTTTCTTTATTTACAGAGAAAAAAAAATCATACATTTGGGCACACTGGGGTGGGCTCCCAATGTGCCACATGACTTGGGGGGGTACATGATGCTGACATGGGAATTGGGCACCCTGATGTTGGCGCAGGGAAAAAAGAAAAAAAAAACATACATTTGGGCACACTTGGGTGGGTTCCCAGTATGCCACATGAGTTGAGGGGTACATAATGCTGACAAGGGGATTGGACACCCCGATGTTGGTGCAGGGAACATAAATACATTAATTTGGGCACACTTGTGGGGGCTCCCGGTGTGCCACATGAGTTGGGGGGTACATAATGCCAACACAAGGATTGGGAACCCTGATGCTGGTGCAGGGATGGGAAATGGAGGGAGCTGGGAGGATAGCAGCAGTGGGAGGGTGCAGGAGGGTTTTCTTTGCTGCCAGTGCAGGGAGGGAGCGGGGAGGACAGGAGCAGTGGGAGGGTCCGGGAGGAGTGCCATCTGCAAGATGGCAGTGGCAATGCAACTACACATGCATGGTACTCACACATGCATAGTTGCGGTGGATGGCATTTTGCCATTCACAACATGGTGCTGCCAGCGGAACTGCACATGCACGCGAATCGCACATGCGCAGTTCTTGCCCCAGAATGCAGAAGTAACAGCTGAAATAGTGTGGCTGTTACTCCATAGTGGTCAGTCATGGTGGAATGTTTTAAGCCCCATTGGACTTTCAGAAGGATACTTCCAAAAGTCCAATGGAAGGTGCCATGATCGGCCATTATTACAGCTGCATAGGTGGAGCCTGAAGCCATTTTACAAGAGCTCATAAAAATGAGCTACTAGATCAGGCCCTGGAACGCTTCCATTCTGGACTTTCAGAATGATGCTTTTGAAAGTACAAAATGGTCGGTACCAGTCCACCACAGCGGCACTATTTTATCGCTGCTCCAGGACTTTCATATTCGGCAACATACTGCACGTGCGCAAGTGCTGTGCATGCACAGTTTTGCCGGTAACACCATCTTGGGAATGGCATATGCCATTCAAAAGAACTACGCATGCATGACTACAGTGCATGAGTAGCTCTGTTGACGCCCCACCTTGCGTGTGGCATTCACACGCATTCGGTGGCTGTTGTTCACCATCAGCAGTGGCGCTCATACAAGCTCACTGCAGCCGTATCTGCTCTGGCTAGAGTTTATTGTAAGGTACAATCAATCAGCCCACAGCCATAAAAATGAGATCCTACCTAGAACTCCATCTAACCATTTCTGATGTCCCTTAGGTGCCTGCTGCACCCTTACCTTAAGTGCTCTTTTGGTTCTCCCTCTATTAAGTTTGGGAAAGGGACAACCTAAAACATATACCATGAACTTATTAAAGCATTGTACATAATGATTAATTTTAACAGTGTATTCCCTCTTAGAATGCTTGCAGCTGTACACCTCCAGTGCAAACTTGCAAATGGAGCATCTTCCACAAATGTGGAAACCCAGTGCTTTCACTAGTAACCAGTTCTGTGTACTTCTTGGTTCTGGTGTAAAATGGCTATCAGTGCAATTTCTTGACTGAATGAACATGACTCTAGGTGTTTTTTTCCACTGTGTCATTCATTTGAATACTTTCCAAAATGTTCCAGTGCTTTAGTAAGATGCTGTTAAACGGGGTGCCAAACTATTGTATTGCAATACAATAGTTAATGATAGTTTTATATCTGTCCTCCTTTTGACTTTCTTCTGCAATGTCACTTATAAAGACATTGAAGAGGATCAGTCCCAGTACTGAGCCCTGCGGCACACCACTGGTCACTCACCCCTCATTGGAGTGAGTATCATTTGCCACCACCCTCTGTCACCTCACCTGTCCATCAACTAATTTTGCCCACAGTTGGACACTGACACATAGCAGATATGGAAAAGGATGTGATGCCTCCTAGTCCCAATTTCTCTCAAAGATTCTAATCTAGGACTGCATTAAAGGGAACACAAACAATGTTTTTATTTTTTTATTTTTTAATATAATTGTAAATTTGGCCATGTTTGAATCATGTTTTATTACCCCAGTGTATTGTTTTTTGGGGTTTGCTTTGAACCTTTTTCCCACCCAATATTCATTTTTTACTCAAATTCCAGAACCCAGTGACATCAGTTGAGCTGCAGACTGCAGTGAAGCGGAACACAATCACATTGGCTCACATTCCAGCATCTTGGAAGTGTGGGTGGCTGCTTATGTTTGTCTGTGTCTGTAGCTAAGTTTTTTTTGGGATTTACAAGATCTTCTGCTTGGAGTAACTACACCATTCTTGCTCACTACATCTGTGAAGGTCTCCTGGGCTAGATTTTCTGCAAAACATCACCACAAGGTATTTGCATTTTCAATTTAAAATCAACTTTTTGGAAGCTATCCCAAGCAAAACAGAAATCAAGCAACTAGGTCTGACAAACTCCAATGACTCTGGGTCCTGCTCAAATCCACATTTTCGTCCGGCTTGCTCCCAGGGATCTATTTGTGGGCTTTTAAAGAACCTCTTTAAATATCAAAGGAAGCACAAGGACAAAAGGATTTCACATCCTGCACTTGTAATTGAGTAGGTGTGCCCCAGGCTATCAATGTAATGGGGCTGGGGAGTGTATACCTGCAAGGTCTTGCATAGCCAAAGCCCCTTGTCAATCCCTGCCTAGCTGTGAACCTGGGTGACCTCTGTCATGAGTTGAACCAATGTTGTACCAGCAGTCACACCATGTCCAACAGCTGTCTGGGGGTTGCCCTCGTAACTTGTCTTGTCCTACTTTGCCTTGACAGAATTACACTATCCTTATGGAATGAGGATGGCTCAAATAAATCTAGGACTGAGCACTATGATTTTACTTTCTCCAACCTTATTGTTTATAATACAAGGATACTACAAACTAATCTTCTCTACCAAAAGGGCTGTCCCTACCGTTCTTTCTATATGTTTAGGAAACTACGGAACAAGTCTGCATTATCCCATCCTTTTCTAAACGTGGGGCTGTGGTTCCTTGTCATCATTGCCATTCTGCTATCTGGGGATACAGAGACAAATCCTGGGCCACTAGATGCTTATTTCTCAGCAAATGACATACATAGTATGTCCAAACATGGGCTGATAATTGCACATTTGAATATAAGAAGTTTGATGCGTCACTTCGTGGAACTGGGTCAAACTGTACAATCCTGATATCCTCTGTCTCACTGAGACCAGGCTAAAACCATCGGTTACTGACTCTCTCTGCTCCCTGCCAAATTACTCTATTATTAGAAGGGATAGGATATCGAACACACGTGGTGGTGGAGTTACTCTGTACTACAAAAATAATCTGACTGTCTCTCTTCTCACTATCCCGGATGCTCAATTGGTATGTGAATACTTGCATGCTACCCTTGCGTTGGGAGCCAAGAAACTGCATGTTATCTGTGCGTATAACCCCCCAGCAGGAGGGATTGTGGGTCTAGAGTACCTGTTGGAAAATACCTCTCAGAATTTTAATTATAATGAGGTTGTCATCCTAGGGGACCTAAACTTAAACTGGCTTGGGGCAGCTCTCAGTTCTCTTCAATCTCTGACTCATAGCTACAACCTGCATCAGATGGTGACAGTGCCGACTAGAAGTCTGTCTTCATCACTACTAGGTACACTATTGGATTGGGTGCTGGTAAACCGGATCGAACATATCTCAGTCACTGGTACTCTTGCTGATGCCTTAACTGACCACTCTCCTACTTTCTGCATCCTGTCCTTGGGGGCACCTCCATCTCCTCCACCACGTCTCATCACTCTTACAAACTTTGCTCACCTAGACCAAGAGGTGTTTCTGTATGACGTCTCTAGAATTGATTGGTCGGAGATCTATCTATCACACTGTTCTCAGGATGCTCTTAACCTCTTCATCACTAAATTCATTACGGTTCAATGTAAACATGCCCCCAAAGATCACCTGGAGAGTGACGGGTAAACAAACAAGATGGCTAAACAAAGACCTGCTCAAAAGTTTATGCCTTAGAGATAAACTCTGGAAGTGCTACAAAACATCAGGCCAGCAAACACTCCTCATCAGGAACCTGTCTGGATAAGTTGGAAGTGTTGTCCCTGTGCCTCCTTATACTCCTCCATTCTATTTTAAGGCTGTGTCTAGAAAGGAAGTCCTGAAGCTCCTGAGGTCCATCTCTGATCATATCAGCTCTGGTTCAGCTCAGACTCCCTTGAACCCTGCCTCTTGAAACTTGCAGCTCCCCTTATTGCATTACCGCTGGCCAAAATTTATACATTATCACTTTCAGGTGGAGTGGTCCCTGACCTCTGGAAAGCTGCTTGGATCACACCTGTACTTAAAAAAGGGGATCCTAAGGTTGTCATGAACCACAGACCAATTGCCATACTCTCGGTACTGAGCAAAATCCTGGAGAAAATTGTCACAACTCAGACAACTGACTATCTACTTAAGCACAGCCTGCTCTGGGATACCCAACATGGCTTCAGGAAAGGACATAGCACAGTGACTGCACTCCTTAAATTCACCACAGACACTCTTTCAAAAATGGATACTGGCAATCTGACTGGATCTGTCTTTATTGACCTCACAAAGGCTTTTGACCTTGTTGATCACACTTTGCTTCTCTCCTCGCTTCGACACCTGCATTTCTCTTCCTCTATTGTTGACTGGTATGAAAGCTACCTGACAAATAGAACTCAAGTGGTGAAATTTAATTCCTCTCAATTGAGCAGTACCACCATTAACATTGGTGTACCTCAGGGCTCCATCCTAGGGCCCTTCCTATTCTCTCTTTATATAAATAACATTGGAGCTGCTCTAAAACCCTGCTCTGCTATTCTATATGCTGATGATCTTGTCATCTATACAAGTTCTACTAATATAGACACTATCAACACAACCCTTCCCTCTGACTTTAACAATATCCAAAAGTGGCTATATAACCACAAACTGGCTGTCAACAGTAGCAAAACTAAAGCCATGCTGCTTGGATCGCCCTCAAAGCTCCGGGCTTGCAAAACAGCACTGAGGGTGCAGGACTTAAAAGGTCAATTACTGGAATGTGTGAACTCTTTCAAGTACCTGGGCATCCTGCTAGATCAATCTCTTGATTTTAATCTTCATGTACAGTCTGTTTGCAGAGCTGTCAACTCCAAACTGGGTGTTGCATATAAGACTAGTTATATGCTCATGCCATCAGCTAAAATGGCCATTGTGAGGTGGATTCTGCTCCCCACCCTAGCCTATGGGGCTTCCTTATTTGGGGCTGCTCATAAAACTGACCTACTCAGATGGGATATTACATATAACAACATATGTCGCTATGTCTCTTCTGCTCCTCGGCTTAAACACCACTGTCAGCTTTATAATGATCTTGGTTGGCTCTCTCCATTAGCTAGTAGGAAATACTACCTTGGCTCTCTTATTGATTCGATAATTTGAAATCAAACCCCTAGGTGTCTTACAGCTATGCTTGTTCCTCAGGACACACTCCATGGTCTACAATCAGTGGATAAATCCTTTCTGAATTTGCCGAGGTGCCGCACTAGGAAAGGAACTTTTGCATTTGAGCATGCGGCTCCACAGCTGTGGAATTCCCTTCCCCTCGACATTAGACTTTCTAGCTCCCACTCATGCTTTAAGAGAAAACTGTGCTCGAATCTGCTAATTGCTGATACCTGTTCCTACTTTCACCCTACCTAATGACTGATGTCTCTGGCCATACAATAGTACTTCCTCACCTCTATATAACCCTCTTACTGCCTCAGCCTGTCCCGGCTCCCTTTCCCTGCCCATATACAATCTTGCACTGCAGGCATCTCCCTTACACTTACATACACTCATATAATCTAATTTCATGGCTTGCTCCCCTCTTCCTCACTTACCAAACTTTTCCTTAAAGACACCCCCTGCTCTCAATGGTTATTTCTTCCTTTTGTATTACCTGTTTTTGTTTTTGTGTACCTTGTTCTGTTCATATGATATGTCACCTGATAATTTATTGTCCAAGGTTGTCTCTATTCATTGCATAGGTAGGCACCTATGAACTTATGAATGGTCTACTCTGTATGTCTCTGATATATTGTATCCTCTTTAACTGATTGTATGTAAAGCACTTATAATTTGTTATCCTGTTAAGTTTCTGCATGTCTGTACTCTCCCGGGTCGTACCTGAAAATAGTAATTTTATGGCTAGTGCACTTACCCGGTTAACAAAAGCTAAATAAAATAAAATAAATATCACTGGGCTCACTGGAATGTTTCGAAATATACAATCCTGACTGGCCTGAAATTATGTCAGGACTTAACATTATTATCAGTCCTATCTGGGACAAGTGACCTGGAGAACAGATAATGTTTACCAGATAATCCAGATAACTCATCAGCATAATGACCACGATACCTCATTAGCTGCTCCAGACAAAAAAAAGACATAAAATCAAATTATCCAGAGTATCGACTATCTTATGATGGATAATGACCACAGATATGGATAATTAATGCCAGATAAAGAACAAATTATCCAGAAAATTCGATCAGGTGTGGCTGTGTTTCAGATAATGTTAACTACCAGAAAAACAGAGCTATCTGGTGGCGCATGAATGGTGTAGATAATGCATATGATAATGTATTGCCTATACCTCCCAGTCTAGTGCCTCACAAATCAGGGGCAGGCTAACTATAGTAATATTGCCATGTTGAGGAGGTTTTATGAGGCAATAACTGCACTATGGGCATCAGAAAAGGACTGAGGAAGAAGGTCAAGGTCTTTATTTTTTGCCCACAGTGCTACTGGTCCTGAGGACACCCTCCCCAACATGGCATTACTCAATATAGAGGATTGTGTATGGTCACCCATACACAATAAGCCTGTGTATGACTCAATAGCTTGCTGTGACTACCAGAGACCTCAAGAGCGTAGCTCAAGATGTCCACTGCTTGCCAAAGCAACCTCAAGAGTTGGACACAGGCTTGTCTGTGTATGGGTGACCATACATGATCTTTTATAGTGTATGGGCACCCACCTGGATCTGTCACTCTCATTGCCACAGCTGTTAGTTGCACGACCTCCAAAAAATCCCAGCTTTCACGATCACCAGTGCCATTTTGAATCAATGATCAGAGGCGCAGTTTGAACGAGGTGGCTGCATGATGACGTTCAATGTTGTTGTGGTGCTGTAGTAGTGACATCCTTATTTTAATACAACAACATCATAATGTCACTACTGCAGCACAACAAGACTGCTCCAGGCATGGAATTCCATGCGGAACAGCGTTCGACCATACACTATACTAGTGAGAAGAAAACTGTCAAAACCAAATAAAGAGTCAGTCAGAGTTTGTCAGTGGCTCAGCAGGTAGCACACTCACCTCTGAGGCTGGGAGATCAGAAGGCTGTGGGTTCTAACCCCACACCAGGCACTTGGGTTAATATCCCAATACTGACACTGTAGTACAGCATGAGGGGGGTGCTGCACTCCTGAGGTGCCGTCTTTCAGATGAGATGTTAAACTGAGGTCCTGTCTGCCTGTTCTTGTGGTTGTTCGGGTGGACATTAAAGATCCCATGGCACTTCTTCGAAAAGAGTAGGGGAAATTTCCCCAGTGTCCTGGCCAAGTTTCCTCCATTCACTAGAAATACCACCAACAGCTTAATCTGGTTCAGTTTCAGTTGGTTATCATCTGTATCTCCACCCCCGGGTTGTTCCTGAAAAAGGGACTTCTAGTCTCAGTGGGCTTACCCGCTCAACAGAATACAATAAATAACGAGAATTAGGTAATGTTGTTCATTTAAATTTTGAGTGGAAAAACTTATTTTCTGAGTGAACTGGGAGAACATGATGCTATTTTTTATTTGTCTTGACCTTAACTGCTGACAGATCACTCACGATGTGAACGTTAGGTCAGAAGCTCATTAGCATATCTAATGTGTCTTATTTACTCATTTTCATACCTAGTGTGCCTTTATTATCTGATAAAGACACACTAGATAAGTAATTTGATTGGGTGAGTAGGTTTCCACCCGTTATAACAGCATTAAGAGGCATCACCAGGAGGTGGGTTACCGTCTGATCATTTACCCACAGGGAAATCATGAGACACGAGGTGTAGCCAAATGTTTCATGTCCCTAGGTTAGATTAGCAAAGGTAACCCAACCCTTGACATGCTTTAATGCTATTATTAAACTAAAATGTTCTTATTTTTTACAAGCACAACACCCTCTTCATCCCACCAACTCACTCTGTAGTTTGCCCTGATGGGGGTGGGCATATCCCAGAATGACTTTCATGTCTAGGGGTATAAGAATGGCATTGCTTGCCAGCAGACCTCTTGCAAACAGCTCTGGCACAGGCTGCCATGATCATTATTTATTTATCTAAGACAGGACTCAGTATGGTACAACTCAGAATGATTACATAACACACAGAGCTGCAATTCGTCTTTTATCTTTACTAGGGTGTACTGGTCAAATTAATTTAGGATACATTTTGGTTGGATTCACAGAATGCGTCACTCAAGGAGTGGCATTAGCATGATATTCATCTTGCATTACAGAAATTTGTGAGGCCACACATGACATCTGCCGCAGGGTTCTTGCCACATGATGGTCCTGACTCATTCACAAGTATAATAGCCTCCTCTGTCCCTGGCTCAGATATGGCCTCCATAACTGTTTAGAACTTTTCCTTATACCCAAGCACACTAACTCATTCATGGCTCGGGGTAAACCTGAAAACAATGGTCATATTCTGGGGTTGAATGGTATGCCTACAGGGCACTCCTATGTCTAGAAACAGTACTGGTACAAAGAGAACCACCATACTGGCATTCCCTAGCCATGCCCTGGTACCCAAAGGATCCTGACTTATGCACTTCTCTATTGGGGCCGTCTCAGCCAGATCTCTAGACAAGGGCACCAGATTCTGAAGACCCACCCTCGGGATCTTGTACCCAGCAGGACATCGCAGCTGGCCCAGTCCTATATTCCAGGAACTAACCTTTTCCCTGAATCACAGTCTTTACCTGCACCTTGGATATCTCAAATGGTATGTCACCTTTATCCTTGCTCTTTTGTAACTGGATGGCCTTTCTCCTTCTCAAGTTCACCCTCTGAAATGCTTTTGCATTCTGGAGGAATCTTGTTGCAATTGCCATCAGGCAGCCCTCCTTAAGGGTGGATTGCCAACAGGCCCTTGGTGTCCCAACCTTTGACCTTGTCCAGGATCACAGCTACCCTACCAAATGGAGCTAGTGCCACACCAGACATGGGGCCCTACCACCATCCCAAACTTACAGTCCCCCTTCAGTTAGGTGCTGTCAGGGTATGCCCTCAGCCCATGATGCCAAGGACCCTAAGGGGAAACCAGAGTACCTAGGTGCCTGAGACCCTTTAACTAATCATGCTGGGGCTCCATGCCACCCCACTGCATCTAGGATTACTTGGCAGCAAACCCTCAGAGGAGATTCCTACAAATGGGATCCATGCCACCCTGGCCTGAGTCCTGAAGCCAGCCGCTGAACGAACACCTTGTGTGCCCACCCCTTAGCACAACCCAGCTACCCTGGCACCCAGCCCTTAAACTGGCAATGCCTGCATAGAGATCCCCACCCCATATCCCAGTGCAGAGCACAGGCTCCGAACTCACTGAGGTGGCACCCAGCCCCGACTAACCGCGGGATCGGAGACAGCAGGCTAACTACTGCTGGGCAGTGACTCTATCTCCCAAGACACTTACTGATACTCTCTCTTCACTTCCCAACTCCCAACTTTTTTTCTTGTCCCATACCTCTTCCCCTCCACAGAGAGCAGAAAGATGATGACAGCTCACCTAGTGCTCTGATGGGCACTGCTAGTAACAATCCTGCTCCCTACTGTAGGGAGGGGGTTATTATACATAAATGTTTTTATAGTTAACATTTTTATTCTTTTGTATGTTAATACATCCTCTGAGGACACTCTTATAATTGTAAGAGTGATCTCACCCACATTCTTAGGGTATCTACAGTGAAGGGTTCTTATACCCTAAGGATGTAAGTGGAACCACTCCTACCACAGTGACCATAATAGTGATCTTGTAGGATGTATTAATATATTATTTATCAAGAGAGATCAATGATATATTAAATGGGCTGGCAGTATAGCCTAGAGGTTAACGTAATGAGCTGTGAATGAGCTTGGTACTTCCCGCAGACTTGGGTTTGAGTCTCACAACCTCCACTTGCATACTGTGTGACTACGAGCAAGTCAATTACCCACCCCAGTGCTCCCGGTTGCTCCTGAAAACAGGCACTTGTGCCTAGCAGGCCTTACCTGGTTACCAAATAAACAAACACATAAATAAAACAAACAAATAAATAAATAAATATCGCCTCCTGAATATGCTTGTTTCTGGGACACCTGTACGTGAGATATTCTTTACAGTATATAAGCATCTCGTGCACAGGGAAAGGGAACACTGTGATTGGTTGAGAGTACTCCTTCAGTCTATTAGATTGTATGTGAGGATTTCCAGCTGTTAATACAGCCCTTTTACAATGCTGTCCATCGATCAGAATGCTCTATTCCCAGCCGTCGTTTTATAATTCAATTTGAGTGATTGCCATACTTGTATAATTGTGCTGCTGAGGTTTTTAAACTGGGGAGATTCCATAGTCAGTGGGATTAAGTTTTGGTTAGGGGAAGGGAGGGACAGGATAGTACGGTGCATTTCAGGTGACTTTGCGGGGAAGACTAGAGGACAGATGTTGGAGATCACCAAGGAGGAGGGGGTAGGGAGGGAGCTGGATGTTGTTCACCTGGGATGGATGATCTGGCAAGGGAAGCTGTAGGGGTAGTGCAAGATAGGTTTAGGGAGCTGGGGAAGGGCCTGAAGCAGGTAGCGCTCACAGCAGCCTTCACTGAGGTGCTACCCGTGCATGGTCAGGGGAAGGCTAGGGAACTCTGCACCAAGTCCTTCCATGAGTGGTTAAAAGCATGGTGCAGGGAGGAGGGCTTTGGCTACATCGGGGGCTAGTGTCATATTGGGGAGGGATGGAGACCTGTAAAAGGGAGATGACCTCTATCCATCCAGGAGGGGAACAGCAGTCCTAGGTGGAAGGTTTAAATGCTACTTTGACAAACATATAAAGTAGCCAAGAGGAGAGGCAGACAGACTGAGGGAGGCAGAGCGTTCCCCCACCCCAGAGATTAGTGCAACACGGAAGGTTAACTCAGGGAGAAGAAATTCCCCGAAGGTTCATGGATGCAAAGAGATGAGTCTGGAGGAGGAACTTCAGTTGGAAGAGAGGGGAACGAGGGCAAGCAGGAAGACAGCATAACAGGGGAGGGCAGGACCGGGGTAACAGAGTGGGCAAGGGGGTGGGAGCAGGAAGGGGAGGCAAATTAGAGGGAGAGAGCGACAAAGAGAATGGAAAGCCATGTGTGCCAATGCAAGGAGTCTGGGAAACAAAATTCCTGATCTTGAGGCAACCATCATTGTGGAGGCAAACCTGGATCTGGTGGCCATAACAGAATCATGGTGCAGAGACAACCACTGCTGGGAAGTGGCCATCCTATATGAAGTTGGAGGGAGGCAGGTTAAGGGGAAATGTAAGAAAGTTTTTTTTCACAAAGAGGGTGGTAGACACATGGAATGGTCTGTCACAGGAGGTGGTGGGAGCGAGCACAGTGGAGGGATTTAAACATGCCTGGAACAGGCATAAGGGAACCTTAGCAGTGGGAAGGAAGGATGAAAAGCTGCTGACCAGATGGAGTCTGAAGCCACAAACTAGTACAGTATATGTCTTACGGGCAGACTGGATGGGCCTAGTGGTCCTTATCTGCCAACAATTTCTATGTTTCTATGTTTGTATCCCAGGCTGCACTATGTTCCAGAAGGACAGGTCAGATAGGAAAGATGGAGGGGATGTTTTATATGTGAAGGATGTATAATGGCCACTGAGATAGAGGGGCAACAGGGGGACAATAAAGGGCTGGAGGTACTATGGGTCAGACTAGAGATGAGGTCAGGGGCCATTATCTGCATGGGAATGGCGTACAGGCCTCCAACACAGGGGGAGGATTTAGACAGCGCCCTGGCAGAAGCCATTTGCAAAATGGTCAGCAAGGAGGAAGTTTTGGTAATGGGGGACTTTAATCTGTCATTTGTAGGCTGGGAAATTTTCACCTCGGCTACATCAAGAGGCAGGGCTATCCTCAACTCCACACAAAGGGCTTTTCTTGGGCAGCTGGTTTTAGAACCCACTGTGAACAAGGCAGTGCTGGACCTAGTACTTACAGAGACAGCATTGCTGACATCAAACTGTGTAGTCCCTCAATACAAGTGATCACCATACTGTGTGGTGTGGCATACAGAAAGGATAGGGAAGAAAACACACAGACATGGGTTCTGGACTTCAGGAGGGTAGATTTTAAAGAAATGGGAAACTGCTTCAGAGAATGCCTGAAAGCGGGGGAAGGCAGAGGGGGTGTGGCGTCTCAAAGGAGAAAAATTAAGGAGGGTACAACCCAGGCAACAGCATTCTGTTTGAAGGAAGTGAGCAAGAGAAAGAGGAGCAAGAGGCTGCTACAGTGAAGGAGAAGAAACCAGCATTTAGAAAATACAAGGAGACCCAGAAGGATGAAGACAGGAAGGTATATCTGGTAAAATAAAGGGAAGCAGGAAGGAGGGTGAGGGCAGCTAAAGCACTAACACAGGAGAAGATAGCTAAGGAGGTTGGAAAAGGGGATGAGACCTTCCTCAGGTATGTGGGGGGAAGAGGAAGACAAGGGGAAGGATAGTGAGAATTAGGAGAGTAGGGGTGCTGTGCATAGGAAGATCAAGAGATAGTGGAAATACTAAACTATTACTTCTGCTCAGCCTTCGCGATAGAGAATGGTGGTGGTGGTGGGGGGTGGACCAGCATGCTGCAGTAAGCAACGGGGGGTGGGGGAGTGGACACAAGTCCATTCTTGGTGTAGAAGATCTGGGAGGGACTGGAAGCCTTAAAGGAGAATAAGAGCGATGGGATCAGATGGGATTCATCCAAGGGTCTTACAGGAACTGAGTACAGTGCTGGTTGCCCTTCTGGCAGCACTTTTTAGCACCTCAGTGGAGATGAGGGAAGTTCCAGAGGACTAGAGTTGGGCTGATATGGTCCCTCTGCACAAAAGAGGCAGTAGGGATGATGCTAGCAACTACAGATAAACACATTAATTCACATCAGTGGTGGGGAAGTTAATGGAGACACTACTGAAGAAGCGGCCCATGGAGCATCTGGAGGTAAAAGGGCTGTAGGACCACTGGCAGCATAGTTTCACAGGGGGAGGTCATGTCAAACTAATCACACAGATTTCTTTGACTGGGTTACCACAGAGGTGGATCAAGAGCGAGCAGCGGATGTAGCCTGTCTGGACTTATTTATTTATTTGTTAACCAAGTGGGTGCACTGATCCAAGGGACTATTTTCAGGCACGACCTGGGCCATGAAGATGGCCCAACATGATACAAAGGAAACTGGTACAAAAAGGTAAAGTGAATGCAAGTAGTTACAGTACACAGGTGAACATGTTAAGTAATACGGTACAAAGAAGCAGTTTTGTGCAAAATTGTACACCAAGTGAACACAGTACAAACAGGTCGAGTAAGTAATACTATACAAATGGAGCAGTTTTGTGTAAAATTGTGCATAAAGTGAACAGGCTACAAACAAGTCAAGTGTACAGAGGTACAGTGGCAGCACAGTGCCCACATAAAACAATCTAGTAACAGCAGCATAAAGATACCCTGTAGGCCTAAGCAACAATTTCCAGAGTCGATTTGGGTAGTTCAGCTTCCCTTAGGCACGGTCTGACAGTCAATCAGTAGGGTTGGGGTGGGCAGGTACAGGATACTGTTGCTGCAAGGGAAGTCTTGACACTGGATTCGAATAGAGAGTGTAAGCCCAGAGTTCATAGGGGAGCATATAGGCTGTTCCACAGATCTGGCACAGCTGAAGAGAATGCCTTCTGGCTTAGGCATGTGGTGACCTGTGGGAACTTCAACATAAAGCTAGAGGAGTTCCAGAGGCCTCAAAGGCAAGACTTTGGCTTGACTAGGGGGAGAGGGGGGACACCTCTTTTTCCCTAATAGATTTATTTTTTTAATTTTTTTTATTTTATTTAAACAGCAGTTTGGAAAACCTTTGAGCCATAGGCTCATTTACAAAGGTACCTTGTCACAGTAAGACAAACGAAAATACACAGTATAACAGTACAACACATAAGTATAACAGTAACTTAAGACATAGATACAAACAAGCTGGTACAGGTAGGATTGATGGAAACAATACCAGAGTTATGTTGTCCTTAGCAGCTTAGTAATAAGCTTTGTCATAAGTATTGAATGCGGCTTTGACTAGTGGCAATTACAGCATCGGTTGTTAATAAGGTGGTTACGTAATGAAGTTTTGAAGCACGATATAGTTAGAGCTTCGGAGATGGAGGGGGGCAGTGTGTTGAACCAGGAGGGGGCCCTAAAGCTGAAGGCTCTTTGGCCATGAGAGGTCCTAGCTCTAGGGATAACAAGAGAGGTTTTCCCAGAGGTCAGAGTATGAACTAGTGGGACAGGGCGGCGTATGGTGGTGGTCAATCCTGGTGGGGATAGCCCAAGGAGGGTCATTTTTGTGAGGGTACAGGTCAGAGCTCATTTATCAATGAGGCAGCCTAGTAGGTAGTTTTGGGGGGCGTGAGGAGGGCCTGGTATAGGACGCAATGATGAGTAGAGTAAGGAGCCATCAGGGCAAACCTACAGATATTGTTGCAGGTTATGGCAAGTGTGGAAAGTCCTGAGGATAGCATCTGTGTGTAGATAGGACAGCAGTAGTCTAGTACTGGGGGTAGGGAGCCCTGAGCAATGGCATGTCTGACTGCAGTAAGTAAATAAGTAGGTAAGATATTATTTATTAAGCATCCTTTCCCTGGGGCTCAGGACACTGTGCAGGATACAGGCAAGAATTAAAATAGTGCTATAAACAGAAGATTGAAAGACATATATAAAAAGTTCAGCATAACAGATTTACAGCACCTAGACTAGCTAGGGGTAAAAATTAAGAAATCCCAAATACCTCTTTAAACAGATGCACCTTCAGACCCCGTTTGAAAGCCTACTGCCACCTCGAAAGAATGATCTCCTGAGGGTTTTAAGCTGGGCCCTGGGGACTGCTAGGAGGCTCTCCTTGGGGGAGCAGGGAGAGCGCAAGGCGCAGGCAGGGTCAGGAGGTTGCCCAGGTAGCCAGGGCCTGGTCTGTATAGGGCCTTGTAGGTGAGAAGACTCACCTTGAAGGAGATTCTCCACCTCACTGGCAGCCAGTACAGATCATGCAGGACTGGGGTCATATGGTAGGACCTCGGAAGGCCCGTCAGTAACCTGACCACTGCATTCTGCACCAGCTGCAGGCAATGAAGGACCCTTCCACTGACCCCAAGATAAAGCGGCCAAGTAATCTTTAAACCTGCTTCTGACTCCTAGTTTCTGGTTCATGCACCGGCCGGTATGACAGATGTGGTCAGCAAAAGTCAGTGCCTAACTGAAGGTGACTTTGAGGTATTTGAATGAAGTCACCGATTCAAGGGGAGAGCCACCAGAAGATAGTATACTAAGAGGGGTGGTGTCCCCCGCTGCCCTAGCTAGCCTGGATTTTGATCCAAAGTGCCAGAACTTAGTCTTCTTGGAATTAACTAGGAGTCTATTTGTTAGAAACCATTGCTGGGTGGCACCAAAGTTGTTTGTGAGGGTGGTTGAGAGTTCTGCTGGGGTCTTAGCACTCTGGTATAAAATAAGATCAATCGGCGTACTCTAGTGAGTTGCACATTATGCTGTCCTTGGGAAGGGAGTTGACAAACAGGGAAAACAGGAGGGTCCAAGAATAGATCCTTGGGGGACCCCAGTGTTTACCTCCCTGGCAGTGGAGGTTGTGCCCCCTGTGCAGACCGCTTGCGTTCAACCACAGAAGTAGTCTTGAAACTATGCAGTGGACATGGTGGAGCAACCAGTGCCACTCAGTTTATGTAGGAGGATGTTAGGGTCTACCAGGTCGAAGGCCTTGGTGAGATCTACAAAGACTGCATCAGTGAGTTTGCCTTTGTCCCTGTTACAGGAGACGTGGTTTGTGAAACAAGCCAGGGCTGAGGTGGTACTGTGCCCCTTTCTAAAGCCATGTTGTTGAGAACAGAGAAAGTTGTACTTTGTCACATGGTCAGAGATCTGCTGGTGCATGACCTTTTCAAGAATTTTGCTCAGGTGGGAGAGGATGGAGATAGGGCGGCAGTTGTCAACTAGTAGAGGATCACCAGATTGCTTGCTTTCATATTGGGGATATGGTTGAGAAGGTGAGGGAAAGGTTAAAAACTGTTGTCAGGGGTTTGGCAATGGTGTGGACTATGAGTTTCAGGACTTGGGGGCAGAGACTATCACTACCAGCAGTACCTCTGTTGGGGAGACTCATGAGGAGCTTGTGGTTACCATGAGGAGAGATGGCCTTGAAAAAGAAGGGAGGAATGCTTGGGTTATTTGCTACCAGGTAAGAAGGACGCTGGTCTGAAACATATGGGGATGAGTTTAGAGAAGTAGTCTGAGAGGTTTGTAAATTTGGCATTGAGGGCTTCTGCAACCTTGGAAGGGTCAGTTAAGGATTCAGCCCCTTTTGCAATTTTAATGGCAGTCTGCTGGGTCCTGGGTGCAATGAGAAAGTTAACTGCCAACCAGAAATTTGTGGGGTTGCCAAGGTTGTGAGATTGGAGGTCATGGAGATACTTGGCCTTGCATGATTTAATCACCTTTTTGCAGAGGTTCCCAGGTGTCTGTACACATTCCAGAGGAGAGAGAGGGAAGGGAATGTGGAGGCTTTGTGTGCTACCCATATAGCATCTCTCTCCTTCAACATCTTAAGGAGGTCTTTGGAGAGCCACCTCATATTATCACAATGTACTCTCTGGGTGGTTAGGGGAAGTGCCTATCCTGGACTGTGGTCTGGGCTGCAGTGAGGAAGCCCAGGGCCGAGTTGCCATCCATAATTGTACCCATCTGCCTGGATTGGTGGTAGTTCAGGTGGATGTTAAAGATCCCATGGTACTTATCGAAAAGAGTAGGGGAATTTCCCTGGTGTCCTGGCCAAATTTCCCTCATTCACTAAAAATACCACCAACAGCTTAATCTGGTTCAAATTCAATTGCTTACCATCTGTATCCTCTGGTCGCCCCTGAAAAAGGGACTTCTAGGCCCAGTGGGCTTACCGGGTCAACAAAATTCAACAAACAAACAAACAAACATAGGACAGGCCAGTTGACTGCTTTAATATCTGAGAACAGATGGGTGGCATTGTATTTAGAAAAGTCTCTAAAGGTCAAGTATTTGGGGGAGGGGCGAGGAGGGTTTGGAGGACCAGATACAGATGGTAGGGGAGTGGTCACTGATGGAGTCAGATAGGACTCCGGAACTAAGGACCCTGTCCTCTCTGTTGGTCAGTATCCAGTATAGAAGGGAGTGGTTCAAGGAACGGTTATTTGAGTGGGTAGGTGTGGTAATGACCTGTGTGAGATTTAGTTGTCCTAACAGATTACCACAATCCATTTGAGAGCTGTTTAGCCAGTTCAGGTTAAAATCACCCAGCATAATGATCTCTCTTGAGAAGGAGAGGTGACCAATGCCATCCAGTCAGTAAGGCTTTCAACACTGTGCCACACTGGAGGCTGGTTAAGAAACCAAGCAGCTTGGGGTGGGGGAGAAAGTGACAAGCTGGGTATCAAACTGGTTAAGGGACAGGAGACAAAGGGTGGTGGTAAATGGTAGCCACTCAGGCAGTGGGAGAGTGACTAGTGGGATGCCATAGGGTTTAGTGCTGGGACCGGTCCTCTTCAGAGTCTTCATAAGTGACATTGCAGAGGAGCTTGAGGGTAAGGTGTGTCTCTTTGTGAATGATACAACAATCTCAACACAGTTGACACTCAGGAATGGGTGGAGAGAATGCAAAGGCATCTGAGGAAACAAGAGGACTGGTCTAGGAATGGCAGCTGAGTTTCAATGCCAAAAACTGCAAGGTTATGCACTTAGGACTGCAGAATCCAAGGGCTGTGTATGGGGGGGGGGGGGAGTGGAGCTTACAGTTGCCAAGCAGGAAAGAGACCTAGTGGGTCATCAAATCTAATGACCTCGAGGTAGCTGGGAAATGTGAAAAAGCAGTGGGAAAGGCTAGCAGGATACTGGGGTGCATTGGGAGAGGGATTTCTAGCAAGAGGAGGGAGGTGGTCCTGCCATTGTATCGCTCACTGGTGAGGCCCCACATGGACTACTGTTTCCAGTTTGGGAGGTCACACCTCTGCCAGGACATAGAAAGGGAGGAGGTGAGACCGGCCCAGTGGCACTGAGGATTGAGGCACTGAATGCCACACCTCATGCCACGCTGGCGATCCAGGGTCAGGAGCGACCACAGGCCACCAGGGGTCAGCATGGGAGGGAGAGGATTGACCATCTGATAGACTGCTCTCCTCTCACAGGGAGGGGAGGGTTGTCATCCCACTCCTTGGCTGACCCCTGGTGGAGGCCAGGGGACAGCGTCACAGTCTGGAAGAGACAGGAGCACAGAAACGTGATGTGCATGTGCCTCCACATGCACGTGTTTACGCCATGAGTGGGAGGGGGTGTACAGTGAGAAAGCGAAAATGAAAGTGGCAGGCTCCATGATGGCTTAGCCGCTCCCCGTTACCAGCTCACTGGCTCCTGGATTGTGCTCTGAAAGGGGGGGGGTCTCCTTCCTCAGGCCCCGCCATGGTGGGAGGGAATCTGATATTACATTTGAACAGTGATGGGAATACCATGAAGACCATTACAGCGATAAAATCAGCAGTTCACTGCAATGGTCCCCGGTATTCCCGACACTGCTATCTCTGGGGACATCGCCCACTTCCCAATTCAACTCCGACTTGGAGTTAGTAATCTATAGTATGGGGGGGGTGCGGTGAGCAAAGCCCCCCCACAAAACACTTGCTTTCCAGGATGGTACAATGCTGACTGTTGGCATAGTGCCATCGCTGTAATGCCATTTGACACAATTCATGTCACTGCGGCATGGTAGAACTGGGGAATCCATGGGAGTACTTGCCAGAATGGGGCTGGCTCAGGGCTAGCTGTGTTCAGAAGACAGCCCTCCGGGGAGGGTGTAGACATCTGCCAGTTCCACGAAGTGGAAAACCAGATGATGAAAAAGAAAAAGAAAGGGAGGCGGTGAAACAGAAGAGGGTAACCAAAATGGTGAGGGGCTTGCACAATAAGCCATATGAGGAAAGGCAGTAGGAACTCAAGATGTACTCGCTGGAAGAGGGGAAGACTAGAGGAGACATGACTGAAACCTCTCAGTAACTACCTACTCACACCTATCCTCTACCCTGTTCTCACGGCTAAGCACAACCTACAACTCTATGTCGTTTTGTCCTTTTTGCTGCTTTCTGCTCCCATCACTGCATCCTCTACCAGACCCTGTGGTGGCTCCCTCTACAAGGTCGCTTTGACTATGCTATGGGCTGTCTGATGGACAACTCAGTCCGAAACCAGCATCTGTCTCCCTACTCACACTTTCTGACAGATAGAGTGGTTCCAAGGACCCTCAAGGCTTCCTCAGTCCCCCACTAGAAGTACCCCACACCACCACCACTACTACTATGGGTAATCGGGCCTTCTTGATCACAGCCCCTTCCATATGGAACAAGCTCCCTTTATCCTTTCATGTGTCTTCTACCAACCAAGGTTTTAAATAAAACCTGAAAGCTTGACTGTTTATGGCTGCAAACTGCAACTGTCACTGCTCCGTGCAAAGATACTGGAACCTGCATATCAAATGCTCTTCTATGAATTAGCAGCACTTACTTTCCACCCCATTGTCTGCCCCTCTTTTCCACATCTCTGTCCTCCCTACACAACCCTCAAGACTACCCTAAACCTTTCTGTTCCCCTTTCCCCCCAAACCCTTATAACCCTCTGCCTCACCCCCCCATCTCCTGTCTCTGATCCTAAATCATACTAATGTAACCCCTAGGTGGCGCTACCCCAAGGGCTACTACCCCTGCCTGCTTAACTACTAACAGGTTGAGGGGCCTAGGTCCAGTGGCGGGTGCCTCCACCCAGAAGTCAGGGTTTGCAGTAGTTAAACTAACTTGGTCACAGCACTCTGGGACACTGTAACCCCTCTTTCTTCCCACTAGTGGCCCAGACAATGCATTAGGAATATCTTCACAATGTACACTTACCCCCAGGACTGGCTCCATCGACTGGACCCGGAGACCCCCTGCAAAACAAGATGATACAGTGCAAAAACCACAGTACAATACTTTAACATAAACAAATACCTCAGCCAGTGTAACTTTGCTGAAACCAACAGATCTGATTTATTTAAGGAGCTGTAACAAGGAAGGGGGAAATCAGGTTACTTAGGTTAAACACATTAATAATCACAGTACTGTGTGCGTATTCAGAGTCTCAAATTGTCACTTTCACTGGGTACCCAGGATGGGGGGAAGGGGCTAGCCAGGATTGGTTGCAGCTGGTTGGGGCCCTGTGATGGAAAAACACTGGCACAATACCCAAATTGTAATCCGGAGCCGGTTGGCTCAGTTCGTGAAGAAATGGAAAAAAAACCCAAAACAATTAGATGACACACTTGCAATTCGATAAACAGATGGCAGGGAGCTACCCTGCTTTGTACTCACAAATTTAGTGCTGGGAACTGGATGGAAAGTAGATTGTCCTGGATTGCCAGGAGGAGCAGACCATGTGGACAAGGTCCTTGTGACTGGACCCCACTGTAGTTTAGAGCAAATGGATGTAGTCTGGATTAAACTGGGGTTTACTTCCAGCTTCATGCACTCTATTCACTGTATAGGAGATTTGAAACGCGATTCCCCACAAGCACTACACACATTTATATGTAAAAGGAAAGTACTATACCAGGCAGGCTGCTTCTCTATCCCGATCGCAATTACTGCACAATACCTGGGAGAACACACAGCAGATTCAGTTCCTGACAGACCGAGCGCGATTTAGCAATTTCTCCGGTCTTCTACAGGGTGAGCCTGGTTTCTACTCTTCAGATCTCCTTGATTCTCTTCACAAGTCAGTTTCAGTCTGAACAGGCGCTTGCACAAACTGCAGACAGAAACTTAGGGCCTTACACGAGATCTCCGTGCTAAAACTACACACCGAAGAAGCACACAGCTCCCTGTCTTTTCACAGCCCAAACTGATATGATCTTTCCAGTAGAGAGAGCCAGGCATTTCCTTTGAGTTCCTCCCAGTTCAGTTGGCTGGTTTGGCTGTCACTCACAGTAAACTCCCCCTGTTGGTGGAAAAAAGGCGCCAAAGTCAAAACTACATTTCTCAGAGTTACTGCCCTTACAATCCCCTTATAGCAGGCTCCAGAGGAGAGTCCAAGTTCAGATTCGCCCAGAGCAGGCTCCAGTTTAAAGGATCCCCACCATGATTGGTCCAATCCAGCAGTTCAGAATCAACATGCCGGATCTACTTTGCACTGTCCTTGCTACAAGAAAGCAGGTTAAATCAAACTGCATTTTCAGTATTACTCTAACAGGTTACAAGCAAACAATTACCTCTTTGAAGAGTGCTCCTTCTGCCCATTTAGCGATGGCAGAAACGGAGCGATTTGGCAGTAGCTCGAGCGGGACTCAAGCAGGAAAACACACAGCCCCCCCCATACAAACTAATTATGTCTGCAAGCAGACAGCTCTTAAAGAGACAGTACCAGAGGCTCTAAAAGCACTCACAGATAAACAGCTTAAACGCCAAACACCATTCAGGCTTGGAGCATTCAAGCAAGCTCCTGGAAGACTTTTTGGGAACCCTCATTTGCAGGGGGGTTACACTAAGAAAGTGATGATTTGTTACAGCTGTATGGAATCTGAACCATTGTAACTGTATACTGTTATTGTTTGTAACCTATACCATCTGTTTTTTCTTATCACTTGTCTATGCTCATGTATTTATTATCCTTGTTTAACTTAGTTAACCCACTGTATACCTTACCCCGCTGCTGTGAACAGGATGCGCACTGTACTGTATTCTTGTATGTACCTTTTGTAACCGTTGTTGTTTTTTGCCACCTTGTGGCCTAGGTCATGACTGAAAACAGTCCTCTGTATCAGTGCACCGACCCGGTTATAAAAGACATAAATAAATAAAATAAATAAATAAACAAGGTGCATGTGGAGGGTCTGTTTCAGAGAAAGGAAAGCACTGGAACAAGGGGGCATTCAATGAGGCTAAGAGGGAGAAGTTTAGGAGAGATGTGAGGAAATGCTTCTTCATGGAAAGGGTAGTGGATGACTGAAACAGCCTGCTAGAGGAAGTAGTGGGGGCAAAGACTGTGGGGAGCTTTAAGCATGCATGGGATAGGTATAGGGGCATATCAGGTAGAGAAACAGAGGAAGGGAGTGACACCTATAACAAACTAAGGTCAGTGCTGACAGAGTAAGCAAGGACAAAGGGCAGACTGGATAGGCCGAAAGGTCCTTTGCTGTTGACAAAGTCTATGTTTCTGTGTGTCTATGTATGCTGCTAGTGTAGCCTCTCAAGGTTCCCCTTAAAATGGTATATGTTGGTTTAGTGAGCAGTGCATTTCCTGAAGAACTAGACTGTACCACTAATGGCTAGCATTATTTTACATTACAAATACCTACTCTCCAGTGACAGCAATGTCTGATTTGGAAACTTCTGAAGCAAAATCAAGGACATCCCCACAAATCAGGGATAGCTGAGAGGTATGGTACTGCAGCCATTCTTGACAGCAAAGAAAACTGCAGCTCGACTGATGTAATATTTTGAAAATTAAATTTTCTGTGAGCTAGCTCTGTAATGATCCCCAGTAGGTCCAGAATTGAGTGTGTGGGGGTGGGGTGCGTGTGTTCACTATGTGAGTAAATCCCTCGAGGGCTGATGCTGCTGCTTTTCACCAGTTATAGCATTAGGGAGCTAAACTATTTCTGGCAAACAAAACAATCTTTCTGTAATCCCAGTGAAGTGCTCAGCTGGAGCTGAAAATCTCTGCAGCAGAATGACCAAGCTGCTGGCCCAATTAGACTGCATACCGCTCAGTGCGACGAAGGATGCCTGAAGGGAAGGAGAGGTTCAAGACTGCATTCTGCGGCTGGAGGCAGTGGGGAGTAATGAGAAAATGAAGAAGAAATGTTAACAACCCATCCCCCATTCTTTGGGTCGGGGGCTGCAAAAATGAGTGCCCGAAATCTTCAAATGTCTAACACAGCAGAGAGTTCATTTTGAGAATGACTGCATGGCCAGGGCTGACTTTGCAGGAGTGAGATGAAATAATTTTCTCTGTGGAAGTGGTCTAATTTTAGGTTGACCGACTTCCCCATCACTGCAGTCCATTTTTTGAAAATCCATTTTAACCCTTGAAATGCCAGATTCCCCATTTACTTAAGCTGGGGGAAGGGAAATATACTTTTCCAAGGTTGAAAGCGGCTTCTCTCCTTCTGGAAGGACAGCTCACAGCTCACTACAATCTGGCATGGGAAATCTCACTGCTCTTTTTGGTTTCTCTCTTTCAAAAACTGTGACCTTGTCAGTTGCAGCTCCAAGCAGACAGAAATTAATCAAAGAGCAAGTGCTGCATGGGGAGTTGGGGTGTTGTATAATGAAATCTCATTGTGGTGACCTGCAATCCTGGTACACATAGAGCGACATTCTTGCCTCTGAACATGTACAGTCTGACAAGTGACAGTCTTGCCTCTAAACATGTACAGCCTGCTAGAAAGGGAACATCATTTGATTGTTTCATGTTTTTCTGAAATGTACGTCTACGTCAGTGCCAGTCCCCCAGTTCCCTTCAGATTGCCACAAAGCCACCTGTCACCCCATAGGAAACCTCACCCCTCGCAGCAGGGCCTGGGGAACTAGCAGATACAGTATGATGTTTGACATGGTTTAGTGGGGGTGTTTGAGGAAAATATTAAGCCCAATGACATGGGGGCCTGTGTGTTACAAAATGGGTCAGTGGCACTGCAATTGTTTTTCCATTTCTACCCACTCTTCTACCTCTAATTGGTCCACCCATGCTGATGCCTAGCTTCGGGGCATTGTATGGTTATGCCCAGTGCAAAGGCTATTACACCATCTTCCAGCTGAGGGGCTCAGATAGTGCCATGTGACTCCTGTGGCCAGGTGGAGGGAGTGAGGCTCAAGCTGTGAACTTAGATCTCTCACAAAATAGTGCCACACACTACTGCTGGTGCTACTGGCAGGGGGTATTAGATAAGCACTTCAATGGCAGTATTTCCGTATGGGGACTAGAACTGCCCTCAGTGGCCCCATCCCCTATTCAAATTTTTTTTTCTTTGGTAACCGAATAAAGCCCACTGGGCACAAGGCTGTTTACAGGAGCTACAAGTGAGCACAGGAAGGTTAAGTGACTTGCTCAGGCTTATACGCTATACAACTGTAGGTTGTGAGAATGAAATCCAGGTCTGCTGGCTGTGCCAAGCGTGTCCCCAGCTTGTTGCTCTAATCTGTTTATTGTTAATATAGGTGATTTATTGCTTGCCTGGAATAAACATCATTCACTGAAACATGCTTGCAATAATGTCCTGGTAGACAGCAGCAGCACAGATATGATCAATTCATCATACACAGCTAAAGTATGATAAAATATCCATCAGAGTATTAATATAAAATCAGCAGCCTCTGTCCAACAAAGTTTGTAGCACAGTGTTTTGGAGATGAAGCCATATAAGAAGCCTTCAGTTACACTGAATTCTTTAAATTAAGAACAGGGCAGCTCGGAATCTGTGAATGGAATTGGATTTGGCAGGTTCCAATCCAGTTTTCAGATTAATGATTTTCGGAATTGAAGTTCCAAAATCCTAGATCCTAATCTAAATCCTGAAACCTGTTTTTACATAGGCATTTGGGATTTAGGATTCCAAATTTAAGTCCAGTTCTGATTTTGAGGTCCTTTTAGGACTGGAATCAGAATTGGATTAGAAACTGAAATTTCCTAAAATCCTAAATTTAAAAATCGGATCTGAATTGTCCAATTCCAAGCATCCTTAGTATAGGGCAAGGATAGCCAGACAGTAAATCCCAAACAGTGAGGACCAAAATAACCAAAGACATTTCCCTTATGAAATGATATGGTGAACTAGGAGTATCCCCCTCAAGTAGCATTCTCACCACTGGGGCAGAAGATTCGAAGGTTGTTAGTTCTAGCCCAACATTAGGTAGTTAAGGAACTACTCGTAACTGACACTGCAGTGCAGTATGAGGGGTGTGCTGCATTGCTAAGGTGCCCTCCTCCAGAGGAGATGTTAAATCAAGGTCCCTTCTGCCCATCTCTAGTCACTGTCATAGGAACATGCAACAATACGAAGGAGGTTTCAGTAGGAGAAGGCCATTTGGTCTATCGAGTCTGTCATTGCAGGGTCCACAGCTTGAGCTACTGTCCCTGCCCTCCCTCCCTCCCTCCCTCCCTCCCCACTCCTCCCATCCTCCCACCCATGATCCTTACCTTCCCCATGCCTATCCCAGCCTCTCTTAAAGCTGCCCACTGTCTTCAATGAGATGACTCTTCTGGCAGCGTTCCAAGTGTTCATCACCCTCTCTGTGAAGAAATGCTTCCTGACCTCCATCCTAAACCTCCCACCCTCCAGCTTAAGACTGCCCCCTCATGTTATGGTTGCCACTCAGCTTAAAGAGACTCTCCTTATCAACCTTATTTATCCCTTTCAAGTACTTGAAGGTCCCAATCATGTCCCCTCTCTCTCTCCTGTCTGCCAGGGAGTACATGTTCAGTGCCCTCAACCTCTCCTCGTTTGCCTTACCCTGTTGACCCACTATTATCTTTGTAGCCCTCCTCTGGACCTTCTCCAGCAGATTATTGTCCTTTTTGAGGTATGGGCACCAGTACTGAACTCCATACACCAGACGTGGCTTTACCAGTGACCTGTACAAGGGCAGTATAACCTTCTCTCTCCTACTACTGATCCCCCTAGATATGCATCCCAGCATCTTGTTTGCCTTTGCTGCTGCTTTCTTGCATTGTGTGGAGTGCTTCAGGTCACTAGTGATCATCATGCCCAGGTCCTTCTCCTGCTCTGATGCAGATACTCAGACTCCACCCAGGTAGTACTCTGTCCTGGGATTCTTGGCTCCAATATGCATAACTTTGCATTTCTTGGCATTGAAGCCAATCTGCCAGACCCTGGACCACCTTCCCAGCTTTTTCGGATCTTCCTGTAGGTCTTGTATCCTTTCAGCTGTGTCCAGGTGGAAGGTAAAGATCTCATGGCAATTATACCACCTCTAGTCACTGTCTAGGTGGAAGGTAAAGATCTCATGGCAATTATCAGAGAAAAGTAGGTGAGTTTCCCTTCTGTCATGGCCAACATTTCTCTCGCCAATAAAACTGTTCCATTTAACCCACCCCCAGTAAGCACCTGAAAACAAGCTATCACAGCTTAATGGGACTTTTCTGGTAAACAAATTACAAACAAATCCTCAGATTTAAAATAAACTGGAGCAAACATAGATAGGCAGGTGGGGGGGGGGGGTCACAGATAATGACATTACGTTCCTGTACAGGAATGCCAAATATGTGGGACCATGTGTGATTTGAACAGCTGAAACCCCTTCTCTGAAAAAGCTCTCTAAATGGCTGGTTGGCATTCTCAAGAGTTAGATTAACTTTGCTGAATGTGCCCTCTGATTGGCTGGTTAGCATTCTCAAGAGTTAGAATTAACTTTGGTGAAGGTTGCTACTGAAACAGCATACAATGCCATAGGAACGAGTCTCCTGTAACATGCAGGAGAATGATCAAAACCCCAGTATTAAGTCCCCCTTCACATACACCTACAAACATACTCAATGCTATCCGAATCCATAATACCAAAGACAAATCCAGGGGGTGTAGGGTGTGACTGTGGGTCTCACAAGATAATTACTGCTCAGAAGCACTACATGCACTATGCTCTGCCTTGTGTCCCTGAGTGCCTCAGGAGTGTGGTAATCTCACAAAAGTCAGACCTTCAGAGGTCCATGCTTAATAAAGGGTGTGACAGCTGAAATATAATATAACAAGCATTTGTCAATGCCGAATGTTGATTGTGTTGGTCTGTTGAGCTCACTCAGTGGCCCTCTATCACTGGCTCAGTCTGTTTGTCCCGGTGCTGCAGGCTGCTCTTTTGTACTGGGTTGCTGCCTGCGTTGGCACCTTGTTCTGCTGAGGAAGAAATCTGCAGCTGTCCCGACAGAGCTCCATTGAGGTGGCTTACTCCCCCTCTCTCACTCGCTCATTCTGTTTCTCCTAGGCGCACAGCGCTGCAGGCTGCCCTTTTGTACTGGGCTCCTGCCTGTGTTGATGGCTTTTCTACCCACAAAGAAATCCACAGCTGTCCCGACAGAGCTCCATTGAGGTTGCTTCACTCTCTGTCTCACTCACTCATTCTGCTTCTCCTGGGCGCTGGTGCTGCAGGCTGCCCTTTGTACTGGGCTCCTGCCTCTGTTGGTGCCTTTTTCTGCCCACAAAAGAAATCTGCAGTCCCGACAAAGCCTGAGCTTGCTCACTCCCCTCTCTCACTCGGCCATTCTGTTCTGCTGGCGCTGCAGGCTGCCCTTTCTACTGGGCTCCTGCCTGCGTTGCTGCCTCTTATGCCCACAAAGAAATTTACAGCAGTTACACACAGCTCTGTTGAGCTCACTCACTCGCCATTCTGGTTTTCTGCCACTGCAGGCTGCCCTTTGTACTGGGCCTCTGCATGCATTGCTGCCTTTTCTGCCCACAAACAAATCTGCAGCAGTGCCAACAAAGCCTCTGAGTTCACTGACTCCCTCTCCCTTACTCACTCGTTCTGTGTCTCCTGGCACTGCAGGCTGCCCTTTTGTACTGGGCTCCTGCCTGCATTGGAGGCTTTTTCTGGCCAGAAAGAAATCTGAAGCAGTCCCGACACAGCTCCACTGAGTTCGCTCACTCCCTCTCTGTCACGCTCGCATTCCGTTTCTGCCAGCGCTGCAAGCTGGCCTTTTGTACTGGACTCCTGCCTGCATTGCTGCATTTTCTGCCCACAAAGAAATCTGCAGCAGTCACACTAGAGCTCCGTTGAGCTTGCTCACTACCGCTGTGTCACTCGCTCGCTCTGTTTCTCTTGGCACCACAAACTGCGCTTTTGTATGGGGCTCCTGACTGCGTTGACACCTTTGTCTGTCCACAAAGAAATCTGCAGCTGTCCCGATTGAGGTCGCTCAGTCTCCCTCTCTCATCGCTCATTCTGTTTGTCCTGGCGCTGCAAGCTGCCCTTTTGTACCGGGATCCTGCCTGCATTGGCACCTTTTTCTGCCCACAAAGAAATCCCAGCAGTCCTGATAGAGCTCCGTTGAGCTCACTAAGTCCCCTTGTCTCACTCGCTCATACTGTTTCTCCCACTGCTGCAGGCTGGCCTTTTGTACTGGGCCCCTGCCTGTATTGACGCCTTTTTCTGCCCACAAAGAAATCCGCAGCAGTCCTGACAGCTTCAATGAATTTGCTCACTCCTCCCTCACTCGCTCTCTCGCTCTGTTTCTTCCAGTGCTGCAGGCTGCCCTTTGTACTGGGCTCTTGTGTTGGGCTTTGTCTGCCCACAAACAACCGCAGCAGTCCCGACAGAGCTCAGTTGTTCGGCCACCCCTCCTCTCACTCGTTGATCTTTAATCTGTCCCAAACACTGATTTCCCAGAGTGACCATGCTATTGTCCGCAGGAGTGCAAAAACATATTTTAGCCAGGATGTGAAAAATGACAGCTGTAGTGTTCATAAGGAGTTGTGAAAAAATGCCACTGTTGAAAATGTGGCGTGACAGTATTACAAATTTGCGAAGTTACAAGGGTGCGTGGAAACAGTTCAACGCATGCTTGTAACACAGTCATGTTATGGAGTTTTGTTACCAAATTTTCAACATAGGGATTTTAGGACTTCTGCTCATGAACAGTGCCACTGTCATTTTCTTAATCTGCCCCAAACACTGATTTCCCACAGTGACCATGTTATTCTGCACTGGAATTGTGAAAATACATTTTGGTCAGGATGTGAAAAATGACAGCTGTACTGCTTATAAGGAGGTGTGAAAAAATGGCACTGTTGAAAATCTGGTGTGACAATATTACAAATCTGCAAAGTTACAAGGGTGCGTGGAAAGTGCGCAATGCACACTTGTATCACAGTCAATTGATGGGCTATCATCACCAAATTTTCAACATAGGCATTTTAGGACCTCTGCTCATGAACAGTATCATTGTCATTTTCTTAATCTGTCCCGAACAGTGATTTCCCACAGCGACCACTCTATTCTGCGCCGGAAGTGCGAAGACACATTTCAGCCAGGATGAGAAAAATGACAGCTGTACTGTTCATAAATAGGTCTGGGAAAATGGTAATATTGAAAATCTGGAGCGAAAATATTATAAATTTGCGAAGTTACGAGCGTGCGTGCCAACTGCACAACGCACGCTTGTAACACAGTCATTTTATGGGGTATCGTTACCAAATTTTCAACATAGGCATTTTAGGACCTCTACTCATGAACAGTGCCACTGTCATTTTCTTAATCTGTCCTGAACACTGATTTCCCACAGCAACCGCGCTATTCTGTGCCAGAAGTGCGAAAACACATTTTGGCCAGGATGCGAACAATGACAGCTGTACTGCTCACAAAGAGGTATGACAAAATGCCAATGTTGAAAATCTGGCATGAAAATATTGTAAATTTGTGAAGTTATGATTGTACATAGCAACTGCGCAACGCATGTTCGTAAAACAGTCATTTTTTCGATTTTTTCCACCAAATTTGCAACATAGGCTTTTTGAGAGCCCACCTAATGAACACTGGCACTGTCATTTTGTTAATCAGCCCCGAAGGGTGATTCTGCACAGTGACCGCGAAACCACCTTTCCGGCCCGGCTAACACCATGACAGCTCAAGAATTCATGAGGAGGCGTCCCAAAAACCCCATGTAGAAAATTTGGTGAAAAAATTCCCAAAAATGCCCGAGATATGCACTAAAGTTGAAAAAACCCTATTTATTACATTATACAGCTTACTGGCATTTCTTCAGTTCGCGGTCGGCTTTGAAGAGTGCAGACATGTTCCTGGTCCACTGAAGATCGTCGCATCGAACTCCAGAGGCAAGTATGGAGTGAGGGGGGTGTTGGGTGGGTGCGGGTTGTGGGAGAGGTGCAGGGAGACTACGAGGGACCGTTTCCTTTTTTTCAGGTAAAAAAAACAAAAACATGTCGCGGGACCGTTTTTCACTTTACAGGGGCATGTGCCACCGGAGTCTTGCTTTGGGGAGGCAGCTGTAGCCGATGGAGGATTGGGCACCCCCAACAGCAAACAACCAAAGGGGCATGTGGCGTGCCACCGGAGTCTTGTTTTGGGGGGTGGGGCAGCTGTAGCTGACGGGGATTGGGCACCACGCCGGCAAACAACAAAAGGGCGGGAATTCTTTTCTGTCGACAGGGATTGGGCACCCCATCGGCAAACAACAAAAGGGGGATTCTTATCGTCGATGGGGATTGGGCACCCCGTCAGCAGACAATAAAAGCGGGTGGGTTACATTATGCTGATAGGGAGTGGGCTCCCCATCGGCAAATAAACATGGGGGGGTAAATATTGTTTGTGAATACGGCGGCAAGCTGCTGCCATGTTCACAAACAATATCAGGGATCCTACATCCTGCCCTGCAATGACGGGTCACTCCCTCATTGCAGTGGATGGCTGACGCTGCAATGACGAGGTGGCCCCTGATTGCAGCGGCTGATTTTTTAGAGGGTTGTGGCACGCTGGCTGAACTAGTGTCAGCAGCAGCATGCCACGGCATTGGGGGATGGGGGACAAGCCTTTGCAGGCTGTGGGGGCATTGGGCACAACAGTGCCATGCCTCCACAACCTGCTTATGGAGAAAGCTGACACAACATGTTTCTTGCGCATGTGCACAATCAGCATAAAAAATGCAAGGTAATGCACATAGGGGCCCAGAACTTAAAACCCCAAAACAGAGTATAAGATAAATGGGGTGGTGGTGGAGAGCACATCAGAGACAAAGGGGCCTGGGGGTGTTACTAGTGCATAACATGAAGGCACTGGCACAGTGCAGCAGGGCTGTGGATAATGCAAATTGAATGCTGGGATGGATAGGGAAAGTGATAACCAGCAGAAGGAGGGAGATAATACAGCCCCTGTACAGAATCCCTGGTTTACCCTCACTTGGAGTACTGTGTGCAGTTTGGATCCCACACTTGAGGAAGGACAGGGCAGGTTAGAGATGGCACAGAGACAAATCAACAAAATGACTCATGGGCAACAGGGCAGGTCCTATGAGGAGGAGCATATGTGGAATCTCAACATGCCCATGTCGGAGGACAGGAGAAAGAGCGGCAACATGACTGAGATGTTTAAATGCCTCTACAGAATAAACTGGATGGACAGCAGTGAGCTACTGCATTTGCAATGAGTGGTAACAAGGGGATCAGGGGTAACTCCCTGAATGTGGTGCTGGGTGGTTAAATCAAGAGGAAGGTCAGGAAGAATTTGTTTTAAGAAAGAGTGGTGACAGACTGGAACAAACATCCAGAGGACGATCTTCCAGTTCTGGTTGCCTTCGAATGGAAGCTTAGTCACTACTGCTCTGACTCGCCCTAGAACAAATCCAGTGACATCTGACACCAAAAACCATCATCCTGTCAAAAATCTGGAGCATAACTGAATTTATGATGCCTACTAAACAGAAAAGTAAGAATGGGACGAGAGGAGCGCACCTTAAACAGCATCAAAGCAAACAGGCATCCCTGCAACAGGCTGCGCTCCATGAGGACATCTCCGCCCTCATAGCCCAAACCCCACCATGAGTACTGAAGAAGAGGAGGACTACACGATTACATCTAAAACATTATGCAGCACCCTAAAACAACTCAACGAAACACTTACCAGATTGGAACAGAAAGTGTCGGAAGACCGACACAAGTTGATTAAGCTGTATGAAAAAACAAGCCACTTAGAGAATGCAGTCACTTCGTATACTGCCACCATGGATTTACATAATTCTGCCTTAATAGACCTTCACCATAGGAAAATACTCCTCCAACAAGTAGAAGAGTTAGAAAATAGAAACAGGAGGAACAATCTGAGGCTGCACGGCGTACCGGAAGAGACTGAATCTGGCAACATGGTGCAGTTTATCGACAGCTTTTTGAAAGAAATTTTTAATCTCACAAAAGATAGGGACCTGGGATAATCCAGGCTCACCGATCCCTAGTTGCTAGACCCAAAGACCCTAAAGCCCACCCCAGGTCCATTGTGATGGCCTTTATAGACTTTCAAATAAAAGAGGAGCGGTTAAGACTGGCGTGGGCTGAAAAGCAAATCTTATTTGGTGATGTCCGCCTATATTTTGCCCAGGATTATGCGCCCCAGACCCTGGCTCATCGGCAACAAACATACCAGCTAGTTAACATTTTGAGACAGGCAGGCCATCAGACCCTAACAGAATACCCAGTGAAATTAAAAGTACACACGGAGGAGGGCTGGAGAAGATTTATCAACCTTGATGATGCCAAAGCTTGGATCAAAATGCTGGGCATCCATGTTCCGGAGGAGAGTCTGCTTCACAGAGAAAGGTCCCTCATGGAGAGAAGCTGGCAGACACAGGGAACCAAAAAAACCAGGGCTGAGAGGAGCAAAAGGCACTTTTGGAATGTGGGACAGAATTACTTCAAAAATACTCCCCCAGATCAAGGACCCGAATGCCCCTTCAGCGCATGCAGCATGAGCTGAAACCACGGACACTGAAACAGCTAAATGACACACATTGGAACTCTATTTATGATCTTCATAGAGGGGGACAGTTCCCTTAGAGGTTGATTGTTTTCCTTCGGTTGAGAAGACCATTCCATGAAGCCATGAAGGGAGTCTTACGCTTGCTCCAAAGATCTGTGGACAGGCTTGAAGTCATTGGTGCCTTTCTTAGAAGTCACTGCATTAAAAGAACTTTAATTACAAAGTCAAGTGGGGTTTTGGGATTTGAGGGAGGAGGGATCTGGTATTTTCTTTCTTATTTTAGATATCAGAAGTTACCGATGATGGTCAGAACTGGTTAAGACCTGAACAACAGAAGACTGATCACTGGACAAAAGCCAGAAGGAGCCTGATGAACCATATATGGTAAAAAGTGTGTTAATTTTTTTCTTTTTCTTTCTTTTTTCAGAGATAATTTTAGGATGCCTGGCGCAAGCAGAAAAGTAGCCAATAGCAGTATGCATTGGAGGGGCTGGGGAGTCCTTAGGGTGTGGGTACTGCGGAGTGGTGGGGGGGCCATGGGGGGCATTACTCCACCTGGCCTGGGGCTGTTTCAGGGTTCCACAACCATTTGGACAAACAAGGACCCTGTGGGGGGGGGGGACCACAGGGAAGAGGACAGACTAACTTGATGTGGGTTCCCTAAGTGGAACTCAGCATAACACAAATTGGTCCACACTTCACAGATTATGGAGACCAGAAATATGAATGCTGGTTCACCCAGGGAATGGGAAGAGAACTGGAAAGGTCCTTCTAGTCCCAGGGACGTCCAACTACTGCATTTAATTTGAGTTTTTAGAAACATAGAAACATAGAAATATAGAATTTGATGGCAGATAAGGACCGCTTGGCCCACCCAGTCTGCCCATTTCCCTACCTACTGGATAAGCTGCAGATCCTAGTTAACCAGCAGCCTACTTCTTCCTACCCCCACCCCCCAGAATTGTCTTATGACTATCCCATGCATGCTTGAATTCCACCACTGATTTTGACTCCAACCTTCCTCCGGAAGGCCATTCCATGCATCCACAACCTCTCTGTGAAAAATACTTCCTTAAATTACCTCTGAGCCGCCCCCTCTATCTTCAAATTGTGCCCTCTTGTTCTTGCACACCTCTTTTTGAAAGATGCTACCGTCTTGGACTTTGTTGATTCCTTGAGGTACTTGAAAGTTTCTATCATGTCCCCTCCCTCCTTTCCTCGAGGCTATACATATTAAGCTCCTTAAGTCTTTCTTCATATGTCCTCCGTGCAGACCCTGCACCATTTTAGTTGCCCTCCTCTGGACAGCTTCCATCCTGTCTATGTCTTTGCGGAGATTGGGTCTCCAGAACTGCACACAGTACTCCAGATGGGGTCTCACCAGCTGTCTGTACAGAGGGATAATAACTTCCTGTTTTCTACTGGTGATGCCTCTCCCTATGCATCCCATTTCAAAGCGAAACATGGTCTTGTCTGGAAGTTGAAAGACTTCAATGGCCTGCCTTGGGGGTAACCCTCCATTTCCCATTATAGACCACAAGAAATACAACAACCCATACAACTGCTGAAGTTGAAGTCCGGGGGACCTGGAGGTGGCTCCTGGGGTGGGGGGGTGGCCTCTGCAGTGGCCGCCTTTAGGCTAGTCTCTGTGGTGCCTGGGCAGTGGGGCACCCTCTATCTCAGGCCATGTTCATATTCTGTATTACAGGCTCCTACCTATAAGAAACACCAGATTAGGGAATTATAAAACTGGCATACACTGTGCCCCCAAGGGTTTACGGGGGGCCTCCTCACAAGTTAAAAGAGGGATCATACAGGCTAATAAACTCAGCAAAAAATAAGTAAGGGTGAGCTAGATGAGTACATAACATACTAAAGCTTGCAGGCAACAGACTATAACCCATCTGGGACACCACCCTGATAAGGGGGGTGACATTTCCGAGAGGAAGTAGTAAATTACAACTTCCTACCTCACCTCACAGAATACAACTACAAGAGGCGGAGAGTGGGGTTTAATTTTACCTTGAAGTACCTTAGACCTGGCAAGGTCACAATAGCATACTGTATATAGTTCTTGCAGTTAGGGTTTTAAAAGTTGAAATGATGTAAATAATGTTAAAAGGGTAACACAACATCTCCAGAAGCTTAAGAGAAAAAACTCTGACACAAGATGGGAGACCTAAAAATTGTATCTTGGAATGTTAGGGGGATCAACAGCCCCATAAAAAGGGCAAGAATCATCCAGGATATGCAAAGGCAACATGTGGGGGTGGCTTTCCTGTAAGAGACTCATTTAGGAGACCAAGAACACAGGAAGTTACGTTGGGGGTTGGTGGTTGAGGTGTACACCTCACACTACCAAGCACACACACATTGTAGGGGAGTGGCAATCCTGGTGAGGAGAGATATTCCCCTGAAGGTAGAGAAGGTAGACACAGACCTTGAAGGAAGGTTTGGTCAGGTATATGAGGTTTACAGGAGCCAAAACTGCACACTGCTGAACTTATATGCTCCCGATGAGGATCCAGACAGAACATCCTTCTTGTCAAGAGTTATTAAAGAAACGGTAACTGATCCTGGGAATTTGATTATCATAAGAGGAGACTTCAACTCGGTGGTAGACTTATAGCTAGACAGAATAGGTTCTAAGACAACAGGTTCCTCCAGATCAGGGAAAGTACTTTCCAGGCTATGTATAGAGCTAGCATTAGTGGATGGCTGGAGGTTCACCTGCCCGAGAGATAGAGATTATACTTATTACTCCCCAAAATATGAAATGTATTCGCAGATCAATTTCTTTTTGGTGCCCTTAGACCTAGTGCCTCGCATTGTGAAGGTTAATATTAGAATATCACCCTGTCCAATCATGTGCCAATATCATTAGAGTTAGAAATGTCCCCAAGACAAAAGGAGTACATATGGAGACTTAACGTTAGCCTATTCACACAACAGGAGTTCAAAGAGACAATCCAAAAAACAATTGAGACCTTCCTACAACTGAATCCACAGGGGGAAACCTCGGCAGGGGTGAGGTGGGATACCCTTAAATGCTATCTGAGAGGTGAAATAATAAAGCTGTCCTCTGGAATCAAGAAAACTAAACTAGAGGAAAGGAGAAAATTAGAGCTTGAAATTAAACAACTAGAGAAGAAACAACAAAACACGTTAAAAGACACCACTAAGCAACAATTAGACCAAGCTAAATGTAAACTAAATAAGATATTAGACACACAAATTGAGGGAGAGTTAAGATACTCCAAACAAAAATATTATGAACAGGGCAACCAGGCAGGGAAACTTCTTGCCTGGCAGTTACGTAAAGAAGCAATATCCAGGGTGGTACGATGTCTGAGGGCACCTATGGGGGAAGCTCCACTACAGTCCCTTCTCAGATAGTAAAATATTTCCAAGAGTTCTACCAAGAGCTCTATAAAGCAGAAAGAGGCTCAGATCACAGTGAGAGGAGCTCAAATTACCTGAACAAACTACACCTAGTGAAATTATCAGAGGAACAATGCATACGTTTAGAATCCAAAATCTCAAAACATGAAATACTGCAGAAGATCAAACAACTAAAGAATGGGATATCACCAGGGATGGAAGGATTCGCCTCTGAGTTTTATAAACAGTTCTGTGGAATATTGCCCCCGCTGGAGGAGGCCTTTAATGAGGTGGTGGGGAGGGGAAGAGGGGGCAGACCCAGTGTCTTGGAATCAAGCACAAATCTCAGTCATTCTGAAACCACAAAAAGACCCTGAGAACTGTAGATCTTATAGGCCTATCTCTCTTCTCCCAGTAGACCTAAACATTTTTACAGGGATATCAGCAGACTGCTTACAAAATGTTATAGGAGCTCTGATCCATAGAGACCAAACAGGGTTTATCTCCAGAAGATATTTTTAGGACCCCTGTTGTTTTCTTTGTTTGTTAATACCTGACCTGAAATTTGCATTGAAACTGAAATTATTTTATTTGCTGATGATGTGGTATTATTTTGTATTGGCACTGATATTCAAAAATTACAGGAAAGTCTCCAGAGGGACTTTCATGCATTACATTCCTGGTTTATTCAACATAGATTAACACTTAATTCGGCTAAAACTAAATTTTTGATTTTTTCTGGTTGCAGGAACCCGATTAATTATGATTTCAAGTTTAAAGATAATTTTAGTGATTCAATTGAAAGGGTTTCTAATTTCAAGTATTTAGGCCTCATGTTTGATCAACATCTAACTTTTGATCAGCACATTGTTCTATTGATTGCCCGTTTACACCAGCATTTAGTTGTGTTATTCTGTATTAGGAAGTTTCTTAATTCTGAGACAAGGGCCCTCCTGGCTAACAGTTTTTTGTTTTCCTTACTGAGGTATGGCTCTATTGTTTATTCTTGTTCTACTGTTAAAATGCTAAACAAACTCAAAATTACATATCACAGTATATATTTCGTTTTATTACCTGTTTACCTAGGTTGACTCGTCACTGTATCCTGTATGAGAAATCGGGTTGTTTACCCCTTGGTGCCTTTTTTAAACATATGTCTTTAACTCTTTTGCACAAGATTCAAATAGGTCTTATGCCGGATAGTGTTGCTAGTTTGTTCCCCATCTCCGTGTCTACTGTTATAACTAGAAATAGTACAAGAAAGGTGTTTAAATTACCTTGGATTAGAACAAATTTTATGAAGAATTCGATTCACTTTGAATTGATGATACAGTATAACCAATTACTAAATAATATAACAGCTTGTTGTACTGTGTCTGGCTTTAAATGTTCACTTGAACATAAGTGTTGTAATTGTTTTTAATGTTTTGATTAAGTAATTATATGTTTTTGTTGTTTGTGTTTATGTCAAAATGTTTGGGTTTTTTTCATTTTTTTTATAATGTTAATGTCACTGGACAGCTGTGAAAACAGGCATTTTTTGCTCACAGATTTTTCAGTATAAAATAAAAATGAAATTAAAATGAAATATTTTCAGGACAATATTAGATGCCTGTTTAAATATAATCTCAGCCCAAAAGAAGAAAAAGGAGCTCCAGCTAACTGTTAGCATGGATGCTGAAAAAGCATTCGACAGAGTAGATTGGTTATTTCTGGATCTAACCTTACAAACATTTGGCCTAGGGGAAACATTTACGGGGCAGTGCGAACCCTATACAAGGCTCCGGAAGCACAAGTAAAAGTAAATGGACACCTCTCAGATAGAGTCCCCATATGAAGGGGCACGAGGCAGGGCTGCCCACTCTCCCCTCTGCTCTTTGCCCTCTCTTTGGAGCCCCTAGCTATTGAGATCAGGGCACGAGGACAAATAAGGGGAGTTATGGTAGAGGGAGTAGAAAAAAAATAGCTTTATATGCTGATGACACTCTTTTCTTTGTGGTGGAGCCGGAGACCTCGGTCCCTCTACTACTGCAAACATTAAAGGATTTCGGGAGGCTAGCAGGGTAGAAAATTAACCCAGCAAAGTCTGAAACACTGATACTTAGTGGCACCCTCCCACAGGGATTTAAGAGTAACTTTCCACTAGCTTGGGCACACAAAAACACAATTAGATATTTAGGTATAAAAATATCTATAGACATATGTCTGCTATATAAGAATAACTTCCTACAACTCTTTCAGGGCCTGCAGTCAGATCTAGCAAGATGGCACTTATTGCCACTCACTTTATACGTGAGAATACAGACTGTAAAAATGAATGTTCTACCCCACCTTCTATTTCTTTTCTAGACCCTTCCAATCCAGCTCCCTAGAGGTTTCTGGGTTCAATTACAGAGAGAATCACAAAGATTCATATGGGCTTAGAAATGCCCTAGAATAGCAAGAGATATTTTACAAGCACAAAGACAGAGGGTCAGGCAGTATTACCTAGCAGCGAGAGGGGCCCAACTATGCACATGGGCAAAGCATAGAGAAGACTCAGGTTGGTACCAATTAGAAGAAGCAGCATTAAAGGGATGGGCCTTATGGGCACTCCCAACAAATTCATTGCCCACCCAGATCTGGAGGACCACAGACAACCCTTGGATACAGCATTCCCTTAGAGTCCTGGTCAAACTGAGAAAAACCAGACACACACACCAGAGGGACTGGTACCTCTATCTTTGATCAGACATGAGCCGGCTTTTGAGCCTCCCAGAACTGACCAAGGCTATAGATTCTGGGCTGTTCGGAAGTTGACAACTTTTTTCCAGTGCCTGGATGACAGAGGTTGCCTGTCTTTTCCCAAATTAGAGACAGATTCTCTTTACAGGGGGAAGATCACTTTAGATTTTTGCAGATCAGACACTTCCTGAGGTCAACAGGAGTTATAGCACAAATTAGAAGGGAAAAGACTGAACTTGAATCTTTTTTCTACTATGCGATAACCTTAAGGGAGAACACACATTACCTCTCTCAATTATACAAAGTATTGTTATCTCAAAACCCTGCTCCACTCAACAAAATAAGAGTGAAGTGGGCACAAGAATTGGGTTCCCCTATTCAGGCACCCCAATGGACCAGAAGAATAATGAGAGGCTGGGGGGTTACGGCCTCTCCCATCTGGAAAGAGTATAACTGGAAGTTATGTTGAGATTCTTCCTCACCTCATCCACGATGAAACACATAGGAACACACCAATCAGATCAATGTTGGAGAGGTTGTGGGGACAGAGGGTTGCAGGCTCATATCTTTTGGACGTGCCCCAAAATGTAAGCATTTTGGAAACGAGTGCACTCCCACATACAACAGCTGACCGGCCTTTAAATTCCTTATAGAGGAGAAGACTTAGTATTGGGACTTCCCACTCTACTTAAGGGTTACAACACTGCAAATGCATTGGCACAGATGTTGAGAGTGGTAGCTTTGAAGTGCATGACATCCAGATGGGTCCCCCCCCCGACCCCTACAGTACAAGAGTGGAGAGCCAGAATAACAGAGCTTGAGAGGATGGAGTACATCACTAGCAAACTAAGGCTACAGCATGATAAGTTCCTTCAAATCTGGAACCCCTGGCACCAAGATATAGGTGTTTCAAATCAGAATAATAGATGAACAGAAACAAAACCAGTTCTGGAGATTTAGTTTGGGTTGCCCCTAAAAACCTGTTCTTAAGAGGTTGTTATTGTAGTTCACATAATGGTTAGTAAAATTTAAGATGAGAGAAACATAACAGAAGCATGACCCCCCGGAGTCACGGAGGTCGTGAGGGCTCGTAAGCTGCCCTCCCCCAGCTGCCCCGAAGGATCCCTAATTCGCCAGACCCCCCCGGAGTCACGGAGGTTGTGAGGGCTTGTAAGCTGCCCTCCCCCAGCTGCCCCAAAGGATCCCTAATTCTCCAGGTAATGAGCCAGCCCAGCCCTGCAGAACTTCTTGTTTGAATTTAAATCAGTTCTTGGTGCCTTACTGATGGTTTCTGCGCTTCCCACCTGTGCTTACCGACCTCGGACTGCTGCTACTGCTTGGCACCCTTTATTTTGAAACTGCAGCTGCTCTCCGGTCGGCGTGAATGTTCTAGCCCCGCCGTCCCCACCACCACCTTTGGTCATAAATAACCTATCAGCCCTGTTTCCCATCTGTAGGTTATTTTCACCCACCACTAGTGGCCGCCCTCACAGCCTAGCTCATTATACTCCCTTTTGCTGCATTTTACAATTCAACCTCTGCTGCTTCCATTCACCATATAGCCCTAGCTTTCGTACAGTTACCTGCTGCTAATATGACAGTCCCCCCAGTGCTCCCCAGACCTACCAGGGGCACAGCCTCTTTGCTTACTCAGCAAACCACCCGAGCCTCTCTCAAGTCCCCCCCCCATGGCTCTCCACTAAAGGGCTTAAAATAGCTCACCTGAACATGTGCAGCCTCCTACACAACCTTGATGAGCTCACTTCTGATGCTATGTGTACCCTCCTGGGCTACAACCTCATAAGACGAGACAGAGCGGGGATTAAGATGGGAGGCGGGGTGCTCCTCTACTATAAGGCACATTTAAACGTGTCTCCCATCATTCACTCACCAACTCCCCCCATCTGCGAGTTCCTGCATATCCTTCTTCTGCTCGGTCACACAAAGAAAATCCACCTAATCTGTGCCTACAACCCCCCTATGGCTGGTCTGCTCAGACTCTCCTCCCTGCTTAACTGCATTGGTGATAAAATGGGCCCCAATGAGCTCCTAGTTATAGGTGACTTTAATCTTAACTGGATGGGCTCCAGTTGTAAACAATATGAGCCCCTGCTCTCGGGCCTTGCCCTAAGCCAACTAATAACTGAACCCACAAGGCTGTCCGTGAGGGGGAAAAAAGAGTCCCTTATTGACTGGGTCCTGTCCAACAGACCTGACAGAATCACATCATCAGGGATTCTCCCAGATGTTATCTCTGACCACTCTCCCGTCTATTGCATATGGGGCATCTCACAGCCTAAAATTCCCAGTAAGGTGATTGAGCTGAGGGATTATTCCAAATTTAATATTCACGACTTCCTTTCCGACAACCTATTAGTTGACTGGTCGGGAGTCACTGCCACCAGAGACCCAGCACTTGCCCTGGACTCATTCTTAGCAGAGTTTATCCCCCTGCAGAATAAACTTGCCGCCCTCATTAGGAGGAGGGTGAGGGGTACTGTCACCAAATGGCTTCATGGGGGCCTATTCTCCCTCATGAAGGTCAGGGATAGATGCTGGAAGACCTACAAGGCCACCCAAAAATACAATGACCTGCTTGCATACAGACACCTTAGAAATTCCTGCAAAAGGGCAATCCGCTCAGCAAAAAGTGAGTTCTGCCAATCCACCCTTCTTACCTCTGCCAACAATCCGAGGAGCTTCTGGCATAATATCAAGAATGTGGTTGGTGGGTCCGCTAGAGTGCAGGTCACTGACCTACTCGTTGGTGGGGTCAGTTGTAATAACCACCATACCATTGCAAATGCCTTTAACTCCATGTTTTCAGAACTCTCTGCCCCCACTTCCCAATCCTCAGCCCCTAAGTCCCCCGGCACCTCCCCGTATGGTCTCTACCCCCGGCCCCCCTTTCACCTTCAACAAATCTCAGCAATTGAGACCCAGGAGCTGCTCGCTGGCCTCTCCCCCCACAGCAGGGCTGGGCATGATAGTCTCGAGCCCAAACTGCTCAGACTAGGGGCCCACCTTCTTGCCAGGCCCGTCACACACATCTTCAACACCTCCCTCGAGACCGGGATCATCCCTGAATTATGGAAAGTGGCTAAGGTTGTCCCCATCTTAAAACAGGGTAACCCCAAAGACCCCACTAACTACCATCCCATCGCCATTCTGTCTGCCACTAGCAAACTTCTGGAGAAAGCTGTCACCTCTTAACTGTCCCATTATATCCAGAACTACAACGTCCTCTCTCCCGCACAACACGGTTTCAGGAAAGGACACAGCATGTCCACTGCCCTTGCTCTAGTCACCTCATGGATTAGGACTGCTGCTGACCAAGGCAAACTTACCGGAGCTATCTTCATGGACCTCTCCAAAGCCTTCAATAGGGTCGATCACTCCCTCCTCTGCTCCATGCTCCTATCCCTTGGATTCTCCCCCCCGTCCATGCCTGGTTCCTAAACTACTTCTCCAGTAGGCAGCAGTATACTTGCTTCAATCGGACCCTCTCCAACCCCTCATCAGTCCTCCACGGCGTCCCCCAGGGATCCGTACTGGGTCCCACACTATTCTCACTCTTCATCAACAAACTGCCATCCATCACTGCCCATGGTCTCACCACCCTGTATGCGGATGACCTCGTCATCCTGGCCAGCTCCCACAACATCTCCACAATAAACTCCCATTTAAACTCTGACTTCATGCGCATCCAAACCTGGCTAGGTGACCATAGGCTTACCCTGAACCTCAAGAAAACTCAAGCCATGCTTTTTGGTTCCTCGAACAGAATACAATCCTTTCCTGCTCTCCTGCAAATCTATGGGGCCGATGGCTCTCCCCTGCAGACAGTAGCCACTGCCAAGTACCTGGGCGTCATGCTGGACTTGCAGTTGGACCTTACCCTCCACATCTGGAATGTTTGTAAGGCTACCAATGGTAAGCTTGGCCTAGCCTATCGAGCCAAAAACTGCCTCACTCTGGCTGCTCGTATGGCCATAGCCAGGGGGGTCCTCCTCCCTACACTCTGCTATGGACTCGTCACCTTTGCCCCAGTACCCAAATCCAGCCTGTTGAAATGGGACATGGCCTATAACAACATATGTCGATTTGCGCTCTCCGCCCTTCCCCTCACGCACCGTTGCGATCTCTACACGCATCTGGAGTGGCTCCCCCTGGAGAAGCACCGTACTTTCGTACTCGGAAACCTCATTGACAACATTATCTGATCGGCCACCCCTTCTGCCCTCGCCCTTCCCCTCAAACCCGGCACCTCTTCCTATCTCCTAAGATCTAGGGTGTCGCTGGATCGCCTGGTCCCAAGAACTCGTACCCTTGCGGGAGATTGGGCCTTTCACACCTATGCCCCCCAAAAATGTGGAACTTGCTCCCTGCACTAACACAGTCCTCCCCCTCCCATCCCAGCTTTAAGGCCTCCCTTTGGAACTTTTTAAAACCTTCTTCAGCGTGTCCCTGCACCTCGTAGCCTACTAGCGTTAGTCCACTTTCCTTCCCAGGCTAATTAGGGTGGGGGCCTCAGCGCTAACTGCACTTATCTTCATGTACTTCATTGAGTAACTAGTACTTAACTACCCTTCCCTGTGCACCCTCCTCCCATGGGCACTTATTCTTAGTCCCTTTTTACTCTGATCGAACCTGTTATGCATACTCAAACCCACCCTGTATGTACCTTTACTGCATTGATCATGTCCCATATAGTTCTTAAATGCTGTTTAGCTACCTAATGTTATCCCTATGAAGCCTGTTTATTTTCTGTAAGCTTTCCTTGAATTCCTTACTGTTCAAATCCTCCCTGTATGTACCATTACTGTACTGTTCTTGTGCCATTTAGTTCTCCAATACTGTTAACAACCTAATGTAATCCCCGTGATGCCTGTTATTCTCTGTGTGCTACTTTGACTTCCTTACTGTTCTTGTACTCACTTGCCCTGTAACCCTCCCGGGTTGCACCTGAAAATAGGCACTTGGCTGTCTAGTGTGCTTACCCGGTTAACAAAAGCAAATAAATAAATATGTAAACTTACAAAAATGTTATTGGAACTTGAACATGTAAAGTGACGTGGAAGAGATGTATGTCATATTTGTCCTAAGATAGTACATATTATCAGTAATGTAATTTCTAAAAATTGGAACAATATTAATTGAATGGATGGACTAATGCTGAAAGATCTATAAAAAGGAAGTTAAAAAAACAAACAAAAAAAAAAAACATCCAGAGGACATTATCAGGACTCAAACGTTTTGTTGATTACTGTTATGTGTATCCTTACATATTGTCTCAGATGTGGAACCTTTGTAAATGTGCAGTTGTGCTCAAAGGTACTTTCTGAATGAATAAAATATAGAATAATACATGGGGTGGTGTGTTTTAACAAGAATTTTACACACATCCGAGTTACTGGATGCCACATTAACCAAGAGAGCGACGCTCGAGTGGTTTATTCAAGCATTCAACACTGAGCGTGTGTGTAAACTTCTCGTAAAACATACCACCTCATGTTTTATACTATATAATTGCTGGGGAGCATTTTTTCTCCACAGCAGTTATATAAAACAGAAACACATGGTTTTGCAGCTGGGGTCTGGTTCAAGTGCAGTCCGTAGCCAGGTCAAGCAGCTGTTGTAATGTTTTCTTTCTTTTTCATTTTTTAAAGTGGTTCCTCCCAAGTGTAATTTAAAAGAGCTAAGTTGATTTGTTAAAATATTTACTTACGGTGGAATCCAAGTGCGAGAGGTCAAGTGTGTGGTGCAACAAAGGGAAGATGGCAGCTGGCTCATGCGTGCAGCGAGGGAAACCCAGCGTGTGTTCACTGTTATAATCAGCTGTTTACAACAGGAAATTATAACTTGGTTTCCCTGTGGAAAAAAAATGCTCACCTGTCGTTATATATAGCATGATACATGGGTGTGTGTGTAACCAGAATTTTACACACACCCAAAGATGCTACATAAATACAAATAAATACATACATACAACAGTGGTCCCAAGGATGAGTCAGGCAGCTATAGACCAGTCAGCCTTACATCCATTGTGGGGAAGCTAATGGAGACTATCCTTAAGGAAAGGCTAGTAACCTTTCTGGAGGCGAATGGTCTCCAGGACAACAGACAGCATGGGTATGTCTTGGGAAAAACTTGTCAGACCAGCCTGGTGAACTTTTATGACTGGGTGACTAGGGTGCTTGACACGGGCCAAGCGGTGGATGTCTTGTATCTAGATGTCAGCAAGGCCTCTGATTCAGTGCCACATGGGAGACTAATTAGCAAGCTGAGATACCAGAGAGCAAGGGAGAAAATGGTGGAGAGGATCAGGAACTGGCTGAATGACAGGAAGCAGAGGGTAGTCCTAAGAGGGGAACTCTCAACTCCAAGAGCCGTAACCAGTGGGGTACCACAGAACTTGGTAATGGGTCCAGTGTTGTTTGGCATTTTCATTGCTGACATCTCGCATGGGATTAAGAATAAGATCAGTCTTTTTGCGGATGACACAAAGTTAGGCGCAGTGGTGAATGACACAGAGGGGTGGTGAGGGCTACAGGATGATCTAGCTAGACTTGAGCGCTGGTCAGAAACATGGCAGATGGGGTTCAATGCAAAGAAGTGCAAAGTCATGCACTTGGGAGCAAGAAGCCCAAGGAATCATTACCGACTTGGGGGGGGGTTAGACATATCCCCTACAGAGGAGGAAAAAGATCTTAAGGTGATAATAACATGACAAATGAACCATTCAGCGCAGTGCAGAAAAGCGTCAGCTAAGGCTAATAAGGTGCTGGGGTGTATTACCAGAGGAATCATGCCCAGAAGAGGGGAGAAATCTAGATTTAGAAGAGGGGAGGTCATCCTGCCACTGTACAGGTCATTGATTACTTAAACAAATATGTTAAATTGCTGGAGGAGGTCCAACATGGAGCAACCAGGATGATCCTCAGTATGGAGGACAAACCCTATGAGAAGAGACTGAGGGAGCTCAACACATACTCCCTGGAGGAATGGAGGGATAGAGGGGATATGATAGAAACCTTCAAATATATGAAAGGCATAAGTAAAGATGGTACAGAAGAAATGTTAAGATTAAGGAGAAGGAGGGACACTAAGGGGCACAATCTAAGGTTGAAGAGTGGTAGACTCCCGTTAGGGAAGGAAGTCCTTAAACAGGGGTGGCTGACTACATTCAAGAAAGGTGGGGTTTAAACTTGTGGGGGAGGGATAAGGGAGGGGCTGACCAGAAGCCCTCTCCTTCAGATGAGGGAGTAGCCTCAAACCCAAGGGGGGAGGGGGGAAACAGACTGGGGGAGGAGGAGGAGGTTTCAGAAGGAGCAGAGGGAGGATGGAAGTATAAGGAACCTGGGTGGGGTTCGACAATGGGGATCAGAGATAAGGGGAGGGTGGTGTTGGTAAATGCCAGGAGCTTGGGAAACAAGTTGCCAGAGTTCCAGGCCATGCTGTTTGGGGGGAGGGGGTGGATGTGGCGGCGGTCATGGAAACGTGGGCCAACAAAAACCATGACTGGGACCTAAATGTGTGGGGGTACACTATGCTTAGGAAGGATAGAAAGGAGGGCAGAGGGGGTGGAGTGGCTATTTTCATTAGAGATGACATAGAAATTGCTAGAGTAGAAGAGGAAGAGGGAAATGTGGAGGCCTTATGGGTCACCTTACGGACCCCTGCAGGAGGTACGCTCAAGCTGGGTGTAGTATATAGGCCTCCCCGGGATGGGTGATGTTCTGGAGGATGGTTTGCTGGACAACATCATTGCCCAATGTGGACCTAAAGGGGAAGGAGTGCTGTTGATGGGGGACCTTAATATGCTAGGTACAAACTGGGGAACCATGTCCTCTAAGGTGGCCAAGGAGCAGAGGCTGCTGGACGGCTTCCAGGATGTGTTCTTAACACAGCATGTGATGGAGCTCACAAGGGAGGGGCATGTCCTGGATGTGGTTCTGGCAGATGGGGATCTGGTAAGGGACCTGGTTGTAGAGGATCCCCTGAATGGGAGCGACCACAATACTGTCTGGTTTCAAATAAGCATGGGGGGAGAGATCTAGGACACGTGCAGTGGACTTCGGGGGGCAGACTTTGTTGGCATGGGAAATATTCTCAAGGATCACTTGAAGGGGCTTTCATCAATGACAAATGTGGAAAAGAGATGGGAGGTCAAAAAACCGGGACTTCATGAGGCAGTCAGGACCTGCTCTAAGGTGAAACGTAAGGGAGCAAGGTCACATAAACCATGCTGGTGGTCCAGTGAGGTTCAGGTAGTGGTCAGAGAAAAGAAGGCGGCATACCTCTCAACTGTACCACATTACGAGGAACGTTCCTCATTTTACTTTACAAAAGCTCCCTGTTCCACATTGTGAGGACTTGTCCCACATTCAGTGTTAACATTTTAAAGCATAACTCCATAGTAAATGATGCAAAATATATAATTTTAATTAATAGCAGACTTTCTGAACATAAATGCAAACATTTTCACAGTGTTGTGAGCTTCTAATGTAAAGATTTGATTAAGTGTTCCACATTTTGCCCATTCTTTCCACATTTTGAGAGGCAATGTTCCACATTTGGGGGACAAAAGGTTGAGAGGTATGGAAGGCGGCCTACAAAAAATATAAAACAACAAGAGGGGGATAGGGAAAAGGAAATGTACCATCTTGCATCTAGAAAAGTCACCCGGATGATGAGGGGAGCAAAGTCCAGTAAAGAGCAGCGGCTGGCACAGGGGATACATGGAGGGGGAAAAGAGGGGTTCTTCCGGTACATTGGGGAGTGGAGAAAAACTAAGGGCCATCTTGGTAGATTGAGATCAGAAGGAGGGTGGGTGGAAGAGGCGAAGGACCAGGCAGAGGTATTAAACGAGTACTTCGCCTCTGTGTTCACTAGGGAAGGGGATGGGATATCTACAAAGCAAGGCACAATGGGGATAGAAGTGGTAGTGAGTGGAATCAGGGGAGTAACAGAAATGGAGCAAGAGGGAGGGAGAGGTACCCCAGGGGTGTCACATCAGGATAAGGATATAAAGGCCAGTAAGGTGGAGGGGACGGATGATGCTATCTCCACAGAAAGGGTGTGGTTAGCCCCTCAAGGCCCTAAAGAAAGATAAATCTCCTGGGTGGATGGCATTCATCTGAGAGTACTATGGAATTACGGACATACTGGCTGCACCCCCTGGCAGAGCTCTTCAACAGGTCACTTGAGACAGAGAGGGTACTTGGATTGGCGAGAGGCACATGTGGTGCCAATCCATAGGGGGTCGAGGAAGCACCAGGTAACTATAGACCCATCAGTTTGACCTCGTGGTGGGAAAATTAATGGAGAGTATACTAAAGGAATGATTAGGGGTGTACTTGGAGGAGGTGGGAGGTCTGGATAGTTGGCAACATGGGTTTGTGCCAGGTAGATCATGTCAAACCAATCTTGTGGAGTTCTACAAATGGGTAACATCGGAACTGGACAGGGGAAAGCATGTGGATGTATTATTCTTGGACTTCAGCAAGGCGTTTGACTCTGTCCCCCACAATGGTCTGGTGGAGAAACTGACGGGGTTGGGAGTAGGCCCTTTGATGGTCAGATGGAGTGAAAACTGGCTAGCTGGATGCACCCAGAGAGTAGTGGTTGGTGGGGAGCCTCGAACCCCTAGAGAGGTGGTAGGGTACCGTAGGCTCAGTCCTGGGTCCGATCCTGTTTAATGCATACATATCGGACATCAGGGAGGGTATAGGGTGTGAAATGAGTCTCTTAGCTGATGACTCCAAGATGTGAGCAGTAGTTGAGGGGAAAGAGGGAGGTTGGCACTGCAAGGGGACCTGAACACCCTGGAAAGCTGGGCTCACACATGGAAATTAAATTTCAATATCACCAAGTGCAAGGTGTTACATCTTGGGTGGAGAAACCCTAAACACAGATACACCCAGGGAAGGGAGGTGCTGGAGGCCTCAACAGGGGAAAGAGACCTAGGGGTCATGGTGGATGCATGTATGAATAACTCTGAGCAGTGCAGGAGAGCGGCTATCAAGGCAAACAGGATGTTGGGATGCATCGTAGGGGGGATCACCTCTAGGAGCAGGGAAGTGATTCTACCGCTGTACAATGGACTGGTTAGACCACACCTTGAATACTGTGTACAGTACTGGAGACCACACTTGAAGAGGGACATACAGCTCCTGGAGAGGGTACAGAGGAGGGCAACTAAGATGATACGAGGACTAGGGGATTTGACATATGAGGACAGACTTGAGGAGCTCTGCCTGTTTTCATTGGAGGAGAGGAAAGACGGGGGACATGATTGAGGTCTTCAAGTACCTCAAGGGAATAAATAGGATAAACATGGAGGGGATCTTTAGACTAAAGCAGGTAGGTGTCACCAGAGGGCATGGTTTGAGGTTGGAAGCGGAAGGGTGAGGGGAGAAACGAGGAAGAGGTTTTTCACTGAGAGTGTGGTGGACCCTTGGAATGCGCTGCCTGGTGAGCTGGTTCAGACATCCACAGTGGAGGGCTTCAAGAGAGGGTGGGACAGACACAGAAAGTGGATGTATCAGATGATAGCCTGGCCCAGGGAGGTGGGGATGGATGATAGGGGTTTCTGGAACACAAGAGGGGGGCCTCGGCACCCAACTAGGGATCTGAGGTTTGAGCAGACTCAATAGACTGTAAGGCCTAATCTGCTGGCAATTAGTATGTTAGTATGTTAGATTCAGAAGAGAAATGAGAAAGCATTATTTCACAGAGAGAGTGGTGACTGGGTGGAATGCACTGCCTGAGAAGGTGGTATCCTTGAAGATGGTGGGCAGTTTTAAGAGGGGATGGGACAAAGTCGAGAGAAAGTCACCAGTGAGGCTCTGGGGAGAGGGGGTAACAGCTAGTATGGGCATTAAATTGGGTAGGAGAGTGGAGAGCAGCTGCAGTGTAACAGACTGCTAGCTGCACACTTGAGCAGACTAGATAGACCATCAGGCCTGTATCTGCTGGCATTCTTCGTATCTTCATATGTTTGGTTTATAAAAGCATCCCACACTGAGGGTGTGTGTGTAAAATTCTGGTTTTACACACACTCACCCATGAATTATTTTTTTTCATAGGTATCATAGGTCAATACAAAGCTTTTTAGACATTTGTCCATAGTGCTCACCATGTTAACTAAAGGCTCCCTGACTGGTATAACTTGTTCAATTTTAGTTTAAAAATCTCTACTGATGGACTGCCAACCACATCTTTGGGTTGCATATTCCATTTGGATATCACCCTTTGATTGAACCACATTTTGCGCTTCCATGTTCTACAATTTTCCCCCCTCAACTGTAATGTATGGAGCTCTGTATCTCCTCTCCTCCTCACTGGATTCTACCCTCACATCTTGGTATACCCAACGCTGCACCTCACCCTCTCCCCACCCTTCCTATATTCCTTCTCACCCCCCTCCTCTCCCCTCTTCCCTCTCCCTATGACTCTGGCACTTCTTATCTGTTGTCTACTTTCTCTGACAAATGCCACTGGCTGCCTTGTTACAATGCTACCCTTGAATTGTATTAATCCATACTCAGTTTGCAATGTCCACATTGTTATAATGTCTGTCTTGATGTTCCCCATAATTTGTATTTCTCTGACGTGGAACCTTTGTAAAAGAGCCAAGGCTCAAAGGTATTTGTAATCCTAGACTTGATAAATAAAAATAAAAAGAAAGTCACCTCTCCATCTCCTGTATTTTAGAGGAAACCAGTTCAATTCTCCCAGCCTAGTAACATCATTCTTGTCTGCCAATCCCCTTATAGAGTGGGTAGCTCTCTTTTGTACCCTCTCAAGCATTAAAATCTCATTTTGGTGGTATGGTGACCACAACTGAGCTCCATATTCCAGAATAGGCCTTACCAGGGAGCTAAACAAGGGAACTATAACTATTTAATTACTGGTCCTTATTTTTTATGTGCGAGAGAGAGAGAGAGAGAGAGAGAGAGAGAGAGAGAGACACACACACCTCTCTCTCTCTCTCTCTCTTTCCAGTAGAGACATTCATTTACTTCTTTTTTTATTACAGTGTGAATTTTGATATTGCCATCAGCCACAGTATAGCTTAGCCCGCCATGCTTAATGCTGCCTTCCTTCGCTCTCTCTCTAAACTCCCCCCCCACCCCGGCTTTAGCTGTTCAGGAAAGTGTGGGGTGGGTGCTTTCAAAGGCAGAAATCAACCAGATAGATATGAAAAAATGTTAAAATGCACATCTTTTATGACTGTGAGGATGTGAGGGAAATGATGAGTGAGGTGCTCGGAATCAGAGCAATGGAGCCACCAAGTTGGCTAAGATGTTCAGCACGCCCACACAGTCTAATGGTCATTGAGGTTTGTGAAGTGCGAGTTTGATTGACAGGCACTGATTACAACCTCCCAGTTGTAACATAAAATACCAACCAGGTGACTGTAACATAATTTAAAAGTCTGGTTATCCAGACATAAAAAATAAGGACCAGTAATTAATAAATAATAACTAACTAACTAACTAAAACTGTGACTGGGTCTAACGGGGATGGGATGGACACATAGGAATAGTGTGTAAGGGGTCCGACTGGGGGTTAGGGAGGACTGACAGGGACACAGTCCTATTATTAGGCAGACTTGAGCAGACTGGACAATGTGCCACTAGGGCTTTATCCAATGTCATTTCCTATGCTTCTAAATGGAGGCTACAGGTTATTCAAACATCATAGTAAGAGGTGTGAGTCAGTGGGCTGTTTGTCAGTACTGAAATCAGTACTTAAGACTTGGAGAGATGGAAAGAGGCAATTCTTTTTAGATCTGACTGCAACTGGGTCAGTTAAGCTGGGAAAACATTTTGATGGCAACAATTTAAAGAGCACCTTTCCTGGATTTTTTGGTTTCACCCCTCACGAACTGTGAAAGACCCTTACCTGCCCCCAAATTGATTACTGCATAAAGGTTTATAATGTATGGTAGAACATTGTTATAGGTAGAAATCTACCTTTTTATAACAACATTTTACCATTGATGTGATGTCACAATGTTGTTAACCCATCTATGGTATGTCACATTGATGGGTTAACAGCCAGGAACAGGCTGTGCATGTGTGCAATTTGATCGGGCGACCATGAAACTGCCGCAGGGTGAGAGCATGACCTGGAGCAGAGCAGCGGTGGTGCAAAAAACTGCAGTAAGGAACTGTTTTCTCATTTTTTAAACATAAACGGTACCATGCACTATAAACTATAATGTATGGTACATCGATCGTCAACTGTTTTTTTAACCCATCTCGAAGTTGCCATGGTGACGTAAATCTCTCGAGCTTCGCTCTCGAGGTTTACATGGTTGCCCTGGCAACCTCTTGACAGTTAACAAACCGTTAACAATCGATGACCATACATTATCCTCAGTGCTTGTGTTTTGCTTAGAGGGAGGGATTATATTTTTGCCTGTGAGCTAATCCACACTGATCCTTTCCACTTCCTTGTTCTGAGTGCCACCCCCACGCTATCACGTTTTGTGATGTAATTATATGGGGAGTGCTGAGGCATGCTCCAGAGAAAGTAATACAGACATTTTTTTAACTTCATGTTTTATATTTTAGATGCCAATTCAGAACAAATCAATGCCACCACTCAACTAAAAAGGCCCTTGTTAGTTGAGGGGTGGCCTTCATTTATTCTGAATGGGCATCTAAAATATGAAAAAAAGCTAAGTTACAAAAACAGCTCCTTTACTTTCTATGGAGCTTGTCCATGCAGTCTCCATATAATTACATCACAAAATTTGGTAGCGTGGGTGTCGCGATCAGAACAAGGAAATGGAAGGGATTAGTGGCTTGGCTCCATGGAGCCAAAATACAATTCCTTCCCTTCCTAAACCGAGGCAACAGAAAATAAAACTTAGTGCAGTAATCAATTTGAGGCAGGTAAGTGTCCTTCACAGTTTCTGGAGTGAGCACCAGAAAATGTGCTCTTTAACGATTAGTTAGAAGTTGTGGAACTAGAGTACAGCGTAGGAGCAGGTTGTATTTTTAGCCTTTGTGTTTTTGGCATTTTGGTTTGCAATGTGAACATTGTATGCACAGTGCTGCAATCAGTGTGGGTTGGGGAGTGGGTTGTCATTTTGCTGCCTAAATGAGGTGCAGATTGGATGGACTGCAGTGACTGAATAACCTTTTTCAATTATAGGACTTACTGTATAAGTAATGAAAGTGAAGAGAACTTTCACTGTAACCAGCGTGACTTTTTCCCTGAGTGATGCTATACAGGCACTTAGACAGTGGGAGCCTGGGACACAAGTACTGTGGCTGGCAAGGTTCTTTTTGTTGCAGTTAGATGGCAATGAACTAAAAAAAATCAACTAAAATATGAAGTTATAGGATAAAAGAAAAACATGTTTACTTCACTTTTAGTAAGGCATACAGTTTATTAATAGTAACCTGTAAGTGCTGGTAGTATACTGTGGTGCCTTAAAATTCTACTCTAGCAATACACAGATCCTATGTCACTAATGACTAGGCAGTGGAGGCATATATTACAGTGTCACAGTAGCACCACTATAGGTATGGTTAAAGAGCTCCTGACACAGTTGAGACAACTGAAAACATTTAATATTCAGGCATAACTGTAGTTTATATTTCATATTTTATTTTGTAAATCTTACCCCTTATTTCCTTATTAGTAAGAGTATTTGCATGAATACAGTATCTCTGCCCTTTTAGCTCCGGCTTCCTGCCTACACCTGACATCATAAATAGAATAACAGATACCTAAGTGTGTATTACAAGGCAGTAATCCCATTGAGAGGATTTGGGGACTTGGAACCTCGAGAGCAAAGCTCAAGAGGTTCCCAAAGTCCCCCAAACCTTGAGAAGGGATAACTGCCTTGCAACACACCACTTACGTATTTGTTATTATTTGTAATATATTGATCCAAGTACAAAAAAAAAAAATCCTCGGCTTGAGAACGGGTGCCTGACAACTTAAGTGCACACTTGCTCAACAATGGGTGCCTGACTACAGTGAACAGTCACTCATGCCAGAATCAGTTTTAAAAAATCCTCGGCTTGACAATGGGCACCTGACCACTTCAATGCACACTCGGTCAACAATGGGCACCCGACCACAGTGAACACTCACACACACTATTTACCTGTTTTCTGCAGAGGTGAGTGAAAGCAGGATCAACCAGATAACCATGTTAAATTAAAAATGAAACAACAAAAAAATGCCTATCTTGGGATGGGATGTAGGGGAAATTCCTCTCCCTAAATGAGAAATGGCCACCATGTTTTGACAAGTGTTTGGCTCACCCACAGAGAAAAAGCAAGCAATCAGAATGCACGGTTTCAGAAACGTTATGTTGCATGTCTAGGAATGGTGCTTGTCAGCATGGCAACCAGGTTAGTATGGGAGGGAGTCCTGCGCTCGTGCTTTTCACTTTTTCTGATAATACTATTGATCAGAGCTAAAACGATAGTATTATTGGTATAAAACCATGCATTATCATCACAGAAACCATGTATTATCACTGGAGAAACCATGTATTATTACATTTGTGGTAGTGTATTACAGGAAGATTTTTGTATGGCCTAAGACGGTATTATTATGGCATATCCATGTATTACAATTCTGTTTATGACATCAAAATATGTTGCTGTGGAGATAATTATGTCATAAACAGGGGATTGTGATGTCATGTGTAGAGAAGCAGCCAGAGTAGATATAGCCTGGGAGACAGGGATCTTGTTTTCATGCAACTGTTTTCAGTAATAAAGAAAATGGAGAATTAATTACTGAAAATATCTGAAGTAATAAAGAAATTGGGAAGGAGATGAATATAAATCTTACTTTTTTCAAAGTTTTCCTAATGCTGTCAGGAGCTCTTAAGTAGGCTGCTTAATATTAAACTCCTAATGTTGCACTTTAATACCTTCTACCCTGTTAAACAGAATTGCACACAACTTTGTTTGTTTGGGGGTAATGTCTCTTGATTTAGCAAGTTTTGTTCCAGTCAGATGTGTGGATTCTGAGATCTGAATAGTGCACTTTTAGGAAAAATCAGTGTTTTATGCTGCTTCTTTTGTTGTCATCTACAGCTCAGATAGTTTAGAATTTTGTTCTCAAATTTTCAGGGTAGAAAAGGCTTGCACTAGAGTGGTGCCTTTCATTGGTTTGGTGAAAAAATATTAATCCGTTCCAGAGTTAAAAGGATTTGATATTTTTGTTCTGAGCATGCTCATTAGGGTCTTTCAGATAGGTGTTTCATACTAAAGAAGAATTTCCTGCTCATGAAAGATAACTCTTCTGTCATGAGCCGAATTCTTCTTTCATTATGAAAAAATCTTCTGTATGGCAAGCTTCTCGTTTCTGTTTAAAAAAATAAAAAGTTGAAAACCCATAAAAATAGTGCCCTGGAGAAAAATAAACACATGAATGTAGTTAAACGGGACCATATAGCTCCATTCTGGAGTCTGTTTTTAAAAAAACAGTCCTGAAATATGGTTTTGGGACATCCCCAAAATCCTTACCAAGGCTTGTTTCATGAGCCAAAGTTCTGCTTTAGTGAGTCTCACGAAAGAAGATTTCTGTCTCATGAGAGAAGAATCTTGGCTCACAAAAGAAGATGGACTTAGTTGTTTTCCCCCATTCTTTTGTAAGCCAACCTTCTCCTTTCAAGATCATGTAAGAACTCATGGAAGAAAATTTTCGGCTCATGAAACAACTATGAAAGAAATGAGGTCCAGTATCTTCTTTTGTGAGCCAACATTCTTCTTTTGTGACTTCTTTCATGATCACAAAAGAAGAAGGTTGGCTCATGAAAACAATTGGGGGAAAAAAATAAGTTCACCATCTTTTTTCATAAGCTGAGATTCTTCTTTCATGACTCATGAAAGAAGAAGGTCTGGTCATGAAAGAAGAGGGTGGACTTAGTTTTTTTCACAGTTCTTTCATGAGGTCAAACAAAAGAACCATTGTTCTTTCATGTGATATCCTGAAAGAACTATCCATGGACCTTCTATCTATCTATCTATCTATCTATCTATCTATCTATCTATCTATCTATCTATCATTTTTTTATATTGTTAAGTGGACAGGAGTTCCTACCACTAGTACCACTTTCTTTATCCCCCACCCCTCCAGGTCACCCACCCCCATGTTGTTGTTTTTTAAACAATAAGTGGACAAGCATGCTCACCCCCAGTGCCGCCTCTCCCCTTCAGGTTGCCTGCCCTCCTTCTGAATATATGTGGCAGCACCAGGGGTACCCATCCCCAGTGCTGCCAAACATCATCCTCACACTGGGGTTCCAGTCCCCAGTGTCAGATTGTGTTCCCCTACAATAAAGAAAACTGTCCCTCGTTGATCTTTTTATTTTTTTCAACAAAAAAAAAAAACCCTGTCCTTTGGTGAACTGCCCTCAACCTATAAAAAAGGAAACAGCCCCTTGCTGATCTGACCCCCCCACCCATTAAATATAGGTGGCGACACCAACATTTCCACTCCAGTGCCACCGAAGATCATCCCCCAACCCTCCAGGTCACCCACCCCATACCAAACTGCCTAAGGGAAGCAGGGAAGGCAGTAAGGCAGGCAAAGTCCCAAACTGAGGAAACACTAGCACGAACAGTAAAGGTGGTGACAAGACTTTCTATAGATACATTAGTGAAAGGAGAAAGTCCAGAGGGTATTGCTAAGTTAATGGAGAAAGGGAGCATGTGAGGAGGAGGACCCTGTAAAGGCATCTATCCTAAATGATACTTTTGCTCAGTATTTACTAGAGAGAAGGTAGGGCAGGGCCCACAGCTCAACATCATGGACACGAGGGGGGAGGGAGGTGAGCACTACTCCCTTCACAAAAGAAAGGGTCCTACAAGAACTTGCTAAGCTCAGGGTGGATAAGGCAATGGGACCTGATGGCATACATCCCAGGGTACTTAAGGAGCTAAAGATGGAACTAGCAGAGCCATTAGCAGAACTGTTTAGTGAGTCTCTGAGCACAGGAGAGGTCCCAGAAGACTGGAGAAGGGATCATGTGATCCCGCTCCACAAGAGTGGTAGCAGGGAGGAGGCAGGGAACTACAGACCAGTCAGTCTTACCTCAGTAGTGGGCAAGATTACGGAGGCACTCCTTAAGGAAAGGATAGTGCAACACCTGGAATCCATAGGGCACAGGATCCAAGACAGCATGGGTTTACAAAAGGAAGGTCCTGTCAAACTAATCTCATAGATTTCTTTGACTGGGTAACCAGAGTGGTGGACCAAGGGGAGCAGTTGATGTCGCCTACCTTGACTTCAGCAAAGCTTTTGACACTGTTCTACATAGAAGATTGATAAATAAGCTAGGTAGGCTCAGGGTGGGTCAGAAGTTGGTCAACTGGGTGGCAAACTGGTTGACAGGCAGAAAACAGAGAGTGGTGATAAATGGTATACAGTCAGAAGAGATGCAAGTCACAAGTGGGGTACCTCAGGGATCAGTCCTGGGGCCAGTCCTCTTCAACATCTTCATTAGTGACCTTGCAGATGGACTAGAGGGTAAGGCTTGTCTGTTTGCAGATGACACCAAGATCTGCAACAGAGTAGATGATCCAGATGGGGTGGGCAGAATGAGAAGAGTTCTGGATAAACTAGCAAAATGGTCAGAAGAGTGGCAACTGGGATTTAATGCAAAGAAGTGCAAGATCATGCACATAGGGAAGAGAAATCCTGAAGCCACCTATAGGCTGGGAGGGGAGTTGCTAGCAGTCACAAAGGAAGAAAGAGACTTGGGCATCATCATCACTGATGACCTGAAATCATCCAAGCAGACCTCTAAAGCAGTAGGTAGGTAGGGCTAGGGGGGTATTAGGGTGTATTAGTAGGGGTATCACAAGTCGTAAGAAGGAGGTAATAATCCCTCTTTACAAGACACTGGTTAGGCCCCATCTGGAGTACTGCGTGCAGTATTGGAGGCCACACCTTCACAAGGACATTAACCAAATTGAGGCAGTCCAGAGAAGGGCAACCAAAATGGTGCAGGGACTGCATCAGAAGACATATGAGGACAGATTAACAGAGCTCAATATGTATACCCTTGAGCAAAGGAGGGAGAGAGGTGATATGATCGAGGCATTCAAACACCTTAAGGGCATTAACAAGGTGAAAGAGTCTAACATGTTTAAAATATAAGAAAAATAGCAGGACAAGAGGACACAGCATGAGATTAGAGGGGGGCCGATTAAAGGGGAATGTGAGGAAATTCTTTTTCACAGAAAGGGTGGTGGATGCATGGAGTGGCTTACCTCAAGAAGTGGTGGCTATGAATACAGTGCAGAGCTTCAAACAGGCATGGGATAGGCATAAAGGAGCAATACAAATGAGTATGAATAGATAGGCCACTGACAGAGCAAAGGCCAATGGCACATTTATAAGGTAGAAAAAGAAATGGGCAGACTGGATGGGCCTTGTGGTCCTTATCTGCCGTCAACTTCTATGTTTCTATGCTGACACAGGGGTGTCCAATCCCCAATATTGGCTTCTGTCCACCTACAATAAAGAAAACCCTCCCTCATTGATATTTTCATTTTTTTCCCTAAAAAAGTCTATTAGAAATCTGCCTCCAACACACTGCCACCTGTCTGTCTGTCTGTCTGTCTGTATGTCTGCCTGTCTGTATCTGTCTATCTGCCTGTCTGCCTGTCTATCTGTCTGTCTACCTGTCTGTCTGTCTATAAATGAAGCAGATTGGAGTGCCCACCCCCTTTACTGCTTCATTTCCCCCTCCCATCCAGCTTGCCCTCTCCTTCTTATGTGTGGTGGCATCAGGATACCCACCCCAGTGCCACTGGAGATCCTTCTGACACTGGGGTGCTCAATCTCCAGTGTTGGCTTCTGCCCCCTTACAATAAAGAAAACTGTCCCTTGGCAAGCCTTTTTTTTTTGTTTTAGTCTGCAAAAAAGAAAATTGTCCATCTGCAATAGTGATCTGACACCCCCAAGCATCCCCACCCACCCCACCCTGACCACCGACTCAGCACCCACCCACACCCTCACTCACCTGAACAGGTTCTACAATGTAGATCCACTCTCTGATTGAAGACATGCCCTGCTGCTGCAAACTGCAACTGCAATATGAGAACATAAGGTAAGTGCAGTTTAATGTATTTGAATGGGGGTTTGGACCTTGATTCATAACTTTATCATTTCTACATATTTTGGCCCCAAATTTTCAACATGGCCTTTTTGGACTCCACCTCATGACGGTGGTGGAATTATGCAAATCTAACCTGAAAGGTGATTTTGTGGTAGCTTTGCAAAATCACCATTCAGGTGGAATTTGAAAATTGTCACTGTCCTTGTTCATGAGGTAGGATCATAAGAAGGCTATGTTGAAAATTTTGGGTCAAAATATATAAAAATGACAAAGTAATGAGAGTATGTTGACATTTTTTTATGCTCGTTCATAACTTTGGTAATTTTAAATATTTTCACCCCAAATTTTCAACATAGCCATTTTTTCACACCACCTCGTGAACGTGACTGCTGTCATTTTTCAAATCCTGGTCAAAATGTGTTTTCACACCTATGATGCATGTAGCGGGGTTGGGATAGCGGGGTTGGGATAGACAGGATAACAAACCAAGCAGACCCACAAACTCAGTGCATAAAAAGTGCCGGCAAGGCACTAATCATTTTATTTTTCTTAGAAAATGTTGAAATCATTAATCAGGTTTCAAAGAAATCAGGAAAATAAGGTTAGTTTATTCACTTTCAGAATCTCAATAAAATAACAAACAGATGAAATACACTCAGGAAGGGCCACTGCTCCACCCAGCAGTGCCACCAGGCTATTTCCTCGCCTGTTTCCCACAAACATGTGCACTTCAGAGGTCCACCACCTCCTCTGGCAGTCAGCTCCAACTGACTCCCCTATCTGAATATGGCTTATTAAAGTAGGCTTTTTATACCTGCCTACCGAAGTCATGCGACCACAGCATCATCAACTTATAAAACTTTTTGTCTAGGCCCTCATATTAAATTATACAATGCCAGAGGGCCTTCTAAACATGATAATTAACCAAGAAAACTTTCATACAACAAAAAGTCCTGCAAGAAAAGAATATAACAGTAAGAGGAAGTGGAAAACTTTCCACTGAGCTGTGATTGACAGCATCATTAGTATAAAAAGAGGCCACTAGGGGCCGCTGTCACCCTATAGTGCACCTCATTTGGCATACCGTTCTTGGAGCAGGTAGCCCTACAGGTCTGATATTTAGTAATACAATACTGCATATGGCAAGTTTCTTTGTTCTTTCTTTTATTTAAATGACTGTTCATACCTTATTTTAAACCTCTCCAGCCTTGCCTTAAAGACATGAGGCCTGTCTGTTTTATCTGTTTTAAAAGAAACCACAGGCAGTCACCTAGTTTTCCTCAAGATAGATTTTTGTCAACCCCCTTCACTTGTGTACACTCATGCAGTAGGGCAGTGCTTAGAGAAACTGTGTGTGTGATTTTACAGAGACATGGGGTATCTTTTTATATGTTAGCTTTATTATTTTATTTCATTTGTGCATTTTCATTCTTAAGACTTGCAGCCAACTCTTATACTGAATGCTGCCACCATTTTACGCTTTGTGGTTTCACAGGGATATTCCTGTCCCTTTTAAATCCTTAACTCATCCAGGTTTGCAGCAAAGCAGCAGGCTCTCTAAATAGAAATTTAACTTGCTGCTCTGCTGTGGAGAACTGCAATCACTGGTAAGCTCCTCTTACGTTTATGTATTTCAGAAAATACCTGGAGCTCTTTATCAACCTCTCCTTTCCTATGGAATCCTTGTATGTATGTAGCATAAGCAACTCAACTTGTGTTAATTCTTATTTATTTTATAACTAATATCTAGTTCAAAATGCTATGTGGCAAGCACTGCTGCCTTTTACTTTCAAAACAAAAAGTACTTTATTATTTAAAGACACAAACGTACTTCAGTTTAAATTCAGTGAAACTTTGTAAATGCCTCTCATGCACTGTATTTAAACTTTCAAAGTACTTTATTTAAACCAAAAGTACCTTATTTTTCTTATAGGCACTTATTACGTTTAATAGGCATTTTATATACTCTGTTTAAGCAACCAGCACCTTAATTACCTTGGCCAGCTGGCATGCTGGACCTACATACCTGGTGCTTCATTTTTAGGGAGGGGGGTGTTAAGGGAACCTCATCTTTCTACCAGGGTACCCATTATTGACAGGGGTCTCCCTGTCACAGTGCGGAATGATGTTTCGGTGGTTGAGAATGACTTTTCCACAGGGATTTGAAAATTGTCACCTACCGTATTCATGAGATGGAGTAATAAGAAGGCTATCCTGAAAATTTTATGTACAAATATGGTAAAATGCCCAGGTTATGAGTGAACATTGCAGTATTTCAATGTTTACTCATAACTTTGCTAGTGTTTAATATTTTGACTCCAAACTTTCAACATAGCTATTTTTCCACACCACCTCATAAATGTGACAGGTATCATTTTTTAAAATCCTGGATAAGACGTGTTCTCACACTTTTAGTTCAAAATGACATTTCGACCAATTTACAGTACTACAAATGGTACATGTCATGTTTATAAGGGGAGTCATAAAATGACTATCTTGAAAATTTGGGGTCAGAATTAAAAATATATATATAATTGTTTTTTTTCCCCCCTCAGTTCAGAAATAGAATTAGAGCACCTTTTCCTGCATAGGTATTTCCTCTGGCCAAGTCTCATCATTCCACTCATCATATTTACTAAGGGAGGGATTTTATTTATATATATATATATATATATATATAAAATTAATTGTTAAGAATCTTTGTGTATGGTGCCAGTCATGACCCCAGCAGGTATGCTTTATGATCTTGTGTCAGTGAGATGAGTTTGGGGGTGAGCTTAGTGACTCAGCTGTATGGGGTGAAGGTGGGGGGATGGTGGTGTTATGCAACACCACCCAGCCAAGGAATGAAAGTTGCAAGGTTGTTCGCATTGGTCCAGGTATCATACAGTGAAGACAACTGTCCTCTTGGCATAGGGCCCTGCACCTCTGCACCCGTGGGTGGTAGAGGGCCCTGTGCATTGGCTGACAGATGGACTATTGGCCCTTTGTGTTTGTATATGTGACCACATGGAGTGCAGGGACCAGAGGGCCCTGTGTTTTTGCAGCCCACCAGATTGTCCCATGAATTCTTGGCATCTGTCACTGCACTTCTGTAGGTGGCTGGACTTTTCTCATGGCACAGGGCCCAGAGGGCCCTGTTCATCTATATTTCTTCATGCTGGTCCCGAGGGAACCTGCATGAGTGAGAATACAATTCCACTATCTCAAAAACAAAGGACATTTTTTGCTAAAAACTTCATTAATGCACCAGTTAGGGTAATTTAACACCACAAAAATAGGGAAATATAGCATTAGGGTTTTCAACACTAACTTCCCCACCCCCACACCCAAGCAGCAAAAGGAAAAAAAAATAGAGTTTTGTATCTCCAGAGTCTTGGCGAATTAGTGGTGAGTAGCACCACTATAGTTAGGGCTGAGTAGGCTGTTTAATATTAAATCCCAAACATTGTACCATGGTAGATTTGACCCCATTCAACAGAATTACACAAAAGTTTGCATGCACAGCCTGTGGGGGGGGGGCAAGGTGTCTTGATTTGCCAAGGTTCGCTCCAGTCAGATGTGTAGATTTTGAGATCCAGATAATGCATTTTTCAGACAAATCTGTGTTTTTTTGCATTTTCTTTGTCAGCATCTAGCACTCAGATGGTTTGTAATTTTTGTCTAAAATTTTCAGGGTAGAAAGGGTTTGCCCCAGAAAGGTGCCTTTCATTGATTTGAAAAAAAAAAAAACTATTCCCAAGTTATAAGGATTTGAAATTTCAATTCTATGCCTGCTCAGTTGGGTCTTTTGGACAGATGATTGATACGAAAGATGAATTTAGCCATATGAAAGAGGATTTGATTTCTCTTTCATGAGGGGGGTTATCCTTTTCATGGAAAATTCTTCTTTTGTATGGCAGCCATCTTGTTTCCATTTTTTAAAAAAAAATTTTTTTTGGAAAAAGCATAAAAATGATGCCTTGCAGAGACACCAATATGTGAATCTAGCTAAACTGTATTTGTTTAGCTAGATTCTGCACTTAGTTTTTTTTGAAAAATTACCCTTAAAAGTGTTTTGGAGCATTTAAAAAAATCATCTTTTGTGAGACAATTTTTTTATTTTGTATGTCTCACAATAGAAGAATAGAGCCATATAAAAGAAGAATAGGGCCATACAAAAAATAATTTGGGCTTAGGTGTTTTTCACATTCTTCTATCGTGATAATCTTCTGTTGTGAACTCACAAGAATCTCACAAAGAAGATTGGTTCTCACGGAAGAAGAATTTGGACTTAGTTAGTTTTCATATTCTTTGTATGAAGGCATCTTCTTTCATGAGCTCATGAAAATCTCACCAAAGATGATGAGTTCATACAAAAGAAGAATTGGACTTAGTTTTTTTAACATTCTTCTGTCGTATGAACCAATCTTCTTTTATGTTGTAATGAAAATCTCATGAAAGAGGATCATTTCATCCAAAAGAAGAATTTGGACTTAGGCTTTTTTTGCACATTTCAACTTTACCATGCCATTCTGTAACTCCATCAATATTTGAGTTAAGGGACAATCTATATATTGAAAAAAGGTCACAATGAGTACTGCAAGACTAACACATAATACTCCCCTCCCAAAAAAAAGTTCAGAGGCCGTATAAAAAAACATACAATTGAAAAAAAAATGAAAATTACCATGTGATAACACTGCAGCTTTAACAAATTGTAAATCATCAGTCTTTTGTGTTAAGGGACAAACTATATATAGTAGAGAGTAGTGGTCGGTGGGGAGCTCTTGAACCCTAGAGAGGTCGGTAGTGGGGTACCGCAGGGCTTGGTCCTGGGTCCGATCATGTTTAATGCATACATATCGGACATCAGGGAGGGTATAGGGTGTGAAATGAGTCTCTTCGCTGATGACTCCAAGTTGAGAGCAGTAGTTGAGGGGGAAGAGGGGAGGTTGGCCATGCAAGGGACCTGGACACCCTGGAAAGCTGGGCTCACACATGGAAATTACATTCATATCACCAAGTGCAAGGTGTTACATCTTGGGTGGGGAAACCCTAAACACAGGTGACACCCTGGGAGGGAGGTGCTGGAGGCCTCAACAGGGAAAGAGACCTAGGGTCATGGTGGATGCATGTATGAATAACTCTGAGCAGTGCAGGAGAGTGGCTAGCAAGGCAAACAGGATGTTGGGATGCATCATAAGGGGGATCACCTCTAGGAGCAGGGAAGTGATTCTGCCGCTGTACAATGGACTGGTTAGACCACACCTTGAGTACTGTGTACAGTATTGGAGACCACACTTGAAGAGGGATATACAGCTCCTGGAGAGGGTACAGAGGAGGGCAACTAAGATGATACAAGGACTAAGGGATTTGACGTATGAGGACAGACTTGAGGAGCTCTGCCTGTTTTCATTGGAGGAGAGGGGGGGACATGATTGAGGTCTTCAAGTACCTCAAGGGAATAAATAGGGTAAACATGGAGAGGATCTTTAGACTAAAGCAGGGAGGTATCACCAGAGGGCATGGTTTGAAGTTGGAAGGTGGAAGGGTGGGGGGGGGGAAGAGGAGGAGGGTTTTCACAGAGAGGGTGGTGGACCCTTGGAATGCACCGCCTGGTGAGCTGGTTCAGAGATCCACAGTGGAGGACTTCAAGAGAGGGTGGGACAGACACACAAAGCGGATGTATCAGATGGTGGCCTGGCCCGGGGGAGTGGGGATGGATGATAGGGGTATCTGGAACACAAGTGGGGGCCTCAGCACCCAACTAGGGATCTGAGGTTCAAGCAGACTCGATAGACCGTAAGGCCTAATCTGACGGCAATTAGTATGTTCGTATATATTGAAAGAAAGGTCTGAATGAGTACTACAAGCCTTCATCCCAAAGAAATATCAACTGAAAACAGACATATAAAAAACATACAAATTAAAAAATGAAAGTTCCTGCAGGATAACATTGCAATTTTAACAAGCCATAATTCTGTTAATATTTACAGATAAGGGACAATCTATATATCAACAAAAAAAGGTCTCAATGAGTACTATAAGACTAACATATAATGCCCCCAAAAACTTCAGGGGCCATATAAAAACATAAAAATTAAAAAATGAAAATTCCCATAGGATAACGTTAACACTTGTAACTCCATCAGTCTTTACAGTTAAGGGAATATACTGTATAATGCAAAATATCAGCATAGCCAAATTTCCATGTGGTCTGGATCTCAAGACTAATTGGCGTTACCTTATATTAGAGCTTCAGCAGTGATTTTTGAAACCCGGAAGTCAGTTGTCAATTGCACACAAATAGAAGTAATAGAGATGCCTGTGTTTATTGCTGTTTGTGTGTCTGCCTGACAACTGACCAACTGAACAGCGAGGGTGGCAGTAATTAGAAACAGTTCAAACAAAGATATAGTAGATGATGGGGGGAAGGGGGAGTTGGAAAGGTAGCCGGAACTGAGAACCATGAGAGCGGCTTGATTCTAGCACTGCAAGCCACTGATTGGGGGATTGGAACAAGGATTAGGGCAGGGATAGTACGAGCGAGCGAGGGCAGGGTATCGGCGAGAGGTACAGTGAACCTTACATATGCAATAACCCATGACTGGGTATGAGGTTATGGAGATTTAATGCATGGCTGGGTGCATTGTGAGGCACAAGGTCACAGGCCGAGTGTCCTCACAGCACCCCAGCCGTGCATTAAATCGCCATAATCCCATACCCTGAAGTGGGTCATTGCACTTATAACATGGCTTATGTTTAAAACATTGGAAAACAACAAAAAGGGTTTTTCTCCCTGTTTAAATAACAAAAAAGTGACGGTATCCTGCCACCTGGACAAATAGTCCCCAACAAATAATCGATATCTGAGTGGTTTTATGCACATAGAAATGTCAGACATACAGTACTGAGATGATGTCTGACATTTCATGTGCATAATATTCATAACTACACTGCCTACGATGTTCACTTTGTGCTACTCCCCCCAACAACACAGATACACACGTGCAGCTGGGACCTCTCAGGCACATGGAGATTTGATGTATGCCTTGGTCTCTGTCTGTGTCTCTCTGTCTGTCTGTTTCTCTTTCTCTCTCTCTCTCTGTCTCTGGTCCTTGCACTCCAAACCGCTCCCCACTGCCACCACCACAGCTCCCAAGTACCTTTTGCAGCATCTACAGTCAGAGACACACAGGGGACAGCAGGAATTCTTCACTGCATATCCCACGCTCCTCTTTCTGTTGCGCACTGACCTCTCTCCATGATCACTCACTAGGTCGCGTTCTCTCTCTCTTAGTCTCACACACCCATTTCACTGTCTGCCCTGATGCGGTGTTGGTGATCAGGAAACAACACTGTCAGTACACAACTGGTCAAGACAGAAGACGCTAAGGAGCTCACCACAGTGCTGCACAACTCATCGCTCTGGTCTCTTGCTCGGTTTTGTCTGTCTCTCTCTCTCTCTCTCTCTCTCTGTCTCTCCTGAGTGTGGTGCACTTATGCCAACCTGCAAGGTGCAGTGCTGTGGGGGCAGGTATGGTTGAAGGGGAATGGTGAGTCTGGGTGGGGGGGAACAGTGACATGCTTGGGGGACACTGTGTCACCTTGGAAGGAGACAGAACATTGGAGGACTTAACACTTCACGGCACGCTGCTCTCCCACTTCCCCACATATTTCACTGGCAGCCGACATGAGGGGATTCTGTGCATCATTTGTGAACCTGTCTCTCTCTGTCTCTCTCAAAATCTTTGTAGGGTACTGTGCTTTTCACTGAACCTCACACTGACATTTGTGGTCAAACACACAGAGAGACAAGACAGAGCTCACATTTTGATTTTTCTTGTGCCTTGAGCCACCATGTGTTCCCTCTGCCTCTCTCTCTTCACCTTGCTCTCTCTCTCTGTCTATTGACCACAATGCCCTGCCACTGCCACTCTGATCTAGACTCCTACTCACTGCTACCACACTAGACACAGCAATTACTACACAGATACACACAGTGAGGGAGGCACAGGAGAAAAACAGAAACTGAATGACAGAAATGCAATATTATGCTTGGTAACACATGCAGAGGAGACACAGTAGTGCAGCCAGGCACACGGGGCGCCTTACACAGCAGCTCACTCCACAGGGGACACAGTACTTCCTGTTGCATTGGGGAGTGGTAGAGCCACACCTGTCCAACAGTAAACCAGGACCATAGTTCTGCTTCATACCTTGACAGATGAATTATAAACTATTTTGACAGCTGGGCTCTCTCGGTTCCCCACATGATTTAATGGCTGCTGTTTTCCTTCGGCTTTCTCAAGCAGGGAATGAGTGCCAATGGCACTTTCCCTGAGTCCCTCTGTGGAACCGTACATTTAAAAGGGAATTTAATGCATGGCCATGCAGAGGGACTCCACCAACTTGGTTGCACGTTTTTTGCAACCGTGTTATAAATATATTTATTCATTGAAAAACTTCATTAATGCATCAATTAGGGTTGTCACTAAAGTGACAAAAGTAGGGAGTGTATGCTAGGTTTTGAACCCTAATACTACCATTCTGCAGACACTGACATGGGATCGCACGTGCCTTGGGGTCATCAGTCTCAATGCTCACCCCATTCCATAAGTAAATAAGCTGAGATGGGTACAGTATATAAGAATGGGGTGAGTGATAGGTGACCAACCCCAAGGCACACCTGATGCCAGTCAGTGTCTGCAGGGTGGGGTGGGGGTAATAGGTTGGAACCCGCCACATTTCCCTACTTTTGTGACTGTAGTAACAGCCCTAAAAAATATAATGCTAAAGGCAGAGTACTGAACTGGTTCTCCAAAACTATTAAAAAAGTTATTAAACAAAAATAATGTGCCTATCATATGGCTAAGGAGAGATACACCAGGGAGGCTTGGAGTGTGTATAGGAAAAGGGTTAAAGAATGTAAGACAATGATTAGAAAAGCCAAAAAAAGATATGAATATAATTTAGCAATAAAAACTAAGAATAACTAGAAGCCTTTTTTTAATTATATTGGGGGGGTTGAAAAATCAGAAAATACAGGTGGGACCCTTGAAGGTGCAGAGTGAAGAGGTAACAGATGAGGGAGAAATAGCTAATAAGCTGAATAAGTATTTTTTTAGTAAGAACAAACCTAGGGATGGTGATATATGCATGAATATGAGGGACTTAGGACCTTGTGATATCAGGATGAATGTTGAAGAGATGACTACAAGGCTTAAAAATCTGAACCCCAATACATCTGATGGGCTCGATGGTCTGCATCCAGCTTTACTCAAGAATACTGCAGAGTCCATAGCATTACCAATAACAAGCATCTTTCAGGAGTCCCTTGATACAGGTACAGTGGTGGAAGATTGGACAAAGGCAACTGTAACACCAATATACAAAAAAGGAGACAGAGGGGTTATGGTAATTGTAGATCAGTTAGTATAACACCCATACTCTGTAAGATATTGGATGGTATAATAAAAGACAATCTTATTGAGCATCTCAAAAATTCAGGACAAATGGATCAGAACCACTATAGGTCCAGGGAGGGGAGATCATGCCTCACTAACCTGAGTAGTTTTTTTGAGCCTGTGAGTAGGGCAATGGATCAAGGGATTCCTGTCGATGTGCTGCATATGGACTTTTCTCATGCCTTCAACACGGTGTCACATGGGAAGCTTCTGGACACACTCAAAATGCAAGGCAGAGATCCCCACATTCATGAATGGGTGACATCCTGGCTTAGTGGTAGGAGACAGAGGGTTGCAGTGAGGGGATATTTTTCAGACTGGGTGGAGGTGATGAGTGGGGTGCCGCCGGGATCTGTGTTGGGACCCCTGTTGTTCAACATACTTGTGACATCATTAGCATGTGGTGCTACAGCATGGCTTAGCAAATTCGCTGATGACTTTAAAATGGGGGCATTAGTAAGTAATAATGTTGATGTTAGAAACTTTCAGAATGAGATCCAAGCTGTTGCAGAGTGGGCCACTGACAAGGGGTTGGAATTTAACATCAATAAATGCAAAGTAATGTACTTTGGAAAAAAGAACATTGAAGCCACATATTTTTTAAATGGAGAGCAACTGCAGTCAGTAGATGAACAAAGAGATTTAGGTGTTATAATATCAAGGGATCTCAAATTTGATAGACACTATAGTGAGGTAGTAAAAAAAGGAATGGAATGATGAGCTGTATAGCGAGAAGTATAAAGAGCAGGGATAGGAAAGTTATTATGCCATTATATGGTGCTTTGGTGAGGCCACATGTAGAGTACTGCATCCAGTTCTGGGCTCCACACAGTAAACAGGCTACAAATAGAATGGAGAGGCTACAGAGAAGGGCAATGAGAATGGTGAGGGGAAATGAAAGTTTGGCATACCCTGAGAGATTAGAGGTATTAAATATGTTCTCATTAACATACAGAAGACTTCGTGGGGATTTGTGTTTGGTATAAAAGGCAATGCAGACTAAAGATCTGTGGGAATGCCTGGCACTTGAAAGTAGAGAGACTGAAAGGATAACTAGGAGGCATCATCTGAGACTTAATGTTTAAGGGGAACAATAGAAGACAATGGTTTAACCAAAGGGTGGCGGAGGAATGGCATAAGCTTCCATTAGACGTAATGCAAAGTGATAGTATGTGCTTATTCAAAAACAGACTGGACATATTTATGTCAAATAAAGGATGCGCAGGATATAGGGGATGCTAGGGAATGATCTGGTCCTAAATGGCCTTTTTAGGCTGTGGACTTGTAGTTTTCCTATGAATCCTACGACTCCTACGATGCATTAACAAGTTTTTTTTGCCATGAATTTCCTTACTTTTTCAGATAGTATAATCATATCCTTATTTGTCTGTGGCTTACCTCCATAGATGCGCATATGTATGTAGATGTGGAAGCCCAGGACCCTCCGAGCCCTGTGCTTCCATTTATTGGACAACAGTGACCAAATTGTCAGCATAACCATCTTATTACCCCACCTCATGTACCCCGGTACAGAAAATCTTCAAATTCATGCCGAAACGTAATTCTGTGCAACTGCAACACCATTCCGCACCACAGGTGCGAAAACACATCTTGGAGAGGATTTGAAAAATTATAGCTGTGACATATATCAGGTCTGGTAATAAGATGGCTAAGTTGAAAATCTGGGGTCAAAATATTTTACATTTTCGAAGTTGCGAGCGGATGTAGCAAAATTGCAATAATTTGGTCATAACTTTGGCATTTTTCCAAATTTTGACCGAAATTTTGAACACAGTCTTCTTATGACCTCACCTCAGAAAACCAATAGGTGAAAATTTTAAAATTCATGCCAAAACACCATTTTGTGCCACATGTGTGAAAACAAGTTTCGGTCAGGATGTGAAAAATGACAGCTGTAATGTTCATGAGGTGGTGTGAAAAAATGGCTACATGGAAAATGTGGACTCAGAATATTAAAAAGTACAGCGTGTGTGTACAAAAATTTCAAAGAATGCTCATAACTCAGCCATTTTGGGGAATTTTTTCACCAAATGTTCAACATGGCCTTTTTAGGACCCCACCTCATAAACAATGGTAGTGAAATTGTGTTACTCACTCCCAAAAGGTGATTTCAGCCAGTGACCGCAAAATCCCCTTCTGGGCCTGATTAATGAAATGACAGTACCGGTGTTTTATGACATGGGGTCCCAAAAAGCCCATGTTGAAAATCTGATGAAAAAATATCTAAAAATTGCAAAGTTATGAACATAAGTTTAAAACACCATTGAAATACATTATACGGCACTTACCTTAATTCCTCAGTTTGCGGTTCGGCTTTGAAGAGTGCAGACGTGTCTCGGTCCAGAGAAGATGACAGCCTATGACCTCCGGAGGTAGGTATAGGGTTGCGGTGTGTGGGGTGGTGGGTGCTCAGTGGCAGGATCGGGATGGGGAGGGGGATGGTGGGGACGGTGGGGGATGATTAGGGCCCATTTTCTTTTTTTCAGGGAAAAAAAATATGTCGGGGACGGTTTTCTTCTTTACAGATAAAAAGTAAAATAAATATTTCAGGACACTGGAAGCAGGCTCCCCAGTGTCCCACGCTGCTTGGGGGGGCTTCCAGTGCCACCATGGGGACTGGGACCCCCGATGTCAGAAAATAAGACAAGGGACTGCGGGGGAGGGGGGACATCTGACACCAGGGGTGGGCATCCTGGCATCACATTATATTAATAAATATATATTATATTAATAAGTAACTAAATAAATAACTAAAATACCAACATGAATCAGAGGGTGGGGGGGTTACCCCTAGACATCAGGCAAAGATAAGGAGTAGGGTACCACTAGACACCAGGTATAGGGGATAGTGAGCGGCGGGTGGAGGGGTGCCACTAGACACCAGGGAAAAGAGTGACTAAAAGATAAATCTGCAGCCAAGTTCTAGTTGTGGCTGCAGAAGTCAAGAAAATACCACTGTTCTCATACAGAGAACCCGGGGTGGGGGAGTGCCCCTCTCGCTAAGCTTGGCACCTGGGATTTTGGGTGCCCAGGAAAGGTGTTTCTTGCCCCCGGAAAAACAAACATCAGAATGTAGCTAAACAGATCCCAGTAGCTCCTCCGAAAACAATAGTATTTTCATGTGGAACATCTGACTTTTCCCATAGGAAATAATGGGAAACTTTGAAATTTAATAACTTTGGAACGGATTCATACAAGGTGTGAACGAGCTTGGTACATCCAGCAGACCAGACCTGAGTTTGATTCTCACAACCTCCACTTGCATACTGTGTGACTCTGAGCAAGTCACTTAACCACCCAGTGCTCCCAGGTCGCCCCTGAAAACAGGCACTTGTGCCTAGTGGGCCTTAACCAGTTACCAAAGACTAAAATAAAAATAAAAAAAAACATACAGAACTGTCTCTCCCCACATGTTGCCAATAAGCTTCAACCCTCCCCACCCACCACCCCACAACCCCCAGTACACCCCCACACACCCTCATGCACCTGAACAGGTCCTAGGTTGGAGATCCACTCTCCAATCGAAGATACATCTTCCTGCTTGCTGCAATATGAAAACTAAGATAAATGCGGTTCAATGTATTAAAATGGGCAGTTCAACTTTTATTCATAACTCAGCCATTTTTTGACCTTTTGACACCACATTTTCAACATGGCTTTTTGGGGTCCCCACCTCATGAACAATATGACTGACATTACTCAACTCCTGTCCGAAAGGTGATTTCACGGTCAGTTGGTGAATTTACCTTTTGGGCAGGATGTAAACATTTTTCTGCACTTGTTCATGAGGTGGGGTCATAACAAGGTTATGCTGAAAATCTGGGGTAAAAATGTTTAAAAATAGCAATGTTATGCCCATTTGTTCTAGTTTTGCTATACATGCTTGTAACTTTGAGAATGTTAAATATTTTGACCCCAAATTTTCAACATAGCCTTCTTATTACCCTACCTCATGTATATCACAGCTTTCATTTTTCAAATCCTGGCCAAAATGTGTTTCCACACCTGTGGCACAGAATGGCGTTACAGTTGCATGGAATTACATTTTGGCAGGGACTCAAATTTCTGTATCCAGTACATGAGGTGGGGTAATAAGATGGCTGTGCTGACAATTTGGTCACTGTTGTCCTATAAATTGAAGCACAGGGACCTTCCACAGCTACATACATATACTCATCTATGGAGGGATGGGTGGGCAGGTCCCGAAGAGCACTGTGCTCCCACAGGCAACTAAGGCTCAGATTACACTATCTCAAAATGAAAGGAAATTCTTTACAAAAAACTACATTAATGCATCAGTTAGGACTGAGGACAAAGTGGCAAACATAGTGAAATATGACATTAGGGTTTCCAACCCTAAAACCCTTGTCCCCACCCCTGAAATGAATGATGGGAGGAATCTTCCTAGGGGTTGTCAACCCTAACACTCCCCCCATTGTATGCAGTCATGAAACATACATACCTGTCTCCATCACATCTTACCTTTTCTGCTACTGCAATGGGGTGAGCGTTAGGGTTGACAACCCCGAGGAAGACTCCACCCATCATTCGCTTCAGGGGCGAGGCAGAGGTTTTAGAGTTGGAAACTCTAACGTCATGTTTCCCTACTTTGTCACTTTATCCTCAACCCTAACTGATGCATTAATGTAGTTTTTTGCAAAGAATATATATACTGGTGTGGTAGTGCCAGTATAGTAAGGGTTGCCTGACAGGTTCCATGTTAAACCTCTAAATTTGCTCCTTGATAGCGGCATTGTTCAACAGAATTGCCTGAAATTTGCAATGCATTGTGTAGGAAGTAAGGTCTAAATAAGTGGAAAGTTTTATGATGGCAGTTTGTGTGGTTTCTAAGATCCACATATGTTGTTTTCCTGTAGATGTCTAATTTTTATCCTGTACTTAACATTGGTTTTTGGATTTGCTCTCATGTACAGCCTAGGCAGTAAGGCATTTTTTTCCAAAACAGTCAGGGTAGAAGCAGGATGTGCCAAGGCAGTGCCTTTTGAAGGTTTCATGAAAAAATGTTAAACAGTTCCAGAGTTATAAGGATTTGAAGTTTGACTTTTAGCTGTTCTGAGCATGTTCAGTAGGTTTTTTTTAGATAACCCTCTGATATGACATGAAACATTCTGTGTTGCAAGACAGTTTTCGATTTCTCACCACTTGCTTTTCATAACACAAAAACATTTTTTCCTGTCAAGATGGCCACCATCTTGCTTTTTTCCCCTGAATTAAAAAAAACATGGAAAAATACATAAAAATGGCATATTTTTGAAAAACAAAAACACCTGAATCTAGGTAAATCAGATCCAGTTAGCTAGACTCTAGTCTCTGCTTTTAAAAAAACACACCATAAATACCTTTTCTGGGCAGTCCAAAACCCAGAGTGCCCAGCTTAGAGATAGAAGCTGTTCTCTTGCATTCTCAGTATGAGAACAGTGGGACTTTCTTGATTTGAGAAGCTGCAACTGAAGTCATGCTGCTGGCTTCATTTTGAGCAGTGAGCCGGCAATCGTGATCTAATCATACACTCTCTCTCTGCTTCTATCTAGCTATCTGTCTGTCTGTCTGTCTGTCTATCTCTCTATCTATATACTGTATCTATCTATCTATCTATCTATCTATCTATCTATCTATCTATCTATCTATCTATCTATCTATCCATCTATCTATCTATTTCTTTAAATAACTGGTGGACCACATTGCCCACCCCTGGTACCCCTTCTTTTCCCCCCTTCCCCTCCAGGTCACCAACCCCCCTTTCCCATGTTTAATTTTGAATATAATAGGTGGACTGTGGTGCCCACCCCTGGTACTGCTTCTCTTCACTCCCTCTTCTCCGGGTCACCCAAACCTCCTTCCCATTATATATGTGTTGGCACAAGGGGGCCCACATCCAGTGCTGCTGAACAGTAGCCTGACAATGCGGTGCCCAATCCCCAGTGTCAGAAAGTCCCATGAAACAAAGAAAACTGCCTCTCATTGATTTTTTTGGTTTGAACTTGTGAAAAATAAAATGGTCCCTTGACAATGTCACCCTCCACCCCGACTTCTCACTCAGCACTCATTTCCCCACACACCCTCAATCACCTGAATGTGTCCCATGATGTAGATCCAGTCTCTGATCAAAGACATGCCCTGCTGCTGGAACTGGCAACTGTGATATGAGAAAATAAGGTAAGTCTGGTTTATTGTATTTCAGTGGGGTTCGAACTTTTATTCATAACTTTGTGAGTTTTTAAACTGTTTATACCAAATTTTCCACATGGCCTTTTGGGACACCACCTCATGAACAAAGGTGGTGACATTTTTCAAATCTATCCTGAAAGGAGATTTCATGGTCACCATGTGAAATCCCCTTTCAAGTGGGATTTGAAACTTTTCACCTACTGGGTTTTTGAGATGGGGTCATAAGACGGCTATTTTGAAAATTTGGTGTCATGAGCATGGCAATTTTCCATATTTTGACCCCAAATTTTTGAAATAGCCATTTTTCACTCCATCTCATGAATGTGACAGCTGTTGTTTTTCAAGTCTTGGCCTAAGTGTGTTTTCGTACCTGTGGGGCTAAGTCATTTCGTCAAGGATTTGAAAATTTTCACCTAACGGCTTCATGAAGTGGAGTCTAAGAAGGCAATGTTGAAAATTTGGAGTACAAATATGGAAGATGATATTTCAATGATCACTCATAATGTCACTAATTTTCAATATTTTGATTCCAAACTTTCAACATAGCCATTTTTTCACACCACCTCATAAAAGTAATAGTGTCATTTTTTTAAATTCATAACGAGATATGTTTTTGCATTTGTGGTGCAAAATTATGTTTCAGCCAATATACTATAAATGCCACATGTCAAGTTTATAAGGGGAGTCATAAATCGACTATCTTGGAAATTTGGGGACAAAATTCAAAGAAATGATTAAAAAATGTTGTGTGTAGTGCCAGACTTTATCCCCACAGGTGTTGCTTTGTGATCTCGTGCTGGTGACCTGAGTTTGAGGACAAGCTCAGTGAGCTAGCTGGATGGGGTAAAGGTGGGAGGATGGCACTGTTATGTGACACCCTCCCAGCTAGGGAAGGAAATGTGCAGGGTTGCCTGCATGTCCCTTGTTCCATATAGCAGAGAAAACTCTTCTCTTGGCATAGCACCCTGCTTATCTGCACCCATGAATGCCAGAGGACCCTGTGCATTAGCTGAGAGATGGACTGTTTGCCCTGTGCATCTGTGTCTGTGGTCACAGGGACATGCAGAACCCAGAGGGCCCTGCACTTCTGCAGTCCACCAGACCACCCCATGAATCCTTGACATTCATTGCTACATGGAATCTGTAGGCAGCTGGAGTCTTCCCAATGCATGGGGCCATTCATCTGCATCTGTTCACGCATTTCCTAAAGGGACCTGCATGAATGAGGATACAAATCCACTATCTCCGAAAGAAAGGAAATTCTTTACCAAAAAACTGTATTAATGCACCAGTTAGGGTTCAACTTAATGAAACAAAAGTAGGGAAATGTGGTGTTAGGGTTTCCAACACTAATTAACTACCCCCCCCACAAGCAGTAAAAGGAAATACATTATGAATTTGGGTCTCTGGAGTGTTGTCGACTCAGTGGTGGGGGTCTTGCTTGGGGTTGTCAACCCTAGTGACCACCCCCTTCCCTGAGCAAACAAGGTCAGACGTGATCTCTTTTTTCCCAGAAGCCCACAGGGCCCTGTGTGAAGAAAGCTACAACAGACCGTGCTGGCAACACAGGGTTTTAAATAATTGATTAGCAGTTTTTTTCTTGGGACTATACTAAATGTACAGAAAGTATTTATGTAGATTTTCTAGAAGTGCTGTGTTTGTTAAACACAGTAAGGCAAGAGCTTTGCATTTTCACAAAGATTTAGCACTTTTATGAGCAAAACGCTAATCAATTTTTAGAGTTAAATAAATCCCTGCAACATGTAACGAGACATACTTTTCTACCTTTGAAGAATGTATAACTATTAGCCACTGGCTTGGAGATGTACCTTGTGCTTCAGGCAGGAGGCTATGGACTGGGTGAAGTGGTGAGTATTAGGGTTGAAAACCACGAGGAAGCCACCACCACTGATTCACCAACATTCCAGAGCCCCCAAATCCTATTTTTTTTTCCTTTTGCTGCTTGGGAGGTGGGGAGTTATGGTTGGAAACTCTTGCCACATTTTCCTACTTTCATGGCATTGAGTTGAACCCTAAGTTGTGCATTAACACCATTTTTTTGCAAAGAATATATATACCAGTAGCCTTCTAGCTGTTTTAGAACTGCACCTTCATTGACAGCACACAAATCCTATCTCTTTAGTTATTTTATTTATTTTATTGAAATGTTTCACCAGGAAAGGCACACTGAACAACAAGTTGCTCATCTCATGGTGCATCCTGGGGGAGAGGGTACATGGAAATCATACATACATATATACATGGAAATCACACATACATCCAACCAAACAGTAATACAATTTGTACAGTAATGCATGACAATACAAATGATTGCAGATGGCAATGTACATTATAAGTGCAATAATGAAGTATATATTGATATACTGGGCAGTCTACTAGTTAAAACTGCACCTTTAGTGACACAAGCAACTTACAACACATAGATCCTATATCAGTATTGACTTGGCAGTGGTATTTAACTATCTGTCTAACTGCCTATCTATCTATCTGTATATCTGTATACCATTGCCACAGCGACAGAACAACAGTGAAAACCATTACAGTGACAGAATCAGCTGTTCACTGTAATGGTCCGCTTTTGTTCTGACACTGCTGTCTCTGGGGTGTTTGCCCCCTTCCAGAAACAACTCTGACTTGGAGTTGGTAATCCAATAGTCGCGAGGAATGCGGGGGCAAAGCCCTCACAAAAAAAAACTTGGGTCTCCGGATGGCACAATTTATTTATTTATTTATTCATTCTCGGATTACAAAGTACCTTTGAGGGCAATGCAGTTCATTTACAAAGGTTCCATGTCAGCAGGGGAGGGATTACAAACAGACATAGGAGGACCTAAGCAGAACGAGCTACTAAAATACATCATATGCAAAAGTATTCAAGCATATATCATATACAAAAATATTCATCATTAAGATACATCATGGATAGGACTCAAGATTAAAGGAGAGAGTTGGTTAGGATTAAATGTAAGGAAGGGAGGGAAGCAGAGTTTTTTGTTCAAGGAAGAAAAGGGAGCAGACAAAGGCATTGTCATAGTTGCATTTAAGGCAGGTAGGGAGTAGATGGAGAAAAGAGGTAAGGGGAGAGGAAACAAGGCATAGGAAAGGTGGCATGCAGAATGGCTAGTCAATGTTACAAGAGGTGGTGTCAGTAGTTAAGGGAGTACAGCAGCAGAGGGAGGAATCGAAGATCGGGGTACCTGCTGAGAGTTAGGCGACAATCACAGGAACTTTTGGTTAAGAGATGATGTTGGAGGATTTGTTTGGTCATGTTTAGTCAGGTTAACCAATTCACTGCGCAGCCCATTAAACCAGAAAGGAGCTTTGAAAAGAAAGGTGCATTGGCATTGAATAGTTCTGCACCTCGAGACAAGAAGGAGCACAGTTGCGGAGGTGTGAGTGTGTTGGGTCCTGAGAGACTTGTTAAATAGGCATCCCACACCTGGTGGCATGAGCCCAAGGAGCACCTTTTTAGTAAGAAGGCACATTTGGTATTTAATCCTCCTACTTAGCTGGAGCCACCCAGACTGAGCATAGAGCTCACAAGTGTGGGTGAAACGGTCAGCACCCATTTTAAATCTACATGCCTTGTTCAAGGCAACAGCTAGCCTTTTGAGTGATGTAGTGGATGCAGCTCCGTATATGACTAGGCCATAATCGATGACTGACAGTACCGAGCTGTGAATTGCGAGTTTGAGAGCTTCAGGAGTAAGACTCCTTCTGTGTCGATAGAGGAGCCCAACCCTAATGTTAACGGCCCTGGCAACATTCTCGACGTGATGCACATGGGTAAGGTGACTGTCCAAGGTTACACCTAGGTACTCAAAGTGCTGGATTTGTTCAAGTAGGGCTCCTTGGTTATTCCTGATAGTAAGAGCATATGCCTTGTGTTTATTTCGGGCAGATGAGAACAACAAAACTTTCATTTTTTGTAGTTTAGTACCAGTTTATGTTTACTAAACCATTGCTCAATGTCCACGAACCCAGGTTGCAGATTGCGTTCTAACAGGTTTGGGTCTGAGTGGCTTGCAAAGATGACAGCGTCATCCTCATAGAGCAGGGTTAGTTGCTGACATGCAGTCGGTAAGTTGTTCAGAAAGATGCTGAAAAGGAGTGGACCTAGGATTGATCCTTGTGGTACTCCAGATCGAACCGGCCTCTGTTCTGAGACAACATTAGATATCTTAACACGCTGAGTTCTGTCATCAAGATAGCTACTAAACCAGTGCAGCGCATCAGGGGAGAGACCAGTTTTAGAAAGTTGTCTGAGAAGAAGTGTATGATTAACAGTGTCTAAAGCCTTTGTTAAATCTATAAAGGCTGCACTTACAAGATTGCCTTGGTCAAATGATTGCTAAATGAAGGTAGTAAATTCTAGTAGTGCTGTGGTGGTGCTGTGCCATTTCCTAAAACCGTGCTGTTGCAGGCATTAGATGGAGTATTTATTGAGGTAATACACAAGCTGGTTGGCAGCAATTCATTCCAGCACTTTGGAAAGGGGAGGGAGGATTGATATAGGCCTGTAGTTGTTATGTAGGGCCCTACTGTACTGGGATCACAAGGGCTGTTTTCCATACCTGTGGGAATTGTGACAGGGTAAGGGAAAGGTTAAAGCGATTTACCAAGTTTTGATATATGAATGCATATACTGCAAGGTGACTGCATATAGAACTGATTCAAAATGTATTTTGATAGATGCATAGCCTATTTTAGCAAATTAAATCAGGTTTTCACCCTCACAAACCAGTAAGTGTCATTTTGTGTATTGGAGCCTGTATTTGGTGACCTTTGACACTCATTACCTTTGTAATGTCACTACAGGGAGATCTGTGCTCTGCAATTAAAATTAGTTCTTGGTCACAGCAATTCTGTCTTGAGAACAGAGCTCTTGGTCTCAGCATGCAGAACGACAATAGCAATGTCAAACAGTTCATTTTCAGGGTCCGATGATGAAAGTATTATGTTGTTCTGCACTAACAGTGATCTTTTGGACACTGACATAGTGCCACAATTTGACAGCCACTGCACGGTAGATCCCCATAGGGATGACCCTATGACAGCAGCGAGAATGATGTGGGCAGTAGCTTAGGCAGTCACAACAGTAGTCCCGATCCATTTCAGTACAGCAGTGAGAGCAGACTTAGCAACACAGACTGTTAATATTATATTTTGCTACTTAGTGCTACGGTTTGGTTCCCGTCATTGCTGTAATTTTACTGTGCAAAATCGAGGTGTGGTGTGTGTTGTGTTACTCCCAGCATTGATGTGCCCACACAAATGCTAGTGATAGTAGCCTGGGTTTTTATATTTTTTTTTGGGTTGCTTTCCCTATACAAATGAGTTGTTGGCCACTCCAGCTTGACACTGAGAGCACGGCTCGATCTGGTGGCATTGCTTGAGCAGGATAAATGGCTCACAATTTGTCCAAATCCAATTTGTCCAAATTCCTTACCTGGTACTAGTTAGTAGTGACCTCCCGCCAATTGATTTATCAGTCACTCACTCTGATGGAGCACAGGGTGGAAATTACAAGTAGGCACCTTGTACCCCAACCACTCCAAACCCCCCAGCTGCACACACACACTTAGAAAAATGCTGCAGCATAGAACTTTTATTTGTAAATTATTTATACTGTTTGGGTCTGTCTTTGCCCTAGTGCCAACTGGTCTATGCTATAGCTTTCTTCTCTGTGTATGTGTGTGTTTGGGGGTTGGGGGCTTGCTTGTACTTTTCCCTTTAGAGGTATCAGTGATTGAGTAACGTGTTGAAGTCACCGGTTCCCCTGTTTACGGCATGTTATAAATTTAAAACTACAAATTATTGCACCAGCTTTGTGTTACCTCTAAGCACTCAGGAACTATACAGACTGCAGCTGTCATTAGTGTCTGCATAAGCATCTGTAATACCATCCTGGCATTGGCTTATTGCCGCTACATGTGTGCCTCCAGGTACATTATGAATTGAGCAAAAAATACACAGTACAGTCGGTGAACGTCCCCCAACCCCCAATGACACTGCCAATACCCTTCTCATGGAGAAAGAGACCGCATTTATGTTTAGATAGCCTAAGTACCGTTTGATTGGTCCACTACAAAAAGGGACATATCCTTGCAGTAGGTACTCAAGTGTTAGACTGTATTTGAACCACCCTTCCTCACTTATGCCACCATACTTCAATACCACTTCAGTCTGTGTCAAGCCATTTGTGTTTTCCCATTTTTTCCATTACAGTGGATCTCTGATGCACATGCATAAAGCGTACAGCAAATACAACAGATGCTGCACTATACTGTCTCCCATGCCTTACCAATGTCATGGTGCATTGTGTAGACTCCCTGCATTCATTGCTGTGTAGCCTGTACTTTGGTTCAGACATTATTTCCTAAGCATGCCGAACTGACTAGCACACTTTGCAATATAACACCATAGAAGTTGTACATTGGTACCACAGTGTCGGGAGAGGATGGCAACTGCAGTCTCTTCTTTTGCTGATGCTCCGGAGCACATACAATGATGCTATAATCCTAATTATAAATAAAGACTGTAAATTAAAATGTTAAAAAATGAAGTGTTTTTAATTTTGAGATATACTGTAAACTATGTACAGTATAACTATGTACAGTATATAACTGATTTTATTGCATTCATTTATAAACTTAGCGAGAAGCTGGCAAGCTGGAGAAACAATTCAGTGCACCATGTCCCTTTATTCATGCACATCTAAGCATACTTTGGTGATCAGTGTTATGGTGCTTGCATGAGAACACCAAATGAGCCCAAGAAAACACAGGAGCACAAGAAAAAATATAAACTGTCTATAATGATGGTGACAATCAGAAATGCAATAGCAAAGACAGTTTACTGAAACAATCACACTGGAAGCGGCACTTGCCAAAAATACACAGTTTATTGCACCGTTCTCCTGGGATTGGACTGTGCAGCTCAGTGCTTATACTCTTGCTGCACTTTACAATTTTGAACTGTTGAAAAAGTCATCCATTTAACACAGACCTCTATATACCAATACTGAAAAGCTTACTTCAATTTATAGATCTGCCCAGTTCAAAAGTCATCCTTTTGTGTCCCAATACGCTACAGATTACAGCTCCAGTCAGTTAAGAAAATGTATTTTTTATACAGACTTGTTATAATTATGTACTTGCAGCACTTACTAAAACTGTAACACTGTACTCAAGCAATGTAGATTGTGATGTTCCTAGAACCCATGGACCTAGGACACAGAGCTTAGTCAGATGAGTAAAATTGAAAATCAGGAGAAATCACCACTTCTGCAATCACAAAAGCAAGTATAACAGCTGCCAATATAACAAACAGTTTCAGTCATCAGTGCTGTAATTTTTACCAATTCAGTTTTGGATCTGCACTCACTGAGGCTGGGTCCAGGAAAGATGAATGAATGAGCAGTGAGAAAGGTGCAGTGGAACACCTTCCCTGTGCTGATGTCACTCATGCATGTGGATGCACTGCTCATGTGTGAACTTCAAACAAAGAAAAAAACATGCAGAGACAACTGTGGCACAAAAGGGCAGCTGAGCTTTGCATCACTCAGTGAAGGGAAGGTTATCTGGAAACATGACATCGGGGGAAGTTGGTAAATCACTTTAAGTATCTTAGTGATGGGTGGTAGAACTTCCTCAACAGTGAGTACAATAAGTTTGAGGTCTAGAGAGTTGCCACTATGTGGAGATTTACCCAACACCTTGTTCAGTAGTTTTCTAACTTCGGTCATTGAGACCTTCTTAAAATGGAAGGGGAGTGCTCAGGGTCTTGTTTTCAGGGTGGCACAGTGACTCTTCAGAGGTAACATCAAAGAAATCTTGCGGGAGGACACTACTCAGGTTAGTGAAAGCATCATTAAACATATTTGCAATTATAAGCAGGTCAAGGATGTGGGTACCATCAAAGTTCAGCATAGCAGGTGACATCTTTTAACTCAGTTAAGAAGGGGGATAAAACCTTTTATAGGTACATTAGGAAACAAAGAAAGACTAAGGCAGGGATACTGAGGCTGAACAATGAGGAAGGTGGTTGGGCAGAGAGCGACAGTGAAAAAGCAGGGATACTGAACAAATACTTCTGCTCAGTATTCACAATGGAAAAGCAGGGGGAAATACCTAATCCGGTCAATAGAAGCACTCTGGATAGGGGGGTTGATATTAGTCCTTTCACAGAAAAAAGGGTTCTGAAAGAACTCTTAAAACTGAAGGTGGATAAAGCAATGGGGCCTGATGGGATTCACCACAGAATTCTAAAAGAACTAAGGGAAGCACTAGTAACACCACTGACTACCCTTTTTAATAAATCATGGGAGGATGGTTTGGTACCTGAAAACTGGAGGAGGGCAAATGTGATTCCCCTTCACAAAAGTGGGAGCAAGACAGAGGCAGGAAACTACAGACATGTCAGTTTGACCTCAGTGGTAGGGAAAATGATGGAATCACTGCTGAAGGAAAGAATTGTTGAGTACCTAGAGGCCAGTGGGGTACAGGACCCAATGCAGCATGGATTCACAGGGGGAAGATCATGTCAGACAAATCAAACTGATTTCTTTGACAGGGTGACCAAAGCAGTAGACCATGGAGGGGCTGTGGACATGGCCTACCTAGACTTTAGCAAGGCATTTGACACAGTCCCACACAAAAGATTAATAAACAAATTAGCCAGCCTGGGAGTGGGTCCCAGGGTGGTAGCCTGGGTAAAACACTGGTTGGACAACAGGACACAGCAGGTAATAGTAAATGGGGTCCACAGTGAAGAAAGGAGGGTTACTAGTGGGGTACCGCAGGGTTCAGTACTGGGGCTGGTCCTTTTTAATGTCTTTATAAGTGACATTGCAGAGGGACTGCAAGGGAAAGTATGTCTCTTTGCAGCTGACACAAAGATCTGCAACAGGGTTGATACACAAGGTGGGGTGTAAAGGATGAAAACGGACTTGACACGGTTGGAGGAATGGTCAAATGTATGGCAGCTTAGATTCAATGCAAAGAAGTGCAAAGTAATGCACCTGGGAAACAAAAACCCAGGGGAAGAGTACACAATGGTGGGTGAGATACTGACAACAACAAAAATAGAAAGGGACCTGGGAGTAGTCATATCAGATGACCTAAAGGTGGGCCAGCAATGTGAGAAGGCAGTAAGGCGGGCTGGGGGGATACTGGGATGCATAGGGAGAGGCATCACCAGTAGAAAACAGGAAGTTGTTGGCCCTCTGTACAGACAGTTGGTAAGACCACATCTGGAGTACTGTGTACAGTTCTGGAGACCCCATCTCCGCAAAGACATAGACAAGGTGGAGGCTGTCCAGAGGAGGGCAACCAAAATGATGCAGGGTCTGCATCAGAAGACATATGAAGAAAGACTAAAGGAACTAAAGATTTATAGCCTCGAAGAAAGGAGGGAGAGGGGAGACATGATAGAAACTTTCAAATACCTCAAAGGAATCAACAAAGTCCAAGAAGGCAGCATCTGTCAGAAAAAGAGATGTGCAAAAACAAGGAGGCACAATTTGAAGATAGAGGGGGAACAGCTCTGAGGTAATGTGAGGAAGTATTTCTTCACAGAGAGGGTTGTGGATACATGGAACAGCCTTCCTGAGGAGGTCGTAGAGTCAAAAACAGTGGGGGAATTCAAGAATGCATGGGACAGACATAAGGCAATTCTAGTGGGGGGTAGGAGGAAGTAGGCTGTTGGTTAACTAGGATCTGCAGCTTATCCGTTAGGTAGGGAAATGGGCGGACTAGATGGGCCAAGCAGTCCTTATCTGCCGTCAAATTCTATGTTTCTTTGGATCTTTACCAGTGATATCTTTGATATTTGACCAACATTTTCTGCTGTCTCCCCAAACATTGGTCAGCTGCTTCCTGTGGTATTTACTTTTTGCCTGGCGAATAGCCTGGGTGCAGGCATTTCTCACAGCTTTATATGCTTGCAGATCTTGTTGTTTACCAGATGCTTTGGCACAGTGGCAGAGATGGTCCCATTGTTTTCATGTTGTCAGTTAGCTCAGGAGTGATCCAGGGATGCACTGTGCCGCGTACCTTCATCTTCTTAACAGGGGCATGCATATCACAGGTGGCATTGAAAGTCTTAATGAAATGCTCAAGTGCTGCATTAATGTCATCTGTGGAGCCCAGCAGAGTCCAGTTCTGACAGCACAGTTGTTGTTGTTTTAGGAGTTCCAGATGGCCTTGTTTTAGCACTCTGTTGAAAATAGTTTGTGGCGGTGGGTATGAAATTTGTTGGAACAAATGCAGGTGATGAGTGAGTAGTCACTGAGGGAGTCAGGGTGTACAGTTACATTAGCGATATGATCAGGGTGGTTGGAGATTATCCAGTCAAGAGTGGTGCCAGTCCCAGTCTTACAATTAATTCTGGTAGGGGAGCTGATGAGTTGAGTAAGGTGTAGAACCAATAACACATCCTTTAGAGGACCAGTAGCAGGTGACAGCCAGTTTGCATTGAAATCACCTAAAATTATTGCCTCAGTGAGGTGATTTTGGGTTTGGAGATAATCTAGGACTTTGCAGAGGCCTGTGGCTAGGTCTTTAGGGGGTATGTAAACTGATAATATTGTGAGTGTCTTGGGGCGAGCCCCCAGCAGCACTTTAATCCCCAATATATGGGTGGGGCAGCCTAGATCAGCCGCAGGAAGGCCAGACCCTTTAATGAGTTTTTTAGATAGATTGTGCAACCACCACCACCCGCTTAGCAGATCTAGCCAGTCTGAATATGGTATAACCAGGTAAGGCAACCACTGTGTCAGGTATTTGGGGGGACAACCATGTTTCCACGATTGAGAGTATGTCTGGGTCATGCTGTGTAACCCAGGCTTTAATGGAGTCGATTTTGCACAATAGGCTGCAGATGTTGATTGTAGCCATATTTAGAGTACCCTGCTTGCGGCGAACACCTTTTGTGGTTAGTCCTTCTGGACCTGGATTAGGGTGGATGTTGTCTGCCAGTAGAAGTAATAGGAAGGTGATCCTAAAGAGGTGTTCTCTTAGCAGCCTTGATGCATGTTTAACAGCCCTTCTGGTGCCACAGTGCCTTTTCACTTGCTTGCACAAAGTGAGGAAGATGATGTGGTCAGTAAGCATATTAATACGAGCAGGCATGCTGTGTGAAAGCAGGTTAGTATGGAGAGGATGGATAAAAAAGGGGGTTCCAAGGCCCATTTGTAATGAGGAAGACGTTCCCAGAGGTACAACCTTTGTTATAGTGAATGTTGTATCCAGCATCCTCATTGGATGGTTGTTCAAGGCTAAGGTTGACATGATGACTGAGTAAAATACAGAGGATGAGAAGGTGGGGTATAGCAGGCTGGGTAAGCTTGCACATTGTGGGGCTGTTGATGATTAATTAGGTAATATAGGCAGCGGGGACCGTTGTAGCACCGGGGGGGAGAGTAGTCAGGATCAACTGCTACACAGCACAGTTTAGGACGTAGTACTAAGACTGAGGTTGGGGGAAACAAAAAGGTTTCATACGACACTCGTGTGGCAGACAGTTAGAATCCCCTATACGTGATAGTATGGAAGCAGCCAGTGGGGTGGGAAGGCAGCGAGGGTGGTGATTAGGGGTATTTAATAGCAGCTGGGGTTGGGGCAGGTGGGCGGGAGAAAATTCTAGCTAGCAAACTATACCAGGAGGAAAGCTGTGTTCCACGGCTAGAAGCAGAAGCATAGGGTCCCAGTAGTCAGCCAATGACAGGGCAGTAAGGCGAGGTGGTGTCCAATCGCCATTCAGCATTCTGATCCAGGACCAGTTGGGTGGCAGCAAGAGAAGCTGGTGGAGTCCTTGGGACATGCACCTGAAAGTGACCCAGGTGTGGTGGCAGGGAGATGGGAAGCAGTGTTGGAGGCTGCCGGTAGGAGGAGCCGAGGCCATGGGTGCTTCGGAGCCCGGGTCAAGGGCTACACCTGAAAGGGAGGAAGGCGAGGAAGTTAGGGCAGTTAATTACTAATGTGTCCCAGTACTAAATCAGTGGGAGGGGTAGTGGACAAAGGCAGGGGGAGGGGTGAGAAAGCTGGGAGGGGAAAAGAGTGTAGCGAGGAAACAGGGGTTGGGGTAGCTGGCTTCAGATGCCAAGAGAGGAAAAAATCACAGCTTGAAAGTGGGGTGGGGGGTTTGGCTGGCCTTAGGCACCAAGAAAATTAGCAGGACAAAGGAGTGCATGGGACAGTCATAAGGCAATTATAGGGGGTTGGGGTAGGAAGAAGTAGGCTGCTGGTTAACTAGGATCTGCAGCTTATCCATTAGGTAGGGAAATGGGCAGACTAGTTGGGCCAAGCGGTCCTTATCTGCTGTCAAATTCTATGTTTCTATGTTTCTATGTGAGGGGGTCGGGAGACCAAAAGAGCTGGCTGTCGGCATTGTGCCATCACTGTAATGCCCATCAACAGAATTCTGTCTGTCTGTCTGTCTGTCTGTCTGTCTATCTATCTATCTATCTATCTATCTATCTATCTATCTATCTATCATCCATCTGTCTATCTGTCTACCATAGCACAAAACTAAAGCACTGAGGCAATGGTTACTCATAAAGGGCAATGGCAACAACAAAGAAATTCAAACTCACACTTACCCCATAATGCAAAGCATCATGGGATGTACCTACAAATCACCAGTCTAGTTCTCCTTTAAGCAGGAATGCATGGTGTCAAAGGGCCTCTCAAATAATCTGCAACGGCAGAAGACAGAAGACAGACACATATTTTGACCTACTCCGGACTCATCAGTGTGCCTTGTCTGTATCTCACCCCAGGGGAAAAGGAACCAGCCATTATGATGGTATATATCAGTAGCCTACTAGCTATGTTTAGAACTGCACCTTTAGTGGTGTCTTGTGACTTGCATATATATATATATATCTATATATATATAGATATATATATAGATATCTGCATATGTGTGTGCATGTAAGAGCTAGGCCCCCCCCACCCCATGTCTAGGAGTAAATGATGGCATCTTTAGTCAGAGGAGTATCTGTTTTATGCCATAGATACCACTACTTTCACTTTTTCCTTGCCACCTCAGATCTGTGGTGATGGGGCTAGGACACCATTAAATGTGAGACCACACACAGAGTACCAAACATGGAGGTGTGTTCAAGCTGGGTGTATTTATTAAGCTGCCAGGTGCTACACAGCCTTCAGGGCATTCCTTTGCCACTTTAGATCTTCGTCTTCAGGTCACCATTCACCATGCTCATGGTATCATACTGTAACACATCCTTTTCACTGGGGCTCAGCTCTCTACCCTTAAAAGTCTTCCCAGGGCCTATCTACCCTGCGCTAGTTCCCATAGAAACATAGAAGTTGACGGCAGATAAGGACCGTAAGGCCCATCCAGTCTGCCCATTTCTTTTTCTGCCTTATAAATGTGCCATCGGCCTTTGCTCTGTCAGTGGCCTATCCATTCATACTCATCTGTATTGCTTCCTTATGCCTATCCCATGCCTGTTTGAAGCCCTGCACTGTATTCATAGCCACCACTTCCTGAGGTAGGTCGTTCCATGCATCCACCACTCTTTCTGTGAAAAAAATTTCCTCACATTCCCCCTTAATCAGCCTCCCTCTAATCTCATGCTGTGTCCTCTTGTCCTGCTATTTTGCTTATATTTAAACATGTTAGACTCTTTCACCTTGTTAATGCCCTTAAGGTGTTTGAATGTCTCGATCATATCACCTCTCTCCCTCCTTTGCTCTAGGGTATACATATTGAGCTCTGTTAATCTGTCCTCATATGTTTTCTGATGCAGCCCCTGCCCCATTTTGGTTGCCCTTCTCTGGACTGCCTCAGTTTGCTTAATGTCCTTGTGAAGGTGTGGCCTCCAGTACTGCACGCAGTACTCCAGATGGGACCTAACCAGTGTCTTGTAAAGAGGGGCTGTTACCTCCCTCTTACGACTTGTGATACCCCTACTAATACACCCTAACATCCCCCCCTATCCTTACCTACTGCTTTAGAGGTCTGCTTGAATGATTTCAGGTCATCGGTGATGATGATGGCCAAGTCTTTTTCTTCCTTTGTGGCTGCCAGCAACTCCCCTCTCAGCCTATAGGTGGCTTCAGGGTTTCTATTCCCTATGTGCATGATCTTGCACTTCTTTGCGCTAAATCCCAGTTGCCACTCTTCTGACCATTTTGCTAGTTTATCCAGATCTCTTCTCATTCTGCCCACCCCATCTGGATCATCTACTCTGTTGCAGATCTTGGTGTCATCTGCAAACAGACAAGCCTTACCCTCTAGTCCATCTGCAATGTCACTAATGAAGATATTGAAGAGGACTGTCCCCAGGTCGGATACCTGAGGTACCCCACTTGTGACTTGCATCTCTTCTGACTGTATACCATTTACCACCACTCTCTGTTTTCTGCCCGTCAACCAGTTTGCCACCCAGTTGACCAACTTCTGACCCATCCCGAGCCTACCCAGCTTATTTATAAATCTTCTGTGTGGAACAGCGTCAAAAGCTTTGCTGAATTCAAGGTAGGTGACAACTGCTCCCCCGTGGTCCACCACTCTGGTTACCCGGTCAAAGAAATCTAGGAGATTAGTTTGACAGGATCTTCCTTTTGTAAACCCATGCTGTCTTTGATCTTGTGCCCCTATGGATTCCAGGTGTTGCACTATCTTGCCCACTACTGAGGTAAGACTGACTGGTCTGTAGTTCCCTGCCTCCTTCCTGCTACCACTCTTGTGGAACGGGATCACATGAGCCCTTCTCCAGTCTTCTGGGACTTCTCCTGTGCTCAGAGACTCACTAAACAGTTCTGTTAATGGCTCTGCTAATTCCACCCATAGCTCCTTAAGTACCATGGGATGTATGCCATCAGGTCCCATTGCCTTGTCCACCCTGAGCTTAGCGAGCTCCTGTAGGACCCTTTCTTTTGTGAAGGGAGTAGTGCTCACCTCCATTCCCACTGTGTCCATGGTGCTGAGCTGTGGGCCCTGACCTACCTTCTCTTCAGCAAATACTGAGCAAAAGTATCTATTTAGGATAGATGCTTTTACAGGGTCCTCCTCCTCACATGCCTCCTTTTCTCCTTTGAGCTTAGCAATACCCCCTCTGGACTTTCTCCTTTCACTAATGTATCTTTAGAAAGTCTTGTCACCTTCTTTTACTATTCGTGCTAGTGTTTCCTCAGTTTGGGACTTTGCCTGCCTTACTGCCTTCCCTGCTTCCCTTAGGGCAGTTTGGTATGCCTTCCTATCTTCATCCTGCTGTGTTCCCTTATATTTCCTGAATGCCAGCCTTTTGACTCTGACCTTTTCTGCTACTGTATTTGAGAACCAACGTGGTTTTCTTCTTCTTTTGCACTTCCTTTTCTGTCTAACACAATGGGATGTTGCTTCAAGTATTGCATCCTTAATGCTTGCCCACTTTTCCTGTACTCCCTCACCTGTGTTTCTTTTTGCCAGGGCTAGCTTAACTCTGTTGGTCATCTTATCAAAGTCAGCTCCTCTGAAGTCCCATATTTTTGCCTTGTAATGGGATGATTTAGATGTAGTGGCCAAATTGAACCATACCATGTGATGGTCACTGGCCCCAGGTGACCTTCTACCTGGAGATCTGTGATCCCTTCCCTGTTAGTCAGTACTAGATCTAGGATAGCCCTGTCTCTTGTGGGTTGTTGTACCAGTTGTTTGAGGCCCTTCCCCTGCAGGGAATCTACCATGTGTCTAGTTCTGGCAGATGTTTCTGCTGGCATTGACCAATCTGTATCTGGCATGTTGAAGTCTCCCATTATCAGAACCTCCCCTTTAGCCATCATGTTTTGTATATCTTCTAACAGTAATGTGTCTATGTCCTCCCCCTGGTCTGGGGGCCTGTAGACAACCCCAGTTCTTATGGCTGTCCCATTTCCTGTTTCCAGGGTGACCCACAGTTCTTCTGTCTCCTTATGTGTATTCTGAATTTCTGTAGCTTTGATAATTTCATTGACATACAGGGCCACTCCACCCCCCCCCTTTTTGCACCTCGGTCTCTTCTGAACAGTACATAGCCAGGTACTGAAGTCTCCCAAGTGTGGTTACTGGTAAACCATGTCTCACTAATTGCTACTATGTCTCGTTTAGCCTCTGACATTATTGCCTGCAGGTCTGGGATCTTATTTCCCAGGCTGTGAGCATTTGTGTACATGATTTTCCATTGGCCAGATTTCGGTGTGTTAGTTGTTGGGTGAGGTTTGGCATTTCCCCTGTGCGTCGTACGGGGAGATGGACCTTTTTTCTTACCTGGTGATGCAAATGAACTGCAAACATGCTGAATCCCTGTTTGACCACTAGCTGAGGGGGGGGGAGGGGTGTTCTTCCCATTCGACATATGGGGAGCTGCACCCCTCTCCCCATTTGCTAGTTTAAATATTCTGCAAAGACATCAAACTTCTGCCCCAATGCACTGACTCCCTCTTTAGTCAGATGCAGTCCATCAAATTTAAAGAACTTTCGCTCCCAGAACTGTTGCCAGTTCCTTACAAATCTGTGTGCTTTTTCCCGGCACCAGCCCTTGAGCCACATGTTTAGCTCCCCTATCTCCCCTTCTCTGACCTTCCGTCCATCTGCCCCCCTCTCCCAGACTGGCAGGATCTCAGAGAAGGAGATACTGGATGAAATGGATGATAGTTTGTCACCCAGCCTGGTCAGGTGTTCCTTGGTCTCCACAAATGACCAGCTGGTGAGATCATTAGTCCCTATGTGTACCAGGACATCAATGTTTTCTCCTGCTTTGTGAACAATTTTAGCAATGCGGTCAGTGTCTCTCCATGCTGATGTACCTGGGAGACATCTGACCATAACGCCTGGCTGGAGATGGGTATCAACTTCCCGAATCATGGAGTTTCCTACGATCAGAAGTTTTTTGGATTTCCTTTTTGCTTTTTTTGTTTTGGTTCCTGACTTGGGCGAGTTTTGTTGTGCTAGCTCCTGTGCTGCAGTGTCCTGCTCTGCAGTGTCCTCTGCCCCTTTGTTTGATTTCGGAGGTAGAGGCAGATACCTGTTTGTAGTGTTTATATGGTTTTGGGAAGTAATATGTTGGAGAGCACAGAGTGATGGGGCACCCGATTTGCCCCTCCTAACCACCTGTCAACCTCCTGGACCAACTACCCTCTGCGGTCGAGGTTCTTCTGTTGGATGTTGGGGAAATGGTGGGTGGTTCTTATAATGTATTTCCTCTTGAATATGAAATTTGAGGTGTGCAATCTCTGCCCATGCTGCCTGAAGCTGAGCCCTAAGATCTCCAATGGCCCAGCATGTAGGACAGTGTCCTAAATCCTGTAAGACTGTCCTTCTGAAAAGCGTTCCACAGTACCTGCAGTTAATGATATCCATTCCAGATAAGTTGCTGGGTTTATAACCTGGTCAGAGTAAATAGAAGGAAGAAAATGCAAGTAATGGTTTGATTTCATGTTTTGTTTTCGTATAACTTGTTATAACAAGTTAAATTACTAGTGCCCCTGTAAATGAGCATGATTGCTGCCAGGTTACCTCCCTTGATCTAAGGGGCATTGCTACTAAAGTTTCACTGGACCCATGTCCAAGTCACATTTCAGTTTCCATATACAATCCCTAACCATCCTGTCATGGTCACTGGAGCCCTGGTGCTCCCAAGACCATTTGTACAGTGACACTGTCCCAGGCAGGGTGAGTACTTCATTGGGGGAAAATCTGTGTCAGTACATCTTACTGTGCCCACAAAAAAATAGCATTATGGAAAGCAAGTAGGGCTACGACATTACTACAAGTTTAAATTGATTAGTTAGTCAGGTCATGCCTGCCTCCCTGACAGTTACACAGATAGCTCTAGTGGCCCAAAGAAGTACTCCCATCCCTGGCCCCATCCAGGAGACTTTACTGACCCCAGCCTCCTGGTGATCCATTCATTCAGCTCCCCCTGGATGTAACCCTTCGCCGGGTGGGTTCCTCTCCTCTGAGGGGGGAGGCATTGGTGGGGCAGCCAGTGTGATACTTGCCCTGGGTGCTGCTGGGATGGTGCATGCACTGTCCTCAGACTCATGGTAACGAGAGCTGGTGACCATCATCCAGTCGGCTACCGGGATCTTTTCCCATTTGCTCCCCGGGGGGCTTGGTGTGCCACTAACATAAGGCTGACACTGACGTTCACCATGCCCCCTTGGTGAATGGGACCCATGCATTGCTTTTCCCCATCCTCTGCTAGGGTCAACAATTGCCAGGTCGCGTCCCTGCTCTGCCCTCAAGAGAAGGCGAGCCACCAACCGATGCTCAAGCTTTCTCTCCCCGGCCGGCCCTCCAGCACCCAAGTCCATTCCGGAACCTGGGTCGCTGGTGTCACAAGCGGAAATCCAACCACTGTGCCGATGGACTGGTTACCCAGAGCATTCTTAATGAAATATTTACTTACAAATATGCCCTTTTCAAGCTGGCATTTTCTTTTCAAGCCAGGCTCTCTTGCAAGTCATTACATGGTGGAAGAAGATCCTCACTGATCCCAGTAACCTCCCTTGAGGGGTGGCCCCCCACTACTTCCAGTGGTGCCATGATGGTCTAGATCTCTCAGGTACTAGAGGGAATCTCCTGGGATGCTCCATTTTCCCAGCTGTACCTTGCTGTTCCTCTGTGGACTTGCCAGGGGTCTAGTGCTACCCAGACCAAGGGACCCTACCACCATCCCAGGGCCTGAAGACTCCCCACAATGTAGTCATAGCCAGAGGACTGGGCTCCCACTGCTGATCTTCCCTTAAAAGGGGCCTCTATTAAAATCTACCCTACTTTACTTGCTTCCCCCTCTTATATTGGGGGAGGACAGGACCATGCATGTTCATGACAGTTTCCCACTTCTAGCTAAGCCAGAGTACTCTGTACAGAATCACTCAGATATCCTGTCTCCAAGCAAGTTCCTCTGTAGAGAACAACTCTCAGGGTCAGACTTAACCCTTCAGGTTCCCTCCAGTATCTGACCTCAAGCTGAGTGGAGAGAGGCTGGTAACACACATGAATAGATAGACAGATAGATAGATAGATAGATAGATAGATAGATAGATAGATATAGATGTGTTCATTGCAAAAAAAATATGCTAATGTACACATTAGGGTTGAACATAAAGCAGACAAAGTAAGGAAATGAAAAACATTAGGGTTTGCAGTCTTGACAGTATTAGCGAATTGGTTGTGTGGGGTTCCTTGGGGTTGTCAACCATCAACATAGTCATGTTTCAAAGAGAGGGATGTGTTTTTTCCACTGAGAGTGTATCTACTCTGAGGGACCTTCTCTAGGTGAGTGAGGGGTGTGGGTGTGTGTTGGGTGGTGGGTGCTGAGTGGGAATCAAAGTGGGGGTGGGTTGGGTGCTCAGAGATTGGCAAGGGGCCATTTTCTTCATTTCAGGTTTAAATGAAAAGCAAATCTGCGAGGGATAGTATTCTTTTTTCAGGAAAACTGGATGGACACTGGAGATTAGGCACGCCAGTATTGGCAGACTCTTCCGCAGCACAGGGGGTGGGTGCCCTCGTGTCACCAGTTATGTGTGTGTATGGAGGGGCTGGTGAAGTGTAGGGGGTCTTTGCATGCAGCAGTACTGGGGGTGGGCACCTTGGTCTGCTTCTAGTTTGGAGGGGGATGTGATGTTAGCTGGCACCAGAGGTGGGCACTCTGGTGTTGACATTAAAGAAATGTGTAATAGCCATAAGGAATGGGCACTCATCATCCATTTTCAGTTAAAGCATGGGTCAGTAGGGAGGGGGGATACTAGTGGCTGGATTGGGCACCCACCATCTGGTTTTTATATCAGAAACATTGGGGAGGGGGTACTGGCAGCTTATATTTATATTTTAAAAACTATATAAGTTAAAAGCTTAAAACTTGTAAAAGCATGTACCTTGAGCCAGACTGTATCAAATCTATATGTTTCAGCCTTAAAAAATAGAACTGTTCTAGTTACAGGTGAGAAAAAATATGGTCTTTAAAATGATGAGTTTTAGCACATATGCACCTCTGTAACTTTGCACCTTTTAACTGATTGGCATAACATTTTCAAGTTACAGAGACCCTGGCCCAGACTCCAGACCTACCAAATCTCAATTAAATCAGTTGAATGGGGGAAGAGTGATCAAGGTGTAAAAATCAGGATTTAACACAGAAGTGCTTATTCAAGCCTATTGAGTCTATATAATATAGTATTTGCAAAAAAAAAAAAAAATTAATTAGGGTTGAAGAACACAAAGGGGACAAAGTAAGGAAATGAAAAACATAAAAATGTTAGAGTTTGGAGTCTTGGTGTATTAGTGGTATAGTATTCCTTGGGGTTGTCATCCCAAATGCCCAGCCTCCTTCCCTCAGCCACTAGCCTCCTGTTCAAGCACAAGGAACAAGTCCAAGCCAGTGCCTCATTGGCATATCAATCAATCAATCAACTTTATTTAACCAGGCATATAACACCATTGAGCAAACTCATTTTCAAGGTGGTCCTGGACATCAATACGCTACAATACAGAAATACAGTGAGCAAAAGGGAAAACAAAAACATAACATAGCACAGATATGGTAGCCATCACAGTGAGCAGGTGTAGACCAAGGGAGGCATATACATAAGGGATATGGAGCAGTTCACTGAGTGATAATGCATTTATCTTGTACAGTTTCCAGTGACCTCAAGTGACCTCACGAGTGCTGAAGGCACGAGTGAGAGTTACGAGCGGTCACTGGAAACTGTACAAAATAAATGCATTATCACACATTGAACCACTGCATATTTCATTTATGCAACAGGTTTAGATGTTGTGTGAACATTTTGATTTTGGTAGGTGCAAATAATTTGTCAAAAAAGGGAAAAGAAAATTTAATTTTATGCTTTTTTTTGCTAATTATAAAAAAAAAATGGTATCTATAAATGAAACATCACTCATGTTGTGCATATTTTTGAGCTGAACATTTTTCATGCTCACAGTACCATGCTATAATTTTTTGTTTTAAAGTTATTCATATTTGTTTGTCAAAAAAGTGAAAAAAAAATTACATTTTCTTCTGTTTTCTTGCTAATCATATACAATATACAGGGTTTATATAAATGAAACATTATCAAGGCTACTGTTTTTTAGTTTTTACTGGAAAATCCGGTAAAATTCTGGAATTAGGGCTGCCTGAAGACTGGTAAAAACAAAGATTTCATGGAATCTGGCATTTTCTATCAGATCAGTAAATCTATAAAAAAGTGCGTTTTTCTTTTAATTCCTTCCTCTACTATTTTCAGTTTGCTTTATTTAATGCTCTGTATATTAAGCCTTCTTTAATTATGATTATTTATGCACATACTAAAAGAATGATAGCAGAATCCTGGTAAAATCCGGAAATTAGAGTAACAATCACCAGTGAAATTCTGGAATCTTAAGTCTTGAAAATGGAATTTAATTGTTTTAATCACCATAAATCAGTGGCCTTGAACATTATTCATTTTGTAGATAATTTTGTGCTGAACAATTTTCGTACTCACAGTACCATGTTATCTTTTTTCGTTTTTAAGTTATTCACATTTAAATATGGTTAGTACTGCTTCTGAGGCTGAACATTCTAAATGAATTCTGAAGAGAACTGTGTAGATAAATGAGCTACTGATATAGTTACTGTGTGGATAAATGGGCGATGATGTAGTTACTATGTGGATAAATAAATTCATCCATATAGTAGCACAGATAAATGGATTAACAGTGCAGATTTATTCAGACACCTGTTGCATAAATAAGGTCTAACATAGTTACATACAACATTTTCTTATCATGATTTACACGGGTGTAAGATTACCATCCTAGCTGTTACCACTAATTAGAGGCTAGTATCATTGTACTAAAAGCAGGGGGGGGAGAGTGGATAAGGGTGGAGAAGGGGAGCAAGAGTGCACTAGGAAGGGAAAAAAGACTAGGCTTAGTTTAGGGGAGAAAAAGAACCAGTAAGTGCTGGAGATACCTTGCTAAGAGAGAGGGGGCAGCAGATGGAGTGTAAGGTTTGCAGGAGAGACCAGTGGCTGAGGTAAAGAGTCATCTAAAGCAACTGCATGTATCCTTCAACAGGTCCCATATCAGTGTTTTGAACTTGAAGATGCTAGGGAGCGTGGAAAGCTTTAAAGATTTTTGCATAGTATTCCAAAGTGTTGGCAGAGAAAAGTTATTGCTGCCAAGCCAAAGGTTGTTTTCACTCTAGGGGTCTGGAAACAAATCATGGAGAAGCATCTTAATCCATAAGCTCCCTTGGCACGTTCAAAGATGCTCGAGACGTATGTAGGGAGATTATTGGATAGCGCTCTAAACATCCAAAGGAGAGTGTTTATTTTCCTCCTGGTTGACAGTGAGGGCTATCCTAGCTCCTGGTATAATAGACAGTGGTGAGTACAACGAGGTAGGTTAAGGACAAATCTTAAGGCCCGGTGGTAATGCCCATAGTCTGGGAAACAACAAGCTTCCAGAGCTAGTAGCCCTGATGGAAGATGAACAATTGGATATTGTGGCAGTCACAGAAACATAGTACACGGGGAACCATGACTGGGATGTCAACATACCAGGGTACACAATCTAGAGAAGGGACAGGGAAAGTAAAAGAGGAGGTGGAGTAGCTCTATACATAAGGGAAGGGATCAAAGCTACGGAAATAAAAAGTAAAGGGGGAGGACAAGAGGCACTCTGGGTCACCTTGGAGACAGGAAATGGCATCACAATCCGCACAGGGGTTGTATACAGATCCCCGTCTCAAGGGGAGGAAATGGACAAGAAAATGATAGAGGACATTCTCAAAATGGCTGAAAAAGAGGAGATACTGTTGATGGGGGACCTGAATATGCCAGATGTTAACTGGATAACATGTACTGCAGCCGCATCCAAGAGCAGGGTCATTCTCAATGCCCTACAGGGGGCAGGCCTTAGACAGCTAGTGTTGGAACCCACTCGGGAGGGAGCAATACTAGACTTGGTACTCTCAAATGGAGAGAGGATCACAAATTTAGAAGTCAGTAGACATCTGGGAACAAGCGATCACTGCACAGTGTGCTTCACAATGAGCACAACCATGGAGATGAGCCGTACAACACAAGAATACTGGACTTTAGAAGGACTGACTTTGGTAAAATGGGTGAATACCTGAGGAATGCACTAGCAAATGACCAAAAAAGAAGGGGTGGAAGAACAATGGAGAAAAATCAAAACTGCCATCATAGAGGCAACAAGCCTTGGTGTGAAACAAATAAAGAAAACAAAGCGGAGTAAAAAAACACTATGGTTCTCAAAAAAGGTGGCAGGGAAGGTTAAGGAGAAAAAGGCTGCATTCAAAAAGTATAAGGAATCACAGAAGGAGCACGACAGGGAACTGTATCAATTAAAGCAGAAAGAAGTGGAGAAGGCAGTCAGACTAGCAAAGGCCCAAACCAAGGAAAAAATATCCAACTCGGTTAAGAAGGGAGATAAAACCTTTTATAGGTACATTAGGGAGCACAGAAAGGTTAAGGTAGGGATAGTGAAGACTAATAAAGGAGAGGGGAGGTGGGCTGAAGGAGACAGTGAAAAGGCAGAGATACTGAATGAATACTTTTGCTCAGTATTCACAAAAGAAGATGAGGAGGAGTTACCTAAACTAGACAATAGAAGCACTCTGGGTAGGGGGGTTGACACCAGTCCATTCACAGAAGAAAGAGTCCTGAAAGAACTCGTAAAACTCAAGGTGGACAAAGCAATGGGGCCTGACAGGATTCACCCCAGAATCCTAAAAGAACTAAGGGAGGACCTAGTGACACCACTGACCACGCTTTTTAACAAATCATGGCAGGATGGGGCGGTACCTGAGGACTGGAGGATGGCAGATGTGATTTTCCTTCACAAAAGTGGGAGCAAGGCAGAAGCAGGAAACTACAGACCTGTAAGTTTGACCTCAGTGGTAGAAAATGATAGAATCACTTCTGAAAGAAAGAATTGTTGAGTGCCTAGAGGCCAGTGGGGCCAGGACCCAAAGCAGCATGGATTTACAGCAGGAAAGTCATGTCAGACAAATCTAATTGATTTCTTTGACTGGGTGACCAAAGTAATAGACCAGGGAGGGGCTGTGGATATGGCCTACCTAGACTTTAGCAAGGCATTTGACACAGTCCGTGCAAAGATTAATAATCAAGTTAGCCAGCCTGGGAGTGGGTCCCAAGGTGGTAGCCTGGGTAACAAACTGGCTGCACAACAGGGCACAGAAGGTAATAGTGAATGGAACATTCCCGAAAGAAAGGGGGGTTACTAGTGGAGTACCTCAGGGCTCAGTACTGGGTCCAGTCCTCTTTAACATCTTTATAGGTGACATTGCAGAGGGTATGGAGGGAAAGGTATGCCTCTTTGCAGATGACACAAAGATCTGTAACAGAGTTGGTACACAAAAGGGGGTAGAAAAGATGAGAAGGGACTTGGCAACGTTGGAGGAATGGTCAGACATATGGCAACTTAGATTCAATGCAAAGAAGTGCAAAGTAATGCACCTGGGAAACAAAAACCCAGGAGAAGAGTACACAATAGCAAGGGAGGTACTAACAAAAACAAAAATGGAAAGGGACCAGGGGTAGTCATATCAGATGACCTAAAGGTGGGTAAGCAGTGTGAAAAGTCGGTAGAGGAGCCAAGGAGATACTGGGATGCATAGGAAGGGGCATCACAAGAGTAGAAAAAGGGAAGTGGTTGTCCCTCTATACAGACAGTTGGTGAGACCCCACCTGGAGTACTGTGTGCAGTTTTGGAAACCTCATCTACGCAAGGACATAGACAGGATGGAAGCAGTCCAGAGGAGGGCAACTAAAATGGTGCACGGTCTGCAGCAGAAACCATATGAAGAGAGACTGAGAGAGCTTAATATGTATACTTTTGATGAAAGGAGGGATGGGGGGTCATGATAGAAATGTTCAAGTACCTCAAGGGAATCAACAAAGTCCAGGAGGGTAGCATCTTTCAGAAAAAGAGATGTGTAAGAACAAGGGGGCACAATTTAAAGATAGAGGGGACGGGTTCAGGGGTAATGTGAGGAATTTTTTTTTCATGGAGAGAGTGGTGGATACATGGAACAGCCTTCCTGAGGAGTCGTTGGGTCTAAAACAGTGGGGGAATTCAAACATGCATGGGACAGACACAAGGCAATTATAGTGGGGGGGTTGCAGGAAGTAGGCTGTTGGTTAACTAGAATCTGCAGCTTATCCAGTAGGTAAGAAAATGGGCAGACTGGGTGGGCCAAATGGTCCTTATCTGCTGTCAAAATCTATGTTTCTATGTAAAGGGTGTCAAGTTTGTTGAGCATCATTGTAGGGCAATGACTGTAGAGGAAGTCAGCATGGTCCAGTACAGGTAGAAATGTGGATTGCACTAGCCTCTTCCTGGCTTCTAAGGTAAGCAGATGTTTAAGGCGATAAAAAAGGCCTAATTGGTGCCTCAGTTTCTTTGAGATTTCATGTAGGAGGCACAGGAAGTTGAGCTTATTATCCAGCCAGAACCCTAGGTATTTAAAATATCAACTATCTCTAGAGGTTCGTCTAGAAGTGTTAGAATCCAGGGGATATGTGTAGATCCAGAGGCAGACTTTGGTGAGAGAATCATGGTCTTTTTGGCATTGAGAAGAAGCTTATGTTTGATGAGGTTATATTGGAGAGTGGTGAAGTCTTACTGAAGGTTCTTGTGGGCAAAGTCCAAGGATGAGTTAGTGGTGTAGAGTACAGTGTCATCTGCAAATAAGTGCACATTGACTGTGCACAGGTGCGAGTCCAGGTTGTTGATATAGATTGCAAAGAGGACTGGACCCAGTAATGGCACCACAATCCGCACAGGGGTTGTATACAGACCCCCTTCTCAGGGGGAGGAAATGGACAAGGAAATGATAGAAAGAATACTTAGAATGGCAGAAAAAGGGGAAATATTGCTGATGGGTGATCTGAATATGCCAGATGTTAACTGGAATGCAGTTGCAGCAGTCACTTCAAAGAGTGGGGTTATTCTAGATGCCCTACAAGGGGCATGCCTTAGACAACTAGTATTGGAGCCCACTCGAGAGGGAGCAATCTTTGACCTGGTTCTCTCAAATGGAGATGAAGAGAGGATCACAGATGTAGAAGTGGGTAGCCATCTGGGAACTAGCGACCATCGAACAGTATGGTTCACAATAAACACAGCAATAGAGTCAAGCCATACAAAGGCAAAAGTACTGGACTTTAGGAGGGCTGACTTTGCCAAATGGGTGAGTGCCTAAGGAATGCACTAGCAAATGGGCAGGAAGGAGGGGTGGAAGAACAATGGGGAATAATAAAACTGCCATCACAGAGGTAACAAGCCTTTGTGTGAAGCAAATTAACAAACGAACGATGTAAGAAACCATTATGGTTCTCAAAGGAAGTGGCAGTGAAGGTTCAAGAGAAAAGAAAGCATTCAGGAAGTACAAGGAATCACAGAAGGAGCAGGACAGGGAACTGTATCAGTTAAAGCAAAAGGAAGCTGGGAAGGCAGTCAGAACAGCAAAGGCCCAAACCAAGGAAAAGATAGTCAACTCTGTTAAGAAGGGGGATAAAACCTTTTATAGGTACATCAGGGAGCAAAGGAAGACCAAGGGAGGGCTAGTGAGGCTTAATAAAGAGGAGGGGAGGGTGGGCAGAGGGTGACTGTGAAAAGGCAGAGATACTAAACAAATATTTTTGCTCAGTATTTACAAAGGAAGTGGGGAGGTACCTAAAACAAACAGTAGAAACACTCTGGATACAGAAGTTGATACCAGCCCATTTACAGAGGAAAGGGTTCTGAAAGAACTCTTAAAACTGAAGGTGGACAAAGCAATGGGGCCTGATGGGATTCATCCCAGAATTCTAAAAGAACTAAGGGTAGAACTAGTGACACCACTGACTACCCTCTTTAACAAATCATGGGAGGATGGGGTGGTACCCGAGGACTGGAGAAGGGCAGATGTGAGTCCCCTTCATAAAAGTGGGAGCAAGGCAGAAGCAGAAAACTACAGACCTGTTAGTTTAACCTTAGTGGTAGGGAAAATGATGGAATCACTTCTGAAGGAAAGAATTGTTGAGTATCTAGAGGCCAGAGGGTCTCAGGACCCAAGGCAGCATGGATTCACAGCTGGAAGGTCATGCCAGACAGATCTGATAGATTTCTTTGACTGGGTGACCAAAGTAATAGATCAGGGAGGGGCTGTGGACATGGCCTACCTAGACTTCAGCAAGGCATTTGACACAGTCCCACACAAAAGATTAATATACAAGTTAGCCAGCCTGGGAGTGGGTCCCAAGATGACAGCCTGGGTAAAGAATTGGCTGGAGAATAGGACACAGAGAGTAATAGTAAATGGAGTCCACTCTGAAGAAAGGGGGGTTACTAGTGGGGTACCACAGGGTTCAGTATTAGGACCGGTCCTCTTCAATGTCTTTATAAGTGATATTGCAGAGGACTGGAAGGAAAGATGTCTCTTTGCAGATGACACAAAGATCTGCAACAGAGTTGATGCACAAGGTGGGGTGGAAAGGATGAGAAGGGACTTGGCAAGGTTAGAGGAATGGTCAAATGTATGGCAGCTTAGATTCAATGCTAAGAAGTGCAAGGTAATGCACCTGGGAAACAAAAACCCAGAGGAAGAGTACACAATGGGGGGTGAGATACTAACAACAACAAAAATGGAAAGGGACCTGGGGGTAGTCGTATCAGATGACCTAAAGGTGGGAAAGCAATGTGAGAGGGCAGCAAGGAGGGCTGGGGGGATACTGGGATGCATAGGGAGAGGCATCACCAGCAGAAAACAGGAAGTTATTATCCCTCTGTACAGACAGTTGGTGAGACCCTATTTGGAGTACTGCGTGCAGTTCTGAAGACCCAGTCTCCACAAGGATATAGATAGGATGGAGGCTGTCCAGAGGAGGGCAACTAAAATGGTGCAGGGCCTACACCGGAAGACATATAAAGAGAGACTTAAGGAGCTGAATATGTATAGCTCGAGGAAAGGAGAGAGAGGGGGACATGATAGAAACTTTCAAGTATCTCAAGGAATCAACAAAGTCCAAAAAATAGGTGTGCAAGAACAAGGGCACAATGTGAAGATAGAAAGGGGCGGCTCAGAGGTAATTTAAGGAAGTATTTTCACAGAGAGGTTGTGGATGCATGGAATGGCCTTCGGAGGAGGTTGTGGAGTCAAAAACAGTGGTGGAATTCAAGCATGCATGGGACAGTCATAAGGCAATTCTAGGGGGTTGGGGTAGGAAGAAGTAGGCTGCTGGTTAACTAGGATCTGCAGCTTATCCAATAGGTAGGGAAATGGGTAGACTGGGTGGGCCAAGCGGTCCTTATCTGCCGTCAAAATCTATGTTTCTATGTTTCTATGGAGCCTTGTGGGATACCTCGTAGGAGGGATTTTTGTGGGGACAGATCACCTATAGCTTTGACTTGGTGTAGCCTGTTGGTTTGGTAGCTGGTGAACCATTTGATGGCAGATCTATTGAGACTGATATTACCCCGAGCATTAAGTAAGATGCTATGATCCACAGTATCGAAGGCCTTGCTAAGATCCAGGAATAGGGCAATTAAATGCTTCTTGGAATCCAGGGTAATTTGCCAATCAGTGGATACTTTCGCTAGGGCCAAAACGGTGCTATGTTTGGCTCTGAAGCCAGACTGAGATGGATTTAACAAGTTATTTGAGTCTAAGTGTTCTCTGATCTGGGCGTTGACAATTTTCTCAAGTAGTTTTGAGAGGACGGATAGACTAGAGATAGGCCGATAATTGTTCAGATCACTTGAATCCCCAGATGTGAATAAAGGTAGGATATGTGCAGTTTTTCACGATTCAGGTAGCTCGCCCTGTTTGAGGGAGGTATTGAATAAATGGGTGATGGGGGCGGTTAAATAGAAGTGGTCAAGTTTTAGAAAGTAAAGTTCGATATTGTCTACACCAACACACTTTTTGATATCCAGGGACAGGAGGAGGGCCTCAACTTGTTTAAAAATGACTGTTAGAAAGCTGAAGTTGGCAGGATGTGGTAGGTTTGGTCTGAGATTAGTAGTATTGTTAGCAGTAGCATCCACTGGTGGGCTGAGATTGTTGATGGGCGAGGTGTCGAAGGCAAGCCCTGCAGTGGCAAAGTGTTCATTGAACTGCTGTAATATAGCAGCTTTGTCTGTGTAGGTATTTCCTGTGGACACAATTTTGTTTGGGAGGGGTGAATCAGTAGTCTGACCTTCGACCTCCTTAAGAATGTTCCAAAATTTGGCAGAGTTGTTTTTGTTGTTTTCTAGTTCAGTTTGGTAATAACTGGCTTTTTTCAGATGAGATTTCCTTGCTTTTTTTCCAACAAAAATCCCTATTCTTAAGTGGTTTCTTCAGGATGGGAGAAAACCAGCCAGGAGGTCTCTTTTTAGATCTGATCATTCTTAGAGGGGCGTATTTGTCGATTAGTCCTATGAGTAGGCTATGAAAGATGCTATAGGCTTCATTAAGGGTGGGTACCAGATAGAAGTCTTGCCATCTGATGTTGCTTAAGTCTTTTAGGAAGGTGTTCTGGCAGAACTTTTTCAGGCATCGTTTGAATTTGAATTGCAGCTGGTTTCATGTGGGGAGAATGTCTGATATAAGCCGTAGCACAGTGGTCACTTATGTCATTGAAAAGTACTCCAGTGTGCGAGATGTTATATAGTTTGTTTACAAGTATGGGGTCTAGAAGGGAGCTACGCTCAGGATTTTTTCTATTTGGTCTGGTGACAGTAGTTGTCATTTGTACCAGTCCATTTGCATCACAAAGTTCCTTTAGCTTCTTTGAGCTATCATCTTTCCAATTTTGGTTGAAATCTCCCATTAATATACATTCAGAGTCAGCAGTAGGTTTTGGAGATGTGACAGCAATGCCATGCCTCCAGAAGGTGGACAGTAGCATGCTGCTATAAGACGTGACTTATCTTTGGAAAGGGAGAGTTTTAGAGCTAAGCACTCAAATTCTTTAGCCTCTGAGGTACAGTCGAGGATTGTGGTTATGTATTTGCACTTCACATAAATTACGATCCCTCCTCTAAAGGGTCTATCACATCGGTAGGTATTATATCCTGGTATGTAGATAGATTTGTCCGGGTTTGGAGGCATGAGCTAGAATTCAGTTATCATGAGGAAGTCAGGTAGAGCATGAAGAACCCAGGCCTGAATATGGTCAAGCTTCTTTAGTAAGCTACAGGCGTTGATATGGAGAAAGCTGATACCTTTATATTGTGGTAGGTCTGCAGGGGTGTCCAGAGAGGAGGGTGTACCTGGATTTAGTTCAATGTTTACTGAACAGAGTAGGAGAAGTAATAGTAGTTTTTTCAGATAATGTGTTAGTCTGCTAAGTAGCCTTTTTTTACTCCTTCTGGAATTAGTTGTTTTATTGGTGGCAGTGTTCTGGGCAGTGACGCATTTAGGAAGGGATAGGATATACATGGCTATTAAGGCCGAAAGTGTCAGAGGCCTTCGCACCTGTTCAATAGTCAATGACTGGTGCTGGGGGGACATGGCCATAATGAAGTCGACCCTTTGGAGTGATACCAAGCTCTTATAAAAAAGGGTCCATCGTGGGATAAGTTAGAGGAAGGTTTTTGGCCTTGGTGCCAAGTAACACCTGAATTATTGAGTGGTATATAAATAAGCAAAATGAGGCAGCTATTAAGGAGAGCAGCCACAAATGTAATTTTTACAGGGAAATATCTCCAAGGGTTGGCCGGAGAGGTTAGTAACAGTAGCTTTATATAAAGCTAGTAGTGTTATGTTGCACTAGTTTAGTAGACTGATCAGCAACAGCTTTAAGAGGCAGGCTTATCCAGGGGGTGGGGGCTATGCACTAGGTGTGGCTAAGCATACTGAGACCAATAGGTGAGAAGGGGTTGACCTATCTTCTTATAGTAAGAGCATTTAATAGAGGCCGGGGTTGGGGCGGGTGGTGTGGGAAGAAAATTCCCACCAGAAGCATACAAGCATACAGCAAGCAGGTGCCCAGAGTTAGTTTTTTGAAAAGGAGAGGATTCGTCAGGCAGCCAATGCCAGATAGAGCCATAACTTAGCAGCAGCCAATCAGTAGAGAGGAAAAGGGTTGCCATCCAATCAGGGTTCCAGGATAATCCCTGAGGCTGAGAGCAGGCTTACCGGGTAAGGGAAGCTCCTAGGTGGGCAGGGGTGGCACGCGCTGTTGGCTGGCTCCTCCAGCCATGGTGCCTCACAGCATGAGGTAGTAGCCCAATCAGGGGCTCCTGTGAGCTAAAAGAGAGAGAGAGAGAGAGAGAGAGAGAGAGGTAGGGTTTTTTTAGAAAGACAGTTGGGACAAAGGAGCTTAAGCAAATTGCAAAAGTAAATCGGAGGGTGGGGGTGAGATTTTGGAAGAGAAGTTGAACAAAGGCAAGTAGTGGGAGGAGGGGGAGCTGAGACCAGACAGTAATGTAATTTACTGTGGCGCTGCTAGCCCTGGATGGTGAGGGGAGTAAATAGGGTGAAGTGTGAGGGAGAGAGGCTAACAGAAAGTTAGGAAGATATAGATGAAAAAGTGTAGCAACCAGGAAAACATTAGCAATAAACACTTTGTGGCAGTATTGCAGTCCCAGTAAGTTTAGTTTTACAATCAGTATATCAGTCTAAAAAAATATAGCATTTGGAGGTAGAGAAACATGGCCTGCCACATGTAGCCAAGAGAATCAAACACAACTTTTCTTCACGTGAAGCAAGAAATGATGTATAAGTTTGTTTGCTCAGGGAAGGGAGTGGGCATTATGGCTGACAATCCCAAGGAACACCATACCACTGATTCACCAGGACTCCCGAGACTCCAAACCCTAATGGTCTTCATTTTCTTACTTTGCATTCTTCAACCCTAATGTCTGCATTAGTGTAGTTTTTTTTTTTTTTTTGCAATTAATTTCCTTTCATTTTGTGATGTGGAACTGTATCTGTTTGGGACCTGCATGAACAGTTACTAATGCACATGGCCCACCAGGCCCTGTGCTAAGAGAACAGTCGCAAATGGCATTGCTCATTAAGGGCCCTGTGTCAAGACAAGAAACCATAGGGCTGTCTATAGGGCTATGGACACACAGGGCACTCTGGGCTCTGTGCTTCCATGCGACTACAGATCCAGATGCGCCTGGCCCTCTGCACCAAGAAATGAGTTCATCTGGCTACAGAAGCACAGGACTTTCTGAGCTCTGCACTTCAGTGCAGCTATAGATGCAAATATGTAGGGCCCTCTGGACAGTGTGTTAAGACAAGAATCTATGGGGCTGTTTGTGGGGCTGCAGAAGCACAGGGCCTACTGGGCCCTGTGTTTCCATGTGGCTACAGATGAAGACATGCAGGGCTAAGATTCCTCTACAGCTATGGATGCAGAGGCACAGGGCACTCTGAACCTTTTGCCAAGAGAAGAGTCCTCTTCACTGTATGATTACTTGTTGCTTATGTAGGAGAACGCTGCACTGTCCCTCCCCAGGCTGAGTGTGGTGCCGCATGGCAGCTCTATCCCCCAGCATCAGCACAGCAAGTGGGTTCACTGAGCTCATTCCCAAGCTCAACTCATCATTATGGGATCATAAAATGCTACCCACTGGGACAATGACTGGCCCTGCACAAAATGTGTATTTATAACTCTTTATTTTTGACATTTTGACTCAAATTTTCAAAATGTTCTTTTGATGATTTCCCCTTCTGAACATGATATGATATGATAAAAGTTTATTTTTATACAGAATACAAACTTTAGAGAAATTAACCCCTATTTTAAATAAGTAAGCCCTTTCATAATTATACATAAAACATTTGCAACTTTAGTCTAAATGGTAATCTTACAACAAACCTTACATACAGTATTTCATAAAAACATATATGACCTCCAGACAATCATATGCAAAATTCCCAGCAACAACTTTACATATTTCCTGAAAACATATAAACACGTAGGACTTCCAGGGAGACAAGTACAAAGCTCCCAGAAACAACTATTTCAGACAGGAATCACATGCATCCTTTAAGATCTTTTTCAAGGCTGCCTGAAATTCCTTTGTAACCCCTTGTTACCCGGGGTTACTAGAATCCCAGAAAGACCTAGTGGTAGGCAGGGAAGGCAGCTTGTGAAACTCCAGTTAAATGGGTTTCACACTGTCACACTCTGTTCTCAGTCTCAGCTGAAACTGAGAGATGACATCACCAATAGAACTGTCGCAGCTGCATAAGCCACATTGGAATCTGCAGCAGAGGGAGTGAGATAGAACAATGGGAGTTTTCAAAGCAGTCTCCTGCTTGCCCTCAAGCAGTAAGGGAGTCTTTTTGTTTACCTTCTGAGGAGAAGGTGGGAGAGTCCAGTGTTCAAGTGGTGGAGACCGCTGTCCAGGTCTCAGTGCCCCCCTCCCTCCGGGGGGAGAAAGTAAAGTATCCCCATGTAGATTCCAGGGGCAATCCCCTAAATTTCTGCAGAAGAAAGAAAGCTGCCTACTACAGTTTCAACTTGTGCTTGAAAAGAGTTGTACTTCGCCTGTGGGGCACCTGCAACAAAAGGGTGAGTGTTTGCTCTAATATGAGAGGGCAAAAAATGTGTTTCTTCAGCCTGGGAAATGTGAAGAAATCTGGGATTTGAACTACTATTTGGGAGGTCTATAGTACTAGGACAAACAAATGGAGTAGTGTCAAAAGCTAGAGTGCTGTGTGAATTCAAGTAATATTGTAGAGGGGGGGTACGACAGTTCATCCACCGTTTAATCTACATTTCGAAGTTTTCAGTTTGTCCAGAGAAATGGCCGGGTATGGGCTGTGAGAGCTGGAGGTGGGAACACCCCCCATCTTTAGTAACCAGGTCCACCTCTACGGATTTCTGCTGTGATTGCTACTTGACTCATGCGCTTGGCCAGTGATGAGGGAAGTACCCAGACGTGGGTCGCAAATGGGAAAATCTCTCTAGGAGTCGCAGACTCTAAGTGGTGTGGGGAGCCACAACAAGTGTGAAGAAAATTCTCCTTTGTGAGATGGGAGTCAGAAAAAGCAAATGGGAAATCTCTCTAGGGGTCGTAGACTCTAAGTGGTGTGGGGAGCCACAACAAGTAAAATGGGTTCATTCTTCAAATGGACCATCAGTCAAGTGGCCGGCAGGGGTGCCTGGCCAGTCGGGCTGTTTACCCAAAGCGTGTGCAAGTCCGGGCTGTGTGCCTGGTGGGTCCAGAGCCTAAAAACAGTAGAAATGGTTCATTGTTCCAGTGGGCCGCCTTGTAGTCTCTAATCTGTAATATCAGTAAACGTAGCCCCATGGGGGTCCATCTATGCTTTGTTGTGTTCAGCTAGTTGTGAATAAAAGCCACACTGAAAAATCCCATTCCTGGTTCTGGACATTACAGTTATTGCTTCCTGTGTTCAGATTTACTTGGGTGCCCCTGTGCAGAGTAGCCAAACCTAGGTCCCCTTGTGCCAGGTAACCTCATCCTCCCCGAACCCAGGTCCCCACCAGGTATTGCTGCCAGTGCCAACAGCATGCCACCTGTCGTTTTGGCAAAAAGGCAGGGGTGGGGGTTACGAAAATGGAGTCAACGCTTTGGATTTGTTCGGGAAGGAAGGTGCTTGGGCAAGGGGGCTAGCATTTTGGCTATCTGGCAGTGGGTAGCCCAAAAAGCTGAAGCAATTTCCCTAGTGTGTTGCTGTGTGCTGTGAATCTTGTGCTGCTGTTTAAAAAATGCCAACTGTTTACCAAGGAGCTGTAAAGCCGAAGAGTGTGCCCTTGTCCTGCATCAAAAGTGTTTACAGTGTTTATGTCAGCTTTAAAAAATGAACTGTGGTAAATAAAAGCGTGGAAAACTAGGGGTAGCAACAGAGAAATTATGCCCTGGACGTTTGAAATGCTTTTAAAGTGAATTCTTGTGAAGAAAAGTGTGGAAGAATAGGGGTAGTAACAGAGGAATTATGCCCTGGACGTTTGAAATGCTTTTAAAATGAATTCTGTGAAGGAAAGTGTGGCAGACTAGGGTAGCAACAGAGAAATTATGCCCTGGACGTTGGAAATGCTTTCTGTGTAAATGGAGAGACTGCAAAGTTAATGGCAATGTTACATGGTTGAAATGGGCTCCCACCGTGGATTCAGTTAAAAAAAAAAAAGTGCATTTTACAGTTTAAATTTGCCTGCTCGATGATCGCCGTGAGGAGAAGGCGCCCTCGCGAGGAAGAAGAGGCTCATTTGCATGGCGTCGTGTGGTTGGTCAGATTGCCATTAGTCCCGCCCCTCAGCCAGCTCTTCTGAGACTGCCTCAGCATTCGAGAGGGAGACAGAGTATAGTGCGTGTACTGGCAGTGGAGGAGCGTCGCAGAGTATTCAAAGCACTGTAAACATTCAAAAAATTGACTTTTGAGTTTAAAATCGGGCTTAACCTGCAAATCGATCATGGAAATAGTGAATTTGGTGGTTTAAACGACGATCGCTAAGACTGCCCACCCGTTTGTGTACAGAGGCCTTCAGGAACTGGCTGCAGGCCGTTTTACCCCATTGCAGCAAGTTGCTACTGATCACAGTAAGTAAATAACCCAAAAACTGCTCAAACAGTGATTTTCAGTAATGCCATATAAAATGTGTGTGCAGCAGTGTAGTCGCTTTGCAAGTAATGACTGTGTGAAGTCCTGCCAGCAAGTGCAAGTCTGTAAAGCCATTGAGTGTGTGCATGGAAGTAAAATAGCCTCAGTTTAAAGTTTGCAGCCAGAGAGAGACTGTGGGTTGTAGCAAAATGCAACACTAGTAGAAGCAGGCAATCCTGTGCTGAAACCTGAAGCTTTTAAGGGACTGTGAAATAAAGTGAACGTTACCAGCTTGTAAAAAGTCCAAGGAAAATCCTGTAAATGTGTGTGAAGCCAGATCAGAGCAAGTTGTGCAGCTTGAGTAAAAGTTATCAGTAGCTGGTGTAAATCGGGTGCGCAGTGGCTTGACCCAGATTCTAAATGTTGATGCACAGGAGTGCTGCCGCCGCCATTACAGGGTGGGGTAGTAAAGTAAACACAGCAGCAGAGGAGCCATTTTAAAACTACAGAGTGTGTTCAATAAAGTGGGACTTTCAGTTACAGTGAACTTTTGTTTATTTTTCTGCAGTTATGGCCTCAGGACCAGCTCGTTACCCGGATCATGCCCAGGTTGCAGTAACAGCAGCAGTAAATAGACTGAGAGATACTGAAAAGTGGTGCTATGGAGGGCAACTGCCTCCTGATGTGGCAATTCCTAATTATCCAGTGCGTGTATGCCAAATATGCTTGAGTGCTGGAAGGGACGTCTTCATGATTCCTCACTGTGCTAGATGCCTACAAAAATATGGCTTGTATAAAGCACCTCCAATTCGTTTGGCTCCCACATGGACAAAAATTCAGGAATCTGCAGTTGGCAGCACACAGCACCAGGCGGAGCCTGTGGAGGAAGGTCCCTCAGGGGAGTGTAGCACAAAGCTAGAGGGTGCAGAGTTAGAGACTAAACCTGAAGTTGAAGTTTTGGATGCTGGATCTCAGAAGAAAGTTCGGATAAAGCATCAATAGACCCCTGGGTGGGGGGGCCTAGCCCAAGTCTCTTAGATGAAGATGAGATGCGGGAGGCCTTTGAATGGGAAGTGTCGACCTCCGAGCCTAGTGATGAATGGATAGTCTCAGGGGTGAGAACGACTGCTCACTCCTGGGCTCATAGTGAAGAGGAAGATGAGGGGGAACTTATGTGGCCTTGTGAGAAAGGAACGGGTACACAGCCTCAAGATCTTGCCTCGGAGGAATGTATTGAAGAAGGTGGTGATGCCACTGCCCTGGCATTACAGGAGGAAGAAGTCAGGGATCCGTTTTTAATTTTCTTGAGAATGCGAAGCTGGCGGAACCAGGACTGGCCACCCCAAGCCACGCCAGCAGTCTCAGATTGACCAAACTAAGTAAAGAGGAGAGACTGGTTCATAGAAAGGCAAATGAGATCTATGATATGACCTTTCCTATCTTTCCTTGGAGAGTCTGGGAGGAGATTGAGGACTGCAGAAAATCCTGGATCAGGGATGAAGCAATGAAAAATGTGCATCCTGGGGCCAACAAGCACGTAAAGAATAGACTGTTCCACGAAAACTATACCCAGTGGAAGAGAGGCAGAACACTGTTTATGGACAGAGTGAGAACAGTGGACAGAGAGGGACGTGAAATCTCCCACTGTGTGAATTATGTGCACCCAGACGGGGTAATAATTCAAGCCCCTGACCCCCGGTACTATTGGCCTCAGTGCAAGGACCTCCCAGAAAATGTGCCCATGCCTACAAAATGGAGAGCCGAGCAGTGGTAGTCAATACTGCCACACCAGACTGTGAAGTGCCCTTATTGATCCGCCAATATGAATAACCAGGACTCAGGTGCTCCACATTCATCAGTTTACAGTGTACTGTCCTGTCCAGCAACCACCCACTGGCCCTCCAGATGACTTCAGATCCAGAGAGGACACCAGCCCAGCTGTTTCCTGTTCATCGCCTGGTAATCGGATGACGTCGGACCAGCTGTTTTTCCTTTTGTTCCTGTTCTAAGGTTCCGTCTCCATTGATGACATCAACCCAGCCGTTTCCAGATGTGCCCTCCTGTGGTTCCCGGAAGATGTCCTCCCAGCTGTATCAGAAGAAATGCTGCCAGGGAGAGTCTTCGGCAGGGTGCAGGTTCGTGCAGAGTCTTGTACTACAAATGGCTGGTAAATCCGAAACTTTCCTATCTTTATGACATTGCAGTAAACACCCTACACTACAGACTTCAAAAATGTGTGAACTGTCCGCAAAGACTCTCCCCTTCGGGATTTTGCCTGTTAGAACTGTGCTTCACCGGGCTGCGGCCCAGGAGAGACTCTTTATTGGACTAGCCTTCGGGCCTTGTGGTCACTAGTTGGGACTTTTAGGGCACTCCATCCCCCAAAATGTGTATTGCAAATAATGTCATTATTGTACTCTAATGTAAATACTGTTTTTCTACCTTTTTCTAAAAAATCTTTTTGGGATTTTTCAGTGTTTTGTATGGTAAGGGTTTTAGGTAGACTGTGTATGCAGATTAGGAGCGTGTGTTTTGTCTTTCTTTTTCTTACAGGTGTTCCTGGGAAGACGGAAGAGAAGACAAGAAGAGGAGGAGGGGCTCATCGGAGTTCCTCGTCAGTGCTTTATTGTGTAGAAATTTAAAGTACTGTGTTGTTATTGTTATAGTTGTTACTGTATTAACCCTTTCCTTCCACAGGTGTGGTTATGGGGGTAGGGAGGAGGCAGTATGTGGTATTTTAATGGTGTGGTTGCAGGTTGCCCAAGGTCGGGGAGGTCCCCGAGTTTTGTTTTTGTTTTGGGAATATTATGTTAAAGGCAGATAGATTTTCCCTAGAGGGTTAGGGGGAATAGACAGGGTGTGGTCCTGAACGGCCGTAGGGACTGCAGTGCTGATCTATCAGGGCTATGCCCTGGACGGTTCTACCAGAGCCACTAGGTGTCCACAGTAAGTGGATAGTGCAGAGGCTGACATGTCAGATATAGGCCTCTAGGCCCTTAGTGTTGCCTGCCTGTGCTTGCACATGGTAGGAGGGGGCCTGATCACCCCCCTCCGCAGGTAGCACATAAGGTGGGATGGCCTAAGGCCGGGTGCAGAATGACTGGGGACAGTCATTTTCCTGGTCAAGGGCGAGTGTAACCCCTTGTTACCCGGGGTTACTAGAATCCCAGTAAGATCTAGTGGTAGGCAGGGAAGGCAGCTGAAACTCCAGTTAAATGGGTTTCACACTGTCTCACTCTGTTCTCAGTCTCAGCTGAGACTGAGAGATGACATCACCAATAGAACATGGCAGCTGCATAAGCCACATTGGAATCTGCAGCAGAGGGAGTGAGATAGAACGTTGGGAGTTTTCAAAGCAGTCTCCTGCTTGCCCTCAAGCAGGAAGGGAGTCTTTTTGTTTACCTTCTGAGGAGGAGGAGTGAGAGTCCAGTGTTCAAGTGGTGGAGACCGCTGTCCAGGTCTCAGTGCCCCCCTCCCTCCGGGGGGGGAGAAAGTAAAGTATCCCCATGTAGATTCCAGGGGCAATCCCCTAAATTTCTGCAGAAGAAAGAAAGCTGCCTATTACAGTTTCAGTTTGTGCTTGAAAAGAGTTGTACTTCGCCTGTGGGGCACCTGCAACAAAAGGGTGAGTGTTTGCTCTAATATGAGAGGGCAAAAAATGTGTTTCTTCAGCCTGGGAAATGTGAAGAAATCTGGGATTTGAACTACTATTTGGGAGGCCTATAGTACTAGGACAAACAAATGGAGTAGTGTCAAAAGCTAGTGTGCTGTGTGAATTCAAGTAATATTGTAGAGGGGGTGCGACAGTTCATCCACCGTTCAATCTACATTTCGAAGTTTCAGTTTTTCCAGAGAAATGGCCGGGTATGGGCTGTGGGAGCTGGAGGTGGGAACACCCCCCATCTTTAGTAACCAGGTCCACCTCTACGGATTTCTGCTGTGATTGCTACTTGACTCATGCGCTTGGCCAGTGATGAGGAAAGTACCCAGACATGGGTCGCAAATGGGAAAATCTCTCTAGGAGTCGCAGACTCTAAGTGGTGTGGGGAGCCACAAGTAAAATGGGTTCATTCTTCAAATGGACCATCAGTCAAGTGGCCGGCAGGGGAGCCAGGCCAGTCGGGCTGTGTACCCAAAGCACGTGCAAGTCAGGGCTGTGTGCCTGGTGGGTCCAGAGCCTGAAAACAGTAGAAATGGTTCATTCTTCCAGTGGGCCGCCTTGTAGTCTCTAATCTGCATTATCAGTAAACGTAGCCCCATGGGGGTCCATCTATGCTTTGTTGTGTTCAGCTAGTTGTGAATAAAAGCCACACTGAAAAATCCCATTCCTGGTTCTGGACATTACAGTTATTGCTTCCTGTGTTCGTATTTACTTGGGTGCCCCTGTGCAGAGTAGTCAAACCTAGGTCCCCTTGTGCCGAGTAACCTCATCCTCCCCGAACCCAGGTCCCCACCAGGTATTGCTGCCAGCACCAACAGCATGCCACCTGTCATTTTGGCAAAAAGGCAGGGGTTGGGGTTACACCTTCATGGAAGTTTTAGCTTTAATATTTTCAGAAATAGAATTCCATGTCTTGGTCAAACAGGTCTGCAATATCATATGTCCATGTTTATTATAAATTCTTGGACAAGCGAATATCTCCTTCTGTCTAAATAAGTACTTTATGTTAACTTGAGTTCTTGAGGGCACTAAACTCCTCAGTGGGTGCTCTGTTTTGGGGTTCAGCCATTTATAGCACCAGGTAGACCAATTTAAGCTTCTATTACTTTCAGGGTTTAACCATCCTAATTCTTGATAAACCAGACAGTGGTGTATACCATGTTGGCTATTATTAACAAAACAAGCCATTCTATAATAGGCTTGATCAACTTTCATAGAAACTTAGAAACATAGAATTTGACGGCAGATAAGGACCACTTGGCCCATCTAGTCTGCCCATTTTTCTACCTCACAGATAAGCTGCATATCCTAGTTAACCAACAGCTTACTTCCTCCTACCCCCCACTAGGACTGCCTTATGTCTGTCCCATGCATTCTTGAATTCCCCCACTGTTCTTGTCTCCACGACCTCCTCAGGGAGGCTGTTCCATGCATCCACAACCCTCTCTGTGAAAAAATACTTCCTCACATTACCTCTGAGCCGTCCCCCCTCTATCTTCAAATTGTGCCCCCTTGTTCTTGCACATCTCTTTTTCCGAAAGATCCTACCCTCTTGGACTTTGTTGATTCCCTTGAGGTACTTGAAAGTTTCTATCATGTCCCCTCTCTGCCTTCTTTCCTCAAGGGTATACATATTAAGCTCCTTTAGAAACATTGAATTTGACGGCAGATAAGGACCGCTTGGCCCACCTAGTCTGCCCATTTCCCTACCTGATGGATAAGCTGCAGATCCTAGTTAACCAGCAGCCTACTTCTTCCTACCCCCACCCACTAGAATTACCTTATGACTGTCCCATGCATGCTTGAATTCCACCACTGTTTTTGACTCCACAACCTCCTCTGGAAGGCTGTTCCATGCATCCACAACCCTCTCTGTGAAAAAATACAGAGAGGGTTGTGGATGCATGGAAGTCTTTCTTCATACGTCTTCTGGTGCAGACCCTGCATCATTTTGGTTGCCCTCCTCTGGACAGCCTCCACTCTGTCTATGTCTTTGCGGTGATGGGGTCTCCAGAACTGCACATAGTACTCCAGATGGGATCTCACCAACTGTCTGTACAGAGGGACAGCAATTTCCTGTTTTCTACTATTGATGCCTCTCCTATGCATCCCAGTATCCGCCCAGCCTTCCTTACTGCCTTCTCACATTGCTTGCCAACCTTTAGGTCATCTGATATAATTACCCCAGGTCCCTTTCCAATTTTACTGTTGTCAGTATCTCACCCCCCATTGTGTACTCTTCCCCTGGGTTTTTGTTTTCCAAGTGCATTACCTTGCACTTCCTTGCATTGAATCTAAGCTGCCATACATTTGACCATTCCTTCAACCTTGCCAATTCCCTTCTCATCCTTTCCACTCCATCTTGTGTATCAACCCTGTTGCAGATCTTTGTGTCATCTGCAAAGAGACTTACTTTTCCTTCCAGTTTCTCTGCAATGTCACTTATAAAGACATTAAAAAGGACCGGTCCCAGTACTGAACCCTGCAGTACCCCGCTAGTAACCCTCCTTTCTTCACTGTGGACTCTGTTTACTACTACCCTTTGTGTCCTGTTGTCTCGCCAATTTTTTATCCAGGCTACCACCTTGGGACCCACTCCAAGGCTGGCTAACTTGTGTATTAATCTTTTGTGTGAGACTGTATCAAATGCCTTGCTAAAATCTAAGTAGGCCATGTCCACAGCCCCTCCCTGATCTACTACTTTGATCACCAGTCAAAGAACTCCATTAGATTCATCTGACACGACCTTCTCATCGTGAATCCATGCTGCCTTGGGTCCTGTGCCCCACTGGCCTTTAGGTACTCAACAATTCTTTCCTTCAGAAGTGATTCCATCATTTTCCCTACCACTGAGGTCAAACTAACTGATCTGTAGTTTCCTGCCTCTGTCCTGCTCCCACTTTTGTGAAGAGGAATCACATACACTCTCCTCCAGTCCTCAGGTACCACCCCATCCTCCCATGATTTGTTAAAGAGAGTAGTCAGCGGTGTCACTAGTTCTACCCTTAGTTCTTTTAGAATTCTTGGGTGAACCCCATCAGGCCCCATTGCTTTGTCCACCTTCAATTTTATTAGTTCTGTTAGAACTCTTTCTTCTGTAAATGGACTGGTATCGACCCCTGTCTTCAGAGTGTTTCTCTTGTTTGGTTTAGGTACCTCCCCCTCCTCTTCCTTTGTGAATACTGAGCAGAAATATTCGTTCAGTATCCCTGCTTTTTCACTGTCTCCCTCTGCCCACATTCCCTCCCCTTTATTAAGCCTCAGTATCCCTCCTTTGGTCTTTCTTCACTCCCTAATGTACCTATAAAAGGACTTGTCCCCCTTCTTAACAGAGTTGGCTATCCTTTCCTTGGTTTGGGCCTTTGCTATTCTGACTGCCTTCCCTGTCTTCTTCTGCTTTAACTGATAAAGTTCTCTGTATTGCTCCTTCTGTGTTTCCTTATATTTCCTGAATGCTATCCTTTTCTCCTTAACCTTCCCTGCCACCTCTTTTGAGAACCATAGTGTTTTTTTCCTTCACTATGTTTTGTTGATTTGCTTTACACAAAGGCTTGTTGCCTCTATGATGGCTGTTCTGATTACTCCCCATTGTTCCTCCAACCCTCCTTCTTGCCTGTTTGCTCGTGCTTTTCTGAGGCACTCTCTCATTTTCCCAAAGTCAGCCCTCCTAAAGTCCAATACTTTTGCTTTTGTATGGCTTGATTGTATTGCTGTATTTATCACGAACTACACCGTTTGGTGGTCGCTTGTTCCAAGACGGCTACCCACTTCTAAATCTGAGATCCTTTCTCCGTCCCTATTTGAGAGTACCAGATCTAAGACTGCTCCCTTCCGAGTGGGTTCCAATACTAGCTGTCTGAGGCATGCCCATTGTAGGGCATCAAGAATGACCCTGCTCTTGGATGTGCGTGCAGCAAAGGTGCTCCAGTTAACATCTGGCATATTCAGGTCCCCCATCAACAATATCTCCCCTTTTTCTGCCATTCTAAGGATGTCTTCTACCATTTCCTTGTCCATTTCCTCCCCCCGTCATTACAGTTTTTGGAGCATTTCTGTGTATTAGTTCTCCATAAGACATTACTGGGAGAATTAATTGTCTCACAATCTTACTACATGTTTCTAGAGTCAGGCAATTTGAAAGTCTTCGTAGTGCTCCAAGTTTCTGAGTTACTCTCTTTACCATTCCATTTATATGTTCGACAAAAGATAATTGCTTATTCACTATTATGCCCAAGTATCTATATTGTTCTACATGTATAATTTTATTCCCATTTAGGAAGACCAACTTCAGACTATCAGTATTTCCCTTATACTGTTTTGAAACATCATACATTGAGTTTTCTTTAAATTCATTACCAAATCTGAATCCTGGAACCACTTCTTCATCCTCGTAACATCCTGCTGAAGATTCTGCTCTAGTTCTCCCCAGCTGTACGTGGATAACACCAATACTGTGTCGTCCGCATACAGTCATATTTCACAGTTCCTTATAAACTCTAGAAGCCTAATAACAAATACATTAAAGAGGAGTGGTCCCAGGATCAATCCCTGAGGTACACCCCTTACTGTATTCCTTAAAGTTGAGTCTGCTGTACCCAGGGATACATATTGCTGATGATTTGTCAGGTATGATCTAAACCATACTAAGGATTCATCATGTACCCCATACCGTAAAACCTCTGAAGCAAAATGTAATGGTTGACCAAATCAAATGCTTTGCTGAGGCCCATGAACATGGCCCCTGTCTTGCTACATAGATACATAGATACATAGATACATAGACAGTGTCTGCAGATAAGGGCCTATGGCCCACCTAGTCTGCCCATTTGAGCTTGTAAATTCAGTTTGTTTTCCTAGAAGTCTATTTCCCCTTACCCCTGACCTCTAGAATTCCTTTATGTCTATCCCATGCATTCTTAAATCCTGTGATTGTTTCAGCCCCACCACTTCCTCTGGCAGGGTGTTCCACTTGTCCACCACCGTTCTGTGAAGAAATTCTTTCTCATGTTTCCTCTGAATCGTCCTCCCTCCAACTTCATCCCATGCCCTCTAGTCCTGAAACATCTTTTCGCTTAAAAATAGTGTTTTCCTGCACCCTGTTCCTCCTGTAAGATACTTGTATGTCTCTATCATATCCCTCTCCCTCCTCTCCTCCAGGGAGTACATGTTCAGTTCCTTCAACCTGTCTTCATAGGATTTGTGATGCAACCCATGCACCATCTTTGTTGCCCTCCTCTGAACCTTCTTTACCCTGTCTATGTCCTTACGTAGGTATGGTCTCCAGAACTGTACACTGTACTCCAGGTGGGGCCTCACTAGTGTCTTGTATAGCGGAATTATGACCTCCCTTTTCCTGCTGGTGATGCCCCTGCCTATACATCCCAGCATCCTATTTGCTTTACCTGATGCCTTGTCACAGTGTTTCGCTACCTTGAGGTCATCAGAGATGACAACCCCAAGATCCCTTTCCTGCTTGGTGCATGCTATATCCTCACCCCCAACTGATATATTGTTGCCAGGGTTTTGTGCCCCATATGCATTATCTTGCACTTCTTTGCATTGAATTTCAACTGCCAAACCCTTGACCATTCTTCAAGTTTCTGCAGGTCCCGTCTCATTCTGTCTACACCCTCTGGTGTGTCTACTCTGTTACAGAGCTTTGTGTCATCAGCGAACAGTGAAATTCTGCCTTCTATATCCTGTGCAATGTCACTGATGAAGATGTTGAATAGGACCGGTCCCAGCACTGATCCCTGTGGTACCCCACTGGTCACTCTTCCATTGTTTAAAGATGTTACTACAAGATTGTTAAAATCCATTAGGGCTGTGTCCATGGACCTCCTAGCTCAAATCGATATTGGCTTTTGGTCAATACTTCCCTATCCTCCAGATACTGATACAGTTGTCTATGTATAAATTTCTCTAAAACCTTGGACAATGCTGATAACAGGGTGATTGGCCTATAATTCATTGAGCTAATGGAAATGGGGATAATTTTCCCCACTTTCCAGACCTCTGGGAATTTACCTGTACTAATATTTTCATTAAATATACAAGTTATTATGGGAGCTAGTTCTTCTACTCCCAACTTTAAGAACTTGGCCCTATGTTATCTGGGCCTCCTGCTTTATTAGTTTTTAATAAACAAAGGCCCAGATATTCAAAAGGGTTGCACCATGCGCAATAGGGTTGCACCTGCGCAAGTCCGAACTTGCTCCATTCTGCGATATTCAGCAGGAGGCAGTTGCGCCACAGAAAACATGCTGAGCAACAGCGCAATGCAAATGAATGCATGCTGAACTGGAGTGGGAGGAACCATGCATAAACTGCACAGCCCGATATTCAGCGGGGCTGTGCAGAGTTGTGCAGGTGCAACCCCAACCTGCGCCTGCACAACTTTGAGCCAAAAAGGCTTAAGTCGAGGCCACCCACAGGTGAGCTGCTGCTGCATTGCAGGGCGCAGCACAGCAGCACCTGCAGCTGGCACACCTAACCCAATCCTGTGCCCCCCTGCAGCCCGATCACTGGCAGGCGACTGTAAATCCCCACCACCACCCCCCCACTGGCCCGATCGCGGGCATAGTTTAACCCCAGCCTGATCGTGGGCAGCAATGTGGCTGCCCCGAACATCTCCTGGTGGTCAGTGGACCAAAAAAGCCCGATCGTGGGCAGTAGTTGTTTAATAAACCCCCCTCCGAATTCATCCCTGGTGGTCAGTGGCACATCCGACCAGCGGGATGTAAAGGATGAACAAACCCCGAACATAGCCCCGTGGCTGGTGTCCTCCACCCACCCACCATGCAGGCCCCACCACCCCGCCCCTACAGCCAGCGGGCGGCAGCATCCACCCACCTGCCACCCGCCGCCCGCCGACTGACTGCCGGTGGGCTCATGCCCAATGGTGCAGAGCAGAGCCAATGGGTGTGCAGCCCATACGTCGCCTGACAGTCCAGATTGTGAATGAATACATTCATTCATTCACAAAACTGGACTGTCTTTAGTATCGGCATGTGCACGCCATTGGCTCTTGCCTGCACCAACGGGCGCGAGCCCCACCGGGCAGTCAGTCGGCGGGCAGCGGGCGGCAGGCGGGTGAGATGCTGCCGCCCGCCGCTGTGGGGAGCGGTGGTGGGGTCGTGGGTGGGTGGGTGGTGGGGACACTCAGCCACTGGGGCTATGTTCGGGGTTTGTTCAAGTTTTACATCCCATGATCAGGATGTGCCACTGGACCACCAGGGATGAATTTGGGAGGGGTTATTAAACAACTACTGCCCGTGATTGGGCTTTTCGTCCACTGGACCACCAGGGATCATGGGGAGCCACATTGCTGCCCACGATCGGGCTAGTGGGGTTAAACTATGCCCGCATCGGGCCAGTGGGGTGGTGGGGATTCTACACTGTTTCACCCGCGATCGGGCTGCAGGGGCGCGGTCCCCGACGGCTGCTGCCTGGCAGGGCGCCAGGCACAAGTCCTTGGGGATCGGCGCACCTGCATGCTAATGGCATGCAAATGGGGCCATAATCAGATGCAAATGGCCCCCCCTGTGCCTTGCATGAATTATGGCCCCATTTGCATGTCACCTTTTGAATATGGGGATTTTGCGCATGGCGCAATGGTACTTGCGCCACCGCAAGTTGAATGCTCCACTCTGACAACTTGCGGTGGCGCAAGTTCCACTGCACCATGCACAGTGGCTGTGGCCAGGGGGTGATATTCAAAGGAGTTGCTCAAGGGTGCAACTCCTTTGAATAACACTCTGGACACACCCCTGCGCAACTATTTTGTGCAGCGCAGGGCTTGCACCACAAAATAACGCAGTTTGAATATCCGGCCCTAAGTTCTTTTTTAACCTCATTTAGTGTCAACTTTTTAAATCTAAACTATTGGTTCCTGCTGTTTGTGAAACCTTTTGTTGTGGGCACTGGGTTTGATACTGGAGGATCTGGAAATCCATTATTTAGATTTACTAATTCTAAATCTGGAAGCTCTACAAAATACCTATTTAGCATTTCCACCACCTTTTTTTGATCTGTAATCACCTCATTCCCATCATTTATGTTTATTTGAGTTTTTGAGATTACTGGGTTTTATAAATGTTTAATCTGTTTCCAAAATTTCTTTGGATCCATTGTCCCTGGTATTTTTGTTTTATAATAGTATGATTTTGCTTTGGTTACCATTTTTTACACCGATTTCTCCATTTTGAAAAAAAAATTCCAATCCTCTTCTATTTTGTTTTTTTTTTAGCCTTTTTCCAGAGTCTATTTTTAATACGAATCTGAGTTTGTAACTTTTTGCTTACCCAAGGTAAATGATTTCTACTTATTGTTTTCAGTAGTTTAGGTGCATGTTTATTTATTACAGTTAATAGCTCTTTGTTAAATTTTAATATTGCCTGTTTTAGGTTCAGGATTAATGTTATCATATCCCACGTCACCTGTTTAAACCTTTCACTAAAAGCTGTTACGCTAAACTTCTTTCAGTTTATAACCCAATGGCTTGAAGGCCCTGCATTTTGCACTAGAGTCCTTTGTAATACACATTTTATGGGGTAATGATCTTCCAGGAACAAATATTAGATCCAGAATTGTTCCCTGATTTATTATTTTGGTACAGCGTGTTGGGCTCTGTATGACTTGCTTTATGCCCAGTAAGTCCATTTTTTCTTTTAAAATTCACAGTCACATGACCGGAGACATTTATAAAATAGTAGCCAAAACAGTTCTGCAGAAGACGTTGATGGACACTTTTATTCACTGCAGGTAAAAAAAAGTGCAGACTATGAGGGGAGCTCCTCTTACAGCTACTGATATTGGGAACTGGGTACCCCAGTGCTGGCAGTTGCTTCGGTGGCACTTGGAGTGAGTGCCCCAGTGTTGTGACAAAATGGGTGGGAGCTGAACCCAAGAGGGGAGGTAGCAGGGAACAGAGAAACATAGCAGCAACTGGAGTGTGCACCCCAGTGTTGGCTGGTATCAGGAAGGGGGTGTGTATTTACAATGTAACCAGCACTGGGGTGCGGGCACCCCAGTGTCAGTAATAATCTGTGGAGGATGGGGGAATTTGTTAACATTGTAACTGGCATCAGGGGTTGGGTACCCCAGTATCAGCATGTGTAAAACAATACCATGGCAGAACTGAGCATCTGCCGCTGGGTGCCATGTAAGCTCTGTGCACAGGGAAGGTGGATTGGGCAACTGCTGTACAAGCCTGCCCAACTCCCTCTGAGTGGGCAGGAAAGGAGCCTGCATCTGCCCCAGAGCCAGCTGACAGGCACACCTCAAAGCCCATTTGGGCAACTGCTGCACAAGCCTTCCCGACTCCCACTGAGTGGGCAAGAAGGGAGCCTGCATCTGCCCCAGAGCCAGCTGACAGGCACTCCTCAAAGCTTATTTAGGCAACTGCTGCACAAACCTGCCTGACTCCCTCTGAGTGGGCAAGAAAGGAGCCTGCATCTGCCCCAGAGCCAGCCTACAGGCACTCCACAAAACCTGTTTGGGCAACTGCTGCACAAGCCTGCCCAACTCCCTCCGAGTGGGCAAGAAAGGAGCCTGCACCTGTCCCAGAGCCAGCCAAAAGGTACTCCTCAAAACTCATTTGGGCAACTGCTGACAAGCCTGCCCGACTCCCTTCAAGTGGGCAAGAAAGGAGCCTGCATCCACCCCAGAGCCAGCCAACAGGTACAGACCATGACTCAGAAAGTAACTGTGCACTTCACTTAAATTTTAAAAGTGGTGCCCTTTTCCAGTCTGAGCCATCATTTGGTCTTCACTTGGGATCTGCAGCCCTTTATCTGTAACCCACTGCCATCTGTAACTGCTGCTCACTGCTGAGCAGTTTATCTTTATTTTATTTACAACCTAGTTTGCAACCTGGATTCTGGTGACTTAAATCCCTATATCTCTTTGATTGTTTCCACCAACTAAGGGATAGAACAGGATTTGTGCCTAGTTTCACTGTATTTTTACACTGCTTAAACTGGTTTTGATTGTGCTCGCTATACCAGTGATGATTTTGTTAAAACTACATCTTCTTTCTTATTAATTAGAATCCAGATGAGTGACTGCATTTATTTAGACTGTATTCTTACACTGCTTAAACTGGTTTGGGATTTTGTTAAAGCTGCATTGTCTCTCAAATTAATTTAGAATGAGACTAGTGACTGAATTTATTTTAAACTAATTACTATTGCTACAGTTTAAATAGCTCTTTTTCCCCAACCAGACCATTTCTTTTGTTTCCTTGTCCTTTCAGACCTAACTGGTGCCTGCCTCTGTCTATGACCCACCCCTCATTTTAGCCCAGCTTAAATCTTCTTTGTCATACCAAAAGTATCCCCGTGTCACTGTGAATCCCCCCTCTGAATTTTTGATTTATTTCTCCCTCTTGTCCCTCTCCTCAGGCACTCCTCAAAGCCCGTTTGGGCAACTGCTGCACAAGCCTTTCCGACTCCCTCTGAGTGGGCAAGAAAGGAGCCTGCATCTGCCCCAGAGCCAGCCGACAGGTATGGACCGCGACTCAGACAGTAACTGTACTTCACTTGAATTTTAAACGTGGCACCTTTTTCCATTTGAAGCCCTCATTTGGTCCTCACTTGGGATCTGCAGTCCTTTATCTGTAACTTACTGCCATCTGTAACTGCTGCTCACTGCTGAGCAGTTTCTTATCTTTATTTTATTTACAGCCTAGTTTGCAACCTGGACTCTAGTGACTTAAATCCCTGTATCTCTTTGATTGTTTCCACCAGCTAAGGGATAGAACAGGATTTCTGCCTTGTGTCACTGTATTTTTACACTGCTTTAACTGGTTTTGATTGTGCTTGCTACACCAGTGATTTTTTTTGCCCACCCCCTTCCACACTCTACACCTCCTTTAAATGCTCATACTCTGACTTTTTTTCTCCTCCCCAGTCCCCCAATTGGTGAACCAAGAGTAAATTGTTTCAGTCTACTATCTCCTGTTAAAGGAGCAACAACAGTCTCTCCTGTTAAAGGGGCAACCACCAAATATTTACTCTTTCCTCCTATAAGGGGCCTTTCCTCCTTTGATCACACCTAAGTAAACCTGCAGAATGCTTGGCTTCCTTTTTTTGAAAGGTGCTTTGGTGCTAATGCTCTTTACTGTCACCTCCCACCTCGGTGAAAATCTGCTCCCTATCCCTAGTCCATCTTTCAATGTGCTTACGCAACTGGATGAGATAATATGAGATGGTGCTTGTGTAACTTGATTTACTTTGTGGCTTTTTGCCTCTCTATCCATGGGATATACCACCCTGTAGGGGTACCACGAAAGGAACCCTAGAGGAGGGTTCCCCCCCCACAGGTGCCGGGGATGAATGAGTTAGCTAAAGGTAGGTTAGGAAGAAGCCCATGGGGAAAAGAGATGAGCTGCTGGAGGAGGAGGGGTGGATGGTGGGCAATGAGAAGAATCCTGGTGAGGCCCAGGATGTTTGTGACCTTTTAACTCGATGGGGGAGTGACATTGTTGCTCCGCCCATCGAACCACAGGCTTAAAGCCCGCCCATTCGATGTGCTTATGCAACTGGATGAGATAATTTGAGATGGTGCTCATGTAGCTTGATTTACTTTGTGGCTTTCCACCTCTCTATCCATGGGATATAGCATCCTGTATGGGTATGACTTAAGGAACCCTAGAGTAGGGTTCCCACCCCCACAGGTGCCGGGGATGAATGAGTCTGCTAGAGGTAGGTTAGGAAGAAGCTCAAAAAGAATACCCAAGATGTAAAACTTCAAAGAGGCGAGGATGATGAATGAATTCTGTGAAGAGAGGGGCTAACTTCCTAAGGAGAGAGGGGAAAGCTGGGGCCACCATCCACCTCCATCCAACAGTGGAACCTAACTAACTAACTAATGTGAAGGAAGCACTAACTCTAACTAATATTATGACCATTGGCATGGAGGAGAGGAGAAAAAAACGTTTTAGGAGGAAACCTCTGGGGATCCAAGGCCTAGGTCGCCTTCCCTCCAGGCTGATGATGTTTGATTACAGGATGTAAGTCAGTAAAGAGAATGGTTCGTAGATGAGGGATCTAAGTAGTGAAGAGTAATGAAATAGACATGAGTAGGGAGGATGATGATGAAATAGGGAAACTTCTTGAAAGAAAGCACGATTAAATATGGAACATGAGGCTGCACATGTCTCGAAGGAACAGGGGCAAGGATGAATATGGATGATAACTGGCACAAGAGGGTGGCAGGAGAATGAGGTAGGATGAGATCGAATGAGAGGTAAGCCCGACTGAGCAAGTTGAGGATGTAAAAATGTAGACACAGAGGATGATAAAGCATGAACATGCGAAGTGGACGATTAGACTCTAATGTAGTAGGTGATGAATAACATAGGATTGAATAGAGTGATGCAGTAATGAGGCTCCTCGAAAGGAGACCTACTTTGAGGCCAAGAAGGCATATCTGGAACCAGAGAGTATGCGAACTAGATGGTGATATGCTTGCCAGAGCTATGTGACTAAGTAGGCTCCTTGAAAGGAGGTAGATTTGGAATAGAGTAACATGAATAAGTAGGCTCCTCGAAAGGATGTAGATTCAGAAAAGAATGTGAAAGAAACTTAAAAGATGGAAAGCCTTGAGCCAGCCCTTAAAGAAGGGTGACGGACAGGAAGGCATAGCTCTTGAGTGGAGTTAGAGTCAAATCGAGGTAACAGTGATGGATGAGGAATGAGGCCATTAGTGGAGTGACTCCCTGATGACTAGCATTAGAAAAGGCATGCCTGGAACTCACTATGCTGAGGAAAGTAAAATAGGAATGGATGAGATACGAAGATGGATTGAAGCCATGGAGGCTGGAGTGGGAAAGTGAAATATGAAAGGCCGAAGGACAGTAAGGATGCAATAGGTTAGCAAAGAACGCCGCCGATAGGAAGGAAATTAAATAGGGTGAGTTGGAGGATGTTAAACGGAGTCGCCAAAACGTAATGCTATGGAGGCTGGTAATCAGACCAGGCTGAGTCAGCTGAGGCATGGTAGGATAGGGGAACCCCAAAAGAAATGCATGATCATAGCTGAGGAGGCAAAGGGAAGGACATGGATCGAGCATTCGATGCGAAGGAGAAGACCCATGTAGAGGCATGAAGCCGGGAGAGAGAAAAAAAATGAAGAAAGACAGAAGAAAGAAGGATTGGGAGGAAGCAGGGACTCAAGGAGGGCATGCTCAAGGAGCTGAGAGATAGTAGATAAGAGGAGCAAGGACAGGCGGGAGTAAATCCATATAGGAGGCAGAGGAGCAAGGGTATCCAGATGTGCTCATGAGGAGACAGAAGAAAATGAACACTGGCTTGAATGAGTGACATGCTGGAGTGAGCGATGCGAGTGAATAGACAATGATAATGAAGAGGCATGCCTGATTATGTGATGTAAATGATGAGGTGCTGAACGATTAGACCCTGAGGTTGCAGCCGATGAGGTAGCATGGAAGCCAATGATAGGAGTGTTCAAGGAAAGAGTTAAATAGAGAAACTTTGAGGTAATACTGATGGAAAGATGACAGGAGATATGAACTCAATATGACTAGAATTATGAATCCCATACATACGGCAGGATGGCCGCAGTTGATAGGTGTCACAGGAGTCATGTAGGGACACCTAAAAAGAAATATCGACAGGAGGCCATGAGTGGAGTTAATCCTGAAGAGCCGGCATGGAACAGGAAGAAGAGAAGGGAATGAACAAGAAAAGAACCGGAATGAAGGCAATGAGCACCATGGAGCGACACGAACAAAGATGTCCTGAAAGGCGGCAGACTCCGAGGCCAAGAAGGTGTGTCAGGAACCAGAGGGTATGCAAATCAGAAGGTAAGCACAGGGTGGCGATCAAGGGGAGACAATGCAGATGACAGACAATGAAGAGGGAAGCTAGGAGTGGAAAGAATCCATAAAGGTCAGGACAAGAAGAAACAAAAGGCTGAGGAAGGCAATAGGAACAGACGAGATACAATGAAGGGTCGACGCCATGAGGGTAGGTACTGGAAAGTGAGGAGAGAAAGGATGAAGGATGGTACGGAGGTCAATAGATAGTATAGGACCCAGCCAGTATGGGACAAGAGTTGCAAGGGGCAAATTGGAATAGGTGGTAGATGAACCAGGATAGGTATGGCCAGACAGAGCAAGGGAACATCTCGGCAGAGCAAACAAATAGATAATTTTTGGCACAAGGAGATAAAAGCCATGACTGTATTGAAACCAAGAAAGCTGAACGTGCCGAGAGAGACGAGGAGAGGAACTCAGAAGAGAAGACAGAAAAGAACCTGTGAATGAACGTGTATGAAGGAAGGAAAAGGAAGTAGGCTCCGCAAAAGGAGGGAGGCAATGCAAGGTGAGCGATCAAGGAAAAACTTGCCGAGGTAAGATGAGGAGAGAGCAAACTTGGACGATGCATTAAGAGGAGAGAAGCTAAGAGCGGAGTGAAGCCATGAAGGCTAGGACTAAAAGGCGCTAGGACACAGAAGGTAAAATTAGGAAATGGAGGAGGTTCAAGGAGGGATTGAAGCCATGGAGGCTGATACAGAAAATTGAGGTATGAAAGAATAAAGGACGTAGTAAGGTCAAAGGGGTAGCATAGGACCCAGCTGATACAAGATGAAAACGGCAGGAGGGCAAGCTGGATGAAGGGGCACATGGGCAAGGTTTGATGGAAGGCTGGATGGAGTCAGCCAGAGATGGTCTAATGATGTGAACAGCAGAGCAAGCTAATAGAAAAACCATGGCAGGATGAGATATAGAAATCAAGACTGGAGTGAATCTTTAATGGCTGAAGAAGGACAGAATCAGGAACTGATACATGCGACTGGAGGGCCAGTGATTGATGTGGTGGGCATATGAGTAAAGATATGTATGCCCGACAGAAATATCGACAGCAGGCTAGATATGATTGAAGGCCAGATGGAGTCATCCAGAGATGGCCAAATGATATGGATGACAGAGCAAGCAGGCAATGATAGGACCTAACAACAAGTATGCAGGAAGGAAGCGAAAGCTCGAGCGATCTAGGGGAGCGAAGTGTACGATGGGCGATGATAGAGAAAAGCTATGAAGGCTAGAAAGGGGAATTGTTGATTGTAGACATGGAGCGGAGGGAATCCTGGATAACTGGTGAGAAGACAGTAGTCAGGAACCTGAATAGATGTGGTAGGAAGGCTGCGGTTCGATGAGAGGGTATAGGAGCTATGATACGTATGCCCAAAAGAATAACAAAAGCAGGCCTTAATTGGATCGAAGCCATGATGGCCGACAGGGGAGTAATACAATAAGAAGGCAGGAGAAAATTAACTGGAAGGGGAAAGACATCCCCAAGCAAGCAAGGCCACAAAGCAGTCAGGAAGGTACGTTGCAGAGAAAACCCTAATTGAAGGCATAAACGCTGACAGTAGGCACGCCTCACCACTGACGTCGAAGTCCAGGGATGTCCCAGACTGTACTGCAAAGTCATCCCCCGGCCCTAGGAAAATTGGAGGATGTGTGACGAAACAGGGGAGATAAGATGCCCAAAAATGGTAAATAGGAACATGGCAGACATAGACATTACCAGAAAATGCAGCCTACAGTAACTGTCCTGGTCCAGCAATAATTAATCTTTAAAAATGTTTTCCTTTTTTTTTTAATATGTGTACAGAAGCCAGAAGCCATAGCAAGGCAGCACAGAAAGACTACTGCAGTGAAAAGAGAGAGAACAGCAGGTGCTATGGGCAGGGTAGGCCCACCGGAGAGTCAGTAGGATATGCAGCATCCCCGTCGGATTCAGCTGAGAATGATCAGTTTGACACCCAGGTCAGAATACGTCATCAACAGTTTTACACAGAAGCATTGATCACTGGCTGCCGAGAGCACAATGCACGGCACAGTTTCAGCAACCTAAAGCATTAGCCAGATAAAAGAAGAATGAAGGTACCAGACAGAAACGGGGAAGCCATGCAAAAATTAATGCAAGTGCAGATGACATGAAAAAGGAGCCAGGGAATCGGACTAATGGCGAAATGGAAAATGAAACACTGATGTACTTACAGGTGGGGTGGCATGTAATGCAGGAGTAGAGTCCCGGCATCACAGTGGATCAGACAGGCAAGGCAGGAGATGTGAGGTCGGAGTAACCAGAGGTGCAGAGTGTATTAACCGTTGGGGGTTCCCAGAACAGACTGTGAGAGCGTGCAGTACCAGAGAGCCATAAATGAACCTGGGTAGAGAAGCAGAGAATCGGACAGGCAAACAAGCTGGAGCAATAAAGCAGCAAAAGCCGGCCAGGAGATGCGAGCAGAAAGCCCCAGTCCAGAGAACACGGGAATGAAACGGAAAGGTACACTGCTGGATTAGTCAAATGCATTCTGGGTGCAGGAAAGGTAAACAAGCTAGGTAGGCCAATAGGGGAAGTAAGGAGAAGCTCAGGGTGGACAAGGCAATGGGACCTGATGGCATACATCCCAGGGTACTAAAGGAGCTAAGTGTGGAACTAGCAGAGCCATTATCAGAACTGTTTAGTGAGTCTCTGAGCACAGGAGAGGTTCCAGAAGACTGGTGAAGGGCTCATGTGATCCCGCTCCACAAGAGTGGTAGCAGGGAGGAGGTAGGGGACTACAGACCAGTCAGTCTTGCCTCAGTAGTGGGCAAGATTATAGAGGCACTTCTTAAGAAAAGGCTAGTGCAACACCTGGAATCCATAGGAGCACAGGATCCAATATAGCATGGGTTTACAACAGGAAGGTCCTGTCAAACTAATCTCATAGATTTCGTTGACTGGGTAACCAGAGTGGCGGACCAAGGGGGGAGCAGTTGATGTCTTCTACCTTGACTTCAGCAAAATTTTGATACTATTTCACATAGAAGATTAATTAATAAGCTGGGTAGGCTTGGGGTGGGTCAGAAGTTGGTCAACTGGAAGGCAAACTAGTTGATGGGCAGAAAACAGAGAGTGGTGGTAAACGGTATACAGTCAGAAGAGATGCAAGTCAGAAGTGGGGTACCTAAGGGATCAGTCCTGGGGTCAGTCCTCTTCAATTTCTTCATCAGTGACATTGCAGATGGACTGGAGGGTAAAGTTTGTCTGTTTGCAGATGAGCCAAGATCTGCAACAGAGTAAATGATCCAGATGGGGGCGAATGAGAAGAGATCTGAATAAACCGGAAAATGGTTGAAAGAGTGGCAAGTGGGGTTTAACGTAAAAAAGTGCAAGATCATGCACACAGGGAAGAGAAACCCTGAAGCCACCTATAGACTGGGAGGGGAGTTGCTGGCAGTCACAAGGGAAGAAAGATACTTGGGCATCATCATCACAGATGATCGGAAATCATCCAAGCAGACCACTAAAGCAGTAGGTAAGGCTAGTGGGATGTTAGGTGTATTAGTAGGGGTATCACAAGTCGTAAGAGAGAGGTAATAATCCCTCTTTACAAGACACTGGTTAGACCCCATCTGGAGTACTGCATGCAGTACTGGAGGCCTCACCTTCACAAGGACATTAACCAAGCTGAGGCAGTTCAGAGAAGGGCAACTAAAATGGTGCAAGGACTGCATCAGAAAACATATGAGGACAGATTAACGGAGCTCAATTTGTATACCGTAGAGCAAAGGAGGGAGAGAGGTGATATGATCGAAACATTCAAACACCTTAAGGGCATTAACAAGGTGAATGAGTCTAACATGTTTCAATATAAGAAAAATAGCAGGACAAGAGGACACAGCATGAGATTAGAAGGAGGCCGATTAAGGGGTAATGTGAGGAAGTTCTTTTTCACAGAAAGTGTGGTGAATGCATAGAACGGCCAACCTCAGGAAGTGGTGGATATGAATATAGTGCAGGGCTTCAAACAGGCATGGGATAGGCATAAGGGAAAAATACAGATGAGTATGAATAGATAGGCCATTGACCGAGCAAAGGCCGATGGCACAATCACTGGAGTAGAAAAGAAATAAGGCAGACTGGATAGACATTGGGTTCCTTATCTGCCGTCAACTTCTATGTTTCTATGTTTCTATGTAATTGGTTCAATTACTGGATGTCCCAGATCTAACATGGCGGCTTCCATCCAAAGGAATGACCTGCAATCAAAGCAGGTTAGACAAACATCTTTATTTACATAGAAACATAGAATTTGATGGCAGATAAGGACCTCTTGGCCCACCTAGTCTGCCCATTTCCCTACCTAACGGATAAGCTGCAGATCCTAGTTAACCAACAGCCTACTTCCTTCTACCCCCCCCACACTAGAATTGCCTTATGTCTGTTTCATGCATTCTTGAATTTCTCCATTGTTTTTGACTCCACGACCCCCTCAGGAAGGGTGTTCCATGTATCTACAACCCTCTTCGTGAAAAACTATTTCCTCACATTACCTCTGAGCCATCCCCCCTCTATCTTCCAATTGTGTCCCCTTGTTCTTGCACACATCTTTTTCTGAAAGATGCTACCCTCTTGGACTTTGTTGATTCCCTTGAGGTACTTGTATGTATTTTGTATTTATTTTGTATTATATTATTTGTTATATGTTTAGATGAAACTTAACGAGTCATACACAGGACTATCTTGAGAACAGGATTGTATAATCCTAATGATAAGTATTTCCTGTATAAAAATAAAGTTTTATCTATCTATCTATCTTGAAAGTGTCTATCATGACCACCCTCTCCCTCCTTTCCTCGAGGATATACATATTAAGTTTCTTTAGTCTCTCTTCGTATGTCTTCTGGTGCAGACCCTGCACCATTTTAGTTGCCCTTCTCTGGACAGCCTCCATCCTGCCTATGTCCTTGTGGAGATGAGGTCTCCAGAACTGCATGCAGTACTCCAGATGGGGTCTCACCAGCTGTCTGTACAAAGGGATAACAACTTCCTGTTTTCTACTGGTGATGCCTCTCCCTATGCATCCCAGGACCCCCCAGCCCTCCTTACTGCCTTCTCACATTGTTTGCCTACCTTTAGGTCGGCTGATATGACTATCCCAACTCTCTTTCTATTTTTGTTGTTGTTAGTATCTCACCCCCCATTGTGTACTCTTCCCTTGGTTTTTTGTTTCCAAGGTGCATTACTTTGAACTTCTTTGCATTGAATCTCAGCTGCCATACATTTGACCATTCCTCCAACCTTGCCAAGTCCCTTCTAATCCTTTCCACCCCACCTTGTATATCAAGCCTGTTGTAGATTTTTGTGTCATCTGCAAAGAGACATACTTTTCCTTCCAGTCCCTCTGCAATGTCACTTATAAAGACATTGAAGAGGACCAGTCCCAGTACTGAACCCTACAGTATCCCGTTAGTAACCCTACTTTCTTCAGAGTGGACTCCATTTACTATTACCCTCTGTGTCCTGTTGTCTAGCCAATTTTTTACCCAGGCTACCATCGTGGGGCCCACTTTAAGGCTGGCTAACTTGTATATTGATCTTTTGTGTGGGACTGTGTCAAATGCCTTGCTAAAGTCTAGGTAGGCCATGTCCACAGCCCCTTCCTGGTCTACTACATTGGTCACCCAGTCAAAGAAATCTATTAAATTCATCTGACATGACCTTCCCACTGTGAATCCATGCTGCCCTGTGTCCTGTGCCCCACTGGCCTCTAGGTACTCAACAATTCTTTCCTTCAGAAGTGATTCCATTATTTTCCCTATCACTGAGTTCAAACTAACAAGTTTGTAGTTTCCTGCCTCTGTCCTGTTCCCACTTTTGTGAAGTAGAATAACATCCACTCTCCTTCAATCCCCAGGTACCACCCCATCCTCCTATGATTTGTTAAAGAGAGTAGTCAGTGGTGTCACTAGTTCTACCCTTAGTTCTTTTAGAATTCTGGGATGAATCCCATCAGGGCCCCATTGCTTTGTCCACCTTCAGTTTTAAGAGTTTTTTCAGAGCTCTTTCTTCTGTGAATGGACTGGTATTGACTTCCCTATCCAGAGTGTTTCTATTGTTTGGTTTAGGTATCTCCCCCTCTTCTTTTGTGAATACGGAGCAAAAATATTTGTTTGGTTTCTCTGCCTTTTCACAGTCATCCTCTAACCAACCCCCGTTCACTTTGTTAAGCCTCACTATCCCTCTCTTGGTCTTCCTTCGCTCCCTGATGTACCTATAAAAGGTTTTATCCCCCTTCTTAACTAAGTTGGCTATCTTTTCCTTGGTTCAGGCCTTCACTATTCTGACTGCCTTTCCTGCTTCCATCTGCTTTAACTGATACAGTTCTCTGTCCTGCTCCTTCTGTGATTCCTTGTACTTCCTGAATGCTATCTTTTTCTCCCTAACTTTCCCTTTGAGAACCATAATGTTGTTTTACTTCATTTTATTTTGTTTATTTGCTTCACACAAAGGCTTGTTGCCTCTGTGATGGCAATTTTGATTATTCCCCATTGTTCTTCCACCCCTCCTTCCTGCCCATTTGCTAGTGCATTCCTTAGGTACTCACCCATGTTGGCAAAGTCAGCCCTCCTAAAGTTCAGAACCTTTGCCTTTGTATGGCTTGACTTTATTGCTGTGTTTATCGTGAACCTTACTATTCGGTGGTCACTAGTTCCCAGATGGCTATCCACTTCTAAATCCATGATCCTCTCTCCATCTCCATTTGAGAATACCAGGTCTAAGATTGCTCCTTCTTGAGTGGGTTCCAATACTAACTGTCTAAGGCATGCCCCCTGCAGGGCATCTATAATGACCCTGCTCTTGGATGTGGCTGCAGCAAATCACTCCAGTTAACATCTGGTATATTCAGGGCCCCCATCAACAATATCTCCCCTTTTTCTGCCATTCTAAGGTACCTTCTATCATTTCCTTGTCCATTTCCTCCCCCCTGAGAGGGGGGGTCTGTATATAACCCCTGTGCGGATTGTGGTGCCATTTCCTGTCTCTAAGTTGACCCACAGTGCCTCCCCGTTTACCCTTTTGTTCTGTTGCTTCTGTTGCTTTGATTCCTTCCCTTATGTAGAGAGCTACTCCTAATATAGAGCTATTGCTAATATAACAGCAGATAAACAGTAAATAAGCACAGTTCCTACTTAGGTTCCCTCTGTGCAAGTATCGACTGCAGATTGGAGCAAATTAACACGTCTGACTGGCCACAAGCCCTAAATCACTCGGACCCAGCACAGTCCATTCACTTAACACAGTTCAGGTATTCTCTTAAAGGGACAGGCACAGAGGCTCAATAGGGCACTCTCACACAAATGAACAGAACTACTTAATACAGGACACCAGCCTGAGGTTCCATGTAATAATCGCAATTCTAAACTCTCCAATTGCATTACAGCCCCTTAAATATAGTGAGTGCCAGTAGCATGACCAAACAGTTAAGCAATGCATAATTTCGCCACCATGTGAAGATAGCGACCTGCAGCTAACATTTTCCAACTGTGTGGAGAAAGTGTACTCACCCTTTGAGTTCTCTGGCCATTGCTGTCTGCAGCCCTAAACACTCCATCTACTTCCTTGTTCCCACAATGTAGCATCACAGGGCCAGAACCCACCAGTTGCAAATAAAACAATCGGTGGCATTTAATATCATGATTGATACTGTACAACCTGTTTTGGAAAAAAAAAAAGGTACAAATTGAGCACCTGTTGATGTTCTCTCCCACTTACCTTACTCTTACTCTATCAGTATGGAGGTCGAACTTATCACAAGCCAAAAAGGTAGGCCATTTGCTGTTTTTGCCAGGTATATCTACCGCAAAGATAAAGAAAAAGGCGACAAGGCCTGCTGGGGGTGTGCTAATGCCCATAAATTGAGTTGCCTTGCTAGACTCCATACTATTGGCAACACAGTGGCAGCTCAGAAAAGGAACATGCGCATGTTCCAGATGCTAGGGATGTTGGGGTATGCAAGATAATGGCTGACGTATGCGGGAGGGCAAGAACAAGTGCGGAAACCACTACATAGGTGGTTGTTCAGTGCATCACATCTGCCCAGATGCATTGGCAGGCTGTTTGCCTAGAGTACTGCTTATAAAAAGAACCTCAGTAGAGGAACTTGAAATTGCATCTGATTTCACTTTTACAACAGCTGGAGTGCCATTCCTGGTATATGATAGTGGTAGAGAAAAAGACAGATTTTTGATGTTTGCCACCAACTCAGATCTTAAATACTACAGGAATGTGAAAAATGGATGCTGGATGGAACATTTAAATTCTGCCCTTCGTTGTTTGATCAGCTGTATGCTGTCCATTGCATGAAGTCTGGACATGTAATAACAGCACTGTATGTGCTCCTGTGCGCGAGAAAAAACACCGTCTATTCAAGGGTGTACTCAAAGCTCCCGGAAGTGTGCACCTCCTCGAATCCTAATACTGCTATTATGGATTTTGAAAAATGTGCCTGGCAAGCATTTAGTGCATCTTTCCCTAACACCAAAATTAGGGTATGCTTTTTTTTCATTTTGCTCAAGCTGTATGGCAAAGGATACAAAAGTATCTGATGGTGCAGGAGAAATACTGCTCTGACCCTGACTTTGCTCTTCATTTGTGATGCTTTAACCATTGGCATTTGTCCCCATAGGTGATGTGGTAAGTACCTTTGATGCCATGCATGAATGGAACTTTTTCACCACTCACTAAGACATCCTACAACCACTGCTCCACTATTTTGAGTTGACCTGGATTGGTATACCCAGGGGACGCTCAGGTGGAAGAAGGGCAGCGTTTCCACCTGAGCAGTGGAATTATCATGGCGCCACCTCTAGGGGACTAGCTCACACAAATAATATCTTGGAAGGGTGGCATCGTGGCTTCAACAGCCGTCTTGGAGCCTGTCACCCCAGCATATGGAAACTGATCCAATGCTTGCGAGAGGAACAGCGGATGACAGAGCTCAAAATAGAACAGATGGTGTCTGCTGCAGGTGGTACTGGTTGGAAAAGAAAATATAAGGATATGAATGAGTGAAGTGTCACCATTGTGTGTGAAAATGCAGAGAGAAGCAGATATGATTATCTACAAGGGCTTGCCTACAATTTTCAGTTTCAGGTCTGAAACCGGAGTTGGCAACCACATGATTTACATTTGTTTGTGTTTTTTGCTTTTATTTTTCAATAAAGAAGTGCTCAGAAGTTGTACTTGTATGTGCAGAAGCGCACAAAAGCTGAAGCGGCTGTCAATCGGTTGATTCAATCACCACATGTGATTGGTTTTTTTCGGTCGAATAGTCGCTATTTTGGTGCATTGGTCAAATGCACTAAGAGGCATTAAGAGGTGTGTTTGTCAGACGTCATCAAGGAGGTACCTATGGGGAGTTAGGTGGTGCGAGTGGAGTTTAGTTTAGTATGTAATCAGGAGGTGCGAGTGGAGCGATGTTGCCAGTATGGAATCAGGAGGTGCGAGTGGAGCGACGTTGCAGGTATGTGCTATTTAATACCACTCGCTATTTTGGATAACATTTTGTCAAGTTCTGGAGCTATTTTTGGGAAAGCACGATTATATTTAGGTTGCTGATAAAATCCTCGCTACTGCTGAATTGCAATTTTGTAGTCGCTGAAATGCAGTTGCGATTTTCACGGGTTACCCCAGCCTGACAGTGGGCATTTAAGAGCCCAGGAATACATTAGGTAAAACCCAAATTGGTAGGGGGGTTACATATATATAATTTCTGTTTATTTCATTTTTGGGGCTTGTTTAAACTTGCAATTATGTTTAATTTTAGCATGTATTATTATCCACAGGTTTGCCTATCATTGACTGTGTTCTTTAACACTCAAGACACTTGTAATTAAAGTTGTAAGCTCCTCATCTTACATGTAATTAGAGAGAATAGTATCCTAAGGTTTTGTTTTCATGAGACTGTTTTCTTGAAACATACTGAGACATTTTAAAATGTATTTGAGGAGAACTCTCTGCTTGTTGCTATTTTCTGGTAACCTTTGACCTTCAATGGCTTTTTAGCTAAAAGCATACTGGTGTTAATTAGCTTCTCTGATGTAATCTTCTGTTATGTTTTGAATGAGTATGTTAAACCAATGAGAATTATTTTTGTTTTTTATGCATTATCTGGGTGTTAATAGTATGGGATTTTCTAAATAACTGTCATAAAGTTTCTGAAGAAGAACTTGATTGGTCCGAAAGCTACGGCGCTTTGTTCTTTTGTTGTAACATCTATATTGGTCCAATAAAAGGTATCAAACCATTTGCTTCTGGATCTTAGCTTCAGTAGGAAATTCCTACATAATGTGGTCTCAGAATTCTACTTAAACTAGTCAGTGACCCTCCCTGTACGCTTTCCTGAACACACCAGTGCAGGTGAGCAAACGTTGTAAAGTTATGATGTAAAAAAGACACTAGCCTGCTACATAGACCAGACAAGGGATGTCAGATCTGGTAACATACAACTCTTTGTTACATATGTAGAGGTTGGCTAAGTTAAGCCAGCAGCCGTGAAGACTGTCTCTTCTTGTTGGATAGTCTTTTGTATACATTTCTGTTACAAGAACACTGAATCTGGTAAACAACCTCCCAGAGGCCTACAGGCACACTCCACAAGGGGTACCTCTGCCATTTTGGCAGCTACAAGTGGCAGTCCCCTTTAAGAAATTTGTAATGCAGCTACCTGGAAAACAGTACATACCTCCTAAAGCACTAATGTCCAGACATTCAGTCCAGGAGGGATGCTAGGTCTGGAACCGCTGTCTTACAGAACCATTTTCATAAACAGGTTCTAGTCCTATCCTCCCAAGGTGCTGCTAGTGAGTCTGCACTTTTACATTAGGCATCATATTGATGGATTCCAGTTGCTAGAAGAAAAAAATGCTCACCATAGTAATATTGTTTCTTCTCAGGGATCCATCAGTGAGCCAGTACAAACCCTAACCCTGTCTCCCTGTCTAGAACCTGAAAACAGGGTCACACGAGAATCAATTCTTGCTTGTATTGTTGCACGAGCATTACTTTGGTGAAGTTTGACAAACATTTTAAATTTGTGGTCATTTCATGGCAAATTTCTGTCTGCTAATATTTTATTTGGGTTTTAAAAAAAATGTTTTTATAAAGTTTTGGAAAATATTGTAATAGCCATTAGACAGTTTCAGTGGTCACTGCTCCCCTGACTTTGGAAAAAAATCTGGTGTTAAGCCAGTAGGGGGAGCATATTCACAGGGCAGAGTTTGAACTTAGCTCAAAGTTCTATACTTTGCATAAGTTCTGTCTCCAGTACAGCACACTTCTGGGGAATGATGCACTTTTGTATTGGCTCATTGATGGAACCCAGTAAAGAAACAACAATTTTTTTCCCCTACTGCCTACAATGATTGGGCAGACTGCGAGACATTGTAAAAACAATTTGTTACCCAGGAGAGCCCTGCTTAGATCCAGTATCTCATGTTCAGCTGGGGCCATGCATCTTCACAATTTCCACCTGAGCACAGAAAGTCAAGTGATGTGTTCACGGTCACACGGTGAGTACATGACTAATGGGATTTGAACCTGGATCTCCTGTCCCACTGTTCTGCTTTCTACCCAGTAGGTTACATTTTCCTGTTGACTAAGAAGTAGGATACTGCAAAGTGGTTGTATCCCTTGGGCAAAAATGTAAAGTATTCCATTGAGACAATCCCTTTCCTACAGGTAAGGAGACTAGAAAAACAAGTGTCAGCAACCAGTTACTCGTACACCTTCCTCTCTGTGTTCCTAGCAATTGTTTGTTCTATAGATAGCAACAGCAAAAGCAATAACAGTGCAATTATATTGAAACATGAAGCCGAGGTTGCTCTACTTACATAATTGCTTTTGACATATTTCTTTATAAGCATTTTCTATGAGGTTCAAGTACAGAAGGCAGTAGTAAAAATGCAATGCAATAAAAACAAAAAAAAAAGAGAAAGTTATGCTTTAATGAGAGACCAATCTAGCAACAGTATGCAAGTCAGCACATGTTAATCTGGCAATTATGACCCATTGTTAACCAAGCTAATTGCTTAGTGGGTGTTTGGGAAACCACCCTCCGTAGCAAAGTTAGAAAATGGTAATGCTACTAGGCATGACGGAGTCAGTAATGTCAGATTACTGTATTTTTTTTTTTAATTCTATTTCTAGTCTCCTATCTGGTGGGATCCTATTCCAGACCCTGAGTTCCCCAGCCCAGTCACCCCACATTCTCCCAAGTGTTAACACCCCTCCAGATACTCTGTGGCTTACCCCCATGGCAGGGCCTTTGGGGTGACCCCCCTCCAATCCCTCAGGACAGAAATGGAGTGGCAGAGAGGCTGTCTTGCATCTGTAGGTGCAGACCATGTAGGAGCCCAGGCAGGTGTTACTTTCAGCCTTAGTTGCATCCCATCCCAGAAGATACTGCCTGTGCATAGATATTTTGACAGCTTGCATGCAAGGCATACACATATGCTGAGACAGCTAGCAGCGTCCTCCCCTCTCCAATCAGGTTCCCAGTTGTACTGCCACCCACGGTCACCTAGGTGGTAGTAGCACAGCAGGGTGTATCATTCTCCTTCAAGAAGGAGAGTTTCCTCTGGAATGCTCAATCCTCCTTGCCCTGGCCAGCGCTGATATCCTTGCATTGTTAGTGTCATGAGCTGCATCTTCGCTGCTGTGCTGATGAGCCAGCTATGTCACGATATTTTTCATGTGTACTGGCACTAGGTATTGGCAAATTTCGTCTTCACTGGTCAGGGAAACCAGGTAGAAGAACCCCAAAGAAAGATGCATAGAAACATAAAAGGTGATGGCAGATAAGGACCCTGTGGCCCACCTAGTCTGCCCCCTTTTGCCTATCTAATGCAATAACACAGACCTAGTTGATCTGTGGCTTACCCTCTCTTCCCTATTGTGAGAGTACCCTTATGTCTATCCCATGCATTCTTGAATTCCCCTACCATTTTTGCCCCCACCAGCTCCTCAGGGAGGCTGTTCCAAGCATCCATTACTCTTTCTGTGAAAAAGTATTTCCTCACGTTGCCCCTGAGCCTACCCCCTCTAGCCTCGTATCATGCCCCTTGTTCTTATACACCTTTTTTTCTGAAAGACGCTACCCTCTTGTACCTTGTTTATACCCCAGATGTACTTGAATGTCTCTATCATATCCTCCCTCCCTCTCCTGTCCTCCAGGGAATACATATTGAGGTCCTCTAGTCTTTCCTCATATGACTTTTGGTACAGTCTTGCACCATTTTTGTTGCCCTTCTCAGGACTGCCTCTATTTTGTCTATGTCATTCTGGAGATGCAGCCTTCAGAACTGGACACAGTATGCCAGATGAGGTCTACTAGTGATCTGTACAGTGGCATAACCACCTCTTTTTTCTGCTGGTGATGCCTCTCCTTATGCACCCTAGCATCCCACTGGCTCTCCCCACAGCCTTATTACATTGTTTGGTTATCTTTTGGTCATCAGATATGATTACCCCAAGTCTCTTTCTTGATTGGTGGCTGTCAGTACCTCTCTCCACATTCTGTACTCTTCCCTTCGATTTCTGTGCCCCAAATGGATGATTTTGCACTTCTTAGTATTGGATCTTAGCTGCCACACTCTCGACCACTCCTTAAGCATGTTTAGGTCCTTTCTCATTTCCCCGGAGTGTCAACCTTGTTGCTGATCTTAGTGTCATTTGTAAAGAGGCATACCTTCCCTTACAGCCCCTCTGCAATGTTGCTTATGAAGACATTAAACAGGACTGGCCCCAGGACCGATCCCTGTGGCACCTCGCTGGTCACCTCCCCTTCCCTCCCCTTGGATTGAATGCCATTTACCTCCAATCTCTGTGTCCTGTCACTCAACCAGTTTCTGACCTAGTTTACCAACTTGGGGCCCACTCCTGGGCTGCCAACTTATTTACCAACCTCCTATGTGGAACGGTGTTGAAGGTCTTGCTGTAATCTAGGTAGGCCACATCCACCTCCCCGCCCTGATCTACCTCCCTGGTCACCGAGTCAAAGAACTCTATCAGATTTTTGTGACAAGATCTTCCCTCTGTGAAACACTCCCTGACCTGGAGGCCCGTATATCACCCATGTGCATATTTTTGTGCCATTTCCTGGTTCAAGGGTGACCCACAGTGTCTCAGCCTCCCCCTGCCTACCCTGTATCTGTGTTGCCTTTATACCCTCCCTTGACATACAGGGCACCACTCCCCCTTTCTTGCCTCCCCTACCCCATCTAAACAGAATATAACCTGGTATATTTACTTCCCACCCATGACTGGCATTGTAACAGGTTTCAGTTATTGCTACAATGTCCAGGTCTGTCTCAACTATCAAAGCCTCCTTGTCTGGGATTTTATTTCTCAGACTGTGGGCATTTGTCACCATGGCCTTCCAAGTATTACTGCCTCTCCTCCTTCCAGTCCTGGTTTTGGTCCCCTGCAGTTTACTCCCCTTCCTGTTAACTTTATCATGTGTCCCTGATTTCTTTGCTACTCCCCTTCTGAGTGGTCCAGGTGACCTTGGCAACATCATTCTGGTGTCTCTACCATGTGGGGGTGGGCTGCTAGAGTTTGCCTAGTCTTGTTGGCCCCCCCAGCTAGTGTAAATGCTTGTCAGGGGTATGCCAGGTGTTAAAATAGGGAGGGGGCACTCCACAACACAGCAGCACTGTCCAAAAGGATAAAAAATTCATACCTGGGTCCAGATGATGCCACCGAGCAGGTGACTTCAGGTGGTGCTGCCGGGGTGGGGGGGGTCAACATGATCACACACAGTAGCAGGGTGCAAACAGGTCCTGCTGAAGCTGGGGGGCAAGTTGGTTAGCCACTAAATAAGTCACTGTCCAGGCTCAGATAAAGTATAATCAACAATTGATTTAATAAATAAAAAGGCAATCCCATCTCCATGGAGCAGTCGGATACATCTTCTGTGCAGACCAAATAATCTTCACGGTACAATTTCTTAAGTCAGATTTCCTGGGAGCCAAGACTTCCCCACCAGATGGCAGCTGCAGCACAAGTCCCTGGACACTCTATGGCCTCTACTCCTGCACCTCTCTTTGCCATCCAAAAGGCTTCACATATGTGCAAGGTGCTTCTGCTCTCTCTCTCTCTCTCACTGGCCTGGCCATCCCATTCCCACTTAATTCCCTGGGAAGCAGCAACCCAAGGCACACGGTGCCCCACACAGTAGCCCCAATCACTGGCCCGGAGGCCTGGGGATAAGTCTGCCCTGCCACTTCCTCCTTTTCACTGCGCTAGGGCCACTGGGTATGGGCTAACAGGGGGTCCCCAGGCTTCCACCACTGACCCCCATGATGCAGTCTCTCACCCTGCACCGCGCCTGACTCACAGTCAGCGGCCGATGAAGGAATCCACTCCAAGGCCTACCCCAGTGCTGGGGATCATGAGGTAAGCCACACCTCACCACTCTGGTCCCCAGCTCCCATCACCTCCTTCTGGGGGATCATCCCACTGCAGCCCAAAATGACCGATACACTCACCCAACCAAGCCAAAAATGAAACAGGGGGTGGACCGGGATGGCAATCGGCCCAACCCAGCTCTGAACTTTGGCCCTGCAGCCAGACTTGTCCTGCCTCCCACTCCTGAGCCCTTGCCTTCCCATAAAGCACACCAAATCACCCCTTATAAGGGGGGGACTCCTAGCCCCAGCTCCACCCACCAGCAGGTGGACCTGAATGCTGGCCAGCCCCAAATTAAAGGGCCCTAGACTAATAAGCTCATCAGAGTGGTCTCACACTTGCATACTGTGTGACCCCAAGCAAGTTGCTTGATCTCCCTGTGCTCCTGGTATGCACCTTGAAATGAGCGTAGGCTCAGTGTGCCTTTCTCATTGTATTTACTTTTACTTTTCAGCAATACCTGTAACTACTGTGCTGTATATGATGTTCCTGCACTGATGTACTGTACTTGTCTTACCACTCTTTTTGTACTCTCCTGGGTCGTGCCTGAAAAATAGTCATTGTTTGGCTAGTGTACTCACCCGGTTAACAAAAAATAAATAAATAAATACATACATACATACATAAATAAAAGGATTTAAAAAAAAAAAAGAAAAGATAAAAAATAAATAAGGAAAAAATGAAGTAATAGTCATAGTTTTAATTAGTTTTTTCTTTGCTGACCATGAAAAATCACCTTCCTATTTTTACCAACTTACCAAGGAAATCTCTGCTACTTACTCTGCCATGGATAACATGTATCCCATAAGACCTTCTGCTGTGTATGTGTATCTGTGTATCTGTGTGTGTGTGTGGGGGGGGATTAAGATTCTGCTAGTGTGACTGAGTAGAATTTTGAAAGGATGAGAAGGGACTTGGCAAGGTTGGAGGAATGGTCAAATGTATGGCAGCTCAGATTCAATGCAAAGAAGTGCAAGATAATGCACCTGGGAAACAAAAACCCAGGGGAAGAGTACACAATGGGGGGGGTGAGATACTGACAACAGTAAAAATGGAAAGGGACCTGGGGGTAATTATATCAGATGACCTAAAGGTGGGCAAGCAATGTGAGAAGGCAGTAACGAAGGCTGGGGGATACTGGGATGCATAGGGAGATGCATCAATAGCAGAAAACAGGAAGCTGTTATCCCTCTGTACAGACAGTTGGTGAGACCCCATCAGGAGTACTGTGTGCAGTTCTGGAGACCCCATCTCCGAAAAGACATAGACAGAGTGGAGGCTGTCAGAGGAGGGCAACCAAAATGGTGCAGGGTCTGCACCAGAAGACATCTGAATAAAGACTAAAGGACTTAATATGTATACCCTTGAGGAAAGGAGGGAGAGAGGGGACATGATAGAAACTTTCAAGTACCTCAAGGGAATCAACAAAGTCCAAGAGGGTGGCATCTTTCAGAAAAAGAGATGTGCAAGAACAAGGGGGCACAATTTGAAGATAGAGGGGGGATGGCTCAGAGGTAATGTGAGGAAGTATTTTTTCACAGAGAGGGTTGTGGATGCATGGAACAGCCTCCTTGAGGAGGTCGTGGAGTCAAGAACAGTGGGGGAATTCAAGAATGCATGGGACAGACATAAGGCAGTCCTAGTGGGGGGTAGGAGGAAGTAAGCTGTTGGTTAACTAGGATCTGCAGCTTATCTGTTAGGTAGGAAAATGGGCAGACTAGGTGGGCCAAGCGGTCCTTATCTGCTGTCAAATTCTATGTTTCTATGAATTCTTGTATTCCATGACATCCACATAATAAATTCCTGTTACTCTGTAACTCTATGTACAAAATGTTGGGGGGCTATTAACTCTGTAGTCTATGAATTCCTTATTAAAATTATACTAATAACAAATTGTTGTATTTGATAACCTGTCTTTTACCTTTTGTTAAATTGGGACTCATTCTATAATTGCAGTAAGACACTCCAAGGTGTGTGTTGTTGTAGGATAGCAGCACTTTTTGGATGCCTGAAGGCACTCAGCAATAGCTCATGCCTCGCAATGTACTGTACCCAAGGCATGCTGTTATACCATAACAATGCACACCCTGTCATATCTTATTGCTAAATTATGTCTGAATGCTAGAAATACAGAAGTACTTGGTTGAAAATGTTTTCACTGCTCTTTGCTCCATTTCCTCAAAGTTTCAGGTTCAGAGAGCTGAGGCACAGATTTCTCCCCAGCTGTATCCCCTGGGTATCACACACTTTGCAGAAGTGAGAATACGAGAGTGGAGATGTGGAGTTGTCTATGGCATAACTGTCCCGTGCCATTCACACCCTGTGATGCTGTGCCATTGATTTTGGTCGAATAATTACTGGCCTGAGTTCAGAAAGGGAACCTGGCTGCCTGTATTTCAAGCAGTTGCACATTTAAAGCAAAAAAAGACCGAATAGGCATCAATAATTGTAACAAATTGACTTTACTTACAAATAAAACAAAGAGTTACAGGACCTGTGCCACCCCAGCTTTCAACGTTTTGCGCATGCGTGCGCTTTATCAAGGATGCAGTCTGGGCTCACATGTAGCACATTTACATTGCAATCTTAAAGTGGCAGTACACAGTCTGAAAATACACTCCTCATAATACTTGATATACAAGCACTCTACATAAATATTCGGCAGGACGGTGGGGTGGAGTCTCTTAGGGAGGCCATTCACGTGCACACAGACTATTCTGCCAGTAGTATTAGTACGCTACTTACATTAACTGAGAAAGTGATTAAATGTAAGTATTTCTTGTTTTTGGAGAACCATTGTCTTCAAAGGCACTGCAATGAAGGTGAGTTACACTCCCAATTATGCTAATTGAAAGGCGCATGCCTGTAGTTATGTGGGGGAAGAGCTCCTCCCCCATATCCTACATAACACAGCAGGCTCTGCCACTGTGGTTAGAGTGAGTCACACTCGCTGGTGTTCTGCTGGTCCATGGCTGCTCTCTTTGAGCCCCCCACCTTTGTTTCCCTCTGGCGTTTGTCTCTCAGCTGGTTAGTCTCATTCCCCTTTGCTTCATCCTCCCTCCTCCCTCTGTCCCCCCCCCGTACCTCTTGTTTCTTTTTCGGGCTTCTCAGTACTTTCGGGCATCCTCCTCCTACTGCGGCGGCCGGAGCATCCCCCCTGTGCTGCCGCCACTGCTTTCTATTGCTTGTTCATGTTCTTCTGTGCTCTTCCTTTGTCCCCTCTTTTTTTTTTAGGCAGCCACCGCTCCATGCAGCTGCTCATTGTACACTGCCGCTGAGCCAATACCACCTCAGCTTTCTTCAGGTTCTTCATTGCGTGCCATTGCACGCTCCGCTCCTCGCCTCCTCTACAGCCGCTTCCTGACCATGGTCTGCTGCACAGCCCTGACCTATCAGTCGTCCTGCTCCTGTGTTTGTCCTCAGCTGGTGCTAGTTCTGTCCAAGGACGCTTCTCTGGAGTCCACCCGAGGGGTAGTTTGCATTGCTATGGGACCTGCTTCTTGCCCTCCTTCTCCTAAATCAGGACCGGGGCTTCCAAACTATCTGGGACTATTGATCACATTCAGGATCAACTCTTCTGGATTGCAGTTATCCACCCTCAACACTGGTGGACTATGGGGTTTAGTGCACAATGTGATTTCTATGGATTTGCAAGTTTGTAACCTTAATACTTGATGTTGTTATGTGCTTCCTATCCCCAGTGTTTAGCCATGGAACCATGACTTTTAGGAGGGACAGAGTCACTTTGGGCATACTCAGGGACGTCTCTAAAGATCGGGGACACTCGAGAGGTATGTTGTGGCGTTTCTTCATGGCCTGTTTCTGTGCTTGGCCTGCCGTTCTGGTGCTGTATATCGTTACTCATTCTGGGACTTGGAAAGCATGAACCGCACCTCTGTTATTCGGATGCACCTGCTGCAGTTATCCGTGCTTCAGCTCCCCATTGCTGCTCCATTCTGCCCTTCATCATTCACCAAATTTATGCTCCCCTGATCCTAGCTATGCAGCTTCTCATTTTCCTCGGCTCACTTCCTATTGCTACTGTGTCTGCGGACCTCTGTGTAGGTCCAGCATACTACTGTGCTTACTGACCGTGCAAGTCCACTCTTGCCCATGCAATCATTGCTGCATGCTTTGGCTATCCTCTCAGCTTCAGCCTCTGGGATGTCTGCTGCACCAGGCGGCCCTCTGTGGCAGCGTTCCCCAGTCCTGCTTGCCTTCATAGAGGCTGGCTTGGCCATTCCCGGTCCCTTCCACCAGGCCTACATGGGGTCCGGCCATTCTCGCTGGCCACGTGAGGACCTAGCCTGCACTTGCCTCACCCAACATCGGGGCCTGGGGGTTCGACTCTCTACTCTATACCTGCCTCACCCAGTACCGGGGCCTGGAGGTTCCACTATTTCTACCCTTCACCTGCCTCACCCAGTATTGGGGCTTGGAGGTTCAACTTTTTCTACCCTACGCCTGCCTCACCCAGCATCGGGGCATGGAGGTTTGAATTTCTACTCTACTCTGCCTTGCCCAGCATCGGGGCCTAGAGGTTCCACTATTCCTACTCTACACCTGCCTTGCCCGACTATCGGCCTGGAGATTAGATTTTGCTGTACCGATCCCTTGCCCAGCTCGGGGCAGGCAGGTTCTGTCCCTTGCTGGACTTGCTTTCGCCGGATGAGTTGGAGATTTTCTGGGCCTTATGTCCATTTTCTGTTCACCCACTCAGGACCAGGGGTTCAGTTGCTCCACCTTCTTCAGCTTCCCACCTGTATCCGGCTTACTCGCCTCACCTTCCCAGACTCTCTGCTTCCATGACCTCATATCGGAACTTGGACCTCTGCTTCATAAATGACTGTGTTTTCACCTGGATTCCACATGATCTTCTATCGATGGTTTGCCCTGGACATTGGCAGCTCAGCCTGGGAATTGCTCCGGATATGCTGCCATCTTGCTGTCCATTCATCACCAGTACTGGATTCCATTGCTCTTCTCAACCTTTGGATCTTCCTCTCTGGGGTTTCGGACTAGCCGTTATTATGTATATATTGTTCATTTAGGATTACTCTCCCTTAGTATGCCTATAAGGATGGGCAGGTCAGTAGCCATGGATCCTCAGAGGTTTCCCCCTAAGGGTTTTTTCCTCTCCTGCGTGCTACTGGCCACACTCTCTGGAGTTGGAGGAGGTAATCGTGCTTGCAATCATTATTCTTTTGAGGGGTCTCATCCTACTTGACTAAGCATCCTTCCTAAGGTGGGATATAGAGAAAGGCCAAAACATCAAGTCCTAACAAGTTACTCATCAGTCAAAGCACCTAAGCACTATGCATATACTATCCAGCTCATATGTACTACAATCACTGACTTGCTCATGTCTATGCTGAAATATCTAAGCACTAATCATTTCATGCAACTTATACCTCGCAGGCATTGTCCCACCTACTGGTCTGGCCTATGTATCCAAGCACAAGTTACATCATTCAGCTCTACTGTAGGTAGCACAAGCACTGAGCTTTGAACCACACAGAATATCTATTTAGGGGTCTGGGAGAGATATATGTTCAGTGGAGAACATAATCAGTTTTGAGAAAACTCAAGCTCTATAATAGGTTTATTGATGACCTTTTTCCGCTGTGGGATAGCACTCTTTATGACCTGGAGCAGTTTGTGTGTTACCTAGAATCAACAAATTCAAATTTAAAATTTACTGTTATTAGCCATTGTGAACCTATTAATTTCCTGGCTGTAACAGTGCCCGAGGGAGTGACCAGTACGCTGAGTAGCAATCTGTTTCAAAAGCCCACTAACCGAAACTCTATTTCATACTTTGATAGTAGCCATCCTAGGCACACAGATAAGAATGTACCGGATAGTCAGTTAGTCAAATACATTGCAACTGTACTCAAGACACTGGCTTTGAGGATGGTGTCATGGAATTTCGTGAAACATTCACATAGAGGGGCTGTAACAGTATTAGCATAGATAAGGCCGAAGCCAGAGCGAGGAGTACTACCCAGAATGACCTACTGGAGACTACAGGGGCCTGTAGTGGGATTGAAGGCAACAGAAATGATGTAGCTCTTAACTTTGTGACAACTTACGGCCCAAGGTCACATAAGGTTAAAGAGAGAACAGAAGAAACTGGCACTTATTAAGCTGAACAACAATCTGGGCACTTTGACCAAAGAAAAACCAGGAATGGCTTACTGGAGAGGCCAGAATATAGCCAAGACAGTGGTGTCCAGCTTTTTACCAGTGACAGCAGAAAGGGAACCTCCACCCCCACATGGCATTTACCAATGTGGTAATTGCAAATATTGCAACACACTGTCACTGGGAGATCACTTTACTTTGCCACATACGGAAGAGAATTCATCCAATAGTTTTTTAATTGCAATGCCATGTCCCTTGTTTTTCTTACCATGTGTCAAGATTGTCATGCCTACGAAGTAGGAAAAACTCTAAGGTCATTCAGTTTGAAGGTGGGCAAACATCAACAAGCAAATGAAAAATGAGAAACTGAAAATACATTTGTACAACATGTTGCTAGTTTTGGGAGCCAGCACACCTTTAGGTATCAGGGACTTGAAAGGGTAACACCTGGACCAAGAGGTGGAGATTTTAATAATTATCTCCACTGTAGCAAAACAAAATGGCAATACAGGTTAAAGGCTAGTGGCCCTCCAGGGCTAAACTGTGTGTTTCAGCTGGCACCCTTTCTGAATTCTTGATTCTTGGTTTGTTATAAAAAACAACAACAAAACCCTCTGATTGTTGCCTATGGAGTTATTATTGGTCTGTATTTATGAGCAATTTCTTTAAACAGTACATTTTTTATACGACATCTAAATGACCTAACATCAACTGTACACATAAGTTTAGTTACTATAAACCATATAGGAGCATCCTTGTGCTAATGTGTTCCTCTAAATGTAATTGTTTGCTCAGTCCATCTAAAACACTCCCCCCCCCACCACTGCATGCTGCTAGTCACCACTGTCTTTGGCCCCTCTGTTTACGAACATACGAAAACTGCCAGCAGATACAGGCCATACGGTCTATCAAGTCTGCTTGAGTGTGCAGCTAGCAGACCAATTATACTGCAGCTGCCCTTCCCTCCATCCCCCAACCTCTCCTTCAAGGTTATGTCCCTGCTTGCTGACCCCACCCTCTCCTTTGCCATCTTTGTGAACATCCCCTTGACCCTGTCCCACCCCATCTTAAAACCTCCCTCCGATGTTAAGGGCACCAACTCACCTGGCAGGGTGTTCCACCCTGTCACCACTCATTCTGTAAAGTAATGCCTTCTCATTTCCCTTCTGAATCTACCTCCCTCCAGCTTCAGACTATGCCCTCTAATGTCCTTCCCTCCTCCTCCTCCTCCCTCCCGTGCTTAAGAATGCTACCCGTGTCAACCTTATTTATGCCCCTCTTATATTTGAAGGTTTCTATCATTTCCCCCCTACCCCTCCGATCCTCCAGGGAGTACATGCAAAGTACCCTCAGTCTCTCCTCATAGAACTTGTTTAGCACTATTGGTTGTATTGAGCATCGTGGTCTAGAGAGTTTGATATAGGTACACTTCACTGTTATTGAATTTCCTTAATTCGTATCCAACCTTTAATGAATTAAGATGAACAAAGATCTAGTTAGCTTTTTTTAGGAGTAAATGATCTTTCATATAAAGACACTCACAAGATATTAGCTCATGACTTCTTCAAGTTGTGTGTTGGTTTCAGCTTTATCTTCCACCCCCATTCCATTTCTGTTTATCTCTTTATGAGATAAGTATAGACTATAGCATATGTATTAGCTTTAGCTTTACATTTCTTTTCCTTTCCCCTTATTCCCTCCCCCTTCCCACTTTTTTGTTACTGTTCTTGCAGATTGCACTTTTTAATGTTTATTAAGGTTTGTAGTGGTTTTTCACCATTTTGTTTTCACAGGTAAGTAATTAATGACTATGCACTGACTCTTTAAAAGTATGGTAAGAATGTGCTACATGTGAGCCCAGATGGCATCCTTGATAAAGTGCACACATGCGTGAAACATCGGAGGCCAGGGTGGCACAGGTCTAGTGCTGTAACTCTGTTTCTAAATAAAGTCATTTTGCTACGATTGTTGGTGCCTGTTTGGTCTTTTTTGCTTTAAATTTACAACTGCTTGAAATATGGGCAGCCAAACTCTCTTCCTGAGCTTGTTTAATTCATGTTGTGGCTCAGTATTGCACTCACTCTGAGCATCTTTGGTGCATGCTAGTTACTGGCCAAAGAGACAAAGATGCAGTTACAGTGGCCCTGAAACTGATAAATGACCATCAACTCCAAAATGAATACAATTAAAACGTTTTCACTCGCTTTTTTTATGTCACATCACAAACCTTTCTTTTCAAATACAATACACGATGACCATGGATGTTCAATGTAATGCACGACATGTTCCACCCCAACACTTCAAAGCTCACATTACTGTATCCATGGATGTTTTTGTGTATCAGTAACTCAGTAGATTGCACATTCACCTTTGGGGCCAGAAAACTGTAAGGTTATGGGTTCTAGTTCCACACCAGGAATTTGAGCTAACACCCAATAGTGACACTGTAGTGTATTTATAAAGCATTTTTTTTACATTGAAATCAATGTAAGTGGCTTCAGCACGTGATGACCTCTTGTACAGCCAAGAGGTCTTTGCGTGCTGCAGCCTCAATACACAGTCAGTCACATTCTAAGTTCAATCTAGTTTCATTTTAAAAAGTCTCAGCAGAGAATCTGGTAAAGTGAACAACAATATACCCTTCCTTTATAAGAGCTGATGGTCACTGTACCACTCAACTATATGCCAAACTCCAGATAAGGTACTTTGACACAGTCTTTTAATGAGAAGTTGGATCTCACAAGACACGGGCTGTTTTAATTTTATTTAAGCATGGCTCTCCAGAAAAGTGTATCACAAAACAGTAAACATGTAAGGCCAAAATTAAATGAGAATCTGTATTTAAAAAAAGTCCTAGCCATAAAAAGCAGCACAGAATGAACAGCTAGCGAGTAGCCCTCCCATAACAAATTACATTAGTATGTTTCATGTTTTTCTAATCTCTATTACTGCTCACTTAGCAGCATACAGTCACCCTCAACTCTCACTGCAGCTGTGACTTTTTAGCAATCACGTGGACAGTAGGAGTCCACGCTCAGAGGTTTAGCAAGTAGATCATGGAATTAGGAGTACAATGAATACTGGAGGACAATAGGAAAACAAGCTTTCATTTCCTCTCTAGGACTGCTGTCTTGGCCCCATACAGGGTTGCTCAATACTCATGGTACAGTAACTACAATTTTTAGGAAGCGGGCCAAAATGAGCTTGATGAGGAAAAAAAAAAACACACAGGAAAACAAACTAAAACAAATGTTTAATAAAGATTAAACGGAATGTTTGGGATGTCTTCAAGACATTTTTGTGTTCCAGAACTACTCAGCTTCACTTTGCAGTTCTCAAACGTAAAGATATCTCAGAAGGACACTCTTGCTTAGCCAAGAGACATCTTGAACATCCTGTTTACCTATACACTAGGTGGGTGCTGCACAGTTGAGGTGCCATACAGATTATATGTTTAACCAAGGTCCTTTTTGCCATCGGTAGTGGCTTCCCGGGGGAAGTTAAAGAGCCCATGAAACTTATCATAAGAGACTAGGAATTTCCCCAGTGTCTTATTAATTAATTTATTACTTTATTTATTTAGTTTTTGTTAACCAGGTAGGTGCACTAGATAATAAAATGCCTATTTTCAGGCACAACCCGGGAGATTACAAACATCTGACAAAGTTGCATAATTGAGAAGGTAACATTAAGTACAATAGTGACAAGTTACAAATGATTACACAACAGGTGGAAAGCAGGCATAGCATAATGGCTCACATTAAACAAACGTAAGTGTTGACCAACCTTTCCCCATGTCAATAAAACAAGCCCATGTAACCAACCCCCAGGACACCCCAGGAAATGAGATGCCACAGCTCAGTGTGCTTGTCCTGTTCACTTCAATGAGAAGTTCCGATTAAAACAAAAAGTGATCCTTCTTTCTTGGGGTGGGGAAATAAACATTACTGAGTGAAGAATGCAACAAACAGCCCTTGATGGTGTGTCAGACACTGGGTGCTGTATCATTACTGGTACTGTTGTTACTTTTACTGTGTGTGTCCCTCTCTCGCTCTCAGATTTTATTACTTTGCAGTGACTTTTAAACTTGTATTGTTAACTGTTTTTTTCAATATGTCATGGATGCAAATATGTAAACACAGGATACATAGGTCAAAAAGAAAGAGAAGAGAAAAGAGAGAGGCAATTTGTATCAAACCCATGGTTCAACAATTCAAAGTGTATAATTATTCACTCAGGAACAAATGAATGAAACTGAACAGAAGGCTACATCATTAAAGCGGAGAAAGAACTGGTGACACCAATAGCAAAGCAGTTCCCATCACCAAGGACAGCACTGTCCACCTTATTACACAGATGAGATATGCACAGTAGCATGCTGCAGAATATCAGCTCCAAAATAATAAAGGCCTGTGTTCCAGCACCGAACATGCACATAGCACACTATGACAGCATAAACCCTGATAAACATTTTTATGGTCAAGTACATATCAATAGAGTGGGGATGAAAATATTCGCTAAGCTACTGAAGGATGTAATTCTTGAACAGACCCTACCTGAATCTTCTGGAGACTAGTCAAACAAGAAGGAGTAAACAGGGAAGCACCAGGAGTGCAACAAAACTACAATGGCTGCACAACAGAGCTACTAAGGATTTCCCATTGTAGCAGCATCAAACAGAGGATCCTCTCAGGGAAACAAGCAAAGCACATGCTGCAGGTTATGTAGGTACTAGCAATAGTACGACTTGTCACAGACACACTGACCTGACTGAAACTGAATAGTTGTTAAATATCATATGTGCAAAACTTTTACTTATTTAAGTAATTGAATAAGGGTGGGGGCTTTCAGTTACAATCTTATGCAGGTGAATCAACACAAATATTACATTTCTTAGGCTAGTTCTTCGATAGCTTTTCAACACATAGGGCTTAATTCTCCAAAGTCCAAATGTGTCACAAGGTGCCTGTGACAAACAGCAGTGGCGCAAGCGGCACCTTGTATCACAACTTGCAGATTATGCAGTTCTCAAAGGTCCCCTGTGTAAAACTGGGACCCAGTGTGCCAGACTGGCCCTGTACCAGGTCTGCACCATACTGCTGGATGTGCCAGGGTGCTAGGGGGGCATGTGGCAGCTGCAAACTCCGTATCGCCAACTTTGTGATTCTGTAAGACCTCCCAGAGGGCACACATCCAAATACTGTTAGACCAACTAGGGCTGGTCTAATGATCCTTGTGCTATCCCCAGTGCCCTCCCTGAGGGGGAGAGAACATGTGTTGCCACCTGCCCCGATCACCCACATCCCCCCAACAGCCATGGCTAAATGTGTTTTTTTCTGACCAGAAGTAGTAAATTAATAAATAATAATGGAGAAAGACTAACATGTGAGTCAGCAATAGGGACACTAGGAAGTGGTACTACAGCCGAACATTGGTTTATTATTTCTACTATCTACATTACCTACTCTAGAATAAATGGTTTTAAAATAGTTAGATACAATTAAGCAATGTCCAGTGCAGCAGTAGATACTGTCATTGTTGTCTTGAGGATTAGATATATTATTGGTGTGCTGTTGGTTACATTATACATACACACACACACACATATATATATATACACACACACACACACACACACACAATGGGGTGAGAGCTTCTAGAGTATAATAAATGGAGATATCTTCACTGGAGTGTGATAAATGATGATGACATCAGTACAGTGATGATAAATGCCATTTATCTGTACTGTGCTGGTGTCACCACTCACTGACTACAACCTGCATTCTAAATGAAACTGCTTTATCAGTTTCTCTTTCTCACTGAGGCCTGCAGGTTACTCAGTTAGCACTGTAAGACACTCACCTGTGCCCCATAGTGTTTCTGAGGCTCCCAGCCCATTACTATGCTTATCTCAGCTTCACTACAGCCTGCATTCTAAATGAAAGTGCTTTACAAAACAGTTTCTCTTTCTCGCTGAGGCCTGCAAGTTACTCAATTAGCACTGCAAAAGGCACTCACCCGTGTCCACAGTGTTTCTGAGACTCCCAGTCCATTACTATGCTGATCTCAGCTTCACTACAGCCTGCATTCTTAATGAACCTGCTTTACAAAACAGTTTCTCTTTCTCACTGAGGCCTGCAAGTTACTCAATTAGCATTGCAAAAGACACTCATCTGTGTCCCACAGTGTTTCTGAGACTCCCAGCCCATTCACAAAAACTCATACACACTCAGACCACACATAGAAAGAGCAGAAAGCACTCAGAAACAGGAAAAGAACACAGGAAAACATAACAATATTTCAGAAACTCCCACCCCTATTGCATAAATAGCACACATGATGTGCAGATTGTGTGTGTATGGAAAATATTCTCACTCCTGCAGAGTGAGCTCTGCATACTTTCACTCATGCCTTTGGCACTTGTGAGTATCTAGAGTTCACTCTGCAGGAGTGGGAATATTTTCCATATCACACTCCTGCCCATCATGTATCCTCTATTTATATATATATAGGCACGGTTGCACCCCTATAGTTAGGGTTCAACAGTCATGTCTTATGTTAAACTCAAAATATTGCACCTTAATAACTTTGCAACCATTCCATCAATTCACATGCAGCTTTGCATGCACCATCAGGGACCAACTATCTCTGCATGTGATAACGTTTCATTTTAGTCGGATGTGTGGGTGCTGAGATAGAGTGTCAAAAAATGTGAAAATTATTGTTTTGTGTAAATTCTTTGTCACACTGTTTCTCAGAAACTGTGTGGAGTTGTGGTCTGATATTTGCAGTGTGTATTTAGGTTTTGGGTAACAGATGTGCCTTTTGAAGGTTTGGTGACAAAATATTAATCTGTTCAAAAGTTGTTAAATTTTAACGTTTCCCATTATTTCCTATGGGAAAAGTTAGATGTCCTACTCAACAAAACTTTTGTTACTGCAAATGTGGTATTTTTTGCCGCAAATGTGGAAACTTTTACTGTGCTGATGCCATCTTGTTTTCAGTTAGTGAGGCAAAGAAATTAAGACATTTAAAAAAATACTACTACTTGGTAAACATCAGCAGTTGTGTTTACCTAACTGGGGCCCAAGGAATTGGATTCTTCGGTCATTTTACTTCAAAACTGTCCAGAAATATGTCTATTTTTATCCATGGTGTTGTTTAGCTGCAAACTGCGGACATGTGTTTGCATGAAACAAGACGCTTGAGCCACAAATTGCAGGGAAAGGATTCTGTTTCTTGTCACAGCATTCTTTTCCTGCAATTCGCAAGACAACATTTTTTTGACCCGACTGCAAGTTGCTGTACTTCAGTGCCCCCCAGCCCCACTCATTAAAGGATGGTTTCACTCCACCTACACATATAGAAAAAGAACTGCCTCTCCTCCTGTATATTATTTAAGCAATATACTAGGACAGGGTGTGGGTTATGCTAGGATTTACCATGCCTGGTGTGTTGTGGCCTCGTGACCAAAACACACCAGGTGTGGTAAATCCTAATATTACCCACACCTTGGAGTGGTATATTGTGATTATACAATGTACTTATTTTTTAATATTAAAAAATGGTTTTTTTTGTATTTTTAAATGATTTTTATGGGTTTATTACTCTGCCCAAAAATATAGTCCTTTTTTGCTAGGGAGACCCTTCCTTGGTTACTTCCTATGTTCCTCATTTTTGTGATCCTGCCCATGTTTCTAATACAGACTTAAAGAATTTATTTATTTATTTATTTTATTCATAACTAGGATTACAATACCTTTGAACCAGGGGTTCTTTTACAAAAGTTCCATGTCAAAGTAAAGACAAATAAATAGCAATAATACCTGACAGGGTGGATAGTATTGGGAAATACGGACCGTCCAGGGTGTATATGGGCCGATGCCACAACGGAGGGCCTTATAGCCCTGGAAGGTCCAGTATTTCCCTACCACACCACCCTGGAGGGTATTATAGCGCTTAAAAAATGGCACTGTAAAGAAAAAAAAAGTTTAATTAAAAAAAGAAGCTAAAATGTGTTTAAAATAAGTTTTGTAATAATGTTTTTAATAAGTAGTTCCTCCGCCAGTATAGATTTTTGTCCTATTGGAGACTCCGTTGGAGGGAGGGTGGGCGTTATGTTAGTTTGTGACAGAGGAGCCTTGCTGGTGTGCAGTTTGTGACAGGAGTTGCCTGTCTTAGGTTGTAAGAGGTGGAGAGGGTGGGGAGCATGGCTGAAGCTCCCGTTTGCATGTTGGAAGGTTGCTAGCAAAGGAAAAGAGGAGTTGTGGCTGCATGACTTTTTTTTTTTACTTATTTGTTTGAATACGTGGTCGGGATACTGGGTGACTGCTTGCTGAGATCACGATAAGGACACAGTTTTTTTTCTGGTGTGGAGGTGAGAGAAGAGGAAGCTAGCAAGAGGGAGAGGCAGGGAGGAAAAGAATACCCTGCTACACATATAGTAGGTAAATATGTGTATGGGGTAGGGGTAGTCTGAATCAGCCAGCGGTGCGATGGTGGTGGGTGCCCTAGATCAGCTGCCCACTGCACTGTGCAGAAAAAAGTAGGGATGGAACGTCCATTAAACAGCAGACAGATGATCAGTGATAGGACACTGGGAAAGGGGTGGCTGCATCGTGGAGACACTGAGTTCCTTACTGTTAGATTTTTTTTTTTTTACAATACGAATCATTTTGCCATTGGGAAATTCAGTGCAATGCAGAAGGGCCAGCTTACATGTGGATAAGGGAAGTGCAGGAGTGATAGCGGGGCGGTGAAACAAAGCAAAGTAGTCACAGGGCTCTCGGTGTTTTCAGGATGTAAAACAGGTTCAATAAGTGAGAAGCATTTTTTTATTGTAGCTTTTCATTTGTTTTTGCCAAATGTATGGCTAAGAGCAGTTGTTTACTTACTGTTATGGAGTGGCGCATGCTACAGTTTTGAATAACCCGCTGGTGACCGTGGTGATGTAAAGCCAATCAGACTGATGGCTTGACTTTCATTTAAAAATGTGTATTTTCTTTCATTTGCTATAATTCTTTAATGTAGCTAGGTTTGAGCCCCGAGGAGGTTGCTGTGTGGGTTCATGTGGCAGGTGGCACTGAATTGGGAGGGAGGGCAGGATCTCTCACTAAGTGAGAGAAAAAAATGGAGGCAATTTCAAATTGTTTGAGATGGTTTTGGCCAACTGGAAACTGGCAAGCAAGGTGGGCACAGGGTTTGTGGATGGTTGAAGGGGCACTTTGGGCTGGTACTTTTTATTTCCTGGTCATCTATGGAAAGTAAATGTACCCTCCTAGCAGGGATATCAGCCAATCAGAGACCAGGAAATAAAAAGCCAATTTTCTGAAGAAACATAATCATACAAGGAAAAGCAAATATAACATTATGAATTAAATAACAAGGTGCAGAAATTGGCAAACAATTTTAAACAGGGGTGATTACAGTTGGTGAAACATGTGATCACATACAAATTACAGTAGGGGAAACACAAGATTCATATAATACTAGTCCAACATATATCAGACTTTGTCAGATTAATAAAAAGGGATAGAAACACTCAAAATTTAATATGGTAGGACGTAAGAGGGAAAGGGAGAGGGGTGAAAATGAGGGGAGGGATGAGGACAGCAGGAGAGGAGGGGAAAGGGTGAAAGTGAGGGGGTGCGAAAGGGGATGAGGACAGCAGGAGGGGAAGGGGCCTTAGGGGTTCAGGGCAATAACTTGAAGGAGAATACATGGGGTAGCCATGGGCAAGTGGAGGTGGCTGAAACTGGAGTTAATGATGGCAGAATGGCTGTTTGATATCTAGAAAGAAAATAAAACGCATATCATTCTGAGGTTTTGGGTTTTTTTGACAAAAAGCTTGCAAGAAGTCATGTTTTTTTCTTTGTAGACATCGACTGCCAAATAGCAGGTGACTCTATGAGATGCCCCGTCATTTGAGTTACACAGATGTATATAAAAATGCATGTATGTTTCTTTCTTTTTAATTTTGAAAAAGTCTGACCTGTGTGCAGTTGTGTGTTGCTGTTTACTTCCGACTATATTTGATAGACCCAACTGTGATTGTTAACGGGCTGCGTGTCTGCTTCCAGGTTAACTTTTGTGGTGGTATTTTAAATTGTTTATGTGTGGGGCAGCGGGGCATGAGAAGGAAGGAATTATATTCTGTGGAGGTGGAAGTCAGCTGGTTTTCTTGTGCAGAATGCAGGGAAGGGGAATAAATGCTCAGAGATGTGAGGTAGGTGTGAGCGTCTCAGAAGTGTTTCTGAGTTTTTGAAACTGCAGTTGTGATGGATTGCGGCGGGCCAGGCACCAGGGCCGGATGGCATTTACCCCCAGGGTACTGAGAGAGCTGGCAGAAATCCTGGTAGGGCCCTTGGCAGACCTGTTCAATGCCTCTCTGGTCTCAGGAAGTGTACCTCAGGACTGGAGGATGGCTAACGTGGTACCCCTCCATAAGAGCAGTCCCAAAGACGAACTGAGAAACTACAGGCCAGTAAGCCTCACATCCATCGGGGGAAAACTGATGGAGACAATCCTGAAGGAGAGGCTGGTGTCCCTTCTGGAGACTAGAGATGCAGTGAAGTTTAAATCCCTAAGTGAAGTGCAGGCGAAGTGGCCACTTCAAGTTCGTGTATGGTTACGCAAAGTCCTCATCATAATGAGCGACTTTGCATTGACAACTTCTCATTGACTTTGCCTTATTTTTACACAAAGACGAAGGGAGTGATAATGAAACAGTCCACAGATCACATGAGTCACAGACTCACAGTTTGCAGGTCACATACTGCAGGCAGGAAGTTTATCAGCCAGACAGTAAAACAGTTTCACTTTTGCCTTGCCTAGACTTGGTGAAGAAGCTTTTGTTTTGTGAGAGAGAGAGAGTTTTGTTTCCTCTGGTTCACACAGAGGACAGCATGTGGGGCCACGTATGCGCGGTGGCATCCCGCGTATCAATCACAGCACTGTATTTAGTACTGCTAGTAGTACTCCCCTCCATGAAAGAGAAGGCACTGGTGCGATGTCAGCACCCCTGCTGCTTGCGCCTACCACTGCCTCCCTACCGCCTGCTATTGCCACTGTGGATCAGCAGCAGCAGCAGGAGCCAGAAGTCATGCAGGAGCCGCAACAGCAGCAGGAGCCAGAAGTCATGCAGGATCAGCAACAGCAGCAGGAGCCAGAAGTCATGCAGGATCAGCAGCAGCAGCAGCAGGAGCCAGAAGTCATGCAGGAGCCGCAACAGCAGCAGGTTGTCCCCCAATCATGTACCAGCAGCAGGCCATAACTGTAACACCTGGGGACCCCCTGCCTTTGCCTGGTCCTCCCCGCAGCTCTGTTGTGTGGGAGTTTTTCACTTCACTGCCCAGTGACCCCAGTGTTGTGGTGTAAGATATACGATATTGCTTGTGCATCGTGGGCGAGGTAGTCATCTGGAGACAGGTAGGCAGCGCACGCACCTCGCTAACCACCACCGTGTTGAGTGGGAGGCCAAGGTGGTAGAACGTGGAGGGAATGCGCCTGCTGGGTTACAGATGGCCATACGGCCTCCACCTGCAGGGGGTGCAAAGCACAGAAGGACCAGGGAGCAAGTGGCTGCTCCACAACCTGCACCTGCACGTGATGACGTAAGGCAGTGTCAGTGGCTCAGTAGGTAGCACACTCGCCTCTGAGGCCGGGAAATCAGAGGGCTGTGGGTTCAGTTCTCACATCTGGCGCTTGGGTTAATATCCCAGTACTGACACTGTAATGCAGCATGAGAGGGGTGCTGCATTTCTGAGGTGCCATCTTTCGGATGAGATGTTAAACCGAGGTCCCATCTGCCTGGATTGGTGGTAGTTCAGGTGGATGTTAAAGATCCCATGGCACTTATCGAAAAGAGTAGGGGAATTTCCCTGGTGTCCTGGCCACATTTCCCTCATTCACTAAAAATACCACCAACAGCTTAATCTGGTTCAAGGTCAGTTGGCATTCATCTGTATCCCCCTCCCCCGGGTCATGCCTGAAAATAGGCAGGATTTGTCTAGTGCACTTACCCGGTCAACAAAAGCTAGATAAATAAAATAAATGACTCTGGAGGAAACCCTGCAACAACACCTGCCACCCAGGCTGATTTGGGTGTTACATGGAGTGTGGTAGACCACCTTACCAACAGAGTGGAGAACCTTGAAGAGCAGTTGGAGTGTATGGAGGGTACCAGTTGCAGATTATGTCCATGCTCCAACTGCCCCTGTCTCACCACAACCTAGAACCTTAGAGTTTTTGTTTGCTGTATAATTTTCATTTTGTGTTCTGTCTTTCTTTCTCAGTCCTAACCTTGTTTTTCCCCCAAAATTGTAAAAACACCCCCTGAAACCAGTTTAAAGAAAGTAACATAAATAAATGCTGTCCTTCCCTTCCTTGTATTCCTAATCCTAGTTAATAATCTCTGTGGGCTGGCAGTATAGCCTAGAGGTTAGAGTAATGAGCTGTAAACGAGCTTGGTACATCGAGCAGACCAGACCTTGGTTTGATTCTCACAACCTCCACTTGCACTTGTATTACTCTGAGCAAGTCACTTAACCACCCAGTGCTCTCAGGTCGTCCCTGAAAACAGGCACTTGTGCCTAGTGGGCCTTACCCGGTTACCAAAGACTAAAATATAAATAAAATAAATGTTTACAAACAGGAATTTTTTTTTTGGCAGTAGTGTTTTCTTCCTATCGTGTTGTTTGTGTTAAAGCAGCAGTGCAATAATCTGTCAAAGAGCAGGAGTGCACTGTCAGGTACCCAGCCTCCGCAAACATAAGTGATAGATGACTTTGACTAGTGTTGATGGTATTATTAATATACCATGCGGTCCCATCTACTGAAGTATGAACAGTCAGTATGGCTCTCAGTCCGCTATCCACAGTTTAATAATCCATAGCAATTGCAGTAGAATACATTTCCCAAAACTTTATTTCACCAGCATACAGGTGGAGGTGCCCCTCCCCACATAGCAATCCGAACCTTGTTGCACAGTACTCACGCTGTGTCAAGGCTGAAATGGCAAATAATGTTATGTGGAATTTATACTACTGCAATGATTGTGGATCATTAAGCTGTGGACAGTGACTGAGAGCTGTACTGACTGGTCTTCCTCTTCCAGTCAAACAGTTCTAGCACCCCGAATGTGTACCCACAGAAAAACAAAGGCATTTCTGGAACCTGCTGACATGCCATCATGCAGGCAGGCACCCCATGTTAATTTTGTGGTGTTAGAAAATGAATGGTAAGTGCGCACTCACCTGACCTGCATGGGTACGATCTTTCTTTAGCTATTAGTGCTATTTTTAGCTGCAATTTAGAAAACTGAAAGTGACTGCTGTAGTAAGAGTGTCTGTTACTCCACTTCTGCGATCGCTTTTATTTCTGTAAATTGCAACACTAAGGTAGTAGAAGATGCTCTAGAAAAATCATGCCTGTACATGTCAGTGGAGTGCATAGTCTCAAAGTCTCAATTCATTTACTGATGTCCCCAAATTAACATTGGTGTGCCTGCCTGGGGGTTGTGTCAGCCAGTTTTGGACACTGCTATGTTTTTCTGTGGGTACACATTCAAGTGCTCTAACTTTTTCTCATAAATTAAAAATGGAAAAATAATACCTTTAATGGGTAGGAGGAGCTGCAATACCAGTCCACTCAGTGGATAGAATGAAGCAGTAAAAAATACCACAGATGGATAAGAGACACAGAGTGCTGCGATTACAGTGTGGCACAATAAATTGTGTCAGACTTGATGGAATGCACACACCCATGTACACACTATGTGCAGAAAATTTAGTACACTATCACCAAATCTTTTAAACCAACTGAAAAAAATCCACTGCACAACAGCAAACACCAAAAAATTATCAAAACTTTCTGTAAGTATTACTGTGTACACATGAACACTGAAATACTAACACACTAGCTACCAAACAACAGTCACCCGTGAGGAGGGCGCATGGGGAAGGGCGCCATCCGTAGCGACTCGACCCCTACAGCGAATCCCTCACGGTGATGGGAGGGTAGGGTGACGGATGGGGTGGGCTAAATGGGCGACAGGATGTCGCTATGTGTACACGTGCGGGGGAGAGCCAGCACGGCAATCATGAGCTGAGAAGGGATGGAGGGGCTATGGGGTAGTGCTGCGGTGGGTTGCCGAGCTGCGTCGTGGTATTGGGGGTTGGCCTGTGGTTGGGGCGGGTGAGGTACCGGGTTCGGGTCCAGGCGCTGGTGCGATTTTAGTGCGCCCGGCCCAAATCTTTTATTTTGTCATGTTTTCACCCCCGACATGCACCCCTGAGTTGAGACTCCTTTAGTGGGGGGCAACCCCACAGAAAACATTGAAAACTCAGTCCCCGGCACTGTTTTCCTGTGCACCAGGGTGTCGGAGTGCCGAAAATGTTTTCGGCACTCTGACTTCGCAATAACGGCGATCACCTTTAGGCTTTCACCTTTATCACATAGAACCCCCAACAACAGTTAGAAAGACTGCCTTTCTCACTGTGAATCTCCCTTCACCATAGAAACGCCCCTCCCTGAAGCACACTTCTACAGTGTCTGTCAGTACAGAGACTGAATGGACTAAATTAACCTTCAGTATGCACACAAAATCAATACACACTCAATGATATCAACACACAAGAGTTTCCTGCAATTGATGTACTAAATTTTGACACAAACTTTTGTGGCAAAAAGGCATTTTTTTTTTTTTTTTACACTTTCATTTTTATCCCACCTCACTGCCCTCTCATTCCACTCCTTCAGACCCTGATCATCTCTGTAGGTCTCTCCCACAGAATCTTACCCTAAAGTGCCAGGCTTACTCCTCTACCCTCCTACCTTACTCCTTCTCTCCTTGGAGTGCCTGCACAATGGGGTCTGTCCTGTGGGAAGGTGATCCAAGGGTTGGATCGGTTGTCATCTTGGACCGAGAGTTTTTTTTCCATTTTTCTCCTCTTAGTCCCTCCTTCTCCTGAGGGCGTTGGCACATAGGATGAACGTTCAGACATACGGCATGCTAACACACGCCGCAGACAAATGCCCACAATGTCCTCGCCTCCCCAACTCTCGAAGAGCCGCCAGTGCACCGATGCCCATGCTTCCACTGGCACAGGTGCGTCAGGTGTTTAAGACACCCCAGGAACCCACCCTAGGAGGAGGAGGAGAGCATCCGTTTGGATGCTCAATCCTCCCCCCCGACCCCCGGTGAACCGAGTCCATTCCCGAACCCGGGTCACCGGCGTGGTGCGAGGTGTGGTGTCCAGCGCCTCAACCCTCAGCACCACTGGGCCAGCAAAAAGGTGTTTTTAAAGGTTTTTAGAGTATTTGAATCTCAGAGCTCTGAGAGGAAACTGTCTCCAGCTTTCCACTACACACACTATGCTGAACTGAGGCTGTGCAAGACAATATACAGCACATGTGACCTGCCATCCCATGACTCAATGCAAAATTCATCTTAGAGAGCATTAACAAGGCAAATCAAATGTGAAGCCATTCAAATCAATGGCACTTCACTTTAAAAATAAGGGGGAAGTCAAAACAAAAGCAAAGTTATCATGAAGTCTGTTGCTACCAATGGGAGTTTACATCCAATAAGTAAGGCAAAGTAATACGCTTCACAATGCAGAGTGCTATGCGAATTCCATGTTTATACACGAAATACTCCACGTAGTGAAGTTTGGGGACTTTGCCCACCACTACTGGAGACCAATGGGTTGCAGGATGTTAGGCAGCATGGATATGTCATGGGCAGATCTTGTCAGACCAACCTGGTTGATTACTATGACTGGGTAACTAGAAAGTTGGACAAGGGCCATGCAGTGGATGTCCTGTTTATGGACTTCAGTAGGACATTCAACTCGGTGCTGCATGGGAGGCTGGGTAGTAAGCTGGCAGGTACAGGTGCAGGGGAAAAAATGGTGGGATGGGTAGTAAACTGGTTACAGGGAAGGCAGCAGAGGGTGGTGGTGGGAGGGGAGCTCTCATCTCCGAGGGCAGTGACAAGTGGAGTACCGCAGGGCTCAGTGCTGGGACCAGTGTTGTTTGGGTTGTTCACATCAGACATCTCAATGGGCATCAAGAGCAAAATCAGTTTGTTTGCAGATGACACCAAGATGGGAGCAGTAGTGGATGACCTAGGAGGGTGGCATGGGTTACAGAATGATCTGTCAAAACTGGAGACCTGGTCGGACACCTGGCAGTTGGGGTTCAATGCCAAAAAGTGCAAGGTGCTACATTTCAGGGCAAAACCCCCAAAAAAGGAGCTACCAGCTGGGGGGAGGGTCAGCAAGCCATGACAGAGGAGGAGAAGGATCTCCGGGTGATTATAATGGGCTCAAGGAACAACTCAGCACAATGCAGGAAGGCAGCTGCAAAGGCCAAAAAAATGCTGGGTTGTATTGCTAGGGGTATATCTTCAAGGAGATGGGAGGTGATCCTGCCATTGTATAAGTCACTGGTTAGGCCACACTTGGAGTACGGTGTGTAGTACTGGCGCCCATATCAGAAGAGGGAGGCAGTATAGTGCAGTGGTTTAAGGCTCTGAGCTGCAAATCTGGAGACCTGGGTTTGAATCCCACAGCCCCAACTTGCATACTGTGTGACCCTAAGCAAGTCACTTAACTTCTCTGTGCTCCCAGGTCACACCTGTAAACAAGCTTTCAGCTTAGTGTGCCACTCCTGGTTAAAAAATTGAAAAAAGGAGGGACATTAAGTTACTGGAGGGGGTGCAGCACAGGGCAACAAAGATGATCCAGGGACTAGGGGATATACCCTACGTGAGCAGGCTGAGGGAGCTGAACATGTACTCACTGGAGGAGGGGAGAGACGGGGGATATGACTGAAACCTTCAAGTACATGAAGGAAATAAACAAGATAGGCACGGAGGGACTATTCAAGTTAAGTGGGGGTAAGGATACTCGATTTCATGATCTCATATTGGAGGGGGGAAGGTTCAGGAGGGAAATGAGAAGACACTTTTTTATGGAGAGAGTGGTGTCTGGGTGGAATGTGTTGCCTGCGGAAGTGGTATCCTGTAGAACAGTGAACTGCTTAAAAAGGGGATGGGCTAGGGTAAGAGGGAGGGGAGGGAGGGGCAGCTGCGGTATAAGTATTGCTAGCTGCACATTCGAGCAGACTTGATAGACCACAAGGCCTTTATCTGCTGGCAAATTTGTATGTTCATATGTATGTTTATATGCATTGCGGAATACTGGAGCGGACTTTGGTAGCAGACCACAGCCAACACGACAGTGGCAAACTGTTAAGAGGTGAGTGGGGAAGAATGGATTCTGGAAGAAAGAGTTGATTTAACTGCTTAAAGACACTCAATGTGGGTTTTCCGTGGGTTTGTATTTAAAAAAAATTTTTTTTAATGGTGCAGCAGTAGTTCTTGCTTTAGCAGGGAAAGTAAGATGGCCGCATGTAGGTTTTCAATTTCAGGTCAGACTGATTTCTCTTGTACATGCCGCTGACTGGCACCTTTTCCCATTAGTATATTGGAGGATTTACCACGGGTAAAATGTGCCAGTCAGCCTATCAGATTAAAGAGTTCTTGTCCTCCAATGTATAATATTGGTTTTATCACACAGGTTTAACAATAGGTTGGATGTGATCAGGATAATCTACACCAAGTCCACTGCAAAGTTTCAACAAGTCCCTTACTTTCCAAATGTATTAGAGGACCTAGGACAATGTTAAATATCCTAATAGTGTCAGGAAAATAATCCCTCATGGGAAAATGCTGTTTAAAGTTGCTAAATAATTGTTATTAAAGTACTCTACAGGACTATTTCACCTTCATGGATGCACTAATTCCCTCATTTCACAAAACTCAATTTAAAATTTGCATCTGTAGGTATTTGCCAATACCATTGGGTCTTTTTCAAGGAGGTCCCAATATAACTGAATGCTGTCATCAATTATTAAAATTTCCTGATTCCTGATATAAATAATACTGTCAGCAATTATTACTATTTCCTGGTGGTCTAGTGGAACTCCCTCCCCGATCCCTGATGCCCATTTTTGTATGTCATTGGTGGTTAGTGGCATCCCCCCACCCTCCCATGTTCTTTTCCTGCTGGAAATTAGAAAACAATCCCTTGTTGTCTTTTTAGATGTTTTTTAAACCTGTAAAAATAAAAAAAATATTTTGCAGACCCCACTTCATGAACACTACAACTGTCATTACGCAACTCCTGCCCAAAAAGTGATTTTGAGGTCACTTGGTGAATTCGGTTACATGTGATAACGGCGACCAAGTAATATTGTACGCTGATGATGCAGTCATCTTTGCCTCAAATCGTAACCCTACTGCCCTCCAGGACTCGCTGCAGAAGTCCTTCACTGAAGCCGAGGGCTGGTTCAAGGAACATAGATTGGTGATAAATCTTAAAAAAAACCAAAACCATGTTCTTCACTCATCCCCAAAACAAGTCCTGCAACTTCAAACTCCTCATTCACTCTGGGTCCTCATTCCCTCGAACAAGTTTGCTCCTATAAATACCTAGGGATCCATTTTGACCCTCCCTCTCCTTCCATGGACACATCGCTGCCCTAGCCACTGCCACTAATATCCGATTGGGCATCTTACATCGGTATAAACACTGCCTCCCCGGAGGCTCTTCGACTCGCAGTCACCTCCTCTATCCTGTCCCTAGTGGACTATGGACTGCCGGTGTATGGTGCTGCTGATCAGACCGCACTCCATAAAATTCGCATTACTCTGAATAAGGCCTGCAGGTTGATTACTGAGCACCTGTGATGACACACCTGCTCACTGTATGCTAAAGCGACTGGTACTTGATCTCGACGAGCGCCTCAAATATCTTACCTGTACCCTTACAAAAAAGACCCTCCTTGGGCTTTCCCCACCAGGATTGACCACCACCATACGCCGCTCTGTCCCACTAGTTCATACTCGGACCTCTGGGAAAACCTCTCTTGTTATCCCTAGAGCTAGGACCTCTCACGGCCAAAGAGCCCTCAGCTTTAGGGCCCCCTCCTGGTTCAACACACTGCCCCCCTCCATTCCAGCTCCAACTATTTCGCGGCTTCAAACTTCCTTACGTAACCACCTTATTAACACCTGACGCTGTAACTGCCACTATCGTAAAGCCGTGACCAATACTTGCGACAAAGCTATTACTAAGCTGCTAAGGACCACATAACTCTGGTATTGTTTGCATCCATCCTACCTGTACCAGCTTGTTTGTATCTATGTCTTAATTTACTGTTATACTTATGTGTTGTACTGCTATACTGTGTATTTTGGTTTGTCTTACTGTGACAAGGTACCTTTGTAAATGAGCCTATGGCTCAAAGGTTTTCCAAATTGCTGTTTAAATAAAATAAAAAATAAATAAAATAAATAGCGATCATCATTTGGGAGAGTCTACATCGCCGAAAATGAATTTCAGCGATATAGACTCATGTTGCACAACAAGATGGTGCCGGACACTTACCTTCTATTGTTTTGTGTAAAGCAGCCTCTGCACTACCCTACTAAAGGATTCTCAACCCAGGGGGTGCATGTTGGGGGTGCAAACTATTAAAAAAAAAAGCTGTGACCTGGTGCAAAAAAAAAAAGTAGTGCTCAGAACCAAACCCAGCACCCTTCCAACCCCAGCCTGCCACCAACCCACCATGCCACACAGTCAGCTTGGCAGCCTACCACTGCACTATGCCCCAAAAACCCTTCCTCCCCTTCCTCCCGTTGCATGGTGTGGTCCCTCCCCACCCACCACAAGCGTGTATACATAGCAACATCCTGTTGCTATAATCGCTGAACCCCCTATCCTGTCACCCTCTCTGCCCAGTAGCCCTGTGTAAAAGCGCAGTGACTGAGTTGCCATTTTTGAAGCGCTCAATCGCGGTCGCTGAATACACGGGCTATCAGTGATTTCACCTTTCAGGCAGAATTTGTGTAATGGCATTCATATTGTTCATGAGGTTGTGTCCCCAAAAGGACATGTTGAAAATGTGGGGTCAAAATGTCAAAAAATGGCTGACTTATGACCATTTGTTGTAATTTTGCTATGGATGCTTGTAACTTTTTACATTTCAAATATTTTGACACCAAATGTTCAACATAGACTTGTTATTGCACCACCAAATGTATGTCACAGCTATCATTTTTCAAATCCTGGTCAAAATGTGTTTTTGCACCTGTGGCACAGAATAGCGTTGCTGAGAATCACGTTTTGGTGGAGATTCAAAAATTTTCTGTACAGAGTACATCAGGTGGGGTAATAAAATGAATATGCTGACAATTTCATCACTCTTGCCCTGCAAATGCACTTTCACAACTACATACATATACGTATGTATGGAGCCCAGACAGAAATGCAGATGCCATTGAGAAGTGAAGAGAGCAAAATGCATAGTATTATGGAGTGGTGGAGGTGCAGAGCCTGGAGGAAATATGGATACAATTCCAATCTGTAAAGAATTATTGATGGTTGGAAACGCAGGGCCCAAATGGCCCTGCACTCCCACAAGCTAAGAAAACTACAATTATACTTTCTCAAAAAGTAAGAAAACTTTTGGCAAAAAACTTTGTTAATGCATCAGTTAGGGTTCCATCATCAAAAGTAAGGAAATGTGCTGTTAAGGTTTACAACCCTAATACATCACCCCACCCCCCATCCTTCATGCACCAACAGGCGTTGGGGGTGTGCCTTGAGGTTGTCAGCCATAATGCTCACCCCATTCTCCTGTGCTGTTCCATCTCAGACTCCTTAGACATGGAATGGGGTGAGTGTTAGGGCTGACAACTCCAAGGTACACCCTCAATGCCTGTTGGTGCATGGAGAGTGGGGGTGGGGTGTTAGGGTTACAAACCCTAACAGCACATTTCCCTACTTTTGATGGTGAAACCCTCCCTAACTGATGCATTGATGAAGTTTTTTGCCAAGAATATGCATCAGTTAGGGTTGTTAGTAAAGCCACAAAAGTAGAGAAATATGGTGTTAGGGTTTACGGCCCTAATGCCCCACCCCCACCCTGCAGACACCAACAGGCATTGGAGGGTGTCTTGGGGTCTTTGGCCCCAATGCTCAACCACTCCCATCCTGCAGACACTGACAGGTGTTGGGGATGTACCTTGGGGTCGTTGGCCCTAATGCTTACCCCATTCCATAGGTAAATAAGCTCAGATGGGCACAGTATAGGAGAATGGGGTGAGAGTTAGGGCAGATGACCCCAAGACACATCCTGACACCTATCAGTGTCTGCAGGATTGGGTGGGGTGGGCGAGCATTAGGATCAATGACCCCAAGACACCCCCCGATGCCTGTTGGTGTCTGCAGGGTGGGAGTGGGGTATTAGGGTTGTAAACCCTAATGCCATATTTCCCTACTTTTGTGGCTTTATTAACAAGCCTAACTGATGCATTAATGAAGTTTTTTGCAATGAATTTCCTTACTTTTTGAGATAGTATAATAGCATCCCCATTTTATTGAGGGAGCGCAGGTTCCTTCAGACCCTGCGCTCCAATCCCACCATAGATGCACATATGTATGTAGGTGTGAACTCACAGGGCCCAGAGGCCCCTGTGCTTCCACGTGTAGAATAACAGCAACCAAATTGTAAGCATAGCCATCTTATTACCCCACCTCATGTACCCCGGTACAAAGAAATTGTGAAATGCAATCTGAAACATAAGTATGCACAACTGCAACGCCATTCTGTGCCACAGGTGTGAAAACATATTGTGGGCAGGATTTGAAAAATAACAGGTGTGACATGCATGAGATGGGGTAGTAAGAAGGCTATGTTGTAAATCTGGGGTAAAAATATTGAGAATTTCCATACTTATGAGAGTGCATAGTGAAATTGGAATGAATGGTCATAACTTTGTTATTTTTTCACATGATGACCCCAAATTTTCAACATAGTCTTCTTATCACCCCACCTCATAAACCCCATAGGTCAAAATGTCTTAATCCATGGCAAAATGCCACTGCACATCACAGTTGTGGAAACATGTTTTGGGCAGGATGTGAGAAAAGACAGCTGTATTTTTATGCGGTGGTGTGAAAAAATGGCTATGTTGAAAATTTGAAGCCAGAATATTAGAAACTGGCAGTTATGAGTGTGCATAACAAAATGTCAACAACTGCGGGTAACTTGGGTGTTTTTTTGGTTTTTTTGTTCCAAATTTTCAACATGGGCTTTTTGGGACCCCACCTCATGGACACTGGCACTGTCATTTCATTACTTGGTCCTGAAAGGTGATTTCATGCAGTGACCATGCCATTTCGAACCACAGGTGCGGAAACATGTTTCGGACAGGATGTGAGAAATGACAGCTATACTGTTCATGAGGTGGTGTCAAAAAATGGCTATGTTGAAAATTTGGAGTGAAAATATTTAAAGTTGCCAAAGTTATGCACGTGCATAGAAAAATTTCAATGACAGCCAGCCCGGTGGCGTGAGGGTTGAGGCACTGGACGCCATACCTTGCACCACACCATCGACCTGGGTTTGGGAACAGACCCAGGCTGCCAGAGGCTGGCAGGGGAGAGGTTGGATTGAGCATCCTGGGACTGCTCTCCCTCCTCTGAGGTGGGCTAGAGGGATTACATCGCACTTGAGTGGCCCCTGGTGACAACCAGCAGCAGCACAAGACATGATGCAAGACTGGGAGGGGTTCAGCAAGACACCTGCATATGCGCTGTGCGTCATTGCATGCCAGCTCCTGGGGCAAAAAACCAAGGTGGAAAAGAGCTGGGCGTGACCGTGCAGCTTGATGGCCACGCTCCCACCGATCTGGAGGCCTGTCATGGAATTGCATCGGGGGTTCAGTGGTGGCCACGCTGACCCTCATGTATCACATGAGCCTGCTGTCCTCTGGGTTGGTTGAGGCTGGCGACTGGATGCCCCCACCAGAAGCACTGCAGTAAGGTGCAAAAGTCAAAGGAATATATAAAGAAAAATTTCAATGATCATATGCAACTCGGGCATTTTATTGGTATTTTTGCTCCAAATTTTCAACATGGGCTTTTTGGGACCCCACCTTATGAACACTGGCGCTGTCATTTCATTACTCAGACCCCAAAGGTGATTTCATGCAGCATCCTTAAAATCACCTTATGAGTCTGATTTATGAAATGACAGTGAAGTGTTCATTAGGAGGGATCTCAAAAAGCCCATGTTGAAAATTTGGTGCAAAAAGACCTTAAAAATGGCCAAGATATCAACATAAGTTCAAATGCCTTTGACAGGCATTATACAGCACTTATCTTGATTCTTCAGTTTGCAGTTCGACTTTGAAGACTGCAGGCGTGTCCTGGTCCACAGACGATGACACCCAATGACCTTCATTAGTAAGTACAGGGTAAGGAAAGGGGGTGTGGGGTGGTGGGTGCTCACTGGAAGGGTTGGGATGGGGGAGGGGTACGGCAAGGACAACAAGGAACCATTTTCTTTCTTTTTCAGTGGTTAAAAAAAGGTGTCGTGAGACTTTTCTTTTTTTACAGGTTTAAGAAAACACATTTTGTGACACTGGGGATGGGCTCCTCAGTGTCCCAGACTACTGCAAAGGGGTACACATATGGGGAGACTGGAAGTGGGCTCCTCAGTGTCCCAGACTACTGCAAGGGGGGTACACATATGGGGAGACTGGAAGTGGGCTCCCCAGTGTCCCAGACTGCAAGGGGGGAGGGGGGACATCATGGGGACACTGGGAGTGGGCTCCCCAGTGTCACACTATTTGGAGTGGGACGGGTTACATATGTATCAGAACACTGGGAGAGGGTTCCCAGTGTCCGACGCTGCTGTGGGGTCAACATAAATGGGGTGCCACATAAATGGGGGTGCCACTAGACAGCAACCAGAAAGGGAGGCTCAATGTTAACTCTGCAGCCAGTAGCACGAGTTCCAGCTGTGGCTATAGGAGTCAAGGAAGTCCTGCTGTTCTCATACAGAGAATGCGGCACAAGTGGTCCTGTCAGTAACCTTGCCACCCAGAATATCGGGTGGCCAAAAAGTATTTCTGGGCAATATAGGAAACAAACAAACATCAGAATGTGGCTAAATGGGCCCAATTTAGCTAAATTCTGATGTTTGTTTCTTCCATCACATGTATATTTATATTTTGTTCACTCTGAGTGTCTCACCAAGGAGAAAACAAAATGACAGACAAAACACTGCTCTGCAAAAATAGATCACCCTCCCAGGGACACTAAGTGACCTTGCCTGCAGAAAAAAATACCTCTGTGTGATGACACGTTTGTTTTCGTGCGGGACACTTAACTTTTCCCATAGGAAATAATGGCAAAATTAAAAATTTTATAACTTTTAAACAGATTAATATTGTTTCACCAAACCTTTAAAAGACACATCAGTGACACAAAGGCTTTCTACCCTGAAAATTTCAGCCCAGTACATAAAGCCGTTTTTGAGATATGGCTGATGAAAAAGACTGCTAAAAACCGGTAAATTTTGGAGTTTGTGATGTTCCATATCTTAAAATTGACAAACCAGATGCATACAAAATTTTGCACATCAAGAGACTTACAACTAGGGAGTATGCATGCCACATTTCTTGCAAATCCATTAAACAGTTCCAAAGCTATGAAGGTTCATAAATTCAGGATTAACATGGAACTGTGCACCCAATCCTAAATATATATATATATATTATGGAAGCACGGTAGTGCTACCATAGTTAGGGTTGAGGAGCCATTTACATGTTAAACCCGAAATTTTGCACCTTAATAACTTTGCAACCTTTCAACGGATTTGCCTGAAATTTGGAATACAGAATCAACACCCATACATCTTGGGATCTGCCAAGTTTCGTACTGGTTGGATATACAGCTACGGAGTTATTAAGCGTGATCTGCGCGCGTGTTTGCAGCTTTTTGATTCACAGTCACGCCCTACAGGTCGCCTGGTTTGCATGACCAGTCCAAAATCTTCAGGGAACGTGCAGCCGGGTCCCGATGTGCCTTCCGAAGATTTCGTGAAAAAATATTAAACAGTTCAAAAGTTATTCAAAAAACAAGTTCCCATTATAAGTCAATGGGAAAAGTTAACAAAAAGTTCGACAGTGTTGCAAATACAGTTTTTACTTTCGCAAATGGCCCTTTTACTGTCACAAATCTGCCATTTTGTTTTCAGTTGGTGATCAGAAAAATGCTTGGCATTTAAATTTAGGACCCTCTAGCAACCTAATTCTTTTTATATTCACCTAGTCGGACCCTGAGGATGCTAGCCATGTCTTTATTTTGGGGTAAAACACTCCAGAAATATGTTTTTCAGATTTCTGGAAAAGTACTTTTGCAAAGTAGTGTCGCACTCACGAAAGTGTCGCAAATTCTTGCGAAAGCTTTCGTAAATTGCAACAGTACTTTTCTAGACTGTGGGAAAATTACAGCAATTCTTTGGCACCCCGCTGCAAAAGAACGGTTTGGAGTTTTGGGCTGAAATTTGGAGGGAACACAGCTGACATCTCACAGATGTGCCTTTCAGTGTTTCATTGAAAAAATATTGCACGGCAGCAAAATTATGGTACTCCAAATTTGACACTTTTTCCAATAGGATAACATTACGGCGTATGATGCATTGCAGCAATCATTTGACGCCCTGCTGCAAAATAACGGTTTGGTCTTTTGGGCTGACATTTGCAGAGAACACAGCCAACATCCCACAGATGTGCCTTTCAGTGGTTTGGTGAAAAAATATTACAGGGAGGCAAAGTTATGGCACTCCGAACTTCTGTTTTTTTCCCATAGGATAACATTACGGTGTTCGCCACGCATTTCAGGGCCCGTATCTCAGAAATGGTGCGAGATACGGACATTTCATCAAAAAAATGCTTAGCCCCCTAATCAGGTCTAAGTATAAAACTAGCCAGGAAAGTGATAATTCATATGAATTTTAAATTTTTTTTCTATGTCATACGGTTCCTGAGATATAAGCAATTTACTATTCCAAGTCCTCATTTTTCTGTTCCGAGAGTCATTATTTTGCATACATTCTTTGTACTCACTGTCTTTCTCTATACAGCTTTTGGGGAAAACCAGCCTGTGCGCTTACATTACTGTTACCATTATCATTTGCTTGCGGTTCTATCCGTTTCACTTATCGCTCACATTTATGCCAATATGTCGCTACCCTTTGCGTTTTCATTTGTGGTTGCGCTTTGCATTGTTTTTAACATTTCTGTCTACAGTACTGTTTCTCTTTCTGTTTCGCTGCGTCACCATGCGCATTCTGATTTGCATTTAAGGGCACAATGTTATTATGTGACAAGACATCACGTGCGAGGCCGCGGGGGCCCTGCATTACGTGGTGGGGCGCAGGCCCGAAGCGGCCCGGCTCCCGCCCTGCAATTACATTCACTATTTCTCGTTATCATTCTCAAAAGAAATTAGAGGCAAAATCCTGTTTATGCATCAGTTAGGTTGTTCCAATGGCCACAAAAGCAAGGAAATTCAATGTTAGGTTGAACTCCCTTGCACCCCTCCAGCCCACCCACCCAACTGGAATCAGGGTACATGTTGGGGTCATCGGTCCTAACTCTCACCCCATTGTCCTATTCCTCAGCTTCTTTCCACATGTGATGGGGTGAGAGTTAGGGCCGATGACCCCAACGCGCACTCATTCCCAGTTGGGGGTGGGCTGAGGCAAAGGGGTTTCAACCCTAACATCAAATTTCCTTGCTTTTGTTGCTGTGGAACAACCCTAACTGATGCATTAAATGGAGTTTTTGCCTCTATATATATATATATATATATAGACACACATATATATTCAGGTACATTTCTAGATGTATAGCATTACAATAAAGGTATTTCTAACCCTCATAGAGTGCTGACTTTCTGCCCCTTAGCTTGTGGCAAACCACTCGGGTGTGCCGTCTTTGTGCTGCATGGCCACCTATGCCACATGCTGTGGGACTTTGGTGCTGGGACCCTACCCGAAAATGAATCCAGCGCAGGATCCCTGGCACACCGGTGAGCAGTGCAAACCGCTCCTGACACGGCTTGTGTCAAGCTTTGAGAATGAAGCCCATAATTTCTAATTACAATTTAGAAACCATTCCATTTCACAGCGTAGTCAATTGTAGAATATTAATGTGATCATTTATATTAAGTAGCTGGAATATTCCGGGATTACAGTGTACAGTTTTTGGTAGAAAAACAACCACTAAACACAAATAACTATGACATTATTATTCTTTGTAAGACATGGCTTGGTACAAAAACAATTGCAATACACCTAAATGGATTTGAGAAATGTTCGATCCCATCAATCAGAAATCTAAAGCTAATCAGCTGATTACAGTAGGCATGTGATCGGGAAATATTAGTTGGCAGCTGGCAGTGGGGGTGAGCAGAGAGTCTGTACCGGTTGCTGTGGAGGCACTCTGAGCTAGGAGGGACCAGGTTTGGGTGGGGGGATTTGCAGCCGAGGGCCAGGAGGGACCAATGGACAATAGGGATAATGTAAGTATTACAGTTCGGGGTGTTGAAGAGTGGGAGGGACCACAGGATACCAGGGATTATGCAAATATTACAATCTGGAGTGGGAGGGTGTGGGAAAGACCACTGAATACCAGGGATTATGAAATACTACAGTCCGGAGTAGGAGGGGGTGGAAGGGACCACTGGACCCCAAGGATTAATTAATATAGTTGGGGGTGGGGGGGTGTGAGGGACCACTGGACAGCAAGTATTGTTAAACTAATGCAGTTGGTTGTGTGAGAGGGTGTGAGGGACCACTGGACACCAGGGATAGTTAAACTACTTTAGAAAACGGGCAAAGAAAATCCCAGGCTCTGACTGGCTGATAGCCCTGGCAAGGTGGGCATCTATCACACAACAAACCGCAGGTAAAAAAAGGTGCCAGTCCCAAGTGCCCCTTCACCCTTTGAAATATCCCTGTGCCCACCCTCCTTAATCATTGGCCCAAAGCAGCCAAATTAATTTTAAACTGATGCCATTTTTTTCTTTCGCTTAGCGGGCGAGTTCCTGGTCTGTCAGACCCCCCCACCCACATCGCAAATCTCTTTGTTTTCTTTTTCATAAAAGAAAATAAATATGGATTTAATAGAAAACAAAAACTGCTCAAAATGAAATTAAAAGCAGTTACTCCTTATCGGCTTCACAGCAGTACCGCAACAGAGTATGAGCCCATTGGTACTTCCATGCACCCCCGAGCTGTTTCTATTTTTTTTTCTGTTTAATTTGAATAGGCTATTGGCAGCAGATGGGTTAGATGCATGTGTACCTTAACTTTTAAATAAAATTTGTGAGCTGTTGGCTCCGTACTTCCTTTTCCCCCACTCAAACAAATCAGTTGTACCAACCAGCACAGAATGATTGCAGAGATCACTCGCTGGCATTCCTTGATATCTCCCACTCTGTTCCTGATGTCAGGTCCACACAATCCAAGCTGCCAACTGACTGCGCAACACACCCATTCTATATAGCTTTCCCACATGACACTGCCCGATCGTGGTACAGTCCCTCAAATGATTCCTGTCCGTCTGTTTAGTTTTAAATATAAAGTCGCACTAGAGTAGACGATAGCTGTGAGCTCCTGATCTTCAACTCCCTCGTCCCATCCAGTGCACTCGTGGTCTTTCCGGTACCACGACTCAGAAAAAATCCTACGGCCGGCCGGCCAGACACCCTCTCAGCCAAACATGCAACTCAGTGGATGATGGCCAAGAGCGCCCTCTCAGCCTTCTCCCACAATATCTTCCCGCCAGTCTCCTTAGTTTAAAATAGAAACTTGCGCCTCCGTAGTTCCTTCTACTGGTGATACTGCTCTGTTGGGGGCAACATAGGAGTAACCATGATAACCGGACCCGAATTTCAAGAGCCTAAAGCATTGTAATAGCAGAGGAACTATTTTATTTCAAAACATATGTTAAACTAATATTTTACAAACTTTTTTTAGTAAACTAATTTTATTCTACAGTGCCCATTTTCTAAGTGCAATAATACCCTCCAGGGTGGGTGGTATAGGCAATACTGAACCTTCCAGGGGCTATAAGGCCCTCCACCTGCAACTTTAGGCCTCATTATGCCCCTGGGCGGTCCGGTATAGCCCAATACTGCCCAACCCTGTCAGGTATTATTACTTACATAGTTGGGGGTGTGAGGGACCATTGGGCAGCAAGTATAGTTAAACTAATGCAGTTGGGGGTGTGAGCGAGTGTCAGGAACCACTGGACACCAGAGATAGTTAAACTAATACAGTTGGGGATGTGGGGGTGGGTGAGGGACCATAGGACAAAAGAGATAGCTAAACTAATGCAGTTTGGAGTGTGAGGGACCATTGGACACCAGGGATAGTTAAACTAATACAGTTGGGGATGTGGGGGTGGGTGAGGAACCATAGAACACCAGAGATAACTAAACTAATGCAATTTGGAGTGTGAGGGACCACTGGAGACCAGGGATTGTTACGCTAAGACAGTTGGGGGTGTGAGGGGGGTGAGGAACCACTGGACACCAGGGATAGTTAAACTAATAGCGTTGGGGGTGAGGGGAGGGTGAGGGAACCATTGGACACCAGGAATAATTAAAATAAGACAGTTGTAAGTGTGAGGGGGGGTGTGAGGGACTACACTGGATGCCAGGGATAGTTAAGCTAATATAGTTGGAGGTGTGAGGAGGGGTGTGAGGGACCATTGGACACCAGGGATAGTTAAACTAAGACAGTTGGGGATGTGAGGGGGATATGAGGGACCACTGGACACCAGGAATAGTTAAACTAATACAGTTGGGGGTGTGAGGGAGCACACTGGACACCAAGGATAGTTAAATTAAGACAGTTGGGGATGTGAGGGGGATATGAGGGACCACTGGACACCAGGGATAGTTAAACTAATACAGTTGGGGGTGTGAGGGGGCACACTGGACACCAGGGATAGTTAAGCTAATATAGTTGGGGGTGTGAGGGACCATTGGATACCAGGGATAGTTAAACTAAGACAGTTGGGGGTGTGAGGGGGAATGAGGGACCACTGGACACCAGGAATAGTTAAACTAATATAGTTGGGGGGTGTGAGGAGGGGTGTGAGGGACCATTGGACACCAGGGATAGTTAAATTAAGACAGTTGGGGATGTGAGGGGGATATGAGGGACCACTGGACACCAGGGATAGTTAAACTAATACAGTTAGGGGTGTGAGGGGGCACACTGGACACCAGGGATAGTTAAGCTAATATAGTTGGGGGTGTGAGGGACCATTGAACACCAGGGATAGTTAAACTAAGACAGTTGGGGGTGTGAGGGGGATATGAGGGACCACTGGACACCAGGAATAGTTAAACTAATACAGTTGGGGGTATGAGGAGGGGTGTGAGGGACCATTGGATACCAGGAATAGTTAAACTAATACAGTTGGGGGTGTGAAGGGAGTATGAGGGACCACTGGACACCGGAGATAGTTAAACTAATATAGTTGGATGTGTGGGGGTGTGAGGGACCATTGGGCCCCAGGGATTGTTAAACTAATACAGTTGGGGGTGTGAGGGTCCTCTGGACATGAGGGATAGTTAAACTAAGACAGTTGGGGGTGTGAGTAGGGTATGAGGGACCACACTGGATGCCAGAGATAGTTAAACAAATAAAGTCAGGGATGTGAGGGACCTTTGGACACCAGGGATAGTTAAACTAATACAGCTGGGGGTTTGGTGGTGAGGGATCACTGGAAACCAGGTAGGGTTACAATCATACAGCTGGGGGTGTGAGTAGGGTATGAGGGACCACACTAGATGCCAGGGATAGTTAAACTAATGTAGTTGGGGGTGTGAGGGACCACTGGACACCAGGGATAGCTAAATTAATACAGCTGGTGGTGTGGGGGGTGTGTGAAGGACCACTGAACACCAGGGATAGCTAAATTAATACAGCTGGGGGTGTGGGGGATGTGTGAGGGTCCACTGGACAACAGGGATAGTAAAAATAAGACAGTTGTAAGTGCGAGGAGGGTGTGAAGAACCACTGGAAATCAGGGATAGTTAAACTAATATAGTTGGGGATGTGGGATATGACGGACCACTGGACACTGGGGATAGTTAAACTAATACAGTTGGGGGTGTTCAGGGGGTTGGAAAGACCACTAGACATCAGGGATCGTTAAACTAATACAGTTGGGGTGTGAGGGGAGTGTGAGGGACCATTGGCTACCGGGATAGTTAGACTAATACTGTTGGGGGTGTTCAGGGGTGGGAGAGACCATGGGACACCAGGGATAGTTAAACTAATACAGTTGGGGATGTGACGGACCACTGGACACCAGGGATAGTTAAACTAATATAGTTGGGGATGTGGGGTGTGAGGTACCACTGGACACCAGGGATAGTTAAACTGATACAGTTGGGGGTGTGAGGGACCACTGGACACCAGGGATAGTTAAACTGATACAGTTGGGGGTGTGAGGGACCATTGGACAGCAAGGATAGTTACACTAATACAGTTGGGGGTGTTCAGGGTGGGAGGGAAGGTGTTCAGGGTGTAGAGGGACCACTGGACACAAAGGATAGTTAAACTAATATCTGTGTGTGTGTGTGGGGTGGGAGGTGAGGGACCATTGGACACCAGGGAATATGAAAATATTACAGTCTGAGGTGTTTGGGGGTGAGGGACCAGTAGACACCAGGGATAATTGAAAATATTCCATTTGGGGTTGTTTAGGGGCAGGAGACCAGTAGACACCAGGGAACTGGTATTACAGGCTGGCAGAGCTGTTTGGGGGTAAGGGGGGCACTAGACCACCTGTTAGATAGCCCTTACAGATGCTTGGGGGGTCACAAACATCATTTGCTCCTGGCCTGTAATGAGGCTCTAATGAGATGCAAATTACCTCCAAGGGCCTTGCTAGTGCTATGGGGTCATTTGCACTTTAAGGTACAAATATTGTAGTTTTCTCCAGTGGAGCAATTGTCATTAGTGGGCCCTAACAGCCCGATTGTGATCACAATCCCCATAGATCCCTATTGACCACATATAGTACCTCCTATGGCCAGTAGGGGGCCAAGGTTTGTGATTGCAATCCAGCAGGTGCCTGGCTGGTATATTGGAACGTGCCTTTAGCGACTGCAAAGTGCAATAGCATGTTCCAATATAGCACTGGTTTTCTTCAGGCACTAATTAGCTCCTGGAGCAAATATTTAGTGGCCCTAATCTGGATCTACAGTATAAGTATCCTGGCCCAACTCTTTTTGGAATAAATGGAACACACTGAATATCACAAAACCAAACATAGATTTACCAGTCCTATAGTGGCACAATACAGAGAGATAATTTTGAACGACTCGTTAGAGAAATTCCAAATGCAGATCTAGTATCAGAACAAACAGCAATTATAGCCAACTCCATGCGTTTGTAACAACTATAGAGATTATCAAACTCCTCTTGACTTGCTTGGGCAGACTGGGTGGACCTTTGGTCTTGTTCTGCTGTCATTGTCTGTGCAACATTGGAAGAAATTAGAGAAGAACTTTAAAAAAAATTAAAGAAGTAAAGCATGTGGGGCAGACATGATACTCAATGAAATGTTAAAATTTAGCAGTATGAAGCTACATAAATCCATATTAAAATTATTTAATTTAGTCTTTTAATCTGGACATTTTCAATAAATACGGTCTGAAGCTTTCATCACATCCATTTATAAAAGTGGCATTCAGACTCAACCCACATAACTACAGGGAGATTTGTGTAAGTAGTAACTTGGGCACATTATTTTATAGTGATACAAATCAGAGAATTATAAATCTCCGTAGAGATAAAGATAGTCTGCATATAACTCAAATAGGATTTCTTCTTAATCGCAGAACTACAGATCATATTTATGCCCTGCAAACTCTAATAAACAACTATGCAGATAATACCAACAAAGGCAAAAGGTTTGCCTGCATTGTAGACTTGCAAAATGCATTTTGTGCTATTCGACATCCAGGTCTTTTTCTAAAATGCCTACAAAATGGAACAGGTGGAAAGGTATATGATGTGATTAAAGAACAAGGGCCAGATATTCAAAACTTTGTGTTGAGCTCAAACCATTTGCACAGGTTTAGCGTGGGATTAGCGCGGGTCTGTTATGTTCAAAAGGCCAAATAGCGCACGCAAACTGCATTAGCGCCGGGCAAAATCATAATGTACGCAAGGGGCAAACCGAGGGGGTGTGTACATGAATACAGGTGCAATACTATGTTCAGTGACTAGCGCCGTGCAAAGTGGTTTGCGTGACTTAGCGCGACACTTAGCGCGGTGCACATTACCACCCAGGAAAAGGTAGTCTTAACCCTGGGCAATCAGCTTTGCGTGACATTTATGCTTTGCGCTGTGTTTGCGTGGCTTTTGCACGACCTTAACAAATAAGTATGACATATAGACAAAGCCAGACATAGAGGAAACATGCTGCTCACTGATGGCATCACAATGATGCCATCATCTGCCACCAGTCCCAGCCACGCTAGGCAATAAGTGGTGACCCTGTCACCAGTAGACAGCATGGCAGTGTGGCCATACAGCACACACCTGCGGATCACTCTTCTGTGGACACCAACAGATGCCAGCATGCACATAAAGCACTGTGGGCATGGAGGATGTTGAGGGGAGAGTGTACGGGTGGCCAGGCTGTGCCACAGACCAGGTGTGGCCACAAGGTTGGGATACATCACGCAGTGCACATGGGCCAGTATTGGGAATACCCCAACACTAGTGTGCCTTTCTGATAATATATGCCCCCTGGCCACATACAGCACAGCTGTACAACTGCCACAGCACACAAAGCTAGACATGTATATGTCACTGTGACCATCCCATGCCAGAGGTGCAGCATCTGTGGGTCACACAACAGTGTAACAGTAATGTTCACTGTCAGTAAACACCTGCATGTTGGGCCTGTCACTGTGTATAGTGCAATCATTATCACTGCCCTACACACCATAGGCAGTGCTGTGTCCACACAAGACTGGCCCCCTTGCTACTGTAGTGTCTGCTGTGCACTGTAGCATGACCTACAGTGTGACAGTTGCATGCAGCACCACCACCACCACCATCTGTGCCTATGCTGTGGTGTTCCCTGGGGTGCAATAGTCTATGCTATGCAGTACTGTTTACATGGAGCCTACAGCTATTATCATGCACTGCCAGACTGACCTATAGGTGGAGCTGCGGTCGGACCTGGCCAGCCCCTGTACTTCCAGAGTGACTTACAGATGGAGCTGTGGGACCCTGCAGTAATGCTGGGCAAACTGCATGCAAATCAGGGCATAATGAGATGCTAATCTGGATGTTTGCCCACAGACTACTTAAGTAGGCTCATTTGCATGTCACTTTTGAATATGGCAAAGTTTAGTGCCGGGAAAACGTTTTTTGACCAGGCAAACGTTTTAGCTCCATGATAAACCCGTGCAAATATGTTAGTGCTGCGCAAACAGTTCGGGGAATATTATACAGTTCTGAACACTATACTTTCACATGCGCTGCTGCCTGCAGCTTTACTGGATCCATACATTTGCTGGCACACACATTGGCCACATAGTTCACCTCTACCTACCTTCACATCGCTGTGCACTATGTTGCTGTTGTGGTTTGCACTTCCTGGTTGCTATATTCAGAGCTGTCTTATTCTAGGGCTAAGTTTGCCCTGCACTCGCTGCCCAGTTTGCCCGGCCTCATTCCCATGCTATATTCAGAAGCTGTTTGCCCTGGGCTATTCCTTTTGAATATAGCTTTCTTTGTGCTCCGGGCTAAGTTTGCCTGCCGGGCAGTGTTAATTTAGCCCCGGAGCAAAGTTTTGAATATCTGGCCCCAAGTGCCTAGTAAAGATGCATATCTTAAAGAATGATGGCTTGGGACCTTTAGATGCCTCTGCAATAATTTGGTTTGTTTTCTTTGTTTCATTAATTACATTTTCATCATTTTATTTGTATTTTCCCAACTGCTAATAAAAAAAGAAAGCAATGGAATTATTTTATTACAGCATGACATCAGAAAAGTTTCACTGACAAGACTGGCAGTGTATTTCAATAGGAGACCGCAAACTCTGCTTCAGATTTTATAGAGAAATAACACTTTTTTTTACCACCAAAATATTATATATTCAATGGAAATGTGGATGTTTATGTTGATAACTTGTGATCTTTTGGTATAATTTAGCAGGTGGCATTTTCTTCGTAACCTGATTTTACTTTGGAAGAAGAAAAGAAGCCAATTACTGTTTTATAAGCTGTAAAATCATACAGGTGTACCACAATAGTGCGGACATATAAAAGTCAAAGTTTGTTATTGAAGGAAGTCTATTTCTTTTGAAAAATGTAGAAAATTATACTTAGTTTCTCAATGAATTTCATTGGGCTCATAAGTAGCTGACAGTTTCTGACATTCCAATTCAGAAGTTTATTGAATTCTTTTTACTGGCAATGTGAAAAGTAAAGGTGAAACCCCACTTGTTTCATGCACTAACAAATATGTAAGCAATAAGGCACAACAGGGGGTGGGTTATTGTAGGATAATGGCCTGCCTTGGGTGGATTGAAGCATGGGGCAAAGCCGAGTGCTTCCACCACCCAAGAAAGGCTGTTAGACCACCATAACGCACCCCCTGGGGAGCCTTATTAGGATTATGAAATGAGTCCAGCATTGTAAATAAAAATATTTTTAAAGAAAGTCTTTGTATTTTAAATCTGTAACAAGCATTTGTCAAGACTGGATGCTTCCACTGGTATTAATGTTATACCAGGTCAAGGTGCAGATCCTGGGCCATGCCAGAAGACTAAGGGTTGAACCGGGGGGGGGGGCAGTTATGGTGGGGCAACAACTGGCAAACTGAAGGGAATTTAAAAGAATAAAAGATATAGTTTTTACCATTCTCTGCTTGGAGTGGGGGATAGGCTGTCAGTGTAGAGGTTCCTCTGCAGCAGTGCTGCTGTAGTCTGGTGTACTTGAGTGACTTCAGAAAGGAACGTGGCTTCTATTCCCACCAGTCTGGTGTGAGAACATCATAAAATGGAACTGCAGGCTGTGGTAGAGCAGTGCTCCACGTTAGGAATAATTGGAGCACCCAGGGAACTATTTTTCTAACCTCTCCCCTTTTCTGTCTTGGTAGACTGCTGCAGCAGTGCCATTTTCCTATCCTATTTATTTCTCATTTTATGCCTCGGTAGTCTCCCCTCTCACTGTTCTTTCTCTTACATTTTTTTTTCCTTTCTGTCCATATGTGGTGCTGAAGTGCCTGCCGTGCTGAATAAAATGATTGATATGCATATGAATAAGAAATACTGCTTACAAAAGTGCATATAGTGCTTTAGCAGTCATAAAGTGCCAAGCATGTTTGCTGGCTGCTGATATAAATAAAGTGCAGAGGGTACTTTGTAAAGAGTTTATATGTTGTTAAAAATCCTGATTCTAAAAAGCCTGCAGTGCTTGAATTCAAACAGCCTAGCTGGAAGAAAGCTGGAACTTAATGAAAAGAATGTGCATGGTAAAAGATAAGCCATTGTATGACACAGACATTATCCATTCCCTGCTCTGACACAGAGAATGAAATCAGCTGTGTTTGCTGAAGGAGCTGATTTATGAAAGTGTCTGTCAGCACAATGTTTTGAAGTCCAAGCACTTCATGCCTCAGCAATGTCATTCATACCTCTCAACTGTCACACATTATGAGGTACGTCACTCATTTTACCTCTCAGAAACCCTTTGTCCATCATGGTAAAGGTGATATTCCACATTCCTCACTGAGACTTTAAAGCAGAAATGTATAATAATCTATTATGCTCAGTTATATAAAAACATTATGAACATTAATGCACTGATAGCTATAGTGTTCTGAGCTTCCAGTGCCATGTTAGACAATATGTCACACATTTTGCTCATTTGTCACACATCGTGTCAAACATTTTGGTGAAGAAAGGTTGAGAGGTATGACGTCATTATCAGACTGGCTGATTATTGGTCAAGCCCCTTGTAGACCCTCCTGCATCAGATCACTGCAACACACCTTTCAGAGCCCTGTATCATACCAAAATGCTTTGCCTAGTGGCAAGCATAAAACTACAAATAGAAAAAAAATATCAAAATAAATTGAAAAAATAAAAAATAAAATTGTGCCTGCAGGTCATGGTATTGGCCGCTGGCCAGTAAGTGGCACCAGTGCTGAAGATACCGCAGCTGCTGCTCTGCACTACCCTCTTCATATTGATTCCCACCCAGCTGGACATGAAGTCGACAAGAAGGCCATAGTGATGCAGCCCTCGTTATAGCGTGGTGTCGGGTCATAGGCCACTGAAGAAGCCTCCGAGTGAATGTGTAAGGAAGCCCTGACCAGTTGTTCACAACAGGTAATTTTCAGGTTCAGACTCGTCATACAGTAACAAGCAGGCAATGGCCGAGTTGCAGTTAGACTCACCGCCAGCGACTTGTCAAGTGAATAATGGCTGCGTGCGACCGGCAGTGGGAGCCAAGTGATATGTGGAGACTTCAGTTTTAGCTGCGTTTGGCAGCTAAAGTAAAGGCAATTTTTTTTTTGTTTGTTTTTTTGTTATTTAAACTGCCACCATATAGAGGACAGCATAACATCATTGTGTGGCCTTTTTGAATTGGGATGGTTGCCACGCTGTTCTTTTTGTGGTCAGCTGAGCAGCATGTAGAGGTATTTGTTAGGTACACAGTTTTTTTTGCCAGGAGCTACTTTCACATGGGCTGTTGTGCTGGGATAACGGCCTAGCTGAAAACAGCTCTCGACCAGTCAGGAGCTGTCATTCTTTATATCCATTTCATAATTTATTATAAAAGATAGAAAATAATTACTGACACATCAAAATATAATAAGTAAAATAGTCAATTGTCTATTTATTAGCAGTAAGCACCTGCTATTTAAAGTATATTAAGTGCAGTGTAAAACTAAATAACATGAGAACAGAATTCTTACACCAGAGATATAGAGTGAGGTATGGTTGTTCTTTTAGCCTGGCACTCTTTGATTTATACATCAATGATCTAGCAACAACGATAGAAGACTTAGCGGGGTTGTTATGAATTACCACTGATTTTGAATTATTATGCTTAGAAGCTTTGTTTTATTTTTAGGATAGTAGTTGTTTCCTTCTGTTCTGTATTTATATATTTATTTGTTATTGTGAATATTGTATGTCTTATTCATAATGGCCATTGACAAATTAATGAAGTGTTCAACCTACTAAGTGACTGACTGACTGACTGACTGACTCACTCACTCACTGACTCACTCACTCACTCACCTCACCTCAACTCACTCATCTCACCTCACCTCACCTCACTCACTCACCTCACCTCACTGACTCACTGACTCACTCACTCACTCACCCATCTCACCTCACCTCACCTCACTCACTCACCTCACCGACTGACTGACTGACTGACTGACTCACTCACCCATCTCACTCACCTCACCTCACTCACTCACTCACTCTGCAGGTCCAGGTTGATGTTAACATGTTGTAAACTGAATTGCCTCCTTTACGCTGATGACTATAAGAGATCCTAAGTGTGCTAGAAAAATATTATAATAGATGTTCATTGAAATTAAATCTAAACAAGGCAAAAATTATAACCTTCCCAAAAGAAAGTCAGGTATAATAGTAAGAAAGTACAACTTCAACTGGAGTGGTGGGGATCTGGAACACACAGCGTTATAATTACCTTCATTACATGGGCATAATAGTTAGTGCCTCAAGAAGTGTTAAAGAGGCAGTAAAAGCCCTGCAAGGAAAGACTTTTGTGAATGCTTTGCCATAAGAAGAAAAGTCCTATAACATGAATCTACCTGCGAAGCCTTGGATGAAATTATTTGACTGTGTTATCTGACCAGGTTTTCTATATGGAAGTGAAATCTGGGGTCCCAGCTTTGAGGCAGGACTACAGTAAATGGGACACAACATCAACCAAAATCATGCATTCATTTTTATGTTTTCGTAGGTGTGCCATCTCGCTTCCAATGCCCTGCTCCTTCTTGCACTCACTGCGCCAATAAATGTTCGAGCTGTCTATGACAGCAGTTCAGATGCAGTGGCATACAGCTGAAAGCAAAACACCGCTACAATGAGCGACGGTAACGTGTAGGCAATTTGCATACTGCCGACGGCAGTATGCAAAGTACCTACACTCAGCACTGCATGAGAACAGCTGTCATAGACAGCTCCATTTTTTTTCTAGCCCCCCACACAAAAACACCCATGTAGCACGCTGGGAGCCCACCCCAGCATGCTCATGTGCTCCCCCCACACCATATTGCTGATGGGAGGGTGCTCAATCCCCCTTCAGCTCCACTGTACCCCCTGCCAAAATGATGATACCATATGATTAAGGACCCCTCTTATGCTAGAGGATAATTATGGCAGTTTTGCCGTAACTGCATGCTGTTGCTCCGCCCAACACCACATTGGAGGTTGCCCACCGCCACGTCAGAGGTTGCCAGTACGCGCCCATCTGACCAAATATTTCTAACACCTCATATTTCTACTAAACAAGTAAAATACAGAAATGTGGGGTGCTTAGTTCTCCGGTATCGTCACATACAAAAAAGTAGATCAATAACGCTGGACGCTAATGGGGGGGGTGTGTTATACAGAAAATAAAACAATAAAACAATAAACCTGGGCTGTGGTACAAAAATAAATCCATAACACCAGACGATACACTGACTGATACACGAAAATGCTGTGGAGGTTGTGGGGGGCTTCCAGGTGCCATGCTGGGAGCCCACCCCAGCGTGGCAAAAGTTTGTATTGCCGACGGGGGTGTCCAATCCCCCATTGGATACACTGTATCCCCCCCTAAAACCAGACTTCCAGGTGCTACAAAGGGAACCCACCCCAGTGTGGCAAATGTGCATATTGCCGATGGGGGTGCCCAATCCCCCGTTGGCTCCACTGTACCCCCCAAATCCAGACTTCCAGGTGCCACGCTGGGAGCCCACCCCAGCGTGGCAAAAGTTCATATTGCCGACAGGGTGACAAATCCTCCATTGGCTCCACTGCACCCTCAAAAAAACACTTCCAGCTGCCACGCTGGGAGCCCACCCCTGCATGGATAAAGTCCCGCGTCCTCTTCCTAAATAAAGGGAAATAAACTGAAAACAAAAACGGTCCCTTGTTGACTGTCTTCCCCTCTCCCAACCCGCACCCACCCCAGCGCACCCACCTTCCCACACACCCCCACCCCATACTTACCTCCAGAGCCTAGCGCGACGATCTTCGTGGACCGAGCATCGCTCTGCACTCTTCAAAGCCGACCGCAAAACTGAAGAAATGCCGTAAGCTGTATAATGGCATAAATGTTTTTTTCAACTTTGATGCATATCTCGCCATTTTGGGGAATTTTTTCACCACATTTTCAACATGGGGTTCTTGGGGCCCTACCTCATGAACTCGGTCACTGTCATTTTGCTATTTGGTCCTGAAAGGTGATTTTGCAGTCACTGCGTGGAACCACTTTTCAGGACTGAGTAATGAAATGACAGCAGCACAGCTCATGAGGTAGACCCCCCCAAACTGTAAGTTGAAAATTTGGTGAAAAATTTCCCAAAAATGACTGTTACGAGCGTGCGTTGCGCAGTTCCTACGCACGCTTGTAAGGTCGCAAATTTTAATATTTTCACTCCAGATTTTCAACATTGCCATTTTACCACACCTCCTTATGAGCAGTACAGCTGTCATTTGTCTCATCTTGCCCAAAATGTGTTTTCGCATATGTAGCGCACAATGGCGCAGTCAGTGTGCGAAATCAATGTTTGGGACAGATTAAGAAAATCACAGTGACACTGTTCATGAGCAGAGGTCTTAAAATGACTATATTGAAACTTTGATGACAAAAGTTCATAAAATGACTGTGTTATGAGCGAGCATTGCACAGTTTCCACGCAGCCTCGTAAGTTCACGAATTTGTAATATTTTCAGTCCAGATTTTCAACACTGGCATTTTTCCCCACCTCCTTATGAACAGTACAGCTGTCATTTTTCACACCATGGCCGAAATGTGTTTTCGCACTTCCAGCGCAGAAATGCGTGGTCGCTGTGGGAAATCACTGTTCGGGGCAGATTAAGAAAATCACAGTGACACTGTTCATGAGCAGAGGTCCCAAAATGCCTGTGTTGACAATCTGCTGTAAAAAATTCCCAAACTAATTACATTACGGGTGTGCGTTGCACAGTTTCTACGTACGCTCGTGACTTAACCAGTTTTTTATATTTTCACTGCAGATTTTCAACATTTCCATTTTTCACACCTCCCCATGAACAGTACAGCTGTCATTTTTCACATCCTGTTCGAAATGTGTTTTCGCACCTGTGGTGCCAAATGACGTAGTCACTGTGCAAAATCAGCTTTCGACTAACAAACTGATATTGCCATTGTTCATAACATGGGGTCACAAAAACCCATGTTGAAAATTTGGAGTGAAAATACCAACAAACACCTGAGGCGTTAGGGTTTCCGACCATAACGCCCTGCACTGAAGAGACTAACAGGCATCAGGGGTGTGACTTGGGATTGTTGCCTGTAATGCTCATGCCATTCCACCCCCACCCACACCCTGCAGCCAGTGAGAGGCAGCGAGGTGTGATTTGGACTCTTCAGCCCCAAAGTTCACCCCATTCTCCTATACTGCACCCATCTCACCGTATTTCCTGATGGAATGGGGTGAGCATAAGGCCCAAAGACCCCAAGGCACACCGTGACACTTGTCGGTGTCTGCACGGTAGGGTGTGGTGAAATGGCATGGCCGTTATGCCTGATGACCCAAAGGCACACCCCAAAGCCTGTCAGTCTCTACAGGGTGGTGGTAGGGTTGGCTTCAGTTAAATACTTCACTGCCATTCCTATTATGCATCTCTCTCACTCCTACATTACAAATGCCAATGCCAGCAAGCAAACATTCGGCATTGACAAATGCTTGTTAAGCACGTCCTGAAAAGTCATCAAAGCACAGTACCTCAGATAACGCAGAACTAGGGCAATACCCTTTACTTCTAGTCGTGAACAAAGAGGCTGTGAAATGTTGGTTACATCTAAGCCAGAGTGACAGAAAATCCTGTCAACTTAAAGCCATGAATAGTCAACATCAAAGTGCAAACCAATAAATCACCTTTTGACAAAACTTTTACATGTAAGCAATATTGAAATGAGTTTCTTTTTCACTACGGGTGGATACCTATGAAACATTTACAATGTGAAACACAGACAAATAATGACAAAATATAGAGTCAGTGACCATAACCTTAAAATAGAAACACACAGACGCAAACGTTTTATTTTTATTTCTCTTATCTGAATTTTATGGTTATGCTTAGTTGCCTTTCAGCTGAAAAGCCAGTGGGGAATTTACTAGAAAAGTACATGCAAATGGGTTTCTTTATTGCCATTCAGTGTTACCGTATGACCCAGCCAAGGGATTCACTGTGGAGTTTGGTGACTGGACTTAGTTGCCTTGCGGCTGAAAACTGCAAAACAAAAAAACAAACAAAAAAAAAAAAAAATGGTTGAATGTCAAGAATTGAGAATACAGTAAGTATAGCTAATACATGTTAAGAACTGCAGGCATTTTGAGCAGCAGGGTGGGTGGAGGGCAGTACTGGATTCTGTTTCATTTGTCATTCTCATGCTACCAAGTGTCTCGTGGTGTACAACATCTTGGTGATGCCATCACTATTTTCTCTGATTTGCCTCTTTGGTCCTTGAGGGCTGCTGGCTGTATTGGCAACAGCCTGTATGCACACACACTCACATGTGTGCTTATGCACACACACACACACACACACACACACACACTCACACTACTTGTTTGTGGGCAGGCATGCCCCTCATGGCCAAGTGCCAATGAATGCTATCCCCACCATTGAGCAGTTTGGTGTCCATTGTTGTCAGCAAACCAGAAACAGTTGAACAACACCCCTGGGCCCATAGTTGGCTCAGCCAGTGCTGGATGCACTGAGTCTGGGTTTGTTAGCACTAGCTGTAGGGTAGCATTCACTACACTGGTCTCCTCAGCTGACAATTCCATTGTTAGAGCTACACCTCCTTATATGGTAGCATTAAGAAGTTGTCTGTGGTCATGTCAGACAATCGATGGATGCAGCCCTTACCTGTCTGCACTGCTCTGCATATGCCCATATACACATCAGTCCATCCCCAATCCTATGAGCATGGATAAACAATGGTTGTACATGGTTAAACCATGGTTACACATGGCCAGCAACCATGGTCATTCATGATTTGTCAATTATTTTTACCAAGGTTATCTGTGGACAGCCACAGGGATAGACCAGGGATGATCAATGTCATTATTTTCCAAGAATTGTTCAAGTTGACCGTAGTCACCAGTGGTTTGCTGTGGTTTTTAATTTCAGAAGTTTCCTGAGTAATAAAACAAATTTCTACACCAACCATGTAATTTGATTTGTTTCAACAAATCTAAGGCTATGCCTGAGGTTCTGTAGGGCAGCCGGTGACACTTGCTATGCTCCCCACTGAGCACTATATAAAGCGTACATACCCCTAGTGTCCTTCGGATGCTCATTTCTTTGCTCCAGCTGAATGACTGCCAGCTCTCCCACCCTGCCCTTTCTCTACTTACCTGACTTCTACATGGGTACAGCTCAGGGCATTCTGGTGTTCATCCCGCCAGCTCTTTCTGCTGTGTCCTGGCTTCACTCTCTTCCTCTGCTGCCTGCACCTTTGAGTGCCATGCTCTGTTCTTGGTCTTTCTCTGTCTTCAGCATCCTGCTCCCATCTTCTCTCATTGCCATATTACAGCTCCTCAACTAGGTTGCCCATTTGTCACTAGTAGCCTCTCCTATGACTTGGGGGGGGGCTGCTCTTTGGTATCTTGGGACCCTGCTGCCATTTGTGTATCCCAGCCTGCTGTCCACTTCCACTTTCTTCCCTATGTTTTTTGGCCCTCTGCTGTTGCTGCTCTTGGTGGCAGTTCTGCTGTTTTGTCATTCTCACGGGCCCCCATGTTGGTGCCTATCATCTCAGAAATGCACTGGGAGACCAGTCTACTGCTACTGCTGACTCTCTGTCTTTGGCCTGCTGGTCCCACCTTGTTCTGGGAGTCTATTTGGTGTGAGGCCTTCTCCCTGCTGGGATGTTCTGGCTGCCCTTGCTGGACTCCTTCTGCCTGCTGCGTTTGCTCCTCTCTCCCCTTCCTGCCTGGCCTGCCTCTCTGCTTCCCTTCCACTGGGGGTTGTTATGGTGGTCTGTCCCCATCTTCCCCTAAACAATCCAAAGATACCAGTGCACCCCCCACACACACACACAACATAGCATATTTAAACTTTCCACTGCCAAAAATGGCTATATTTACTTTGAGCTCCATGTGAGGAGTGAGTTCTCTTGGTTTCAGACTGGAATTCTAGTATGAGTAAGCTAAATCACCAATGTCAAGGTGAGACCCTTGATTTAGTCCCTAACGTTCCAACGCCTCAATGGCTAATGTAACTAATTGGCTCCTTTTATACACTGTGCTCCCAGCAAGGATTTTACACAGGTGTTTCAAAGGGAGCATGCTAAGAAGGAGCACCACAAAATTCTAAAACTCAAACAAATCCAAAATAGCATGCTGAAATCTTTTAAGTAACTTCACACACTAGAATTCACATTTTTTCTCTAAGGGGCGCTACTGGGTTGTGGCATACAACAGACAATTCAAGATACCAGTGCACCCCCACCACACACACACACACAACATAGCATATTTAAACTTTCCACTGCCAAAAATCTTCCCCTCCCCTGCTTCTGCTCTGTAGGGTTCTTCGTGGGGTTGGGCCTTCACCCTGTTGGGTTCTGCCTGCATGGCCATTGCTGTGGTGGTGTTTCACCACTGGTGCTTCTTGAACCTTTTCTAACTAACAGGGCCACATCAATTCATCCTGGTAATTTCGCTCCATGGCAACTTACCCCGGACTATTAGTTCCGGCGCCAATCGGCTCCCACAGTAATTCTTCCCTGGACAATTTGCTCCCTCAACATGTCGTACTGTACAACAACAATTATACTACAACTTCCACTTCTACAACCCTCAAGCACATTGCCTCATCTGGTGGGTGAATTGCACCAACCTGGAGTTTATTTTGTAATATTTACACTGGGGGGTAAATTGTCTGTGGATGAATTGACGTGGGAGCTGATTGATGCCAGAGCTAATAGTCTGGGGCAAATTGCTGTAGAGCAAAATCATCAGGATGAATGGTCAAGTAGCTTTAACTAACTACTGTACCTCCCTACCTCCCTGTGTTTTGGGCATCTGATTTGCTGCTGATTCCCTCCAGCTTGTTGGGGGTTGTGAGGTATTCTCATCGGGGTGCTACCTAAATATTTCTACTTACCTTACCATATCATACCTTCCATTCCAACTTGACCTAGTACTGTGGCAGATGCTTTCTCATTCAGGCACATGTCCCAGTCACATACAGGCTCATGCCCCAACTACATTGGGCACATGCCCTAATGACACCTGAGAAGACTCTACAATGGCACTTGAGCACACACGCTTCAACAGTTAGGCATATGCCCCAATGACAGCTCCTCAAGGGCTCTGTATGTACAAGTCAACAATCCAAAAAGGTGGCTACTTAAATGCAACCAGAGCCACGATGTAAGACAGACTACTGAGTACACACGAAGTCAGGCATCACTGTCCACCGACAAACCTGAGAACTAATATGATGGGTACCATTAAAAAATCATTTATTCAGAATAAAACAGTAAAACAGGTACAGCAGAACCCTCCCCACGAGACGTCAATGTTTCACATATTCGACATGCTTTGTCAAGGTGTGACTATCAGGTATGGAGGTGTCATTTAAAAGGCACCTCCTTAAAGGCACACTGCCTCAATACATTTAATTCCAGTCTTTTTCAATAGCCACTCACACAAAAACCTCTACTCGTTACAATAAAAGCACATAGTTTGTACCAACACATATATACATACTGTATATACAGGAAAATATATGACTAGTATTGCCTACGACTATTAATTTAAAAAGAGAATCATTTCTTCTAACTAATACATTATTATCAAGTATTTATTTTTTCACAAAAGGTAGTAAGCTACAGTGGTGTGAAAAAGTATTTGCCCCCTTCCTGATTTTCTCTATTATTGCATATTTGTCACACTGGATGTTTTCAGGTCTTTAGACAAAATGTAATATTAGATAAAGGGAACCTGAGTGAACAAATAACACTTGTTTTTTTTTTTATTTCACTTATTTAATGAAAAAAAGTTAACCAACACCAATTGGCACTGTGTGAAAAAGTAATTGCCCACTTACACTTAATAACTGGTTACGCCACATTTAGCTGCAATGACTGCAACCAAACACTTCCTATAATTCAATATCAGTCTTTCACATTGCTGTAGAGGAATTTTAACCCACTCTTCCTTGCAGAATTGCTTTAATTCAGTAACATTTGGTAGGTTTTCGAGCATGAACTGCTCGTTTCAGGTCCTGCCACAGCATCTCTATTGGGTTTAAGTCTGGACTTTGACTAGGCCACTCCAAAACTTTAATTTTACTTCTTTTTCGCCATTCTGATGTGGACTTGCTTTTGTGTTTTGGATCATTGTCTTGCTGCATGACCCAACTACGCTTCAGCTTCAGCTGACGGAAGGATGACTGGACATTCTCCTTAAGAATTTTCTGGTACAGAGCAGAATTCATGGTTTCTTTAATTATGGCAAGTCATCTAGGTCCTTAGGCAGCAAAGCATCCCCACACCATCACACTACCACCACCATGTTTGACTGTTGGTATGGTGTTCTTACTGTGGAATGCTGTGTTTGCTTCTGGCGAGACATTATGGGATCCATGTTGTCCAAAAGTTCCACTTTGGACTCATCTGTCCATAGAACATTTTCCCCAAAGGCTTGTGGATCATCCAGGTGCTTCTTGGCAAATGAGATACGAGCATTTATGTTCTTCTTGTTTAGCAGGGTTTCCTTGCTACTCTCACATGAAGCCCATTTTGCCCAGTCTCTTTCTGATTGTGGAGTCATGAACACTGACCTTAGCTGAGACAAGAGAAGCCTGCAGTTCTTTGGATGTTGTTTTAGGATCCTTTGAGACTTCTTGGATGATTTTACACTGCGCCCTTGGAGTAATTTTGGCAGGCCGCCCACTCCTGGGAAGGTTCACTACTGTTCCAAGTGTTCTCCATTTGGAGATTATGGCTCTCACTGTGGTTTGATGGAGTCCCAGAGCCTTAGAAATAGCTTTGTAACCCTTTCCAGACTGATGGAGGGCAACAAAATGTTTTTCTGATCTTTTCAGGAACTTCCTTTGATCATGGCATAATGTGCTTGTTGAATCTTTGTGCTGGCAATGTGACTCTGATGGTAAGGGCCAAAATAAGTGAGGTTTATATTGAACAGGGCTGGCTGTAATCAAGCCTGGCTGTGTTCAATCAGCTGACTCTAATTATCCCTTTAATTGGGTTGATTTAACTAGGGGCAATTACTTTTTCACACAGTGCCAGTTGGTTGATTAACTTTTTTCATTAAATAAATGAAATAAGTAAAAAAAAAAGTGTTATTTGTCCACTCAGGTTCCCTTTATCTAATATTATATTTTGTCTAAAGACCTGAAAACATCCAGTGTGACAAATATGCAATAATAGAGAAAATCAGGAAGGGGGCAAATACTTTTTCATGCCACTGTAAATACTCTGTTTAGACCATTCTCACTACTAGTCCTCAATCTATATTGCTATCTACTTTCACATTGTAACAATTTATTGTCAAGGTCCCCTCCCCGAATGTTCAAAGTCACTTCTTCCAACAACCCTTGGAAAACAAAACAATATCCAGGTCCCTTTTGCATTGTTGTATTTATTCATTGAAATGTTTCACCAGGAAGGCACACTGAAAAATAAGTTGCTCATCTCGGTGCAAGCAGAGAGGGTACAATAGGATGAAGAATGATATACAGTTTAACATTTAACATATCTGAGAAATTAAACATTCAATTACATTTGTAACAAGACATACAGTTAAAAAATATTATAAATAATCATACAGTTGCATTTTTGCCATAACATACAGTTAAATATATCATACCGGTGGCATATGCATTTAATTACAAGTGGCATATCTGAGGAACTTAGTACAGAAATTTAATGTATCCTTGGAGCCAACTCCTTGCAGGAATGGATCATGGTTAAAAGGCAGATTATTTATCAATTATTGAATGAATGCGGTCCAGTGGGGGGACATCAAGGAGGGTAGAGGGGGTAGACAGGGGAAACCAGCTGGGGAAAGGAGAGGAAAAAGATGGGGGGAACATTAGCGGAGAAAAGTGAGCAAAAAAAAAAATTAATCAGTTGTGAGGGGCAAGTTAACATAGGGCTAGTGCAATCTGGGGGCATGTCAGACAAAACAGAAAGTGCAAATTATTAGCTCAAGTGAATTAATTCCTTTGATTAAGTGCAGAGGGGTAGAGAGTGGGACAGAGAGAGGTGGGGGTAAGGGATAGGGAAGGGAAGGATGAGTCATACCTGGAACTGGCCCCTTCAGAGTGCAAAGATCGCTGCCAGTGGCAGAATGAGGTGAGGACTTAGAATAAGGGGCAGGAGTAGGCAGTGACAAGTTGGGTAGAGGTAGTAGAGTGGATGGTAAAGGGAAAGAGGAGGAGGAAAGATGGGAGAAACTTGCATAAAACTAGGCCTCTTCAGGATGCTGAGAACCCTGCCAGAGAGCAAAGTCAGGTGAGGATGAGTTAGGCAGAGAGGATGGAGAGGAAAGGGGAGGGAAGGAAGAGTCATTTTTCAGTGATGGACCCCCTCCAGGATACTGAAAACCCTGCCATCGGGCAGAACTAGGTGAGGACTGTGATGTGGATAGCCAATTCTGAGTGCTGTATGATCATTTTTTTGTAAATATAAAAACGTGTATGGACTGTCTCCCTGAGAAAAGGCTGAAACAGCATGTGAGACCACACACACACTTGCACAGGTTTTAGATACCAGGTGTTACATGGCAGGCCTGAAGCTAATGATAGAGTAGAACAGACCTTGATCAAGGATATCCTGTTTTATCTAAAGTTAATTACAGGCTGGAAGAGGCCTGAGTTGAGCATATCCATTTTGTGACTTTAGGAGAGGAAACCAAGTTTAGTAAACTGGTGCGAAATCATAAAGATACTTTCATGTCCTGGAAGGGGGGAAGCTTATCATAAGGTCAAAGAAATGTCATTTGGAGGACATGAGTCATGCTTAGGTTGCAGAATTTAATACTTGGAAAAGACATCCTGTTTTTTATATAATTTTTTTTTATATATTCTGACAGGGAGGAGCTAGGTGACCTCATGCAAGTAGGTGGGGAAAACCAGATTTTAAACATTATTCTGTTTGACTTCACAGAGACACTTTTATCTAGACTCTGACAAAGAAACATCTGTGAGCACTTTTAAGCAGGTATTTAGAGGCTAAGTAATATAGTAGGAACTGCACTGTTAAAATCTGTTTTGTTTAAGAGATTTGTATGTCTTGTGATATAATAGTTCTGTATTTTATGTGTTACATATTTTTATCTATTTTAGTAAAACTCTTTTTAGAGCATATTTGGTCTGTCTTTGATTTTCTTTCATTTGTAAGAAAAGTATATATGGTTATAGCAGACATTAGGCATAAGCTTGAATGGTGATACAAAACTGGAAAGAGAAGCATTTTAAATCTGAGGTCTTTATTAAAGTTTTTAAAGGTTCATCTCTGTACACCTGGTTAGGTGCCCATAGGCAAAGATATCTGGCACCCCGAAGACAGAAATATCTAAGCCTGTGCATTGGGTATGCTAACAAGAGGTTCACAGTTTGAATCCCTCCAAGACTTGAGACCAAAGGTTCATCCGTACTCACAAAACAGACAAGAGGGTTACCTTGCTCTGTTAAACTGTTCACAAGACTGCGCTCAGAGGTTGGCACTTTGGGAGTAGAGGGTCTAATCTGCTGAGTGGGTTTGTGACAGATTGGTTGGCAGCGGTGGCATAATTTTGGTATCACAAGCTTTTGTTCTATGTCAGCTTGAGACTGTAAGCTCTCTTGCAAAGAAAGAAAAAGGCAGAGTTTTATTTTAAAAAGGAAACAGAACTATATCACTTGGTGCAAGTCCAGTTTCTACCCGTTTTATTTTTTTTTCCTAAAGTGCAAGTCAGAGTAGCCATAGTCAGGGAAGAAGAAGATGGCTTCTGACTACAGCAGGCACACTGTAGATTACTTGAAGCAGTTGTGCAGGGACAAAGGAGTCCCGTTCGAGGTGACAGCCAAAAAGCAGAACCTCATAGATGCCCTGATGGTAGCAGATACACAGAGCAGTGAGTCACAGACCATGACTGGAAAGGACCAAACCTCAAGTGTGGTAGGGCTAGCGGCCAGTGCAGTATCCAGATCTGATAAGGAGGGCAACAGGGCCACTGTCAGTGAAGGGCCACAACAGCAGGGGAAGGTCACCAGTATCCTGGATCCAGAACTACTTAGGCTGCAAATTGAGTTGCGCAGGATGGAGCTGGAGTACCAGAGGGAGAGGGAGCAAGAGAAGAGAGAAATGGACTGTGAACAGCAAGAGGTAGACCATGAGACAGATCAAGAACACCATGAGGCAGAGCGAGAATAGAGAGACGCTGAACGTGTGGAGCAGGAGCGCCAGAAGCAACACAAACTGGAGAAGATATGACTCTGACCAGCGGCACCAGAGCAGGTAAGTGGCTTGGGTTTAACTGGGACTGCAGGACTGGGTTACAAATTGAATTCCAAATTAATAGCCAAATTTAAAGAGGGGGAGGATATGGATGCCTTTTTAAATTCTTTTGAAAAAGTTAGTATTCAGGCTAAAATTCCTAGAGAGTCCTGGAGCTTCCAGCTATCCCCGCTACTTACCGGGAAAGCTTGGGATGTTTTAGGTCAAATGGACAATGAGAACAGGAATGATTACAGCAAGCTAAAAGCTGCACTGTTAAAAAAGTTTAAATTAACTGCTGAATCATACACAGCTAAATTCCGTAAGCTCAGGAGAAGCCCTGATATGAGCTACAAGGAGCTAACCATGAAACAACATCAGTTTTTAAAATGCTGGTGGGAAGGAATTGAGGCAAACTATGTTGATAAAATTGAAAATGTGATTTTATTAATACAGTTTTATTGGGCATGCCCAGCAGAGCTAAAAACCTGGCTAGAGGACTGAGATCCCAAAACAGTGCAAGAGGCTGCTGAACTTTTGGACTGCTATGCCAAAAGCAGACCTGCTCTGAGAGCAAATGGGGCAGGTGTGGCAGTGCAGAAAGGTAAAAGCACACCTTCAGGGCAGCTAAAACCCTCACTGCCTCCACTAGAACCAGTTAGTCCCAGGTTTCAGAGAAAAGATTTCTCAGAGAGAAGAAATGAATGTTGGTTGTGTAAAGAAACTGGGCATATTGCCAGACAGTGTCCCAAAAAGGTGAGCAATAATACACAACCGGGTGCTAGAAAAGAAGTGGGTTGTTTGTGTGTCCCTGGAAGCATGCCAGTGAACATGAGGGAACACATGCACCCAGTCATGGTGACTGTTATACAGACACAGGGGTTAAGGGACACAGGGGCATCCCTGACCTTGGTAAAGGGGGGATCTGGTACAGCCTGGTCAACTTATACCCAATAAATACGTCACTGTACAGGACTTCATGGGTGGGGAGAAAACATTGCCCCTCGCTAGTGTTCTCCTAGACTGGGGTGAAACAGGGAGAACTGTGCAACAGGTGGCTGGAGCCAAAACATTAGCAGTGGATGTGACCCTGGGTAACAGTCTCCAGCAGGGGACGGTATGTGCAGTTACTTGTAGCCAAGTGGCAAGGGAAAATTGCAGTTCCCTGAATCCCACAGAAACCAGTGTGGAAACTACTGAGAGGATGGTTCCCCAGCCTATGTCTCCAGATAGGGAGACTGATAAAAAGGGGGTAGAACTTTCCCCAGTAGCCAGTAACCACATAGCTACAGAGGGTTACTCCGAAGAGGGACGGGTGACCCCTTGTCAGAGGATTGAGATTGACAGTGATCCTGAGGGCCCTGACGCTAGTGCTAGGGCCCCTAGTTTAGAGACTGAAGGGGACCTGTCCCATGCCTTGGGACTGTATGAAGGGTTTGCAGTTGTTCAGAGGAGTGACCCTAGTTTAGAAAAGCTGAGGGCTTGGGCAGACTCAGATGGCACACAGGGAGGTGATGGCAGACATAAGGTTTATTGGGAAAGTAGACTTATGTATACTCAGACCGTACAGACAGAGCTAGGGAGAGGTCAGCCTTCATCACTCCGATAGGCTTATTTGAGTTTAAAGTAATGCTTTTCAGAATGAAGAATGCCCTAGCCACTTTCCAAAGGTTGGTGAACCAGATGTTAAATGGTGCTGAGGAGTACACCATGGCATACCTGGATGACATTGCCATCTTTAGTACCAGCTGGGAGAAACACCTATCCCACCTTAGGGAAGTGCTGGGCAGGATACAGAGGGCCAGGCTCACTGTCAAAGCCAAGAAGTGCCAGGTGGCCATGGGAGAAGTGGCATACCTTGGGTATGTGGTAGGCTGGGGACAGCTCCATCCTAACTAAATAAAGATAGAAGTGATCCAGGCATGGCCCAGACCAGAAACCCAGAAGCAGGTCAGGAGTTTTCTAGAGACAGCAGGGTACTACAGGAAATTTGCACCCAGTTACAGTGCCCTAGCTGCTCTCCTATCTGACTTGACAAAGAAAAGAATGCCAAAGAAAAATTACCTGGGGCCCAGCCTGTGAGGAAGCCTTTTCCAAACTAAAGGAGGCACTGTGCAGTGCTCCTGTTTTGACAAGTCCTGACTATAGCAAGACCTTTATAGTTCAGACTGACGCCTCAGACGAGGGTATTGGGGCAGTACTGAGTCAGACATCCAGTCAAGGAACAGATCACCCAGTAGTGTACCTGAGTAGGAAATTACTTCCCAGGGAGCAAGCATACTCCATGGCGGAAAAAGAATGTCTTGCCATAGTGTGGGCCCTAAAGAAATTGCAGCCATACTTGTATGGGCAGCATTTTGTGGTGCAGACTGACCACAGTCCCCTGGTTTGGCTGATGCAGATGGGGAAAAACAATGGCAGATTGCTAAGATGGAGTCATGCTTTGCAAGGGTATGATATAAAAATTGTACATAGGGCTGGAGTCAAAAATCAGAACTCAGATGGGCTGACTAGGGTCTATGAGGAGTGAGCTGATTTGGGAAGTTCATCCCATGCAGGGGATATAGCCCCCAAATTCAATCTAGGTGGGGATGATTGTGATGTGGACAGCCAGTTCTGAGTGCTTTATGATCATTTTGCTGTAAATATAAAAATGTGTATGGACTGTCTGTCCTGAGAAAAAGGCTGAAACAGCATGTGAGATCACACACACACTCACACAGGTTTTAGATACCAGATGTTACGTGGCAGGCCTAAAGCTAATGATAGAGTAGAACAGACCTTGATCAAGGATATCCTGTTTTATCTCAAGTTAATTACAGGCTGGAAGAGGCCTGAGTTGAGCATATCCATTTAATGACATTAGGAGAGGAAACCAAGTTTAGTAAACTGGTGCGAAATCCTAAAGATGCTTTCATTTCCTGGAAGGGGAAGCTTATCATGAGATCAAAGAAATGTCATTTGGAGGACACGAGTCATGCTGAGGTTGCAGAATTTAATACTTGGAAAAGACATCCTGTTTTTTATATAAATATTGTTTTACATATTCTGACAGGGAGGAGCTAGGTGACCTCATGCAAGTATGTGGGGAAAACCAGATTTTAAACATTATTCTGTTTGACTTCTCAGAAACACTTTTATCTAGACTCTGACAAAGAAACATCTGTGAGCACTTTTAAGCAGGTATTTAGAGGCTAAGTACTGTAGTAGGAATTGCACTGTTAAAACCTGTTTTGTTTAAGAGATTTGTATGTCTTGTGATGTAATAGTTCTGTATTTTACGTGTTACATATTTTTATCTATTTTAGTAAAACTCTTTTTAGAGCATACTTGGTCTGTCTTTGATTTTCTTTCATTTGTAAGAAAAGTATATATGTTATAGCAGACAATAGGCATAAGCTTGAATGATGATACCAAACTGGAAAGAGAAGCATTTTAAATCTGAGGTCTTTATTAAAGTTTTTAAGGGTTCATCTTTGTACACCTGGTTAGGTGCTCATAGGCAAAGATATCTGGCCCCCCGGAGACAGAAATATCTAAGCCTGTGCATTGGGTATGCTAACAAGAGGTTCAAAATTTGAATCCCTCCAAGACTTGAGACCAAAGGTTGATCCGGACTCACAAAACAGACAAGAGGGTTAACTTGTTCTGTTAAACTGTTCACAAGACTGCACTCAGAGGTTGGCACTTTGGGAGTAGAGGGCCTGACCTGCTGAGGGGGTTTGTGACAAGGACAAGTTGGGAAGAGAGAAAAGAAAGGATGAAGGGAAAGGAGGGAAGAGGAGAGGAAAGAAGAAGCTTGTCTAAGACTAGGCCACTCCAGGATGCTGAGAACCCTGTCAGAGCACAGAATCAGGTGAGGACTAGTAGAGTAGAAAGGATATGGGGCTGAGGAGTGAAGGAGGAGTAATTGTCCAGTGCTGGGCCCCTCCAAGATGCAGAGAACCCTGCCAGGGGATAGAGGAATACAATTAGGTGAGGGCAAATTGGGTAGAGGGAATAGGAGGGATAGAAGAGGAAAGGAAAAAAGAAGGAGGGAGGGGAAGGAAGAAACTTACCTGAGAGCTGACCGCCAGGGTGCTAAGAATCCCGACAGAGGGCAGATTTAGGTGAGGATGCGTAAAACAAGGGCATTAGTTTTATCCCCCTTTGCAATACTTTTTTAATGTTCTGATACTCTGACCTTAAAAGGCCTTTTGGTTTTTCCCACTGTTACCACAGGTAAAGGTTCCTTCTGGTAGTGGGTTTTGAACCTGGTGTTCCGTTGGTCTGTATTAGCTGCTAGTCACATAACTAGTCACATTTCTTCCTTGACGAAAAACCATATGGGGGGGTCCTTTGTAATCTCTTGTAATTTTTGTTCAATAGTGAGAATGTGCAAATTCCTCAGAATCTGTCTAATCATACAGCTCTGTGGTGTATAGTCTAAAACAAAATTTAAATAGTTATTATTTTCCTTTTTATTTTTGTTACACAACAATTCTCCCCACTCCATGTCATTTACAGTTTGTTTTGCCCTTTCTACACATTACGTCATAACCCCTTTCATAAAATTGATGACTTAAAGATGCAGCACCATCCATATACTCTAGCGAATCACTAGTATTGTATTTAAGCCGCATAAACTGGTCTTTCAGGATATTTTGGACCAGATGTCTGGGGATGACAACTGTTATTAGATAGTAACACATTCTTGTCTGTGTTTCTGAACAGACATGTCTTTATTACTCTCCTGTAGTGAAAAAAAGTTTCTGGAGACCAGCCACTCAGTTCATCATAAGAAATGTAGTTTTATTTTGATATTTTCTTAGAATACCATGATCCCCTAGGTAAGCCCAACGTTTCTTCCAACACCTGGCTTTCTCAGGGGCTTAGGAACTCGTATTCCTAAATAAATTTTTTCATTATTGGCTTTACATAGATACATAGATACATAGACAGTGTCGGCAGATAAGGGCCTATGGCCCACCTAGTCTGCCCATTTGAGCTTGTAAGTTCAGTTTGTTTTCCTAGAAGTCTATTTCCCCTTACCCCTGACCTCTAGAATTCCTTTATGTCTATCCCATGCATTCTTAAATCCCGTGATTGTTTCAGCCCCCACCACTTCCTCTGGCAGGGTGTTCCACTTGTCCACCACCTGTTCTGTGAAGAAATTCTTTCTCATGTTTCCTCTGAATCGCCCTCCTCCAACTTCATCCCATGCCCTCAGTCCTGAAACATCTTTTCGCTTAAAATAGTGTTTTCCTGCACCCTGTTCCTCCCTGTAAGATACTTGTATGTCTCTATCATATCCCTCTCTCCCTCCTCTCCTCCAGGGAGTACATGTTCAGTTCCTTCAACCTGTCTTCATAGGATTTGTGATGCAACCATGCACCATCTTTGTTGCCCTCCTCTGAACCTTCTCACCCTGTCTATGTCCTTCAGGTATGGTCTCCAGAACTGTACACTGTACTCCAGGTGGGGCCTCACTAGTGTCTTGTATAGCGGAATTATGACCTCCCTTTTCCTGCTGGTGATGCCCCTGCCTATACATCCCAGCATCCTATTTGCTTTACCTGATGCCTTGTCACACTGTTTCCCTACCTTGAGGTCATCAGAGATGACAACCCCAAGATCCCTTTCCTGCTTGGTGCATGCTATATCCTCACCCCCCAACTGATATATTGTGCCAGGGTTTTTGTGCCCCATATGCATTATCTTGCACTTTAGAACAACTAGGATTCAGTTTCCTGTTTGTTTCTAGCTTCAGATTATAACTTTTTATCTGAAACAAGTTGCAACCCCTTGGAGTCTGTGCTTAGTTTCAAGACACGCCTAAACTGAAACTATACCACATGCTATTTAGCTTAGGCAAAAAGTGAGCATTGTAATGCTAGAAATCTGAGTGAAGGGAAGTTTGGAATGGTACCCCTGGGTGGTCTGAAATGAAACTGAGTGGCTGGTCTCCAGAAACTTTTTTTCACTACATTGAAGTCAACCGTTCAACCAGCCCCCAATAGGACATTTGGTCTACTTTATACAAAGGGCACTCACCCACGTTCTCTTCCTTGGCAGCATTTATTACTCTCCTGCCATCTTTCTCAATAACCAAGTCCAAAAACTTAATTTTGTCTTTATTACTACATAGGGAAAATTTCAAGTGCTCATTGGTAGATTCCAAATACTGTATGTAATAAATGTTGATAAGTTCGTAGGAGGCCTCTAACACACCAAAAATGTGACATCAAGGGGGGCGTGGCTAACCAGCAACCAAGATGGAGACATAATTTGTCAAACCAGGACCCAGAGTTAAGAACCCGGCTATATCTCCTCTAGTCTCGACCCGTGACGAGTTTTTTCTTAATAACTAGCAGTCGGAAGTCTTCCTCTACATATAGTTAAAACTTGGCAGACTTCTAACATCTGAATCAGAAACTAGCTCTTCTATGGTATGGGACCCATCACAAACTCAAGGCCGTATGGCGCAGTCCGCTAAGGGAGGAGAAGAACCCTCCATTGGGGAAATGTTTGCGTCGATAATCACCAGTATCGATGCCCTAACTCTGGCAGCAAACACCTCCACAAACTCTATTCAGCAATTAGATGCCAGGGTCGAAAGGGTAGAGCAAAAATCAACCACTCAAGACGACATTCTGCAAGGTTACTGTGTCACAATGTGAAACCAGGTGGCACAAATCAGGCAACTGCAAGATAAGATCGACGACTTAGAAAACAGAAGCCGTCATAATAACTTACGACTACTTGGTTTTCCTGAAGGCTGCGAAAGGGGAAAACACTCTCCTTTCTTCAACAAGAGCTCCCTGTAATCCTTAAACTGGCACCATACACCAGGATTATGATTGAGAGGGCACACTGCTCTCTGCAGCCCAAACCCCCTCAAGGGGATAGACCGAGGCCTATCATTGCTCGCATCCTTAACTTTGCAGAAAAGGAAGCTATTCAAGTGAGGGCAAGAGGACTAAGGCAGCTTAGGTGGAGAGAGCACCAGATCATGATATTTCAGGACTACTCCACCAAACTGGCAAACAAAAGGAAGGCCTCCACCGGAGTCAGATGGAAACTGCCCATCCTTTGGGTCCCTTTCACCCTACGATACCCTGCTATTCTTAAAATCTAGTTTAATGGCACCTCTCAGCAATTTACTACTCCTGAAGCCGCTATGGTGTTTATCACAGAAAACTGGCCACCTGACCCTCAATCCAGGCAGATGTCGACTTCAGGATGGGAACGAGAATGCCGTACTCCAGGGAAGGAAGACCGCCCTATAACCCCCTTGCCGAAAGAACAAGACCTCCGCAACTCCAAGATTCGGAAGCAGCCCCCAAAATCCCCTCATTCCAAATGAGAATATCTGCAAGACCGTGGGCATTCTTTTGACATACAGGATCAGTCACCTGAGGTATCCCCATCCGAAGAGACTAGATACACGAGCCCGTACTTCGCTCAACATCGCTATTCACCTCTTCGAGACCAACCTCATACAGACTCTCGGGACGAGATGGACACCACTCCTGACCCCTCAGCTCAACCGTCAGCCGAAGAAGCTTATACTACCTGGGCCTCTGCAATGGAGAATGCCCTGCCATTACAGGACTCGGACTGGCACACCATGGCTCCAGGCTCTCCTACAGGCTGTAACCTACATCCAGCCATCTGGATTCGCTGACAACCCCTCAAGAAGAACACCCGACATGATCGAGCACTGGGACTGAGGTAAGTAGTCCAGGCTTTGTGTCTGGGGGAGTAATTCAGGGGATGGGAGGGTGTTCACTGGGATCAGGGCTGAGGGCCTAAGATGTATATCAAAGCCTCCTTCTCCTCTTTACCACAGCCCCTCAGTAAAGTACTCACGATGGGCAGATCCTTCAACAGATCTCCCCTCCCAGAGACACTTTTCCTGGAGCTTTTCACATGTTCATTACTGTACTGCTACTTCACGTTAGGTTAAATGTGAGTTTTTGAGCTGTATTTTAGCCGCGAGGGTAGTGTAAGGTCCTCCCAGGTCTCCTTACACCTCGCAGGAGAATTCCCTCAAACCACTCTATCAGTTGAACCTTTTTGCAGTCACAACGTATATACTGTCCTCGTTACTGATTCATAACACCCATTCTGGCTGCCAAAGGACCTTTCCTGGCTCATTTTACTTGGAGGGTGTTCAGACCAGAATCTCCACATTTTGCTCCGGGTGAAGGCATAGCTAGTTTTAAATCGTTGTGTTGCTTACTTGCTGTATCCTTGTTACAGCCCATGGGAGATACATAGAGTAAATGCGTTATTAGATTTGGGGATATAACTCCCCCTTCCTAATCCACGCCTCGTAGAAGAGACTGGACATACTGTTGGTTGGAATTCCAGCCAGTCAAGACCTTTCTCATTCACTAAGCTGGTATTTTTTGCTCAACAGGTTAAATTAACTGTTATAGGTTTGCACTCCTGCACAGTGTTGTCATTTTTCTGTATCCAGAACGATAGCTGTTTTAAGTGTTATTGGTTTAAATATAATAGTGTTTTAAACTGTTTGGTAGAATTAGGGCTACAAGATGGAAGATACTTTCACCAGCCCCCTCCCCACTCGAGTCATTCAGCTCACGGTTGGACACAATGTCAGATATCACATTCCACACCTGGAAAGTACGGGGGCTCAACTCGTCCGTGAAGCGTAAGAAGGTAATGACCCACCTGAGGCGTATACATTCTAAAATTGCCTTCTTACAGGCGACTAAATTAATAGGCGAGGACCACAAATACTTGCTAAAAGATTGGGTGGGCCAGCAGGTGCACTCTAGTGCCCCCTCCAGGAAACATGGGGTACTCATCCTCCTTCACAAATCCCTGCCCCGGACCCTGGTCAAGACACTTTCAGACGCAGAGGGTAGATGGGTGATAGCGACCTACGGCACCCCATCGGGTTTGATTACTCTCTGCAATATATATATGGCCCCAATGAGGACACTCCTCAATTTTTCCACAATATTGCTGAGGTAGTTCTGGAATTTCCTCCTTCAGACTGCCCCCTCCTACTGGGAGGGGACTTCAATCTGACATTAATCCCCTCCCTAGATAGAAACGATGGAGGTAAAGAATCACACCTCAGAAGCGGGAAGGCATTGCACCAAATGATACTGGACATGGGTCTCACAGATGTTTGGAGACTCTTCCATCCCAGAGTGAGGGACTACACCTTCCACTCGATACAAAATGCCTCCCATAGTAGGCTAGACTTCTGGCTGGGTTCCCCTACCCTAACTTCCAAATCTCTGGATGTCAAAATCCTTCCCTGTATTATATCTGACCATGCTCCGGTACAACTCCTTGTTCAATGGGACCAGGTAGCCCACCCCCATCACGACATTGGAGACTGGACCCCCTCCTAACACGAGACCCAGACTTTATCCCCTTGGCTCGAACTGAAGCCTCCCTCTTTATCGCAGAAAACTCCATCTCTGACACCTCACCGGGTAACACCTGGGAGGTGTTCAAGGCCACAATGCGAGGGAACAACATGGGTTTTGCAGCAGCTAAACAAAGGGAACGAGAACACCTACTACATGATCTCAAGCAGAGATTAGCCGCAGCTGAAGCTTCCTTTAAGGCCCTGCCCCTTCCCTCTGCTCACTCCACTATAGGTAGAACCATTTTGGGGCTTCGCTTTGAAATTAACCAACTGCTTAACAGGAAGGCCGGAGTAGCTATCCTTCACCTTCGGCATACTTTCTGGGAGGGAGGGGACAAAGGGGTGAAAGTTCTGGCATATCAACTCCGTAAACAGCAGGCAAGTAGATACATCCATGGACTGAAGGATAAGCAAGGGGTACTGAAGACTACCCCAGAAACCATAAATACCATTATGGCATCCTTCTATGGATCCCTTTGCACCTCATCACATACAGAACCCACCCTAGGGACCCAACCGTTTCTAGACTCTCTTCAGCTACCCTCTCTTACAGGTCAAGAGTCCTGACTCCTTGATCTTCCCATCTCACATGAGGAGGTGTGTTCAGCCATCAAGGACTTGAAGTTGGGGAAGTCTCCTGGTACAGACAGACGGCTACACAGCTGATTTCTACCAGGCTCTTGCCCCTATCATCTGTCCCCTTCTAACCAAGGTATTTAAGGAGATAGAGCTGAAAGGGTCTCTTCCCCCCTCAATGTGAGAAGCCACTATTGGCATAATTCCGAAAAAAGGTAAAGATTCCACAAACCCAGGGAACTATCACCCAATTTCCCTCATCAACCTGGACAGTAAATTGTATGCCAAGACTCTGGCATCCAGACTCTCTCTCCCTTGCTCCCAGGACTCATACATCCCTCACAAGCGGGCTTTATCCCTGGTAGACATAGTTTGGACCATCTGAGGACCCTCATGAATCTCATGCATTCTCTAGATCCCTCTCCTCTTCAGCAGCTACCATAGCAGTAGATATCCAGAAGGCATTCGACTCTCTCGAATGGGACTACTTATACCTAGTCCTTCAATATTTTGGAGTAGGAGAAATATTTTTGTCCAGGATACAAGCCATTTACAAGTCACCCTCAGCCAGAGTAAACACAAATTCAGTACTCTCCCCCCCATTTCCACTAGAACGCGGGATGAGACAGGGATGCCCTCTCTCTCCCCTTTTGTTTGTCCTAGCCATGGAACCCCTGGCCTGTGCCATTTGAGACCACCCTGACATAGTTGGCCTCACAGTGGGCAACACTACATATACAAATCTTATGTATGCTGACGACCTTCTTCTTCCTCTAGCTGACACCCAAGACGCCGTACCTCCTTTAATTTGCCTCTTAGATTCCTTTTACACATATTCTGGTCTAAAACTGAACCAGACCAAGACCGAACTAATGCCCCTTAACAAGTACTGCACCCAACAGATGGCAGACAGATCTGGTCTTCTATGGGCCCCAAAAGGGATTACCTACTTGGGGATAGTTCTGTCTCCCTCTGCTGACACAATATGGCAAAGTAACATACATCCTCTCCTCTCTTCCATCAAAACAGAATTTGGCAGATGGAAACTCCTTCAACTTACCCTGGCAGGCAAGATAGCGGCCATTAAAATGGTCACAGCCCTGAAACTCTTTCATTTACTCATGCATATCCCCATCCCCCTCCCTAAATGCTGGTACATGGTCATTGACAAACAAATAGGAGACTTTCTTTGGGATGGCACCAAGCCCAGATACAGTCGCTCTAAGCTCAGGTCCCACTGGCGACATGGGGGCTGGAACCTTCCCTGGCTGGAAGAGTACCGCCAAGCCTTCCTTCTGGCCAGACGGTTAAATGGATGCACCCTCCCTCTTCTCTTTCTCCTCAGTGGCTTCAAATTTAGACATCTCGGGGACTCACCACCCCTCTTCACTACTTTTTGCAACCCCCAACAACAAATCCAGACCCCCCAACAGATCTGACCAGGATCTTACCTCACCCACGATAGAGGCTTCCAGATCCAATTGGTATGCCACACATCGGAGGTTGAAGATGGACCACATCCCGACCCCCCTCATCCCCCTCCGCCTCTGGCAAAATCGCTCCATTATGATTGAGGGACACTGGCTATGGTGGAAATCCTGGGCCAAGCTGGGGGTTTCCACTATTGGAGATTTAACAGATCCCATCAATAACACCTTACATACATTTCAATCCCTCAGACAAAAGTGGGGTATCCCCCAGTCTGACTTCTGGAGGTACTTACAGCTCAGAGAAGCCTTACGACACATCCTGAATTCCCCTTCAACACACGGTACTCCATTGGTCTTGCAATCCTGGATCCAACACCCGAAAGGGCTTGCTGAGAGTATCTATGCTAGACTTCAAGATTCTTTACCCTCCCAATCAGAGGAAGTGAAACTCAAATGGGAAACAATGGTACAGCTTCTTATTTCCACTGAGGCCTGGGACCAGGCCTGGAAAGGCACACATTATTGGCTGAAAGATGTTCATTCAAGATTAATACAAAACAAAATATCCCACTTATGGTACAGAACTCCCGTGATCCTCCATAAAGCTAAACTTCTTGAATCAGACAATTGCTGGAGATGCCAAGCTCCTAAGGGTGATTTGATGCACATACTGTGGTCCTCCTCTCAAATTCAGCCGTTATGGCATTCGATACAAGTGTGGCCTCTAAAGTACTAAAACGTCGGATACCCCTTTGCCCTCATTTTTATCTCCTGGGCATCACCACTGACCTCCCTACACTATCCCTCCTGGAATACAAGTGGCTTGCTCTCTTGACTATGCAGGCCAAGAGAGCCCTGCTTTGTAACTGGAGATCATCACTGGTCCCTACAGTCTCTGAAGTGCTGGCCTCCCTTTCATCTCTTGCCAAACTTGACAGAATCTCCCACCTTCAAACATATCAAATCTCTAAATTTAGACCCTGCTGGGCCCCCTACTTAAGCTATATTCACCCCCAGTCTGGCATTGGATGAGTACCTCTCCCCCCTGTCGGATGTAGCCGGGTCAGTATTCTGGTATTCAACGGGCAAGCTGGACAAGGGTCATCAGGTACTCACCCACCTTATTTACTCAATACCAATTTTAGTAACCCTTTTCTGTCTCCCTTATTCACGCAAACTCCCAGCACGCCCGTAATCTTGGGATATACAATTACTTGCTCTAGATTGTTGTACCCCTACTCTGATTGAATTCCATGTTAAGAACCTGAGTCTTTGGGATTGTTTGTTCTCTGTTTTTGACCTAGACTAAGACCGGACTTTGCAGAGCATATACACACTCATAGTTCTACTCCTCTCATGAAGCCGTGAATAGTGACTTGAGTGACCTGCATAGACACAGAAGATATGTCTGGTGTGCTTATGTCCAGCAAAACCTGTCTGGAAACCCTGGACTCTGGTGAGTACACTTGTAATTACTCAGCTGGGTATGATTAGAATGCTTTGGGGACCTCTTATATGCATTGACCTTCACACAATAATTTCTCCCCCCTTACTCCTACCACCATTCAGGTAGATGTAGACAGGTCAAAGACAGATGCTATGCCCTTCACACTGGTCAAGTCTAGAAAGCATGTTAATCTTATTTAGACTCACCTGTATACATGTAAGAATGCAACCTGTTGATCTTTTCCTTTCTCCCTTCCCCTCCCTGGAATTAATTTTTTGGTCCTCTTTCCCCTCCCCACTTTACCCTTTCCCATTGGTTCTATTTTATGATAATTGCTTTCAGGTATCTGCACATTGATTCATATTTACAGGCCTCAGCCTTACTGATGTAAGTTTTGTTCTACTTTCTTTGTTGAAAAACCAATAAAAAATTACAACACAAAAATGTGCCATCAATAAAGTGGTGGTATATATCAACATATTATCAACATCATTAAAATTTCATCCTCTGCAAACTGGAACAATTACCGCAGACTTCGGAACCTGAGCAAGCAGGAGTCCAAACTCCTCAAAGCCTCTTTCATCAAAAGCCAGCAGACCTGCAACTTGGGTGACCCTCGAAGGTTCTGGACCTCAGTTAACTCCCTTACTAAACCTGGCCCCAAGCAGAACAACAGTCACCTGCTCACAGATGTAGGACTAATCAAAAGTTGCAGAACCACAAGTTTTCCAGTCTTGAAGCATACCTTGCTAAACTCCCACCCAAGGTTGCTACCCCTGACCTTGCAAGTGATGGACCTGAGGTGGTTGGCTGTCCCCCCTTCCACTTTAAAGCTACTTCCCCTACAGAGGTCCGATGTCTCCTCAGGGCCCTGAGATGTGCTGAGGAATTGGCACATTCTCACTATGGAACCAAAATTACAACAGATTACAATGGCCCCCCCCTCATGTTTTTTGTCGGGGAAGAAATGTGGCTAGTTATGTGACTAGCAGCTTATACAGACCGACGGAACACCAGGTTCGAAACCCACTACCAGAAGGAACCTTTACCTGTGGTAACTGTACTTTTTGCTTACATCTTAAGACAGGTATGAACTTTGTACATCCAATTACAGGAGAGGTCTTCAAGAATAGACATTTTATTAATTGTACCACAACAAATACTGTGTATGTGGTAACTTGTACATGCAAGAACTTTTATGTAGGGAAAAACCAAAAGGCCTTTTAAGGTCAGACTATCAGAACATTTAAAAAGTATTGCAAAGGGGATAAAACTAATGCCCTTGCTTTACATACAGTGCAAAAGGGACCGGGACATCGTTTTGTTTTCCAAGGATTGGAAAAGTGACTTTGAACATTTGGGGAAGGGACCTTTTTTTTTTTTTTTAAATTCTATTTATACTCCCACACTGCCGGGCATCCTTCAAGAGTGCCCACACGGAATCCACCCTAACTCCCAGCTTGAACCCCCTGCATCTCCCAGGATCTCCTCCCCCGGATGATCCCAGGCAGGCCCGACCCCCAGTGTCACCTCTGGGGCTGGTTCCACCCTGCCCTGGTGGTCGACTCCTAAGTGTGAGGTGCCTTACTTGAGGCCAACGGATCGGCCATGGAGAGAGATCTAGGCACGTCTGGTCCGGTGATTGGGATGTGGGTGTTCCCCTGGGGCCACCGTCATCTCACCAGCAGTATAGGAGGCTTTTTTCCTTAACTCCCGCCCCGAGCGCAGACGTGCAATGGCATCAGCACACAGGCTACTCTCATAGACACCTGCCGTGCTCGTCCCCGATACTTGTTCCCACGCAAGTAGTACCCCTGGTCTCCACCGGGGGTCACTACTGCATCGGGAAGATCCCTGGATCCCTCCCCAGGAGAGGAGAGGAGAGCAGTCCTATGGACGCTCAATCCAAATCCCTCCCCTGCTGACCCACAGTGCCCGGGCTCGCTCCCGAACCCGGGTCGCTGGTGTAGCGCGAGGTGTGGCGTCCAACGCCTCAACCCTCAGTGCTACCGGGATGGCTGGGGAAGGGACCTTGACAATAAATTTTTACAATGTGAAAGAAGATGGCAATATAGATTGAGGGCTAATAGTGAGAATGGTCTAAACAGAGTATTTAGCTTAGTACCTTTTTTGAAAAACTGAATAATTGATAATAATGTATTAGTTAGAAAAATGATCGACTTTTTAAATTAATAGTCTTAGGCAGTATTAGTTAATATTTTCCTGTACATATGTATATACATGTCAGTATGAGTGGTGGTTCGATATCATAACAGCAATCGCGAAATAGTGGTCGCTGTTACGGCGAGTGTACATTGTCGAAAAAACAAAAAGGCGATGTACACTCACAGCGAGGAAATCCTGGCAAACACGAAAAAGGCTGGTTTGTGGGGGAATGCACCCCTGCACCCTCCCCTTACTAAGGATTACTAACTCCAGGGGGGTGCATGTCAGGGAGGGGGAGAAACTTTGAAAAAACATAAATTACTCATGGAGCAAAAAAAAAAAAAAGGAAAAATACTGTATCCCTCCCCAGCCCCGAACCCTGCACTCTCCTCATTGTAGCCAGCCACTCTCACCACTCCACCATGGCACCAGCTCAGCAGCCTCATGCTGCACTACCCCTTACATACCCTCCCTCCTCTTCTGGTCTCCCTCCCATTCTTCTTGTTGCCATGTTCTTCGCTCGTTGCTACCCTTGCGGGGTAGCCCATATTCCAGGTGCTGAGACTGAGTCGCTTAATCTCAGTCACCCTTTTAACAGTATACCATCCGGGGTTCTTGTGTGAGTGGCTATTGAAAAAGGCTGGTATTAAATGTATTGAGGCATTGTGCCTTTAAGAAGGTGCCTTTTAAATGACACCTCCATACCTGATAGCCACACCTTGACAAAACATGCAGAATATGTGAAACATTGGCATCTTGTGGGGAGGGTGCTACAGTACCTGTTTTAGTGTTTTATTGCAAATAAATGATTTTTTAATGGTACTTATCATATTAGATATCAGTTTTGTTGGTAGACCACGATGCCTGACTTTGTGTGTACTCAGTATGCATAGCCCCCTTTGGCATTGTATTTCAGCCATCTGAGCTGCTTAAGGATTCAGCTTCTTATCTCTGCAATAATTGCCAGAGAAGAATATTAGAGCCACCACACCTGATGGAGCTGTTTAGTCTTCTCCTTTTCTTTGGAATTTTTCCATAACTCCATTGTTCCTTTGGCACTCTGGTTTCCATGTGCACCTCGGAAGCCAAACCCATGGCTCCTTTGCAGGTGTGAAAATCTTATAAGACAGAAGGTGGAACATAATCATCCTTAGTATGCAGTGGTTAATTACAGGTTCCATTTACACTGGGGTTTAAAACAGTAATGTGTAGCCTGGAAGAATGGTGACTTTAGGCCCTGGATCACCAGATGTTTCCTCCATAAGATTTTTTTCATCTCTTTTGCACTGAAGGTCATAAAAGTAGTTAGATAACATCTTTAGCTAGTTTATCCCACTGCGTGAGTTGGGACTTGGATGGTGATTTTTCTGCTCTTCACTGATTGTTCAGAGCTATGGCCTTCACTCTCTCTTTAGTTGAAGATGATGTTCCACTAGATCTGCTGACGACTTTGACTCTGACATTTTGGGCATCTTCCATTAGATATCTTTAGGTGAGTGACCTACAGTCCTGTGGCACATCTAAATGTGGAAACTCCTCATGAGGCTTGAATCAGTGAAATGTAAGGCTATGCTTGGGGTCTGGTGGAGCAGCAGATGACCCTTCCCAAGCCCCCATGAGCACTACAGAGAGTGTGGATGCCCCAAGCATCCTTCAGACACTCATCCTACCTTCCTCCTCTAATGGCTCACTCTGTCCTTCTGGGCATCTTTCCTCAGATACCTTTGGCCAGGGAACCAGCAGTCTTTGCATCTCTAGTGGTGGAACACTCCTCAAAAGGGTTCCTGTGCCATTGGAACCCTGAAAACAGTGATAGTTCTTTGGGAACAGTGAGCACGAAAGGCCACACATACCCAAAATCTTACCAACTTCCTCAGTTCTCCAGCTTCTACCAATGATCTCCTAGCCAACAGTACTAAGCTAACAGTGCAGCAACTGCTGTTCTGCAGCCCTCCCTTCACAGTCAAGGATATTGATGTCCTTCCACAGAGCCTCTCTCATTCAGGCTCTCAGCTGCTGTTCTCCAGCCCTCCCTCCACAGCAGCTACTCAAGCGTATCTTTTCTTCCCACCCTCTCCCAGGGGTGGTTGTACTTTTATATCTGCCAGAACCTACCCCCACCCCCTCCCAGGGGTGGTCATTCTTTTATAGCTGCCAGAATCTATCATCCCACTTTTGCCCCCTTATTTTCACTCCCATTTAGTCTAGCCCACCAGCCCCTGCAGTAACATTGTAGTCACTCCCACTGCCCCTTCCCCCTCAGTACAGTATTCTAAACAAATACGGGACCCCTTTCCTCCATCACTAACTCCCCCTTCCCTCTTTCCTACTCTTCTTCCCTACCAGGTAGTCATTTGAGATACTTATCCTCCTCACCGGGGTCATGGGACTCGAACCAGCTCTGTATCCTTCTCTCAGTTACAGTGTGGAACCCTAACCATTTGGCCAACACTGCCATAATGTGATATTGGTCACTAGTTATTATAACACCAACAAATGAAGCTATTCTTGCTCCCCCCTTCTGGCCATCTCTATGACTGGCCTGCTATTGGTGTCAGACTTTTGTGCCCTGGTGCTTGCTATCGATCAGCAAAAACTATCCTCCCTCACTCATCTCCACAGGCCAGCTGTCCCTCCCTCTACTGCAGTTAGATATGACTTAACCCCCCTTGGCCCAGCTCTCTTTGCCCTCCTCTCTAACCCTGACTGTCACCTACTTGGTCTTTTCCTGTATCCCCTCACCCTCTCCCCTTCCCCCTGGCTCCCAACTTACTGCCCTATTTTCTCCCTTCTACTTCATGCTGGTGACATAGAAAGTAACCCAGGCCCTATAAACACCCCCATCGACCATTCCAATGTCACCTGGACAAGATCACCTGGTCTAAGAACAGCACATTTAAATATTTGTAGCCTCCCATCAAAGTTTCCCGACCTCAATGCCTGGATGTCACTCTATAAGCCCCATATACTAGGGCTGTCTGAAACCTGGCTGAAACCTTAGAACTTCAATCCCTCATACCATCTTCTGGGTTACTCCCTCCTTTGCCTCGATAAACCTGGGAAAAAGAAGGGTGGTGGAGTTGCTCTTTATGTTAAGGAACACATTTCAGCCAACATTATTAGCTGCTCTGACCCCCTCTCCCCCAGTGAATGGTTCTTTACCGAACTGACCCTGGATTCCTCAAAAAAATTTTACCTCGGCTGCTGCTACAACACCCCTGCTGGAGGCATCCCTTCCTTATCCAACCTCCTCGATGGCCTAGGGCTACTTTCTCCAAACAGGGACACTATATTGGGGACTTCAACCTTAATTGGTTAAGCGCCCAGGAACCCGACTATGCAAACCTCCTAAAAGCACACAGTCTTGAGCAAGTCATCTCCTCCCCCAACAGACACAATGCCCGAACACTCAACCACTGCCTACTTGACTGGGTGGCCACAAATTGAGTGGACGTGGTCCTACAGGCGGGTACATTGTCGGATTCTATAAGTGACTACTTCCCTACATATATCACCTTGGCCACCAAAACCAAATGTCCCCCTCCCCGCCTCAAGTACCTGTCATTCAGAAACTTCAACTGCCTGGATCCCACTAACCTCCTTGAAGATGTAAAAATGGTGAACTGGTCTGCCCTCTACCTCATCAACAATATGTTATCTGCAGTTAGTTGCTTCACAAATGCCATACATAGGATGCAGGACTTCCACTTCTCTCTTACTACTCGGAGGGTGAGAGGGGGCTGCTCCCACTGGATATCCAAGGAGTTACTGTCCCTGATGAAAGAGAGGGACAGTAAGTGGAAAACTTACAAAGTGTCCACTTCCTCCTGCTCTGGAACACTTACAGATGCTTACATAGCACCTGTAAGCAAACTGCCAAATCTCTAGAGCATAACTTCTGCCTAAATTTATAAAAGAACAACCTCTCAGACCCCCGTCACTTTTGGCCCTCTATCAGGTCATTGCTCAACCCCAAGACCCACAACCAAGTCATTCAGATTGCCTCCCCCTCAGTTCCCCTGACTGTTCCCTCTGAGGTTGCACAGATCTTTAACAAAAAATGCTCCAACCTTACTGTCTACCTCAGTAAACCTCCCTCCCAGCCACCCCTAACCCAAGTAGTCAGGCAAACTGCTCGTCCTCTGTCTCCTCCCCTCCGCCCCCCTTTCTACTTTAGATCCATCAGCCCAAGTGTTAATTTCAAGCTCCTGACATTCCTCCCTGCCAGGGGTAGCCCTGGCAGTAATGGGCTTTTCCCCTAATTCCTTAGGCTTCTCTCTCCTGCAGTCATTGAACCCCTCACCTTCATAGTTAACCTTGCCCTGTCCACATTCACCATGCCAGACTCTTGGAAACATGCTAATGTTGTACGTGTTTTCAAAGCAGGTGGCCCCCCCCGATAACTATAGGCCCATCTCCCTCCTCACCCACCTGAGCAAGCTACTGGAGAAAATTGTGCACTTCCACCTCTCTGAGCACGTAAGTACAATCTGCTGTGCCCCCAATAGCACAGTTTCTGTAAGCACCACATCGGCCTTAGCCCACTTCACCAACCATGTCCTCAGAAACATGGACTCGGGTAAGGCTGCAGGTGCTGTATTTGTGGATCTGACCAAGGCCTTCGACCTCGTTGACCACCCCCTCCTCCACCTTGGCCGCTCCTCTGAGACAACCACATGGTTTTAGAAGCTATCTTGAGGGCAGGTCCCAGTCAGTTGTAATTGGTACAGCCTCCTCCCCTGCTCTGCCAGTCTCCACAGGGTTTGCCCAAGGTTCCATACTTGGCCCCCTACTATTTTCCATTTTTATAAACACTCTCTCGGCTGAGAGTCTATCCTGTGAGGCATTCCTTTACGCTGATGACTTTGTTCTTTACCATAGCGACTAGTCACTTGCAAACATCTCCTCCACTCTCACGTGGTGCTGCCTACAATTGGTTTCTTTCCAACAGACTCTTGGTAAACGAAAAGAAAACAAAATCAATGCTACTTGGATCCAAACCATTGCTTACCAAGGTCTCCAAGGCTAATTTCGCTCTCCTTGTACTCACTCCTGTAGGCCCCCCTCGAAAATGTCCCCAGTTTCAAATACTTTGGTATTATCCTGGACCCCTCCCTTACATTTGCTCTGTGTGCAGTGTTAACCAGAAGTTAGGGTCTGCCTACTGTCTAGAACAATTCCTGTCTATCGAGGTGTGCCTAGCAATTGCGTAAGGCAGCCTTCTCCCCCTTATTGATTACTGCTCTCCCGTTTATTCCCTCTTATCATCAGCCCTGTGCTCCAGACTGAACTCAGTCTGCAACAGTATCTATCACTTCGTCCTCCATGCTCCCTATTCTATCCATCATTGTGTGTTGTACCAGTCTCGCTTAGCTGGCTTCCACTGCAAAGGCGATTCGACTACGCCCTTGGCTGTTTAGGTGACAGTGCTCTGAGAGGCGGCCATCTGTCCCAGTGCTTATCCCTTATCCCTCCTCACAGGCAGAGTGGAAGCTATAAGCCACCATGAATCATCCACCCCCCCCCCGGTAGTCCCTAGAATCTCCTCTACCATGGGCAGTAAAGCTTTTTCCATCTGTGCCCCCCACCCTATGGAACAGACTCCTTACATTGCTCCACTCATCCACCTCCTACTTCTCTTTCCAAAATAATTTCAAAGACTGACTACAGTCTGAGGCCAAATGCCACTGTACCCCCAGGTAATCTTGGGCATCCCCTTCCTCCCTCCCCCCCCCACATATTGCGGGGTTACACCCTCTCTAGAGACACCCCTTCCTCAATTGCCCTCTACCCTCCCACGGTGTGGCTACTGTTGTCACCTCCCTACTGTCTACGCCACTGCACTTATTCTATGGTGGATTGTTGCACTGAATTGTGAGTACCTCTCTGATGGCTGACGTGTTTACAAACAGTGTACCTGAATGTAATGGCACATTACTTATTGCACCCGATGATTTGACACCTTATGTATGGTCTCTGTGTTTTGTGACCATGTACAGTATTTGACCTTTAAGCTGGCCTTTTACAGCACCCTATATCTTACGTAATTTGTTAAGTCTTATTTTGAAGCTTCACTGGTCCTGAGTTTTTCATACAGCCATTGATGCATACTGTGAGTATAATTTATATTTCAATGACTGTGTTTGCAGGTGCCAGCTTTCTTGCCTCTAAACAGTACTAAGCTAACAGCCGTACTCAGAAACTTCATCCAAATCAGTTGCAAAAGGGAAAGGGGAAATTGTTTAATCAGGAAAGGCACACTAAGCTGAAGCTTGTTTTCAGGTGCAACCTGGGAGCACAAGGAAGTTAAGTGGCTTGCGCTGTTTCACACAGTGTGCAAGTGGGGGCTGTGGGATTCCAGGTTTACAGCTCAGAGCCCTAAGCCACAGCACTATATTGCCTCACTATCTTGCACAAGCATGCACCATACTATGTTCACAAGCATGCACTTTATATAACTCCTATTTCTCGCCCCTGTGGAGCAGACCCAGCGATCTCCAGACACCGGCACCTGCACCCTGGACCAGGTCTGGCACACGGATTTATACACCCCATACACATGGTATCTGCCACACCCCGGTGAAGGTGCCTCTCATATCCAGGGGCACAGGGCATAACCATCAGCTGCTAAGATTGCCCCACTATTTTCCGCCATTTTCTTGCCCCTGGGAGCCAGACGTGCAATGGCGTCAAATGCACAGCCGTGCTGATGCCCGCCACGCTCCCCCCATTTCCAGGCATGCAGCTGTAGTGCAGCTGACCTCCACCAGTTGCCGCTGCAGCATGATGCATTGCCCCCATCTGCCCCAGAGGAAGGAGAGCAGTCATGGGATGCTCAATCCTTCCTCTCCCCTGCCAGCCTCCGGTGGCCCGAGTCCATTCTCGAACCCGGGTCACCAGTGTGGCACGAGGTGTGGCATCCAGTGCCTCAACCCTCAGCACCACCGGGCCAGCCCCACAAGCATGCACTTTAGTAGGACTCCAGTAGCCATCATCAGTAGTTACACTGCATTTAGCTGCCCGCTGAACCAAATAACTGTAACATTCTGTAATGAATACATATTATCCACACATACTTTTGAAATAGCTTTCATCTACTTACTGCTACTGTTCCTCTTTCTAATGGATTCTCTCCTCATTCATAAGTGATCCAGTGCTATTTATTCAAGTTAGTGACTCACTCCCCCCCCAACCCCATCCCGACTAGAGTTCCACAAGATTCTGTTCCTGGTCCCATTCTTTTCTTCCTCTTTGTTAATGATCTCCCTTCTGTCTGCATAAATGTCAACATACACATGTACGCAGATGGCACAGTCCTCTGTGCTACTGAGCTTAAATCTCTACTTCAGTAGGATTCTGATAATGCAATTCTCCTCAAACCAGCTTCTTCATAAGGCTAAAAAGACAGTTTACATGTCCTTTGCAACCATAGACTGGTGATTCGTACTTCAGTGGTGGTGAACTAATGGAACTCATATTAAAGTAAAGACTGGTAGAGTATCTTGAATCCAGTGGGCTGCAAGGTCACAGGCAACATGGATTTGTGGAAGAAGGTCATGCTGAATGAATGTGGTAGATTTCTTTGACTGGGTGACCAGGGCAATAAATCGGGGAGGGTAGTGGACATGACCTTTCTGGACTTTAGCAAGACGTTTGATACTGTACTGCACAGGAGACTGATAAAGATTTTGATCCAGAAAGAAGCTGTTTAATGTACTCATGTAATAGGGTAACAGATCCTGCTATTTAAATCTCATCTCATGTTCTACAGTAGCATAATAAATACTGCAAGCACTCGCAATGTCCATCAGAAAATTCATTTATTCCAGTGTAACAAGGTGCTGACCGGCTGCAGTCATTAAAGTACAGATAGATGTAATAATTTACAGTCACAGTCTTGGAGGCAATAATTTTGCAATTCTAAGCCTGGACAATCACTGAGGCACAAGTTCTAAACATTCTCCTTATTGCAAGTATGAATCGTGATGTGCTTCAAGTGGTATAAAAAAGACAAGGACCCGAATATTCAAGGCTTGCACATGCCCTAACATAGTTTGTTTGTTTGTTTTTATTTTGTTAATCGGGTAAGGACACTGGGACAAGCCCATTTTCAGTTTCAACCCGAACACATATAACAACACAAGTACAAAACATAAATACACAAGCAAAAACAGCAGGTAGTTAATGCAAGTTCTAACCCAGGTTTGTGCAAGCACTTCAGATCAGCCCATATCCAGAAGCCCCATGAGTGCCCCTCAAACCTGGCAGTGTCAAATCACAAAAATGCCATTGCACCTAAGCAAAAGAGGGGTTCCCCTCATGCATACTGGAACAGCGGTATATTGAGAGGTTTGTGGTGGTGGTAAATAGCCCTCAAGTGGCAGCATTTACCACCGCTGAAAACCACATCTAAATGGGGTGCTAAGCCCACCCCCCTACCCCCTTAAGACAGGGTGGCTGTACTGCAGCCACCCGCTCCCGTCATCATGTTTTTTTTTTTTTATCTCCACTCTGTTTTTCTCCTCGCGCCATGCAGCCCCCATCTGACCAACTCCCACAGCTCCATCCCCCGGATATACCAGGGCTTACCTTATGCCTGATCCAGGAGCGGTGCCTGTGGAGAGTCAGTCGCCATCCTGCCGCCAGCTGCTTTTTCCGATTTTCTCCCCTTTTTACCCGAGGATCCCAGGAGAAGGATGCATGCGTGTGGAGGCACGCATGCGCCTTACGGCGCCGGTTATGGCCCTCTTCTGCCTGCCCCTATTGGCCTATCGCTGGCACCCTTGCTTGCGCAGCCCCTCGGCCTCCACCAGGGGGTAGCCGAGAGCGAGGGATGCCACCCCACCTCCCCGGAGAGGAGAGCTGCCTTGCAGCTACTCCATCCTGCTCTGTCCGCCCCCCCGTGCTGACCTCCGATGACCCAGGCTCGCTCCCGAACCCGGGTCACTGGCATGCTGCAAGGTGAGACGTCCAGCACCTCAGCCCTCTGTGCCACCAGGCCGGCTCCCGTCATCATGTTTGAGCCCTCTTACAGATACCCTGGTGGCATAGTGGTCCCCTCGCTCTCTGATTGCTTCTTTGAGCTGCTTAATAGATGCCCTGGTGGTCCAGTGTGTCCCCCCCAACCCCAATCACTCCTCTGAGCTGTTGAATAGATACCCTGGTGGTCCCGTGTGTCCCTCCACCCCCAATTTCTCCTCAGAGGTGTTTTATAGATACACTGGTGGCATAGAGGTCCCCCAACCCTGATCGCCCATTCTCACAGTTTAAAAGAGTCCCTCATGGACCGGTGATTCCCTCCTGCTCCCCTGTACAGAAACAGCAGATCCTGGTGGTTCAGTGCCCCCCCAACCCAACTCACCCACTGACATCCTGCCTCTTTGCACCCCACTCATGCCGGTAACTGGCGTTCCTCTCAACTTGATATGACAGCCAGCACAGCCCTCCTCTCACCTCCATGGCTGGCTGCCATATGAGCTGCCAGTGAGTGTGCTTACTGTAGAAATAACTGTTTCTACAGTACATGCTCTCATTGACAGCTCATACGGTGGCCAGTTGTGGAGGTGAGAGGAGGGGTGCGATTGGGAGGTGGAGGGACACACGTGACCACCATGGTATCTATTAAACAGCTCAGAGGAGTGATTAGAGGTGGGTGGCATACTGGACCACCAGGTTATCTATTAAACTGATTAGAGGAGCAATCAGGGGTGAGGGGACACACTGGACCTCCGGGGTATCTATCAAGCAGCTCAGAGGAGCAATCAAAGGGTGGGGGACACACTGGACCACCAGGGATGATTGCAAACAGTTCTGAGGAGTGATCAGGGGATGGGGACCATTATGCCACCAGGGTTTAGTTTACACTGCAAGGGGCACTAAGGGGCTGCTGTGTGCCATGCAAATGAGCTATTAATAGGCATGCAAAGGGCCTCTTAGTGTCCTTCATGCCCAATGGACTCATTTGCATGTCCGGACTGAATATAGCCCATAGGGGTCTTGTTACTATCCCATTTCAGGCAGCGCTGTTCCCTGTGGGCTATATAAAGCACAGATCACAGTTGCACTTAGTGCTGCACCAACACAGCTCAATATTCAGTCGACTAGCACTGCTTGCTAGTCATCTGAATATAGCAGCAGCCGGGGTGAGTGCAGGCACAAGCGCAGCTCAAACATTTGCACTGTGCTTGTGCTTTTCTCTGAATATGGGGCCAAGGTGCTGATAAATAAGTGCAACGCACTGCAGTAAAGTGCAAAAATAAGCTATTGTGAAAAATTGTAAGGTTATAGGAAATACTGTTATCCAATATATGATATAGCTGCCCATTAAACCCTGTCAGGGTACAGTATTTCCTGCGATCTTACAGTGAGTTCACATATTATAATTTTTTTTACTAAAACATTTAATTTCCTTTTCTAAACCTTATTTAATCTTCTTCATAAATTACAAAAAATATTTTTTGTGATTACTTATACAGTGCAGCACTCTTAAATGCACACCACTTTTGCACAGAAAAAAAAAGTGCATGTAAGTGAGCGGTGCACTTATCCAGACCTACATGTTTTCAATGGGAAAGACTAAGCCTGATATCTGTTTTTCTATTTCCTTTATTTCTGTACTTAGAATAGCATACAAATGTGTAATATCAAATAAAACATTAACATGATTACAAATTATTTTGTTAATGCAGTTCATTAATTTTTCACTTTAAGTCACTGCCTTAAAAAGGCATTAGAGGCAGGATGCTCATTAAAATACTGTTTTCACGCTAGCTGAAAATAGGCCATGCACTTAACATGTGCTAATTACATGTTAATAGATGTATTGGTGAACTGTGAAAATATGCATTTAACAGGAATATGCTCTTAACTAGTGTGCACTTAACCAGACAATTTAATACTTCAGAAAAAGGAATCAAATTAAAAAACAGAAAAAATGTGCATTTATCCAGAATGTGCACTTATCCAATGTGCACTTAAGTGGGCTCCACTGTATTAGTTTAAAGAGTCAGATGCTGCATTCTGATATGCAAGTAAATTATGTAAATTTGGTTATTGTCTCACGCTCTCATGACGCTGGACAAACCATAGTCAAACATGGATGAACAATGGCTGGCCATGGTTGACTATGGTGTGTCCAGAACATTCAGAAACATATTGCAAAAGGCCACAATATGCAAAAAGCATGACTGAAAAATGTACTAATCAACATGGGGCCCCATATTCAGAGCTGTCTGGATGTGTGGCGCAAATAGATGTGCCACACAAAAAAATGGGCCAGCCAGCTCTGAAGGGATGTTCAAACAGAATGCATGATCAGAACAGATTGTGCATTCTGTTTGAATATTGGACCCTGGATGCATAGCACATAGCAGGTGGCCCCATGTTCAATGCAGCACATCCAGGGTTCAGGGCTGAGGACCACCAAAGGGGAATGCATGGCGCATACTTGGATACGCCATTACCCCCAAGGGCGATATTCAGCCAAAATATGCTAATGAGCTCATTGGGAATGCATGGCACAAAGGGGCCTCATGTGTGCCCATTATGGGTTTATTAGCATGGCTGCACCCAGCAGAATGCACCAGGCCAGATCTCCCCCTTCCCTGCTCTGATCCTGATGTAAAATGTACTAATCTGTCCCCTAGTTTCCATAGTGTAGTAGACCCCCCCAGCCCTGATTACCAATGGAAAAATGGAAAAAACAGTCCCCCAGTTTCCATAGTGTAGTGGATCCCCCAGCCCAATTGCCGATGGAATAATGTAAAAACAGTCCCCCAGTTGCCATAGTATAGTGAACCCCCTCCCAGCCCCAATCCCTCATGAAATAAAATAAAATCAAAGTCCCCATTTCCATAGTGTAGTGTCACACCCCAGTCCCCGATCACCCACCTGATAGTCATAACATATGTTTCCATAGTGCAGTGGCCTTCCCTGATCACTATCCCCCATGTCAAAAACATTTTCCACAGTGTAGTGGTTCACCATCCTGTTCCCCGATCCCCGAACTGTGCAACAGCAGAACACCCCGGCAGTCTAGTGGCCTGCCCCCCAATCCGGTAACAGTCCAACCACCCCACTTCCCTGCCAGCCTGATCCACAGCCAGCTACCAGCACAGCCCACCACTCACCACCATGGCTGGCCACCGACTGAGCTCCCAGTGACCACACAGTACTGTATAGTGTACGGCCCATTGACAGTGATTGACAGAATGCATTTGGGAATAGACCCTTTATTGAGAATGATACAACAAGATGAGAAAATAATATGGATTTCTCTGAATGAGCGTACTACAGCAGTCAAATAATGGCTTATGCTGATGATATGGTGATAACAGCTAAAAAAAATACAAAACAAGAAACTATAACTCAAGCATTGGTAACATTTACAGAAGCATCAGGGTCAAAGATAAATTATGAGAAAAGTAGTGGTTGTTATATAGGAGAGCCAGAGGATTTACCTGCTCAGGACATATCAGGTATCAGGGTACAGAATCAGGACCTGAAAATGTTAGGGATAACATATAGTACACAAAACATGGGAGAAAAAACTGGGAGCCATGTCTACTTGCAACAGGACTGAAAATAAACTCCTGGAAAACAAAAGGATTTCAAAACTAAAGAGGGTACTACTAATTAAAAAATGAATACCACCTATTTTTTGTTTATGTAAACTATATTTTTCCTGTGCCCCAGGGATTTGAAGCCAGATTTCTTAGTGTTTTTTTTTCCAAGGATTGTGAGGGAGTCGATTAAACCCTATAAAGAGAAATATAATGAATAGACCCAAAAAATAAGGGGAGTAGGAATGATAAACCCAGTGTTTTTTTACAGTTTATTTATAACCCATAATATTGGGGTAACTTTACACCTAATGAGAAATGGTGGACAAGCAGTATACAGGATTGGTTGGAATCATATATGTCTGAATGGCAGAACAGTATTATAAAAACCCAGAAAATACAAGCAGATACACCTGAGTGTATAAGTGCAGTTATTAAAAATATAAAATAATGGGCCTTAATGTTAAACACAGTGACAACAGTGTCAAGGAAGCAATTATACCAGAAGATACAAGAGAATACATTTTATGAGGTAGTAGAGCTACCACAGTGCCCAGTACAACAAAAGAAACAGGTCATCAGGTTTCTCAGTAACAACAAAATGCCAGTGTATGCATGGGATACCCATTGGCTTAGTGCACATGGAAAATTAGAGGTATGCAATTCCTATAAGCATAAGCAGATTACTGAAAGATATTGTCTAAGGGAAGGATGCATACAGCAGCTAGAAATGCAATAGCATCTGTTCTTGGAGTGCCCCCATGCTCAGGTGTTTTGGAAATATCTTGCACAAAAGTGGGAAGAGCCCATGTATCAAGCACTCACATATGGAGAACCAGTTCTAGGACTGTGTGAGAAGAAATGGAAAAATATGACATGGATACATTGAACCTGATAGGGGTCATGTTGAAATATTATATCTGGCAAAGCAGATGTGCCTGGATTTTTCAGCAGAAAATGACTTTGAATATAGAACTGGAAAATAATATTAGAATAGAAATACTAAAGATGTGTCAACAGTAAAAAGAAATGGTTCCCTCTTATATTCACAAGCAGAGATGGCATTCCATAAAATTTGTCTTCAGGGATACAGGGTAAAGATATAAAAAGGAGCATCCCAATGAAAAGGTTATTTGTTTGGCATCAATTTGCAGTCGTTGTTTTTTCCCTTTTCTTATTAATCAATCAATCAATCAAATCTTTATTTATCCAGGCGATCACCGTTGAGCAAGCTCATTTACAAGGTGGACCTGCAGTTAGTCAAGGATGGATATACATACATAGAATACATACAAAATGTAGTAGTAGGAATACAGAATTACATTTGAACGATACAGTATAAACATTCCATTGCACTAGTGGGGAACAGGTAAACAACAACACATGACATTAATTGTGGAATGTACATTCTTTCTTATATATGTATGAAGGTGTTAGTTTATACTGGACTCAGCCGAGGGAATGCAGATCATAACCATTTCATCCCTCAGGAACTAAATCTAGCTTAGGCGATAGTCATTGGCTTGGAAATTAGCCATGGCTTAGAGAGGGCCTAAAAGTTCCAAATTCCAACAGTACAACTAATTAAAGTGGCATGTAGGTTTAGTTAAGGGAAGGTGCCAAAGGCTCCGAAGGCCAAACAAGGCAGCTGGTTACTTAACATGTTTAAGGAGGGATTAACAGGGTAGGATTCGAGAGTGAGAGAGGTAGATTTAGAGATGAGGCCACTAATAGAACCCCTAGAAGCTATGGTAACATTTGCAAATTTCAGTAAATGTTTTGTCGTAAAGATGCCTGAACATAGCAATACTGACAGGAGTGCTGAGTTTCAAAGAGCTTTGGATCCTTCTCCATAATGAGGGCAATGCATGATTTATGGCTGCCCTACCAAAGTGGTTGGTAATCCTGGGAATTTTTAAGGAAATTAGTGAGTGACTTCTTATGCCGTAGCTACTAGGTGGACTTGGAGGAAGGCAGGCAGCAATGTAGTCCGGGAGTTTGTTGGAGAGAGCTCAAAGTGTCCAAATGGCTGCATTTCTATGCCTTCTGAATTGAAGCGAAGGCCACCCTGCTGCAGTATATAGCTCGCAGTGATGCGTGGAGGATGGAAGGCCAGTTATAAATCTTAGGGCTCTGTGGTACAATACGTCCAATTTAGCAAGTTGCAAGACAGGACATTGACCATATATAATGTCAGCATAATCAATTAATGATAGGAATGTAGAATGGACAAGCTGTCTTTTTGCAGTCTCAATAAGGAGATGTTTAATTCTGTAGAAGAGGCCAAGCCTTTGCCTAAGCTTTTTCAGCAATTCTTCAATATGCACTTTAAAAGAGAGTTTGTTATCTAGCCATATACCCAGGTATTTGAATTTCGCACGAACTCAAGATTTTCACCAAGTAGGGTGGTTATAGGAGGAACAGTGTCATAGGCTGCAGAGTTGGCCCCGGTGCTAGATGGAGCAAACAGCATTGCCTTGGTTTTTTTTGCGTTTAGCAAAAGCTTTTTGTCGATGAGCTGGTTTTGCAGTTTATTGAATTCATCTTGTAATGCAGCGCATGCGGCTCCAGGGGAGTCTCGACTTAGGTAGAGCACTGTATCATCGGCGAATAAATGGATTCTGGCTTCTTTGATTCCTAAGTTCAGATTGTTAATATAGATGTTGAACAGTAGTGGACCCAATATGGAACCCTGTGGGACTCCTCTCTTTATTGATCTAAGTGGTGAAAGCTCTCCTTTGGCCTTTATTTGTTGCTGTCTGTCTGTGAGGTAGTTCTGGAACCAGTCCCGTACGATTGAGTCCATACCTAAATTGTTTAGCACTGAAAGAAGTAGACAATGGTCAACGGTATCAAAGGCCTGGCTAAGATCTAAAAACACTGCACAAACGAATTTTTTCTTGTCCAGGTCCCGTTGCCAGTCGTCAGTAACTTTGGCCAGTGCAGTAATAGTGCTGTGTTTGGTTCTAAATCCAGACTGCATGGGTTAGAAATTTGAGTTGTCCAGGAAGGATCTCAACTGTGTATCCACAATTTTTTCCAACATTTTCGAAAGTATAGGCAGTAGGGAGATTGGCCTATAGTTGTTCAAATCACTTGGGTCCCCTGCTTTGTATAGCGGAATAACATGAGCAGTTTTCCATTCTGCAGGAGGAGAGCCTTGGATTAGAGACAGGTTAAATAAATGCATTATTGGTGCTGCTAGTATGTGATGAGCTATTTTCAGAAAGTATGGGTCAAGCGAGTCAGCTCCTGCACTCTTTCTAATGTCTAACTGTAGTAGAAGGTCTTCAACTTCTTTCAAGGTGATTAATGAAAAGGCGAATGTCCTGCCATTGTTGTTTATTTCTAGGGACTGTGCTTTGATCTGTGGTCGAAGACTGCTTACTGGTGCTTTATTGAAAGCCAGGACAGCGGTGGCAAAGTGATTATTGAAGGCTTGAAGAATCTCAGATTTATCAGTGACAGAGACATTGTCAATGGTAATTTTGGATGGGAGCACACTACCTGGTGAGTGGCCTGAGACTTCCTTAATAGTGGACCAGAACTTGGTAGGGTTATTAGATGCAGAGAGCTGTTCTGATTGATAAAAGGTAGCCTTTGCCTCCCTGATCATTTTTGTGCAGGCATTTCTGGCTGCTCTGAAAAGACACCAGTCCGATTCTGTATGTGACTTCCTGGCCTTTTTCCACAGTAGATCTCGTTTCAGTAGGGCTTTCTTCAAGTTTGGTGAGAACCAGCGGCAGGTCCTGGTTTTTATTCTAGCTTTGATTATAGGGGCATGGACATCTAGGGCACCAGTTAAGATTTCGTGCAGAACATCATAGGCATCACTCACTGATTTAGCTAGGTAAAAACTCTGCCATTTTATAGAGTCTTTTAGGTAGTTGAAATAGGCCAGAGGGTCAAAGTTACGTCTTGATCTTTTGTTGGAGAACTTTGATGTAGATAGTGGATTTGGGATAGTTCTAATGCCAGCTATGAGGCAGTGGTCACTAATATCAGCTGGCAGGATACCAGCATGTGAGAAATGATGAGGTTCATTGGCAAGTAGCACATTTGGAAGGCTGCTCCTCATTGGATTCTTGTTGTTGATGCGCGTAGGTTCAGAAATTAGTTGAGTGAATCCATGTGAATCATAGAAATGATTCAGGGGTAATGACCCGCTAGATAACCAGTCATAGTTTAGATTGCCTAGTGTAATTGTCTCTATGGAGGAAGCGTCCATTTGTCCAGACAGGTGAGTTAGGAGTTGAGGTCCTGCTGCAGGTGGTCTATAACAGCCTATCACACGAAAGGCCCCAGAGTGAGGTGGCTCGACTTTAAGAGACAAGCATTCGAAACCTCTCGCAATGGAGGTGGCATCTAATACAGATAAAGATTAAGTGTGTCTTTAATGTGGGAAGCTGACTAGGAATGATATAATGTTACAGTATGTGGACTGTTCAACAACTGTACAATTGAAAGGTGATGATAATGTGTCTTAATTATGTTTTTGCTTCTTTTCACACAGTTATGATTATACTGGTTGTTTAATTTTGTTTTGAATTTGCACCAAATAAAAATTCCCCATCTCTCCTGTAGGGGGGACCCTCTGGCCATCTGGCTAGTAACCAAGATGGCTGCCCAAGTGGAGACAGGAGAAGCAGCTGTGGATGTAGGGGAGCAGGCCTCTTCCCCTACTATCAATTTATCGAAGGCCCAGTCTGTAATTTCTGTGGCTGATATAGTAACCATTGTGAGGAAAAATGAGATGCTTAACTCTGAGAATAGTGATGTTAAAATATTAAAAACTGCCATTGATGCAGAATGCTTGGCGCAGGAGGAAAAAGTGAGAACTGCCTTGGAACTAAAGAAAAAAACATTTATTGTAGCTTGGAGCAGAAGAGGAAGCTAAATATCTTGCTGCTAAAGAAAACTTGTATCAGTCCAGGCCCTCTGGGAATGCAGTTCCCAACAACGTCTAACCTCCCGCTGTCAATAGTTACTGTGGGAACCGTGCAAACAGCTGAGTGCTCTACATCAAACGAGCCACCTATGGACTGTCAAACTGAACAGCTGACAGTGCAGTCGGAAGTGTCAGACGCTGCGGCTTCAGGATTTCAACAGAATGCTGAGAAGAGAGCTGCTGTCAGCAGAGAAATAATGAAAGCCGTGGCACAGGCAAAATTACCAGCAAAGACAGCCACGGGGAGCATGACTGTGAGACAAGCTGTATCTCAGGTCACAAGTTCCTGTGGTCAAACTCTGCAGAGTAAAAAAAGTCGGCTCCCTAGACAGAGCACCCAGTGGATCTGGAATGGCTGAAAGAAGAAAAACACCTGGCCTAAGATGCGGGCTCTCTGTTGTCAGTGCACAGCACTCAAATAAACTGTAATGGTCAGTAAAAGCAGCACTGGAAGCAGCGGGCTGGATACTTGCTACAGATAGAAAATCATGGTTACCTGGCTCTCCAATCTCAACTTCAGTTCAAGGGACTGTAAGTACTGATAGGCTTGATGCAGTTACTGTAGTTAATAACTCCTCAAGTAACGCTGAGAGTGTTACAGCAGACTGTGTATCTGATATTGCTATAATCACGAATACACAGAATAGTGAACACACACAACAAAGTGTAACTGTCAATAATACATGTTCTGATTTGCAAAATGCCCCCGAAAATATTCCTTTGACAACCTCTGTGGCAGATGGGAATAAGTCAGTCTGGAGTACTGACGACTTAACTGATGACATAGTCTCTGAGGAGGAACCTACACAGCAAGAAGACCACACGTATGAGCAAATGCCACAGTTTAGGATGGCTGACTTGTTTGCAGCAAAGGGTGAACCTGCACAGTGCAGGAATGCTGTGAGACATATATATGGGTGATGCTGAGCTGCCCCCCAATAGACTGTATACAATTCATAGATTACTAAAAGAGTCCATGTTTTTCTTTTCTTTGGAACTATAAACACATCAAGGAAATGTTTTGTGCAAGTAGTGCTTTGGGAGAGTTAGTCTGTAGGTTAACTATTGGATTGGGTGAATTTGTAAGGGTAGGCAGCACTAAAGGGTGTATAGACAAATAGTGCTTCTGGGAGTTGTAAGTCTGTAGGTTAATTACTGGATTGGGTAGATTGTTAGGAGGTAGTAGGTAAGGTCTAAATATAGGGAGTAACTATGATGGGAGTGGTGCAGTGCAGCGGCTGTGGAGCAGCAGTCTTCGGGGAGACTTTCTGGAAACTGCGGTGCTGCCCCATCTTCTGGCACCTCTCTGGACTGAGGGAGGATGTTAGGAGGACCTACTCCCCCACTCAGGGACCACCAAGATCACCTTCACTTCCTCAAAGAGTGCCTGATATAAGGAGTGGTTGGGCAATGGTGGGCTTGAGGAGGGTTAGGGTGGTGGAACATAAGTGCATCCCAAATCCCATACCACTATGGAACTCCTACTCTGCACTGGTAGGGCTTGATTGCCCCACAGAGGCACCCAAGGTGGTGACTTGGATGTATGTGGAGGTTCTCCATGGTGGAGACCCCAAGGGGGAGACAGATGACCCCAGAAGAGGAGGCAGTGAATCCTGATGGTGGGACTTGATAATTAGGGGGATGCAGCTGGGGACAGGTGGAGATGAGAAGAAGGTGGTAAGGTGTCTTTCCAGTGTCACAGCTCATAGGGATGGAAGGAGGATTCTAAGGATTGTCGGGGAGGCAGGGAGGGAGGGAGAGAGAGCTAGATGTCATTGTCCTCTTGGGGACAAATGACCCGACTGGGGAGAGGCCAGATGCAGTTCAAGAAGAGTTCAGGAAACCGGGGAGGGGTCTTAGGCAAGTAGCACAATCTGTTACTTTCTCGAAGGTGCTACCTGTCCATGACAAGGGGGATGACAGGAGACTCCGCACCAGGGACTTCAACTTATGGTTGAGGAAGTGGTGCAGAGAAGAGAGATTCAGATTCGTTGGGGACTGGGGCTTCACCTGGAGGGATAGAGGCCTGTACAGGGGTGATGACCTACATCCCTCCAGGAGGGGAATTGAGATCCTTAAGGAACAGTTGAAATGCTACATTAGTAAGCATTTAAACTAGTTGAGGGGGAGGCAGAATAAGGCAGGAAGACATATAGTCTGTCCCCCTCACATGCTTACTGGGTCAGCAGTGGGAATCCCGAGGGTGGGAAGTCCCACAGGGAACAAACACAAATAGGCAACCAGAAGGAAGAGGAAAGGGCAAAAAGGAAGGATAGTATTGGAGGAAAAGGGGAGGGGCAAAAGGGCAAGAAGAGGGGAGATGGCAGTATACAATGGAGAGCCATGTGTGCAAATGCTCGAAGTCTGGGCAATAAGATGGCAGACCTAGAGGCCACCATGACAGCAGGAGACTTGGACATAGTAGCAATTATAGATACCTGGTGCAATGAAAACAAGGACTGTGAGGAAGCCATACCACGGTATGCGCTATTCAGGAGGAACAGGGTAGGAAAAAAGGGAAGTGGGGTGGCTCTTTATGTGAGAGAGAACATAAAGGCCACAGAAATGCAAGGTTGACAGAGTAAAGTGGAGGTACTGAGGGTCACCCTGGAGACAGGGAGGGGGGCCATTATTACAGTAGCAGCCACAGACATTGCCAGCTATTTCCTGAAATTTCTGTGTTATTTCCAGATATATCTCCTGCTTTGTCCATTTCCACAGTAGGGGCAGAAGAGAGAAACTCTTTAGAAATTTCGTGAAATATCTGGAAATAGCTGGCAAGGTCTCTGGCTACTACTGTAGGATAGGGGTGATCTACAGACCTCCAGCACAGGGAGAGGAAGGAGAGAAGGATATGATAGATGAAATACAAGGGATCGCTAAGAAGGGTGAGCTACTGTTAGTGGGGGACTTCAATCAACAGCTGTGGATTGGAGCCTACCTGCTGTAGCATCAGTTAGAAGTAGGGAAATTCTAGACTCCCTGCAGGGGGCGTTCCTCGGGCAACTAGATAAAGAACCCATTCATGAGGAGGTGTTACTGGACCTGGTACTGTCAAACAGGGGCAGTGTCACTGATGACACAGTGGGAAGCCACCTGGGACCAGTGATCATTGTACGGTGTGGTTTAGCATAAAGACAGGGTCAGAACTGAGTCACACTAAAACAAGGGTCCTGAACTTCAGGAGGGCCGATTTCAAGAAAATGGGAAAGTTCCTCAGGAAAGCCCTAGCAGGAATAGGGAATAAGGGAGGGTAAAGGAAAAGTGGGCAAGAATAAAGCAGGCCATCAAGAAGGCAACAAACTTCTGTGTCCAACAGGTTACTAAGCACATGAGAAGAAAGTGACCACTATGGTTCTCCAAGGCAGTAGCAGAGAAGGTATAGGAAAAGAAGCAGGCATTCAAAAGGTACATGATGACACAGAAGGAAGAGGATAGGGAGAGATATCAGGAGAAACAAAGGGAGGCAGGGAAGCCAGTTAGGAGAGCTAAAGCACAGAGGAAAACATTACCAAATCAGCAAAAACCGGGGATAAACTTTCTTCAGGTACATAAGCGAAAAGAGGAAAAACAAGGCAGGGATAGTAAGATTAAAGGGGGGTGTGGAAGAGGACCAGAAGAAAGCTGACATACTGAATAAGTACTTTTGTTCAGTATTCACAAAGGAAGGGGTAGGTGACAGGTCACATATAGTGAAGAAGGGCATTAAGGGAAGGGAGGTGGACACTAGCCCTTTTATAGAGGAGAGAGTCCTCAGGGAACTAGCAAACCTAAAAGTTTGATGTAACTTATTGTATGTGTTTGGAATTTCTTTGTACTTTTGTATTGATGTATGGAATGTATGTATTGTTGTAAATTAAGTGTTTTGCCCTGGGTCACCATTTTAAATGAGTATTTTCTCAATGGTTTAACCCGACAATAAAAATTAAATGAAATTAAAGTAGACAAGGCTATGGGGCTGGATGGGGTTCACCCTAGGATACTGAAGGAACTAAAGGAGGAACTGTCCGCACCTCTGACAGCCCTGTTCAAGCTATCACTGGATATGGGGGAAGTTCCTGGGGACTGGAGGAAGGCAGATGTGGTCCCACTACACAAAAGTAGGAATAGGGAGGAGGAGGAAACTACCAACCTGTAAGCCTGACTTTAGTGATGAGCAAGGTTATGGAAACTCTACTTAAAGAAAGGATTGAGGAATACCTTAATACCAGTGGATTGCAGGATCCGAGGCAGCATGGGTTCTCAGAGGGCAGATCTTGCCAAACAAACTGACAGAGTTTTTTGACTGGGTTACCAGAGAGGAGGATTAGGGAGGAGCATTGGATGTGGCCTACCTGGATTTCAGTAAGACCTGCAACACTGTTCCACACAGAAGACAGGTAAACAAGTTAGGCAGCATGGGAGTGGGTCCAAAGATAGTAAAATGGGTACAAAGTTGGCTAAGTAACAGACCTCAGAGGGTGGTGGTAAATGGAGTTCACATAGAGGAAATTAAGATAACCAGTGGGGTGCCACAGGAGTCAGTACTGGGACCGGTCCTCTTCAATGTCTTTATTAGCGACATCACAGAGGGGCTGGAAGAAAAGGTATGCCTGTTCACAGATGAGACAAAAAAATCTGCAACAGTGTGGAGACACCATGTTGGCGGGGGGGGGGTTAGGAATGAAGGAATCTCTATAAAAACTGGAAGACTGGTCAAGGGTTTGGCAACTGGGCTTCAATGCCAAAAAATGTAAAATTATGCACATGGGGCACAGAAACCTAAGGGCAACGTATCATTTGGTGGGGGGGAGTGTTAACAACAACAGAACAGGAAAGGGATCTGGGGGTCATCATATCTGATAACCTGAAGGTAGCCAATCAGTATGATAAGGCAGTGGGAAAGGCTAGTAGGATACTGGGGTATACAGGGAGGGGTATCACCAGCAGAAAAAGGGAGGTAGTGTTACCCCTATATGGATTAATGGTGAGGCCACACCTGGAGTACTGTGTCCAGTTCTGGAGGCTCCATCTCAGGAAGGACATAGACTGCATGGAGACGGTACAGAGAAGGGCAACCAAAATGGTGCATGGCCTACATCAGAAGCCCATACAAGGAAAGACTCAGGGAATTAAATATGTACTCACTGGAGGAAAAGATAGAAAGGGAAGACATAGTAGAAACATTCAAATACCTCAAGGGTATCAATAAGGTACAGAAGGATGGCATATTGCACAGAAAGAGATGCTCATGGACGAGGGGACATGATATGAAGCTGGAAGGGGGGGTCTTAGAGGGGATGTAAGGAAATATTTCTTCACGGAAAGGGTGATGAACACCTGGAACGGCCTCCCAGCAGAGATGGTGGGTACCGAAATGGTAACAGGTTTCAAGCATGCATAGGATAAACACAGGAAACCTCAGAAACAGGGCTGGGGGGGTAAGGCTGGAGATCAGTTAGGGTCTACAGTAGCACAGCAGATAAGGACTTTGGGGCAGACTAGGTGGCCCAAGAGGTCCTTTTCTGCTGACAGCTTCTATGTTTCTATGATGCAAGTTTTAAGGCATTAAAGTAATTGGACAGCTTCTGTGTAAAATATGACCAGTTAAAAGATATAGAGGTATGGTCCCCTTTCATGGCAATATCACTATCTAAGCCAGCAATAAAAAAATTACTTTTTTATTTTCAAATGAGGGGGTAAATGTAGTCAATATAATGTATTGGTTAAAGCAAAGGTGTGAAATTCTTGATTTGCCTAGCCCAATGATTGATTCAGCAAGTATGGACAGGTGGTTGGAAGTTTTGGGTGAATCTGAGTCAAACTAATGTTAGAATATGCCATTACCCTGGAAGCTTTTTCTTGGGAGAGACAGAGGGGTGTGTTTTTATCCTGGACAGCCCAGAACATGCCATAGTTGTGGCTCCTGAATGCACCTAAGTATGGCATGTGATTCTAAGAAATGTAATAATTGTTCTGAATATGGTCACAACAGTAGCCAATGTTCCAGTCCTTGTAGATGTAATCTATGTGAAAAACAAGGGCATACATATAGACAATACCATGAGTGTCGCAAAATAGGAGGGGAGGAGTTGATCAAGATTATGTGATAAACAAAGGGCAGGTCCAAGGAGCAGTAACAAAACAATATGCTGAGCAAGCAGAGAGTGACTCTAACCAGAGGTCAGCTTCACCTTCACAGGCACGAGAAAGGTCAGAAGTAAATATAGCACAGGCAGAAACTACAGAGAGTAGAACTGCAGCAGTACAAGGTACACAGAAAGAAATCAATTTACAGATGGAAGCAGAAAATGACCCTAGTGTGGAGGTAGGTCCAAAGTCCTTGCCCCTCCCCTCAACCAGTAATGGTACAGTAGTGCCATCAACAGAAATACCCCCACCTTTGCCACCAGTGGATGCTGACATGGAAGCAGTGCCATCTAGGAAAAGAGGGAGGTGTAGTGCTGCATCACACAAAAATGTGAAACCTTTGCCAGTACCACTGTCGAATAGATTTGCAGCTTTTTCATCCCGTAAGAATTGGGGGCTACTGAGGAAGAAGATTCTAAGGCTTCCTCTATCACATCCTCAGTTAGAAAACAGTCCTCAGAATGTGATGAGGCAGCAATGGACACTTCCACAGCTAAAAAAAAAAAAAAAAGAATGAAAACAAGATCTGAGAGAAGTTTGATAGAAGTAGAACACCCCCACCTAAGTAATTATAAATGTATGTTGGACTTGCAATACCCCAGTGACGTTGAATGTTGACAGTATCAATACTCATAGGACAAGGTTACCACTATGGCTATTTTAGAGTCTCTGCCAGGTAATGTCCTCTTTATTCAGGACACCAGAATTAAAACTATATTTGAGATAACAGCTATGAAAGGAATGTGGACAAAGGACAGCTCTTACTGGTCGCAGGGAATAGATAAATGTGATGGGGTAAGTATATTGTTCTGTAGCACTAATATTAAAGTTCCGAAATTAGTTGAACTAGAGCACGGGAAGACATTACTGCTAGACATGGATTTGGGAGGAAGGTGTTTTAGATTCATTAATATATATGCTCCGCAGACAAAAGCTGCTAGGGTGGCACTGTTTAAAGCAGTAAGACCGCATCTACACACAAGTAAATTGCTGATATTAGGTGGTGATTTTAATTGTGGGTTATCCTTAAAAGACAGCGAGAAAGTTACATGAAAATTATATAGTAATTCACAACATTTAAGAGAGATGATAACAGTGGCAGACCTACAAGATAACTTTGAGAAAAATTATGATAATTTTAAATCTACATTCACTTAAGGTTCCTTTTCTACAAGAACTGATTTTTTATTTGTGTCTTAAACCTTGAAGGTCACTGCAGCAAGTTCAAGTTCAAGTTTATTTCAGGAAAGACTCCATTGAGCAAGCTTATTCACAAGGAGGTCCTGAGGCACATACACATACAGTTCGCAATTACATAGACAGGAGATATAAAATGTAGAACAACAAAGAAAAAATATATAATGCAAGAGGTATACACAATAGAAGTCCTTATGCTATATATGCAGTACTTTCCAGCTTTAACCTTGCCCTAAATTATGCAACACATTTCAGCTTAATAAGTAGAGGCCAGTTGGTACCTAGGAAGTTGACTTGGCATTGGGGCCTAGTAGCACCTACATATGTCTTTCAATTTAGAGATAGCTAGTGTTTTGTAGGAGTTAATTATACAATGCTGGTTAGCTTCAGCATGGCTTGTAGTTGGTTCCAAATGTTTGGAAGGGCGTATGAGACAGCTCTTTGGCCAGCTGTGGTACATGTCCTGGGAACATCTAGTAGGATAAGGTCAGATTTCCTTAGGGAGTAGGCGCTATGCGAGATGTGTATGAGAGACATTAAATAAACAGGCAGTTTGTGGAGTAGCAATTTGAGGGTCCAAATGCCAGCATGCAGGAGGCATCTGGTGGCAAGAGAGGTCCACCCAACTGCTGCATAAAGATCACAGTGGTGGGTCCTGTATGCAGAGTTAGTAATGAAGCGAAGAGCACGGTGATACAGTACGTCCAGTTTAGATAGGCTCAAGGTTGGGGAGGAGATAAAGATAATGTCTCCGTAGTCAAGCAAGGGAAGGAATGTTGCTTGGACAAGTCTTTTGCGGGTCGTGAGAGAAAAGAGGGTCCTATTTCTAAAGAAGAAACCCAAGCGTGCTTTAAGCCTCTTTGATAGGTCCTCAATGTGGTCATTGAAGGAAAGCTTGTTGTCTATCTACATACCTAGATATTTAAATTTAGATACGACTTCCAAGGGTTCACCTAGGGAGGTAACTATGAAGTTTTTAGGTGGGGTAGGTAGGGCACCAGACAAGGCAAGTCTCAAGAAAATCATTGTCTTGTTTTTTTTGGCATTTAAGAGAACACTTGGCATTGATAAGGTTGCTTTCTAACTGGATAAAGTCAGCTTGGAGTGCTTCGATGACTTCAGTTAAGGACGAGCCTGATGTGTACAAAACCGTATCGTCTCGCAAATAAATGTACGCTAGAGTTCTTTATGTAGGAGTCCAAGATTGTATGTACAGGGAAAAAGGATTGGTCCTAGGATGGAGCCTTGAGGGACTCTCTGGCAATTGGAAGGGGGCAGATAGTAGGCCATCAGCGACTTTGTATCCTTCCCGTGAGATAACTGTTAAACCACTGTAAGGTAAGTGGAGTGGCACCTATGTAGGCAAGACAGGTGATTAGGAGGTGATGGTCTACAGTGTCAAAGGCCTTACTGAGGTCTAGAAAGACTGCACCAGTAACCTTCTTGGTGTCCATAGCATGGATCCAGTCATTAGAGACTTTAGTCAAGGCTGAGATGGTACTGTGCTTCAACCTGAAGCCAGATTGGGCTGGGTTTAGGAATGAGTGTGCTTCAAGGTGATTTTTTAGTTGGTTGTATATAAGTTTTTCCAGCACTTTGGAGAGAACGGGCAAGATAGAGATAGGACGGTTGTTGTTTAAGTCACAAGGATCTCCTGATTTGAAGAGAGGAAGAACATGGGCAGATTTCCAGCAGGATGGAACAGTGGCTGTGGTAATAGAGAGGTTGAAGATGTGAAGGATGGGGGCTGTGAGCTGGGCATAGCCTAACCACAAGAAAAATGATTCAAGGCCATCGTCCCCTGCACTTTTCTTGGTGTCAAGGCTAAGAATTATGTCTTCAACTTCTTTGTAGCTAAACAGGCACAAGTGGAAGGGATGAGGTGGAGTAGCATGTGTAGAATCTGGGCTAGTGTTGCTATTTACTCGGCTAGCGTATGGGGAGGAGTCGAATGCCAACCCGGCAGTGGCAAAGTGAAGGTTAAGTTCTTCGAGGATTTGCAGTTTATTTTCAACCATCCCGTCCTTGGCCAGAATCTTGGTGGGAAGGGAGGAAGCAGCAGGATGGCCTTCAATGGATCTCAGTGTCTTCCAGATTTTTTGGGAGTTCCCTTTGGCCTGCTCCAGAGTGGAGATGTAGAAGTTTGCTTTAGTAGCATGTACACTTTTAACACAGGCATTTCTGGCAGTTCTAAATGCCTGCCAGTCTGTCGGGTTCTTTGTGTGCCTGGCTCTAGTCCCTAGCTTGTCTCTATTGGTAAGTACAGATTTGAGCTCTTGGGTGAACCACGGATGCGAGATTTTCCGCACCCTCATTTTAATAAGAGGAGCATGCTTGCTAATTAGGGTGGTGAGGTTGTCAAGCAAAAACAATTGCTATTGAAACATCAGACCATTTAGCAGTAGCATGTCAATGTGGTACTAGTAGATCTGTTTTTTTCACATAACAAACCATAGAGGCTTAATGAGTTACTTTTAGAATGTAAAAATATACAAGAAAAAGGAGTGGAGCTCATGAATGCAAAATGTAATAGTTATGCCATATGATTCCCTGTTAGAATGGTGGGAAGACACTAAGGATTTAAACATTTATTTCATAAAGAAAGAAAAAAAAGTATTAATAAATATCTGCACTACTCAGGACTTAGGTCATAGCTGCACATATTAATCTATGACATGTACACATAAAATAGTGACATAGCACAGAAAGTAGTGACATAACACATATAATAGTGACATAGCACAGAAAATAGTGACATAACACATAAAATAGTGACATAGCACAGAAAATAGTGACATAGCACAGAAAATAGTGCAGCTTTGAGAAGAAATGAAGTCTGGGACTCAAGGTAGGTCACTACATCTTGATATGTTCTCAGGGTGTCAAAATGGGATGCATCATAGACATTTCTAGGCTTGTGTATACAGGAAGATGGAGAAATCTATATATCTCAGAAAGAAATTCTAGATATAATATTTAACCATTTAATAGAGCATTTTGGGACTACAGTAAAGAACATATGGGGTGATTCCATAATAAATTAAGCTGACATAGCACCAATTCCAGATCTTATACTTAAGAACTTGATTAAACTGATTCAGCTTGCAAAATTAGACTGGGCAATAAAAAGTTAAAAAATGACATTGCTCCAGTTTTAGATAGGCTCCCATCCAAATTTTATAGCATTCAGACATCGGCAATATTACAAGAGGTATACAATACAGTACTTGATGTTGGACAATTACCAAAATCTATGAGAAATGCCATTTTAATTTTTTTTTATTTAAGAAAGGAGATAAAACATGTCTCCAAAATTGGCGGTCTGTGTTTGCTAAATACTGATTTGAAAATATTAACAAACCTATCAGCCAGTTGACTTACAGACTTAGCAGAAGGTGTTATAGTAAAGGCATGATCACGTGCTATCCCTTACAGGACAATTTCAGACAACTCTAATTCTCCTTAGAGAACTCTTACAGAGAGGGCAGAAATGGATGGTTTTAGGATACTTACTCACTACTAATCAAGCTAAAGCTCTGACAGAGTACCTCATACATACCTGTTTAAAGTTCTCAAGAAATACGGATTACCAGACCAATTCATAACACAGTTAAAAATTCTATACAAAGACTCCTATATGACCCCATATGTGAATGGCATGCTAGGGTAGCAAGTCTTAGTATAAAGAACTGTGAAACAAGGATGTCCCCTTAGCCTACTCTTATACTGAATATATTTGCTCTAGATCCTTTACTGAGATTGTTGAATTACAATCAGGACATCGGAGGAGTGCAGCTACCAGCATATACTCCAGAAATAAAAACTCTCGCTTATGCTGATGATTTACGTGCAGTTTTGCAGTCAGCTACATCAGGACAAGCACTGACAGACACTATTGAAATGTTTTCTAAAATTGCAGGTGCCTCAGTAAATGATTCAAAATGTGCAGGTACTATAACAGGTTGCCCAATAGATTACACGATAGGTATGAACGTAAGTGGTATTGCTATACGTAACACTCCACTTAAAATTCTAGCAATATTTTATGGTAACAAGGACATAGCCATGGAGAACTGGCAGATTTGTATAGGAGAGGCAGAACAGAAATTAAATAGATTAAAAAAACAGATTGTTATTGAAACAGAAGAGGTTTTTTAATCAAGACCATTTTGACACTCACCTTTCTTTATATCAGTATAGTAATCCCCCCCTCCAGAGCCAGAAGTAAAATTATATAGTGTGCTTTTTCAAGGGTTATGAGGCAGCAGATTAAATCCTATCAGAAGAGAATTATCTTATAAACCTATTCGATTAGGAGGAGCTGATATGGTAAATCTGGTGGGTTTTTTTTAATGCCATTATTCATATACCACAATATCACAATTGTGTTGCACAAGAAAGATAAACCATGGATGCCTCTGGTAATGGATTGGCTCTTGCCTTGGCTAGCAGAAATGGCAAGTAGGCAAGTGGAGTAGTACATTTAAAGATTACAGCTATATGACTCCTAGCTATATGTATGTATGTAACAAAAAGGGAAATTAGAATAAGGAAAATCCCTGTAAGCATGGTTAAAAATAATAGTAGGAAGCAGCTGTACTCTGACATAGTAACTACATGTTTTAACCCTGATTTGGTTTTAAAAACTGCCTGGAAGGAAAGAAATCAAAAGCTTTACAACAACTCACCAACAAAGTGTATACCCAGTCAAATATGGTACACAGTGTGGTTATGCATCCATGGCAGAGTGCCAGTGAACAATTCTTATAAACATAAAACAATAGAGAAATGATATTGTCCCAGGGATACCTGCATATTGCTGTTAGAAACACAATCTCATTTACGATTAGACTGCCCTTTTGCAAACAGTTTTAGTTTCAGCTGAGTCAAGAATGGAAGAAACAGTGTTTTTATTTATTTGATTTGATAACCAGGAAAGAACACTGGACCAAGGGTACTTTTTCAGGCTCTGCCAGGGCAAAACAAATTACAGTGAACATACATAAAAACAGACAAAGTGATACATTCAAAACAGAATACATTAACCAAAATTCCAATCATAATTACAGTGATTGCACAGGAACTGTAAAAAGTGTTTTTTTTTTTTAAATATAAAAGGAGGAAGCAGATTGCAATGTATCAGAACGATCATTCCAAAATTGAGGAGCAGCAGTAGAAAAAGCACAAGTACCAGCCTTAGAGTTACATAACCTTTCAACTAAACCAATCCCTTTAGCTGATCTCAAGCTAGGAGGCATTGACCTATACTTTACTAAATCTGAAAGAGGCCCAGAAGCAGAAAAAGCAAGTTTAAGTACCAGACAACCAAAAAAAAAAAAAAAATACTGAATACTTAAAGAGGGGAAAGCCAATCAAGGCGAGAATACACAGTACAGTGGTGAGTACAAGTTGGTACTAATAAAACAAAATGACAACTTTAGTTATATACAGTACAACAGAAAGACTTTGAAATTCTTTGCCCCCAACTTGAAAAAAATAGACTTGCAACACAGTCAAAATGTGGTAAAGGAGATCTATTAGCAATAATTGTTGTGCTTTTCCAAGGAAAAAAAATCAGTTTATATAGTATTCCATTTTTTAAATTTATTGTCCTACGAATTAATTTGACATATTCAAGGCACCAAAATCTAAGTCCTCTTTCTCCTACAAATGAGTCTTAAAAAAAGGAAAGCTCCCCCAGTTTCTTGCTGCCCTATCTACAATTGACTGGGTCCCCCTCGATTCCATGAACTGTGCTAATCAGCCCCTTGACTTCTTCATTTCCAAGTTTAATGAGGTTTGCAACAATTTTGCCCCCCCCAGGAAGAGGAAACTCAGATCCACCACTAATTTCTGGATTACCCCGAAACTTGTCTCCATGATGTGGAACCGAGATAATCTCTGTCACCGTGCCATTGACTCAGGGCTACAGCAAGACATGCAGCTCTATAAAGCTGCTAGGAACCAGTGCACAATAACGATTCACAGAGCCAAACAAGTCTACTACAAGCAGAAACTCACAAACTCCTGGGGAAACAGTAAAACCTTCTGGGAGAACATCAAGAGCCTTACGGGAAAACCCAATAAAGCCCCCACTATGCTTGAGGTCAATGGCTCTACTATCTGTTATGTTCTAACATTTATTCTGGTCTTGTTCAACAAACTCACACTGCAACAGAAGTAGAGCAGCTTTCATTTTTATTCAGGAGCCTCTCTGGTCTCAACAACAACACTCTCTGTCTGCTCTCTTTCTAGCTTACACATATCGGAATGCTGCCCCTAAGTGGCAGAAGTAACGCAATGCATTACCATTTCAAATACATAACATTTCCTCCCCACTAAATTATATTGTTACCAAATAAACAAGTATTAGCATTAGTCGCTATTATTAAGATGGTTCATACTATGCTAGAGGTAGGGGGTAGACTGCCCCAGGCCTCGAACCAGTCAAGGGGATTATTCTGCCCCAATACTCTGATCTGCTCTCTAACTACACAAAACATTTACTTCTTTTAAATGTCTCACAGGTTCAAATGATCTGGAGGTTTTGAAATTCGGGATGGATAACTTTTCTCATGAGCAACCCTTGGCATGGCTGCCCTGTCTGGTACCTCCCTCCGATCCTCGGTTGGTGGTTGTACAGCCTCACCATTGCTCCTCTCCACCTCCTGCTCTACATCTTCAGAAGGTGTTGGGACTTCTGTAGTGGGGCTTCTGTAAGCTACGGCAGATGGAATCCACATTTCCCGTGGGTTTTCTTCCCTGGAAGTGTCCCCATCCGTGTGCTGCTGAAGATCTAGGAGCTGTTCAGCATGACGTTTCCATTTCACTCCAGATTCAACATCAACTGTGTATGACACTGGACCCGTCTGAGATGTCACCACACCAGAGGTCCACTTCTCCCCCTTCCGGTAATCTCGAACAAGCACTTCTTGACCAACAATGAACTGCCTGTCCTTTGAACGAGCTTGCCGGCGTAGTATTTGAGATTCTTGGTTCTTCAAAACCTCTGATGCCACATCTGGCTTAAACAAATCAAGATGGGAGCAAAGCTTACGCCGAAAAAACAACATTGCTGGAGATTCCTTTGTTGTAGCATGGGGTGTATTTCGGTATGCCAGCAGGAAATTATCCAACTTGTGTTGTAAGGTCAAAGACCCCCCTGCTGATTTCAGAGCATTCTTCATGGCTTGCACAAAACGCTCCACTAGGCCATTAGTCGAGGGGTGATATGGGGCACTACGAATATGCCTCACACCATTGGACTTCAAAAATGCTGCAAAGTCACTAGAAATAAATTGTGGTCCATTATCACTGACCAGCTGTTCAGGAATCCCGTAACGGCTAAATAGTCCTCGCAGCACTTGAATGGTCTTACTGGTAGTAGTGGTGTCCATGACTTGAATTTCGGGCCACTTTGAGTGGGCATCAACAACAATTAAGTACATGTGTCCTCCCATGGCTCTGCAAAATCTACGTGAATGCGCTACCACGGTGCACCTGGCTGCCATCCAGGGATGTAGAGGTGAGGGACACGGCATTTTCTGAACACGCTGACAAGTAGTGCATGTTTTTGCTTGTTGCTCAATTTGCAAATCAATCCCTGGCCACCAAATATAGCTTCTAGCTAAAGCTTATTCTCACTACACTTGTGTCCCATATGTAGTTTGTCCAGAACACGAATACGTAGTTTTGAAGGGACAATCACCCGGACACCCCACATCAAGCAACCTTGCTGTACTGAAAGCTCATTACGTCCGGCGTAGAATGGTGATAACTCATCGTGAATGTCCTGGTTCACAGTAAAAGTCCCTTTTGTTACTAAGTCCAAGACTTGAGACAACACAGGATCAACTTTTGTCTCCTTTTTAATTTCAGAACTTGTGATAGGTAATTTCTCAAGCTGACTGATGTAGAAGACATCGACAGTGTCCACCTTGTCACTGTGGGCTACCTGCAGAGGCAATCTTGAGAGCCCATCAACATTGCCATGAAGAGCCGCCTTCTTGTATTCAATGCGGTAGTTGTGAGCTGATAACAAGAGAGCCCAACGTTGCATTCTGGCTGCTGCCATGGAAGGAATACCTTTGTGGGGGCTGAAAATGGTCATGAGGGACGGTGATCAGTGAGGCGTGGAATTCCCGACATAGAGGTATTGGTGGAATTTGCGAACTCCGAACACTATTGCCAAAGTCTCTCTCTCTATTTGGGCATAGTTTTGTTCAGCTTTGCTGAGAGTTCTGGATGCAAAGGCAATTGACTTTTGCCCCATTCAGTAGAACATGAGAAAGAACTGCTCCCACCCCATAAGGTGAGGCATCACATGCCAGTCTGATGCTCAGCTGTGGATTACAGTGAATGAGCACATCTTGAGAAACAAGTTGCATTTTGGCCTTCTTAAACGTGCTCTCGCAGTCCTTTGTCCAACACCAGGACTTCCCCTTGCATAGCAAGCCATTTAGTGGGTTGAGAATCGTAGCCAGATTAGGAATAAACCTGCCATAATAATTTAACAGGCCCAAGAACAACCGTAACTGGCTCACATTTTCTGGTGCTGGGGCGTCCACAATCACTTTTTCTTTCTCAGGTGATTTGTGTAAGCCCGCTGCATCAATGGTATGGCCCAAGTACTCCAATGAAGTCTTGAAAAATTCACACTTCTCCTTGTGGACACGCAAGCCAAAATCATTCAATCACTGCAGAACTGTATCCAGGTTCTTCAGGTGCTCTGCATCATTTCTTCCGGTCACCAGTATATCATCCAGGTAACAGTGAACATTTGGAAGACCTCGTAAAACCTGGTCCATAGCTTGCTGAAATATGGCTGAAGCTGATGCAATGCCAAAAGGTAGAAGATTATAGCAGAAGAGACCCTTTTGGGTGGTTATTGTGAGATATTTCTTTGAGTTTTCATCTACTCTCATTTGTAGATAAGCATGTGACAAATCCAGCTTACTGAAGCGTTGGCCCTGTGCCAGCGATGCAAACAAGTCTTCGATGCGTGGAATCGGATACTGTTCCATACACAGAACTGGATTTATGGTTACTTTAAAGTCTCCACATATTCGCACAGACCCATCTTTCTTTACCACTGGCACTACTGGCATTGCTCAGTCACTACACTGTACAGGTGACAAGACTCCAGCTTCGGTTAGGCGAGTTAATTAGGCCTCCACTTTCGGTCTGAGTGCATAAGGTACTAGGCGAGGTTGACAAAATTTTGGTTTGTGCTGTGGCTTCAAAAACACTCTTGCCTCAATGTCCTTCATTATGCCTAGCTCCCCTTTGAATAAAGGAGCATGTTTCTGCAACACCGCTTCTAGAGTGTTGGGGTCACCCGTATTGACAGTCCTTATCTCCTGCCAGTTGAGTCGTATTTTCTTCAGTCATTCTTGGCCTAAGAGTGAAGGGTAGTTACCTTTAAACATACAAAGGCAGATGGTGTCGTTTTTATTTTCACCTGCACCTTGATGACACCTTCAGTGAAATTGCCTTGCCAGTGTATGTCCTCAGTACAACGCTGTCGCTTGCAGGGTAGATGACTCAACATTGTTTCATACTTGTCTATAGAAATCAATGAAACTACAGCCCCTGTGTCCAATTCCATTTTCAGTGGTTTCCCTTCAATTTCAGGAGTTACACAGATGGTTGCCGTTTCCCCTTTAAGAGTCAGCACGTGCAATGCTAATTCAGTATCAGTGTCATCACTGCACGTGCCCTGTGTTTCCACACGATGTACTTCTCTCTTTCTACATTTTGCAAATTGCTTCCCTTTGCTTCCATTGATTTCCCCTCCTTTCTTTTTCCCTCTGCACACTCGCCCAATGTGGCATTTCTTCCACAGTTATGACATGTGTGTTCTTTAAACCAGCAATCCTTATCATTGTGATTAGCCTTGCCACAACGACCACATTTATTAGGCTTCCTGGGAGAAGAGAAGGATAAAGCATTTACTTTCAGGGAATCACTTAGGTGCTGAGCCTCCCGTGCAGCTGTTTCCATCGATACAGCGATCTCTATCGCTTTCTTGTATGTCAGCCCCGCCTCCGTTAAGAGATGCTTCTGTGTCACTTCACTTTTCAAACCGCACACAAATCTGTCTCGGAGGGCATCATCTAAATGGGTGCCAAACTCACAATGCTCAGTTAATTTCTTTAGAACAGCCACATACTGCGCAACAGACTCACCCTCTGCTTGATTTCGTTTGTGAAAGCGAAATCTTTCAGCAATCACCAGAGGCTTAGGAGAGAAATGTGTCTGTAAGACCTCCACAATACTGGCAAATGTTTTCTCCCCGGGCTTTTCTGGCGCTATTAGACTTCTCAGCAAACTGTACATTGTGCTGCCCATAACACTCAGTAACACCGCCACCTGTTTTTCATCATTTATATCATTTGCTGTGACAAAATGTCCAAATCTCTCAATATAAGTTGTTCACTGTTCCACATTTTCATCAAAGGCATCAATATGTCCTATGGTAGCGGCCATCTTTATGTGTCTCTCACGGGTTCACTCGTGGGTCCAAAAGTTACATCTCAGGAAAGCCTTCACAGTTGTAGTTCATTCTGATAAGGTACCAGAGAATAACTAAACACCTCGACGCCAATTATGTTATGTTTTTCTTGCTAGGGTGGCACTGTTTAAAGCAGTAAGACCTCACACTGCAACAGAAGTAGAGCAGCTTTCATTTTTATTCAGGAGCCTCTCTGGTCTCAACAACAACACTCTCTGTCTGCTCTCTTTCTAGCTTACACATATCGGAATGCTGCCCCCAAGTGGCAGAAGTAACGCAATGCATTACCATTTCAAATACATAACACTATCCAGGACCACAAAGAAATAGCAGACACTTTTAATCGCGCTTTCACTGATCTTAGTAGTTTCATGACGACTCAGCCCTGCCTTCCACCAATAATACAACCAACCTCCCCAACGATGCCCCTCCTTTCTTCTTTAAGAGGGTGTCTATGGCTGAAGCCAGAAACTACCTTAAAAAAGTCCTAAGCAATGCTACTTTCAGCAGTGACATGTTTGACCTTAAACTCCTTTCGTTCTCACTTGACACTGTCCTACACCCTCTCACTAAACTCCTGAATCTCTCGCTGTCCCTTAGACAATTCCCTCAGCTCTGGAAATCAGCTGTTGTCACACCCATTCATAAAATTGGTGACAGGTCCCTTCACTCCAATTACCGTCCCATCTCCATCATCCCCCCGCTCTCCAAGGCACTAGAACAGATTGTTGCTGACCAGTTGTCTGAACACCTCGACAAATATAACCTACATTGCCCTCAACAACACGGTTTTAGAAAAGCCCATAGTACTACCACTGCCCTGCTAGATTTTACCAACCATATTCATAAGGCACTAGACACAGGCCTCCTACTGGGAGCAGTATTCATTGATCTGACCAAGGCTTTTGAAACAGTGAACCACCAACTCTTATTGCACTCTCTCACTACCTTTGGCCTCTCAAATGCTGTCACCAAATGGTTTGAAAGCTACCTTCTGGCTAGGAGCCAAAAAGTCAAAATCGACGACTCTCTCTCAAGTGACATCTCTATTAGCTCTAGTGTCTCTCAGGGCTTGATCCTGGGCCCTCTGCTGATCAGCCTCTTCATCAATAATCTTCCTGCTACTTGTAATAATAATATGATACTCTATGCCGATTATGCAGTTCTCTTTTCCACCCATACAGACCCTGTCCCACTCACCCAGGACCACCAAGCGAACTTCAGCCTAGCTGAATCCTGGCTTGCTCAACATAAACTTGTGCTTAATCACAAAAAAACAAAGTCCATGATGTTCCACAGCTCACATAGTAGATTCAGAACTGTTAACCTCACTATCCATAATGAATTACAGCAGTCCCTTGAGCATGTACAGTAGTTTAAATACCTTGGTATTACCCTTGACAGCACAATGTCCTTCACCTCGCATGTTCATCACATCTCAAGATCTACTAACTCTAGAATAGGGGTCCTATACCGCCATCGATGCTGTCTAACCAATGAAGCCTTGTGAGTGGCAATAATTACCTCTGTTCTATCCATTATTGACTATGGGCTAGTCTTTTATGGGGCTGCCACAGATGCTACCCTCAAACGTATTAGGACGGCCCTAAACAAGTGCTGTAAGCTCATCATTGGTGCGGGGAAACACACACATGCCTGTGATCTCTACAAGGACTCAGATTGGCTCAACCTTAACAGTAGACTCACCTACCAGTCCTGCATTCTGGCAAAGAAAATCTGCCTTAACCTCACACCCCCTGCTACACGCCCTTTAATGGTACCAGCTACCAATACACGTTTTACATACAGTTCCCTCAAATCCACGTGTATCGTTCCATTCTGCCACACTATCCAGGCTCAACGTGAATTTTACTCTAGGGAACCCTCGCTGACAAACAGCCTTCCTCTTGAAATCTTAGCTGAGAACAAGCTTGGACCCTTCAAACATAAACTCCGCCAGCACCTCACTGATTTTAGCAGCTGTGACTGCTCCACCTAGGCTTGCAGGTCACCGTTCACCCCTGCTCACAGCTCACCACTTCACTTCTCCCCCCTACTGCCCCTCTAACCTCCCCTACCACCTCTCCCACTACTCACCTGCCCACTTACCCCTCCCTCTCCTCCCACTCTCTACCCTACCTCCCTCCTACTGGCCCTTCCTTCCTGCCCCCCACATACCCTTACCCTGTTTCCCCCCTTCTCCTCCTACCTCTCACACCCATTTCTCTCCTTCCATCCCATCTTGTCCCCTCCTCATTACCCCCTACTTATCCTCTGGTCTCCTCACTCCCCACCCTGCTACCTAACACTTAATTTGCTTTGCTGCTCTCTGCACTTACGACAATGTCAAATCCTTGACTGCCTAATCCCCCCTCTCCTTACTTCCCACCCCTAGCTTCTCTCCACTCACCCCTAAGATGCTCTCTTTTGCATCCTTACCTGCTATGTGTATACCTGTTCTTTCTTAATTGCACCACATTATTTGTCTCTGGTATTATAATGCTGTACCACTTCTAAAACATATATTGTATTCGCTACTGTCTCTGTATTGTACCCTCTGCTGACATGGAACCATTGTACACCTGCACCTTATTAATTCCATCACATGTGTCTCTGGTATTGTAATTGCTGATTCACTTCTGAAACCAGTATTGTATTCTCTGCTGTTTGTATTGTACCATCTGCTGAAGTGGAACCTTTGTAAAAGAACCTCTGGTTCAAAGGTATTTGTAATCCTAGTATTAAATAAATAAAATAAATAAATAAATATTCAGAGACGGACAACCCTGGGTCCAATAACAGACCTAAGTATTTAAATTGAGATACTTGCTCAGTTAAATGTAATTGACAAAGCTATCCCTTACAAGGGGGGAGAAACACGGATTATCCCACAAGAACCAAAAAGCATAGACTTTGCTTTCTTAGGGTTAGGGATCAAAGAATTATCCAGAAACCAATTACAAGCAGAAAGAAAATCACATTCCAAATATTTAGAAACAGTACCCACGTTTTCACCAGAAAAATAAATAATTAAATCATCAGCATGGAACAAAGATTCACAATATATACAATAAGAAGGCAATGAATTAACACCCTTGTGAAACACCTTTACTTATAGTTGAATAATTAGAAGAACCTGAGGCAATGCCCACAAACTGAGATGTACTAGTTAAATAATCCAAAAAAAACAAAAAAACTACAATAGAAGAAAAAATAAGACCCAGTAATTTATCACAAAGCTTAGTATGATCAATTAGATTGAATGCATTGGTCAGGTCCACAAACACAGCCCCAACCATACGACCAGAGTCTGTGGCATTAAGGACCGGATCCATGAACCTGACCAAGGCAGTACCAGTGCCATAGTCCTTATGAAAATCATGCTGCTGTGAACATAATACCTTATACCTTTCCAAATAACTAATAATCTGACCAGTCACACATTTTTCCAACATTTTACTAATAGAATTTAGAATCAAAATAGGCCAAAAATCTTCAGGTGCAGCAGTGTATGGCTTTTTTGGCACAGGCACAATCCGAGCACAGTTCCAGCTAATGAGGAACTTTTGAGAAATCAAAGATAAATTGAAAATAAGACACAAAGGGGACACTATACATGGAGAAATACATTTTAAAAAATGACCATCCTACCCTGCACCATAATCACTCTGTTTATCGGAAGTAAAGACATAAGGTGAGCAACTTCCATCTCAGTCACTTTCTTAAAATAAAATTTAGGAGAATCCAAAAAAGTCACATTTTCAAACATTTTGGGAGAATCAATGGTAGTCAAAATAGAATCAAACCTAGATAAATCAATAACTGTATAATTTAGAGCATTAGCTATGTCAAGTGGCTCATGGTGCTCCCTATCATTGTCAAGTAATGTTGTAATAGGACACATATCGCAACCCTTAGAGAATATGCATTATTCAAAAAGTGCCACGGATCAATTTGAGTCTAATTGTCTTTACAAAAAAATCATATTTAGCAGCTCTAATCATATAAGTAACTTTATTTCTAAGATGACAATAGTTAGACAAAGAGTTGACTGCAAGCAGGCTTTATAGTCAAACCAAGCCAGTTTTCTTTGTTTTATCCAATACTTTAAATTCTTAGAAACCCACAAATTTAATGCACTATGAATTTTGACTGTTCTCCCGGGAAAGTATTTCTTCTGAATTGGAAGCAGTTGATAAAAAAAAAAATCCAGAGTCCGATCAACATCAGGGATCAAATCAAGATAGGACCAATCATAGTGTTACTTATCAGATACTGATTTGCAGCATATACCTTAGAGACTGGAAAACGTTTCATCCTGCAGTTATGTTTTTTTTGTGTTGTAAATTTTACTAATGGCAAGCACGTTGTGCTCTGCAGATGTAGCAAAAACATATACTTCGAGCTGCTATTATTAATATTGGTTACTGTGGCAATGACAAAAATTTACAAGAAAGAATGTAACTCAGAACAATGATGAATTGTGACTAAGGTATGGAAAGCTTTTACTGGGGTCATCGATGATGTTATCTACTGAGTGATAATGAAATGTAGAACAAAATAACATCGCTGTACATTGAGGGCCAGATATTCAAAGGGGATGTGACTGAGCAACTGAGTTGTGCAGGCGCAACCGCAGAAATGCACCCTGGGGCAATATTCAACAGAGGGACTTGTGCAGCACAAGTCCCGATGCACCAGGGTGGAATGATAATTGTATGCAGTGCATCTCCAGGGGGCGTGCCCATGCATATGTGGCACACCCCAATATTCAGCCTGCGATGTGCAGCGCATATGCTGGCACAACCCTGGGATGTGCCGCATACCGATGCCCACAGCTGAGCCTAAAATAAATGGCTTAAATGGTGGCCACCCACAGGTGAACTTCTGTACTGGAAGGCACAACACAACAGCCACCAGCCATGGGTGGTCACCGCCCACCCAGTACACCATGCAGAAGCACCTATAGCAACCCTGGTGGCCTAGTGGCACCCCCCATAGCTGCCATCACCCGTAAAATAATTTGTACCATTATTCCTGGTAGTCTAGTGGTAACCCCTACCCTCTCCGTGGCCGATCACCCTAGAATTGTAATAGATGTATCCTGGTTCAGTGAAGTCTCACTACCTCTCTGATGCTGCGACCCCTTAAATGTACTACACTGTAAATACTTGGTAGTTCTAGTGGTCCCCCATCTTACTTTCTAACCCCAATCGCCGATCAGAGTGAATACCCCTTTATCAGGTCCAGTGGTACCACCTTCTTATCTTTACTTGATTGTTTCCATTCCAGCTTCTCTGTTATGGGTGTGGTAGTATGTTTCCACTTGTTTTTCATGGCTGCCTACCGACCGATAGCTACAGAGTTGAGCTAAACCACTAGTCCATGCCAATGTATATCATTGCTGTGCATATTGTATATGTCATGCACAAATATGTGAACTAATGGCCTTACTTTATATTTGAGCCATGATTAGTACAGTATGTACTGTGAGCTCATTGGTCCACATTGTGGACCAATGGGATTGCAGCCCACTGTAGCTGTTAGTTGGTGGGCAGCCATGGAGGTATGCAGGTGGGTATGCTGCTGCCTGCCACTGATGGGGGGGAGCTGGGTGGGCCAGGGGTCCTGTGTGGGTGGAAGAGTGGGGGTGCCACTGGACCATCAGGTAGGGGTATTTACCGTATGATCTGTGATTGGAGTTACGAGTGGGGTGAGGGGACCACTAGAATACCAGGAATGTACAGTGTAGTACATTTATGAGGATTGCAGCATCGAGAGGGGTGGTGGGGATCACTGGACTACCAGGTATAATGTATTATTATATTCTATGTGATCAGGCTATGGGGAGGGAGGGGGGTGCCACTAGACTACCAGGGATCATGGTACAAATAGTTTATGGGTGATGGCAGCTACAGGAGGGAGGGAGTGCCACTAGACTCCCAGGGACTATTTAGCTTATTATATTACCAGCGATCGGGCAAGGGGTGGGAGGGGGTATCACTAGACCCCACTGGAAGCAGCACATGTTGTGCAGGGCACTATGAGCATTTTGCTGGCCAGCCCTGCACAACTCATGCAAATGGGGCCATAATGACATGCAAATGGCCCCATTTGTGCCTTACATACATTATGGCTCCATTTGCATACTGCCAGCTGAATATCAGGATCTTGCGCACAGCGTAACTCTGTTGCGCTGGCGCATTTCCCATTCCTGGTATTCAGCCCTGCCTGGGGGGACGTGCCAGCGCATCATATTTGTGCAGTGCTCATTACATAAATATATTCAGAGGAGGTGTGCCCTTGCTCATCTCTTTTGAATATATCCCTGAGTTGCACCAGCGTAACACAGTTGCGCTGCACCACCACATGCGCCATTGTCGGGCGCATTTCTGAATATTGGGGCCTGTGTGTTTCATTTTTGCTATTATTTACTATGATGTGTGTGTTTGTTACCATATTCTTATAACTGAGTTTGTCATAATGTATGTATGATTTGTTCATTACATCAATAAAATTCCCTTACTCTTTTCAAGAAGTGCCATAGGATCTTTAACATCCACCGGAACAACCACCAGAACAGGCAGACGGGACCTCGATTTAACATGGAAATGTAATGTTGGCAAGTCTGACTTATCGCTTTTGTCTTAATTACATCTGTCAAACACTTACAAAGTGATATCATTATGATATCTGCATGGACCTCTTGTCTGTGCTCTACCTGCGCTGCTCTAGGCAAGGCTGGGCCAGCCATTTAACTTCTGGCTGTGGACAAGAACACATGTGTAGCAAAAAGCACCACCCACTCATTCCCTCTTTGTGCTCTCCCATTCTCTCCTCTCATTCCTGGCATCCTCTCTCTTGAAATAACCCTTGTGCTTCCTCTTTCTGCATGTTCTCCAGTTCCCACCCGCTGTTCCTGGCCTGCCTCACTTTAAATAACCCTTCAACTCACTCCCTCAGCATGTTCTTTCATATCTACCCTCACTCTTTGTTCCTGGACGCAACTTTTTTTTTAATTTACTGTACTTTACTCCATGGACTCCAACTGGCCCCCTTCAGCCCCTCACTGTGCCCAGCCCAGTCACCTACCATCCCTGGGACTTACCTCACTCCTTTTTGTCCCTGTGGATGACCCTCTATGGCAAGGGCTGTTTAGGGGCTACCTCTTATCCCTGAAGAGAGTTTTAATGGCAGTGAGGGAGCGAGAGCCTCAGTCAGTGGGGCAGGTGGCATTGAGAGCCAAAGTCTGGGTGGTGGGTTGCATCATGCGCGGTCAGGGATTTTCTCTGTTTTCTTCCCCAACCCTGAGCATTGTGAGATGGTGCATTTGACGCTAAGATGTTGGAACACCAATGCTCCCCTCCCTGTGTTCTGTATAAGCAGCACTGCTGGTTGTGGTCACCCAGCTGGCAATATTGCGGCGGAGACCAGGAACCCTCCCTCCCCTGATGAGGCGAGCATCCAAGAGATACTTAACCATCCTCCTCTTGCTGGCTCTCCAGCATCCAAGGCTCATTCTCAAATCCAGATCGCCAGCATCACAGGCAGTAGCACTACTATTGCACCAGTGGGGCAGCTCCTGGCCCCAACTTTTAATAACCCTCCTGCTCAATCCCGCCACCTGTTCTCCCACCCCACCCTCACCCTCTGTTTCTAGGCCCAACTTTCAATAACCCACCTGCTCACTCTCTCTCTGCATGTTCTCCCGCCTTTTGCTCCTGGCCCAAAGCCTGATAGCCCTCTTGCTCACTCCCTCTATGTGTTCTCGCACCTCCACCCTCACCCTCCATTTCTGGCACAGCCTTTCACTAATCCTCCCATCTGCTCCCTCTGTGTGCTCTGTCAACCTCATGCTCCAATCCCAGCCCCAGTGTAAAACCCACCTACTCCCTCCCTCTGTGAACTACTCCCACCTGCCAGCCCCATCCCACAACAGTGCCACTGCTACCAGCAGCATGCAGCTTGCCCTGACCAGGCATCCAGTCCTGCCACTGATAGTGGTGGCATTCAACTGGCCATGACCGGGCCTCCTGCAGTGCCACTGATGGTGGCATGTATTGGACCCAGATCGTGCCTCCTTGAGTGACAGCAGTGAACACTGTCACCTATGATGGCATCATTCAGGGGGCCCCAAGTGGGTCTTTTGCTTTGCCACTGATGGCAGTGGCTCCCAGTGTCCCAACCAGGCCTTTTCCAGTGCCAGAAGGGGTGGCTCCTACTGGCCTGACTGGTCCATCATTGGTGGTATTGCAAAATGACTCACTTCTACTGTCTGCCTGGTACTTACTGGGTGACCTTAGACAAGTCACTCCTAGTGTTTCAGTCCACCTAGCTATGGAAATGGGGAAAAACTACACTACTGAAAATGAGATAAATGAGATTTAGGCTCAGTGGACATAATGTCACACTCCCATGCTGGCAACCCAGGTTTGGGAGTGGACCTGGATGCTGGCTTGGGTGGCCAGGGTGGCTGGGGTAGTGCTGACATGTGTCCGTGTGTTGAACTCATGGAGGGACAGCAGGAGGGTCTGCCACCACAACAGCCTCTGGTGGACTGGAGAGCTAGCTCCTTTGCAGTGGAATGCTGTGTACATGCACAGTCACCACAGTCACCAGAGGCCTCTGCCCATGCCATATGAAGTGGTGGGCAGAAGGGGAGAAAAAAGGAAATCCAATGTGTGCAGTCATCTAAATAATTGCCGCCAGCACTTTTGGGTCCTGCCCTGTGTTGATCCCCATTGGGTTAGATGATGGGAATGACAAACAGGTTTGGGAGGTCACTGGCACCAGGCCCGAATGTAGGAGCAAATGGTTGCTTGGAGGCCAAGCAGTTTGATGGAAATAAAATGTTCTGGCCAGGTTGGGTAGCATCATCATCGGCAACAGTACAAAAGGTAAGAGAAAGTGTGCACATCTGTGTGTGCATCTGTATGTAGTGTTGCATGTGCATACATATATATATGCAGTGTTGTGTGTATGTGTCAGCATATACATGCATCTGCATAGTGTGTGCATGCATCTCTGTATGTAGTACTGTACATTTGTGTAGGTAGAGTTATGTGTGTGCGTATCTATGTACATAGTGCTGTGTGTGCATGTGTATATAGTGTTGTGTATATGCGTGCATTTGCATACAGTGTTTGCATGCATCTCTGTATTTAGTGCTGTATATCTCTGTAGGTAGAGCTGTGTGTATGTGCATCTGTATGTAGTGCTATGTGTGTGTGTGTGTCTGCATGCAGTGTTGTGTGTACATTTGTGTGTATGCATGCATCTACATATAGTGTGAGCATGCATCTCTGTATTTGGTGCTATATATCTGTGTATGTAGTGCTGTGCGTATGTGCATGTGTATGTGGTGTTCTGTGTATGCAGGCTTGTCTGTTTATGTAGTGCTCATATGTGTCTGTCCACATACAGTATGTTGCGCTGTGTGTATATATGTCTGTGTATAGCACTGCATATGGACATATCTGTATGTAGTACCATATGTGGTCTTTGTATATGGTGCTGTGTATGTATGTATGTATTTATGTATTATGTGTGCATGTATGTCTGTGTATAGTCCTTTTTTTTATAATTCAAAGTTTATTGGTTTTTAACAATAACAATGGGGGAACAGGCCCCCTGGAACAGTCAGCATCGAGACATTATCATAATATACAAAAAACACAATGACACTGTTCCCCACCCTCCCCACCTCCCTGTCCCAATGACCTGAGTAAGGGATAACATAGGAGGGACGGAGGCAGATGGGTAGGATATCTGTAAAAGGTCATCTGCATGTTCATATCATGTCCCAACCATCCCCTTTCTCCCGACTCTCTTCAACACAGTCAGTTAGTACAACCAGTACAAGCTAGAAGCTGAACACATGATAAAGACAATATATTAAAGGGAATACAGAGTATGCAGGGGTTCCCATATCTTGGAGTACTTTTGAAGTCTGTTATTGAGGCTTGCAATAGCTTTCTCTGTCCTGAGATTTGCCAGGAGCTCAGCAAGCCATTCAGAGTAGGAGATGTCATTACTGTCTTTCCTGTGACGGAAAACTACCTTTTTGACTGACATAGATATAAGAGCCATATGGTATCTTCTTATGAGCACTGGAATTTCACTATAAAGACCTAGTATACATATTTCTGGAGTGAATAGGTCATCTATACCCAAAAAGGGGTCTAGCTTCTGTTGAATGGTAGACCACAGTTGTGTAACCTTGGGACAAGCCCAAAAGATGTGATACAGGGAGCCCTGTGCTTATTCGCAACGATTGTAAGCAGGTGACAGGATAAGACCAAACTTGAACAATTTCTGGGGTGTATAGTACAGGTTGTGCAATATCTGGAATTGAGTAAAATGGAGCCTATCTTGGGTAATATATTTATAAGAGTTCTGCCATAGGGAATTCCAGTCTAGTTCACCGGTGGGGAAAAAGGAGGCCCAATAAGATACAGGAGCAAAACAGTTTGGATAGGCCCAATTATATAATTTTTTGTATAGAATGGATACTGAGTGCTTCAAATCAACCCACGGGCCCAGTACACTAAGGAAGGATTTGAGGCCCTGCTGGGGGGGGGGGGTTACTCCGAAAACCTGAATAAGTAGGTACCGCAATTGAACAATTTTAAAGACACAGTCTGCGGAAAGATTGAAGTTTTTTAAGATCTCTGAAGAGGAGAGCCAAAGGTCCTCTTTTGATAATAATTGGGCAGGAGATATATTGACCAGCGGGGGTAGCCATCCCACCAGTATTGGTTTATTGTACAGTTTTAGATCTGGGTTGCCTCAAAGGGGTTGCGTTAAGTCCCGGGTATTGTTATAGTTAAAAAAGGCACATAACTGGGAATGGATTCTAATGGAAGTTGCAATGGGAGTTGTTTTTAAAATACTAGGGAGGGCACTTGGTTTGATGTGGAGGAGTGCAGATGGGGATAGACCACTAGATCGGATGAGGGATATTTCTAGTTTAAGCCACTTAGGAGCAGCGGGGGAGATGATCACCTCCTCCACAGAGGACAACCAGCAGATATATTTGGCTACATGACTCGCCCAATAATAAAGGGTTAGATGGGGGAGTCGTAAACCACCTTTGTCTTTAGGAGCGACCAGCTTGTAATAGGCAATCCTAGCTTGTTTGTTAGCCCAAATAAATTTGGTAATGAGATCATGCACTGTTCTGAACCAATCTAAGGGAAGCCAGATATTAAGTAGCTGGAGAGGGTAAAAAAAAGTCTAGGAAAAATGTTAATTTTAATCAAATTTACTTTACCCCACAGGGAGATGGGTAACTTGGACCATCTATCTAAATCCTGACCAACAGTTCTCACCAAAAGATCCAAGTTTAATTTCTGAATAGTAGCTGGGTTTCTAGAAATTGAAATCCCCAAATATCTTAGTGAGTCGTGCTTCCAGGAAAAACCAAGCTCGGTAATGGTACTCTTAATTACCTTGTGATTTAAAGGAAATATAACAGTTTTATCTAAATTCAATTTGTAATTGGATAATTGGGATAATTTGTCAATAAGGGATAACATAGGAGGGACGGAGGCAGATGGGTAGGATATCTGTAAAAGGTCATCTGCATAAGCTGAGACCTTGAGTTTGAGATCGGAAATTAAAATGCCCTGGATGCTTTCACAGGAAACCAATCGGTGAATAAGGGGTTCCAAATATAAATTGAAAAGCAAGGGGGACAAGGGGCAGCCCTGTCTGGTACCGCAGTGTAACAAGAAAAGATTAGATACCGCACCATTAGCAGTGATCTGGGCAGAGGGCAAACGATAGAGAGCTTTAATCCACCCTTGAAATTCTAACGGAAAGCTGTAAGCCTTAAGTGCTTGAAACAGAAAATTCCAATTTACTCGATCGAAGGCTTTCTCGGCATCCAGAGAGATCAACGCGGCAGGATAAGGGGCATCTCTGGAGACTGAGTGAACATGCAAGAGTGTGCGAAGGTGATCAACAGATGAGCACCCTTTCATAAATCCCACCTGTTCAGGACCAATAAGGTCTGGCAAAACTGAATTAATTCAGTCTGCTAACAGTTTGGCTAATATTTTAATATCCTGATTCAATAAAGATATTGGGTGGTAACTTGTAGTTAACTTAGGGTTCTTATCAGGTTTGAGTATCAGGACTATTAGGGCTTCAGACAAAGTAGGGTCTACAGTTGCGCCTGATACCATGTATTGAAATAAGGGAATTAACAGAGGAATTAATTGCTTTTGAAGCTTCTTGTAGAAATTATCTGAAAAACCATCCGGACCCGGGGATTTATCAGAAGGAAGGCTTTGGATTATTCTGGAAATTTCCTTAGCTGAAAATGGAGCTATAAGAGGACTTTGTTGCGCTTCAGAAAGTGAAGGTAGTCCAGAAGCCATCAGATACTCATCCAGGGTTTGTTCCGAAGGAGGATTGGGCATATCACTATATAGTTCTGTGTAATATCTAGAAAATTCAGAGACAATGCCCAAGGGGGAAGTTTATAAAGTGCCATCTGCTTGAGAGTGGATAGATGGAATATACCTAGCAGACTCCTGCTGTTAAATTCTAAGTGCCAATAGACGACCCACTTTTTCCCCTTGGTCTGTATATGATGCCTTTGATCGTAGTATAGCATATTTTGCTTTTTGTCTCAGAGTTTCTAGGTAGGCATCTTTTAGTTTAACCAATTTTTGTTGGTGGACATCAGTTGCATTAGGGATCATATTCATTTCCAATAAACAAATTTGAGAGAGAAGATTATTCATTGTTTGGTCTTTTTTCTTTTCGAAGCTAGACTAATTAAAAGCCCTCTAATATAGGCCTTAAAAGCACACCATAAAAAATCAGGTCTAGAAATAGAATCAGTATTGGTGGCAATAAACTGTTCGATATAATTAGTAAGAACAGCGATCACTGTAGGGTCCTTCAACAGCTGGTTGTTAATTTTCCAGCGTGTGTCTCTCTCTTGGGAAGAGACGACAGGGTGAAGTGGCAAACCACCACTAAATGATCTGAGGGAAGTCCTGGCTGGATGGAAGCATCCAAGACTCCAGGCAACAAGGTGTGGGATAATAAAAGATAATCAATACGAGATGCTGTGGCGTGTATTGGGGAAAAAAGGTGTACTCCTTTTCACTGGGATGCATTATTTGCCAAACATCACAAAAACCATGCTGGTCAACCATCTCCTGAAAGGCTCGTTGAGCAGGTGAAAGACCATTGCTCCTGTCTATAGAGCGGTCTAGACTGGAATCAAAAACTATGTTCATGTCTCCTCCCAAAAGAATAGTTAGAGATAGAAAAGGGGATAAGATTCCAATCATCCATGTAAAAAAGTCCGGAGTGTCCTTGTTTGGCCCATAAAGGCTGCCCAAAACCATCTCCATAGAATATAAAATACAGCGAATAAGTAGAAATCGCCCTTGTGGGTCCCTGATTGTTTGGATGAGTGAAAAAGGGATCCTTCTATTAATCAAAATCATAACACCCTTACTTTGAGAAGAACCCTCTGTAGCAAGTACATGACCAATTTGTAGTCTCCTCATACACATCACTTCAGACTCCAACAGGTGCGATTCCTGAATAAAAATAATATCTTAAGATAGCAGAGCTAAATGCTTGAGGACTTTATACTGTTTCAGTTTTTGTCGGAGCCCTTTAACATTCCAGGTAGCAATTTTGAGATAATTAGCCGCACACATTAACAAGAATAAGTACAAACAAAGTGTTCAATATATGCCCCACAATGAACCAATGATCTAACTCTCTGTATAACTGTGTTGAAGCCCCAACCCACCCACTTGTCCCTATTAACACACCTTCCCCCTGTAAATACCCAAACCCTACATCAACCAATTAAAAAAATGAACTAAAACACATATCCCAGCCCACCTCAGTCCCTAATCTATAATGGACTGCGTTCCGCAGAATACCCTTACTCATGCTCCCACCCTCCAGCCACCCAAAAATAACTTTGAAAGCCATAAACATCTTCAAACTGTCAGCATTGTTTAACTCAGCTGTTTTTCAACATAACATTCTTATCATAGTACAAGACAATAAGCTTAAAAATATTTGTATTCAGACCAGACTATACCTAAAATGGAAAACAATGTTCAAATAAAAGAAAAGGAAATAAGTCTGACGAATCCAGGAGTAAATGTCCAGGACTGCGTATTGAAATAGTAGACATACAGAGCCCTCTAGTAGAGAAAATAAGGCACCGTCCAAACCAATGTTAGCAGATAACGTTTAAAAGTTCCTTGGAATGCCTTTACGATTTTAAAATGGAAGATAAAGCTTCAAAAAATTAAACATGTTCCTCTTCCTTAAAAAATAATCTGGCTATGACCCGTGGTCACGAACTAAACAGTCCCTTAACTCAGGAGCAGAAGGCAAGCCACATAGCAATTCCACAGAAGATGAGTCATAGTTGAGGAATTAAATGCTCAAACACAGAATAGCCAGGAGGCATTACTTCATGTGTACCCAGTATCCCAAGTAATCTTCAGGACATTTCAGGCTGTCCTAACTGGACAGAAAACCAAACTCACCAGAGATAGGCAGAATCATGGATTTCTGAAAAGATCAGGCAGCAAGGACTTGAGATCTGCGCGAGCTGCTTCTGGCTCTTCATACCCGTGCCAGTTGTCAGCTACGAAAACTTGTAATTTAGCCATGTAACTCATGCAAAAGCAAACCCCCGCCACACTAAGTTTAGAAATGAGGGGATGGAAGGCCTTGCGACGCAGATGGACAGAAGCGGGGAGATCTTGAGCAATCCTCACCTTGGCACCCTCCCAACAAACTTCCTGCGGCTCTCAGACCTTCACAAGAAAATGCTGATGCTCCAAGTAGCTCAAAAACCTGAAGATTAAAGGTCTTGGAGGAGCTCCAGCTGGAGGGGTTGGTCTGAGAGCCCTGTGAGCCCTCTCAATTACGTATTTAGGACCATAGGGCGAGGGGCCAGCGATTCTCTCAATGAATTTCTGGACAAACAGAATAATATAATGCCCTTCAGCTGCCTCAGGTGGCCCAATCACTACCACGTTGTTTCTAAGGGAGCACCCCTCCAGATCCTCTATTTTGCTTTCCAGCCTAGCAAGTTTCTGATTAGTGGCTATGAGCTCCGGATCTGATTTTTCTATGCACTTTTCAAGGGAAAATATGCGGGCTTCCGAATCAGTCGTTCTCCTAGAGATGTCGGCCAGTGCGCGCGCCATCGACTTAATCTCCGTAGTCAGGGATTTTAGTTCTTCTTTAAATGGCCTAAATTTGGCCAGAGATCTGGCTAGGGTGAGGGGCTCCTGATCAGAAGCAGCGGTAGCAGTTCCCTCCATTTCGATAGAACTGGCAGCCCTGTGTTTTTTTGGGCATTTCTCTGGCATGGTGGGCAGGGTGTGTTTTGGTAGAGACCTCCTCATTTTCACCTCCATGAAGGAAATTTGCCAAAACAGGAGATATTTCAATAGCTTAGATGCCTTCTGAGCAGTGTTTCCATTTCTAAGAGTTATTTAAAAGCTTAGAAAATTGATGGAGAAGTTGTCAGGTGGCTGGAGCGGCCAAAAGGAGCTAGCACCAGGCTGCCTGCATCACGTGGTGTCCATGTCTGTGTATAGTCCTTTGTATGTGTCTGGGTATGTAGTCCTGTATGTGAGTGTGTGCATCTGTATGCACAGAAACACAGAAACATAGAATTTGATGGCAGATAAGGACCGCATGGTCCACCTACTCTTCCTACTTCCCTACCTAACGGATAAGCTGTAGATCCTAATTAACCAACAGCCTACTTCCTCCTACCCCCCACTAGAACTGCCTTATGTCTGTCCCATGCATTCTTGAATTCCCCCACTGTTTATGACTCTACAACCTCCTCAGGAAGGCTGTTCCATGCATCTACAATCCTCTCTGTGAAGAAATACTTCCTCACATTACCTCTGAGCCGTCCCTCCTCTATCTTCAAATTGTGCCCCCTTGTTCTTGCACATCTCTTTTTCTGAAAGATGTTACCCTCTTGGACTTTGTTGATTCCCTTGAGGTATTTGAAAGTATCTATCATGTCCCCCCTCTCCCTCCTTTCCTCGAGGCTATACATCTTAAGCTGCTTTAGTCTTTCTTCATATGTCTTCTGGTGCAGACCTTGCACCATTTTGCTGCCCTCCTCTGGACAGCATCCTCCCTGTCTATGTCTTTGTGGAGATGGGGTCTCCAGAACTGTACACAGTACTCCAGATGTGGTCTTACCAACTGTCTGTACAGAGGGCCAACAACTTCCTGTTTTCTATTGGTGATGCCTCTCCCTATGCATCCCAATATCCCCCCAGCCCTCCTTACTGCCTTCTCACATTGTTGGCCCACATTTAGGTCATCTGATATGACTACCCCCAGGTCCCTTTCCATTTTTGTTGTTGTCAGAATCTCACCACCTATTGTGTACTCTTCCCCTGGGTTTTTGTTTCCCAGGTGCATTACTTTGCACTTCTTTGTGTTGAATCTAAGCTGCCATACATTTGACCATTCCTCCAACCTTGCCAAGTCCCTTTTCATCCTTTCCACCCCACCTTGCATTTCAACCCTGCTGCAGATCTTTGTGTTGTCTGCAAAGAGACATACTTTCCCTTCTAGTCCCTCTGTAATGTCACTTATACAGGCATTAAAAAGGACTGGCCCCAGTACTGAACCCTGTGGTACCCCACTAGTAACCCTCCTTTCTTCATTGTGGTCTCCATTTACTATTATCCACTGTGTCCTGTTGTCCAGCCAGTGTTTTACCCAGGCTACCACCCTAGGGCCCACTCCCAGGCTGGTTAATTTGTTTATTAATCTTTTGTGCGGGACAGTGTCAAATGCCTTGCTAAAGTCTAGGTAGGCCATGTCCACAGCCCCTCCCTGGTCTACTACTTTTGTCACCCAGTCAAAGAAATCAATTAGATTTGTTTGACATGACCTTCCTGCTGTGAATCCATGCTGCCTTGGGTCCTGTGCCCCACTGGCCTCTAGGTACTCAAGAGTTCTTTCCTTCAGCAGTGATTCCATCATTTTCCCTACCACTGAGGTCAGACTGACAAGTCTGTAGTTTCCTGCCTCTGTCTTGCTCCCACTTTTGTGAAGGGGAATCACATCTACCCTCCTCCAGTCCTCAGGTACCACACCATCCTCTCATGATTTATTAAAAAGGGTAGTCAGTGGTGTTACTAGTTCTTCCCTTAGTTCTTTTAGAATTCTGGGGTGAATCCCATCAGGCCCCATTGCTTTATCCACCTTCAGTTTTAAGAGTTCTTTCAGAACCCTTTCTTCTGTGAAAGGACTAATATCAACCTCTCTATCCAGAGTGCTTCTATTGACTGGATTAGGTATCTCCCCCTGCTTTTCCATTGTGAATACTGAACAGAAGTATTTGTTCAGTATCCCTGCTTTTCACTGTCGCTCTCTGCCCAACCACCTTCCTCTTTATTCAGCCTCCGTATCCCTGCCTTAGTCTTTCTTTGCTCCCTAATGTACCTATAAAAGGTTTTATCCCACTTCTTAACCGAGTTGGCTATCTTTTCTGTATGCAGGGGCCCGTATGTGTGTATCAGCCACCTACATATGGTGATGTCATTTTATGGAGGTGGTATGGAAGGCAATTAGTTTATTTAAGCTAATGGTTCATGAACCTGGAAACCCAGGTTCTAGTCCCCTTCCAAAAACCAGCACTTTAGGGCAACGGCAAAAAACAAAGAGGTTGAATATTTCTAAATTATTGTGTGTGCCTCAGTTTCACTCGTATCTGTCCTTCTAAACATTTTCTCATTAATTTTATGCACTTTACCTTATATTACATAAAAAAATTTCATATCCTCTGCTTTTATTTTAACACTGGCAAAGCAAACTGAACACCAGAAAAATTTGGTTCTCACTACATATGTGGCTAAGGACACCCCTCAAAAAAGGCTCAGCAGACTTCCCACTACAAATTCATCTTTTTAGTTAATCCCAGGTGCAAATAGAGACACAGAATCATGCCTGACATATTTGGACATTGGCTAGACCCTTTATCAAAGACAATCAAAAACACATGAGGACTTGTCCTTTTATACTGTCTGAACCTGAATGACATCATACCTCATGCATCATTAAAGCTACATAACATCATTACATTCAGTTACTCTAAATGACGTATACATAAATACAAAAGATTTAAATACCCTTTAGTTTTATATGAAGATCCACAGAATGTGAACATTATAAAGATGATCTTTAAATTGCCAAAGTAAATGACACCCTATACAAACTAATTAAAAACAAATGAAGTCTCCCATTTGTTCAGACCCTTTTTGTATCATCAGTATCTTCTTTAACATAAAAAGTTAGTACTGTAGTATGCATGTCCCTCAGTACTGAAGCTCAGTAGAAAATTGCTAATTTGCAGCTGTATATTAGATGTAAACTTTCATACCCCCATTCGAGACCATACTATATAGGCTTTAGAGGGAACAGAAACACCCAATACATATGTACATACAGACATTTATTTTATTTATTTAGTTAGTTTTTGTTGACCGGGTAAGTGCACTAGACAAATTCTGCATATTATCAAGCACAACCTGGGGGAAGGGGATACAGATGAATGCCAATTGACCTTGAACCAGATTAAGCTGTTGGTGGTATATTTAGTGAATGGGGGAAATTTGGCCAGGGCACTAGGGAAATTCCCATACTCTTTGGTAGGGGGCACTGCTGACCCATGGCTGATGAACAGAAGAAAAGTCAGTCTGCTGGCGTACTGCAGGTGAGCAGATCTCTCTATCTACAGGTCCAGCTGAGGGGATCGCAAACAACAGTGGTGATAATGTACCTGAAAATATGGATACTGAGAGATGCGATGGCAGGCAAAATGTGAATGAACTACAAGGCTTACCGGCAGCAGATTATCAGCAAGAGCTGGATTTCTTACAGAAATTAAGTCCTGAACAGCAGAAACACTTATTGGAGATGCTGCAAGCTTCTGCATGGAGTCAACAACAGCATTTTCAGTGAAAGGAACCTGCAATACAAACAAACACTGAAGTACATCCTGACAGCCTGCCCAGCACCAGCTCTGATGATGCAGGAGCATCAAAGGAGACAACCTCCGAACAGGCAATGCCCCAGTGGCCTGTCAGGGAGAAGCAGACTGTAGACGTGGCACCTTGCATTACGCCTGAGAAGGAGCAGCATGATAGAGAATCTGATCTGCCCGCAGTAAGCACAATACTAACAGAACCTATGCATAATACTGTAACTGTGGGGGTCAAGAAAACTGATGGGGAAAGAACTTTTCACGCCAGATGCAAGCCATGGTAAGTTGAAAGACTTGAGTTTAAGATGAGGAAGGAGGCAGGATGAAATGGACCAAATGTCATGTACAGAAAAAACACAGTGGACTATGGGGAAGGCCCTGTCAGGAGCAGGGTGGAAATACATTGCTGGTGGGGGATGGATACCTGACGAGCAAGTATTGCCTATACCAAGCACTTCCAAGCAAACCCCTTGCACAGAACCTAACAGTAATGATTTTATTAATGTCTTTGATTTGGACCTTCATGCTGAGGATGTAATCCCTATGCAAACAGAACATTTAGAACAAGACCTCCCCCCCACATTAACAGAACTCACAGTACCTGCACTGACAGAACACAGTGACCAGCAGGGTACTACAAACTGGGGGGACAGAGTGGAACAGATAGAAAGACAAGTTTCTAAACAAACTGTGGCTGACCAAGCACCACAATTGTGGGCAAATTTTCAACAAAGAGAACAAGCCTTTCCTAATAATACCCCATTACAAAGGAGAAATGCAGTAAGAATACAATACTGGGGGGGGGGTTACCATATCCACCAGACAGAATATAATTGGGAAGGGCATTAATCAAAGGATCACTTTGATTTTTTTTCTAATGAAATATATGCACTAATTCATGCTTTGGGTGACACTCTGTTTGATGTGAGTATTAAGACACCAGAGGGGCTGAATAAATTCTGGACTACTTATGAAAAATGGAGGTATTCAGCCTTATGGCTTCCATTTCAAGTGATACCACTTACAAAGCCAGCAATAAAAACAGTAACAATCCTCTCCGATGTCCATGACATTAAGCTTTGGTTGCAGCAAAAATGTGAGCTAATGGGTGAACCCACTGCTATCTTAGACGAGGAGCATATTTGGACGGGGGATGGAAGTTCGGGGTGCAGCTGTGAACAGATCCACGAGGCCCAAAACATCTTCCAAGTGCCTTTTTTTCTTGGAAGAGAAAGGGGTCATTGTTTCTATCCAGGCCAGCTGAAAATGTGCTTTAGGTGTGGCTCCCCTATGCATCTCAGCAATGCATGTGATTGAATTAGATGCAATTTATGCTTGGACTATGGACATAATAGTGTGGTATATACAAATGAAATGAAATGTACCCTATGCGAGCAAACAGGCCACGTATATTGCAACTGCGAATGGGCAATACACAATAAGAATGATCGCCCAAACCAGGAGAGACTATTGGAAAATGCTCAAAAAATAGCATTGAAAAGAACAGAAGAGCCAGGGAAATGGAAATGGAAGCAGAACAGCGACACCAACCAGCACAGTAATAACTCCCCCCCCAGCCATACCCTCTACATCAGGAACTGACCCCTACCCCCACAACAACATTCAACTGATGTAGGGGGCACAAAAGGGAAAGAGCCAGGCCTAGGGGAAACAGCTGACTAAGATACTGACCCTGAAAATATGGACACACAAAGAGAACAGAATAAAACTTAATATGTATACCGTTGAGGAAAGGAGGAAGAGGGGGGACATGATAGAAACATTTAAGTACCTCAGTGGAATCAACAAAGTCCAAGAGGGTAGCATCTTTCACAAAAAGAGGTGTGCAAGAACAAGGGGAACAATTTGAAGATAGAGAGAGAGATGACCTAGGGGCAATGTGAGGAAGTATTTTTCACAGAGAGAGTGGTGGATGCATGGAACAGCCTTCTTGAGGAGGTTGTGGGTCTAAAACTGTGGGAGAATTCAAGAATGCATGGGACAGACAAAAGGCAATTTTTGTGGGGGGTAGGAAGAAATAGGCTGCTGGTTAACTAGGATCTGCAGCTTATCCATTAGGTAGGGAAATGGGCAGACTAGATGGGCCAAGCGGTCCTTATCTGCCGTCAAAGTATATGTTTCTATGTTTCTAAACTGCTCCAGCACAAGATGCCCAAGTGCATTCAGAACTGGAACAAGATGCAATTGATATGCCTCCACCTGAGATGACTGTTGTAATGTCAAACAAATGAACATTAAAAAAAGTAAATCCTAAAGCAAAACTACAGAGGATGGCAGAATCGCAAAGAACTTTGGTACTGTCTAATAAATACACAGCGCTCAAGCCCCAGGAGTCAGAGCAGGATGAGGATTCAGAAACTGCTTCAACAATATCCTCACAACAAGGGTTGACCTCGGATTCTGATGATGAGCAGTTAGTGGTAAAGGTGCAGGAAGTAAGAGCAAAACAGAAGCAGTTGGGGACTCAATCCAGGAGAAGCAGAAGATTGGAGAAAGAGACATAAAAAAGAAAAACAACAGGAAAAAATGGAGAGGGAATAGAAAAAAGAAACCACTCCACTTATAAACATTATGTTTACTCCCTGCTGCTATAAAATTGCCACTCTAAATGTTAATATCATGAAAAATAGTAGAAGGCGTTTAGTAACTTTTTCTATAATAAGTCTCAGCAGATTACATATGATAAGTGACATTGAAGCAGCGAAAAAACAATGGTGTTGGGGGCCTTCTTTTTTCACTAACACATTGGAAAGATGTGGAGGTGTTGGAGTTTTATTTTTTGGCTATGATTATACAATCACTAAAATAGTGGATATCTGTCCAGGGAAAGTCATGCTGTTGGATTACTGTCATAATAACACCTTATGGAGATTGATAAATGTATATGCTTCCCAAACTAAGAAAGACAGAGTAGAATTGGTAAACAAAATGTATTTATTTATTTATTAACTCTAGGATTACAAGTACCTTTGAGCAGAAACTGCTCATTTACAAAGGTTCCACATCAGAGGATGGGGGTAACATACAACAATGGTAAACATGGTAACATAACATACAGAATAACAAGTACATGATATAGTTCAGTCCATCCATTGCAGAAGAACAACCACAAGCTAGTTTCTAACAGAATTCATGGTGAAGCAGTATACTTGGTAGAAGTCAGTAGGAAACCGGCCAATAGGTGCCGTTGTCGGACATGGATGAAAAGAGTGAGGGGGAACAGGGACAAGTGGCCATACCAATGAGTGAGTCCGAGAAGAGGGGATGGGAAGGTGAAGGGTGAGAGGGAGGAGGCTGGTGCCAAGAAAGTGAGGCTTGCATGTCAGGTTATAGCTACAGCTAGGGTAGAGGGTGGTGACCATTTCTTAGGGGAGGCAGACACAATAGAGGGTGGTGACCATTGCTTAGGGGAGGCAGTCACAAGTTGAGGTAGAGGGGAGGAATAGCCGCAGTTGCCTTTTAAAGTGGCTTAGCCTTGCAGCAGCAAGACTCTCTTTGTTAAGGATGTTGAACCACTGCAGAGCCCTGTGCATGAAAGATCTCTGACCCAACGAGGTCTGACACCTGGGGACATGGAAAGTCTGGTATTGAGAACTGTGAGTTGGATGCTGCTGTTGGTAGTAAGGAGACTTGCAACACCTGTTGGCATGACTCCAAGAAGAGCTTTTTTGGCTATCAGACAGGTCTGGTATAGTATTCTGCTAATGAGAGGTAGCCATCCAGTCTTGGCATAAAGGTCACAGGTGTGCATTAGGTGGTCAGCCCCTGTGAGAAGTCTACAGGCCTTGTATCTCTTCACATCGAGACACATTATCTGGGCAGGCAATTTTAATTGTGTACTAAATAGAGGGTATAGAGGGGCCAGGATACAGAAACAATTTTGTGATACAAATACTCTGAAATGGATAGTTGAGCAAGCAGGTTTGGTAGACACATATAGGACTATTCACCCAAATGGAGGTTAATCTTTCCACAAAAACATATTAACCACTAGAATAGATTTATATTTAGATCTTCTTTACTCAAAACCCAGAAAGCACACACTATACCAGTAAAGAATATGGATTACCTAATGGTAATGATTTAGGAGATGCCAATACAACTGGGAAGGGTTTCTGGAAATTGAATAACAACTCGCTGAGTAATGATGACATCAAAGCTCACGTAAAGTATTTGCTGAATGCCAGGAAATCAGTGGCATGTTTAGAACCAGACCTCAGCAGATGGTGGATCACTACAAAAATTACCTAAAAAACTATTTCAAAGCCAGGCACATAAACAGCATACGGAAAGATATTTTAAGTATCTAACGCTTAGAAATCAATATAATAAAATCATCTCCTTAATAAATGAAGGCTATGGAGCCTTTTTTGGTCAGGTTAAAAATATAAAAAAAGAAATGGCAAACATACAATATGATAGAGCAACATCTCTTTTGTATGAGCATAGGATAGGAACTCCAAGGAAAGTCACAACAGGTGACATTTTTGAAAGCTGCAAAATACGGGTACAACAGAGAACCATGGATAAAATACAAGGTAAAGATGAAAAACTTGTTAGCACAAATATGTAGATATTGGAAACAGTCATAAACCATATGGAAGTATATACAGATCCAGAAGTAGGAGAAGACAAAATACAGGACATGTTAAAGTATTGTACCTTAGAGCCTGAGATTGCTAACAGACTAATTGTATCTATTTCAGAAATAGAAATATTGGAGGCAATTAAATCTCTCAGAAATAATACTGCTCCAGGACCAGATGGGTTAAGCACTGAATTTTATAAAACTTTCAGCTTTGAACTAGAAGAAATATTAACTATAGTATTTAATACTTTACTAGACAGTGACTGTATAGCACTGCAATTAGGCATGTCTATACAATTGTTTATACATAAAAAAGACAGGATATAAAAAACTGGAGGCCTTTAAGCATAATGAATACATATCTGAAAATATTTATGAAAATATTAACCAGTAGGATTAGCCAAGTCGACCCTTATTTAATTGAACCAAGCCAGACATGAACAATACAGGGCAGGAAAATTCAAGAAAATTTGCTATTAATAAGAGAACTGGTAGAAATGGGAAATCAAAATAATTTGGAAGGATATATACTGTACTAAGCCTGGATCAAGAGCAGGCATTTGATAAAATATTGCATACTTATCTGAGGATGGTTCTTAAGAAATATGGAATACCAGAACATTTTATAAATTGGATCATGAAATTGTATTGAATTGCTTTAGCAATACCTCTGATTAATGAGCATAAGGGAAGCATAGTAAAAATCAATAGAGGGGTTAGACAGGGTGTCCCATGAGCCCCATGCTATATGCTTTTTGTCTGGACCCACTTTTAAAACTAATACAACAGGATCAGACCATTAAGGACATACGACTCTCAGGAGAAGAGTGAATAGCCAAAACTGCAGCATACGCAGATGATCTATATTTACTAATATCAGATAAAGGATCAGTGGAAAGGGCACCAAATACAGTTAAGACTTACACATTTATTACAGTAGCCACAGTAAATATAGAGAAATGTGCAGGCTATGTAATAAATGATAAGACAGGAAACATCCCAAAAATATAAAATATTACAATGTCTGACTCCACCATAAAATCCTGGGGATTACCTTTAGAAAAGATGATACAGCAATGGAGAATTGGAAAGGTAAACTTGACTTTAGTAAAGAAAAGATACAAATATGGAAAAACTGGCAGCAGACCAAGAAGATAAAAGTAGCTATAGTTAAAACTTTTTTCTCCCTATATTTACACACTTAAGCACCATATCCCCTCCGCCGGAGCTCCTAGATATCATACTCCTAAGTCAGACCATTCAAGTTGACTGGGCGAGCAGAATGAACCCCATAAAAAGAGAAACATTGTATAGATCTTATAGATATGGACTCTTGGATCTGTTAAACCCTATTAGCTACTTTTAGTATCTTTTTGTACAACACGATTTCAGCTGTTGTAATGCCAGGTGCAACAAAATGGATCACCCTCTGCAAGCAAAATGGGCCCAATCTCCACTAACTGTTAGAAAACAAACTTATTTGCCACACTATATAAACTACATGATTGAGAAAATCAGAAAGTGGAAAATAACATTAGCTTAGACAACAGTACCTAATAGGAGAGTCCTGTATCACACTGCACAGGAACTAGGTTATACAAATCCCATAGAATTTAAATATATCAATCCCGGAGAATACTAGAGGATAGAAAATTACCTAACAGACAAGAGGATACCTCCACAGATGTGGGATGCTATCTGATTAAGTGTTCATGGAAGACTTGGAGTGAAAGGGAATGCAAAACATAAAAGCATGTTAGAGAGATACTGTCCCAGAGTAAAATGTGGATAGATAATAGAAACTTTTGAGCATTTCTTTGTTCACTGTAACCATACTAAAGAATTATGGAAGAAAATAGGTAATTGATGGGAAAACCCACAATGGGGCAGAGTGTCCTATGAGAATATAATTATTGGACATATAAACCACTTACCAGGAATGGAAGAGAGTACTGTGAGATTGATATTTACCTGCATTAAATTTACAATGTGGCAAGCAAGATATAGATATGTTTTGCAACAAAAGGAAATCCCAGAGCTGGCCCATCGGTGCAGCGGTAGCACTACTGCTCACGATGCCAGCAAACCGGGTTTGGGAATGAGCCCAGGAAACTGGAGGGCCAGCCGGGGGAGAAGACTGAGCATCCCAAGGACAGCTTATCTTCTCCAGGGAGGGAGGGGTAGCGACTCAGTGCTTGAATTGCCCTAGATGGAAGTCTGGGGCATAGCAAGTGCAAAAGTTGACACAGACAGAAGAATGTAACAGACATCGGTGCTATGCACCTTGATGTCAAGGTGCACATTACGGCCATTAAGAAAAAGAAGAAAATAAACCTTCCGACTCCGGGGAGATGGACCACCAGAGAAAGACCTCGATGTGCTCCCACCTGCCTGGCCACCTGAAACCCGATGAAGACTAGCAGTTCGGGTTGTATGGGCCCCACCTTGTTCCCACCTGGGGAGAATAACCACGGCTCCATGGGGGGAATGGGATGGATCAGATAAGGTAGGAAGCAGAGGTGACTCCACAGGTGGTCCTGAGGAAGTGGAGCTGGAGGGGAGTAGGGGGAGAATAAACAGAAAAAAAAAAAAGGCCATCCCACCACTTGCAGTTGTACTGTTAATAGAAAAAGCCAACTCAGTTAAGAAGGGGGATAAAACCTTTTATAGGTACATTAGGGAATGAAGAAAGATGAAGGAAGGGATAGTGAGGCTTACTAAAGGGACGGAGGGTGGGCAGAAGATGACAATGAAAAAGCAGAGATACTGAATGAATACTTCTGCTCAGTATTCACAAAAGAAGAGGAGGGGGAAGTACCTAAATCAAAGAATAGAAGCACTCTGGATAGGGCGATCGATACCAGTCCATTCACAGAAGAAAGGATCATGAAAGAACTCTTAAAACTAAAGGTGGACAAAGCAATGGGGCCTGATGGGATTCACCCAAGAATTCTAAAAGAACTAAGGGTAGAATTAGTGACACCACTGACCTCTCTTTTTAACAAATCATGGGAGGATGGTGTAGTACCTGAGGACTGGAGGAGGGCAGACATGATTCCTCTTCACTAAAGTGGGAGCAAGACAGAGGCAGGAAACTACAGACCTGTTAGTTTGACCTCAGTGGTAGGGAAAATGATGGAATCACTTCTAAAGGAAAGAATTGTTGAGTTCCTATAGGACAGTGGGACACAGGACCCAAGGCAGCATGGATTCACAGCAGGAAGGTCATGTCAGACGAATCTAATAGATTTCTATGAGTGGGTGACCAATGTGGTAGACCAGGGAGGGGCAGTAGACATGGCCTACCTAGACTTTAGCAAGGCATTTGACACAGTCCCACACAAAAGATTAATATACAAGTTAGCCAGCCTTGGAGTGGGTCCCAAGGTGGTAGTCTGGGTTAAAAATTGGCTGGACAACAGGATACAGAGGGTAATAATAAACGGAGTTTACTCTGAAGAAAGGGGGGGTTACTAGTGGGGTATCACAGGGTTCAGTACTGGGACCGGTCCTCTTTAATGTCTTTATAAGTGACATTGCAGAGGGACTGGAAGTAAAAGTATGTATCTTTGCAGATGACACAAAGATCTGCAACAGGGTTGATACAGAAGATGGGGTGGAGAGGATGCAAAGGGACTTGGCAAAGTTGGAGGAATGGTCAAATATATGGCAGCTTAGATTCAATGCAAAGAAGTGCAAAGTAATGTACCTGGGAAACAAAAATCCAGGGGATGAGTACACAGTGGGGGGTGAGATAATAACAACTACAGAAATGGAAAGGGACCTGTGGGTAGTCATATCAGATGACCTTAAGGTGGCAAGCAATGTGAGAAGGCAGTAGGAAGAGTTGGTGAATACTGATGCATAGGGAGAGGCATCACCAGTAGAAAACAGGAAGTTGTTATCCTTTGTACAGACAGTTGGTGAGACCACATCTGGAGTTCTCAAGGCCCAGTTCTGGAGACCCCATCTCCACAAAGACATAGACAGGATGGAGGCTGTCCAGAGGAGGGCACTAAAATGGTGCAGGGTCTGCACCAGAAGACATACGAAGGGAGATTAAAGAAGCTTAATATGTATACACTCGAGGAGAGGAGGGAGAGGGGGGACATGATAGAATCGTTCAAGTACATCACGGGAATCAACAGAGTCCAAGATGGTAGCATCTTTCAAAAAAAGAGATGTGCAAGAACAAGAGGGCACAATTTGAAGATAGAGGGGGGATGGCTCAAAGGTATTATGAGAAGTATTTTTTCACTGAGAGGGTTGTGGATGCATGGAACAGCATTCCTGAGGAGGTAGTGGACTCAAAAAACAGTGGAGGAATTCAAGAATGCATGGGACAGACATAAGACAATTCTAGTGGGGGGTAGGAGGAAGTAGGCTGTTGGTTAACTAGGATCTGCACCCTATGCATTAGGTAGGGAAATGGGCAGACTGGGTGGGCCAAGCGGTCCTTATCTGCTGTCAAATTCTATGTTTCTATGTAAAGAGATAAATTGCAAGCTCAGTATGATAAAGCTCAATTGTCCTGGGAACAATGGAAAAAACGTTGGAGGGGTGTACCTAAGTGTCTAATGATTTGACCAACAGATAGATAATGACAGGACTTTAATAAATAGAAACAGGGAGAAGGATGGAAAACTGTATTTACTTTTCTAGGATTCAATATCTAAAGATATTAGCTGTATGACTATAATTGGTGCAAATATGTAAGGATGTTTTTTTTAGGACCTGTAATGATAAAATGTATATGATTAATATGAGTTATTTTGTAACAGCATGTATTTCTTTTGTATACAATAAAAAGTCCCCTATTCTGTCACCACAGGGCTCTGCTTCCTGTGAGCAGGAATGGAGGATGCCTCAGTCTCTGATCAGACTGTGATGGAGCAAGATGTGCAGGCAGTTGGGGAGTTGGTCTCCTCCTCGGCTAACATCGTCCCAGAGGCTGACATATTTTACAATGCTGCAGGGCTTCCAGACAGAATCGCAGTAGCAGAGAAAGATTCCATGTCTCAGAAGCAGAATGTGGTTGAAACGACCCCAAGACTGAAGCAGGATCTTTGAAGGTAAAGAAAATACCAATGGGAAATAGACAAACTTTACAAGACTTGCTTAGGGTAGAAGAAGAGAAATAGGTAAGAAAGAAACAGGAGTTACGTGCAGAGTATGCAGAGCAAGGAGTGGAGGCTGAGGGAGCGGCTCTTCTTAGCAACCAAGCCACAGCTGGATTTAGTTGCTCAGTAACTGACAAAAGAGAAACAACTACAAATGAAATAGCGCCAGAACAAAGAATAATTTTTGACACGGTTAAGGATGGGCAAGATAAAGCAGCTATTTTTTCATTTTCTGACAAAACACAGAAAACAAGGGAACAAGTAGTAAAAAAGCCATCTCCCTCAAAAAAATTGTGGGCAGATTTAGCAGAGCCAGAAAAAATGCCTTGGACCACTGAACACTTTCTAAAAGCAACTGGATGGATACGGCAGCCTGAGAAAGGCAACGGGATATCAGGGTTCTCGCCAATCCGAATCCCTGGGGTAAACACTACTCAACAAACTTTCTGTAAACGAATGGGAAGTGTAATAGCAACGGAGGGGTAAAATGACACAAACTGTGTATAAAATCAGGTACCTGAAAGACAAAAACCTAACTATAGGAATGGAATTACCACCTGAGCTGTGTGTAACGCAAAACCCCAAACTGAATATACCATCACAAAATATAAATAAAGAGCAAGACTGTCCTGAAATAATGAAAGACACAGAAGGTAGGCATGAGGACAATGCCAGTGATTATTCAGAGATGTCAGACATTACAGCAAGTGTACCAGAGCAAAATAGGCTTACAGAAAATGAACGCTCCAATGAGCACCAAGGAACTGGAAACAGACAGCAGTCAAGGCCATACGCCTCCTTTTTTCAACAGCCAGTATATTCTACAAAAAGACATAACACTGTCCGAATTATCTATAAGGGAGGCTTAGAACTGTTTCCAGACAGGGTGTATGTAGGGAAAGCCTTGCTAAAGGACAATTTACAATTTAATGTTACGGAATTGTATGCACTTATCCATATGTCAGGGGAGTCCTCCTTTAATATTAGTTTTAAACTTATTAGTGGCCTTGAGAAATTCTGGGCAAGGTATCTAAAGTTAAGAATACACCACTGTGGATGCTTTTTGAGGTGATCCCACTAACAAAGCCAGCACACAGGATGGTTACGGCATTATTTAGGAAGGAGGGAGTCAGTGTCACTGACCTGACATTCTGGCTTAAGCAGCAGTGCACAGTGGTAGGCCATCCAGAGGCAATTTTTGATTCCAAAAGTATTTGGACAGGGGGATGAAGAATTAGGGTAATCTTGTGATCAGATGATCAGGGCCTACATCATCTCTCTGATTCCTGTTTCCTTGGCAGGGATAGAGGGGTACTTTTTTACCAAGGTCAGCCCAGAACATGCTATAAATGTGGGGTCCCAGGACACATCGGTAGCACTTGTGACTGTTTACGCTGTACTCTATGCAATACTCTGGGGCATACAAGTGGGCAATGCAGAAATGTGACAATATGCAGTCTTTGTGGAACAAGAGGGCATTCCTACGTAAAATGCCCTAAAGCAGCACACAGTACACCAGAGTCCACTGCTATTGAAGAACAAAGGCTGTTGGTAACAATTGCTCAACAAGAACACAGTAAAGGAATTGTACCAAATGGGTTGAGCACCCTTACCTTCCCCACCCCAAGAAGAATCCAGGTCAGGAGTACAGCAGAGCACACTCAGTACTACAGAAAATGGAGACTCTGATAATAGGGATACTGTACCCCCACAAGAAGAAGACAACACAACTGAAAATATGAGATCAGAAATTGGAGCAAGATCAGAGGCAGAAGCCATGGAAACTACCCCCACCATTACAAGCAAGAACTCAGATACTGCCACCATGCCCCCTTCCCCACAAAATCCTGAGACAAAAAAATTATTACCAGGAGGAGACAGGCTTGGCTACAATCTGCTCCCAAAGTACCTAAAATTTCAGCCACAACAGTCTCGAACAGATATCAGGCTTCAGCAGACAGCAATGAGGGATCAGACAATGACTCTGAGGGGTCCTCTGTTGAGTCACTACAGACTGAAGGACATTCAGGATCTTTTTATTTATTAATTATTCGGAAACAACCTTTGAGCAGAAGCTCTTTTACAAAGGTTCCACGTCAGAGGATAAAAACAAGCAGTTGAAAATACATAATATACAGCACATGAAAATAAACAAAAAACAAACAAACAGTTCATTCAGGTGCAGCAATAACAATTAACATAGGGAGATAGTTAAGGTGACATTGATCCTTGGCAGTGAGGAGAGTAGACGGATTCAAGGGAGAATCAGGGGCAGGTGGGAGGAGAGGGGTAGAGGTGAGGGGAAAGGTTAGCAGTCTGGTAGAAAACTTTATCAAAAAAGAAAGTGAGGGGTGGGATGCGAAACAGTGGGGAAGGTTGGAGAAAGCATGAGGGTAGGTGGCAACAGAAAGGAGTAGGGGCCAATGGGTGATTACAAGAAGTTGGGGAGGGGAGGAGGGGTATGAGATGTGGTCTGTGAGGAGGAGAGGGTAGAGGTGAGGGAAAGGTTTGCAGTCTGATAGAAAGACTTTGTCAGAACAGAAACGTGGGGGTGGGAAGTGGAAACAGTAAGGAAGGTTGGAGGAAGCCTGTGGGTAGGTGACAACAGAAGGGAGGGGCCAAAAATGGTTTGTGATTACAAGAAGTTAAGGGGGGGAAGGATGGGAGAGGAGGGTGTGTGGAAGGTATGAGGTGTGGTCTGCGAAGACAGGTAAGGAGGTGGGGGGGACTGTGGTGGGTCTGAAATGAGCAAGGAAAGAGGTAACATTTGAAATTAAAAAGAAAGAGAAAAGCAAGAGCAAGAAAAACAATCTGGGGTCAATGCAAAAAATAAGAAATAAAAACCTCACTGAGAAAAAGTCTTTGTGTTTGTGAGGATTGCTTTTTTTCAAAATTTAATCTGATGCAGCATCTTTAAAATGTCTCACTATTAATGTGAACAGCATCAAAAATGCAGTTAAAAGGGAATGTGTTTACTCACATCTTAGGGTAAATAATGCAAATGTGATTTTTATACAGGATACACCGTTACATACTGTATTAGAAATTTCCAAGGCTATGAAAGAATGGTATACAGGGGTATCTTACTGGTCCATAGGACTTGAAACATGCTAGGTGGTATTTTATTTCATCTCACAGACGTAGAAGTGTTAAAGATTATTGACCTAGTTCCAGGAAGAGCTTTAATTTTAGATATTAGGGGCCTGATTCTAAGACATATGGCACAACTCGCTGGCACATGTGAGTTGCGACATACGTCGCTACACTAGGGACCCTGCACCAGATTCCAGAACAGACAGGGTCCCCGGCACCTATGCCCTGCGACCTGTGGAACCTCCAGGGGTGCACTACAGGAAAGGCACAGCTGATCTGGGTGTTGCAAGCTGCTGACAAGCCTGATCACAGGGCGCAGCCCCCCAGCCCCAAGCCCCAAGACATGCATGCAATCCCAGTGGGCCATGGGGGGGTGTTACCAGAAATGCACTGGCACTGGGGGGAAGTGGCATCACCGCAGCATGGTACCAGGAGCCAGTGGGTGGACCCCGGTATGACTGGGGGTGGGGGAACTACTATGCAGTGGGTGGGTCAGGGTGGCACAGCAGTGTGCAGTTCAGGGCCATGCTGGGGGGTATTGGCCAATTGGGCATCGTGGAAGCCCCTTACACCAGCACAGAGCTGGTGTAACCCAGCAGTGTCACAGAGTCTCCTGAAATGGTGTTGAGGGGTTACGGCAGCTGCCCTGTAAGAATTGGACGCAGCTGCTGCCGTAATGCCCCCCTTCCGCCATGCTGTAGGGGCATTGGGTGGTGTAAGTCCCCCTGGGTGCAGGCCACCCATGCCATGGTGCAGGCCGCCTCTTGGAATCCCAGCCAGCGGAACCCATGGCACAAAGTGCGACTTACGCCATATGTGTTGGCGCAAGTCGCACTGCACCACGGAGGAACAGTTTTAGAATTGGGCCCAAAAATTCATAAGACTTATTATAGATTAGTAAACGTATATTCACCTCAAACAAAAACAGACAGGGTCATGATTTTCACGCAAATAAGGCCAGAGTTATATTCATGATGCAGGGATTTCAATTGTGGTCTATCACGAAGTGACAGGGAAAGACCACCACTACACAAAAACATTTTTGTGATATGTTTTGTCTGCAAACAACAGTGCAGGCAGCTTCACTAGTGGATGCATACTTCACCAAGACAAATAGGACAGACCACACTTTCCAAAAAGGGAACTTAGCAACAAGGATAGATTTCTTTTTTATTAATAAAACATTACAGATACAATAGGCGTTCACTCAGACAGTAGAATACTCTGATCATGATGAACTGTACATTGTGTTTGGATCCCCTCCAAAAGCACATGGCCCAGATATTTGGAAGCATAATTCATCATTAGTATAATAAAATATCAGACAATAGATTTTATACTTTATTATTAGTAAAAAGTCTTTATTTGAGCTCTATGAAAACCCTTCCTTATGGTGGGAAAATACAAAAACAGAACTTGGGACACTTTTTATTACCCTCAGTAAAACCAAAAGGAATGAAGAGCATATTCAGTATCAAAAAACAGACAGCAATTACAGCATTTGATGAGTCTAACTCAAACTACCAAACACAATTATACAGCACAAATACAAATCATAAAAAACAGGATGCAAGATTATCACCATAACCAAACACATTAATCATGCAACTGACTTATGGCACACAGGGGAAATTGGATGGGATGTCATAAGTAGATATACAGTATAAGTTGCAGTGACAGGGTGAAAAATAACAATATGGATGAAATATTAGATAGTGAGAACCAATTACAGACTACAAATCAAGAGATTCTGAAGACAGTTTATGACTACGCAAGTTCTCTCTCTTCCAAATAGAAAATTTAGATATTCAAACAGCACCATCTTTTTTTCACCAGATAGACATTCCAACTTGCCCAAATGAAATTATGGAAAATATTATAAGACCAATAGCACCCATAAAAGTGGAAACTGCTATTTTATCCTTAAATACAGGAAAGGCACCAGGAAAGGATGGATTAACAGCAGAGCTTTATAAAATCATAGGCCCTGAACTATTTATAGAACTAGTAATAATGTTTCATTTTCTATTAAAAAAAACAGGAATACCTTTCAGTATGGTAATGGGAATCCTAACTTTTTTACACAAAAAAGGAGACAAAAGAGTTATGTCAAATACAGTTGTTTTTCTCTTATTTTTCTAATTGTCATGTAACCACTGAATATGTGTATTGTCTTATTGTCCACCCTGACGTGGAACCTTTGTAAAAGAGCTCACGCTCAAAGGTCTTTCCAAAATAATAATTAAACAAACTGGAGGCCTATTAGTCTCCTGAATATAGATTTTCAAATATTAACAAAAATCCTTAATAAAAGCCTATTGACTGTGGCAGCCTATCTAATAACACCAGCACAGTCCTGTACTATACCTGGTAGATTGATTAGTGATCAATTAATATTAATAAGAAATATAATATTAATAGACAATATCTCTGGTTTAGAAGGGTCTGTTCTATCTTTGGACCAACAAAGGGCCTTCGACTCGGTCAACCACAATCTTTTAGGTACACCTTAAAAAGATATAGCGTACCTGATCTATTTATAACAGGGTTAAAAATTCTTTATGAGCCGACCCGGTGGCACTGAGGTTTGAGGTGCTGGATGCCAGCTTGTGCCACGCCAGCGACCCAGGTTCGGGAATGAGCTTAGGAGTCAGGGGATCGATAGGGGAGGGAGAGGATTGAGCATCCAATGGTCTTCTCTCCTGTCCCTGGGGAGGGATCCAGGGTATGTCCGGTGAAGTATCACCCCCCCGGTGGCAGCCGGAGGCACTATATACACCTGAGCTGATGAGTGGGAAGAGTGCAGCAGATGTCTGTGTTATCATGCCACACTAACGTCATTGCACTGCTGCACTCCTGGGGGAAATATAAAAGAAAAACCCCTCCATGGCACTGCAGAGATGATGAGGACTACAGGGCAGGCCCACATCCCAACGCCAGCCCATTACTCCAGGGGACCACAACTGACCTGCCACTCAGGTAGGCCTCTCTAATTCCAGAAAAGCTGCTATGGGAGGGAGGGCCCACCCCAGGGGGTGATCTGGGGGTTAGACCTGCCTGGGTGCTTCAGTGGAGGAAGCTGGAAGTGATGGATTCAGGCAGAAAGTAGAAGCGTCACTGAGAGAGTACCTCGGAAGGTACTCCCCCCATGGGGGAGAAAACAAAAGTCTACAAAAACCAAAAAAGCAAATTAAAACTAAAAAAATTCTTTATCAAAATGCGGTTGTAATTCCACAAGTAAATGGGTTTTGTGGACCAATGGTCGCAGTCCGGAGAGGGGTGAGACAAGGCTGTCCCATTAGTCCACTTTTGTGTGTTTTAGACTAGATCTGCTTTTAAGGCTATTAAATACATACCCAGATATTACTCATATAATAGTACAATAGGAAGTTCCCTTTAAAGCTATGGCATACGCAGACGATGTATGTTTATTGGTCAAAAGTAATTCATCTGCAGAAAAAGCAGTAGAAATGTGTAAACAGTATGGGACAATATCTGGAGCTGCACTAAATATGATAAAATGCATAGGGAGAGAATTATGGAAGAAAGAACACATTCAGGCAAATGTAGCTGGAATAACACAGACAAGAGGGAATATTAAAATTATAGGTATTGAATATGGGAATGACAATTTAGATACTATAAACTGGGACAGTAAAATACAGCTTGGAGCACAGATGGCAAAGAGGTAGAATAACTGGGCCATGAGCAAAGAGAAAAGAATACACTTAATTAAAACTTACCTTATACCATTATTTCTATTCATTAATATCTTCCCTACACCTACAGCTAGGGAAACAACTATTCTGAGTGTCTTCTTCTAGGCATTTTGGGGCAGTTGTCGCAGCTCAATTAAGAGAAATATCTTATACCTTCCTTTGCATCAAGGAGATCAGAAATGATAAATCCGATTATTTTCTTTTATTGTCAATTTCTATAAACTAATATTAAACCATTGTTAGTAAATACGAGGACATTTTTGGGGGAAATTTTCCTATCTACTATTTCAGCTTGGTTCTCTGCATGTGAAATGTGCATGTTATGAGTCATTAAAATAGATAACAAAGTTCCTGTTTATTTAAAGGATACCTAAACAAGCAGTTTTTTAAAACTGCAAACTCCAAAATCTGGCTTCATGGCGAGGTAAAGTAAAGGCTATTGTTTACATTTTTGCCAAAACTGCATTTATGTAAATAACATACATGCAGTTTCATAGCTTTTGAAAAATGTAAACATCAGCCTTTCACTTACAAAAAACAGCCTTGCCTTCTCCCTAAGATGTCTGCCAACTGTGTTAAGTGATGAATCATGATGACATCATTGGAGCCAGAGCCAGAGACCAATACATATTCCTATAGGCTAACTAGTTCTTCTTTCCTCTATGTTTTGAATTGTTTTACCAGAATGATCAACACCACGTATTAACATGTGAATTATTTTGATCAGTACACGTTAGGCTATAATTTTGTCATTTTATTTACTTTAACTTGCAGAAAATGTTTTGCAATCTAGTTGACTTTCTTGGCAAACTGCAGAACAGTACAGCACTTCAAATACCTGATAATCTAGTGGTTATGTGATGCCGTGAATTTGTTTTTGTTAACCAGGAGAGATGCACTATGCTGAAACCTTGTTTGCAGATGTGGCCTAACAGCACAAGGAAGCTAAGTGACATGCTTAGGGTCACACAGTGAAGTACTGGTCTGGTCCAATTACAAAGCTCATGTATTCTTGTTAATCCACAAAAAAAGCTTCTCTTGTATTCTTTTCCAAGTGAACCCCCTGCACCTAGCCTGGCTTCTGTTGAACACCCCACCATCCATACTGTGTTCTTAGTACTGCCTGGGGCTGCATATGAGCTTGTGGTCTCATGAAGAAAATTATCACACCTCAGACTGTAATTGTATACCTCAGAGAGTTGTGTATACCTACACTAATATGGATCATCAGCTGGCACTGTTAAAATACCTCCCAAATCACACTTAAGTCCACTTTTTAAATGTTTGACTTCTGCTCCAATAGTAAACATTGAGTGGATCACCACCCTTCTGCACAGTGAAGGCAGTATGTACAGTTCCCCTGTTGTGTTTTTGTCCCACTTCATTAACCAACAATTGGGTCTTCGTGGAGGGCCAAGCAGTAAGCCTCAGGACTCACCAGAAAAACTGCTATTCATGCCCTCATAAGGGCTGTACTTACTATGGATAACAATATTATTAGCAAGAGAGGCATACTAATGCCTTGAGTGAATCCACCAGACTTCCTGTGTCAGTCTACTCATTTACCTGTGATCTGCAGAACCCCGCAGGACAGTTCCCTGCAGATCTTCTCCAGTACTTTTTAGTGCCCTACTCCACAATGTCAGCTGGTTGGCTACCACCCGTCTAAATCTTGAATGATCAATACACAACTCCCTGAATACTGTCCTAACAAACGTCAACCCCCCCCACCTGAGGGTAATCTCCCTACACTGAATTCAAGTAACACTTTAAGTGCAGCCCTGCCACTGAGTATTTGTCATCGCTGGCTGCTCTCATTCACAGTCAGGTAGTGATCATGGTGCTGGCAGCCCTACATTTCAGATCTCACAATGATCTGCTAAACATCCCCCTTCCGGTCTTCCCCTAACCTGACTATAGCTGTACCCTGATGGAATGGCCTCTTCAGTCCCTCTCTGGCATTTATTCTTTCTTCTGTCTCCTCAGAAAAACTGGTGAGCTCACTACCCTTCTGCATCATGATTGCTTAGTACAGTCACCTGTGTCATTTTATTTTTAATAATAAACTTGATAGTCTGTAAGTTAGGCTGATAGCAGCAGGGCACAAGGGGAAACATAGGCTTTCTTACCCATATAAGATCTAATCCACCTATGATTATGCACTATTAAATGACATGCATAATGATGTGCACATCCATCATTTAATAGTTCCTAAACAAAGGTAGCCTAGATTGTTTAAGGATAGGAAAGCCTATAATTCCCATTGTTCCCTGCTGCTATCAGCCTAACTTACTGGAAAGATTTGTTTATTTTTGATACGTCAAAAAACCTGGGGACTGTACTACCTACATTCATGATGCACAAGGGTGATGAGCTCACCAGTTTTTGGTGTGGGGAGAAGTAGTGGGAATGAATACCAGAGGGGACTGAGAAGGCCACTACTGCAAGGTACTGCTATATTCAGGGAAGGGGAAGACAGAAGGGGAGAAATATGAGCAGATCACTGTGAGAAATACGATGTGGGGCTACCAGCACCATGATCACTACCTGACCCTTTGTCCTGGCAACATTCCCCTTTCCATAAAACCAGTTCATGCAATTGTCCAAGGCTGTGTGGGTATTAATGTGTGAATTGGCTGCTACTACACATTCAGTCACTTCACTATCAGTCTAGCATTGCTTGTAAAGCACTTTGGGATACAATGTATGAAAGCACTATATAAATACTGATTATTCTTATTATTTCCCAAGCATATTTTTGATATCCAAGAAAGTATGATCTGGCATTGGACTACAGAAGAACTTTGCTACAAACAAGTGGTGGATCTATGGGGTGGTGAGGGTGCAGCTGTAACCCCCCATTGTAAAGTACTCACTTGCTACTGCTGCATTTCACTTTGTTGAAGAAGTCTGATTTATTGATTGTACAAATGTTTACATTCAAAAATATGGATTACATTTGTAGTTTCAGTCAAAAACATACTAGAAAAGCATAATAGCAGAAAATATAAAGGTTTCATAAAACTGTTAAAAAGTACATATCAGAAAAAGGGGAGATATTGTTGATGGGGGACCTGAATATGCCAGATGTTAACTGGAGCACCTTTGCTGCAGGCACATCCAAGAGCAGGGTCATTCTTGATGCCCTACAGGGGCATGCCTCAGACAGCTAGTATTGGAACCCACTGGAGGAAGCAATCTTAGACCTGGTACTTTCAAATGGGTTGGAGAAAGAATCTCAGATTTAGAAGTGGTAGCCATCTGGGAACAAGCGACCACCAAACAGTGTGGTTCATGATAAACACAGCCATACAATCAAGCCTATACAAAAGCAAGAGTACTGGACTTTAGGAGGGCTGACTTTGGGAAATGAGAGAGTGCCTCAGAAAAGCACTAGCAAACAGGCAAGAAGGAGGGTGGAGGAACAATGGGGAGTGATCAAAACAGCCATCACAGAAGCAACAAGCCTTTGTGTAAAACAAATCAATAAAACACAACGAAGGAAAAACCGTTATGGTTCTCAAAAGAGTGGCAGGAAGGTTAAGGAGAAAAGGACAGCATTCAGGAAATATAAGGAAACACAGAAGAAGCAGGACAGAGAACTTTATCAGTTAAAGCAGAAAGAGGCTGGGAAGGCAGTCAGAATAGCAAAGGCCCAAACCGAGGAAAGGATAGCCAATTCTGTTAAGAAGGGGGATAAGACCTTTTATAGGTACATTAGGGAGCGAAGAAAGACCAAAGGAGGGATACTGAAGCTTAATAAAGGGGAGGGAATGTGGGTAGAGGGTGACAGTGAAAAAGCAGGGATACTGAAACGAATATTTCTGCTCAGTATTCACAAAGGAAGAGGAGGAAGTTACCTAAACCAAACAAGAGAAACACTCTGAAGACGGGCTCGATAACAGTCCATTTACAGAAGAAAGGGTTCTGAAAGAACTAATAAAATTGAAGGTGGACAAAGCAATGGGGCCTGATGGGGTTCACTCAAGAATTCTAAAAGAACTAAGGGTAGAACTAGTGACACCGCTGACTACTCTGTTTAACAAATCATGGGAGGATGGGGTGGTACCCGAGGACTGGAGGAGGGCAGATGTGATTCCTCTTCACAAAAGTGGGAGCAAGACAGAGGCAGGAAACTACAGACCAGTTAGTTTGACCTCAGTGGTAGGGAAAATGATGGAATCACTTCTGAAGGAAAGAATTGTTGAGTACCTAGAGGCCAGTGGGGCATGCAAAGGCAGCATGGATTCACGATGGGAAGGTCGTGTCAGACGAATCTAATAGATTTCTTTGACTGGGTTACCAAAGTAGTAGACCAGGGAGGGGCTGTGGACATGGCCTACCTAGATTTTAGCAAGGCATTTGATACAGTCCCACACAAAAGATTAATACACAAGATAGCCAGCCTTGGGTGGGTCCCAAGGTGGTAGCCTGGATAAAAAATTGCTGAACAACGGACTCAAGGGTAGTAGTAAATGGAGTACACAGTGATGAAAGGAGGGTTACTAGCAGGGTACCGCAGGGTTCAGTACTGGGACCGGTCCTTTTAATGTCTTTATAAGTGACATTGCAGAGGAACTGGAAGAAAAGTATGTCTCTTGCAGATGACACAAGATCTGCAACAGGGTTGATACACAAGATGGAGTGGAAAGGATGAGAAGGGACTTGGCAAGGTTGGAGGAATGGTCAAATGTATGGCAGTTCAGATTCAATGCAAAGAAGTGCAAGGTAATGACATGGGGAACAAAACCCTGGGGAAGCGTACACAATGGGGGTGAGATACTGAACAGTAAAATAGAAAGGGACCTGGGGGTAATTATATCAGATGACCTAAAGGTGGGCAAGCAATGTGAGAAGGCAGTAAGGAAGGCTGGGGGATACTGGGATGTATAGGAAGAGGCATCAATAGTAGAAAACAGGAAGTTGTTATCCCTCTGTACAGACAGTTGGTGAGACCCATCTGGAGTACTGTGTGCAGTTCTGGAGACCCCATCTCCACAAAGACATAGACAGAGTGGAGGCTGTCCAGAGAGGGCAACAAAATGGTGCAGGGTCTGCACCAGAAGACATATGAAGAAAGACTAAAGGAGCTTAATATGTATACCCTTGAGGAAAGAAGGGAGAGAGGGACATGATAGAAACTTTCAAGTACCTCAAGGAATTAACAAAGTCCAAGAGGGTAGCATCTTCCAGAAAAGAGATGTGCAAGAACAAGGGGCACAATTTGAAGATATAAGGGGAATGGCTCAGAGGTAATGTGAGGTGTATTTTTCACTGAGAAGGTTGTGGATGCATGGAACAGCCTCCCTGAAGAGGTCCGGGTCAAGAACAGTGGGGACTTCAAGAATGCATGGGACAGGCATAGGGCAGTCCTAGTGGGGGTAGGAGGAATTAAGCTGTTGGTTAACTAGGATCTGCAGCTTATCTGTTAGGTAGGAAAATGGAGACTAGGTGGGCCAAGCGGTCCTTATCTGCCACAAATTCTATGTTTCTATGCACACACTTCCAGCACCCACCTCCCCATTGTAGCATTCTGATCTGCCCTAACCACTAGACCACCAGGTTATTCAAGATTTGTACTGCACTGTGATTTGCCAAAGAGAAAGTCGGGTTGGATTAAAACACAATTTTAGTATGTTAAAGTAAACAACATGAACAGAATCATAGCCTAACATGCGTATTGGTCTAAATAATGCACATGGTTGTGATCATTTTGGTGAAACAATTCTATACAAAAGGAAGAAAGAACTAGTTAGCACTATAGACAGCCACATAGCTCTCTGACTTTGGCTCTGATGATGTCATTACTTAACACATTTGGAGGCCATTTTAAGAAGCAGGTAAGGCAATTTTTTTTTAAATTGGAAGGCTGATTTTACATTTTTCAAATGCTTTGGAACCACATTTAGGTAACTTATATAAATGTAGTTTTAGCATTAACGAATTCAGCTGCCTTTCCTTTAGTCCTGTTTGAGGTCTGATTTTTGAATAGTTTGTTGTCAAAATGTGGTTTAGGTATCCTTTAAGAGATATATATTTGTGAAAATTAAATCATGGAATACTGTATTACTACTTTAGTTCGGTAATTTGTACAAAGACAAAGAAACAAGTATACATGCAAGTTATTAATACACATTTTACTGAATCAGAAACGTTTCCTAAAAGTCCACCAGAATGTTTATCAGCTTTGCAAAATCTGATGCAAGACACCCGAATCCCACAAAAATCTAGAGATGTTCAATGGCTATGTTGCCACAAATACTTGAATGTTAAAGCAAATCAGAAACATAAGATGTTGGAAGAATTAATTTATTCAAGTCCAAACTGTATTAATAGATTAGAAACAATGGAGCATTTGTTTTTATCTTGTTCTTATATACAGGATTTCTGGACTTATATAGCTGAACAATAGAATGAACAAATAATTGCAAAAGTAAACTATAAAGCTTTAATATATGGGTGTTATACTATAGGTTGGTAAAAATGGGAAAAAGGCACTTTAAATATTATTTTCGCAGTTTTTAAGTGGTATATATGGACCATGAGAAGTTTATTTACTTTACAGCAGAAACATATTTCTTATATCGAATTGTCTGTTAAAATTACCAATGAGATGAAAGTTATTTACTATAATGAAATGAAAAACAAAAATCAACAATATATGAGGAGAATGTGGAGAAATCGGCTATGGATTACAGACAGTGATGTTCCAATAACATAATTTAATATACTGTAGAACTGATTATAATCGCACTCAGTTTATTTTCGCTCTGTTCGCTATCGTTACTTTATAGTGAAAATAAAAGGAAAGCGATTAAATTTTGAAATTGTAACCATCAGTAATGATGAGGAAGTGGAGCTACTGCAAGATTTAAAAAAAGAGTTTAATTCAGTAATTACAGCAACTTAAAGTCTGTTTGTTTAATACACTCAAGGCACTCGAAAAAAAAAAGTAACTTCATCCCAGCTGCACCAGCGTATAGCAGATTTTGTCTATGTTAGAGGCACCCGAACTTTATCATGATCCGGCTCCCTTTGCTGTGTCTGCAATACATAAGAAAGCAGACCAGCCTTAGAATGCAACTTAATTTTAAAATCAAGATGGTAATAACAATATACTGGTATAGCAATAAGAAAGTATATGACGGGAGTATATAAATTTTAATGTTCTCTTTTCTTTCTCCTTTCTACCTTGTAAATATGAAAACTGGTTTATTTTGGTTGGTTTATTTATGTACTGTATATGCTGTCTTGTATGATTTTGCAATAAAAATAAATTCCCTATTATTTTCGAGAAGTGCCATGGGATCTTTAACATTTACCTGAACTACCACCAGAACAGGCAGATAGGACCTTGGTTCAATGTCTCATCAAAATATGGTACATCAGGGTGCAGCACCCCTACAGTGTCAGTATTGAGATTTAACCCAAGTGCCTGGTGTGGAATAGAACCCACAGCCTTCTGATCTCCCAGCCTCAGAGGCAAGTATGCTACCTGCTAATCCATTGACACTGCAGGTTAGTGCTAGGGATTCAGCAAACAGATTCACTGAAATGGGATATAGTGGCAAGAATATTCAGGAAGCCAACATTTTTGCTAGATCCCAGAATAGACAAGTCTTGCTATATAGCAGAAACCAAAAAGCAGACACTAACAACAGATTCAGTTTTGTAACAAGTACTCCGCTCATGCCAATTATGTACAACACATTACCAAGTCCAACTGGCAACTACTAAATGGAGATAGCGGTTTAAGAGAAATTACCAAATTTCCTCCGTGAATGTCATATAAAAGAGCAACAACATTAAAGGACATTTTGGTACATAGACATCAACAAAATGAGAAACCTATGATATGACTAACAGAGGCTAGGGTTATCCCTGTAAAACAATGTGTCTATTGTAAATACATCATGGCATGAAATGTATTTCAGAATCCCCTCACAGGGAGACAGTTTGAAATACATCAGTTTACAAACTGTGACACCACAGGAGTAATATAGTTGGCAACATGCTCCTGTGGTGCCTACTATATGGGGAAAACAATCAGGCAATTTAAAATACAGGTTGGAGAGCACTGCGGAGCAACAGCCAGCAAGAATCTGACTTACACAATGGCCAGTCATGTGGCAAATTCCTCAGTCCTGAGGAGCATATTTTCAGCTTCTGAGTAATTGATCACGATGCTCAAACCCGAGGGAAGATTTCAACAACCTGGTTTTAAGGAAAAAGAGAAGCATATTGGATTTATAGTCTTAAGGCTAGAAAAACACCAGGGTTGAATGGAGGTTTCGAATTGTCATTATTTTTCAAGTAAATCATATCAGCCCTTGCCCCATTTAGAAAGGACTGTGATAGCAGCAATAATAAAAGAAAATAAATTATTGTATGTATATATTAGCATGTTATATATAATCTGAATTGATGTTTGTTTTTTCCTCTTTTTTTCCCTTTCATCTCGATGTTTCCAATATTTTTCTTCTACTTTATCTGTTCTATGATTGCTATATAGTGCACCCTCTATTATCCACCCACTTTGGTACAAGACAAAAGTTGATGGATAATCAAGGATGGTGGATAATCGAGGTTGGTGAATAATGGGGGTGGGGGGGCAATGGCAAAGTGAGAAATTGGTATGAGACAAACTTGACAGATAATAGGGGCAGATAATCAAGGGCACACTGTACAGTGAGGCATTGTGCAAGGTGTACAGATCATTCACCTGTTAAGCAGCAGTTAATCAGCGGTATGGATTTAGTTAAACTTTCTTGAGGTGTTCCCAGACTGCCAGGCTGATACCTAGACAGGATGCTGGCTTAATCATGTAGATTTATATATTTGTGACATCCCATCTGTTTTTAATACATGTATATACATATGCATTAGGTGTTTCTGTTTCCCATGAAGCCTATACAGTATGGTATCAAGTAGTGGCCATGAAAATCTTTCTTTAGTAGGCAGCTGCAAATTAGTAATTTTTTACTGAGCTTCAGTATTGAGGGACTTGCATACTACTAGCTTTATATGTTAAAGAAGATACTGATGTACCAAAGGGTCTGAACAAATGGGAGACTTCATTCATCTTTAGTCTGTGTATGGTGCCATAATGTATTCACTTTGGTGATTTAGAAGATTGTCTTTTAATGTTCACATTCTATGTATCTTAGTATAAAGGCAGAGGATATTTAAATCTATAGTATTTATGTACTGTATATGTTATTTGTAACTGAACATAATGCTACAGTATATAGCTTTAATGATATATAGGTATGATGTCGTCAGGTTCACGACAGTATAAAAGGACAAGTCCTTGTGTGTTTTGATTGCCTTTCATAAAGGGTCTAGCTAAGATCTGAAATGTATCAGGCATGATACTGTGTCTGTTTTTGCACCTGGGATTAGGTAAAAGATGACTTTCTAGCTGGGAGTCTACTGGGACTTTTGAGTGGTATCCTTAGGCAAACAGGTGGTGAGCCCTGAATTTTTCTGATCATCAGTTTGTAATGATTATTTTGTGCAATACCAGCCTAGTGTGACTTTTTTCAGTTGTATTACAGTAGCAAAGCAGCCTGTTGGCTGTAGACATCTCGAGACCACTCAATCTGGGACCATGGCTCTCCTTATTGTGTTTTTATTGCTCCTAAGGTGCAGAGTTTTCAGCAATACAGTGCAATTTGAAGTACCTCAATGCAATTCAGTTCTCCAATGTACCTTATCAATACCTAATTTTATAACAGTCTACCATGCAGACACTATGTCATTCTCCTCTCCCCTTTTAGCCTATTCCCCCCGGTTAGCCTACACCCCCTTGCTACTGTCCTCACCTATGTCTACCCAAGCACTTACATTGATCACGATCAACTGTCATTACAGTGGTGCTGCCTCTTGCACAGCACGATATGGGTTGCCACGAAGAAATAAAAAAGCAGTCTCCATTCTTATAAGCTCCTTAAAGAAAGTTATACTTCTGCTTCTTCTCTGCTCAGGAAATGTGGAGCTCAACCCTGGCCCCCCCTACAACTTACCTCGCCTATCGATTTTGCTGAGGCCACAGGTCTCAAAATGATGATGGTCAACATTTTAAGCCTGCCTAAAAACTTGTACAGCTGCAAGCCTGGGCTGACATGTTAACCCAGACCTTATCATAATTACTGAGTCGGTTAAAAAGATGAACACTGATCAACAAATATCACTGCAGGGCTACAATTTATTTAGAGCAGATAGAGAGTCTAGAGGCGGGAGTGTGGTTATCTCACGCCAAATCTAAGTACTTGGTTCACCAATATAAGTTGCAAATCTCTAGCCAAGGAATTTGAATTAGTTTACTGAGCCTTCATCTCCCTCCTCGGAATGTATCACTATCCTAGGTGGCTATAGACCCCGTCTGGTGGTGATGAAGTCCTTAATCTTTGAAATCCATGTTCGTAGATGCAAAAACTGAAACAATATTTCTAGGAGATCTAAATATGGACTGGCTGTCACCTAAATCACATGGCCTCAAACCCTTTGTGGCAGAGCTAGGTCTTTGGCAATTAGTCAGTGAACCTACTAGGAACAACACTCTAAATACTGCCAACAGTTCCATTCTAGATGTGGTACTAACCACCCATCCACACAAAATATCTCATTTGGCAGTGTTTCAACGACATGAGCGATCATGGAATTGTTGCTTGCATAAGATCTCAAATTAGGCCGGCCGCAACCATCTTTATAACAAAAGATCCTTCGCAAATTGAGTGCAGTAAACTTCCTATCTGACCTGAGCATGATCAGATGGCAAGATCTTTATCTAGCCAAAGATGTCAACAAGGCAGCTTGCATCCTTAATGACAAACTCACTACAATAATAAATAAGCATGCCCTTTCATCAAAGTAAGGTACGGAACAATTCCAACCCCTGGTTCACCTCGGATCTCAAGGCAGCCCTTATAGCTCGAGATAAGCTCTGGGCTAAAGCTAGACATTTCAAAGAATCTTCAGATTGGCGCCTTTAGAACAGCCAGGAATAACTGTGTGAAAAAACTTCGCTCTGCTAAAGCTAACTATTATATTTCTACTCTCGAACAAGCTAAAGGTAACCCTCATAAAATATGGAAGACTATCAAAGCTATAGAAGGATGGCCCATGGCCCCCTCTGTCCCAACAAAGACAGTTGCAAGTGGCAAGATTGTGGAAAACAAGTCCCTAATCCTGGAGGAACTTAACTCCCACTTTGCCACAGCTGGATTAGCTTTTGACTCGTCACCTTATGCTGGTGCTGCGGTGAGCCAGCATACCCCTCCCGCCACATCTAGTCCTGCACCCAGCCCCTTCCAACTGTGTGAGATAACTTATAAAGAAGTAGAAGATTCTCTTCTTAACTTAGACACCAAAAAAAGCGCAGGGGACGATGGCTTGGAACCCTTTTTCCTAAGGTCAGGCTACGCCCATCTCACTGCCCCAATTCTCCACATCTTCAATCTTTCCATTACATCTGCTACTGTGCTGTCCTGCTGGAAATCAGCACATATCCTTCCTCTATTTAAATCTGGTGACCCATGCGATGTAAACAACTATAGGCCTATCTCCATATTGCCTATCCTTTCTAAAGTTCTCGAAAACTGATCCATATTCAGTTAAATCTCACTTGAAACCTTCTCTCTCATTAACCCAGCTCAATCTGGCTTCGGGCTAATCATAGCACAATCACTGCACTAGCAAAAGTAACCAATGATTGGATCTCTGCTATAGATGCTAAGAAGGTAACTGGTGCAGTCTTTTTGGACCTCAGCAAAGCTTTTGATACTGTTGATCACAAACTATTAGTCAATTGCCTTGCAAAGTTGGGCCACATACCATACCACCCAGTGGTTCTCTAGCTACCTAACTGGAAGATTCCAAAAGTAAAGGCAGAAAGCTTTTTCTGCTGCCTTGCCAGTTGCAAGAGGAGTCCCCAAGGATCCATCTTAGGCCCTATCTTGTTTTCTCTGTACATTAATGATTTAGATGCTAACATATCTACATCCAATCTGCACTTTTGCGGATGATACTGTGTTGTATACTTCTGGCTCATCGTTATCTGAAGTCAAGGGAGTGCTTCAAGCGGACTTAGCACAACAAGCATAATCTAATAAAGGCAAAGCTTCTGCTCAATGCTAAGAAGACTAAAGCGATGATATTCTCCTGCAGTGCTGTCACAGGCCTCCAATACCCTTGCCCAAGACTTCATTGTCACCATGTTAAACGAGCCTCTGGAAGTTGTAACCAAATTTAAATATCTAGGTATCTGGATCGACAATAAATTATCTTTCAGTGACCACGTTGAAGATGTCTCTAGAAGGTTAAAAGCAAGTTAGGTTTCTTCTACAGAAATAGGCCCTTTTCCCTTGAAACTCGAAACAAGCTTGTACAGGCCACTTTTCTCCCCTACTCGACTATGGCGATGTAATCTATTCCTCCACCACTCTTGCAAATCTAAGTAAACTGGACATCCTTTATCACCGTGCGTTACGGTTCATTACCAACTCCTTACCGCTCGCACCACTGTGACTTATATGCAGCTGTTGGTTGGACATCCTTACTACTAGATGCCTGCTCCATGCTGGGCTATGGACTCTTAAACTGCTCCTGCAGAAATTGCCAAGCTATCTCTCTTCCCTTATTAGTACTCACATAGTGCATACTCGTTAAGAAAATCTGACTTTATTATGCTTGACACTACAAGGACTGTGGACTTCCTTTGGTAAGCGATGCTGTGCATATGCCCTTCCCATTTGGAACCAATTACAAACCGTACTGAAACTAACTAGCACAGTTTCAATAAACTTCTACAAATCGCTAAGTTCAGCTAAAATAAAAGACACCTGTAACTGTCATTAAGTCTCTTCCTTCCCCATGTGCCATATTTACCCACTGGTAAGGTATAATTGATTTGTCATATTAACTGCTTTCCCTTCCCCTTCTACTCCTGGCTTTATCTTTGCTTACGCTCCACTGCTACTCTATCAAATCACTCCTCCCCCCCATATCAGTTGTAGACTGTTGTTTGTTCTAGCTGCCAAAATACTGTATATGTATTGCACACCAGTCATCATGTTTCATTTATCAGTATGCAACCTGTAAGTCGCTTCCCTGTCTCATATCAATGTTTACCACCTGCAGTCACCCTATGTGGTACCCTTGTATGTATATCCAGCCTGTATCATGTAACATGCATTTCATGTATATACTGTTATTACCTATCTGTGTTTGTACTTTAAGTGTTTATGTCACAGGACCTCCTTGTGAATGAGCTTGCTCAATGGAGTTTTCCTGCATTAAACTTGAACTTGAACTTGAACATCTCTTATTGAAAAATATTTCATCAGCTTTTGGAATACGGTAAGGTACTCATCCCTCTGCATTTGAAGTGGATGCAGCTACATTTGTTGAGCTGTAAAGGGGCAAAGTGGACCTGTCTAGCCTGGAAAAAAGTGGTATAGAGAAACCAGCAGAACCAGAGAATGACTTCAGCAAAATTGTTCTGATCTGTATTCCTGTCATGCTGTGCAGCTGAAAAAGTGTTCCAGGTATAGAGGACACAGAGTATAGTAGTGTTCCTGGTATAGAGGACACAGCGTATAGTAGTGTTCCAGGTATAGAGGACACAGAGTATAATAGTGTTACAGGTATAGAGGACACAGAGTATAGTAGTGTTACAGGTACAAAGGGAGCAGCATATAGTAATGTTCCAGGTATAGAGGGTACAGAGTATAGTAGTGTTACAAGTACAGAGGGAGTAGCGTATAGTAGTGTTCCAGGTATAGAGGGTACAGAGTATAGTAGTGTTACAGGTACAGAGGGAGTAGCGTATAGTAGTGTTCCAGGTATAGAGGGTATCGAGTATAGTAGTGTTCCAGGTATAGAAGGTATGGAGTATAGTAGTGTTTCAGGTATAGAGGGTATACAGTATGGTAGTGTTCCAGGTATAGAGGGTTATAGAGTACAGTAGTGTTCTAGGTATAGAGAGTATAGACTCTATACCCTCTGTACCTGGAACACTACTGTGCTCTATACTCTCCTGGAACACTACTGCACTCCATACTATAGAGTATAGTAGTGTTCTATGTACAGAGTACAGTAGTGTTCCAGGTATACAGGGTACAGAGCATACGAGTGTTCCAGGTATAGAGGGTATAGAGTACAGTAGTGTTCCAGGTATAGAAGGTGAGTGTACTAGTGTTCCAGGTATAGAGCATGGGTAGTGTTCCAGGTATAGAGGGTATCGAGTATAGTGGTGTTCCAGGTATAGAGGGTATAGAGTATACTAGTGTTCCAGGTATAGAGGTTTAGAGTACAGTAATGTTCCAGGTATAGAGGGTATAGAGTATAGTAGTGTGCCAGTATAAAGTACAGTAGTGTTCCAGGTGTAGAGGGTATAGAGATTAGTAGTGTTACAGGTACAGAGGGTATAGTAGTGTTCCAGGAATAGAGGGTTACAGGTATAGTAGTGTTCCAGGTATAGAGGGTATAGAGAATATAGCAGTGTTCCAGGTATAGAGTGTATCAAGTATAGCAGTGTTACAGGTACAGAGGGTGTAGAATATAGTAGTGTTCCTGGTATAGAGGGTATCGAGTATAGTAGTATTACAGGTGCAGAGGGTGTGAAGCGTGATACTAGTGTTCCAGGTGTAGAGAGTATAGCGTAGTAGTGTTACAGGTACAGAGGGTATAGAGTATAGTAGTGTTCCAGGTATAGAGGGTATAGAGTATAGTAGTGTTCCAAGTGTAGAGGGTATAGAGTACAGCGGTGTTCCAGGTGTAGAGGGTATATAGTAGTGTTCCAGGTATAGAGTATAGTAGTGTTCCAGGTGTAGAGGGCATAGAGTATAGTAGTGTTCCAGGTGAAGAGGGTATAGAGTATAATAGTGTTCCAGGTATAGTGGGTATTGAGTAGTGTTACAAGTAGAGATGGTATCGAGTATAGTAGTGTTACAGGTACAGAGGGTGTAGAGTATAGTAGTGTTCCAGGTCCAGAGGGGTATAGAGTACAGTAGTGTTCCAGGTATAGAGTATAGTAGTATTCCAGGTGGAGAGGGTATAGTAGTGTTCCAGGTGTAGAGGGTATAGAGTGTAATAGTGTTCCAGGTATAGTGGGTATTGAGTAGTGTTACAGGTATAGATGGTATCAAGCATGGTAGTGTTACAGGTACAGAGGGTGTAGTACAGTAGTGTTCCAGGTATAGAGTATAGTAGTGTTCCAGGTGGAGAGGGTATAGTAGTGTTCCAGGTATAGAGGGTTAGAGTATAGTAATGTTCCAGGTATAGAGTATAGTAGTGTTCCAGGTGGAGAGGGTATAAAGTATAGTGGTGTTGCAGGTGCAGATGGTATAGAGTATAGTAGTGTTTCAGGTATAGAGGGGTGTAGGGTATAGTAGTGTTCCAGGTATAGAGTATAGTAGTGTTCCAGGTATACAGGGTATCACGTATAGTAGTGGTTCAGGTATAGAAGGTATAGATTATAGTAGTGTTCCGGATATAGAGTATAGTAGTGTTCCAAGTGTAGAGGGTATAGATAGCGGTGTTCCAGGTGTAGAGGGTATATAGTAGTGTTCCAGGTGTAGAGGATATAGAGTATAGTAGTGTTCCAGGTGTAGAGGGTATAGAGTATAATAGTGTTCCAGGTATAGTGGGTATTGAGTAGTGTTACAGGTATAGATGGTATCGAGTACAGTAGTGTTACAGGTGCAGAGGGTGTAGGTATAGTAGTGTTCCAGGTGGATGGTGTAAGTAGTGTTCCAGGTATAGGGGTATAGAGGTACAGTAATGTTCCAGGTATACAGTATAGCAGTGTTTCAGGTGGAGAGGTATAGTAGTGTTCCAGTGTATAGAGTATGGTAGTGTTCCAGGTGTAGAGGGTACAGAGTATAATAGTGTTCCAGGTATTGTGGGTATTGAGTGTTACAGGTATAGGATGGTATCGTATAGTAGTGTTACAGGTACAGAGGGTTTAGAGTACAGTAGTGTTCCAGGTGTAGAGTATAGTAGTGTTCCAGGTGGAGAGGTATAGTAGTGTTCCAGGTATAGAGGGGTATAGAGTATAGTAATGTTCCAGGTATAGAGTATAGTAGTGTTCCAGGTGAAAAGGGTATAGTAGTGTTTCAGGTATACAGTATAGTAGTGTTCCAGGTGTAGAGGGTATAGAGTATTGTAGTGTTCAGGTATAGAGGGGTGTAGGGTATGAGTAGTGCTCCAGGTATAGAGTATAGCAGTGTTCAGGTGTACAGGGTATAGGTATAGTAGTGTTCCAGGTGTAGAGGGTATAGAGTATAATAGTGTTCCAGGTATAGAGTATAGTAGCTTCCGGTATAGAGGGTATAGAGCATAGTAGTGTTCCAGGTATAGAGGGTATAGAGCATAGTAGTGTTTCAGGTATAAAGGTGCAGAGTATAGGTAGTTTCCAGTTATAGAGGGTATAGAGTAAAGTAGTGTTCCAGGTACAGAGGGGTATAGAATATAGTAGTGTTCCAGGTATAGAGGGGTATAGAGTATAGTAGTGTTCCAGGTATAGAGAGTATCGAGTATAGTATTGTTACAGGTACAGAGGTGTAGTAGTAGTGTTTAGGAGACAAAGGGTACAGAGTATAGTAGTGTTCCAGTTATAGAGGGTATAGAGTACAGTAGTGTTCCAGGTACAGAGGGTATAGAATATAGTAGTGTTCCAGGTATAGAGGTATAGAGTATAATAGTGTTCCAGGTATAGAGGGTATCGAGTATAGTAGTGCTACAGGTACAAAGGGTGTTGAGTATAGTAGTGTTTCAGGTATAGAGGGTATCGAGCATAGTAGTGTTCCAGGTATAGAGAGGTATAAAGTATAAAAGTGTTCCACATATAGAGTATATTAGTGTACCAGGTGGAGATGGTATAGTAGTGTTCCAGATATAGAGTATAGTAGTGTTCCAGGTATAGAGAGTACATAGTATAGTAGTGTTCCAGGTACTGAAGGTGTTGAATCTATGGAACAGCCTACCAGTGGAGACAGAGGACACTAAGAAAGTATAGCCCTTCAAGGGAAGCTTGGAAAATTTCTGCTTGCCAAGGGAATAACAGGATAACCTAAGTAGGGTTGGTAGGCTATCCCTATAAATGAGTACCTGTTGGGACAGCATACTTCATAGTCACTGTTTAGGAAGGGGAGAAGGGCTTGATGAACCTTGTGTCCCTTCAAACCTTAAATTACTATGTTACTAAATTACTATATGGCATTTGCCTGAGAAATCTGTCACTGGACCCCAAATATACAGCACAGGTTTCTCTTCTGTACATTTTACATCACTCAGGGTCCAGAATGTAGTTGTAACATGATGAGGATTAATGCAGATATTGAGATTATGGATTATGCAATAGATTTACACTCTAATTACATTTGGTAATTTCTAAAATGGGTTACATGTTCTGTCACTGGCTGAGGTCATTGTTCGGCCAGTGTAAGAGTATGCTGTGTTTAAGAATATATCCATGGAAATAGAAATTGACATGTTGTTTTTGTGATGAACCCTGTGGCAAGGCATGCCCGGTCTGTGCACTTGGCACTGCCACCACCTTTGATGAACCAGTGCAGTCCAGTAAATTGTGGTTTAGAGGTGAGTGCTAGAGATCTCCGATCAACTGAGCCACAAGGACTTCGGCTCTTGGTGGGCTCAGTAAGGAAATTCCAGCTGGGGCATCAATAATCAGCCCAAGTTTAACAGAATAATACAGCTCTATTAACAACAGACCATGTGCAAGAAAAGGCTAGTGCAAACATCACATTAAAATAGCCCTTTTAGGTGCCCTACAAGGCAGGCCAAATCTACCTCTTCCCACTGGTACCAGGTTTTAAACAAACCTAAATGTAAGCTCCCTTAACTCAGTCACTGAGTACCATAGGTGTAGAATTGCTGCAGGCTTGTAGATGTTGCCACAGTCTGGCCAGCATAGGTGCACTTTAAACAGAGTAACATTCCCCCAAAACCCCACACGCCATGCGGTTCCTTTAATGGCACAAAAATCCTCAAAAGGGGATAGTTCTAATCCAAATTGTGAAACACTGTGTAACAACAGGTGCTGTGCCTTGAAACAATGCTGCACTGTGGCATACTCATGGTTCCCAGACCTGGATGACTCCTCCTGATGAGGCAGGTCACTGGATCTCTGCTCTCCTAAGATGTCTATGATGCAGGCAGCTCTGTGCTGACTTGGCTACATTGGGTACTGGCTGCAGGTTCTTCTGACCTCCTTCCACTTGTTCCAGACTGCTGAGGCCCTGATCTGTCCCTCACACCTGGGTCAAAGGCAGCCCAGTAGCATGCTGTAGTGCCTACCACAGGACCTGCATCAGCAGCACTTGGTCTTTCTTTCCATGTTGGATCTTCAGCATTGCCCACATGCTGGCTTGTACCTGGTTGCCACTGTTTTGCTCTACCGAACTCAGCAGCTCTAGTCGCAGTTTACTCTCTGCTTTTCAGGCCTGGTGCAGCCAGTTTGCCCCACTTCCAACACAGGCCTGCCTTTATAGGCCCTGCTCATCATCTGTCTCAATTTGTACCTGGGACTGTCACTCCATAAACTCAACATCCCAAGGACACAGAAAAGGCACCAGAATCTGATGCCCTTCCTTTCCCCAAGCCTCATGGAGTCCCTTCCCTTGTGAGGGTTTCTGAATGCGGTGGACCCAACCAAGCGGGTCCATTACACTACCGCCTCCCATGTGAGGATGTGCCCTTGCATCCACCTGCCACATCTTGGGATCTGAGTCACTATCCATAACATTGTCCTTGTGCTAGCTAGGATCCTGCACACTCTCTGTGTTCTGGCACTGCTTCTGTCCACTGGCAGTGCAGGACTATCTGTCACCACCTTGCCACTGGACCCTTAACCAGGATCAGCAAGGTCAGCTTTTCTCAGCAATAGGGGAGTGCCTCTTCATGTTCTAGTTCTGGAGGCCCAACAGCTGCAACAGGCCAGCTAAGAGAGTCATTCTACGGTTGTGACAAGTTCCTCTGTCCTCATCTTTGTGTCTGCTGTCCAGAAAATGAATAGGCCATGGTTCTGGTACCAGTTCCTGTCTCTGTTGGTGGCACCATTGTGGCATCCAGGTTTTGGCAGCTGCCTGGCCACTTTTGTATTTTCAATTAATATACTTTATTGAATATTTAAATTTCCTCTCATAGTACACTTTGATGAACATAATATCACAGGAGACATTACATTTTTACAAACACCTAAATCCCCCCACCCAAAAGAGTGCATTTTAAAACTGAACTTAAGACTCAGTACATTTTATGCATTTATTCTCTTCCATGGGTTTGGTCACTGCTTCCATTCACCTCATCCTCTGTTGTGTGATTCGACCTCCACCAATAATAATGTTTGTAGGGGCTCTAATCTTTTCTCAAAATCTTTTATCTATTATTTGTGCTGGCTCATTATTTTTCAGTTCTTAGGGCACTTAAGACATTTCTGTGCCTTTCTACATAGGATGGTAACTCTGCATCTAGCCAATGTCATCCGATTAATTTTTGGCTATCATTGATATCATGGCCATATAGTTCTCGTGACCCTGCCAGCTTGTCCTTATGCACTCCTAGGAGACATACAAGTGGTGTAAAAGCCTCACTTAACCCTAGCAGAAGGTCTAACTTACTATGTTGTTCCATTGCAGTTTAGCTTTTGACATTCCCATATGGGGCTCTATGAACTAATGTGGGGAAGGTATGCACCAGAGGCACGTAGCCCTACCACGTAGTTACGCGATTACAGACAGATGCACCCATACCAGCATTCACTAATGCCGGCCACTTGTCTCTGGCCCCGCCCCCTGGCATGCAGGTGCATGAAGGACATTTCCATGGACCGGGTGCCATCCAATGGGATGCAGCCCTGGGCCATGACTGGATCTCTTGTGCCCACGGAGCACGGATCATGGTTGATGGCGCACTGTGCACTGGTGGCACAGGGGCAGCGGGTGCCAGTTGGCCACCCTGGCTCTCCTTGTGGCCCCCATGGGCTGGGGTGAGTATCATGGGAGTCCATTGTAGCCGCCATTCTTGCCATAGCTTGTGGCGCATCCTGGGGACACACAACAACCTCCTTGCTGGGGGTTACCTAGCATATGGTATGTCCCACGCACCCAGCACTCCACACATTTGTGCATGGTGCAGAGTGCGGGCACACTCCCTGACATGCCCCCTACCAGCCACCAGTGTGTAGCTGTCCATACGGCCGGGTGGTCGAGTACGTACATGTCCTGCACCCCTTAGTGAATGCTGCATGGAGTCCCATTCTGTCTTAGCTATGCCAATGCACCCACCTTATGCTCTGAGTTGGCATAGTGCATAGGGCCCAATATGCATAATAGGGAGCCCTATGCATCTCCACATCTTGTACAAGTGGGATCTTCTAGTTTCCCTAATGGGAACAGCTTTAGAGGCATGAAGTATGTATTATTCAAAGTTTTGAATTGCGTTAGGTGCATATTATCAGCTTTGATATATTTGTAAGTACTCCTTTAGAATTCTGACCAATCTAGGTTAATTTTTTTTTATTTTTTAGTTTTCAGGATTTGCTCCCAATATTTCCCAGCTTCTATTTTTGGTTCCCCTGTTGCTGTGATTAGGTGCCCATAAATCCTAGAAATGGAGTGAGGTTTAAGTCTCGTTGCAGAGTGGTGACCAGCTGGGCCAGGTTTGCCTTTTTAAGTACTCTCCTATCCCTGGTTATGTTTAAACCTAAATATGTGATATTGTTAGGCGACCACTGGAGGCTAAGCTCCTTAATGGTTGTTTCTATGCGCTATGGTTTAGGAGTATTGCTATGGTCTTTGCGACATTAAGCTTGTAGGCCGATTATTTCCCATACTCCAAAATGAGTTTGAGTACTGCAGGGAGGGATGACTCTGGTGACGTAAGATATCATCAGCATATGTGGACAATTTATATTCCATACCTTCAGTTGTAATCCCCTTAACCTCTTGTAAATACTTGATTTATAGGCCAGTGGTTTGTAAAAAGGTTGAAGTGTAAGGGGGAGAGAGGGCATTCCTGCCTGCTCCCCTTTTCAGCTTCACAGGTTTGGATAATACTACATTACAAAATATTTTGCCGTTGGATTGGTGTACAGAGTTTTTAGCCCAAGCTATAAAATCCTCTGGAAACTCTATTTTGCTGAGTTGCAAACAAAACAGGCCATGATATCCTGTCAAAGGTGTTCCTCACATCCCTCGAACCCGGAACCGTAGGGGCACCCGGTTCACTAGACACTGAGAAGATGTGATTCAATTTCTGATGTGGTCAGCTGACACTCTCCCCTGCATAACACCAATTTGTTCTGGTCCTATCAGCCCATTCCACACCTTACTAAGTCTCTCTGCTAGAATCTTGGCCAAAATCCTTAAGTCAATATTAGCTAAGGAGATAAGTCAGTTGTTCAGAACTCTGTCTGTGTCCTTCTCTGGTTTTGGGATTAGGGAAATCAGCACCTCTGTTAAAGACTGATACTGTAACCCTTCTTATGAATGAAGTTAAATGTTGTTACCAGGTGCTCGCTTAATTCTGGTCTGAATATCTTGAAAAAAGTGGGGGAAAACCCATCAGGGCCCTGGGCTTTGACTAGTGTTAGCTGTTTAATAGCATTGGTGACCTCTGCTACCCTGATTGGGATCCCCAGGAGCTCCTTCGGTTGTTCAGGGATTTTAGTGAATTCCACCCCATTCAAGTAGTCCTCAGTTTCCGTTTGTGCTGTTTGATCATTCTTTTCTTGATAAAGATTTTGATTAAAAGACCTGAAACTCCTCTGCTATTCCCCTAGCATTTGTAATTCTCTGATCATTTAGGACTCTTCTTATGCAGTTTATCTGTCCGCTGGCCTTCTGCTGCCTCATACGCAAGGCTAGCATTTTCCCTGCCCTTCCTCCTTGTTTGACATATTTGACCTCATGCAATAGATGGTCAGTTCCACTTTCTCCCTATTGATCTCATAATACTTTTCTCTTAGTGAATTTAGTCGTGATCTATCCTCCTCAGAGGTCCCCTGGCCTAGTCTTTTCTGTAATGTCTTTTAGTAAGGATTTTTCTTTCCTTTGTTTTATTTTCTTATGTTTTAATGTAAGCCTTATGACCCCCCCCCCCCATTCTGTATTTGGCTGCAGTCCATAAAGTGCATGCAATCCTGGTGACTGTAGCATTATTATTCTGGAAATATTCTTTGATAAATGTCCTGAGGTTTTAAGCTATCTCTTTGTCTTTGAGATTCTGTGTGTTGAGTCTCCAAATTCTCTCCCCACCCCGAATCTGAAAGTGCTGTTCCAAAATATTTTTTTTAAATTCTACTTTTTATCATTTTATAAGACATACATAACATATCATAAGGAATAGACATCATGCTTAACAATCTGTACACGTTAAATGCATGACATGACACAACACTTAACAATCCCATACCCCTTCCTCCCAGTCATCCCCTCCCACTCCCAGACATGCCCTCATAGGTAAAGACAATCAAAGTTGAAAGGAAATTTCTAAGGAAAGTTTACAGTGTTCTATTGATGTTAGCAAGGAGGAGAGCTGAAATCTGTTTGTCAAGTTAATGTAAATACAATGCATATAGTTTCCCCCAATTTTTCTCAAAGCACGTCAACCTGTTATATGAACCAGCAATTAAACGTTCAGTCCTGAAGCTAATGGAAAGCTCTGTCAGCCACTCCTTATAAGATATGACTAGTTGGTCCATCCAGTGCTTAAGCACCAGTCTTTTAACAATAATGAATATTAAAGCCATGTAGAATTTACGTTCTTTAACTCTGATATTGGAGTATACCCCAGAGAATACAGGTTTCGGCTGTGAAAAGGTCCTCCAGCCCTAGTAGGGGTCCAGTTGAGATTGGATATGTTGCCATAATGGGGCTACTTTTTCATAGTGTCAGAAAATGTGTAATAGAGTCCCTTCTTGTTTGCCACATCTGGAGCATGTAGGGTCTGGAAGTCTGCCAATTCTAGTCAATTTGACTGGGGTGTAGTACATGTTATTTAGGATCTGGTATTGGGTGAGTCTGACTCTGTCTTGGGAGTAGTAGATATATAGGTCCCGCCATATGTGTTCCCAGTTAAAGGATGAGTCTGGTAAAAGGGAATTCCAAACTGGGGAGCCTGGAATGGGATCTGAGAATTTTATGGTTAGAAATTGGGCACAGAGCAGAGAAATGCAGTGTGGTTTGGAGGATAAGTCCTGCACTTGGTGTAGAAAGAGACTTATCTTAGTGGGTTGGGGTATGACACCAAATTGTCTGCCTACCAGATGTCTCAATTGGAAAATCTTGTATATGTGTCATTGTTTTATCTTAAATTTCATGAGGAGATCTGAAGAGGAAAGAATGGCATTGTGTGAGTATAAATCTGCCACTGAAGTGCCTTGTAGTTGGGGTAGCCAAGTGGGAGTAAGCTTGAGCCCATCGATCTTAATGTTGGGGTTGTGGAAAATCGGCTGAGCCATGTTGAGCTGTGGAGACATCTTATGATATGAACAACATTGAGAGAAGACCCTAAGTGTAGTATCAATTGGTGAGTGTTTTGGTTGGCTGGGGAGACACAGTCTGGGAGAGTAGAAGATGGTTGAGAGATGTATGCCATGTGAATTGAGAAGGCTTCTTTCTAGCTGTAACCAAATAGGAGAGTCTTCATTATTATTGATATTAAACCATCTGCCAGCCCATGAAAGATGACTAGCCCAGTAGTATATAAGAAAATTAGGAAGGTGTAGACCTCCCATACCTTTGGGGAGACTTAGTTTGAGAAAAGACCATCTGGGGCATTTATGTAACCAAATGAAGTCCGTGATGAGAGCGTGTGTATGTTGGAAGAAGGAGAGAGGAAGCCAGATGTTAAGCATATTTAGAGGATAGAAAAGGCGGGGAAGAACATTCATTTTAATAATATTTATCCTGCCCAATAAAGATAGGGGCAGAGAATCCCACCTCCACAAGTCCCGTTGAATGGTGGTTACCAAGTCATCTAGATTTGACTTCTTTTCTCTGGCGAGGTCCGTAGTTAAGTATACACCCAGATACTTATGTGAGTTAGGAGACCATTTCATCCCAAAATGGTTGAAATCAACTGTATGTGTGAAACAGTTTAAAGGAAAGATCTCCATTTTAGTGAGGTTCAGTTTGTAATTGGAAAGTCTGCTGTATTGTGCTATGACCTCAAGGGTGTGTGTTAGGGAAGATACAGGCTGTTCTAAATGGAGCAAGATATCATCAGCATATACTGGTAGAGTGAGAAAATGGTTAAGTATTGAGATGCCTTGAATCTGCAGAGACTTTTTAATGTGGTGAAGAAGCGGCTCCAGGTAAAGGTTAAACAGGAAGGGTGAGAGAGGGCAACCTTGTCTAGTGCTGGTGAACAGAGGAAAACGAGAGGAGAAAACCCCATTGCAATATATCTTAGCTGAGGGAGAGGAGTACACAGTTTGGATCCACTGAAGAAAATTGTGAGGAAAGCCCATTTTACCTAGAGTCATCCAAAAGAAAGTCCAGTCCACCCTATCGAAAGCTTTTTCAGCATCTAAAGAAATCAACGCCATAGGATTTTGAGAGGATTGGGCAAAGTGGAAGATGTGTTTAATAGTCCTAAGATGGTCAGCTGATGAACAGCTAGGGACAAAACCCACCTGTTCAGGGCTTAAAAGGGGGTTCCAGATTTTCAAAATACGCTGAGAAAGTACTTTGGTTAAAATCTTGATGTCACAGTTAAGGAAAGAGATGGGGCAGTAACTGGCAGGGTTGGTTGGGGGTTTATCTGGTTTAAGCAAGAGGGCTATCGTAGCTTCTAACAAGGTCGGGTCTAAACAGGTGGCCTTAAACATGTACTGATAGAGGTTTAATACGAAAGGGGCTAATTCCTTAGAGAAGGTCTTATAGAAATTTGAGGGAAACCCATCCGGGCCTGGTGCTTTGTCCAGGGCTAAGCTAGAGATTGCCTCCTCTATCTCTTTTAGGGTGATGGGAAAAGATAAGGAGTTTTGCAGAGATGTTGGCAGACAGGGAAGATCAAGAGCATCAAAGTAATCTTGAATTTCCTGGGAAGGTGTTGTGGAATTGTTTTCTCCATAAAGGGCATGATAGAAGGACTCAAAGACCCGAGTTATGTCCCACAGTACAGTTTTAATAGAGCCATCTTGGGCAGCAGTAGAGGGTATTAGTCTAGAGCTCTCAAGTTTATGTAATCTTAAGGCCAGAAGTTGACCTGCTTTTTCTGCCTGCTCAATGTATTTAGTTTTTGTTTTAAAGATAGTGAATTCTGCCTTTTCCCGGAGTAGTTCAGCATACTCATTCTGTACTCTTAATAACTCTTTCAGGGTATCAGAAGAGGATGAGGAGGATAAACATGATTCTAGTCTTCTAATTTGAGATAGAAGCAATAGGGCTTTAGCTTCCCTTTGTCTTTTCCTGTGCAAGGCTAGTTTAATGAATTCACCTCTGAGAAAACATTTTAGTGCACACCATAACAGATCTTCCCTTTGGACAGTGCCTTTGGTCTGAATTAGAAAGGAGTGAATAAGAGATTGGATATGATTAACTGTGGATTTATCCTTAAGTAATTGTGTGTTTAATTTCAGACTGAGTCTTTCTGATGGTCGGGATCAGGAGAAAGGGTCACCCAAGTAGCAGAGTGGTCTGATAGTATGATTGGTTCCAGACCTGCATGAAAAATGTTAGTGAGGAAGGGAAGACTGACTAGGATGTAGTCCAATCTGGACCAGGATTGATGGACAGCCGAATAAAAGGAAAAAGAGGCGGTGAGAGGGATTAAAAATACACCATGGGTCACATAGGCCCAGGAGTTCCATGAAATCCTTCAGGGCAGTTTGAGATTGAGATGGGGGTTTTAAGGGTAAATACAATCTATCAAGATCCTGTGTCAGGGAATATTCCACTCTCTCAATTACTAGAGAAGTCGGTAGGAAGGTGCAATTTATTGGTTAACTGCATGAGGAAGTAGCGTCCCCCTCACTGGGCCATATATAGAACCCAAGACCACTCCTGTATTATTGAGGAATCCCTTAACCAATATGAACCTTCTGGCTGGATCTACAATTGATGATTCAGCCAGGAAGAATACCCTCCCTTAATTAAAATGGCCACTCCTCTTCTTGAGGAAGATCTCTAGCCATGAGAATTGAGAAGCTTGCCATTTTAACCAACTGGCTTCATTCACTAACAGGTGGGTTTCCTGAAGAAGGATAATGTCAGCGTTAAGCAGTGAGCAATGTTTAAGAACTTGATGTCTTTTCAGGGATCTCTAACTCCCTTACATTCCACATTACAATTTTGAAAGGACTATTCAGCGTTTGTATCAGGTTTACTACTTAACCAGCATGTTGTAATAAAACTGTAATTATAGCCCGATGGACCGCTCTGTCCCCCTTCCCTGTCCTGTTCTTCCCCAGTTCACAATTTGTCAGTGAAGGAGAGACCAATCTGAGAGTTGCCATTGGAGGACAATATTATAGTAGACTAATTGTAACATGGTTCTATCTGTTCCTGCCCCTTCTTTATCTTGATCTATCTAATCTCTGGGGGTGATAGACATATTTTATGCCCTTGAAACCCCCTAACCTTCCTCCCCAATTCCCCAGCAACTATTTCATAGGACCTCTGATTAAGTTTGAATTTAGGTTGTAAATCGTCAGGATAAATATCCAGAAGCCCTACCCCAGTGGTTGGTCCACTCTCTACCTTTGGACATAGTGATGCTGGTATAACATCAGGACGCCTTGTTTGTAAAAATAATGGAACTTAATGGCAGTGCCATATTTCATAAGATTGGGAAAAGGTAGCAGAGTGTCCAACAGCCCTCCCCATGTTTAGGTACATGGTGCAGCTTCCCCAAGTTTGCCCTTTCTGAAGCTCCTCTCCCCTCCCCTCCCTCTACCTGTACTCCCCACTCTAGAAAAGGAAAATCCTATATCAGCGAGGAATGATCAGTCATAAAATAAAGCATAACAATACCCATGTAAATATGGGGGAGTCTTCCAAAGTCTATCTAACCGATATCGTTAGCTGCCTAATACTATAACAATTTGCCAACAGTTTAAAATACAATTGTGAAAACTTCAGTATTATTATAACCAAGCACTTGCAAATAGCTTCAGTTGTCCAAATTTTGCAAAGACGAGTCGAGGGAAATGCTTGTGGGGGAGAGATGGTTATGGGACCAGCAGAGGGTGTTTCTTCAATTGAGTCCTCCGGAAAACCTGCCCCAACCAAAGTTCCTCCTGGTGCTAGATCCTCCGATTACCCACGTACTGCCATCAGAGGCCTATCTACTGGAAGCTAAGCTTAGGTCTTTCCTTACCAAGACCCAGTCTCTTCCGGTTGTCAGAAAAACAGGTAACCTTAAAAACTTAACTTTTAGAACTGTAAGAATGGAAAAGACTGGCCAAATTTCCAGATGAGGGGCATCATGGCTAGCAGCAATAAGATTTCTTGAGGAAATTCAGCCAGCTTTGAAGAGGTTAGGCAGCTTGTTGGCTAGGTCCGTAGCTGCTTGAGTTGGCGATTCAAAGGAAACCCAGACACCATCAAGAGAGACCTGTAATTTGGCTGGGTAGAACATCTTGAAGGGGATGCCAGCTGGTATTAATTTTGTAACTGTGGGGTGAAATGCTGAGTGCTTTTGACGTGTTTCATAAGGCAGGTCTTGTGAGATCCTTATTTTGTTCCCCTCCCACATGATTGATTGTAGCTGTCTTACTTTTGTCAGGACAAGCTGCTTGTCGACAAAGCTGAGAAATTTTAAGATGATTGGCTGGGGGGGGGTCACCTGATTGTGGCTTCGGGTGAAGGGACCGGTGTGCTCTCTCTATTTGATACATGGAGCCTAGAGGAGATGGGCCCACCACTTTTTGGAGGAATTTCTATACAAAAAGGGTAGTGTTGGATCCCTCTTCAGATTCGGGAATTCCCATGTTAAGGATATTATTCCTTCTGCTTCTGCCTTCCAAGTCCTCCGTTTTGAGTTGGAGCTTGTGGATTTGCTGGTGAAGGTGCACTATCTCAGGTTCTGTCTTTTCTTTCCAGGCTTCTAAAGAGGAGGAATGGGCCTCCATGTTGCCAACTCACCTTGTGAGACTAGCTAGGGTCGCCTCTAATACTTTTGAGCTCTGCAGAGATATCAGAGAGTTTCTCGGAAGGCAAGAGCTCTTGCAGGAATCAGTCTTCCATAAGGAGATCACTGATGGGGTAACTGGATCCCATTTGCCAGTACCTGTGGTCTGTACCCTAGGCTTTTTGGATGTTTTTCCGGGGTTGGAGGCGGTGTGTGCTTCACTGGGGCCTGCTTCATGTCAGGTCCATTGCAGTGGTGAGCCAATTGCGATGTAAGTAAGCAGATAGTACAAGTCACTGAGAACAGGAGTGAACTGAGAACTAGATTATTCAGAATTTGTAGAAGGCAGCTAAATTCAGGTTTTAGTGGTGAAAATAGAGGTTGAGAGGAAGGGCCCCAGGCAAGTGCTGCTTCTAGGTCACTTGCATCATGTGATCTCCCCAAAATAATAGGCAGTGGTCTGGCATCACTCTTGCAAAAATCTAGCTAGTGCATATCTATTCTGGACATTGTCCCATGGAGAGCAGAATAAAATATATAGTCCTTTTAACTGGGTGCTGTATCTTCTATGGGTCTATCAGTCCTAGGGTGTCTTTCTCCTTTTAATGCTTTTGTGCTGGGAACAGACCTTCTTGTCTTCTCCTGTCCTATATGTCATTCTGAATACTAGGCTCCAGGCACCTCTCAGCACCATCGGTATGGCTGTGAACTGTGCCACTACCCACAGGATCTCAAAACAAAGGATGGTATGCGCTGCATTTGTCCCACAGCAACTTCCAGTTAGTATTTTCTTCCACCAAACTACCCAACTCACGTTATATGTTGTCCCTCTGTATCTCTGATTTCCTGTTCTATCCAAAATTTAGCAGACCTTGCTATCAAGATGGCAATGCCCCTTCATTTATTATCCAGTCCTACTCCATGTACCTGCCTGACCCATTGCTTTCTAAACTGGTGGATATGTGTTTCTGTAGTGTGGGTTTCTTGTAGTATCCCAATTTCCACTCCCAATTTCTTAAAGTGTCTCAATATCTGATATCTTATTTGTTCCCCTTTGATATTCCAAGATATCGTTTTATACTTCTCACTCATATCATATGCATAATTTTTTTGCTATTGTTTCTTCTGCTTTTGTTTCTGTTTTACCAAGTTTAGCTTAATTTCCTGCATCTCTGCTCATTTTCCATCTTCCCACCCCCCCACACCAAACATATACGCCAAAATTGAAAACATTATAAGAGGCTTGCATAGTAATAAACAGTTGAAACATCAGTAGTATGGTAAATAACATTTAGTGACTTTTATGACTGGTATATGATTTACAACTTGTGCATTGCCTCACCTTTCTATAGCCTTGCTCCCTTCCATTTTTTAAGTTTTGGTCTATGGTTGTTAGAACCGTGTGGCCTCTCTCAGTTCTCTGGCCAAGGCCTGTTTTAATTGTTTAATTTCACTCTTGGAGAACCTCTCTGGATACCTTTTGCACTAGCTTCCCATGGTATCTCATTGCCATCCATGGAATCTTCCCCCTAGGTTTATATCCCTTTTTAGGGCTGCAGTGGGTGTAGTCCTGCAGACCTCATGCTATGAGAAAAGGACTCGGTGCATGCCTTCCAACCGAACAGCATGTGGAGTTGCACCAGCACCTGTAGCATCCATGAAGCACCCGCTTGTTGTCTCCTTTGGAAGTAGCACTGTGCTGTTTTTACTGTGTTGAGGTGGTCGCGATTGGAACCGGCACACTCCATCATTTCCAAGATGGCCACCAAAATGTATTGCGCATGCACGACTACTAGCACATGCGCAGTACAGTACCACTGCCATCTTGGACACGGCAGAGTGTGCTGTGTTACACCTTGACTGCAGATTTTGTTTTGAATAAAGATATCCCCCCACCTGACCCTCTCTCTCAGTGCCCACCACCTCACCCCACCCCACCCCCAGAAATATAAGCGTGACACTGAAGGTGCCCAATCCTCCAGTGTTGCGATCAGGACTCTACAGTTTGTTTGTTTTTTAATATTCCCCTCCAACCCAACCATCCCTCTCAGCAGCCCCTGCCCAAAAACATAAGTGTGACACTGGGGGTGCCCAATACCCCAGTGTCGCAATCCGGAACCCTCGGTTTTTTTGTTTGTTTTGTTAACCCTATAAAAATAAAATCATCCATTGATGTCTCTTGTGTCCATTCTTGTCCCCCCACCCAACCCTTCCACTCAACACAGACCACCTCGCACCCCCTCCAAGCCCTTACTTACCCATCGGGGGTCCAATGCCATAATACTCTCTGGACCGCAGACATGTCTTCACTTTTCAAAGACGGACCACGAACTGAAGAAACAAGTATGTGGTTCAAAGTATTTCAATGGTGTTTTGAACTTAGTGGCATAACTTGGGCATTTTTCATATTTTTGGCCCAAAGTTTCAACACGCCTTTTTTGGGACCCTGCCTCATGAAGGATTGCATTGACATTAGGCAAATCTGTCCCGAAAGGTGATTTCACCGTCCCTGTGTAAAATTACCATTCAGGCAAGAGTTGAACATTTTCTCTGCCCTTCTTCATGAGATGGGTATAAGAAGCTATGTTGACAATTTGGTGTAAAAATATTAAAAAACAACAAATTTATGATCCTGCATTGAATGTTGCAAACATAGGCTAATAACTTTGGTAATTTTCAATATTTTTACCACAAATTTACAACATAGCCATATATTTACAGCACCTCATGAAAGTGATAGCTGTCATTTTTGAAATCCTGGCCAAAATGTATTTTTTACATCCTGAAAGGTGATTTCACAGTCCCTGCTAGTGTTGCTCGGATAGTATCCTGAGCAATCCGGATCCACCAAATTCTTGCCATTTTGGCAGGATAGTGGGTCCATTGAATAGTGGCAGCTATCTTACCATGTATCTGACATTCCAGATCCAGGTCAGATCCCGCATTATCCGATGCCAGATCCATGGATCCAGTGCCGGATCCAGGGATCCAACACAGGATCCCTGGAACCAGTGCTGGGATCTGGTGTTGATCCCTGGATCCTGCGTCAGATCCCTGGATCTGGCATTGGATAATGCAGTATTTGACCTTGGATCTGAACTCTGAATTTGGCTGGATCCCGGGTTGGATCCCACCCAGATAGTGCCTCCATCCGACAGAGCACTGTCGGATCCATGGGGGCACTATCTGAGTAACACTAGTCCCTGCATGAAGTCATCTTTTGGACAGGAGTTGAACATTTTCTTTGCCCTTGTTTATGAGATGTGGTCATAAGAAGGCTATGTTGAAAATTTGGTGTAAAAATATTTAAAAAACAACAAAGTTATGAACTTACGTTGAATATTGGGAATGCAGGCTCATAACTTTGGTAAGTTTCAATATTTTTGCCCCAAATTTACAACATAGCCATATCTTTACAGTACTTCATGAATGTGACAGCTGTCATTTTTCAAATTCTGGCCAAAATGTTTTTTCACATCCCGAAAGTTGATTTTAAGGTTCCTATATGAAATCACCTTTAGGCCAGGAGTTGAGAATTTTCTCGGGCCTTCTTCATGAAGCAGGGTCATAACAAGGCTATGTTGAAAATTTGCTGTAAAAATATTACAAAACAGCCATCCCGGTAGCATGGAGGGCTAAGGCATCCTGCCTTATCTCCTGCTATGCCAGTGACCCATGTTTGTGGTGCAAGCAGGTCGCTGGGGGTTGGTCAGGGAGGAGAAGGAGGATCGAGCATCCCAGAGACAACTCTCCTCCTCTGGGGTGGGGGGTGATCAGTGGTCGGTGCTTGCCTGGTCCCTAGCAAAGGCTGGGGCTGGCACACTGATGCTGTCTACGTGGGCAGAGGCAGGGCAGACACCTGATGGGATTCACACAGGAGTGTGCACAGCACCGTCATTGGTGTCTGCATGTCCTGCCTCTAGAGGGAGAAAACTGGGGAAAAGATCTCTGATTGCTGGATGAAGGAGGGTCTTGCAGGTCCGCTCCCCAACCAGCCAAGGCACTGACCAGAACTGGATCCGGTTTTCAGTGGAGGCCTGGTCCCCCTGCCAACCGCGCAGGGGCAAGCCCTGGGAGGCGACAGTCCGTGTCAGCCAGTGGACATCAGAGGACAGGGTTGGGCTCCCTCTGGAATGTGGGCCATCAGAGAGGAGTAAACAGAATGAAAGAAAATATATATTACAAAACAACAAATTTATGAGCCTACATTACATTTGCTAACGCAGGCTCGTAACTTTTGTAATTTTCAATATTTTACCCTAAATTCCTTGGATGCAGCCCTATCAGCTCTGGCCAGAGTTTGTTAAAATATGCTACTTCTTATATTACCAACAGCTTAAACATTTTACTGAACATCTATCATTAACTTTTTCAACCTTCATGTACTAAAATATTTTGTAAGTAACAAGGTTATCAAACATCTGCCCTTCATCCAGAGTACCTATTTTAATCTTTTGAGCATGCAGTTAGTTATGATATGCCATTTTTGAATCCTCCAGGCATTAGATCAAGGAATCCAACAGTCACGTGCATCAGTGTTCCTTGTTTATACAACCCTCCCCCTCATGCAATATCCCACTGTTCCCTCCTCGTAGATCTCCCCCAACCCAACACATGCATTTTGTGCGGAGTCTATTGAGGCACATATTTTAAGTTTAGTTAGTTGCTGAGTGAGCATGCAGGGCCATGGGGCAGAAAGGAACCCTTCTACCTTAATTAGTCTGCTCGGGTTACTGATTCCTCTTCCTTCACTGCTCATATTGTCCCCTCCTCCATCTCTGAAGCCCTGCATGCCTCCCCATAAATATTGTGCCTGAAACCTGTCCAGTCAGTTATGCCTGTATTTCTGCATCTTCTTAGAATCCACCCAAAGCTGATGTCCCATGGTGTCCTTAGAAGAGGGTTTCTGCACTGCTGTAACACTGCCTGTACCCTGCTCGGACCGTTTCTGTCCCTTGAAGTTTGCGGAGTGTTTCTGACATGTCTGGTGCCCATCTTCACGTATTCATTCAAGCTAAATAGCTTGGTATATGTATTTGGAAGTGCAAAGCAAAGCAAGCAAATTTTATTTCAAAACACCATTCCAAAAGACAATGGCATTGAACATAAACATAACTGGAGACATAATTACCATAAAACACATACTTAGAATCAATTATAAAATCAGTAGGAATAAACCTCAGAAAGGTAAAATTAAAAGATAGGTCTTCAAGGCAGATTTAAAGGCCTCAATGAATGGGCACTCTCTGATCTGATGAGGTAGAAAATTCCACAGGGTTAGTGCTAAGTGCTACAAAAGCAAAAGATCTAGCTCCAGACATAGTCAAGCGGACCTGGGAGTCTCTAGCAATTCCTCATCGGCGGAACAGAGTGGGTGAAGGGGGCAGTAGAGGCAAAGGAAATCTGCAAATACCACAGTCCCTGTCTGTGTAGGGCATTATAGGTCAGCAAACTGACCTTGAAGGTGATCCTACACTGCACCAGCAGCCAGTGCAGTCCACGAAGCACAGGTGTGAAAGTAGGAGGTAGACTGATCACATGCTGCTCCTCAGGCTCTGACTCATGTCAGCAGTTCCTAAATTTGTTCGGAATTCCTGCTTGCTCCATCATTTTCAGTGCACACCCTCCAAGTCCCATCTCATCAATGTTCTCCCCACACACACACATACAACTTGCTTTTTACTTTGCATTGTTTTGACTGTCAGTTTGAGATTGGGGCAGGAGGTTGCAGCTTTAAAACAGGAGGGTAGTAGAAAACCATGCTGTTGTCAATTTTGTGTATGTTCATAAGTGGCTGATGCAATACTGTCAGTCACTTGCTTTTCAAAAGTTTCCCGCTCATACAGCCATGTTGCATTCCTCCTCTCCCATCATTTAACATGTCTCTTCACTGCACCTTTTCAAATAGTCTGAACTTCAGGTACTATATGAGGAGTAGGGCAAACAGACCAACGGTGGAATAATGGGGATGAAACCCCTTGTCCACACAGTTCTCTTTTAACTCCCCCCCCCCATCAGCAGCAGCAGCAGCAGTTCATCTCAGCAAGTGCTCATTTACCCACTGACCTACTTTCTTCTGCTTTGGAGCATGAACCTTTCACTGCAAACAAGTTGGGTAGAATTTTTGGTAGTTCTTCAGCTGCATGTTCAGCAGAGTTGTACTGCTGTTCACCTGACTCAGTTTTCAGCATTGACTTGTAGGGGTAGATAACTCGAAACTTCAGACCAGTCATTTATATAGTTTTTGTTTGATCTCTTTGTAGTGTGCCTGATTTTTACAGATCTGGGGATTCATATCACTAAAGATAAAAAAAATTCTTGCCCTCCCAGAGCAGGGCTTCCTTGTCTCTTGCCTGCCTGAGAATATGCACCTAATCCAGATAGTTTAATAACTCAAAAATCATCCCTCTTGGTCTTTGTCCATCTGCAGGTGGCAGTCTAAGAGCACTGTGCACCCTCTCGACTGTGTACTAGGGTCTGTTCAGAAAACATCCAGCCACAGCCTCACACAGTTTTGAATGAATTTGAATGGGTCTGAACCCTCAGTTTTTTGGGAATGTCCACAGCTACAAAATTATCATGCCTACTGTGCTCTTCCTGGTTCTCTACATGCCAAGAAAGAGGAGCAGTTGGACCGGGGGGGGCTCAGGCAGGGAGAGGGTGGTGGAACAGATGCCCATTCCTCCAGTTGTACCTCTCCACAATTCATACGCTCTTCTGGTGGAGAGTGGTTCCTCTATGGAGGAACCAGCAGTGGAGACCAAAGATGAAGCTGGGAACCTGCACAAAGGAGTCCCACAGGAGGGTGGCAAGGGAATCCCAAAGGGGAAGGAAACAACTCCTGGTGGGGGACTCTATTAGGGGGGTAGATCTGGAGAATGAAGGGGAGAGGGAGGTATGGTGCCTGACTGGGGCCACCCTGGAGGGACGGGGAGTGAATCCTCAGGATCATGGGAGCAGCTGCATGAGGGAGGGAGCTGGATGTCATTGTCCACCTAGGGACAAATGACCTGGCTATGAATGGGATCACAGCAGTACAAGAGGAGTTTGAAGAGTTGGGAGGGCCTTAGACAAGTACATATATCACATACAGTAACCTTCTTAGAATTCTGCCTGTCTATTGTAAGGGTGAAGCTAGAGTACTCCACACCATGGGATTCAATGAATGGTTGAAAAACTGGTGCAGAGCTCAGGGTTTTGGCTTCATTGGGGACTGGGGGTCCACCTGGAGGGATGCAGGCCTATACTGGCTTGATGGTCTGCATCTGTCCAGGAGGGGAACCTGAATCCTAGGTGATAGGTTTAAATGCATAATTGGCAAGCATTTAAACTAGCCAAGGGGGGAGGCACTGAAAAGGAGCAGGGAAAACCCAGCCTCCCCCCACAAAACACAGTAGTTAGAGAGGTAAACACCAAGGTAGAGAAGGTAATGGGGAGCAGGACATGGGTAAATGCAGAAAAAGGCAGTAAGGACAGAGATGGGGCTAAAAGGGGTAAGACCATCAACAAATGGAAGGTGATGAATACCAATGCCCATAGTCTGTGTAACAAGCTCCCTGAACTAGTGGCCTTGATGGAAAAGGGACATCTGGATATCGTGGCAATCACAGAAACATGGTACACTGAGAACCATGACTGGGATGTCAACTTACCAGGATACACAATGTACAGGAGGGACATGGCGGGTAAAAGAGGAGGAGGAGGAGTAGCTCTCTATGTAAGGGAAGGGATCAAAGCAAAGGAACTAAAGGATTAACAGGGAGTAGAGGAGGCACTGTGGGTTACTCTGGAAACAGATTATGGCACCACAATTCGTACAGGGGTGGTATACAGACCCCCATCTCAGGGGAGGCAGTGGACAAGGAAATTATAGAAGACATCCTTAGAATGGCAGAAAAAGGGGAGATATTGTTGATAGGGGACCTGAATATGCCAGACGTTAGCTGGAGCACCCTGGCTGCAGCCACATTAAAAAGCAGGTTTATTCTTGATGCCCTACAGGGGGCATGTCTCAGGCAGCTAGTGGTGGAACCCACTAGGGAGGGAGCAATCTTAGACCTGGTACTGTCAAATGGGGATGGAGAAAGGATCTCAGATGTAGAAGTGGGTAGCCATCTGGGAACAAGTCACCACAAAACAGTGTGGTTCATGATAAACACAGCCATAGAGTTGAGCTATACAAAAGCGAGAGTGTTGGACTTTAAGAGAGATGACTTTGGGAAACTGGGAGACTGCCTCAGAAAAGTGCTAGCAAACTGGTAAGAAGGAGGGGTGGAGGAACAATGGGGAAAAATCAAAACTGCCATCACAGAGGCAGCAAGCCTTTGTGTGAAGCAAATCAACAAAGCAAAACAAAGGAAAAAAAAACAGTATGGTTCTCAAAAGAGGTGACAGGGAAGGTTAAGGAGAAAAATGTGGCATTCAGGAAGTATAAGTAAACACAGAAGGAGCAGGAAAGAGAACTGTACCAGTTAAAGCAGAAGGAAGTGGGAAAGGCAGTCAGAATAGCAAAAGCCGAAACTGAGGAAAAGATAGCCAACTTGGTTAAGAAGGGGGATAAAACCTTTTATAGGTACATTAGGGAATGAAGAAAGATGAAGGAAGGGATAGTGAGGCTTACTAAAGGGATAGGAGGGTGGGCAGAGGATGACAGTGAAAAAGCAGAGATACTGAACGAATACTTCTGCTCAGTATTCACAAAAGAAGAGGAGGGGGGGTACCTAAATCAAAGAATAGAAGCACTCTGGATAGGGAGGTCGATACCAGTCCATTCACAGAAGAAAAGGTCCTGAAAGAACTCTTAAAACTGAAGGTGGACAAAGCAATGGGGCCTGACGGGATTCACCCAAGAATTCTAAAAGAACTAAGGGTAGAATTAGTGACACCAATGACTACCCTTTTTCACAAATCATGGGAGGATGGTGTAGTACTGGAAGACTGGAGGAGGGCAGACGTGATTCCCCTTCACAAAAGTGGGAGCAAGACAGAGGCAGGAAACTACAGACCTGTGACCTCAGTGGTAGGAAAAATGATGCAATCACTTCTAAAGGAAAGAATTGTTGAGTTCCTAGAGACCAGTGGGGCACAGGATCCAAGGCAGCATGGATTCACAGCAGGAAGGTCATGTTAGACGAATCTAATAGATTTCTTTGACTGGGTGACCAATGTGGTAGACCAGGGAGGGGCAGTGGACATGGCTTACCTAGATTTTAGCAAGACATTTGACACGTCCCACACAAAATATTAATATACAAGTTAGCCAGCCTTGGAGTGGATCCCAAGGTGGTAGCCTGGGTTAAAAATTGGCTGGACAATAGGATACAAAGGGTAATAGTAAACAGAGTTTACTCTGAAGAAAGGGGGGTTACTAGTGGGGTACCACAGGGTTCAGTACAGGGACCGGTCCTCTTTAATGTCTTTATAAGTGACATTGCAGAGGGACTGGAAGGAAAAGTATGTCTTTTGCAGATGACACAAAGATCTGCAACAGGGTTGATACAGAAGGTGGGGTGGAGAGGATGCAAAGGGACTTGGCAAGGTTGGAGGAATGGTCAAATATATGGCAGATTTGATTTGATGCAAAGAAGTGCAAAGTAATGCACCTGGGAAACAAAAATCCAGGGGAAGAGTACACAATGGGGGGAGAGGGGTGAGATAATAACAACAGAAATGGAAAAGGACCTGGGGGTAGTCATATCAGATGACCTTAATGTTGGCAAGCAATGTGAGAAGGCAGTAAGGAGGGCTGGTGGGATACTGGGATGCATAGAGAGGCGCATCACCGGTAAAAACAGGAAGTTGTTATCCCTCTGTACAGACAGTTGGTGAGACCCTATCTGGAGTTCTGCGTCCAGTTCTGGAGACCCCATCTCTGCAAGGATATAGACAGGATGGAGGCTGTCCAGAGGAGGGCAACTAAAATGGTGCAGGGTCTGCACCAGAAGACATACGAAGAGAGATTAAAGAAGCTTAATATGTATACACTCGAGGAGAGGAGGGACAGGGGGACATGATAGAAACTTTTAAGTACATCAAGGGAATCAACAGAGTCCAAGATGGTAGCATCTTTCAGTAAAAGAGATTGGCAAGAACAAGGGGGCACAATTTGAAAATAGAGGGGGGATGGCTCAAAGGTAATGTGAGGAAGTCTTTTTTTACAGAGAAGGTTGTGGATACATGGAACAGGCAAAAGCGTATATGAAATAACACCCATACAGCAATAATAGGAACAACATTAACAAAATATTAAAAATATGTTTTTATATGGTAAATGCAGATGTGCACAAGTGCAAAAAAGTGACTTAAAAGTAAACTAACTTTTCACCTGGTGCGCTCCCAGGATTCATCAGAGTAAAAAATACATCCACAGGTGCTCATTAAATATACTGCAAAAGTTAAACATGTGACACAAACCAACCAATTCATTTTATACATACAGAAAATGAGTCAATATTAGCAATTTGGAGTTCAGAGACCATCAATTGAATCTCTGGCTCCATATATTAACTCTTTAGTTCCATGTTTTCTTTGTTCAAACACATGTAAACCATATCCAAACTTCATGACCTCAAAAATAAGCCCTTAAGCTTCGTACTATATTTATGCACCGCAGTCTTAAGGCAAATTGGTCCCTATTTTACTTTCAATTTTGTCCTTTCAGATTTTTAGTATACAAAGAATTCTAAAATGGATTTTATTTTACCAATAAAGACAAAATAATAAATATGAGTCATCAGGCACCTTTCCTTATATCACGGCGACAGTAAACATAATAATTGTCATTGTACTATCAATATTTCAGCATTTATATTTTTTCAGAAAAGCTGAGTGATCAATGTTTTCATTTAAACCCCTCTGGGTATGGGCTCCAAAGGCATAAATCCAATAGCTTTCCCTTTGCCCAATCTTTTTGTTCAGGTCTCCACCCCCCCGGGTCCTAAAGTGACTAGTTCCAAACCAAGAAAATTTAAAATGTATATCTGTGAGCTATGTGTAAGAATATGTTTTGCAATAGCATAGCTGGTATCGCCTTTTTCTAGTACTCTTACATGCTCACCTATTCTAACCTTAAATTTACGTGTGGTACGTCCAACATAATATGCCCCACAGTCACATGTTAATAAGTTTACCACACCTGTACTATTGCATATTATAAAATCTTTTAGTTCTATCACCTTTCCTGTAACAGGTTGTTTAAAACATTTACAACCGTCAACATATTTACAGTATAAACAATTACCACATCTATGGGTACCTTTAGGTCTAGGTGCCAGTAACATATGTTTATTCATTTCCCTAGTGGCTAGTGTGTTGGACACTACATAATCCTTAATACTTTTTCATTTTCTAGAAATTATTTTTGGTCCATTATCTGTCACGTCTTTCAATTTAGGTTCAAGACCCAGAAGAGTCCAATTACTCTCAATGATCTGTCTTACTTCTTTTGCCTGTTTAGAAAAACTGGTCACAAAAGAACACTCTGGATTTTGTTTTTTTTATTCATCTGTTGTCTGTACAGTAATGTTTCACTCCTATCCATCTTATCCACTTTCTTAATGGCTGATGCAATGCTCTTCTTACTATAGCCTCTTTCCAAAATCTATGTACCTGTCCCCCCCCCCTTTAACAAATTCTTCTTGTTTGGTACAGTTTCTAAATTTCTAATTAATTGTCCCTTTGAATATTAAATCTTGTGTGGTATGGGTGACAACTATCAAATCTCAACAACGTATTCCTGTCCATGTCTTTTTGGAAAAGGGTGATACAAACTCCCCCCTTCCCAACTTTGTATATTTTTAAATCAAGGAATGTAATGCTAACTTGGCTAAGTTCATACTTGTATCTCAAACAACTACTAGTGGATTCCATCCACTGAACAAAGCACACAAAATCTTTTTACGTGCCCTTCCAGATAATAAAAATATCATCTATGAAGCGCCACCACAAATCCAGACAAGCAATGTGTGGATTCATGGTGGCGCCATACAGATGATCTAATTCCCATTTTCCCACAAAAAGATTGGCATAACTAGGGGCCATAGTGGTAGCCATTGCTGTACCTTGTATTTGAAGATAAATGTGCCCATCAAGCAAAAATACATTCATTGTCAAAATAAGTTTTGCTAACTGTACCAAAAATTGTGTGGGGGTCCAAACCCTCTCCTCTTCTGATCTTTTTTTCAGAAAAAAGGACAAGGAACCTAACCCCTCATGGTGTGGTATTACCGTATATAAAGAATTGACATCAATTACGGCAAAATACCACTCCTCTTCAACTGAAAGCTCTTCTGCAATCTGTACCACTTGCATGAAATCTTTGAGAAAAGATCTTAAGTTTTGTACTAGAGGTTGCAGAAATGAGTCCAAGTACATAGAGATAGGCTTAGTAAGTCAACTCCTACCTGACACAATGGGTCTTCCTGGTGGCTGTATTAAACTCATGAATTTTGGGTAGAGCATAGATCATTGGAATAACTGGATATGCAACTGTGAGAGTTCTTTATTCCATATCCGTGATATGTAAGCAATAATACCCAACAGAGTGGGCATTATTGGGAAATACCGGACCAGCCAGGGGCATAATGAGGCCTGACGCCACAGACGGAGGCCCTTATAGCCCCTGGAAGGTCAGGTATTTCCCAATAATGCCCACCCTGGAGGGTATTATTGCACTTAGAAAATGGCCCGTCGGAGAATGTTACTCTGTGAAGAGACACTTGGACTGGCTCTTATTTTTAGCTGGGCATCTATTGAAAAATAAATGCTCAGCTTGGAGTCTGTCTCAGCCAATCAAGTTTAAGAATTGATTCTTGCCATTTTCTAAACCCTCTTAGAAAACCTTCATTTAGTACCCTATCAATTTCCCTTTTAAACTGATCAACATTTTCTCCTGTAAATGTTTCAAATCCATCTCACATTTTTTAATAAATACTGCAACTGTGGGATTCATAGGGGGCACTATTCTGATCTGGGCTGTAACCTAGATAAAGTACCTTCATCCTCACAGTTATTTTCTGATTTATTCAAGACACATTTAAAGGTTAAAGGGAAAGGGCAATTTTATGGTAATTGTACTAAGGGAGAATGAGATGCTTTAAAAGCTTTAAGGTCTAATCAACACATAATAGCTAAGCCAGCTGATCAGGGGGAGCAATAGTAGTACTTAACACCAAGTATTACATCCAAGAGATGCATAGACTTGTCATTGATGAGGTGTTTTACACCAATGTCACCTTTAGTGTTGTTGATCAATTTAAAAGTGAAACTGATAGGGCACTCAATGAAGGTTTTCTAAGAGGGTATATCATGGATGTGGAATACAGAACTCTCACAGTTGCATATCCAGTTATTCCAATGATCTATGCCCTACCCAAAATTCATGAGTTTAATACAGCCACCAGGAAGACCCATTGTGTCAGGTAGGGGTTGACTTACTGAGCCTACCTCTATGTACTTGGACTCATTTCTGCAACCTCTAGTACAAAACTTAAAATCTTTTCTCAAAGATTCCATGCAAGTGGTAAAGATTGCAGAAGAGCTTTCTGTTGAAGAGGAGTGATATTTTGCCATAATTGATATAAATTCTTTATATATGGTAATACCACACCACGAGGGGTTAGGTGCCTTGTCCTTTTTTCTGGAAAAAAGATCAGAAGAGGAGAGGGTTAGGACCCCCACACAATTTTTGCTACAGTTAGCAAAACTTGTTTTGACAATGAATGTGTTTTTGTTTGATGAGCAAATTTATAATCAAATACGAGGTACAGCAATGGGTACCACTATGGCCCCTAGTTATGCCAATCTTTTTGTGGGAAAATGAGAATTAGATTATCTGTATGGCGCCGCCACGAATCCACACATTGCTTGTCTGGATTTGTGGTGACGCTTCATAGATGATATTTTTATTATCTGAAAGGGCACAGAAAAAGATTTTGTGTGCTTTGTTCAGTGGATGGAATCCACTAACAGTTGTTTGACATACAAGTATGAACTTAGCCAAATTAGCATTATATTCCTTGATTTAAAAATATACAAAGTTGGGGAGGGGAGAGTTTGTACCACCCTTTTCCAAAAAGACACGGACAGGAATACGTTGTTGAGATTTGATAGTTGCCACCCATATCACACAAGATTTAGTATTCCAAAGGGACAATTAATTAGAACATTTAGAAACTGTACCAAACAAGAAGAATTTGTTAAAAAAAGGGGGGGAACAGGTACATAGATTTTTGGAAAGAGGCTATAGTAAGAAGAGCATTGCATCAGCCATCAAGAAAGTGGGTGAGATGGATAGGAGTGAAACATTACTGTACAGACAACGGATGAAAAACAAAAAACAAAATCCAGAGTGTCCTTTTGTGACCAGTTTTTCTAAACAGGCAAAAGAAGTAAGACAGATCATTGAAAGTAATTGGACTCTTCTGGGTCTTGAACCTAAATTGAAAGCAGTGACAGATAACGGACCAAAAATTATTTTTAGAAAATGTAAAAGTATTAAGAAATGTAGTATCCAACACACTAGCCACTAGGGAATTGAATAAACATGTTACTGGCACCTAGACCTAAAGGTACCCATAGATGTGGTAATTGTTTGTACTGTAAATATGTCCACAGTTGTAAATGTTTTAAACAACCTGTTACAGGAAAGGTGATAGAACTAAAAGATTTTATAACATGCAATAGTACAGGTGTGGTAAACTTATTAACATGTGACTGTGGGGCATATTATGTTGGACGTACCACACGTAAATTTAAGGTTAGAATAGATGAGCAGGTAAGAGCAGTAGAAAAAGTGATACCAGCTATGCTATTGCAAAACATAGTCTTACACATAGCTCATAGAAACATTTTCAATTTTCTTGGTTTGGAACTAGTCACTTTAGGACCCGGGGGGGGGGACCTGAACAAAAAGATTGGGCAAAGGGAAAGCTATTGGATTTATGCCTTAGGAGTCCGTACCCAGAGGGGTTTAAATGAAAACACTGATCTCTCTCAGCTTTTCTGAAAAAATATAAATGCTGAAATATTGATAGTATGATGACAATTATTATGTCTACTGTTGCCGTGATATAAGGAAAGGTGCCTGATGACCTCATATTTATTATTTTGTCTTTATTGGTAAAATAAAATCCATTTTAGAGTTCTTTGTATACCTAACAATCTGAAAGGACAAAATTGAAAGTAAAATAGGACCAATTTGCCTTAAGACTGTGGTGCATAATTATAGCACGAAGCTTAAAGGCTTATTTTTGAAGTCATAAAGTTTGGATATGGTTTACATGTGTTTGAACAAAGATAACATGGAACTAAAGAGTTAATATATGGAGCCAGAGATTCAATTGATGGTCTCTGGACTCCAAATTGCTAATATTGACTCATTTTCTGTATGTATAAAATGAATTGGTTGGTTCATGTCACATGTTTAACTTTTGCAGTATATTTAATGCGCACCTGTGGATGTATTTCTTATTCTGATGAAGCCTGGCAGCTTACCAGGTGAAACGTTAGTTTACCTTTAAGTAATTTTTTTTGTACTTATGCACATCTGCATTTACCATATAAAAACATATTTTTAAAATGTCATTAGTGTTGTTCCTATTATTTCTGTATGGGTGCTATTTCATGAATGCTTTGCTTATGCCATGTAATAAAGCACTATACATTTTTTGGTGCTCCTACGTTTTGTTTTTTTTGATACATGGAACAGCCTTCCTGAGAAGGTAGTGGACTCAAAAACAGTGGGGGAATTCAAGAATGCATGGGAGAGACATAAGGCAATTCTAGTGGGGGGTAGGAGGAAGTAGGCTGTTGGTTAACTAGGATCTGCAGCCTATGCATTAGGTAGGGAAATGGGCAGACTAGGTGGGCCAAACGGTCTTTATCTGCCGTCAGATTCTGTTTCTATGTTTCTCAGTCCTTGCCACTTTCCTGCGTAGCATGTCCAGCTTTCGTTCCTCTCTTCAGTAAGATACTCCAGGAAGCTTACCCTGCACTCCACATCCCCATTCTTCTGGTGAGCACAGAGTCTGGTTTAATCTGTATAAAGTCACCAGCTAGATCCAGTATAGCCAATTTAATTTCATCCATTTCAGCAAGAAATATGGAGTTTTCTGCCTTTTCTTGAGCAGGTTCTGGCAATGAAAGCGATAAGTTGCTAGGCTTTGTGCATTTTGTAGCCTGTGATCTCTTTTGATAAGGACAGAAAAGATTGCCTTCAACTATTCTGCCATTTTGGGTGTATATCAGATGCTTTCTCCCTTTCAGCTGAATCAGAGATTTTTCTTCTGCATCAGTAAGCATTTTTAGTTGACTTTCTGACTATATCCATTTTTTAACTTTAAATTCATGGCTTGATGGCACTCATGCCGATGGTCTCCAGTCAGCCATGGAGCATCACATGGCCCCATGCCTGGCCACTTGAGGTAGAAGTTCAGGTGGCCCCATGCTAAGGTTCTAGCCACTTATAATGCATGATTGCAGTCTTTCTGTCATTTATAGATAACAGTCCATGCAACACATCAGAGAACTTATTAATCACTTGATACAGGCCCTTGAACAGCGGATGTAGCTTGGAAAAAACATCCTTTTTACAGCTATGATTCTAAACCCACACCTAGTCACCCTCTGCATAAACTTGGTTGGTTACCATAAGGTCATATTGCTCTTTTTGCTTACTCATAGACTTCTTTCTGTGCCTGTTTACTGCTGTAGCCACCATACTGAGGCACCGTGACACCTTAGTCACATAATCAGTGGGATCAGTATACCTCTGTCAGGTTTGGGTATCTGCTCCACTGAACAGCTCCATTGGGAGTGTGATTTCATGGTTGAACATCACCATAAATGGGGTGTACTCTGTTATGGACTGCACACTACTTCTGTAAGCCAGCATGATGTACAGCAGTAGATTATTCCATTCAGTCTGATTATCCTGCATGAAGGGGGACAGCATGGCTAGGAGCATGTGGTTCAGACACTCGACCAGTCCATTTGACTGCAGGTGGTATGGCATGATCCTGGTTTTGTGCACTTCAAGGAGTTTGCACACCTCTCAGAACAACCAGTATTCAAAGTTCTGTCCCTGATCTGTATGGATGGATCTTGGAGCCCCATATTTGCAAACAAGTTGTTCCACAAAAACCCCAGTAACTGTCTGAGCTTCTGATCAGGCAGTGTGTAGACTTTGGCCCATTTTGTGAAATAGTCCATTACTATTAAGATATATCTGTTTTTCCCTAAGGGTTATGTTAAGGGGCCCAGGATATCCATTGCTACCTTTTCTAATAGCCAACTAGTTTTTGATGAGATCATGAGGGCTCTAGGGGTGACACCTATAGCTTTCCAGGATCCACAAATAAGGCAGACTTTACACCACTCCTAATGGACTTTCTCCACCTGGCTAGTAGCACCTGACCTGAACTTTCAGTGTGAGTCTCTCTACCTCCATGTGTCCCCCAAGTAGCAGTGTCATGAAATGGTTTAAGGACCTCCAGAACCACCCTCTTGGGGACTGCTATGCATTCGTGATCAAGCCTGCCCTCCTTATCTTCAGCATTCAGCATCAGAAGTCCTTGCTGTACCTGGAGGTAAGACCGCACTGGTTGGTACTTGCAAATTTCAGGGTTATGCCGGGTCTCTTCAGGGAATGCAGTGAGTCCTTTCTCTAACTAGAACATCAATCTTGGGACTACTGAACCTTTCTGTTAGTGATTCAGTAAACTTGACCATTCTGTGTCCTCCTTATATTGGCAGAGGCTGGGATTCAGCACATCGCAGGGCCTAGACCTATCCTGGTGCTGTGACACTCAATGTCAGACACGTGGATAGGGCATCTGCATTATTATGTTGCTTACCTGAGTGATGTATGATTTCATAATTGAACTGTATCAACTGTTCCAGCCAATGAGCAAGCTGTACTTCAAGCTCATGGAAGTTGTGTAGCCAGCGTAGCGAGTCATGCACCATCCTTAATGTGAATGCCTTTCCAAGCAGAAAGTGGTGAAAATGCCAAGTAAAGGCTACAACAGCTAACAGCTCTTTCCCTGTTGTGGCATACTTGTGCTTCACCATGGTCAGAGCCTGACTCATGGAGGTGATCACACTACTTGCCATCTACCACCTTACCAACACTGCTCCGATGCCCACCTTGTTGACATCAGTGTTGAGGATAAATGGCAGTTGGGGGTCAAGATATGCTAGTATGGGTGCAGAAATAAGTTGTCATTACAGTTCCACAAAGGCATCCTAGCAGGAGTCTGCCCAGGTGAATTGTATCCCTTTCTCAGTGAGATTGTGCAATGGCTGAGCAATGGTGGTGAACTCCCCAATGAACCTTCTGTAGTATGATGCCAGCCCCAAAAAAACTCCTCACCTCCATCCTCAAACAATGAACTGGCTAGGACTGCACTGCCTCCACTTTGTCTGGTTCTGTTCACAGTTCATCTGCTGTGTTTAGGTGTCCCAGACACCTCACTTCACTGCAGAACAGGTTACACTTAGATGGCTGTACTTTCAGTTTCATAGCCCCTAGCTTCCCCTGAACCACTTCAGCTTCAGCTTCACTTCAGCTTGTGAAGATACTCCTGAAAAGTCCTGCCAATGAATATTATATCAATGAGGCATGCCAGGACTGATGACCCTTGTAAATCTGCCAGCATGACATCCATCAGGTGTTGACACGTCCCCAAATCATAGGAGCATTATACAATCCAAATGGCATGATGTTAAATTCAGTCAATCTTTGTTTGGCTGTGAATGTGGGCTTCAGCTGGTCCTTGGGGCAAATCTCCAATTGATAGTACTCTCTATCCAAGTCCAAGGTAGAAAACCAGTGAGCTTCTTCCAACAGGTCAAGGGTGTCATTGATACGAGGTAGTAGGCACAAATCCTTCATGGTAACCTCATTCAGGCACCAATACCCACATACACTCATACACCCACACCCTTCTTCTGTACCAGCACTATTGCGATGGCCCATGTGCTTGTGGAGGGTCAAATAACTCCCTAGTCATTCATCTGTTGCAACTGTTCTTTGAACTCTCTTTGATAAGGGAGCAGGATCCTCTGAGGTCCTTGCTTGATTGAAGGGTGACTCCAGTGTCAATCTGGTGTTTTGTTAGACAAGCACATCCCAGAACATGATCCCTCATGCTGAATTCATCTGCAAACTCCCACTTCATAGCCAGGACTGCTAGCAACTGCTCTGGCATCAGTTCTCATTCCTTGAGTTAGAGTTTTTGAGAAAAGGCCTTTTCTGTCCATTTCTTTTGGGGTTCTTGGGGGTCCAGTTTGCAAGCCTTGATCTGTGGTCCAGCCTTTAGGCAATATAGTCACCCCAGCATGGAAGGTGCTGATCACCATCCCTATGTAGATGGTCTGTGGCCCTTTTGTTACATTGGCAATCACACTCGCACTTGTCTCTGTTTTACTCTACTCATTGACTGAGCTGCAAGGAAGTCATGACTTTCTTTTTGATGGGGTTCCACAAGCCCTTCTTGGTCTTCAGTCTCACCTCTTCCAACATGGCCAGGGATTAGCAATTCTCTGCCTCTTGCTATCTCTCTGCCTTCACTTGCTGTTTCTGTCTTTTCTCCCTCCTTGCACATCTGCAGTTATAAAAACATATGTGAGTCTGTGTGTGAAAGTGTAAATGACACTGGGATCTCTTGGTTTGAAAATGTATATAGTTATACTGTTGAAATGATTGCAAAATGCTAGTTGGAATTTAGGGGGCTAACCTGAGATGCAGTTTGCAAACTCTTTGCACAGCTGTCAAAAAAGGTCAGTTCTGGGTTGCCATGTTCTGTTTGTTACACCTGCAAGGAAACTGACAAGAACACCTTGAGAAAAACAGGATATTCTCCCTAAGGAGTTCCCTGGCAAAGACTTGTTATAAAAAGAGCAGCATTATTTTTGCTAGAGAGATTGAGATTTGAAATTGAGAAGAAACATTCAGAAGAAGGACTTTTTTTCTCTTTTTGTACTGCCCTTGTAAACAGTTATTCTCAACATTTTTTTTATTTTACTGTTATTGTCAATAATAAAACGCTCATTGTGAATTTTACAACTGCTTCTGGTTTTCCTATGCTTCCTGACCTGTGTTGACAACAGATAGTGTCACAAGTGGGATTTACGCTGGGCATACTCTAAGCCAGGAGTTTTGTGCACAGGTACTAGACCTGGTACCAAGGAAGCATAGCAGAAAGGTATGGATTCTGCAGCAACTTGAGAAGCAGAGAAAAGAAGAAATGCAGCTACAGGAGCAGCAAAGAAGAGAAGAGATGCAGCGATGGATGGATGCCTTGCAAGCTGTCAAAGCTGGAGGATCTGGCACTGGTCCAGCAGAGCAACAAGACTCAAATAACTTAAAATACATTAAACTTACAAAGTTTTGTCCCTGAGATGATATTGAACCATACCTGACAACTTTTGAAAGGGTTGCCATGGCCAAAACAGCAATGGGCAGTTAGGCTGGCATCTTACCTGACAGGTAAAGCCCAACTTGCCTACAGCAATATGGACACTGCACAGTCAGAAAACTATGACCTGATGAAAACAGAAATCCTGAAAAGGTATGACATCTCAGGAGAGATCTACAGGCAAGGATTCTGGTCCCTGAAGTACAACTCATTCGACAAACAATCCTCAAGAAGCCTTCACCCAACTCAAAGAACTCCTTATTAAATGGCTCCAACCAGAGGGCAAAACAGTCCCACAGATCACTGACACATTTGCAATGCAGCAATTCATCAACATCCTACCTACAGATGTGCAGCTTTGGGTGAAAGAACACTGACCAGAATGTGAGGAAATTCTGTTTTTTTTTGGCCAAAGACTACCAAATGGCCACACAGATGCCACAGCAGCGAGGTAACAGCCAAGCACTGGTAAGATCCTCTTTTTCCCATTTAAACTCCAAGTCTGATAAGAACTGTGGTGGGGGTAACAAATCTGTGCCCAAAGACTTTATTTGCTATAACTGTAATAAGCCAGGTCATGCACCTGTTTTAACCCTGCATAGGCTGCTCTTATTTCCTGCCTCCTATCACTAAATGATCATCTCTCTCGCTGGAACCTGACTACTGTAATATGTAGCACTTAGCATGGATGGTATGCAACATTTCTAGTACCTATGATTGTATGACCTAAGTACATTTTTTCCTACCTGTTTTCTAGCATCATATCATCACTGTTATTACCTAAAATGTCTTGTAGAATCTCTCTTTCATGTTGCTGCTCATCTTCTGTATGAATGTCTGTAAATTGTTTGACTGCCTAAAATGTCTGTAACCTCCAAGGTCGTGTCTGAAAATAGTCGTAATTATGGCTATGACACCTTACCTGGTTAACAAAAACTAACTAAATAAATAAACATTGCAAGAAACTGCCATGGTAAGAAGAGTTACACTGGAGCAGACTTGTCCTTAGCAAATTGGGGCAAGTACTTAGATGTCAAGGTAGGAGATAAGACTGTAAAGGGACTTATAGATTCAGGAAGCAGACAAACCCTGGTGCATGTTGAAGTGCTGGGAAAACACTGCTGCAAAAGAACCAGGTCCACAGGGACCTGCATTCACAGGGACACTCAATACTATCCCACTACCCAAGTGACTCTGAAGATTAATGGGGTGTCACACCCAATGAAAGTTCGGATAGTACCTAAGTTACCTTTACCTGTGACTATTGGAAATGACTTTCCAAGATTTACTGAGTTAGTCAAAGAGGGAGTAAATCCTGGTGTTTCAGCAGCTGTGATGACAAGAGATCAGGCAAAGAAAATCTCAGATGGTGGGGACTCTTTTCCTTTCACCAATTTTGATGCGGACTCATTTGAGCCCAGCTCCAAAATCCAGAAATCCAGGAAAGAAAGAAGATGCCTGAAACAACAGTGGCAACACAAGACTGATGGACATAAAGGGTTAAAATATGAAAATGCTGAAGCTAAACTGATAACTGATTGTGAATTTGTTTCAGAGCAATCCAACAGTGTTTCTCTCCAGGGTTATTTTAAGTAGCTGGGAGTGAAACCAATGTTTAAAAAAATATAATGGACTACTGTACAGCTTTGGTTAAACCTCAGACACAGGAACCGATAGAACAATTGGTTATACCACAAAAGTACAGATCTGAGTTATTTATTTATTTATTGAAAGAGAATCCATACTGAGCCATAAAGCTCATTTCCAGATGTGTCCTGGGAGAATGGAGGTGGGAATAAATACATAGTATAAGCAAAGTGCAGTAATCTGATAAGCAAAAGGCACAGCTATGTATAGTATATACAGTAATGTTAATGGCAAACTGCTAAACAAGAAAGATAGATGGTAAGGAGGAGAACAAAGGAGGGAGAGGATGAAAGAGAGTGTGAATAGATTGGAGGGAGTAGTGAGGGTAGAGGGGGAGATAGTGAGGAAAAGGGTTGAAGGGAGGAAGATAGTTGAAGGGGAGGAAAAAGGAGGGGAAAAAGGGAAGAGGAAGAGTGTGGCAACTGAAATATTTAATAGTAGTAGTATAGTAGCTTGGGGATTGGCAGCAGATGGGGAAAGAGAAAGGGGGACAAGACACAGACTAAGGGCAATTACATATGGGAGATATATGGGCTTGGAGTAACAAGGAAAGAGAGCGTTTGGAGGAGGCAGAGTGAGTTATAAGGGGAATAGAGTTCCAGATTTTAAGAAAGTGGTAAGAAAAGGCATTCTGTCCCGTAAGTGATTTACAAGAAGGGAGCACTGGGGAGTGATAGCTTGAGTTATGGAGAGAATAAGAGGAAGGAGACATAGGGGAGAGAAGAGAACTGAGATAAGGGGGAGGGAGGACAGATAGAATTTAGAGATGAAGGAGGCACTGTGGGTTAGGTGGCAGTCAGCCAAGGAGGGGAAGGAGAGATCAGAATACAGAGAACAGTGGTGAGTACAGGAAGGACAGGACATAGCAAACCACCAGAATGAGTGGAAGGGTTATAGATAGCACATGATAGTCCTATGGCTGGTCACTTAGGGAAGGATCGCACCCTTGCCAGACTGCTGTATAGATTTTACTGGCCTGGAATTTATGAAGATGTTGCTACACATTGCAGTTCCTATGCTGAATGTCAAAAAGTAGCCCCAGTGACTTAAAAAGATAAGGTGCCTTTGGTGCCCCTACCCTTTATAGTTGTGCCTTTAGAGAATTGCAGTGGATGTGGTTGGCCCTTTAAACAAAAGTAAAAAGGGAAATCGATTAATTTTGGTAGTATGTGACTATGCCACTTGATACCCAGGGGCCATTCCTAAGTGTACTGTCACAGCCCCAAAAGTGGCAGGAGAGCTTGCCAACATTTTCAGCAGGGTGGGCATACCTAGAGATCATTACTGATCAGGGTACTAATTTTGATGCTGCATTGCTGAAGGACCTATACCGATTGCTAGGTATCAGCGTCATAAGAACCTCCCCTTATCACCACCTGACAGACAGACTTGTTGAGTGCTTTAATCAAACTCTAAAATGCATGTTAAAAAGGTTTGTAAAAGGAGAAGGGAAAGATTGGGACCAATACTTGCCTCACCTACTTTTTGCTTACAGAGAAGTGCCACAGACATCAACAGGTTTTTCACCATTTGAGATACTGTATCATAGACAACCTATAGGGCCACTAGATGTAATAAAATAAACATGGGAAGATAATCCCCATCAGAAGCAATCTATTACATTTTATATGTGTGCCCTGAGAAAGAAGCTAACAAAATATGTTGAAATTGCCCATAGTAATCAGGAAGAGGCCCAAAACCAGTATGCTGACCATGGGGTAAAAGGAAATGTTTTTGAGCCAGGGGAAAAGGTCTTGCTACTGTTCCCACTACAGAAAATAAACTGTTAATGAAGTGGCAAGGGCTTTATAAGGTTCTTAGATGTACTGGCACAGTTAACTATGAAACTGAGACCCCGATAGAAAAAATCCTACCAAGATACACTATGGCAGGGGTTCTCAAATGGTGAGGCCAGCCTCCATGGGGAGGCCCCAACCTGTTCCAGGGGAGGCTCAAGCAAGTCTTGAAAAAGTATTATATTTCAATTTGAACTTTATAGATTTTGTGTGAAAGGGATATGGCAAACTGAAAGAGGATAACAGTAGGTGAATTTATGTATTTATTCACAAGTCTGTGACCAGAGAAGGTACTGTACACTGAGCCATGGCTTATTTCAGGTGTACCCAGGGAAGGGTAGTGAGAGAATACAATTCAAAATGTAACTGTGAAACACTCAGGCAATATAAAATGAATACAAGTGTAAACAAATTAAGAACAATAAACTAACAATGCGAGGAACAATTGGTCAATTAGACTGGCAGTAGAACTGTCCAAATACAAGAGTTAACTATACAGGTACTAGGAATAAGAGCAGGAGGGAGCAAAATGATCCCTGAGAAGTTGCTTAAGAGCAGGGTGAGAGGGATGAGGCAGAGGTCGGCAGGAAGGTTATTACAGTTAGAGGGGAAAAAGAAAAAGCAGTCTGACCCATAAAGGTATGACAGTAAGGGGTAACAATGGTTCGAGAGTCAAAATATTGGAGCAAGTAGGTTGTCCTGTTTTTTGGGGGGATTACAATAAGCTTAATAATGTGAGAGCCACCTATGCAAAGAGGTTTCAATTTATTCTTCATGTACTGTGAAAAGTAGGCTATTTTTCTATGGGGAGGCCCAAAAATATTTCAGTATTTTCGGGGAGGCTCAAGATCTTTTCCATGGATTAGGGGAGGCTCACTATGACAAAGTTTGAGAACTGCTGCACTATGGTAACCTCCTGAAGAAATGGGTTGAAAAAAAACACCAAAGGCTGCTTTGCTAGTTTTACCAGAAACTGATAAAGAAGATATTGATATACTGTAGGTTATGACAGACTGGAACATACTGTAACTGCTGATGCTGTAAAGGTGAATATTTCCTTAACCGAACAAACCACAGAAATTCGTAACTTGCTAAACACATTTTACAGTACTTTTATCATGGTGCCAGACTGAGCAAAAGGGATTGAGCACATAATAGTGAGAAGGAATGCTCGCCCTATTAGACAAAAGACATACAGTTTACCAGAGCGATCAACGGCAGACATGGCTAAGGAAATACAAAAAAATGAAAGAATTGGGTATCATAGAAGAGTTGAGAAGTGTTTGGTCACCACTAATGGTGAATGTAAATAAAAAAGAAGGGGTGTAAGAATTTGCCTGGATTTTAGGAAACTTATTTAAGTGTCAGAATTTGACAGTTATCCTATGCCCAGGATAGATGATTTGGTGAACAGATTGGGAAGTGCCAAGTACATCAGTACCCTTAATCTCACCAAGGATTACTGGCAAATCCTCCTAGCTAAAGAATCCAGAGACAAAACAGCATTTGCCACTCCAGTTGGATTCTGTCAGTTCACCACCATGCTGTTTGGTTTACATGGTGCACCTGGTACATTCCAGCAGTACATGGATGTAATTTTAGCTACTCCCACTGGTTATTGTACTGTGTACCTGGATGATGTTGCGGTATACAGTCCAGAATGGAAAAAACACCTGCAACACCTATGAGCAGTTATCCAAGCTATCAAAATGCAGGCCTGACCATTAATCCTACCAAATGTGCATTGGGCATGCAGGAAACTAGATATTTGGGCTATGTTTTGGGAAATGGAGAAGTAAAGCCAGAGATTTCTAAGATAGAAGCTGTAGCTAACAGCCCTGTACATAAAACAAAGAAAAATGTCAGGTCATTTATAGGGCTAGCTGGTTACTATTGGAAATTCATTCCCAGCTTTGCCCAGTTAGCTAATCCCCTCACTGAACTCACAAAGAAATGGTTCCTGAATAATGTGAAGTGGGCCCGAGAGTGTGATGAAGCTTTTTGGGCCATCAAGGCTGCATTATGTTCAGCCCTGTTTTAAGAAGCCAGATTTTGAGAAACAATTTTTGTTATAGACAGATGCATCAGAGGTAGGCTTAGGTGCAGTCCTGAGTCAAAATATAAATGGGAAGGAACATCTTTTTCTATATATCAGTAGGAAGTTGCATGACAGAGGGAAGGGTACTCCACCATTGAAAAGAAATGCTTTGCGGCAAAGTGGACCATGGAGTCCTTTAAGTTTTATTTGCTAGAAGCTGACTTTGTACTTATATTATAACAGATCATAATCCTCTCTGTTGGCTTAACCAAATGAAGGATAACAATTCCAGACTCACATGGTGGTACCTGGTACTACAGCCAATTAAATTCAAAGTGATGCACAAATCGGGGAAAGAGAATGTTAATGCTGATTTTCTGTTAAGATATGGATCAGGAATTGAGAATTCTGAAGTTTGAAAAAACCAAAGGTGTGAGTTTAAACTTCACTGTTTGCTATACTGTATATGCACTAAACTGTAAAGGTTATAAACTAATGTTAAAAGAGAATTAATAGAAAGTTTTGGAAACCTGTTTTTAAAACAGGTTCCCTCTTAAAAAGGGGGGTATGTGAAAAGGTTGGGATGGTTCCATGTCATAACAGCGAAAATTAAACAACATCTGCTATGACAGTGAGTGCACTTTGCCAAAAACTGATATGGCAATGGTGCACTACACCAAAAACATAATGAGCGATGGTCCCAACACACTCACCAGGACCGATATCTGGTATATTTTTATGCAGAGGGCTATGGCCCCTTCACCCCCCCCTTAATTATAGTCAACTCTGAGGGGGATCCGACACTGGGGTAAGGAGACAACTCGGGAAGGGGCTAGTTAGGGGCCATTATTCAAATCATCAGAACAAGGGACAGTGGACTATGGCGCACAAATGCAGGGATCAGGGAACATCAGCCAAAAAAAAAACCCACTGAGTTCCAACTACAAAATCAAAATAATATATACACTCCTTGCCAGCACAGAACCCTTTACCTCCTGCACTACAGCCATACATCTCTTCCACCACACCTGATGTCCAACTGCCAGTTGCCTGCCAAACTACCTCCCATATCCTCAATTACATCAGCCCCTTCCTGCCATTGCTCTCTCTCTTTTCACCATTACTGCTCCCCTAGACTCACTCTTTCCACATTCAGCATCCTTCCATACTCACTCTCTACACAGGCGATCAAATTAAGTTTGCTCATATTGAGTCGCTCAATCGGAATCGCCTATATCATTGGATACCATTGAATAAGGCCCTGTCCTATTTGTTATGCAGAAAGAGTTAAATGCAAGGATCTGTTCTATCATCTCCTTTTCTGTCTCTTGTCTGTCTGGTTGTGCACCCAAATGTTCTCGTGAAACCTAGGAACTGATCACTCTGATGGTCTTACGATTCTCTACCTCTCACTGTCTCTCTGCCTTCACTTGCTGTTTCTGACTTTTCTTCCTCCTTGCATATCTGCAGTTATAAAAACATGTGAATCTGTGTGTGAAACTGTAAATGATACTGGGATCCCTTGGTTTGAAAATGCATATAGTTATACTGTTGAAATGATTGCAAAAAGCTATTTGGAATTTAGGGGTTAACCTGAGATGCAGTTTGCAAACTCTTTGTAGAGCTGTCAACAAGAGGTCAGTTCTGGGTTGCCATGTTCTGTTTGTTGCACCTGCAAGGAAACTGACAAGTACACCTTGAGAAAAACAGGATGTTCTTTCTAACGAATTCCCTGGCAAAGAACTGTTATAAAAAGGAGCAGCAATATTTTTGCTAGAGAGACTGAGATTTAAAATTGAGAAGAAACACTCAGAAGAAGAACTTTGTTTTCTCTGTTTGTACTGCCTTTGTAAATAGTTATTCTGAACAATTTTTATTTTTATTTTACTGTTATTGTCAATAATAAAATGCTCATTGTGAATTTTACAACTGCTCCTGGTTTTCCTTTTCTTCCTGCCCTGTGTGTTGATGACACCAGTCAATCCCCAGTAGTGCAGTTCGGGTTGCGTCTTTGGCCACTAAGAATTCTCAAGCTAATCACAGCTCTGTTAGACTGATCACTGTTTGCCACACTCCTAACATTTTGTGGGCAGTTCCATTGGCTCTGTAGATTCTTCCTTCATAAGGCTATAAGCTTTGTGGAGCTCTTTTAATCACTCCTCCCCACACCCAGATTTTGACAATGAAACCTGTGCACCAGGATTCACCAGAAACTTGCAGAGGACACCTTCTAGTTTCCCAAAATGCTAGTAGCCCCGTCCCACTGTAGTATGGATTACAAAATTTACTGAGGGGCATCTCTGTGTAAGGCATCCTGCTTCTCAACTGCAGTCTGGGTGACTCCAGGTACTGAAGAACCCCTATGCTGGGACACTGTTTTTGATAGTGGTCCAGGCCTCCACACCTCCAACATGCTAGATCATCTTGCCTTCTATTCTGAAAATCTACCGAGTTAGGTTGTGGGTTTCCCAAAGGTCTTTTTTGCATAGACAGTATCTTTGATTGTGGAGTCCTAGGGGGGTGTCAAGCTTCATTTTTTAATTTTTTGAGTTTAGTGTGCAGTCATGAGAGCCCCTGCCTCTACAATGGCTCCATTCAGTTCTTTAAGAATTATAGTTTCTAGGGCCTCTTCATAGGTCTGAACTTGAGGACTCAGTCACAGGAAAATCCAAATTTCGTACAACCTCCAATTCAGTGGCATACTGGATTGCTTGTTCTAGCCCTGAGAGTTTCTGTAGGCATAGCTGGAAGTGTGTGTCCCACTCACGGTATGAGTAATGAAATGGTCTTGAGTCAGCAGGTCTTGGGTGGCTAAACCAGTGTCTGGAAAGGCCTTGACTACCAGACACCACAGGGCTGTTCCAAAATCTTTGGCAGAATCCCCATTTTCTCTCCTCCTCTTGAAAAAAAATATTTTGCAGTCAGCACATTTGGCAGGCTGAAGGGATTTATTCATGGCCACTAGCAAGGCAGTATTATTTTATTTGATGTCAGACTTCAGTCCATGATATGAATGTACCTTCATGGGCTTTACCCCATGAATTTCTGTCTCACTGCTGCATCTCATTCATTCAAATCAGCTGCAAGCTCAAATTGCTCTGACCAATCAGTTTACTCTCATTTCTCTCTGTCAAAGGAATTGAGCATGAAGACAGGTCATCTCAACACCCCCCACCACCTGTGGCACATGTGGGCTAGTGGCTCACCATAGTTGGGACATGTCTAACTCTAGATGCAACACAAAACAGCAACATTTCACACAACAGCAGTTTCTCTTTTATCCAGCAAACTTGTTTGCAGTGAATCCCACCACTATCACCACTCTGTGACGGACTCTGCAGGAAGATGTGCTTGGGCCGTGCATGTGGGGTTGCTACCACCTTTGATAAACGTGTGCAATCTGGTAAATTGCAATTCAAATCTGCATGCTGGAGAAACTCCAACTGACCGAACTATGGGCTCAGTAAGAAATTTATCTACCAGATTTATAACCAGCCCACGTTTAATGGAATGCTAGGGAACAAAGCTCTTCTGGCTGCTCAAGCAAATGAATGTCCAATACACACTGATTCTTCTCTGAAATTATTTTTATTTGATTTTTAACCCCCATCATTTTGCATAAAAATATGCTTCTTCAGGGGAATTCTAGACAGAAATAAAATACATCTTTTTTAGTATAACATAATTATATACATTATAATCTATTCTCTTTGTTTGTATTGTGACTGTAGTTGATTAACTGTGATTTGAAGATTATGCCAGCTCCATGCAGCAAGATGGAGCAACTGCCTGTCTGCCTCTTACGTCCATGTGCACGCCTAGATGATGAGATTTTCATCATCACACATCACCAAGGTGATGTGGTCACTCAGTGACTAAGGCTTGCACATGGACATAAGAGGCAGACAGGCAATTGCTCCATCTTGCTGCATGGAGTAAAACACGCCGAGATACACAATTGAGCACTAGGAATGATTTCATAACAAGTAAGTGCAACACTAGCATTACTTAGAATATAAGATGAGGAAATAATGAAACAAATATGAGAACAGCTGCAGAAAATAGTCATGAAATGTTGTAAGATTTGAAATAACACCTCGCATGTTAAGCAACCTTTGCTAAGTTTGTTAAAATGTTAAAAAGAATAAAACTCAGTAAGAGAGCAGTAGGGGTACCTATTGAGCAGCTGGCTAAGTTAACATCATGTATATATGAACTTAAAAGTGGATTATAAAGACCGCATTGTTGAAAATGAGTGAATGCTTGTAAGTGCGTCAGACGTCAAGGACTTAGTCGCGTGGTGTTAACAGTGAATGGTGCTAAATACTTTTGGTATCAGTGAATACTGAAATTTAAGACAGCAAGCAGGTCCTCATGTGAAAAGCATGTTTAGTTTAGGGTACAAAGTATAAAGATTGCTTAACATGAATGTTTAACATTTAAAATAAGAAGAAACTAGAAAGTGATGGCCTTTTTACTTTAAACAACAATACTGAGAATTAAATTATGAGTTGTAACAATGCACCATAGGACTGAACTTCATTTTACTGTTAGAATGTCTGGATACACATGTTACAAAAGCCATTTAAGGAAGAAATTCCTGGAACAAAGTAAGATTTAGTTTAAATTGAAATAAATACATCAAATAATTAATGTAAAAATGTGAACTAAAAAATATTGTTTTTTCTTTACAGTATAAATGAAGGAAACTAAATGGCAATTTACAAGGCTGACAATTGAATAATGACTAACAGGTGAAACCTAAAAATTGTAAGTTAGAGGTAATTTTAACTTTATTTTATTATTGCTCTAATTTAATTTTAGAAAGAAAGATGAAATCGACATAATAAATAGAAATAAAAAAGAATATAAATAAAAATGTACTTCTCACTTTTCAGGCCTTAGTTAGGAAAGGATAAAGACAGACGGTGTGGATAACATGCAGTTTTGGAGTTACTCTACTTTGTTAAATGTAAGGCAGTATTTCATATATGAAGTTGAACAGGAAGCTGTTGTAATATAGCAATGATTGATGAAATTTTGAACAATGTGTAAAGATTTTTGAAGTTGATATGAGGTTAACTATAGAATAATAAATGCTGATATGTAATAAAACACTGTGAATTAACTACAGTCACAATACAAATAGAGAATAAATTATAATGTATATAATTATGTTATACTAAAAAGATACATTTGATTTCTATCTAGAATTCCCCTGAAGAAGCATATTTTTATGCAAAATGTTGGAGTTAAAAATCAAATAAAAAGAATTTCAGAGAAGAATTAATGTGTATTGGGCATTCATTTGCTTGAGCAGCCAGAGGAGTGTTGTTCCCTAACATTCCTTTTGGCTCACCGAAACCTGGCAAGCTCCACACCTTACTTGCTTAGATTATAAAGATCTAAAGAACATTTTTGGAGATTTCTCTTGGAAATCCATCACTGTTAAGAAGTTGTCTAGTAGCAGGTTTTTGGCGACCTGCTATTTTTTTCCAGGGACTTTCTCCAGAATAACCAGTTAGGTGCAAATAGCACTATTTTACACTGACTGAAAACACTGCATTGGACAATAGTTTATTCACTTTGTGCTTTATGTATCTTTGAGTATCTCATTAACATCAATTGGTATTGTACACTTTTGTCCTAAAAAAACAATTATATATAAAAATATACAGTTTGTGCTATATTATCTGTATACATTTTTTTTGAACAAGCATGGACGAATTTAACCAGTTAGGTGGTAATGCAGAAGGTGGTTAGTCTTTCTGCACCTTCACTGACTCAGAGAAAGAACAATTATTCAAGACCATGAAGGGGGACAGGGACCTGTCACATACAGATGTTGATAATTCAAAATCAATAAAATGTAAGATAGAAAATCTAAACAAAAAAGATTTGAGACTAGACTGGCAGGTTCTCACTTTATCAAAATATATAGAGTTTAAAAGGATACCTAGGGGCCTTAGGGTAGCGATAGACCTGAATATAGGAATTAATGATGAAACTCTTAACAAAAAATGGGATGGGATAAGAATAAGGTGCAGTGTGGAATTTATGTATGCCCTTACTGAGGCAGTTATCAAAACACAAAGTAAGATAGTGGAGGACATTCAACACTTTGAACAAACACTACAAACACAGATACAAATTGAGGAATTAAACGAATGGTTAGAGGATATAAATAAAAAAATGAAGGAGTATGAACATACCCTAAAATAACCCAAAGTAAAGAAATTTAAAAGACAGTCAACAGATTATAGGCTCAAAAGGGTATACACGTATAAAAAATTTAACAAGAGAAATATCATAAATACTGACTCAGGGTCAGATAGTTCCGGTAGCTACACCTGAAGCAGTCATAGACCTGAAGATACAAATAATGGACCTTTTTTAGACAAGGACCCACATCAGATGAGAATGGACATGAGAGCAGAACAAACATCAGTACAGGACCTAGATCCAGGACAGGGACAATTTGAAAAACAAGGAACATCAAAATATAGGATCAGAAGAAACAGGAGATCAAACTGGAGGATGAAGAGGGCAAAGGAAACCCTACAGAGGGAACTATCGCAGACCGTAATATTCAATTTAAGTGACAAGATATTAACAGACGAGGAAACTAAGGTACTAACATTAGGACTATCATTTTCGATATCAAAGGAAGTTAATAATTTCCAACTAGAAGCAGCTTTACCAAAATATTTTAGAAACTTGAGACTTCAGTTTCAGTTTGCCAATAGTGAAGAAACAAACAAAGAGAAAAAAGATCTCTAATTGGCTATGGGGGTTAAATAAACCTACATGCCGCTAATAGGTCAGAATCATGCTGTAGAACACTATATACAGACAGTAGAAAAACAGGTGAAAGATATACTTAAAACAACAAATAAGAGAGTAACTAAACATAATTTAACAAGAAAAGAAAGGGAAGCATTGGGCAGCTTAGAAAAATGATAGTTCAATAATAATCAATCCAGCAGATAAAGGGAGCACTATAGTCATCCAGAACTTAGAGGACTATAGGAAAATGTGCCTCAAATGTTTGAGAGTTGAAGAAAACTATGTAAAATTGGATATAGACCCACTGCCACAGATTAAAAACAAAATTAACATACTTTTGCATGAAATGGAGGTTACAGGAGGATTAAGAAAATGGGAGGTGGAAACATTAATAACATTTCCTAGAACACCCCTCTTCTGCTCCCTACTGAAAGTTGTTAAGAACCTTACTGAACCACCAAGAAGGCCAATAGTGTCATGTATTGGCTCAGTCATAGAACCCCTATCAAAATTTGTAGACTTTCATCCATAGCCCCTAGTAGAAACAACCCTGACATATATACAAGATACAACACATGTTTTGAATTTAATTAAAGATCTTAATGTGAGAAGAAATGTTGAGAACTGTTTATTAGTCACCACTGGTGTGAACGATTTATACACCTTGATAACCCATGAGGGTGGATTAGAATCATTAGGAAATATACTAGATATGATAGAGGAAAGAATAAGATCAAAAACATATGTATTACAGGACCTTGCAGAAACAATACTTTATAACAATTATTTTAAATTTGAGCAACAGTTTTATGGACAGATAAAAAGCACTGCCATGGGCAGTACAATGACCCCTGGTTACGCTAATGCTTACATGTTCAATTTTGAAAAAAAAAGTATGTTCTGCCAACTACTGATGAGGGAAACAGTTTTTATAGGAACATTTTATTTTGGAGGTGTTTTATAGATGTGTCACTTTTATGGGAAGGGGCAGAACAGAACCTGTTAAATTTTCTGAAGTACATTAACACAAGAGACCAGAATCTTAATTTTACTTTCACATATAGAAAAGTCAAATAGACTTTTTAGACATTACGAAATCTAAACAAAAAATAAACTTGAAACAAAACTATACCATAAGGAAACTGACAGAAATACCACATTACATGCCAGAGGTTTTCACCCTAAGAAATTGGTTGAGAGTATACCATATTCACAACTTTTATGAGCAAAAATGAATTGTAGTCTGGGAGATGACTACAAGAAAGAAGAACAAAAAATTCAGGGAAGGTTTCTAGAAAGAAAGCACAATTGGAAAGTGTTGAAAGAAGCACAGAATAAGGTGCAAAAGAAATCTAGAGATAAGACACTACAGCAGAAAACAGAAAACGTTGAAGGTAGATGTACAACTTTTAGCATATCACATAATGTTCTGATACCAGAAATAAAGAAAATCATCTTAAATAATTGGAATACTTTAGAAGAAAATCCAATAACAAGTAAAATATTTGAAAGAAAACTGTATATCACATTTAAAAAGACGCAGACCATGAAAGGTAAGTTAGTAAGTACACAGCACTACCATAAACTAACACAAGGGGCACAATTGTTATGAGGACCATTGCAGAATGGCATGCATCCTTGTGGCAGGTGCATAGCCTGTAGGCATACATCAAAGAAAACTAATTTTAAGCATCCACATACAGGGAAAGAATATAAAATTAACAGCCACATAAATTGCAATAGGACAGGTACAGTATATGTACTGCAATGTCCATGTGATTGCATATACACTGGAAAAGCTACAAGGGAGCTCAAAACTTGAATCTCTGAGCATAAAAGCAGAATAAGAAATGCTGAGGAGAAATCACCCATAGCTAGACATTACTTTGAGAGAGGACACACAGCTGTCCAAATTAGATTCTGGGGGTTAGAACATGTTGAGGAGCCAAAAAGAGGAGGTAACTACAATAAAATACTAGAAAATCGAGAAGCATGGTGGATCTATGAAACAGGTGTATTTTATGAAACATAGGGACTAATGAGAAGCTTAACTGGCAGGCATGTTGGTAAAAGTTCCAAATGTATGAAGGATTAAGGGACAAACAGAGATAAATGATTAAGTAGACACTAATCTAGAAATATACAGAGAAACACATGTTTATTCTTCATCAGTGAGTTCTGGAACCTGGTACAGAGGCCTTATATATGTCCGTGTGCAAGCCTTAGTTGCTGAGCAACCACATCACCTTGGTGATGTGTGATGATGAAAATCTCATCATCTAGGCATGCACATGGACATAAGGGGCAGACAGGCAGTTGCTCCATCTTGCTGCATGGAGTAAAACACGTCGAGATACACGATTAATCACTAGGAATGATTTCATAACAAGTAAGTACAACACTAGCATTACTTAGAATATAAGATGAGAAAATAACAAAACAAATGTGACAACAGCTGAAGAAAATAGTCACAAAATGTTGTAAGATTTGAAATATCACCTCTCATGCTAAGCAACCTTTGCCAAGTTTGTTAAAATGTTAAAAAGAATAAAACTCAGTAAGAGAGCAGTAGGGGTACCTATTGAGCAGCTGGCTAAGTTAACATCACGTATATATGAACTTAAAAGTGGATTATAAGGACCACATTGTTGAAAATGAGTGAATGCTTGTAAGTGCGTCAGACGTCAAGGACTTTAGTCGTGTGGTGTTAACAGTGAATGGTGCTAAATACTTTTGGTATCAGTGAATACTGAAATTTAAGACAGCAAGCAGGTCCTCATGTGAAAAGCATGTTTAGTTTAAGGTACAAAGTATAAAAATTGCTTAACATGAATGTTTAACATTTAAAATAAGACACTAGAAAGTGATGGCCTTTTTACTTTAAACAACGATATTGAGAATTAAATTATGAGTTGTGGCAATACACCATTGAAAGCAATGACTTGAAGTGAAAACCTAGCGTGATGTATGTTGTATATGATAATATTTTCTTTATGATATTTTTTCATAGTATGAAATGTAGTAAGAAGCTAAGCATGGAATGAAATGTGGATGTTTCTCATAGGACTGAACTTCATTTTACTGTTAAAAGGTCTGGATACACGTACTACAAAACCCATTTAAGGAAGAAATTCCTGGAACAAAGTAAGATTTAGTTTAAATTGAAATAAATGCATCAAAAAAATTTAGGTAAAAATGTGAGCTAAAAAATATTGTTTTTTCTTTACAGTATAAATGAAGGAACTTAAATAGTGGTTTACAAGGTTGACAACTGAATAATGACTAACAGGTGAAACCTAAAAATTGTAAGTCAGAAGTAATTTTAACTTTATTTTATTATTGCTCTAATTTAATTTTAGAAAGAAAGATGAAAGCAACATAATAAATAAAAATTAAAAAGGATATAATTAAAATGTACTTTTCACTTTTCAGGCCTTAGGAATGGATAAAGACAGATGGCGTGGATAACATGCAGTTTTGGAGCTCCTCTGTTTTGTTAAATGTAAGGCAGTATTTCATATATGAATTTGAAAACAGGAGGCTCTTGTAATATAGCAATGATTGATGAAATTGTGAGTTATATGTAAAGATTTTTGAAGTTGATATGAGGTTAACTATAGGATAATAAATGCTGATATGTAATAAAACATTGTAAATTAACTACAGTCACACTACAACTAGAGAATAGATTATAATGTATATAATTATGTTATACTAAAAAAGATACATTTTATTTATGTCTATAATTCCCCTGAACAAACATATTTTTATACAAAACGTTAGGGTTAAAAATCAAATAAAAAGAATTTCAGTGAAGAATCAATGTGTATTGGGAATTTTGCTTGAGCAGCCAGAAGAGTGTTGTTCCCTAGCATTCTTTTTGACTCACCAAAACCTGGCAAGCTTCACACCTTACTTACTGAGATTATAAAGATCTAAAGAACATTTTTGGAGATTTCTCTTGGGAGTCCATCACTATCAACAAGTTTAATGGAATAACACAGCTTTATTAACAGCAGACCATCTGCAACAAAAAGGATAGTGTAAATGTTAAATTTAAACATGGCCCTTTTAGGTGCCCTCCTAGGTAGGCCAGATCTACCCCTTCCCACCAGGCACCAGGTTTTAAACAGACCCAAATGGGAGCTCCCTTAAAGGGGAACTGTCAGTAATAAGAGCCTCTCACCGAAGTGTGAGGTTGATCCTAATTAGTCCTTTGTGTGCAGCAACACTTTTATTTGCTTACAGATTACTGCAGTGTAATAAATAAATCAGGCTAATTTCATTGACTTGTAAGATGCCATTTCGTATAACCAGACATCCCAGAATTCCCTGCTGCTGACATCAGAGGAGAACTGCAGAGCTGGGAGATTCAATAGCCTTCAATAGCCTGCAGCGAATGTCAGAGTTTTTAGTAAGCTGTAATCTTCAGTTTGCTGGTCTGCTGTTCTCCTGGGACTAGGTACAGTCATAGAGGACTGTACTAAGCCCCATGAGCACAGCAGGACCATCAAACATCTGATTTTAGCTTACAAAATCTTTAACATGTATACTGCAGGCTATTGAAGGCTACTGAATCTCCCAGCTCTGCAGTTATCCTCTGATGTCAGCAGCAGGGGATTCTGGAATGTCTGGCTACACAAAATGGCATCTTAGAAGTCAGCAAAATTAGCCTAGTGCATTCTACTATGTTTCAGCAAACAGTAGGTAAAAAAAAAATGTTTTTGTGTACAAAGTGCAAATTGGGATTAGCCTCTCTTATTGCTGACAGTTCCCCTTTAACTCAATCCCAGGGTACTGCAGATGTAAAATAGCTGCAGGCCTGTAGATGTTGCCTCAGGTTGTTTAGCATTGGTGTACATTAAACAGAGCAACCTGCTCAATCCTCCAAACCCTACAGGCCGTGCAGTTGCATAAATGGTAGAAATACCTGAAAACAGGGTATTTGTAATCCAAATTGAGAAACACGGTGAAACAACAGGCACTGTCCCTTGAAACAATGTTGCACTGCGGCATCCTCATGGTTCCTGGACTTGGATGGCTCCTTCTGCTGCATTAGCCTACTGGATCTTTGCTCCCCCAGGGCATCTACAATGCAGGCAGGCCTCCTCTGTCTGCTCTGTGCTGACCCCACTTCCTTGGGCTACAGGCTCTTCTAACCTCCTTCCACTCATTCTAGACTGCAGAGGCCTCAATCTGACTCTCATGCATCCTGACTTCCAAACTCCTAGGTCAAAGGCAGCCTGGCACCATGCTGTAGTACCTGCTACAGGACTTGGATTAGCAGCACTTGGTCTTTTTCTCCAGGCTGGATCTTCAGTGGTGCACATGTGCTGGCTTGCATGCGGTTGCCACTCCCTCCCTTCCTCTCCAGAACTCAGCAGCTATGTTCAGTGTGCTCTCCACTTTTCAGGCCTGGAATGGCACAGCTTGTACCCAGTCCTAACAATGAAAACTTTTCCACAGTGATATCTTCACCAGATCCACCCTCCTTCAGTACAGTCCTACCTTTATAAGCATTGCTCACCATCTGTCTCACTTTGTGCGTGGTTCTGTCACTTCAGAAACTTGACATCCCACAGGACAGCAAAGGGGTGCCAGAATCTAATGCGTCTCCTTTTTCCAGAAGTGTCTTGGAGGTTCTTCCCCAGGACCAAAGGCACCTCAGGGAAGAAGGTCCAATCACAAGGAGAGAAAGGTGCTACAGGAGGATAAGGGGAGGAAGGTGGCAACAAAAAATTCTGAGAGTCCGAGGGATGCCTGGACATGCATGGTTTTAACCACGCTGAGGGGTGTGTGGCATGTGTCACCCACTGCCCCTCCAAAATGCAGACTAAACCTTTTAATTCAAAGGGTCATCAGGCTCTTTAGTAGGTTTAGGATTGATGAGACTGAGTTGTATGTGGTGCTTGTCCAGCTCTGTACTTTGGCTTATACTCTCTCTGTCCCTGCTGTGGGTACTAACACACTATCAGGGTGTCAGAAGGACATAGAACCATGCAGGGTTCCACCTTGAGGTGTCACAGGGATGGAGTCCCAGGACCAAAAACGCAATGGAAGACAGACAAGCACATTCTTTTCAAGGAAAGAGATGTAGCTAGACTAACACTGGGACCCAGAAACCACCAGCCAACTCCAACTCCTGCAGAAACTATCTAACTTTTATGACCTTCAGCATGGAGGAGAGGAAAAAACCCTACAAAGAAGGAAACCTCTGGGGATCCAAGGTCTTAGTCAGCTTCCCTCTAGGCAAGGGTTAGAATTTGTGATGGTTCAACTTCTGCAATTTAGAAAACCTAATTCAGGGGAAGTATTTTAGAGGAAGGGGTTTTGCTCTATCCCTAACGGGATCACCATGAGGTGCTGTGAGCCAATCCCTGCAGCTAAAGAATGTTCCTAAAGGAGACCCACTCCACAATGTGGGAAGGAGGAAAGCAATGACCACTGAAAGGCACTCACCTGGCCTTCTGCTGAGGAAGACCTAGAGGAAGCCAAACTCTTGAGGAGTAAGCATAGGAGTTGACTCCTTGAGGGACAGAGATTTGAGTGGTTGTATAGGCTTCACCTTAGATGGGCAGAGGAATAGAAGTAAGTGGAGACAGGTAAACTTTAGGCAGCTGTAGAAGAATAGCTTTCAAAGGTGCTGCCAAATATGGTCTGCACACCTAATGGAACCATCAAGGACTTAGAGGCCCCACGCTCTGGTAGCTGCAGTCTTAAATACTACAGAAAGAGTGCTGCCAAGTCAATCTGCACAGCTAAAGTTTCCTGTGGAGTGTAGGACATTCTCACCCAAAGGGCAGAAATAGAAGGACCCCACCTGAGTCAAGGGACCCAACCTCAAGATGCAGATTTCTCAGGAGCAGAGCAAGACCTTCAGCTTACAGGGCAGGGGAGCCCTAGAATCCCACTTCAGACAACTGTCTTTATTTTTCACAGGGAGGAACAAGGTGCAGGAATACACTATTTTTAAGCGAAAAAGATGTTCCAGGACTAGAGGGCATGGGATGAAGTGGGAGGGAGGATGATTCAGAGGAAACATGAGGAAGAATTTCTTCACAGAATGGGTGGTGGACAAGTGGAACACCCTGCCAGAGGAAGTGATGAGGCTGAAACAATCACAGGTTAAGAATGCATGGGATAGACAAAGGAATTCTGGAGGTCAGGGGTAAGGGCAACAGACTTCTAGGAAAACAAACTGAACTTACAAGCTCAAATGGGCAGACTGGGTGGGCCATAGGCCCTTATCTGCTGACACTGTCTATGTATCTATGTAAGCCATGTTATGGTCATAGCTGGCATGTGTCCGAGAGTGGAAGTAAACATGGACTATAACTGATGATTCATGCCTGAGACTGAATAGGAGGCTGATGGCAGAGCTCAACGGCAGTGGAGGACATATGAAGGAATGACCTGGCAAGGCGGATGACCGACTTAGGCATGGTATGCCTTCTGAGGGAGACTGAGATTGAATGATAGGAAATAAGAAAAAATGGCAGATGCATGCAAACCAGACTCCTATGAAGTAAATAGAGGCTAGACAAAAACAAAGCACTGTGCTACAATGAAACATAGTTTAGTGACATTTTACAATAAATGCTGGGCAAGGCAGCTGCTGAGTTGCTAGGATGGACTAGGATGGGCAAATGAGGCAAATGACTGGGCCTGAGGGTATCCTGTGATGTCGAGCTAGCCTGAGTAGGCACCACAAAATGGCAACCCACTTATGGCACAGAGTGAGGACAGGGTGAGGGTGTGAGGAAGAAGCGACAGGATGGGGTTGCTCATGTATATAGCGACAGGACATTGCCATACATATCGTGTGCGGAAGGGAGGCGAGCATAATGGAAGGGAGGAGGTTGGCCTGGCGTGGTTGGCATGGGCTGCGAGCTGGCACCATAGCGTGGTGGGTGGGTGGCAGCCTAAAGCTGTGAGGGTTCTGGGTTCAGGTCTGGATGTGCCTACATTTTGTGCACCCAACCAATTTATTTTAAATTTACCCCGACATACACCTCTCCTTTAGTAGGGGTGTGGGAGGCACAGCCCTCCACATTAACATTTAAAATCTAAGTCCCTGGCACAGTTTTTCTGTCCTGAGGTGTGCATCGCCAAATTCAATTTTACGATACCCTTGCCTATAATGGCGCCTTTCAGCAATCGCTATTATGACATAGAACACGCCTGAGCAGCTATGAAATGGAGGATGGTGGACTGCTGAAAGGTAGACTGAACAGGTATGGCACAGAAAGAATGGAATAGGGAGAATGCAGGTCAGCTGCTGCTAGGTGGAAAGACACTAGGGCCCTGGTGTGGCAGGTAGCTGCAGCCATCACTGAGCAGGTAGGCAGGCAGAGAACAGAATGTGGCACAAAATGTAATGATCCCAGATCTGAACGGAGCCCCTGAAAAGAATGGGTAAGTGCCACATGAGCAGGAGTAGCCACCACCAAGTGAGTGATGGGCAGCAGAAAACCTGGGACAGCAGCCCAAAAGCCACTGGAGGCATTCCAAGGAAGCCTGACCTTGGGCTATGCTTTATGAACAGGAAGAGCCAAGGGGTGAGAGCCCAAAGGCCAAGAAAGGAGGCAAACAGAAGCAGCCATGCACAAACAGAGGCACAAAGGGACACCAGAGATTCGTCATGTAGCACAGAAGGTATGGGTGGGCAGGAAGGAGGGAATCAATCATGCAGCAGCACCAGCAAAACATTCTGAGTTTCCAAGGATGCTTAGACTTTTGTATTTTTTAATTGCGTGGGGGTTGTGTGTCACCCACTGCCCCTATGAACTGCAGACTAAACCTTTTAGCTGTCAGTGAGGTGGCAGATCAGCTTCAGGCTAAGTTTGTTAATCTACAAAGCTCTGCACACAATTTGGACCTCACTACTTGAAAGACATTCTGGCTGAATACACATCTGTCTGCCCCCTTCGAATCGTTCCTCTGAGGCTGGGCTCCTCATGGCTTCACGTTCTTACTTGAAATCATCGGGAGTTAGAGCCCTTTGTATTGCTGCATCCATTTTGTGGAACTCACTTCCTGCTGTCATTAGAGGGACCCCATCATTGGAATATTTTAAGGGTTTGCTAAAACCTCACTTGTTTATCATGGCATTTGGGACTGCTTAGAACTGGGTTTTGTGCGGTGTGTTTTTCTGTAGGGTTGTCACATGTATTCAGACTGGTTTTAAATTCTGTGTATAAGATTTTAAATTGTCACTTCTATGGTGCTTAGAGCTCTGGATGGGCACCTAACAAATAAATTTGCCTTGCCTCTGCTTTGGCTGACAAGCTGCATCTTTGTTTCACTCTCCTGCCCCCGGGGACTATAGCAGCGGGGCGAGGGAGGCATCTTGGCCATTGTTTCAGCCCAGCCATGTCAGACACCAGCAACCCATGCCACACCAGGGCTTCAGTCACACAACCCAATGGACTGCCTTTAGGTTTTAGGAGCACAGAGAGTAGATTTGTACCTTTTGAAGGCAGCTCTAGGAACTGCCCAGCCACCAAAACCTCAGCTGCACACAAACTAGGGCTGTGCGAATACCTTTTCCAGAATATTCAGCCGAATATTCGGTATTCAGGTCCTAGGTATTCGGTATTCGGCCAGAAAAGGTGTTTTTTTAAGGAAACTTTAAAAAAGCACTTTAACAACACCATTAATCACCCATTAAACCTGGTGTAGCATATACACCTCAATGAGACTTCAACCATCAACACAGAGCTCTCATTAATGCAACACAAGCTACATGCGGTACACTTGATCCACCACATCACACATATAGCACTCTGAAAACGATATCAAGCATTGCATTGAGTCAGCACTGGAGGGTGTTCATCGTCACAAACACGGTAGCCCATGACATGGGCATCGGCGATTGAGTGCTTGCAATAACGGCAACTCAATCCTGGTGCATGTCGAAGGGGCTACTGCTGAAGAAGGGTGACCAGATGGGGGAGGTGGGTGCATATAGTGACAGGACATCACTATATGTGTACATGTGCGAGGAGACAGGATCCAGCATGACGGAAAGGAGGAGGGTTGGCCTGGTGTGGTTGGTATGGGGCTGCCAAGCTGGCCCCATAGCCTGGTTGGTGGTTGTCAGCCTAAAGGTGCAAGGGTTCCAGGTTCAGGTTGGGGCACGCCTACATTTTTGTGTGCCCGGACCCCAATTTTTTTTTCTCCAGATTTTGCACCCCCCTCGACATGCACCCCCCTGGAGTTAAGAATTCTTTAGTAAGGGGGTGTGGGGCAATGCAAGGGGCACAGCCCACTGCATGAACAATCAAAATTTAAGTCCCTGGCACTATTTTCCTGTGCGTTGGTTGTGTACATCGCTGAAATAGATTTTCAGTGATATATACTTGCCCTGCCACCAATCGCGATTGCGCTTTCATGGTTATCACATAAATCCATAGACACGGGGTAGACGGTGCTTTGGCCATGGGCATAAGAATAGTGGCAACAGTGGCTGCCATAGCGGTGATATCTGAAAGGGTTGCTGCTGCATGAATGGCACCGGTGGTGGTGGGAAGCACACTGACTGTAGATGTAGCAGCCATAGTGATAGCAGTGGGAACACTGGTGGTAGTGTCTGCTGCTTCCTGCACAAAGCATGTATGCACTAATGCCCTCCTACTACTGCACAAAAGGATGTGACCGTGAATGTGTAGATGGAATAGGTGGTGACACAAGTAATAGTAATAGTTCTGTCGGTGGTATTAGTAGAAGTAGTACTATTCTCAATGCTACAAGAACTAAAAGGCTTGCTTAGGGAGAAAAATATTTGAGACCATCTAATAAAGAGACACCTGTCTGTCATCGTCCATGTAGTCTATCTCACCACCTTCTCTGAATTTGTATTATGTATCAATAGTATACAGTGAAGCAAGACAAGATGCAATTCAGTACTTAGCAGTAAATGCTGTCACAAAATATTGGATGACTAAAGATCAACTGCCATTGAATTACACTGTCCCTTGCAGCATACTGCAGCACTTTACAATCATTTTGCAGGCATAGAAAATAATTGAGACTGGTGATGCCACACTGGTAACTGGAATATTTCAGGCATGTGAAATACTTGGGACTGGTGATGCCACACTGGTAACCAGAATATTTCAGGCATGGGAAATACTTGAGATGGGTGATGCCATACTGGTAACTAGAATATTTCAGTCATGTGAAATACTGGAGACTGGAGATGCCATACTGGTAACTGGAATATTTCAGTCATGTGAAATACTGGAGACTGGAGATGCCATACTGGTAACTGGAATATTTCAGGCATGTGAAATACTTGAGAATGGTGATGCCATACAGGTAACCAGAACATTTCAATCGTGTGAAATACTTGAGACATGTGATGCTATACTGGTAACTGGAATATTTCAGTCCTGTGAAATACTTGAGACAAGTGATACCATACTCGTAACCGTGATATTTTAGTCATGTGAAATACTTGAGACAAGTGATACCATACTCGTAACCATAATATTTCAGTCATGTGAAATACTTGAGACTGGAGATGCCACACTGTTAACTGCCATATTTCAGGCATGTGAAATACTTGAGACAAGTGATACCATACAGAACTCGATATTTTAGTCATGTGAAATACTTGAGACAAGTGATACCATACTGAACCATAATATTTCAGTCATGTGAAATACTTGAGACTGGAGATGCCACACTTGTAACTGCCATATTTCAGGAATGGGAAATACGGAGACTGGAGATGCCACACTAACTGCCATATTTTATGCACTCGAAATACTTGAGACTGGTGATGCCACACTTGTAACTGCCATATTTCAGGCATGGGAAACACTGAGACTGGTGATGCCACACTTGTAACTGCCATATGTCAAGCATGGGAAACACTGAGACTGGAGATGACACACTATTAGCTGCTATATTTTATGCACATGAAATACTTGAGACTGGTGATGCCACGCTGGTTACTGGCACCTGGAAAGCTGTTAAAGGGATTGATGGAATATGGGCACGAGCAACACAGGATGAGAGATGTAGCAACACCAGTTGAGGATTTTGTATTGGGAACAGCAATCAATAGGTGGGTGTCAGTTTTAGGCACTGGGAACTGCAGGGCATGCTCGTTCAAAAGAATACACCATGATAGTGGAAGTAATAAAGGAAAAGGGTGCTGGTCACAGATTTGTGTTAGTATGACTTTGAATATGAATGTTAACGTGCTTATTTGCTAACAGAACAATGATGGTTAACACAGAATGGCTTGTGTATGGGTCAATGCTACAACACACAAATGTTGTATCCAGTACAAGACAATTATTTAATGCAATTGTTAGTGGCCATATGTGTACCCAAGGTGAGGTAGATTTGTTTTTATAAACACAAGTTGTTCCACATGTGCTGGGTCAAGTGAGGATCGGTGAGGTTTCACCACATCCACAGCAGTGCTGAACATTCATTCAGATGGTACGCTGGTAGGGGGGGCAACAGATATATTTAAGGGCCAACTGTGCCACGTGCGGAGATGCTTTCATCCTTTTGATCCAGTGCTTCACTGGATTTATGGAGAATGACTCCAGAGGCTCATTGAAATAACTGTTCAGCAGATTGGGTGCCGACTGTGGCTGCTGTTCTGCTCTCTTCCGCTGCTTAGCCTGTAGTGATGAGCCGAGTTCAGCCCAACAGTCACCCTCCTTCTCAAGGTTTTCCATACTGCTTTCAGTTTGTGATTCTGAGACTGGCTCATCAATAGGGTTACCTGCTGGTTTCATTGACCCAAGGATGCAGAAACCAAGTTCTGAGCACATCTGCTTCTGAATGTCTGTAACCCTGTGAGTGGGTATTATAAGGTGTAGTACCTCACACTTGAAATGTGGATCCAACACAGTGGCAAATATTAGCTTTTTATTGGAACAGAGATCAGAAAATCTAACTTCTAGTTCTGTGGTGAGGTTTTCCACAAGGCATATCACTGTTCCTGGTGTCTGGTTTGGATCTTTCTCAGCATTTTCACTGAATCTCCTCATGGCTTTTTTCAGGATCTGTACAGCAGGAATTACCTGACTTAGCAGTGCAGAATCAGAGCTAAGGTCATGAGTGCTCCTTTCAAATGGGGCTAAAACCTTTACCCAGCCCTCAATCATAGCCCAGTCCTGATGTCTGAGGACTTCCTCTATATCAGTTTCCATGCTCATTTCATGAAGGGCCCACTTTTGCTCCAGAAGCCTTAGCAGCATGTAGTAGGTGGAATTCCACCGGGTCCGTACATCCTGGATGAAATGATGCTGCGGCATTTGAAAATGCTCTTGTAGCTGATGCAGACTGTTTGTGGCTTTCACAGAGTGAATGAAGTGGCTGCATATGCTTCTGGCTACTTTGACTGTGTGATCTGCCTCCACTGTGTTTGCCAAAGCCTTTGTCACCACCAAATTTAGTGTATGAGCAAAGCAGCGTATCCCAGCAAAATTGCCATCTCGAAGTGCTTTTATCATATTTGTGGCATTGTCTGTGACCACAAACCCTACCTGCAAATTGTTGCCATCAATCCATGGGCTCAACATCTCTTGCAGGAATGACAGTATGTTTATAGCCGGTGATCCTTTTTCCATAACACTGACATTTAGCAAAGCAGACCTGCAGGAGAGGGGAAGAGATAGAACCAGTACCAGTACCACCAGCATCACTAGTGACTACCACATCTGCAACACACCAGTGTGCTGTCAGTGACATGTATGCATGATTTGAATTCATGCTGGTCCATATGTCAGTTGTGCAGTGGAAAACTCCACCAACAGCCTGTGCTAGTAGTCTTGCAACTTTTTTTCTCAAATCATGGTAAATGTTGGGTACTACAGTATGTGAAAATGTGGTCCGTGATGGTATATTATACCTAGGGTGCAAATGCTGCAGCAGCCTACAGAAACCTGTGTTTTCCACAATGGAAAATGTCTGCAGATCCAAGGCCATCATCTCACCAATTAAACTGGTGATCTGCTGTGCTGTTGGGTGTGATGCCTGGTATTTGGTGCGGGCATGGAAGACTTGCATGATGGGTGTAGTCAAAGCGGTACCACATTGCATTGATTTTGACTTTGAACCCATGGTGGAAGGTGTTACAATAATTGATGATTGAGCAGAAGGCAGAATGGGTGATGCTCCTGTACGGCGATGCGGTATAAGTGGTGTAGGGGGAGTTGAGGGCACACTGTCCGTCTCAGTAATAGAAACACTAACAATACTTTGTGCATCTACTGTACCAGTACCAGAAGAGGGGCTGACAGGCACATGTTGTGGAGGGGGAGGAACAGCTGTGTATCGTTGAAGTGCACTGGGATGTTTCATTCGGAGATGGTTCATCATTGATGTTGTTGGAAGATTTGAAAGGTTTTTACCATGACTTATAGTACAGTCATACACACAGCATACTGCCTTTGTTGGATCATCTTTTACAACACTAAAGTACAGCCACACCACACTTTTCCTTGCACTGACAGTGGAAGTACAGGCCCCAATAGGGCGACCATGGGCTTGTTTTGCCCCTTTCCCCTTATCAGACGTGGGTGCAGTGGATGCAGTTGTTCTATCCCTTTCTTTCTCCGCAACAGATGTAGTTGTAAAACTACTTTGTGTATCAGAAGGAGTTGAACTTGACACAACTCTTTGAAAGGACAGAAGGACAGGGTGGACTGTTTTTTTTTTTTTTTTTTTAGGAGGAGGGTGACCCTGACTGGCCTGCTTGCCATGACAAGAAGTACTGCATTTTTTGGCTGCTGCACATTCACGCTTCTCACACAGATATGCCGCATATTCGGCCTCATCGCCAAATTCGCTTAGGTGGGTATCACTGTCAGATGTTGTACTTGTCTTGAGGCTCTGGTAAATATTCAGAACCAGATGAGTGTTCTTCTTTGGAATCCTCCACATCAGCAAAAGGAAATGTGGTGAGAGGAAACTTGCGAGGCTGAGCAACAGTACATTTTGGCAACACAATTGGTGAGGTTGTTGTAACAGTTTCATGGTCAGTACTAGTCACAGTACCTATGGTCATGGGCACAGCTGGCAAGGTAGTAGCACTGTTGACAGTAATCCTGGTGCCAGAATTACAATCAGGAGTTATAGTCAAAGAAATTGGCATCATATTACAGCTAGTTGTAATACTGGCAGCAGTAGTCATGGTGACAGCAGAACACTCAGGACTATTAATGGAAGCAAAGGTTGTGGTGACAGTGGCTGTGCAAGGAGCACAAATAATGCACACTTATGGCAGTGGTGGTGTCAACAGTACAAAAAGGATTTGCTCTGGTTGCTGAAATCACGGCAGTGGTGGTGGGGAGGAGCACACTGATAGGCAATGTTGCCTCTATGGGTGCAGTTGTGTGAATAGTACTACCACTGGTAGTGGGGGTTGGTTCTTGTTCTTGTATAACTGGAGATGTCAGCAGTAAAGCCCTCCTACTTTTATAAAATGATGGTGCTGCAAATGCAGTACTAGTAATAGTAGTGGCAGCAGTTGAAGTTATAATAGTACTAGTACTACCCCCAATCTTACTGACACCAGAACCTGAAGGCTTATCAGGGGAGAAAACTATTTTAGAGCAGCGAATACGAACAGACCTTCTCTCACCCTGATCCTCACCACTTATGAATGGTGGTGAAGATGACTTGCTTGGGTTGGACCATGCACGTTTACGGGATTGATGAGACATGGTCCGTAACTTACTGTGTATATTATTTGTGATTAGTGTCTTTGTTTATGTTGGTGCTTCTTGCAGATAACAATAGCAACCCCGCTTATATAGTAGCTAATAAAGTCAAGCTGATACTAGAAAGAGATGGAGTCAGCAAACAACTTCTTCCTTGTATGGTGTCAGTTGTGCAGTCACAGTACAGCTATTCAAGCTTTGAAGGTGCACCAAACAACTTACAACACACAGAACCCAGTGAGTCACGCCTGACACACACAGAAATACTAAAGCAGTTCACAAAAAATTTGCGTGTACACACTCACAGTAGTGCACACATGGGGACGAAGACACACAAAAAAGGAAAAACTCACATGCACAGGAGGCCACTCAGGTGCAGTGAGCTGTGGAAGGAGGAGTCACCTGCAACACCCTCCTTACTCAGTTGTACAGGGAACTGAGCCAAGAACCAGACTACAGTCAGCAACAACTCAATGGGCCAAGCCTGACCCAGTGAGAAAAACATAGGCTGCTTTATATATCACAACAAAAATGCATGCAGACAACTGTGCATGCACTTGCAGGACACAGATTACAAGAACAACAATACAAAGCACACATGGATGATGTAAGCTGCAATGCAGATAAGAGGGAGTCAGATGACAATCACACCTCACTTATGCAGGGAACCGAGCCTGGAACCCGATTACAGCAAAATACCGATTTGCTTCACAAAAGAAATAGAAAATACCACAGGGGCTGTGTGTGGATTTGGAACAAAAAGCTAAGCAAGCACAGCAGTGGGGATGGGGCAGTCAGCAAAAGCTTGAGCCACTCACTGTTACTGAGCCCAGTAACAGTTACCCACTACATGCAAAAGCCAAACTGGACTTTGTTGGCAAAAAACCTGATAAGAACTAATTGGTTCTTAAGCAAAAAATCAAACCACACTGCTTCAGCTGAGCTGTGAAACTGTAAGCAGTGGGGGAAGGGAGTCAGCATGCAGCAGCACACACACAGATTCACTCACACACAGAATCTCCTTTGCCTTGAACGAAAACTGCAGTCAGATGCAGTCACAAGGTGATCAGATGTAAAAATTGGATCACACACAAAGCATTTTTAAAAGGTTATAAAAGTTACAAGTGGTAAACTAAACAGAGCTAGCTCTCTGAGAAACAACTGTCTCCTCTCATCTACAGTACACATTCAGAGTGAGGAGATCACATGGTGTTCCTGGCTCTGAGCTCCAAAAACAGCCTCTGATTGGCCAGTGAAGCTCTGAGAGATTTTGAAATCTCACCCACAGAACAGTACATCCCGAATAGTGAACTATTCGGAATGTCCATCCAAATATTCGGCAAGCCTACTATTCGTGGTATTCGGGAAATACTATTCGGACCATGCACAGCCCTAACACAAACACCACTCATCCGTGAAACATGGACCTACAGAAGTACATGACAATGTTCCACTACCAACAATTCACCTCCCAGACCCACACAAATTGCAGCAGGGACCAAGAGATACCTTGCTTATTGCTGGAAGCCACACCAAGAGATGGTGGTACCTTATAAGTAACACAAAGTAAAAAGACTTCAAGGGACTGCCATGTATTTTGTGCTTTTGGGCCTTGGACTGCTTGGATGGGTAAGAGGATGACACATACTGCACAGGAGAAACAGCCAATCATGAGTTCAGCTCTACAAAATAAGCTAGTTACAAGCTGGCTCAGGTTACAGAGGACTGTGTGTGCATGCTTTTCTAGGGAAACTGACAGCCACTGAAAGCAGGGGTATTAACAGAATGAATAATATATGAGATGCCAGCCAATACAAATTGATCTCACGATTTTCTACAGACAGAGGTCACATGTGAGCAAGCTCTAGATTTGTCTGATAGAGTGAAGAAGATAGACCTGTGAGTGATTTCCAAAGTCAGCCAGCAGGTTGAAACAAGGATTTGTCAATGCCAAATATGTTTGCTTACATACTGTTACAAGTTACAACAACAGAATCATGAGGCTACGGACAGACCTTTCTTACCCCCAGTAGCCCCTGTTTCATGGACTTTGGGTTCCACTGAGCTGAGGAGGTATAGGCCCCATATTCAGTGCTGGACATGTGTGCTCTGTGGCAGTTAGTACATGGCCAGCTCGGGGGCACTATTCAGACAATTAACATGTGCCAGCCAAAGTACGCTGTCTAAATATGGGGCCATATCAATGCAGTGCATAGTGACTATGCGTATGCTGATACAGCCCCAGACTGAATATGGGCCACAGGAGCCCAATGGAGATAGCACCGCCCAAATGGGAGAGTGCCTGGGCTCTTACGGGCTATATTCAGCCCTAACAGGCTAATGAGCCCATTGGGCATGCAAGGCACTATGAGCTATTTGCATGCCCATTACAGGCTCATTAACATGTTTGTGTAGCTCCTCTCCCTTCCGAGTGGCCATTCTGTAGCTTTTTTTTAATATTCCTGGTGGTCAAGTGGTCTTACACCCCCGATCACCTGTCTTGTAGCTGTCTTGAATATTCTTAGTAATTTAGTGGTTCCCCACCACACACACACACACACACACACACACACACACACACACACACACACACACACACACACACACACATATACACCCGACTGCCTATCCTGTAGCTGTCTTGAATATTCCTGGTGGTCTAGTGGTTCTCCATAAGGGCATCTGACCTCCTCTTGAGCTATTCACTCAGGATCCTCCTCCCCACAACCCCTTGCTCTGGTCACCTAGGGCAAACTACAGCAGTAGTGACAGCGACTGGCAGCCCTTCGCTAATGACATCAGCTGGCCACCATCTCACTGTCAGTGAGCGATTGTGAATATTGTAGAAATGCCATCTGACTGTCAGTGAGTGATTGTGAGTACTGTAGAAACAGCTGTTTGTACAATACTCGTGATTGCTCATTGACAGTCAGATGGTGGCCAACCGAAGTGGTGAGTGGACAGCTGTGCCAGTTGCCATCATTATTGCTGCAGTTTGACTTATGTGACTGGGTCGGGGGGGGTGCAGGGTGGAGGGGCCCGAGTAGGTGAGTTAGAAGGGGGCTGGATGCTGTAACGGGGAGTAGGACCATTACACCACTAGGCACATTGCAGATAGCTACAGTACAGACAATTGGGTGTTTTTATAATGCATTTTTCCAGGACAGATCAGCTTAGATGCAACATCTCCTTTTCAATGGGGTTCTGCTGGTGGGTCCTACTTTTGCACCGTTTTACAATGTATTTATCAACGCTAGCCTAGCTGAGATGCAATATGCTGTATTATACTGCCTATTGCACTCTGCACCTTGTAAATTTATGCTACTCCAAATATGTACCTTGCTGTGGATTTACCTAAATATATCTTGCTCTACTTTGGTCACCCAGATTTTTGTGATGTTTGCTACTCTATTGTATAACCCATTACCTCCCCCCTGGGTTGCACCTGGAAACAAGCCCCAGCTCAGTATGCCTTTCCCAGTTACCAGATTTTAAACAAATGAATAAATAGCTCATTTACAGTGGGGTCCTGCTTTGACCCATTTTTACACTGTATTTACCCAGGATAGCCCAGTGAAGATGCAGTATCTCCTTTTCGATGGGGTCCTGTTTCTACACATTTTTACAATGTACCCAGGATAGCCCAGGTGAGAAGCAATTTCTAATTTTCAGTGGGGTCCAGCTTTTATTATATATTTTTTCAAGACAAAGCAGCATAGAAGCACATCTTTCAGTGGTGTTCTTCTGTACTGGGGTCCTGCTTTTACAAATGTTTATTGTATATTTACCCAGGACAGACCACATGAAATGCAATATCTATTTTTCAATGGGGTTGTGCTTTTACACATTTTTAGACTGTACTTATCCAGGAGTGCACAGAGGAGATGCAATATTTTGTTTTGAGTTGTGGTCCTGCTTTACCCATTTTACAATGTATTTAGGCGGGCAGCTCTGCTGACAGGCAATACTTCACTTTCAGTGGGATCTTACTTTTGCAAAGCTGTTTCACCAGGACAGACTAGTTTAGATGGATATGTTCAGTGGGGCTCTGCTGTACTGGGGTCCTGCTTTGCACATCTGTATATTTACCCAGAAAAGACCAGATGAGACGTAGTGTCTCATTTTTAATGGGGTCCTGATTTTACACATTTTTCCACAGTATTTACTCAGGATAGCATAGCTAAGATGCAATATCTTGTTTTCCATGGGTCATGTTTTCCCCATTTTTAGACTGTATTTACTCTGGATAACACAGCTAAGATGCAATATTTCATATCAGAGCCATAGGAAAGCAGTTTGGTGCCCTGGGCGAGAGACTAATTTTAGCCACTCCGGAAAACGCTACCGGGTCGACCCCCAGATGCTCTGGGTTGTTTTCTTGCTCTGTGGTGAGTTTTGGGGCTTTTCTTGAAGGAAAAACATACTTTTGTTATACGTTCCCTACTCCTAATTTCAGGGAAAATTTTTCTCCCATATATTCTGAGGTGTGGGAGTCGAAGATGCTGGCTGGCTGTCATCAGAGTGTGCAGCGCAGCTGAATTTTTGTGGACAACTGGTTGACCAACAGTTCCATCAGTAGTGGCTCAGGGGGACATATACAGGCACTTCAGTGGCATAGATGCAGTCCTCGAGTGCTGAGATGCCCCATCTGCAACCACCCATCCTCTCATAGGGGAATGTATCCCCCTGAGCCCACTCACTCAGCCCTGATGGCAGGCTCCACTACCCCTGTAGTGGAATTGCCACCACCTAACAGAAGGAAAATCCTCCACCCCTACCCTAGACTATCTCCAACACTCAGTGCTGCTTAACCACCCTTCTAGGCCATAACTTCCTGTTTGGGAGCAGGAAGTGAGTGATCACAGAACCACCAAAGACCCACCATCCTAGAAGGGCAAGAGTAGCTCTCCGGCCCCCTCTAGCTGCTGGAGGTCTGCCTCTGAGCAAGTGTGGTCTACTGAGAAATATAGGATATTGTTGTCTCAGAACAGGATAATCAAGAGCTTAAAGGGCACACAGGCAGAAAGTAAGGAGAGAGAGAAAAAAAAACAGAGGAAAGAGTAAGGATTGCAAACAGTTAAGGGGCCAGAAATAAGACATGATTGGAGTGGTGCAGTGCAGTGGCTGTGGAGCAGCAGTCTTCCAGGAGACGTTCTGGAGGATGCGGTGTTGTCCCATCTGCAGGCACCTCTCTGGGCTGAGGGAGGAGGTTGCTCATCTCCAGGCCGAGTTGGCCAAGATTTGTGGGACCTCCTCTTCCATCCAGGGACCACCAGTGCCACTGCCGTTGCCTCAGAGGTTGCCAAGAAAGAGGAGCGGTTGGACCACAGTGGGCTCAGGGAGGGTGAGGGTGGTGGAACAGAGGCGCATCCCTCCAGTTGTACCTCTCCACAATTCCTATGCCATTCTGGCAAAGTGTGGTTCCTCTATGGAGGCACCTGCAGTGGAGACCAAGGAGGATGCTGGGAACCTCCACAAAGGAGACCCACAGGAGGGTGACAGGGGACCCTGCAGGGGAAGGAAACAACTCCTGGTGAGGGACTCCATTGTTAGGAAGGTAGAACTGGGGGAGGAAGGGGAGAGGGAGGTAAGGTGCCTGCCTGGCGCCATGGCTTGGAGGGACAGGGAGCGAATCCTCAGGATTGCCAGAGCAGCTGCACAGGGATGGAGCTGGATGTCATTGTCCACCCTAGGGACAAATGACCTGGCTAAGAAAGGGATTAGAGAAGTGCAGGAAGAGTTTGTGGAATTGGGGAAGGGCCTTAGTCAAGTAGCACGCACGGTAACCTTCTCGGAGGTGCTGCCCATCTATGGCATAGGAGAGGCTAGGGTGTTCTGCACTATGGTATTCAATCAGTGGTTGAAAAACTGGTGTGGAACTCAGGGATTTGGCTTCATTGGGGACTGGGGGTCCACCTGGAGTGATGCAAGCCTATACTGGCATGATGGGCTGCATCTATCCCGGGAAGGGAACCAGGATCCTAGGTGATAGGTTTAAATGCTTCATTGGCAAGCTTTTAAACTAGCCAAGGGGGGAGGCACTGGAAAGGAGCAGGGAAATCCCAGCCCCCAAATAATCATGGTAGTAAGTGCAGCAAACACTAACATAGAGGTGTCGATGGGAGAAGGGCGGGGTAAATGGAGAAAGTGACAAAGGCAAGAAGGACAGGGATGGGGCAAAAGGGAGTACGCCATCAGGAAATGGAGGGTAATGAGTACCAATGCCCGTAGTCTGGGCAACAAGCTCCCTGAGCTGGGGGCCTTGATGGAAGAGGGATGCCTGGATATCATAGCAGTCACAGAAACATGGTACACAGAGAACCATGACTGGGATGTTAACATACCAGGGCATAACCTACAGGAGAGACAGGCGGGGAGAAGAGGGGAGGAGTAGCTCTCATGTAAAGGAAGGATAAAAGCAACTGAACAAAAGAGTAAACAGGGAGGAGAGGAGGCACTGTGGGTCACCTTGAGACTGGAAAGGGCACCACAATCCGCACAGGGGTTAGGTACAGACCCCATGTCGGGGAGGAATGGACAAGGATATGATAGAAGGCATTCTTAGAATGGCAGAGAAAGGGGAGATACTGTTGATGGGAGACCTGAATATGCCAGATGTTAACTGGAGCACATTTGCTGCAGCCACATCAGAGCAAGGCCATTCTTGATGCCCTACAGGTGGCAGGCATTAGACAGCTAGTTTCAGAACCCACTCGTGAGGGAGCAATCTTAGACCTTGTACTCTCAAACGGGGCAGTGAGAGGATCTCAGATCTAGAAGTGGGTTGCCATCTGGGGACAAGTGACCATCAAACCATGTGGTTCACGTTAAACTCAGCTACAGAGTCAAGCCATACAAAAGTGAGGGTACTGGACTTTAGGAGGGCTGACTTTGGCAAGAAGGAGAGTGCCTCAGAAAAGCACTAGCAAACAGGCTAGAAGGAGGTGTGGAGCAACAATGGGAATCATCAAACTGCCATCACAGAGGCAACAAGCCTTTGTGAAGCAAATAAACAAATCAAATGAAAGAAAAGCCACTATGGTTCTCAAAAGAGGTGGCTGTGAAAGTCAGGAAGAAAAGATAACATTCTGAAGTATAAGGAAACACAGAAGGAGCAGGACAGAGAGCTGTACCAGTTAAGGCAGAAGGAAGCAGGAGGGAAGTCAGAATAGCAAAGGCCCAAACTGAGGAAAAGATAGCCAACTCAGTTAAGAAGGGGGATAAAAACCTTTTATAGGTACATCAGCGAGCGTAGAAAGACAAAGGGAGGGATAGTGAGGCTAAATAGAATGAACGGTGGGTGGGCAGAGGGGGACAGTGAAAAAGCAGGGATACTGAATGAATATTTCTGCTCAGTATTCACAAAAGAGGAGGGGGAAGTGCCTAATCCAATTAACAGAAGCACTCTTGATAGGGGGGTCGATCCCAGTCCTTTCACAGAAGAAAGGGGTCTGCAAGAACTCCTAAAACTGAAGGTGGACAAAGCAATGGGTCCTGATGGAATTCACCCAGAATTCTAAAAGAATTAAGGAGGAACTAGTGAAACCACTGGCTACTCTTTTAATAAATCATGGGAGGATGGAGTGGTACCGAGGACTGGAGGAAGGCAGATGTGATTCCCTTCACAAAAGTGGGACCAAGACAGAGGCAGGAAACTACAGACCTGTCAGTCTGACCTCTGTGGTAGGGAAAGTGATGAGTCACTCTGAAGGAAAGAATAGTTGAGTACCTAGAGGCCAGTGGAGCACAGGACCCAAGGCAGCATGGGTTCACAGTGGGAAGGTCATGTCAGACGAATCTAATAGATTTCTTAGACTGGGTGACCAAAGTAGTAGACCAGGGAGGGCTGTGATGGCCCACCTAGACTTTAGCAAGGCATTTGACAGTCCCACACAAAATATTAATAGTCAAATTAGCCAGCCTGGGAGTGGGTCCCAGGGTGGTAGCCTGGGTAAAACATTGGCTGCACAACAGGACACAGAAGGTAATTGTAAATGGAGTCCACTCTGAAGAAAGAGGGGTTACCAGTGGGGTACCGCAGGGTTCAGTATTGGGTCCAGTCCTTTTTAATGTCTTCATAAGTGACATTGCAGAGGGACTGGAAGGAAAAGTATGCCTTTTGCAGATGACACAAAGATCTGCAACAGGGTTGATACACAAGGAGGCATGGAAAGGATGAAAAGGGACTTGGCAAGGTTGGAGGAATGGTCAGAAGTATGGCAGCTAGGATTCAATGCAAAGAAGTGCAAAATAATGCACCTGGAAACAAGAACCCATGGGAAGAATACACAATGGTGGGGAGGAGTAACAACAACAAAAAGGAAAGGGACCTGGGGTAATCATATCAGATGACCTTAAGGTTAGCAAGCAATGTGAGAAGGCAGTAGGGAGGGCTGGGGGTATACTGGGATGTATAGGGAGAGGCATCAGCAGCAGAAAACAGGAAGTTGTTATCCCTCTTGTACAGACAGTTGGTAGACCCCATCTGGAGTACTGTGTCCAGTTCTGGAGACCCCATCTCCGCAAGGACATAGACAGGATCGAGGTAGTCCAGAGGAGGGCAACTAAAATGGTGCAGGGTCTGCAAGAGAAGCCGTATGAGGAGAGACTAAAGGAGCTTAATATGTATACCCTTGAGGAAAGAAGGGAGAGGGGGGACATGATAGAAACTTTCAAGTACCTCAGTGGAATCAACAAAGTCCAAGAGGGTAGCATCTTTCAGAAAAGAGACTTGCAAGAACAAGGGGACACAATTTAAAGATAGGAGGGCGGTTCAGGGTAATGTGAGGAAGTATTATTTCACAGAGAGGTAGTGGATGCATGGAACAGCCTTCCTGAGGAGGTTGTGGGGTCTAAAACTGTGGGAGAATTCAAGAATGCATGGGACAGACATAAGGCAATTCTTGTGGGGGTAGGAAGAAATAGGCTGTTGGTTAACTAGGATCTACGGCCTATCCTGTAGTAGGAAATGGGCAGACTAGATGGGCCAAGCAGTCCTTATCTGCCATCAAAGTCTATGTTTCTATAACCAGACTCTGCCCCCAACCATCCTACACCTGACTTAAACACCTCCACAACACCACACTCCTCACCTTAGCTGCCCTACCTTCCCTATTGCTTAACCACCACCCTATACCAAGACCAGCCCCATGCACCCAGAACAATCCCTGCAACTAGACCAACCCACATACCTCCAAACTGTCCCTGATTTTGCATCAAAATTTGCTTTTGTTCCATCATAAAGTTTGTGTTTTTATGGTAGAGAACAGTGGGGGGGGGGGTTAAAATCATGAAAAAATGTCAAACATTAAAGTTAGACTTATTTTTCTTCAGAAAATGCAGATTAACATAAATCCCCTTTTTCTATCCACTTTCTCAGTGAATAGTGCCAATTTATAACATGTGTCCAAGATTTTGGGTCTTTGTCCCTGATTATTTTAAGTCTTGTCCCTGATTCATGAGGAAAGAGGTTGAGAGGTATGCAGCCCCTAGTCTAGCATCCCTCCAGAGGACCACTCTGTCTGTAGTGGAATCCCCCCGCTAAACAATATTCTGACAGTATCCAGTCCCCCACTGCAGGACCCATAGAAAAGCACCCCCTGCATCTGCCTCTACCCCCCCCAGTTGGGAAAGGGCCAAGGAGTGGAAGATTCACTTTATGGAACTGCTGCTACGGTGCTGTCCAGGGTCCCACAGTATAACGTCTGGCATACAAAAAAGCGCAGCTCCTCTGGTCTACTCCTCCCTCTCTCTTTCCCCAGCTCAGACTCATATACTCTGTTGGCAACCATGAACATGGCAGGTATTTTTTTATGTAACTTGTAAGCGCTGCAGAAACTGGCAGATGTCAAGATCCAGAAGTGGCCAACTGACATCCACGGTTTAGGTGGAACGCTCAGTCTACGCAGTATTTTAAATTATTAATAAAACTGTCACGTTTATGGATGCAAGTCAAGCAGACCTAATGAGTTGGGGACACAGATAAAGGGAGGGGAGCTTTCCTTTTCTGCCAGAAGTTTTACTGTGGGACCCTGGACAACACTGTAGCAGCAGTTCTCTGCTGTGGATCTTCTGCTTCCTGGCCCTCTCCTGACTTGTGGGGGGGGCAGCTTCAGGGGGTAGCTTGTCTGGGGAGGTCCTGCTGTGGGATGGGATATATTATGTAGTAGTGTCCCCAAGTAGCAATGTCTAGGTGGGGCCCTGTAAAAAAAAAAAAGGCCCAACAGGGCATGATTGGGTGCTTGAGCTTGAGGACCCCTCCAAGGGCCCATTTAGTTAGTCCCAGTGAGAGACAGTGTAGGGGCCCCATGGTGCAATAAGAAGTGTCACTAGGGAAAAAACATTCTGCCTAGCTTATACCAGTTTTCAGTACGCCTTAGCAGTGCAGCCCCTCTCCCCTGCCCAGTAAATAACCCCTGCATCCAGCACAGCACCCCCTCAGTACAGCTGAGCCAGCCCAACTGCTCCAGTCAGCTTCCCTGCAGCCAGAAGGTGCCCCACTCCAAATCCCCTCCTTCCCCTGATTCTCATCAGTTCCCTTCTACAGCCCAAGCCAATGCAGATACATATAACTGTTAATATGTTATGATCCAAACTGAACAGATCCCCCTCACATGGCATCCAAGGCAACTAGGCAAGGCACTGGCAGGCAAGACCTCATTTTCTAAGCAAGACAGGTGTGGGTGGTGGGGTGAGAATAGAACAAGGACTTGGCTAGGGAGAATCAGGATGAGAGGACACGAAAAAAAAAAACCAAAAAGGCAGTGGAATGAGAGTGCAGGAGGGACACGGGTCAAAAAGAAAGAAAATGTAAAGACGTAGTGGACAGGAGGGATGGTGTGCCATGGCCCACGCCATGGCAGTCAGGCCAAGGCTGAGGCAACTGCTTCAAAATCTTCACTCCCATTTGAGTCCCCAGTCCAGTGCATGAAGTTCAAGTGAACTGCACAGTTGCCGCCCACCCACAGCAGAGCCGACTCCGAGACAGGCCGGCCAGGCCAATAATTAAATGGTAAGGAAAGCAGATCTTTGCCTCCTGACTTCCTGAGTGAGACTATCAATCCCCCACACTACACTCTCACGACATAGATCCCATCTCATCATCTCACAGTTTGGATTCAGAAATTAATTTGGAATTATTCATGCAACGCATGGGTCTGCACTTCTGCTCAGCTGCAGTGCCATCACTTTTACTACAGATACTCTCTCACTGACAAGTGACAACTACTAGTCTTGTCTACACAGACAACAACAGACAGAGTACTTAGTGTGCTGTGCATTCTACTTATGCTTACATTACACAAGTGACGAAAAAAATACAAAGACAAGGATCTCTTCTGTCTTCTCTGTCTCTCGTGACTCATCTCTCCTCAGACTCTGACTCTCATTTTTTTTTAGTCTCTGTGACTGTCTACTACTCTACACTAGTACACTAATAAACTTTAAGGAGGCAGTACGGTGCAGTGGTTTAAGGCTCTGAGCTGCAAATGTGGAGATCTAGGTTTGAATCCCACAGCCCCCACTTGCATACTGTGTGACCCTGAGCAAGTCACTTAACTTCCTTGTGCTCCCAGGTTGCACCTATAAACAAGCTTTCAGCTTAGTGTGTCTCTCCTGGTAAAACAACAGTAAAGTAAAACTTGCTCCACACGCTCTCTGTCTCCAACATAAACCTCTCACTCAGTGCCAAACGCTCCCATCCGTACTCCTTTTATGCTAATGGGTGGTCGCTGGACTACTCACAGTTCCTCTTTCTCAGCACCACCACCGCACTGCACCACATGATTATTTTCTGCAGTAGACTGTGCAACCATGTGACCCCCCTTGCTGGTCCTTGGTCCGCAGATGCACCCCTGCTGACAGTCATTTGTAATTACAGAACCAACATTTTTAAAAAAGGATTTAGAGTGGCAGCACAAGTAAATTAGAACATGAGCTTCAGTGGAAAAATGCACCCCTGGAGGCTTGCGCCTGGGGCAGGAGCACCACCACCCCACCTTTCCTCACGGTACTGTTTCATATTCAGTGGGTAATGTGTTACCCATTTTTAGACTGTATTTACTCTGCAAAACACAGCTAAGATGCAATATTTCATATTCAGTGTGTAATGTGTTACCCATTTTAGACTGTATTTACTCAGGTTAGCACAGCTAAGATGCAATATTTTGTATTCAGTGGGAAATGTTTTACCCATTTTTAGACTGATTTACTCTGCATAACACAGCTAAGATGCAATATTTCATATTCAGCGTGTAATGTGTTACCCATTTTTAGACTGTATTTACTCAGGATAGCACAGCTAAGATGCAATATTTTGTATTCAGTGGGAAATGTTTTACCCATTTTTAGACTGATTTACTCTGCATAACACAGCTAAGATGCAATATTTCATATTCAGCGTGTAATGTGTTACCCATTTTTAGACTGTATTTACTCAGGATAGCACAGCTAAGATGCAATATTTTGTATTCAGTGGGAAATGTTTTACCCATTTTAGACTGTATTTACTCTGGATAGCACAGATGAGATGCATTGTCTCATTTTCAGTGGGGATACAGCTTTTACACAGTTTTACAATATATTTAGCCAGGATAGCATAGCTAAGATGCAATATCTCGTTTCCAATGGAGTCTTGGTTTTACCCATTTTTTAAATATATTTTACCAGGATAGCCCAGCTGAGATGCAATCTTATTTTCTGTGGGTCTTGCTCTGACACATTTTCACACTGTATTTAACAAGGACAGTACAGTTCAGGTACAGTATCTTGTTTTCATTGTGGTTCTAGCTTTACCAATTTTTACACTGTATTTACCCAGTATAGCACAGCCAAGATGCAAAATCTTATTTTCAGTGGAGGACCAGCTTTTACCCATTTTTACAATGCATGTACCCAGGATATCCTAGCTGAAAGACAATTTCTCATTTTCAGTGGGGTTCAGCTTTCACAGTGGGCCCCATTTTCAGAACCAACTGACTGCGTGTACAAACAAGTGCACCACATGAAAAAATAGGTCCGGCCGGCTCTGGCGCCATATTCAAACAGATAGCTTGATCCAAACTGACTGCACTGTTTGAATATTGGACCCTGGTAGCATGGTGCAGCAAGCAGTCACCATGTTTGGTACAGCGCTAACAGATGGTGGGGCTGAAGACTGCCCATAGGGGTAAATCATGGCACACACTGGTTAGCACCACAGACCCCATGGGCAATATTCAGCCCAAACATGCAAATGAGCCCATTTGGCATGCACAGTGCTAAGGCATCATCTGCATGTCCATTATGGGTTCATCTGCATGTAAGCACCATCAGAGTGTGCTGGACCAGCCCCGCTCCCCAAGCCCTGATCCCTGGAAGTAAATCATTGGTGGTCCAGCAATCCCTACACTGCCCTGATCCCTGTCCCCATAGAGAAAAAGAAAAACACTGGTGGTTCAATTTTCCTCCCCTGCCCCAATTCCTGTCCCCATAGATAAAAATAAAACCATTGGTGGTTCAGCATCCCTCCCCTGCCCTGATCCCTCTCCCCATAGATAAAAAGAAAAACATTGGTGGTTCAGTGTCCCTCCCTGCCCTGATCCCTGTCCCCATAGATAAAAGAAAAACATTGATGGTTCAGCATCCTCCCCTGCCCCAATTCTCCCATAGATAAAAGAAAGCATTGGTGGTTCAGCATCCCCCCAGCCCCAACCCCCATTCCTGTACAAATCCCCATCATTTCTGGTAATCCAGTGTCCCTCCGCAGCCCCAATCCCTATCTCCATATAGAAAACTAGTATCTTTGGTGGTCTAGTGGTCCCTTCCCCCCCTCCATTCCCTGATCACCGTCCCAATGACATCCACAATACCCTGGTAGTCTAGTGGCCCCACACCACAGCAGGTAGTGACCCACCCTCCCCCCCAACCTGACCCATACCAGCAACTGGCACAGCCCTTCTCACACCGCCATGGCTATCCGACAACTGAACTGTTAATGAGCATGTACAGTAGACAGTATGCATGCACTGGTTGATACTGGAGGCTGGAAATGGAGGGTGGGGGTGGAAGCACACACAGAGGGAGGGACTGGCATGGTTATTTACAGATGCCAGGGCCAGGAATGGAGGGTAGGGTGGAAGAACACACAGAGGGAGGGAAGCAAGAGGGTTATTTACAGGTGCTGGGGACAGGAACAGAGGGTGGGTGTGGAAGAGCATGCAGAGGGAGAGAGGATGCAGGAGGTCTGTTTACGTACACCTAGGGTTAGAAGGAAGGGGGTGGCAGAGCATGCAGAGGAGCAAGTGGGAGGGAAGATGGGAAGGGGGCACTGCAGGGCCAGTTGAGAACATATGACAAGATGCAGCCACACTGTGATTGGTGCTAATGCATCCTTTCACATGTGAGAAGTTTATGAGTGGAGCAGCATCAGCAGAGTCTGCTAGAGGTTGTGAGTACTGGGTCATTACTCTCCAGTGAGGGGATGATGAAGAGTTTGTGGACATGACACCAAAAGCTGGGAAGAGCAGTAGAGAAACCTGTAAGAGTTCATAACCTCTGAAACCTGAATGTAACTGTGTGGTGGGTGTATTAAACGTACCCTGATGAGGTCTATTTACGGGCTTCATTAATTAGTTATTTTGGCCTCTGCCCACCAGTGAAGACTCTGTGGGTCAGAGGTCACCAGAGGGGCAATAAATCTGGGGGTTTTGGAGTGAAGGGGGATTTTCTGTGCCGTGGGAGTAGTGCAGCAGTGGGTGTACAGGAGCAGGAACAATTGCCTGCTTCCCACCTGAAGAAGTCCAATTTTGGGTGGTTGGGTGGATAAAAGGTGGTGGGTAACATGGAGGAGGCCATGGTCAGTGTTTCCAAACCCCAAAATTCAATTGCAGCCTGCCACAAAAGATGGCACCCCACTGTCAAGAAAGGATCTAGCAAAATGGCCAGATCTGGGTAAGGACATGTCAGATTTGACCTGGTCTGTGTTTCTGCTGCTGTGAGCACCCCTCTCCATTTTACCATCAGGCATACACCTGGACATGGTAATGGGGGTCTTGCAAACATGTGAGCTCATCTGGGATTGTTTGTTGGGCTCACCTGGACTTTGGGACTCCCATTGTGGGTGCTGGGTGCAAGGATTTGACTTTATAAATTTTGGCCTGAATTTGAATTCATGATTTGGCAATATGGCCCAGTGTGAGGAATTTCACGCCCTGGATGCATTGTGGCACCTGTGTGTCTGAAGCTGATCATGCCACAAGGCTAGACATGTGAGCTACATGCTAATTTCCCTAGGGTACTCACGCTGATTGGACGCGAGGATGGTGAAAGCGCGTGCTGGTTGCTCTTGGGCATGTTGAGATCAGTGTAGACTATACGAGCCAGGAAACTGTGCAGTGAGTTGTTAGAGCTGTGAGTGCTGTGCAAGTTGTCCACATTTGAAGGAGGACCTTGCGCATTTCCAATGAATAAAATGGCCACAGCCCTGGAAACCACCATTGTGACTATGCTATCAGCTATGTTAAAATGGCTGTGGAGTGTGATGGAAAAGACCAACAGCTTGAAGTGTGTGCTCTACCAATTTGAGGGTCAGGGGGTGACCTTGCTCCCAATCTGCACCCTTTGCAAAAGGAAGACTCCGGTGTGACAGACCCCAAGTTCTACCCCTGGCTGAGTGGGTTAGGGGGATCTGCGACATCAATGGAGTTGGCACTTGAGAGCTGGGAGGAGCTGGGTGCCCAGCTGTGTGCAGCAGCCGCAGTGACTAGCCCAGGACCCTGTCCACCATCTGGTGGTCTGCAAGAACCCTGTAGCCCAGGTGGGATAGCTTAGCCATGATAAGAAGCTCCACTATTGAACCCCTCCCACTGGCTGCCCATGGGACGAGGTCACAGACATGGAGCACATATAAAATTATTGACACATAAGGATTTTTCGAAAGTCAGAGCTACGTTTGCCCCTGTACCCATAGAACCCCGTGCCACTGCTTCAGCCTCCCAGACAAGCCAGCTGAGGAGTTTGTGAGACCTTCTACCCCTTGCCTGCACGGAGAAGCCTGGTGATGCTGATTCAAGTTTACCACAACTGGAGGGAGTGAGTCACCAGTGATGATGACCTGAGAGGACATTCTGATTCGCCACGAGTCTATATCTTGCTCCCTTGAAAGACCATCCCAGTTTGGCTGACAAATGCCATAGGTGGTGGGGAAAAATATGAAGGAATTGTGAATGAAGACCCACAAGTAAGGAGATACCGGGAGGGAGTGTGGGTGCCAGACAGGCAGGCCCCTCGGTCCAGCATCAGGTAGTTACCAGAATGGTTGCAGGCAGAGAAGATTATTTGCAAGATGATTCGCATGGATTATTCCCAGTATGTCTATCCTTATTTGCTGGCAAGGATCTGGGATATTTATTTATTTAGTTTTTGTTGACCGGGTAAGTGCACTAGACAAATTCTGCCTATTTTCAGGCACGACCTGGGGGAGGGGATACAGATGAATGCCAACTGATTTTGAACCAGATTAAGCTGTAATCGAGGAACATCAGCAGGATTGAGTGTATTGGGGCACCCTGGACAAACTGTATAAAAACCACAAGTTGTACCCTGATAGCACCAACTGCACTCTCTAAAGGATCCAGAATATTGCCAAATGCAAGTGTTCCAACAATGTGTACGAGGACCTTATCTTGTTTAAAAATGTATGCCCTGGTACAAGACTTGCTCAGTAAGTGAATCTAAACTTTTGTGGCTGGCATGGATTCCTTCAGTCAGGTGACCACAAAGCCTCTGACAGGATATTACTTCTCCCAGCAGTGAAGACTAAATGGCCTGCAATGTCTTTTCTCCCCTCCGGTGCTGCACCTTATTGGACTTCGGACTGAGACTGTTTGATCTTTAAATGGGTGAGAGCAACCCTTTTCTTTCATTATTTAATTTTAGTTGATAGTGAGTGCAGAGACTGACATCTTGAACATTTAGGGCTGGATATTCAAACTGCGCCATTCATAGGCGCAAGCCCTTGCGCTGCACAAAATAGTTGCGCAGGGGTGTGTCCAGGGCGATATTCAAAGGAGTTGCGCTATTGAGCAACTCCTTTGAATATCACCCCCCAGCCACAGCCACTGTGCATGGCGCAGTGGAACTTGCGCCACCGCAAGTTGACAAAGTGGAGCATTCAACTTGCGGTGGTGCAAGTACCATTGCGCCATGTGCAAAATCCTGATATTCAAAAGGTGACATGCAAATGGGGCTATAATTCATGCAAGGCGCAGGGAGGTCATTTGCATCTGATTATGGCCCCATTTGCATGCCATTAGCATGCAGGTGCGCCGATCCCCGAGGACTTGCGCCTGGCGCCCTGCCAGGCAGCAGCCGTCGGGGAAGGGCGCCCTGCAGCTCAATCGCGGGCAGGCGTAAAACCCCACCACCCCCCACTGGCCCGATCGCAAGCATGGCGTAAATACCCCCACCGGCCCGATTGCGGGCAGCAATGTGTCTCCCCAACACAGCCCTGGTGGTCAGTGGACTGATAAGCCCGATCGCGGGCTGGCGTAATGAAAACCCCACCTCCGAATATATCCCTGGTGGTCCAGTGGACCGATAAGCCCGATCGCGGGCTGGCGTAATAGAAACACCCCACCTCCCGAATATATCCCTGGTGGTCCAGTGGACCGATAAGCCCGATCGCGGGCTGAAGTAATCAACACCCACCACCTCCGAGATATATCCCTGGTGGTCCAGTGGACTGATAAGCCCAATCACGGCTGGAGTATTCAAACCACCCCTCCACCTCCGATCCATATCCCTGGTGGTCCAGTGGACGAAAATCCCGATCGCGGGATGTAGTTGCAACCCCAAACACATCCCTGGTGACCTAGTGTTCCCCACCCACCCACCCACGAGCCTCACCGCCCGCTCCCCGCGGCGGCGGGCGGCAGCATCCACCCGCCTGCCGCCGCCCGGCTGACTGCCGGTAGGACTGCCGCCCATTGGTGCAGAGCAAAGCCAATGGGCGTGCAGCCATACCGTACAAGACAGTTCCAGTTTGTGAATGAAATTCATTCACAAAACTGAACTATCTTATACGGTATGGGCTTCAGCCCATGGCTCTTGCTCACCAACAAGCGGCCAGCTACCGGCAGTCAGTCGGCGGCGGCGGCGGCAGGCGGTGGATGCTGCCGCCCCGCCGCTGCGGGAGGCGGGTGTGGGGCTTCGTGGGTGGGGTGGGGTGGAGACACTAGGTCACCAGGGATGTGTTTGGGGTGCAACTACATCCCGCGATCGGGATTTTCGGTCCACTGGACCACCAGGGATATGATCAGGAGGTGGGGGTGTTTGAATACTCCAGCCCGAGATCGGGCTTATCGGTCCACTGGACCACCAGGGATGTGTTGGGGGACACATTGCTGCCATGATCGGGCTGGTGAGGTATGGGCATGAGAGAGCATACCTCTCAACTGTACCACATTACGAGGAATGTTTCTCATTTTACTTCACAAAGCTCCCTGTTCCACATTGTGAGGACTTGTCCCACATTCAGTGTTAACATTTTAAAGCAAAACTCCATAGTAAATGATGCAAAATATATAATTTTAATTAATAGCAGACTTTCTGAACATAAATGCAAACATTTTCACAGTGTTGTGAGCTTCTAATGTAAAGATTTGATTAAGTGTTCACATTTTGCCCATTCTTTCCACATTTTGAGAGGCAATGTTCCACATTTGGGGGGACAAAAGGTTGAGAGGTATGAGAGAGGGGTTGAGGGCCAGCCACAGGTGGCAGCTGCTGTGTTGCGCCCTGCAATGCAGCAGCTCACCTGTGGGTGACCCTCAACTTGATCCTTTTTTTTGGGCTCAAAGTTGTGCAGGCGCAGGTTGGGGGTTGCGCCTGCACAACTCTGCACAGCCCGGCTGAATATCGGGCTGTGCAGTTTATGCATGGTTCCTCCCCCTCCAGTTCAGCATGCATTCATTTGCATTGCGCTGTTGCTCTCCTGCTGAATATCGCAGAATGGAGCAAGTTCGGACTTGCGCGGGCGCAACCCTATTGCGCATGGCGCAACCCTTTTGAATATCTGGCCCTTAGTATCTAACTCAGAGATACTGAACATTTAGCCTCTGATTTTGAAATAATGAATATGTAACAGCAAAAAGCTGGGACTCTGCACCTCAGTGCTGCATAAGGAGGGGAATTGGCCATGGTTATAATGTGTTTAAACTGTTTATAGTTAATGTTAAAGTGTTCTGTATTCTCTGTTTTGCATGCTGTTTTCCAAATGTTTTGGGGGGGGGGGGAGTATGTGCGCAAAGGTGGGTTAGCATACTTTCTTGGGCACATAGTAGCTGTTAGGCTGGTTTGGGCAGCAGTTAAACTAGTAATTGCTAGGGTAGTGTAGTGTAGTGGTAGGACTGGGATGCCGCCTCTGTGTTGCCAGGCAAATCACCCTGTGCATTGCAGGAGGTGGATCACCAGTGTGGTTAGGTGGGGACACCTGGTTTTAGGTCCCAAAAAGTTTAGTGAAGTAAGGGGATCCACTGTTGTGGTAGTGTGCCAGTGAGCCAGTGGTGGCTGTGCTTGGTGGGGAAGTGCGCATACCTCATCGTAGTGCTGTCATCAGGGTAGCTGGTTATGGGGGTGCTCACTGGGACAGTGAGCTTTCAAGGCAGGGGAAGATGTAATCCCCCAACGTGGTTGGTGTACTTATTTATTTTATTTAGTTTTTGTTTACCGGGTGGGTGTGCTAGCCATAGAAATGATTATTTTCAGACACAACCTGGGAGGTTACAAGCAAGACAGTACAGTAGCAAAACACAGGGTGGGATTACAATAGCAAGGATGCAGCTTTTGACAGTAACAGTAAGGTACAACTAATGGATTACAATGCAAAGATATAGCTTTTGGCAGTGAGACAATTGGACTACAACAGCAGGGATACAGTTTTTCAGTGAAAGCATGGTACAAATAGTGGATAAGGTAAATTATGAACTGGCGACCGTAAATGCAGAAAGCTGATTGGCCGAGAGCTCTTTGAAGCCGTGATTATATCGGGTTACATCATCACGGCTTCAAAAAAATTTCCGGCCACCAGCCTCCTGACCCAGAATAAATCCATCCGATGGGCACATTTTGACCCATAACAACCAGGGTAGCAAGACCTCTTCAATCCCACTCGACTTGCAAGGGCAAGTGTCAGACTCATCTCTAGAGACTCCCCCACCGACCACCACAACAGCCACTTGCAGTAAACTGCTGCACACCATTCAAAACACTGCTTCCACAAACTGCATTTCCATGCATCACGGTATCGAAAAAAGAAAAAAAAACATCCGTCACACGACCCCGCTGCATACTGACACCAGGCAGACAGAAAGAGAAGCGGGAAAGTAGAAGCGCGTATTTCTAAAAAAAATGTCATAGCATTTGAAAAGCCAGTGTGGTACAAAACAAAGTACCAGAAACAACCAACGGCTTAGATAACACCTCATTCTTACAAGAATACCATGACCACTTGAGTCCACATATATCAGTTCCTCTAACTGCTGACATAAATACCTAAGAAATTATAGTGCCAAACAAAAGCTACAGTGGCAAAGAAACAAACAGAAAACTTATTCCAAATATGAAGAGAGCAGGCAGCCTATACTGTATTTCACATCTGATAGTGGTGGTAGCAGAGTTCACACAATCACAAAAGTTTCTATAAGCTCATTTCAACAGCGCCACCTGCTGCCCACAATAACAGAACCACTGAAGTACTATTTTCTTAAAAGGTATTCCTCAATACACAAAAACCTAATTTTTAAAGATTTTAAAATAGTTTTTTATTTTTAACTTATAAAAACATTTCGCCAGTTCATAATAGTACTAAGTCACTCCAGGGTGTGGTATATCATGAGATATCGTCATTTCTCGGCTGGTGGGACACACTCAGCCTATGACCTCGTGCCCAACCACCTGAGGCATGGACGATATCTCATGATATACCACACCCTGTCATGCCTTATTGCTTAAATATATGTTCCTACTGGGAATCAAACCACTGCCCCTTTGCTTGTAAGGCCAAGACACATCCACTGCACCATCTGATTGCAACTTAACATTCCCTGTTAAAGGTCTATTTATGGCTTCATTAATTAGTTATTTTGGCCTCCAACCACTGAAGGAGACTCCATGGATCGGAGGACACCAGAGTGCGAGGGGCCATAAATCTGGGGTTTTGGCATGAAGGGTGATTTTCTGTGCCATGAGAGAAGTGCGGCAGTGGGAGTGTGGGAGCTGGGACGATTGCCTGCTTCCTGCCTGAAGAGATCCAGTTCTGGGTGGTTGGGTGGATAAAGGCAGTGGGCTGATGTGGCAGCGGCCATGGTCAGTGCTTCCAAACAGCCCTGTGGTAAAGCCAGTGAAACCCGCTACTCCTTGACAAAGCCTGTTCTTACCTTTGGGTGGTGTGGGCTGATCGGCAATTAGCGAGGAGGATGTCTTCAAACCATGGCTACACAAAGCCAGTGAAAGCTGGAGGGAAAGATCGGAGCAGGATGGAGCCCCGAAGGCTTCAGAGGGTGCTCAGTCTGAGACGCAACCCCTGTCTCGGCTGTGTCAGCTCTGTGGGGAATGGATGGGCGAGACCAGCCGGTGGTTAGTTGAGAGGAGAAGAGAGTATCTGCAGCAGAATGGACAACTTGGTCATGGCTGTGTGTGGGAACATTTCCCTGTGAAGTTAAGGGGGAGTCGCCTGCCTGCACTGGGAACTGGGAAAAAGTGAAAAAGAGGGAGTGTGCTGGAAGGGCCCCAGATTGAGTTGTCTTTCACCAGTCTGCCACCTCAAATGTTTGCAGAGGATCAGTGCACATTTAGTGCCAGAAGGAAGGCGTGAGGTAGTCCTGATCTGAGCTGGCTAGTTCCCTTACCTTCCGGAGGATAGAGCGAGCAGTGAGGGAGAAAGGTTGTAACAGAAGTTGCTGCCTTGTATGTGGGATCACCTGGCCTATGATTTAAAACTGCTGTCCAGAAACCAAAAAGTGGCTACCGGCCCAGAACAAAAATGTGTTTGGTGGGAGTCACTTCAACCATGAAGAAACCACCATTACTCCACTGTGGACTCCAGTACGGAGGACTGTAATTACTTGGATTACTTAGAAGGATTAGACAAAGTAAGCCAGAGGCCCATTTCATTGTCTCCCACTCCAAGTAGTGGGTACATTTAGTGTCCAATAAGCAAAAGAAGTTTGTCAAGCCCATTTTTGAATGTCTCAAATGATGTGGAGTACACAAGCTCGCTTAGCAAAGAATTCCATAGTCTCGCAGTTCTGACTAACAAGTTATGTCTCTTGATGGTATTTGCACGGGGAACCAGAAGTTGCCTATTGTGCGACCTTAACTGGGTTGATCAGTGGTTGAGTTGTAAACCACACAAATTCGTACACTTTTGATTTTCCATGATGTTGAGCAATAATGGTAAGTCCCCTCTTTTTCTCCTAGTTTCAAGACTAAATAGTTCAAGTGAATGGAGTCGATCCTCATAACTCAAGGGTGCCAAAGCAGAGAATAGTTTGCTACTCTTTGAGTTCTTTCCAAAAGATTTACCTCTCCTTACGTAACCCAGGCATCGTATGCCAGTGGGTTACTACTCCTGCCTGTTGATCTTCACACAGGTTAAGGGGCCTGGGGCCTGCTACGGTGGTATTCAGGGGTTCTATCCCAAAGAAATAAATAAAATAGCATGGTGCCTCCACCCAGAGTGAATTGCAGTGGGACAGGTGTATGATTGGTACAGCCTCCTTGGATGCTGTACCTACCTACCCACCTCCCCTTCCAACCACCCCACCCACTGGATACCAAACCATTTCCCAATACCATATACCACATACAGTTTACAGTTAGTTTCCACAAAGCACCATTCACACAGCAATTTCAAACAATAAAACACAGTTTTATTGCGGGGAAGGGCTAGGGTCAGGGTTCCTGGAGAAGGAATAGCTGTGGACGTAAGAATGGTTAGAAATGGTTAGAAATAATAATAACAGGGCCCATAGGCCAGACCATCCCTGAGCCCACCCCCACTGATACCAGTGACTGTTCCTCTGTCCTAACTGGGTACCCAGGTTTCTGCAGGCCTGCTTGGTGCTGCTGGTTGGCCAGCATTGGGGCCCTAGGAACAATGCTAACTGGAAGTTAACAGTTAAATCTTTACTTCCCTTGATTGCCAGGGCAAGCCATGGTACTTACCAGGGTACTCACAGTCTGAAGATCTGAGATGTTCTAGAAGCAGAGGGCTTTCACCAGTTCAATCTCTGGGGATTTCAGTTCAGGAAGGGCAGAACAAATGAGCAGCAGTAAGTATTCTGATTGATTAAAGGTCTGGCCACTTGTCCCCTTGATTGAAGGTCTTGCAGCTTGTCCCCTTCAGCCTATTCAGGCCCATTGCAGAGCTCCACACAAGGCCCACCAGACTACAGAGGACCCAGACCTTGGAATGACTCCACAGCCCGACTCCCTCACAGGTCACAGGTTCCCTAGCTCTCCCAGCACACGCGGTGGCCACCTGTAGCCATCAGACTCCACTTGGTAGGGGTTAGCAAGTTCCCCACCTGGCTCTGAATTAAGCTGGGAACCTACTGGTTTCTCTGTCCTGTCAACAGAAAACAGCTCCACTGTGCAGCCAGAACAGTTTCTCAATGTTCCTGCTTTCCAGCACCTTTGGGCAACAGACTCTAAACTCCAACTCCAGATCAACAGTTCCTTTCTCAGGATTTCAACAACAGCAACAGGTCCCTGAAGCATAGTGCACCTGCTCTCCTTTTCTCTCTTACAGTCTCTCTGATTCAAATCAGCATCCACCTTTTCTCTGCTTTCACACAGTTTCTAGAAAGCCTCTTTCCCAGCTCAAAAGTGTTCTCTCAGTCACAAACTGGTGCAGGATGGCTGCAGCAAAAGTCTTCTCTAAAACAATAAACTCCAGCAAGATGCCTAGAACAACTAGCACAGATGCACATGTAACCCCCCTGCAAATGGGGGTTCCCAAAAGACTTCCAGGAGCTTGCTTGAATGCTCCAAGCCTGAATGGTGTTTGGCATTTAAGCCATTTATCAGTGAGTGTTTTTAGAGCCTCTGGTACTGTCTCTTTAAGAGCTGTCTGCTTGCAGACATAATTAGTTGTATGGGGGACTGTGTGCTTCTCTGAGTACCTCGAGCTGCTGCAATTCACTTCATTTTGCAGTCACTAGGAGTGCAAAGGGAACCTATCTGAAAGATGTAACTGTTTGCCAGAAATTATTTAGAGTAATAATGAAATTACAGTTTGTCTAACCTGCTTTCTTTGCAGTCAGAACTGTGTCTGCTAGTTCCCCATTCTAGTTTTGAACTGCTGAACTGGACCAATCAGTGTGGGGTAAGCTAGCTCAAAATGGTGCCTTGGACGAATCAGAACTTGGACTCATAATCTGAGCCAGCCACAAGAGGATTGTATGGGCAGTGACTCTGGGAGATGTAGTTTAGACTTCAGTGCCTTTTTGGACCAACAGCAGCAGTCTATTGTGAGTGACAGCCAATCCAGTCAAGAACTGGGAGGAACTCAAAGGAAGTGCCCGGTTTTGTCGGTTGGAGTTGAGTTGAGCTTTGGCAGTGAAGAAGGAAGGAGCCCTGTACTTTTTCAGTGTGCAGTTTTAGTCAAAAAACGTGTGTAAGGCCCAGAGTTCCGGTCTGCAGCTTGTTAGGACTGAATCCGTCCTGTGAAAAGAATCAAAGGATCTCTGAAGAGTAGAAACCAAGCTCACCCTGTAGAAGACTGGAGGAATTGCTGAAAATTACACTCGGTCTGTCAGGAACTGAATCTGCTGTGTGTTCTCCCGGGTATTGTGCAGTAAGTGCGATCGGGATACAGATGCAGCCTGCCTGGTATAGTGCTTTCTTTTATATGGATGTGTGAAGAGGTTTGTGTACCTCAAGTGAGCCCGGCTGACATTGAAGGACCCTATCTTATTTGAGGTCGTGAGTACTAATTCAGGGTCGCTCCTGTTGAATTGCCACATTAAACCCAAATGGAATTACTGTACTGCTGACTGTTTAATTCTCCTTTTCTCTGTGTGAAAGGGCCCTACAGCTGCCACGGTTTGGACCATACACACTAGGGCTTGGGTACCCAGGGACAGTAACTAATGAGAGGATAGGCCTGTGCACAGAGCCATAAATGAATTATTAGAGTGATAAGCTAATTAACCTGATTTCCCCTGTCCTTGTTATATCCCCTAAATAAATCAGAGCTGCTTGTTTCAGCAAAGTTATACTGCCTGAGGTATTTGTCTATGTTAAAGTACTGTTCTGTGATTGTTGCACTGTATCTCATTTCTGAGGAGGGTCCCAGTGCCGGAACCAGACCTGGGGGTAAGTGTATACTGTGAAGGTAATTCTGATATATTGTGTGGGCCACTAGTGGGAAGAAAGGGGGGTTGCAGTGTCCCAGAGGGCTGTGACCAAGTTAGTTTAACTATTGCAAATCCTGACCTCTGGGTGGAGGCACCCGCCATTGGATCCAGGCCCCTCAACCTGTTAGTGGCAAATCAGGCAGGGGTAGTAGCCCCTGGGATAGCGCCATCTAGGGGTTACATCTTGGAGCTCACCGCTGGGATTGTGTGTCTCTAGTGGCCATATTACTGAACCACTGTTAAGAAAAATGGGTACCCGACAGAAGTGGCTGTGCACCGGCTGGTGGAGTGGTGTACTGGGGAGAGATCGACCCCCAAAATGCTATGCTTATCCTGGACATCCCCTAGGTATCAATACGGACACTGTGCAGGGAGTACTTTCAAGGTGGAAGGTTTACAAAACCCTGTGGTGGTGGGTCGCATGCTAATCTGCTCACCCACACTTTCCTGGCCCTAGTAGAGTTTAAGGATCCCATAGATAGCTCCAAAGTGCCACAGACCATTACCCCAGAGGGAGCCCTCACTGCTTGGAGAGTGATAACTAAGACTAGTAAAGACCGAGGGAATCAGCCCCACCACTATCTAGAAACTTTTGAGGAGAAATTTGCTGAATGGTTGCTGGGAGAGGAAAACTGTGGAGGACTTGAAGAAACTATTCTTGCCACCTGGGGTGTTCCTCCCCAACACCCTCTCCTGCTCCAGTGCCCGTAATGGTGGCTGAACCAATGCAGACTCCTATTTCTGCACCTGCCATTAGTCACGACTCTTACGAAGGTTGAGGATCTTCTCTGGCACCCTCCCCACCCCCAAGGGAGGATGACTGAGACCTGGATAGACTATGTTGCCCCCAAGTGCTAGAATGGCAATGCTCGAGAAAAGCGAAAGAGGGGTTAGTGAGAGCCTCCGAGGTCCTGCCCTGGCTACCATCCGTGCTAAGCAGGCCCAGTAACCTGGAAGCGACTGCACAGGCCTATCTTGAGGCCTGGAGATATGTATGGGAGCCCAGATTCTGATGAGGACCTATGGTGGAGAGTAAGAAATGCACAACAGTACCAAGGGGTTGTTGTCTGTGTATGTCTCTGGCTGGAAAAATTGTTGCAAGAATGCCTCAGAAAGGAGGTAGTTTGCTGGCGATTGAACTAGACGAACCAGACTGGACAGAATCCTTAAGTCTGCACCTTCTCAGAACTGCTGTTGCTTCAATTCATACACTGCCGATCGACTGGAATCCCCACCTCCTATGATGATGTGAGTTAATGAGAGAAATTCGGGAGTTGAGAAAAGAAGCGACCTCGGGTACCTGCACCAACAGCTGTGGCTACGACCGTGTATCTGAGGGTGACCCATCAGAGTGAAGTTCAGGGGCAGAGGTTGACAGTCAATGAGTGCTCTGACAAGGAAAAGAGATATGCCACAATGGGGCGGGAACTGTTGAGAAGAGATCCGAGAATTCAAAAACAGTCCTTTATGAAAGCCACGCCTGCAAAGTACAGGCCCTGACCTGCCGACTGCATCTGCTATGGGGGTGGGGTACCCACCCATGTATCTCCTGCTGATAACAGCTCCAAACTCAATTCCTTAACCATGGAAGTGCAGAAACTGACGAGATGTCTCCAAATGCTTATCACGCCGCAGACAGAGATGGCACCCAGGTTTCCAGTTAGTAATACCCGCCCTGGCTCCCAGTGTGGCGCTCGACCAGCTCAAACTCCAGAAAGTATGTTTGCTATAATTGTGGGAAAGATGGGCACATGAAAAGGGAATGCCAGTCCCCAAAGACACTGACAAAAGTTGCATATAGGCTACAAGGAGAGCTTGGAAAGAAATCAGTGGTTAAGAGGTACGACATGATCCAGTGAGGCACCAAAAATGCTAATTCACGTCCTTTTGTGGCAAAGTCAGTTGCCCAGGCCCCACTACCGCCTCTCCAGACTGGTCCAGAATAGTGGGTCCCTCCATGGAGGACCACTGTAAGGTGAATGGAGTGTCTACAAGAGCTGTATTAGACAGTGGCTCCCAAGTGACAATTATGTTCCAGGATTGGTATCAGAAGCATTTGTCAAGTACCCTTACAACCATTAGAAGGACTGCATGTATGGGGGTTATAGGAGAAGGCCTACCCCTATTCGGGGTATATCGGTTGGCTGTCTTCCCCACCTCCGTGGCTGGGTGGCCGAACAAGTAGAGACCTAGCCTTAGTGTGTCCCACTGGACTGTATGATGGTGTCCTTTGTTGATTGGAACAAATGCTCATATGTTCGGAAGGCTGGCACAGTTGTGTTATGAAAAACAGGGGTCAAAGACTAGTAGAGCTTTAAGAGTTCCGCTTTAATTAAGAAGGCCTATGAGGCACAGAGAGATGCTGAAAAAACAAACCAGAGGAACCGGTCGGAATGTATGGAAGAAGGATCCTGAGTCTCTGATCCTGGCAGCCAAATGCCCAGTGTACCTTACAGGGAGAGGTCCGTATCAGAAAGGATGTTAAGAATAAAATATTAATGTTGGATGCACCAGGCGATGGAAAATTGCCAGAGGAGACTGCTAGTCCAAGCCTAATATTTTACCCGCTAGAGCCCATGCTTATGCCAGAAGGGTAATGGTCAAGTTCATAATGTGTCTGAAGAGACATTCGAGTAAACAGAGGTTGCATCACAGCTAATGTGCATTGTGCAGACACTGCAGTGCTACCAGCAGCAAGAGTTCAAGGAAGAATGACAGAGTAACATACAAGCATTTGATTTTGAGCTCCCGCTACCAGCTGAATGGAAAGTGAGGATCAGTGAGAAGCTTGCCCAGAGACCAGGTGTTTTCTTTAAAGGAATGGGATGTAGGATGCGTGCAGGAGCTGAGCACAATATCCGGCTGCATGACGAAAGACCATTTAAGTGAGAGGTCTCGGACGCCTGGCACCTGCTGACATAGATGATGTGAGGCATCTGCAAGAGATGTTAGCTGCTGGTGTAATACAGAATCAGAAGCCATATGCTTCCCCCATTGTGGTAGTGAGGAAAAAGAATGGAACAGTAAGGATGCAGTGGATTATCGCACCTTAAACCGGCGGACTATCCTGATCAGTACACAATGCCCGCATTCAGGATACTTTGGACTCCCCTAAGCGGAGACAAGTGGTTCTCTGTGCTGGATCTCCGCAGTGGGTACTACCAGATCCCGATAGCTCCAGAAGGGACCGTGAAAACTGACCTTTCTATCCGTCAGCTGCTATGAATTCATGAGGATGCCTCAAGGATTTCAGGTGCCCCAGCCACTTTTCAACGATTGATGGAGCGTGCAGTGGGGACATGAACTTACTAGAGTGCCTGGTATACCTAGATGATGTTATTGTGTTTGGCAGCTCACTGGAGGAACATGAGAGCAGATTATTTAAGGTATTGGACGACTGGAGGACTTTAGCCTTAAACTGTCCATTGATAAGTGTCAATTCTTTCAAACATCAGTAAAGTATGTGGGACACATAATATCCACCGAGGAATAGAGACCAGAGCCAAGTAAAGTTGAGGCCTTGACCACCTGGACAAGCCCAAAAATCTAAAAGAACTGCAAAGATTCCTGGGATTCTGTGGTTATTATCGGTAACTTCATCAAGGACTATTCAAGAGTGATCCGCCCTTTACTTAACCTTACTCAAGGGTATCCCCAACCCACAAAAATACAAAAGTCAGCGTCCCTCAAGACTGAAGAGTGTATTTTCATCCGGTGAAATATTTGGGGCCCGCTGGACTCCTGATTGATGAGACTGCTTTTCATGAGATCATATATCAACTTACCCATGCTCCAGTGCTGGCCTATGCCGATCCAAGAAAACCTTCGTCCTGCACACTGATGCTAGCTTGCAAGGGTTGGGGGCTGTGTTGTACCAAGAAGCACGAGAATGGCCTGAGACCAGTGGCCTTTGCCAGTAGAAGCCTGACCCCATCCAAAAGAACTATCCTGTACATAAGTTAGAGTTCCTAGCTTTGAAGTAGGCTGTTGACCAATTCCATGAGTACTTGTATGGGCTAAAATACTAGTAAAACCTGACAATAATCCTTTGACCTATGTGCAGACCTCAGCTAAGTTGGATGCCACTGGCCATAGGTAGCTTTCTGCGTATCTACATATGACTATGCTCTCGAATACCGAGCAGGTCTGAACCACATAGATGCTGATGCTCTCTCCCGAGGCCTGTTCCCCAGAATGATTGGGTCGATTGGCAGAACATGACATTCGGGCACTCTGCCGGAAGTTTGACAGGGAGGAACAAATGTCCCGCAGACGTCAGTGGACTGCATAGTGGTTACTTGGGACCCTCTGAATTGCATACCTGCTGCTTGTCACTTTTCTGCAATAGACATTGGTGCACTGCCTCAGCTGGACAATGACAGTATTACGAGGCTCAATCCCATGATCCCATGATCAAAGCAGCTTTAGAAGCCCTCTATGCAGGAAAAGATGTGTCCAAATTACGCTCCACTGATTTGAGAACTGCACTGTTATACAAAGAAGGTCCTAAGTTGAAACTGATCAATAAACTGTTATACAGAGAAACAGTAGACAGAGGGGACAAGTAACAAACAACAACTAGTACTGCCCACTGCCTTCAGGACTCAGTACTGAGGTCCTTGCACAACCACATGGGGCACCTTGGTATAGACAGAACACTTGACTTGGTGAGATCCAGATTCTATTGGCCTAAGATGGGGGCTGATGTGGAGCAACACATTCGAACTTGTAGTCGCTGCTTACAGAGGAAAGCTTTGCCCCAGAGGGCTGCCCCCTTGTTAACATCACCACCAATGCACCCATGGAGCTGGTCTGTATTGATTTTCTGAGTTTGGAGTCAGATCAAAGAAATATCAGTAATGTGCTGGTGGTCACTGACCATTTCACGAGATATGCCCAAGCTTTCCCCACCAAAGACCAGAAGCATCCACTGTGGCCAAAGTACTTGTAGAAACTTTTTGTTCACTATAGGACTCCACAAAGAATCCATTCTGATCAAGGAGAGACTTTGGAGTCGTCTGATCAAAGAGATGCTTTCTCTGTAGAAGTCACGAAGTCAGAACCACTCCTTACCACCCCCCAGGGACCCACAGCCTGAAGCATTTCACGCACTTTGCACAGATATGCTAGACACCCTGCACCCAAGGACAAGCCTAGATGGAGCCAACAAATTAGCACCCTGGTACATGCTTATAACTGCACAAAAGTGATGCCACTGGATTCTCCCCTACTCCTGATGTTTGGAAGAAGCTCGACTACCAGTAGATGTGTGTTTTGGGGTCTCTCCTGATGGGGTTCAAGCTGACAACTATTTACAGTATGTGCAAAGTTAAAGGCCCAGCTAACTCATGCGTACCAACTGGCTCAAACCATGGCTGCAAAGAAATCCAGCCAACAAAGAAAGGCATGATAAAAGGTGAAGCACAGGAACTCCAGGAGGGAGATCGGGTATTGCTAAGAAATCTGGGACTGCATGGCAAGCACAAGATTGCTGACCGATGGCACCATCTCCCCTCACATTGTAGTGGGCAAACTAGATGATCTGCCAGTGTACAAAGTAAGGCCTGAGAATAATTCAAAGATGTAAAACAATACATAGAAATCATTTACTGCCCATTGGACAAATCTTGAGTGAGTCGAGCCCCTAGAAGATGCCCCTCTGGACCAGTGACTAGAGCTGCTGCTAAGAAAAGATCAAGAAAGTCTGCACCTACAGAAGCAAAGTTAAAGTGTTCCCCTCCACAAGTCCCAGTTGAGCATGACTGTCAGTCCATATCGGAAGAAAGTGAGAGTGACTTTGAATACTATCCTTCTTAGAACTGAGTCAATTGTTTGAGGGCAATCCCTAGTCAATACTGGAGACAAAGCTGGGCCTTCTGGACTGTCTAAGCCCCCAACTTCGTCCCTGGAGCCAATGCTCCCAGAAAGTGAAGTGCAAAGCATCAGATCAGATGAAATGGAATCATTGTGCATGGTTGAACTGTTTGAGCTTTCAGGGAGGAAAATGATAGATAGGGCAGACTGGTGATACACCGAACAAGAAAGTATTTAGAGTGCCCGACAGTCCACTGCCAGTGTCCAAAGCTCTCCATGCGAGCCAAATGTTGTGGACTCAGAAACTGTAACTCCTGGGCTGAAAGTGCCCCAAGTTCTAGCCTCTCTACCCCATGGAACTCCCCTGACAAGTGAGGACAATGCTGAAAATGAGGCTCAGAGTGCAGAGACTATAACAGTTCCCCTAGAAAGACTGGTCGAGCTGTAAAGCCTGTGGTGCACCTCAGTTATGATTCACTTGGGGGCCTGTGGACTTGCCTCTCAATGTTGTCCAAAAAGTGTATGTGTCCCGAGCTCACTGCCCAAACTGAGCATCAGTGCTAACTCCAAGTTACTTGTGTTGCCCTCTAAGTATGGTGCCCTTGCCCCATCAGCCCCAAGGTAACTGATAGGGAAGGGCCCCCTCTCTTCAGGTTTCATGTACAATAGGTAATAACCTGAGTTATGGTACAATGTGTATGTAATACTATGTAAAGAGTGACGTACTGCAATGTTTCAAATGTGTTCTTGGTAAAATGATATATTGACTGATGATTACATGTATGAGAGCCTAATGCAAATGTATATAGGTTACAGTTGAAACTTATGGGTTACTTGGCTTGACGCGGACGTAACAAGCTTTCCCAGGCTAGGAAGGGGTAACCCCTGCAAATGGGGTTCCCAAGACTTCAGGAGCTTGCTTGAATGCTCCAAGCCTGAATGGTGTTTGGCATTTTAAGCCATTTATCAGTGAGTGTTTTAGAGCCTCTGGTACTGTCTCTTTAAGAGCTGTCTGCTTACCAGACATAATTGTTATAGGGGGGACTGTGCTTCTCTGAGTACCACTCGAGCTGCTGCCAATTCACTTCATTTTTGCAGTCACTAGGGTGCAAAGGAACCTATCTGAAAGATGTAACTGTTGCCAGAAATTATTTAGAGTAATAATGAAATTACAGTTTGTCTAACCTGCTTTCTTTGCAGTCAGAACTGTGTCTGCTAGTTCCCATTCTAGTTTTGAACTGCTGAACTGGACCAATCAGTGTAGGGTAAGCTAGCTCTAAAATGGTGCCTTGGACGAATCAGAACTTGGACTCATAATCAGAGCCAACCACAAGAGGATTGTATAGGCAGTGACTCTGGGAGATGTAGTTTAGACTTCAGTGCCTTTTTGGACCAACAGCAGCAGTCTATTGTGTGACAGCCAATCCAGTCAAGAACTGGGAGGAACTCAAAGGAAGTGCCAGTTTTTGTCGGTTGGAGTTGAGTTGAGCTTTGGCAGTGAAGAAGGAAGGCCCTGTACTTTTCAGTGTGCAGTTTTAGTCAAAAAACTGTGTAAGGCCCAGAGTTCCAGTCTGCAGCTTGTTAGGACTGAATCCGTCCTGTGAAAGAATCAAAGGATCTCTGAGAGTGAAACCAGGCTCACCCTGTAGAAGACTGGAGGAATTGCTGAAAATTACACTCGGTCTGTCAGGAACTGAATCTGCTATGTGTTCTCGGGTATTGTGCAGTAATTGCGATCGGGATACAGATGCAGCCTGCCTGGTATAGTGCTTTCTTTATATGGATGTGTGAAGAGGTTTGTGTACCTCAAGTGAGCCCAGCTGACATTGAAGGACCCTATCTTATTTGGAGGTCGTGAGTACTAATTCAGGAGTACGCTCCTATTGAATTGCCACATTAAACCCAAATGGAATTACTGTACTGCTGACTGTTTAATTCTCCTTTTCTCTGTGTGAAAGGGCCCTACCAGCTGCACAGTTTGGACTAGCCACTAGGGCTTGGGTACCCAGGGACAGTAACTGATAGGGATAGGCCTGTGCAGAGCCATAAATGAATTATTAGAGTGATAAGCTAATTAACCTGATTTCCCCTGTCCTTGTTATATCCCCTAAATAAATCAGAGCTGCTTGTTTCAGCAAAGTTATACTGCCTGAGGTATTTGTCTATGTTAAAGTACTGTTCTGTGATTGTTGCACTGTATCTCATTTCTACAGGAGGTCCCAGTGCCGGAACCAGACCTGGGGTAAGTGTATACTGTGAGTAATTCTGATATATTGTGTGGGCCACTAGTGGGAAGAAAGGAGGTTGCAGTGTCCCAGAGGGCTGTGACCAAGTTAGTTTAACTATTGCAAATCCTGACCTCTGGGTGGGCACCCGCCATTGGATCCAGGCCCTCAACCTGTTAGTGGCAAATCAGGCAGGGTAGTAGCCCTGGGATAGCGCCATCTAGGGGTTACACACAGTTCCTCTGTACAGCAAGAATTCTTCTCCTTTAATCCTCAGACAAACTCCGATTTAAGCCCTGTGAAAGGCCTTAGATCTAGTCTCGCACAGCACTGAGGTCTCTTGACTCGATCAGAGCCCAAAACAGACTGACCCAGCTGCTCCAAAGTCCCTGGGATTTCCTCTGAAGATCCTGCCCTCTGATTGGTTGGTGCCAGTTATCAATCACAAGTATCCATAGTTATTACCCTTTTCTGATTATTTATTGGTAAAAGTCTCTTGGTACCTGAAATCAGTTCACACTTTTCTCCCATGAGCCCTCACAACAGTTTTGGGCACCTAGATAGCTGATTGGCTGTCCATGTGAGGTCAAAATTTCACAACATGGCTGCTTAGGAATCAGTCCTTTGCAGTCTGTACAGTATCCAAGGTTTAACAACCCCATTGCAGCCAACACAAACAGATCTTTTAAACATGTGTCCCATGGTTTTGTAGCCAGCTCTCCCCTATTATCTGGTTACAGTGTTTTATACTTTTATTTAGTCCCTAGCCTGTCGTCAGGCTGCGATAATCCTTGCCCCCAGGTGCTAACCAGGCTCACTCATCCTTTTTATTGTGCCCCTCATTAATATTCATAAGTGGGCTCATTAATATTATTAATATTTAAATCTCCCCGCCCCGAGTCTGTGGCTGTCATGGCCCCTCTTTAACTTTCATACGGAGGCTCCTCTGCTGCCTCCATCAGGTCCCCAGTACCCCAGTAGCTTAAGGTGGGGACCAGGACCTTTTGGATGCTCCCCAATTTACCGTGATCATGGTGGACACCATGAAATGTGCACTGAGCATGAGCAAGCTGGCGGACCTACCGAAATACAAGAGCGGGTCATCGGCTCCGTGGTTTAGTTTCCCCCAGCCCCGATCTCCAGAGAAACACCTGGGGGTCTGGAGGGAGACCCAAGGAGGGAAACAGGGAAACAACTGGGTCACTGCAGCAGCAGGGGAAATGGAAGCATGGAGGAGCATCGAGGCAAACAGGTAAGCCCTGACAGGGGGGTTTCACTTAAGTAGGGGTTCCATAGTGGTGAACCAAAGTCCAGGTGTGGAATAATGTATGTTTTGTACAACTTACTAACATACTAATTGCCAACAGATTAGGCCTTACGGTCTATCGAGTCTGCTCGAACCTCAGATCCCTAGTTGGGTAACAAGGCCCCCCCCCCTTGTGTTCCAGAAACCCCTATCATCCATCCCACCCACCTGGGCCAGACCATCATCTGATACATTCACTTTCTGTATCTGTCCCACACTCTTGAAAGCCCTCCACTGTGGATCTCTGAACCAGCTCGCCAGGCAGCGTGTTCCAAGGATCCACCACCATCTCAGTGAAAACCTCCTCCTCTTTCCCCTCATCCTTCCACCTTCCAACTTCAAACCATGCCCTCTGGTGATACCTCCTGCTTCAGTCTAAAGATCCCTTTGTGTTTACCTATTTATTCCCTTGAGGTGCCTGAAGACCTCAATCTTGTCCCCCTGTCTCTTCTCCTCCAATGAAAACAGGCAGATCTCCTCAAGTCTGTCCTCATACATCAAATCCCTAGTCCTCATATCATTTTAGTAGCCCTCCTCTGTACCCTCTCCAGGAGCTGTATGTCCCTCTTCAAGTGTGGTCTCAGTACTGTACACAGTACTCAAGGTCTGATCTAACTAGTCCATTGTACAGTGGCAGAATCACTTCCTTGCTCCTAGAGGTGATCCCCCTTACGATGCATCCCAACATCCTGTTTGCTTTTCTAGCTGCTCTCCTGCACTGCTCAGAGTTATTCATACATGTATCCACCATGACCCCTAGGTCTTTTCCCCTGTTGAGGCTTCCAGCGTCTCCTCCCAGGGTGTACCTGTGTTTTAGGGTTTTCACCGCAGGATGTAACATCTTGCATTGGTGGTATTGAAATTTAATTTCAGGTGTGAGCCCACCTTTCAAGGGTGTCAGGTCCCCTTGCAGGGCCAACCTTCCTCTTCCCCTCAACTACTGCTCCCATCTTGATGTCGTCAGCGAAGAGACTCATTTCATACCCTATACCCTCCCTGATGTCAGATATGTATGCATTAAACAGGATTGGACCCAGGACTGAGCCCTGTGGTACCCACTACTGACCTCTCTAGGGTTTGAGCTCCCCACTGACCACTACTCTGAGTGCATCCAGCTAGCCAGTTTCCTATCCATCTGACCATCAAAGGCCCTCCCAACCCCGTCAGTTTCTCCACCAGACCATTGTGGGGACAGAGTCAAATGCCTTGCTGAAGTCCAAGAATAGTACATCCACAGGCTTTCCCATGTCCAGTTCGATGTTACCCATTGTAGAACTCCACAAGGTTGGTCTGACATGATCTACCTGGCACAAACCCATGTTGCAGACTATCCAGACCTCCACCTCCTCCAAGTACACCCCCAATCGTTCCTTTAGTATACTCTCCATTAATTTTCCCACCACCGAGGTCAAACTGATGGGTCTATAATTACCTGGTACTTCCCTCGACCCCCTTTATGAATTGGCACACATGTGCATCTACGCCAATCCTTCTTATACAGTTTCTATTTCTGCTAATAAATGTTCTTTTTATTGATTAGATCAACCTGTTTGCTGTTTTGTAATTGCAAATAGTGGTTATGGACTAGCCAGTTATCCATAAAAATGAGATCCCTGTTTGACTTTATTTATGGTGTGGACCTTCCATTATTTGAACTGTTCTGCTGTCTAGCCCAAAAATTCAGTTGCAGCCCAGCAAAAGATGGCACCCACTGTCAAGAAAGGACCTAGCAACGTGGCCAGATCTGGAAAAGGACTTGTCAAATTTGACCTGGTCTGTGTTTCTGCTGCTGTGAGCACCCCTTCCCATTTTACCATCAGGCATGCCCCTAGACATGGGGATGGGGACTCGCATGAACAAAACTGAAAAGAGTATCCATGAATTTCATATGGAGAACCATGCATGAGTAAGCCATTTTGTGGTGAAACATAGCACAGAGGCTGATACATGAAATAAAGAACATGGGTACAGAGACAGAGTCTCATCTTGTTTTCAAGTATTTGTACTGGGTTAATTCCTCACCAGTTTTCTGTTAATTAGGACCAATTAGCTAATTTCTGCACATTAGTGCGTGACTGTTACTCAAAGCCAATTTGTGGAGCTGCAACAGCTAGGAACAACAAGCATCTATGGTTAATGTATACTGGTATCTGTCTGGGATCCCCAACCACTAGCTTTCTATTGGTACCACACCATGGTCCATCATCAGGCCTGCAACTGTCTTCTGTTTGCATTTATTGACTGTTTTGGGAGCTCCCAAGGGACTTTTGGGGTACTGATGCACCTGTAAGTTGAAACAGTAAATACTGTGTGGGTACTCACCAGAGGGTGGTAAAATCTGTGTGTGTGTGTGTGGGGGGGGCTGCAAGTATTGTTTTATTGCATTTAACCCATTCCATTCCCCCATCCCAGACCTGTTCCACTAATAAATAACTTCTTTAAAATGTTATTAATGCAGTATAACACCATTAAGGCAAAATTTGCCATTTTTACAAGGTGAATCTGTGTAAATGTATGCAATTAAAATACTTCATTACATCATCCAATACAATAACAGACATAAATCCACTTACAACACTAACATCCCAAAATCCCATTAACATAACGAATATCCCTTGCTTTGAACTGAAATTTGTTGTGCTTCTGTTTATTATTGTGTTTGCTTATTTTGTAGGCTTAGAGTATAAGTTGGGGGTATAAGTATAAAGGTCACCTGTCACTGAGAATGGGGGTTGCGCATTCATTACCTAGTGCAGCACCCTGCCAGCCACTTGTCTAAAGGATCCCCATACATGGAGGCATCACACCATTTCATAATCACCTCCAGTACCAAGTAAACTCAGGCGTCATTCATCTGAAGTCCTTATAGACAGGCTTAATGTCATATCTCCTGGGTTGGGGTGGCTACTCTTCATTTGTAACTATACTTTAAAGTCTGATCTTTCACCTTATCAGTATTAATATTTAGTCATGATGAACAAAACCTCTAAACCCCTTGCTAACCAGAATTAAGAAATATGGCATGATAAGGCTTGTGTTATGCTGGGATAATGACACACCTCGGGTGCGTTTTGAGGCATGATGCATAGCCAATTGCCTTCAGCTACCTGCGAAGTGACATTAACCAGCATAAAACATGCCCTAGAGTATCGTATTGCATTTACAGATCTTGTAGAATTTAAAGAAAGTTTGTTATGTAGATTAGGATATTGTACTGACATAGCATCACGTCTGGAACTATCTCTAGACCAATCAGCATTCAGAATGTTTTGTATCTATTTTATAACAGTGATTTTAGCAGCACTCACTTAAAACATCAACATCCTTTTTTGTTCAGTTTAGATAAGTTTGTTGTGAAAATAAGTTTACAAATAATTAAGTACAGTGATCTGGCTTTATTTGCATGTCAGTACTGTGCTGAATTTATGGGAAGGCCCACAGAAATGGTGGAATTCCGGTTTGTTTTTCTATAAATAATTGCATAAAATAATCTTGAAAAGATGTGATAAATGGCAAACAATAAATGCACTGCGCTGCGGAAGACTATTGGCTGTCAGGGCAAATGGTGCCACCCACCTTATTGCACAGTGCAGTGACATTTGTAGCTTTCAAAGGTAAAAATGTAATGTGAATCAACTCTTTATCATTTATACATGCCACAATGTGCAAACTACGGTACAGTGCAGGCAACATTTTATACAAGTAGATGCTTTCTTGGTAAGACCCACGGCATACCTCTACCTATGCTGCTCTTTTTCATACCCCAGCAGGGAGTTGGTACTCCCAGAACTGACACAGCACTGCCTCCCCCCTCCAAGCATCTCTGCAACTTCACACTCACAGCAGGTCTAAACCTCCCCATGGATGGTGTGTGTGTGCGTGTACGTGTGCGTATGTGTGTAATTGCATGCGTGCGTGCATGTGCATGTGCGTGTATAAAGTGGAGAGACAGGAAGCAACTTGGTCCATTAGGACATCAGGGAGGGCCCGACATCATGCTGCCTTAAGGAAGCCTGTTTTTTTACTATTTTCTATACCTCCTACCCTCCTCGAGTAGACTCTCCCACACCACATTGTCCTTGTGGGTTTAAAGACCAACATTGCATGGTCATCTTTGACATCAAAAATCCAAATCCCTTGTTTGGGAACAAGCTGGGGTCATTAAGTGCTGGCGGGGACAAGGAGGATAGAGCATCCCATGGCCTGCTCATCTCCCTTGGGAGGGAGAGATGTGTACCTTGCCATCTGACTGCCGTCCAGCTGAGGCTGGGAGGTAGTGCAGCTGGGGACACTGTAGAGATGGGGTTGGGATGTGGCTGACACTACCAACACTGCATGCATACACAAGCCTTGGCCATGCACTTCCTACACATTGGGGTACCAGGGAAGAGATTTATACAGGGAAAAATCAGCCAGCCAGCAGGACAGATGAAATCTTACCTGCCCCTTCAAAGTCCACTGTCAAGCTCTATCCCCCTGACCCTGGAATGGCTCCTGTGTTCACCTTCATCGTAGGTAGCTGGATAAGAGAGGTGGAGATGCAAAGGAGCAGGAGGCAGGCAATGCCTTGTGGGCAAGCCATGGGGCCAACACAGCAGTGTGTCACAAGTACCCTAGGAGTCCTGGAAAGCCCAGGTAGGAGGAGCTTTGACAGGATGGGAGATGGTGCTGCCAGTGGTCAATTGATGCCCCTGCTGGTAGGTGCAATGAGGACAAAAATAGAATTGAAAGACTGAGAATGTCTTACACAAAATACCCTTTACAGGCAGGACATAAAAATGTATTGTTCCTAATTCTCGGGATTCACCACTGCTAGCGTGTTGAGTTTTGTTTTGACTTTGAGTGTGTTGTGCATCAGCATTTATTAGATTATTATGTTGCACAAGGCATGTGGTAGAGTGTTTTACCCTGATCTGCAACCTAAAAGACTGGCAAGGGGGGGCACATGCAGGCCCCAGAATCCCATACCGGATCTCCGTGCGGGCCAGGCTTTTTTGCAGAGGTGAAGTGATTGATTCCAGCGGAGTGACAGTGTGGGACACCTGGCATTCAGGCACCCTTGCTTGCTGATCATGCAGTGGCACTGGGGAGGATTGTGGAGGCCCCCCTCCCTAACAATGGTAACCCTGAATACTGTGGTGAGGTACAGGGGGAACCAGGGAGAGAACAAATATCCCCCCAAAAAGAGTTTCCAGCCCTGATCATGCCTTCCATGTCTCTCTCTTGTTATTGACAGAAATGTGACAGCTTTTTTTCAGTGTTCCATGGAAATGACCCCCGGAAATCTGTAGATCAATATACTTATTAGCCCTGGCCTTAGCTGTAAATATTGGGAGGTGACTGGGCGCTCACATACAAATAGCCTGTCTCTTCCATGGTACTGTAAGCTATAGACTATGGAAATGATTAGGGACTCAAACTGTGCTGTTGCCATGTGGCTGAGCCTGAAAGTATCAGTTTCTCCATTGTCTTGACAGCACACAGCATGATGAGGCAAAACTAGCCCTTCGGGTCTCTTGTCCCATTTCATGCATTACTGTACAGCTAATCACACGGCAGGGAGCCTGGTAATAACTATAAATAACTGACTTGAAAGCCATTATTATCTGCCCAGAATCTTACATCAGATTATGCTTTGATTATCTTTTCATAGCTACACTATACAGATCCAGAACTTGTATTTGTGACACTCTAAGTAAACAGCTTTCTGTGATCTGCAAACAGCAACAAAAACACCAATACGTCCATTATTTACACTGTATCTTTGATCATTAAGAAAAGAAAAAGTGGTAAAAATAGTATTCTAAATGAAATTGTTTTACAAACCATTACTCACTGAAATGAACTGGGTCTGTACAAGCACTGTACTGTGGCACCTTACTTAAGCAACCAATACAGATTATTGATCACAGGAGCATACCTGATCAATCTCGGTGCTTCCTTTGCCGTAAGAGTACCTCATACACTGAGCACTGTAACAGGCTTCTCTGTGACTACTGCTTGCGCCACAGAAAGGGACTGCAAAAAGGTTATTTTTTTAAATCACGGCACAATCTATAATAAATTTATAGGGATGTAAGGAGTGCCTTTTATGACTATGAGTGTTATCTCTTGCGTCCTTAGGGTACCAGAACAGCTCACCTTCGGTTTGTAGTTCTCTTGCTCTAAGAACACATGCAGCAACACTTTTATATCCATAATTGGTCCCCCTAGAGCCCCTATAAACCTATCAAATGATTATTTTTTAGTTATTTTAGTTATTTTTTTGCATGGGAGCAGTAAATGGTTAAATGACATTTTGTGCTCTTCAGGAGCTAATGGGCCAATCTGGGCTCTGTTTTAAATGCCCTTTCTCATTATACATATTTTAAATGGCAATTATGTATGCGTTATGGAGGCTCACTTCAGAGCTCTGGGGACCCAGTCTATGAACTAAGCCACCACCTGTTATCAGTGTTGTATGAGTTCTGGGGCTCATGTCAGATCTATTGGACTATAAACTAAGCCCTCCCCCCTGTTACAGGTAAATGCCTGCGATGTATGAGATAATGGGGCTTGCTTCAGAACTGTGGATACCATGGGCCAGATATTCAAAACTTTGCCTCAGGGCTAAATTAGCACTGCCTGGTAGGCAAACTTAGCCCGGAGCACAAAGCAAGCTATATTCAAAAGAAAATAGCCCTGTGCTAATCCTGCTGAATATAGCAATCTAAGGAAGCCAGGCAAACTGGTCTGGGAGTGCAGGGCAAATATAGCCCAGGAATAAGACAGCACTGATTATAGCAACAGGGTAGTGCAAACTGCAACTACAGCTCATTAGACTCTGTAGCAAGCCAGTGTTGCAGGTGGAGAACATGGTGTGTGATTGCACAGAGGTGTCTCACATCTACTGCAAACACACCTCTCAACCTCCTGCCACATAAATCAGGGACAAGGCTTAAAACAAACAGGGACAAAGGTTTAAAATCAGGGACACACCTTAAGAATTGGTGATATCCACTCAGGAAGCTGGTAGAATAAGTAGGGTAGTGTAAAATGCATTTTCTAAGGAAGAACACGTCTGTAACATTAATGTCTGACATTGTATGCTTACAACCCCCACTCTTTGGTCATGGAAACACAATGTTTAGGAGGGACAGAGTAAAACACTGAGGTAAAATCAGGGACGTCTCTGAAAATCAGGGACAATTGAGAGGTATGACTGCAAACAACAACGTAAGCCACACACTGCAGAACTGCTCTCTGCTGAAGTGAGGTTTACCCGGGGCTAACCTGATTGCACAGTGCTAACACATTAGCCCGGTGCAAACTGGTTAGCCCGGGGCAAACAGGAACTATATTCAAAGCTTCCATGCAAATGAGCCTACTTAGGTAATCTGTGGGCAAACAGGTACATTTGCATCTCATTAAGTGCTGCTTAGCATACATTACCATGCAGTTTTCCCAGTGCTACTGCATGGAGCACAAAGCTTCCCCTTTTGGTCGGAATGGAAGTACAGGCTGGATGCTACAGGCCAAGGCATGCCTACAGCATCCCCTGTTGGTCGGAATAGAAGCACAGGCTGGAAGCAGCAGGAACTGTTCTGGCAGGTACAAGCAGTGCATACAACATACCTATGCAGCACTGCAAGCAGTACATAATGATCTACATATATTTTTTTTATATATAGCTATATATATCTATATAGCTATATATCTATATAACTATATATCTATATAGCTATATATCTATATATCTATATAGCTATATATCTATATAGCTATATAGCTATATATCTATATATCTATTTATGTATATGTAACTCCTCACCCCTGCCTTTTTGCCAAAATGACAGGTGGCATGCTGTTGAAGCTGACAGCAGTACCTGGTGGGGACCTGGGTTTGGGGAGGATGAGGTTACTCGACACAGAAGGACCTAGGTTTGGCTACTCTGCACAGGGGCACCCAAGTAAATCCGAACACAGGAAGCAATAACTAATGTCCAGAACCAGGAATGGGATTCTACAGTGTGGCTTTTACTCACAAACTTGCTAAACACAGCAAAGCATAGACGGACTCCCATGGGGCTACATTTACTGGCAATGCAGATTAGAGACTACAACGCGGTCCACTTGAAGAATGAACCAATTATACTGTTTTCAGGCTCTGGACCCACCAGGCACACAGCCGGACTTGCATCGCTTTGGGTACACAGCCCAACTGGCCCGGCTCCCCTGCCGGCCACTTGATATCCGGTCCATTTGAAGAATGAACCAATTATCTTGTCGTGGCTCCCCACACCACTTAGAGTCTGCGACTCCTAGAGAGATTTTCCCTTTTGCAACCCACATCTGGGTACTTCCCTCATCACTGGCCAAGTGCATGAGGCAAAGTAGCAACCACAGCAGAAATCCGTAGAGGTGGACCTGGTTACTAAAGATGGGGGGTTTGCCCACCTCCAGTTCCCACAGCCCATACCCGCCATTTCTCTGGAAAGCTGAAACTTGAATGTAGATTAAATGGTAGATGAACTGTCACATCCTCTACAATATTACTTGAATTCACACAGCACTCTAGCATTTGACACTACTCCATTTGTTTGACCTAGTTCTATAGGCTTCCCAAATTGTAGCTCAATTCCTAGATTTTCTCACATGTCCCAGGCTGAAGAAACACATTTTTGCCCTCATGTTAGAGCAAACACTCACCCTTTTATTGCAGGTGCCCCACAGACAAATCACAAATCTTCCAACTTTTCAAAACTAAGGCTGAACTGAATAGGCAGCTTTTTCTTTCTCCTGGCAGAATTAAGGGGATTGCTCCAGGAATCTGCATGGGGATCTTTACATCCCCCCCTTCCCGGAGGGAGGGGCACTGAGACCTGAACAGCGGTGCTCCACCACTTGACACGGACTCCTTCACTTGAAGGCAAAACTGGAACTGCTCCTTCTTACTTGAAGGCAAACTGGAGACCGACTACTTTGAAAACTCCCAACATTCCATCTAACTCCCTCTGCTGCAGATTCCAATGTGGCTCATGCAGCTGCGAAAGTTCTATTGGTGATGTCATCCCTCAGTCTCAGCTGAGACTGAGAACAGAGTGAGACAGTGTGAAACCCATTTAACTGGAGTTTCACAAGCTGCCTTCCCTGCCTACCACTAGGTCTTACTGGGATTCTAGTAACCTCGGGTAACAAGGGGTTACACTCACCCTTGACCAGGAAAATGACTGTCCACAGTCATTATTTACCTGGCCTTAGGCCATCCCACCCTATGTGCTACCTGCAGAGGGGGGTGATCAGGCCCCCTTCTACCGTGTGCAAGCACAGGCAGGCAACACTAAGGGCCTAGAGGCCTGTAGCTGACATATAAGCCTCTACACTATCCACTTACTATGGACACCCAGTGGCTCTGGTAGAACCATCCAGAGCATAGCCCTGATAGATCAGCACTGCGGTCCCTACTGCAGGTCAGGGCCACAGCCTGTCTATCCCACCTAACCCTCTAGGGAAAACCTATCTGCCTTTAACTGAATACCCCCAAAACAACAAAAAAAAACCCGGGGACCTCCCCGACTTTGGGCAACCTGCAACCACACCATTAAAATACCAAATTACTGCCTCCTCCCTACCCCCACAACCACACCTGTGGAAGGAAAGGGTTAATACAGCAATAACCATAACAATAACACCACAGTACTTTAAATTTCTACACAATAAAGCACTGACGAGGAACTCCGATGAGCCCCTCCTCCTCCTCCTCTTGTCTTCTCTTGTGTCTTCCCAGGAACACCTGTAAGAAAAAGAAAGACAAAACACACTCTCCTAATCTGCATACACAGTCTACCTAAACCCCTACCATCAACACTGCAAAATCCCAAAAAGATTTTTTAGAAAAAGGTAGAAAAACAGAATTTACATTAGAAAACAATGACATTATTTACAATACACATTCTGGGGGATGGAGTGCCCTTAAAGTCCCAACTAATGACCACAAGGCCCGAAGGCTAGTCCAATAAAGAGTCTCTCCTGGGCCGGAGCCCGGTGAAGCACAGTTCTAACAGGCCAAAGTCCCGAAGGGGAGAGTCTTTGCAGACAGTTCACACATTTTTGAAGTCTGTAGTGTAGGGTGTATACTGCAATGTCATAAAGATAGAAAAGTTCGGACTTACCAGCCATTTGTAATACAGTACTAGGCACCGACTTGCACCGCAGCCGAAGACTCTCCCTGGCAGCATTTCTTCTGATACAGCTGGGCGGACATCTTCCGGTAACCACAGGAGGGCACATCTGGAAACAGCTGGGCTGATGTCATTTCTGGAGATGGAACTTTAGAACAGGAACAAAAAGAAAACAGCTGGTCCGACATCATCCGATTACCAGGTGATAAACAGGAAACAGCTGGGCTGGTGTCCTCTCTGGATCTGAAGTCATCTGGTGGGCCAGTGGATGGTTGCTGTACAGGACAGTACACTGTAGACTGATGAATGTGGGGCACCTGAGTCCTGGTTATTCATATTGGCGGATCGATAAGGGCACTTCACAGTCTGGTGTGGCAGTATTGACTACCACTGCTCGGCTCTCCATTTTGTAGGCACGGGCACATTTGCTGGGAGGTCCTTGCACTGAGGCCAATAGTACCAGGGGTCATGGGGCTTGAATTATTACCCCGTCTGGGTGCACATAATTCACACAGTGGGAGATTTCACATCCCTCTCCATCCACCACTCTCACTCTGTCCATAAACAGTGTCCTGCCTCTCTTCCACCAGGTATACTTTTCGTGAAACAGTCTATTCTTTACATGCTGGTTGGCCCCAGGATGCACACTTTTCATTGCTTCATCCCAGATCCAGGATTTCCTGCAGTTCTCAATTTCTTCCCAGACTTTCCGAGGAAAGGTAGGAAAGGTCATACCATAGATCTCATTTGCCTTTCTACAGACCAGTCTCTCCTCTTTACTTGCTTTGATCAATCTGAGACCGCTGGCCTGGCTTTGGGGTGGCCAGTCCTGGTCCTGCCAGCTTCACATCCTTAAGTAATTTAGAAGCGGATCCTGACTTCTTCCTCCTGTAAAGCCAGGGCAGTGGCATCACCACTTCTTCAATACATTCCTCTGAGGCAAGATCTTGAGGATGTGTACCCGTTCCTTTTCACAAGGCCACATAGGTTCCCCTCATCTTCCTCTTCACTGAGGATCTGAGCCCAGGTGAGCAGTCGTTCTCACCCCGGGGACTATCCATTCATCACTAAGCGTGGAAGTCGACACCTCCCATTCAAAGGCCTCCTGCATCTCATCTTCACCTAAGAGACTTGGGCTAGGCCCCCCCCACCCAGGGGTCTATTGATGCTTTATCCGAATTTTCTTTCTGGGACCCAGCATCCAAAACTTCAACTTCTGGTTCTGTCTCTAACTCTGCACCTTCTAGCTTTGTGCCACACTTCCCCGAGGGACCTTCCTCTACAGGCTCCGCCTGGTGCTGTGTCTATCAACTGCAGATTCCTGAATTTTTGTCCATGTGGGGCCAAGCAGATTGGGCGCTTTATACAAGCCATATTTTTGTAGGCATCCAGCACAGTGAGGAATCATGAAAGCGTCCTTCCAGCACTCAAGCATATTTGGCATACGCACTGGATAATTAGGAATCGCACATCAGGAGGCAGTTGCCCTCCGTAGCACCACTTTTCAATATCTCAGTCTATTTACTGCTGCTGTTACTGCAACCGGGCATGATCCGGTAACGAGCTGGGCCTGAGGCCATAACTGCAGAAAAATAAACAAAGTTCACTGTAACTAAAGTCCCACTTTATTGAACACACTCTGTAGTTTAAAATGGCTCCTCTGCTGCTGTGTTTACTTTACTACCCCACCCTGTAATGGCGGCGGGAGCACTCCTGTGCATCAACATTTAGAATCGGGGTCAAGCCACTGCGCACCCGATTTACACCAACTACTGATAACCTTTACTCAAACTGCACAACTTGCTCTGATCTGGCTTTACACACATTTACAGGATTTTCCTTGGACTTTTTTACAAGCTGGTAACATTTATTTTATTCACAGTCCCTTAAAAGCTTCAGGTTTTAGCACAGGATTGCCTGTTTTTACTAGTGTTGCACTTTTCTACAACCCACAGTCTCTCTGGCTGCAAACTTTAAACTGAGGCTAATTTCACTTCCATGCACACATTCAATGGCTTAACAGACTTGCACTTGCTGGCAGGACTTCACACAGTCGTTACTTGCAAAGCGACTACACTGCTGCACACACATTTTATATGGCATAGGCTGAAAATCACTGAGCAGTTTCATGAATGTTTACTTACTGTTATCAGTAGCAATTTGCTGCGTTGGGGAAAAACGGCCTGCAGCCAGTTCTTGAAGGCCTCAGTATACAAACGGGTGGGCAGTCCTAGCGATCGTCTTTTTAAACACCAAACTTTAAATTTCCACGATCGATTAGCAGGTTGAGCCCGATTTTAAGCAAAAAAGTCAATTTTTAAACTGCTTACAATGCTTTGAACTCTTCGCGACGCTCCTCCACTGCCAGTACATGCACTGCACCTCACTCCCTCTCGAATGCTGGGGCAGTCTCAGTAGAGCTGGCTGAGGGGCGGGACTGATTGCAGCTTGACCAACCACATGACGCTATGCAAATGAGCCTCTTCTTCCTCACGAGGGCTCTTCTCCTCACGGCGATCGTCGAGCAGGCAAATTTAAACTGCAGAATGCAACTTTTTTTAACTGACTCCACAGTGAGGCCCATTTCAGCCATATAACATAGCCATTAACTCTGCAGTCTCTCAATTCACACAGAAAGCATTTCCAATGTCAGGGCATAATCTTCCTTTTTGCTATCGTAGTCTTCCACACTTTCCTTCACAAAATTCATTTTAAAAGCATTTCAAACATCCAGTGCTAAGTTCTCTGTTGCTACCCTAGTCTTCCACACTTTTATTTACCACAGTTCATTTTTAAAGCAGGCAAAATGCATAAACAATTTTGATGCAGTACAAGGGCACACTCTTTGGCTTTAATGCTCCTTGGTAAACAGTTGGCATTTTTAAACAGCAGCACAAGATTCACAGCACATAGCAACACACTAAAGGAATTGCTTCAGCTTTTGGCTACCACTGCCAGATAGCCAAAACGCTAGTCCCCTTGCCCAAGCACCTTCCTTCCCAAACAAATCCAAAGCGATGCCTCCATTTTTGTAACCCCTCACCCCTGCCTTTTTGCCAAAATGACAGGTGGCATGCTGTTGAAGCTTACAGCAGTACCTGGAGGAGACCTGGGTTCGGGGAGGATGAGGTTACTTGGCACAGGGGGACCTAGGTTTGGCTACTCTGCACATGGGCACCCAAGTAAATCTGAACACAGGAAGCAATAACTGTAATGTCCAGAACCAGGAATGGGATTCTACAGTGTGGCTTTTATTCACCAACTTGCTGAACACAACAAAACATAGACGGACCCCCCATGGGGCTACATTTACTGGCAATGCAGATTAGAGACTACAAGCGAGTCCACTTGAAGAATGAACCAATTATACTGTTTTCAGGCTCTGGACCCACCAGGCACACAGCCCAGACTTGCACGTGCTTTGGGTACACAGCCCGACTGGCCCGGCTCCCCTGCTGGCCACTTGATACGCAGTCCATTTGAAGAATGAACCAATTATCTTGTCGTGGCTCCCCACACCACTTAGATTCTGTGACTCCTAGAGAGATTTCCTCCTTACTTCTTATGACTCCCATCTCACAAAGAGAATTTTTCTTTACACTTGTTGTGGCTCCCCACACCACTTAGAGTCTGCGACTCCTAGAGAGATTTTCCCTTTTTCCAACCCATGTCTGGGTATTCCCTCATCACTGGCCAAGTGCATGAGGCAAAGTAGCAACCACAGCAGAAATCCGTAGAGGTGGACCTGGTTACTAAAGATGGGGGGTTTGCCCACCTCCAGCTCCCACAGCCCATACCCGGCCATTTGTCTGGAAAAGCTGAAACTTCTGAATGTAGATTAAATGGTAGATGAACTGTCACATCCCCTCTACAATATTACTTGAATTCACACAGCACTCTAGCATTTGACAGTACTCCATTTGTTTGACCTAGTTCTATAGGCTTCCCAAATTGTAGCTCAATTCCTATATTTCCTCACATGTCCCAGGCTGAAGAAACACATTTTTGCCCTCATGTTAGAGCAAACACTCACCCTTTTGTTGCAGGTGCCCCACAGGAGAGTCACAAATCTTCCAACTTTTTCAAAACTAAGGCTGAACTGAATAGGCAGCTTTTCTTTCTCCTGGCAGAATTAAGGGGATTGCTCCAGGAATCTGCATGGGGATCTTTACATCCCCGGCCCCCGGAGGGAAGGGCACTGAGACCTAAACAGCAGTTTCCACCACTTGACACTGACTCCTTCACTTGAAGGCAAAACTGGAACTGCTTCTTCTTACTTGAAGGCAAACTGGAGACCGACTACTTTGAAAACTCCCAACGTTCCATCTAACTCCCTCTGCTGCAGATTCCAATGTGGCTTATGCAGCTGCGAAAGTTCTATTGGTGATGTCATCCCTCAGTCTCAGCTGAGACTGAGAACAGAGTGAGACAGTGTGAAACCCATTTAACTGGAGTTTCACAAGCTGCCTTCCCTGCCTAGCACTAGGTCTTACTAGGATTCTAGTAACCCCGGTAACAAGGGTTACATATACAGATCTATAGAAAGATAGATATATATATATATATATATATATATATATATATATATATATATATATATATATATATATATATATATATATATATATATAGATAGACACACTACTAGTGGCTACGCATGCCTGGATGATGCCCCACCCCAAACCAACAGCAGGTGTGGGTGGAACACAGAAGTATGCATGGGGATGAAAGGCAAACCTGCTGGGGCAGGGGGATGTCACCTGTAGGGTTACTGGGCTCTGCAGTGCAGCTATCCAGTACAGAGGGACCTGGACAGACAGGCTGGGCCAGGCGGCCTTCTCAGCCGTCATGATCCCTGTTCCCACGTATGTTGGTTCCACTCCTGGTAGTCAGTGGTCCCCACCCCCACCACAACAAGTATCCTGACCCTCGTTTTAAATAAAAATGAATTAATTTCCTGGTAGTCTAGTGGTCCCCCAGGCTTGGCTCCTGACCCCCGTAGATATTAAAAATCAGTATCTTTTCCCTAGTGAGTCTAGTGGTCCCCCCACCCCCAAGCACGCTCCGTCCCCCATTGAAAATCAAATATATATATTTTCCTGGTGTTCTAGTAGTTCCCTCACCCGGCGTGGCGGCCTGCTCATCCCAATCAGACTCCAAGAGCGGGCTGGCAACCAGCTCAGTCTTCTCCCACCACATTGGCCTGCATGGACTGAGGTACAAATGGGCGCTACTGTAATGAGTGGCACTCATTTGTGCCTCAGTTACAACCGTGGTGGTGAGGAGGGAGTGCTGAACCGGTCGCTGGCTCTGTTCTGGAGTCTGATTGGGAGAAAGCAGTTCCGGGAGGAACCTACTTGACTACCCAGAAAAATATGTTTGATTTTCGTGAGGATGGGAGCCATGCTTTAGAGTGGGGGACCACTAGACGACCAGGAAATTATATTTATTTTAATTTCTCAGGAGTTGAGCCATGCTTGGGGGTGGGGGCCACTAGACTAGCAGAAAAGACATTTATCATCATTTCTATGGGGGTTGAGGCCGTGCTTGTGGGTGGGGGACTACTAGACTACCAGGAAATTATATTTATTTTAATTTCTACGAGGTCGGGAGCTGTGCTTGGGGGTGGGGGCCACTAGACTAGCAGGAAAAGACATTTATTATCATTTCTATGGGGTTAGTGCCGTGCTTGTGGGTGAGGGGGACCACTAGACTACCAGGGTATCATTTTTACTTTACAGACAACGGGGTTGGGATTTTATGTGTGTGGGGGGCACCGCTGCATTACTGTCAGCTTTTCATTGGCGATATTTAGAGCCACGCTACAGGTCGCGCTAATGCCTGTAGCGTGGCGCTATACTTTTGAATATGCCGGTGCACCGGCACTCAGGGCCCCTCCCCTCAGTCCCTCACCTGCATACATTATTATTTAGCGTTGGTGCTAACACCTAGCACCAGCGCTGAATGTTCTTTTGAATATTGCAGTTGGGCACCAATTCGGTGCTAATCCAGTGCAACGGATTTGCACCCGGCACTCCGCTTTGAATATCTGGCCCGATGTCTATAAACTGAGCCCCTTGCTCCCTTCATTAGTAAATGTTAGTGTTGTACAAGTTCTGGGGACCTCTTCAGAGCTGTGGGGTCCCTGTCTACAACCCACCCTCAAGTATAAATAAACATCAGTGTTTGCAGGAAAACAGAGCCCCATCCCAATGATACATAAATGCAATGGCACATAAACTACTGGGGCTAACTTCAGAAATATAGGAGACTAACCCAAGCTGCCCCCTCCCCTTTTACAATACTGTTCAGTGGAATAACTTGACTGAGACTAGCACAGTCTGCACTCTCATTACTGGCTTCCTCAAACTACTGTAGTACTGTACCTTATTTATTTGTCTATTTATTTTTCATTTCTCAGATAGTATATATCGGGCACATTAATGCCTATTTATAGGTATGACCTGGGAGATTACAGAAGGCAATCAACCAAGGTACATACAGTATGTCAATATAATATAAGCCAAATAAGTAGGAACATACACGTTGGGGTCAACACTTATGCAGGTGTGATATGCATTTCCACTCCCCCCTGTCCACTACTGATTGTCAAGTCCCTGTACCTCTTCAGTTTCTTACTGTTGTTACAATTAATTTCATCTGCAATTTAGTTATTCAGGATAACCCAAATAAGAACAAAATCTCATTTTTAGTGGGGTCTGGCATTGTCTCATTTTTTTTTTACTCCAACCCTTCCCCCTGACCGTTACTCTTTCAGGCCACTCATTGTTAACCCCTACCAGTCAGGCCATCTTAAATTGCCAGCATCTCCAACCGCTATTGGCCCCATGTCTTGATAGACCTGGCATATCCCTGCCAGGGGGACAACCCCCTGGGGCAAGAGGAGGGAGGAGAGAGAGTTCCACTGTCTTGGCTGGGAACATGGGGGGGGGTGCTAAGGGATCAGAGGGGATGTGAGGCTATGTGGCACAAGGGAATGTAGCAGCCATCATCCAGCCAGCGGGACAGGTAATTGTCTGCTTTTCTGGGGCCCCTCCACCTGCCACAATTGTACTGCCGCATTGGTGTCCTGAGGGCAGGGATGTTCAGCAGTGTGTGAGGCCCCACCACCTAGAATACCTCTGCTAGTCACCTTCAGGAGCTGCCCATCAAGCGGTCCAGTATGGCCCACTCAAGGGAGGGAAGCATCCAAAGGATGCTTTTAACTCCCTCCCGCTGGTCTTCGCTCCTGACATCTGGGCTCAGGGCATGAACCCGTGTCACCAGCATGTCCCATTGCTCGGCACCATGGAGCCAGCCTAGCAGTCCAGCTTCTAAGAAATTTACAGCCGAGTGGCCTGAAGCATAAGGAGGTCATGTGACTTGAAGTGCTAGCAGTGTGATAGTGGCTTTGGTGGATTCAAATCTGTAACCTCCTGGTTTACAGTTCTGTGTTCTAACCACTGGACAACACTGCATACCTTAGTTCACTGGTCACTGCAGAGTCAAGTACTGCTTTCTGTTTCTGAAGAGACATGTGTACTTATAGAATTCTGGAACAGATCAGTCAGTGTGATGCTGGGTACCTACAAGGTAAAACAACAAAGGGAGGAGCCTGTTCCAACAGCGGAGCATATTTCCACCGTCCTGTATTGTCTAAAGAATTCCACCTGGTGGCAACCTCCTGTTTTAACTTATGCAGTCTCAGTTCAAACCTCTTCTACAGCGTTCTCACTTTTTTTGGATGCCATTACAATGTCACGATTTACATGCTGGCCTGTGCATTCAGAAAGTTTACATATGAAAATCTGTTTGCACCAATTTTACACCATTGATGTACTTTAATTGTTTGTCATCATATGTATTGCATTGTGTTTTTTGTTGCCAGTGTTATCAATCCAAGGATTACTCTGTTGATTTTCTGTATTGAATTTGCCTTACATACTGTATGTACACCTATTGCATTATATCTACATGTCTGTATACTTTTAACTGTTTGTATCCCCGGGTCACGCCTGGAAAGGAGCTTTGGCTCAGTGTGCCTTTCGGTCACCAAAATTTTAAATAAATAAATCACTGTTCCTTCACTGGCAACCTAATGCAAGAGGTTGGCTGGTAGCACAAGTGGAGTCAATTGCATGCATTACACTAGCGCTTGTCTTAAGCTGCCGATGGAGCAGAAATGGCAATTGCATACATTAGCATCTCCTCTGACACCTACTCAACTTCACCTTCACCCACAGTGCTCTTCCTCAGTCTTGAAGTTGGACACATTTCTTGCACCTCTTGAGGTGGGGGACCCTTCCTCCCCAGGCAGCTTCTGGCCAATCTCCCTCCTCCCTCTCTTGTTAAGCTGCAAGAGAACTTTGTCTACCCCAGACTCTCCGATTTTCTCTTCTCCACCAATTTCCTCTCCCCATTCCAGTCTGGCTTCTGGAAGCATCACTCCAGTGCCTCCTTTTTACTGTGTGTAACCAATTCTATCTTCTCAAGGATGGATCAGGGGCACATCATGACTGCCATCTTCATGGAGCTGGCCAAAGCCTTTGATTTGGTGACTCACCCACTCCTCCTGGACAAGGTGAGTTCTGCTAGCCTCTCAGTTGTGGCTGTTGACAGGCATGAGCCATCTAATGTCGGTACAGATTGGTAGCACCCTGTCAGCCCCCATTTCCCGTCCAAGCTGGGGCCCCACAGGGCTCCATCTTGGGTCCCATGTTCTCCATTTTTCTTAATGACCATCTCTCCAACTGTGTCAACTCACATTTTCACATTTATGCAGTTGACATAGTCATCTACACTTCCAGTCCCCCTACTACAGTCATAGAAGATCTGTACTGGCAAGACTTCTACAATGTCCAGGAAGTAATTTAGTATGGCAGGGACTTGTTTGTGGGATCATTACTGAAAAGATCCTGCCTCGGCTCACACCTTGACAACAAGCTCCCTGAACTGGTGGCCTTGATGGAAGAGGGATGCCTGGGTATCGTAGCAGTCACAGAAACATGGTACACAGAGAACCATGACTGGGATGTTAACATACCAGGGTACACAACCTACAGGAGAGACAGGGAGGTGAGAAGAGGGGATGGAGTAGCTCTCTATGTAAGGGAAGGGATAAAAGCAACTGAACAAAAGAGTAAACAGGGAGGAGAGGCGGCACTGTGGGTCACCTTAGAGACTGGAAATGGCACCACAGTCCGCACAGGGGTTGTATACAGACCCCCATGTCAAGGGAGGGAATGGACAAGGATATGATAGAAGGCATACTTAGGATGGCAGAGAAAGGGGAAATACTGTTGATGGGGGACCTTTATATGCTGGATGTCAACTGGAGCACCTTTGCTGCAGCCACAACCAAAAGCAGGATCATTCTCGATGCCCTTCAGGTGGCATGCCTCAGACAGCTAGTTTTGGAACCTACTCATGAGGGAGCAATCTTAGACCTCATACTCTCAAATGGGGACAGTGAGGGATCTCAGATCTAGAAGTGGGTAGCCATTTGGGAACAAGTGACCACCAAACAGTGTGGTTCATGATAAACTCAGCTACAGAGTCGAGCCATACAAAAGTGAGGTTCTGGACTTCAGGAGGGCTGACTTTGGAAAGATGGGAGAGTGCCTTAGAAAAGCACTGGCAAACAGGCTAGAAGGAGAGGTGGAGCAACAATGGGTAAATATCAAAACTGCCATCACAGAGGCAACAAGCCTTTGTGTGAAGCAAATAAACAAATCAAAATGAAAGGAAAAGCCACTATGGTTCTCAAAAAAGGTGGCAGTGAAGGTTAGGGAGAAAAAGATAGCATTTAGGAAGTATAAGAAAACCCAGAAGGGGCAGGACAGAGAACTGTACCAGTCAAGGCAGAAGAATGCAGGGAGGGTAGTCAGAATAGCAAAGGCCCAAACTGAGGAAAAGATAGCCAACTCAGTTAAGAAGGGGGGATAAAACCTTTTATAGGTATATCAGGGAGCGTAGAAAGACAGGGAGGGATAGTGAGGCTGAATAGAATGGATGGTGGGTGGGCAGAGAGGGACAGTGAAAAAGCAGGGATACTGAATGAATACTTCTGTTCAGTTTTCACAAAACAGGCGGTGGGGGAGATGCCTAATCCAATTAACAGAAGCACTTTGGATAGGGGGGGTCGATCCCAGACCTTTCACAGAAGAAAGGGTTCTGAAAGAACTCCTAAAACTGAAGGTGGACAAAGCAATGGGGCCAGATGGAATTCACCCCAGAATTCTAAAAGAATTAAGCAGAGAACTAGTGACACCACTGACTACCATTTTAACAAATCATGGGAGGATGGTGTGGTACCTGAAGACTGGAGGAAGGCAGATGTGATTCCCATTCACAAAAGTGGGACCAAGACAGAGGCAGGAAACTACAGACCTGTTAGTTTGACCTCTGTGGTAGGGAAAGTGATGGAATCACTTCTGAAGGAAAGAATTGTTGAGTACCTAGAGGCCAGTGGGGCACAGGACCCAAGGCAGCATGGGTTCACAGCGGAAAGGTCATGTCAGATGAATCTAATTGATTTCTTTGACTGGGTGACCAAAGTAGTAGACCAGGGAGGGGCTGTGGACATGACCTGCCTAGACTTTAGCAAGGCATTTGACACAGTCCCACACAAAAGATTAATAGTCAAATTAACCAGCCTGGGAGTGGGTCTCAGGGTGGTAGCCTGGGTAAAACATTGACTGGACAACAGGACACAGAAAGTAATTGTAAATGGAGTCCACTCTGAAGAAAGAGGGGTTACTAGTGGGGTACCGCAGGGTTCAGTACTGGGTCCAGTCCTTTTTAATGTCTTTATAAGTGACATTGCAGAGGGACTGGAAGGGAAAGTATGCCTCTTTGCAGATGACACAAAGATCTGCAACAGGGCTGATACACAAGGAGGCGTGGAAAGGAAGAGAAGGGACTTGGCAAGGTTGGAGGAATGGTCAGAAGTATGACAGCTTGGATTCAATGCAAAGAAGTGCAAAATAACGCACCTGGGAAACAAAAACCATGTGGAAGATTACACAATGGGGGGGTAGTAACAACAACAAAAATAGAAAGGGACCTGGGGTAATCATATCAGATGACCTTAAGGTTGGCAAGCAATGTGAGAAGGCGGTAGGGAGGGCTTGGGGATACTGGGAAGTATAGGGAGAGGCATCACAGCAGAAAACAGGAAGTTGTTATCCCCTGTACAGACAGTTGGTGAGACCCCATCTGGAGTACTGTGTCCAGTTCTGGAGACCCCATCTCCACAAGGACACAGCCAGGATGGAGGCAGTTCAGAGGAGGGCAAATAAAATGGTGCAGGGTCTGCAAGAGAAGCCATATGAGGAGAGACTAAAGGAGCTTAATATGTATACCCTTGAGGAAAGGAGGGAGAGGGTGACATGATAGAAATGTTTAAGTACCTCAGTGGAATCAACAAAGTTCAAGAGGGTAGCATCTTTCAGAAAAAGAGATGTTCAAGAACAAGGGGACACAATTTGAAGATAGGGGAGTGGCTCAGGGCAATGTGAGGAGATTTTTCACAGAGAGGTGGTGGATGCATGGAACAGCCTTCCTGAGGAGGTTGTGGGTCTAAAACTGTGGAAGAATTCAAGAATGCATGGGACAAACATAAGGCAATATTTGTGGGGTGTAGGAAGAAATAGACTGCTGGTTAAATAGGATATGCAGCTTATCCTCTAGGTAGGGAAATGGGCAGACTAGGTGGGCCAAGCAGTCCTTATCTGCCATCAAAGTCTATGATCCTATGTAACACCAGCCAAAAAACAACACAGCACCCACTTCTCAAGCAGTAGATGGAAAACTGCACCAAGTGAATACTGAAAGTGTTTCTTTTATTTGTGCAATTTTCCATCAAAACTGCAAACAACCAGACTTACTAGGCCGCCTGTCCCTGTGCTTTGCTCAATAGAGCTTCCTAATGGGGCATGCCAAGGCTTACAATTTCCACAGTTTAAGGCCACAGATGATGACATTTGAATTATGTCATATACATTTAATTTTCCTTTACAAAACTTTTTTAGAAGTTAAAACATAGTGCAAAGTGCAAACATTTTATTTTTTAAATTGCCAATATATAAACATGATAAGCTATTTATATTTTGCTAAAAAACATATCTGACGTAGACAATTTCATTTTAAACCATTTTAACTGCATCTACAAATTTATTATGTTGGTGTGTTTTCCCCAATAAATAAAATGTCCATTACACTATTTTTTTTTCCATCAAAGTAGTTTCAAACAGTAGTATTGGGCCACTAAACCTCTTGGGTAATTCGATACCAGAGAAAGAAAACCTTCAGATAGTTTAAAGAGATTAGGTCCACCCTTCTTCATGACACCAACTGGGTATGAAGAATTATCAAGACTGTTTCTATAATTACTTTTTTTTTATGGCTGCATAGCGAGAGCTTTGCATGACATAGTGCAATTTCATTGAGAAGCGGAATTGATTTGAATCACATCTCACTATGTCCTCTACATTCAGTACAGTGTGATTACTTCCTTCCTCCCCCCTCCCCACTGCACTATTTTCTTGCATGCCCAACTGCAGCTGCTGGAAGCATCTTGATTCTGTGACCATGCATCTACAATAGCGCTGTGCTGATACCAAACTCATGTAGGGCCATTTTACATTTCTCAGGGTGATACTGAGTAAGGCAATAGTCCAAAAGAGCGAATGATCCTAAACATGTAGATGTCTTTCTGAAAGAAAATGAGCACTGGAAGTGCATATAAAACATGTTTGAAAATGGAGCAGAGATCATGACTGGTGCCACTTTTAACCCTGTTCAAGGTCTGCTGTGTTAGCATGGCAGCACAGCAGCATACACCTCAGAACTTTGAACTGCTCTCTCTGTTTAAATCAAAACAGCGTTCTTGCTCCCTCTTGAGTCTCTCTCTCTCTCAATCTCTAAAGCAGGATGCATATTACTGCCACAGAAATAATTAATGTAACAAAAAATTTAATTCATGAAATATGTCACTGCTCATGACTGATGCCACTTTTACCCTATTGCACTGTCTCGCTGTTTTACCACGGCAGCACAGCCGCATACAGCCTCGGAACTTTGAACTGCTCTATTTTGGTTGATACAGCTTTCACTCTCTCATGAGTCTCACTCTCTAGCATTGTAAAGCAGGATACATATTACTGACAAGGAAGTAATTAATGTAACATAAAGTATTTCATTCAGGAAATATGTCGCCATTTATGACTGGTGCCACTTTTACCCTGTGCACTGTCTCACTGTGTTACCGTGGTAGCAGCAGCACACTGCCTCAGATCTTTGAGTTGCTCATATCCATTGATACAGCTTTTTTGCCATCTTGTGAGTGTCGCTGTCTCTACTTCTAAAGCAGGATACATTATTGACAAGGACAGCCCTTTATAAGTGACTGCGTTAGCAGCCTTAGTGGCTCTGACCAGAGTTTGTTCTGTTGTATCATGACACTGAATACAATACTTGCCATGAAATGTAAAGCAGTTTGATTTTAAAAGGATGAAATGTCACATTTTGACTGCAACTAACGTACTTTCTCTCTGTTTAAGAGTTCGACTTGGTCTTAGCACCGCAAGCCATTTTGATTCTCACAAGGGCAAAAAGAACAGAAATTGTGGGTGATCATGGCTTCCAAGCCAAGCTGGCACCACGAAGAAGGGTGGATACAATCTTTCTAAACTATCTGAAGATGTCCTTTCTCTGGTATCAAATTACCCAAGAGATTCATTGGCCAAATACTGTTGCTTGAAACTACTTTAGTGAAAGAACCTGGTGTAATGGACATTTTATTATTTGCATAAAGCACACCAATATAATAGCTTTGCTGATGCAGTTAAAATAGTTTCATTCATTTTTTAATGGAACTGTCTACATTAGATATTGTGTTTTCTGTTTTCCTGCAAAGTATAAATAGCTTATTGTATTTATATATTGACACTAAAAAGTGTTTTTTTTTACTCTTCACTATGTTTTAACTTTTAAAAAGAACCAGTTTTGTAAAGGAAAATGAAATGTATATCATGTAATTCAAATGTCATCTTCTGTGACCTTAAAACTGTGAGGAATTGGAACCTATGCCTGCCCCCTTAGGAAGTTCTATTGAGAGAAGCACGGGGGGGGGGGGGTAGTTTGCATGTTTGATGGAAAATTGCACAAATAAAAGAAGCACTTTAATTATTTAAGTTGCCCAGAGCTTTTTGTCTACTCCTTGGGAAGTGAATGCTCTGTTTTTGGACAAGACATTCATAATGTCCTGCACTGGTTCCAATCCAACCAGCTCCAGGTCAACACAAAAAAAGCTGTATCTATGACCTTTGGCACCAGCCAGAAACTGGCCAGACTCCTACTCTGCCCATCTTCTCCACCTTAAGTGGCTTCCCTCTAGAAGGGTTCAATCCTTCAAGTACCTTGTGTGTGTGGCTAGATGGCAAGCTTGACTCTCTACACACACTGACACCATCCATGCAAAGCTCCATCCTAAACCTGGCACCTTGTACTGCAATAAGGATTATTTGTCTCTACAGGTCTGCTGTGAGCTTGTTCCCAAAATGATGCTCCTGGTCTTTGATTATGCAGACATGCTCTATATCACCACCATATCCCTGGCCAGACTGGACACCCTCTGCAACTCCTTTTGCCATTTTGCTACCAACTCCCTCCCTTGTACTCATCATTGTTCACTTTACTCCACCTTACCCATTCTCTCCCTACCATGACATCACGAGATCCACTGCACCGCATTCATATCTGAATGCTGGTTTGGGTCCCTTCACTCTTACCTTTCATCACTTCTCTCCCCATTCCCTGTTTCCTGATCCCCTCACTCCAGAGATCCTTACACCTTCACCATTTCTTATCCCCGCTCCTCTGCAAGGCATTCATCCTTTTCCTGTCATCTTTGAAACCAGCTCCCCACATTCCTCCACTTCAGTGCCTCCCCTGGCTCCCTTGGTTATCAGCTTAAACTCCCCACTCCTGTTTTCTCTCTCCCTGACATTTCCTCTGAAATTGCTATTCTACCACAAAGTAGGTGTGGCTGAGGCACTCATTTGTTGTCTTTTTGCCTTGTCTATTCATTCTGCACTTGTATCTGTGTTCATTATCTTATTCTGATTGCACTTTATTGTAACTGCTTTGTCCGTGCTATGCATTTTTTATCCCCATCCCCTAACCGTTGTACCTGGAAATGAGTCTCAGCTCAGTGTGCCTTTCCTGGTCACCAATTTTTCAAATAAAATAAAATAAAATAAAATAAATAAATAAAGCATGTATTGTGTCTGAAATAGCTATATAAATTATGGTCAAGAGCCCACATCCTCTGGAAGGCAACCCTCTCTGAAGGCAGTGTGGCCTTATGGCTTGGGAACCAGGAGATACAGGAGACCCATGCTCAAATCCCACTAGTGCAGGTACACGCTGTATGACCTTAAGCACATCTCTTAATGTATTAGTGCTTCAGTTCACCCAGCCATAAAAAATGGGCAAAAGCAGGATCCTGTTGTAAACAAGCATTTGTCAATGCCACATGTTTGCCAGTTGCATTGCTGTTGTACTGGGTCTTACTTGCACACATTTTTACTATGTATTCACCCAGGATAGACCAGATGAGATGCAATGTCCTGCTTTTACACATTTTTAGATTGTATTTACCCAGGAGAGGCCAGTTGAGAGGCAATATCTAATTTTCATTGGGCTCCCACATTTGACCCCAAATCTCCAGTCTTTTCATAACCTGACATTATGATCCAAACAGGTAGAATTTTTACAATTCAATTTTGAAAGGCGATTTTGCAGTGCAACTATGAAACCAAGTTTCAGAGGGGATTTGAAGAATGACACCTGTCATGTTCAGGTGGTGGGGAAACACAAGGGTTGTGTTCGACATTAGGGGCTAAAATCTACAAAACTAAAGTTATGAGCAAACATTGGAAGAATTCAAAGTTTTTTCATAACTTACTTTTTTTTTTTCACATTTGACCACAAATTTCTGAGCATGACAAGTGTCATATATAAAAGAATGGCTGACATGTCATTTCATGCCACAAGTGTGAAAACACATTTTGGCAAGGATTTGAAAATTATGTCTGTCACGATCATGAGGTGGTGTGAAAAATGACTATGATGAAAATTTTGGGTTAAAATGTTGAAATGATCAAAGTTCCAAGTGTGTGTTGAAAAAATTCTACACATGCTCATAACTTTCTTTGTTTTTAATATTTTTCTCCAGACTTTCAACATAGCCTTCTTATTACCTCATAATCAAGGGTGGAGAAATTTTCAGATCCTGCCAAAAGGTGATTTCAAGCAGCAACCACAAAATCACCTTTCAAGACAAATTTGTATCATTTCACCACCTTTGTTCATGAGGTGGGGTCTCAAAAAGGCCACGTTGAAAATTTTGGGAAAAAATATAAAAAAAATATCCAAGTAATTGTTGAGTCTTCCCTCTGACTATAACACCTATAGGACCCAAAGAAATGCCTATAAATGAAATATTCATCATGCAAAAAGCTCCTTCCGTAAAGGGCTTTTAATAGATGCTGCCAGGGGACTCAAATAAATTTTGGTCTCATATAAAAACCTTCCTTGGGGCAGCCCGCACCCAATCCACTAATGATATGGTTATTAATGGAACCCACTGTAATAATCCAGTTCTATATCTAACTCTTTTAACCTTCACTTTTCGGATCTGACTAAATACACATCCTCTTTCACCACCACTCAGTCCTCTACCCTCCACCCCTAAGCATCCCCCTTTCCATTTCAAGACTATAACCAGAGCTGATGTCCTTAAACTTTTAACACCATCTCTGAACAGTACCAGCATGGGCTCAGATGGTCTAGAGCCAAGGCTACTGAAACTTGCTTCCCTTTGCGTCCCCTTGGCAAAGATCTTTAACCTGCCTCTCCATCATAGCCTAGTCCCCTAGTATTTGGAAAATTGCCAGAATCACCCCAATTTTCAAAAAGGGACCCCCAAGGACATCTCAAACTATCGACCAATCGCCATTCTCTCTGTTCTGGGTAAAATTCTTGAGAAACTGGTGGCTCATAATCCATATCTTTTCTCCTAGACAATAACCTTCTCTCAGATAGCCAACATGGTTTCCATAAAGGTCATAGTACCACAACAGCCCTTCTTAAATTTACAAATGATGTCTTCACTGCTATGGACAGGGGCTCTCTCACTGGCATGATCTTCCTAGATCTAACTAAAGCTTTTGATCTTGTCGATCACCCTCTTCTCCTTTCTAATCTGCTGCCTCTGGGCTTCTCACCAAAAATTGTTGACTGGTTTGATAGCTACCTATCTAACTGGAAACAGGTTGTAAAGTTTAAACTGCATTATCCAACCCGGCAGTCATAAACATAGGTTTTTCTTAAGGGTCCATTCTCCCCTCCGATTTACCACCTTCATCAACAAGATCTCTCTGTATACCCATTCGTGCTCATCCTTACTGTAAGCTGATGATTTGGTTCTTTATTACAGCACTAGGAACATAGCTGACATTAAAGACAACCACACCCTGTCATCTGATTTTATGTCCATTCAGTCCTGGCTCTCTAACAACAAGCTTGTCCTAAACACTAGCAAAACTTAAGCTATGCTTTTGTCTCAGATGCCACTCTCAGAAACAACACTAGCAAACTATAAATCCACTATGCAAATGGCTCCTTGTTAGACTCAGTTAGCTCTTTTAAATATCTGGGCGTGTTGCTTAATGGATCCTTGAATTTTGATCAACACATCTCTTCTACCTGCAAGTCTGTGAATGCCAAAACTGGGGTTGCTCTTAGGACCAGCTATGCTCTTACCCTTTCTGCTAGATTGGCAGTTGCTCAAGGCATCCTTCTCCCAGCCCTCACCTATGGTGCTGCTACTTTCTTAGGCACCTCAAAAACCTCTCTACACCAATGGAACACAACTTACAATAATATTTGCTGGTATGCTCTGCCTCCTCTCATCGAAGCACCATTGTCAGCTCTATGCTGACCTAAAAGTGGCCCTCCCATCCTCTCAGAGACTACTCTCTTAGCTCTCTAACTGTTAGCATTATTAGATTTTGAATCCCTGCAGCAATAGCCTCCCTGCTGACCTGGCAAACCATTTCTTATGGACTAAGGTCAGCCGACCAAACTCTACTGCATATACCAGGTGTAAAACTACAAGGGCATCCATGTCTTCTCCCACGTGGCCCCTCACTGCTAGAATTCCATTCCTTTGGAGTTCCAGCTAGCTCCAAGTCATGACCTCTTTAAAAAACACCACCTGGAGTACCTTACCAAATTAGCCTTGTGTACACACTTCAGTCCTCCTTAAGCATATCCTCTTACCCACTGCTGTCATCCTCAGCCTTATAATGTCTCAGTCCCCCGACACACTCCCTTTGTTCTCCTGCATCCATTTGCTGCTGCTCTACTTGCAGTCTAAGTTTGGTTCTTAACTTATGGAACTTAATACACTTATTTTATAATGCATCTCTGTAAACATTGTGTGCCTTTCTGCTCAAGGTATTTTACTAAACTTTTACTGACTGTTGATTATCTGTATTGTATCCTATTATTATATTTGTTTTGGCAGTTTATTTATCTGTATTGTACCATGTTTCTACACTGTATATCTGTCTTTTTGTCATTTACCACTTGGTTATAACCTCCTGGGTTGTGTCTGAAAATAGGCATTTTTATGTCTAGTACACTTCACCTGGTTACCAAAAACAAAATAAAAAATAAAAATAAATAAAAGACAAGTTCAAAACCCACTGAAATACATTGAGCTGCATACCTGATTTCCTCAATTCCTGGTCCAGCACTTAAAAGTGAAGATGAGTCTCCAGTCCAGACAGGATTACATGCTGGACCCCGATAGGTAAGTAAGGGGTGGACAGGTGTGGGGTGGTGGGTGCTGAATGGGAGGGTTGGGTGGGAGGAGAGTAATGGTGGCAGAGTACCAGCAGCAACAGACATCGATGGATTTTTTTTACAGGGTGTATAAAAATAGAAAAAGACTATAAGGGATGGTTTTCTTTATTTCAGGTACTGACACTGGGGACTGGGCACCCCAGTGTCGGAGTTATGTTTGGTGGCAGTGAGGGTGGGCTCCCCAGGTCACACAATGAAAATGGGCAGGTTGGGGGGTACTAACCAGCACTGGGGACTGGGCACTCTGGTGTTGGAAAATTAAAAGGTGTGGTGGGTGTGGGGTGGTGGGTGCTGAGTGGGAGGGTCAGGTGAGTGAGGATAACAGCAGCAGTGTGCAGTTGCAGCAACAGATGTTGATAAACAGTTTTCCTTTTTTACAGGGTATATAGAAAGAGAAAATTACTACAAGGGACAGTTTTCTTTATTTCACATACTGACACTGGGGACTGGGGTAACCAGTGAACACAGTTTCCGTAATTGAGCCCTTACAAAAACAGCAACTCCAGTTACCTCCACCTGTGTTCAGGGCTACATGGCAAGGTAGTGCCTGGATACCGGAGTGGGGCAAGGTAGGGGAGAGGAAGCTACGGCTTACGTGTCCACACACGTAGTGGGGGGAGAGGAAGAGGAGGGAATGTATGTGGGAGGTGGTGTGGCAGGCAACTGATGAGCTGGTCTACTAGCGTGGTGGGGAAGGTCATCTGTTGGGAGGTGCAGGGTTGGGTCCGTGCGCATGTTTTGTTTTTGCGGCAGCTGGCTTTCTTTTTAAAGTATTTCACCCCCGACATGCACCCCTGGAGTTGAGAATCCTTTAGTAGGGGGTGTTAGGTAGCACCCCCACATTAAAAATACACCAGTGGATTCTCAGGCGCCACTTCCTGGTCACCACGCCAATGTGCATCGTCAAATTCATTTTTGGTGATGTACACTCACTGTAACGGTGATCGCTATTCTGCGATTGCCATTATCACATAGAACTGGGACTGGGCACCCCAGTGTCAGTGTTATGTTTGGCTGCACCAGTGGTGGGCTCTACTGTTGCACAGTGAAAACAGGTGGGGTGGGAGTACTAACCAGCACTGGGGATTGGGCATCTCAGTGTCAAAAATTAAAAGGGTGGAGGGCATGGGGTAGTGGGTGTTGAGTGGGAGGGTTGGTTTGGGGGAGGATAATGGGTGTGGTGTGTGGTGGTGGCAACAGACTTTGATGGATGGTTTTATTTTTACAGTGCATATAAAAAGAATCTGAGGGACAGTTTTCTTTATTTCAGGAACTGACACTGGGGATTGGGCACCCCAAGTGGCAATGTTATGTTTGGTGGCACCAGGGGTGGGATCCCTGATGTCATGAGTGAAGATGGGCAGGGTGAGGAGTGCTAGCAGGCACTGAGGATTGGACACCCCAGTGTCATAAAATTAAAAGTAAGAGGTTGGGTGTGTGGGGTGGTGGGTGTTGAGTGGGAGGGTCAGGTGGGAGGAGGTAATGGCAGTGGTGTGCTATTGGTGGCAACAGATTTTGATGGACAGTTTTCTTATTTACAGGGTGTAAAAACTAAGAGGGACTTTTTTATTTTGGGGTACAGACACTGGGGTTTGGGCATCCCAGTATCAGTGTTATGTTGGCGGTACTGGGGTAGGCTCCCAATGTTGCACAGTAAAATGGGCAGGGTGGGGGTACTAGTCAGCACCAGAGATTGGGCATCCCAGTATCAGAAAATTCAGAAGGGGAAGCAATGGGAGGTGGGAGGGATACATGGCAGCGGGTTGGAGGATTTGTTTTTATGTTGGGGGAGGACCACAGCAGGCTGATCATGGCGTTGATCATCTCTGCTTGCTGGTGACTTATGCAGATCAAAGGAAAGAGCTGCCCTATGATTTGGGTGACTCTTTCTTTGAACTACATGAAGTTTCCACCCAGTAAGACCAGAAGAGTGTCACGATCAGCCTGGCTGATGATTGGTCTGACACTGTTGAGCCTTGCAGAGTGCCCTGCATTGGACTGACAGTGACACACATCTCAAAACCCACTATCATACCAGTATGCTCACTTTGCGCAAGCACCAGGGTGAACATAAAATAATGAGCTATTGCATCTCAACTGAGCTATCATGCAAACAGTTTTAGGAAAGAAAGAAGACCATAGGCTCATTGAGTTCTTCCCCATAACCAGCTCAGTGGGAATACCCTGTCACCCCATTTTCTTCAACGTACCTTTCTTGTTTAAGTTTAAAGGCTGATACAGAATCAGCTGATACCACTTCTCTAGAGTCTGTTCCACATGTACTGCTCATTCTGAGAAATAGTTCTTCCAGATATTACCCCAGAATATTAGATACACATATAGATACATAGACTGATTGCAGAAACAGGCCTGTTGGCCAATCCAGGCTGCCTACCCTACAGTGCCAAACTACTCAGCACTGACCCTAGTGGCCATCCCTCTCCTTTGTTTCTGCTCTTCCCCTTTCCTAACAAATCTCAGCTGTCTGTCCCATCCTTGCTGGAAGCAGTTCACTGATTTGACCTGTACCACTTCCTCAGCAGCTTGTTCCTTTGTCCATCGCTTTTTGTGAAAAGTGTTTATGGACATCCTTTGAATCCCGTGAGTTTAAGTGAGTTCCCATGTCGCTGATTTGAACTCAGGGAGAAAAGTTCCTTGGCTTCCACTCTATTTATCCCATACAGGTACCTGTATGTCTCTATCATGTTGCCCCTTTCCCTCCTTTTCTCGAGCGTGTACATGTTTAAGTCCTGCAGCCTCTCCTCATATGTCTTGCCCCCTAGTCCATGGACCATCTTGGTTGCCCTGCGCTGTACTGCTTCCACCTTGTTGCTTTCTTTCCTTAGGTGTGGACTTCACTCCCCTGCACAGTATTCCAGATGTGGCTGCACCAGTGAACTGAACAATGGGAGGATCTACTCCTGACCTGTAGTGCTTATTCATCTTCCTACACAACCCAGCATCCTGTTTGCCTTGCTTACACCTCTATTACAATGTGCTGTTGTTTTTAGGCTGTCCAGTATCATGACCCCTAGGTTCTTTTCCTCTGTGGTGCTTTGCAGTACCACTCCCTCTCCATGTCATGTTGTACTCTCGGGTTTCCCTTCCCATTATGCATCACTAACTTTTTTTTTGCATTGAAGCCCAGCTGCCAGATTTTTGATCAGCTCTCCAACCTGCCCAGATCTTCCGAGTTCTCTTATCCCTTCCTCTGTGTCCACCCTTTTGCAGATCTTTGTGACATCTACAAAGTGACAGATCTTGCCTAGATGCCTTTCCCAAATGTCACAAATAAATACTATGAAAAGGACCAGACCCAGCATCAACCCCTGAGGTACTCCAATTTCTATTTATCTTACTTCACTCTAAAAACTCCCCTTTTTGTGAACTTCCCCTTAGTCAGTTCTCCACCCAAGTTGCAAATTTTTCCCCCACACATAAGAACCTTATCATTTTGATCAGCCTCCTGTGGCAGGGTTTTATTTAACTCTAAAAATTAATGATTTGCTCATAAAAGTTCTAAAACATTGTGAAAATGCATAGCACTTGTCTCACTGTGTTTAACAAAAATAACACTTCTAGAAAACCTATATAAATGCTTTCTGTACAGTTAGTATTGTCCCAAGGAAAAACTGCTAATCAATTATTTAAAACCCTGCATGGAGAACTGAATCAAAAGCCTTGCTGAAATCCAAATGCAACTAGCCTCTTTCCTTTGCTGGCTCAAAGGTGGTTACCACAGAGCACTCAAAGAGTTAAGCCAAACCCTCAGAGCTGTTCTCTGGGGGGGTAATTGTCCAGAGACAGGGGGCTGGATTCTCAAAACACTTGGAAGGTGCAAAAAAATGTGCAAGCCCCAAAAGTTGTGCAGTTGCAAAAAAAAAAGGGGGGATTATTGCACTAAGTGGTATACACAAAACTTCCATAGCTGTGGGAAAAATACACTGTGGACTGCAGAAAAAAGTGCAACTGCAGAAGTTCCTGAGCAAAAAAAGAAAAGCAATTGAAAAGTATGGCATATCCCTTTAAAGGATATTGTCGGCCACTGTTTTTCCACAGTTGCAGAAAGAATGTTGCGCACATGCTGCACTACAGAGAGTGAGGCGTAACTCACCCTAAGCAAAAAACAGTGTACTAACAATTAGGATGCAATTATAGTGTTGGTTCAGGCACCAGTAACTGCAAACCTGTGGGCTGTATAGTAGTGTCAGTCGTTACAACACAAATAACACACATTTCCATTGAAAGACAACAAACCACAACCACAGGACCCAGTGCAGCCCATGAAGGAGACCCACAGGCAGCAAAAGCAGAGGTGGTAACAGCCAGAAGTATGTGTTATAGATGCGGGAGGAAAAAACACCTCCGAGAGAGACACAACCAACAGATACATATTGCCAGTTGGTGCAAGGTCCAGGTGGTGCTACCATGGTCCCAGTTGTGGGACTGGCTGCTTGCCTTGCTGGGAGTGTTGCTTCTGCTGCACCTTTTGCAAGACTGTCAGAGTCTTCTCCTGCTCCACTTAATATGGAACACCTGCTATTGTTCTGTCTGCTGGGCCTTTAATATTATTTTCACAGCTGTGGAAAATATTTTGCAGATTTTCAGCACTTGCGGAATTTTGCAACTCGCCTGTTTTGTGATTTTCCACAACTGCAAAATGTTTCTTTGTGGATATGCTACAACTACATTTCTGCAGTGCTGCAAGCCAGTTTTACGTAACTACAGAATTTTTGACTCTTTGAAAATCCAGTCCAGGACGTCTGGATGTCCCTGCTATGAGTGGCCTGACTTAGCTAAGAGTGGGACACTAGAGCATGAATATGCACTGTTCTGCCCTTCCCTCAAAAACCTGTAAAAGGGGAAGACATCAAAGCATGGGGAGCTAAAGCTAGAGCTGGGGAGCCTGGAGTAGAGAGATGAGCAGTCCAACCTCTCTGGCTGCAACTGGACTGATGGGGCCTGTGTTCCCAGGGATGGTGGTGGCAGGGTACCCGGGATTGGGTGGCACTGGTTCCCTCATGCCTTGTCTCCAAGGAAAGAATACCATCTGGAGCAGCAGGAGGGTTGAAGGCCCCAGGGAACTCACCTTGACAGGAGAGGTAAAGTGTGTCAGACACTGAAAGTGCAGAGTGTGTGGTGTGTGTTTTGTTGTGTTCGGAAGCTTGACGGTGGGTGGGACGCGACGCTGTATGCTGCTATTTTGTGGAAAATTTAGTAGCAGGCTCTATTTTTCCTAGTACTCTACCTAGAACAGGAGGAATGCCGATGGTGGAGGCAGGATCGGGTGGTATGGAGAGGCCCTTAGGGAAGGCCTGAATATATGAGACGCCCCTAGAAAGACACGTGAAAGGAAGGGAAGTCACCTCCAAATGTTGCCAAATGCTGCTAATATTGATATCGCTGTTTTTTCTTTCTGTTTTTAACTTTGGATTCGGTGTTCAACGGAGGATGATTGTGTGAGACTGTGAAATACTGAGGGTAGTTTACGAGTCTTTTCTGCTAGCCCTCGTTAAATGTGTATTTGTGTAGTTTCCTTTTGTATTTGTTTATTCACTTTTTTTTTTTTTTTTTATAGTGGACAAGTGGGTATATAGCTTTTAAATTATTAATTTTTTTGAGACTCTTTAAATGTAAGAGTTAATCTCCTGCATCCGTTGCTACGATTGGCTTTTTTGGTCACATGCTTTTTTAGTATATAGGCTCATGCGTGGCGCCTTTCATTAGATCTGCCATTCAGTGAGCGGGTGCAGCAGCACGGTCTTATCTGCATAGATTTTGCCAAGTGTTTTTATCCAGAGGATTTAAGTTTTTACCTTATTCGCCATGAGTGCTAAGGTGCTACGGTAGTGTAATTCTTATCTTTACCTTGCTATATTATTGTTATTTTAATGCCAGCAGTTTCTTTTTATCTAGCCAGGTTTTTTTGTATCTGACTGATTTGTTATTCCCTGAGCCTTGATAGTGTCATTTTTTTTTTTTTTTTCGTCTTTTCCCCCAGACCTCGTTTTTGGCCCTTCTTCTCTGTAATTATTCGGCTTCCATTTGGTATATCCCCAGCACTGGCCACCTGTGCATACTGGGAGGAGCAAATTTTGAATGGAGTCATTTTAAAGGACAACTGACTTGTGCATGAAACGGAATAACAAGCTCTATCAGCCATTTGTTTTTCTCATAGAGTTTTGCCAATTTGATTGGACCGGATTCGATTTGAACTGCTCGAGTAAAAGGGGACTTTTAGTGTTAGTGTTCAAATTTGTGACCCTTGTGTGCTCTGTGTGCTTTGTGCCTAGATTTTGAACAAAATTGTATTTACCAGGAAACAGGCCTTGCAGGCCCAGGCTATTTCATCCGCTATCTCATATGTGCCTAAATTAGATATAAAAAGCAGCACAGAAGATCTAAATTAGATGCTGCATTCTTGAGACAATCCAAAATTACAGAGCATCTGAAATTTATTAATAGCAATGAGAAAATTTCTACTCCTACAATTCAACCTAATACCCAATTGACGACCTCATAGGACTCTTTTGCTGCTGTTATGGAATCTAATACTCCTATTAAAACCACTAAAGTTAGCTATCTGTCTTCTAGTAATAATGAATTGTTATTGTCATCTTCATTTAATTCTCCTGAAATTCAGAATGTTCAGAGTGCTCCCAATGCCTCTAATATTCTTAATGTCATTAATGATTCTAATAAGTGTGATGATATAAACATGAGCAGTACTGTTAGCACTGTTAGTGCTGCTACTAATAACAAACATAATATGAATGTGAACAATCATGTGAATGACTATAACAGGAGAAATAGGTATTGTGAGTTGGATGTTTTGGGTTCTCCTTCTGATATTTCTTTAACAGCCTCTGTATCTAATAGTCTCTTAGAAGTTTTGGGCCCTGACATTCTGGATTCTCCAGAATTTTCTGGAAATATAGGCGCTCCTGAAAGCAAATCTGATTTGGTTCATATAACTCCCAGCCCTTTACCTGGGATAACTGATAAGCTTAAAGCTATTTCAGTAGACCTTCAAACCACAATTAAGGGCTTAAAAATGCTTGACACACCAAACATATATTCTCAGGGTATAATTAATGACTCAGTGGCAAGTCTAGATTTTGTTGACTCCCATGTAAGGGCTTCTGGGAGTGAACTCCCTTTAAATAATAACTTGATTGATTTGGGTAATAACAATAAATACCCCACATCTCTGAGAAATTATTTATTACACATGCTTAAATCTACTTTCTCAGTGAATGTACTTATAATGGAGCAATTAGTAGCAATTAAAGAAGTCTTAGAGATGGTTAAAGTCAGTTTATTTAATAACCAGATCTCTATTGAAGACATGAATAATAAGACAGAAAATTTAAATCGACCTGTGGAAAAATGATTCTCTATATCTATCTTTGATGAAGAAGGGATTGCTCCTAAGGATATACGGGAATGGTTTTCCATATTGATTATTCCAGATACCCCCAAATTAACAAAAAAAAAGTGGGAAAAAAAAGAAATAAAAAAAGAGGGAAAATGGGGAAAAACAAAAATTCACAAGATGATGCTAGTACTGGAGGTAGTGATGGTGGCAGTCCTTTAGTACCCGGTAATAACCATCAGGATAATGGAGATAAACTAAAGGACAATAAAGTCCATACTGATATAGTAAATTTAATATCTAGGAATAACCAGATGGATAATTCTGTCATGGAGGGAAATATCTGGTTAGAGCCAGGACTCCCAAGTGGAATTAACCAAAATCTTCTAATTAATACTAATAAATTAGTAGATAATCTGGAGGCTAATTTAAATAAATTAAAAAAAGAAATTGGAAATTTCCTGGCTGAATGTTCAGTGGCAGTAAAGGGCACAGATGGGATATTAGACAGGAATAATGTTTATCCAATGCAAGCAATCAGACAAAATGATATTGATTATGGATCTGCTGATTTGGGAAATATAGCCCAAACTGGGGCTGACTCTCTGCAAACAAGAGTAGAGACAAATAAGGGAAATAAGGGAATAATATACCCTGAAGGTAGTTTGCCCAGAATCAGTTTAAAAGGACCCCTTTTGGATACAAGGATCTGATTCAGAACTTAAAAGCAATTGGTTACATTATTTAGGGTTAATATGGGATTTCCATGACTGAATCAGATATACAAAGTGTTAAATGCTGTGGTGATGAACTTAATGAACTTGCTTGTAAAATTGTTCTATTTTCACTGAGACAGCCAATGATATTTGGTATAATGGTAACACATTGCAGGCCTTTGGACTATTTGTGAATTTTGAAAACACAAACCTTTTTACTAAAGAGGATGCGGGGGAAAAAAATCCTGTACTGTAAGGCTCAGCATCTTTGGTATCCCTGAAATTCAAAATGAAACTAATAGAAAACTAAAGGGAGTGTTATGCAATTATTTCAACAAACTGTTAGGAATACCCTTAGGTAGAGATGGGATACTGGAAGTGTGTAGAAGTTTAAATGGAAGTCAGATAGACTTATTAATAAGGGACCCACAAATGGCTGATCTGATTGAAGCAAAAAAAGGTATTTTGGATAATATGGGCTTCCATATGGTAAGGTGGGAGGATATTTGGACAGACTCTGTATTAAATAAACTGGGAGAATCCAACACCCTGGCAAATTGGAAAATTATAACAACTAATAAATTCCAAAGCCTGGCTGATGCCTCGGAATGACTTTGGTTAGGATCACGTGAGTTTCCTAATGTGAGGCTTCTATACAAATAATCGAGGGCAATCCCCTAGTTCTTTCTTGGAATATTGCCGGATGGCATACTAAAGTAGTAGATAATTCTTGGATTAATTTTCTAATACAGTTTGACATTTTATGTTTTCAAGAAACTTGGCATAGCCCGATGACTTAATTAATATAAATGGGTATATTACATTTGACAATTATGGCCATAAGGGCAAAATGTGGTAGGAATTTGGCTGGGATTGCTACACTATGTAGAATTTGTCCTGATTTAATGGTAAAGGCTTTATGTATTATGCCAAATTTCATTTCTGTTTATATTAAAAATCAGAACAGATTATGATAGTTGTGAATGTGTATTTTCCACCATGTGATTCTGTGCATCACAATGATGGACTATAGGCTTATATTAAAAATGAGATAACTAGATACAGTACAATGAACTTTCCCAATATAAATATTTTAGTCATAGGGGACATTAATTCCAAAATAGGTATTTTGATGGATATACAGACCACTCTATTTATACATGACACTAATTATCTTCCTTTAATTAGGGCCTCTAAGATCTAGTTGTTAATAAATCAGGTAAGATCCTAATTGAATTAATCTCTGAATTGGATTTATATCCTTTAAACGGTCGAATTCATGGAGACGAAATAGGAAACTATACTTATGTCAAAGCCAATCATAAAACACTATTAGATCTGGCTCTCTGGTCAGGTGATATTAAATTTTGGTCTTCTCTGTGTATCCCGAGTAGAGCTGAAAGTGACCATTTCCCTTTATTGTTATGCACAGAACAGTGGGGTAATATGAATAATAATGTCTCTTCTGTGGTTCCACTTGAAATAAGAATTATGAAATGAGTTAGATGCAATGGTTATCTGGAAGGGAATGTAAGGGAACAGATTTCTTTATATGATAATGTACTGTTAAAAAGTAAAGATTTAACTCAAGATGTAGAAGCACTGTGGGAATCGGTGGAACAATTGTTTAAAGACCTGAGGATAAAACTATACGGAGGTAATGATGTGCCAGCATAGAAAAATCCAAACCTGGTTTGACCAGGAATGTCTTTTATTTAAAAGAGATCTAAGGAAAATAATAAGACAGGTAAGATTTCAAAAAAATGCACAATTATTGGATCAGGTTAAAATGAAGAAAAAGGAATATAAATAATTGCTAAAAAACAAGAGGGTGAATTTCAAAAAATAAAATGGTCACTAATGCTTGAGACTATTAGAAGGAAAAATGATAAAGGCTTTTGGCAACTTATTGCTCAGGGTTCCCTAAATAGCAGAACCAACGTAGACTACTATATATCAGAATTACAATGGATTGATCACTTTGGAAAGATATTTTGTGATCCAGATATACATGAGTCAAAAATGACTGTTCAAAATATAAATTGCCAGTTTAAAATTACTATTAAAGATGTATATTTTCGATACATGCTATGAAATCTAATCAGGCCCTCGGGATAGATAAAATACCAGTAGAAGTTTATAAATGTAATCCCACCTTTTGGAGTAGAATACTATGTTTCTGTTTTAATAAATGGATTGAATTTCTTTCTTTTCCCCATTCATGGAAAGGAGGGTAATTATACCCATACATAAAAAGGAGACACGGTGATCCTACCATGTACCGTCCTATTAGTTTATTAGGCGTGAGTTTTAACATTTTACACGTATTATTTTGGATCATCTCAAGTTTCAAATACAATTAACAGGAGGATTCAGTAAAGGCAACTGGGTTTCTGCAATGGGTCATCAACTATAGACAGTTGTTTTAGCCTGACTCATTTAATTCACAAATATGTTAAAATTAGAAAGCAAAAAATATACACAGTATTTATTGATTTATCAGTTGCCTTTGATATGGTCTGTAGATCACAACTTTGGGCCACCATGTATGAAAGAGGAATAGATAAGGCATTAATTTCAATAATACTTGAACTCTAATAATACCTGGGCACAGATTAGATATGGTAGTGCGTGAGAAACATCTATTCCTATTCAAACTAATCGTGGGGTAAGACAAGGATGCCTTTTAGCCCCCACCTTTGTATATAGACCCTCTTATTAGGGAATTAGAAGATAATGACCCAGATGATCCAAAGGTTAACCAGAGGCGCATTTCTATCTTAGCCTACGCAGACGACCTAGTAATGATTTCTCAGACTAAAAAAGGTCTTCAAAGACAATTAAATGTTTTACAAAGGATCATTATGGATTTGAAATTAAAAATAAACTTAACCAAAACAAAAACTATAAATTTTGGCACTAATATTACTGAATCTTACTTCAAGTTTGGTAACCATAATCTGGAAGCAGTAAAACAATACACATATTTGGGCTTAATCCTTACAAAGAAGAATAAATGGAAACAACAAATAGAGATAATAAATAAAAAAAAACATGAATGGGTTAAAGAAATTCAATTACTCCTATGGGGGCCTCTCAGTTAATCCATTACTGAGAGCTATTAAAGCTAAAAGTTGGACACAAATGTCTTATGCATCTGAAATTTGGAACTGTAAAGATGCAGAACAATGCATGGCTCCAGTGTATAAGGTGCTACGAGCAGAATTACAAATCCCCCAGTCTTGCCCAGCAGTATATTTACGTGCAGAATTTGGATTGATTAACGTAAATGCACTTACGGAAGGTAGAAAATTAAAATACTGGCTATATTTGACAAGAGCTGATAGACAAATTAGTCAAACAGTGTTTTTTAGAACAACTTTTTGGATCAAAAACAATTGTGGGGAGAAGTGTTAGCTGCAGGATATTTATAAGACATTAGATCAATAGGGTTACATTCTTAAAATATATTTTGTAAAGAATATTACAATTAGTAATAACTATAAATCCCTTATTCAACATAAGGTGAATGAACACTGGAAAAAACAGGATTCATTTATCCAGATTCTCCAGATGGTATGCTTCCAATACTGATGATATATTGTATAGGATTTATTGGGATATATTAGAAAATAAAACAGACATGATTATTTTCTTAAAGCCAGATTAGAACTGTTTGACAACAATATTCTGAGAACTAGATATTATAAACTCTCAAAGGAACATGAGTTGTGTGACTGTAATATGGGTGTGAAGGAGGATCTCATGCATGTTCTGTGGCAATGTCCTTGGTATATTAGAATCCAACAGTACTGGCTAGAATCATACTTTAACTGGCCTGAAATAACAAAAGCAAACTTACATACATTGTCATGAACACAAGCGATTAAATTACTGTTAAGAGAATTGTAAATAATCTCAAATATGCATTCAAAATTTGGAAAAAAGAAGAAAGATGATGCTGTTAACTTAACAAATTGGAATTTTTTAACCATGTTATTTTAGTTTAGAATTATGTGAAAATGCTGGCACATTTGCACTTTTGTATGTGAATATCAGATGAAAAATATGTTGTGAATATCTTCATTATGATATTTATATATACTTACTATCCAAACATAGTGACTGTCAATTTAAATAAATTTTACTATGATATTTGTAATTTATACTGTATGTTTGTATTGTCTTCTTTAATGGCCTTGTATGGCTAAACAATAAATGCAATGTTGATTGACAGGAGAGGAGACCATCAGTGCCTGAGAGGCACAATGGGAGGTGGGCCACCCTCAAGGAGGTCACTGGTGCCCACAGCAGTTCACTCTCAGCAGTAAAAGAAAGCGAGAGATGTCAGTCAATGTTTGAGCAAACTTCAAGTTAAACTTGTTAAACTGAAATGCTCATTTGTGAAAATGTCCTAGGTAGTACAAATAGAAACCCCTGACAGGTAGTCACTCTGCAATATCACCTTCAGGCAGGATTTGAAAATTTTACCTACCACGCTCATGAGGCTAGGTCATAAGAAGACTATGTTGAAACTTTTTGGGGTCAAAATATTAAAAACCAACAACATTTTGAAAGTATGTTGGAAATTGTTATGCTTACTCATAACTTACAGTAGGTAATTTTCAAAATGTTGACCCCATATTTTCAACATAGCTATTTTTTCAAACTATCTCATGACTGTGATAGCTGCCGTTTTTCAAATCCTGCCCAAAACATGTTTTTGCACTTGTGGCATGAAGTAGTGTTTCAGCCAGTATTTTATAAATTACATCTGTCTTGTTCAGTATTGGGGGGTCATAAAAAGACTATGTTAAAAATGTGGGGTCAAAATGTCAGGAAAAATAAAAAGTTATGAAGAAACAATGTGTGCAGGGCTGGGCATTGGCTCAGGGATTGCATGTTGAGTTTCCATGTTGGTGACTCAAGTTTGGGAGGAGCTAGTTGAACTATCTTGGCTGCACAAGGATGGGGGCCAGTGCTGTCATGCACATCACTCCTACCCTGGGAAGGATTGACCAGTGTTCTGTTGCACAGATGACACCATGTGGCAGGCTCTGGAGCCTTCCCTCACATTGGGTTAATATGCATGTCAAGACCTGACAGGGCCAAGTACAGAGTCAGAGTAATGGATTGACATGAAAAAATGGGCCTTGAAATATCTTCACTATTCTGTGTATTCCATTTCACACAATCACAAAAAGAAGGGAAATTCACTGCAAAAAAAAACTACATTAATGCAGCGATTAGGGTTGAAGAATGCAAAGTGCAGAAAAGTAGGGAAATGTACAAATATTGATATTTTGGGTCTCTGCAGTCTTGGTGAATCAGTGGTGGGGTCTTCCTTTGGGTTGTCATCACCAATGTCAGCTGGGTCCAGATCTGACCTCTTTTTTCTTCACCGAGGGCATGCTTGAAGAAAGCTACAGATTCTGTTGACAACATGTGGCACACCATAGTTGTCTACCTCAGAAGTATATCACTATGAATCACTGACTTGGAGATGTACCTTATGCTTTGGACAGGGGGCTATGGGCTGGGGAGGTGGTGGGCATTAGGGTTGACAGCCCCAAGGAAGACCCGCCACTGATTTGCCAAGACTCCAGAGATGCAAAACCCTAATATGTTTTCTTTCCCTACTTCGTGCACTTTGTGTGCTTCAACCCTAATGTCTGCATTAAAGTAGTTTTGTTGTAATTTATATATACTATGAAGCCAGCCACGATGAAATGTAGTAACTTGCAAGTAAGTGACCTCACAAAATACTGTATGACAAAAGGGCTTAATTGCCATTGAATTACACTGTTCCTTGCAGTATGCTGCATATGTATGTATGTATACATACTGTATGTATACATATTGTATGTATGTATATATGTACATGATATATATATATATATTCTATGCAAAAAACTTTGTTAATGCATCAGTTAGGGTTATTCTACAGTGAAAAAAGTGAGGAAATTTGACATTAGGGTTCCCAACCCTTGCACCCCAACCCCACCCTGGCCTCACCAACAGGCATTGGGCTGTGCATTGGGGTCATCAGCCTAACTCTCACCCCATCCCATATGTAAACAAGCTGAGGTGGTGCAGTGAAGGAGAATGGGGTGAGAGTTAGGGCCGAGACCAATACACAGCCCTGAAATTATTTCTGAGCACCTCTTTGCATTAGCAATCATAATACACACAGTCGGTGGCTGGCCGTGGAGGTGAGAGGTGGGCTGTGCCAGTCGCCAGTTGGGGAAGGGTGCTGGGTGGCTGGCATGGCTGGGTGGGTGGGTGGGGCCACTAGACTACCAGGAAAGTGGACATTTTTATTTATTTTATTATGATGGGGGCTTCTAGACTACCTGGGATATGAACAGTAATTATCATTTAATATAGATTGGGGGGGACAGTAGACTACCAGGGACATAAAAAATAAATTTTTATCAAATTCACATGGGGGGCACTAGACTACCAGGCAATTGCAGATGGTAATATATTTTATTATGATGGGGAGGCCACTAGACTACCAGGGATGTGAATTACAATTATTTTATACAGGTCGAGGGGGGCCACTAGACTACCAGGGATATAAAAAAAACTATTGATGACATAGACATTGGGGGGCTCCTAGAGATTGTTATGTATTTTATTATGATGGGGGTACTAGACTACCAGGGATATTTAAAAGATGATTTTTTTTATTCAGATGGGGCAGAACGAAGCCCCCTGAGCAAAACCCATCCTCACTTAAGTTTCTAGGGCACCCCGGGCTGAGAAAATCAACTTTTAAATCTGGGCATCTCGTTCCTTGCTCACGATGCACGATTGCGATCAAAGAAATTGCAGGCTCGTGATCAAAGATCGTTAGCAAACCTCGAACGAAGATTTCAAAAGCTCTGAACTCTTTTTAGACCGATTTCGACAAACCAAAAGCATGGCTCGATAGATCGGGGTCCCCTGAGTAAAACACATCCAAGTTTTACTTCAGAAGCGACCCCTGAGCCGAGATATTGTGTTTATATGATCAGAAAATCAAAAACAAGATGGCGGGCCTCGTGATCAAAGAATTTTAAAAATCCTCAGGGAAAAAGATTCTTGAACCACGAAGCTGCAAATTCTTTGCTCGCCAGGTGGGACGAGATGGCCAGAACCCCATTCTTTGTTCGCAAAATATACATATAAATTTTCCCATTGACTTGTAATGGGAACTTAAAAGTGGCATAACTTTTGAATGCCTTAATATTTTTTCACCAAATGAAAAGCAGCATGTTCAGCCATCAAAGCTCTTTCAAATGAGCCATCTCGCAGAGTGGTATGCCGCACAATGGCCACGTCCAAAATCCCAAAAGCTGCCTCCAAAAATGGATAATTTTGCATATTTCAGCACTTTCGTACACAAAGAGTTTAAGTCCGACCAAAACATAATTTGGCGAATCAAGAGATCTACCATGCCCCACCGCTTGTATCAAATTTCAGGCAAATACGTTGAACGAGTTCAAAGTTATTAACGCCCCAACTTTTGACTTTAGTATGTAAGTGACCGCTGAACCCTAACTATAGTGGTGTGATCACACCACTATAAGATATATATATATGTATGCATATATATATATATACATATATATATATATATATACATACATACATATATATATACATACATACATATATATATACATATATATACATATATATATACATACATACATATATATACATATATATATACATACATATATATATACATACATACATACATACATATATACATATATATATATATATATATATATATACATATATATATACATATACATATACATATACATATATATATATACATATATATATATATATATATATACATATACATATACATATACATATACATATATACATATACATATATATATATATATATATATATATGTTAGTTGAGTAAGCACTTTAATGTTAAACCTCAAATTTTGAACCTTAGGTTTACCACCGTGAAATGGATTTGCCTGAAATTTTGCATGCGTGGTCTGGTACCATAGATATCTGGATCTGATAAATTGCATTATGGTCGGATGTATAATTGCAGAGCTGCAGAACACCAAAAAATGCAAAAATACTTTTGCATGATTCTTTTTCGCACCCACAGCCCGCCTGATTTGTCCTTTGGTCTGAAATCTTTAGGAAAGATGCAGTCTGGTCATCGATGTGCCTTTTGAAGATTTGGTGTGAAAATATTTAACCGTTCAAAAGTTTCCATTATAGTCAATGGAGAAAAATATATGTGTCTCATGAGTGTGTCGCAAGTACAGTTTTCCTTTCGGAAATTGCCCTTTTACTTTCGTGCTGCTGCCATCTTGTTTTCAGTTAGCGAGAGAGAAAAATGCCTGATGTTTAAATTTGGGACCCCTTAGGTAAACACTGACTGTTGGGTTTATCTAGTCAGGTCCTGATGATGCCAGCCCTATCTTTATTTTGGGGTAAAAAAACCCAGAAATGCAGTTTTGAAACTTGGAGCCCCAGTACTTTTGCAAATTATAGGAAAAACTGCCATGACACTTTCACAAATGCGAAAGTTTAGTGGTATTTTTTGTGAAACTTTCGCAATTTGGTAAAGAACTTTGCCCGGAAACTGCAAATCTTTGCCATCCACCTGCAACAAAACGGCTGGGGCTTTGGGGCTGAAATTTGCAGGATGGCAAGCCCTCATCCCACAGATGTGCCTTTTGGTTGTTTGGTGCTAAAATATTCAACTGGCCCAAAGTTACAGCATTCCGAAGTTGAGAAATTTCCCAAAGGACAACATTGCGGCACCTATGATGCCTTTTGGTGCCCGTATCTCGAAAATGAAGTGAGATGCAGAGTTTTTGCTACCTGCAGTTTAGACCACCTTCAGGTGGTCTAATCTGCAGAAACAAGATTGGAAATCATAGATTACACCAGCAGTGGAATTTGTTTCCTGCTTGCTACAGTTATGGAGATACTGGTAAATTAGTGTCACAGGGGTTCCATGAGTGCATTTTCAGCATATTTTGGTGAACATATCTTGTAAACGATGTGAGATATAGATTTAGGTGAATATCCACATGGAGTACTTGCTGTGATGATTACAACAGCACTGGAATTTTTTTTCCTAGCTGCTATGGTTGCTGAGATATTAGCAAATTACTGTTACAAGAGTTTCTTTCCCGTAGGGCTGCTGTATGGCTCATAGTTATGTGTAAGTGGGACGCAGGGCCTGTGAGCCTCTGTTCCCACACACACATACCATTAGCAAGAAATGGGCAATATGAAGGGAGTGCAGGGCCCAGGCCCACTAACCTGCACTCACCGGCACTTACCAGTTACACTACACTTTTCAAAAGAAGGGAAATTCATGGCAAAAACTCCACTATTGCATCAGTTAGGTCCATAGCACAGCAACAAAAGCATGGAAATGTGGTGTTAGGGTTACCACCCCTACCGCCCCACACCCATCCCCAGTATACATCCCCGCATTAAAGATCGGCCGCAGGGTTCTATTAGCAACACAGCACCATGTTGCTGTAGGAACCCGCTGAACCCAGCACTATCTGTCGGGGTCCTGCACCCCCAAATCAGTTCTGACCAGATTTGAGACTTGCTGGGGCGTATTGAGCACAGCCCCCCTCAGAGTGGGGGGTCGGGGGAAAAGCCCCTGAAGAAAACATTTGTTGTTCTCAAAACTGGCAACTGACTACAAATGCAGTCAACCTGCCAGTTTCGCTGTCAGGTCATTCAACAAAATTTTTTCGATGACCTGTCATAGATCCCCACCCCCACCCTCCATACACCAACAGGCATTGGGTGTGCATGAGTCGTCATGCCTAACTCTCACCCTATTCTCCTATACTGCACCACCTCAGCTTCTTTACACATGGAATGGGGTGAGAGTTAGGCCGACGACCCCAATGCACAGCTATTTAGATGTTCTGAACAGTCAAACACTCAAAGAAATATGTTTTAAGACTTATTTGCTCACAGATAGCAAAAAAATGGCTTAGAGCTGAAACCTGTGACTTTCAGCTTTGTTAGATATATGACCATGGCTGTCACTTTGCTATTTAGTTTTACAGAAAAATGTGTAGTATTTGAATAATTACCAAAATAGATTATCGTTTGAGCATGTGCAGTTGGGTGTTTCATACATTTTCATAAGGTGTTTTACATGAAAGCAGAGGCCCCATTTTTATGGCTTGTCCATTTCTATAAGATATCACCCCCATTTTCATTAGTTTTAGTGATCTCAAAAAGTTGCGGAATCCCATTTTGTCACAGGGTAATATTTGCCCATTGTTTTCTGAAACATGGCTGTGAGCTGAAATGTGTAAGTTGTGTGGTCAGTGAATATAACATAAGGTGTTACATGTACTGTACTTTTATTTAAAAGCTTGTGAAGTGAGTCAATTTGTTTGCTCATTAACGGTTTATAGTAAGAGGATGACTTTTAAAAACATTTTGTGTAAAGATGTACATAGTGCTTGTTTGTATTTGAATAATCAAATTTTGAAAGCTCAATTTCCATGCTCTATTTTAGAATGTTGCTGCTTGTGTTGGGGGTGGAGGTCAAATCTAATCTGTTATAAAAGCCCTTTTCATGGCTGAATAGCGAGAGATATGCAGACCTACTGCCAACAGAAGGGGAAAGATAGCAGGGTCTGGAAGTACATCACTGGATCCAACACTATTCACCCTGTGTGTCCACAGTGGAGTTTCAACACCTAATTGGTATTCTGCAGTCCAGCAGATTGCTTCACTGTACCTGTCTTTTGCCTCGGTTTTTGTCTCTACCCCCTTCCCTGTCAGCTCTACTTCTCTAAAAAGCACTCCTTCTTGTCTTCTTTAAAATAAAACAGAGCCCACTGCTTACCAGCGATCAAAATTGTAGATGGGACAATCCCACTGGGGGGGCAGGGCTGCAGCCTATAGTGTAAGGAGATGGCATTTGCCCCCCCGACTGCCTCACAGTGGGCATGCGCGGATAGCAGGCAGGACTTCAGGAGGGCTGACTTTGGCAAGATGGGAGAGTGCCTCAGGAAAGCACTAGCAAACAGACTAGAAGGAGGGGTGGAGCAACAATGGGAATCATCAAAACTGCCATCACAGAGGCAACAAGCCTTGTGATGCAAATAAACAAATCAAAATGAAAGAAAAGCCACTATGGTTCTCAAAAGAGGTGGCTGGGAAAGTCAGGGAGAAAAAGATAGCATTCAGGAAGTATAAGGAAACACAGAAGGAGCAGGACAGAGCTGTACCAGTTCTGACAGAAGGAAGAATGGAGAAGTCAGAATAGCAAAGGCCCAAACTGAGGAAAAGATAGCCAACTCGGTTAAGAAGGGGGATAAAACCTTTTCAGGTACATCAGAGAGCGAAAGACAAAAAGGAGGGATAGTGAGGCTGAATAGAATGAACGGGTGGTGGGCAGAGGGACAGTGAAAAGCAGGGATACTGAACGAATATTTCTGCTCAGTATTCATAAAACAGGAGAGGAAGTGCCTAATCCAGTTAACAGAAGCACTTTTGATGGGGTCGATCCCAACCCTTTCACAGAAGAAAGGGTTCTGCAAGAACTCCTAAAACTGAAGGTGGACAAAGCAATAGGGCCTGATGGAATTCACCCCAGAATTCTAAAAGAATTAAGGGGGAACCTAGTGAAACCACTGACTACTCTTTTTAATAAATCATGGGAGGATGGTGTGGTACCTGAGGACTGGAGGAAGGCGGATGTGATTCTCTTTCACAAAAGTGGGACCAAGACAGAGGCAGAAAACTACAGACCTGTCAGTTTGACCTCTGGTAGGAAAAGTGATGGAGTCACTTCTGAAGGAAAGAATTGTTGAGTACCTAGAGGCCAGTGGGGCACAGGACCCAAGGCAGCATGGGTTCACAGCGGGAAGGTCATGTCGGACGAATCTAATTGATTTCTTTGACTGGGTGACCAAAGTAGTAGACCAGGGAGGGCTGTGGACATGGCCTCGAGACTTTAGCAAGGCATTTGACACAGTCCCACACAAAAGATTAATAGTCAAATTAACCAGCCTGGGAGTGGTCCTAGGGTGGTAACCTGGTAAAACATTGGCTGGACAACAGGACACAGAAGGTAATTGTAAATGGAGTCCACTCTGAAGAAAGAGGGGTTACTAGTGGGGACCACAGGTAGCTCAGTACTGGGTCCAGTCCTTTTAATGTCTTTATAAGTGACATTGCAGAGGGACTGAAGGAAAAGATGCCTTTGCAGATACACACAAAGATCTGCAACAGGGTTGATACACAAGAAGTGTGGAAAGGATGAGAGGGACTGGCACCTGGGAAACAAGAACCCAGGGAAGATTACACAATGGGGTAGAGGTAGTAACAACAACAGAAAAGGAAAGGGACCTGGGGATAATCATATCAGATGACCTTAAGGTTGGCAAGCAATGTGAGAAGTCAGTAGGGAGGGCTGGGGGTATACTGGGATGCATAGGGAGAGGCATCACCAGCAGAAAACAGGAAGTTGTTATCCCTCTGTACAGACAGTTGGCGAGACCCCACCTGGAGTACTACGTCCAGTTCTGGAGACCCCATCTCCGCAAGGACATAGACAGGATAGAGGCAGTCCAGAGGAGGGCAACTAAAATGGTGCAGGATCTGCAAGAGAAGCCGTACGAGGAGAGACTAAAGGAGCTTAATATGTATACCCTTGAGGAAAGAAGGGAGAGGGGGGACATGATAGAAACTTAAGTACCTCAGTGGAATCAACAAAGTCCAAGAGGGTAACATCTTTCAGAAAAAGAGACATGCAAGAACAAGGGGACACAATTTGAAGACGGGGGGGTGCAGTTCCAGGGCAATGTGAAGAAGTATTTTTTCACAGAGAGGGTAGTGGATGCATAGAACAGCCTTCCTGAGGAGGTTGTGGGGTCTAAAACTGTGGGAGAATTCAAGAATGCATGGGACAGACATAAGGCAATTCTTGTGGGGGGTAGGAAGAAATAGGCTGTTGGTTAACTAGGATCTGCGACCTATCCTGTAGGTAGGGAAATGGGCAGACTAGGTGGGCCAAGCGGTCCTTATCTGCCGTCAAAGTCTATGTTTCTATGCACACTATCTTTGGCACCAAAACCAAACAAAGGTAGTTAGGTAGGAGGGGGGAGGGTGCAGTAGGCAGGTAGCAATAGGAAAGGCAAGAATGGAGGAATAGAGCAAGGCAACAAGGAGCTAAGGGATTGGCCAGGGGAGTGTATTTAGGCCAGCTGGAACAGAGGGAGAGCCTCTTTGTTTCATCTGATTTCAAGACACTGACCCACCCTAATAATATAATGGGTGAAGCAGCCGAGGAGGGGGTCTGGGGTGACAGGGACCTAAAGGAAATGCGATGACCTGGGTGCAGGGGTAGCCCACTGGAGGAGAGCATGGTGCAGTGATCCAGTTGTGGAAGTAGCCTGCTGAAAGAAAGAAAGCCCTGATTTACATTGGGCATGTGGGCGTGACTCAATTTACATTTGGCATACCTTGGTCAAAGGACACTGGGCACAACCCAATTTACATCAGGTTGGACCTGAGCCAGGCAAGAGGTAGTGGTAGCACTTGATCTACAGCAGGCCTGGGTAACAGGAAGCATGACCTAATTTGCATTGGGCATGCAGCCAGGGATAATTGCTGATGTGAAGGGTAATAAAGACTGGGATAATTAGACAATGTGCACAAGGGGGAGAATATGTATGTATAGATATCAATATAAAAAGTGACAAATTAAACAAAGGCTGTAAATATGTATATAACAATCAGAATTTAGAGTTTTAAAGTGAGGATGTCTAAGTGCAATAAAGCTATGTCTAACAACCAACAATATCCGTTTGTCTGTCAAGTTCTTGTGGGGGGGGGGGGAGTCACTGATGTAGTCTGTTTCCCTTGCTAGTGTGATCTCCGCATCGGCGGCTCTTCTCCACACCCAACACCGCTGCCTGCCCTAGAGTCAGGAAGCAAGTAATGATTGCATCGGCAATTCTCCATTTCCAACCCCATTGCCTGCCCTGGAACTAGGGAGCAAATAGCAATGACAATTCTCCGCTCCCAATTACACTGCTTGCTCCGGGGTTAGGGAGCAAGTAACAATGGCACTGGCAACTTGCTCCCAAACCCACTGCCTGCTATGGAATCAGGGATTAGTGAGCTTTCTGAGTCTTAACAGAAGTCCCATGCATTGTAGTCCAATATGAATAAGTGAAGTTTGGGTTACATAGAGACTGCGCCAGCACACTGGAAATTGAACTGCAGCTGAGAGGGGTACTGCAGACTACTCAGGAGCTCCTGCTGACCTCTGACTTGCATATATAGTACCACCCTAGCAGTGAAAGTGCCACTGAGTAGCACTTCAAAGAAGCATACTCCTTCCACCTGTCCTTTCCATTCACCGTTGCACAACTTGGCTTCCTGCTCTATGACCTGGGGTGTCTGCAATGGAGAACAGCTAAGTATGCATTGGAATAGAACATAAATTCAATGTGCCTGTGCAACTGGTTTTGTGCTTGTGTAATGTAGATTAACTTTGGCTGTTCACCTCTCTATCCATGGGATATACCACCCTTGAGGGGCACGAAGGCAAGGAAACCTAGGGAGGGTTCCATCCCTTGAGGTGCCGTGGGAGTGATTCCCTTGGCTAAAGGTACCTTAGAAGAAGCCCATGGAGGAGAGAGAGAGAGGAGTGTGCTGGAGGAGGAGGGCGAATGGAGGGGCAAGGAAAAATGCTTGTGTGTGGAGGAGGGAGAGCAGCCCTAAATAGGCAAAAAGGGTGTGTGGCTAGTTGCACCACCCCTTGAACTACAGGATATAGCCTCCAATTCAATGTGCCTGTGTAACTGGTTTAGTACTCTGTGTAACGTAGATAAACTTTGGCTGTTTGCCTCTCTATCCATGGGATATACCACCCTTCAGGGGTACGAAGGTGAGGAATCCTAGGGGAGGGTTCCACCCCTTGAGGTGCCATGGGAGTGATTCCCTTGGCTAAAAGTACCTTAGGAAGAAGCCCCAAAAGAGTGTCAAGCACAGCACACAAGGTAGTGAACACATATCGGGGTTGAGGACCTGTACGTAGGTCGGTTGGTAGTATGGGTTCAGTTGATAGCATGAGTCAATGAACACCTGTACATACACTGGGTGGTAGCATAGGTTCAGTTAGTAGCGTGGGTCAATGAAGACCTGTACATAGGTTGGTTGGTAATGGGGTTCAGCTGGTAGCATAGGTCAGTTGGTCGTATTGTAGACAGGAAATGACAAGTGACTCATGACTCACTCGGAGGTCAGACTGTAAGGTATGGAGGCTTGGCTTCCTAAGGAGAGAGAGAGAACAGCCAAAGGGGGAGACAGGATGATCACGGGACATCCACCTGACTCCATCCAACAGCGGAAACCTACCTAAGTGGGAAACCAACCTAAGTGACCTAGGGACTACAAGGATGCCTATCTAGTATTATGACCAATGGGCACAGAGGAGAGGAAAAACCCGCTTTGAGGAGGAAACCTCTGGAAATCCAAGGCCTAGGTCACTTTCCCTCCAGGCTTTGGGACAGTTTTGGTTAGTGATGACTCTGCTACTGTGATTTAGTAGACCAATCCAAGGGCACTGCAATTTTGGGGAACACTCTCCCTCGATCCCTCTAACGGGAACGCCGTGGAGGGTTGCGAGTGCATGCTGCAACAAGAGTTGACCAAGGCAGGAAGAGGAGAGTAACGACCGCCAAGGCGCTCAGCCAGCCTACTGATCTATGAACAAACAAGGTGAACCAGAGGTGGTTGTAGGGAGAATAGCATAAAAGAGTGCCTCCGAACCCACTCAGGCAGCAAAAAGGGCCCTTCCCATGAGAGCCCTACCCCTTCACTGCTGAAGTCTTAAATGCTACATAAAGAGGTGCTGTCGATATGGTTGACAACTGAAGGTCCACCCTGAGCGAGGTCTTTCCCAACTATGGGCCAGATGAGAAGGACCCCACGCCAGGCTTTGCATGCTCAAGATGTGGACTTTGGGGTGCAGAGAGAGACACTGTCAGCCACAGGGCTAGCCCTGAGTCCTGGAGTAATGGATATGGTCAGCATGTCTCCAAAATGTGGAAAAGTGAATTGTAATGAGCATGAGCCCTTCACATGGTAAGGAGCATGGGACCTGTACCTGGGTCGTAAAGGATGATAGAGACATGGGGAAACCTGTACGTAGGACAGGCTGAGCAATATGGACCCTCTCGTGGGTCTAGGTAAGGCAAATAGTAGTTGTAAATCACAGGAATGCATGCTGACCAAGTCCATTAGAAAGCTAAATTGGGAGTGAATTGAATATTATAATATTATGAGTAAGAGAACGGCAAGGCCGGGTAAGCCCAGGGCTGACGGTTGGAGAGGAGGAGGCTGTAAAGCCAGTACGTTAGGAGGTGCGGTTCAAAGTAAGTAAACATGATATGCTCTAGACTCGGAAGGGGAGAGGTCCTGGAATGAATGGACTTGCAAGCTGAATGCGTTAGTGCCATGACGGCTGGTATATGAGCAATACTGGTAGTGCAAGGGACAGGAAGGCTAAAAGGACTGCAAAGGGACAGGAAGGCTAGGATGACTGTGTAAATGAGGTGCAGAATAGCAGGGAAGGAGGGTAGAAGGCTGGGCCGAGCCAGCTGCCCTAAGATAGAGTTGCCTGGAATAGCTGGTTGCAGAATGTCATAAAGGCCATGTGGAGCAGTAAGAGAAGACCAGGGCGAGCCAGTGACCAATAAAACATATAAGAAGTTAAAGCTGCTCTGCTGCCTGGAGCCACAATGCTCGATGTGACTCCTCAGTCCCCACCATAGGAAAACAAAGAAGCCACAAACATGACACAACACCAAGCAGCTAATGAAATAAGTTAAATACATGCCAGCCATGAAAGCAGGATTAGGTTATCATCAGAAACAAACTGCTAAGGTATGTCGGTATGAGTAAGGTTTGGTAAATGAGGGAGTAGCAATAAATGAGCCTAACTAACACAAACATAGAAGTGAGGAGTAATGCAGTAGGGCTACAAAAGTAATTGAGCAGCATCCAGCAGCAATTAATTATAGGTTGTAGGGGTAGCAATCTGAATGAACATAGAAACAGTAGGGAGGCGCAATGCACTGAAAACAGCAGCAAGATTTGCTTGGTATAAGTTCAGAAAGCAGGATCGAGTTCCATGGACTAGGTTGCTTAGGTTACAGTGAAGTAGTAAAACAGGGAGAAGTTGTTAGCTAGGCAGCAAAGCCATGAATGGGTGTAATCAATTAAGGGGAGCAAGGCAGCAGATTGCAGTGTGAGCTGAAACAGACAATGACAATAGCAGGGACCGAGGCTTGTTAGGCAGAAAGCAGGTTGAGCTGAAGCATACAGAGAACAATGCAGTGAACAGAGGGCTGCAGGTGAGAAATGGAGCTTGGGGGTACAGGCACAAGGTAGCATGAGTCAAGGAAACAGATTATAACCTGAAGCACAAGTAGCAATGTATAGACAGGGTACTAGAAAACTAGAAAGCCCAAAAGAAACAAACAAGGCAAAACACAAGGACAGGAGCATGAAGGGAAGCAGCACACACAGAAGCACAGAGTAATACAAACCAAAACAGGAGTCCAGCGAGACCAAGCAGAGTCAAGTATGCACGGGGGACAAAGCCCAGCAGAGAAGGCAGACTACAGAGCCTCCGGCTGCAAGGCAAAATGCTTGTGTGTGGAGAGAGGAAAGCAGCCCTTAAATAGGCTAAAAAAGGGTGTGTGGCCAGTTGCACCACCCCCTTGAACTACAGCCTATAGCCTTCCAAGTGAATGAGAGTTGACTGGGGGATGGGGCGGGATTGGGTCCTTTTTGGGCTGGTCAGTGATGACAGCAGTAGTTGAAATAAGGTAGAGAATAATCTGGTGTGTCTTCAGACACCCATGGAGGATCACTGTACTCTCAGTCTACTTCCTTAAATGTTTTCTGCCCCCGTGCTTAAATTTCATCTTTCCAAAATATTGTAGACCACAGCTTTTCCTAAATGTTTTTACCTGATGATCAGGAGTCCTTTCATTTCTGTCTCTGTCTGGGGAAGGAGAATTCTCAGTACTCTGTCCACATTCTGATATCTTCAGAAGGGAACTGCAGGCTGCAAAACAATTACTAATCCAACCAGGAAATTATTTTAATCATAAGAGAAAACTTTCCAGAAAGGAGGGAGGGTGCTGAACTAAAGTTCATTGCAAAATGGTTACAGCTAAAGTTCATTGTGATTGGACACTCTTAGGCTAACTCACCCACATATATACTGTACCCCAGTTTACGCTTCCTACTGTGAGCTGCAGATTGCTCTCTGGCCAGCTCTTTTAAAGCTACATAGGGACAGTTATGCTGGCTTATTGCCAGTAGAGGAGAAGAGATAGTAGGGTCTAGAAATACATCACTGGTTCCGACACTAATCACGTTTTGCTTGCACAGTAGAAACTCATCATGTAAGCTATGCATGAGATCCTTGCACTTTCTCTCTAATTTTCTTTCTATTTAACCCTCCCCTTCCCTTACAAGACCTACTTTATTTATTAACAAAGGTCCTGGCACTTTTTTCTTAACCCACCTGCACTCTGAAATCCCCGGCATCTAGTGGCCCCCTACTTCCCTATCACGATAATCCCTGATGTCTAGTTGTTCCCCTCTTTCTCCCTGGTCCCAATCAAGAAAATTCCTGGTATCTACCAGTCCCACCCCCCCCAGTCCTGACCATGAAAAATCCCTGGCATCTAGTGGTCTCTTCCCCCTTTCTCCCTCAGCCCACCCGCACTCTAAAATCCCTGCCATCTAATGTGGCCACCCTCTCCATTCCTCATCATGAAGATCTCTGGTGTCTAGTGGTTCCCCTAACTCTCCCTGGTCCAGTTCAAGAAAATCCCTGACATCCATCAGTCCCCCTTTCCCCAGGCCTGATCAAGAAAATTGCTTGGTGCCACCCCCAGTCCCACTCAAATCCCTTGCATCTAGTGGTCCTCCTTCCTTCCTCCATTCTGGTCAAGAATGTTCCCGTGTCTAGCAGGCAGTATCCCTTCCACTCCCCACTCCCAATCACAAAAATCTCTAGCATCTAGTCATCCCTCCTGCATCTCCCCATCCCAATCAAGAAACTCCTGATGTCCAGCAGCCACCACAATCCTGATCGAAAAAATTTCTAGCAGTCCCACCTCCACACCCGATACAGAAAGGAACAGCAAGGACCTTATTCATAACTTTCAAGCAGACAGACTACAACTGTCAGAGTTGGATTTTTCTTTTTACATTGTGTATTATTATATTAGGCCATTGGAGATAAATTAGCCAACTGCAGCTTGTTTTTTTTGTAAAGCAGAATAAGTTCCTGAGTTTTTTCATGTTTACAGTTTGGTTTGTTTATTTATACTCTGGAAAAGTCCATGGGCCAAGGCCCATTTTCATTCGTGACTAGGACAAGTACACAATACAATTTTGGAAGGGAGGGATTGACAGAGGAGGGCCCAGATATTCAAAAGAGTTGAGCCATGCGCAATAGGGTTGCGCCTGCGTAAGTCTGAAAATGCGCCATTCTGCGATATTCAGCAGGAGGCAGCTGAGCCCCCCCAAATCACGCTGAGCAACAGCACAATGATAATGAAGGCATGCGCAACTGAAGGGGGAGGAACCATGCATAAATGGCGCAGTGCGATATTCAACAACTTGTGCCATGCGCAATAGGGGAGCAAGTGGAAGTTGAGCCATAGAGGAAATGTGCCAAAATAAAAGGGAGCAAGGTAGAGGTGCAAGAACGCTACAGGGAAGCCACATATGAGAGCAACACACAGCAGGACACACTGGGCAGCAGGGACACACTGAGGCAAGCACAGGCAGGTGTTCCCAGTGCAGGGGAAGTAGCAGTGAGGACAGCGGGGGGAATACAGTAACAGCTGCCGGGGGGGGTGAACACAAGCCAGGGGCATGGCCAGTGCCACCTTCTAGATGGAGGCCGTTATGAGGGGGGTGAGAAGGCGGGCAGCAGGGGGACATGGCCGTGAGGGCCCGTCGGCGGTATGCCCCCAACAGGCAGTACCGAGCCCACACCAGCTTCGAGCTGTACACTGATACCGAGATTGTGGGCCGGTACCGCCTGAATCGGGCAATTCTGAGGTGGCTCTGTGAGCTGTGCAGTGATGTGATGCAGGCACCCACACGACGGAGCCATGCCCTGTCAATGGAGACCAAAGTGACAGCTTGCATGTACTTGCTCGCCACGGGTACCTGCCAGAGACCAACTGGGGACACCACAGGCATAACCCAGTTGGCCACGTCACGCCACCTCACCCAATTCCACAGCGCACCGCTGCCACATGCTGCGGCATACATCCATTTCCCCAGCACACTGGCGGAGCGCACAGCAAACATACAGGAGTTCCACAGGGTAGCACGTATGCCTGGCATGCTAGGGGCAATAGACTGCACCCATGTGGCCATCCGCACACCACCTGGCCCCAAGGGGGCCGCGACATCAATTGCAAGGGCTATGCCAGCATCAACTGCCAGGTGGTGTCGCGATGCCAGGCGGCGATAATCAATGTCTGTGCCACGCACCTTTGGGAGCACACGATGCCTTCATCTGGCACCTAGTTGGCTCTGTGCCACAGATTCGAGAGGGGATACCCCCACTGGACACCTAGTGGGTGAGTATGCAAACCACATGAACAATCATAGGGCCTGGGGGGGCATGGTCAGAGGTGACATGGGTAGTGGCCTACATGGCCTGGGGCAGGCTGATGCTGATCACCAAACTAACCTCCACCCTCTACACACAGGTGACAGTGGATACCCACTCCGTCCATGGCTGCTCACACCCGACCGGCGGCCCGCGAACCCATCGCAGCAACGCTACAATGAGGCACATGCCACCACACATAATGTCATCGAGCGGGTGTTCAGGATGCTGAAGGCACGTTTCCGTTGCTTGGACACCTCCGGCGGTGCCCTACAGTACAGTCCCTCAAAGGCCTGTGGGCTATTCCTGGCCTGTTGCATCCTGCACAACATGGCCAACAAATGTGGGATAGCCATACAGGTCAAAGAGGGGGACAGTGATGAGGACGATGAGGACACCAGTGACGATGGTGATGGGCAGCCTCCCTTGGCCGACAGGACCCCTGACTGCTCCGGCTGGCACAGCTGCACCGGGACACCATCACGGAGGAGCACTTCAGCCAACCCAGGTAAATCATGGGGCTATGTGCAACCACCAGTGGCTAAGGCACAACCCACAACCACGCATGGACACACACCAGGGGTGCATGCCATCAAGGGAAGTGGCCGGGCATGGAACCACACACACAACCAGAGATGGGTGAGGTCTAACATGCCACGCAGTCGGACACACACACATGCACACACACACAACGCACCAAACTTGCACAAAGGGTAGGAGGCACACCGACCCAGAACGCCACCCCTAGCCACACACACATGTCCACAGACCACCACGCCCACTGCCTTTCCATGTGCGTGTGTCAAATGCTGAGCACCATTGCACATTGGTGTACAGCACAATGCAGGCATCATCATGCACACGCAACTGCGGACAGCAGCAGGGAGGGTGTGCAGATGGACTGTGTGTCCGCATGCAGGGTCGGGTACCCACCCGTGCACTGCCCACTGAAAGACACAATGGACACAGGCAGTGCCAGACAGTAGCCGCGTTGGGAGACAGGTCAGTCACGTGACTCAGTGCCCTGGCCACCATGGATGTGTGGGTGGCCCCGCCGAGACCCGCCAGCACTGACAGGCCGACCACTGGCCTCATGGGGTAGCACCGATGGTCCCCCAGGAGTTCCACTGTGTGAACACGACCGTGCTCATGCAGGGATCTGCAGCACACCAAACATGCCTGTGCCAGGTGTGCTCGGGATACCCACAGCTGAACCTGGTGTCAACAGGGAGAGTGTCACATGATGCCAGGAATGGGGGGTGGACAGTGCACTGCATGGTGTCCGTGATGCATGGGCAGATGACTGTGTGCCCATTGTGGCCATGACAGCAGTGAATGCCTGTCAATGGCAGCGGTCACATCCTCCCGCAACCAGTCCATCCCTGCCAGGATCAAAGCGGTGTCTCTGCTGCGACGCTCCTCTGCCCACTCCAGAGTCGCACGCAGTGCATCCACCGACATCACAAGCCGCATCTGCTGCTGGACTGATGCTTGCAGTAGGTGGGTGTGCTCATCCAAGAGGTCATCTGCCTCCTCAGCATCCTGTCCCTCAGGGTGTACGTGGCCCTGATGCTCAGCACCCCTTGAGGGTGGGCGCTGCACACCAGGACCAGGTCTGGGCATGTCCACAGGTGGTGCATAGATGCCGCCACTGGACCCTGTACCCCCAAGCCCATTGGAAGACCGCTGATGCTGCCCCTCCAGCTGCCGCTCCCCAGGGCTCAGTGGTGCCGCCGCAGTGGTCGCAACAGTCCCACTGTCCTGAACAAACACCAGTGCTACCCCACTGGCGCTGACAGGCACAGGCTGGGACTGTGCTGACATGCAGGCCTCCACGGCAGCACCACCCACAGCCATGGCCGCAATGTTACCTGATGTGTGGCTATCCCGTGGCACACACATGTCACTGCCCATGTCACTGGCGACATCATCATCGGTGACAGACTTGGCACTGACCTGTGTCACAGCATGCTGGCATCTGTGGACGCTGTCACGCTGGGACATGGGCAGGGCTTCCTCCGCACCTGTTACAACAACATCAGTGTGGACAGCCAGGCAGGCCCACTGTCTCACTGAGCCATGTATACATGTGGAGGTGGATGGGCCTCCATCTCCAGCTGACTGTCCTCAGTGGACAGGCCACCACCGCTACCCATGCAGACGCCAGGATCTGTAAGGAAAACAAAGTCACGTTACTGCATGTCACCTACCCTGCCCCCCCATAGACAGACCATGACTTACCATGCAGTGATGGGCCACCACCCGTCTGGAAGCCACCACCTGGAACACCCTCAATGGCACTACGCTGCATGTTTCCAGCAATCCTCTCCTCCTGTGGGGGTCAGGTGTACCACCTCCGACTGTCCCCCACCTGTCGCTGCTCATGCTGCCCTGATGGCAGCCACCTTCTCCTTTATCCTCCTCCTGTCTGTGCCCATCTTCTTCTTGCACTTCTGCATGGAGTGCTGGTGGCTGCCATGCAGGTTCACAGCATGTGCCACCTCCTCCCATGCAGCAGCATGGGCTTGAGGTGTTCCCTGCTGTCTGCTGAGAAGCGTCTCCTGATCCAGGTAGGCCTTCAACAGGGCTTCGGTCTCAGCCTTGGTGAAATTAGGTCTCTTCCTCCTCCCATCACTGTGTTCCTCCTCTCCCACAACTTGCTCGGTCATTATTTAGCCTGTAAGAATGGCAGTTGTTACCAGTGACTGCGCAGTCCCATGCATGTCCCTAAATCCACAGTCCACACTCCCAAACAGCATGCAACTCACCAATAGACTGCAGTAACCGACTATGGCCACTGCAGCTCAATGTCGCACTTTTATAGTGCAACCCATGCAAATGAGGTGAGGCGCAACTTTAAGTGGATGCAAATTGCAGTGCTGCACCATTGCATGGCTGATTAACTGTTTTGCATATGACGGCTGAATTTCACGCTGTTGCGCTTTGCGCAATTGTGTTGAACGTGCTGAGTCAATGGCACAGTTCTGTGACATGCATAGTACACACCTCACTGCGTATGTCCGGGTTGCTGACGCAGGCGTCTGCAGCACTGCTAACGTGCTGTGCATGGGAAGCAATGCAGGGCATGGCCACCATTGTGCCAGTGGCGCTATAGTGATGTTCACCTACATGGCGCTGTGGCATTGGGCCATCATAGGCACACTGGGGCAACAGTGCGGTAGGCGCTACTGGTGGTAGCACACAGGCAGCCAATCACACTACACGCATTGGGTATAATGGCGCTGTGTGCATGTCCGCGCGCCAGAGACCCTTGACCCTGTGCCTGACCTTTGTCCCCTAGGCACCATGCGTCAGGCATGGGTGCACCACCATCGCACTGTTCAGTGACAGCGCGATAGGGAATGGCAGTGCTGTACCGAGCAGCATCTGCACGTGGGGAGCCGGGCTGCAGAGTGCCATATTTGCAGACCAAGCAGAGAGAATGGCATGCAGGAGAGCTGCTCAGTGGACGCAGTTGGAACTGGCCAACCTAGTGGCCATAGTGGAGCCACACCATGGACCACTGTTCGGGAAGGCACCCCTGGACAGGTCCAGGAGCCAGGTGTGGGAGGAGGTGGCCACTGCATTGGAGGAGGCCACTGGATGGGGAGAAGTGCAGCGCAGTGCTGCCATAGGTATGGGGACCTGCAGTGGAGGGAGCGAGCTGCTAGCCCACTCCGCGGGACGTGCCAGGAGGGGCACGGTGCCACGGCCAGGTAGGTGTTATGTCAACACACTTTTATCTTCCATATAGGTACCACAGTTGTATGTGTCCAGCACATGGGGAGGGACCGTCTGGGGTTGGCTGTGGTGGTGTTATCAGGGTGTGGGGTGGGTGGGTCTGGCTGGGTGGGAGGGCACACACCTGGGGGCAGGGGGACTTTGCTACGGGATTGTACTGATGTTCCTCTCTCCATGTTTGCACCACAGGCCTGGAGGAACGGCGCCTGGCCCGTGAGCTGTGGCGCAATGAAGAGGAGAGGGAGGCCAGGCGGGGTGAGGGTCCACAGCGCCCAAGGGACCGGCCCGATGATGGTGAGTGCCATACCTCCATGATTACTATTGCATGCTGTGTAACAGGGTGGGCAGCGGGGCATGGCCACCATCCATCGACACCACTGCCATGCACGCAACTTGTTACAGTCAGCACTGTCCAGTGGCAATGCATGTCTGGGAGTGCGTCGATGGTGGTCCATGCGTGCACTGGGTACATGGCTGTGCCACTGCCTTCACACCACATAGCCATGTCACTAAATGGCCATGGTGGTGCTGTGCATGACTTGGCCGGTGGGTGTGTGCAGCATTCCGCATGGCTGTATGCACCTGGGTAGGCAGGTCTTGTGGACATGATCACTGTGGGTGGTCACACACCATCACAGAGGCATGTCCCACGGCCGTATGCCATGCACAGTGGGTGGGCTGCATGGGGCTGTGCATTCACACCTATTGACTGTGCCCTTGTCCTAGGTACACGCCAGCTCCAAGACATCAGGGAGGCACTGCAGGAGATCCTGCAGATGGTGAGGGCATCACCAATATCCTTCGCAGGATAGATGAGACTGGGGTCCTGAGGAGGCACAGGCAATGAAGGAGCTGGAGCAGGAGCAGCGCCCCATTAGAAGTCCCTCTGCCCTGATATCCCCTACCCCGGACCCACCTCACACCCCTCCTTTCCTGTCCCATTTGTCCACCCTCCCTTACCCACCCCCACCTTGTTTGTGGCCTCCCCCCACCTTGTATATATTGTTGTAAATAGTTACCTTTTTATATGTTGTTTTAATACAGTTATTTTGCTATGAATACTGTGGTGGTCTCTGATTTGCAGCGGGCTATAGGTGCTCAGCTGCAGTGGGTGCATGGCGTCAGGGGTGGTGCAGTCATGGAGTATGTGTGTGTGTCCATGTGGGTGACTATGGTGTGGGGGTAGCTATCAGTCAGTGTCTGTGGTGTGTGTGTTGTGCCCTGTGCACTGGATGACTGTGTGCAGTGGTCCATGGTCCATGCTCTGTGTCCATGGCGCCCCTATCAGCCCGTCCATGGCCTGTGCAGCTGACACCCATGCATGTCTGTGACCTGCATGGTCTGCTGGCATGTCAGTGGTGGCAGTCCATGCAGGGCAGCCACTGTACCCGTCACACTGCTGGGTTGCCTCCTGTCACTGGTGTGGTGCATGTCTGCCTCGGGTGACACTGTGGCCTCCACAGTTGTTGACCCACCTCCATGCTGTGGCTTGTGTGTGTTGCAGGGGATGTGCACCACTGTCTGTGACTTGTGCTCCGGGAAAATGCTGGTGACGTACAGGTCCACAGTGCCTGCAAGAAGGTGGCTGGCACTCCAGTGCCATGGAGGAATGTGGGTTGTGTGTACACAGTTTACATGGGCCCACGCTGGGGGCTTGGTTGCCCCGCCACTGCATCCCTGTGTTGTTGTGCCCTTGGGTATGGGTGGGTGTCTGTCCATGCACTGTGTGGCATCCAGTGTGGTGCATGCTTCCACGCACTACTGTGGGTGTCTGTGCTGGCTGTTGTGGCCAGTGCTGGGTCAGGGTGTGTCATTGAGAGACTGTGCAGGGTGCTGTACCACTGGTGGTGGTGTCCAGGACATGCCTTGTCCCGTGGGGTACCTCGTGTGCCGATGCATGGTTGGTCTCTCAGCAGTACTGGGGCTGTACATGGTGGCACTATGTATGCTGTTGTTGCATCATTGTGTACTGCCACCCGCTGATGGGTGCTCGTGGTGGGGCTGCCTTGCATGGTTCTGTGGTGCACAGGGTTGCAGTGTCACAGTGGGGGCGGTGGCATGCATGGGGTTTCCTGGAGTGGTGGACACTGCTCCTGGGCAGGGTGTCAAGGGGTCATGGTGCAGGGTGTGCTCTGCATTGGGGGGATGGTGTGGCATGGGGTGGTCAGCCCTCCTTGTGTGCCAGTCACAGCTTGCCAGGGGGTGTGATGGGGCACCATGGCCCAGCTGTGGGTTGGTTGCTGGTCTCCATGGGCCGATGGTTATTCCAGCCCTCCCCCAGTTGTGCAGTGCATGGGGTGTGGGGGGACGATGTCTGTTCTGCTGTGTGTTCCTGTGCCCATCTGTGGCATGGGTGGTGGGCTCCTACCTCCCTGGTTGTGCAGTTGCATTGCCCTGCTGCTGGGGGGCATCCCTGGTTGCGCTATGGCACCTCTGGACTGCTCAGCTGCACATCCCTTGTTGCGCTATGGCGCAGGTGGTGCAATATTCAGTCATCGGCTGTAGGTTCAGTTTGGCTGGCTCACGTTTTGAATATCGTGCCTCTTGCGCATGGGTGCAATGGACTTGCGCTTGCTCCTGCTATTGCACACTTTTTGGGCGCAGTTTGAATATCTGGGCCGAGGTGTTTTGAAACTTGTTTATGTTTTGTTTACTTACAAAGCCAGCTGCCTTTTTTTCACATTTTTGGCAATATTAAAGTTTGCTAATTCTGAATTAAACATGGTTGTGCTTTGAAAAAAAATGCTTTTAAAAACCAGCCAGGAACTCCTTCACTTTGGCAGATGGGATTATTAAGCTGTTTACATGTGGTTCGATGTACTTCTATGCTTCAGTTTATTGTTCAATAATGCATAATTGTATGCAGTGCTAGTTGTTTCCTGAGTTTATCCCTTCATTCAGTTTTTATTGGGGGTGTCTGAATATTGAGCAACAGTGCAGTGCACACATGCAGTGCAACAGTGCAACAGTATAGCCCAGCGCAACATTATAGCACAGGGCACAAGTGCTGCACAGAATATAGCACTGTACACAGGCACAGCGCAAGTAGCACAGGGAACAGCACAAGGGTGTAGGGTGGGAGAGGTGGGCACCAGTGAAAAACACACAACACAGTAGCAAAGGTATCAAAAAGATTTTACTCAATACAAATGGGCAATGACCGACAAAAAAATGAACATAAAATACACATAAACAAAAGGTCAAACAAAAGGTACCTGTCCATAGAAAAAGAAAAAAGGGCAACCGCCCATCAAAAGGGACAAAACAAACAAAGGGCACCCACCCATAAAAGGGGAAAAACAAAGCAAAAGTCATCCACCCGTATAAGGGGGGAAAAAAACAACACAAGGGCAACCGTCCATCAGGCCAGTGTCCATGTCCTCAAGGAGCTGCAGGTGGTGGTAGTGGTGGTGGTGGCTGCAGCTGGAGTGCTGTGGTAAAGTTCTAGATGGCAATCATGCTCTCTTCAACACACCTCAACAGTATACACAGCAGGTGCACCTGTCGATGGAGAAGGTCTTCCTGCCCTCTCCAAGCACTATGTCCCACCACTTTCCTGCATCCCTCTGGGCACCTATGGAAAGAAATACACTGAAATTAGCCAGCTGTGCACACAGGATGAGGGGCACAGGAGAATATAATATGCATAACAGATGTACCGCCAGATGACACATGGGCCAACATGCCACACACAGGAGGACAGTCAACAGTCACAGTCAGGGACCCTGGTTTTCCGTTTTTACCGGTAACACCGGTAAAAATCACGGAATCCTGCTTGGTTTGTGGATTTTGAATTCTTGTACTGGTGCCTCATGGAAATTGCATTTCACTGCACAGAATCCCTAAGATTTCAGCGTCTTTTTAAATTTTTTTAATTTCTCTTTCTATGCCTCCTTCTCACAGCATCGGTCTCCACTTTTCAGAGATCCCTAGGCTAGGTATCCCCCAACTTCACCCCAGGTAATGCTCAGGACCTCCTGTGAGCCTGCCCCCATCCTGCCTGGGTTGTACCCCCAGGTGGGAAGGGAGGGGATCCCAGGTCACCCCTCCACAGTCCTTTAATGTGTGTCGTGCAGCCCAGTGTGTCCCTCATGGAACCTGGTTATGAAGTCTGGGACAGCTGGGTCCCTTCTGCCAGGAGCCGATATGGGGTGATTGTTACTGGTTTTCTGGTCTCTGTCCCTGAGGGCACCAGCACTCAAGGGGATCCAAGCAGGTAGGGCACATAGGGACATGCCACTGCTCCAGATCCTTGCTAGCTTCCTCTCTTCCAATTGCTCTGCAGTCCCATTGCACCACCACCATGGTCACCCAGGTGGCAGTAAAGCAGCAGGACCTGCAGGCCACCATTCGCAAAGGAGGAGAGCATCCCCCCAGGTGCTCGATCCTACTCCCTGGCCAGACCTCTAGCAACCTGAATTTACTTTTGACCCTGAGTCCCTGGCATTGCAAGCAGTAGCACTACCACAAGTTATTTACAGTGCTCTGTCAACTATACACCCACTTTGGTGTAAGAAAACATAAGCAGATGGAGCGGCAAATAATTCACTTTTAGTAAAATGTTGTAAAGTGTTTAATGTTCAGCATTTGCACTCTAGGTACTGTGCACTATTATTGAAATCTTATATTAAAACATTATATATGGGTGTTATGGCTGGCAGTATAGCCTAGTGGTTAGAGTAACAAACAGTGACTGAACTGAGTACATCTAGAAGACTTGGGTTTGATTCCTACAGCCTCCACTTGCATACTGTGTGACTCCGAGCAAGTCACTTAATCTCCGCAATGCTCCTGTGTCACCTTTGAAAACAGGCAGTTCTGCCTAGTGGGCTTACCCAGTTTACAAAAAATATATAATAAAAATACCAATATATGTTTACTATATCATACAGTAGCAGGGTACCATGTAATTTACCTGAGTTTTCCTTGGGCTGCAATGATTTTGTGTAGGTAAATATAAATGTTCAGATACATTTTTTTGTGTTTTTATAAGCTAGTTTTTAGACTTTAGTCAGGTTTTTATTGTATTCTTTGCATGTGAACATCTAGGTTGCAGACTGCTAAGCACAGGATCACTGTTACCAGCTAGTTTATTCAAGTTTATAATCAGTAGGGCCATCCCAAATCTTCAGTTTGAGTGAAAACTTGTCTGAATTAAAGTATGTTCACAAGGTGGAAGCTGCCTTACTACTTACAAAATGACTTCACAGCACCCCATTTAGGTGAATGGGATTATTTGCACCTTCTCTCCCACCTGCTGTTTCAGTCTCTGTGACAACAAAAAGTTTTCTGACAGACTGCTTTAATAAAAAGCAAATGTTAAGTGTTTAAGTGTACTTCTGCTTGGCCAGTGGATTTGAAAGCACATTCAGTGACACACAGAAGGTAAGACCCCAGGGGCTGTATGATGCTGGTGGGCAGAGTGGTGCTCAATTCACATCTGAGCTCAGACATGAAAACTGAGAGACACCCTTTTCATGGAGACCAAGGGAAAAAAAGGCATTCACATGTTTGTGAGAGGCATATTTTCCATTACAAGGTCCTCCACTAATCACTTGTGAATTTTTTTAGGTGAAGGCACTTTATTTCAAAGAAGCAAATTCAGGCAGTTTTTTTTGCTCCTCTTACCCCCCTGGCCATCCACTCCTTCAGGCCTGCCAAGTCCTCCTACCACCGCTGCTGAGTCCCAACCACCATCCACTGCCCCTTATGGCCATGCTATCAGGTAACCTGAAGTAACCCTTCATCGGGTGGGCCCCTACCTCTGTAGGAGGCTTACCGGGGAGGACAATCACCCTAAAGAGCTTCCTGTATATCCCAGGCATGGCAGGGGTCAGGACAGACACATGTGTCTGCGGCTTCATGCTTATGAAGGGACCAGCAACCATCCTCCAGGTGGCCAGCAGGTGATTTCCCATTTTCGTGGGAGCGTGTCAGGCCACATGATGTCAAGGCACAAGCTGATGTCCAGCACGCTCCCTCCTGCAGTGAAGGCCAACGTGTTGCCATGCCTCCAGCCTCCACCAGGGGTCAGCAAATGCTGAGCTGTGAATACACCCTCCCTTCCAGGAGAAGGTGAGTGGTCGCTGGAGACACAAGCCTTCACCCCCCCCCCCCCGGGCCGGTCCTCCAACACCCAAATCTGTTCCCAAACCCTGGTCAGTGGTGTCTCAGGCAGAAATCCAGTTCAGGCAGTTAAATGATAGAAAAAAACAAAGGTGGTCCACCTTTGCAGTGGTGGTTCAGTTTAATTTACAGCCGAGTTCTAACAAGCAAAGAGACTAAGTAATTTGTAATTTGTGCATGTGGGGTGTAGGTGTTGAAGAAAGGGGAAATAGTAATGTCACTACTGCAATCACCTCTGAAGGATGTGGACTGCATCGTTGCTACTGTCATCACACCTGAGAAGCGGGAAGCATAGTGCTTCTGCCATAACCACTGGTGGATGGGGAATGTTGTACTGCTGCTGTCCCACCTGAGGGATGGGGGCCATAGTGCTGATACTGCCATCATACCTGAGGAATGCGGAACATAGTACTGCTGCCATCACACCTAATGGATAGGGGCTGCAGTGCTGCTGCTTCCATCACACTTGAGGGAGAGGGGACACAGTGCTGTTGCTGCTGCCATCACACCAGAGGGATGGGTCTGTTGTGCTGTTGGTGCTGCCATCGCACCTGAAGGATGGGGGCCGTAGTGCTGCTTCCATCACACCTCAGGGATGGGGACTGTAGTGTTGTTGCTGCCATCACATCTTGAGCCTAAAATAACTTTAAATTGGTACAAGGATGGAAGAATGTGCAGTAGTGGAGGTCAAAACTGCTAAAATGCATGTTAGCAGAGTAAAAATTGTTAAATAAAGTACACAAAACCAAACACCGATAAAACCCGATTTTGGCTTAGCAGACACCAGTGACAGTACCGTCTTTTACAAGGTGCAAAATGGAATTTGCCCTTTCTCAATCCCGGTAAACCAGTGTCCCTGGTCACAGTGGAATGTGTGTTGCATACCAGAGGCAATGCTGTTTATCCGAACAGTATAGGACTGCACATACAATAATTGTGCCTTTCTGCAACAGAGCCTGACCCAGCCATGCAAGGGACACAGGGCACTGGCAGACATGCCAGATAAGAAAATGCAGTTAGTGCAACAGCAGCACCAAGGCAGAGTGGCTATGAGGTGCACTCACACACCCAGAGCTCTGCAGACCAAGTATCTAGCACACAGGCCCACACAGGTGTGCAGGACAGTGGACAAGCAAGAGACAGCAGGCCAGCAGCAGGTGTGGGACTCCAGGAACATACACCAGTGGTGCACACAGAGACAGCTGTATATAGTTGGGACCATCATGCAGCACCATATGCAGCAAGCAGGGTAACATGTTAGTGTAGTGATGTAGTAGGTGAGTGAGCCTGACACAGTGAGACTGCAGTCACCACAGAAACACAGAAGCTGTCGGCAGATAAGGACTACTTGGCCCACCTAGTTTGCCCTATTTTCCCTACCTGCAGTGCCACTGCAGACCCTACTCAGTCTCCACTTTAACACCCTCTGCCTCACTTCTAAGATCCCTTGTGTCTATTCCATGCTTTCTTGAATCCTGTAATCATTTTAGGCCCCACCACCTCTGCTGGAAGGCTGTTCCAAGCATCCACCACCCTTTCCATGAAGAAGTACTTCCTCACATTTCCTTTCAGACTCCCCCCCCTCCAGCTTCATAGTGTGACCCCTTGTCCTGGGGCATTTTAGCACCATAGCACTGGTGGGAGATGCAGAGCCACCTGTAGGCACCCTCCATCCTAGCAGATGCTGGTCGCACCTTAATGATAAGGGCCCCACATGCAGAGGCTGTACATGTGACATTCCAGTGGTGTAATGTATGCATGTCACTGTCTGGTGCTGTGGAATGATCACACAATAGACATCGCTGTGTTGGGTAGGCACTACCGACTGAGAATAAGAACGCCAAACAAATACATGCTAATGTAAATTCAAGGCCCATAAAGAACTACCCCTCCTGTGGACCCCATGTTACATAAGGCTGGCTCTGGTGAGATGCAGTGGTGTAGCACCCAATGCAGATGGCACTGGAGATGGCACTAATGCAGGCAGGCTGCCACGGGTGCTGTATGCCACATACAGGGGTGTACCAATATAACAGTGGCCAGTGCTTACCACTGTCATGCAGATATGCTTACCTAGTCCCAACCATGTGGCACAACAGACCTGACAAACAATGATAGGTGTACCAAGTGGGGCAGTGAGCATTATTGTCACCACCCTGGTATATTAAAGCAGCATGTCTGTCACAATGACAATCAAACCAGTAGATGGCACAGTCCTTGCACACCAGTGACAGCAGTGGGACAGTGCCCCAAGGGCCAGGTGAGTGTCCAGAACAACAACCACTGACGTGTTGTCCCCCACAAGCATATGTGCAACCTGGCAAGACACAAACATGGAAATCCTCTTCCCAAGCAAAAACATGCAGCATAGTGTAGACATGCAAAATGGACTGTGAAACACACAATGCAGGGTGCTTACATGGACATGTGGCTGAGAACTAATCAGCCTCCCTCACCTCCCTGCCTTCCTCTATCATGACTGGGTGCACCTCCCTGTGATCTGACGTCCTGCCGGCCTTGTCCACCCTGGCCAGCCCTGGCTAGGTCTTGTCGTCTGTGGAGGGAGACAAAGGAGACATGTGATCAAGAGCAGGCAGTGAAACACGTGGCACATTACCATGCACCTTAAACACTACACACATCTATACACCAGCACTGTGCCACTGCAGCCACATGTGCATGGTAGAGATTGACAGGACCATGCATGGACCCATAGGACTGGTATGCACAGCCATTCTGTGGCATACCAAGAAGTGAGACTAGGGACTGGGCATAGCCTTCACATTACATAGCAGTGTTGTAGCTAGGACCTACTGTAGCACTGTGTATGCAAGACCTGTTTGGTGACCCTGTGCTGCTGTCCTCGCTATCCCTGCCCAACCTATCCATACGTGACAGCTATGCACCATGACCACTCATATTACTTAGTTGGATGCATGTAAGGCAAGGCAAGTTGTATTTATAAAGCACCCTTTCCTGTAGGTTCAGAGCGCTGTACAATCAATGGGGCTCTATGCACTATTGTGCGGAGTGGCTATGCACCCCATATCTGTGGCACGTAGCCACTCTGCACCCATTGTGCCCCCTGTGCTGAATTCATCCATCGAGGCGTGCAGCCCCAAGGCACCCGATCCCCAGCCGCACTAACAGCAACGTGCCTGGGGCGGGCAGGAACACCCACACCATTCACAAAGGTGAGTGCTGGGTGTAGGGTGGTTCTTGCGCTGGGTAACATCCAGCTGTAAGAGATAACGTGCCCCCAGATGCCACCACTGGCAGTGGCACTGACATGGGGGTACTACAACCCCCACATGCCGCCCCAGCCCATGGATCAAGAAGGAGGACTGGGAAGCCAACCGGCACCCACCTGCCCGAGCTGGCAGTGCACATCATGCCGTCCTGTTGTTTTCCTCGTGCCCTGTGGGCGTATGGATCCGTTAACAGACCTGGTCTGGGCATCCCATTGGAAGCGCATCCAGTCCACAGAAATGTCCCCATGCATCTGCAGACAGGTGGCTGCCGGTAGTGAATATTGGCTGATGCGCACCTGTCCACAGGTGCAGAACTCTGCAGGTTGGTAATATGTCTCCAGGCAGCGTATTACCATTATTTCTGCATAGGGCCCAATAACAATAAAATAAAATAATAAAACACATAAGTAAGGAGTGTCAATAAATAGTATCAGAAATACATATATAACACTTACTTTCACATTAAAATCTTACTGGGAAATATATTAGTGAACAGTTATGTTTTCAAAGAAGCTTTAAAGGCCTCCACTGTGTGGGTATAGCACATTTTCCCAGGTAATGTAATCCAAAGTATGGAGCTGCCACACTATAAGCTCTTTCCCAGATTGTTTCAAATGGAAAGGGGGCAATAAGCAAGCCCACAACAGAGGAGTGGAGAGGGCAAGTAGGGCAATAAGGAACCAAGAGACCTTTTAAGTAGTCAGGTCCCTAACTGTGTCGAGCCTTTAAGGTCATCAAGCATACCTTATAGGTGATGCATCACCACACAAGCATCCAGTGCAGTCATGCACAGAACCAGATTTAATGGTCCCTCTGAGAAGTTCCACAGTCAGCAGGGCTGTAGCATTCTGGACCAGCTGCAGGTGTTGCATCAAACCTCCAGGAAGCCTTAAGTATAAAGTGTTACAGTAATCAAGCCTAGAGGTGATGAAAGCATGAACGATCATCACCAGATCAGCTGACACCAGATGCAGTTTAATATTGGCAATGTTACAAAGATGGTAAAAGCCAGACCAGACCACAGCTGACACCTGCTGTTCTAGCATCAGTTTGCAGCCCGAAATGATCCCAAGATTCTTTACCACATCTACAGCACTGAGAAATTGGCCACCCAATGAAGGAAGTGTTGCTAAACCACCTGTCATTCCTGAACCACACTGACCTGGCTCAGTCATCATGACCTGTCTTCCCTGGTTAAGACGTAACCAGTCTGAGGACATCCTGTAATTGATCTCAGCAAGACATCACCCCAAGACTGAGGCACCTTGAACCCCACAAAGAGTGCAAGACAGATATAGTTGAGTTTCATCTGTGTAGCAGTGAAACTCAACAGCATACCACCAAATGATCTTACCCAATGGCAGCATGTACACAGAAAATAATTTGGGGCAAGGATTGAGCCTTGAGGAACACCTCAGAACAGCACAGAAGCCCCAGAGATGTATTTATCTAGGGCCACCGCTGCATTATCCCTGTTATGTAGGACTCAAACCATCACAAACCTAAGACAGAGAGACCCACATACTCTCAGATGGTCCAGTAACACCCCGTGGTCAAGTGAGTCAAACATCGAGAGAGCTAAGAAAATCAAGACTGAACATAGTCCTCAATTCTTTACCATCAGTAGATCATGAGTCACACTGATGAGTGCAGTTTCTGTGCTGTGATGAGGCTGAAAACCCAACTGGAGAGTCTCATAGATGTTATATTGCTCCAGATTTGTGATCATATCTGATTATCTCAAGGTGGCAGGGCAGTGAAGCAAGGCAGTTGGTAAGGTTAGTGGGATGCTAGGGTACATAGAGAGGAGGATTTCTAGCATGAGAAGGGAGGTGGTGTTGCCACTGTATCACTCACTAGTTAAGATCCAACCTGGAGTACTGTGTACAGTTTTGGAGGCCACAACTCCACAAGGACACTAACAGGGTGGAAGCTATGCAGAGGAGGGATACCAAAATGGTGTGGGGGTTGCACAAGAAACCATACAAGCAGAGGCTGTGAGAACTCAGCATCTACTCCCTGGAGGAGAGGAGAGTGAGTAGGGGCATGATTCAGATCTGTAAGTACCTCATGGAGGTGAAGAAGGAGCGGAAGGGGGAGTCTCTTTCAGAAGAGGAGGAGCACCAGAACTGTGGGGCATGTAATGAAGCTTGGGGGTGTTAGTTTAAGAGGGATGTGAGAAAATATTTCTTCACAGAAAGGGTGGTGGACACCTGGAACAGCTTACCAGAGGAGGTGATGGGGCAAAAGACAGTGGGGGGTCGAGTATGCATGAAATAAGCACATGTACATAATAAGTAAAGGAAAAGAAGGAGAGAGGACACCTGAGATCAAATAGGGTACAGGGAGTAGTATCAGGCAGGAAATAGGGCAGACTAGCGTGGCCTACCAGTCCTTTTCTGCCGACAAATTCTATGTTTTGTATACAAGAAACATACCTGATGGCAGAGACTTCCTGTAGGATGCGCTCAGTAACTCAGTAGGGTAGGGGGAAGGCTGTGATATGAGACTGAACAGAGCAGTGATTAAAGTCAACATGAAGAATAATGGAATTGCTGCTCTTCAGTGACTGGGAGATTGTACAGTAAGTCCCGAAGCATACACTCTGGTGTTACATGCAGAACATAGGCTAAATAGCTTTCCCAAATCCAGGAAATGAATGCATTTGAGTTTTTTAGCTAATTCTATGTAATCCCAGTATGGGGGAGGGAGATGCAATGTTTTATTTAGGATTTGGGTTTGTGCCAGTCATTACAGCAGGATTTGACTTTAATATCAATATCCACCTTTAATCTGTATCAGGTAATCAAATTCATGTACATAAGTAGTTCTAATGTAAATGAATATATTTGACAAAAGTTGCATTAGATTTTGAATAATTTTGAAATAGGTGATCTGATAGTTCTCTGACAACCTGATAGTAGGGCTGATGGTAATTGTACAAAACCCAGGATTGTACAGTGATAAGCCAATACAGCAACTCAAACATGACACATGTAGTACCATTACACAAGAGCGGACCAAGGGATGAACCGGGTTATTATCGCCCGGTAAGTCTCACCTCCATAGTGTGCAAACTCATGGAGACAATACTAAAGGAAAGACTGGTGTCGTACCTGGAGGACAATGGCCTCCAGGATGTGAGGCAGCATGGGTTTGTTTCAGGGAAGCCTTTTCAAACCAACTTGATACAATATTATGACTGGGTGACAGGTGAGCTGGATAGAAACATAAAAACATAGACTTTGACAGCAGATAAGGACCACTTGGCCCACCCAGTCTGCCCATTTCCCTACCTACTAGATAAGCTGCAGATTCTAGTTAACCAACAGCCTACTTCCTGCAACCCCCCACTATAATTGCCTTGTGTCTGTCCCATGCATGTTTGAATTCCCCCACTGTTTTAGACCCAACGACCTCCTCAGGAAGGCTGTTCCATTTATCCACCACTCTCTCCGTGAAAAAAATTCCTCACATTACCCCTGAGCCGTCCCCCCTCTATCTTTAAATTGTGCCCCCTTGTTCTTACACATCTCTTTTTCTGAAAGATGCTACCCTCCTGGACTTTGTTGATTCCCTTGAGGTACTTGAATGTTTCTATCATGTCCCCCCATCCCTCTTTTCATCAAGAGTATACATATTAAGCTCTCTCAGTCTCTCTTCATATGGTTTCTGCTGCAGACCCTGCAACATTTTAGTTGCCCTCCTCTGGACTGCTTCCATCCTGTCTGTGTGCTTGCATAGATGAGGTCTCCAAAACTGCACACAGTACTCCAGATGGGGTCTCACCAACTGTCTGTACAGAGGGATAACCACTTCCCTTTTCCTACTTGTGATGCCCCTTCCTATGCATCCCAGTATCACCCTGGCTCTCCTTACCGACTTTTCACATTGCTTACCCACCTTTAGGTCATCTGATATGACTACCCCAGGTCCCTTTCCATTTTTGTTGTTGTTAGTACCTCCCCTGCTATTGTGTACTCTTCTCCTGGGTTTTTTTTTCCAGGTGCATTACTTTGCACTTCTTTGCATTGAATCTAAGTTGCCATATGTCTGACCATTCCTCCAACCTTGCCAAGTCCCTTCTCATCTTTTCTACCCCATCTTGTGTATCAACTCTGTTACAGATCTTTGTGTCATCTGCAAAGAGGCATACTTTTCCTCCAGACCCTCTGCAATGTCACCTATAAAGATGTTAAAGAGGACTAGGTCATGCGGTGGTGTTCTTTACTTGGACTTCAGCAAGGCCTTCGATTCTGTGCCTCATGGGTGGCTTGGGGGGAAGCTAACTGGTGTTGGGGTAGGGGCAAAAATGATGAACTGGATTACAAGCTGGCTGAGTGAGAGGCTACAACGGGTGGTGGTGAGAGGGGAGCTCTCAACTGCAAGGCGGTGACAAGTGGGGTGCCACAGGGCTCTGTGTTGGGGCCAGTATTGTTCGGGCTCTTCATATCAGACATGACACATGGTTTGGTGAGCAAGATAAGTCTGTTAGCTGATGACACCAAAATCGAGCAATGGTGAATGGAGAGGAGGGATGGAAGCAGCTGTAGGGGGACCTAAGCAAGCTAGAGGAGTCAGAGAGGTGGCAGCTGGGGCTCAATGCAATGAAGTGTAAGGTTATGCACTTTGGGGGTGAAGAACCCAAGGAGAGAATACTGGCTGGGAGGGGTTAAGCTGGGGTCACTAAGGAGGAGAAGGACCTAGGGGTAATGATAACAGGGACCAGGACAACACTGCCCAGTGCATGCAGGAGAGTGGCTGCAAAAGCGAACAAAATGCTGGGGTGCATAGCGAGGGTTTTTTCATCCAGGTGAAGAGAGATGATCTTGCCCCTCTACAGGTTACTGGTAAGGCCACACTTAGAGTATTGTGTGCAGTTTTGGAGGCCATACATAAAGTGTGATATCAGGCTACTGGAGGGGGTGCAGAGGAGGGCAACAAAGATGATATGTGGAATGGAAAGGACAGACTATGACAGCAGGCTGAGAGACCTGAATATGTACACCCTGGAGGATAGAAGGGACAGGGGTACATGATAGAGACATTTCGGTATCTGCGGGAATCAATAAAGATGGGGCAGATGGGGTCTTTAAGTTGAGGAAGGGGGGTCACCAGGAGCATGCGCTAAGAATAGAAGGGGAAGAGTTAGGAAGGAAATGAGGAGACACTATTTCACAGAGGGTGGTAGCAAAATGAAACACCCTACCAGAATGGGAGTATCATGTATCATGTAAATCTGTGAACAGTTTCAAAGGGCATGGGACAGGGAACAGGGGAGAGAGGTGGGAGAGGTGGGGGGTGGCAGTGGGATGACAAATGGGAGGGGGGTTGGGCAGCTGCAAACTAGGGGTGCTAGTTGCACACTCGAGCAGACTTAGATAGACCGGGTGGTCTGTTTCTACTGGCACATTCTTATGTTCGCATTTTCGCAAACCACAGGAAACATTTTTATGGGAGGGTCAGGTAGATTGGGCTATCTGACGTGCCCAAAGTATTGTGATGGTCCCCACCACAGTAAAAGTGGTGCTATCCCCCACCCACACCAGGGGGTTCTTACCCTTATATACCCCAATATAGGGAGGCAGTATAGCCTAAATAGAACCAAGCTGTGAATCTGAATACCCAGCTGACCTAGGTTTGATCCCACAACTGCCACCTGCATGCTGTGTGACCTTGACAAGTCATACCCTCCTTGTGCTTAATTCTCTCCCATGTTGCACCTGGAAATGAATTTAAATTCAGTGTGCCTTTTTAGGTAAAAAAGGATAGATTTATACCAAAGCCAATCCCTTATCTAAATCCTTGTTCATAACTGGCACTTCTAACTGGTGGCTCCTCCCGTGACATCCCCACGATGCCCCCACTCTTGTCAATCACATATGGGATCAACAGTTTAACACTTGATTGAGAAGCTTGCATTTGACTGGCTTCTATTTTTTTTTGTGTGTGTGTATGTACATCAGGGTAGGTATGTGATGCTGGGTGTGGCAGTAAGGTCCCAACTCTTTGCATTAAGGTAGTGGAAAAGGGATCCAATTTCAACATTTCAGTTTGAGCAGCAGGGGGGTGGCATGACACATTTTTATTGTGGTGCCCAACTCAGTTAGAGCAACCTTGTAATATTGCTGTCAAGTTTGACATTATCAACAAAAACTCACAGGGTGGCACAGAGTATCAGTGCAGACATTTACACGTCAATGATGAAAAACAAAAAACTCGCACAGTGGATTACTTTACAATTTTTTTCAGTAAAAGTGCAAAAAACACACCTCTGACTATTTTGTGGAAGTTCAGTTTGCTGTGTTTTTATACACCACTACTGAAGATAAATAAATTGTAAGTAATCCCATTAGACATTATTTAACTTCAGTAAGGGTGCAAAAAAACACAGCAATCCCACCCCTCCACAAAAATGCCAGAGTGTGTGTTTTTTTTTTTTTGCAAACTCACTGAAGAAAAATAAATTGTAAGTCATCCACTTACATCTGGCACCGTGCACAACTTTTTTGACGTTTAATCCTAACCAAACAGAAAGAAAAATTACTAGAAAGTATACAAAGAAGTGTGGTTCAGATAATTTTTGTACATGATGTGGATGAGGGTCATGCAATAAATGAAAAAGGGGATCCTAACACTCAAGGACGGAATGTGCATGCCATTTATTTGTTTGTTTGTTTGTTTATTTATGACTTTGTTAACTGGGTAGGCGCACTGATCCCAGGGACCGTTTTCAGGCACGACCCGGGCCACGTAAGGTAACAGAGTAGAAACATCAAAATGACAAGAATATAACAAGAGCAAGTAATACATAGTGAAAGGTTACAGTTGGTACAGTACATTTGGCAATACATGGTGGCAGTAGTTGAGGGACTACAAATCCATTTGAGGAAAAGCAGTCACCAAACTATTGTTTACTTTATCTCCTGTACCCAAAACATGAAAGTAGGTGCTCTGTAAAAAAACACTATATTTATGTTCGTTTGCAAAGCATCCAAACATAATTGTATCAGTCTGTGCTATGAGAGTGCTTTTGGAGGCCTGCCTCCTCCAGCTATCAAAATGTCACAGCACAGAACCGCATTCCTACTTCTACCCACCTCCGCCTTTCTTCTCCTTTTGCCTTTGAAGTCATGTGTATGTTGATCCTAATGTGCTGATTATTTGTTTGAACTGTCTGCCTCAAGTATCACCTCCAGCTGTATTGTTGTTATTTATGTGCTGTATGCTGAACCTAATGTATTGTATTTCTTGTATTATTGTGCCATCTAGATAGCTCACGTCACCCCAGAAAATGGTCCCTAGGACTAGTGTATGTACCTGGTTATCAGATCAATCAATTAAGCAATCACTCAATCAGTCAATCAGTCAATGAGTCCTTGCCCAATCACAAGGCTGGAAAATGCAAGGTGGAAGTGGGTTTTCATATTCAAATCTTAATTCTTGCTTGAAACTTTTGCCTTTCTTTTTTTGTTCTACATGTGCCACTGTTTACTCCTTTCATATGTGCTGTAGTTTTGTGTTTTGTTTCTCTGGAATAGCAGATATGTTGTCCAATATCATTTGCATACCCATAATGCAGTGCTTGCAACTCTTGGAATTAATGTATTCTCATTCTGTGGTAAACAGCGAGTACAACAGATGCTCTATGATGTTCCTTCACTCATTGATTAGTTTAGTTAAGGATTTGTGTTACTCAGCTTGCATGTGTTTTGAACATTGAATGTAAAGCATTTTGGTTCTTACAACATAAATAAACAAGGCACAGCTCATACAACCCAGTTTTATCTTTTTCATACAGAGCACAGCTTCTTTTGTTCTTTAGAAAATCAAAGTGATTTGCTTTCTTGCAAAGTACATATGGGTATCAGTCTGAGCTGTAAAATGTTTCGTGGGGTCATACCCAGCTAATCACAGCTTTAGAATACTGAATCTTTCATGAATTCCACATACTATCTGCTTTTGTCTCCTTTTGCCCAGTCACAAGAATGGAAAATTGTCCTGTGCAACTTGTAATTCCTGCTTGAAACTTTCTCCTGCTTTTAATTGCATAATGGCCACAGGTTTCTCCTCTTGCTGACCACCGTGTCAACATCCACCAACCCCTTCAATCAAACTAGCAGTGGAAGCTCAACAAAAAGCCATGCCTGACTCAGACACTACACAAAACTGGTGGTGGGGGCTCAGCCCCACTGCTGGTATCCCCCACCTGATGCAGCCAGTACAGAAAACCAGTGGTGGGTGCTCAGCCCCGCTGCTGGTGTCCTCCCTTCCTCCTGACCCAGCTTTTAATTACAACCAGCTGTGGGTGCTCAGTCCCACCACTGGCATTCCCCCACCTGACTATGTCTTAAATATAACACCTGGGAGCCCAACCTCCGGTGCCAGCTAACACCCCTCACCACCACTGTATGCAATACTGGGCTGCCCACCTCATGTGCCACCAAACAATCCCATAACATTTTGGTGTCCAATCTCCATTGTCACAATGGGTAAAAATCCCCCCATGACCCCATCCTCCACCTGACTCCTCCTCAGCACCCCACCCCATATCCTCCCCTCACTTACCTAAGAAGGGTCCCATGAAGTAATCCTCTCACAGCTGGCAAAGCTCCTCTCCCTAAGGCACCCAGCCATGAACTGACTGAAAACAAGGTATGTTTAGTTAATGATTTTCAATGAAAGATCCAGAGGAGCAAATATCACTTCTGATCTCTGCAATCAGTAACCTACTGGCACCTGTCTGCTGAACTCTATTCCATCTGGGAATCAAGACAGTCAGGATTTAGAATCTTATCAACCAAACTTAAGAGATCAGTGGGTCTGTGTCTTCCAGCTGCAATGATGGTGAAGTACAAATGTTTTCTCACAGCAATCATAGCCACCTGGTGCCATTGCTAATGTAATATTAGGACAAGCTTATTCGAGAGCAGACATGATTTTCTCTGACAGCACTCAAGCCTCTGCCCCACCTTTTCAATTCTTGAAGCTCATCATTAAACCATGGGTAGCCACGGCATCCAAGGTGTAGGCAGAAGTGTTCACATGGGCCCCAAAATATCAGGGTGTTATTCTTCCACAAACGATTGTAAATAGTTTCAGCAGCAGATGGAGTAAAATGACTACTATCCATCACCTCAAACAACAGGACAAAATGGTTGGACCATACAACAGGTTCAGTCGATATTTTAGAAACCTCTGTCTTGAAGGAAGAAAATCAGATCAAGCATGTGGCCTGCAACATGAGTGGGATTTGATTAAAATCCAACGATTCCTCCGCACTTAGGAAGTTCCCTGCAAAGATAGATGAGTCTGTGTCCACCTAGGCATTAAAGTCACCAAGACAATAAGCTTCAGGGACTCCAAGACCAGGAAGAACACCAGCTCTGGGAATTCTCCAAGAAAATTGCCCCAACTCCCAACCATGGCAGGCAGTGAACCGTAAAAATCTACAGTTAATGACCTCAGCGCATGTGACAGCTACTGTCTTTAAAGATTTAGATGTCTCCACATGAAAATTTGCACATTCAGTGTGCGGTCCTGAGATATTGGCCACTCTACCACCCCTGCATTCCAAGCAAGGGTGGTGTGTCATGGAGAAACCTGGTGGGACTGGGTCTGTATGAACAGGACCTGCATTATCATCCAACCAGATCTCTGCGATAAATACCTGGTCAGCCCCCTACAAATCAAATAGATCATACAGGATCACAGTTTTGTTAATTACTGACCAGGCATTTAGAATCACCGCCCTCTCTGGGATGGGTTGGTCACCTTTGCACCCCGATACCTGGACTACAAAAGGAGAGGGGAATCATTATTCGACAGAGTGTATACATATCAAAGTTAAATCTTCTTTTTCCCCCTTCTCCTTGCTGCCTCTTCCCTGCCTCTTCTTTTCCTTTTTTAAAATACCCAACAGTTTACATAAATTAAAAACCTCTTCAGAAGACCTGGCAGGTGATCCCACAAAGTGCACAGCTGTTTATTCAGGGGCATCATTTAGGGGTAGCCAGGTGTTGAGGTCAAGACCCCTGTAATTTCTTTGCAACCCCTGTGATGTCAACAGCAACCCCTAGGAGCCCCTAAATCAAGGTTTCCATAGAAATTATTTATATAAAATGGAGTTAATGGGGAGCATTGCAACCCCTATTAATCTGCTGAAATGGGACTTTGCAACCCTTATGACTGTGGTGAAAGGACAGTACTTCTGCTTAAGTCTATCAGAGCTAAAAAAGCCATTGCAGTCTGAGATAGAGACTATCTTTTGGCTGAATTTGCACTGCTTGACATTGTAAACTGTCCTCAGGAGGGGGCTTACCTGGACTGTCATTTGTCACCCTCCCAAGGTCTACAGAGTTCTGCATTTGTGCTGCTGGCTCCCTCCCACTTGACCACAAGTGTTGCAGTGGGGGAGAGAGAGCATGGCTGCACAGATATCTATGGCACTTACTGCACCCTTTTCCCCCCAGCTGCATCCACATTCTTCTGTCTCGGTCCCCTGATTCTGTCAGAGGAGAGCAGGAGTGACTAGGGACACATTTTTTTGGTGCTTCCTGCACCACACTGTAGACTGCCACTGATGGCAAGCAAACTGAACGGGAGAGAGCATGTGCTGCACAGGGCTCCTCCCTGGCTCTCTCTCTCTCTCTCTCTCTCTTTCTGACCAGGATGCCAGACTCACTGCACCCACAACGCCACTGATGCTACTGGACATCAGCCCAGGAGAGGCTACAACTACTTGGGGGGTGCAGCACACTTAGAAAGGGCACAGAACTAAATAAAATTAAATATTTGAAGCACAAAGCTCCTCTACAAACATGGCTATGGTCATATTGGCAACCCCTGACTCCACCGCTCAGCCAGTCAGAGGGCTGGGAGGTTCAGAGACAAGACCCGAGGGATTGTAGAGATGATACAAAAGTAACCTTCCTACATGGACTGGCAGAAGGACTGAGGACAGGTCTGCCTGTCCAGTGGGTCACTGAACTGGGGAGAAGAAGTTTCTGGGCTCTCAAGGAACTTGTGGTGATCTGAGAGAGACACTGAGGTGTTCAGACCTGTTGCTGGTGAGACCAAGCTAGAGGCCTAGCCAGGCCAGCAACCCTGTGAGCCCTCACCAGAGTTCATCCTGCAAAATCTCTGCAAGCCTTATCTTGGGCTTATACTGTTAGAAGACTGTACCAGGAACAGGCACCTGTATAATGAAAGTTGTGAAATTATGCCAGAGGAGCACCTGTTGAAAGCAACCACTCAGAATTTGAACCTGTGGGGCACTGCTGCAGACTGAAACTGCTGAGCTGTACTGAGCAGAGGCAGACACCTGCATCCTACCCAGGTTGCTTCAAAGCCAGGTAAAGGGCCTGTTAGCCCTTATCTAGTGGGGTGGATCGCAGAACAAAGAGCCACAGGGCATGTGCCCTGAGTACGTGGGTATGTGAAGGAGCTTGCTCAATGGAGTTTTCCTGCAATAAACTTGAACTTGAATTCTCATTCCGGAGGTGAATTGGACAGCGGCAGTTGCTCCTGGGGTGTAGGCTACTTGGGAACCAGGAAGCCATTGCATAGTGCTCATATGACTGAGACCTGAGCCAGAAGGGCTGTGTCATGAGACATGTTGACCAGAAGGGCTGGGCTGCTGCTACTGCAGAACATCTGAGGGAATCTGAAGTGCTTCATCCCCAGGCCACAGGGCCCTGTTCCTGATTGCTGCTCGCCCTGTTGCTGTGTGTGCTGTTCCCGCCTCAACTGAACTGCTGCATCCATATGTCATGTGAGTGCTGGCACTGCTGGCTGGGGTCTTTGGTACTTTTTCAGTTTTGATTACAATTACTGCACTGAGAGTACAAGTTTGTTTTCAAGTATTTCCCCTTTGGATTTCAAGATCTTTAAATTGTGCTAGCACACTATGGCCTGTTGGGGGGTTAAATTGAAAGCTTGCTAATTTTCAACAAGTGCACCATTAAAAGAACTTGGGCAATGTAGCTATCATGATTGCATTGGGAGTCTAGGGTAATTCCTGGATACCTGGAGTCATTGGTTATTGTGTCATACTTGAAACTGCAGTTTTTACTACTGGTACCAGCTGAAGTATTACCACACCATGAGTAGTATAATTCCTCTTTTTGTGCCTTTTGATTGGGCAGCTGCTTTATAGGTTATGTGGAATATGAAAGGGTGGTAGTGACCCACAGTGCAGTGGCTCTCAGGGGTCATTGGTATAGGGTGAAAATGCTCAAGGTGACTTGCAACTGCCTTACCCCTCCTTTTCTTCCAGTCTCTAGGCCTGTGTTCTTAAACAAAAGCACTGTTAATCTGCTGAATCTTATTTCTGTGTGTGCGTCCAGTTTGTATAACCTGATTGATGTGTTTATTGGTGAAGATAACAACTGACTCAGTGGTCCTCAGGGGTGGTCCAATCTAATGTAGGGAGGTGAATAGGTAACTGCATCCCAGGGGTGGTACTGCACACAACATCTGGCCCACTTATTCTCTATGGGTGCAGGCACCGTGCTAATTCTTATTTGTTCTGGGATGAACCCCCCTACTACAGGAGAAAGAAAGAACGAACCCAACTCCCTCAAGCAGGTGGGCCCTTTACAGTCACCAGGCAGGGGAGTGAACCCAGACACAGGGGTCACAATATTATGCATTAGTATTGTTGATTACTGTTTAGCAGATTGCATATTGCACAGTTTTGGTATCTAGATGTTAATTTATATTTTCCTGGACCTTTTCTTATTGTATGCATGTATGTCTTGTAATGTTTTTTTTAAACCAAACAAATAAACATTACTATTAGAAGAGTAAGAAATAATACAGTACCCAAACACATTTTAAATAAAACTACCCCATTTTAAAATCCATATATTCAAAACACTCACACACTCATTGCTCATTTACCTCACCTGTTTAATTAAACATCTATCCCATCCCCTATATAACAAACAATACCAAAGCAATATGACATATAATAGTGAAATAAAATAGAAATATGAAAGGTGATGGAAAAATGCCACATATCATTTTATTTCTGGTGTACTGTACTACAGCATTTTTCCTATGGAGTGCTAAGATTTGTTTTGTGTAGAGAAAGCCTGAGTTTTTACCACCGCTTAGTGGCTCATTTTGGCAACGTTTAAGAACTACAGGTAGCCCTCAGACAAGGTTGTAAGTGGTAAGTAAACCTAATAAGAACTGAAAAATATGGGAAATGCTTTTTTCATGGGCCTGAATGCATTTTATGGTAAAATACTATCCAAGACCTTAGAAATGAAACCTGGCCCTCTGTAGGATAATGATATCAGTGGGAGAGAATTGAAGGGTCACGGTGGAAAATGGAAAAGGGAATACGTGGGATAGTGATAGTTTGTATCATGCTCTTAAATGAAACTGCACATTTTTTTTTTTATGTTTGTGTGACTATGAACATTTTATGAGAGTACTTTGGTTGTTTGTATTTACGGTTTTATTTTATTCTTAAATGTTTCTTTTTATTATGTACAGTACTCAGCTTCTGCCTTTAACATTATCTTTGCCCTGCCATTGCCACCTCCTTTCCACCATCTCCTCAGTTTAGCCTAGTTCACTGCTCTGGCATTTTCCTCTGGCACACCTACTAGCTAATTATCCCATCCAGATTCTTCTTTATCTTCACCAACCCGTGGCTTATATACCCATGATGAGAGCCCCCCCCCCTTTCAGCCAAGCAGCCAGTCTTGGCCTACTTCGGGGAGGATTCATATGCACATCTAGTTGGAAGAAGGGAGGAGGGGCCCAGCACTTTCAATGACTACAAGGTGGGCAAGCAGCTGGCATCAGGTACATAGGGGTGTAGGCTATTTTTCCCATGTGAAGTCCTTCCCATGGCCCTGTTGCCATAGCCAAAGTGTTCATTTTGAACTCCTGTTGTCAATGGATGACTGATGTCCCATGGTCACCCACAGCACTAATGTCATCTCTGAATTCACTGTGGGAGTGGCTACTGTAATCAACAACCTACACCCACCATCCTGGGACCAGTGAGCGATGCGCCTCAGCATCAAGTCATGGCCTTGGATGGAGGAGTCGAAAGCATAACATTGCAGTACCCCACCAGCCATTGGGCTGGGGCAGGTTACAATTTTTAATAAAAATCAAACTAAACACAGGAAGCTGGACTGGGCCCAGAAAAAGGCTGGATAGCAAATTCAGTAGGTTCTCACAGCTTTATCTTAAAGAAGGAATTGTGGGTAATGATATGCAGACTATTGAAGCTATATAAAGAAGGAGTCAGAGGTAAGGACATTTTCTATTCCCTTGAAAATATATATTTAAAAAATCCTGCATAACATCACTTCATTCCTTTAGAGTATATTGAGGGGAAACACTGATTTAAAGGTACAGTTATTATAATTTTTTTTTATTTTAAATTTGTTAAACTGGGAAAGAATCCAAAGGCATAACTGCCCATGTTCAAGGGGGACCTAGTATGCAAGCCATAAAACAAAACAAATAACAAAGACACATAGTGAAAAACAATTACATACAGTTAATGATATAATGAGCTGCCAGGTGGCCCAGCAGAAGCACTCTGTACTTCCACACCAGCGACCTGGGTTTGAGAGCAGACTCGGGGCATTCCAGTCAGACGACTGAGGGCTGGAGATGTGTTGCCCCTTGACAGTGCTTCTAGCTAGGGTTCGAGGCATATTGATTTTGCCATCATAGCAACCACTGTGGTGGGCCGAGGGAGCTTGTCTGCCCCACAGAACATCATAATGAGCATGTGTTGGCCCATCAGTAGGGATAGTGGCAGGCATCAGGGGACAAGGGTGGGAACTAAACATGGCGGAAAAAACTGTCGTTGGCAGGATGACCCTCTAACTCCATCACAGGCCACACCCAACTGACTAGTCCTGCTATGTGAATACTGGTGTGGGTGAAGATAGCCCTTCCCTTTAGGTCCCACCACAGGAGGCAATCCATGGGAAATTTATTTATTTTATTTAAAATTGGTGACGAAAGGCACACTGAGCCGACGCTGCTTCCAGGGTGCGACCAGGTACAAGAATGTACACTGTTGGAAGGCAGAGAAGTACAACAAAATCTAGTTTTAGACAAATAATACAGAATAAGGACATTTCATAGTAGTGAGCAGTAAAGTAACAAATTGATGCTGGAGCAGATGATTTTCAGGACATCGGGACATTTCATATCTAACAATTTGTAATTACAGTATATTACAAGTGTGTATATATTACATATTTATAGGTATATTGTTGTCCAGAGTGTGCTGGTCTGGCATGGTGAAGGTACAGCGGTAGGTGGTTATGCAGTTTGGGCTGGCATGAGCAATAATGTTTACCTGAAAGGGGTCACTGCAGGTTAGGCTAGGCCCGAGTTAAAGAGGGTTCAGATGAGCATCTTGGGCAGGGAGGGGGAGGGAGGGAGGAGTCTGAGTAGTTGTTTAAAGGCTGTAAAGGAGGAGGCCTGGTGGAGGGTGGGTGAGGTTGTTCCAAAGGAGAGGGAGCTGGAAGGAAAATGCAGCTTGCCCAGAGGCCGAGAGGGGCGTGGGAGGTGGAAGGTGTGTGTGTCTATGGCAGAGTGAGTAGCTTGTGGAATGGCTGGAGAGAGAGGCGAGAGAGGTAGGGGGAAAGGGAGCCAAGCCAATATTTAGCTATGAGGGATGCGCTGTGGGCGGTCCACCTTTGTGAGAGTGGCGTCAGGGATAGTGTGGAGTATAAGTGGCAGTGATGAGTGAGTGGGGGGGAGGCAGTGGTGAATTGACTGAAAGAATTTAGCAGGATGTCAAGTTTTGAGAGGGAGGAGTTAGGGGCTGTGCCATAGATGACATCTGCATAGTCCAGAACTGGTAGTATGGTTTTGTGAACGAGTTCACACCGGGTGGGAAGGGGAAGTCTGGCTTTGTGGTGATAGAGGATGGCCAGTTTGGGCTGGAGTTTGGTGCAGCTGGCATCGACATGGGTGGAAAAGTTGAGGTGGCTGTCCAGCCAGACTCCCAAATACTTAAAGGTGGGTACTGACTTGAAGAGAACACCATCCAAGGTGGAGATCGGTGGTGGGGCAGGTAGGGAGGCAAGCTTTTGTCTTGTGCCGAATACCATGGTGACTGTTTTTTTGGCATTTAGTTTAAGCTGGTTATTCAGGAGCCAGGCTTGTACTCGGTTGAAATCTCTTTGGAGATTTGGGAGCACACTGTCATGAGAGGGGTCTGAGGCATAGGTGATGGTGTCGCCGGTGTACAGGTGCACATTTGCGGAGGGCAGGCAGAGGGGAGGTCGTTTATGAATAGGGGAGAAAAGGGTGGGGCCTAGGATGGAGCCTTGGGGACACCCGAGAGGATGGGTGGGGGGAAAGGGTGTCACCTATGTGTACTGACTGTTTCCTATTCTGGAGGTAGGAGTGGAACCAGTTTATGGCTGGTTAGGCAAGGCCGATAGAACTTAATTTGCAGAGCAGCAGAGGGTGGGAGACAGAATCAAAGGCTTTTGCCAGATCAATGAAGATGGCGGTGGTGGTTTGGCCTTTGTCCATGGCTGAGAGAATAGAGTCGGTTACTCGTAACAAGGTGGTAGTAGTGGAGTGAAGTTTTCTGAAACTGGATTGGAAAGGGGAGAGGGAGTTGTTTGTTGAGAGGAATGAGGACAATTTGGACAGCATGAGGGTTTCTTGGATTTTGGCAAGGGAAGGAGTGAGTTAGGTCTATAATTTCCCGGTAGGGAGGGGTCGCCACCTTTGTGGAGCGGAAGGATTTTGGCTAGTTTCCAGGCTGAAGGGACTGTGGCTGTGCTGAGAGAGAGATTTAGTATATGTGTCAGAGATATGATTATGGCTGGGGCAGAGATACGGAGAAGTCTAGGATGCAAGCCATCAGGGCTGGTTTTGAACTGGTTCAGAGAGGTGAGTGTGGTGTAGACTTCCAGGGTGTGAATGAAGGAAAGAGGAAGCCGTGGTGGGGGAGGGGAATTGGAGGCGGGTGGAGGAGGGGATGAGTCAGGCAAGGCACAGGAGATGAAGAATGAGTTGAAAGTTCAGATGCAGTAGCAGAATCAGAGACAATTTTGCCGTCAATGTTCAGGAATGGGCTGGCTTACTTGGCGGGTGGGTCGATGAGAGAGTTTATCACCTTCCAGAAGGATGCCGGGGAGGCTTGGTGAAGGGTAAGTTGAGCCTTAAAGTAGTGGGCCTTAGATTATCAAATTGCTTTGGTGCATCTGTTTCTGAGAATTTTGTAGGATAGGAGGTCGCAAGAGGCAATGGAGGCTTTGTATTGCCTCCAAGCCTTGTTTCTGGTTTGACACAAGGTGGTGAGGTCAGCTGTGATCCAGGCATGATGGTGTCTTTTAACTCTTGCTTTACTGAGGGGAGCATGGCAGTCCCATGTGCTTAGGAAAATGTTGCAGAAGTGGGATAGGGCGATGTCGACGTCATGTGTGTCAAAGACTGGGCGCCAGTCTGCATTTGTCAGGTCATGCTGTAGGGCAGTTTCATTGAGGAGATGTACAGGATGAGATAAGATGAATTTAGGACCGGAGTGTGGTGAATGGGTTTTGCGGATACAGTAGGTAATACAATGGTCGCTAAGGGCATCTGAGAGGGTGCCTGAGGCAGTGATTCTGTGGGGGTGGGTGGATTCAAATCCAGTCCAGAAGGGAGTGTTTTTGAGATCGGTGGTTTAGTTGGGTGGATTCCTGGATCAGCTGGGAGAGATTTAGGGCTTCGAGTCTCAGAGCAGTTGATTTGGTGGAGAAGGAGTGCTAGTCTAGGTTGAAATCGCCTAGTAGAATGAGTTCGCCATTTGAAGTGATCGAGGAAATGGCGGAGATGGCCTTGATGAGGGAGTCAGGTGAAGGCTTAGGAGGGGTATACAGAACCCCTATGTAAAGGGGGGTGGACGAGGGAAAGGATAGGTGAGCGACTAAGGATTCATGGGAGGATGGGCATGATTCTTGGAAGGTAACGGTGAACGTAATGGAGTGCCTGACATACAGCATTACCCCCCCGCCTCGCTTGCCATGGTCGTGTTGGAACAAGCTGTAGTTTGGGATGGCAAGAGAGGGGTTGTGGATTTTGGCAGAGAGCCATGTTTCTGTGATGCAGAGTGTCAGGTTTGTACTGGTGTGCCCAGACAGAGAAGGCATCTAGTTTTGGGAGAAGGCTCCTAGTATTAATGTGAAAAATGCGGAGGCCTTTGGGGAGACAGTCAAGTGAAAAATTGAGTTGGGGTGTGGGTGCTGGCGAGGTTTGGCTTGGTGCTAGAGGGCCAGGGTTTGGATGTATATCACCTGCCAGGAGTAGGAGTAGCAGGGGTAAGGAGAGGTAGGGGGACTGCTTGCAGTTGCTTTTTATTTTGCCTTGGGGTGGAGCTTGAGGTTTAGGCACCGGAGAAAGGCCCTGAGATTTAGCAGGTGTGAGTGGAGCAGTGATGAGTGAATGGTTGGGGAAGGTTGAGGGGGGTGGGAAAGGTTGAGGGTTTGGTGAGAGGGGAGGGGAGGAAGGATCAGCGGTTGAAGTGTGGCGATGAGCCAGAGAGGGTTAGGAGGGGGTAACTCTAGGGGAGGGGTGGAAAAAGAGTTGAAGGGAGATGAGGGTAAATCGAGATGGGGAGTGGCGAGGCAGAGAAGTGAGGGGCAAGAGAGTCGAAATTGAAGCAGTAGGCATAGTTGTAGAGAAAGCAGAAAGGTGGCTGAGAATTGCATGGTTAAAAAGTTCAGTAGCAGCCTCTAGTGGTGGGATGTGATAGCTTGCTAATGGGAAAGTCGGCTGATTGGTTTTTGCTGTCACGTGTCCCTGTCTATATAATTCAGTGATGAGTAAGGGTGGTGGTGGGGGCAGTGGGGAGCTGGAGCGAAGCAACGGCGGGGACTTCTAGGCAGAAGCAGAAAACCGGGTTTCCAAATCAAATTCCTTCGGAGCTTTGCTGGCATACCTGTGGGCTGGTTGTGGGGGAGGGTGTCCTTCTGCCCTCACGGATCCTCGAGGAGTTGCCGGAGCGAGTCTGGACTCTGTGGATGTGAAGAGAAGAACAGGGTAGTTAAAGCAGGTACATTTTGGGAGGGCTGCACAGCAAAATGGGGAGCGACTTGCTGGTTTCAACCCCTAGCTGCGTAGTTGTCCCTGGCAACTTAATTTTCCACTGCAGTAGGCTAGTCCTCTAACTGCTTTTGCTTGAATTCAAATTTAAAAACAAAACTCAGATTCTTGTGTTGCTAAGTAGAGTAGCCTGGCCAGAGGATAATTTAAAACACAACAGCACTACTGAAAATGTCTTAGGCAAAACTATAATTAAAGCAGCAGTTTTGGTCAGTCTTACTGCTATGTAATACATTTGCATGTCGTACTAACAATCACTGTACCTTAACATGCAGTAAATCTCTTAGCTTTTCTTACAGGGCCCTTGTAGGCCAATTAAGGCTACCAAAGGAGTTTGGAAAAACAAGGGTTTCAGCCTGGCTAAGCACGGAGAAAAAACTATCTTCAATCATCTGGGGATGTAAATTTCAGCTTAAAGGTGCTTAATATTTGAAAATAAAAAGGCGCCAAGTCTTTTTCAGGCAGACACAGAAAACCGGGTTTCCAAATCGAATTCCATCAGAGCTTTGCTGGCATATCTGTGGGCTGATTGTGGGGGAGTGCATTCTTCTGCCCTCACTGACCCTCGGGGGAGCCGCTGGAGCGAATCTGGACTCTGTGGTCTGAATGTGGGGGATTGTGGGGGAGGGCGTCCTTCTGCCCTCACGGACCCTCTGGCAAATCTGGACTCTGCCCCAGAGCAGGTAATCTCCCGAGAAGGTGTGTCATGGGGCTGGGTTGGTCAGAGTTAATGGGACCAGAGGCATGTAGGAGGTTATGAAATGGGTAGAAAAAAAAATTGTAGGAACATGATTGACTGAGGATCTTGGAACCCCGTGATGACATACCAGCACAACAGCATGGAAGGAAGGTCCATTCACCAATCCTAGCCTGTTTATTAACTAAATCACTCCACTTATACAAAACGTCCACAGTATGCATGGCTGCCCTGGCATCAGAAAATGCACCCACAAGACTATGATCTCAGTTCCTCCATTTTTTTCCATAGTGATTTTGCGGTACACTTGTTTCCCTGCTGTATGCTTCACACTACTGGTACTGATGAAATCAAGACATCTCCCGACCAAACTTACTAACCCCACCCCTTGTGCCGCTCGTTGCTTCAGCTACTCAAACTGATTTTTTTTTTAAGTGTCAAATACCTTATGGCTGCCATACTCTCATGCTGCCCCTCCGTTTCTTCTGGAACCATTTGCTTGCTGATGTCACTGTCAGAGAATGAACGTAGTTTCATTTGAAGCAGCAGTTGTGGCAGCTCAACTTCAAAAAAGAAACCCATGACTGAGTGCTGTATGGTCAGTCACATCTTGAGGAGGTATGATAACTTTTCATGGCAGAGAAACACTTTCTGTGAAGTGTTGTTCCTCTTTTATTGCTTAATAAACATGGTGAGTCAGGGGTGATGATGGGACGGTACTGGTTATGGATGTGAAGTCGCTGTCTGCCCTCACTGCTCCTTTTACTTTATAACTTGGGTACAGATTCTCTTAAGCAGCATTGCTTCCACCTGCTGGCCAGGAGGCAACACTACAGTACCAGATTGGACTAATTTTTTTTGTTGCATTGTTTATTTTCATTTCCTTTTTAGATGACGTAAACAAGTTTTTCAAATGATAGTAATGATAATGGACCCATTTCATAATTGCAATAAGGCACTCCAGAGTGTGTGGTGTGCTGGGATAATAGCACTTCTCGGGTGGTGGAAGCACTCCACCTTTGGCATCATGCTTCAACCTACCTGAGGCATGCTGTTATCCCAGCACAATACACACTCTGTTGTGCCTTATTGCTTAGATAAAATACTGATGAAAAAAAGTAAGATAACTATTACACATACTTCAGCTTAGAACAAGTAAGAGAAGATGCACGTCTTACCCGTGGAGGAAGATCATTTAAAATTTTAGTAGCCTGGTAGCTTGAAGCACGCTGTTCAAAATTTTTGCATCTGAGAGATAATGATAAACTGAGTAAGTCTGTAGATGGCATACAATGATTTGAATAAACTATAATAAACATATTAGGTAAAGAATTAGGACTTGGTCCTATGGTCCTATGGTCTATGGTCAGCCCGTCTACCCAACCCCCCCCCAAATTAATTTTCTCCAGGAGACTAACCAAACAGAAAATCGAGCAGATAACCCACGATCTCAGTCTAGTGGACTGGTCCTTCACAGAGGGGCCAAGCGACTACGACTCCATCCTAGACAAATTCTCCAGGATCCTTGTCAGTGTCTGCGACAAGCACGCTCCTTTAAAAAAATCAGGACCAGGGATCAAATTAATAAATGGATCTCACCTAATATCATCAAACTTATGAGATCCATGGACAATGCCTGGGCTCGCTGTCAAAAGCACAGGGACCCAGCCCAGCTCTCCCTCTATAGGTTGCAGCGAAACAAGTGCAAATTGGCCGTAAGAAAAGAAAAAATCAACTTCCTGCATGACAACCAACTCAGTGAATCCTCTAACACACGTCAGCTTCCGGGGACCCTTAACTCACTGCTAGGCAAGACCAAAATTCAGATCCCATCACATTGCACCATGGTGCAAACCAGACTAATAACCCAACTGAAGTGGCTAACATTTTCAACAACATTTTCAGTGACCTTGAAAAATACAAACCTACCCTCCTCTCCTATGCCCACTCCCCCATCACCCCCAACCCCCAAAGGCAGGACTTTCCCGACTTCTACTTCAAAGCCCTAAAACCTGCTGACATCAAAGCTCATCCTTGGGAATAACCCCAAACCCAGTAAAGGTGGCAATGGTGTAGATAATAAAATTCTTAAACTCTCCATCAATGCCTTTGCTGTCTCCATCACCAACCTACTAAACCGCTCCCTCTGTTCTGGCTTCTTCCCCACCATCTGGAAAACTGCCACCATCAGACCCTTATTCAAGTCTAGAAATTAGGTGGGTAACTACCATCCTATTTGCCTCCTTGCTCCTTTCTCAAAAATTATAGAGAAGGTTGTGCACACTCAGCTCGATGATTACCTGGAATCCAACAACCTACTCTCTAGTGCCCGGCATGGGTTTAGATCTGGGCACAGCACCGAAACAGCCCTGGTCTGGTTCACCAGCGAAATCCTTAAAGCTAATGACAAAGGCCAGTACACTGGCTCTGTTTCTGTCGACCTTATCAAGGCCTTCAACCTTGTGGACCACACTCTCCTCCTTAACACCCTAAACCCCAAAAGGCCTACATCTTTCTGATGATGCCATAAATGGGTCAGTAGCTACCTCTCCAGGAGATCCCACAAGACTGCAATCGAAGGCCACTTCTCCTTGAAATGTCCAATTAAATATGGTGTCCCCAAGAATTTATCCTGGGCCCCCTTCTTTTCTCACTCTTTATAAATAACCTTCCTTCGATATGCCATTCCAATCAAATTGTCCTTTACATTGATGATGTGGCCCTTTTCTGCAGTGACAGAAAAAAAAACACCACGATGTTCCACAATCTGCAGTCTGATTTCATGAAGCTTCACTCCTGGTTGTTCAGTAACGGCCTTGTCCTCAACTCCAAAAAGACCAGCTCATGATCTTCTTGGGACCCAGGAAAGCCCCAGCCCCTGGTTTTAAACTCCTTGACAATTCTGACAACCTTATTGAATAGGTGTCAGAATTCAAATACCTAGGTCTCCACCTTGACCCCCACCTCTAATACAATCTCCACATTGGTAACCTCATAAAGAAGGTACATGTCAGACTTGATCTGCTCTACAGGATTAGAAAGTTCCTCATCCCTGCATCCAGACCTCACCTCACTAGCTCTCTACTCCTGCCCCTTATTGACTATATATCTATTGTCTTCTCTCCCCCTACCTCATCCATCCTTTTCTCCAAACTTAGAGTCACATACAACAGCATAGCACGTTTCGTCACCGGTCTGCCCTGGAAAATACAACACTGTTGACTTTATTCCTCCCTCGAGTGGCCCACTCTAGAGGGGAGGTTCCATCTTAAGATGCTCTCCTTCCTACATAAGATATCAACACCTCCCTAAAGGAGCACATCCTCCTATTGTCCACCTGTAGCTGCCCTGATAGGCCTCCTCCATGGTCCTCTCGGTAAATCCCAGCAGCTCTGTCTCCCCTGCATCACCCCCGCTTTTCTTCTCCTCACCAAGTGCACTAAAACTTCCTGCCCTATACAATACCTGAAAACATCTGTTTATTGGTCTGCCTTCTGATCGACTCTTGTACAATTTTACCCATGTAATATGCTAGTTTTATTTTGCACTTATTAGTTCCTTGTACTTCTATACACTTGTACATATAATGTACTTCTATACACCTGTACACATAATGTATTTACTTCATTATATGTCATAGGTAGTTCATTGTATGTCCTATGTATTCCATTGGCCTATGTATTTATTCATCTGTTGTATTTCCTACACTGGATGTTTGTGAAAATGGTCATTTTTGCTCACATACCTTCCAGTATACAAATAAAATTGATTGAAATAAAATTGACAGTCTTCCATTAGGATTTTTCAGAGTGGTGATCTTTAACAAATTACATCTGTTTTCAAAACACAGCCAGTTAACGACTGACATGCATCTTACAGGGGTATGCTCTCTACCTATATTGGAGTACAAATCTGCAGACATCATTGTATTAAATGGTAACCTGTGAGTGGGATATTGCTACAGTAACTGAATAAATAAGGCTTCCATAGTCAGTCAGGAAGATGGTTTGATCTTGGGCTGCAAGCTTTCTTGGCTTTAAACTTAGGGAGTTGCTAATCCTCTCCAAAAGACCCAGTCTTGTGTAAGCAGTTTTAATTAAAGCATTAATACGCAGAATAAATGACAACTGACTATCCAATGTCTGACCTACAGACCTGCAGTGAAAAGTCAAAAGAATTAAAGTTTTCAATTGCTGCTTGATTTGTTGTTCCAATCACCAGAAGGGGCACCTCAGGAACCCCTTTCTTGGAATTAAAAAAACAAACAAACAAGCTTTTAGTTTTACTTTTATTGACAACCAGAGCAGTCTTTATTAACCAGGAGTGCACCTTTAAATGCTTCTGTTGTAAAACAACGTTTTCGATAAAACTTTTTATGGAAAAAAGTTCTCTGGAAGAGGTAAAATCAAGGAGCCTAGGCTGTCACCTCTGGTGAAGAGAACAACACGATCCACATACAGTAAAATGTCACTGTTCTTCACAGCCATTGGGGGTGTTTAAACAGTCAGCACTAATAACCCCACACCCAGGTGTGGGGCTGGTCCAATTTACAGTTTGTGTGCATTGTTTTTACTTATGCTTTGCTGCAGTATATTAGATTGTGTCTGGCTGATCCTGCAGACTCCCATCCTGACTTGTGTTGTCACCAGGAATCCAAGAATCCCCTACAACTCTCAGAGCTGGACTGCAGTTGGGGAAGATTCAACAGCCTTAAGTACATGTTAGAGTTTTTATAGCTCTTATCTTTTGTTTACTGATCCCACTGGCCTTCTGGGGCTAAGTATAGTCACAGAGAACTGTACTTAGCTCTAGGAGAACAGCAGGACTGGCAAACGGCTGATCATGGCTTATTAAAGCTCTAACATGCACAGCAGGCTATGCTTTGACATGAGACATGGGGGGTGCATTCTGGGATTTCTGGTAATAGCACATGTCAGCTTGGGAGTCAGCAAGATCAGCTAGATACAATCCACTACATTGCAGTAAACAGTAAGTAACACACATTTTGTTTTTGTGCACAAACAGTGTAAATTGGATGCAGCTGCTCACTTGGGTGTGGGGCTCTTACTGCTGACTGTTCCTTTTTAAGATATAACCTAAACAATAAGTGCCTGAGAATGGACCCCTAATGTATACTCATATTAACAGATACAAAAGGAGAAGCGGAATTTTGCCATTTCATATGCAGTGTTCTATTGGACAGATAATTAGCAAACCATTCTGATACATGAATCAAGAGCCCTGAATCCTGTAATCTGGATAGCAGGTGCCTGTGATCCACAAGGTTAATGCCTTTGTAAGATCTAAACATTTTCTGCTGCCATGTCGCCCATGTCCAAGGCACTGTGAATTTAGTCTGAGAATTAGCAATGCAGTCTGTGTGTTACGAGCAGCCCTGAAACCATGCTGGGCCTCTGCAAATAAATTGTATTCAATCAAGTAGCAGAAAAACTGATTAGAGAGGACCTTGGAGAGGAGTTGGAGGAGTGAAACAGGTATATAATTACTGACGTGGGATTTATCACCTGATTTAAAAACTGGTATTGTGGTTGACTGATTTCACATTGCTGGAATAGAACAGGAACAAAGAGAAGGAATAAATGAAGTGAAATAGGTCCCACCATACTCTTCTTTGCTAGGATATCATCAACACAAGTTGATGACGTACTGTAGTCACCGTCACAGGTATTAATATTTAACTTAAGACATATCAACATTTCTTTCATTGTAAGACCCTTAAAATAAAATGAGGGTAGAGAATTAAAATCCATTTGGTAGTACATCTCTATAGCCTCATTCTCCATAAAATCAATATTTGGAAGTTAGTATTTTGCTTAAATCAACTAAAAAATTATTAAACAAAAAATCCATATTAATTTGTCAACATTTCCTGATTGATAGTCAAAGACAAAACCTTAGATGATTTTGTTTTACCAAGCGATTCATTCATAGTTTACCAGGACTCTTAGCAATTAGCAAAACCTTGAATTCATTGATTTCAAAAATATGGGGCAGGATTCACTAAGCAGTTGAGCCTGGCACATCGGAGATGCGTCGGGGCTAATGTGATGCGCCATGTCCAGACAGTGGTATTCACAGAAGGATGTGCCGCAAGATGCACCTTGCACATCCCCACTGTGAATACCTCTGAAGTGCCATGGCTCAACCTGAGTTGCCTCAGCGCAACCAGGATGCACAGAAGCACCTTGGACCACAAAACAATGAATCATGAGCAAGTCAGCAAGGGACACAGGAGCAACGGGGAAAACTGCAGTGGTGTAAAGGTTGCTGGTGACTGGGCACAGCGCCAAAGGGCCAGAGAGAGGTTGGCAAAGCAGACAAGGTGCACAGACAGAGCACTCATGGTGACATCTGGAAGCACAAAGAAACACACCCAACACAGGGGTCCAATGGGCACAGTCGCCATGCACAGGGGTGACTGTCAAAGTGTGGCACAGCAGCAGAGGTGCACCATTCAGCATAGCAGAAGCAGCCACGCATGTCCCAGTGCACAGGAACACAGCAGGGTGAACATGTGAGCTGCAACACAAGAGCATACAGGGGGGCAGGCACAATGGCACACAGCTCGAAGGCCATGTCCCACACAGGAGGAACATGCCCACAGGCACTGTGGACCACAAGAAGAGCATCGCAGTCACATGGGACCACCAAAACAAAACATCATATACCACACACAGAACAGGGGCACTGTGCAAGCTAGCACATGAGAAGGCCACCCAACAGGCCATACGCAACATGGAGGGCACGCACTGTAGCGTGCATGAAAGGTGGATATGGAGTATGAATGCGCAGTAACACAGGGGTACATGTGCAAATGGTAACAAAGGTACTGTGGACTCAAGGAAGCACAACAGGGCACCAGCACAAGCTACAATGAATGCCCTCAGACATCGTCAACAATATAAAATAATTTACTGAAAAATATAAAATAAAATGAACAGCAACATGAACAGTAGAATAAATAAGCAATAACAGGGCTAGGGAGGCGTAGGACCTAACAAAGGAACAATACACAAGGTAACTCAGAACAGTGTCAGTTTGGGGGGGTTGGGGACAGGGGAAGAATGCAAGGAAAGGGGCTGGTCATGGAGGGTAGGAGACAGGGAACAAAGGTGCTATTTACAAAAGGCACGGTGGCCTACTGGCTATGAGGGAGCACAACCCTACACCCACCTCATCTGCTTCCTGGTTGAAGAGCCCACACAAGCAGGTTTATTGCCCTCAGTAGCTGCTCCCTCCTCCTGAAGAGTGGCACCATGGTCCTCCTTAGTGCCCTCTGTAGCTCAATCCCTGCTGGCCTGATTGGGATCCACCCTCTCCTCCTCCCCAACACAGCAAGATGCGCACTCCATGGACCTACAGTGGGCACACAGACAACAAGAACTCAGTGCCAAGGTCCACACCCTGTCCCTCCCCACCCCCGACCACCATGCAAGTGTGATGGAGGCAGCCCCCACGGCAATGGCCGACAGTCTGCCATGCACATCGCACACCAGTAACAGGCTGGCACACAGAGCCACACAGTGACAGTGCAATGGTACTCAGACAGCACAAGGCCCTCATGTGCACGCAAAGTAATGTGCAGAGGGGCATACAGCCATGTCTCACACAGCATGTTCAGATGCCAACAGGCTACACAACCGTGCAGGCCCTGTGCGACTACCAATGGAGCACCACCGTGTGCACATGGCCCTGAGCAGATGCGGACATGGTGGATGGACACACAGGAGCCATATACACAGCGGCCCTAGCACACACCGCCAAGGCGACACCCCATGTGTGTGCAATGTGCAGCACATGGATATGCACGCACATGTGGCAGGCGATAGCCCACTGTGGACAATCTCCCCACCCCCCCAATGAACACACAGTGGAAGTACATGCAGTACACTCACCTGCACCCACACGGTCAGACTCTCGGCCTCCTCTACTGGCCCTAGCGTCCCTGGCCTCCACCAGCACTGCAGCCCTTCAGCTGTCTGCCAGTCCTGCAATGGAAACACAAGCAAAGAGCACCATGAGGTGACAGCAGGTATGTACAAATACCCCCCACACCCAGTGACTCACAGCAACATCACTGGTGCCAGCATGCAGTGATAGACCCACCCCCTCAGTGACCCAATGTAACAGCACTCTGGGCAGCGCGTAGTAACAGCCACCACCCCAGACTGTGCCCACTATGTCAGTGTGCAGATGGATGTGTGCTGTACCACTGTCAACACCACAGTGTGCCTGCCACAGTGTTAATGCAATCCCCCTATTTTGCACCATGGTGCACATGTCGAAGCATGGTGTGCATGGCTGCACTATACAAGCATCAGCAGCAGGATATGCCACACTCGCGTGTGTGTGTGTGTGTGTGTGTGGTGCACGCACACCAGTCCACACTGCACCACCCTCTAGCACCGATTATCTGCCTTCTAGAGTGGATGTAAGTTGTAGTGACTTACCTGGGCATGGCACCGCACCCTTGCATGTCTGGTCCCAAAGCCAGTCAGGGTCCCTCCGCTGCAGGTCACCATAGTGGTGCTTGCACTGCTTTCCCATGCATGACACACCAGTCCTGCACACCAGATGCTGTCCCACCCTTGCCCACACAACAGAGCGTGGCTCATGCATATCCTGTGTGTCGAAAAGCTGCCCCTCAAGTGGCATGACCAGTGCCACCAGGTTGGCCAGCTCAACTTCCCCCCCCAGTTCATGGCTCTGTGTCCCGTTGATTGGGCATGTGGCATTGTTCTTTGCAGTGCTGTGGTAGCAGGTGTGCACACTACGATCTGCAGGACTGCTATGGCCTATTCGCACCACATGCGTGACAGGCCATCGAGCAATGGTCCACTCATCACAGGTTTGCAGCATGGCAATGCGTGATTGCCACCAATTGCTCATCACCATGAATGTGCAGTGCTCACAGTATGGGTGGGAGACCAGGGTCAGGAGTCACACCCGGGTTGCACATGCACAACTCGGGCAGAACTGCCATGTTGTGAATGTCACACTTTGCCACTCACAGTGCGCTGTGGATGGTACGTACAGCCATACATGCATCATGATCTGCAGTGGCACATAAACGCAACGTCACACCGATGTGCCATACCTGCACAACATGAAACATGCCACATGGATCCAATAGTGCATGTCGACTGACATGAGCTGCTGATGGCAATCGCGTTACCACTAACACTACACAAGATGCACTAGGCACGGCATGCTACTGATGATGCATTGCACATGTGTGGGGATGCACTGTGTGACTTGCACCACATCCAGAAAATGCCCCCAAATGAACCGCACATGCACAGGAATGCACCATGGGGATGCGCCCAATGCCCCAGTTGCACATTGCTGATTGAGAAGAGGTGGGGCAATTATGCAATTCACAGGCAATGCTGTCAAAACAGCTCATCGTCAAATTCAGGAGCATCTCACCTGCTTTACATCTCATTACAGTTACAATTGCTCCTAACCTCATTTGCATGCGCTGGGCCATAAATGCTCCTGCATGCACCTCCCCATTTCACAGATGACCGACAGGTATTGCAACATTGGAGGTAGGTCTGTTTACATTCAGCTCTGTGCAGCTGGTCAGCAACATCTGACAGTGAGGTTTTGAGGGCACCCAGGGGGGCTGTGACTGTGCTGCTTCCCGCCATGTTGCTGACACACATCCACAATTGCCTGAACCGTGCTGATGCCTACATATTTCCACCCACAAGAGCCACAATGTCCAATCAGGACGATGCTGCAGGATGGAGATATCCTAATTTTACATCAGATGAGGACAGGGTGCTGCTACTTCCCTAGGCAGAGCATCCTGTCTGGCAGGGAATGCAGCTGCCAGTGCACGGATGAGGCCTGGGAGAAGGTTGCCCGGCATGTGAATGCCCATATCATATACAACGAGACCTCCAAGGAGTGTCGCAAGCACTACCATGATGAGAAGTGGAGGGCCAAGGATAAGATGACCACCATCCAGGCCTCCCTGGGGGTGAAAGGGTTGGGCTGCAGACAATGTGCGCCTCACCCCAAATGAGGAGAGGCTTTTAGCTAGCATGGGTTGGACCACAGTGATGGGTGTTCCTTGTAGCAGCTTCCAGACTGGTGGCAGTCCATCACAGCACTGTGAGAGTGAGAGGATCTCAGATCTAGAAGTGGGTAGCCATCTGGGAACAAGTGACCACCAAACAGAGTGGTTCATGATAAACTCAGCTACAGAGTCAAGCCATACAAAAGTGACGGTGCTGGACTTCAGGAGGGCTGACTTTGGCAAGATGGGAGAGTGCCTTAGAAAAGCACTAGCAAACAGGCTAGAAGGAGGGGTGGAGCAACAATGGGAAAACATCAAAACTGCCATCACAGAAGCAAGAAGCCTTTGTGTCAAGCAAATAAACAAATCAAAATGAAAGAAAAAGCCACTATGGTTCTCAAAAGAGGTGGCAGGGAAGGTCAGGGAGAAAAAGACAGCATTCAGGAAGTATAAGGAAACACAGAAGAAGCAGGACAGAGAGCTGTACCAGTTAAGGCAGAAGGAAGCAGTGAGGGAAGTCAGAATAGCAAAGGCCCAAACTGAGGAAAAGATAGCCAACTCAGTTAAGAAGGGGTAAAACCTTTTATAAGTACATCAGGGAGCGTAGAAAGACAAAGGGAGGGATAGTGAGGCTGAATAGAATGGATGGTGGATGGGCAGAGAGGGACAGTGAAAAGCAGGGATACTGAACGATAATCCAATTAACAGAAGCACTCTGGATAGGGGTCTATCCCAGTCCTTTCACAGAAGAAAGGGTCCTGAAAGAACTCCTAAAACTGAAGGTGGACAAAGCAGTGGGGCCTGATGGAATTCACCCCAGAATTCTAAAAGAATTAAGGGGAGAATTAGTGAAACCACTGACTATCCTTTTTAACAAATCATGTGAAGATGGTGTGGTACCTGAGGACTGGAGGAAGGCGGATGTGATTCCCCTTCACAAAAGTGGGACCAAGACAGAGGCAGGAAACTACAGACCTGTCAGTTTGACCTCTGTGTTAGGGAAAGTGATGGAATCACTTCTGAAGGAAAGAATTGTTGAGTACCTAGAGGCCAGTGGGGCACAAGACCCAAGGCAGCATGGGTTCACAGCGGGAAGGTCATGTCAGACGAATCTAATTGATTTCTTTGACTGGGTGACCAAAGTAGTAGACCAGGGAGGGGCTGTGGACATGGCCTACCTAGACTTTAGCAAGGCATTTGACACAGTCCTACACAAAAGATTAATAGTCACACTAACCAGCCTGGGAGTGGGTCCCAGGGTGGTAGCCTGGGTAAAACATTGGCTGGACAACAGGACACAGAAGGTAATTGTAAATGGAGTCCACTCAGAAGAAAGAGGGGTTACTAGTGGGGTACCACAGGGTTCAGTACTGTGTCTAGTCCTTTTTAGTGTCTTTATAAGTGACATTACAGAGGGACTGGAAGAAAAAGTATGCCTCTTTGCAGATGACACAAAGATCTGCAATAGAGTTGATACATAAGGAGGTGAGGAAAGGATGAGAAGGGACTTGGCAAGGTTGGAGGAATGGTCAGAAGTAAGGCAGCTTGGATTCAATTCAAAGAAGTGAAAAATAATGCACCTGGGAAACAAAAACCCAGGGGATGATTACATAATGGGGGGGGAGGTAGTAACAACAACAAAAATGGAAAGGGACCTGGGGATAATCATATCAGATGACCTTAAGGTTAGCAAGCAATGTGAGAAGGCAGTAGGGACGGCTGGAGGGATACTTGGATGTATAGGGAGATGCAACACCAGCAGAAAACAGGAAGTTGTTATCCCTCTGTACAGACAGTTGGTGAGACCCCATCTGGAGTACTGCGTCCAGTTCTGGAGACCCCATCTCCGCAAGGAAATAGGACAGAGGCAGTCCAGAGGAGAGCAACTAAAATGGTGCAGGATCTGCAAGAGAAGCCATATGAGGAGAGACTAAAGGAGCTTAATATGTATACCCTTGAGGAAAGGAGGGAGAGGGGGGACATGATAGAAACTTTTAAGTACCTCAGTGGAATCAACAAAGTCCAAGAGGGTAGCATCTTTCAGAAAAAGAGATGTGCAAGAACAAGGGTCACAATTTTAAGGTAGAGGGGTGGTTCAGGGCAATGAGGAAGTATTTTTTCACAGACAGGGTGGTGGATGCATGGAACAGCCTTCCTGAGGAGGTTGTGGGGTCTAAAACGGGGAGAATTCAAGAATGCATGGGACAGACATAAGGCAATTTTTGGGGGGGTAGGAAGAAATAGGCTGTTGGTTAACTAGGATCTGCGGCCTATCCTGCAGGTAGGGAAATGGGTAGACTAGGTGAGCCAAGTGGTCCTTATCTGCTGTCAGATTCTATGTTTCTATGTTTATTCATGTTCCAATAACTGTGCAGGTTTGTGTTTGCATGCCATGGTTGCTGTGACATGCCCCATCTTGGCGTGCAACATGCCCATATGTCGGTGTGCACTGTGCATGTCAACATGCATCCCTGTCCATCCACAGAGTGCTGCTGACACACATTATGACGCCCCTGTGCAGCACCTGGGGGAGGTGCGCTGCTGTGGGGGTGGGTGAGGGTTGGTTACTTGTTATGTTGTACCCACAGGTGGTGGGCATGGGGGGCACCACTCAGTGGTGTTCTGTCCCAGACGTGTCCCTGTGCAGCTGAACTGGCCACAGTGCATGGCTTCCTAGGCTGGTGCATGATCATGGCAGTGTCCCCTATCAGTGGCACTCACCTGTGTGGCATGTCAGGTGCACAAATGGCACATGTGCATGGCTCCCTGTTCATATTTGTCTGTACACACCATTGACACATGAGACTAACCATGTTTCACTTCTCTCTTTCATCTCCATCACACTTCATGGGTGCTGCAGGGTCCGGGGGATACCCAGATTACTTGGCAGGGGAGGATGCCAGACCATCACACCGTGCCACAGCCGGGGCTGTGGTGGATCCTGTGCCAGTTACATTTAACATCACCGCAGCCCCAGACATGGCAGAGGATGGTGCAGGACCATCAAACCCCTCCACAGCCAGTGCCACAGCTGGTGGCCATGGTAGCACATGGCTGCTCAACCTCCTGGGTCTTGCTGATGAGGACCCTGTGGACAAGGTCAACATTGCGGATGACCTGCTGGTACTGTTATCTAGAATGGAGGGGGTGTATGATGACAGTGATGTTGACACCACACAGATTTGGGGGGACACAGATAACATCAGCCCAGCTGAGACACATATGCATGCACAGGTGGCACCATGTGGCATTGGTGGTCCTATGGCCCCATGCACACCAACAGGGCCACCACAGCTGCCCACGCAGGTGGATGTTGGTAGCTATGTGTCTGGTGCTGCTGTGGGGCCAGGGAATGCCGACACTGTTCAGCAGGGTGCTGTGGAGCAACAACAGGTGACAGGGGACCATGATGAGGGTGTTCCTGGGTGCACAGTGGTTGCCCATGCCCAGTCCCTGCCCATACAGTGGCCTGCTGTGCAGTATCTGCCTATGGTGGATGTGGTGCAGCAGGCTAGAACTCCACCTGCTTGTCGGTGCCGCCCCCTGTTGCATCCCCCACCAATGAGGTGGAGGGTTACACATGCCTCCTGTGGGACACCGTGGAGGGGCAGACATCCTTCAGGGTGGAGCTGAGGGGCATTCAGATGAGCTGGTCATGGAGCATAAGTCATCATCTGCATGGCGTGCCCAGCTGCTGGCAGAGGTTTGCCTACTGCGGATGGGCATGACCGCTGCACTGGAGCAGATGGCACTCGCTCTCGAGGTAGTGAGTGCTAACAGTGCACCACGTGGAAGCCGGGGTACCGGCTGTACCCGAGGAGTGCCTCACGCACCCCCAGGTCACAGCCTCAAGTGAACCCATTGCTGCTGATGCCATCACCATGCCTAACCATCCCTGACACCCCCGGATTTAACCTGGGTCTTGGAGGTGACACACCAGCGAGCACCCTTTCACGGTCTCGCTTCAGTGTCACATGTTGTGCAGCATACAACAGGCCAGGAATATGTCACAGGCCTTCTCTGGGTTATATTGTTGGGCACCACCCAACCTATCCAGACACCTAAAGCACATCTTCAGCATGCCAAAGACACGCTCGATGATGCTATGTGTAGCGATGTGTGCCTTGTTATACTGCTCCTCTGCCTCTGTGCCTGGATGGTGGTAGGGGGTGAGGAGCCAGGGTCAGAGGGAATAAGCTGCATCACCTGTGGGGGGACAAAGCAGTCTGTTATTACCCCTCATGCATCTGCATTGTCTACCTCAACCCCCCCCATCCATCACTGCACACTGGTGTAGCTACTGCCTGTCTACCTCTGTACCTGTGGCCCACCTCCCAGTGCAACACTATACCACCATGGTGGGACAGCACATTCGTGCTCTCACCAATGACTGCAGTGTCCTGGTTGCGCTCATCTGCCCTGTACCTGACCATGCCCGCATCCAGGGCTGATTGCTCCTGTCCAGTCCAGCATTGGTAGCCCTCCATTGCTCTGCGGTTGCCCATGCCTGGGTGCATGTGGCACATTCTGCCCTACCACACATGTCTGCTGTTCTGCATCATCTCACCTGCTATGCTGCATTGTGCTGCTGCACTGTCCCCCTTTTTGTATGCACTGTCCTGTCTGCATACCTATCTCCACTGTCCCACTGCCCCCACAGCCATGCACTACCTCTTGACATATGTTGCGCAACAGTGTGATGTTTGTGGGCATGTATTCATGCCCCACTCACCCACCCACTAGGTGGCCACTGGGGATATTCCTAGTCTCAAAACAGTGGCACAGGGCTGACTGGTGCCATATGAAGGCACCATGTGTACTCCCAGGGTGTGTGGTGCAGACATTGCTGATGCACCCTGTGGCATTGCACACCACCAGGCAGTTGATGGAGAAGAACCCCTTGCAGTTCATGTAAGGCATCGCCTTGTCGCCGGTGGTGCACGGATTGTCACATGGGTGCAGTCAATGGCCCCCATGATGCCTGGCATGCGTGCCACCTGTGGAATTGCTGCATTGCTTCTGTCTGCTCTGCCTGTGTGCTTGGCAATCAAATGAACTCCGAAGCATGTGGGAGCAGTGCGGTGAGGAATTGCTTAGGGATCCGGCATGTGGATGGCTGGGATATGCCAGTGGTGTCTCCAGCTGACCTCTGGAAGGTGCCCATGGAGAACAAGCACATTGCTGTTGTCACCTTGGTCTCCTCAGATATGGCATGACCCCTTCCGGTGGGTGCCTGCATTTCATCATGGCATAGCTCACAGAGCTGCCTCAGAATTGTCCTGTTCAGGCGGTATCGGCCAACTGTTTCTGGGTCTGTCAGATGTTCAAATGTTACTCTGGCACGATACTGCTGTGGGGCAGGCCGCCTATGGTGCCTTTTGCCACCACATTGTTGGTTTGTCCATTTCCTCATCCTTTTTAACATGCCCACCATCAGGAATGGTGCACCCTCCATTTAGGTGGCCTCTCTGGTGCTGCCGCTGGCGATACTACTGCTGGTGATGCTGCTGCTATCCTGCCTGCTGGGGGCTTGCACTTGTCTACTTTTATACTTATCTCCTTAGTGCGCATATGGGTAGATGCGCTGTGTATGCACTGTGTTTGTGCATTCATTTTGCTTTGTGAATGGGGATGCGCCACGTATGCAGCTACACACCCCCTCCAGATGTGCCACATATTATTATTTTCAGTCTCCGGCGCATCCTTGGCGGTGTGGCACATCCAGGATGCACCAGGGCATCCCTGCCCTGTGTGAATCATGACGGTGCACATCTCCAAGATGCGCCAGTGCATCTCAAACATGCCGTGTGCATCTCTTTTGTGAATCCTGCCCATGCTTTTTTACTTGTCGCAACTAAGTGTTTATATCTTTTTTCCAAGTTTTATTTGTGGATAACCATATCAGAAGAAGCATGAGATTTTTAAGAACCTCCATGCCCTATCTCTTCTTCTCACCACACTATGAAGAGAAGGGGTACCCAAGCCATTAAAATGTCCTGAACCCTACCTTTTCTTTGTGGAATCATTTGGTCACATGCCTTGCAAAATTCAGAACTCAAAAGGAACTACAGCCTCAATATCGAGAATAAAATCAAGTACTTACCAATCACTCTTACCAGTGTTAGCAAACATTTATTTACATCGAGGTGACTCAAACACTGAGACAGCAAAGTAATTGATTTAATTAACCCTTTGTCATCTTGTACTCCAACAATACAAACTGCACAATAATCACTAAGGCTCGGAACACACTGTGGAGCCATTTGAGTGCCTTCAAACTTTTTAAATCCACTTGCCACTGTTTGTAACCACAATATGAGTCCCTTAGAATGTTTTTAAGCTCTGCTTAGTACCTAATCTTAAAACTGTTTTTAACAATGTTTTACAGCTACCTTAGTTCCACTCACATGTCTGGATGGGATTAATAATGGTTCAAGATGCAACAGTTTCACTAAAACAGATGCAGCCGCAGTCTGAATTATCAAGCACAGTTATGTGCATTGATATTAATAGGAAATGGTTACAGGGAGAAGGTACCGCGTCAAAAGAGTGAAAAAATGGCAACAACCATATCAGCAAAGCAATAGCACCAAAAAAGACAGCAAACAGCAATAACAGCTTGCAGCCCAAACCACGAAAATCACTGGTGCAAGCAGGGGAACGTACCAACACCAAATAAATACAAACACACACTGGTAAAATTCAACAGACAACATAAAAATATATTAAAAAAAACAAAACAAACAACCAAAGCCAAAATATGTCACAATAAAAAGACAAAGCGACTACACAACAGCATTGAACCACAAGACTTCCGATACAATCACAAAGTAACCCTAGCAACAATGATGTGTGTGTTCAACAATTTTATGCAGGGGGGATTCACCCCCCTACATATATATAAACATCCTTGACAAAGCACAAACCACCACACCAAAGCAAATAGTGGTTAACGTAGCTCAGTTTCACCAGCTGGCAAAAAAACAAGCAAAATTGCAAGAAATCATGCTGAAAAACAGCCCATTAGCACATTCCCATTGATGGAACACTTCCAGAAACACCTATGTAAGTACCCTTTGGGCGCTTACTAGTTAATTTTAGGCTGCTAAGGGTAGCTAGACAGAGCGAGAGAGAGTGGTGCCACTGAGTCTGGGATGTGGTTCTGCCTGCTGACTGCAGGTGGGCCCCATCAGTTGAGAGTATAAATAGCAGCGGGATTTGGTGCCAAAAGGAGGGGATCGAGGGAGAGACCTGGACAGAGAAGAGCCTAGGGTTTGGCCTACAAGTTTGGCTGGCGGGCCATGGTGGGGCTGGGGTGGTCTGCTTGCCGCTCTGGCCCTCCACCCTTGAAGATCTGTGGGATGGAAAGTGATGGTTCGGGTGTACAGAAAGGGGAGCAGCGGAGCAAAGAGAGGGTCCTCTAGGTGCATTTGAGAGCGGGAGCCTGGGGAGATGAAAGAAAACTGGAGGCTCACCAAGTGAACTTTGCACCTTGGTAGGGTAAGCCCCGATAGAGCCTGAGTTCCCAAAAGAGAGAGATGCTTGTGGATGAGTTCAGCTGTTGGGATGGAATGGTTTACTGTGGGCGGGCCCGCTATAGCAAATAGGGCCTGGGGTGCGGCTTGTAAGTGGCAGCCCTTGCAGTTGAGGGTGTAACAGTGGCAGAGTTACCCCTATTCCTCAGGCTGGAGCTGTGTCTGTGAAATAAACCCACCGTATTTAATACCTCCTGCTCCATGAAGTAGCTGTTACTGTTTTCAAGTTTAATGAAATCATTTTTGCATGTTGACTCTGGAGTGGACAATGAATTTATTCAAAATGACACTGCATGCCTGCTTGCCTTCTAACAAACATTGCCCTACAGGTGAGGAGATTGGCTGAAAGAATGGAGCCTGTTTCCCCAATTTTGTGACTCCCAGTCACTGAGATCCAAGAACTCAGGTAACAAGTTATCTTTGCTTCAAATGCCTTGGACTATGGTTGCTTGTGTTTGTGAAGTGCCCCTCTCCCAAACATTTACCATCTGGATTCCTCTAGATGGGGAGGGGGGCCTACACCTATATTCAAACCCATTAACAAGCAGAGCACACACCACTGACAGCACTGCCTGCCTATCCAACACCCTACTCTACCCACTAAGCCATGATGAACACACATCCAAGCAACCCACACACACTTACTTCTACTAACAGAAACCTTCACCCACATGATAACAGTAAAACAGAGCTCACATAACCATGTGTTCTGAAGACCACATCGCTCAAGTGACTTGCTGTTTTTCACTCACTGATATTCATGCACTCAATTACACTCACACATTTGACGTGACACCCAAGGAGAACAAGTTTAACACCAGCAGTGTGAATACACGAAACTATTATCAAGAATGGTTACTGCATACTGTTGATGCATTGAGCTGGTTTTGAAATGGTTTTTGAAAACTGTTCTGTAGTGAGGACAGGGCCTAACAGAGTCAAGTAATGTTCCACAACACTTGATACATTCTAGGCAAGTAACAAGTACCCAGTCACTCAAGGTGTGGTTACTGGTTTTGTAGTTATACTTAACAGGAGAACCAGATACGTGTGCAAAATTGAGGTCCTGAATAAACTCACACCTTTTGCCATTTTTATGTTTGCTTGCACACTTGTGCAAGAAACATAGCGCCATCATCCGAGTTTTCGTAGGTGTGGCACCCTGTCTTCCAATGCAGTCAGTATGTTTACAGGCGCGGCCACAGTTTGCCAATGAACGCTGCAGCTGTCTATGACAGCAGTTGAAAATGCAATGCCGTACAGTTGAAAGGGAGAGCTCAGCTTCAGTGAGCAGTGATAAGATGCGTGATCATGCGCTCCACCCACACACACACGCATATTGCGTGCTCATGCGTCCTCCCCCCATGCACACACTGTATGGCCGATGGGGTGTCCAATCCCCCGTCGGCTCTGCTGCGCTCCCGGCCCCCAATAGAGTTCCAGTGTGGCAATAGTCCGTATGGCAGACGGGGGTGCCCAATCCCCCATTGGCTCCACTGTTTCCCACCCAACAGACTACCGGGTGCCATGCTGGGAGCCCACCCCAGCATAGCAACAGTCCCTATGGCCAACGGGGGTGCCCAATCCCCCATCGGCTCCACTGCCCCCTCAAACAGCCTTCCAGGTGCCACGCTGGGAGCCCACACCAGCGTAGCACAAGTCCTGCATCATCAAAGGAAAATAAAAACCTGCAAGAAGAAACCTTCCCTCGCTGACTGTCCTGAACCCCATCCCCCCACCTGCGCCCACCCTCTGCGCACCCTGCCTCCCCACACCCTCCCTCACCCCATACTTACCTCCGGAGTCCAGCACGACGATCTTTGGTAGACTGGGAACATGTCTGCACTCTTCAAAGCCGCTTCTTGAACTGAGGAAATGCCGTAAGCTGTATAATGGAATAAATAGGTTTTTTCAACTTTGCTGCATATCTCAGGCATTTTGGGATTTTTCCACCAAATTTTCAACATGGGGTTTTGGACCCCACCTCATGAATTCTGTCACTGTCATTTTGTTAATCGGCCCCGAAAGGTGATTTCGCAGTCACTGCATGGAACCACCTTTTGGGACCGACTTATGAAACAACAGTGTCACAGTTCATGAGGCAGGCTCCCAAAAACCCTATGTTGAAAATTTGGTAAAAAAAATTCCCAAAAATGACTGTTTTACGAGCATGCGTTGTGCTGTTCCTATGCACGCTCGTAAGTTTGTGAATTTTCAATATTTTCACTCCAGATTTTCAACATTGCTATATTACCACACCTCCTTATTAGCAGTACAGCTGTCATTTACCACATCTCACCCAAAATGTGTTTCCGCGCATGTAGCGCAAAATGGCACAGTTGGTGTGTGAAATCAATGTTCGGGACAGATTAAGAAAATCACAGTGACACTGTTCATGAGCAGAGGTGTTAAAATGGCTATGTTAAAAATTTGGTGAAAAAAGTCCATAAAATGACTATGTTTCCACTCAACCCTCGTAAGTTCATGGATTTCTAATATTTTCAGTCCAGATTTTCACCACTGGCATTTTTCCTCACTTCCTTATGAACAGCACAGCTGTCACTTTTCATACCACGGTTGAAATGTGTTCTTGCACTTCCAGCGCAGAAATGCGTGGTTGCTGTGGGAAATCACTGTTCGGGACAGATTAAGAAAATCACAGTGACGCTGTTCATGAGCAGAGGTTCCAAAATGCCTGTGTTGACAATCTGCTGTCAAAAATCCCCAAACTAATTGCAATATGGGTGTGCGTTGCACAGTTTTGACGCACGCTCATGACTTCACCAGTTTTTTTTAATATTTCCACTGCAGACTTTGAACATTGCCATTTTTGCACCTCCCCATGAAACAGTACAGCTGTCATTTTTCACATCCTGTTCAAAATGTAGCTATCACATTTATAGTGCCTAAATGGTACAGTTCAAGCAGCAAAATCAGCTGTCGGCTAATGCGCTTGATATTGCCACTGTTCATAAGGTGGGGGTCACAAAAACCATGTTGAAAATTTGGAGAAATGTCAATGAATCCTGAGGCATTAGGGTTTTGACCATAATGCACCACCCTGTAGAGATTGATAGGCATCAAGGGTGTGACTTGGGATTCTCGACTGTAATGCTCATACCATTCCACACCCTGCAGCCAGTGAGAGGCATTGAAGTGTGCCTTGGACTCTTTGGCCCCAAAGTTCACCCCATTTTCCTATACAGCACCCATCTAACCGTATTTCCTGATGGAATGGGGTGAGCATAAGGGCCAAAGACCCCAAGGCACACCGTGACACTTGTCGGTGTCTGCAGGGTAGGGTGTGGTGAAATGGCATGGCCGTTATGCCTGACGACCCAAAGGCACAGTCCAATGCCTGTCAGTCTCTGCAGGGTGGTGGTGGGGTTGGCGTCAATTCAATAATTCACTGCCATTCCTATTATGCAGCTCTCTAACTCCTACACTACCAATGCCAGTGCCAGCAAGCAAACATTCGGTATTGACAAATGCTTGTTTTTATTCAAACAATTAAAGTTGACATAACCAATTAAAACAATTCCCAGTCTCAATTAGAATAATGACTACTTCTAAACTTTAAAATAAATTGAATGTTCTCAGCACTACAACCCTGAGAAAAACAAAAAGTGGAAACACCTAATTTTTCAAATCCGCTCAACGTTTGGAGCATGCTAAGCCCAACCCCCAGCAGCACTGTGAGCCAGTCCAGAGGCTTTACCCTGTGTTTCCTTATGGGCACCCAAGCAGTCCTTCTGTGCTGTGGTCCTCATGTGAAGGATCCATGCAAAGGACGTTGTGAGTCTACCTGGTAGTCAGCCGTGGAGGTTGCCAGCTGCCCACTACTCTGGTCGGCTTAAATTAACACTGTTTGCCACTGAAGTAAACTATAACTGTTTCTGCATTGTAGTAATGCCTAGAAATTTAATATAATACAGCAGTATTCTACTGTGTATAAGCACTCCCTGTTGTGGATGCTTACTAAAGAAAGTCTCCCTGCCTTTTCTTCCTTTTTTGGGGGTCTGGGGTCTGGACCACCTGCTGTGTGGGTGGAGCCTGTGCCCCACCTGCAATTTAAGGCCAGTTTTGACACCATGAGGGGACAGGCCAGCAGAGTGGATGATTGGGGAGCTGAAGTGGGGCAAGGGTGGCATTTGCCCCAGCCCATTTGGGGTTTCAGCAGCTATTGGTGAGATGTTCCCTTAGGGAGAGCTGGTGACTCATAGATGGAGGGTACCGTGGCTGTAAACTGGAGCCAGGTTGGTCTTAGGAGCCATGGCCTGGGGAGAATGTGTGGCCCACCTTCATGCACAGTGTCATCAGGGTGGGGAGACCTGGATCCACTGGAAATGAATTGGGCACTAGGACAGCAGAGTGGTGGCAGCCTGCATCGTGTGGAGTGTGGTGATGGCACCTGTCTCCCCTTTACCATGTAGCACTCCTCCCAGGGGTTTGATGGCCTGTGAGGAGTGAAAATGTGTGGTCGGTGGGTCTGCCAGATCACCTGCACTGTGGATGTGCAGGGTTGCTGGGTACCCAACCACTGAGGCTCTAATTTGCAGGAGGAATGAGCAGGGCAGTGTGAGGAGCCGTGACTAGCCAGCATCGGCAGAGTAAGCAGCATAGAGAGTGGAGCCCTGGAATGAGCATGAGGGCTAGGCAGTATTGTGAAGGCCTATTGGAAGTGCTGCTGCCATCAAATGCTTTGGGAGCTAAGTCGGCCCCATTGGGACTCTGGAAACTTGGCCATTTTGGCCACAAGTCAGTGTCATGGTTCTGTACCACTGAAAGTATGTACCCACCATGAAGCTGTGTCCCCTGCTCCTGGGAGCAGCTGTTATGTTTTACCACACATTTAAATTAAATATGCACTGTTTAGATGGGACCTATTTGAGGGGACATTCACCTTCTTTAAGAAGTTGTTTGCTGTGCAACTAATATCTTGCTCCCTCAGCCTCCGGTGTTTTAGCTCCTATCTGCACCTCTCAGGCCATGCAGAGTGACCGTCTATCTAGAGAAGACATCAGACTGAGGTTTGTGCCACCTTATTGAATATTTCTGGATGTGTTTCTTTGGACTGGAGCCCCCCCTCTCCAGAACTTAACATCAGGCTCCTCGACATTGCGGCACTTACAACGTGGGGGCTCATGCAGAATGTGTTTGGAGGGGTGCAGTTACTTGGGCTCACAGAGGGCTGCCACAACATTAGGAGTGGACTGAGACCTGGTTTTCAGTTGTGCTGCTTCTGGGTCATGCCATCTTGGACTAGTGCATTGCTCCTTTTTTTCTGATTTGCTGGCGGTGGGCAGTGGGAGCAAGGGGCTTGTGGGAGAGAGGACTGTTGGCACCATTTTAAGGAGTGTGGAGAGAGAATACCAGCATTGTAAGCCTTTGGCCAGAATTCAGAAGCTCCCAAAGATGTGGACAAAACAGCGACTGTTCCAGTATCGCTGCTCTTGTGGCTATGGAGTACAGTGGAGAAGGCATCCAGGTTTGAAAAATGTGCTGTCTGTGGTTACCAGGGTGTGGCGGTGACCAAACTGCCTTTATGCTCATCATGTTCCCAAGGAATGCCACTGGTGGTGAATGTTTATCCTGTGCCTACCTATTTGCCTCCCTGGAACTGGTCAGCATATGTGTCCCCAGGAACACCAACTAATACTTTGGGCAGTCTGGAGGCTTGGGAGGAAATGCACTCTGGTCTAGTCACCTCAGAGCAGTCTGTGTCAGAGGTCCACCCTGAAGAATCTCAGGTGGAGAGTGGGCCTAGATGTCTGCCCAGCCTGTCTCCACTGAAGGCTCTGAAACTCCCTGTGGCAGAGGGAGAGGATGTGGGTGGAATGAAAAATCTGCTGGCTCCCGTGGGCCCAGGGAGTCAGTGCATGTCCCCATGGCTGTCAGGGCCTTAATTCCTTCATGCCAAAATGCTGTTGCCACTAAAAAGGAATCACCTGATGTTATAGTGGAGCAAGTGGATTCTGACAGCTCAGGAGAAGAAGAAGATCTCTCTGTTTTACCCCCTGGGAAGAGACCGTCATCACTTGCGTTTAAGATTAGGATGTGGAGCATGCCATCCCACAGCCCTATCGATGCCCCTGCCTGTCTGTGCCTGATATCACCCCAGGGATGCCCCAGCTAAGTGTCCAACTGAGGCAGAAAATGTACAGTTTGCTCCCGAATGACCCCTTAAATCTTAAGTACCACACTGGAACATGGTTGGAGGAAGGCCTGGCCCCACGTACCAGTGTTTGGAGTATCTCTGAGTGGTTTCAGGTAGAAAGATGAATCAGAAAAAAGATCCATGCTGGGTACCCTCAGGAGCCTTATCCCTACATATCCAAGAGAGTACTGAATGTCACTGAAGAGAAGAAAGCTAACTGGGTGTTCCCAGGAGGTGTGAATAAAGTTCAAACCAGAAACTGTCAGTCCAGACCTCCTGCTGCAGCCATGATCACCACAGCACTGTTTCTGTGCAGCTCAACCGTGTGGATTGGGTTAACGTTGTTCAAACATTATGCCTTGATCCAGGCTGTGATGGGACACTGTACAAAGTATTACATTGTCACTGCGGATACTTATGGATCAGAGACCATGAAGCCAGACCCCCAGTTCTACTACCCTTGAGACAGAGGACCAGCTCTGTGAAAACTTTAGATTTACATTTTTGACTGATTGACTACTATTTGAGGTAGTCAATCAGTCAAAGATGTAAATCTAAAGTTTTCCCTGGATTGCATCTGCACAGTTTGGATTCTGTCTTGAACTGGGTGAAACCTGTGCTAGTTATTCACTTGTTGTTCAAACTGTTGTTTATTGTTCCAATAATAGTTACTGTTGTTGTTGTCAAAGGAGAAACATAAACACAACATACAGTGATCACCAAGTTATGTGCAAAAGATGGTCTAGTACCCTGGGACTGTTAGGACTTTGATTTATGAACTCAGAGCACTTCAGAGACTGGCATTTTACCGCCTTGGGTTTATTCTGGGATGTAGTGTGTGTGAGGCTACAGTGTGTGTGTGTGTGTGTGTGCGCGTGTGTGTGCATGTCTGGTGTGTGTGTGTAGAAGAAAGAATATCAATTATATGGGTGTTGTGGGGGATGTGTGGGGGTGTACAAAAGGTGTGTGAAGTGAGCGTGTCCTGTTTTAATGAGTTTGGTTACTAATGCGTTTGGTTAATATTATTGTCCTGCAACATTCTATAATTTACAATGTTTTCTCACTGTTTTGCTGTTGTTGTTATTAAATTGTTAGGGGGCTTGGTGGTTAGTAAAAATGTTTGGAGTCCACTTTGGTGGCAGCAGTACAGGAATTCACTGGGGGGTAGTGATTTAGGGTCCTTGTGTTCCTGGGTTTAGTTACAGGGTGCTTTTGCCCTAGTTGGCTGGTGTCACCCCAGGAGGTTGAGGGGAGAGAATGCACATTGTCATGAACCCACTCCTTTCGGTCAGGTCCACTGAGCTCACAGTGCCCACCCCTAAGTGCAATCCATAATACAGAGGGGGGAAAACAGGGGATACACTCTTCAAGTCCTTCTATAGTGCTCACTGGCTTCACAACTGAACTCTCACCACAAAGTCCAAGGATCCCCTCTTCACTCTGAATCAGGGTACAATATCAGTCTCATGTTTTGTAGCCAAATATGAACCCTTCTTGGTTGTTACACTAAGGGGGAAGAACCAGGCATTACAACCTCTTTGGGTAGTGTTGTACCCTGATTCTGCCTTCTACCACAAGGCATGCAATAACCTGGTTCAAATCACATCAGACTCTTCCTTGAGACTTTGGTATTCCTCCTATCTTAGCCAGACTTTCCCTTTTCAGACCCTTTGTTCGATTCGGTAGTTTATGATGGCCCCTTAGCAATAACAGTTGCGTCACAGATTAATACTGAACCTCCCTCAATTGCACACACAATATAAGACAATCTCACTCGGGCCAGTTTTCTTAAAAACAAAATGTTTTTACTAAATAGTTACTGATCATACAGTTACAACTAAAAAGGTTTAATCTTTTTGGTCACATCATAACAGAAAAAAAGTGGAATTGTAAAAAACAAAGCGCACTACTACAGTTACCTAAAGTGCTACCTTAGTTTGTATTGAATTGGTCCTTAAAGAGTAAGTGCAGTCTCTAGTTCTTAGTCTCTGTGCTGTGGCAGCTTTGCTTCTCTTGTGGCCAGGAGAGAGTTCAGATGAAAAGTGTGCTTGAAGATGCTCCAGAAAAATGAGAGAGAGAGAGAGACCCTGGTTGTCAGGCTCTTTATATAGTGTCAAAAATCTCTCGTCTGTCCTAACATTTAGGCCAGTAGATGTCACTCTTGTGCTTTCCCAAAGTTGTCTTATGATGTCTCACTGTCTTATGGGAAATACAATCTGACACCTGTATGAGAATTCACACAGGTCTGCCAGAAAAGATGTTCCTGTCCTTTCACCTCATAAGATGTAATGCACTATAACAGTTTCCTGGAACCAAAGCATCCTGCCTCTGAAATGCATGGTTTATGACAGGCAATGGATTTTGGCATAGCTCTGTTAAAGGACCCAGAAATGCAATCTCAGTTTCCTGGCAACAGCTGCTCCTAAGGTCAGAGAAAGGTCAAACATTTTTAAAAGAAATCTAATCTCTCTCACAATCCTTTGTGGTCCTTTCATTAATATTGGCATTTTTGTGGCATCTTAAATTTCAGAAAATCACATAACAAAAACATACAGTATATAGCAGAATTATATCCACAAATACTATACAGCTGGGGCCATTCTCACCACATCCCTCTCCCCTTAGACTGAATTTGTGGGAACACATCCCTTACTGCATGGGAAGGTTTTCACAAATTCTGTTACTGTTCTAACTGGCGAGACAGGCTGTCTGTGTTAGCATTAGCTGACTCTTCTCTGTGAGTAATGGTCATATCAAAGGCCTGTAGGGCAATACTCTGCCTTAAGAGATAACCATTTGTCTTACCCATCTGATTCAACCTCACCAGGGGGTTGTGATTGGTCTGTACCTCAAAGTAGTAGTAGTAATGATTTTATTCATCAAAAATGAACAAGGTAAACAATCCCATTGAGTACCCAAGTATGCTCATTTTCAAGGGGCACCTTCTAAAGTGCATAACCTGGTTACAGTCTAGGGAGATAATTTATCAAGACATACAAAAATACAAATATATGTGCTAATTTTAAATACATTTCAACATGTTAAGTAACATCTCACTAATCACAAATTACCCTTCTATTAAAACTATCAATTTTCCAATGTTATGCAACATTCATGCAGTTCATCACTTTGTTGATGGTACCACTGCGTAATCCTAGTCTAACTCACTTTGGCACCATAGGATCTAAGATCAGCAGGTAGATTATTCCAGATTTATGGACCCAGGTCAAATAATGTTGCACACCCACATTTTGTCCTACACTTTGGCACTTCAAACTCTATATCTGATCTCAAACCCTTAATTGGGTGTTTAATTTTCAGATCTTTGGTAATGTAGTCATGTAATTTATTTTCCATAAACTTATACATAATTTTGGTTATGTGTTGATTTCTCCTATTATACAAATGATCCCAACCCACCTCCCTATACATCTCACAGTGATGTGTAAATCTATGCGCCCCTGTGATATACCTAGCCATTTTGTTATATATACTGTCTATTTTTTTCAAATCAGTCTTATTTGCCCCCCCCCATATATTATGTCGGCATAATCAATCACTGGTACTAATATAGTGTTTATCACATGCAGCATAGTGTTCCTTGAGAAATTATTCATAGGGTCTCCCATAAAGGTATGGCTCTAATCTCTTCAGGGCCCACACCAGCCCAAGGCATTCCTTTTCAACTGTGGAATATGCTTGCTCTCGTAGAAGTAACTTCTTACTCAGGTACACTATTGGGTGATCCTTTCTCTGATTAGATGTCTGGCTGAGGACTGTTCCAATCACCACATCTGAGGCATCTGCCTGGACTACAAATTGCTTAGAGTAATCTGGACTAGCCAACACAGGGACACTGCACAGTTCCTCCTTTAGCTTTATGAAGGCTTGTTCACAGGATGGCTCCCAGTTTACCTTTTTGTGCTTTCTTTTCTTTAGCAGGCCAGATAGGGGAGCTGCCAGGGTACTATAATTTGGAACAAACTTTCAATAGTACCCTGCAGTGCCTAAGAAGCTCCTAACCTCTATGGCCCCAATCTTTGTTTTATTAGGGTGAAGCTGCCCCTGCTCCACAACATGGCCTAGGTATGCCACCTCTGCCATGGCCACTGTAGGAACAAAACCCTTGATAGAAAAATTATTTTATTTTTATTATTAAAAATTAATTTTTAATTATTATTTTAAGTGATTTTATATGGGGTTAATTATGGGAAGTTTTATTATAATTTTGGTTAAGAGTACTGCTTGTATACATTTTTAAAAGCAAAAAAAAGTGCTAAATAGATCTTAAAAACAAAAAATATGCTTTTATGCCTAAAAGAAAAAAAAAGTGTTTTTTATTTTCTGGCCATTTTTTTGCCCATATATGGCAGATGCGTTTTGTTTGAAACTAAGAGACTTTAGTTTTTCTTTTTAAGATGGAATATTAGTGGACACTTTTTAAGTTGAAGTTAGAGATAAAGGGGGCCCTCTGCATTTCTGAAATACCTAGGCTGAAGCTAAAGCTACCCATGAGAACAATCAGATATGAGGTTATGTGACTGGTGCTGGCTAGCACCTCAAACCTGCCTTTTAGGAAGATGTGTTTTGAACCTTTATAGACTTTGTATAGGAATAAGAAGTATTATTCATAACTTAACAATGCAATATGATGCTGGTCTGAGATTTTACAGATGATAAATAGTATTATAATGAATAAGATTACCAAGTTTTATGGATGCAAGTAAAAGAGATTAAAAGGTATGTATAAAAGTATTTTAAATAACAGCCTTTATCAATAAGTAGACAAATCTAGTCTCTCATGATAGCTGACATCCTGATGAGTTTAAAGAAGTAATTTTTAAGTGTGCAACTTGCTTTTTGGAAGAGAAAAAATGTCTAAAAAATCTTTTGACAGTTTAAAATGTATTGCTTTTTTACAGAGCAAAGAAAAAAATGTGTGTAAATAGAATTAATGTTTAAGAGATTTTAATAACAGATTTTTTAAACAAATCATATATTATTTTGCAGCTTAAAATATTTAAAGATAAATTATCACTTTGTTTTAAGAAGTTTTATTAAAAATATAAAGTTATAACCTTTAATAGTTTAACTTGGGAAATATTGGTCCTATGAATATGGGAAACATACCAAAATACTCCACTTGATGAGAGAAGTTTAAATATGTAAGTGTGAAATTTAAATGAATTGGCATTAATAAGTTATAAAAGAAAATTAATTTTAAGCCTAAAAGTGGAGTTGGAGTTAGTGGGCAGTCCTTGCAGGGGCATGGCCAATGTCACCATTTGTCATCTGCAAGGACCAATTTAAGTTGGATGATGATGTCACCCAAGATAGATTAACAAATGTAAATTCTGCTAGACTAGCCACAGTCTTGCCTGAAACACCATACAGTGAGGAGCTCTGTCAGTCTAATTAATAATTCTAATGGCTTCATAAATTTTGTTAGTCCAGAAAGCCTTAGACTACTCCTGTATTTGGAATGCTAGGAACCAGTTTTTGGTTAACCATTGATATATCCAGAAGGGGGTGCTAAGGATAAGCTTGAAAGCCTATGCAGCATTGCCACGAGGTCTAGATGCAAACTTTTTGGTACAATTACATATTTATTGTGATATAAAGCAAGGTCTGTTTTATTTATTGAGCATTTTGACTGAAGCAATGTTTTGAAATTTCTGCTAAAAGCCTAGATAAGAGACTAGCTTTAAAAGCCACAGCCGAAGCAAGTTGCAGCATTGTGGATAAAAGGAGTTTGGTGTCCTAAGGTTTAAATGCAGATGAACTAACATGAAGAAGTCAGAGTCCAGTTATTAAGACAACTTTGCTATTCACAAGAAAGATCCTGTATACAAGTTGTTGCTACCAAACTGTTAAAATCTTGCTGTCTGTTTTTTCCCACCAAATCCTGATAAGTGACTTTTTGATAATTCATAACATCAAGCAAGAAGGATCCACCTGCATTGCTTCATTGATGTCAGAAGATTCTACAGTTTCAGGTTTGAGGGGAAGAAGACAAAACAACAAGCCGACTGCTAAAGAGACTCTCTCATTCAAAGCAAGCCTCACCAAGATTCCTTATTTAAAACACACAGAAAAGAACTACTTCTACAATAATTGGAAATTTAAGTATTGTTTTTAACTATTTCAATTTTAATACTTTAATTTTGTATTTGGGGTGGTAAGATAGTAAACTTTTAACTACGAAACCTTGGGCATATAGTTAAGCTAAAATTTAGACAAAATAAATACATTTTACATGCTATAAAGTTTTGAAATAAGTTTTATACAAAAATATAATCTGAGACATTGATGTGATGAGTTTGCATGTTCTTATACATGAAGGTTATGCAAAATACTAGGTATGCTAAAAGCATAGTATATAGCCACTGCCATTTATCAAGTTGAATATTGCTTATTCATTTGCATTGTTTATTTGCTAAAATTTGTTTTATTCCTTTGTGGTTTGATTTTGTGAAACCTTTGTTGTTGTCTACATTATTTTTATTATGCTTGCTATTTATGCAAATTAGGGATGTTTAGATTTGTACATACGTAAATGAAATATATTTATTTTTAAAAGTTAAAAAAAAAACACTTGCTGGCTCATATGGTTTGCTCCAAGTTGTTCAGTCACCTCCTGACCTTCATTTTCCTGTGCAAAATCCTTCCTCAACTGTACCCAGTACAGATGGAACTAGTAGTGCTATGTAACTTGTAAATTATGTTCACTCTGTTGCTGACATGGTAACACAAAATGCTATTGCTAAAAAGGATAATGAGATTAAAATGAGATTTAAAAATGAAATGCCAAATAAAGTTAAAAATGCTATCTCTGCGCTTAGCCTTTCTCAAAAAGTATCCAGAGCTAGTTCCAACCACAGTGTAAGATGTCATAGTAAAACTGCTATGTTGCCGAAATAGACAGACAAATTCTGCCTGGACAACTTAATTCCCAAAGAAAGAGCAAAAAAAAATTACTGTAACATAAACATTAAAAACCGTCTAAGTCATAAGGCTTTGCTTGATTCTGTGGCTAAAGTAAGTCTCATGTCTAAAAGTCTGTTTAATAAATTAACTAATGCCTTAGGTAAATAAAAAAAAAACTAAAAAGCCTTCCTAACAGCTTACACATTGTAGGTTATGGAGAGAAAGCCCAAAAGACCTTAGGTAAAGTTTGGTTAAAATTAAAATTTAGTAAAATGGTGATTAAACATCCAATGTATGTTGCAAACAATGCAGGTAATGATTTCTTAATTAATAATGACCTTCTGAAGTGGTTTAAACCTATTCTAGACTATGGCCAAAAAAGTTTATGGTCACAGGTAAAAAGGCCTATTCCATTTAAAAAAAAAAAGTCACACAGTTTCTAAACAAACACAATTCATGCTACTGTAAAAAAATGATTTAATGATGAAACTAAAATGTGTAGGTTCTAATGTAATTAATGCATCTAGTTTTGCTCATTCTAAAAAATGGTTAAATAAAAGAGCAAAGCTTATGTAGTTTGTTTGTCAACACAAGATGTAGTAAATCTGTTATTAAAACAAAGGCCTAACTTTCTTCACAAAGAAAGTAAATCCTGTTTTTCTCACTGCCATCTAGTTTTTGACAAAAGCATTAAACTCTTAAGTACAAGGCCCACCAAGAGCCGTGGAAAGGAGGTGCCAGTCAATAAAACCAGAGGTAAAACCAAGGTGCTAGACAAAAGCAAAACTTGTAAAGTTCTGCATTGTCCAAGTAGTACAGAAGGTTTACCCAATGTTAAAATAAATGTTTTCAAAATGTTTTAAACCACAAATAAAGTTTGAAAAGTATAGACACTTGCCTTAAACCTCCAAATAGGGTAAATGTGTACAACATCCTGTATGTAATGCAAGGTTTAAAGTCTCCCATGCCATGGGTTAGATGTACTTGTATGACAGGGTGTGTATATAAGCCTAGCCAATATAATTATGTGGTCACAACTAAGGGAAAACTCTTACCCAATAAAGTGACATCACCAGCCTTGAGGTCTAAATAAACTATTCCTCAAGTGCGCCAAATGGTGCGTGTGCTCACTACAACAGTTTTAAATAAAGTAAAATAATTGCCTGTTAGGGTTAATGAAAAGGTATCTTATAAACTGTGTTGTTTGTGCCTAACCTAAAGTAGTGATATGAATTTAAAGATTCATTCCACATCTTGCCTAGGTATGTGCACTATAGTAATGCATGTTTTTCTTCGAGTACATAAATCCAAAAACAGGACCTGTCACTTTTAAAACTGTGGTTAACAAAAAGTGAAAGGGGGGACATCTTTATCAGTTCAGATATTTGTTGTTCAGGTTATTGGGGGACACTAACAGAAGGTATTACCTAAAAAGAGAGATAAAACAAAAGAGTTTTAAGGAAGCATATGTAGTTGATGATGTAAAACTAAAGTGGATAACAATAAGAAGAATAAAATGTTGAAAAATGAGGTGCTGTAAATTCAGGTAAAAACTTACTTTCTCTAATTTTAAACAAGTTAACCAAGTGTGTACTTGTAAAACTAAATTTAAAAAAAAGTACTGGTTTGTAAAATATTCTTCCCATTGAAAGACATGTTTTCAAAGTTGACATCATTGTGGAGTAACTAACCTCAAGGTTACCAGGGTACTCATTCAGTGCAAAATGCCACATGCATCCTAAAAACACAAACAAGACATGTTAACTAAGCTTGATTTTGATTAATTTTGATTTTTAATTTTACTGCAATTATCTCTATATGCCTCATGAGGTGCTTCTTGGAGGTGTTGTAAATTTAGTTCACATTTTTTATAAACACAGATACTGTTAGATTTATGGGGGGACAGTATTCAGATCTTGGGCTCAACTTTGAAGTATAAATATCAGTCTCTCTGTTCTCATCTGCACCCTCATAAAAACATTTGAAGGTGAGGTTCTGGCCTAACTTATGTAAATCCACGCATGTGCTAAAAAAATCAACATCCGTGGATGGACAAAAGGACAAACCCTTGCTCAACACTGAGGTTTCTTATTGTGACAAAACATAATCAGACAAGTTTACAACAGGTACCATCAGATTACTCGTTACCACACTCAGGAGGAGAACCTTGCCCTACCTGGACTGTTATCAGTCCTTGTGAGTCATTGTTACTGCTTTCAAGCAAAGATGTAGGAGAGAAAAGGGAGACAGTGTTGGAAGGGGAAATGGAAAAAGTGGAGGGTACAATGGGGGGTGCTGGTGAGGGGGTTCAAAATTTGTATGGGAAGAAAAAAGTCCTGCTTCTAAAAGCCTCTACATTTCCAAAATATGTGGAAATGTGAGGTAGATTATATTGTATTTTATATACATACCTTGCAGATTTAAATTAAGTATATAGAATCACATAAGTGGATGACTGCAGTTAGAGATGCAGGGAATTTAAAATCCGCCAGCAAAGTGAACGCGAAGTGGCCACTTCACGTTGGCACTTCACTACACGGAGTGCCACATAGGAAAGGCTCACTTTGCCTTGTTATTATTACTTCGCATTGTCATTCCGCCTTAAACATGAAGTAAGGCGGAATGACAACAGCACTGGCAGCACCCCACCCACACAGACACCTGAATGAATGTGCATACCCAAAGTGCTACTGTCTTGTGTTCAGAAAACTCCCCAGTGCTGATGAAGTGAAATGAGAGTATAACAAGAAATGCGAAGTCTCCCAGAATTAATGGCGCACTCAGTCATGCATGCAGTGGTCAACACAGAGTCACCAGAATTAATGTGCATCCCCAAAATGCTACTGTCTTGTGTCCAGAAAATTCCCCAGTGCTGATCAAATGCTACTGCCTTGTGTCTAGAAAATTCCCCAGTGCTGACGAAGTGAAATGAGAGCGTAACAAGAAATGCAGTCTCCCAGAATTAATGGTGCACTGCAAACACACAGACAGATTAAGATTGCACTGTACACTCAAGGGATGCATATGAAAAGGCACAACAGCACCTAACCAGTGCTCACAAGTCACAAATCCAAATCTGGAAAGGAATTTATTTTGCCAGTTGGGTGATTAGTGCATGGCAGTAACAATCCACTGCCAGTAAAGATACCACAAAGCAGTATAAAAAAATCATGCAGGTGTGATGGATAACAGGTTCACACTGCTGCAATTACTCTGTGGCACAATAAAAGGTGTCTGATTTAATGGCACACATCACACACACACACTACAAGTAATGCGTAGCAAATTGAAAACCTTTAGTAATATAACCAAATGTTTTAAACAGACAAATTATACACTGCTGCACCACAACAATCAGCAAAAAATGTCAAGAATTACTGAAAATATTACTGTGCACATTAACACAGTTATACAAGAAAAATATAACCAAAACAGAAAGTCTGCCTTTTTCTCCCAGTTAATGTACCCACACCACAAATACACCCCTCCCCAAAAGCACACTTCACAGTACACAGACTGACTGTTCTAAATTAACATTCAAAATCCACACACAACAATAAACACTCAATGATATGAGCACAGAAGGGTTTCCTACAATCGATGTACTAAATTTTGAGCTAAACAAATGACTCAAAAATGCATTTTAAACAGCTTTTAGAGGTTTTGAATCACAGAACTCTGAGAGCAAACTGTCTCCAGCTACCACTACACACACACTACCCAGGCCAGAACTGAGGCTGTGCAGAACAATTTAGAGCCCATGTGACCTGCAATCCCATGATTCATTGCAGAATTTCATTTGGAGCTCAATTACAATGCGAAGTGAAGCGAATTACATTGATTTCAATGTAGTTAGCCTTAAAATTGGTGGAGAAGTGGTTTGGGGAAGGTGGAATAATGCAAGATCATTGGTTTTAATGGACTTTGCATTCCTCATTATAAAGCGAAGTACTCCTCTTCACATTGTGGAGTACTCCACTGATTCCGCATTACTCCGTGAATCACTTTGCGGAGTGAATTGGGGCCACTTCGACCACCACTACTTACAGTACTGTAACTCACATGCTGTACAGGAAGGAACACGAATGCCTATGGCTGTACTTCCCCGATGAGCTGTAGCACAAAACTCCCCGACTTAAAAACACTCATTAATGAGTACAATGGTGGGGTGGTGAAGCCTGGAGAGATACTACAAAACAGGCTTACAATACATCCAAGTAACTAGTAAAAAATGAATGTTGTGATTTGTGACGTGATTGTGAATTGTGATTTGTGACTGCATTTGTGACCGTGATGATGAAGAATGCGATTTGTATCATGAGTGACTCGTGATGATGGTCCTGACTTAAAAACACATAGTAATGATAAAATGTTCATGCTGAATTATGCACCACACCAGTCCAGTACTCTGAAGGCAAGCCAAAGAAAAACTGTGACTTAAGTTACAGATGGAGACTGGGTCCTAAAGACATGGAAATGCTCAGACAGATTAAGATTGCACTGTGCACTAAAGAGATGCAGATGCAAAGGCATAACACCTAACCAGTGCTCACCATCAGAAATTCAAATCTGGAAAAGAATACCTTCGCCAGTCATGGTGGGCCTGGGGCAGTGTACTGCACTGCTGCAGTAACAGTCACTAGTACTAGTACCAGTAAAGATATCACAAAGAAGTACAAAAATCACACAGCTACAGTGGATAGCAGGTTCGCATTGCTGAAATTACTATGTGGCACAATCAAAGGTGTCTGATTTGATGACACGTGTCACACACGTACTCACGCACACACTAAGTAATGCGTAGCAAATTGAAAACTTCAGTAATATAACCACGTATTTTAAACAAACTAAAATTATGCACTGCTGCACCACAACAATCAGCAAAAAATGGCAAGAATTACTGAAAATATTACTGTGTGTACATTAATGCAGTTATACAAGAAAAATATCACCAAAACAGAAAGAACTGTCTTTTTCTCCAAGTTATCTACCTACACCACAGATACGCCCCTCCCCCAAAGCACACTTCCACTGTCTCTCAGTATACAGACTGAATGTTACACATTAACATTCAAAATTCATACACAAACAATAATCACTCGATGATATGAGCACAGGAGGGTTTCCTATAAAAAGGCTTTTTTAATAGCTTTTAGAAGGTTTGAATCACAGAGAGCTCCCAGAACAGACTGTCTCCTACGGCTTCCCACGCACATACCCCGAACTGAGGCTGTGCAGAACAATGTAGAGCCCATGTGACCTGAAATCCCATGAATCACTGCAAAATTTGTCTTTGGAGCTTAAAAACAAGGCGAAGTGAGGCAAAGTACATTGCTTTCAATGTACTTCACCTTAAGAATTGGTGGAGTAGTGGTTTGAAAGGCGGCAACACAAAGTAATTGTTTCTAATGGACTTTATGCTACCCATTATAACGCTAAGTACTCTACTCACATTATGGAGCACTCTGTGTCCGGCTTTCACTGCTGATTCACTTGTGGAGCGAAGTGGGGCTACTTCATCCATCTCTAACTGCAATAGAAGTACAGAGTATATTATAAAATTAAAGGATATTAATAGTTGTTTTGTCTGACGTTCAAAGAAATATGCATACAAATTAATGGCGTGCAGGACAGTGTCAAAGAAATGAATTTGAACTGTTCTTTTATAGGATAATGAGACTATTAAGCACTTTAGAATAGTGATTGTTTTTTTTAAAGTCACATGACATATTGATTATGTATTTATTGAGCACCTGTTTGTAAAAATAATTCACTCTGAGGAAGCCTGGCAGTGTACCAGGTGAAACGTTAGTCTTTTTTCGCTAGCCACTACAGTGTTTGTGCAAGTCTGCTTCATAAAGAACATTTTTACTAAACAATTTGGTGTTCTGGTCATTCCTGCAACAGTGTGGGTGCTGTTCCACAACTCTGTGCTTAAGATTTAACTACAGGCAGGGTGGGGCAGTTGATTCTAAAGTGTGCTAGGAGGGGTAGGAGGAAACTGCATCTCATGGTGCATGTGGGTATGAATGATCTGGTGGGGGAGACGGTGGAAGTAGTGAGGGAGAGATTTGAGGAACTGGGTAGGCTGTATGGGGAACCAGGGGAATCAGTGGCCTTCTCAGAGGTGCTCCCGATACCCTGCGCTAGTACGGTGAAGAAAGTAAAGATTGGGGAGTTCAACACCTGGCTGAGGGAATGGTGTCGATCCAGGGGATATGGGTTGGTGGGGGGCTGGGACAGAATCTGGGACAATAATGAACTGTATGCAGGGAATAGGCTGCATTTGAGTGGGGAAGGGAATGGGGTACTAAAGCAGAAGGTAGGGGGAATACATAGCTATGAAGGTGGATTTAAACTAGGTATTGGGGGTGGCGAGCTGCAAGTGGACAGATTGTAGACAGGGATCCAAGAGAGGGGAGCCAAACAAGCTTACCCACCAGGATAGCAGGGAGGAACTTGGAGCAGTGGCACGAGGGGATTAGGAAGGTGAGAATTCAGGGAGGGGGAAGGCAGGGACAGGTTGGAGAGTGGTCTCACTGAATGCAAGAAGCCTTGGTAACAAATCAGCAGAATTACAGGCTCTTTTGGCGATTGGAAGGGAGGACATTGCGGCCATCACAGAAACATGGGCCACCCAGTACCAGGACTGGGATTTGATGATCCCAGGGTATAGGTTATTCAGGAAGGATAGGGCTAACAGAAATAGGGGGTGGCAAAATATGCACGGGTGGGGATTAGGTGCATAAGGGAGGAGGAGGAGGAAGGCAGAACAGAGGCCCTCTGGATGCAGCTTCAAGATTCAAAATGTAGGACATTGAGGATGGGGGTGGTGTACAGGCTGCCAGCCCAAGAAGAGGATCTGGATATGGAGTTAGCTGAGCAAATCAGAAGGGTCTGTAGGAAAGGGAACACTGTGGTGGTGAGGGACTTCAACCTACCGTGGGTGGAGTGGAGCACCCCAACCACCAAGAGTGCAAGGGAGCAGGTTTTGCTGGTATACTGTGTACAGAGTGACTGTGACTGAGTGCTTACAAAAAGAGTGATTCAATCATGGCGCCTGTGTACAGGGCTACCTGGCAGGGTAGTGAGTAGATACCAGGGTGACGGGGTAGGAAGAATGGATGTATGCACGTATACACGCACGAGGGGGGAGGAAAGGGAGGGAAGGTATGTTGGAGGGGGTGTGGTGGGTAACTGCCGAACTGGATCACTAGCGTGATGGGTGGGTGATCACTTGGGAGGTGCAGGGTACAGGGTTTGGGTCTGGCGCAGCACGTTTTTTTTTTTGCTGGCAGGTAGCTTTGTATTTTTCCAAGGTTTTCATCCCCTCAACATGCATCCCCTGGAGTTAAGAATCCATTAGTAGAGGGGTGTTAGCAACTCCTATGGGGGGTGGAACCTCCTGCATTAAAAACACCCATAGGTCTCAGGTGCCCTTCTCTTCACCACGAGTGTGCATTGCTGAAATTCATTTTGGTGATATACACTCGCCGTAACGGTGACCACTATTCTGTGATCACCATTATGACATGGAACCGGTTTCACTAGAGGCATTTCGGGACAGCTTCCTGGTGCAGTTGGTCAGTGAGTCAACTAGACTGGATAGGACTCTGGACCTGGTTCTATCAAATGATGGGGAGGCTGTAAGGGATCTGGAGGTGGAAGACCCTCTGACTGAGAGTGACCACCATACGGTATGGTTCATGCTCAACATGGGCAGGGAAACAGGAGGTACAGGTATCAAAGTAATAGGCTTTAAGAGGGTGGATTTTAAAAGGACGGGAGAAATTTTGGGCAGGAATCTAGCAGAAATTCAACTGCACATAGTTGCTAGCCAAAAATGGGATAATATTAAGAAAGAGCTGGTGGAGGTGACTGTGACATGTACAACAACAAGGAGTAAGAAGAGACAGGCAAAACAAAAAAAAACAGCTGGCTAATGCACGCAGTCATGGAAGGGGTGAGGGCCAAAAAAAAGGCATTTCAGAGACTCAAGAAACAGAGGTGTGGGAGGGGATAGCAGGGAGGTGTATATGAAGAAGTCCAGGGAGGTTACCAGGCTGGTCAGAGCAGCCAAGGCTTCCAAGGAACTGAGAATAGCACAAGGTATAAAAGAAAGAAAAGGACTTCTTCAGATACATCAGTGAAAGATGGAAAAATAAAGATCAGATTGTGAGGATTAGGAAAGATGGCGGCTGGGTGGAGAAGGAGGAGGACCAGGCAGCGGCACTGAATGAGCACTTCTGCTCTGTGTTCATGAGGGAGAAAGGGGGGAAGATACCACCTGGGAGAGGAGGAGGGCGGGGGTGACTGATACAGGGCCTACAGAGGATAGGATGCTGAAAGGATTAAGGGCTCTGAGGAAGAATAAGGCACCAGGTCCAGATGGCATTCACCCTAGGGTACTTAGGGAACTAGCGGAGATCCTGGCAGAACCGCTGACTGACCTGTTCAATACATCCTTGGACACTGTATGCATATCACAGGACTGGAAGAATGTCCATGTGGTACCCATTCATAAAAGTGGACCTAAGGATGAACCAGGGAACTTCAGACCAGTAAGCCTCACATTAATTGTGGGGAAACTCATGGAGACAATCCTAAAAGAGAGGCTGGTGACCTTTTTGTAGATCAATGATCTCTGGGACGGTTAGCAGCATGTGTTTGTCTCGGGAAGATCCTGCCAGAAAAGCCTGATTGAGTATTACAACTGGGTGACAAGGGAACTGGACAAAAGCCTTGCGGTGCATGTCCTGTATTTGGATTTCAGCAAGGCCTCTGATTCTGTGCCGCATGGGAGGCTGGGGTAGAAACTGGAATATATAAGGTCGGGAACAAAAATGGTAAGTTGGATCACCAATTGGTTGAAGGGAAGGCAGCAAAGGGTGGTGGTGGTGGGGGAACTCTCATCACCAAGGGATGTGTTGAGTGAGGTACCGCAGGGATCAGTATTGGGACCGGTGTTGTTTGGGATATTCATAGCTGATATCTCCCATGGGATCTGGAGTAAGATCAGTCTCTTCACAGACAACAAAAAGATGGACGCCATGGTAGATGACATTGAAGGGTGGAGGGGGCTGCAGAAGGACCTGATCAAACTACATGAGTGGTCAGATGCATAGCAGATGGGGTTTAATGCCAAAAATTGCAAGGTCTTGCACTTCAGGGCTAACAACCAGGGGAGGTGTTATTGGCTGGGGGGTGTACAGCTAGAAGGAGGAAAAAGATCTAGGGGTGCTTGTAATGGGGAGTATGAACAACTCAGCTCAGTGCAGGAAGACAGCAGCAAAAGCCAGCAGGATGCTGGGGAGTATAGCGAGGGGGATCTCCTCCAGAAATAGGGAGGGAATCCTGCTCCTCTATAGGTCACTGGTCAGGCCACACCTGGATTACTGCGTGCAGTACTGGTGCCCATTCCTGAAGAAGGACGTCAGGTTGTTGGAAGGTGTACAGCGGAGGGCAACAAAGATGATCTAGGGATTGGAGGGATACTCGTATGAGGGGAGGCTGGGCAAGCTGAACATGTATTGCCTGGAGGAGAGGAGGGATGGGGGGACATGATTGAAACCTTTAAATATTTAAAGGGGATTAACAAGGCTAGTAAAGAAGGGATTTTCCAGATTAGAAGGGGGAGGGTCACGAGGGGCATCACATGAGACTGGAGGGGAAGATTCAAGAGGGAAATCAGGATACATTATTTCACTGAGAGGGTGATGGATAAGTGGACTACTCTGCCAGAAGAGGTAGTTTCCTGAAACATTTAGACAGTTTTAAGAGGGAATGGGATAGAGTGAGGGGTAATTGTGAGGAGGGGAGGGGAGGGGTTGGTGGGCAGCTGCAAGTTGAGGGGCTGGCTGCATAATCGAGCAGACTCGATAGACCATGAGGACTGTTTCTGTTGGTGTTTCCATTTGCTCGTATGCTAAATTCTTAAAAGCAAAACAAAAGTGCTAATTAAATCTTAAAACCAAGAAATCTGCTTTTATGCTTAAAAGAAAAAAAATATTTTCCTGGTCATCTCTTTGCCCATATATGGCAGATGAGTTTTGCTTAAAAATAAGAGACTCTAGGGTTCCTTTAAGATGGAATATCAGTGGACACTTTCTAAGTTGTAGTCAGAGATAAAGGGGACCTCTGCATTTTTATGTTTGCTTGCACACATGTGCAAGAAACATAGTGCCACCATACAAATTTTCACAGGTGTGCTACTCAGCTTCCAACGCCCTGCTCCCTTTTGCAGGTGCTGTCTCACCGCACCAATAAATGTAGGAGCTGTCTATGACAGCAGTTCAGATGCAGTGGCGTACAGTTGAAAGTGAAAAACTGCTGCAATCATCGGTGGTAAAGTGTAGGCAATTTGCATACTGCCATCTGCAGTATGCAAATTGCCTACACATCACACTGCATCAGAACTGTCATAAACAGTTCTCCTCCCCCACCCTGAACACCTACAGTATGTAGCACATTGGGAGCCCACCCCAGTGTGCTCATGCACCACCCTATCCGCACACCATATGGCCGACGAGGGTGCTCAACCCCCCGTTGGCTCCGCTGGCCCCCCAAAACAGATTTCTAGGTGCCACACTGGGAGCCCAACCCAGCGTGGCAAAGTCTGTATGATGACGGGGGTGTCCAATCCCCCGTCGGCTCCACTGAACCCCCCCCAGCAAAAAAAATGACTTCCAGTTGCCAGGCTGGGAAAGCACCCCAGCGTGGCAAATATCTGTATGGCCTATGGGGGTGCCCAATCCTCCATCAGCACCACTACCCCCCCAAAAAAATAACTTCAGCTGCCAAGCTGGGAGCCCACCCAGCATGGCAAAAGTCCTGCATTGTCTTCTAAAGTAAAAAAAGGCCTCATTGACTGTCTTGCCCCTCCCCAAACCACGCCCACCCTCTGTGCACCCACCTCCCACCCCCACCCCATACTTACCTCCGGAGCCCAGCATAACGATCTTCAGTGGACCGGGAACACGCCTGCACTCTTCAAAGCCGATCATGAAGCTGAAGAAATACCGGTAAGCTGTATAATGGCATAAATGGTTTTTTTTTTAAACTTTGGTGCATATCTCGGCTACTTTGGGGAATTTTTTCACCAAGTTTTCAAAGTGGGGTTATTGGGACCCCACCTCATGAACTCAGTCACTGTCATTTTGTTATTCGATCTGGAAAGGTGATTTCTTGGTCACTGCGCAGAACCACCTTTCGGGACTGAGTAACAAAATGACAGTGTCACAGTTCATGAGGTAGGCCCCACAAAACCCTATATTAAAAATTTGGTTAAACAATTCCCAAAAATGACTGTTCTACTAGCATGCGTTGTGCAGTTCTTACGCACGCTCATAACTTTGCAAATGTTTAATATTTTCACTCCAGATTTTCAACATTGCTATTTTACCACACCTGCTTATGAACAATACAGCTGTCATTTTTCACATCTCTCCCAAAATGTGTTTTTGCGCACACAGTGCACAATGGCGCAGTCAGTGTGCCAAATCAATGTTTGGGACAGATGAAGAAAATCACAATGACACTGTTCATGAGCAGAGGTCTTAAAATGGTTATGTTGAAAATTTGGTGACAAAAGTCCATAAAATGACTGTGTTACGAGTGTGCATTGCGCAGATTCCACGCACCTCATAAGTTCACGAATTTGTAATATTTTCAGTCCAGATTTTCTACAGTGGCATTTTTCCACACCTCCTTATGAACAGCGCAGCTGTCATTTTTCACACCCTGGCCAAAATGTGTTTTCACACTTCCGGTGCAGAAATGCGTGGTCGCTCTGCGAAATCAGTGTTTGGGACAGAGTACTAAAATCACAGTAACACTGTGTATGAGCAGAGGTCCTAAAATGTCTGTGTTGACAATCTGTTGTAAACAATCCTCAAACTAACTACATTACAGGTGTGCATTGCGCAATTTCTACTCACGCTCGTGACTTCACCCGGTTTTTTATATTTTCACTCCAGATTTTCAACATTGCCATTTTTACACCTCCTCATGGAAAGTACAGCTGTAATTTTCCACATCCTGCTCGAAATGTGTTTTCGCACCTGAGGTGCCAAATGGCGTAGTCGCAATACAGTGCCGGTCTGAAAATTTTACAGATGATAAATAGTGTCATATTGAATAAGATTACCAAGTTTTATGGATGCAAGTAAAAGAGATTAAAAGTTATGTATAAAAGTATTTTAAATAGCAGCCTTTATCGATAAGTAGACAAATCTAGTCTCTTATGATAGCTGACATCCTGATGAGTTTAAAGAAGTAATTTTTAAGTGTGTAACTTGTTTTTTGGAAGAGAAAAAAATGTCTAAAAGTTTTTTTTACAGTTTAAAATTTATTGCTTTTTCACAGAACAAAGAAAAAACATTTGTAAATAGAATTAATGTTTAAGAGACTTTAATAACAGATTTTTTTATTCAAATCTTATATTTTTCTGTAGCTTAAAATATTTAGAGATAAACTATCACTTTGTTTTAAGAAGTTTTATTAAAATTATAAAGTTATAACCTTTAATAGTCTAACTTGGGAAATATTAGTCCTATGACTATGGGAAACATACCAAACACTCCACTTCATGAGAGAAGTTCAATTATGTAAGTTTAAAATTTAAATTAATTGTCATTAAGAAGTTATAAGAGAAAATTGGTTTCAAGTCTGAAAGTGGATTTGGAGCTAGTGGGCAGTCCTTGCAGGGGCATGACCAATGTCACCATCTGCCATCTGCAAGGATCAATCAAAGTTGGGCGATGATGTCACCCAAGATAGATTAATCTATGTAAATTCTGCTGGCCCAGCCTCAGTCTTGCCTGAAACACTGTACAGTGAGGAGCTCTGTCAGTCTAAATAAGAATTCTAATGGCTTCATAACTTTTGCTAGGCTGGAAAGCCTTGGCCCACGCCTATATTTGGAATGCTTTTTATTTATTCATTTGTCCAAGTCAGATTTACAACCTTTGAGCCAGGGACTCATTTACAAAGGCACCTCGTTGCAGGGAGGACAAGACAATAGAACATTGTGCAGATACAACATTGGGCAACATTACAGGTGCAGCCATTGAACACAGAATACACTTAGTTAAATGTTGGTATAAAATACAGGTTTACAGTTAAAGATGTACAATTTCTCTGGAGTTGCAGTGGAATACATCCTTGTATAAACCTAAGGGGGTAGGTAAAAAGGGGTAGGGGGAAAGATGGATCGGCAGTCCAGGGGACATTGTCGAGATTAGGGGGCCCAGGCTGGGAAAGGTCCTGCAGTAGGATTGGGGGGGCAGGGTTAGTTGCACCTACAGCAGCGGACATTAAAGAGATAGTTCCGGAGAGCGGTTTTGAAGGGACCAAGTTTGGCAGTGTTGGTGATGCAGGTAGGGAGGGAGTTGAACCAGGCGGGGGCTCGATAAAAGAAGGGCCTCTGGGTGAGGGAGGTCTTGGTTCTGGGCACTTTGAAGGTGACTTTAACAGAGCTGTGGGTGGAAACTGATGAGAATGACCATGATAGGGAGGCAGAGACTTGGGGGGGTCCAAGCAGGGATTTCTTAGGAAGAAGGCAGGTCTGATATTGCAGACATTCCTCGAAGTTGAGCAGATTGGCGGAGGTATAGAGCAGGCAGGTGTGGTTGCAGCTGGAGGCTCTGGTCAGGAGCCTACAGGCCTTATTGATGGAGAGCTGGATTTTAGAGAGGGCAGTGTTATCTGCAGCAGCAGCATACATGGGCAAGCCGTAGTCCACTAGGGACAGGACAGAGGAGGTGATGGCCAGCTAAAGGGCAGCGAGGGGCAGGCAATCCCTAAGGCAGTAAAGTAGGCCAATCCGAGAGTTTATGGTGGAAGAAAGAGCGTTGACGTGGGTGTGGCTGGTGAGGTCAGTATAGAAAGTGATGCCTAGGTATTTGTATGTGGGCACTTGCTCTAATGGGAGCTGAGAGTTGGGGGTAATCAGGAGGGGGGCACTTCTAGCTTTATTTTGGTGGTGAGAGAAGAGCATTGATTTGGTTTTCTTAAGGTTTATAACTAGTCTGTGATCAAGAAACCACCTTTCTGTTTAGTTGTGGGCAAGTTGAAGGGATGATTGGAGAATGGAGGAATCTGGGTGTGAGGCAAAGAGAACCGCATCATCCACATAGAGGAGCATCTTGTTATTGCAGGAGCTGGGGAGAGTGTTGAGGTAGAGACTGAGGAGAATGGGGCCCAGGATTGAGCCCTCCGGGACCCCAGAGATAACGGGTCAAATGTTGGAGAGGGAGCCATTGATCTTTACACGCTGGGACCTAGCAGAGAAATAGCTGGAAAACCAGGTAAGGGGACCAGCAGAGAAACTGAGTTGGTGGAGAGAGTCGAGTAGGAGAGAGTGACAGACAGTGTCAAAGGCCTTAAAGAGGTCAATGAACACTGCACTGGCCAGGTTGCCAGAGTCAAGAGCAGAGTGCAGGTATTGGGAGAACTCCAGGAGAGCAGTGGTTGTGGATAAAAGGAGTTTGGTGTCCTATGATTTAAGTGCAGATGAATTAACATGAAGAAGTGAGTCCAGTTATTAAGACAACTTTGCTATTAACAAGAAATGATCCTGTAATACAAGTTGTTGCTACCGAACTGCTAAAATCTTGCTTTCTGTTTTTTCCCACCAAATCCTAATAAGTGACTTTTTGATCATTCATAACATCAAGCAAGCAGGATCCAGCCTGCTTTGCTTCATTGATGTCAGAAGATTTTACAGTTCCAGATTCAAGGGGGAGAAGACAGAAAACAACAAGCTGACTGCTAAAGAGACGCTCTCATTCAAAGCAAGCCCCTCCAAGATTCCTAAATTAAAAGGCGTAAAAAGAACTACTTCTACAATAACTAGAAATTTAAGTATTATTAGTTTTTATTCCAATGTTAATACCTTAATTTGGTATTTGGGGTGGTAACATAGTAAACTTTTAACTACAAAAGCATGGGCATATAGTTAAGATAAAATCTAGACAAAAAAAAAACATTTTGCATGCTATAAAGTTCTGTAATAAGTTTTACACAAAAATATACTCTGAGACATTGATGTGATGGGTTTCCATGTTCTAATACATGAAGGTTATGTTAAATACTTAGTATGCTGAAAGCATAGTACAGTATATAGCCACTGCCATTTATCATGTTCAATATTGCTTATTCATTTACATTGTTTATTTGCTAAAATTTGTTTTGTTTTATCTCTTTGTGGTTTGTTTGAATTTCTGAAACCTGTGTTGTTTACATTATTTTTCTTATGCTTGATATTTATGCAAATTAGGGATATTTAGATTTGTACATATGTGAATAAAATATATTTAATTTTCATGTTCCTAAGTATGGTAGAAGCATCTTTGCCATTATCGTGAACCTGGAAAACAGGGGTAATATCATATTTGAATTTAATAATTATTTTTGGTAATTTGAATAATATTTTTGGGTAAGGCCCAATATAAAAGTGATGTTATACCTGTTGTTCTGACACCACCTGGCACTTTTCAGCCTTTACAGTGAGTCCTTCCCTCTGTATACTGCCCAACATTTTCTTCAGATGGGACAGGTGTTCCTTCTGGCTGGTACTGAAGATGGCAATATCATCCAGATAAGCCACTGATTACTCTTCAGTACCATGTAACACCTGGTTGACCAACCTTCGGAACTCAAATAATCCTATTGGAGTGATGAAGGCAGATCTCTCCCTAGCTCTGGCAGTTAACTCCACCTGCCAATACCCTTTTGTCAAGTCAATGCTGGTAAGGTATGTCACCCCTCCCAACTTGACCAGTAGTTCATCCGTCCATGGCATTGGGTGGGCGTCAGACTTTGTGACTGTGTTGAGTCCACGATAGTCCACACAAAAGTGAATAGAGCCATCTGGCTTGGGAATCAGGACTATGGGTGAGGCCCAGGGACTGTAGGATTTCTGGATTATCCCTAAATCCAGCATTTCTTCCACCTCCCTCCTAGTGTCCTTTAGGACAGCCTCAGACACCCGGTAGGCTGTCCGCCATATGGGCAGTTATGTTCCCATGTCTACAACATGTGTCACTAAGGGAGTTCATCCAGGCTTGGCCGTAAACAAAGGGGCAAAGTCCTCTAAAACTTCCCTCACTTCCTGGGACTGTTCTGGGGTCAACTGGGGCATCAGTTTGATTGCCTCCACAGAGGACTCTCACTTGCTTTCCTCCAGCAAGTCCAGTAGGGGGTCTTCATCATCTGTCCCCTCCCCAGGACTACACACTGCAAATGCCATGCCAGCCCTATTTGTATACAGCTTCATCATGTTGACATTGTACATCCTCTGGCTATGTCTCCTGTCAGGCAGTTCCACGATACAGTTTACATCATTTACCTGTCGGACTACCTTGTAGGGCTCCACCCACTTGGCCTGCAGCTTGTCCTTCTGGACTGGGATTAGGATCATGACTTCCTGACCTACACTGTATAAGTGAGCTCTGGCTCTGCAGTCATACCAGACCTTTTGCTTCTGTTGGGCAGCTGACAGGTTGCTCTGGGTCACTCCCATAAGCTTCTTCAGCTTCTCCCTAAACTCCACTCCACTCCACTATGGGAGATCCCTGGGTGGCGTGCTTTCCTTCTCAGTCTTCCTGGATCAAGTCTAGGGGCCCATGTACCCTATGTCCATATAAGAGCTCAAAGGAGGAGAACCCTGTCGACTCTTGAGGCACCTCCCTGTATGCAAACAACAGGTGGGGAAGGTATTTCTTCCAGTTCCCTCCCATGCTGTTCAGCAAATGCTTGGAGCATCGATTTTAGGGTATCATTAAACCTTTCCACAAGCCCACTGACTTGTGGGTGATAAGGTGTCATGTGTCTCTGCACCACTCCACACTTCTCCCACAAACACTTCAGCAGATCTGACATGAAGATACCCCATTGATCAGTGATAACCTGCTGCAGAAACTCAACACAAGAGAAAATCCCTAGCAAGGTGTCTGCCACTTTGTCTGTCCTAAGTGAGGAGAGGGTGACTGCCTCTGGGTATCGGGTGGCATAATTGATGCCCATCAGGATAAACATCATCCCAGAGGAGCTTGATGTACTCAGAAAAGGTCCCACAATATCCATTCCTACCATCTGGAATGGCTCCTCCACAATGGGCAAGGGAATTAGGGCAGTTTTGGTTTTACTGCCTGCTTTACCTATTTGTTGGCACTGGTGACAAGACCTGCAATATTCCTTCACCTGCTGGGTGAAGCTGGGCCAATAGAAATTCTGGGCCAATCACTGCATGGTACACACAATTCTCAGATGTCCAGACATGGGGATATCATGAGCGATCTTAAGCAACCATTCATGGTGCCCCTTGGAAATGACAAGCTGCCTGCCCATCACACCTCCCTCTGTCCTCACATCCTGCGTATAGATCAGTCCATTGTCCCAAGATACCCTATGTCTTATGTCACCTCCTGGTGTTTCATCAGATTCTGCACAAGCCCTCAGCCTCTCCAACTAGGCTCAGTTCTCAAAGCAGCTGCAAAATCTTCACATTTTCCCAAGGCATGGGACATGTCCCCTTCAGTTCCTAAACTGGAGTCCATAGCTCTAGCATCAGGGCATTCAGGGTCACTGCCATCCTTAACCTTCTGGCCATTTGTTACCCCTCCCTCCATGGAGTAATCTTCTGTAGCTGTCTTGTGAATGGCTACCTGGGGAAGTCCTACCTCCCTTTTGCTACCCTTCATTTCAGGAGACATAGGCTGGGGAACCAGCCTCCCATTTTTTTTCACAGGAGCTTCTGTGGGGTTCTGGGAACTACAATCAGCCTTTGCCATCTGACTGTGGGTAACTGCATACACCACCTCCTTCTGGAGATTATTCCGTATTATCAAATCCAGGGCGATATTGTCTGTCGCTGCCACTTCTTGCACCATCTCTCCTGTCTCACTCCAGTCCAAGAGAACACTAGCAAGTGGTAGAGTGTTTTCCTTCCCAGTGAATCCCTTCACCGTTACAAACTGATTAGGTATTAGCTCTTCAGATCTAACCAAATCCCCTTTTACTAAGGTAAGACACACTCTGTGTCCCTTAACCCATGGGTCTACACCCTATTTACAGTAACTGGGTGCATGTGCTCTCTCATGTTTACAGGCATGTTCTCCGGGACACACAAACAACCCAACTCTGTTTGAGCACCACTTTGTCCACTCTATGCCTTTTTAGGACACTGTCTAGCAAGATGCCCTGGCTGTTTACAAAACCAGCAGTCGTCATTTCTTTTATCTGAGTAATCCCTTTTTTATAACTAGGGGCTTCCACCTTTCTGCAGAGGTTGTGGGGGGTTTAGCTGCCCTGAAGGCATGCTTTCCCCTTTTGGCCCTGCCACACCAGCCCCACTTTGCTTCAGAGCAGGCCTGCTCCTAGCATAGCGGTCTGAGAGCTCAGCAGTTTGCTGTGCTGTTTTTGGATCTCAGTCCTCTTGCCAGGTGTTCAACTCTGCTGTGCAAGCCCAAAAGAACTGCACTAGTAACATGACCTCTTCAATTGTTTCCACAGAATTTGCTTCTACTCCCTCCCACCAGTGTTTCAAAAACTGACGTTGCTTTGTGGCAAGTTCCTCATGGCTTATGTCAGGGCTTCTTCTGATCTTACAGAACTTAACCCAGTATGCTTCAGGAGCTAACTCATACTTTTTAAGCAAAGCAGTTTTAAGTTTCTTGTAATTTCTACTGTCCTGATTGTCCATTTGGCCTAGCACTTTACACCCTTTACCAGTAAGTAGCGGGGACAGCCGAAAGCTCTAGGATTCCCTGGGTATTTTTGCCTAGATACAGACGTTTTCAAATGAATTCAAAACTGCATCCATATCCTCCCCCTCTTTAAAGTCAGCTACTAATTTTGAATTTAACTTATACCCCAGGCCTGGAGTTTCAGGTTCACCCCTGCCACTTACCTCCTCTAGCCCTGGTCATTGGAGTCTTAGCTTCACCAGGTCAAACTCTCTCTGTTGCTGCTTCTCTCATTCCTGCAACTCCAGTTCAAACATCTGCTCAAACTCCCTCTGCTGCTGGGCTTCAAACTTCTTCTGCTCAAATGTCAGCTCCAGTTCCCTTTCTCACCGCTTTCCTGCAAGCTTCAATTTTCTCAACTCCAGCTGCAGCCTGATCCCATCTAGACCCAGCTCTGTGGTGACCTTCCCTGCTGCTGTAGCTCTGGATTCCTTCTGGTCTTGCTGTCCTCCTCCATGGGACTAGACTCTACGATGGACCCTGGCACCCCCACACCCAGGCTCTGGTCCTTTTCAGTCACTGGCAGTGACTTGAGGTTCTGGGCAGCCACTAGCTCATTGGCTGCCACAAGAACCTCCAGAAGGTGATTTTTAGTTCACCCCCATCATACTGGATCCCCTCTTTCCTGACACAACTACCTTAGGTAGTCTGCAGTGTATTCATTATAGTTGGATGCCATTTTCTTTCCTAACTATTACTACACTAGCTTACACCAAAAAAAAAAAAAAAAAAAGAAAATGGGTAGGGAACTTTATACTGTAACCAAATTATTTTCCAGATCTCTGCCTTGATTGTGGGTAGATTGCTTTCAGTTTATGAATCTGATACACTGGCCTTGAATCCAACTGCTATGCCTGTGCCACCAGTATTTTTTGAATCTCACTGCTGTCAGATCTCTTGGATCCCACCTCCATGCACCAGATCTGTCATGAACCCACTCCTGAGGGTCAGGTCCACTGAGCTCACATTGCCCACCCCTAAGTGAAATCCATGACAGGGAGGGGGAAAACAGGGGATACCTTCTTCGAGTTCCTCCACAGCGCTCACTGGCTTCACAACTGAACACTCACCACGAAGTCCCAGGGTCCCCTCTTTACTCTGGATTGGGCTACAATTCCAGTCTCAAGTCTTGTAGCCAAATATGAACCCTTCTTGGTTGTTACATAAAGGGGGAAGATCCAGGCATTACAACCTCTTTGAGGTAGCATTGTAATCATGATTCTGCCTTCTCCCACAAGGCATGCAATAACCTGGTTCAAATCTCACCAGACTCTTCCTTGAGACTTTGGTATTCCCCCTATCTTAGCCAGACTTTCCCTTTTCAGACCCTTTGTTTGATTTGGTAGCTTATGATGGCCCCCTTAGCAATAACAGTTTAGTCATAGATTAATACTGAACCTCCCTCAATCGCACACACAATATAAGAAAATCTCACTCAGGCTGGTTTTCTTAAAAACAAAATGTTTTTACTAAATAGTTACTAATCATACAGTTACAACTAAAAAGGTTTGAATAATCTTTTTGGTCACAGCATAACAAAAAGAAGTGGAATTGTACAAAAAAAACCACACTATGACAGTTATCTAAAGTTCTACCTTAGTTTGTAGTGAATTGAAGTCTGTAAAGCGTAAATGCAGTCTCTAGTTCTTAGTCTCTGTACTATGGCAGTTTTGCTTCTCTTGTGGTCAGGAGAGAGTTCAGATGAAAAGTGTGCTTGAAGATGCTCCAGGAAAATGAGAGAGAGAGTCCCTGGTTGTCAGGCTTTTTATATAGTGTCAAAAATCTCTAGTCTGTCCTAACTTTTAGGTCAGTAGATGTCACTTTTGTGCTTTCTCAAAATTGTCTTATGATGTCTCACTGTCTTACTGGAAATATAATTTGACACCTGTATGAGACTTCACACAGGTCTGCCAGAAAGGATGTTCTGTCCTTTCACCTCATAAGATGCAATACACTATAATAGTTTCCTGGAACCAAAGCATCCTGCCTCTGAAATTTATTTTCATTTATTTATTTAAACATTTGTTGACTAGGTGAATGTAATGAGCCAAGGCCTGTTTACATACATGACCCAGGGCTTTTTTTAAATAGCCAAAAGATGTTTACAATAAACATACATAGAAGACATACAGCAATACAAATTATACAAAACATTTACAAATAAGCTGTGCACAACAATATGTCATGAGCTGTTGCTTAAAAATGTTATGACTGACACAATTATGCAAATGAGTAGGCAGACAGTTCCAGTTTCTAGCAGTACATAATGAAATTGCACATTCTTCCATATTACCTGAAACTCTTGGGACTACTAAAGAGATATAAATGTTTGACCTCAAGGTCGGGCTTCTCTTCTTTGTTTAATTAAGTTAAAAAGGGGGAATCAGTTTTCAAATGCAGCATCCTGTTAATTAAACAATTTGAATTAAATGTATGGTTTATGACAGACAATGGATTTTGGCACAGCTCTGTTAAGGGACCTAGAAATTAAATCTCAATTTCCTGGCAGCAGAGGCCCCTCAGGTCAGAGGAAGGTTAAACATTTTTAAAGAAATCCAGTCTCTCTCACTATCCTATGTGATCCTTTCATTAATATTGGCATTTTTGTGGCATCTTAAATTTCACAAAATCACATCACAAAAACTTATGTAACAGAATTATATCTGCAAATATTACTCAGCTGGGGCCATTCTCGCCACACACATATCTCCCCCTATGCTGCCCTGTGGTGTAGTCAGCTGCCTCATTCACCAGGAGGTGAATAGTTTTATGGGGGGAGTGTAAGCACCCCCTGTTAGGGATGCTTACTAAAGAAACCATCCCTGTCTTTTCATCCTTCTTTTGGGATATGGGGCCTGGCCCACCTGCTGTGTGGGTGGAACCTGTGCCCCACCTGGGATTTAAAGCCAGTTTTGACATCATGAGGGGAGAGGCCAGCAGAGCGGATGATTGGGGAGCTGAAGTGGGGCCACGGTGGTGTTTGCCCCAGGTCATTCAAGGTTTCAGCCACTGGGATGTTCACTCAGTGAGAGCTGGTGACTCATAGATGGAGGGTACTGTGGCCATAAGCCAGAGCTGGGATGGTCTTGGGAGCCACAGCCTGGGGAGAATGTGTGGCCCACCTTCATGAACTGCATCACCAGGGTGGGGAGGCCTGGACCCAGTGGGAATGAATTGGGTGGTGGGATGGTGCAGTAGTAGTGGCAGCCTGCAATGTGGGGAGTGTGGTGGTAGCAGCCTGCCTCCCCTTTACCATGTGGCACTCTGCACAGGAGTTTGATGGCCTGCATGAAGTGAGAAAGTGTGGTCAGTGCATCTGCCAGATTACCTGTGCCATGGATGTGCAGGGATGCCGGGTGACCTGGCCACCAAGGCCCTAATTTGAAGGAGGAATGAGTAGGGCAATGTGATGAGCCATGACTAACCAGCATCTGCAGAGTAAGCAGCATAGAGAGCAAAGCCCTGGAGTGAGCATGAGGGCTAGGGAGTATTTGTGAAGGTCTGTTGGAAGTGCTGCTTCCATCAAGTGCTTTGGGAGCTAAGTCAGCCCCATTGGGATTCTGGAAACTCAGGCATTTCAGCCACAAGTCAGTGCCATGGTTCTGTGGCACTGAAAGTATGCACCCACCTTGAAGCCATGACCCCTGCTCCTGGGAGTAGTTGTTATGTTTTACTGCACATTAAATTAAATATGCACTGTTTAGATGGGACCTCTCTGAGTGGACATTCACTCTCTTTAAGAACTTGTTTTGGGGGGATTATTTAACCAGGAGAGGCACACTAAGCCTAAGCTTTATTCCAGGTGCAACCTTTGAGCACAAGGAAGTTAAGTGATTTGCTCAGGGTCACACAGTATACAAGTGGGGGCTGTGAGATTTAAGCCCAGGTCTCCAGGTTTGCAGCTCAGAGCCTTAAACCACTGCACCATATGTCTATTTGCCATGCAAGTGAAACATTGCCCCCACAGCCTCCGGTCTTTTAGCTTCTATTTGCACTTCTCAGGCCATGCAGAGTAATTATCTGTTTGGAGAAGACATCAGACTCAGGTATGTGCCACCTTATTGAATATTTCTGGATGTGTTTCTGTGGACTGGAGCCCCCCCTCCCCAGAACTTAACATCAGGACCCCTAGACACCGGGGTTGGGGGCCTACATGTGAGTTTCTGTACGTTATGCAAATAGCAAAGTGACTACATAAAAAGAGTCCCCTGTGTTCAGTGCTAGCCATATCCTCACATCCTCTAATACAAATGCTTGACTTCCTAATGTAATTTGGTAATAATTAAGGTTCCTGGGCTGTGTTATTGCCATCTCTGACCACTGTATTTTAGGTGTGCCTAGAGTGTTACACAGTGGGTCGCATATTGTTCTCAGTTGTTATTAATTCCTGCCTCCTTACTTGCTTGTTACTTATCATTCATTATTTGCCATTACTTTACCCTCAGCCGGAGTGAGCCTAGGAAACATCTAACTTCCTTATGTCAAATCAGCTGGTGCATGGTGATAAGAACTGGAATAATGTTTGCTTCATAATGTACCAGTGTTTGTGTCAGCTTGACCATTTTCTCAAAAGGTCTTGATGGTCTCATGAACCTTTTATATCCCACACTTGGCCATATACCATTGTGATATAAGCTCTCTACCTTCTACTCATTGCTGGGGATATTGAACCCTACCCTGGGCCCCACCAGTTTCCCCTATGAACACTAATATGTGTGCTTGGCAAAGCCACAAGTGTTTAAAAATCGCCCACATGAACATCAGGAGTCTTATTCCAAATCATGCTGATCTCATTGCCCAGGTAAATCACTTCACCCCTGATATACTTGGGGTCACAGAAACGTGGCTGAAACCCTCCATCCCCAACCATTTATGTGCACTTCCTGGATATAACTGCCAATAGGAAACTTGGAGTGCTATACCGCCACAGGCACTCTATGACACCTGATGCATTAAAACTAGCCATGAGCAGTTCGGTTCTTGCATCTATTGACTACGGCCTACCAATATATGGGGCGGGCACCGAAACTGCCCTCAATCAAAAAAAAACCCTATTAAACAAGGCTTGCCGGCTGACCCTAGGAGCCGATTCTTCAGCCCACACCTGTGCCCTCTACTCAGGTACTGGATGGCTTCCTCTCCATCTCAGAGCCCAGTACCAGACCTGCCTACTTGTCAAGAAAGCCCAATGAAGACCAGTGCCTCCATCTCTATGTGGACTCTTCCAGCAGGCTAGATCATCTAAGCCAACCAGGAGTACAGAGAAAGGAAGGCTCCTGGTACCATTTAAACACACCACTCTGGCACCCATCCTTCTCATACCACAGACCAAAATGGTATAATGGGCTACCTGCATCACTCATTGAAAACAATAAGATTAGCCTCTTCAAAACAGGACTTAGGACTCTACTGCATCATGAACTAGCCTGTGCATGCTTCGACTAGCCAACTACAGGACTCTTTAGCCCACATAACCCACCCCCTCCCACACCCCTTCCCACTCCATCCCCTCCTACACCACTATCCCCCTCTACCTCCCAACCCCCACCCTCTCCTGCCCCTAATATTCCCACTCCAGTTCCTCTCCTGCACAACCCCCCTCCATTACTACACCACCTACCTCCCTTGCTGTTTATATCCCAACCTCCTTTCACACCTCTCCCACTCCAGTACCCCTCCCTTAGTTTTCTCCCACGCCTGTCCCCCTCACTTGCCTCCTACTGAGTTCCAGCTTGCACCCCCCATGCTGCTAGCATCACTGCAGCAACTCCCACCCCATCACTCACCCTCCCACAAAATGACAACACTGTCCTTAGGCTGCTCCCCCACCCACTCCCCCTCTGTATAGCTAGTCCCCATCTGTATGGCCAGTACTCCCAGGGGCCTGATGACCCTAAATTGACAGACTAAAGCACTTCCTTTGAAACTGTTTCCTTTGTTTGAGCTGTATCCTGAACGTTCCCTCACTGAAATGCTTTATACCCTTGAAACCATGTTCCTCCTATTTTATTTGTAACCTGACTGAAACAAACTGTTCCTTCAATGTATTCTAACTCACGCCATTCAAATGTATGCAACCAATGTGCTTTGTCTAACTTTTTTTGTAATGTCTGCAACCTGTATGTTTGACTAATTGTTTTGTGTATGACCTGGAACCTTTGTTAATGAGTCCCATGACTCAAAGGTATTAATCCTAAACTGCAATAAATAAATAAATAAATAAAATATTAGAAATGATCATCCTGGATCTAAGAGGGAAGGTGGGACCATGGGTGTACTTTAAATCCCATCTTAATCTCAATGTTTCAATCCAGAAGCAAACGTTAGCTTTTGAAAAAGGACTGGTTGGTCCGAAAGCTAGAGCACTTTGTTCTTGTTGTTACATCTATGTTGGTCCATTAAAAGGTATCAAATAATTTTCTTCTGGATCTATTCTTGCAAGGACCAATACAGCAACTACTAAATCTAGACCTTAATGTTTCAGGCACCACTGACTGCACTGACAAAGGCTTGAAACTTTCACATGCTGTTCTCATGCTAGGTGGAACAAAAATACTACATCTTTTTTGTGCCTGTATTCCCCCAGACGGTAGTCAACAGGCACTCTAACCTCTCCTCAACACTATAGGCCCCATAGTTAAAAATATTGAGTGTTTACTATTTGGTGACTTTGATATTGATTGGATCAGTGTCAAAAGTAAAGATGTTGAGTTTAATCTCAGTAAGATGCATCTTACTCAGATCATATCTGAACCCACTAGATCTGTATTTATTGGGAGCAAAGCTTCACTAATAGATTGGATCCTAACACCCAGGGCTGATAGGATTATCTCCTCTGGTGTGCTACCAGATGTAATCAGTGACTTTTCACCAGTGTTCTGTGTGTGAAGAGCTAAATCTCCAAAAGGTCCTCGAGACTTCTCTACTTCCGTGACTCTGCACACTTTAATCCAACCTTGTTCAATCAAGATGTCTGGAGTACTGACTGGTCATACCTCTGGAGCCCAAACGATATAAATCTGGCTGTGTCTCACTTCAATGATACTATCTCAAGTCTACAGGACAGACATGTCCCACTTACTACCAGAAGGGTTCAGGGACCTGTAACCAAATGGCTTGACCATATGCTCCTCACCTTAATCAAGGCTAAGGATAAATCCTTGGCTGTTTAAAAGTCCACTAGGCTTGCATCTGACTGGTCAAAATATCACACCCTTAAAAATGAGTGTAAAAAAGGCATTCACCAGAGTAATAGGTCCCTACTCAATTCCTCTGCAGGTAACCCAAAACACTTTTGGAAGGAAGTGTATTAAACTAGCTATGGGTCTATCTACTAACCTCCTTGACGTGTATAAATAATGGCAATTGTAACAATCCCAAAATCATAGCAGACATTTTCAATAGCTACTTCTCAGAACTGTCATCCTATACTGGGGCTTCCCATCCTTGCCACAGTCAGCGCTACCCATCAAAGATCCATGCTCTGACACCCTGAGCTACCCACAATTTTATTTCCGTGTGGTTAAAGTATCTGAAGTACATAAATTACTACAGAGAATTCCTAAAGGCAAACCCACTGGTTCTGATGGCATCAGTCCCAAGCTACTGAGAGTTGTTGCTGCAGAATTGTCCTCATTTGTCACTAGAAGCATCAGCCTGTCCTTTGTGACTGGGGCTGTACCAGAGACATGGAAACTGTCCCATATAATCCCAGTCTTTAAAGAGCTACTGATGCCAAAAAAAACTTTGATAAACATAATAATTAGGTACAATTCAACTTGCATTCCATATGTATTCTATATATTTATCTTCCGTGTTATTTATTACTGAGTACATTTATATGAGTACATGATTTTTATCCCTTAGATTTTATCTGCCTCTACTCCCTATTTCAAGTCATAATGCTCTGTTGTGACATCACCATCTGTTGCCATGGGTGTAACTGTGATGTCACAAGCAGGGTATTATGACCTTAGGTAGGGAGAAAGCAACATAATTAGATGAACTCTTCAGGAACAAAGATCCTGTTTTCATGCAAATTACCTCAGTAATAAATAATGGGGAGGAAGAATACAAAACTAATGTGAAATACAAGCTGAACTGTGTCTAAATATTATGTTTTGTTGAAGTTCTCCTGAGGTGTCAGCTGCTCTGTAAGAAAGATGACCCAAAACTGGTTAAAAACTATAGACCGACTGACATACTTCCTGTCCTTAACAAAATACTGGAGAAGCTTGTTGCCTTGCAGTTAACTGAGTTCCTAACCAAGCATAACCTTTTGTCTATGGTGTGACATGCTTTTCACAAAAATCATAATAGTACTACTAGTGCTCTCCTCTCCTTCACTTCCCAGGTTGCAAATGCTATGGATAGGGATGAATACACAGGGGCTATATTCACTGACCTTTCTAAATCATTTGATCTAGTAAACCATCATCTGCTCTGTATCCATCTAAGCAACCTGGGGATCTCCTCCTCTGCCCTACCCTAGTTTAGGAACTATATTAATGGAAGGAGCCAATGAGTAAAAATGTAAACTATATTATCTGTTCCTGCCCCCTCTACGGTGGGTGTGGCACAAGGTTCAATACTTGGACCCCTACTTTTTCTCCCTTAATATTAACGACCTTCACCAGACCCTTGCCTGCTGCACCCCTAGCTGATATGCAGATCATCTCATCCTGTACCTAAACTCATGCAGTATGTCCAAAACTAACATCAAGTTAACTACTGACTTCCATAGATTGCAGCATTGACTCCAATCTAACAAACTCCTCTTAAATATAACAAAGACACAGGCCATGCTGTTTGGTTCTGCTCCCAAAATTGAAAGATGCACTACCCCTCTAACAGTACTGTGCAGTGATGAAACCCTTCTTGTAACAGTCTATGTTCAGTTACCTTGGAGTCACCATCAATGCATCCCTTGATTTCTCCCTGCACATAATGGATGTCTGCAGGTCTGTAAATACCAAATTGGGTCTCTTGTCAAACATAACCTTACCCACTAAACTGCATATCTATTGCTCGAGGTGTCCTGCTTCCTAAACTCAGTTATGGGTTATCTGTAATCCATGAATCTTCCCAATCCAACATACATAAATGGGACGTTAAGTATAATATCTGTCAATTCACTGTATTTCTATGCTGCCATACCCATCTTTGTACCTTATGCACTAAACTGGGTTGGTTTCATCCTGCTGCCCTATATGACTTATCACTTGGAGGGGTAATTTACAAAGTCTTGCAGCACCAATCCCCTTTTCCACTGTTTAGTCTTCTCTGCCCTCCAACTGATACCTACCCACTAAGGTCTGCCATTCATGAAGAATTACCTATCCCAAGAACCAGGACACTACTGGAGGACATTTCATTCTCTGTTGTTGCCCCAAGGCTATGGAATTCTATACTTTCTAGCCTACACTAGTGCTGGACTGCTACTGCCTTTGAAAAAGGGATATCACAGTCATCGCCTTAAATTTTGCATATACTGTGATTCATATACTGGTTGCTTACCTTCTTCCCTAATGTCAGTCTGCCCATCTAGCTAGACTTGCCTTGCAGGAACTCAATAAACTGTTTATATTTGTCATCTTCCATTAACAAGCAGTTGGCTTGTTCCACAGTGCCTTGTAATTTTGACCTTCTTTGCTTTTCAATGTGCTGCCTTTGGTATGTAATCTTTTATATATGCTTTTGACAATGTCACTTACTGTTGTACTGTAACTTGTTGTTCATTGCTGCTGAAACGTGTCCCCTGTGAGTTGCTACATGTGCTACTGCTACTTGGGGATGCAAAGAAACTACACCTGGTGTGCACCTATAATCCTCCAAAAGGTGGGCTACCTGGATTAACTCACCTCATGGACAAAATTGGTCCCAGAGTCGGGGATAACAAACTCATAATCCTGGGGGATGTAAACCTTAACTGGGATAGTGGTAATGTTAAGCAGTTTGAGCCTCTGCTTGTTAACCTTGCCCTGACCCAGCTCATCCAGGAACCAACTAGGCGGACAGCAAATGGATCCTCCAGCACCTTACTGAACTGGATCACGTCTAACCATCCTGACAGGATCTCATCAGCAGGTACATTATCTGACTCCATCTCTGACCACTCACTGGTTTTCTGTGTATGGAAAATTCCCACCCCCAAAATTATGCATGTCAGAAACTTCTCTAGATTTGATACTGAGGAGTTCCTGGAGGACCTAAGAGTTACTGACTGGTCTGGGGTGTATGGTGCCACTGACCCCTCGGCAGCAACCTCTTACTTCCTCTCCACCTTTGGGGCCCTTTCAAGACAAGCATGCTCCCAAGGTCACCCGTAGGGTGAGGGAGTCCGCTACCCTCTGGTTAAATGGGAATCTCCTAGCCCAGATGCGGGAGAGAGATAGTGTTGGGCTCATTCCAAAGGTACCAGTGATCCCATGATTATTCAAAGGTACAGACACCTCAGAAACAAGTGCAAAAAGGCCATCAGGGCAGCAAAGAGTGACTTTTGCAAGTCCGCCCTACTAAGCTCTGCCAGTAATCCCAGGAGGTTCTGGAGAGATATTAAATCCCTTGTCAGTGGATCCTCTCATCCGGGGGTTACGGACATGGTCATAAATGGAGTCTCCTGCAATAATCCCCATACTATTGCCAACTCCCTAAATAATCACTTCTCTGACCTCTCTGTCTTCACAACCCTCTTCTCACCTGATGAGGCTCTGTCTCACCCCCTTCCCTCCACTCTGCTGGAGGGTCACCCTCCTCTTCAAATGTTCCACCCCAGGACTGTATCGGTTCAGGACTTGCAGAAACACCTAGCTGGCCTCTCCCAGTACTCCAGTCCTGGCCTAGACAACCTGGAGCCTTAACTCCTTAAGCTTGGTGCTGCACACATTGCCTCACCAGTAGCCTTTATCTTCAACCTATCCCTTGGTCTGGGGACCATCACAGACATCTGGAAAGAGGCGAGGATTGCTCCTGTACTGAAGCAAGGAAATCCCAAACTGCCTGACAATTATCGACCGATTGCCATTCTCCCAACCCATAGCAAGCTCCTTGAAAAGGTAGTGGCTAAGCAGCTTTCCGAATATATCCACTCTCATGAACTTCTGTCCCCAGCCCAGCATGGCTTTCGTAAGGGCCACAGCACCACCACAGCCTTAATCTCAGTTACATCAAGTTTCCGGACAGCCATGGACCAGGGCAAACTCTCTGGTGCAATATTTATTGACCTGTCCAAAGCCTTTGACCTCTTTGACCACAAACTGCTTGGTGCACAATTGTGGTCACTTGGCCTCTCCCCCCATGCCATGAAATGGCTAATGGGTTATCTACATGGCAGAAAGCAGCGTACATGCTTCAATAAAGTCCTCTCCGAGCCCCTACCGGTGACCTCTGGAGTGCCTCAAGGCTCAGTACTAGGTCCCCTCCTCTTCTCCCTCTTCATCAATCAACTACCCATGGTTACTACCAGCTGTAGCGCCACCATGTATGCAGATGATCTGGTAATTCTGGCTCACTCCCAGATTGCCACTACCCTAAACCAGAACCTGCCCGATGACTTTAACAGGGTATTGTCATGGGTTACTAGTCACAAGCTGGTCCTGAAACTGAAAAAGATACAGGCTATGCTCTTTGGCTCAATGGCTAAAATCAAAGCCTCATTGGCCTGCTTACACGTCACCAGCGCAGATGGATCCTCACTACCCATAGTGAGCTCCATCAAATATCTGGGGGTAACACTTGACCCCAACTTGACATGGGTGATAATATCCTTAACATCTGCAGGGTGGCAAACTGCAAACTGGGTCTGGCCTATAGGGCCAAGTATAACCTTACACCGGCAGCCAGGCTTGCCCTAGCGAAGGGTGTGCTCCTTCCCTTCCTCAGCTATGGGCTGCACCTATTTGATCACTCTCCAAAGACACATCTTACCCGGTGGTACACTGCTTACAATAACATTTGTCGTTTTGCCTTGGCTGCCCCCCCGACTCACTCACCATTGTGAGCTATATGAGAAACTTTGCTGGCTCTCACCAGCTAGATACCTTGATTTTGGTTTGGGATGCCTCTCTGGGAAAGTGATCAGAACTAGCACCCCCCAGGGGCTGGCCCGGCTTCTGCCTAAACTGAATCCCACCCCCTACCAACTTAGGTCTCTCACATCAGGGATGCTCAAAGTCCCTCCTACCTGGACCCTCATGGGGGATCGGGACTTTGCCATAAGTGTGCCCAGACTCTGGAATTCACTACCTGTGGCTATCCGAGCTGCCCCCTCCTATCTGAGTTTTTGAAATTCCCTGTGGGGTTTCCTAAAACTAGCACCAGAGTGTGACTGCCCCAAACCTCCCTAGAGTAAAGTGTCAAATTGTTTTGTCTGAACCTCCCCAAGGTGTCTCCATTGAATTCCTGGAGATATTTTCCCCACTGTATCAATGACTTCTAACTACTGCTGCCTAAAAAGTCTTGGGCATTTTTACACCCATTATTGCTCCACGGTCATAGGCTAACCATGACATATTGCACCTTGGTCACTTGGTAGAAACTTGTACTACCAAGTGTTTCTGTTTCTGTCTAACATGTGCATATTTAGAAAAATGTGATGAGCTGTATATACCTGTCCACGATCCAACTAGCCTAGGGGGTGTATACGACAATGTTATAAGTTATATTATGACCAATCCAGTCCTTGAGCTATGCTCCACTCCTATGTATGATGACCTGTATATATCTGTCAGTTGAACTAGCTAGTCTAGAGTGTATAATCTAAAATGTGCTTACTACTATATGTTTTCCCTAGTCAAATGATGCATTTCTCACATGTTTGTTTACTGTGACAAAAAAACTGTACTCTCTTTGCCATGTCTCTTTGACTGTTGTTCCTCATGTTGTATTCTCCTGGGTCGTTCCTGAAAATAGGCATAATACTTGTCTAGTATACTTACCCGGTAAACAAAAGCTAAATAAATAAATAACCTCCTGGGTCATACCCAAAAATAAGCATTCAATTGTCTAACGCACTCACCTGGTCAACAAAAAAAAAAAATAAATAAATAAAATACTAAAAAGTCACACCCACTGTTCTGTATAATTTCCTAGTTTAAAACTGCAAAATGTTCCTTGACATAAATAAGGACCCAACTCCCCTTTACTGCCCCCGTCCTTTCTATAGCTTCTTATGTTACCCATAACCTCTAGGGACAATCATGATTCAGAAAGAGCAATAATATGAAAATCAATGGTAGCAACTTTACCCAAGACTGAAATTTTATATATTTTGGCATGAGTCACACTTCCTATATTCAAGTTCACTAAGGAAACAGAACCATCTGAAACACTAGAATTTTGATCAGTGTATTAAGTTGGAGGTCTGGATTTGATTTGTAAATAGAAGCAGAATATGTTTAACGTTATGTTGTAGTCTCTTTTCTTTAAAGCTGCACAGAGGAAAAATATGGGTAAGGAGAGGCATCCATTTCCTTTAAAGGTGTTTAGTGTTGAATTATAGCTAAGGATATGTATATGTACCCCTTTTCTTTTAAAGAATTTTGAGGTGAATTATGGTTAAGTATGTGTACCCTATTCTATTAAAAGTATATAGAAGGGGGAGTCATGAGTAAATATATTCCACCCCGGACATTGCCCTTCCCATCCCCCAACTCCATAATTGCTCTTTGCCACTTGCCTCTGTCCCTGATCTGTGGAAGCAGGCCACTGTCATACCCTTTCCCAAAGGGGGAGACCCCTTCTTCCCTCCATCCCTGGTAACTACAGTCCCATCTCCCTCCTTCCCTCCCTGGCTAAACTTCAGGAGTGGTATCACCAGCAGAAAGAGGAGGTAATAATATCCCTGTGTGGATCGCTGGTGAGACCCCACCTCGAGTACTGTGTAAAGTTCTGGAGGCCCCATCTCTGAAAAGACATAGATAGGTATGAGGTGGTGCAAAGGAGAGCAACCAAAAAATGTCAGGGCCTACATCAGAAGCCCTATGAAGAAAGGTTTGAGAATTTAAATATGTACTCCCTAGAAGACGGGAAGGAATGGGAGGCTATGATACAGACATTCAAGTACCTCACAGGAATAAACAAGGTACAGTAAGGGAGCATTTTCCAAAGGTATAGATGATCAAGGACAAGGGTTCACAGTATGAAGCTGGAGGGGGTGAGGCTCAGAGGAAACGTGAAGAAGTACTTCTTCATAGAGAAGGTGGGGGATGCTTGGAAAGGCCTCCCCGAGGAAGTGGTGGGGGCTAGAACAGTCACAGGATTTAAGAATGTATGGAACAGACACAAGGGAATCTTAGAAACAAGAAGGGGGTGTAAGCTGGAGTCCAAGTAGGATTTCCATTGCACCACAGGTAGGAAATTTAGGGCAAACTAGGTGGGCCAAGTGGTCCTTATCTGTCGACAACTTCTGTTTTTCTATATTTCTACTTTCCCAAACTTTGGAGCCTCCTCCTTGTTTCTATTCACAATGCTCCCTCTTCTATATGACTAAAATCCATCCTCCATGACTTCACTACTCACTTCTGCAGTAGCTGTTGATTCTAGTCTAATCCCTTTACTCCTCCCTGTATACTACTCTCTCCCCCTACTACCTTGGTTTATTGGTTCACTTTTCCCCTTGACAAGTGCCCCATTGTACTCGCAATCTCCCTTCCTTCCCTCATTTTGCTGCCAGTTACACTTTGCTGAATTCTCGCAGATGATATGTTATTGATGTGCTATGTTTTGCACTACTTACTTTGTGCTTCCTCTCAATTGTTTACTGCATAATTTTTACTTTTTATGTTTGCTGTGCGCACATGTGCAGCAAACATTTTGTTGCTGTAGGAGACTGGGTTTTAAGAGGTGTGATGGTGCTGTCAGTCCAATGCAGAGTGGTCTGCAAGGGGCTCGTCAGTGTCACACCAATCATCAGCCATGCTAATAATGACACTGTTCTGGCTTGCTGGTCAGAAACTTTGTGTAGTTCAAAGGAGAGAGCCAACCCAGTCATAGGGTGACTCTTGTAATCTACATAATGCTGCCCAGCAAGCACAGCTGATGTGTCATGATCAGCTTGCTGAAAACTGTCCCTTGTAGGTTTTGTTTTGTTTGATTTTGAATAACAGCCTGTAGAAGACGAAAACCATCCATTGGTGGCTGTTGCTGCTGCCACCATGTCTGCTCCCAATCCCAACCCACGCATGTTAATCAATCACTCAATCAAGTTTATTGGAGAGCAAATTGAGAATAAATTCTCATTTACAATTGCATCCAACTAATATACAAATGATTACAAATACAAATTATTACATAGTAAAATATACATGGGATAAATGCACATATTTTATCATACAATACATATTGCACATAGCTATCAACAATTAAACAGATAATACGACAGATAGTACAACAACTCATCTGAAACATTCACATTGCTTGTGTAGTATAACAATAATATGAGTTTTGAATCTAGAAATGGGAATTAAAATTTGCATCTTTAATCTTTTTTAAAGATCCTTCCAATATTCTGACATGGGGTGACCAATCCCCCATGCTAGCTGCTACCCCCACCCTGCCTGTTTTGATTCTGCAACACTTTGGGGAGCCCACTCACGGTGCCCCCAAACATAACATTGTCACTGGGGGTGCCCAATCCCCAGTGTTTCCACCTGAAGTAAAGAAAAACATTCCTTGTAGTTTTTTTTAAATACACCCTGAAAAAAGAAAAATCATCCATTGATGTCTGTTGCTGCCTTGCTGCCACCACCGTTACTGTCCCCTACCCTCCCCTCCCACTTGGCACCCATCACCCCACACACCCTCAGGCCCTTACTTGCCTACGAGGGGCCCAATGCTGTAATCCTCTCTGGACCACAGACACATCTTCACTCTTAAACATTGAACCGTGAACCGAAGAAATCAGGTCTGCAGTTCAATGTATTTAATGGGGCTTTGAACTTGTCATTATAACTTGATCATTTTTGAATATTTTTGCCCTAGGCTTTCAACATACCTGTTTTGGGACCCCACCTCATAAACAATAACAGTGAAATTAGGCAAATCTGTTCAAAAGGTGATTTAATGGTCACTGCGTGAAATCACCTTTTGGGCAGGAGCTAAAAATTTTCTCCACCCTCGTTTATGAGGTGGGGTTACAAGAAGGCTATGTCAAACATTTGGGGTAAAAGTATATATTTTTTTGTTTATATTTTTGTTCCCTACTGGATGGCTCTCCAGCCCCATCACCCTGATGTCCTCTACGACTTACCTGCCATCCAGTACCCCCAGGGCTTTTCCCCTCCCTGGCAAGATTGACAGGGTCCCTCTAACCCCTGTTGGTGACTGGATCCAGTATTTGGACTGGTGAGCCCAGCTAGTCGTATGCGGGGCCAGTGAGGGTCGAGTGCTATACTGCTGCCGATAGGTGTTTTTATCCTCTTTTTCTTCCCTTGGCACAGAGGAAGTGGCATGCAGTGATGCCAATGGCTGAACTGTACACACTCTCATGCAAAGCATGCTGGATATCTGCCCTGCCTCTGCCCCCCACTTAGTGCAGCCCTAATGTGCTGACCCCCAGTCACTGTTAGGGGACAGGCTGGCACTGGTCACTGGTTCCATCCCTCCCCAGAAGAAGAGAGCAGTCCCTTGGCTGCTTGATCCTTCTCCCATCTGGCTGGACCTTCAACTCCCGAGCTCACTACTGAACTCGGGTTGTTGGTATCATGAGCAGTAGCCTTACTGCCATGCCAGCGGGCCAGCATTGGGGGCAAAAATATTAAAAAACAACAAAGTTACGAGCCTACATTGAAATTTATGAATGTAGGCTCATAACTTTGTTAATTTTTAGTTTTTAGTTTAGTTTTTTTTTGTTGACCGGGTAAGTGCACTAGACAAATTCTGCCTATTTTCAGGCACGACCCGGGGGAGTGGGATACAGGTGAATGCCAACTGACCTTGAACCAGATTAAGCTGTTGATGGAATTTTTTTTTTTTTTAGTGAATGAGGGAAATTTGGCCAGGACACCGGGGAAATTCCCCTACTCATTGCCAGTAGGGGGACCCTGTCGCTGCAGGAGGCAGGCACTCTGTTTCCAGCTATGGAGGAGGCAGGAGCTGTACATGGGGCTGCAATAGCCCAGAGTCTTTCCTTACCTGTTGATTTCACCTAGACTGGAACCACTGAAGTGGTGGCTGGGATGCACCTGCGAGGTGGCCAGCAAAATGCCAACTCAGGCGGTCCATCAGTTCCTGTTGCTACTATGGGGCTTAGTTTGACGGAGAAACAATGCTGTCTGGAAGAGGAACTGCTTTGTGTTAGTGAATTATTGGTGCAGGAACGTAGGAACCTCACTGTGGAGGATGACAGGAAGTGGAAGAGATCAGAAGGTTCACCGAGCACTGCAGAAGCAGTGGGGCCCAGTAAGTTGCATTCAGCTACTGAAAGGCCGAAAGCCAGTGGTGTTTCATCTTCTCAAGATTGGGGAGATCTAGTGGAAGAATCATGGTCTCCGGAGCGTGCGCTGCGTGGGGCTGGCTGGATTCTGATTTCAGGTGCTTTGTGGAAGCTGGATGATGGATCTTCGGCTCTTCAGGAGTCTGTAGAGATAAGTACATTGGCTTTACCAGTCCCTCCTCCTGTTGCTTTGGACACTGAACTTCCAGCCTCCCCTTTTCCTAAAACTACTACTGATTCTAGACTACCCTTGGAAAGCCTGTCAGAGGAGATGGCTGCAGATGTGGCTACTTCCTCTGTCATACAGGGGCCAGCTTTGGAACCTGTGGATAAACCTTCTTATGCCAGTCATTTTAGACAACCTCTAGAATTAGCCAAGTGGCGAAATGCCATTCGTTTACGAAATGTTGGTCCCAGGGATAACCCCCCTGACAGGTTCTATGTTGGGAAAACATTATTGAAGAAAAGTATGGGTTTTTCCCCTTCTGAAGTCTACGCCTTGATACATGTTCCTGGGGAGTTTACATTTGATGTCAGTTTTCGCACCCCAGTTCTTTTGGAACTATTCTGGAGTCGCTATTTAAATCTAAAAACTAATCCCCTATGGTCGGACTTTATTGTATTACCTCTTTCAAAACAGGCCTTTAGGGTCATTACAATCATGTTTAGAAATGAAGGGGTTAATGTCATCGATATTGTTAATTGGTTATTTAAGAGATGTGAAATCCAGGGGAATCCTGTTCCTATCCTGGATGCAGAGGGATTTTGGAATGGGGGTTGGAAATTTAGAATTAAACTCCACTCTACTGATTCTGATTTAGTGCATCTCCCCAATTGTTTTTTTTTTGGGGATGAGGGTTCCTTTTCTATCCAGGTCAGCCAAGGGTTTGCTTCAAGTGTGGGTCACGGACTCACATAAGCACCTCTTGTGATGTGCTCAAATGCTCTTATTGTGGGGAGTCTGGTCATCCTAGTGCCCACTGTTTCCAAACCTCTAAATGCAATCTTTGTGATGTGGTGGGTCACACATTTGAACTTTGCCCTTTGGCAGCTAAAAACACACCGGCAGCTGATTTTGGGGTACAGAATCATTATATTCGGGAGGCAGTTCAACTTGGCATTCCTACTGGGGGAAGGTTGGATCCCAGTACCTCTGCGGCTAGTCTCCTTTTGGCTGTATCAGGTTTGATTAATGACTCTACCTTGAGCCCTGCCACTATAGATTTACCTGCTGTAGTGACTCATGAGGTATCAGAGATAGGACAAGGGGGGGGGTTATTTGCCAGGATTCGGTATTGTCGTTTGGATCCCTTGGAAGATGGTTTTACTATGGTTAGCGGCAAGAAAGGAAAATCTGTTAAAGGAAAAGGAAAGGTGGGTAGGAAAACAGCTATGCCTACTTTGAATGTTTCTATTGCTGACCCTAATACCTTTGCAGTGTTGGTGGAGGCTCCAGAGGTGGTTCCAGACATGTCTCAGCCTTCTGCACCCCCACTAAGGCCTGAGCCTCTGGAACCTGCTGAGGGACAGGTAGGCCCAAAGCCATCAGATGGGAAAAGTGGAAGGATTACGAGAGCATCTAGCAAAGTAAGGTGACTTTATCCTTTCATTAATTCATGGTTCCCTTTTACTTTAGAGTGGCAACTTTAAATGCTAATAGCATTAAAACTCCTGTTAAGCGTCAGAGCACTTATTCTCATTTTTTATATGAAAATCTGGATTGTGTTTTCCTACAGGATGTTCAGTTGCATTCTCCTACGGAGGTAGAGGCTGCCACTACTGGTTGGGTGTGGGGAGATTGTTTTTGGTCTTTAGGGAGTGATTTGTGTAGTGGGGTGGGGATTTGTTTTTTTCATTCACATATCAAAGTAATTCATCAGATAGAGATTGTAGCTGGGAGGGCCTTGGTTTTGGATATTAAGTGGGGTTCTTTACCCTTGCGGTTACTAAATGTTTATGCACCTCAATCTAAATTTGACAGAGTAGCCCTTTTTAATTCATTATACCCTTTTTTATGCACCTCTTCTGTTATTATCCTTGGGGAGACTTTAACTGCTCCTTGCCTTCTGGTGTTTCTTCTGGGACTAAGAAGAAGGTGTATAGTGATATGGCAAGCTTGTCAAAATTTCTTGCAGATACTGGTTTGAATGATGCTTTTGGGACTTCCTCTAAAGGGTTTGGGAATACTTATTTTTGAGGACCTAGAGCTTCCAGAATTTACTATTTTTTTTTCTTTCACCAGGGATTGTAGTGCAATCACAGTCCTTGCAGGAGGTGGCCACGTCAGATCATAAACTGCTTAGATTAGTGTTACGTGACATGCCTGAAGTCCGCAGGGGGCCGGGTTTTTGGAAATGAAATATTATCTTATTAGATATCCCTGGTGTAACTGATGGTCTACATTCCCTTTTTTTAGCACATCAGTCTGTTATATTTTTATATGATGATTTAAATACTTGGTAGGGGGACACGAAATGTGAAGTCAGACTCTACTTTAAAACCATAGGTCATTTAAATGGGAGATTCCGGCATGATGGACTCCATTATCTTAGAGAACGACTTCATTTTTTGTCTACCTTCCGGCAGTCTTTGGGATCTGCATGTCTGGATCAAATTAAAAAGGTAAAGGAAGAGTTGGCTAAATTACAGTCTCAGGTTTTGCAGGATGTGGAGAGAAAGTGTATATATGGGATTTGTGGTAAAAAAAAGGACACTTTACCTTTCGAAAATCTGAAACTTATTAAACACTCCCGAGTCATGATGTATTTAAACACCTCAACTGGGAGGCGTGTTACAACAAATACTGGTATTTTAGATACGTTACATGATTATGTTACTGCATCCTTTAAGAGTAGATTGCTCTCTGAAGCCCCTATTAGTGATTGGTTTCTTAGAAGACCAGTCCCTGTTTTGTCTACAAATGAGCAGACTACTTTGGTTCAACCCATTATGGTAGATGAACTAAAGACTGCAATTTGGTCTTCAAGTCAGGCATTACTCCTGGTGCTGATGGGTTATTCCATGAAATTTATAAAATTTTGTGGGAAGTTTTGGGTACTGACCTATGTCGGGTATTGAATGCTGGGTTACAGGCAGGGTCTCTACCAAAAAGCATGTTACAGGGTGTGTTGCTTTTACTGTATAAAAATAAAGGGGAGCGTGGGGATTTAGATAATTGGAGGCCTTTGTCTCTTGAATACAGACTATAAGATCTTGATGAAAATCTTTTGTATTCGATTACGGGGAGTTTTGGGTTCCTTATTACATCCATCACAATTTAGTGGGGTACCACATCAGAGGGTTCAGGATGCACTGATCCTACTCAGGGAGCTTGTCGCTAAAGGAGCATCTGGAGACATGTTTGGGCATCTGGTTTGTCTTGACCAGGCTAAAGCTTTTGACCACGTAGAATATAGTTATCTGTGGGAGAGTTTGAGACGGTATGGGTTTCCCTCACAATTTATAAACTGGCTACGTACCTGCTATACAGGCATCACTCTGATACCTAGCATAAATGGATGGTTGGGAAGAGATATTGAGGTACATAGGGGAGTGCAGCAGGGGTTTCCAAGTCCCCTACTTTATGTGCTATCCTTGGACCCCCTTTTGCATGCTTTAAATAGTATGGATGACATTGCTGGATTATCAGTTGGTTGTATGGACCCACAGATAGTGTCAATAGCATATGCGGATGATTTAGTTTTAGTTTTATCTGATAAAAATTCTGCTGTTGCTGCACGGTCATTATTGTACACCTTTTCAGCTATGTTTGGTTCCTCTATTAATAGACTTAAAAGTGGGATACTGCCTTTGGGGTATGGGGCCACTGATGCAGCATTGATTTGGGACATGCCTATCAAATCTGGATATAGGAAGATTCTTGGAGTTTATTTTGGAGGTATGGATGACCATTGGTATAATTGGGAGAGGCAATTATTGGAGGCACGTAATAGGGTGATAATCTGGAATAAAGGCCGAATGTCTAAGGCTAAGTGAATTTATTTGATTAAAACTTTTTTGTTGCCATATTTTTTGTTTATAGCTGCGGTTTTTCCCCCTTCCCCTTCTTTAGAAACCTCTCTTTATGATGTATTTTTTCTTTGTTTATGGGGTAATAGATTAAATCCGGTGAAGAGGGGTATCACTTATTTACCTATTGGCGAAGGAGGTCTGGGTATAGTGAATCCAGTTGTATTTTTGCATAGTGTATTTATTTTTTATAATTTAGTTCCCTTGCTCAAGGGGGTTGTTAAGATCTGGTCCCCGTGGGTGGCTGATAGTATAGATCCCCTTCTTAGGCATTGGGATCAGGATTCTTTTTTGGCCCAACAGGTAAGGCTATGTGCATTAACTAGTCACTTTCATACAATGTTTCAAAAATTGAAATCCTGGCATGTTGTTAGGAAATCCTTTTTTCTTCAATCACGTCAGCAATTCTATTGTGCTATATTGCAGGATTTCTTTTTTGTGGCTCCATGGTTTCATGATTTACCAGTTTCTGAGCAGCATTCCAAATTACAATTGTTGGTAAGCAAGAGGGTTCCTCGACATATGTGGGATTTTTTATGGCTATGTCTTCATAGGAGATTAGGGGTAAAAGGCAATATGAGACATAAAGAACTCTCAGAGAGGTTTTGTCCCAGGGAGGAAACCTGCTAAGGGGTGGTTGAAACAATGGAACATTTTTTTGTGGATTGTCCCTTTGTAGTTTCTTTTTGGTCCCAATTTCAGGATGTATGGCCTTTAAATCCTTTTCAGGGTCCTACATCACAGATCTGGGTGGAAGGGGTTCTGCCGAGGTCCTGGGTTATTTATGATGTAGTCACTATGCGCCTGTTAATGGGTCATATAGGCTTTCAGCTGTGGCAAGCACGGTGTAATTTGACACTTCGACAGCAATTACTCTCTGTATCTCAGATTATTTATAACATTAAGAAGGTAATGGCGGCCATGCTGGGCTGCCGTCTGTGAGCTGCGAAATTTGGCTCGGACTTTTTGTTAATTTTACTATAGTTTCATCGTTTTTTGCTAGTTATTTATTTTATTTTGTAGTCTTAAGCAGTATTACCATTTATTATTGCTGCAGTTATAGGAGAAAGCTGTTTATTATTACTGCTATGTTATTTTAAAAATTGAGACGCTTCCGATATTCGAAGAGAGACTGGCCTGTGTGGAGTCGCCTGGCTTGCTTGCGTGCGGTGCGTCGTGGGCTGCTTGTTGTGAGCTGCGTGTTGTGTGCTGATTCTCCAATTGGATTCTGTGGGGGACTCGGTGGCTGGCAGCTTGGAGGCTCAGTGGCCGCTTCTGGGCGGTGAAAGAAGTAGAAGGAGCTACTAGCGGTGGAGTAGCAGTTTCAACACGGGAGTATAACGTAGCCGGACCACAGGAGAAGGGGTTGCCGGTTCCTAGTGAGAGTGGACCGGCCGGAAAAAGAGTAAATGGATAGCGGGCAATGAAGACTGGTTACAAACTTTTTCCACAACTTTGAAAGTTCTGGTTCCCCGGTCCAGACGGGGAGATGGGTCTCTCTGCCACCAGAGGGTGACGGGCTTTATCTTGCTCCCTAGGTGAAGCAGGGGCACCACCGGAGGGTGGTCTCGCCTGCTTCACCGCACCGAGGGTCGAGTAGAGCCGGAATTTGCAGTGGAAGTACATATGGTATCTGTCTGCTCATCAGCCTGCAGGATTCTTGGTCACTAGGAAATTTAAACATTTGGAAGCAAGTTGGAACTGAGTGGATTGTTCGATTTGGTGAAGTATCTCTGAATTTTCTGTTTTTGGCCAGTGTGTGTTAGCTACTGGGAAATTTAAAACTGAGTTCAATTATAACTGATTCAGTCTCGTGAGAGGAGATTGGCTAAAGTTTGGACCATACTGAAGTGGTGAGAGCACATACCTGTGGACATAAAAAAAAAAAAAAAATGACCTTGGAACTCTTGTTTTATTTTTATTTTTAGGCAAATAAAGGTATTGGCTTTAGACTAAGGGGCTTTTTAAAGTTATGGGCCAACTTTATGTTAGGGGTTCTGTATAGTGTGGAAAGCTCCTCTCCCCTGCAGTGGTGAGAGTACTGTGGGTGGGGGTAGAAAGATAAAGCGTTTTGACAAACTTAAAGCACAATTTTGACACACTGATAGGGATATATTTTTGTTAATAGATGCTGTATTTAGATTTTGATATTTGAGTGTTGTGTCTATTAGTTTTATTTAAAGTTATTGGTAAATTTTGTAGAGTAGTTATTTATATAAGTTTGAGTGGGGTTTATTACTGTTGATTTTCTGTGGTGTTAATTATGTGCTGGAATGATAACAGGACGGTTGGGTATTATTCCCCCTCTAGGCTCAGGGACCTTTGTCCTTTCTCTTGTTCCCCCCCTATCACCGGGAAGATGTAGGGCTCTGGGGATTGTGAGGGGGAGGAGGAGGAGGGCTGGTGCTGGGCCTAGGGGGGAATGGAAAGGAGCGGGTGGATAGGGATAGTGGGGTCAAGGAGATGCCCTGGGCGAAATGGGCACAGGAAAGGGGATCTCCCTGTTTGGTGCCCATACCCAAGGGTTCTGATTATGATCAGCAGGTAAAGCGGTCATCTTCGGAGGTTCATCCTACTTGGGGGGGGGTGTTGTGCAATGCCAGGTCTATTAAAAACAAGACGGCTATTATAGCTGATCTTGTTGGGTCATCTGACCTGGCGTGCATCACCGAGACTTGGATGGATGAAAATGCTGGGCCAGTTTTAGCAGCAGCAGTTCCAGCTGGGTACTTGGTGATATACCGCCCGAGGCAGGATCGTAGGGGCGGGGGTGTTGCCATATGTTTTAAGTCTGAACTGGGCCTGGTGGAGGTACCGGTGGGAGTCACCAGATCCTTTGAGTGTATCTCGGGCGAGGGTGTGGAGTGCAGGATATCAGATACCGTCCACCAGGTGATTTAGAATGTTTTTCCTGCAGGAAGTCGCAGACTTCATTGTCGACCTGACTTTGGGGTCCCCCAGATGGTTGGTTCTGGGGGACTTCAATGCCTGGGTCGACGATGAACTCTCATGTTTTGGTCAAGACTTCCTCCAGTTAATGATATCACTGGGTTTCACACAGGCTGCTTCCTCCTCGACCCATATTGGTGGACACTCATTGGACCTGGTGTTCCTTCTGGGGATGGGGATATCTGACTTGGTGGTGGAACCAGTCGGATGGTCCAACCATCACTCCATTAGGTTCAGTTTTGAGGCCACCCCTATTAGGTCAGCCCCTTTGGAGATGGTCTGGTACCACCCTTTAAGGGGTGTGTCCCCGGATGACCTGACGGCAGTACTGGACCTATCGGGCCTACCGATAGATTGCTCGGATCCAGGGGACCTGGTACATGCTTATAATAAGGCAGTGACGGGCCCTGGATTCTATTGCACTGGTTCGTGTTCGTCCTCTCACTCTTTGCCCCAGGTCTCCTTGGTTCGATGAGACCGTGAGGGAGTTGAGGAGGGTTGGACGAGGGCTGGAGAGGCGTTGGTGGAAGTCCGGTTTGGATGATGACAAACTTAGTTTGATGGACCATTATATGGCCTATCAATCCGCAATCTCGTAAGAAGGCAGAATTCCTGTCCAGAGAGATTGCGGCTGCACAGAATAGACCAGCTCAGCTCTTTCAGACTGTGGACAGACTGTGCAATCCTGTCTGTCTTCAGCCCAGAAGAGCCTTTTCTCCAGAACTGTGTGAGGAGTTTGCTCTCTTCTTCGCAGATAAGGTTGCCAAAATCAGATCGAATGTCCGTTCTTCCATCCCTAATGGGAGCGGTGATGGTTGGCAGGAGATGTCGAACACCCAGTTTGTATGGTCTGACTTCAGCCTCCCCACAATCGATGACATTGTGATGATCATCCGAGCATTGAGAACGACCAACTGTGATTTGGACCCTGGCCCCACACGCCTCTTAGTGGATTGTGTGGACAAAATTGGCCTAGTCCTGGCTTTGATAGTCTGGAAGTCATTGGAGAGGGGGATCTTTCCAGATCCTCTTAAAGAGGCTATAGTTAAGCCTCTATTGAAGAAGCCCTCCTTAGACCCAGATTGTCTAGCAAATTACAGACCCGTCTCTAACTTACCCTTTGTGGGTAAAGTTATTGAGAAGGTGGTTGCAGTGCAGTTGAATGGTCATCTGACCAACAACAATGTCTACGATTCTCTCCAGTCCGGATTTAGGAAAAGGCATAGTACCGAGACAGCACTTGTTCGGGTATTAAATGACCTCCTAATAGCGAGATATCATAGGACCTGTTCTATCTTGATACTCCTCGATCTCTCTGCAGCATTTGACACTGTTGATCATGGTGTGCTGTTAGAGCATCTGCGGTCCATCTGTGGATTGTCTGATACGGTCCTCAGGTGGTTTTGATCTTACCTCTAGGGTAGGACTCAGAGGGTGGTGTCAAGAATTTCTTCCTCAGCATCAGTCTCCCTATCCTGTGGGGTACTGCAGGGTTCTATTCTAGCACCCATGTTGTTTGCGGTGTATATGCTGCAGTTGGGAGCAATTATTAGATAATACAGTTTGGGTTTTCATTGCTATGCAGATGATACCCAGCTGTATATGTCTTTTGTGCCCGGCCAGGATGCTGCCCTTTCGGTATTTAATAACTGCCTTGCCGAGATCCAAGACTGGATGAATGGGAGTTGGCTAAGGTTAAACCCGGAGAAAACTGAGGTTTTGGTCGTGGACAAGGGTCACTGTGAGGCGGGTCTGCCAGATGGATCGCCCTCAGGCTTATGGCTTGGGGGCGTTCAGCTGATGACCTCAGATCAGGTGCGGAATCTTGGCGTAATATTTGACGACCGCTTGACATTTAAATCTCAGGTGTCAGCGGTGGTCAAAACTTCCTTTTTACATCTGAAGAACATCGCCAGGGTGAAGCACCTGGTTCCTCCAGAGGATCTTCCAACGTTGCTCCACGCTTTCGTTACCTCCCGCCTTGACTATTGCAACTCCCTGTACCTAGGGCTATCGGGGGTTGAACTTCACCATCTGCAGCTAGTGCAGAATGCGGCGGCCAGGTTGTTGACTGGATCTTCTAGATCCAGCCATATAATGCCTATGCTCCGCGGATTGCACTGGCTGCCAGTGTTTTGGCGAATCACCTTCAAGGTCGGTTTGCTGACCTATAAAGCCCTACACGATCAGGGACCTACTTACCTGAAAGAGCTCCTGTGCCCCTACTGTCCTTCTCGCCCCCTCTGATCCACTGATGAGGGATTGCTAGAGATTCCCAGGGTTCGTTTAAAAACTTCAGGGGCTAGATCATTTAGTTTTATGGCTCTGACCCTGTGGAATTCTCTACCTCATCAGGTGCGAAATTGCCCGACTGTCCTAAGCTTTAAAGGAGCTTTGAAGACACACCTTTTTAGTATAGCTTTTAATGACTTATGATAGTTTTAAACTTGGTTTATTTATTGTTTTATGAAATTGTACAGGCGCTTTGGTTTTGAGTAAAGCGCCTTTTAAAAATAAAGAATGAAATGAGATGAAAATGAAAATAATACTTAGCTGGAGACTTCAGGAAAGGGAGAAAGTGCATCCTGAACTATTTAGATTGTGGTGGAGGAAAATGACCTGGCTTGACACGGTGTAAGGTTATTGTGCTGAGTCCAGGCTTTCCTATTAAGTACTGGATATCCCTGTTAGCAAGGATAGGACCTCCTTTTGGGGTAATATTGGTGGGGAATACTACTTTCTGCATACGGTGTTAGTTCTGTTTTAAACCCACTTCCTCTCTCTTAAGGGGGGCATTTAGCATATTCTGGTATTATTTGTGCTCTTAATTTTACAATACTTTCATGCTGCTGTTCTGCTGTGCATACTTGTTTTTTTATGATTTCTGTTCATCCCTTTTGTATGCTGGTATACTTGCTTTGTTTAAATTTGTTGTGTATTATGATTGATCTACTGTATACATTATTGTTTGACTGTTGCTTTTCAGTTAAAAAAAATTCCCTACTCTTTTAGTGGGGGGGTTTTCACATTATTCCTTTTATAATGATCTGATACTGTATGATTGCAATACTTATTTGTTTTTGTTTTCTATATGATTTGTCTATTATTTTGTGTGACTTAACACTGTTTATATTCAATTTTGGTTTACTGTTATGATAATAAAAAATTCCCTACTCTTTTCGAGAAGTGCCATGGGATCTTTAACATCCACCTGAACTACCACCAATCCAGGCAGATGGGACCTCGGTTTAATGTCTCATCCGAAAGACAGCACCTCAGCAGTGCAGCACCCATCTCATGCTGCACTATAGTGTCAGTACTGGGATATTAACCCAAGTGCCAGATGTGGGAACTGAACCCACAGCCCTCTGATCTCCCGGCCTCAGAGGCAAGTGTGCTACCTACTGAGTCACTGACACTGCTTGGGTCAAAATTTTCAGTATTTTGACCCAAAATATCCAACATAGCCATTTCTTCACAACACTTCATGAATGTGATCGCTGACATTTTTCAAATCCTGGCTCAAAATCATCTTTTGGTCAGGATTTGAAAACGTTCTTTGTCCTTTCATTTAAATCTATAGTTAATTCTGGTGTTGCCAAATATAATAACTTTTGTTTTTTTTTAAGTTTATTCTTAGTTCCAGTTTCTCACATTTAACCAAAATTTTATCTAATTGGTTCTGAAGACCTCTATTAGTGAGTGAGAACAGAACCAAGTCATCCGCATGGGCAAGGATATGGCATGGGTTATTTGCTAATTTTGGTGGATCAAAAATTTCAACTTGATCTGTTTGTAATAAGGAATTGAGATATATGCTAAAGAGAATGGGAGCATGAAGACACCCTTGCTTTACTCCCCTCATGGATTTAAATAATTCTATCATGTCTCCTTGATTATTATACTGTATCTAATAGCTGTCTCTGTGTTAGTGTATAGCAGGTAGATAAGTATTAAAAGTTCAGCAGGGAGACCTTTGTTTAATAGTATATTCCAAAGTGTTAGTCTGTTGATAGAGTCAAAGGCAAATGAGAAATCAATGAACAGGGCAAAGATCTTTGATTTTCTGATTTGTGTATATTTTTCCAGCAAATGAGAAAAACAAAAGATATTATCAACTGTGGAGTAATTAGCTCTAAAGCCAACTAGATATATGGATAATTGGGAATACGTTTCTAACCATCGAGTCAGTCTGACTAATACAATTCTTGAAAATACTTTAGAGCTAATGTCCAGTAAACTAATTGGTCTGAAATTTCTGGGGTTATGAAAGTTGCCTTTCTTATGTAGGGGGACAATAATATTTTTTTGTCCATGAGATGGGGATAAATCTTTGAACTAAACACAAATTAAAAAAATGATTTGAGAACTGGAACCCCAAATGACTTATAATAATTATATTATCCAATATGGCCACCAGGCTGGGCGCGTTGCTGCTGCTGCTTCTTTGATTTTATTTCATTTATCCAATTTTAGTTTATTTTGTTTATATTTGTTTAGTTTTAGTTTTATTTATTTTATGTCGATCCAGGCTTTGGTGCTTCGTTACCGCTGGGTGGAGCGTTAGCAGGTCTGTTTTGAATTACGAGAGCTAAGAGACGCTGAGTAGTGTCCTTGACGAGTTTCGGATGAGTTCCGGAGAACTGTGCTGATCTCTGGCCGACTTTCCTCTGCTCTCGCTTGTTTAATCGGCGGGGGTTATTGACACCGGAGGGTTTTGTATTTTGCCTGTGGAGCTGGAGACAGTTGCTGGTCCCTTCTGGCGTTTTTTGTGGATTGAGGTGACCTTTTGGAGAGGAGATGCCAAAGGGGTTTCTGCTTCTATAACGGCTGAGTTGGAAGAAGAGCTGCCGGAGGGGTTTTTGTTTCCTTAATGGATGAGTTCTGATGAAGAGACGCCAGTGGGGTTTTGCTTTTTAACGGATTGTGGTGGGGACCTTGTGTGTTGGACTTTGTTCCCTTCAATGACTGCATGGAGGGCATAGTCAGAGGAACTTAGAGTCAGCTTCGACACTGTGAAAGCTGGCAAGACTTAATTGGAGTAGTATAGATGGCCCCATATGATTATTTTTGAACTTTTTAGAAACTCCTTTGCTCCAGCTGGTGCTTTCCAGGGTTTTGCCACTCCACAGGGGGTTGGGGTATTTTCTAGTTAGGGAACTGAGTGGAGTACCCCGCTCCCTTGGACCTTGGGAATTGCTACTATGGTGGCTTTTTCATAAGGTCCTTTGATGTGAGTGACATAAATTGCCCTGGTGTGCACCTGATAGGGAGTTTGTGGGGTTGAAACTGGGCTTTGGATAAACCCCCCCTCTTGGACCTCTTGTTTCTGCTATATAGAGTTTCCGTGGACCTTTGCCTCGGATTGTTCCCTCCTGGAGTTCTGTGGCTGTCCTTTTTGGATTTGGATTTTTGAACTTAAGTGGACTTATTGGATCTGCTGCAAGAGACTGTGGATCGCTATTATTTTTTGGATTTTGTTTGGACTCCCGGGTGGTGAGAGGACCCTGGGTCCAAAATTTTATTTGTTTGTTTTAATTTTTTCACTTATTTTACAGCTTGGGTTTTTCTCCTAACAGGGAGAAAGACTGATATTATTTTCCCCAGTTGTGAGAGAATTGGGGGAGTTTACTTTTTTCTTTTTTGTTTAGTGTTGTATATTTTTATGTTATTTTGGCAGTGAGAGTGCCATTGTATTCTCTTTCCCCGGTAGTGAGAGGACCGGGAGGAGGGATTATACAGAATTTTATTATTTGTTTTGTTTTATTTATATGTTTACTGAAATTGTATAGTTAATTTAGTTTGAATTTTTGGTTCATTTTGTGTTTTATTTTAGTTAAGCAGCATCATGTGCTGGCCTTTATCTCACAAGGTGGTGTGCTATTCATCCTCCTCTCTTCGTGCCCTCCACCCCTTTTGTACTCCTCCCCTGCAATTTGATGTTTATCGGTGGTGTAGAGCATTGGGGATTGCTCGCGGGAGAGTGAGGGGGTTGGGGTGTGCGAACAGGGGAGGATGAACGAGTGGGGCCATCGTATTGGGGTTATTAAGTCCAGAAGGTGCCCTGGGGTGAAATGGAATCCTGATCGGGGTTCGCCCTGTCTGGTATCCATACTCAAGGGCACTACTGATCTCAGTAGGCAGATAGGCCTGACAACCTCCGAGGTTTGTCCAACTCAGGCGGTATTATGCAATGCCAGGTCTGTTAGGAATAAGACTGCTATTATTGCCGACCTTGTTGGTTCAGCTGACCTGGCTTGCATTACCGAGACCTGGCTGGATGAATATTCTGGCCCTATAGTAGAGGCCATGACTCCGGCCGGATACTCGGTAATACACCGGCCGAGATTAGACCGCCGGGAGGGGGGGTTGCAGTCTGTTTTAAGACTGAATTGGGTCTCACGAGTGTGGTAGTAGGGGAAGCAGAGTCCTTTGAATGTTCAGTTGTAGCAAGTCTAGGCGTTCGAATCGTTCTCATTTACCATCCACCCGGTGATGGGAAACGCTTCTTATAGGAAGTAGCAGATTTCCTTGTCGACATGTCGTTTGAGTCGCCCAGATTGATGGTGCTGGGTGACTTCAACGCCTGGGTCGACGATGAACTCTCACAATTTGGTAGTCACTTCCTCCAATTAATGTCTTCTTTGGGCCTTACACAGGTATTTTCCGCTGTTACGCATAAATCTGGGCACTCTCTGGACTTAGTTTTCCTTCTAGGGATTGATGCATCCGACATGGGGGTGGAACCAGTCGCTTAGTCTGACCACTACACCGTGAGGTTCAATTTTTGCCCCCCCCTTAGGAGGCCATCCCCTGTGGAGATGGTCAGGTACCGCCCATTATGGAATGTTACTTCACAAGGCCTAGCGGCGGTCCTTGACCTTTCATCCCCTGTGTTGGTGAGCAGTAATCCAGAGGTACTGGTGTTGGCCTATAATAAGGCCATCACGGTTGCCCTGGATTTTATTGCTCCTGTTCATGAACGCCCTTTTTCACTGCACCCCAGTGCCCCTTGGTTTGATGGGACTCTGAGGGAGATGTGGAGAAAAGGGCGAAGGTTAGAGCATTGTTGGCGTAGATCAGCCCTTGATGCCAACTGCCTTAGATTGATAGAACATTATGTTAGCTACCAATCTGCAATCACCCATAAGAAGGCAGAGTTCCTGTCCAGGGAGTTTGCAGTTGCTCAGAATCGACCGGCTCAGCTGTTTCAAACTGTAGATAGATTGTGCAACCCAGCCTGTCTGCAAGTTCGGAAAGCCTTTTTGCAACTAGAGTGCAATGAGCTCGCTCGTTACTTTGCAACTAAGGTGGCTGACATCAGGGCTGATCTGTGTTTGACAACCTCTAAGGGTGATGTTGTGGGGACGTGCGAGAACACAGTGTCTCGTTTCTCTTGGAGTTCTTTTTATCGACCTGAGTTCGTGGATATTATGAGGCTTATCCATAGTGTGCGCCCTACTAGCTGCAGCTTGGATCCTGGACCGACTACCCTAATTTTGGGTTGTATTGACATCATCGGTCCAGTTTTGGTGCAAATAGTCTGGTGCTCCTTGGAGTCAGGTGAGTTCCCTAGCTCCCTGAAAGAGGCGGTGGTGACACCTCTCTTGAAGAAAGCTTCCTTAGACCCAGACTGTTTTTCTAGCTACAGACCTATCTCTAACCTTCCCTTTATTGGGAAGGTTATTGAAAAGGTTGTAGCTGCTCAATTGGATGACCATTTAACCATCCATAGTATCTACGAGTCCTTTCAGTCTGGTTTCTGTAAAAGACATAACACAGAGACTGCACTGGTTCGGGTGCTTAATGATCTTCTGAGGGCGAGGGATCAAAAGAGATGCTCCATTTTGGTTCTCCTTGATCTCTTCTCAGCATTTGACACTGTGGATCACGTGGTGTTGTTAGCATGCCTGAGGCAAATTTGCGGAATGTCAGGAACCGTTTGGGGTAACCCTTGCCTCAGTGTTTGCGCACAGAGGTTCTTTGTCTTTTAAATGTTTTTATTTTAATGGGTTCACCACAATATATCAAGGCACTCTGCCTTAAGGGTAGCTGGTCCATTCCACTGGGGTGTCAAACAGACAAAGGCATACTGATGAGTCCTGGTAGGACTAAACACGTGTCTATGTCTTCTGTTAGCACCCTTTGCAAACTGTGTGAGAGGCCTTTTGGCACCATGCAATTCTACTTAAAGTTGGACCAGCATAACATTCTGTGGTGATTTGCATATGCAGCCCATGATGCTTTGCATTGTGGGGCATGTGTGATTTTGTATTTTCTTGAAACTTGGCTCCCCAGCCAAATGCCCTTTGGGGTAACCCTTGCCTCAGTGTTTGCACACAGAGATTCTTTGTCTTTTAAATAGTTTTTTATTTTAATGGGTTCACCACAATATATCCAAGGCACACTGCCTTAAGGGTAGCTGGTCCATTCCACTGGGGTGTCAAACAGACGAGGCATACTGATGAGTCCTGGTAGGACGAAACACATGTCTATGTCTTCTGTTAGCACCCTTTGCAAACTGTGTGAGAGGCCTTTCAGCACCATGCAATTCTGCTTAAAGTTGGACCAACCTAACATTCTGTGGTGATTTGCATATGCAGCCCATAATGTTTTGCATTGTGGGGGGCATGTGTGATTTTGTATTTTCTTGAAACTTGGCTCCCCAGCCAAATGCCCTTTGGGGTAACCCTTGCCTCAGTGTTTGCGCACAGGGATTCTTTGTCTTTATTATACACCAACTAAGTTACATAGGATGGGTAAACTGCCTACAGACTTTTGCTCCCGCTGTGGCAAAAAAACTGGGCACCTTACTTCATATCCTGTGGTCTTGTGAGAGGGTTGTGTCATTCTGGTCTTCCATTTAAGACCACCTAAATCCCTGGTTTGGGGCTTCTGATACATTTTCCTCTGAGATTTGTATATTGGGTGAATACCACAACTCCCTCATTGGCAATCAGAGGCCCCAAATGGCCCTAATCTCCACCTGCACCAAAAAAGTCATCCTTCGCTACTAGTTGGACCAACATTCCCCACAGTCTTCTGAGTGGAACAAAGAAATTCTGTTCACCCTGCAGGCAGAGTGAATGATTGCCAGTATGTCAAAGAGTATTAAAAGATACCAAAATATTTGGGAACCATTGTACATATTGTTGACCACATAAGACAAACCAAAGAGGAATACTCTTCCTGATCAACCTTCTGTCTTATGCATATAAACTGTACCTCCAGGGAGGAGGGTATATTGGGGGATGGGAGGGAGGGAGGTTATAGGTAAATAAATAGTAACTGCACTTATTTGATATTTTCCTTATTGCATATAATTATAGAATTGTTTCTGCATTGCTTGTATTTCAAAGGGTACCTAATAAAGTTTATTTAATTTGAAAAAAAAAAAAACATTATCTTTACTTGTCTTCTTTTCCATATTTCTCAGGTATATATGTTCCTGTAGGATATCTAAATTATCATAATCAGCTATTCTTGAACTGAAATCACCAGCAAACAAAACAATTCCTGTTGGGTATCTAAGTTGGGCAGATTCTACATCCAAAGTCAAGTTTGCCCAGAGCTCTTTGTTTATTTCTGACTGGGCTACAGGGGGAGGGGGGATATATACATTAATTAATATGAGTATGGAAACACTCCATTTCAGCACTAACAGAATACAATTTTGTTTCAGGATTTTATAGTCCAATGTTTGTAATTCTTTCCCAATTTTGATGAAGGTTACAAACCCACCCTTAGGTCTTCCAAGATTGTTTGCTTTGGTTGCTGGCAAGAAAACATTTTCATACCCATTTATATTAATTTTATGGACAGACCAGGTTTCTTGAAACATAAGAAGTAGATGGGTATTAACAAAAGCTATCCAGTCAGGATTAGAAAGCTTCTGGGATAACCCTGTGATGTTTCATGTCACCATATTTTGAAATGCCTGTGATTTCATCGCTTATCTTCTGATTCAAAAAAGTTTCATCCATTGACTGATCTAGTCAAACTTTGCTTCCAGTTCTTTCTCATTCATATCTATTATTAGAATGTTTGCTTTGTCCAATTTGCAGGCTTTACTCACAATATGGTGTGCAAGCCTTTGTGAGCCAACCAGAAAGCCAATTTATGTGCCCTCATTCTGTAAAGCAATTATTTCAGCATATAGAACATCATTTTTACCTATTTCAGTTTCTAGAATGCAATAAAGTATTGTAATAATAAACATTATCAACATGTCATCATTTTCATTAGAAAAATATTCCACCCAAAAAACAGACAAGGTAGTAGCATGGTCTGCACTTTTAGCTTTTTTAGCATTAAAATCCCATTGTAAAGTCTAAAGTGCCCAATTACAATCTTTATCGTGTAGAAAGCCATTTTTACTTAATTCCTTCCCTAAAATGTTTTCAAGAGTTGCCCATAAGATGGGAGAGTCTATTTCCAGACCTAAACAGTTCATTATGTTTTGTCTAAACCATATACAGGGTAGTTTTGGCTGCTTCTATGTCTTTAGCCAAAAGATACACACAGACTGCAGGGTCCATCTTATCCTTAAAAAGTAATTTAATTAAAATTAATTTAAATCTATTTATAGGAGGCAGTATAGCACAGTGGTTTAAGGCTATGAGCTGCAAACCTGGAGACCTGGGTTTGAATCCCACAGCCCCCACTTGCATATTGTGTGACCCTGAGCAAGTCACTTAACTTTCTTGTTCTCCCTGGTTGCACCTGTAAACAAGCTTCAGCTTAGTGTGTCTCTCCTGGTTAAAAAAAAAATCTCTGGCTTTAGGGATTTCAAACTCTGCCTCTAGTAGGAGGTACATAATGTATATTAATGACGCTAAGGTTTCATACAATTTCTCAAAAATTCCTGAGATTCTTATGATTGTTTCAGTCCCTTTTATTGTTACTGTTTCTGCCAGGTGAGCTGCCACTGCATTTAGGATCTCCCTATGCTGTTTCCCTGACAGAGTTGTTGGGTCCTTTGCTTCCTTAAGGGTTTCTCAGATCGTATTGACGTTCGGTATATCATTCTCTGTATTCCTTGTCTCCCCAGCCTGTGTTTGATTAAGTCCCTTATTTCCCTGGTTCTGTATACAGTTATCCTTTTTTTGTATGTTTATTCTTGGAGAGAGTGGAATATGGGACTGTCCCTTGCGTGAGAGAGCTTTACCCTCAGGATTCCCATTGCTTGATTCTTGCATTTTCCTGTTTTCCTGTTTATCTGTTTTTTTTCTTGTGCCATTTACCTTTCTTATTTTTGTGTTTTCCCCTTCCCTTTGGTGTATCTGGTATAATTATGGTGGACAAGGATCATTCCTTGCCTTACAGTCACTTTGTTGCTGTTTTGTGAGGTCATCAATGTGCTTTGCTTGCTCTTTTATAACAGTAGTTCGATCTATCACTCTATGCTTCAATACATTGAATGCTTCCAGCAATACAATGTTAGCCAAGATGGGGTGGGCTAATGCCTTTTATAGTGTACCTCCATAGGTGGTCTGGGCACTGGGTTAAAAATGTCTCATCCAGTTGAATGTGCTCTACCTCCTTATCAATACTACAAAAAACTGTATTTGGGGATCCTGCTAGGATTGACATCTGGGGCTCTAGCTCTTCCTGTATATCCCCATAGGAATCTATGTCTAACGGGCTAAAAAAGTGAGTTTTTTTATATGTGTTTCATGAGCTATTGGGGTGCAGGGAGCTACTACATGTCTATGAGTTTGTTTTTCCTCTATTAAAGGCCCTACTTCATCAGTTGATACATCTATTAGTTCTGGTGATTTCCTACTGCCAACAGATGGAAAATAGTGATCTTTTCTTTCTTAATAGACTCCTTTTCAACCTTTTTAGTATTTTTTCCTTCTTTCCCATTGCCCATTACACTCTTTGTTTTAGATTTTACTGTTAGGGGGTCACCTAGGGTCTTTTTCCCACTTTTTTATGACCCTTTTGATTTATGTGGCGTCTTTACAACTTTTTTCTTCCACTTCTTTTTAACCACGGGGATAGGGATCTCCTTCTCTATGGAAGGGTTTTCAATATTGATAATGAAAGTGACCTCCTTAATTCTTTCACACCCTTAGGGATAGCTTCCATTATGGGACTTAAAGCAGTTTTCTTTGTATCTGTCATGCTGTCTTTTGATAAAACTTCAGCATATGTAAATGGTTTTGCACTTTCTAGGGGGGGTTGAGGTAGTTATCGTAAATTCCTCTAAAGACACACAGTTGTCACAATTAGTTTTTCTTAACTCTTTCCTACTTCTTAACATTATGCCTTGAATCCCTAGTGTCACTTAAAAAGTATGATTGTGTTAGATTCAATTTTCCACAGCCACTATCTGTTAAAGTGAGTGAATTGCCCCAAGGATGGCACACAAATAACTTGGCTCTAAATAGTTTATCTAAATCAGCGTATTACCACATATACAAATTCAAATAAGATCTTTCAAATGCAGCCTCCCTTTACTTCAGTCTCTTTTGCTTCTTTGGGCCCACTTTGGACCAGCCCTGGAAGGCACTAAATTCAATAGTTGTCCCAAATTATGTTGGAGTGAGACTGTTCTGACTTTTCCAGCCTTTGTAAACTCTGTAAGGTAGATGAAATAAATTAAAGACCAATGAATAACTGCCAGTTACTTCAAGACCTTCTAACCCCAGAGTTACTGCACAGAAAAAGGGGGGGGGAGAGAGGAGGTCACTATTCAACTTTTGATCTTTTGTGGTTTATAGTTTGTGAGTCTATGTCTCTGGCATCTTAAAGTATTTATCAATGTATATTCCTTCTTCTGCTGCTGCTCACTAACTTATCCTGCTCCTTCTCATTTTCTTCTCCTTCTCCTCCTTCAATCTTACACTTTGCTTCTGTCCCTTTTTTCTTTCCAGTTTAGATGCAAATTATCAGAAACATGGGTCCTCTGTGACAGTCTGGTATAGGGTGTGAGCCTCTGTTTAGATGCAGGGTGACTCTGTGCACTCAACTCTGCCTCTTTAAAAAGTAAAGAGAATGGGGTGTGATGAAAATATATGTTTTAACTATTATAAGTATCCTGCTTATCTTACCTCTTGTTCATTAGCAAGAGGAAATGGGGCCTGGAACAATAAGCTGCCCTACCCTTTTCCCACATAAACGTTTCAAGGTTCTCTAAAAAAAACAATTTCCAGTGACTTTTAACTATATGAGATGTTATTTACATCTAGTCATCATGATTTTCTGAAAAGAAACCTATGTAGGCCGTATAATCAGAAAGTTCAGGCATGCATTCACTTCTGCAGCAAAATGGTGATCTGAAGAGTGAAATGCCATGCATGTGCTTTTAGGGATTGGGAACAGTGCACCACACTAGGTACGTTGGGGCACGTGAGCACAATGATCCTAGTGGTGATGTAGTGTGCAGTTTCATCACAAGAGCAAAATTCAAAAAAAATGATTTTCTTTTAAGGAGAAAAAAATGAGAAATCTATCTGAGTCACAACGAGTTACAACTAGGATGTAGCTACTTAAGTTCAAAATAAAATCAATACTTTAACTATAAACTGAATATGCATATGAAGACCAAACCACACACCCCTTTTGTAGAAGGATTCTGCTGGCCCCTTGGTCTGTAGGTCAGATATGTGGTGTTTTTCTCAATAAGACAAAGTGTCCTTTTCCTTTAAGGTGGTTGTGTCCTCAAAATCCTTCAGGTAAAAAAGTTCAGCCTCCCGGTTACTGGCTTCAGTCTCCTGTGGGGGAAGTCAATGACAAGTGGGCAGAAAATGGCAGCTCCACACACATATAAGCAAAACAGCAGAATGACAATCCACCTAAGCCAGATAAAGTGCGTGGTGCATAAAGAAGAAACACCCGCCAGTGCTGGCTTCTACAACAGGCCAAAGGCAGACAAGTAACCCCCCCCGCACAAGGCGGGTTAATTTTCCCTCCATGCTTCTTTTTGTTCAGGAATTTGTGAAGGTTCATCAGATCTAAAAAAATGCACTTTCTTGTATTAAGTTAATTAAAAACTGGTTAAAACAGTAAAGCAAGTGCTGAGCCCCTGTCTAGTATGACAAAGCTGGCATACCTTTTGTAAGACAGGGATAAGCTTCTCAACACTCTCTGCCTGCTTTCTCCTCTGAGGTCCTCCACAGCATAACGCAGACAGCACTGATGAACTTCCTCTCCCACAAAGCACTGCTGTGTCATGCAGCAGACATCCATGCTACAAATTATATTTTAAAAATTGGTAAGATAGAAAAGGGGGGAGGGGTCTGCATTTATATAAAAATATCCTCAACTCTATGGAAGTACAGTTCCCGAATGAGTCAAGTGTCAGTAGAGAAAGTGTGTGGATTGAGCTAGAAACAACTCTAGGCAAAAAGTTAGTAAATGGGAATTGCTATAGCCCACCTGCCAGTACTAACGAATATAACGTAAGCTTAATGAATGAACTAGCACTAGCAGCCAACTCCACAGACATAATAGTAACGGGGGACTTCAATCTCCCAGGAATAAACTGGGAACAACTAACAGGCATTGGTACTCAAGAATCAGAATTCATAAACACATCACTGCAGTTGGGCTTAGAACAGAAGGTTATGGAGTCTGTTAGGGGACAGAATATACTTGACCTCATTATTACTAACTTGTCCTCAGAACTTAGTAATATTTTGGTCTGTGATACTTGGGATAATAGTGATCATAGTAAGGTCTATTTCAGTTTATTGGCATATCGTAGCAACACCAAGCATTCCGTATTACTATAGGATTATTCTAAAACATACTATTAAGAACTTATTTACCACCTAAATTCCATTAATTGGGAATCAGAGATGAGGGAGTTGACTGTGAAAGAAGCTTACTGTGGAAGAATGCTGGAACCCAATTAAAACTAAGCTAAAAAAGTTGTAGGACAACTATGTCCCTACCAAAAAGAAATATAAAAATAGGGGTAAAGTTCCTGCTTGGCTAACAAAAAAACATTAAAAAAAACAAATTAAAAAAAGGAAAGAGCATGCTGCAAATTTAAGAAGAATCTTTCTGACAGAACAAGAACCAAATACAGGTTAGAGCAAACAGCAACAAAAAATATCATCAAAAAAGACAAAAGGAAACTGAAAATTAAAATATATCATACCAGGAACAATCAAAAAGCCTTATTTGCTTATATAAACAATAATAGAAGTGGCAACAGATTTATTGGGCCACTGACACTTAATGGTAAGACTATAAGGGATCTGTCTGCTATTGCTGAAACATTGAATACCTTCTTTTGTATGGCAATTAATTGACAAAAACACCAACAAACTTCCATTTTCTCATTCTATCAGGGCAGAACACATCTTTACTAGGGAAGAAGTAAGGACAGTAATTAGCAAAAATAAAACAGAAAACAGACCCTGGGCCAGATGGGATTCACCCTGATTGTTTTAGACATTTGGCAGTACCCTTAAGTACCCTTACGTATTCCATTAACAATATTATCTAATAAATTGTATGATCAAGGGGTAGTCTCAAGGGATTGGAAAAGAACATATATACAGAAAAAAGGATGTAGGGCATTGGTTGGAAGTTACAGACCTAGAAGTCTTACCTCTGTACCATGCAGGACAATGGAGAGGTTACAGAAAACATGCCTGGAAGAAGAATTGAGAGCTGCAGGAAGCATGACCTAACCCAACACAGCTTCACTTCAGGAAGATCCTGTACCACAAATCTAATAGCATTTTATGATAAAATCAGTGCAAGCTTAGACTGTGGGAAACCCATGGATATGATCTTCCTGGACCTTGCAAAGGCTTTTGTCACTGTGCTGCATTACAAACTTGTGGTCAAATTAATTGACGTGGATTTGAGTATATCCTTAGCAAGATGGGTGGAGGACTGGCTTACCAACAGAATCTAAGAAGTAAATGTCACCAGGAACATCTCAACTGAAAAACCAGTCAGCAGTGGGTGACACATGGTTCAGTTTTGGGTCCTGCTCTGCTTGGCGCATTTATTGGGGACATGCACTATGGTGTTCAAAACAATATCATAAAATATCCCGATAATACAAAGATTAGTGCAGAGGTAGACACTGAGGCAAAATATAGATCATTAGAAAACTATTTAAAAAAGACCGAGGAATGGACAAGGAGAAACAAAATGAGATTCAATCTTGAAAAATGCATTCTTACATTTGGGAAGAAATAACCTTTTAAGGACTTATCAGTTGAAAAACATCATACTTAGGCCGGTGCAGAGTGAACAAGACTTGGGAGTTGTTATAAATGATACTTTCACATATTCCAACCAATGACAGACTGCTAATAGGCCGTTGAGATGCATAAAGAAATTGTTTGTTTCTAGGAATGAACAATGTCTTGCCCCATTAGATAGAACATATGTCAGGCTGCAGTTAGATTATGGTGCATCCTTTTGGTCTCCCCATCTAAAGAAGGATGTGGCATTGTGGAGAGTGTCCAGAAGAGGGCAACAAGGTCAATTCCCAGATTACGAAATATGAGCTATGGTGAGAGGCTGGATGCGCTGGACATGTTGACACTAGAAGACAGTTGGAAATGGGGCGATGTCTTGATGTATTTTAAGATTCTTGAGAGCCCAGCATTCACAAAGTCATGTGATCTGGAAATAAAAGCAAGGACTACTAACCTTAGGTCACACAACCAACAACTTCCAATACCCAGAGCTAACACTAATAAAAAGAATAATTTCTTTACAGTCAGAGCACCAAGGGTGTGGAATCCATTACCACAGTACCTTATTGAAATCAGAGATTTCAATAAATGTAAGGGAGAATTGGATAAATATCTAGAGACACACAAAATAATGGAAAGATATTCACACTAGGAGTGGGAGACAGTCCAGATGGGTGTAAGCCTACTTCTGTCTTATCAAACCAAGTAATACCAAGTAATTATGAGTCTACATTGCAATTTTTCAATGCACGCTCATAACTGTGGTAATTTTCAATATTTTACCCTAACTTTTCAACATAGCCATTTTTTACACCACCTAATGAATGTGACAGCTGTTATTTCTCAAACCCTACCCAAAATGTGTTTTAACACTTGTGGCGCAAAATGATGTTTCAGCCATTGTTTTATAAATGACACCTGTCATGCTAAGAAGGAGTGGTCATAAAAGATCATGTTGAAAATTTGGGGTAAAATAAAAAAAAAAAACTAAGTTATGAGGAAACAAATTGTTCCAGCATTTACTTATTAACTTTATGTTTTGCAGATTTTGGCCCCTAATGTTCAACATATCCCTTGTATTACCCTGCCTCCTGAACATCACAGGTGTCCTTTTTCAAATCCCCTTCAAAACTTGTTTCTACACTTGCACAGTGAAATCACCTTTCGGATGGGATTTTAAAAATTCCACCTGTCATAACATCAGGTCATAAAAAGACTATTGGACATTTGGGGTCAAAATGTGGGAGTCCACTTAAAAGTAGATATTACATCTCTGCTAACCTGTCCTGGGTAATTACAATCTAAAAATGTGTAAAAGCAGGATACCACTGAAAATGAGACTGTGCATCTCATCTGCTCTATCCTGGGTAAATATATAATAACACGCATTTGTCAATGCTGAAAGTTCGCTGCTGGTATTGCTGTTGTACATGCCTCCCAAATTTTCCTGTGTATATTCCTCTGCCTTGCATTTTAAGGCATCACTTTCAACACAAGTTTCCTATGTTCTTCCAGCACTGGTTCATTTCATTATAAAAACAAGCATTTGTCAATCCCAAATGTTTGCTTGCTGATATTGGCATTGGTAGTGCAGGAGTTAGGGAGATGCATAATAGGAATGGCAGTGAAGTATTGAAGTAATGCCAACCTCCATCCCCACTGGCAGAGACTGACAGGAATTGGGGATGTGCCTTTGGGTCGTCGGCCATAACACTCATGCCATTCCACCTCACCCCAACTTGCAGACACCGACCAGTGTCGCAGTGTGCCTTGAAGTCTTTGGCCCTTACACTCACCCCATTCCATAAGGAAATAAGCTGAGATGGGTGCAGTATAGGAGAATGGGGTGAACATTAGGGCTGAAGACCCCATGACACACCTCGATGCTTGTCAGTGGCTGCAGGGTGGGGGTGGGAGTGGAATGGGGTGAGCATTATCGCCGATGACCCCAAGTCACATCCCCGACACCTGTCAGTCTGTACAGGGTGGGCATTACCATTGGAAACCCTAATGCTCTGGGTGTTTGTTGGTATTTTTGCTCCAAATTTTCAACTTGAGCTTTTTGGGACCCCACCTCAAGAACAGTGGCAGTATAATTTCATTACTCAATCCCAAAAGGTGATTTCACACAGCGAGTGTGCCATTCGGCGCCACAGATGTGAAAACACCTTTCAGGCAGGATGTGAAAAATTACAGCTGTAATGTTCATGAGGAGGTGTAAAGAAATGGCAAAGTTGAAAATCCAGGGTGAAAATATGAAAAAGTGGAGAAGTTACGAGTGTGCGTAGAAACTGTGCAATGCATGCTCGTAACGCAGTCATTTTTCGGAATGTTTTCACCGAATTTTCAACATGGCCTTTTTTATACTGCCCCTCATGAACAGCAGTACTAGGATTTTGTTAATCTGTCCCAAAAGTTGACTTTGTGCAGTGACCGCGCCATTCTGCGCCACAGGTGCAAAAACATATTTTGGGAAGGATGCAAAAAATGGCAGTTGTACTGTTCATACGAGGGTGTGAAAAAATGGCAATGTTGGAAATTTGGAGTGAAAATATAAAAAATTGATGAAGTTATGAGCATGCGTAGAAACTGCACAACAGATGCTTGTAACACAGTCATTTGTGGGAGTTTTTTCACCAAATTTGCAACAAGGGCTTTTTGGGACCCCACCTCATGAACAGTGGCACTGTTGTTTCATTAATTGGTCCTGAAAGGTGATTCCATGCAGCAACCGCGAAACCACCTTTTGGGACTGAGAAACAAAATGACAGTGACAGTGTTCACAAGGTTGGGTCCCAGGGACCCCAAACTGAAAATATGGGACCAAAACTCCAAAAGTTGGCTGAGGTATCAACCTAAGTTGAAACTCCCCCATTGATTGCCATTACAGGTCTTGCCGTGATTTTCTTCAGTTTGCGGTCGGCCCTTGAAGATTGCAGACATGTTCCCGGTTCACAGAAAATCGCTACTCTCAACCTCCGGCGGTAAGTATGGTTTAGGGGGTGCAAGGAGGTGGGGTGCACAGAGGGAAGGTGCGGGTTGGGGGAAGGGGCTGGCAGGAAAGACGAAGGACCGTTTTCTTTTTTTTTCAGGTTTAAAAAAAAAAAAAGACCTTGTGGGACTGTTTTCTATTTTACAATTGAAATATTAATAAGATGGATTTCAGCACACTGGAGTGGGCTCCCAGTATATGAGAGTACTGGGGGAATCAATGCTAACCTAGGGATTGGGCACCCCAAGGTTGACTGACAATACAGGGGTGTGGGGGGAGGCGGCTCACCCGACACCGGAAGTGGGCATCCCAGTGTCGGAAACATAAGTGGTAGTTTTTTGGCACACTGGAGTAGGCTCCCAGTGTGCCACATTAATGGGGGAAGGGGATATATGTTGACATGGGGATTGAGCACCCGATGTTGGCAAGCGGGGATCCACCAGCGCGATTGCACCCTAAAGTGAAAGCACTGGCATCAGAATCTCCCAGCCCATACGGAGCTTAGGTTGTGGCCTACTCCACATGGGTGGGAGAAAAGGAGCAAAAGGAGTCAGCAGGAAGTGGAGGAGGCAGGGGAGGAACGTGCCTCCTTCCACCTTCCAGGAAGGGACTGGTGGGGTTGCAAGGAGGGGGGCAGAGATGTCAGCCAGGTTGATTGGGATGCAAACAGCTGTTTGCTGGGCGGTGACCTGCAGATAAAAGGAAAAGCCACCACATGATTGGTGTGGCTTTTTCTTTTCAAGTGCAGACCACTTCAAGCAAAATAGTGTCATGATCAGCCTGGCTGATGATTGGTGTGATACTGTCGAGCCCCTTGCAGAGCACTCTGTATTGGACAGACAGTGTCACACCCCTTAAAAGTCACTCGTTGCAAGAAGTTCAACATGCATGCGTGAACTTAAAGATGTGTACAAGCAAGATCTGGTACAACAGCAGTACCAGCAGTGAACATTCGGCATTGACAAATGCTTGTTATAATTATTATTATAGTTTGGACTTATTGTGTATGGAAAACAATGGTTTTCCAAATTTTGTTGTAGGACAGTTCAGAGGTCAAAAAAGTTGTACTATCATTCTGACGTCATATCGATAGTACGTTTCCACTTTGAGCTGTTACCTGATTGGTGGAAACAATGCTGGTCCCCAAAACAATCAGATTAAAATGGTGGCCCCATTTTGCCAGTGGATGAGGGAGTGGTCGCTTAAGATAGTTTGGAGTTTTGACAGAGACTGCCATAGTCGGCTTCATGTGTCCAGACTACCAGTTTGGCAATTTTCTTTTTTTTCTTTTTAAATTCTTGGCACAGTAAATCATAGAGGTCATCAGCAGAGCGGAACTGCAGCAAGGACCAGAGTCGGGAGTGGAGCGGGGTTGTGCTGAGGAGCGGTACCATGAACACAAGGTATGACACTTTGTGAAATTAAAGTTTCTACATTTTGGGGAACCATATACTATATAAAATAGTGTATGGTTGCCCAAACACAACAAGGCATGTTGCCATCTCGGCAATGTGATGCCGTCATACGGACCTCTCAAGCTTCGCTCTAGAGGTCTGTATGACGTCATCACATCCCCTCGATGGCAACATAGCCTTGTTGTGTATGGGCAACCATATACTATTCTATATATTGTTTCATAATTGCAACAATACTGATGTTACTTATTACTGGATTCTCAACATCCCTTTCCCCAGGACACATCTGGAAATGAGCTATTAGCTCAGTGTGCGTTTCCTGGTGAAACTCTTGAAATAAATACATATATACATAAATATTAAAATCCATTCTATTAAAGCCTACAGGGGGGGAATCATGGGTAATGATATATACATTCCTTTAAAGGTATATAAAGAGGAAATCATGGGTAATGATATGTTCTCCAGTCCTTTAAAAGCATTGTGATAAGCCAGTTCCTTCTGAGGAAGAATATATTAAGCAATCCCTTTCCAAGAAGGATAATGCACTTAGAAACGAAACAGACTTCCTTCTGTCTGGTGGTACACATCATACAACACTTTCTTACCAACATGTAAACATTTGGGACACTATCAGAAACTGAACTTAGAAGGGGAAGCATAAAGAAATAGAGGGAAGGATTCACAAAATTTGAAATTTCTGCAGCAGTGGGAAAAACCCAGTGCAAGTGGGTTGCCACTTGTGGATCCATGGTTTTCCTGCAGCTGCAGGTATTCACAAAGGTGAAGCCAGATTACGACCAGCTCAATGATTTAGGACAGCTTGCAGGTGGTGTTGCCAGGGAAATCCTGGCAGCTGAGGAAAACTGTTAGGGCCAGTGGGACCTGCCATAACATCATCCGCAACTGCAGCAGCTGTGAATAGCGCTCTCAACAGCTGCAGAGATTTTTGTCCGCAACTGGAGTTGCGTTGCAGTGTAGGACTTAGTCACAAAAACGTTTGTGAATCCAGCCCAGAGTCTCTGAGAGCTGGGTGCTTACATGAAAGAAGGAATTGGTCAGTTGTAAATACAATGATCAAAAACAATATTCTGGTCTGTGAAAGGTATGACATTTTCCAAAAGCTGCATTTCTTGCATACTGTAAAGTGTTGTATGTGAGAAAAGAGTCTGTGCAAAGCAGGGCCATTTAGTCTAGAATAACAGCTCATAGAGGTGGTTCCAGAGGACCGGAGGAAGGTGAATGTAGTCCCGCTTCAAAGGAGTGGTAGCAGGGAGGAAACTGGCAATTACAGGCTAGTCAGACTGACATCGGTGGTGGAAAAGTTGATGGAATCACTGATCAAGGCAAGGATTGTGGAATATCTTGAATCTAGTGGTTACAAGACCCGTGGTAGCATCATTTCACAGAGGAGTGGTCATTTCAAACAAATCTGATAGATTTCTTTGACTACTGTAGGTGACAAGGTAATTAGATCAGTGTGAAGTGGTGGACATGGCCTACCTAGATTTCAGTAAGGCTTTCGACACTGTTCCACATAGGAGACTAGTAAGCAAGCTGGGTAGCTTAGGAGTGAGTCCAAAGCTGGTAAACTGGATAAGAAATTGGTTAGGGGAGTTCACACTAAAGGAGGGAGGGTAACCAGCAGGGTGACTCAAGGATCGGTGCAGGGACCGGTTCATTGTAATGTCTTTATAAGTGACATTGCAGAGGAGCTGGAATGGAAGGTCTTCCTCTTTGTGGATGACATCAAAATCTGCAATAGGGTGGACACTCTTGGGGGGGAAGGGGAGCTGAAAGGATGAGCAGAGATGTAAGAAAATTAGAGGAGTGGTCAAGGGTATGGCAGCTGAGTTTCAATGTGAAAAAGTGCAAAATAATGCACTTAGGGCAGAGAAATCCAGGGGTGGAGTACAAAAAGGGTGGAGAGGTGTTGACAATTACCAAACAGGAAAGAGACTGGGGGGGGGTAATCATATCTAAAGACCCAAAGGTGGCCAGTCAGTGCGACAAGGCAGTTGGGAGGATTAGTGGGATGCTAGGGTACACAGACAGGGAGAGTTATCACTAGCAGAAAGAGGAAGGTGGTAATGCCTTTGTATAGATCACTGGTAAGACCCCACCTAAAGTACTGTGTCCAGTTCTGGAGACCACATCTCTGGAAGGACATAGACAGAGTGGAGTCTGTCCAGAGGAGGGCAACTAAAATGGTTCAGGGTCTGTGTCAAAAACCCTATTAGGAGAGCGTATTGTTGCGGACCAGCTCACTGATTATTTGGACAAATATAATATTCTGTGCACACAACAGCACGGTTTTAGAAAAGGGCATAGTACCACCACTGCCCTGTTAGAATTTACCAGTGCATAGTTCCTTTGATACAGGACTTCTTATAGGGGCTGTCTTCAATGACCTCTCAAAGGCATTTGACACGGTCCATCATCGGCTGCTGTATGACCAATTACTCCTTGCTGGCCTCGCACCGGACTCAGCCCGCTGGTTCAGAAGCTACCTTGACAACCGCTCTCAAAGAGTAAAAATTGCCAATGCTATCTCGTACACCTTGCCTGTCCGCTCCAGAGTACCTCAGGGGCCCATACTGGGCCCTCTCCTTTTCAGCCTCTTTTTAAACTACCTACCACAATCCTGCTCAAAACAAATCATCCTGTATGTGGATGATGCTGTTGTCTTTTCTATGCACAAGGACTTTTCACCACTACAACACAGACTCCAACTCGGATTCAGTGCCATTGAAACATGGTTCTCCAATCATAAACTAGTCCTCAATCACAAGAAAACCAAGTCATTGCTATTCTGCAGTTCACATGACCATTACAAGCAACACCCCCTTGCCATCTCCACCAAGCAGGGTACTGTCCTCGAACAAGTTTACTCTTTCAAATACCTAGGGATTCTGCTTGACCCCAATCTCTCCTATACAGCTCACATTGACAGCGTGACTAAAGCTGCCAGCACATGCCTTGGATTACTCTACAAACACAGGCAGCACCTCACCCCAGAGGCCCTGAAGATTGCCATCCAGAGCTCTGTGGTGTCAATTATTGATTATGGCCTCATTATCTATGGCTCCGCCACGACGTCCACTCTCCGACCTATAACAACTGCTCTTAACAAAGCATGCCGACTCACAACTGGTGCCCACAGCCTCACCCACACCTCTGCCCTTTATGAGCAATCCGGATGGCTCCAACTCTCCAACCATATAAAGTATCTCACTTGTGCTATGGCGGTAAAAATCAACCTTGGCCTCACACCCCCCGGTGTTACTGCCTTGTTACATCAAAACACCAACCGGCAGAATACCAGTAGCTCGACAACCCAGATTCTACAAGTTCCTCACTGTCGAACTACGCAGGGCCATTGCTCCTTTACCTACAGGGCTCCTCTATGGATGAATGGTCTCAGCCACACCATCTCTTCTGCCTCAACAAAAGGTCTGTTCAAAGCCAGACTCTGGGCCCATCTCATTGCCTCTAGCTCCTGTGACTGCCTCTCCTAGATGATGACCTACACAGCTTTAATCCTAACTTATATACTGCTTAATCCCAGGCCCCAGTCCCCCCCAGCTCCTGAGGCACCACTTCAAATCTCAGGTCTTCATACCACCTCATTAGTCTCTCCTTGCCCCATTACAGCACTTATCCTCCCCCACCATGCCCCTTTTCTCTTCTATCACTCCTTCCCATTTATTGTTCGACAAATGCCTCTGGCTGCATCTTCATCCTCACCCTCTCATGTCATCCCTGTTTCTCTGCCACTCCCGGGTGCCTGACCCTACCCATTCCTTGTGCGCATATGCGTCCTAGCTGTGTTCACCATCTTACTATAGCTGCCTCCGTTAACTACCTACACTTCTCCTCTTCCTCTACACCTTACTCTTCCTATAATTGACCCCTTTCAATAGCACTGTTGTACATGAATTGTTTACTGTTATTTCACTGTTGCTTCCTTGTAGTTTGTTATTTCTGACGTGGAACCTTTGTAAAAGAGCCTTGGCTCAAAGGTACTTGTAATCTTAGAATAAATAAATAAAAATAAATAAAATTAAAGGACCTGAATATGTACACCCTGGGGGAGAGAAGGGAGGGAGGGATATGATAGAAGCCTGTAAATACCTCACAGGGGAAATTAGGGTACTGGAGGGAAGTCATTTGCAGAAAAAAAGGTACTCAAGGACAAGAAGACATGCCATGAAGATGGAGGGAGGTACACTCAGGACAGATGTGAGGCAGAACTTCTTTACAGAAAGAGTAGGGGATTCCTGGAACAGCCTTCCAGTGGAGGTGGTAGAGGCAAAAACAGTGGTGGAGTTCAAGAATGCATGGGATAGGCACAAGGGAATCATAGTGGAAGTGAGGGGGGAGGGAAAAAGAGCTGTAGATCAAGTATAGTCTGTAGTAATTATGTAGGGAAAAATGGGCAGACTGGTTGGGCCAAGCAGTCCTTATCTGATTCATTTTTTATTTTTCTATGAGCCCGAGTCTCAACAGGGATGGATCGACGCAAGGGATTCACATTAAAAGATTTTGATGAAAGAGGTGACTTGCATCATTTCTTGCGGCTATCGGGATTCTAAAATGCAGCTGTATTAAATCCTGACACAGCTGTGCCAAAGCCCCCTTGTGCCATGGGTGCACCACACAGCCAGGTGCACCAAGTCGCAAGGGGGCTTGCACCATGGCAGGGCCACAACATCCCCTTTTTTGGGATTCTGTCAGTCCCACTGTGGATGCAGCAGGAGGCTTCACTTAGACCAGACAGGAGGTAGTCTAAGTGTCCTGCATCAATAGGGGATCATGCTGCAAGTGGGGGTGAGTGGGGGATCTGCCAGGAGAGGGTTGGGGACAGACAGAGCATGAGTGAGGTGCCCTAGGGGTCAAGAGGGAGACGGAGTAGGTACAGCTTTCCTTGCCATATTGCCATGTTCAGTGATATGTACACTTTTCTTCTGTTTGTGTGTTCCCTGTTTTAACCATATTAATGCCTCGTCCCTTGCCTCTACCTATATTGTCCCCCCAACACACACATTTTCATCCTCAGTGCACCAAGATGTGCATGTCCTTCTTGTGATTAATGGCTATACACCACCCGCCAGCCAACAGGGTGCCCAGAGCGTGGGTCTTCGTCTCTCCCACAACTGCTGCAAGCCCATCTGCTGCTTGCGGCATTTGCCTCTGGTGCATCATTCCTTTGGTGCTGCTGTCAGCTTGCGGCAAACCCAGGGAGTTTGGTGCCGGGACCCTGCATTTACAGAATCGAGCGCAGAGTCCCTGGCGCACCCAGAGTTTGCCACATCCCTGGAGTGACACAACGTGCATCACTCTAAGGGATCTTTGAGAATTGGGCCCAACGTTTCTAGTGGTGAATACTGCAAATGAGTCCAGTAATTGCAACAGCAAAAGAGCCCTCTAGTGGTGGAGACTAAGTATAGAAATCAAAGGAGTTTTCTAATTTCTTGAGACTCAGCTCAAATCCCTTCCTGCAAGTGTCCGTAAGCATGTAACTTCTATGCCTTTTACATATCATGCACTGCTCGAGTCTGTCTGCAAGCACTTGCACTGCTGTGTCTGATATCTGCTTGCCTCATATATATTGTGCTTTGTGTGTTACCTACAGCTTACTGGTAGGAAACACTCTCTGTATTATTACTGTTCTGCTGAGAGCATGATTTAGAATTAGACTTACTGCTTCTGTATGTTACTGGTACACGCGTCTTCATTGCTACTACTAGTGCTACTGTACTGTCTTGTATAATTCATGTATTGGAGTTACATATATTATTGCCCTTTTGAAATTGCTTATACTGCTGATATCAATAATGCTGCCTGTATTCATTGCTTATACCCATACATCTTATTGCCCTAATTTAAAATTGATTATGCTGTTTATATATAGCTACCAACTTTCCAAGGCCTAAAACTGGGACAGTCCATCCTGACCATGACCCCCCACCATACCGTGTCACTCCCACGGGCACTGCTGCAGACAACGCTGCATACAATTAAATGTTACTGTTTGCTCTGGCCATGCTGCCCCACAGTAATACCAGTAGTAAACATCCAGATTAAAACTACATCATTCAGCTGCAGCAAGTTCCAAATCATGATGTACAGAAAGTTCATCAGAAGCAAACCTGTGTTAAATTGTGATCAGAAATTCAAGTTGCATATCTTACTCCTCCTGACAGTCCCATCCATCCTGCCTACACTCACCTCAGTTGCTGAGCAAACTTCACTTTAGTGATTCCCACCACCACACCAGATTGTTTTCACACACTTCCCTACTGCTGATTAGGTTTGGGTACCTTAGTTCCTTGCTGCCAGTCTCTTCTCTGTCTGGCATTCCTCTCAGTTGCTGGCAGGCAGATGTCCACATGCGCTTGTTTGCACTACTACCCAGTGTAATCTAGCAGGAAGGAACATGCTTTACTGTGCTCCCACTGACATGCTTGCAGTGCAACATAGACGCAGGGGTTGAAGTTGCTAACTGCTGTCCAGCCTGAGCAGCGCCACAGTGGTGCTGAAATAACTGTCACTCATGGACTAGCAGTCAGCAAAAAAAAAAAAAAAAAAAAGAGGGACAAAACTGGGACACGTAAGCAAAAAAAGGGACAAAAGGGACATTTTGTAAAACTTATGGGGACACTGGGACATGCTGTCTAAAATAGGGACTGTCCTGGGAAAATAGGGACTGTTGGTAGCTTTATGCTTATACCGTTAGTACTGCCAATGTCTATTGCTTATATCCCTTCAGCCAGCTTACTGTGTAACTCCTATAGGTTGAACTGCCTCTCCTAGTGCTTACTACCTGCTATTTTTCAATCCCCCTCTCTGCTCCCTACTAATTCCTCCCTTCTGCTACGCATCCTCACTCTCTTTCTGCTGTTATCTCGCCACCCTATGCCTACCTTTTTGTTCTGTCTAATGCTCATACTCCCTTTCTACGGTCCCCCTATTTTTTGTATCTCTGTGTTCCTCCCTCTTCCACCCTACTCCTCCCTCCTGGCTATAGCTTCTCACCAGCCCTCCTGCCATGTTTTTGTCCGTGCACAATCTCACTATCTAGGGTCCCACTATCTTTATATCTATGTGCTGTCTCTACTTCTATCTTTCCACCACCTCCCTAGCTGCACTTTCACTCTCCCCCCAACCCCTTACGTGGCTGTCTCCACCTCAATTCCCTATATAGGGTTGTCCTACTACCAACATACCCAGTCCTCCTGTCTCTCCAATCTTTTCCTCACTATCCTTCTCTCTCCTTCCCCTGTTTTAATTTACTTCACTCCCACTTACTAGCTTTCCCACTTTACATTCCTTCTCTATCTCCTCCCCACTCTTCCCACCCTCCCCTCCTCCTGCTTTCCCTCTCTCTCCCACTCCCCCTGCCTCCCTGGTCCATAATGCTTCCCTTCCTCCTGCCTCAATCTCAAATCTCTTTGACACTTGCTTCCAACCCACCCGCCTCCTCCTACTCACCACTACCCTTCCTCTCAACTGCCATGCAGATGCACCTGTGTTCCAGCTAAACTCCTTATCTCACTGCTGCTCCTAGTTGCAGGGGATATCTAGCCCATACCAGCCTCCCTAAAGGGTTGAGAGTGGTTCACCTCAATATCAGAAGCCTTCTCCCAAAGGTAGACCTTCTACAACCACTCAGGGTTAACCTTCTACCTGACATGTTAATCATCTGTCATCTCTGAATCTTGGCTTTCCACAAAGATTCCAGACACTGATTCTATTCAGACCAGTTTGGACCCCCTTTTAGGCTTAACAGAGTATCTTACACCTGAAATTTATATATTAGGGAACTATGGACCACCATCATAGGGACCCAGGAAGGTGCACATGGCCTTGATTTCTTCTGTGGCTAAGTTCTTCATTCTCCGCCATTGGAAGGATGAGTCCCTTCCTACAAGACTGGAATGGGTCTGTGAAATGTTACTTGCCTTGAATGTTGAAAGATCTATAGCGTGTTTATATTATATCTTACCAACATACAAGTCAGGCTGGGAGAGTTTTTATTCATTGCTTCTTACAGTTCAGCAGCAGTGATCGGGTTTTGTGGGCTTCACTTTGTTTTTTTGTTTCTACCTTAGCTTCCTTGTTTTCACCACTTGGGCTGATTCCACACTCATTATTGTTCTCTTTCTTTTCTCATTTTCACACCTTAGTGGTGTAACCCCCAGGTGGTGCTATCCCAAGGGCTACTACCCCTGCCTGACTGACTACTGACAGGTTGAGGGGCCTAGGTCCAATGGCGGGTGCCTCCACCCAGAGGTCAGGGTTTGCAGTAGTTAAACTAACTTGGTCACAGCCCTCTGGGACACTGTAACCCCCCTTTCTTCCCTCTAGTGGCCCATACAATGCATCAGGAACATCTTCACAATGTACACTTACCCCTAGGACTGGCTCTGTCGACTGGATGCTGGGGACCCCCTGTAAAACAAGATGATACAATGCAAAAGCCACAGTACAATACTTTAAAATAAACAAATACCTCAGACAGTGTAACTTTGCTGAAACAAACAGATCTGATTTATTTAAGGAGCTGTAACAAGGAAGGGGGAAATCAGGTTAATTAGGTTAAACACATTAATAATCACAGTACTGTGTGCATATTCAGAGTCCCAAATTGTCACTTTCACTGGGTACCCAGGATGGGGGGGGGGGCTAGCCAGGATTGGCACAGCTGGTTGGGGCCCTGTGATGGAAAAAACACTGGCACAATACCCAAATTGTAATCCGGAGCCGGTTGGCTCAGTTCGTGAAGAAATGAAAACAAAAAACAATTAGATGACACACTTGTGATTTGATAAACAGATGGCAGGGAGCTACCCTGCTTTGTACTCACAAACTCAAGACTGGGAACTGGATGGAAGGCTGATTGTCCTGGATTGCCAGGAGGAGCAGACCATGTGGACAAGCTCCTTGTTACTGGACCCCACTGCAGTTTAGAACAAATGGATGTAGTCTGAATTAAGCTGGGGTTTACTTCCAGCTTCATGCACTCAATTCACTGTACAGGGGATTTGAAACGCGATTCCCCACAAGCACTACACACACTTATATGTAAAAGGAAAGTACTATACCAGGCAGGCTGCTTCTCGATCCCGATCGCAATTACTGCACAATACCCGGGAGAACACACAGCAGATTCAGTTCCTGACAGACCGAGCGCGATTCAGCAATTTCTCCAGTCTTCTACAGGGTGAGCCTGGTTTCTACTCTTCAGATCTCCTTGATTCTCTTCACAGGTCGGATTCAGTCTGAACAGGTGCTTGCATAAGCTGCAGACTGAAACTTAGGGCCTTACATGCGATTCCCACGCTAAAACTACACGCCGAAGAAGCACACAGCTCCTTGTCTCTTCACTGCCCCAACTCATCTGATCTTTCCAGTAGACAGAGCCGGGCATTTCCTTTGAGTTCCTCCCAGTTCAGTTGGCTGGTTTGGCTGTCACTCATGGTAAACTCCCCCTGTTGGTGTAAAAAAGGCGCCGAAGTCCAAACTACAATTCCCAGAAGCATTGGCCATACAGTACATAGGTGGTTGGCTCCACAATGAGAGTCCAAGTTCTAATTTGCCAGCAGCAGGCTCCATTTCAAAGGTCCCCCCACACTGATTGGTCCAGTTCAGCAGTTCAAAACTAGAATGGGGGACTAGGCAAACACAGTTCTGACTGCAAAGAAAAGCAGGTTAGACAAACTGCATTTTCGTTATTACTCTACATGATGTCTGGCAAACAGTTACATCTTTGAAAAGTGCTCACTCTGCCCACTTAGTGACGGCAGAAACGGAGCGATTGGCAGCAGCTGAGTGGGACTCAAGCAGGGAAACACACAGACCCCCATCCAAATTAATTATGTCTGCAGGCAGACAGCTCTTAAAGAGACAGTACCAGAGGCTCTAAAAGCACTCACAGATAAACGGCTTAGACGCTGAACACCATCCAGGATTGGAGCATTCAAGCAAGCTCCTGGAAGACTTTTGGGAACCCCCATTTGCAGGGGGGTTACAGAGGGATGTGCAATCTTCCTTTCTTTTTTTTTTTTACACTTTATTTATTCACTCCGTGGCCAGGTCCTCTCTCAGAGGTACCCACTCGACTGTCACCTCTACTCCCTGCCTGAGACTTCCCTCCCTGGGACCCTCTCCCAGGACATTCCAGCCCCCCAGATCATCCCCCCAAAAGGCAGTCCCACCTACCTGGTGGCCTATCTGTGAGTAGATGGTCGGTCCTGGTTGAGAGCCCTGGAGGACCAGTGGAGAGATGATCCAGTGCTGGGGATATAGGCTAGGTCCCTGGAGCTCTCATTGCCTCCCTGTTCCTCCAAGGGATTTTGCTTGCTGGTTGCGCCCCTGGAGCATGGCCGTGCAATGACGTCCAGGCACCAACGTGTTGACGTCTGCCGCCACTCCACCCCCTCATCTCTGCACTGCATGTTCCTGCCACTGCCCTGGATTTCTACCAGGGGCCGCCGTGGAGCGATGCTAAGCCCAGATCCCTCCCTGGGAAGGGAGAACAGTCCTCCAGATGCTCAATCCCTTCCCTCTCCTGCCAACCCCTGGCAGCCCGAGTCCGTTCCCGAACCTGGGTTGCCGGCATGGCATGAGGTGTGGCGTTCAGTGCCTCAGCCCTCAGCACCACCAGGCTGTCACGATCTTCCTTTCTCTATATCTACCTGTCACATGCTACCTTATTCTGCGTGTCTACCTCAGGGAGTGTTTTCCTGTGGAGAGTGATAATAGGAGTGTTTTTAGATGTGTTGCTGTTTGTAGTAACTTATTCTGTTGTTGTTTTTATGTTTTATTGGTCGTTGTTAGGGGTTGTTATCTTTTTTGATTTGTTAATGCTTTTTGTTGACAGTTTGCCGTATGTAGTTGTACTGTTAATTGTTTTTTGTAAAACTTAATCAAGTTTACTAAATTGAAAAAAAAAAAAAAACATTCCAGACACTGTAGTTGCCATCCCAGGGGACACTCTGGCCTGCCAGGATCATACACATAGGGGTGCTGGTGTTGCCATATACCTCTCCACTGCTATCCAGTCAATCCCTATACTGTCTATCTCCTCATCTTCCGCCTATGAACAATTACTCCTCAAACTCTCCCTCCCATTCTCTGTCCCCATCTTTGTGGCTGGTGTCTACTGCTGCCTGGGTGTCTCCCCTCTTCTGTCACTGACCTCCTCACTATTATCTCTACCATGCCTCGTCTGATGAATTACTCATCCTTGGGGACTTCAACATAAATTGGGTCTCTCCTGCTCAATCTAAATTCTACCATAACATTAAGTCCTTAATTCTTTCTCAATTAATCATTGACCCTACCCACCACAACTATAAATCCCACAACCACATCTTACTGGACTGGATTCTTGCCTCCCATCCCCACTGAATTATTGCGGCCGGCACCCTTCCGGACAACACCAGTGACTGCCATATGATCTACTGTGTCTGCAAATTACACCGCCCCAAGGCCTCACCCAAGCTCATTCAGATCCGGTCCTTCTTATCGCTGGACTTGTCCTCCCTACATGTGGATTTGGCAGCCACTGACTGGTTGCCCATATCCTCTGCCAGCACCATCAACTTTGCCCTCAATTATGTCAAGACCAAATTTCTGTCTATCTGGGATCTACATGCTCCGCTCATGAAATCCAGGGTCCATGACTTCCACCACCCCTGGATCTCAACTGATCTGTTGGCCTGCCTGCAAGCTCAGGATGTTGTCTGGAAGACCCACAAGTCCTCTGGCTCCCCTGATGATCTACTCAGATACCATGCCCTATGCAATGCCTGTACCAAAGCCACTAAGATTGCCAAGGTTGAGTACTTTGCCTTCACCTTCCAGAACAACATTAACCACCTCTCCAGGTTCTGGAAGATCATCCATGCCCTCTTCTCCCCCAAGTCCAGCCCCCTGCCCCAATCCTCAAGTTTAGAGATGTTACCATTTCTAACCCCCTCTCTGTTGCCTCTGAATTTAATGCTTTCACCTCCTGTGCCTCCTTCTTTCTCTCCTCCATCCCCTCTCCCCCTGCCCTCTCCCCTTACCTGCCACCTTGTCTCCCCCTTTCTCCTTCTCTCCTATTTCTCCTGCTGGCACTCTCAAGTTCCTCCTAGCTCTGAACCCTCTCAAGGACACAAGCCCTGATGGGCTCGACCCTAAACTCCTCCATCTATCTTCCCCAGCCATAGCTCTTCCAATCATCTTCCTGCTCAACTTTTCTTTCTCCCTTGCCTTTGTCCCTGACACTTGGAGACATGCTAGTGTTGTACTCCTTCCCAAAGGAGGTGACTCCTCCTGTCCTGGCAATTACCACGCTATCTCCCTACTCCCTACCCTTGCTAAACTGCAGGAGCACCTAGTGCTTTCTCAACTTTCTCCCTTCTTTGACTTGCCCTCCTTCTTTACCCTTTTCCAGTTTGTTTTATGTAAATCCCACACCATCTCCTTTTCCCTCATCCGACTTACTGACTCCATTCTCTCAGGCATGGATCAGGACCTTACCACCTTTGCCATCTTTGTCAACTTGGCCAAAGTCTTCGACACTGTAGCCCACCCTCTTCTTCCTGACAAACTTACAGCAGCAGGGCTTTCCATCTCTGGTATCAACTGGTTCCATGCCTACCTTGAGAGTAGGATTCAATTGGTTAGAATCGGAGATTCCTTATTCATTCCACTCCCCATCAGCACCAGTGTCCCTCAAAGTTCTGTCCTTGGCCCTATACTCTTTTTAACTTTCCTAAATTATCTCCCTGCTGCCTATACTGTTGCGTCCATCCATATGTAAGCAGATGATACAGTTCTTTTAGCCTCTGGCTCCACTCCTTCTGATCTGATGGCCAAGCTCCAACTGGACTTCATTAACGTTTAACACTGGTTCAGTTCAAATTAATTGTCCTTCAGTGCCAAAGAAACAGTCTCCTTGACCTTTGGTTCGAGGCAGAAGCTCTTCAGGATTGCTGCCCTCCCATCATTCCACACCCTTGATGGGACCGTGATTGACAATGTTCCCTCCTTTAAGTACCCCGGGATGTGGCTCAACTGACACTTCGACTTTTCTAGTCATGTGGATGTCATCCACAAAAAACTATACCCTAAACTAGGGGCCTTGTACAGGAACCATGGTTGCATCCCCCTGCCAGCTCACAGCGCCATCATCCAGAAAATAATTCTCATTATTTTTGACATTGTTTACAGTGCTGCTCCTAAGGCCACCCTGACCAGACTAGATTCCCTCTTCCACTTCTTCTGTACTTTGCTCTGGCCAGTCTGCTCCACACCCACCATTGCTCCTTTTATACCTCCCTCTCCCTTCCCTCCCTCGAAGCCAGGCACCTCACTCATTGTACCTCCTTCATAGCTAGGTTCTCTCCCCTCCTATCTCACCTCTCTCTCATCCCCTTCCTCCTTCTCACTGAACCCTTCGCAACTCTGAGATTCATTCCCTGGCACTCTCTTCTTGGACTTCCTCAGCTGCCAGGCTACCTTCTCCTACTGCTTCCCCAAACTCTGGAATTCTCTTCCCCTTCCTATCCACTCTGCCTCTTCCCTACACTCTTTCTCCTCACTTCTCCTCAAATTCACTTCTCACTCCTGCAGCTGTACCTGATCCCTGCCTCTGTACCACTCTTCCTATTGTTACTCATGACACTCCTCTTACCCCACCTCCCCAACCAGGACACATCTGGAAACAAGCTGCCATCAGCTCAGTATGTCTTTCCAAGTGAAACTTTTGTAATCAATAAACCTCTCAGCTAGGGAGGATTTCTGTTTAGCTGAATGTTTAGAGCTACTTCCTTCAAGACTCAGGGTCCCAGGATTGATTCCCAACAAGGACTGGAGGTGCTTTGCCCAGTTTGAGGGGGACAGACATAAGTGTAGGGAAAAGGATGGGATGCTTCACCCTTAAACAAGGGGAAGCTGTGTTGTGTATAAAACAAGCATTTGTCAATGCCAAATGTTTGCTTGCTGGCATTGGCATTGGTGGGGTGTGCCTTTGGGTCATCAGGCATAACGGCCACACCATTTCACCACACCCTACCCTGCAGACACCGACAAGTGTCACGGTGTGCCTTGGGTCTTTGGCCCTTATGGGAAATACGGTGAGATGGGTGCAGTATAGGAAAATGGGGTGAAGTTTGGGGCCAAAGAGTCCAAGGCACACCTCGATGCCTCTCACTGGCTGCAGGGTGTGGGTGGGGGTGGAATGGTATGGACATTATAGGCGACAATCCTAAGTCACACCCCTGATGCCTGTCAGTCTCTACAGGGTGGAGCATTATGGTCGGAAACCCTAACGCCTCAGGCGTTCGTTGATATTTTCACCCCAAATTTTCAACATGTTTTTTTTTGTGACCCCCACCTTATGAACAGTGGCAATATCAGTTCGTTAGCCAAAAACTGATTTTGCACAGTGACTATGGCACTTGGCACCACAGGTGCGAAAACACATTTCAAACAGGATGTGAAAAATTATAGCTGTACTGTCCATGGGGAGGTGTAAAAAATGGCAATGCTGAAAATTTGCAATGAAAATAGTAAAAAAACTGGTGAAGTCACAAGCATGCTTAGAAACTGCACAATGCACACCCTTAATGTAATTAGCTTGGGGTTTTTATACAGCAGATTGTCAACACAGGCATTTTGGGAACTCCGCTCATGAACAGTGTCACTGTCATTTTCTTAATCTGTCCCGAACAGTGATTTCCCACAGCGACCATGCATTTCTGCTCAGAAAGTGTGAAAACACATTTCGGCCATGTTGTGAAAAAGTACAGCTGTACTGTTCATAAGAAAGTATGGAAAAATGCCAGTGGTGAAAATCTGGACTGAAAATATTACAAATTCATGAACTTACGAGGGTGTGTGGAAACAGCACAATGCTCGCTCGTAACACAGTCATTTTATGGACTTTTGTCACCAAATTTTCAACATAGCCATTTTAAGGCCTCTGCTCATGAACAGTGTCACTGTGATTTTCTTAATCTGTCCCAAACATTGATTTCGCACACCGACTGCGCCACTGTGCGCTACATGCGCTGAAACACATTTTGGGGGAGATGTGAAAAATGACAGCTTTACTGCTCATAAGGAGATGTGGTAAAATGGCAATGTTGAAAATCTGGAGTGCAAATATAAACAATTTGTGAACTTACGAGCATGCATAGGAACTGCACAATGCATGCTCATAAAACAGTCATTTTTGGGAATTTTTTCCCCACATTTTCAACATAGGGTTTTTGGGGGCCTACCTCATGAACTGTGACACTGTCATTTTGTATATTGGTCCTGAAAGGTGGTTTCATGCACTGACCACAAAATCACCTTTCGGGACTGAATAACAAAATGACAGAGACAGAATTCATGAGGTGGGGTCCCAAAAACCCCATGTTGAAAATTTGGAGAAAAAATTCCAAAAAATCCCTAAGTTATGCATCAAAGTTGAAAAAAACTTATTTATTCCATTATACAGCTTACCAGGATTTCCTCAGTTCGCGGTCAGCTTTGAAGAGTGCAGACGTGTTCCCGGTCCACCGAAGATCATCGCGCCAGACTCCAGAGGTAAGTATGGGGTGAGGGGGGCGGTGTGGGGAGGCAGGGTATGCAAAGGGTGGGCACAGGGGTCAAGACAGTCAGTGAGGGACCCGTTCTTTCTATTTTTTTTTCCTTTTAAGAAGGCAGCCTGGGATGTTTGCCACGCTGGGTGAGCTCCAGCGTGGCACCTGGAAATGTGTTGGGGCAGCAGACAGACATTTGCCACGCAGGGTGAGCTCCCAGCGTGGCACCTGGAAAACTGTTTGGGGGCAGTGGAGCTGATGGGGTTGGGAACCCCATCGTTACAGATTGTTGACACGCTGGGGTGGGCTCCAGCGTGGCACCTAAAACTTCTGATGAGGCGCGGCCAGAGGGGGATTAGGCACCCCGTTGGCCATACTGTGTGTGTGGGGGCACGTGAGCACATTGGGGTGGGCTCCCAGCGTGCTACTTGTTGGAGGGAAGGAGCTGTCTATGACAGCTCTTTCACTCAGTGCCGACATGTAGGCACTTTTGCATATAGCAGGCAGCAGTATACAAATTGCCTGCCCCGCTCTTGATTTCTTTCTTTCAACTGTACACCACTACATTTGCAAACACTGCCATAGACAGCTCTTACATTCATTGGCACGGTGGGGCCGCACCTGCAAAAGGCAGCAGGGTATTGGAAGTAGGGAGGCACACCTACCAATTCTCGTATGGTGGCACTATGTTTCTTGCACATGCGTGCAAGCAAACATAAAAAGGCAGTCAGTGCAAAGCAGTGCCATTTAGTGATGAAAGCTGTGAATGATTCAAATCAGTGATCGTCAATCAAAGCAGAGCTGAGTAGATGTACTGGTGTAACACCCCCATCGATTTGGGGTTTACCTTAATGTCTTCCTTGGGTCCTTTCATGCTCACTGCCAGACTAACATCTTGTAGAGGTAATAGATCCAAGGGTATCTGTCTGCTTCTGTTGATTTGCATGAGAGTGCCCTGCTGTGCCTCCGCACCTGTCCCTTTAAGAGTCTAGCTAATATGTGTATAATAAATGGTCTGGGCTTAAAAGATTTAAGGCTTGCGACCGGCCAGACACCGCTCTGATTTGCTCCATCTGCCGCCAATAATAGCGCAGAGGGAGCCTGAATAGAAACTGTATTTATCTACCTCTGGTGTATTGTTATATTTGAATTAGAGAAGTTTGTTTAACCTGCTTTCTTTGCAGTTTGTCTTTCAGAATGGGAGCTCCCCTGTTTGTTCTGGGACTTCTAGTAAGTTGATCAATAGAACTCAGGGAACCTCAATGGGTCCTTAGCCCAGGTGCTTTGTGGGAAGGAAAAACTATAGATTTGGAGTTTTTAGGTTGGCGCCTAAACTGAACTGAAGGGGGAGTCTAACTTGTGACTGACAGCTTCCCCGGCCATTCTGAACTCAGAAATCCAAGGGAAATGCCCAGTGCTGTAAGAGACAGTGGATCAGTTAGAGTTGGAGCTTGAGGAGTGAACAGCTTGAGCTTTTGAGCAGCTGCTCCCTCAACAGAGTGTAGGGGAATTGGTGGGAAGAGGCTGGACTTGCCTCCCTCCCACTGTTCTCCTGCATTGAACTGCCTGTTTGCAGAAGTTGGAACAATCCGATTTATGACTGAAACTGCTGCAGAACATATTGGAGAGTTTAAAAGCACTGCTTGTGGGCTGGACCAAAGATTTGTTCATGTGAAGCGTTTGGCCCAGCTAGTGTGAGAGACTGACATTGGATTGAGAGGTTTGCTCAGTAATCGACTGCAATAACAACTGGACTGAATCCGATCTGTGAAATGTTAATGCTGTTTGATCTAAGTGTGCTAACTGTTCCTCATGGGTCGAGACCTGCCTGTTCCTGACCTGATTTGTTACACCAGCTGGAGGCTTCACCAGCAAACCAGACTGAACTTTGCCAACGTGCTCATCACACCTGGGCCTTTGCCAGTCTGGTCCAGACCAACTGCTTTGCACCAGAGACTGTCCTCGGCGAGAGATTGGCTTTGAGGATCCAGCCCCCTGTGCAGAAACAGCTCACAGATTGTGGCCACCTGGAGGGAAAGGCCGTGAAGAGGAGGTGTGTTGTGACAGTCCCGTTTCCCCATGCTCATCAGTGAACAACACGAGGTCTCCATATCGCCAGCCATATCACAGTCAGCTGGTAGTGTGATTACAACCAGGGTAACTCCCCTGCAACAGGTCACTTAATTATCTGTGGTACCATCTGATTTCTTCTTTACATTTCAGCGTTTCACGAGCCTGGGCCAACCACCCAGGATTACAAATAATCACCTTGTTGTTGTGCATGCTAACTGCCTTTTCTTCCCATCAAGGGCCCCAACAACAGCTGCAATGCCAGCCACCCACTGGCAACGCCTCTGGCTAGCCAGCTTTCCATCCTAGGTACTCGGTGTTATAGAATTATTTATTTGAGACTTAAAAGTACATGCCAAGAACCTGAATTTAACTAGAGTACCAATCATTTAACTAAATTCATGCCCTTTCCTTGTTCACAACCCCTAAATAAATTTGATTGTTATGTTACGTTTAACCAGGCTTATGTGCATATCATTAGTGGGTCACAGTACTAGAAGTGTGGATCTGCTTGCTAACCTTGCCTTTACTGGGATTTCCAAGGCATCTACTGATGGGCAGACCCTGGTGGTAAGTGTGATGGGTGTGTGCATATTATTAATGCTAATTGCTGACTGTGTGTTAACTGCTGTTACAGGTACAAAACCACTAGGAGGGTTGGTGAGTGTTTTATAGCTTTCCAGAGGGCTATAAACGGTAAGATAGAAGTCCTCATGACTGTCACTCTGGGTGGAGATACCTTAGAACAGAATCCAGGCCCCTCAACATGTGATCAGAAGTACAGGCATGGGTAGTAACCTTAAGGATAGCGCTGCCTAGGGATTACATCAGGTAGCAAGAAGAGAGATCTCTAAAGATGGTGCACAGAGTAGGAAAGTCAATAGAGCCCTCTAATGTCCTAACTAATGGGATTTTCTCTTTAGAAATGGGGGGAAGCATGAGCCGGAAAGTCAGTGCAACCCTGTAATGTCCTGACTAATGGACATTTTCTCTTTAGAAACATAGAGTTTGTCAGGAGTTTGTCAGCAGATAAGGACTGCTTTGTCCACTCAGTCTGCCCAGTTTGTCCCTGCCTATACTGTTACTGCAGACCCTATCTGATCTCTCTCTCTTCCAGGGTGTACATATTAAGAGCCCTTAGTCTCTCCTCATAGGGCTTAGATGCCACCCCTGCACCATTTAGTTGCTCTCCTCTGGACAGCCTCTACCCTGGCTAAGTCCTTCCTGAGATGTGGTCTCCAGAACTGGACACAGTACTCCAGATGGGGTCTCGCCAATGATCTATACAATGGTAATACCACCTCTCTCCTTCTGCTGGTGATTCCCCTCCCTGTGCACCCCAGCATCCCGTTGGCCCTGCCTACTGCCTTGTTGCACTGCCCTGCCATCATAAGGTATGATAACCCCAATGTCCCTTTCCTGCTCTGTGACCATCAATACCTCTCCCCCTATTTTATACATTGCCACTGGGTTCTTGTGCCTAGGTGCATAATTTTGCACTTTTTTGCACTGAAACCCAGAAGCCATACCCCTGACCACTCCTTGAGTTTTCTCAGGTCCCTACTCATTCTCTACCCCCCCCCAAGTATCTACAGTACCCTAATGTAGATCTTTGTGTCACCTGCAAAAAGGTATACCTTCCCTTCCAGCTGTTCTACAATGTTGCTTATGGAAACATCGAAGAGGGCTGGTCCCAGCACTGAGCCCTGAGATACTGCACTGGTCATTCTCCCTTCAGTAGAGTGAATGCCATTTACCACCACACTCTGTTGCCTCTTCATGAACCAGTTCTGTACTCAGCTTACCACCTTGGATCCCACTCCTAAACTGCCCAGTTTCCTTATAAGCCTCCTATGTAGTACAGTGTCAAAGGCCTTGCTAAAGTCTAAGTAGACCATATCTACCACCCCACCCTGATCTATTTCTGTAGTCACCAAGTTGAAGAAATCGATCGAGTTTGTCTGACATGACCTCCGCCCCCTTCCCCCATGAATCCATGCTGCCTCAGGTCTTGTAACCCGCTGGGTTCAAGATACTCTAATAGCTTTTCTTTCAATAGTGTTCTCATTCATTTTAGCTGAATGGTTAGTGTGCTGCTAGTTACCTTTGGGACTTATTGTCTCTGGTTTGATTCCTGGCCAGAATTGTAGGTGCATTTGCCAAACTGAGAGACATATATAACAAACAGTGCAGTAAATGGCAGGAAAATCCAACAAGATTATAAATGACAGATCAGCTACTAACCTAGTCTGCTCAGGAAGTATAACTCATCAAGAATTTCCAGTGGGATTGTGAAAAAGCACAGCCGTTGATTTGTGAGTCTTTGAAAGCAGTGTGAGGTTTGCCCTCCTAAGAAAGGGTCTGTAAAAGATGAGCATAATGTTATAACGAACTGAGTGAAAAGAAAAAACTAGCATACATTTTTTTTCAACCTCTTGCATAGCTAGTGCAAGGCTATCTATAAATACTGAGAAGAATAAATAGAGTTCTTGTTACCACACAAGTCAGTTTTTTTTTTTCGTCCTGTGCTAAGCAAATTAAGTTTTCTGACATTTGAAGTGAAGCTCAACATGTGCTACAGCAAAATGCGAACACAAGCTGCAGAACAGGTTATATACTTCCCTTCCCACTCCAATCACTATGAACTCTATCACTCTCTAACCTTCCTTCCACTATATCACAGACGCATCTCTCCCTGTGCCAAACTAACCTCCAAATTCTGGCTCGGGGGGCTCCCCTCCTATCTCTCATCCTCTCTCTCCACTCCACCTCCCCCCACCCGCTCTCTCAGATCAAATGATGCCCGCACCTTGATGATCCCTCGCCGCTCCACCCTCATCAGTCAGACTGGTTTCACCCATAGTTTCCCTAAAATCTGGAATTCCCTTCCCTCTGAAATACAACACTCCTTCTCCAACTACTCCCTTACCTCTGCCCTACACAATTACCTTTCCTTCAGCTGTTCCTGCTTTAACCCACCTTAATACCCATCCCCAGTTTTTGCCTTCCTACTATCACCCCCCCGGCAGGGTTCTCAACATCCTGAACGAGGGAATCGGGAAATGACTACGCCTTCTCCTCATATTCAGTTCTTGCCTCTCCCACTCTCTTCTCCACCTGCCCTTCTGGGTCACCAGTGTGCACAACCTAACCCCATCCTTTTTACTCCAACAGCACTTGCGTACTACCTCAAGCTTGCTCCTTTACACTCATGCACTATAAATGGTTCTATCACATTATTACTATTTTGTATGTTTATATGTTCTTTTGAATGATTTTGGACATGTATTGTAATTTACCCAATGTTCCACTACTGTTTATTGTACAATACCTTGTGTTCCAACTGTTGCACAATCTTACAATGTTGTATTGTTTGTACTACCCACATACTATTGTAACCCCTCCCCCCAGGTCTCACCATGAGATGAGCAACTTGTTGTTCAGCGTGCCTTTCTGGAGAAACATTTGAATAAATAAATAAAATATACCATAGAATTGCACCCAGGAGTTAGGCCCAAGCCATGGAAACCTTTTATTTCCCCTTGCGTATTTGCGTTTATAAAAATATACATGAATTTTTGTGTGAAACTGTAAGTGATACTGGGATCCCTTAGTTTAAAGCTGTATAAAGTTATACTGTTGAAATGATTGCAAAAGGCTATTTGGAATATAGGGGGTTAACCTTGACATGCAGCACAAACTCTTTTGCAGAGTGGAATATAGGGGGTTAACCTTGACATGCAGCACAAACTCTTTTGCAGAGTTGTCAACAAGAGGCCAGTTCTGGGACATCATGTTCTATTTTGTTGCACTTGCAAGGAAAGAAACTTACAATGTTCAGCTCTCTTAATGAGCTCAGGATGCAGAAAAAAAAGCAGCAATGCTTTTTCTAGAGTGAGAGAGAGAGGGACTGAAACTTGGAATTAGAGATACCCTCATAGGAAGGACTTTGTTTTCTGTGCCTGTACTGCCTTTGTAAATAGTTATACTGAACAATTTTATTTTATTTTACTGTTATTGGAAAAGAGTAAAATGCTACTTTCATATTTTATACCTGCTCCTGGTCTTCCTATGCTTTCTGACCTGTACCTCGATGCCAGATGGTGTCAGCCTAAGTGGGATTTATGCTGTGCATACTCTAAGCCAGGAGTTTTGTGCATGGGTACTAGACCTGGTACCAAGGAAGCATAGAAGAGAGGCATGGATCCTGAAACAGCAAGCCCAAGAGTGACTATCAGAAGAACGGCAGCCAATCTAAAAGCAGAAACAAAACTCCAAACCAAGACTGTACAGCCAGACCCAGTGATGGAAGAAAAGGAGACAGGGGTAGAACTTGAAAGCCTGTCTGCCTTCTTCAAATGGTGGGCTATACAACCAAAAGAGATGAAAAGCAGAGAAAAGAAGAAATGCAGCGATGGATGAATGCCTTGCAAGTTATCAAAGCTGGAGGATCTGGCAGTGGTCCAGCAGAGCAACAAGACACAAACAACTTAAAAAACAGCAAACTTACAAAGCTGTGTCCCTCAGATGATATCGAAGCATACCTGACAATTTTGGAAAGGGTTCCCGGAGCCTGTCAGTGGCCAAAGTAGCAATGGGCAATCAAACTGGTACCTTACCTGACAGGTAAAGCCCAACTTGCCTACAGGCAAAGATTCCAGTCTCTGAACCACAACTCATTCGACAATCCCCAAGAAGCCTTCACCTGACTCAGAGAACTCCTTATTAAATGGCTCCAACCAGAGGGCAAAACAGTCCAACAGATCAACACATTTGTAATGGAGCAATGCATCAACATACTGCCTACAGATGTGCAGCTTTGGTGAAAGAACACCAACCAGAAAAAGGGAAAAAGGCTGTCTCTTTGGCTGAGGACTATAGATAGCTAGACAGACCACACAGCAGTGAGGTAATAGCCAAGCACCAGTAAGATCCTCTTTTTCCCGATTTAACTCCAGATCAGATAAAAACTCTGGTGGGGTAACAAATTTGCACCCAAAGACTTTATTTGCTATAACTGTAACAAGCCAGGCCATATCACAAGAAACTGCAATAAAAATAAGGAAGGAAACTGACAAGAACATTTTCTGTAAAACAGGGTGTACTAATGTTTAAAAATGTAATGGGTTACTGTACTGAGTTTGTGTTAAACCTCAGACACACAAAGAGAGAAAAAATAATTGGTTATTGATCTGAGTTATTACAGATAGCATATGATAGTCCTATGGCTGGTCACTCAGGGAAGGGACACACCCTTGCCAGATTGCTGTACAGATTTTACTGGTCTGGAATTCATGAAGATGTTGCACCTATTGCAGTTCTTGTGCTGAATGTCAAAAAGTAGCCCCAGTGACTAAAAACGACAAGGTGCTCCTGGTGCCCCTACCCTTGATGGATGTGCCTTTTAAGAGAATTGCAATGGATGTGGTTGGCCCTTTAGACAAAAGTAAAAAGCGAAATCAATTCGTTTTGGTAGTATGTGACTATGCTACTCGATACCCAGAAGCAGTTCCAATGCATACTGTCATAGCTCCAAAAGTGGCAACAGAGCTTGCCAAAACTTTCAGCAGGGTGGACATACCTAAAGAAATTATTACTGATCAGGGTAATAATTTTGGTGCTGCATTACTGAAGGAGCTGTACCGACTACTAGGTATCACTGCCATAAGAACCTCCCCCTATCACCCTCAGACATACGGTCTTGTTGAGTGTTTTAACCAAACTCTAAAATGCATGTTAAAAAGGTTTGTAAAAGGGGAAAGGAAAGATTGGGATCAATACTTACATTACCTGCATTTTGCTTACAGCAGGGTTTCTCAAATGGTGAGGCCAGCCTCCCAGGGGAAGCCCCAACCTGTTCCAGGGGAAGCTCAAGCAAGCCTTAAAATGTACTATATTTAAATGTCAAGTTTTGGATGCTTTGTGTGAAAGGATGCAGCAAACTGAAAGTGAATAATGGCATGCAAATGTATGTACAAAATGGTTATCAGGAAAACACACTCAACAAACACTTGTTTCCTGGTATGACATGGGGGAAAGCTGAATGCAGAAAATACAATTCTTGAAAACTGTGCAAAACAAAATGCAAAATAATACAAATACATAGGAATAAGATAACAACTGACCCATTATACTGGCTGCAGAAAAGCACAAATACAATGGCTAAGCAGAGAGATACTAGGAGCAAGGCCAGGAGGGAGCAAAATGGTCTCCAAGAAGGTGTTTAAGAGCAGGGTAAAACTGACAAAGAAAACAGTCTGACTCATGGAGGTATTGCAACGAGGGGTAAATAGGGCCTAAACTCAGAAGTGTGGCGCGAGTAGGCTGACCTGGGGGGGGGTTATAGAGAGGGAGAATAATAGCGTCAAAAATATGAGAATAAACTTGACTACTCAAATGCACTTCATTGTATTCTTCCTGTAATGCGTAAAGTATGATAGTTGTTCTAACCATGGGGAGGCCCGAAATTATTTCTATATTAGGGGGAGGCTCAAAATCTTTTCCAAGGCTTGGGGAGGCTCACTATGACAAAGTGTGAGGACTCCTGGCTTACAGAGCAGTGCCACAAGCCTCAACAGGTTTTTAGCCATTTGAAATATTGTATGGTAGACAAACTAGAGGGCCACTAGATGTAATAAAAGAAACATGGGAAGATAACCCCACTCTGAAATAATCTATTACATCTTACATGTGTGCCTGGAGAAAGAAGCTGGCAAAATTTGTTGAAATTGCCCATAGTAATCAGGAAGAGGCCCAAAACCAGCAGAAGGCGTATTACGACCATGGGGTAAAAAAAAAAAGTTTTTGAGCCCAGCGAAAACGTCTTGCTACTAGTCTGTTACCCAGTACAGAAAATAAACTGTTAATGAAGTGGCAAGGGCCTTATAAAGTGCTTAGATGTACTGGCACAGAAAACTATTAAATCGAGACCCCTGATAGGAAAAATCCTACCAAGATATACAGTAACACACAAACCTCCTGAAGAAATGGGTTGAAAAAACACCAAAGGCTGCTTTGCTAGTTTGACCAGAAACTGATAAAAAAGATATTGATACAGTTTATGACAGACTGGAACAAACTGTAACTGCTAATGCTGTAAAGGTGAATGTTTCCTTAACCTCCAAACAAACCGCAGAAATTTGTAACTTACTAAAGACATTTATGCAGCCCATGCGCTGTGTGCCAGTGGGCTACTACCCATGCCTGTTGTCCCTCTAACAGGTTAAGAGGCCTGGGTCCTGCTACGGTGGTGTTCAGGGGTCCTATCCCAAAGATAATAAAAATAGCATGGTGCCTCCACCCAGAGAGAATTACAAGTGGGTCAGGTGACTGGCTGGTACAGCCCCCTGAGATGCTGCACCTACCCACCTCCCCTACCAACCACCCCACACAATGGATGCCCAACAATTTAGCACCACCATAAACCATAAACAGTAATGCTTTGACAGACTCAGAGAATTCCTGCACACACAATTTCAAACGGTAAACCACAGATTTATTGGGGGTATAGGACTAGGGAAGGGGGTACCAGGACCAAGGATGGCTGTGGATAGAAAACTGGTTAATGATATAGCAACACACCAAACATTGGGGCCTACAGGCTGAACCCACCCCCACTGGTACCAGTGTTTCCCAGATGTTCTTAGGGGTACCCACTATGTGCAGGCCTGGTATGATTCTGCAGGCTGGCCAGCTGTTGGGGCCCTGAAATATTTTAGAAGCTTGAAAATGTTTAATAAGCAATTCCCCCTTTTCCCTCCCAGGAACCAGGTCCTGGGTACTCACAGTTTGAATCTCTCGGCACCAGGAGAAAATGGAGCTCCTTGGAGTTGTGCAGCAAATTGAGAAGCAGACTGGTCAGGATCCCTCCATCTGGATGGAACTTGCTTGAGGATCTTGCAGCTGGTCACCTTGATTATTGTTCTGGCCACTTGTCACCTTCAGCCACTTCTGACCCACTGCAGAGCACTGTGGCAGGACAACACCAGCCCCAGGAGGCCCAGACCTGGAAGTGGCCCCACAGCTGAGCTCCCTGATTGGAGCACCCTAGCACTCAGGTACAAGACCCGTGACCTCCTAACACAGTGAGTTCCACTTGGGAGGGGTTAGCGAGTTCCATCCCTGGCTCTGGGTGAGAATTCCCAAACAGTGGGGGTCCTCCTGCAGTCCCTGCACTGAGCTGTCAACAATTAACATTTATAGTCAGTCACTCCACTGAAGTCCAGTGCCAATTTGAGCAAGTGCTAGCCTCCAATTCAATCAGTGTCAGTGCAATTCAACATAGGGGGATTCAGCAACAACAGCCCCCCTGCACACCAGTCACACTTTCAGCTTAGCAGTGTCCAACTCTTTTACTCAGCTGCAGCAAGTGCGCCAATCTCAGCAACTTTAACCAGTTCACTCAGAACACACACATGATATCTGGCTAGCACCCCACAACCTGAGACATTCTGCACCTTTCAAGAAAAATGCAGTTGCAGTCCACACAAGCAAGTGACCTCTCAGCAGCAATTGCAGAGTCTCAGATAATCTGCTCAGTCCTTTCGTCTAGCTCAATTTTCCCAGTGCAGGGTGTCTGCAACATTAGTCTCTCCCATGAATAGCAAGCAACTCTTCCATACCTGGGGAATCAGCAGCAAAGTTCAGTCTCTTTCTCTCTTCCCCTTCTCACTCTGTTTCTGCCGAGCATCAGTCTCCAATTTCAGCAATCTCCAATTCAGCAGTACAGCAATCTCCACTCAGGGCCTGGGTAATCCCCTCACATCCAGAGTCCACTCTCACAAGGTACTTCTGACTCATACAGAGCCAGGGAATGGACTGAAGAAATCCCAGAAAGTCCACACTATATCACTCGAAAACCCAGCATCCTGATTGGCTGTTGAAGCCTTTCAATAATAAATAGCCACAGTGATCCATATTTCCTGCTTGTTTATTGGGGCATGATCTAGGCACCAGAATTAGTCCCCTCCTTTTCCCAAGAGTCCCTCTGTTCAAGATTTGTGTGCCTACATCACTGACTGGTTGCCGTGCTGGGGTGAAGTGTCACAAACATGTGAGCTCCCATTTCTTTGCATGGAGTCCCATTCAGAGTTATGTAGTCTCTCCCCTGTTTTAGGTTTGGTGCAGCCCAACACATTACCCCATCCAGACCAGCATCCCATCGGATTGTAGCCCCATCTGTCTCCTTTCAAACAAGCCCACTCTCATTGGGGTGTTCCCAGTAGTCTTCCAGTTGCTGCTGCCGAAACACAGTCGCCCCAGGTGGCAGCAACAACTCATTAATATTCATGAGGGCTCATGAATGGCTCGTTCATGCCCCAATTTAATCTTTATTTAAAAACTTTAATGGGGCTTTTTGCCCAACTCCCTCAGGTCTCCAGTCCCCATTTAATACACCAGGGGCACCGGGACTGACAGACACCTCCTGTTTCAACCGCAACGGTGGTCAGAGAAATCAAAGGTGCTCACTAGCACATGTGCAATCACCAGTGGCTCAGAAGAATGCTGGTGACCAGTGACTGCTGCTCTGTGAGCCCAAATGGGCCAATACAAAGCACGGGGTGGCACAAGGGAAACCCCAAGGGTACCGGAGCATCCAGGAAAATGGGAATGCCCGCAAGCAAATGGGAGGTCAGGATAATATGGGGCAATTCAAGTAAGCCCCCAAAGGGGGTTTACATTTAACAGTACTTTTACCACAGTACCAGGCTGAGCAAAAGGGGTCAAGCATGTAATAATGACAAGGAATGCTTGTCCTATAAGACAAAAGACATACAGATTACCAGAGCGGTTAAGGGCAGACGTGGTTAAGGAAATACAGAAAATGAAAGAATTGGGTATCATAGAAGAGTCGAGAAGATCTTGGTCATCACCAATGGTGACTGTAAATAAAAAAGAGTGGGGTGTAAGAATCTGCCTTGACTTTAGGAAACTTAATCAAGTGTCCAAATTTTACAGTTATCCTATGCCCAGGACAGATGATTTGGTGGACAGATTGGGAAGTGCCAAGTACATCAGTACCCTCAATCTCACCATGGGTTACTGGCAGATTTCCCAAGCTAAAGAATCCAGAGACAAAGCTGCATTTGCCACCCCCCTGTTGGATTCTAGCAGTTCACCACCATGCCATTTGGTTTACATGGTGCACCCGCTACCTTCCAGCAGTACAGGGATGTAATTTTATCCCCTCACACTGGCTATTGTGCTGCGTATTGGGATGATGTTGTGGTGTACAGTCCAGACTGAAAAAGCCACCTGGAACACCTACGAGCAGTTATCCAAGCTATCAAAAATGCAGGTCTGACCATTAATCCTACCAAATGTGCATTAGGCATGCAGGAAACCAGATATTTGAAATATGTTTTGGGAAATGGAGAAGTCAAGCCAGAGATTTTTAAGATAGACGCTGTAGCTAACAGCCCTGTTCCTAAAATGAAGAAACATGTCAGATTATGTTTAGGGCTGGCTAGTTATTATCGGAGATTTGGTCCAAAATTTGCCCAGTTAGCTACTCCCCTCACTGAACTCACAAAAAAAGGTACCTGAATAATGTAAAATGGTCCCCAGAGTGTGATGAAGCTTTTTGGGCCATCATGGCTGCATTGTGTTCAGCCCCTGTTTTAAGAAGCCCAGACTTTGAGAAACAATTTTTGTTACAGACAGATGCATCAGAGATTGGCCCAGGTGTGGTCATGAGTCAAAATATAGATGGGACGTAACATCCCATTTCCTACATCAGTAGAAAGTTGCATGACAGAGAGAAAAGGTACTCCACCATTGAAAAGGAATGCCTTGTGGCAAAGTGGGCCATGGAGTCCCTTACGTTTTATTTGCTAGAAGCTGACTTTGTACTTCTAACCAAGCATAATCCTCCTTGTTGGCTTAACCAAATGAAGGATAAAAATTCCAGAATCACAAGGTGGTAGCTGCAACTACAGCCATTTAAATTCAAGGTGATACACAAATCTGGAAAAGAGAATGTCAGTGCTGATTTTCTGTTAAGACATGGATCAGGAATTGAGAATTCAAAAGGTTTAAAAAAAAGTGTGAGTTTAAACTTCACTGTTTGCTATACTGCACATGCACTGAACTGTAAAGGTTATAAGCTAATGTTAGAAGAGTATTAATACAAAGTTCTGGAAACCTGTTTTTAAAACAGGTTCCCTCTTAAAGAGGGGGGTATGTGATAGGGTTGAATTAGACACTGACTCATTTGTTACACAGAAAGAGTTAAAACACAAGGATCTGTTCTGTCTGCTCCTTTTGTGTCTCTTGTCTGTCTGGTTGGCCAACCAAATGTTCTCATGAGACCCAGGAACTGATCACTCCGATGGTCTTGCGATTCTCCGCCTCTCGCTATCTCTCTGCCTTCGCTTGCTGTTTCTGTCTTTTTTTCCCCTTGCGTATTTTATGTTTGTAAAAATATATGTCAATTTTTGTGTGAAACTGTAAGTGATACAGGAATCCCTTAGTTTGAAACTGTATATAGCTATACTGTTGAAATGATTGCAAAAAGTTTTGGGGAATTTAGTTGGTTAACCTTGACATGCAGCACAAACTCTTCTGCAGAGTTGTCAACAAGAGACCAGTTCTGGGGCATCATGTTCTATTTTGTTGCTCCTGCAAGGAAAGTAACTTACAAAATTCTGTTCTCTTAACAAGATCAGAATGCAGAAATAAAAGCAGCAATGCTTTACTAGAGTGAGAAAGAGAGAGAGACTGAGAGACTGAAACTTGGAATTAGAGATACCCTCAGAGGAAGGACTTTGTTTTCTGTGTTTGTACTGCCTTTGTAAAGTTATACTGAACAATTTTATTTTTATATTACTGTTATTGGAAAAGAATAAAACACTACTTGAAAATTTTATATCTGGTTTTCCTATGCTTGCTGACCTGTGCCTCGATGACACCCTCGAGTCGGGCAGAGTCCTTTTCATCTGCCCTTTGGATGAGAATGTCCTATGCTCCAGGGGAAGCTTTGAACATGCAGATCGACTCAGTGGCACTTCTTGATGTAGCATTTAAGACTTCAACTGCATGAGTGTGGGGCCTCTAAGTCCACTGGAGCTCCTTGAACTGTGCAGACCACATCAGCAGTACCTTTGAAAGCTATTCCCCCTATGGCCACCTAAGGGTCACCTGATCTCCACCTACTTCCCTTCCTCTGCCCCTCAACAGTAAAGATCATACAGTTATGCAAGACCCAGCCACTCAAGAGCCCAACTCCTATGCCTTACCCCTGAAGGGTTCGGCTTCCTCTCTAGACCTCCTCTTAGTGGAGGCCAAGTGAGTGCCTTTCAGCGTTTGTTGCTCTCCTCCTCCTGCCTAGGGAGTGGACCTCCTTTGCAGAGAACCTCCTTTAGCTGCAGAGATTGGCTAGCAGCACCCCATGGTGTTCCTATTAGAGGGATAATGAGAGCCCTTCCTCTAAAATATTCCCTTGAATTGGGTCTCTAAATTGTCGTAACTGAGCCATCACTAATTTATCCCAAGCCTGGAGGTAAAGCAACCAAGGCTTTGGATTCCTAGAGGTTTCCTCCTCATGGGGGGGGGTTCCCTTTTCTTTGTGCCAAAGATCATAAAAGTTAGGTAGTCTCAACAGGACGTGGCCCATAGTGTAGTGCGTTTATAGTAGTATAGTGTTTATCCTAGTAGGTTCAGCTATGCATTGGGGTTGGATGGTGGCCCTCTTTACATCCTGCCGTTCCCACTCTCCTAACAGAAGTCATGCCTCTGTGTGCTGTCAGTTACCAGCTACTGTCAATTGTTGCTCAGTTCAATCTCTGACTGTTATCACTTGTCAGTAGTTGATGACAATCTGTCCTCACTCAGGCTCTGTGTTAACCACCTGCTGCGCAGTATTTTTAGGCTTCTTCCTAAGGTACCTTTGGCCTAAAGAAATTATGCTCTGGCAGCACCTCTAGGGGTGGAACCCTCCTTAAGAGGGTTCCTTTGTCTTTATGGTACCCTGATGGGGTGGTAGTTCCCCATGGGACAGAGAGTGTGAATGGCCAAAATATCCACATGACAGTCAACAATACATTCATTCAAATACCTTAAGACTATCAACAAAGTTGCACAAGCATAACTCCTCATTAATTTGTGTACACCAACTGAACTAGCATTTTAACACCTTTTTAGAGTTCTTGTTAAGGTAGTCCTACATCTTGTAATAACCAGTGACACACAAATGCTGTATTTTGGACCTAGGAAGCTTTACATTAGATAAGATCAGAGAGCAAGATGGAGGAGAGAGTTAAGGTCTGCAAGTAAGTATGGCTCCTGCCATGGAGTCCCCATCATTTACAGTCATTATAAATCACATAAGTCCCACCACCAGCATAAGAACACAGGATATGAGATCCTCCTAGTTCTTATCCCGTGTACAGTCATTCAGTCATAAAGGGTATTCGGCTGTTCCACCTTCATCACTGACTGGGGGGGGTAATTTTTTTAAACAGTAAAACTTGTTATTGTAGGTTTCTTTTACAACAAAAAACAAGATGTATGAATAATATGCAATACATACTAAATGCAGGCATACATTCATGAAGGATGTGAGACATATTCCATACATATATTTAGTGTATCAGCTCAAGGAGGTGACACTCAGAAGGTCAGTTAAACTAGTTATGGTGGAGGTGATACAGACATCTTGCCCTGGAAAGAAAAAATAATCACAAAGGAAAAAGAAAAAGCAAATATATAACAGAAGTATGTACATTACAGAGATATGGTGAAGAAATAAAGCAGTACTTTGTATTATTACAGTCACTTGATGTAGCATAGTAGAGGATAAGGAAAATTGGTTGAGATAGTGTTACCCTATGCCAGTTCTGGGTTTGACATACATTATAAACAGCTGCCAGCAATGAAAATAAGCCGGAAAGGTATTAGCAACCAAGTGAGGTAGGCGATCTAGTGTAGCAAATTGCATTAAAGAATTTAACAGTTCAGGTATGGTAGGGATCTTAGTTGTTCTCCACCTGCTCAAAATAAGCCTTTTAGCTTGCATACTGAGTAAGGCAAGCCATTTGTGCTCCTCTCTAATGAGGTGGGAGGCATCAGTCACCAGTCATAAAAGCAGTAGGGCTGTGAACTATGGTACCCATTTGTGGAGGATTTTGGTGCCTACAAAACAGACCTGTTGCTGAAAGGGCCGAATTAAGGGGAATGTCCATAATATGTGGTATAGGTCTCATTTATGTGCCTGGCATTCCCAGCAGTGATAAGTGCTGAGGAGCTTGGCAGCATATAGGGGATTGTGGGGGTTCTATACCAGGAGTACAATATTTTGTTTTGTATCACTCTACTCCTAGCATCTGGAAAGGCATGATGGCCAGATCTCCAGCAGCCCAACCATTGTTGGTGAGAGATGGTGATGTGTAATGCTGCTTCCCATTTGGCCTTAGAGTCCTGTGATTGGGTTTGCAGGGTTTCATGCATAGCTGAGTATATTTTGCTGGCTTGACATTTTGGGAGGGATAGCCATTGGGATAGTGGAGCTGGCCTATTGTTCTGAGGTCTGGTGTGGAGGAGAGTGTACTGCACTTCTGAGTTGGAGGTACCTTCAAAAGTTTGTTTAGGGGCGGTCTCAATGAGTCTGTAGATCCTGAAAAGTGGGTACCCATAGTTCCCCAAGTTCTAATATGTCATACAGGTATTGGATTACCCTGGTGGCCCATTGGCACCAATAAAGGAGTTCACGGTCTACAGTAATGGCTACATTGCCCCATGGGGGTAAGTTGTATGGCAGTGGGGTTTGTGCCCAGTTTCCGGTGGAGTAATGGGGAGGAACATTACCTTACCCTGATATTCTTCCATATGTAACCATTGAAAAGAATTAGCTGTTTGTTACTTAAACCACTGCAGGGTTTGTACTGCTTGAAAGGCCCACTTATAACCTTCAAACCACGGGAGACACCACCATCTGTCTTGCTAGTGTGCTTGGAGCCTATTACACCTATATCTGGGTTTCTTTCCTTCCCATATAAAATTGCCAATAGCTGCATCTAGCTTGGCATACCAGCTGACTGCGAGGTCTATTGGCAAATGAGATAGCAGGTAAAAGACTTTAGGGGCAGTAACCATTTTGATGGAAGTGACTTTGCCAGCCATAGTAAGCTGGAGCAGTTTCCAGCATTTAAACTCTGTTTTTATGGTAGCTACAGTACAAGTCACATTAAACTGTTCCCTCAACTCACTGGTGTAGCATTGTTCAATGAGTTTCCTAATCTGTGCAGTGTTTAAGTCAATGAATTAGTAAAAGGTTAGTATTGGTTTGCAACTAGCTGTGATGTACTATAAGCTTTCTTTTCAGCTGAGTGCTTATGAGTTTCATTTCAGAAGGCAGACTAAACAACTGTTAAGGAATGGTGTGATATTTATAAACAATGCTCTTAAGGAATGCTGTGATATTTATAAACAATGTTCTTAAGGAATGCTGTGATATTTATAAACAATGCCATGAAAATGCATTGCATAAACACTGAAAAACAGCTACTGCCATTTCACTAAACAGGTACAAGTGAGTTGAATAGGCAGTGAAGGATGGTTGAAAAAAGTTAAAAGCTTCAACAGTTCGAGCTGCCACTGCAGTAGCATCACAAAAAAAATGCTACACCAGTGAGTTGATGGAACAGTTTAATGTGACTTGTACTGTATTAGTGGCTGTAAGTTCAAATCCCAGTGTTTAGTGATGGTAGGGGCAACCTTGATTTCAAGGTATGTGATTCCCGCTGGTGCCCATCTCAGGCCATGTGATGTTACTTGGCAAGGCTGGCAAATTGGGTTTAAGGGTAGAACCTCAGTTTTAGATTGGTTCATTTTTAATTCGGAGTGCTGCATGAAATGATTTAGTACATTTAAAAGGGATTTGAGGGACAGTTTTATATTAGCTATGGGAACTAAAAGGTTGTCAGCATACATACATGCGGAGTAATGCTGTTGGCCAGTTGCTATGCCATGAATCTCCTTGAGATGTCTAATGGCCACGGCCAGGGGTTCGACCGCTAAGACAAAGAGAAGTGGTAATAGGGGACTACACTGTGATGTGCCCCTCTCTAGCAGAAAGGGGTCAGACAGAAGAGAGTTAGTGAGGGCTCTGGCTGCTGGAAGTGTTTAAATGGAGTGGATCCAAGACTGAAACTGGTCCCCAGTTCCCAAATGGGCAAGAACTAATTGCGGATAGTTCCAGTCGATAGAACTGAATGCCTTCTCAAAGTCTATGGCAACAGCAGCAGCTGGGTAAGGGACGTTCTTAGCGGCATGGATAAGGTTCAGTAAAGAGCAGATGTGATCCTCACTGTATGGGCCTTGTACAAAAGCAACTTTAGAGAGGTGTATGAGGTGAAGGAGAAGGTGGTTAAGTCTGTTGGCCAGTACCTTTGTGAATACCTTACTATCCACGTTAATTAGGGAGATGGCTGTATAAATGGCAGTTAGCATGGAGTCTTTCCCTTTTTAAGGGAGTGCCATGTTAACCACCTCTCTAAGGGTGAAGGGAGGGGGGAAGATACCAGATGTCAGTGCCTCTGAGTAAACCATGCACAATACAGGGAAGATTGTAGAAGTTAAGGACTGCAAAAATTCTGCAGGAAATCAGTCTCCACTGGGAGCTTTACTCGCATTCAGGGAACGCAAGGCCTGTGAGATCTCTGCTGCAGACAGGGGAAGAGTCTAAAAGTGCAGCTTGTTGAGGGGATAAGGTTTTTGGGATCCCCCACAAGCTGGCTAAGCTGCACCTCTGCCCCTCCTTCACCACCTTGGACAGATCCACCTGTGACTCTGTAACCTCCTATAAATACCTGGGCCTCTGGCTTGATCAGCACCTTGACTATTCTATCCATATCGATTCCACGTGCGCAAAACTTCACCCCAAACTTGGAGTACTCTATTAGAATAAGAATTGCATCCCCATTCACCTCCACCACATCCTGCTCTCCAAAACCATCCTCCTCCTGTTCGATTACAGTGATGTTATCTATACTTCAGTCCCCGCTACCACCCTGTCCCGCCTAGATACCCTCCTCCACTCTTTCTGTCACTTCGCTACCAACTCCCCACTTTGGACTCATCATTGCTCTCTCCTCTCCACCTTAAACCTTCCCTCCCTCTCACACAGAAGACACATCCACTCCTTAACCTTCATTGCCAAGTACTGGTTCAACCTCCTTCCCCGTTACCTCACCTCCACCCTCACTCCTGCCCCATTACCTTCCTACTCCCTGCATTCTTTTCACCCCGGTACCTTCTCCATCCCTCATAGCTGGTCCTCTTCAGGCCTCTTGACCTACTCATCCCATCTCCCCACCTCTGGAACCAACTACCCCCTAGCCTTTAAGACTCACCCTCATTTCCATCCCTCAAGCAGCAAACAAAACTCATCCCTCCCTCACCCTGCACTTGCCTCCCCCCTCCCCCCTGAGCATAATTCTGAAGCTGTTTCTGTCCAGCTGCTTTGTACATAACTGTACAGCTGTATTGATTCACCCACACTTAGATCCTCATTGTATACAGGTCAAACTTAGTATATTAGTATTGCATTAGTCCTCACTACAACTATCTGTTTTGGTGATGTCTCTACTGTCTTCAACTGCTTATATGATGTGATTGTTATTTATCCTCCTGTACCCCATTTCCATGGGTTGCACCTGAAAATGAGCCCCGGCACAATGTGCCTTTTCTGGTTATCAACTTTTAAATAAATAAAAATACAAAATAAGTGAGGGAGGTCAACAGAATTTAAGAATGCCTGTAGGGTTTGGGCATCTAGAGGTAGAGTAGAGAGTAGAATAAAATTGTTTCATAACGTTATTAACCTCTTGGGGTTTAGTTTGAACCTATCCATTGGGATCTTTAAGGCCTGCTATGAATCTTTCAGATTGTTTTTCCTGAGGTGGTATGCCAGGAGTTTCCCTTCTTTTCCCCTTCCAGTATTTGTGTTTCAGGTGAAGAATGGAGATCTCTGCGTTCCGTGAAAGTGAGGCATTGATTTCCAGGTGAAGTCCTATGATAGTAGGCCCCAAGGGGGAGGGTTGGGGTGGGGAAGTGACTTAAATTGTACATCAGCTGCCTGCAAGTCTGTCTCCAATTTGTGGCACTGTTCTCTCTTTTTCCACCTGGGTGTTGAATAACCAAAGATCTTCCCTCTGATGGTTGCTTTAAAGGCCTCCCAGGTAGTAGCTGCCAAGGTGTCTTGTACGGGGTTGTCTTAAAAAATAAAGGGGCCCTCCTGTTTGGCCCAGGGGAAGAATTTTGGGACTCATAGCAGGAGAGGGTCCAGCTTCCATGATGGAGAAGCAGGTGATGGAGAGCCCCATAAAAATTAAGTTGAACTGGGGCATGGTCAGACACAACTATAGGAGGAATCACAGAGTCCAAGGCAGATTGAGTGATTTGGGGGGAGGCGAGACAAAAATCTAAATGACTATAGAAACATAGAGACATAGAATTTGACGGCAGATAAGGACCGCTTGGCCCACCCAGTCTGCCCATTTCCCTACCTAATGGATAAGCTGCAGATCCTAGTTAACCAGCAGTCTACTTCTTCCTACCCCCAACCCCTAGAATTGCCTTATGACTGTCCCATGCATGCTTGAATTCCACCACTGTTTTTGACTCCACAACCTCCTCCGAAGACCGCTTTCATGCATCCACAACCCTCTCTGTGAAAAAATACTTTCTAAATTACCTCAGAGCCGCCCCCTCTCTATTTTCAAATTGTGCTCCCTTGTTCTTGCACACCTCTTTTTTTGGAAGATGCTACCCTCTTGGACTTTGTTGATTCCCTTGAGGTACTTGAAAGTTTCTATCATGTCCCCCCCCTCCTTTCCTTGAGGCTATACATATTAAGCTCCTTAAGTCTCTCTTCATATGTCTTCCGGTGCAGATCCTGCACCATTTTAGTTGCCCTCCTCTGGACAGCTTCCATCCTGTCTATGTCTTTGAGGAGATTGGGTCTCCAGAACTGCACGCAGTACTCCAGATGGGGTCTCACCAGCTGTCTGTACAGAGGGATAATAACTTCCTGTTTTCAACTGGTGATGCCTCTCCCTATGCATCCCAGTATCCCCCCAGACCTCCTTGTTGCCCTCTCACATTGCTTGCCCACCTTTAGGTCATCTAATATGACTACCCCCAGGTCCCTTTCCATTTTTGTTGTTGTTAGTATCTCACGCCCCATTGTGTACTCTTCCCCTGGATTTTTGTTTCCCAGGTGCATTACCTTGCACTTCTTAGCATTGAATCTAAGCTGCCATACATTTGACCATTCCTCTAACCTTGCCAAGTCCCTTCTCATCCTTTCCACCCCACCTTGTGCATCAACTCTGTTGCAGATCTTTGTGTCATCTGCAAAGAGACATACTTTCCTTCCAGTCCCTCTGCAATGTTGCTTATAAAGACATTGAAGAGGACCGGTTCTAATACTGAACCCTGTGGTACCCCACTAGTAACCCCCCTTTCTTCAGAGTGGACTCCATTTACTATTACTCTCTGTGTGTCCTATTCTCCAGCCAATTCTTTACCCAGGCTGTCATCTTGGGACCCACTCCCAGGCTGGCTAACTTGTATATTAATCTTTTGTGTGGGACTGTGTCAAATGCCTTGCTAAAGTCTAGGTAGGCCATGTCCACAGCCCGTCCCTGATCTACTACTTTGGTCACCCAGTCAAAGAAATCTATCAGATTCGTCTGGCATGACCTTCCGCTGTGAATCCATGCTGCCTTGGGTCCTGTGCCCCTCTGGCCTCTAGATACTCGACAGTTCTTTCCTTCAAAAGTGATTCCATCATTTTCCCTATCACTGAGGTTAAACTAACAGGTCTGTAGTTTCCTGCTTCTGCCTTGCTCCCACTTTTGTGAAGGAGAATCACATCTGCCCTCCTCCAGTCCTCGGGTACCACCCCATCCTCCCATGATTTGTTAAAGAGGGTAGTCAGTGGTGTCCCTAGTTCTACCCTTAGTTCTTTTAGAATTCTGGGATGAATCCCATCAGGCCCCATTGCTTTGTCCACCTTCAGTTTTAAGAGTTCTTTCAGAACCCTTTCTTCTGTAAATGGGCTGGTATCAACTTCTGTATCCAGAGTGTTTCTACTGTTTGTTTTAGGTACCTCCCCCTCTTCATTTGTAAATACTGAGCAAAAATACTTGTTTAGTATCTCTGCCTTTTCACAGTCACCCTCTGCCCACCCTCCCTCCCTTTATTAAGCCTCACTATCTCTCCCTTGGTCTTCCTTCGCTCCCTGATGTACCTATAAAAGGTTTTATCCCCCTTCTTAACTGAGTTGGCTATCTTTTCCTCGGTTTGGGCCTTTGCTGTTCTGCCTGCCTTACCAGCTTCCTTTTGCTTTTACTGATACAGTTCTCTGTCCTGCTCCTTCTGTGATTCCTTGTACTTCCTGAATGCTTTCTTTTTCTCTTGAACCTTCACTGCCACTTCCTTTGAGAACCATAGTGGTTTCTTACATCATTTCATTTTGTTTATGTGCTTCACACAAAAGGCTTGTTATCTCTGTGATGGTAGTTTTTATTATTCCCCATTGTTCTTCCACCCCTCCTTCCTGCCCATTTGCTAGTGCATTCCTTAGGCACTCACCCATTTTGGCAAAGTCAGCCTCCTAAAGTCCAGTACTTTTGCCTTTTGTATGGCTTGACTCTATTGCTGTGTTTATTGTGAACCATATTGTTCGATGGTCGCTAGTTCCGTGATGGCTTACCCACTTCTACATCTGTGATCCTCTCTCCATCTCCATTTGAGAGAACCAGGTCTAAGATTGTTCCTCTTGAGTGGGCTCCAAACTAGTTGTCTAAGGCCATGCCCCTGTAGGGCATCTAGAGTAACCCCACTCTTCGAAGTGGCTGCTGCAACTGCACTCCAGTTAACATCTGGCATATTCAGATCACCCATCAGCAATATCTCCCCTTTTTCTGCCATTCTAAGTATACGTTCTATCATTTCCTTGTTCATTTCCTCCCCCTGAGAAGGGGGTCTGTATACAATTCCTGTGCAGATTGTGGTGCCATTGCCGGTCTCCAAATTTACCCACAGTGCTTCTTCTCCTCCCTGTTTACCCTTTTGTTCTGTTGCTTTGATTCCTTCCCTTATGTAAACAGCTACTACTCCTCCTCTTTTACCCTCCCTGTCCCTCCTGTAGATAGTGTATCCTGGCATGTTTACATCCCAGTCATGGTTTTCTGTGTACCATGTTTCTGTGACTACCACAATATCCAGATGTTCCTCCTCCATCAAGGCCACTAATTCAGGAAGCTTGTTACTCAGACTGTGGGCATTGGTACTCATTGCTCTCCATTTTTTGATGGCTTTACCTTCTGTTGCAGCATCCCCCACTGACCTTTCTACCTCGGTATTTTTCTCATTTAGTGCCCTGTTTTGTAGGGAGAGGCTGGGATTTTCCTGCTGCTTATCAGTGCCTCCCCTCTTGACTAGTTTAAAAGCTTGCCAATGAAGCATTTAAACCGATTGCTCAAAAGACTTGTTCCTTCCTGGACAGATGCAGACCATCCTGCCAGTATAGGCTGGTGTCCCTCCAGGTGGAACCCCAGTCCCCAATGAAGCCAAACCCCTGTGCTCCACACCATTTTTTTTAACCATTCATTAAACTGCATGGTGCAAAGTACCCTCGCCTCACCCATGCCATTGACAGGCAGCACCTCTGAGAAGGATACTGTGTGTGCTACTTGTCTTAGGCCCCTCCCCAACTCTACAAAGTCCTCCTGCACTGCTCTAATCTCATGATGAGCCAAGTCATTTGTCCCTAGGTGGACAATGACATCCAGCTCAGACTCCCGTGCAGCTGTTCTCGTGATCCTGAGGATGTGCTTCCTGTTCCTCCAAGCCACGGCACCAGGCAGGCACCTTACTTCAGTTTTTCCTGCTCCCCTCAGTTCTAGCTCCCTAATAATTGAGTCCCCCACCAGGAGCTGCTTCCTTTCCCTGTGGTGTCCTCTGCCTCCTTCCTGTGGGCCTCCCTTGTGACAGTTGTCCTCAGCCTCCTTAGTCTCCTCTGCGGGTGCATCCATAGGGGAGCTATGCTCCCCCAGAATGGTGTATGGATTGTGGAGTGGAACAACTGACTAGGTGTGCCTCTGTTCCACCATCCTCACCCTCCCTGAGCCCACTGTGGTCCAACTGCTGTGCTTTCTTCGCAACCTCTGAGGTAGTGGTGGTGGCTCTGGTGCTCCCTGGATGGGGAGGTTCCTTCCTACTGTCCAGTGTGGCCTGGGGAGGTTCCCTTACTATGTCCAGTGTGGCCTGAAGACGGGCAACTTCCTCCCTCAGGGCAGAGAGTTGTCTGCAAATAGGGCAGCATCTCAGCCTCCAGAAAGACTCCTGGAAGACTGCTGCCCCACAGCCATTACATTGCACTACTCCCACATGCTTATCTACTTTTGTGTGTGTGTGTGTGTGATTGGTTTGTTATATAGAAATATATATATTATACAATGTATGCTTATATTGTCAGTGCAGTGTGCTAGAGAGGATATGACAGTGATATGCACCTTGCACTCTTGAGAAATTATGTCAGAACCCCAGGTATAAAGGAACTATTTCAGGGGTGGGTGGGGTGAGGGTGGGCAGGGGTGGGCCTAAACTGTGCCCTCACGAAACAATCAACTAAAAGCTCTGACCCACCACTGCGATGAGGAGCTGTGGACCTGAGAGTAGTAGGAATAATCTAGCTTGTTTTGAGAGTAGTAGGAATAATCTAGCTTGTTTTGAGAGTAGTAGGAATAAGCTAGCTTGTTTTTAAAGTCCATGGAAGAATCTACTTCCACTATATCCTTGGGGATGTTATTACACACAGTCACCACCCTCTAGTAGTAGGAATAGTATCAGTCACGGAGATGGAAAGTCCTCCATACAGTGTGTTCACTAGGCCTAGATCTCGTATCAGTTGATAGGTAGCCTGTACTCCCCAGGGACAAGATTCAGTGCCCATGGAGCTTGTATCAAGTAGGGGTACTAGTGTGAGGTGAATATCACCTCTCAGGAGTACTGGAGTAGCTCCAGTGGCTGTATGCCCTATTTTATTTGCTATGGTGTGGAAAAACACAGGATCCTCTTCAATGGGTTCATATATATTACCTAACAGAATGGCTCTTGCTGGAGTATTCATTAATACAAAAACCCATCTATCCTGGGTATCACTGTGGCAGTACAGGTGGGGGTCCATCTGAGGGTTTTCTGTACAAGAATCACTACCCCTCACTTGTGGGTGGGGGCGGAAGCATGACACTCTTGCCCTACCCAGTCTCTGGCAAGTTTAGCATAATCATCCAAGGTTAGTTTAGTTTCTTGTAGGAGTGATAATTGTGACTTAAGTTTCTTCAGGTGAGATAGTACCTGTTACCATGTCACTGGAGTGTTAAGTTCCCGGGCATTCCAGGTATGGCAGGTGATCTCACCCATATTCAAGAGTGCAAGGTTTAATTATCTGATAAGTATAAACCAACCAAAAAGAGGCTGAAACTAAAGTCCCAACTGTAGCACTAATTGTGTAAAGGGGACAGGGGTGCTGAATGATGGGGTGAGTATTTCATGCCTGACATTCACGTTAAGGATATAATAAAGCAGTCTTACATACATATACAAATTAACAGTACAGAATTTAACCTAAGAAGCCACACATGCCAAATCAAACTAGCTTTCCCTAGGAAGATCATTAGGAAGAACTTCTTCACACAGAGGGTGGTGACTGTATGTAATAACATCCCCAAGGATATAGTGGAAGTAGATTCTTTCATGGACTTTAAAAACAAGCTAGATTATTATTTGTTGGGTAAAACAGGCAACAGGTAGACCCACTAACACGGGAGACAGATTATATGTGCAAAACGCCTTCTTCTGTCTCAACAGCCAAGTATTGTACCAAGCATTGTATCTCTGTAACTATCTATGCTAACATTAACAAACCAACACAAATAACTATTTACATACATTAAACACAATTCAAATAGGAACAGAAAAAGCTCAGGGTCAACAGCAAACAGCTGCGTAAGGCCCACCTTTGTGCTCTGGAGAGCATGAGATGAGCAAGCCAGCCTGTCAGATGGGTGTGGATGTCTGAAGGTGGCAAACCAGACTGGGAGTAAAAAGCAGCCAATGCCAGACCTACCTACTGTCCATTGAGGCTGACAGTAGGTGTATTATGTACATTCTAGTCATATATAAACTATGCTGCCATGGCTAGAAAGGGCTGTAACAACCAGCAAAAAATATGCCGTAGTACACTGTATCATATGGAGTTAGTGTTTGTAGGAACACTTAAAGAAATGGGGGTATCTCAGATATGCTTAATGAAGCCATAGGTTACACTGGTTAAGGGTGTGTATGCACAGATACCAAGTACCACCCCCATGTTCTCTTGCCCTTCTCCCTCAAGTGTAATGAGTAAGGGCCACCGTTAACCTGGATCAGTTGTGACTGATTAATCAAACTAGCTATATGAAGACAGCTCGGGGGGGGGGCAGTGGTTTAACACTGAATAACAGGAGAAAAGGAAAGTGCGGAACATTGAACCCTTAAGTTATATGCATTTATAACTGAAACTGGGGCGATGAGCAACCTAGCCTCCACAGCTGCTCCCAACTAGTGAACAAATCTTTTGATTCCTTCCTTAGGTTGTTACCCTGTGCCTACAATTATCCCAGATCTTACATCTTGAATTCTCTCAACGGAGCTGAGCAGCCTAAAAAACAGTTGCTGTGGCTCCCTTCCTTGCCTACTGTTGCCTGAGGAACCACAACCCTTTCGGTCTGAAGACCCACATCAAGCCAGCCCCGTGGCACTGAGGGCTGAGACGCTGGTGCCTTACCTCGTGCTATGCTGGCGACCCATGTTCGGGAACAAGCATGGGCCGTCGGGGATCGGCAGGGGAGGAGAAGGATTGAATGTCCTATGGACTGCTCTCCTTCTCCTGGGAGGGGGTTTCCAGGTGGTCAGCACTTGTTTACCCCCCAGCGGAGGATGGAGGACAGGGCACCGCACCACAAATTGGGGAAGAGTCAGGTCAGACGTCTAGAAGGAGCACATGCGGACGGGTGCACGCTCCCCTCCGCTGACGACATTGTATGGCCCCGACTCCTGGGGAGAACAACAGAATAGACACTGCCATGCAGAATGACAGAGGGCGCCTCACAGGCTCTGCCCCTGGCTAGCCATGGCGCTGGCCAACTAAATGCAGTCTTCAGTGGGGGAGTCCGGGACCCCCACTGACCCCGCCAGGGGGAGTAAGCCCTGAGGTCATGTCAGTGTCGGCAGGTGGTCGCTGGGGGACGGGGCTGGAGATGCCCTCCTGAAGGTACAAGCCAGCAGTAAGGAGAGTAAAAATAATAACAAAAACATAAATAAATAAATAAAGACCCACCGCAGACATGGGCATGGTGGGTCCCGGGACCTACCTCAGACATGGGCATGGCAGGCCTTATCGAGTCCCAGACTGCATTCCTCCCCTCCGACCAACTCCCAGAGCCAATGTGTCACCCAGGAAAGGACATGCTGGTGCTGCCACCAACTGACAGCCCCTGCTATGGTTCTGCCACCACCACAACAGCCCCATTAACCCAGTACTCATACCTTGTAAGGGGATCCAGCGCCGCCACTCTTTCTGTGCCCTTTTTCTTCTCCCACTGTTTCTCTCGCTGCAAACACCCCTGCTGATTCCAAACCGCATGAGCTCCCAGACTCCTACCCGGGGGGGGGAGGGGGGCAGAATTTAAAAAAAAACCTTGGACCCCAAATGACTACTACTGCCTGAGCTCACTCCCTCCCTCCCTCGCAGCCCCAAGTGGACTGGTGCACTGCTGCTCTTAGGCCGACCTGCCTAAACTGGAGGGGGGGCCCTTCAGCAACTGCCCTGCTTCCAAACGGCCGACCTGTGCCTCTCCCCCTTGCTCAACTCCTCCCTGACTTATATACTCCCAGTTGTGCTTCCCCCTTATTGGAAAACCAGCAACCAATTCCCTTTAGGTGCCTAAAATCCCTAATGGCGCTGAGGGGGGTTGGGGTTGCCGTGGACTATGGCTAGCAAGCCCCCCCACGAGGGGAGGCTTACCCTTTAATTGTATATTTATCTGTGATTTATAGTAAATTAACAGGGGCACTGAGATGTGTCTCTTATGGTATATGAGAAATAGCATTAGCTGGCAAAACATTGGTCAGTAAATGTGCTATTCATCCCAGTTTTGAGTCCTTACTTCTGTATACCAGTCAGAAAATGCCCTGATGCCTGTCCTTTTTTTTGCTGGTGAGCTGTAATATGTTCTGTTTGGGGCTCCCTGAATCTTGCTGGGGTCATAGGAATACTGTCACTGGCCCTAGGCAGTAGAGTTGATTGTTCCTTGGCCACTATGTGCATGACATGGGCACAGAGCCCACGAGTAGAGGGGGAGGAGCCAACATGACCATCAGCCAGTACTACTGCTGGGGAGGTGGCACTTGATGATCAGATCACTCTGATTGGCAGCAAGATGGCTGCCCTGCCACACAGGCCAACTGATGCCCACAACTGCGATACTCCAAATAACCAGGCCCTCCCCCGACACTGGTGCTCTGATGTGATCCATGTTCTTGCCCACTCTGACTAGACTGCAGCCAAGGCAAAAGAAGGGGAGAACCCCACCCTAGAGGGCAAGAGGGGTGGTTTGCAACCCCAATTTGGTCAGAATTCAGAATGATACCAGCATAATCAGAGACCTGTAGTGGGATGCAGGTGAAGAGCATGGGAACCTAAAGTCAGTGCAACAGAGGAGGCAAAATGAGAATTATAAAAAGAGAATAAAGTTTCATAACTATAGACCTTCATTTTGTGTGAGATGGCTCTTATGTTATAAGTGCATAGATCATCTCTCACTGTGTGGGTAGCATGAACCATTCAGCTGTACTTCATGATCCTTGTGCCCATCAGTGTGGGATGACACTCACAGAACATAAGAGATGTCGCTCACAAGATGGATTAACTCTTACAATATCATGTGCAACCAACACAGTTCCTGCAAGTGGGGGTGGGGGAGAGCTACTGTAATGAATGGAACCAGGGGGGCAATAAAGTGTTTTCAAGATCTGAACCAGCCATTACAGTACAAATTTGAAGGCAGCAAGTCTAGGGTTACAACATCAGAACTGTGAACTTGAAGCAGTGCAGTCCTTCAAGTACCTCGGTTTGTGGCTTGACAGCAAGCTTGATTTCTCAGCCCACATTGATGCTGTCCATGCACAGCTTCGCTCTAAACTTGGTGCCTTGTACTGCAATAAAGACTGCCTATCTCTGCAGGTTCACCATGAGCTTTTTACCCAAATGGTGTTCCCAGTCTTTGACTATGCATAAGTAATATATGGCACCGCCCCTTCCCCTTCCCTGGCCAGACCGGATACCATCTGCAACTCCTTCATGCCGCTTTGCTACCAACTCCCCTCTTTGTACTCATCATTGCTCCCTTTACTCATCCCTATCCATTCTCCTTCTACCTTCATGTCAGCAGATTCACTGCACCTCATTCATTTCCAAATACTGGTTTGGGTCCCTTCCCTCTAACCTCTCATCCCGCCTCTCCCTTATCTCTTCTGACTCCTGTTCCCTCAACTTAAGGGATCCTTGCACCATCACCATCCTTCGTCATCTTTTCTCTGTTGGACAATCAGCCTTTTCCTATTGTCTTCCTTCACTTTAGAACTAATGTCACTCTTCCCTGCACTTCACTGTCTTGCCTGCCTCCCTACAGCACCAGCTGAAACTCCTTCCCTCCCACCTGCTCCTGTTTCCTCCTCCCTCAAAATTCTCACTGCAGTTATCTTATACCCAGGTGTATAAGTTGCTAATGCACTCATGTGTTGCTCATGCCTTGTTTGCTTAATTTGCACTTATTTTTGCACTTGCTCCTGTACTAATCATCTCTGAGTGCACTTAATTGTAACTACAGAAGTTTGTCTGTGCTATGTACTTTATTTTGTATCCCCTACTCCTCTCCCCCAGGTCACACCTGGAAATGAGCCTTGGCTCAGTGTGCCTTCCCTGGTTTCTAATTTCCAAATAAATAATAAATAAACAGGAGACCACAGGTTCACACTGTACTATAACCATGGAGTTTTTGCATGACCTTGAGTAAGTGTGTTGAACTCCCCACACTTCAGCCCACTCAGCAGTGAAAATGAAACTGAGTCAAGCCAGATCTCACCAAAAATGAGATGGCACATCTCAGTGATGCTGTCCTGAGTAAATAAATCCTACAGAATTGCAGCTGCCCAAGAGAGAGAGAGAGATACGTGCACCTGTATAGGCAAGATGAGTTTACCTCAGAAGGATTTCCTGGTTAAATAATTTTAAATAAATATATAGGCTGCCTCGTGGCTCAGGAGTAGTGCAGCATACTACCTCACAGGCAACTAGCTGTGAGAGGAAAGCGGGTGGCCAGGGCTGGAAGTGGCATTAACATTAACAGAGTGTCCCAAGCTGGGTAAGGATGGCACACATATACACTTCTGCAGCCACCCCTTGCCATGGGCCAGAGTGCTAGTTCCCTTACCAGGGGCAGGCTGTTGTCATCATTGCTGGACAGATTGGGCAGAATTCACGAGCCCCGTGAAAGTCCCGCAGCTGCGGCAAAACTTCGGCGCCAAAAGGTGGCCACTTGCTGAGCAGCAGGGGTCCCGCAATGGCAGGTATTCACATAGGAGGAGCCGGATTATGACTGGCTCCACGACTGATGGCAGCTTGTGGGTAGGGTTACCAAGGGGATTGCTGCAGCTGCGGAGTGTTGCCATGGCCAGTGGGAGCAGCCGTAACACCCTTCACAACTGCTGTGGCTGTGAATCCCACGCACCGCAGCTGCGGGCGATTTCAGTCCACCACTGGAGTTGCAGAGTGAGACTTAGCTCCCGAACAGTTCATGAATCCTGCCCATTGTGTCTGACATTGTGGTGGTGAGAGGGTTAGAGAGCAACATCAAGAAATGCCCCACTGCCATCAGCTTTACATAACAGTACTCCCAGGCCTTGCACCATGAACCCTGGTGTCCAACCAGATGAGAACATTAGAAGGGATTGAGGGACATCTCCATCCCTTTAGAACCCATCATTGAGGTTAGGGTGGGGGGTGAAGCAGAAGGCACCAGTGTGTGGAACTTGAGGTTAGGAGATACCGATTAGATAGGAGATGAGCTGATGGGAGGTGAAAAACACAGGAAGGATAAAAAAAAGTAATGAAGTGTAAGGGAGCATTCCTTCGCAACAGGGCACTCAGAGTGCTTAAGACTCTGAGGGCATTCTGACCTTACAATACCACTGGGTTGCTGTAGATGTTTCAGTGGCTGCTCCTGCCTTGTGGGCTCAACAAGGTTGAGTGGCCTTGGTCCTTTTATTTCTTTGCTAGGGTGTTTGAATCCAAGATTGAGATAGAAAATAGTGATGTGCCTCCACCCAGAGAAGGGTTGGCATGCACCTGGTATAAGTATGGTACAACCTCCTGGGATGCAGTACCTCCCCACCCCACCCCCCACCTGATCACTGCACCTGTGAACCAGCTCACAACAGTGATGATCTCTATTTATCATGCACTTATACTTTGAACAACTAGTACTCATGATGGGTCCATCAGTGCAACGGTACCACTACCATTTGCGATGCTGGTGACCCAGATTTGGGAATGAGCTTACATCCACAGGGGCTGGGGGAGGTACTCTTGCATGCATGCATATGTGCACCTGAGCCACCAGCATCCTCAAGGCATGGGAACCAAAAGAGGAAAACCCTGGCCAGAAGAAGGATGATTTCCGGCCTCCCTCAGATACCACACCTGTGACTTGCCCCCCTCCAGAATCTGTGCTGCAGTGGGAGCTGTGGATCCTCAGCACCCACATCATGGAGGGGAAGGCCATGGGGAACCTCTGGAGCAACAGTAAGCCCAAGAGAAGCCAGGTGAAGGGGCCTGGGAAGCTGTCACAGTGTGGACATGACTGGTGACAGGGATAAAACAGAAAATTAGTACTCAGATGAAGGTTCCCACCAAAAGAACAGGGGTTTTATTTAGGGTCAGCTACAGACCCTATATGGGAAGAATGGGATGGTTAGCAGCAATGAGGTAGTGCAGTTTAGTTTCTCTTGGATGGTCTCCCTTGCCCTCCTAGGCCCTGCCTTCTTTAAACCTGGCTACTCTTCAGCGCCCCCTGAGGTGCAGTCAAAAATAACAGTATTTCCCTGGGCTTTGTTTCAGTGCCCTTACGGGCTCAGCCCCCAGACTGTGCCCACCTCCACATCACAATGCACAATACAGGAACTGTTCTTCAGCTCTCCTACACTGTAGGCACACCCTCTCCCCACTGCTACCAGTGTTAAATACCCTTAGTTCTACCTAGGGAGCTCCAGCTTCTTCACTGGTTACACAGCCATAGAAACAGTGTAGGCCTGATAACGTTGCAAGTTTTTGGCCGATGGCGGTGCACTTAAATAAAAGTTAGCAGTGCTTTGTGGACTCAAACCCTAAACCTAAATGCTTTCAACCTCAAACTCAGGTATTTATAACTCTTGACCATATGGCTGAGACCACTAAATGCTTTCTAACTATTTTACTGGTTGCATGTTGCAGGAGCAAGTTCTGAATTTACTCACGGTTCCTGAATCAGGGGCTTTCCCATGCTGTACAGGGTGATGATGGGGCAGTTCATATCAAACTCCTCTCCTGTTGAGCTGTTTTGCTCTTGGTCTCACTCTCTCTCATTGCTGATGGTTCTGGGTGTTACAGGGCTTCAGCTGTCTCTCCAGTGTAGGTCAGGTCTCTCCTTGCTCCAGCAATCAACCATTCACAGAGCAAGCTCTCCTATGGCACTCTCCGGACATCCTGGTATCTAGTATTACAAGGGAGGGTACAACCAACACCTGTCAGTGGTGCTGATCAGGCAATTTCAGTTACAGTGTTGGGCTCTGGCTGCAGTGCAAGTATCATCTCTTGGTAAGCTGTAGTTTTTCAGTTTCAAATACATGTGCCTTTTTTATCTATATTAGTAAATGAATGTGTATAGTTTTAACTGCTCTGGATAGAAAGTTAGTGTTCTTGTGAGTTATATTTTTTATTATAAAATTGGACTTAAATAATCATGGGGGGAAGTAAAGTAGTGATGTCTTGGATGGCAATGAGTTTGATCATAATAACATGTGTGACCCAAATAATTATCCACCAAAAGAGCTTGGAACAAAGTTTATTATAAAGAAGGGAAACTATTGGCTATTAGACTTAGAGGAACAATAAATATTAAACAAGCATAATCAGTCATAGGGAATTTGAGGAAAAGAAGAAACCCATTCCAGGCAGTGAAAATTGAATTAGGAAAACATAATATTAAAATTAGACAAATCATGACAGGAAATAGTAGGTTTATTCTAATAGTATTGGTCTTAAGTGGTGATATAGAACTAAATCCTGGTCCACAACAAGATTTTATATTTAAAATGATTTATGACAATGCAAGAAGTTTAAAAAATAAAACGGATTTATTCAGAGCATGGGTCCTATCAGAAGCTCCAGACTGCATAGCACTGACCGAAACATAGTTAAATTAGAAGGTTCAAAATAATGAAATGGCAATTGATGGCTATAACATTCATAGACAAGATAGAAAGCAAAAAGGGGGGGTGATGTTATATACTAAGTGGGATATGGGACCAACAGAAACACTTCTCACAGGAGAAATTCAGGGTATTGAATATTTAGTAATCAGCATAATTAAACATAATTTGGCAATATGGGTTATATAATCTCCACCAAAAGTCAAGACTATAGAATTTGAAAATTTAGCCCAGGAAATTCAAAATCAAACATTAGGGAAATAATTAGTATTAATAGGGGATTTTAATTCTGCTTGGGGGCATCCAAGAGGTCGAGCACTAGAACTTGGTTTTGCCCAATTAGCTCTTAGGCAAGCAATAATTCATTCTACAAGGAAAAGCTCATTGAAGAGTTCAGGTAACATATTACATTTAGTATTTGTATCAAAACAAATAGAAGTACAATATGTCCAAGTATAGCAAACAATAGTGGGTGATCATAATACACTGAGCTGTGGGATAAGATTATTAACTAAAAGAAGTTATGAGAAAAAAGAACAACAGGTCTGGAGAAGAAGTTTTAAATCTTACAGTATAGAATTGTTTCAACAAACATTAAGGCTGGTTAAATGGGAAAGATTGTTCCTGGTTCCATCTTTGAAACTAGCAGTTTCAGAATTTAATAAAGATTTTGTATGGGTTTGTAATAAATTAGCCCCTTATGTTAAAATGTATTTTTTTTTAAAAACACGTACCATGGGTAACTGAAAAAATAAAAAAATAAATTTGACTAAAAAATTGGCTATGGAAATTGGCCAATAAAACATTGAGTCCAGTAGATTGGGATAAGTACAAACACGAAAAAAATGCTTTAAAAGTAAAAATAAAGAAAGCAAAGTTACAATACTTTAGGAATAAGAGTGAAGACACAAGAGATACAGGAAAATACTGGTCTCTGTTAAATTCGCTCAAAACCCCTTCAAAAGGAGCTCCAAAAATTCAAATGGAACAGAATGGTGTTTTACAAGATAGTATGAAATCAGCCAATATATTAAAGAATTACTTCACTACTCTTTCAGACTTGGTAGGAAAATTAGGGAGAAAGTTACAAACTCAAAAAGAACAGGTAGGTGAACTAGCAATAGAGAATGAAAAAAACTTTGAGCCAAGATTTAGATTTAAATATGTTACCTGTAAACAAGTTAGAGAAATAATACGATCATTAAATGCAAATAAAGCTCCAGGGAAAGATAAGACTGAAATAAGATTTTTGAAAGATGCAGAGTGTGTCATAACCCCGATCTTGACTAAACTATTCAACTGGAGCCTGAAGGAAGGAAAGGTCCCTAAATTATGGAAAGAAGCAAAAATGGTCCCAATTTTTAAAGGCGGAAACATGGCAGAACCTTCAAATTATCACCTCATAGCCCTTTTGCCTGTGGTATCAAAGATCCTGGAAAGACTGGTGCATGAACAGTTATGCAGCTATCTGGAGAAGTATGCCTTGCTGTCCATGCACCAGTCAGGATTTAGAAAGGACCACTCCACGAACACTGCACTCACTGATTTAATTGATTTGGTGGCATCTTCCCTGGACAAAGGAGAGATGGTGGGCGCAGTGTTTGTGGACTTGTCCAAAGCATTTGATACAGTAGAACACCAAAGGTTATTGGATGGTCTAAAACATATAGGCTTATCAGAGGAAGCATGCACCTGGTTTCACTCATACCTCATAGGACGAAGGCAGCAGACTGTATTGGATGAGAACTACTCGGCTACCTTAGAAGTCCAGCAGGGAGTCCCACAGGGATCTATATTGGGGCCTCTATTATTTCTAATGTATACAAACCAAGTGACCGATGCTATAAAAAAAATTGCAAATTAGACTTTACGCAGACAACACAGTTATATTGACTACGGGGTCTGATCAGGACCAGGTGCATTCAAACCTACAACAGGACTTTCTCCAGGTCCAAAACTGGTTTGAAAACTCAGATCTAAGTCTAAATAGTAAAACATCAAAGGAGATGATGTTTTCAGGTGGTGCTAAGTTAGTTCGGGATCCATTGAAGTTGGAAATAAAAACTACAACAGGACAGCATTTAGAACAGGTAGAGGAATACAGGTACTTGGGACTATGGGTAGATAGTAAGTTAAATTTCGAATATCATATACAGTAAATGATTTGGTTAACAAGGTCAGCTGCAGATTAGGTGCACTGAGACGGACAAGACATTGTTTAGACATTAACATGAGAAGGTCAATAGTAAACTAAATGATAGTTCCTGTGTTAGATTATGGATTACATATTTATGGGTTTGCAAATGGTAAAAGTTTAAAAAGGTGGAGGTGTTATATAACCGACTGACAAAGTTTGTGTTAAAAGCTGACAGTCTAACTCACCACTGCCACCTATATGAGGGAATGAGTTGGCATTCACTTAAAGATAAACAAAATATTATTTGGAAAAATCAAGTTAGAAATGTAATAAAAACAACAAAACCTACTTACTTATATGATAAATTGATAAAGACAAACCATACACATAATTTACGAAATGATAAACTACTTAGAGTTTATCAAGTAAAAACTCCAAAATCCAAATATGGTGAGATGACCTTTTCATTATATGCAGTAAAAGTTTGGAATGAACATAACATGCAAGAGAAAAGTATAAATGGTAGCAAAAAAGTATTCAATACAGCTCTTAAACAAGAATTAACACAGAGATGCACATGCTTTGATTAGAATTAATAAACTAGTGAAATAAGTGAATTATTAGAAATGCCTAGGAAATATCCATGGTAGAATATAGTAATACTTTTCCCTGTTGTTATACTGTACCTTAGGGCATATGTTATTAAGTATTTGTATTAATTCCTTGTAGGAAAAATTGTGTATTGTATGTCTTAAGTAACTTATGCACTAATAAATTATGTAATTTTAGGAGCACCTGAAATGGAAAATGGGACCTTGGTCCTAATGGTGTATTTGTTCATCAAATCCTGTTGAAAAATAAAAGTTTTTACTACTACTACAACTACTTACATGTGACACTCAACAACATGACAATCCTATAAGCAAGAATTCTGCTTCACTCTCTGTTCCTCATTTTAGGCAGATTAGCAGTTTGTCTCTGCAGCACAAGCAGTATCTGTCAGCAGCACTCATCTCCTAGTCTGTTCAGCAGACACATGCAGACTGACGTGTGCAGAACAGCCACTGCTGTTCACTGGGGAATCCATTGCTCCAAGGGGATTGGTCATCTGAGCTGTCAATCATGTGCAGTTTTACAGGTCTGTCACACGACAGGCCACTGGAGGCTGTAAAGGTGCCTGAATTAATTAGGTCTGTCACAAGTCCAAGATCCCTTGTGGCTCTTTTCTCATGCAGCTTTACCTGATTGATTAGCTAGTCATCCTCTGAACGTGTTGCCATGCCATTCTGTGGGCAGAGGGGATGAAAATGACTGCTGTTTTGTAGTTCAAAGGTAATTTTTCACAAAAGTCCTTATGTATGCAAACTCTGCAGTTTGTACGTGAATTCACACCCAAACGTCCTGTGTGGGTGCAGCTTCACATCCGGTCCAGTCAGTTTAGCATCGGATGATTATCGGTCCTGTCAGTAGTACTGCCACCTCACTCCATTGGCAGCAGCTGATGCCTTTTATGTGTGAGTGCAAAGGGCGGTATAGTAGCCCCATGGCAGCTACAGAAGTATATGAATAGGACAACTTAGAAGGCATGTGATGAACTGCAGGAAAATAATGCTCTAGCCTGTACCTTCCTATTATCTGTTCAGGCAAGACAGGAGAAAACGTGGAGGTGGTGTTGCCATCTATGCCAATCACAGCCTCTCTTGCATCACATCTTCCTCCCAAGAATTCCTCCTGGTCAGCCTATCGTTTCCCTCCTCTGTGCCCATCTTCATTGGGGTTTTCTATGCCTCACCTAGAATATTCCCCTCCTCCCTGGTCTGGTTGATTCCCTCTCTACCATCACTTCTCAATCCTCTGCTGGTGAACTCATCCTGCTAGGAGATTTCAATGTCAATTGACTCTCCCCAGCCTCCAGGCTGACCATCCACAAGGTTGAGTCCCTAAATCTCAAGCAGATTATCTCAGAATCCACCCAGCACAACCCTCACTCTCACAACCATTCCTTCCTAGACTGGGCTCTCTCCTCCCACCTCCACCATTCTGCTGCAGCAGGAATCCTGCCAGATGCTATCAGTGATCACTGCATGTCATTCTGCATTAAGAAGATCCAGAGTCCACTCTCCTCCCCTAAATGCAGCTGGACCAGGTCCCTCCAGTCACTCAACAGCTCTAGGTGACCCTTCTACTCCAGACTGAACAACAGTGGTGTAGATTATGGGGGGGGAAGGGGTGCAGGCTGCCCCTGAGAAATCAGACCAGGACTTTTTTGATTCTCCAAGTTTTGTTTTCCTCCTTCCATTCTGGGATTCGGGACTGACACTGCAGCCTATTAAATGTTGCCCGACTGGTTGCTCCTTGCATTTTTTTAAATATTATCCCGATTGGTTGCAACAACCATGAAGCCCAAATTGTCAGTCAATTGAAGTGACCAGAGTAGACTCGGCACACGCCAGAAAGAGTGTTGCTGAAACATGCCATCAGAAAGCATTTCTGTGCCCACCTGGTGGTGCTGAGGGCTGAGGCACTGGACATCTCACCTTGCACCACATTGGCAACCTGAGTTCGGAAATGGGCTCGAGCGCCGAGGGTCAGCAAGAGAGGGAGAGGATTGAGCATCTGGTGGACTGCTCTCCTTTCCCTGGGGAGGGATTCAGGGCTGGCCCGGTGAAATAGCGGCCCCTGGTGGAAGCCAGAGGCACTACACACACTCAGCCAGAAGTAGAGAGAAGGAGTGCAATGGACATCTGTGGCATCACACCACGCTGACATCATTACACTGCCTCACTCCTGGGGACAAAACACCAGAAAAGCACCTGTAACAGCACAGCAGAGATTATGGGGGCTCCAGGGGCAGACTCACATCCCAATGCTGGCCCATCACTCCAGAGGGCTCCTCTTCCCTGCCTGACGCTCAGGTAGGCCTCTCTAATTTCAGCTAGGCTGCCACAGGAGGTGGACCCGCCCCCGGGGGGGGGATCCAGGGGACTAGACCTGCCTGGGTGTTTGGAAGAAGAAATTGGTAGTGATGAGTTCAGGCAGTGAGCAGAGGTCCAGCCAAGCGAGCACCCCGGAAGGCTATAGGGGTGCAAAATGAAATTATACAAAAAAAAAAAAAAGAGAAAGCATGGTTGCTCAGTTTCCTGGGCGGGCCTTTTTGAATTTCTTTACTTCAGAACTTCAGGATGGGACATACAGAAAAAAATAAATCTCAGTCACACAGTAGTGCCTGGGATTGGAGTTTTGGCTGTTTGTTTGAGCCGCAGTGCCAACCGATCGGGGCTCTGAGCCAAAGCAAATTTAGTTCACTTCAATTCAAATGTTTCTGATATGGACTGGGTCAGGACACTTAGGGAGCAAGCAGCAAGAGAACTTAAGGGCAGGCACACTCCACACTCACACTGACACTAGTTCTTTCTGGTGGGCCAGGGCCGCGTGTACTTGATTAGGCAGGCAAGCACCAGTGCAGAAAATTCTCTATTTGTCTACTCTCTAGTCCTCCTGGGCTGGCTGCTGCCTGGCAGCATGGAGCTACAGTATTGTTATGGGCTGTTTAGCCACCAGTTTGGAATTAACAATCAGTCCATCTACAAGCTAGACATTTTACTTCCTAAAATATATTGTTTTTGTTTTAATTCTGATTTAATGCAAAGCAAAACCACCAAAACCGTTTTGGCATATTATAATTCCGGGGGACAATGAGACATACAAGCTTTTTAACCAGCCAGGAGAAACTTTATTTTATTTAATGAAACTATATCTAAAAGTGATTGTAAAGTAGAAAGTAACTCTTTCACTTTATGATCACTCAAAATTCTGATAATCTGATTACATGGCTTTCTCCTGTATCACTGAGTGTAGATTTTGTTAATAACTTTATTAAGGAAACCAACCTGTAACATGAGACTATATTATCCCATGCCAAGAAGTCTATCACAGATTTCTCTCACTATTTTGTTGAGCACAGTTTTAAGTAAGTAATCTCTAGTCTGCACCCAGTATGCTATTTTACAAGAAAAACAAATACTGCATCTGCAGACAGTTGTCAAGAGCCAGCATTGGCTGCTGGGACATTTTCTGCACGGGTTAACTAAAACCGTGAACGTGACTGCTGACAGGGCTGATCTAATCACTGCCCTACCCAAGTGCATCTGCTCACTGTGAGGCATACCAATGAGCTTGGAAACATGAACAGCAATGCAAAACATTATCAAAAAGGATATAAAACAATAAGCAGATGTACTTGTCAGTAGAAATCTGGTAGTAGGGCAGGGAATCCTAAATGAATTGAAGGGAATAATGCAAAAATAAGGTGAACAGCATAATGAGGTCTTTCTTTTCAAGATTCTAGAACAGCTAGAAAAAAACTCTATGTTTCATCCCTTAGTCAGTTGAGTACTGGCAGGAGTAGACAGTGACATCTGTATATGCCTTTGTTAGTACTGCTCCTATATTGTGCTGCTCTGAGATCAAGGGATAGTTTTAAAATATGTCCGTAATCATCGGTAGCAGTGGCAACATACCGAAGCATGTTACCATGTTGTTGTTTTTTTTCCCACTTACAACAGGGTCTTTGTAGATTTAAAATCGAATTATGTTGTTCTGAAGTGGGGTTCAAGAATGCATGGGATAGGCTGCCTGTCTCATGCATTCCTAAACCCCACTACAGTTGTTGCCCCAGAAAAAAAAAACTATAGTGGGTTCAGGAATGCATGGCTTTTATATCTAAATTTAAGTATTTCATAGTTGAAGTTTCTAGATGGGAGAAGTACTATATGCAGTTTCTCTGCTCCTTGATTTTAATCAAGAGATTGTCTGAGTACTGCCAATTTTAAAAAGAAAAATGAAAAGATATACATTTTGGTAGAGATATATGAAGTTGTTTGCAACAGATCACAGAAAACTCTAAAAACAGCATAACGTTTCAAAATGACCCTCAAAATGCACCAGAATGCATCTAAAACTTGATTGCTTCCGGGGCTTAGGCAGCCCCCAGGCCCCTGGCCTATTGGTTTACTATTTCTTAGTACAGCCAGGACTTTTATCAATCTTTGCCTCCCCCCGTGAAATAAGCTAGCTATGCCCCCATTGTATAACCATACCCTCCACCACTAATATTGACAATGCCCTCTCCCTGTTTCACTCTAAATTCTCCTCAGTCTGGACAAAGCATACCCCACTCACAAAATGAAGTGTCCAAACATACCATCATCCCTGGGTTACTCATGAAATCACTGATCAGTTCAAGTCTTATGATCTCGCTTGGACCATGTCAAATTATTTCCCTCCCTTCCTGACCTCTTCTTATACATGCCTATTAGGAACTCCAGTACAAAGACTGGGCTGCAGATTTTCAGTATTTCAAGGTCACCTTCAGAACAGCCTTAATGCTCCCTCAAAGTTCTGGAAGGTAATTTATTCCATTTTTTACCACCCCACTCAGTTTGCCACTCCGATCCTTCTGGTAAATGGTTCATCAGTGTCTGACCCCTTCTCTGTTGCTGCTCACTTCAATGAGCCCTTCACCACTTGTGCTCTCCCTTACACTCACATTCCATTCTGCTCCACTCCATCTCATATTCCCTTTCCTCCTCCTTCCAGTGATTTCCTCTTTCCCCCTGTTACTACCCAGGAAACCTTAACTACCTTCTACTCCCTCAACCTGCACAAATCCAGCCCTGATGGTCTGGATCCTACACTACTCCATACCACCGCTCCTGCCATATAATCTCCTCTGACTGACATACCCATCCTTTCCTTCTCCCTCAGTGCTGTCCCTCAGTCCTGGAAGTTGGCCAAAGTTCTTCCACTCCACAAAGGGAGGTCCCTTCCTCCATGGACAATTTCTGGCCAGTCCACCTCCTCCCTTCCCTTGCTAAGCTGCCAGAGAAGCTTGTCTACGTTAGACTCTCCGATTTTCTATCCTCCACTTATTTCCTCTCCCTGTTCCAGTCTGACTTCTGGAAACATCACTTCACCACGTTCTTCCTCCTGTGTGTAACTGACTCTATTTTCTCAGGGTGGATCAGGAGCACATCACAGCTGCCATTGTCATTGATTTGACCAAGACCATTGACTCAGTGTGTCCCACCCACTCCTCCTGGATAAGTTGGGTTCTGTTGGCCTCTCAGCTCCTGCTGTAGACTGGTTCCGTCCTTGTCTCTCAGGCCATCTGCAGTCAGTATTGCTTGGTAGTATTCTGTCACCTCCATTTACCATCCAGGTGGGGTCCCACAGGGCTCCATCCTGGGGCTCATCCTTTTCTCCATCTTCCTTAACCACCTCCCCGTGGCTTGTGCCAACTTGCATATCCATATATATGCAGATGACACAATCATCTACACCTCAGGTCCCTCCACTACAACTGTGGAAAGTCTGATCCAGCAAGACTTCCACAATATCCTGCACAGTTCCAATCAATCCAATTCCTGCTCAACACACTCACACACACACACAAAAAAAAAACTGTGTCCATGACCTTTGGCACTAGCCAAAAATTGGTGAAAATCCCAACTCTGCCTAGCTTCTTCACCTTGGATGGCACCCTTCTAGAAGTGGTTCAATCCTTGAGACACCTTGGTGTGTGGCTAGACAACTTACTTGACTTCTATGCTTACACTGATGCCATCCATGCCAAGCTCTGCTCTAAACATGATGACTTGTACCACAATAAAGACTGTCTGTCTCTTCAGGTATGCCTTGAGCTTGTCCCCAAAATGGTCTTTGACTATGCGGACGTGGTCTATGGTACCGCTCCCTCCACCTCCACCTCCATGGCCAGACTGGACAACCTCTGCAGCTCCTCTTGTCACATTGTTACAAACTCCCACTCTCGTACTCATCACTGTTCACTCTGTTCCTCTTTATCCATTCTTCCTCTACCCTCACATTGCCAGAATCACTGTGTCTCATTCACATCCAAATACTGGTTTGGGTCCTTTCCCTCGTACCCCTCCCCAATCCTCTCCTCCATCTCCTCTGCTTTCTGCTCCCTCTCGTACCCCTCCTCAATCCTCTCCCCCATCTCCTCTGCTTCCTGCTTTCTCTCTTCCTTCTTACCTCTCCTCACTCATCTCCCCATCCCCTCTGCCTCCTGCACCCTCTTTTCCCTCTCCCCAATCCTCTCCCCCATCTCCTCTGCTTTCTGCTCCCTCTCGTACCTCTCCTCACTCCTCCCCCCATCCCCCATGCTTCCTGCTCCCCCTGCTCCAGGGATCCTTGGATCATCACCATTCCTCATCCCTACTCCTCTTTTGGGCAGTCATCCTATTTCTATCATCTCCTATCTCTGTGGAACTGACACTCCCCCCACTTCACTGCCTCCCCTGCCTCCCTCAGGTACCAAATACAACTCTCTCCCTCCTCCTGCTCCTGTTTTCTCCCTTCCTGACTGCTCCCTTTGCATTTGCTCCTATCCAGGTGTAGCTAAACACCAGATTTTATAGAATGCTCATTTTACACTTAGTCATGTTTTAAATTGAGTTCTTTGACTGCTCTTTACTGTAACTGTGAACTGTGTCTGTATGTATTGTACATCCCCTGTTCCTTTCCCCCGGATTACACCTGGAAACAAGCTTTGGCTCAGTGTGCCTTTTCTGGTCACCAATGTTAAGTAAGTAAATAAATAAACAGACAAACAAACAAATACTTCCTCCAAGTGACTGTGAATCTGTGTCTCAAGTTGCATACACCATGTAGTTATTTTATTTTCCTTGTATGTTGTCAGTTTTCTAATGCTTTGAAAATCTCCCCTGCCTAATGTTCTGTATTGCATCACTGTATCTTTTGAACTATCTTATTTATTTATTTAAATCTAAGATTACAAGTATCTTTGAGTCAAGGCTCTTTTAGAAAGGTTCTATGTCAGATTGAGGACAGCATGACAATGTTACAAAAGTAAATGGTACAACAGAAATTATGACAGAAAAAACAGGTTAATCAAGTTCGCAAGCAGTTACTAGTGGAGGATGTCAACAATTTTGGCAAAACATGGACAGTAATTAATGGCAGGAAAACAGGTTTAACAAGTTCTCAATCAGTTACCAGTGATGATGCATACATTTTTGGCAGAACAGGTCTGATGAGCAACAGCATTACGAGACATGGATAGGCCACAGGGAGGATATAAGCTGCCAAAGGCATTGTCAACAAATAGAGAAGTGCAGGCGGGAGGTTATGGGGTGGTGGGGGGGGGGCGAGGATGGGTAGACAAGGGGGACGGGGAAAAGTGCTTGCTGTGGTGCTGGGACAAAACAGAGGGGGTAGACAGGGTAGCTGGCTAGGTGTGGCAGTCACAGGTACTGGAGGCAGAGAGAGAGAGAGAGAGAGGTGGAGCCTAGTTTTGAAGGGGCCAAGCTTGGGGGTGGAGGAGATTTCCCTATTGAGATTATTTAACCAGTTTGGCACCCTGTAGGCAAATGATCATTGACCCATTGACGTACGGAATCAAGGAATCAGCAGCAGTTGAGAGTCAGATCCCCTGGCATGGCGGTGGTTTCAACTAGGGCTGAGGAGGGCTCGGACACCAGGGGGAGCAAGTCCCAAGGTTATCTTCTTTGCCATAATGCAAGTTTGGTATTTTATCTGGTTTGATAGATTCAGCCAGCCAGTTTGGGCGTAGAGGTCGCAGGTATGTGTAAGGCGATGGGCACCAGTTATAAGCTGATATGCTTTGTTTAGAATGGTTGAGATGCATCTGAGGACAGTTGAGGTGGCAGAGCCATATATTATGAGGCCATAGCCGATAACAAAGGCTACCGAGCTTTGGACGGCGATCCTGAGGGCTTCAGGGGTTAGGTGTGCCCTATATCTGTACAGCAGACCAAGTCGCATGTTAGCCTCCTTGGCTATGCTGTCAACATGGGCTCCATAGGACAGGTTATTGTCAAGAGAGATTCCGAGATATTTAAATGAGGGTACCTCTTCAATGGCCTCTCCAAAGTGATTTGTAATGGTCAGTGGATGCTGTCTGCTCTTGTTATGTGAGTTACTGAAGAGCATAGCTTTTGTTTTTTTATAATTAAGGATGAGTCTTTGTTTGCCGAACTAGCTCTCTATGGATGCAAACCTGAGCTGGAGCTTGTTCTGTAGGGATAGTGGGTCCTTATGGATGGCGTGGATAACGGCATCATAAGTGTACAGGATGAGTTGTTCCAGGCACGATTGGGGAAGGATATTTAGAAATAGGCTGAAGAGAAGGGGCCCCAATATGGAACCCTGGGGAACTCCAGAGAGGACTGGTCGTGTGTCGGAGAGGACACCTGCAATTTTCCCTCTTTGCGATCTGTTCTTCAAGTAACTTTTGAACCAGAATGCGGATTCTGTGGAGAGCCCAGCAATTAGGAGCTGTTCCAGAAGCAGGCGGTGGTGAACAGTATCAAAGGCCTCAGTTAGGTCTATGAAGACCAATCCAGCTAGGTGTCCACTATCCAGCGAGCAGTGGATGGCTCCAGTGAATGTGGAGGGTTGTTGTAGTGCTGTGTCCTTTCCTGAAACCATGTTGCTGAGGCATAGGATATTGTGATTGGCCAGGTAATCAGTGAGCTGGTCTGCAACTATGCGTTCGATAGCCTTGGATAATGAGGGCAGTATGGAAACTGGTCGGTAGTTTCCAGAGTTGGTCCGATCTCCCATTTTATGTAACGGTGTAACGGTGGCCGATTTCCATCTGTCAGGGAAGTGGATGAGGCTAACAGGGTGGTTAAAGATCTTAATTAGTGGGCTAATCACCTCATCGAGAGTGAGGGACAGCAGTTTCAGGTCTAGAGTGTCCCCACTATGCCGTGTTTTTGCGATTGCATTTGCAATGTACTTCTGGGCTTCATGCATCTTGACAGTTTGGAAGTAGAAGGGAGGACGTGTGTGTGCGGGGGTGTAGTAGTAGTAGTAGTAGTAGGTTGAGCAGGGAAACAGGTTTCATCGAAGAAGTCAGGGGGGAGAACATTGCTGAGGTCCGTGAAGGCCAAGCTGAAAGTATTGGCTATAGTAGTAGGGTCATGGGTAATTGTCCCATCTGTGACTAGCATAGTTGGGGAGGTTTTTGGTTGTTTTCCGGTTACTTCTTTGAATTCTAAAAGGCTTTTCCATTACCCCAGGTATTGGTGAGTGCTTCCTTGTAGTAAGCGCTTTTTTGAAGTTGAATAGACCATGTACAGGCATTTTAGGCACGTTTGAAGTTCTGGAAGTTAGTTTGGGTACCGGAATCCTGGGCTAGAAGCCAGAGGTGGTCCCTTGCTTTTAGCTGCACAATTAGGTCGGCAGTGTGCCACGGACTGAAGCAGGCTTTGACTTTATGCTTTTTTGAAGGGGCGTAAGTGTCGCAGGCTGCACTGAAGGTGGAGATGAAGAAATCCAGGGCTGAGTTAACATCTGATGCATTGAAAATAGGAGACCAATCTAGTTGCCTGAGGAGGGATTTGAGGAGATTCAGCTTGCCACGGGGTAGGATTCTGCTGGTAGTGACTGCTGGGCGGGGTTGCAGAATTTGTTTGACCATTCACAGGTGACAGGGGAATGGTCACTAAGAGAATCAGGGAGGACGGAAATATTGGTGATCCAGGCAGGGTGGCTAGTAAGTACCAGTCCAGGAGGGAGTTAGTTCCTGTTCTGTAGTTGCGTCAGGTTGGGGAGGTGACTAGCTGTGTGAGGTTTACAGAGGTAAGGGCATCCTTGAGACTCCCGGTATCAGGGGAGAGCCAGTTAATGTTAAAGTCACCAAGCATGATTAACTCAGATCCAGGGGGTTGTGTATGTGTGAAGTCCAGTATGGCACTGAGGCCTTTTGCTTGCTCTTTTTGGTGGGATGTATACCACAGCTACTGTGAGGACTTTTCCATGAGCTCCTAGGAAGATACAAATGGGAAGGATCTGTGCAGATGTGTCCGAGAGGGAGGTGTCTAGGGGATGGCCTGTGAGGGCCTCTTTGAGGTAGATGGCACATCCCCCTCCTCTTTTTGCCTTACAGTCTAGCCTGAAGACATTGTAGCCAGGCAGAGCGATTGCCTGGTCAGGGACTTTTGGTGATAGCCAGCCTTCCACAACAGCAAAGACGTCTGGTTTGTACTGGCAGGAGAAGATTTGTAGAGCATCAAGCTTTGGGAGAAGGCTGCAGATATTTAGACAAACTAGGGAGAGTGACCCAGAGTGTTTGACTTGGTTGTTTGAGCTGTGAGTAGTTGGGCCAGGGTTAGGGTGGATGTTGCCTTACAGGAGTAGCAGGAGGAGCAGTAGTTTCAAGGTGCACCAATGCAAGTCCCTGGTAGTGAGTTTACGTGTGTGCTTCGTATCGGTGGGTGGAGGGAGATGATGGAGCTGGTCCCTGAGAGATGTCCCGTGTAACAAGAGGCAGATGGGAGCTGACATAGTAAGTGGCCATCTGTTATGGGTATCAGGAATTAGCCATTCAGGGTTGGTGGGCATGAAGAGGGGGTGCATGGTATAGCATGTAGAGTGCATGGGTGGTAGTGGACAAAGTCAAATTGGAAACTTAATGGAGGGGTGGGGATAACAAGCTCCAGGGAGGCAGCAAAGAGGAACAGATGCCAGGAGGGTAAGTAGAGTTATAGTGGGGCGGGACATGGCTGGGGAGTAGAGGGGGAGGCACAGGAGACAAGGCGGACAACAGAAAAGGTGCTAGAGGGATTGGTAGAGGAGGAGTTAGGGAGTTAAGTAGAGCTGCGGGGGGGGGGAGGGAAAGAGAGAGAGAGAGAGAGAGAGAGAGAGAGAGAGAGAGAACGGGGCAGAGCTGAGAGAGGAGCTAGGGCCAAGAAGTGGGAGGTACTAGCGAGAGGCCCAACTGTTGATGAAACAGGGAAGTGCCACAGACAGGGGGAAGGGTTTATGGTTATTTAATATATGCCAGAGAACAGGGTGCTGGGGTGGGCGAAAAACTATGGCTTTTCTGAATGCAGTTCTATGGGTGCAGAGGCCCTGGAAAGAATAAAACACTATGAGAAAGGCTGGACCAATCAGAGGCAGAAGCGTATGTGCCCAGTCCAATCAGTGGCTGCAGTAGAGAGTGCTGGCCAATTGGAGCTTCTGCCAGATTCACTGGTTGGGTCCGTGGGCTTACCTGGCTTGCGGAGTTCCTGGGCAACTGTTGGGATGGTGTGGGCTTGTGGCTGGCTTTTCATGCCGTGGCCACTCTGGCAGTGCTGACAAGCCCGAGATTGGGCTGGAGATCTGACTTGAGGAGCTTGCGGAGCTCTTGGGCGTCTGCTGGGATGGTGTGGGCATGTGACTGGCTTCTCCAGCCACAGCTACTCTGGCAGCACTGACAAGCCAGAGATTAGGGCTGCAGATCCGGCTTGCGGAGCTCCTCGGCGGCTGCTGGGATGGTGTGGGTGTGCGGCTGGCTTCTTGTACCATGGCCGCTCTGGCGGTGCTGACAAGTCCAAGATTGGGGCTGGAGATCCGGCTTGCAGAGCTCCTGGGTGGCTGCTGGGATGGTGTGGGCATGCAGCTGGTTTCTCGTGCCGTGGCCGCTGACAAGCCCAAGATTGGGGCTGGAGATCCAGCTTGTGGAGCTCCTGGGTAGCTGCTGGGATGGTGTGGGCATGCGGCTGGCTTCTCGTGCCACAGCCGCTCCGGCTGCGTTGACAAGCCCGAGACTGGGGCTGGAGATCCAGCTTGCGGCCCCTGTTGTATCACTGCCATTTTTACCTTATATGCTATCCTACCCAGGACCTCCTTGTAAATGAGCTTGCACAGTGGAGTCTTTTCCTGGTGAAAGAAATTAATACAAATACAAATCCAGTCTGTTTCAGCCTCAGTCCAATCAATTTCTTGGAATATTGATACAATGTGGTTCATCTGTTTGTCTCATGTATACAGGCACTCCACATATCTACCATAACTCATAGCCTAGTAAAGCATTTTCTGAGGTAGTTTGTGTATAAAGCACTTTTCAAACCTCATTCTACAGTCACTATACTGTTAGTATTGTAAAGCCTGTCTCAAGGTGAACAAAGCAATGGGACCTGACAGGATTCACCCCAGAATTCTAAAAGAACTAATGGGAGACCTAGTGATACCACTGACTACCCTTTTTAAGAAATCACCTGAGGACTGGAGGAGGGTGGATATGATTTCCCTTCACAAAAGTGGGAGCAAGGCAGAGGCAGAAAACCACAGACCTGTTAGTTTGACCTCAATGGTAGGGAAAATTATGGAATCACTTATGAAAGAAAGAAAGAATTGTTGAGTAGAGGCCAATAGGGCACAGGACTCAAGGCAGCATGGATTCACAGCGGGAAGGTCATGTCAGATGAATCTAATTGATTTCTTTGACTGGGTGACCAAAGTAGTAGACCAGGGCGGGGCTGTGGATGTGGCCTACCTAGACTTTAGCAAAGCATTTGACACAGTCCCGCACAAAAGATTAATAAACAAATTAGCCAGCCTGGGAGTGGGTCCCAGGGTGGTAGCATGGGTAACAAACTGGCTGGACAACAGGATGCAGAAGGTAATAGTAAAGGGAGTACACTCTGAAGAAAGGGTGATTACTAGTGGGGTACCACAGGGTTCAGTACTGGGACCAGTCCTCTGTAATGTCTTTATAGGTGACAATGTGGAGGGGCTAGAAGGAAAAGGATGCCTCTTTGCAGATGACACAAAAATCTGCAACAGGGTTGATATACAAGGGTGTGTGTGGAAAGGATGAGAAGGGACTTGGCAAGGCTAGAGGAATGGTCAAAAGGATGGCAGCTTAGATTCAATGCAAAGAAGTGCAAAGTAATGCACCTGGGAAACAAAAACCCAGGGGAAGAATACACAATGGGGGGGGGTACTAACAGCAACAAAAATGGAAAGGGACCTGGGGGTAATCATATTGGATGACCTTAAGGTAGGCAAGCAATGTGAGAAAGCAGTAAGGAGGGCTGGGGGGATACTGGGATATATAGGGAGAGGCATCACCAGTAGAAAGCAGGAAGTTGTTATCCCTCTGTACAGACAGTTGGTGAGACCCCATCTGGGGTACTGCATGCAGTTCTGGAGACCCGATCTCCACAAGGACATAGACAGGATGGAGGCAGTCCAGAGGAGGACAACTAAAATGGTGTAGGGTCTGCACCAGAAGCCAAACAAAGAGAGACTAAAAGAGCTTAATACGTATATCCTTGAGGAAAGGAGGGAGGGGGGGAACATGATAGAAACTTTCAAGTACCTCAAGGGAATCAACAAAGTCCAAGAGGTTAGCATCTTTCATGAAAAGAGATGTGCAAGAACAAGGAGGCACACTTTGAAAATAGAGAGGGGACGACTCAAGGGCAACGTGAGGAAGTATTTTTTCATACAGAGGGTGGTGGATGCATGAAATGGCCTTCCTGAGGAGGTTGTGAGGCCAAAAACAGTGCGGGAATTCAAGAATGCATGGGACAGACATAAGGCAATTATAGTGAGGGCTAGGAGAAAGTAGGCTGTTGGTTAACTAGGATCTGCAGCTTATCCAATAGGTAGGGAAGTTGGCAGACTAGGTCGGCCAAGTGGTCCTTATCTACTGTCAAAGTCTATGTTTCTATGTAAAACCAGAAAATATATTGACAAACTTCAAACTCATTACTCAGATTAGATTATTATAGACCAGATTATTATTCAGATTTTAGGTAATTGTGATTGCATATTTATTGTTGAATAAGTCAGAAATTCAGGCCAGGGGTATACCCTGGGAGGACATATGATTCAAGTCACAGAGGGTGGGGGTAGTGGTAGATGTCAAAATGAACAACTTAGAGACCTGTAGGAGGGCAGCGGCAAGGGCAAATAGGATGCTGGGATGCATCGCCAGGGGGATTACCTCCAGAAAGGTAGAAATGATCCTTCCACTGTACAACTGCTTGGTTAGGCCACACCTTAAGTATTGTGTACAGTTTTGGAGACCACATTTAAAGAGGGACATTACACTCCTAGAGAGGGTCCAAAGGAGGGCAACCAAAATGATCTGGGGCCTGGGGAGAGGCCCTATGAGGAGAGGCCTGATGAGCCTCGACATGGCACCCTGGAGGGAGAGAGGAGGGACAGGGGGACATGGATAGAGGTCTTTAAGTACATGAAAGGGATCAATAAAGGAGGCCCAGTCAGGGTGCTCCAAAGGAAGGAGGGTGGGGCAACAAGAGGTCACGGGTGTAAGCTGGAAGGGGGCAGGCTCAGAGGGGATAGGAGGAGATGTTATTTCACTGAAAGGGTGGTGGAGCCATGGAATGCACTGCCCAGGGAGCTGGTAGAGGTGGAGACTGTGGATGGGTTTAAAAGGGGCTGGGACAGGCACAGGGGGAGGGTAAATATGACCAGGCCCAATACAGGTGGAACATTTGGGACTGGGGACAATATAACCCAAGGGGGAGGGGGGGGGACACCAAAACTGGCCCTCAGTGCAGGTGCTGAAAATCGAGAAGACTCGAGAGACCGTTAGGTCTATTCTGCTGGCATTTTAGTATGTTAGTATGTAGTAGGGTATGATAGGAATGTTGTTATATAATTGTATTGCATGTTTTAAACATTTAAATTCAAATCTACTTGGTAAAAATATTTCTGATAAATTTACTAAACAGAAAATCCAAGCTGAAAGTCTATCATTGCTGCCTTACTCAGAAACTGGAATGGGGAGCAAAGGCTGTGTCAGACCCAGTGCCTGAATGCCAGGTGCAGGAGGTCCATGGCCAATGGTTGGAACTAGGGATCCCAAGCCAGCCAGTTAAGTTGGCAAAAGTGTAGATCTATTTTCAGTCTGTCCCATGCTCAGCACTCAATCAACAGAGTGTGATGATTGTGAGCGTGATGTTAAAGTAAATGTTTTTAAATTTCCTGTCCCTTGCTCTGGCTCCTAAGGGAGTTCCTCCTCCTCCTTCCTCTACATGCTCTATTGTTTTCCAGGTTGATTTATAAGTAGGGATCTGACCAGAGTAGGAGAACCTGTACATGCACTGCAAAATGGCATAGTTCAAGATCAGAAACAGACCATCCCCCTGTAGGTTACCCCTGTTGAAGAAATGTATATTGTATGCGATGTCTTCTGCCTACACACAAGTATTTAGATAAGGTTTTCTGCCAAGAAATTAATTGTTTCTTGGGGATTAGAACTGGGAGATATTGGAACAAATACAAGTAGCGGTGGAGAATATTCATTATTACTGAGCCAATTCATGAGTAGAGGGGGACGTTTACTAGTGCCTGTCAGTTCAGGTCTTACTGGACCTTTTGTGTTAGTGGTATGAAGCTGGCTTCAAATAGATTAGAGAGGTCTTTACTTACTTGGACAACCAGATATTTTATCTTACTGGCTTGCCATTTCAGAAGCACAGTTTGTTGTAGTTGTTGGGTGAGGTTATAATTAAATTTTAACATCTCCATTTTTGCTTTGTTTATGATGTAACCCGCATGCGATCCAAAGTATTCCAGGCCCCTGCTGACCTCCCTTATTGATTCTTCTGGCTTTGCTAAGTGAAACAGTACACTGTCTGTGTACAGCGTGATTTTGGGGGGGTGACCCCCCATACCTCTATGCCATGTATCTTGCGGTTGGTCCTAATCTACTGGGCCAGGGGCTTAATGTATAAGGTGAATAAAAGGGGTAAGAGGGGAAAGCCTGCCACATTCCCTGGTACAGGTTGAAACTGAGGGGGGGGGACACACCACCATTTGTACAGACATAAGCTTGAGGGGAGGACTATAGGGCTTTAACCCCGGCAATAAATTGTTCAGGGAACACAAACTGTTCAAGGACTAAAAACAGGAATTGCCATACTACCTTATCAAAGGCTTTTTCATCATCAAGACTCACAACACACGCTGGTATTTTTTGTCATGTTACTGAGTCTGTGACATTATTTTATGGCATACATTGTCTGGGGCTTGTCTTCCCATTATAAAGCCTGTCTGGTCTAAATCTATAACACTAGCCAGAATGGCATTCATACAATTGGCTAGTATGGCTGTAAACAGCTTGAAGTCCATGTTAAGTAGTGAGATGGGGCAGTAAGAACTACAGTGGGCAGGGTCCTTCTCCTCTTTGGGTATCACTGAAATGGTGGCACAGTTCCAGGGGGACAGCAAGACTCCGCCTTTCCCCTAACCTCATTCAAAACCAGCTTGAGCATGAGGTTGGCTTCAGCATGAAAGCATTTGTAGAATTTTCCACCATACCCATCAGGTTTTGGGCATTTACTGGTTTTAAAATTCTTCATAGTTTATTCTATTTCATGATCCCTGATCGAAGCAGTCAGGAGGGTTCTCTGTTGTTGTGTCAGTTTGTGGGGTTCTATAGAAGCTAGCAAGGCTGCTAGATTCCCTGAGGTATCTGGGTGTGGACTGTATAGGATTTTGTAGTAGGCTACAATGGCTTCTGATATTTCCTCAGTTATTGTCACCAATTGCCCCATATTAGGATGGGGTATTTCTGTTACAGCTTCCCTTACAGCCTGCTATTTGAATCTAAAGGCCAGCAGTTTTGTGGCCCTTGATTCTCCCTCATAATATCTCTGTTTGAGGTGCAGTACTGCTTTTTCCATCTCCACATTTTTTGGATCCTGAATTCTAGACCTACCCTGTTTTATTTTTCAATCTCATTGAGCTTCCAGCTTTTCTTTTTGTGCCTTCTCCAGATCCCTCGGTCTCTGGGTTAGCAGTGTTAGTTTCTTTTTGCGTTCCTTTTTCCTGTGGATGTCCTCGGAGACCAGCATGTCTCACAACACCATCTTGGCAGTGTCCCTAAGATCTGTGGAGAAATCTCATGGCCATTGTTTTCCCGTACCACCCTCTATAGCTCCTCCTTGAGACCAGCAACTTATATGGTATCGAGGAGAAGGGAGACATTCAATCTCCAGTGTGCCTTTTTTCTAGCGATATATAGGTCCATATCAAGAAAGACTGGTTGGTGATTAGACAGGATCAAAATGCTCACCCACATTAATTCAAATTTAGAAGTGTCCTGCTTCAGTGTGACAAAGGTATCTAATCTGGAGTAGATCTTGAAAAGGGGGAAAGGGAACATTATTTAACCAGGAGTAGCACACTAAGCCAAAACTTGTTTCCAGATGTGACCTGGGAGCACAAGGAAGTTAAGTGACTTGCTCAGGATCACACAGTATGCACCTAGGTGGCTGTGAGATTCAAACTCAGGTCTCCAGATATGCAGCTCAGAGTCTTAACCCACTGCACAATACTGCCTCCAAAAGGGGGGGAATAGCAAGTATAATCTTCATCTCCAACTTGTCCATGAGGTTTATCACTTTTTTAGGTGCAATGCATTCAGTCCTGGGATCTGGGATGTTGTATCCAGTGATCTATTAAAGATCAGATTCCAGTCCCCGCACCTCCCCCCCAATAATTAACAGGCCCTTCACCCTCTCCTCCACCAACTTCAGCAATTTGATATAAAAGTCATACATGGATCCTGGGGGGGCATATATGTTCACCAGGGTGACTGGGGTATCTTGGATATGATCAAGGACAATTAGGTACCTGTTACCTCTGTCAGTTATAACTTATTTTTCCTCAAATGGTAGCCTAGCCTATTGCTATCAGGGTAAGTACATCTCTTTTTTCTCCTTTTCCAGTGTAGCTCGTAATATGCTCACCACACGGGAATTGCACACAACAAAACACAGCTTTATTTCAGGGGGAAGGGCTAGGAAAAGGGTACCTGGACACAGGACTGCTGTAGGGAAAGAAGGTTATTTGGGTTAACAGAGCCTGTAAACTAGAACATCAATGGTACCCACCTCCACTGGTACCAGTACAACCCCCCTATACCCTGTCTGTCCTGACTGGGTAACCAGATTTAACACAGGCCTGCTAGTTGCCGTGGGCTGGCTGGCATTGGGGCCCTTGGAGTAAGTTTTTACCAACTATGACAGCTGCTTTAAAACACTCCCCTGTGACAGGGCAAGCCCTGGATTACTCAAGGTTTTGCAGAAAAACAAAGGTTCGGGTACTGGTACAATATGTTCAGGCAAGCCAAGAACAGCCACTCCAAAAGGCAGCAAGCAAATGGGCAGAGAACACTGGTCTGGAAGCTGCAGCAATGCCTAGAAGCTGGTCAACCTTGGACTTGCTTGAAGATTCTTGCAGCTTGTCATCTTCAGCCCACCAAGCAGGCTAGATTACAGAGCACAAATGCAAGGCCTACTAGACCACAAGGAACCCAGACCCAGAAGTGACCCCACGGTCTGGCTCCCCTAATGGAACCAGAGTGCCCTAGTACTCAGGCATGCACCCTTGGCCCCTGCAGCCAAGTCTGCCTCACTCGATAGAGGATTGCAGTTTCGCTGCCTGGCTCCAAGATGAAGCTGAATTTCAGCAAACCAGCCTTTTCCCTTAAATGTCCTCAGATTCAGGCTGATGTGCCCACTTTAGTTCTGGCACACACAGTTCCAATTTACCCTTTTCACAGGCTCAGGGTTTTCCACACTGATGTAGGCTCACTGCAACACTGGATCACCAAATCACCAGACGCTCTCCCCAAATACCTTGGAAGTTTAACTGCAACACCACAGTTCTTTCAGCCAGGGAAATATCCCTTTTTCCAGTTCTCAGACAGCTGACCAATTGACCAGTTAAGTCCTGTAAAAGGCCTCTTGCCTTTCCAATACACAGCATGAGCCCTTCTTGACTCAATCAGAGCACAGACCAGACTGCCCCAACAGCCCAAAGTTCCTGATGTTTCACATGAAAATTCCAACTTCTGATTAGTGAGATCCTGCTGACAATCACAAATATTAATAGTCATTAACCCAGTTCGATTATTGATTGGTAAATGGGTTTTAGCATCTGGACTAAAGTTCACACCTCTCCCATAAAGCAGCTCATCAGTCTTTGGGTGCCTAAGCTATTGATTGGCTGTTACAATGGGTCTAAGTAGCAAAAATGGCTGCTTAACACACAGTCTGAAACAGTTTGTACAGCAGTCCCAACTTCTAAAAGTCCTTGCAACCATGCAGTGCATTCTTTACAGACATTTGCCCCATGGACTTGTAGCAGCCTTTGTTCCCTATTAAGCGACTGCTGAATTTTTTTTTTAAATTATACTTTTTGGGTCCACCTTCCCCAATGCTCCAAGTGGAGCTCAGCCCCTGCCCCATGCGCCAACCCACCATGCCCAGGTTTACCCCCTGGGTGTGGCCGCTGGGTGGTTGTCCCCCCCCAATGGCCAATGGAAGCAAACCCTGGCTTACCCACCAAGATGGGGCCATGGGAGTGGGACCCCCCCGGCAGACACTGGTGTCAGTGGGAGCAACGGTGGAGTGGGGTGTCATGGCTGGGGGATCAGAGTTTTTCTCTGGCTGGGATCCCCTGGCAGGTGGGGTATGCAATGATGCCAGCGTCTGTCCCACCTCCCATGCAAGCAGGCACCAGTCTTCCCAGCTATTCCCCCAGCCTCGACCAGAGGTTGTCTGACAGGCCAGACACTCCCCCCCCCAGAGAAGGAGAGATGCCCCTTGGGCACTCTATCCTTCGCTGGCTGGCCATCCCTCTGACTCCCTGGTCTGTTCCTGAACCCGAGACATCAGCGTCACAAATGGTCACCTTACTGCTGCACCGGCGGGCCGGCTTGTGACTGCTGAATTTTAACTTAACACAGTTCAGTTTGCCCATCGCTGCTTTCAATATGTGCAGTCCCCCCAAGCAGCCAGACAGCTCATTATTATTTATGAGCTCTTCATTGTTATTCAACTTCCCCCTCGATTTACAGCACTTCATTGGCGCTCCTAAACAAATTACAGCAGCAACTACTTAGCCTCCACCTCCAGGTGTCCAACTCCCAATAAGCTCATTCAGGCATTTGAGAGCACCAGGGAGGTATTGGTTAAGCTGCTACAGTGGTGAAAAGATTCCGGGCGCACTAGTGGGCCCCACAGGCACTTTTAAAGTGCCAGCAGCAGTGGTGGTGGTCCTGCAACTGAGTCCTCCAGCCCCAATAACTCAGAATACCACACAGGGGCCAGATGGAGATTAGAGAGACCCTCAAGGCCCGGACTTGGTGGCCGGAGGCAGCGGGGGAAACAGGCAGCAGAACAGGTAAACCCCTCCCAAAAAGGGGATGGGGTTACACTCCACCTTGCCTTAAATGTTTGGCATTCATGCCAAGTCTATTAGCAGGGACCTAAACAACAAAACAGAATTTGATGGCAGATAAGGACCGCTTAGCCCTGCTAGTCTGCCTATTTTCCTACCTGATGGATAAGCTGCAGATTCCAGTTAACCAACAGCTTACTTCCTCCTACCCTCCACTAGAATTGCTTTATGTCTGTCCCATGCATTCTTGAATTCTCCCACTGTTCCTGACTCCACAACCTCCTCAGGAAGGCTGTTCCATGCATCCACAACCCTCTCCGTGAAAAAATACTTTCTAACATTACCTCTGAGCCGCCCCCCTTCTATCTTCAAACTGTGCCCCCTAGTTCTTGCACATCTCTTTTTCTGAAGAATGCTACCCTCTTGGACTTTGTTAATTCCCTTGATGTACTTGAAAGTTTCTATCATGTCCCCCCTCTCCCTCCTCTCCTCGAGGGTATACATATCAAGCTGCCTTAGTCTCTCTTCATAAGTTTTCTGGTGCAGATCCTGCACCATTTTGGTTGCCCTCCTCTGAACAGCCTCCACTCTGTCTATATCTCTGCGGAGATGGGGTCTCCAGAACTGTATGCAGTACTCCAGATGGGGTCTCACCAACTCACCAACTTAAACCTTAACATTTAACACATCTTATACATTTCTATCTAGACACCTTATTCCTGTTTATTATGAACAGTAAGGTACCCTTTAGAATAAACCATCAAACCATATACAGACATTCATCACATTTATTGTTGCCCCATTAGTCATATGAACCTTTTGACATTGTTCCTGTAGCTCAGTGTTCAGGAAAACACCTGCATGTTAAATGCATAGACTTTTAACCCTCCTTATTACCCCAAATACCAATATTCACCTCCTCTTTTTGTGCTTTGCAAACTTTTTCCTGGGCCTCGGGGGTTTGGCATTAACAGGACACATAAATATTTTTGGTAGTGACCTGGGAGTAACATAGATACCCTTATGAACCACAAACAGGGAAAAATTGGTGGGTACCCCAGGACAGTCATATGTAAGTTTGAGCAAAGGTTTTACAGTTCTCTCCAATTGTCTTAAGGGTGCTTGTACTTCTGCCTTACAGAAGAGGGAGGAGTGTTCAAGGAAGTGGCTGTTTTATTTTCTTCTGTTTTAATTGTGATATTTGAATAGTTTGTACTTTAAATTAACACTGTGAGTTACAACTGTTCTGTGAGTTACAACTCTTACTTGGGCTGTGATATTGTAACTGTTGGTGGCTTGTGTTGGTTGTGGTAACAGTTGATGGCTGTGATATTTAAAGTAAAATTTAAATCTGTGCTGTTTGCCTGGTGAGAGGGGGAAGGGTAATTACAGACACCATCTTGTCTTGCATTTTATTATTTATTTTATTTTTTGGTAACCTGGTAAGGCCCACTAGGCACAATTGCCTGTTTTCAGGGGCGACCTGGGAGCACTGGGCAGTTAAGTGACTTGCTCAGAGTCACATAGTATGCAAGTGGAGGTTGTGAGAATCAAACCAAGGTCTGGTCTGCTGAATGTACCAGACTGATTCACAGCGTGTTGCTCTAACCTCTAGGCTATACTGCCAGCCCTATATTAAATACTGAAAAGCCACTGGGGGTTGGGCTTGAAGGCTGTGAGGGAGGAGCTTGTGGAGACACAAAATGCCTGTATGAACTAACTGTTAAAGAAGAAGTCCACCCAGAATGTGCAAAAACATATGTTATGTAGAGTGTTTTGATATGTATGTTAAGTCCTAGTGTGTCCTTCCCTCTGTCTGCTATTAGACGTTTTTCCTAAATTAGCCTGCTAGCTGTATGGTAATTTTACGACCCCTTGGGATCTCCATCACAAATAGGTTTATTGGCTTTCTTTCTGCTACGGTGCACCCTGGTTCATGTGACAGTGATGTAGCTATGCCCCTAGATTTAGGGTCTGTCACAGCTCAGCCACAAAGATAATACTTCTTTCAGAGAAGTCGTCACATTGCTGCTTATTGGGTGGGTGTAATCATTCTTATTTTTTGATATTAGTACCTTGTCCTGCTATGTTACAACCTATAAGTGATGTTTAATTTTTGCTACTTAGTACTGGTGCAAAAACTGAAAGTGACTGAGTGAAACAGAGTAAACAGTGACGTGATTCAAACACACACACACACACACACACACACACACACACACACAGCAGAGCATAGCATAGCAGGGCAAGGTACTGATATCAAAAAATAATAATGATTACACTCACCCAAAATCTAGCAGTTTGTCTTCTCTGGAAGAAGTATTTTCTCTGTGGCTGAGCTGTGAAAGATTCTGTAACAAGACACTGGCTTCCTGCAGGGGCAATTAGACATCACACCAAAGGGCACTCTGGGAAGACTAGGGGCCATAAAAGAAACCAGAATGGCAACCTCCAAGGGTAATAAATCAGTTAGGGAAAGTTAGAAAAAACATCTCCCTCAGCCAGAGGAAAAGAAAATGCTAGGAACTGGTTAGATCACAGAAAAACAGACTACTACATATCTTTTTCTGATTTTAACATGGAGTTTTCCTTTAAAGCTAACAGTCAGGTGGTAAAAGTTCAGACACAGGGGGTGTAGGTGGGTGGAGATACAAAGCTTTACCAAGCCCACAGGGTCTCCTGCAATGATTGTTATGATATGATATGAAAGTCAGCCTTGTTATGTGATGTCATATTTGGATTTGATATATGCTAAAGTTGTAATGTACTACTAAGCTGCAGATCTAGCATATTCGGGGCTGTGATAAGTATTTAGGGTTCATAAGAACTGTAATACACTGAGGGGGTTATACTAATGTGTTACTGTATTAATGTAGTACACTGAGGGGATTGCATTAATGTGTTACTGAGTAAAGGCCATCAAAAGAGAACCAGGGAGTTAAAGAAGGACTGATATTGGACTAGTAATAGAGCATATAAGTACGAGAGTAAGGACTGGGGGACAGGTATGGGGATACACTTAAGCCAATCATGGGGACAGGTGTGGGGATACACTTAAGCCAAATGTGAATAATGGGGAGTAGGTGCAAAGGGCTGCAAGGGGGGAACGCGAGGGGCAGTGGAAGTGGACTGAAGTAGATAAGGGTAGGTGGAGGCTGCAGAATTGAGGGTGGAATGATGGGCACCATGGAAGGAGGGCGGCAGGCACAGGGAGGATAGTGAGTTGCAATGGATGTGGGGCAGCTGTTTGGATGAATTTATTATGGAAACTAGGAGGCTGTTCAATTTGCTGCAGACTAAGGAAATTGGAGGATGAAATCATAGGGTTATGGAGGGAACTAAGGAGAGTGAGGGATGGGAGAGCTGAGGCAGGAGTGACCCCACTAAGGAGGGGCAGGGAGATGCAGAGAGGGAACTGCAGAACTAAAGATGGGGATATAAGGAGGATGGGGGGAAGGATGAGCAGAGGTGCAGTAGGAGGAGGGAGGGATCAGGGAAGGAGGAAGGAGATAATGGGCTCCATTGTGGGGTTATCAAGCAATAGGTTTGCAATGTTGGCAGAGGAAGGGGAAGAGGAGGTATCAGAGCTGCGAGAGAGGGGGAGAGGGGTAGGGAAGGTCCAAGAGGCAGGAATTACAATGTGAAACAGAGATGGGAGAGGAAGTGTAGGGTAGAGGAGGAGGGAGAGGCGGTAACAGGAGGGGAGATAGCGGGGAGATGGGGATGATGCAAGGAGCACAAAAGGTGCAGATGAGGGATGTAAGGAGGGAGGCAGCGGGGTTCCTGGGGGAGTGGAGAGGGATCACAATTGAAGGGAGCTCAGGATCAGAATGATGGGGGTTATTGGTGCTGGGGGACTCCATATTGAAGAGGATCAAATGGGAAGGAAGAGGGGAAGGCACAGTCGTATCTGGGTTGAGGCAATTCCAGGGTTGACCGTAGACAGGGCAGGGCAGGCACTTATCAAGTGCTAAAGCAAAGAGAGGACGAAACCACACGTGGTGGTGCATGTGGGAACAAACGACTTGGCCGGGGAAACGGTGGAGATGGTAAAGGGGAGGTTCAAGGAACTGGGTAGGCAGTGTGAGGAGGTGGGGTGTAGGTGGCATTTTCTGAGGTGCTACCAGTACCATGTGCAAGTACAGGGAGAAAAAAAGATAGAGGAGTTCAATGAGTGGCTGAGGGATTGGTGCCAAACCAGGAAATATGGACTGGTGTCAGACTGGGTCAGGACCTGGGACAACAGTGACCTATACGCAGGGGACAGGTTACATTTGAGCAAGGAGGGGAAGCTTGTACTCAAACAGGGAATGGAAGGGTATATTTCAACAAGGGTGGATTTAAACTAGGAAGGGTGGTAGCGAGGGGACTGTTGTTAGAAACATTGTCCAGAAAGGGGAGCATAGGGTGCTCACCCCCTAGTTAGAGGTGAAGGCAGTGAGGAGAGGGCACAGACAGGACCAAAGTGGGGGAAGAGGAATGGAAAGATTGGGAGGCAACAGGCTTGAAGGTGGTCTCACTGAATGCAAGAAGCCAAAGGTACAGAACTGCAGAGTTACAGGCTCTCTTGGCGGTGGAATTGGTGGACATAAAGGCCATCATGGAAACATGGGCCACCCAGTACCAGGACTGGGATATGATGATCCCAGGGTACAGGCTATTCAGAAAGGATAGGGCCAAGGGGAATGGAGGGGTGGCAATCTATGTGAGGGAGGAGATTAAATGTATAAGGGAGGAAGGGGAGGAGGGGAGGACAGAAGCTCCATGGATGTAGTTCCAGGATGCAAGGAATAGGACACTGAGGATAGAGATAGTGTACAGGCCACCATCACAGGGTTGTGACCTGGACCAGGAACTGGCAGATCAAATTCAAAGGGTAAGCAGGAAGGGAAGCACGGTGGTGGTGGTGGGGGATTTCAACCTACCGGGGGTGGATTGGAGCACACCTACCACCATGACTGCAAGAGATGGGGTCCTGTTGGAAGCTTTTCAGGACAGCTTCTTGACACAGCTGGTACAGGGCCGACATGGCTAGAAAGGACTTTGGGCCTCATACTGGATAATGTGGAAGTTGTAAAGAACCTGGACGTAAGGGAACCACTTGCTGGGAGTGACCACTACTCGGTGTGGTTCACGCTAAACATGGAGAGGGACACAGGGGGCACGGGTACAAGGGTGGTTGAATTTAGGGGGGTGAACTTTAGGATGATGGGGGAAATTCTGAGCAAGCACCTGGCAGACATTCAACAACACACGGATGCAGATCAGAAATGGAATGTAATAAGGGGAGGGCTGGTAGAGGCAACAGAGACCTGTACTAGGTAAAAAAACTAAGAAGGGCAGGGCAAAAAAACCCAGTTGGCTGTCACCGGAGGTCAGGGAAGGGGTGAGAGCCAAGAGGCTGGCATTTTGGAAGTATAGGAAAATGGGGAGGGGAGAAGATAAAGATGTAGAGGGAAAAGTCTAGGGAGGTCACCAGACTAGTCGGGGGGCCAAAGTGTCTAGAGAGCTGAGACTGGCGCAAGGGATCAAAAGGGGAGAAAAATACTTCTTCTGTTGCATAGGTGAGAAAAGGAGACACAAAGACCAGCTTGTGAGAATCAAGAAAGATGGGGGAGGGTGGAGAAGGGGGTGGAGCAGGCAGAGGCACTGAACGAGTACTTCTGCTGTGTTCATGCAGGAGAAGGGGCAAATACTTCAGGCAAGTGAGGGGTGGGTAAGAGGGGGAGAGGATGGCAGATGTAGGGATTACAGAAGGCAAGATGTTGGAGGGCTGAGGGCATTAAGAGTGGACAAAGCGCCTGGGCCAGATTGCATTCACCCTAGAGTACTGAGAGAGCTGGCAGAGGTCCTTGAGGGGCCACTGGCAGACCTGTTCAATACCTCCCTGGACACAGGATGTGTACCACAGGACTGGAGGATGGCCCACATGGTGCCCATCCATAAAAGTGGGCCAAAGTATGAACCAGGGAACTACAGATCAGTGAGCCTGACCTCGATCGTGGGCAAACTCATGGAGACCATCCTAAAGGAGAGGCTTGTGAGCTTCTTGGAGGCAAACAGCATCCAGGATGACCAGCAACATGGACTTAGCATGGGCAGATCATGCCAGACAAACCTGGTACAGTTCTATGATTGGGTGACATGGGAACTGGACAAGGGCCATGCTGTGGATGTCCTATAATTGGACTTCAGTAAGGCCTTTGATTCAGTGCCGCATGGGAGATTGGGGGGAAAGCTGGAGTATGTGGGTGCAGGACCAAAAATGGTGACCTGTATCAGGAACTGGCTGAGGGGGAGACAGCAAAGGGTGGTGGTGGGGGAAACTCTCATCACCGAGAGCGGTGACAAGCAGGGTACCACGGGGATCCGTGCTGGGATCAGTACTCTTCGGGATTTTCATTGCAGATATGTCAAATGGGATCCAGAGCAAAATCAATCTGTTCGCAAATGATACCAAGATGGGAGCTGTGGTAGATGACATGGAGGGGGGGGCAGGAGGACCTGAATAAGCTGCAGGAGTCAGCAGATAAATGGCAGCTGGGGTTCAACTCCAAGAAGTGCAAGGTTCTGCACTTCGGAGCCTGGAGCCAGGGGAGGGATTATCTCTTAAATGGAGTTCATATGGGTTGCTCCACAGAAGAGAAGGACCTAGGGGTGATCATAACAGGGAGCATGAACAACTCTGTTCAATGCAGAAGGGCAGTGGCAAAAGCCAACAAAATGCTGGGGGGTGTATAGCTAGAGGGATCTCCTCCAGAAGTAGGGAGGTTATCCTGCCCCTGTATAGGTCACTGGTCAGGCCCCACCTGGAGTACTGCATGCAATACTGGTGCCCGTTACTGAAGAAGGACATCAGATTGTTGGACGGGGTACAGTGTAGAGCTACAAAGATGATCCATGGATTGGAGGGCAAGCCATACGAGGAAAGGCTGGGGGAGTTGAATATGTACTCTCTGGAAGAGAGGAGGGACAGGGGAGATATCATTGAAACCTTTAAGTACCTGAAGGGAAAAAACACAAAACTAATACAGAGAGGATTTTCCAGAGGAAAAAGGGGAGGGACACAAGAGGACACCAACTGAGATTGGAGGGAGATTGATTCAGGTGAGAGATGAGGAGACATTTTTTTATGGAAAGAGTGGTGGACAAGTGGAACTCCTTGCCAGGTGAGATAGTGGCCTGCAGGACAGTAGACAGCTTCAAGAGGGGTTGAGATAGGGTAAGGGTAAGGGGTAATAGGATGGGGGGAAAGGGAGGGGCAGCAGCATTATAAGGTGCTAGCTGTGCACTTGAGCAGACTCGATAGACCATAAGGTCTGTTTCTGCTGACATTTTTGTATGTTCCGATGCCTGGGTATCAGGGTTAGCCACCTCCTGTGAGGAAGTCTTGTTAGTGTCCCATGCCTCTTTCTCATCAGTTTCTTTGGATTCTCCCACTTCCAAATCGCCAGTCACAACATCTCTACTGTCCTTCTGCTCTGGGAAACTGTTTTGTGGCCACTCAAAAGGCTCAGTTGGACCAGTGTTCAAGTTCAATGTGGTCCTTTCAAGAGGCATTGTTTTAGGGGAACTGTTCTGTGACCACTCAAAAGGCTCAGCCAGACTAGTGTTTAAGTTCGGGGTCCTTTCCAGGGGTATAGTCAGGACAGTTTCCCTTTTGGTGCCCTATCCAGCAGGCACAATGAGATCCTCTTCCACAGGCTGGTCACTGCCTTGTACCACATTCTCTCCAGAGGTAGGCCCCTCCTCTAAAGGTGCAATTTCAACCTCTGGCTCAGAGTTCATCAATACAACTGCAGATTGACTTGGACCACGTAGCTCTGCAGGGGGGTGTCTGCCACAGTTTCAGATGCTTTTGACACCCCTTGGAATAACCAGGTCAGCTCAGCAGTTGGCTAGAAGTAGGTAGGGTAGAAGCAGATCTCTTCCTTTAACTCATTACCTGAGTCATCTCCTACTGTTGCCTCTTCTGTACAAACAGGGACAGCTACTGGCTGATCAGCATTTTGCTTTTGCTGTCAACTGTTGGTAGCAGCTCGAGTAACTGGAGGTGTGGGAGGGTCTGGCTTGTCTTGCACTTGGCCATTCACTTTACCTCAATCCTCATTGACCTCTGCAGTGTGACTGCTCTGCCTAGGCTTACGGCTTTTTTTCACCTCTCCCACTTCTTCTCTCCTCCCCTTATACCCTTCCTGCTACACTCTGCCTCACCATTCCCTGCTACTCCCTGTCCCTCCCCCTCCCCCCACCTGCCATTCTACCCCTTCTCACCTCCCACCTACCGTTCCACCCCCTCTCCTGCTCCTTTCCTCCTGTCTCCCCTATCTCTTGTTGCTCCACCCCCAGACTACCTAGCACTTACCTCCCACACTAGTTTATCAATGTACCACTTGTGCGCCACTGTACTCCACTGTTGTTTCTTACATATGCGTATCTACATGAATGCCAGCTCTTTCATTTATCTCGCTTACTTTGGTGAAATGTTCAACCTGTAAATACATATGCCTGTACAATATTTCTGTAACTTTTTTGTACTGTCCCTTATTCTGTTGTTTAAACTTTTTTTGTATTGTCTCCGCTTCCCAGGACCATCCTGCAAATGAGCTTGCTCAATGATGACATGCCTGGTTAAATAAAGTATTGATTGACTGATTGATTGATTGATTGATTGATTGATTGATAGGTAGCAGATGATTTCAGTGGATAACCTTATATCCACTGGAGTCCCTTTCAAGCTGGATTCTGTAAACTGGCAGTCCATTCAATTTCTCAAACAACACATAGGGTGTGCTACCCCACCTGTCTGCAATTTTGTGCTTTCCAGAAATGCCCAAACTTCTCAACAGCACTCTCTCCCCTGGTAACAGTTCTTGTGCCTTGACCCTTTTGTTGCACCATTCCTTATTAGTTTGATTCTTCCTGCCGGACACGTCAGCAGCTAAATGGTAGGCGTCATTTAACTGTTTGAGTTTCTGTACATACTGCAGGTAATTGCCATCTTTAGTGCCATCAGTGGATACCCCGAAGCACAGGTTGACGGGGAGCCAGGCTTCCCCCCCCAAGCATGTGACTATAGGGGGAGAACCCAGTCGCATAATTTCTGGTGCAGTTGTATGCATGGACCAATATGCTGACCTGCTGGCTCCATTTGCTTTTATATCTCATCTCTAGGGTTCCCAATATATTCACAGGGTTCTATTAAACCTTTCAGGTTGTGGCTTGTCTGGGGATGGTAGGGTGTTGTTCTTGATTTTTGTACCCCCAACAGAGATAGCATTTCTTTGATAAGCCTGCTTTCAAAGTTGCGACCCTGGTCAGAGTGAATCCCCTATGACATCCCATAATGAACAAAAAACTTTTCATCTAGCACCTTGGACACGGTGGAAGCCTTCTGGTCCTTCATGGGGTATGCTTGTGCGTACCTGGTGATGTCCTTCCCATTCAAACTAAGTGTTCCCTTACCAAGATTACTCCTCCCACTCCCTCAGTCCATTCTAGTCCCACCAGTACTACCGGTCCACCTCAGTCCATTCCAGTCCCACCGGTACTACGTACTCACTGCAACACACCCCCCATCGCCCACTCTTATGCCCTAATACCACCTGCTTAGTACCCCAGAATCTTTCTGCCAGCATCCCTGCCTCCTACGCGTATGCTTTTCCATATCCCAGGGACTCCTTCACAGGCTATGAACATGTTATTGATGGATAGGATTATAAAGGCATCTCTGTATATATTTACCTTTATTTCTACACTGTATATATATTTTGTTGTATACGTCTTGCTACTGTTGTTTTATGTATATTTTACTTGTACTCTATTCTGTACCCTCGTCCTTGCAAACTGCAGGTCCACCTTGTAAATGAGCTCGCTCAATTGTGATTGCCTGGGTAAATAAAGATTTTGATTGATTGATTGATTGGTCAGTGACTACCAGGATATTCGAGATATTCTTGGAGTCTGGTTCCAAGCTGAGAAAGTCAATACAAACCAGTTCCATGGGGGCACTTGTTGTGAAGTTTACCGGGGGGGCAGCCCTGTGTGGGTGAGCTTTCCTTTTTGTACACCTGTGGCACGTCTTGCAAAACTATTCCATGTCTTGCCCCATTTTTGGCCAATAAAACCTGCAGTGAGCTAAGTCCAAGTGCGTTTACTGCCCAGGTGGTGCATGTCATCATGGACAGCTTTCAGGACTATCCTTTTGAACTTTGCTGGTAGCACCAATTGCATTCTAGGTGTCCCCTGCCGATCTTGGACCTCTCAATACAGCAAATCGGTCTTTAGCTTTAAACCGGACCACTTGCGTAGCAGCAGCCTGGTACTGGGATCTTTAGTCATCACTTTGGTTGCATCGCCCCCTCTCTGCAGAACCCTAAGTACCTCCCTGATAGTTGAGTCCAACCATTGCTCTTTCATTAAATCTTGACTCGTGAGTTGCAGGAGTGACCTCAAGTCCAAGGTGGTTAGGTTTCAGTAAGCTACAGGAAGGCAATTTCCAGACGGGGAGCAGTTTCTGATACTGACAGTTTTTCAGCGTCAAATTTCTTGCACAGAGTCTTTACAGTCTGCTTAGAGATTGTCACCCAGGCTGGATTGTCACCAGGAAGGGCCATGGAGAATTGAGATAAAGCCTCAGCATCTATATGATTTAGACCAGGGTGGTACTTGACACAGTAGCCATAGGTGGAAAAGGATGACAGCCACCTATGCCCGTCTGCATCGAGTTTGGTTGTGGTCTGTACATAGGTTAACGGATTATTATCAGTTCTCACTGTGATCTTGGCCCCATATAGGTAGTCATGAAACCTACTGGGTCAATATCTCGCATGCTGTATATTGAACAGCAAAACTGCACAACGGGAACAGCGTATGCGAGAATAGCTACAGGTAGACACTGCCACATGACACGATAGCGCACAGCAGTAGTGGTAACCCTGTAGCTGTTTCTGGGAGAGCTCTGCTGTACAGGGTAAGCACCCTGCCAGAAGGGGGTCTGCCGAGCAGCTACCATGGCTCAGGGAGTAGAGCTATCAGTGCTGCAGGACAGTGGAGTGGTTGTGGACTGGGGTTCTTTTCCCGGTCCCAGATCAGGTCGGTGTCTTTTATTTTTTGTTTTGTTGTGCTGCCCACAGACTGACTTTCACCCTCTCTCTGAGTTGCCTCCTCCCAGTGGAGGTTATTTTAGCAGGGGGGATTCGGAGAGCGCAGACCCCTGTAACAGGAGGGTGTGGGGGGCACAGCCCCCCACAGAAGACAATTCAGTCGCTGTTTTAACAGTGCAGTTTCATGCCACGCTGTTTTGGCATGCGACAAGATGACCCCGCCCCATCGTGAAATTGGTCAACAATGGCCCATTTTAGTGCAAGGAACTCCAGCTTGTGCACCGACTACTTTCTCTCTGCTGGGTTCAAGCTACGACTGGCATATGTAACTGGATGCAAGCCCTCTGGGTAGCTTTGCTACGGGACAGTTCCAAGGTCACTGAAACTGGTGTTGGTGTGCAACATGTAAGGCTTTTGGGGGTCTGCACGTGCCAAGACTGGGACGTGGGTCAAGCAGTGGATGATGCCTTCAAAAGCTCTGTCGCAGTCCTCAGTCCACCTTGGACAAAACAGTTCAGATGGCTTAAAGTACTGTTGTTACTCAGTAGGGAGCCCTGGGTGTTTGAGTCTTTTACCTTTATTGACAAGAGAATAGCCTTTCAACAGGTTCAGGAGTGGTCTGTCTACCCAGGTATAATCCTTGATGAATCTCTGCTAATATCCACAGAAGCCAAACAGGTGCTGTAACTCTTTTAGATTCTGGGGCCTGGGCCAAGTGGTGAGTGCCTTGACCTTGTTGGGGTCAGTTTGGATTCCTTGTGCTGACACTATGTGCCCGACATACTTGACAGCAGCTTGGAAGAACTGATACTTGTCGATAGAAAGTTTAAGCCCAAACTCTTCCAGGCAATCTAGTGCCTTCAATAGCCTCGCCTCATGCTCTTCCAGGGTTTTTCCAAAGACTATTATATTATCCAAGTACACTAGGCATTCCAGCAGGTTTATATCCCCAATGGCTCTCTCCATAAGGCACTAGAATGTGGCAGTGGCACCAGAAATGCCTTGGAGTGTCTGTAGAAACTCATAGAACCCAAGGGGGCATATGAAGTTGGTCTTATCGCAGTCCTGTGGGGCCATGTGGATCTGATAATACCAGTTTCCCAGGTCCAACACAGAGAATCATTTACTGCCATTCAAGAAATCCAGGGCATCTTGAATCTGGGGCATGGTGCATAGGTCAGGGATGGTCTGCTTGTTCAATGTTCGATAGTCCACACACATACACAAGGCCCCACTTTTCTTTCTCACCACCACTATGGGTGAAGCATATGGGCTTCTGGACTCCTGAATGATGCCCACAGCCAACAATTCTTGGAGATGCCTTTGCACATCGTCAATATTCACTGGGACCAGGCAGCGGGACCTTTCTCTAAAAGGGCGCTCGTCAGTGAGTCATATATGGTGCTGTTTCCCCGTCACGCAGCCCACACCCCATTCATGCAGGGAAAATACATTGTTCCTTTTTGACAGTTTTTGCCAGATTCAGGCCTTCCATTCTTCTGGGATGGGGGAGTTGTTAAAGTCAAACAAGTTCGGGTCGATACCACAAGAAGCGCCTTCTCCTGGGGAACTGGTTGTATGGCTGTGTTCGCACAATATACCTGAGTTAAGCTGTACCCACTTTCTAACACCCACATCCTAGTCTGTCACATTTTTCACCTGAAATGTGACCTTTTTGACATAACCATGGGCCTGAGCTGGCAGCACACTGGGCTTGACAAGCAAACCTGACGGGAACACATGCTCCTCGGGGGCATCCAACATTAAAATCTTGTTTGTCACCTCCTTCTTCAGGGGCACCACACCACTGATATTACACACAGCATTAGGGGGCAGTATTATCTACTCTGCATCCTGCCTCCAAACTATGCCCACAGGGTCATCTTGCTCTCCAGCCAAAGTCTGCACTTGTTTCCTGTAAGCTTCCCTTACTACTAGGTGAATGGGCATAACCTTCCCTTTCTGCTCAGCTTACTGAGCCCAGCAAAGCTTTGCCAACCATCCAAACATGTGGGCATTTGTGTGCACCAGTATAGGTACCCCATCATATAATCCAGCCTCAGGGCAAATTAGGGCCAAAGTCTCCACCATGTCTCCCACTCCAGTCACTTTAGATGGGAATGCTATCCCCACTTTAATATATCCAAGGTAGGGGTATGCTGTGTTGCTAAGACCCCATACATTTAATTCTTCTAATGGCTGCAACTCAAGATATGTCAGGTGTTGCTTATACCAGGTTTTAAAGATAATGGTCACCTGGGAGCCACTGTTTAAGATGGCACGCATGGACACCCCATTTATGGTAACAGTGGTTTCAGTAGGTGGTCCCACCAACTTATCTATATGAGGTAGGGGAGGCTCTGTGGCTTTGTCTGTGGATCTTGTTATGCACACCATGGACGTAGGCTTGGTGGGAACCCTGGTATGCTCTCTTACTGGGCCCCATTGAAGTTTCCCTGACTCTGGTGCTTCTCTGCTAGTAGTCGGTCCCTCACTCAGGCTGGGTCTTCACGTGAGCGGCATTCTCGGTGGATATGGCCATCCCTCCCACCCTTGTAACAATAGAGGCCTTTTTGACTTTGCTTGGTTAGATAGGAAACTTCAGCAATGGGCCTGGGGCCTTGGTGACTGGGTTGCCCGAGATACACCGGGGGAGTCGGAGCAATAGCTTGGGCCACAGCTACTCTTCGCTCTATTTCTCCCAGCATTGCCGAGCCTTGATTTTTCAATTCTCTTGCAGCCTGACATAGTTCATGGAGGTGGGCTTCAATATGGGGGGGGGGTCACAGGAGGTGCCTGGGACTGCATCTCCAGGCCCATCACAGAGAGGGTGGCTGGGGCGGGTGAAGCAGACTGGCCCAGAGGGGTATCGGGTTTCTACTAAATACAGCGGCAGCCCTGTCAAGCACTTCCTTATACTCTTTGTGGAGCTCTTTGAGCTCATAAGCCTCAGCAGAGGGGGGTATTGTCAATGATCTGGGTGGCAGCCACTACAGTGGGATAGAGTCACCACTGAGCATCTTGTTCCTTCACCTCCCTTACTTCTCTGAGGAGGACCCGAGGGAAGGGGGGGGGGCACTCAACGTTTCCTTTAGGCTTAACTTCAGTAGCAACAGCTCAGAGTACTTGGCACCCATTAGCACCTGTTCTAAGCACATTTTGTTTAGGTCTGTAGACTGCACCACCACTTTATGATACACCTTTTGCAAATCCTTTTCTAACCTTTGGATATACCCTGAGAGGGGTTCCCCTCACTGTTGCCGATGTTCTCTAAAGCCCCACAGCAAATCCTCACTGGACTTGGTGCTACCAAAGGCACTGTCCAACGCAGCAATATAATCTTTCACATTGACTTCAGGGTCAGTGACCCGCAAGGACTAAATAGCATCAAGGGCAGGACCCTTCAGACTTTCAGTTAATATTTTATGTTTTCCCCCTCGCTGCACTGCCAGTCTTACAACAGGAGGTTTACATAATTAACCCATGTCTCCTAATCCTCCTTCCCAACTGGAGTGGGTTTCACCCCAGAAAATATCCTTAACTTTTGATAAGAATCTGAAGGGAAGGGAACATAACCTGGCCAGTTCTTTCAGCCAGGGAAAAATCCCTACCCCCCCTCTGATTCTCAGACAGCTGACGATTGACCAGTTAAGTCCTGTAAAAGACCTCCTGCCTTTCCAGTACATAGCCTGAGCTCTTCTTGACTCAATCAGAGCCCAGACTAGACTGCCCCAACTGCCCAAAGTTCCTGGGGTTTCACACGAAAATCCCAGCTTCTGATTGGTTAGATTCTGCTAACAATCACAAATATTAATAGTCATTAGTCCAGTTAGATTATTGATTGGTAAATGGGTTTTGGCACCTGGAATAAAGTTCACACCTTTCCCATAAAGCAGTTCACCAGTTTTTGGGTGCTTAAGCTATTGACTGGCTGCTACAGGGGGGTCAAAGAAGCAAAGATGGCTGCTTAACACACAGTCTTCATTGGACACTGAAACCTTGTCTCTGCTGACTGATTGGATTGACTTCTCTCCTTCTATCTAGCTCTACTTTCAGCTGTAACTACAGTCTCTTTTTTTTTTAATTTGCATTTTCAGCCCAGTAGTTCGGTTAGCAACTGTTGTAGTACAAAATCTTTAATATCTTGAATTCTTAGCTCAATCAGTAATTTTAGCAAATGTTATGGGTTGATTATTTTTTTTGTCCATTTTCCCATTAGCAAGTTGTACTGTACTGTACTGCCACTAGAGGGACACAATCTTTATCTAAAGCGATCCCTGCCTGTTGTTCATGTAGATACCTCTCCTTTACTCTAAGCATCTGTTAAATAAAGACAAATAGACCTAGCACCCCTTGCCTTGCTCCTCTCATCTTTTTTTCTTTTTTCTTACTCCTACTTGCAGAATTGCTGTTCTTTTGCCCCTCATTGGCTGTAGTCCTGTGTAAACAGCTGCTAATTGGCTGGTGCAGTTGTGGCTTGCTGCTCATTGGCTGAGTGGAACTTCCAGCATTCTCTGTTGATTCTGTGCTTTTTTGGCTCCGCTCTCAGGCCACTTGTATATTCTTTACTTGAATTTTCTCCGACCCACTCAGGCCCCGGCACTCTTTAAATACTCCTCCTCTCCGCCTTCTTTATGGTGCTCCTCCCTATTGGTGGAAATTACTCTGCGACTTGTTAAAGTGAAAACTTAGTGCTCTCTTCCTGAACTGACATAAGTGGCAGCTTTTTTTTTTTTCCTTCGCTCCAAGTATCCCCAACTGACAGGTTCTAAACAGGACATAACCTATACTGCAGCTATACAAATCTTCTACCTCTACCCCTCTTGTACTGCGTCTCCCCCTGACATCGGGTTCTAGAATGCAGTGCACCTTATTTTTATTTCTGTGCTGCAAGGTAAGCCTGATGTTCCTTACGCTGAAGCAGTACACTTCATGTCTCACTGTAGTGTGCCCCTTATATGCCAAGACAGAATGACACCTATCCTGATCCTTCCAGTTACCAGGACCCCTTCCTGGATTTTTCTATGTATCCCTACTGGCAATTTGTTTTTTCCAGAAACTCCACAACAGGAATTCCACCATGCCAAGGCCCACCCGCTCTCCATTTCTTCTCAATTTCAAGAGGCTAGAGTGCTTTTGTATGCATCACTGGGCCCACGTGGACTACGGCTTAGCCACTCATCATCTTTCTCTTCACCCAATCTTCCTAAAAGGGGGAAGGTGCGACTCCTCAGGTTGTTTATAAATGCCCTTAGAAAACTACTGTTGTTGCTTGTCTTATGCTCTGGCAGTGATGAGTTGAACCCTGGTGCGATTGCCTCTATCTCCTCCTCCCCCCCTCCAAGTTGGCCCAGTTAAAGGGAATGAGGCTGCTACACATAAATGCATGTAGTCTTCTAAGGAAATTTGATTCTCTTCAGTCTTGGATTAACCATTCTAAACCTGATGTACTGGTGGTCATTGAAACTTGGCTTAGATTGTCCACCCCAGATCACAAAATTAATATTCCATCCTACAATGTTTTCAGAGCAGACAGACCCTCTAGAGGAGATTCAAATTCACTGTGTCTGTGGTAGACTCTACCTCGATCCCCCAAGAATTTAAATGTCCGTCCTTAAAGGTTCAATTGTCCACTGCTACTTCACATTGCATCTTAGGATGCTACAGACCACCTTCAGTGGGCCTCAAGGTGTTGAACTATTTGTGCAAATTGCTGGAAGCACTGTCATTGGAGGTCATCATTATGGGTGACCTTAATTTGGACTGACTCTCAGACAGCTCAAAATCCCTAAAAGAGACCTGTGATGCTTTTGGGCTCACTCAATTCATCACAGAAATCACCCTGTGGTGGGCCGCCCCCCGGTTTGGGTTTGAGGGAAGAGACTCTGTACTGTCTTCTTTATAGCATCCTTTAAGTCTGTTGCGCAACAGCACCTTTCTTTCCTTTTCTTTACTATCATGTAGGCTGGCCACCTACAGAGCTCCCTTCTTGTTTTCCTTTCTGTCTCTCTCCCTCTTTCCCTTTGCCTTGGGAGAGCACTGCCTACCACCACCAGGTTTGCCTGCTTGACTGGCTGTTATGCCAGTAAAATAAATTTGTCAAAAAGCCCTGTTTTAGAGTGCTAGAAGCAGAGCCGCTCTGTTAAGCCATTCCTGTAATGTGTTAATGCTATCTCGCATTCCTGTACGAACATGCGCAGGATCGCAGCACTATGTAGTTGCTATAATGAAAAGCATAGCTTTTGTGGCTAGAAATAGCACCTAGGTAGTTCCCCCTTTATGTCCATTCCAGTACCTGTGTTTTCTACTGATGTAGGCTGTCAGGAAGTCGTAAAAAAAACAGATGTTTTGGCTGGTTTTCCTCCCCGATCCTCAGGATATTTGAAAATAAAGAAAGTGCTCCTGTATTAACAGTGAGAGAAAGAGTTGCTGTCCACCCTCCTGTCTCTCAGTCTTATTGTAGAGTTAAAATAAAGTGTTTCCCAGATAAGTACCCCTTCCTGAGTGTCCTTCTGTTCAGGGTAAACCAGGACTAAATAAAACAGAAGCGAGTAATTTAGTGCTCTTGCACTGCTCCTTTTAAGCGCTCAACTGCAGCTGTCAGCTCTGTTTTGTACTGTTTTGTGTACTGTAGCACATGCAGACACTGTCTCCCACAAAGTCAGACTTTTAAAAATTCCCAAAGCTAGCAAAATGCCTTAAAATGTAGTTGCTAGCTGTAGCTGCTAAATATTTTTCTCTGTGATTTGCATATTATTGTTGTACCTTTCAGGTTGTTTTGCGATGGCGTTTGCCCTGAGAGTGTTTAGTTGGCACCAAAAACACTCACAGGTTCACAGAGTCGTCTTGCAAACAATCTAAACTGGTAAATATTGTCACGGAGGGTTTCTCTTGTAATAATAGGCTGTTTTCTTGAGAAATCCCCTCCGTGACCAGACAGCTTGCCTCATTTCTTTACTTCTGAGAGATCGTCTTTTTCCTCCTTCTGCATAAACAACCAAAAAGCCCTTCCTTACAACAAAAAGCCCTTCCTTACAACCAAAAACCCCTTTATTGAGGTAACAGCCTGTATTGCAGTACAAGTAAAGCCAAGATAAATAAAACTTGCTGTGCTTTTCTTTCTGTGACTGCCTGTTGCTCCAGAAACTAGGCCAAGATAACACTTTTGTTTGGTAACTCACCTATCTGTGCAGAGCTGGTCTCCTTTTAAGGGCCAGCACCCCTTTGCTCTCCTGTTTTTATCCAAGAGCTTCTGTCACTCATAGAATGTGGGTGGGGCTTCAGGAGAAAAAATATTTAGAAATTGATTGTTAGCTTTCCTTTTGTGTATATAATGCCTCTGATATGCATATTTGATGATGCCTTTTTCTATGATGTGCTTTATAAATATTATTTGTTTAGTTTAGCAACTTTTGTTAGATTAGGAGGCAGAGTCTCTTACATCATGTGATTCTATTGTATAAAAGGGATCCTTTTCTCAGTCAGTTCAGATCAGTTCAACCTTGAAACAGGTTGAGGTAACACAGAGGGTGGACTAATGCCAGATCCAGACTGTATAATATTTGGTTAATTTTTTTTTTCTCTGAAAGTTTTTTTATTTTCTTTTTTGTAAATAAATTCACACTTCTGTGTGACTTCTGCACCTACTCCTTGTGTCAGTGCTTTACTCATACAACCCATTACTACACACCTGGCCAAATAAGAAAAATCCAGCCAAAAGTAATCTGATAGACCTTATACTAGTGAACAAGCCACATCTGTTCACTCATTCAGGCGTCTTCTTTAATGATACCAGTGATCATTACCCCATAGCGTGTGTTAGTGCAGCAACCAAGCCAGTCTCTTCCTCTAGGTACACCCTCAAAAGAGGTAAACAGAATGCTGACATTCATGCCTTTCTTTCAGACCTCAAATACGTAAATTGGCAAGATTTCTTCCTGGCCCCTATGGTAAACGAGGCTTATAACCAATTTCAAGGCATTGTCCTGGGTGCTATAAATCGGCATGTGCCCCTTGTGAAAGTCCGTACCAAGAAAAAAATCAAATCCTTGGTTCACGGCTAGTCTTAAAACCTCTCTACTAAGCAAAGACTGTCTATTGGAAAAAGACTAGAAAACCAAGCTCCCTGCTGATTGGACAGTGTTCAGAGCAGCAAGCAATCTATGTACAAAATTCACTAGGTCAGAAAAAGTCAGATACTTCCACACAGAACTGGATTCCTCTTCCAAATGTTCAGCCAAATTCTGGAAGACACTAAGGGATATTGAAGGCTACACACCTGCTAACTCACTCCCTGAGAACCTTTCCTGTGGGGGCTTCTCTACCACAAACAAACATGAAATTCTGGATCTATTCCATAATCATTTTGTGACCACTGGTCTCGCATTCGACGCCTCCCCTGCAAATAACCTACATGATAAGGTTGATGCGCTGGACTCAGTATGTACGGCCAAGTACGCTTCTGCGCCTGAAGCAATCTTCTCTTTTTCCCCTGTCTCGCTGAAACAGGTGGAAGACCTACTATTGGATCTGGACACACGAAAGAGTGCAGGTGCTGATCAAATTGATCCTTATTTCCTTAAAATTAGCTATCATGTCTTGTCAGCACCGATCACACACCTCTTTTATCTGTTCCTGGCTCAGGGTGACATTCCCTCCATTTGGAAAACAGCCCATGTCATCCTGCTACATAAATCTGGCAACTCTAGCGATCTGAACAATTACAGGCCAATATCTCTGCTCCCCATCCTCTCCAAATTGTTAGAGAAACTTATAAACAGCCAGCTTAGGAATTTCTTGGAGACCCTAACCCTACTAAATCCTACTAAATCCAGTGCAATCAGAATTTTGACCTTGCCACAGCACAATCTCCACTCCCTCAAAGGTCACTAGTGCCAAAAATTATGTGTGTACCTTATTTCTTGATTTGAGTAAGGCATTCAACACGGCTGACCATGACCTGCTTCTGGTCTCCCTTCAAAAGCTTGGTCTGGACTCCCTGGCATTAAAATGGTTTACCTGCTATCTCTCCAAAAAATACCAACAGGTTAAAGCAGACAGTGAACTCTCTCCCTTGAAAACTCTTCAGAGGGGAGTACTGCAGGGATCCATTTTGGGGCCTCTTCTATTTGCGCTTTACATTAATTAATAGCATTGACACGTATCGAATTTGCTAATATCCATCTATTTACGGAGAACAAGGTCCTGTATATTGATAGACCTACTCCTGAGCTGGCCTGTAAAGAACTCCAATTTGAATTGAATTGGCTGCAACTAAATCTTCTGAATCCAAAGCTGTTATTAAATGTCAAAAAAACTAAAGCTATGCTTTTCTCCCCATTTTCTAATGCACATAATCACTCCCCCCTAGGTTATGTTCCGCAGATCGTTACTCTTCTCAGTGAATCCCTAGAATTCGTGACAAAATTTAAATATCTATGGTTTTGGATTGATCACAGACTTTTCTTCACTGACCACATTGAGGAACTATCTAAAAAATTCAAACAGAGATTAGGTCTCTTTTTCAGAATTAAGCACCTTCTCATTCAGGAGTCTAAAACCAAACTAGTTCAAACCACATTTATGCCACTTTTGGATTACGCGGATTTCATTTATGGACATGGCCCAAACACCCTGTTGACCAAACTTGACATCCTTTATCACCAGGCAATAAGGTTTATTACTGGTGTGCCTTACTCCACCCATCATTGCTCCCTTTACCCATTGGTAGGTTGGACATCTCTAGAGTTCAGAAGGGAACAAAATGCTGTGACTTTTAGAGCTCTTACTGGGCATCTACAGCAATACATTGCAAAATGTCTGCCTGGTGTACACCAGGTAGTTACTCCCTGAGAAGCCATTCTTACACATCGCTCTATGTCCCAAAAGCCAATTCACATTTTGGTCTGGCATCTATATGCCACGCGCTTCCTGCACTATGGAATAAACTTCAAAAAACTCTGAAATTAGTATTTTCTGTAAAGCTGTCTGCCTTTAAACTGCTATATGCATGCTCTTTTAAGGAGTCCTGTGACTGCTTCCACTGATCTATGGTAATCAGGGGCATGTGGTACCACTAGTGTGAACACAGTCGCCTGTCCCTCTGCACTATACTTCAGGCCCACCTTGCAAATGAGTTTACCTCAATGGTGTTTCACCTGGTTAAACAAAGATTGATTGATTGATTGAGTCTGAAACAGTTTGTACAGCAGTCCCAACTTCTAAAAATCCTTGCAACCAGGCAGTGCATTTTTCACAAACATTTGCCTCATGGACTTATAGCAGCCTTTGTCCCCTATTAAGCAACTGCTGAATTTTAACTTAACACAGTTCAGTTCACCCATCACAGCTTTCGATATGTGCAGTCCCACCAAGCAGCCAGACAGCTCATTATTATTCATGAGCTCTTCATTTTTATTCAACTTCCCCCGATTTACAGCGCTTCATTGGTGCTCCTAAACAAATTACAGCAGCCACTCCTTAGCCTCCCCCTCCAGGTGTCCGACCGCAAATTAGCTCATTCAGGGAGGGGTCAAGAGCACTGGGGAGGTATTGCTTTAGCTGCTACAGCAGTGAGAAGATGCCGGGTGCATTAGTACACATGCACGGACCCCACAGGCACTTTTAAAGTGCCAGTGGCAGTGGCAGTCTGACGACTGATCCTCTGGCCCCAATAACTCTAAATATCACACAGGGGCCAGACGGAGACTAGAGGGACCCTCAGGACCTGAACTTGGTGGTGGGAGGCAGCGGGGGAAACAGGCATCAACAGGTAAGCCTCACCTGAAAGGGGGGGATTGCATATATGGATAACCAGTGGAAGGAGGGATGGAGGGTCCTAGAAGATGCTCTCTTCCTCCATGGGGTTCCAGACTTCTCTGCTCTGTCACCATCTGGGTGCCCATAGGTGGAAGTGCATTTTAACACCTGTAGCAGCCAACAAGGTTACCTCGTGGACTGCTTGTATCAGCACTTTGTACACGAGTATGCTAGGGAACGTGGTGTTGCTGACTCCCATTTAAAGAAAAATGGAGAAACAATGTTACCTCCTGATAACTGGTTGATGACCTTGCACTAGCTCAGGTCCCATGTTCCAGCTAAATTGTGACTGGTGTAATTAGTTAGAGGGTACTCCATCCTCCTGTCCCAATGGAAAGGCAGACAAGCCTTGGGGAGCTTGGTTCTGTGCAAGAGGTGATAGGGCTGAGTGGGGTAGTCAATGACAGTGTTGGATGGTTGAAGGTCAAGAAGTTCATAAAATGTGCAAAGATACATATTTAAAAATAAGTAATATAACAATATGGCCATCTCGGATGCTCATGGATTTATGAGGAGTTTCATGGTGGCCACTCAATGAACTGATGAGGGAACAGATCTGGGACACTTGCAGTTAGCCACCATCACTGCCTATGGCAGCACGTTCCAGCCTGGTGGTTCCAGCCTCTTGGTGGCAGGGTGGAACATGCTGCCAGAGGAGGTGATATCACTGCGGACGGTGACCAGCTTCTAAAGGGGGTGGGATAGGTTCAGAGGAGGGTTCAAACCATGAGGGGGCAGGGGGTTGGAGTGAAGGATACATGGGCAAAAATCAATGGAGGAGAGGCGGGGGGGCAGCTGCAGTCTGAAAGACTGAAGTACTGCACACTCTAGCAGACTAGATAGGCTGATAGGCCTGTATCTGCTGGCAATTTCGTATGTTCGTATGTAAGTTAGGAACACCCAGTGATAAGACAGGGAGCTTGCATGTTCACCAGGGTACACTGCATGCATGAGAGAATACCCTTGGGTGAGTGTGCCACTGCTAGGGGAGGAGAGATGGTCACAGGTCACAAGGAGTAATTGGGGGAAGATGGCAGTGCTGGGGAAGGGGTTGGAGCCTATTCTTGCACACCGCTTTGCTGACATGCCAGCGTGCCAGAAAACAGGGGGCATCACAGTCTCTCTGGTACCTTGGCATGCTGCTTACTGATATCCTAAGATGCTCACATGCCTGAAAATGTGGGGGCTGTGAATTTTAAATGCCAGGTTTGTATCAGATTATGCCTATGTATTATTATTATTTATTAAAACCATATTTTACCAGGTTAGCACACTGAGCCCAGGGCTTGTTTCCAGTTGTGACCGGGGTGGGGGTGGAATGAAAGTGTACAAATATACAGTACAAATATACAAGACAATAATAGTTCAGCAGTACAAAATATACAGTTTCCTTCAAGAAGTAGTAATGCCATTCTAGGTATACAGCAACAGACAACAAAAAGTGCAAATACACATTCACCCAGTCTCAAGGTGTTACAGTGCCAGGATAGTAATGAGTGTTCTTTCTAGAACTAACAGTAATTAAAAATAAAACATATCTTAACTAGGACCACTCAGTCGATATCTGAGGATGTATCCCAAGTTGTGTGTGTGCCACTTTCACACAGAAAACAACCCGACCCTCATCAAGTTAAAAGTGGTGTGATTAAAACAATATCTGGAATAAAAGACCAATGTTCATGATTTTCAGATGAAAACATAAACAATCTCAGGGTTTGAGAAGTGGTTTGCAAATCAAGGAAAAAGTAAAGTGCAGTGTCTGTTGGTTGCTAAAGCTCCGGAGACTCACTAACAATTTGAATGACTTGACTTGTAGAAAGTCCGACACTGGCATATCTTTCTGACATGCCTGTCCAGGTGTCGGAAACTTAAAAAAATAACACTGGCATGCCAGCACCTACACTGGCATGCTAGCACCAAGACAGGTGCGGCTAACCTGTCACTTACACTGGTATACCCTCACTTGGTTCAGTTTTCCAGCACCTGAACTGGCATGCCAGCAAGACATGCTGGTGCTGAAATGAGTTTCAACAGTGCTGTCTGGATAAATGTTAGTGCTACTCTCAGATGTGCACTACAGTAACGCCTGCTGGAGGGACAGTGAGGGTAGAGGCAGACTGGACTGGGAGGCCACGACTAAGGATACCCCTGAACCAAGGACTGGGAAGATGGTTGCCATTGGAGAACAACCTCCATGGAAAAATGAGAGTGGTTTTATTTACTGTATGTTTTCCAGGTGCAGAACCAGTCAGCTTTATTTTGGTTTGCTTTCCCTTGTCCAAAGAATGCAAGTAAAACTACTCTTCAGTGCATAAGAGTGTCCTGAACCACCATATTACTATAGAAAGCCTTCTCCACAACCCCTGCTCCCCCTTCTTTTAAAAACAGTTAAAAACAGGTTTTGGTGGTGATGTATTTCTTTTCTGGGCACAGCCAGTTTGCCCTGTCTACGCTCCTGCATCAGAGGAACAGATGGTTCTGACAGACGGGGAGAAAAGATTTCCTTAAATACACACAGGACAGTTTTTTTAAATGATTAAAAGACCACTTTGCCACATTGCTTACCCTTGGCATATGTGTGGGGGAGCAGTAGTTACAGATGCATGCCAGCTTTATTGCACCACTATAATAAACCCTGTATTATGCTGGCAGAAAGTAACAGCTGGTGAGCTGTTGCATGTAGCCCTGGCAGCTGCTCTCTGTTTTGTATGTGTTTCTTTTTCTTGGTGTGGATGGTCATAGGGCTGGAAAAGAAAATAACACCCAAAGAATAAAGCAACTATCAGTGGTGTATAACAGTGTTATGTAACCTGCTAGATGAAGGAGCAAGGCACCTTAGAGCCTTGGACTGACACAGGGACAGTTATATGCACAACTGTATGTCCTGTTACACTGTTCTTCATAAGCTATAGTCAGGCACAATTTACATAATGAAACTATTATAGGGTATGGTGGAACACCATTCTGCATGGAAATCCATGCCTGGAACAGCATTGTTGTGCTGCAGTAGTAATGTCAGGATATTCTTGTGCTGCACTAGGGATGTCATTACTGCAGCACAACAACTTGGAATGCTGCCTCACAGCCACCTCCTTCAAAGCACACTCTGATCATTTTGGTTTTACTTCTTGAGTTGGTCTGCATCATAATTCCCTGCCCTCACCATATTCTGGTGGAAGGTTTGTTTACTTGTGGGAGTATTTTCCCCCAAGCAATGTGTTTTTCAGTCTGAAAGGAAACCCAGAAATGAAAACATGTCTGGCCGCACTGGTTAGAAAAAGTACAGAGGTGTTCTGCTGGTGCAGTGGTAGTGCTACCACTCGCTGCACCAATGACCTGAAAGGTTCTGCACTCACCCGTTCCTTTGTGCAAAGTAGTTTAAATTGTGCAAACTGTAGCAATCGCAATGAATCCATTCACATCAGTACTCCATCAAATAATCCAGAAAAGCATTAACACGAACCAACAGCCATTTCCTTCTTCTTCCCTGCTCCCTCATGACATCACCAACCAACTTCACCATGCAATCACCTAAGGCGTTTCAGACAATGCATCCTTTCTCAAAGGTATCCATGGTGATGCTGAACGGGACCCTTCTTAAAGTGCTTGTGCACCTCCCATAAATATCATGAAGTAATGGATTCAAAAACATAGCTCATTATCACAGCATCTCTATTGATATTAAAGCACACCTATGATTCAATGTAAAAACCCTAGTAATTGGTTGAAAATTGCTGTTGCTAGCAAGTGCAGAACCATTCATTTTGCCATAGTCTAGAATTGTTTTACACGGAATGCTGTTACTATTATGCTCCGTGAGCCTTGCGCTGGTGCCGGTCCCCTTGACTTTTACAAGTCTGTTCCTTGACTGTATGCAACAGTGTCAGTGGCTCAGCAGGTAAGAGGCTGGGAGATCAGAAGGCTGTGTGTTCTATCTCCACACCAGGCACTTGGGTTAATATCCCAATACTGACACTACAGTGTAGTATGGGGGGGGTGCTGCACTCCTGAGGCGCCGTCTTTCGGCTGAGACATTAAATCGAGATCACATCTGCCTGTTCTGGTGGTAGTTCAAGTAGATGTTAAAGATCCCATGGCACTTCTCGAAAAGAGTAGGGGGAGTTTTATTGAATAACCACAGACAAAATATACATAATCAAGAAATATACATCAAAGTAAACACTAATCACATTAAGAAAAATAAATACAATAACCAATAAATATCCCTTCAGGTACTAAAACCCAGAATACTAAATCTAACATGAGAGACATAAATCATACCCGCCCACTCCTAGCAGTACAAAAGCAAGTACAAAAACCATATTTTAAGCATATTTTTGAAAAAAAGTCAAACCCCTCCGCCACATCATTATTTTAGATTTTGGTTGCATTTTCTTTTCTTTCACATATATATTCAGCAATGCAGACTCATTAATTTTGTTAAACATAACATAGGACAATTGTTGTTGCTGAATTAAAAACTGACATCTGCTTTGCTTAGGTAATATTTAAGACAAGCAAAAAAAACAATCACAGAGCCACTATGATAGTTTCTTAGCAAAGTGGGGAAATTTCCCCAAATCAAACTTTCATAAGTTAGTTGAGCCAGCCAAGGCAACTGCCATTTCTTCTCCAGGAAAGGCCAAAAACCAGAGGCATATGAACATTTGAAAAAAAGTGATCCTGCGTTTCCAATTGTAAAGTGCAACCGGGATACAAACAATTCTTACCTTCTAGTGCCTTATGTTTACTTTTACCCTTCACCTCTAATCGCCCATGTGCACACAAGCATTGTACATCCCACATCCTCTTAGGAACCCTTTTATTGGTCAGGGTTTTATGCACCAATTTATTTACAGAAGGGGGGCAGTTCTTAAATTCAGGATCTGATGGGCCTATGCACGCTAGGATCCAAGCATAAGTGGCTTTCCTGGCACCCTGAATAACCATTTGTTTTGTAACTTTCCATTTCAATAATTTTTGAAAGGTACTAACATAAAATCCTGGAATTTTGGACGTTTTTGTGATCTTAGGGGCCATATTGTCCTATTTACTTAATATTGACTCTAGAGAATTCCACCCCCATTTAGCCACTAAGGAATGCTGTTGTTTGAATAAGCACGTCAAATTTTTTGACCAAAAATAGGTATGGAAAAAGACTACCGGGTTTATCATGTTGAGGCCCCCTTTCCTCAATGGTACATAAGTCACTTCCCTTTTTATGGGGTTCAGTCTGCTTCCCCATAAAAACTGGAAGAAAAGGCTATAAAGCTTAGTATTAAAAACAACAGGTAAAGGAAATACTTCGCCAACATATAAAAAAACTGGTAGCAAAAATTTTTTTATTATAAAAATCTGTTTCATTTTGGGCATTTTCCAGCCTTACCACTTCATAACCTTTACTTCTCCAATCTGTAATGCCTTCTCCCAGTTAACTATGTCCATCTCTCCCTGCCCATAAATGATGCCTGATATTTTTATTGGTTCCTTTGTAATTTGTAGGCCGAGGGTGTTAGACCATGCCCCCGAGGACTGACCTAAAAGCAAACCTCTGCTTTTACCCAAATTCAGTTGTGACCCAGACATGCTAGAGAAGGCTTCATTTTCCAAAAGAAGTTCCTCCAAAGTAGTTCTATCCCTAAGAAAAAAATACAGATCATCTATGTAAGCCAAAGCAGTAACCATGTCACCCCGTTGGGACCCTGAAATACCTCTGATACATGCATTTACCACCACTTTCTGGATAAAAGGGTCAATAGCGAAGACATACAATAAGGGACTTAAAGGGCAGTCCTGGCATACCTCTTTATGAATCTGAATATTTCTCCCACCCCTACCCGCTATTTCTGGGGTAATAATAGTGTTTTCTATAACAGCTGAATCCATTTAATAAAATCCTGGGATATCCCATAATGATGTAAATTTTTTAATAAAAAAAATTTACCCTATTGAAGGCCTTGCTTCGGTCCAGTGACAATAAACAGCCGGCCTCCAATTCCCTATTACAAAATGCTGTGACCTCCCTTAATAATGCCAAATTGTCATGCATGTTCCTCCCAGGGATTGAACAAGTTTGTGCTGGGTGAATAATCCCTGGGGCCACCACTTTCAATTTATTCTGTAAAACATGAGCTAGAATTTTAAAATTGGAATTTAAAAGACTAATAGGTCTCCAATTGCCTATATCCGATGCCTCCCCAGATTTATGTAGGAAAATTACTAAACTCAAAGTATAATCAGCTGGTATATTGTTTGTTTCAAAGAGATAATGAAATACTTTTGTAAGAAATGCCGCCATTACAGATGAGAAAGTTCTATAAAATTCATCTGGAATTGGAACTCCATCCGGCCCTGGAGCAATGTCCAATTTCAAAGTACTGATAACCTGCAGAACTTCTTGCTCTGAAATTTGGGCCGATAATTTCAAAATGTCAGAAGAATCCAGCTCCTATGCCAAAACACCATCCAAATAATTATCCATCTCCTGCTCACTACAAGAATCTAGGGTGATGTAGAAATTCAGATGGTTCTCAACAATGTGCCTGATTCCTTCAGTCTCAAACACCTGTTCCCCTCTCGCATTCCTCAGGCTTACAAACTAAGACCTGTTTTTACGTTCCTTACAAGCCTGACATGGGTCCGAGTATGGTGTTTTATTTGTACCGAAACATAATTCATTTTGCAAGGAAACAGACCTATCGTACTGCACCTGTTTCATTTCAGTTTTTACCCTAGTTATCTGATCTGATAAATATGTGCGAGAGACATAAGAAGCGGTTAAAAGCCTGTATAATTGGTTCTGTAACCCTAAGTACTGAATCAGCTTTCTTCTGACCCTACCTTTCCCATACCTTTGTAAATACTGACACTTCCTTCTTTGTGTCCAACCACCAAGAGAATAAATCTTCATAAAGAGATACCACAGATGCCCTGGCTATAAAAACTGACAAAAGCTCTGATTGTAACCCTAAGTCCTTTAAACTAGAGCAATTCATTTTCCAATGGAGAGTAGGCTGTACTTCGCCATCTTCAGTGTTAACAGTGTTTTTTATTAAAAGATGGTCCAAAAATTCTAAAGGTACTATAGCGATTGAGATAACTTGCATTCTCTGAGATGTAAAAACATAGTTTATTTTAGTGTGAAGGGGCCCTTTAACAAACATGTACTGTACTGGAGGGGAAGCATTCAAAAACAATCTTTCAATTCAGCTGTATCAATGCATTTCTTCAAGGCATGGGTATCACAATAAACTTTCTTTTTTTGCAAAGTGTGGGTCTTAGTGTCTAGCATACAATTAAAATCCCCACCTAGGTAGATGTTCCTGTTTGTAGCTAGATAAGGTTGTACCTCTTGTCATAGTTGTATCTTCTCAGCCTTACTCTTGGGGCCATAAATTACCACAAATCTACTGTATTGATTATGCATCACTCCATGATTAAGTAGAGCTCTTCCCGGCTGAATTTCTACAAGTTTTTGACATTTAAACCCTCCCCTTTAAACAAAAAACCCAGCCCATCTGCTCTATCCAGACCAAATGACCAATAGGAAGGTCCCCATACCCACGCACATTTAACCTGGGCCACAACTGAAATCGAATTTAGCCAGGTTTCTTGCAAAAAAAATCACCTCACAAGCTAAATCCTTTATCAAAGAAAAACAGCATCTGCCTCCTATTATTCAACAAACTGCACACATTTGCTGAGGCAATAGAAAATAACACCATTTATAACATCACTTAAAGTTATTTAAGTCATTTTCTTCTTCTTTTTCTTTTCATCAAGAATTTTTTTCCTCTCAGCATCAAGGTGAGTTGATGTGGACGAAGAAACATCCAAATCCAGATCCCCTGATTAGACTCGGCCCTCCTCTTGGGGTGTCATTTGGACATCCACATCAGCTGGGGTGCCCTCAGCTTCAACAGGCTGGGCAATGGCCTGATCTTGATTATCCGTAGGGATAGTTGTGGTAGGGGGGGTCCTGCCCAGGAGCAAGCCTGGATGTGGAGTGGTTATCCTGTGTTTCAGCACACTGAGTTTTTTATCAAATCGTCATGATTTACGCTTCTTGCGTTGTTCTTGGAAGCCCAAGGACAGTCCTGGAACATATGCCCATAGTCATCACAGAGGTTGCATTTGAAATAATTATTACATTGGGAGCTTACATGCCCACATTCTCCACATAACCCACATCTCACGATATCACACATATTTGAGAGGTGTGCCCGAGCTCCACACCTGTAACAGGCCTTAGGCTGCCCGGGGTTGAAAAAGACCCCTCAGTCCTGGCCTAGAAAAAACTGCTCGGGATATGGAAAACCCTCTCCTCAGTATGTCTTAGTTTGACCTTGAACCTCCACCCCCTGTCCATAAGAATTCAGAGTTGATAATGGCTTCTGGGGTGCTCAGCATGTTGCATCTTTAATTCAACCAGTGGGCTATGTCCCCCACGTGAACTGTTTCATTGTGGAACATAACAGCAATATTTTTGATTGTGGGCTTAGTTAATGGGATCGCCACAAAGGGTGTCCAAATGGGAGAAAATTTACACTGATTGCATTTATTCCAGAAATGCTCCAGGCCTTGCATGGACCTGAAGCTGATGTCGAAGTTGTCCTTGCCCGGGATGTGAATCAGAGCATATATTTCAGAGGCCATAAAATGTAATGATTCCATCAAAAGTATTCTGCCCACATATAATCTATCTGGCCTAACATCCATGCCTCCTCTGTATCTAAGGCAGACAGCATTCCTCCTAGGGGGCGGTTCAGCCCTTTCAGAGAAGTCCTGAAACCTGGTGTTGCCCTGAGCAGGGGGAGAGGTAAGCCCAGGTCTGCCCCTAGATGGTCCTCTCTCCATGACTCAGGCCTAGCAGACTGATTAACAACCTCTGAAAATGTTCTTGGTCCCACAGCAGTGGATGTGCTAGGACCTGCCCTTAAGTCATTTGCCTCAAGATCCTCCCCAACGTTATCGGAAACTTGGGCCACTGAAGGGGCCTGAGCTGTAACAGTGGCACCAGACTTGGAAGGAGACATGCTCCGAAGGCCAGACGGAAGCCCATTGCACTGAACTGTACTCCCCCATCAGGTCTAGCCTCTCCCTTGTTTTAAACAATATTCATTTTTAAAAGAAAATCGGAAACTACCTGGTTTTCAGACAGGTTTACCTGACTCTGGGTCGGTACACCCTGTTGCTCACTGCCCTGGTCGGGACCTTCTGATGTGCCAAAGGATACCCAGTCCAGATCCGGCTCCCAGATCCCTTCTGTGGATAATCTCTAGCCTGCACCGCCAAGCACCATCTCTAGTGTCCAATCCGGCTGACCCAAATCCAGCTGTAAACCAAAAGCAGCCGCCATAACAACCCTTGTAGTTTTTCCACTCGTGGCTGGCCCCTGAGCTGCTCCTGCATCCGGAATAGCTCCACTAGGCACACTGCTCGCACTACAACCCAATGTTTCAGGCCTGCTGCCCTCTTCCTGGCACTCACTTTGTTTAGGAGCGTCTTTGCACCTGGTATACCTCTGATCATCTTCTTCCAAAAGATGGTGTACCTGGCATCTCTTTTCCTCCAAAACCTGCTCCAAATGTTCAGATGCTTTCCCAATGTCCATATCTGACGTTTGCTGAAAATCCTCTTCAGCAGTGATTTCTGATTCCATGAAGCTTTCAGCCTCTGAAGCCTTGCTTGAATCCTCCATGACCACAGCTGATGCTGTGGAGCAAAACATTTCCTCATCGTCCATGAGGGCTCCAGCCGGGACCAGGATTGGTGCTCCAGCCTGCCCCTCACTCTCCTCCAACAACTGTGAATCTGCCATTTGCTCATTCAGAGCGCATCAGCACCACTTGCTGACAAGAGCTGGGGAATTTTTATTTAAGATTTTCAAACAAAAAATACAGAAATGTATTACAGCATACTAAATCATAATAAAAAGAAACCAAAACCAGAGAAAAAAAATGTTCAGCAGACAAGAATGTCAAATTCATAGCAAAAACATCTCCACCCAACACACCCCTTCCCCCCACATTAAAAGAACAGGGGAATTTCCTTGGTGCCCTGGTCAAAATTTCCCACCATTCACTAAAAATACCACCAACAGCTTAATCTGGCTCAAGGTCAGTTGGCATTCATCTGTATCCCCCCTCCCACGGGATGTGCCTCAAAATAGGCAAGAAATTGTCTAGTGCACTTAAAGTTAAACTGACCCACAAGAGAAGTGATGCTAAACACTGGGTGAAAAATCTAATTGGGGAAAAACAGGACATCATACAGGATAGGAGAAACAGGAGTGCTCTGAAACAGAATACAAAGGGTAAAGAGACAATATTTTTACTGTAACCTGTACTGCTGATTTTATAAAAAGATTAAACCACTCCAGGAGTTTGATTACCTTCCTTCATCTGACTCTAGGGTCATAAGGCACTCAGCTTCATTTCATACCTCATGAGTCCCCCAATGGTAACCCAACCCCTGATCAAGTGTTTAAGAGTAGATATCTACTTAAACTGAAGAACTTGAAAACTATTACATTTACAACAATTATAGAGCACGTGTTCCCTTCTAGTAAATATGGAATTATTTTATTTATTGTGTTTTTTCTTCCCCAACTGTTTTAACCTCCTACCCTCTACTGGCTGGGACCTCCTTTGGCCGACTCCCATGCATGATCTTGCCAAGTCGAGATCCTACTGAGCTGACTCCCTGGTCCCTCGGTCCACCCATGACTCACTTGCTGGGCAGGCTACATAGGCTTGCCCTCCAAGGCAGGGATGCCTTCTACTCCACGACAACTCCCGTAAACTCATCGTAGCCCAGGCAGGCAGAAGTGAATGCTGGGGGCATGTCACGGACCAAGCAGGTAGGATCCAGTGATGGGCATGGTGGCCCAGCCAGCGACTTATCCACTTTCGTTTCCTCTAGCGGGTGTGGGGATGTAATGATGTCATGGAGCATCATGCATTCTCTTGTGCGACATGCACTGATGTCTTCTGCATCCCACCGATCCCAGTCTCCACTAGGCCCCCTGCTTCATTGCCCCCTCCTTGACTGCTGCCAGGAGTCACCCTATCACTGGGTCCCTAAACCCACCCATCCCAGTGAAGGTGAGCTGTCCATTGGACACTGCAACCTCCTCCCCCCTGCCAATGCTCTGGGCTCCCTTCTGAGCCTGGGTCACCAGCGTCGCAAGTGGTAGCACTACAGCTGTACCCATGGGCCAGCTCATATTTATTTTGTTTTGATGTGTTAGCAATTGCTATCTACTTTTACAATAAAACATTTGTTTTACTGTGAAAAAGAGTGGGTTTTCATGCCTCCTCATCACACTGCTAGAAAATAAAAGAACTCAACAGAATTCTGGAACTGTAAGGTCAAAAACTGCCAACTACTTAGTACTAACATACTAAGATACCAGCAAAGTAGGCCTAAAGGTCTATCGAGTCTGTTGAAAATCAGCACACGGTCAAGACACCGTTGCTGCCCCCCCGCCTCCCCCGTAAATCCCCTCAACCCCATTCCCAATCTGAGTTACACCTCCATTTCTGGCACTCCTCAGCTTTACCTTTCTCTTATACCTCTCCCAGTCCCTCAACAGCTACCAGTTCTTCAGGCAGTGTATGCCATGGGTCCACTGTCCTCTTGGTAAAGTAACATCTCCTAGTCTTCCCCTGAGCCTCCCGCCAACCAGCATCATGGTATGCCCCCGGTGGCCCCCCTTCTTCCTTTAGCTGTAACACCCTATTTAGGCTGACCCTGTTTACTCCCTTTAGATATTTAAAGACCTCTATTATATCACCCCTGCCCCTCCTCTCCTCCAAGGAGTACATGTTCAGCTCACCAAGTCTCTCCTCATAGGATCTTTCCCCAGGCCCTGTATCATCCTAGTCACCCTCCTCTGGACCCCTTCCAGGAGAGCAATGTCCTTCTTCAAGTACAGGCGCCAAAACCACACGCAGTACTCAAGATGCGGGCTACCCAGGCAGTTATACAGTGGAAGAAGTACCTCCCGTCTCCTCGAGGTTATCCCCCCTGGCAATGCATCTGAGCATTCTGTTTGCTTAAGCTGCAGCCCTCCTACACTGCTCAGAGTTATTCATTTTGGCATCCATAACCATCCCAAGATCCTTCTTACCCTGCCAAAACCTGCAGCTTCTCCCCTCAAAACAAGTACTCATGATCAGGGTTCCTAAGCCCCAAGTGGAGAATACTGCATTTCTTGGCATTAAATCTCAGTTTCCAAGTGCATGACTATCTCTCCTGAGTCTCCAGGTCCCCCGTAGGGCTCTTCTACCCCCCTTCCTGTCCGCCACTGCCCCCAGCTTCAAGTCATTGGCAAAGAGGCTCATCTCACTCCTGATAACTTCCCTGACGTCTGAGGTATAAGCATTAACTAACTGACTAAAACAATATTATATGGGTAAAGTGCAATATAATTGTTTCTGATGAAATTGTAGTGATGTTGATGTATTGTACTGATGCTAAAATTATAGAAACATAGAAACATAGAAACATAGAATAAGGACCGCTTGGCCCACCCAGTCTGCCCATTTCCCTACCTGATGGATAAGCTGCAGATCCTAGTTAACCAGCAGCCTACTTCTTCCTACCCCAACCCTCTAGAATTGCCTTTATGACTGTCCCATGCATGTTGAATTCCACCACTGTTTTTGACTCCACAACCTCCTCTGGAAGGCTGTTCCATACATCCACAACCCTCTCTGAAAAAATACTCTTAAATTACCTCTGAGCCACCCCTTCTATCTTCAAATTGTGCCCCTGTTCTTGCACACCTCTTTTTTGAAAGATGCTACCTCTTGGACTTTGTTGATTCCTTGAGGTACTTTGAAAGTTTCTATCATGTCCCCTCTCCTCCCTTTCCTCGAGGGCTATACATATTAAGCTCCTTAAGTCTCTCTTCATCGTCTTCCGGTGCAGACCCTGCACCATTTTAGTTGACCCTCCTCTGGACAGCTTCCATCCTGTCTATGTCTTTGCTGGAGATTGGTCTCCAGAACTGCACGCAGTACCAGATGTGGTCTCACCAGCTGTCTGTACAGAAGGATAATAACTTCTTGTTTTCTACTGGTGATGCCTCTCCTATGCATCCCAGTTTCCCCAGCCCTCCTTTTGCTGCCCTCTCACATTGCTTGCCCACCTTTAGGTCATCTGATATGACTATCCCCAGGTCCCTTTCTATTTTTTGTTGTTAGTATCTCACCCCATTGTGTACTCTTCCTGGGTTTTGTTTCCCAGGTGCATTACCTTGCACTTAGCATTGAATCTAAGCTGCCATACATTTGACCATTCCTCTAACCTTGCCAAGTCCCTTCTTATCCTTTCCACCCCACCTGTGTATCAACTCTGTTGCAGATCTTTGTGTCATCTGCAAGAGACATACTTTTTCCTTCCAGTCCCTCTGCAATGTCTCTTATAGACATGATGAAGAAGCCCGTCCTAATACTGAACCCTGCAGGACCCCACTACTAACCCCCCTTTTTTCAGAGTGGACTCCATTTACTATTACTCTCTGTGTCCTATTCTCCAGCCAATTCTTTACCCAGGCTGTCATCTTGGGACCCACTCCCAGGCTGGCTAACTTGTATATTAATCTTTTGTGTGGGACTATGTCAAATGCCTTGCTAAAGTCTAGGTAGGCCATGTCCACAGCCCCTCCCTGATCAACTACTTTGGTCACCCAGTCAAAGAAATCTATCAGGTTTGTCTGGCATGACCTTCCTGCTGGAATCCATGCTGCCTTGGGTCCTGTGCCCTCTGGCCTCTAGATACTCAACAATTCTTTCCTTCAGAAGTGATTCCATCATTTTCCCTACCACTGAGGTTAAACTAACAGGTCTGTAGTTTCCTGCTTCTGCCTTGCTCCCACTTTTGTGAAAGGAATCACATCTGCCCTCCAGTCCTCAGGTACCACCCCATCCTCCCATGGTTTGTTAAAGAGGTAGTCAGTGGTGTCACTAGTTCTACCCTTAGTTCTTTTAGAATTCTGGGATGAATCTCATCAGGCTCCATTGCTTTGTCCACCTTCAGTTTTAAGAGCTCTTTCAGAACCTCTCTTCTGTAAATGGGCTGGTATCAACTTCTGTATCCAGAGTGTTTCTACTGTTTGTTTTAGGTACCTCCCCTCTTCCTTTGTAAATACTGAGCAAAAATATTTGTTTAGTATCTCTGCCTTTTCACAGTCACCCTCTGCCCACCCTCCCACCCTTTATTAAGCCTCACTATCCCTCCTTGGTCTTCCTTCGCCCCTGATGTACCTATAAAAGGTTTTATCCCTTCTTAACTGAGTTGGCTATCTTTTCCTCGGTTTGGGCCTTTGCTGTTCTGACTGCCTTTCCAGCTTCTTTTGCTTTAACTGATACAGTTCTCTGTCCTGTTCCTTCTGTGATTCCTTGTACTTCCTGAATGCTTTCTTTTTCTCTTGAACCTTCACTGCCACTTCCTTTGAGAACCATAGTGGTTTCTTACTTTGTTTCATTTTGTTTATTTGCTTTACACAAAGGCTTGTTACCTCTGTGATGGCAGTTTTTATTATTCCCCATTGTTCTTCCACCCCTCCTTCCTGCCCATTTGCTAGTGCATTCCTTAGGCACTCACCCATTTTGGCAAAGTCAGCCCTCCTAAAATCCAGTACCTTTGTCTTTGTATGGCTTGACTCTATTGCTGTGTTTATTGTGAACCATACTGTTCGATGGTCGCTAGTTCCCAGATGGCTACCCACTTCTACATCTGTGATCCTCTCTTCATCTCCATTTGAGAGAACCAGGTTTAAGATTGCTCCCTCTCGAGTGGGCTCCAATACTAGTTGTCTAAGGCATGCCCCCTGTAGGGCATCTAGAATAACCCCACTCTTAGAAGTGGCTGCTGCAACTGCACTCCAGTTAACATCTGGCATATTCAGATCACTCATCAGCAATATCTCCCCTTTATCTGCCATTCTAAGTATACTTTCTATCATTTCCTTGTCCATTTCCTCCCCTGAGAGGGGTCTGTATACAACCCCTGTGCGGATTGTGGTGCCATTTCCTGCCTCCAAATTGACCCACAGTGCTTCTTCTCCTCCCTGTTTACCCTTTTGTTCTGTTGCTTTGATTTCTTTTCTTATGTAGAGAGCTACTCCTCCTCCTCTTTTACCCTCCCTGTCCCTCCTGTAGATAGTGTATCCTGGTATGTTTACGTCCCAGTCATGGTTCTGTGTATACCATGTTTCTGTGACTGCCACAATATCCAGATCTTCCTCCTTTTTTTCCCCCATTTCTGATCCCCTGTGCCAACCTCTGCTCTGTCATCGCCTTGTTGTTTCTGTCTGTTTACATTTTTGTATTGTAACATCTTGACCTATTGGTCCCGGGTTGTGCCTGAAAACGGGCCCTGGCTCATGGCACTTACCAGGTCAACAAAAGTTAAAATAAAAAAAAGAGTGGGCTCAGTACTGACCCCTTTGGGACTCTGCTGATGACTCTCCTGGGAGATGATACCTTCCCCCTGACCACCACCCTCTGGAATCTCCCAGTTAGCCAGCTCCCTATCCACCCCACCATCCTTTCCCCCACCCCATTCCCCCCAGCTTGTCTAACAAACCTGAGTGTGGCACCGAGTCAAATGCCTTGCTGAAGTCCAGAAAGAGGACATCCACTGGCCTTCCCTGGTTCAGTGCCTTTGTTACCTAATCATAGAACTCCACAAGGTTTGTCTGACACAATCTGCCCTGAATGAAGCTATGTTGGCGGTCATCCAGGTGGCCTCCGCATCCCCAGAAACACCTCCAGTCTCTCTTTCAAGATGGTCTCCATCATCCTGCCCACCGCTGATGTCAGGCTGACAGGCCTGTAGTTACCAGGCTTCTCCAGTGAGCCGCCTTTATGGATAGGCATGACATGAGCCATCCTACAATCCTGAGGCACCCAACCCATCTGAAAGGAAGAGTTAAAAAAGGTCCACCAAAGGTGCAGCAAGGACATCTGCCATCACCTTCAGCAAACTCAGATGAATGCCATCCGGAACTGGCGCCTTATCCATTCTCAGGGACTTAAGAGCCTCCCTCACCCTACCAATAGGAATTTCAGTGTCAGAGAGCCCCCCCCCATTCCCAGTCTATCTCCCCCCACTTGGTGTTGGCCTTCCATCATCCCTTGTGAAGACTGAGGCAAAGCATTCATTTAGTACCTCTGCCTGGTCTCTGACCTCCTCAGCCCAGCCACTCCCTGATCTCAGTCTGCTAATCTGCCCCTTCACTTTCCTCCTTTCCCCGATAGACCTAAAGAATCCTTTTTTTCCCCCATTTCTGATCCCCTGTGCCAACCTCTGCTCTGTCATCGCCTTGGCCGATCTCACCACCCTGGTTACTTTTTTGGATATCCTATCATACTCCCCCTGTTCGTGTCCCCTCGCGAGCAATTACATTTCCTATTAGCTGCTCTTTTCTCCCTCACCACCTCCTGAACCTTCTTGGTTCATCAGCTCATCTTTCTAGCCCTACCAGACTTGGGTCAGACCTTCATGCAGGCCTTGGTGTCTTCCAGGAGCCCTCCTTTAATAATTTCCCACCTGCTCTTTATGTCTATGCCCTGTTTGATCCCCTCCACATGCCTCTTGAGAATTCCCACCATACCCTCAATGTCTGCTCCCTTGAAGTCTACCACTACCGTTTTTGTGCAATTTTCACCTTGTCCCTGGACTAAGGAAAACCAAACCGTGGTGTGGTCACTCCCTGCCAGTGGGTTCCCTACAGCTAGGGTCCTACCCAGGTCACTATCAGTCAGGACCACATCCAGGATGTGGCCATCCCTCGTCAGGTCAGCCACCAGCTGAGATAGGTATGTATCCTGGAAGACATCCAGCAAACACTGCTCCCTAGTTTATGAAGATGCCACAGTGCCCCAGTCAATCCCTGGCATATTAAGGTCACCCAGCACCACAGTTCTACTTTCAACCTGACCACAGTGGTTTCTTAGATTCGCCACTAGGCCCTCCTCGAGTTCCTCGGCCTGCGTGGGCAGTCTATAAACCACCCCCAGGTTGACCCTTTGTCCCCCAGGAGCCTGCAAGGTAACCCATAATGCCTCTACATTTCCCTCAGACCCCTCCACCCTGCATATATCTATGCCATTCCTAATAATGAGTGCCACCCTACCTCCACTACCCATGGCCCTATCCTTCCTGAACTCAATGTACCCCATCAGGTTCCGGTCCCAATTGTACCGATGAGTGGCCCAAGTTTCAGTGACTGCCACCACATCCCATTCAGTTAGCATCACCTGGAGCTCAGGCATCTTATTTCCCATGCTTCTGGCATTAATCAGGACCACCTTCCATCCCTGCCCCTTGCCCTCACCCATCCCCCAACCTGAGATCCTCCAGTTAACTGCAAGCTCCTGCTCCCACACGTACTGACGGGTGCCCCAGTTGAGCACCCCATCCCCCCTGCTGGGGGGAGAAGGCCAAGCCATACCTTGATGTACCTGCCAGCAGCAGCCTCAAGACCCAGCCCTCCTTCCATCATAAGTTTAAACTCCACCTAGCTTCAATGAATTCAGACAGTTTTAGTTTCAAAACTTCCCTCCCTCCCTCCCAAATTTAAGTGAAACCTAGCCCTAGCACACAGCCCCATGTCCTCCAAGGTTGCAGCCCAGTCCCCAGTCCCAATAGTAGCCCAATATATTTCAGTGGGAAACTATAGACATTTTTTCTCTCTTCTTGAAAAGAGATACTTCTTTCCGCCACAATCTTTGTCTTTTACATGTTTGCACTATTGTGCTACAGCTGTATGATTTACAATTTTTTAAAACAGAAATTGGCTTCTCATTTCTTCTTCCTAAGTAAAATCTGGTTAGGAAGGAACTATCCGAGAAACATGAAAAGGCACAACGCACACATAAATAACCAATTAAAGTGTTTTAACAATAGATACCATTCAGGGGTATTCTGCTGAATGGTAACTATTATCACAGCATGTTAATTGGTTATTTCTGTGTGCACTGTGCCTTTTCATGTTTCTCTGATTGTTTGCTGTTTGGCACAAGCTGCACCTGCTGGTCCGTGCAGTGCATGGGATTGTGTGTGTCTTTAGGAAGGAAATACCACCTGCTAAATCAAAACAAATGCCCGCATGTTATAAAAAATCACATACTTCTACTAAATCTATAATATATTTTACTGGAAGAAAGTGTTACTTCTCTAGGAAAATCTGAGAACAGGTTTGCAGTTTCCCAATGAAATACACTGCCAGCCTTGCCAGTAAAGATTTTTCTGACTTCATAATATAAGGATTCCACTGGATTCTTTGTTTTTTAACTAGTGTTGGTCCAACAAAATAAAATAATGGAAAGGTAAGTAAAGAAACAAACAGAAGCCAACAAAATGATTACTGAGGCATCTCACAGCCCTAAACTTTCATTCTTTATGATATACATCCTTACTAACCACATGCTCTTTACCGTTATTTTCTAAGTTATGTACTGTACCTTTCTCTTGTTATTGGCCTGCTTGCTGTTTAACATACTGCAGTACTTATTTCCTTGTGCATGTCAAAACGCATCTGCCCATCCACAACCAACCTCACAATTGCGGAGATTGTGACATCACTGTCTGTAAGTAGATAAGGATAGCTTGGCTTACTCAGTCTGCCCATTTTTCCCTGCCTACAGCATCACTGCAGATCCTACTTGATCGCTGGCCCATTCACTCCCCCTTCCTATTCCCTAAGATTCCCTTATGCCTATTCCATGCATTCTTGAACCCCATCACTGTTTTCACCCCCGCCACATCCACTGGAAGACTGCTCTAGGAATCTACTTCTCTTTCTGTGAAGAAGTACAGTACTTCCTCACATCTCTCTTGAATCTACCTCTTCCAGCTTCTGATCATGGGTTCCATGTGACTTGAGCAAATTTTAATGGATGAAAGCAAATCGGGCGAATACTTTACAGCGACCTTTATTTCGGTGACCGACAACTATGGCAAGGCACATTACATCGAAATTTTAACAACTGTGTTTATGCAGGGGGGCTCTGCCCCCCCTGCACCCCCCATGGGGGGCTGTGCCCAGATCCCCCTATCTCTATTATTCTCACTCCAAGGTGCACATTGACACCTGGAAAAGTTGAATATGCGGGGTCGCCGTAATGCGCTGAGCACTGTAATCTGCCATTCGCCCTTAATGTGGTCACTCATTTGTAGTCGCTGATATTCCGTCACACAAATCGCATCACTAATGTTACGTGATACCCTTATCATGCCCCCTTGTCCTTAAGCACCGTTTTTTTCTGAAACATACTTCCCTCTTGTACCTTGTTTACCTCTGTGAGGTATTTAAAGGTCTCTATCATATCCCTCCACCTCTTCCAGGATATACATATTTAGGCCTTTAATGTCTCTTTGTAGGGCTTCTGATGTAGACCCTGCACCATTTTAGTTGCCCTTCTCTGGACTACTTCCATTCCATCTATTTCCTTTCTGAAATGTGGTCTCCAGAACTGGGCACAGTACTCTAAGTGTGGTCTTCTACCAGTGATCTATACAGAGGCAACACTACCTCCTCTTTTCTGCTGGTGATACCCCTCCCTATGCACCCCAGTATCAAGACTTGTCCTTCCAAATGCTGTGTCGCGTTGCCTGGCCAACTTTAGGTCATCCAATATGATCACCCCCGGGTCTCTTTCCTGCTTGGTGCTTATCAATACCTCCACCCACCCACCCACATGTTGTACTCTGCCCCTGGGTTTCTGTGCACCAAGTGCATTATTTTGCACTTTTTGAATTGAAACCCAGCTGCTCTACCTTTGACCACTCCTGTAGTTTTCTCAGGTCACTGCTTATCTTTTCCAGCCCCCCCAAGTGTCCGCCCTGTTGCAGAATTCGGTGTCCTCTGCAAAGAGGCAGATCTTCCATTCCAGCTCCTCAGCAGTATCATGTATAAAGACATGAAAGAGGACCATTCCCAGCACTGAACCCTGAGGCACCCCACTGGTCACCCTCCCTTCCTCTAAGAGAACTCCATTTACCACCTCCCTCTGCTGCCTATCCCTTAACAAATTTCTTACCCAATTTACCACCTTTGGCCCCACTTCTAAGCTACCCAGCTTGCTTACTAGTCTCCTATGTAGAACGAAGTAGAATGCCTGACTGATATCTAGTTAGGCGATGTCCATTGCTCCACCCTGATCTAGTTCCTTGGTCACCCAGTCAAAGAACTGTATCAGATGGTTCCATGTCACAACGGTGAATATTTTTGGGCGACTCGCAAAACAGTGAGTACACCCTGCCGAAAACCAGTTTGGTACATCACAATAAATGGCGAACACCAAGTCGGCGCACATTTAAAATAATATTTAATGTGGGAGGCATAGCCCCCCACACCCCCCATACTTATATAATCATCTCCGGGGGGGGGGGGTGACACTGGAGAAAAGGAGAGAGACTGATGACGGCAATAAGTTTAAAAAAAAAAAAACCTGCAAAAGAAAAAATGTACCTGTATGCAGTCCTGAACCCGGGACCACCAGCAGTGCAGATGGTGTCCCTACCTGCTATGCTAGGCAGGTAGCTCGGTGGCATCACTCTCCACATCCCCATTTAGCCCACCCCTCTTCCTCCCCCTTCCATCGCTATTCCCTCCCCTCACCGTTTTTCCCATCCTCCCTCGCTATTCCCTCCCCTCACTATCCATTCCTCATCTCCGATCCTGAAAGTGACCAAACTGAAGCACTCATTTCTGAGTCGCTCAATTTGGTTTGCTATATTGACTTGCTACTGTATCAGATTCGTTTGACATGCACCCCCACAAATGCTGCTTTGGGTCTTGTAACCCACTGGTTTCAAGATATGCCACAATCTTTTCTTTCAGCAGTGATTCCATTAACTTTCCCACCACCAATGTCAGGCTGACTGGCCTATAATTGCCAGCCTCTCCCCTGCTACCACTTTTGTGAAGTGTGACTACATCTACACTCCTCCAGTCCACTAGGACTACTCCTGTTTCCAACGAGCTATAAACAGGGCCATCAGAGGTGCAGCCAGTACATCACTGAACTCCCTCAATACCCTTGGGTGGACCCCATCTGGCCCCATTGCTTTGTCAACTTTCAGATTTACGAGTCCCTTTGAGACTCTCTCCTCCAAAAAAGACTAGTGTCCTCCTCCCTCCCTTCCTCCAATGCTCCTGTTACATTTTTGAGGCCCTCACTATCTTTTTCCTCTGTGAACCTGAACAAAAGAATTTGTTCAGGATGTCTGCCTTTTCCTGTTCCCCCTCTGCACAGTCCACCTCTTCCCTTCTTAACCTTACAATCTCACCCCTGGTCCTCCTTTTTTCGCTTACAAACCTAAAAAAAAATCTTGTCCCCTTTTGTTACTGCCTTGGCCATTCTCTCTTCAGTTTGTGCCTTTGTGCTTCTTATTGCTCTCCCTGCTTCCCTCTGTTTCCCCAATATACCTCTCTCTTCTCCTTCCTTTGCATCTCCTTGTACCTTCTGAATGCTGCCCTCTTAGCTTTTACCTTTTCCGCCTCCTATTTCAAGAACCATAGCAGTCTCTTTTTCCTCTTTCTTTTGCTCCCTTGCTTGATGCAGAGGTTTTTTGCCTTTACTATGGTCCTTTTTAGTTTCCCCACTGTTCCTCCACACCACCCAGTTCATCCCTCCACCAGGTAATTCCTGAGATATTCATCCATCTTTTTAAAATCTGCCTTCCTGAAGTCCATACCCTCACCTTTGCGTGGTTCAATTTCTGCAGCTATCCTTATAGTGAACCACACTGTGCAGTGATCGCTGGTCCCCAGGTGGCCCCCCCACCGAGACATCTGCAACACTGTCCCTGTTGGTGAGTACCGGGTCCAGTATTGCCCATTAGGAATGGGTTCTCTGAGTAGTTGCCTGATGAATGCCCCCTGCAGGGAGTCCAACATTTCCCTGCTTCTAGCTGAAGCTGCAGCTAGGAGGCTCCAATTTACATTTGGCAGATTGAAGCTCCCCCAACAGCAGCACCTCTCCCTTTTCTGCCATCTTGTCAATGGCTTCTATCAGTACCTTATCTAATTCCTCTCCCTGTGCTGGAGGTCTGTAGATCACTACAGTATGAATAATGGCTCCAGTCCCCATCTCTAGGGTGACCCACAGTACCTCTGCCTTGCCGTATTCCCTGTATCTCTATTGTTTTAATGCTCTCCCTCACATAAAGTAACCCCCCTTTCCTTCCTACCTTGTCCTTCCTGAACAGAGTATAGCCTGATATGGTCATGTCCTAGTAATAGTTTTCAGTGCACCATGACTCAGTAATGGCTACAATATCCAGGTCAGCTTCTGCCACTTTGGCCTCTAGGTCTGGTGCAGTGGAAAGCTCTGTGATGTCATAAACACAAGCACTCTGTAGTCAGTTAAGGACTACCAAATGCTTTTTATTCAGACTTCTTCAACAGTCTATTAAGATGTGTAAAAGCCATGACACATAAAATTAAAATGAAAAAAAATGTGTTCCCTGGTAAATCATAATATCCGAAACATAACAGGCCAAATCCAAAAAGTAGTCTGGGATACGCATTATCCCAGCCACATACCTCAGTGCTCTGATATCTTCCATACCAAACAGCATCTAGAGCCCCCACCTGACACTCTCTGTGAGTGTGAGCTTTGTGTGTGTTTGTGTTTGGGGGGGGGGTCCTGGGGCAGAGCTGGGCTAGACACCAGGCATTGCTCAGATGCCTGGATCAGCTCCACAGTGTATGCCTTGCTTTGCACAAAGCAGGAGATTGTGGGATACTGTAGTGTTCCATGGACTACATTTCCCTTAAACGGAACCTCATTTGGGTTCCAAACATGAACCCAGATGTGTTAATGGCCCCCAGCCTACACACTAACTCCGAGGGCTGGGGGTGTAAACTGGGAGTTTGATCAGGCCCCTGAGAAGTAACCTGCTACTGGTAATAGGTAGCACATATACACTGTGACAGGACCTTGGGCCACCTAGCCTGTGCCCCTTCTGCCAGCTCTCTAAACTGTGGAGGTTTGTTTGTGCATGTGGTGCTAACCCACCCCTGCCCCCTTCCCAGCAATGCATGGAGTGCTGCGTTTGGTCCCAGGATTGGGTGCAGAGAGGGTGAGCATGGCCTTTTAGGTTGTTGTGGGGTGTTTTGCAGATGTGGTGAGGGCACTCCGAGGATGCACAAGCCCCTTACGTTCATGGAGCAGGCACGTACCAGTTTATGGATTGGCACCCATTTTTATAAAGGTACATAAACTACTGTTTAGGTATGGCTACAACCTAAATCTATATATGTAAATCTCATTACATAGTACACAATAACGCATTACATATGCACATGTGTAATGGAGATTACCTCACTCTCCACCTCAGCTACTTTGAGGTGCGCAGTAAGCTGTTCACACGTCACTGCATGAGGAAACACAAAAGCAGTAGATATATAAAATAAAATGTGGGCAACAGTGTTTAACAAGTGTTTTTTGTTTGTTTGTTTTTTACTCACTGTCAGTGTGTGATACCTAAATAAACCACTCAACCTTTGGTCTTGTGTTTTATGTGGTATCACACATCTTGGGTGTGTACAGGAAACTCTTTACACACCGTTGCCCATTTATTGTTCTCTATATCTTAAGTGGATACCTGCTTTTTTACCATATCTGCCTGTTTATTGGATACCAGCTCTTTTAACATATCTGTCTATCTAGTCATTACAGCTCGGCTTAAGATGGTTTGGCAGTAGTCAAGATGCCTATGCACCAATGTTGGGTGCGACATCTATCTCTCTCCCTTCCAGACCCAACTCTGTCCTAAATTTTACACTGCAATTTATGCCCCTAGAATTGGTCACGTTAGGTGGGATATCCCTTTTTTCTTGTAATGTAGATTTGTATTTATTATTGTAACCCCGTAAAAGGGGGCTTACTTTTAGCTATCTTGGGAGCACTACTGCCACCTTCCCCTGCACCACTCCTTCATCCTGATCCTGGTCCAGACTGTAGCTGCAGGACCTGGAGCTGGACAGTACACTGTTATTTGTTCTGAAGGCTTGTTCAGCACCCTTCTCACCATGGCTGGTGCACCACTGTGCCTCTTTGCTTAACCAGTCCCTGGACAGCCTTCAGAGTTGGGGATACCACAGCAGGGAGGTTGCTCAGTTTCAACCAGCTCTCAAAGCTGTAAAAACTGCAAGACAACTAAATTAGTAAGTACACCCTGTCCCTGTGAAACTGACACCAATTTGGAGACTACTTTAACTCTGCAGAACAACTAAATAAGTACATCCTCTCCTCATGAAACTGACATCAATTTGGAGCTCAGCTCTGCAAAACAGCTCTGAATTACTAGCTGGCTCAGGACTTGTATGCATGCTTTTCCCCTGGAACTGAAAGTCACTGAGAACAACAGGTTTAGCATGATGAATGCATGAGATGCTAGCCACTAAAATTTAATCCCTGGATTTCTGCACAAGGGGGATAGCCATGTACAATAGAGCAGATTGGTCTGAGAGAAATCTCGGAAGAGAAGAGAGAGTTTGTGAATAGCTCCCAATTGCTGTTCCTATTTGACTAAAAAGTTTGTCCAAAACAGACTTGAGACTACTGAAAAGGGGACTGATGCAGCTAGAGTGCCAAGCCTGTGCTTTAGCACTGAATTAAAGCAGCAGTTGCCTTGAAAACTGCTCTGCATCTGGGAAGGTGGTGAGCCACTGCCTTCTGCTGCTGTTAGGATTTTATCTTGACTGGGGATCAAACAAGCTGAGGTCCCAAGTGACTGCCCACCTGTCGGGGTGGGTGAAGGCAAGTCCCCTTGTGGGATGAAAAGGATCATTGTCCGGAGCATCACAGCCTGTACCCCTCACCACCGGAAGCTCGTTGGGTCTGCTGTACCTATATCCAGCCTTCAGAATAGACCACCCTGCCATAATCTGCCTAAGCAGGGGAGATGTCCCCATGGAAATAGCACCAGTCCATCATGTAAAGGTCATGATTACTGGGTTTTGCTCACATAACTTATCATTCATATTGTTTAGCTAGCCATCTAGATATTTTCTGGGCATTCTTATATGGACTTAGAATCAAGCCAATAGCTACAGCTTGCAGCCAGGAGCAACTGTTCTATTGTCCATCCAACTGTGTAATTTGCCAGTCAACAGCTGCAGCCAACAACTGAATTTACATGATACCACACCAAGGTCCAAAGGTCATAGGCCTGCAACTCTGCATCTGTGTGCTCTCTCAAACCATAATTGGGAGCTTCCAGAGGGAATGTGGGGTTATCTGGTTCACCAGTGGGGGAGAGGTGCTGAGACACCCCTTATGGTGGGGGTTAATGCAAACTGCCGTCTTTGTTTATTTTTTATCATTGCTGCCCTTGTCTCCTACCTTTTTCTCCAACTCCAAAATAAAATAATTGGTTATTTATTTCCAACTGCGGATATATTTTGCCATTATTTCCTTGCTGTTTATTTCACGCTTAGAATAATAAGTGGGAAGGGGATTGTGTTATTGTGTTCCCAGTCACAGAGGGAGGGGGTCATATTTATTTCCTGCAGGGAAACGCCCTGGCAGCACTCTGTAATAAGGAACCCAATAGGCCGAGGCACTGCCCCACTTTTCAAGGCCATTTCTATTTATTTATTTATACATAATAGAATTACAATGCTTTGAGTCATAGACTCATTTCCAGAGGCTCCACGTCAAGTATACAGAGACAATCACAGAAGTACATAGTTACAGAACGTATACAAAAAATGCATTAGGTGCACCATGCAACAATAGAAGTGTGCAGACAGGGTTGAAATGGCAACAGCAGCTATACACAAGATGATATGTAGGCCTATACAAAGTGGTAGCTAGACAATTAGAATGGTAATGTAAACAGCGCACAGGTGAGGTGAGGTGAGGTGGTGGCTGTCCCAGGGGGACATTGTCACATTTGGAGAAAGACTAACTTCAGGCCCAACAAGGTAGGTGGGGCCCAACAGGCATGAGAACTCAACCGTCATGCACACTTACAGCTGTGGGTGGAAAATATGTGGTTCCTGAGTGCAGTTTTGAAAGGACCTATTCTAGGGAGGCTGGTGATAGTGGCAGGGAGGGAATTGAACCAGGAAGGGGCCCTGTAGCAAAAGGACCTCTGGGCGAGCGAGGTCCTGACCCTAGGGACAAGGAGGATGGACTTGGAGGCACTGCGGGTGAGAGACTGAAAAGTATTTTTTTAGTCAGTAGGCAGGATTGATAGAGGAGCCTCTCCTCAAAATTGAGCACATTGGCAAAGGCGTAGAGTGAGCAGGCATGTGTGTGTCTGTCAGCACTGTTCAGGAGCCTGCAGGCCTTATTAATGGACATTTGGATCTTACTGAGCATGGTATTATCTGCGGCTGAATAGATTGGAAGGCCGTAGACCACAAGGGACAAGACTGAGGAGGTGACAGCCAGCCGGAGCACTTCGGGAGATAGGCAGTCTTTATCGTGGTGAAGAAGGCCAATCCGTACATTGGTGGCAGATGAGAGGGTGCTGATGTGGGAGAGAAAGTGAGGGCAGGATCGAATGTGATGCCCAGGTACTTGTATGAGGACACTTGATCAAGGTGGTGTTGAGAGTTGGATAGTATCTGGAGGGAGGAGTTTCCGGACTTGCTTTGGTGGTGGGCGAATAGCATTTTTTTTTTGTTTTTTTTAGATTAATGACCAATCTGTGGCCCATAAACCAGCACTCAGTCTGGTTGAAGGAGTGCTGGAGGGAGATCTGTAGTGAGGCAGGGTTCAGGTGAGAAGCGAAAAGGACCGTGCCATCTGCATAGAGAAGGACCCTGCCAGTGCAGGAGCTTGGGAGCGCATTAAGGTATAGGCTAAAGATAAGTGGGCACAGGATGGAGCCCTAGGGGACACCAGAGCAGACAGGATGGGTGCTGGACAGGGTACTGTGAATTTTGACACACTGGAACCTGGAGGACAGGTAGCTAGTGAACCAGGAGAGGGGGCCCTTCGGAGAGACCGAGTTGAAGAAGAGAGTCGAGCAGGAGGGAGTGACAGACTGTGTGAAAGGCCTTGGAAAGGTCAATAAAGATAGCTCCAGCAAGGTGGTCTGAGTCCAAGCAGAGTGCAGGAAATTGGAGAACTCCAGGAGAGCCGTGGTGGTGCTGTGGCCTGAACAGAAGCCATGCTGCTCCATGCACATAAGATCGTGTGTAGTCAGGTATTCTGTGAGCTGATCTGCCACTATTTTTTCTAAGGCAGAGGAGTATGGAGACTGGCCGGCAGTTACCGGGGGAAGAACTGTCCCCACCTTTGAGTATTGGTGTGATGACCGCCATTTTCCAGGCAAGGGAAAACTGACCAAGACACAGAGAGCAATTAAGCAGGTCTGTGAGTGGGGCAAGCACTACATAAAGAACTTGGTGAAGGAGCCTAATATCTAAGGGGTCATTACTGGGACTGGTGCCATTAAGGGCTTTAGTTAGATATGGCCTGGCTTCTTGTGGGGAGATGCTGCAGAGGTAGAAAGGGGGGCAGTGGAAAGTAGGCAGCTGTGAAGGAGGGGTTGGGTCAAAGAAGTTGCTAGGGAGGACTGTGCTGAGGTCGAAGAAAGCAGTGTTAAGGCAGTCAGTGATACTTTGGGGGTCCATGGTGATGGAGCCATTGACGGTAAGTTGGGAGGGGGGAGGGAAGCGTGATTTCCCATTTTCTTTTCTATTGTCCCAAAACTTCTGAGCAGTCCCCCAGGAGGAGGCAATAGCTGATCTGTAATATTCTGCCTTGGCCTTGCAAATGGCCCAGGTGCACCTGTTGTGCTCAGTATTATATGCTTGTCTATCCACCAGTTTACCAGAGTCAATGGCTCTGCCATAGGTTGTCTCTGAGTCTCAGTTGTTGAATGAGAGATGGGGTGACCTATGGTGCATGGTACTTCTTGGTTTGGATCTTGGCAAGGGGAGAGAAAATGTTACAGGTCATGTTAATGGAGCGAGTGAAGTAGTCGAGTGCAGCATCTATATTTGGGGTGAGATTTATAGGGGACCAGTCCCAGAGGGCAAGATACTGCCTGAGTTTATTGAAGTTGCCAGGGTGAAGGCACTGACAGAGGACCATCCTGGGCACAGGCTTGGGTAGAAGAGTGGACCATGTGAAGAGTACCGGGGAATGGTCACTGAGAGAGTTAGGGTGCACAGTGATATCCACAATTTTATGGGGGAGGTCGGTGAGGACAATGTCCAGTACAGTGTGTGCCATTGGAGGGGTTGCACCTGGTTAGCTGTGAGACTAGTTGAGTTAAGTCAAGGGCTGTGAAGGTGTCTTTGGCTTGGACTGCTGAGCTGGCGAGCCAGTTTGTATTGAGGTCCTCCAGAAGGATCTGCTCAGCCTTATGTGGCAGGTTAGAGAGGTAGTCTGAGAGTGAGAGAATGGCTGTGGTTTGTTTCTGTGGGGGAACATAGGCCACTGTGATGATAAGCAGGGCCCTAGAAGGGTCAGGGGTGATTTTGAGGGAGATGGCTTGGGCCCCATGGTCCAGCTTGGGCAGCAGGAGGGCATGGCTCAGCAGGGTGTCACGCACACAGAGGGCACATCCACCACCATGCTTACCCACTCTATCCTCCCTGAATACAGTATACCCAGGGAAGGTGATGAAGGAGTCAGGGGATGATTTTGAGAGCCAGGTTTCCACCAGTGCTAGTACATTGGGTTGGTGCTGTACAATCCAGCACTGGAGGGCAGCAGATTTCTTCAGGAGGCTACAGATATTCATCGAGGCAATGCATAGGGCCAGACACAGAAATGCCCATGGTTGACTGGTGGAAACAGGGCCAGGGTTGGGATGAATATTACCAGACAGCATGAGGAGTAAGGAGAGTGCCCTTAACAGGGCAATGTAATGTCTAGAGTTTGCCACGGTATGATAAGAAGTGGACCTTGCAGGAAGAGAGCATGGGATTGGCATGGAACGGAGGGCAGGAATGGTGAGGTAGAGAGGGGGCCAGGGGGGTTTAGGGAGGGATGACGGCAGGAGAATGTTTGTTGGTGGTAGGTGTGGAAGGGCTGTAGGGGTGACCAGAGTGGGGAGAGAGCGGGGATGAGGTGCGGGTGAGGATATGCTCAGAGGTGTGATTGTGAAGGGGGGATGTATGGCCCAGGTGAGGAATGGAGAGCACCAGTAGCAGCAGCGCAGCCAGGCTGTGCAACTGAACAGGGATGCCCATGGTAGGAGGTGGAAGGAAAGCTTTGACTAGGTATAAGACTGACAAGTAGGCTTCCAGAAATGAGGCAGCCATGATGGCACAGTGGTAGGGCTGTGGACTTTGGCCCAGAAGGTACCAGGTTAGAATCCCATGGGGGGATGCTCAAAAAGCCTAGTCCCTAAGCCTGGGAGGCTGCAAGAACCACGCTAGGAGAGGGGTGCAGTATGCAGAAAAGAGGGGTGCAACAGTGACTCCTAGTGGCCACACAGCGGAGGTCCAGTTGATGGGGAGAGGTGGAGGGAGGGAGGTTGAGTGATAATTGGTTGATGGTAGTAGGCTAGATGAGGAGAGAATAGTGGTGCTCACAGGGAAAATGCCTAGAATGCCAGCAAAGAATGGAAAGCCTGAGGCAAACTCCCCAGGGATACACTGTAACACTGGCTACAAGACAACAGTAAGTACAGACCTGAGTACTGATGCCCCTACACAGTAAACTGAGAGAAAACAATGCAGCAGTCTAAATTGGCAATATAGAGTACAATCCCAGGCATGCAAAACTGAAACAGCAGACTGTGGGATAAAGCAGATTTACAATGCAAAACAGCACAGGCTAACCCCTGACAACTGTACAGTACAAACGCTGTAAATGTACAATCGCAAAGCCCTCCTGGTGAGCAAGCATGAACCCCGACAGCAGAAGACACCGCCTAAGAGGCATACAGAATGCTGAAATGCACTGTCCCTACTAACCATATGCTGTGCCTTAAAGCATAGCTTGGATCCCAGTTTCCTGAGACAGGATGCACGCAGGCCCCTTAAGGCTCCCTAGTGAGGCATAGCAGACCTCCATGCCCCGATTCCCGATTCCCAGTCCTGCAGAATCTATCAGTCAACATCAGAGGTCAAAAAAGGTCCATGCAAAACCCCACAGCAATCAGGCAGAGAAGGGAGGTTGGAGGAATTACCTCTTAGCGCCCCTCTGTCCAAATTGTTCCCAGAGAGGGTGTAGTGTCTGCTGGCTTGTTGTGTCTGCTTGGGGTGGGGGTCCCAGGAGGCCTCTTAGCACCCCTCGGCCCACGCTGTCCCCAGAGAGGGTACATTGTCTGCTGGCTTGTTGTTTATCCACGAACCCAGGTGCCATTCACCTGAAGGCATAACAGACTTTACCATCTCCAGGCTTAGTCAGCACACTGTGCAGATGGAGGTGGTCACATTAATGAAAAAATCTTGATACATTCATTAATGACCTTTATCTAACAGGAGAAGTACAGAGGTCCCCTCCAGCAATGTTGGGAATCAGGATCACAAGGGCTGTGTCTCATTTTGGTGACTGCCAGGAGCTCAGTCTGGATGCTGCCGAAGACAAATATACTGCATTTCTGGATCATATTTCATGAAAAGGAGGTTATGTCCTCCACCCACCAGATAGCCCAGATAAGATACATGATCTTGTTTACATGGGGAGGGGGTGCTTTTTTTCCCCAGTTTTACAGCTGAGAGGTGCATGCATACAGGGAGGTCAGATGACTTCCTTAAAGCTACACCAAGAGTCAGTGGCTGTGGTAGGATTCAAACCTGGGTCTTCTGTTTCACAGACCAGTGCTCTGACCTCTAGATCACAATGCTTGATTGGAGAAACCAGTCCATTTGAGTGCTTGACTACTGAAAAACATTTTGAAATATCATATTCAGACACAATCCAGCTTGTATTTCATTAATGTTCTATAATTCATGTTCATGACTTTATCAACCAGTCTATCATTACTTTCTAATGCATTAACACACAGGTCTGTGCTGTAATATATGGGAAACCATGTATTACAACCTGCTGCAACACAATTGGTAAAATCACTGTCCAAACATTAACTCAGTAAGATATTCACAGTACTGAGTCCATTTGTGTTCACAAAAGCATTGGTTTACATACAGTATGTATCTCTTGTTCCTTATGAGTCTCAGCACGTGAGACACTGCACCCAGATGCAAGATGCTATTAGTCACATGGGGGCCAATTCCAGGATGAATGTTGCAATTCGCAGGCATATGTGAGTTGCAACATTCACTGCTACACTAGGGACCCTGCTCCGTATTCTAACAGCAGCAGGGTCCCCGCACTTATGATGTGTGACTTGCGACACGCATAGGCTAACGCCACTAGCATGGCGTAATAGCACCACATGTTGCAAGTCACAGCCCACTGCAGACTGCTCCCCAGAGTCCCCCACCCCGGAACACCACAGCTCACTCCAAGGGGCATGGGAGGGCTGGACAGGTGGTACAGGAGTCTGGGGGGCACAGTGGAGAATGGACCCCCAGGGGTCCCCGACATTCAGGGGTGGGGGGCATGGTCGTGTCCATGAGGGCACGGTGAGCACAGCAGGGCCTTTGCTGCAGCACTGTGGAATGGGCATCTGTTGGATGGCACCGATGGATGCCCCTTAGAGCATCTCTGAGATGCTCTAAGATAGCTCTGCCAGTGCGGCTCCTGGAATTGTGGATGTGGGTTACAGCAGCCACCCTTCTGGAATAGGGTACAGTTGCTGCCATAACTCACCCTTGCACCATGTCATTGTGGATTGCAGCGTAGTGGGTGGCATATCCCATGGTTGGCATAACCTGCAGCTGACATGGTGCAAGGCACCTTTTGGAATAGGGAATGGCGTAACGCATAGCACAAGTCACGAGTTATGCCATGGGGTTTGGCGTAACTCGGCTTGTGCTGGCATACGCCATGCTAGAATCGGGCCCCTAGTGCCAATTTCAAATTGTTGTTTACATTTGCTGTTATTACTGAAACATTTACTTTAACCCAAACTTAACTTTGCTTTGTTGCAGTTTGTGAGTTTGTTCCAAATAACTCTGATTTCTCTTGTGTAAAAAATTATTTTGCTGCACGTTTGCTGATGAAATTAACTTTGCCTTTTGTGAAGTTCATGAGTTTGCTTGTTGCCTCCATTGCTCAAAATAATAAACTAAAAATAACCGTACAACCACAGAGATTGCCACTGGGTGTGATTAAACAGTAGAACAGCACACTGGGTTTGACCAAAAAAAAAAAACAGTAGAAGCCACGGTTGTATAAAATAAAATATGGGGAACTGTGCATCACTCACGTTTTTCACACGGCCTCAGTGTATGATCTCTACGTAAACCCCTTGAACCTTGCTCTCAGGGTTTAAGTGGCATCACATATCTCAGGTGTGTGAACAGAAACTCATAACGCACAACACCCTACACTTGGCTCTATATGTATTTATGGCCTCTCATTCCTTATTACAGAGAACATGATAACTTAACAGGGCCTCTGAGGGATGTCCCTTATGGTATAAGTGACTCTGAGCATAAGGTTTTGGCAGGAGGACTGTGAAGCTGAGTGGTTCTGTTTGCCTGCACCTCACGAGATGAGTCTCTTATACCACAGGAGATGGATATCCATCAGAGGTCCTATTATCTTAATATAAATCACTCAAGTTTAGCGCGAGTGGTTTATAATAAGTTTAGACTCTTTTTTAATTTTGTTTTTGCCATCCTTCCCTCTGGCACTGAAGTGGAGTACTCCCACCTGGCGCACCTATACTAGAGCACGCTGTACTCAGGATAAGAGGTGCAGTGGCTCTGCAGCCTGAGTGGTTGAAATCACCTTAGTGATTTATAATCATACGAAAAATGGATATTGGTATGTCAGACTTCCTCTCCTCCTCCTGCTCCTCCATTTATGACATCGTAATCTATTGCTGTGGAAATTATACTGATGTCAAAAACAGAGTATTGTGACTTTAGTGAGAGGTGAAATAACAAGAGGAAGATGAGGATGAAGTCAGAGACACAAAGACCCCGCTTTTATGTAAGTGCACTTGGAAATAAAAAGAATGAAATATAAGCAGAGCTGTATCTGAGTATTGTATTTCAATACATTTTCTAGAGCACTGGACTAATACTTTAATTGCAATTTGTCAATAAATTAAATCTCTCTCAAGAATGACTTCTAAAAAGAAATCCACCACAGTCTTAAACATAAACATGGCTACTTACACAATATTTTATTTTGAAGTTTTTTGCCAGGGAAGGCACACCAAGCCAAAGATTGCTTCAAGGTACATTGAGGGAACACAGGCAGGGTAGGTGATTTATTTAGTTATTTGTTTTTGATTACCAGGTAAGTGCACTAGACATCAAAAATGCGTATTTTCAGGCATGACCCGGGAGGGTACAAGACGAAAACAGTCATGACTCAGTGGTACAGGGAAACATACAATTAACAACAGCAAGTAGTATCACAAGAAGTGAGTTGATTTCATATTTACACAGTAGCTAAAGAACTAGAACACATAGTACATTCACAGTATCAAAGGGTATAGCCAAAACTATAACATTCATGATTACAAAATGAGACATACCAATGCAATAAGGTGATAGAAATAGGTGCAGTGGATGTGAAGAGTAGAGAGAGAAACATACAAGAAGTGCCAGTCATTCCAGAGGAAGGTTTGCTGTAACAGGCGTAAAGAAGAAAATATAAGTGCCAATTGATTGAGCAACAAGGACAGGCTGAGGTCAAGTGAGCAACAAGGGAGTGTGCCAAGGGGGGAAGAAGCAAGTGCAGAGGATTGAGACAATTAGGTGGTTGCATAGTTCTCACTTGAAACTGGCATGGGTGTCAAGAGTGTCAGATGGATGCGGGTAATGAGTTCTAATAATGGGGAGCAAAGTGGGAGAAGGCTTGATATACCATGTAAGTCATGCATCTGGGAACTGACAGAAGGGCCTGGTCACCTGAGCGAAGGACATAGTGAAGGCTTGGTGGAGTCAGCATACTGGCCAGGGAGGAGGGAACACCAGATTGAACAATAATATTGATTAGGGTGCCAAGAACGTAGAAGCGGTTCGCCTCAGTAGAGAGCCAGTTAAGGCCTCTGTATAGTTGACAGCAATGAGTGAAATGATGTGAGGCCAAGGCAAAACAACTTATATCATTATAGTTGGTATCCCATTTGAGGAGATGGGCTTTGGCAGCACCAATATAAGTGACAGATCCATATGTTAGAGCAGGAATAAGAATGCCCTGCTCAATGGCAATTCTGGCAGAATGTGTAAGAGCACAGCTAGCTTTGTAGGCCAGGCCAAGCTTGCAGTTAACAGCTCTGCAAGTGTTGGAGATGTGTTGGTCAAAATGTAGTGAGGGGTCAAGGGTAATGCCAAGGTATTTAAAAGTATTGACATTTTCGAGAGGAGAACCATCACAGCAGGAGATGGATATTTGACCTGGACATTTTCTTACTCTTGGGGCAGAGCCAAAGAGCATAGGGTGGGTTTTGCCAGTATTAAGTATTAACTTGCTTTTGGAGAGCCGGTAATGGATGCTGCAAAAATCAGAAGTGAGGGTACAATTAAGATCAGAGAGGTTGTTGGAACTGGTACAGAGAACAAGGTCATCTGCGTAAAGCAAAGAAGAGCAGGTAGAGGCATTGAGAGATATATCATTAATGAAAATGGTGAAGAGGAGGGGGCCCAGTATAGAGCCTTGAAGTACTCATAGAAGCATAGACTTTGACAGCAGATAAGGACCGCCTGGCCCACCTAGTCTGCCCATTTCCCTACCTATTGGAAAATCTGCAGATACTAGTTAACCAGCGGCCTACTTCCTCCTACCTCCCATTAGAATTGCCTTATGTCTGTCCCATGCATTCTTGAATTCCCCCACTGTTTTTTACCCCACGACCACCTCAGGTAGGCCATTCCATGCGTCCTCCACCCTCTCTGTAAAAAAATATTTCCTCACATTGCCCTTGAGCTGTCCCCCCATCTTCAAATTGTGCCCCCTTGTTCTTACACATATCTTTTTCTGAAAGATGCTACCCTCTTTGACTTTATTGAGTCCCTTGAGGTACTTGAATGTTTCTATCATGTCTCCCCTCTCCCTCCTTTCCTCGAGGTATACATATTAAGCTCCTTTAGTCTCTCTTCATAGAGAACTCCAATGTTGATTGTGGAATAGTCAGAGATGGCAGAGTTCTATTTGACAAATTAGCTGCTATACCAGATTACCACCTCAGTGGAGAAGCCGAGGGATAGCATTTTAGATTTAAGGAGAGACTTATCAACAAGGTCAAAGGCCTTTGTAAGGACAATGAAGACAGCACCAGTTAGACGGCCATTGTTTATTGTTACATTTGTGTCATTGGTGAATTTGAGAAGTGCAGTGATGGTGCTATGACCTTTTCTGAAACCATGTTGGACATCTGGAAGGAGGTTTCAGTCATGCAGGTACTGTAGGTGACAGTTTGGATAGAGACAAGTTTTTCTAGGAGCTTGCTCAGGACCAAGAGGATAGCAATGAGACAGCAATAGGTAATATAATGGCAATCACAGACTTGCTGAGGGTCATACAGTATGCAAGTGGAGGTTGTGGGAATCAGGGGCAGATCTAGAATTTTTTCAAGGGGATAGGCGTTTTTGCAGGAGGTAGCACTTTCTCTCCAAAATGTTAAATGTTCCTCCTTGATGTTTAGATTAGACTAAAAGAACTACTATTTGCTGGCCAGGGGATGGTACCTCATTACATAGCTGGATCTTTTAGTGGTGGGAATCAAACCCAGATCAACTGGATGTACCACAGTCATTCACAGCTTGTTGCTGTAACCTCTAGCTGTACTGCCAGCTAGGTAGAGAATGAACTCCTGCTACCCCCTTAAGACAGAAAACCATAGCCATTTCAGCTTAATGTAAGCTTTAAAATGAAAAATTACATTCTTTCAGGGAAAGGGCTACACCTGTAAAAATATTGCTACAGTACTCTCATGAAGTGTTTAGATCTGACCCTGACTGCTAGCCTCTAGAATGGCTAGCTATTGTACACAGAATGGTGGGGTGAGTGGAGCAATAGTGGAAGAGTGGCAGGATAGTTCTTCATATGATTTTACTTATCACAGATCTGGGCAACTCTCTTTTTACCTCTTCCAGTCTCCTCTGTCCCAGACAGTGAGCAAGATGCCCCACATTGTACATAAGGATTTATATACCACTCAGCTATGCTTTAAATGAGATGTCTCTCTCTCTCTTTAGGTTCCAGAACTCCCCGTGTACCACACAGAGAGGGTACTTCCCCACATTGCACTGGTGGATCCATACAACTCTCCTGTTATTTGTTTGTTTCTGTTACCAGGTAAGCGCACTAGGCAAACAGATGTCCATTTACAGTGATGACCTGGGAGAATTACATTACAATACAGCAGGGCTATTACAATAATGAATAATAACAATAAAAAAATGGACAGTGAACAGAATAAAAGAAAAACCTATAATCAAGTAGGGTTTCTCACATAATCTAAAAAAGACAAAAGCTTGGCATTACAGTTTAGAAAAGGTGCCAGATAATATAGATACCTGAGAACAGTGTGAAGCAAGGAAAAAAACATGGCAATAGCAACCTTGGCAGATGGTGCAAGGTGTCAGATCATGAACAAACAATGAAATGAAAAAAAGACAAAAACAGCAGAACATAATGGTAAAAACAAATTGAGAATACTGGTTGGGCAACTGTGCACAACCAGCCTGTACTGCCACCAAGAGGTTTAGATTCCAAATGACCTCGAGAGCGAAGCTCAAGAGGTTAATACGAATCTGAACCTCTGAGTGGCAGTACAGGCTGGTTGGGCATGGGTTTGCCCAACCAATATGTTTTGTAATGTATACAGCCAGAAATTGTAATGCCCCTTGCCACTAAAAGAAAGATGATGACATGAAAAAGTGTTTTCTTTTGTTGAAGTTTACTGTGAAGACACTGCGAAACACAAGTTGTCCTGGTGTAACACTCACATAAGCGCTGAACTCAAGACATTAACATTTTAATTCAGATTGCTGTTTTCAGCTGAAAATTAACTGAATTAGTTATTTATACTTAGAATCAAGTTCAAGTTCTTTTTATTGTTTGATAAGTTATGTTGTTACAAATACAGTTGTACAAAAATATGTTATACATAAAACATTTATTATCTAGACAATTCATTATCTAACTACCATTAAAATAAATGTTCCATGTTAAAATCCCAATCCACAAAAGTGGGATATATAAATAAAGTGCAATTATTACCATTATCATGTAGTTGTTTCCCTAGGGGTTATCTTGTTCTCTCTCTATCATATGTAATTTTGGGGTATCCACTATTTTTAGAAATGACACTATTCTTTCAAGTGTATTAAGAGATGTAGAGTTAAGAAGTGTTTCCATCATTTTCTCAGGATCTTGGTTAAATGATCTCAATAAGCCCCCCCCCCCCCAAAAAAAATGTCTCTGTATTTATTGTACAACAGGCAAATATTCAGTAAATGGACAATTTCATCTCCTGCTTTTCTACAGCGGCATCTGCCATTGAAACTCGGCCCTTTCTTGTGGAATAGTGAAATCAGTTGTTCACTTTTATGATATTCAAATCTAAATTTGGTAAATATTTTCCTGCGGTTTGGCTGTTTAATGATCAAGATATTTTTCTAGTTTAAAATGTTGCTTATTTTTAACCATCCATTTGCTAATCTTTTACTTGGAACAAACCTTCATTTCTTTCTGGTGAAAAATATCCCTTATTCTATTTTTTACTATAAATTGGATTTCGGCAAATGGGTTTCTCAGAGCATCTGGTATGCCCTGTAAAAGTCCATACAACTTTATCCATGTCTCTACTACCCCAATCATAGGAAATGTGAACTGGTTGTCTTTATATTTTAATTTTCTTCGTGACATTTCCGTGGCAATCTGGCTTCCTGCATGCTGTAAACCTTTAGCCAGTACAAAATTATTCTTTCCCGGATCAAGCATTCTAAGGAGAGCTGCCCCAATTCCTTCCTCACTAAGGATGAAGCAGCACCTTGCAGTAGTCCTAATAGATGTTTATAATATACATTCAATGTTTTTTTCCACCCCATTGGTACAATTTGCACCCCAAACATCAGCTCCATATAACAGTTAGGATCTGACTTTAGCATTTCCTATTTTTAAAATACTTTTGACTGAGCTCTTCCATGTTTGTGAGCAAAGCTAAACAGGGAATGTAAAAATGTTTTGATTTTATTTCTAATTCCTTAATATGCCTATTTCAGGAACGCTCACTAATCAGAATTATCCCCAAATATCTAAATTCCTTAACTTGCTCTGTCCTTTCCTTCCCTATTTTCAGAACACATCCTTTTTTATTGTTATTCCCGCATACCATTGTTTTTTCCACATTAATTTTAAGGGATGCCCTCGTGCATCCTTGATATAAGTCAGTTAACTTTTTTTTAACCCTAACTCGCTAGTTGAAATAATGACTATTTCATCCGTGAATGTTAAATAGGACAGTGTCTGCTTCCAATTTTAGGCATATTAGTATTCTGATTTTTATAGTTTTAATAAAATTTGGTTCAGAAATATATTGAACAATATAGGGGATAAAACACAGCCCTGCCTAACTCCTCTGTTTCCGTTGAATTTGTGGATTTTATCTCCTCCAGAATTACATCTTACTTGTATACTAGAATTCTTGTAGAGTAGTTTTAAGCTGTCCAAAAAAGCCCTCTCTAAACTATTTTCTTCCAGTCATTCCCATACTAATTGTCGATTCATGCTGTTGAATGCTGCATTAAGAGCAATAAACAGGCAACATCATTTTTGTCCTTTAATTTTTGTGTATTTGTGTATTAAATGTGATAGCACAAAGCATTGATCTACCGTGGAGTGTTACATGAAACCTGCTTCTGCTTCGTCTATTTTATTGTTATCTTGTATCCACTCTATGATTCAACTGTTCAATATTCGAGTAAACACTTTTTGATGTGTGTCAATTAAACTGATCGGTCTATAGCATGCTGGATCTTGCTTGTTGCCTTTCTTAAATAGTGAAATAATTATTGATTCCCTCCAGGAATCCGGGATTATACCAAATGTTGTGATAAATTAAAAAAGCTTATGAAGGATAGGAATCCAATAGTCCATTAGATTGATAACTGCATCAATGGGAATGCCATCTGGTCCTGGAGTCTTGTGTCTCTTAAATGTTTGTATTGCTGATAATTTTATTTTCTAATGGGATCCATGATTCGGTGTCAAGGGTTTCTTCCTCTTGTTCTTCTGGGTTGAAAAATAACTCTTTATAGTGTCTAACCCAAACTTCAGATTCTATATGCATTTTTAAATTATTCATGTATTCATCACATCCCTTTGCAACTATAGTTGAAGCCATTTAATCGGGATGTGCTTAATGGGGACGTTCGCTTTAAGGGGACGATCACCTGGGCACTGATTAAGTGGCTATTCAACTTAATGGAAGTATCACACCTTTAAAGGGGACATAGTAATCCCTTTAATGGTGACAATTTTATGGTTATCACTTCTGCCCTCATCTCATTATCACCTTCTAAAAAAGTTAATACTTCACATCTGCTCTTCAAATTTAATTAGTCCTGCATAAAAAATGTCACAAACTGCTATTCAGCATATACTGTGTCTCTTGCTGTGCACGTTTTGCCTGTCCTGATGGATCCATGACAAACTGATCTTCCTCTGGCCAACAAAGTTAAGGTGAACGAGACACTGCAGGAACCGGGAGCATTGATGTCTAAGGTGTCTAAGCTTTTCAACATATCCAAAAGTTGTGAAACCCACCACAATCTATAATTGTTTCAAGAAAGGGGGGCTTTAACCTAAATCCAGTTGAAGCTTCTATGCTAGATGGAGTTGGTACAGAGGGAGCAGAAAAGAGCACTGCTGCATTTGATGACACTGACAACCCCCTCGTTGACGTTCCACTCCCTGAAAGTTGATCGGAGGAAGAATTCCTGTGTTTTGTTGTTATTGATGCAGAGGAAGCCACGGAGGGGGATTTGATGGTGGCAACCATTAGTGAGGCCCTCAATACATTAAATCCCTCTAATGAAGAAGAGAAAACCATGGATTTAGAGAGCCAGACGCAGCCATCCATTGTGAGCAACAAAGAGGCCCAGCTTCATTGCAGCCATATTTGTGATGGATCTTTTCATCACGGCAAAATGGATGAGTGGGACAAGATCTTCGAACTAGAGGGAGTCATACTATGGGAGATTGTGACTCAGTCAAAACAAAAGATGATAAAAGATCACTTTCAGTGATCCAAGCCTGGAGACTCCTGAGACCATAGGACAGATAAGTGTGCCACAGCATTTTACAGTACACTACTCCATACTGATTTAAAAAAAGTTTTACTTTTTGTATTTTTCAATAAAGTTTAATTACTTCTCAGAGCTTGAGACATACAGCACTAAATCAAAAAAGAGCTGCATTCACTATGTGCTGTTTAGTGTTGGCATTCGTGTTGTACTGTATGCGTGTTCCGTTTCTCACTGTTTGTTTCCACCCTGCATTTCCTCTCTTCTGTTATAAGAGACACCCACTTAGAGGGGATGAAGGTTGCTCCACGGAGCCATCCCTTTTAAGCAGCTTCAACTGTATATTCCAGATTTTTTTGTTGTCTTTATTATAAACAGCCTCTTCTATTTTTTTCCGATTTTTCTTTCTATAGTTTTCTTTTTGGGCAGTAACTAACTTATTATAATCTTTCCTGAGTTTAAGTATTTTTCCATTTTCTTTATTTGGAAATTTCTTAGCTAATATAAACTGATGATTAAGATTTTGTTTTGCTTTAATACAGCACAAATTGTACCATTTTGCTCCTATTCCCTCAAAAATCCTTGTTTCAGTTTCAACTAACTTTGCTATTTGAGTTATTTAAGCAATATACCATGAGAGGGTGTGGGTGATGGCAGTATTTACCCATACCTGGTGTGGTGGTTTGCTCATGAGACCACTGGCCAAGTGAGGAAACCATACGAGGCATGGGTAAATCCTGCCATTACCAACACCCCTTTTGTGGCATATTGTGATTATACAATGTAGGGAAGTAACAGAAAGAAGTTTTTATTTATTTATTTATTTGGAGTTTTGTGTGTTCCAGTTAGTGAGAGAAAACAATATGGCGGCCAGCGGCTTTGAAGTTTGGTATTGGAGTGAAATGGGGAGGGATTGGCTGGCTGGCACTTCTTCCCATGGGGTGATGGCAGGATTTACACATTGTACTGTAAATCATGCCAGCCAGCCAATCACAAGCCAGTATTTTTTAGCCCATTGTATAATATGCTATTATACAGTATTCATTCATTTGTTTCCTGTTCTTCCAAAAACAAGAAATTTCCCATTTTTTTGTATTATCCCTCTATCCTTCTCCACTTCTAGGAATATTTTGCTGTTTATTAGTTTCCATCCTATGCCCTTTCTTTTTATGCTTGTGTTATCTATTTTTTTTTTTTGCCTTTGGTTTGTTTGGTAAGATTCCACAACTGATGCTGAATTCCAGTGGCAGATGCTCACTCTTCACTCTGTTACCCACCAATATACTTAGACTACTAGTGGTCAAGTTCAGACTCACCCAAACATAGTTTATAATGGAAGTGCCTCTTGCTCCTATAAAGGTATATCTACCATCCTTATCTCCACTAGTTTGACCGTTCAATAGTGTAAAATTTCCATCAGTAAATAACTTACAAAACTCTTTACCCCATCATTGATGTATACATCCATTGACTTTCTATCATTATGCAGATAATCTACTGTAAAATTAGATAACAACCCAATTACATATGTAGATATAGTTTTATTAAGTCCCAGCCTTGTATTGAAGTCTCCCAGGACGATGTATTTGTTCAGTGGGTTACCTGCTATATCTCTATCAAGGAAGTTACTGAGTTGTTGTAATATTTTATCCATCTCTTTGTGCTTCTTCGAGGGTGGAATATATACATTTATTAAAATAATTGTTTCCTTATTGCCACAGATTTTAATCCCTTACATGTTATCATTCTGGAACTCTATTTCTTCCATTGGGTAATTCTTATTTAGTCTACATAATGTTAACAGCCTCCTGAACTGCTCCCATATTTCTCATATTTTACAACCAGTTTAAGATAACTCTTATAACCATCAACATTGACTCCACCCTTTAACCAATTTTCTTGGAAATTGATAAAATCGAAGTTTTATATATATTTAATGAATTCCCCGTCTCCTAATTTATTTTTCAGTCCTAAAATGTTCCATGGGTTTATATTTTTTTCAGCTAATATAATAAGATTGTGGCTGTGTTTTGTAGTGGGCGTGGGCCGGCGGTTGTTTGCAGTTTGCAGGGCATTATGCGCTATAATAGGGGGTGGGGGGGTTCCACAGCTATTATATGTGCATACTTCTTGTTTCCAAATTTCCTTTTTGTTGCACACTACTTGGTCAATATTAAGAAGTGGCCAAGCATTATGTCAGCCCCAAGAGGGCTTCTTTTGTTATGCTGTGGCAAGGAGGGATGGGGGTATAAGGCGGGTATGGGGGGGTTGGAGTTGGGGAAGGCAATACTGTTTACACTCTCTTTGTTTTATCTCTTTTGGGGCACTGTGCCCTAAAAATGGATGTCTCAGCAAGGATGGGGATAGGGGTGGGATAATGGTACACTCTGTATTTTTCACCATGTTGTCTAATGTGGGGAGGTTAGTTTATGTCTGTTCAGACTTTCTTTTAGGTGGGGCTCTAAACTGGGTTAAATTATATGGCTACATATAAAATCTGCTCCTGGAATGTGAAAGGTACCCAATCCCCAGCAAAGAGAATAAAAATACTCCTGCATTTACGAAAATTAGAGGTGGACGTCGCCCTTCTCCAAGAGACTCATTTGCCCCCCTCCCAGATACTTCTATTTCAGAGAACCTGGGTGGGCCAAGCTTTTGGAACAGCCCCTAATTCCCGTAGTGGTGGAGTGGCTATCCTCATAGCCCGCAGACTACCCTTCCACTTGTTGGACACATTAGTGGATACTCACCACAGGTTTATTCTCGCAAAAGTTTTAATTGGCCATTCTGAAATGGTTCCTAGGTCAGTTTATGGTTCAGCTACAGATGACCCCATATTTTTTACCACACTCATGGACCTGTTGACTCCCTGGTCTAACCATCCTCTCTTGCTCGGGGGAGATTGGAATTTTATTTTTTGTAATACTTTAGATCGCTCCAGATCTAGAACTTCCTCTCTCTCCCACACACAGCTTGCCATCCAGGAACTGATGGATACCTTGGGCTTAATTGATACATGGAGGTCCCTCTTCCCTTCTAGAAAGGGATTTTCCTTCCACTCTATCCCCCATAAGTCTATTTCTAGAACAGACCATTTTCTCCTGGATATTGGGCACCTCCCTATCCTGTTCTTACCTTTCCAAGGTTATCTCTGACCACCATCCCACATTGTTACACTGGGGTCCAGGCCCAACTGTAAATCAGGACAAAGTATGGAGGTTTAACCACCAGTTGTTGAAGTCAGATAAGCTCAAGTGCCATCTTAAAAATTTCCTCACCACTTTCCTTAATGTTAATTCCCCCACTATGCCCAAATTAGATATGCTTTGGGGGTCTTTAAAATGCACTCTTAGGGGGTGAGATAATCCGTCTGGCCACTATCAAGAAAAAGCTAACCTCACAGGTCACTTCCCATCTCCTTCAGGAGATATGGCTTGCAGAACTGTCGCTTCCCCCCTCTCCTTCCCAGGCCACCCTTACTAATTTAGAAATTCTCGAGGACTGTTATAATTCTCTACTGATGGATAAAGCTGAAAATCTCCTCCATAGGTCTAGGATTCATTATTTTGGTCAGGGTGACAAGGTGGGCAAACTTCTTGTCCTTCGATTAAGGGTGCAAACCACATATAGGATAATACCCTCCATCTACAATACTGCTCGTCTTTTAGTTACCTCTCCACAGGATATTCTCCTCTCCTTCCAAGAGTACTACTCTGCTTTGTATTCCCAGCACCCCCAACCCCTTTGACTCCGCAGTGGTGGATCACTTTCTACATGATATACAACTCCCATATTTGGATGAACAACAAATTGCCCTCTTAGAAACTCCCCTTTCGATCTCTGAATTATGTTCTACTATTGATGCGTTACCACCAAATAAAACACCTGGACCGGACTAATATACTGTGGAATTTTACAAGGCTTACAAAAAAACAACTGGCCCCTATACTACTACTACTAAACACCTACAATTATATCTACGGACATGGCATCTTGGATTATTCTCTTTCAGAAATTACCATTGTAGTTCTTCTTAAACCAGGGGAAAGACCCTCTTTTTGTTTCTAACTATTGCCCCATTTCTGTAATAAATGTTGATTTTGAAATATTGTCAAAGATCCTGGCTACTAGAATAGCAAAAGTATGGCATTGCTTAATAAGTCCGGAACAGGTGTGTTTCATGGCTGGCAGGCATTCCTTAGACTATATGCGGAAACTCACCCATCTCATCTCTGCATCCAGGGACTCCTGGGTATCTGCTTCCCTAGTGTCCCTGGATGCAGAGAAAGCTTTTGACCGCATCTCGTGGGATTATTTGTTTTACCTTCTCCCCAAATATCGTATTCCCCAGCAATATAGCCAGTCGGTAAAGGTCCTGTATACTCATCCCAAGGCCTGGGTGCTCTGTAATGGCATGCTTTCTAATACTATTGCTTTGCAACAGGGCACCAGACAGGGCTGTCCTCTTCCCCTTTTTATTTAACCTCTATTTGGAGCCACTTATTCACTGTGTCAATGCTTCACCTTCAGTTATGGGTATCGTTGTTGGGCCCCGTCAGTATAAACTATCAGTTTATGCTGATGATATACTTCTTCACGTTTCACATCCCTCAGTTTCAATTAAGGCCTCCTCCCTATCTATTATAGATCAATTTGGTAGTTTTGCCAATTACAGACTTAATTTAACTAAAATGGAGGTAATGCCCCTAAATACTAGTACATTTTCCTCTGAAGTATCTCAACTGAGCTTAAAATGGGTCAAAGATAATATGAAATATCTGGGGATTTATCTCTCTACTCATAATTCACATATGAAATATCATAATCTTGACAAAACTCTTACCCAAATTAATATGGATCTCAATAGTTGGACAGCACTTCCTTTCTCACTGTGGGGGTGTATTAACATAATAAAAATGAATGTTCTTCTCCGGGTGTTATACCCCTGCACATGACCAATTTACTCCTTCCCAAATCCTGGTTCTCCCAGGTGAATTGCATAATTTCAAACTTTATATGGAGCAATAAAAAAGCTAGGAGAGCAATTGCTAAACTTCAGTATAGTAAAGCTAATGGGGGTCTACAATTACTGGACCTTCTTCTTTATTACTATCCGGTTACATGTTCGGTTCTTCTACAGTGGATCAAAGAGGTTCCATCTGACCCATCTTTGACTAGTACCCCGCAGTGGCTACAACTTGAATGATCCCTATGTTCTCTTCATGGAATTGATATTGGTACACTCATATATGCTCTACCTAAGAACATTCCCAAAGATTTGTTCCATACGCCTACCAAGACCACTCTTTGGGTTTATACTATGTTAAGCGCCATGCTCCATATATCTTTGGAGAAAGATATTTCACAGCCTGTTCTTAGGAACCCTAATTTTAAGATTGATGGTAAACCCCTCAACAAATGTTTTTGGCCATTTAATCCCCATTTTAAAGTAGTTGATCTATTGAGGGATTACAAATTGTTGACATTCCAGGAACTCTGTGTCAAATACAAGGTGTCCTCCGACTACTGCTTTAAATATTTCCAACTATCCCACATGCTCCACTTCCACTTTGGGATGTGACCATGAAACCAATATCTAACTGGGCTCTTGCTACAAGTAATTCCATCCCCTCCCACGTCCCATTTAATCTCCTACTTTTACCATCTTCTGAGAGAATTTTTGGAGTCTCTTAACTGCCATCCACAATATTCGTAAGACTATACATTGCCTGTCTCTTCCAATGGGGAGAGGTCCTGGTCTAGTATATGGCAACATCTGTACCAGGATGTAAGGTGGGGCAGATATCATTTACTACTAGTTTTCACAATTCATGATTTGTATTATACCCCAGATAAACTACATAGAATGGGACTACTCCCTTCTAATTTATGCTCCAGATGTGGGACACATCCTGGTGCCTTATTACATATATTATGGGAATGTGATAAAGTTTTGCCCTTATGGGCTGCCATCAAAGCTAGTTTAAATCCTTTGCTGGGTCTCTTTGATGCATTTACCCCCGAAATTTGTATTTTGGGTAATTCCTGAACAATATTACTGGGGAATCAATGTAAATATATGGCCCTCATAGCTTTATGTGAAAAGAAAATAATTCTATGTCATTGGCTTGACCAAGCAGTACCTTCTAGATCTGAATGGTTAAAAGCTTATTGCTCAGATGTCTGATAGACTTCATTATTATAATTCAGTATGGGACCCTCTTCATACTTTGTTAGCAGTTTAATTACATTATTGCATGACCTAGTTTTGTTAAGTCTGGTTTTTGCTAATGTTTGTGCTACTCTTCTCATTACACTATACAACGGTGTGTACCGGGGGGTTGGGGATTAGGGTAGGGTGAGGTGGGGTGGGTAAAGGGTAGAGGGTAGGGGGTGTTTACATTTTTGTGTTATATCTGTAATTATTATACTACATGTATTTTTCTAATAAGGAGAATTTTTGTTCTCCCTCTCCTCTATTTTTCTTTCTTGTGAGTTTGCTATAAATTGTAGAAAGTGGAGAATAATTATAGGAAGGTTTACTGTTCTGTACCTCTCTATACAATTGTAACCTTGCTCTAGCCCTCTGCTATGAAATAACTGTAAAATCAATAAAGCTCACTAAATCTGAAAAAAAAAAATGCTGGGTTTATCCTCCATGCCAACTCCCAATACTTAGAGTCCTCAATATTCAGTCCTTGTTTTCGTGCTGTTCTGTGCATTTTTGTCTTTCACTGCACTCTTTTGAAAAGAACATGGCTACAATCTCGTTGATTCCATTGCAGTTTGATTGAGATGACCATGCAGCTCTTTTCAGCTGCAGGGAATGGCCAGGTGGGCTTGTGGTCAATTTTTTCAGTCATGGAATGTGACTGTACCGCAGAAGGGTACAACCGCGTTCCATGACCTTTGTGCTGTAGTACAACAAGGTTTTGAATCGTACAGAAATCTATGCAGAACAATGTTCCTCTGTACACTATACATTTACAATGTATGGGAGAGTGTGGCTGCCGATGAAATTCTATTAGCAGAATTTCCTTGTTGTGTTGCACTAGTGATGTCACCACTGCAGCAAAACAGATTAGAACACTTTTGCATGGCTCAGGGTACACAATCTCTGGTTGCTGTCATTAGCGGTGTCAAGTCATGGCCAAATTTCCCCCATTCACTAAAATACCACAAACAGCTTAATCTGGTTCAAAGTCAGTTGGCATTCATCTGTATCCCCCTTCCCTGGATCGTGTCTGAAAATAGGCAGAATTTGTCTAGTGCACTTACCCGGTCAACAAAAACTAAAAATAAAAAAATTATAAAAGTCATCTTGTCCATTTCAGTCAGTGCTGACGAGGTACGGTGGCAGCTATAGTTTACTCTGACTCCAGTTTCTGTTTTAAAATCAATGTACCTGTTCTTTTCTGTTGAAAACTTTCAATGTTTCAATGCTTTCTTCCCATTTCAATATTATGGTTACCCATACACTATAAAAGATTGTGTATGAGCAACCATACATATACAGGTCTGAGTCTGAATCTCAAGGTTTGCATGCTAACAAGATACCTCATGAGCTGTGCTCGCAAGGTCTGTTGTTTCCATGGAAACCTTTCAGTTCAAACACAGCCTTGTTGTATAGGGTTGCACATACACAATCTTCTATATTATGTGAAATGTCTGTTGTTTATTATTCCCATGTCCCACATATAGAGATTCTGCTCCACATTGTGCAGATGTACTATGTAGGACTCAAATCTCTCAACAATCAGTCATTCTTGGGACATGTCTTTTGCCTCCATAGGGAATTAGAGAGAGGGCATTGTCCCAAATTTCACAGAGGATGCCAGTTGCCTGGTGCTCTGCATAACTATATCGAGGGGCAGCCTTTTACCAACCAGACATCTCTGGGTCTGTTGCTTGCTGGCCCAGCAGAGGTCTGGTGTACCCATGGGTGGTGCATGCTCTTTAGTGATGAGAGAGGAGGAATGAATGCACTAATGGGTAATTTTCTCCATCAAGAAGGGAGAATTGTGCCTTCTGATGCTTTACTGCCTCCTGGATGACCACAGGCAGCAGTGCTGCTACTGTAGGAAGTGTTGATATGCTCAGGAGGGGAGATCATGCGTATGTTGTTGCATCTGGCTTGCTGGCACCTGATGATGTAATTGTGTGCACTCTTATAAGAAGGAAATAAAGGGAAAATCTAGATGCCAGTTTAGCAGATAAAGTCCAGTCAGTCTCCCACAAGTCCAGTCAGCCTCCCACAAAAATCTTAGGCCTCGATCTTCCATCCTTCAGGCATAATCTCAGGAGTCTCTTCCCCTGCAGCACCACCAGATTTCAGGACTAACACCCACTGTAGAGCTGAAGGTGAGCCCATCTCAGGGGAAAATTCTGAGGGGGATAAATGGTATGACTGGTTGTGGTGTCCTGAGGTCCTGGTAGCAGTGGGGTGGGACTTCATGGCCGGGAACTGAGTACAATGGCTGGTGTGGAAGAAGGCTCTAGTTAGAAGACAATTTTGGAAAAGTGTGCTAAAAGACACAAAACGAAAGGGTCAGACCTATGTCTCTCCACCGCATCTTGTTCGTGAGTTATTGTCCAGACTTGCTGGGATCTCAGCCAGACAGACTGCTACCCAATCTGTATGACTGAGGTCAGTTGCTGAGGTGCAGCTACTCTGCAGGGTGGGAGAAGGAGGTAAACTGATAAAGAGGATTAAAGAAAGAAAATTGTGAAATTTTGCAAAGAAGCAGAAGAAAAGGAATTTGCATTTATAAAGTAATTTTCATACGTATTATATCCCAAAGTGTTTAACAAGCAGTGAGGGGCTGGCAGTAGTGAAGTGATTATAACTTGACTTGTGCCCCTGGAACAGCATGTCAGTTATCAGCAGGACTTCACAGAGGGTGATCTTTGTTCTGGCTTTATACAGCAATTTTTCCATATAGACTGTGCCCTTTAAACATGAGTCAAAAACAAAAGAATATAAATGGCAGCTGGTGGGGGGAGATTCAAGGGAATGTCAGAAAGCTTCACGTTATGGAGAAAGTGACTGAGCTGTGGAACAGACTTCCAACAGAGGAGGTGGTTGCAAAAAACATCAGTGGGTTCAGGCATGGCTGGGCAGAATAAAGGGCTTAATATTTAACCGGGGGGGGGGTAACAGCAAGGCAGGGAGCAAGGGGCGGGGGAGGCAAGGGTGAAAACCCAGTCTAAAGAACAGGTCACAGGCTAGGGTAGGGTAGGGTAGAACTGGGCAGACTGGATGGACCAGTGATCTTTTTCTCCCGATATTGCCTATGTTTCTATGAGACCCTAAAAAGGGGATATTCTCTTTCAAAGCTGCAAATATGAGCTGGTTATTTTAATTCAATGCAACATGTTAACAGTGTGAACCTCTCCCCTGTTTACTCCACTTAGCAGAATGTACAATATGTAACCAAATTACAAGATGAAGGAAATCAAGTTGTACAACAGAGAGGCCCAGCATGAGCACCAACAACAGACAGATATGACAAGTAGGGCATTTTGTTTATTTTCCTTAATCGGCTCATTTTCATTTCATTTGTTTCACCAGGGGGTGCACTGTGTAAATTACCCATTCAGCTATGCCTGACATGTAAAAAAGTGACATAACAAAAATTCATCATATGGCTGCTAGCTGTGTAAGTGCTTGAGCAATGTTACTTTGAGTGTTACTTTTGATTGTATCTTTCCTCTGGCCTTCCACCCTTGGTAGAGGTTCCAGGAGAAGTTTCTTGAGGCTAAGGTAAATTGGTAGCTGAAAGATATGCATCACAGGCACAGTGCTAGAGAAGTAGGAGGGATGGGAGGTGGCTATGAAAAACACTAGGCAGAGGAGGGGTGTGTGTGTGTGTGGCCTATGTAGGGAAGGGGGGGTTGAGTCTGTCAGCCACCCACTGACCGCTGGTGAAACCTTTCAATTCAATGTGCAGGTGCCAGTTTTGTAAGTGCTTGTGCAACATTAGTTTGAGTGTTACTTTGGCTTGTCTCATTCCTCTGGATTACCATCCTTAGTAGAGGTGCTAGGAGAAGTTTCTCAAGGCTAAAGAAAATTAGTAGCTAAAACAGCCAAAGGACCAAATTGCGATGTAACAGATGCTGCCTCCTCCAGCTCATGAAATAGATTCAATAATATGGAGGAAAGGAAAAATAAACATGTGGGGGGAAACTTCTGCAGGATCCAAGGTTCCTGGTTTAGCCTTCCCTCCAGGTTTCTAAAAATTATGAGGCCAGCTATTGATAAGCTTGACGGAGTTTAATTTTGGATATCTAGGCTTCAAGCAGGATAATGTGAGTAAACCATGATCCTGATGATGTGAGCTAGTATGTTCTCCTGAAGCAGAGATGACTGTGCACTCATGTATGACTGGTTGGAAAATAAGTGAGGACTTCAGAGACCTGGACAAGATAGCAACACTCTGAAATGAAGGACAAACCAGGAAGTAGTCATGATGTAATAGTTGTCGGTACAGAGAGGAGGATGAGTAGAATAAGGATGCCTGTCCACAGGCTATAGTTGGTAGAGGACTTGAATGGGACAGCAAGCTGAGTTTGTTGCTAAATAAGATACATGGACCCCTTATTACTTCTGTTAGTTTTGGATGTTGGTAAAGATGAAGTGACTTGCTGGTGCTTTCTTGAGGCTGTTCTTTCTTAGGTAAATTTCAGGATTAAAGACAGAAGAAGAGGTAAATTATCCAGGTCTTAGGAATCCAAGGTATGCTAATGCCATGGCTGTTTGAACATTAAAATCAGGAGAAGATCCAAAATTCTATATTTTAAGAGGTCCATCAGTGAAGAATATAGGTTGTAATCCATAGGATTAATTGAGGGATATTGAGGAGTAGATTTTCTTGAGCCTTGAATAAAGCCTTGATTGCCAGGATAAGTAAGAATGTGTGGTATCAGGATGGATGGATGGACAACAAGGTAAACGGTATGCCTGAGATACATAGTTTGATTGTTGTGGCTATAAGCTAAATGTTTGACAGCAAAAGGATGCAAATGCATTAACATGAGGAGCAGAATAGTGCAGAAGGTCAATGGTTTGAAGGGTGCAGAAGGTAAAGTAGTGTATTTCTTCCAGGCTACTCTGAAGGCAGACTTGTTGATGCAGTTAGAGAATCCCAGATGATAGCAGAGGCATGGTTGAGATATATTTTTATGTAATTTGCAGCTCTTGGAATGATGATGAAGGAGTCATTTTTTGTTGGCTCAAGGGTAAGGAGCTCTGAATTTATTAAAGAAGTAGACAGTGTGATTGGATACAGCTGAGGAGAAGATAGTACGTTCCCTAGGTCTTAAGAACCTAAAGAAGGCTAAGGTCATAGCCTACTGTAAGAGCTGAGTGATTAGTGAACTGAAGACTTCTTCCAGTAAAAGATTTGTTATGCAACATAGAGCATGGACTACAAGCTTCCTTGAGGGCAGTCCTTGAGGAATAAATGTTTTCAGGTCTTGAAGGAATGCTTTAACTGCTGGACTAGATAAGTATCAGCTAGGATAAACAGATTATAAGGTAAACTGAATGCCCAATATATAGTGTATCATCTGATAGTATTGGCCAACAGGTCTAGTGCTTGACAGCAGTAGCTCTAGCTGACAGCTGAGTGCTTGGAGTAGTATGATGTGGTTGAAAGTCTGATTGTTTGTGAGTAGTATTATGAGGTGGGCACTCTGATTGCTTAAAGCAGTATGATGTGGCCGATAGGCTGAACATCTATGAGAAATATGATATAGATGGCAGGTAAATTGCTTATAAACAGTGTGATGTGGCCAAAAAGCCAAACAGCTATGACCAGTAAAATATGGATGACAGGTCGATTGCTTATGAGTAGTATGATGTGGCTGACAGCCTGAACAGCTATGACCAGTATGATATGGACAACAGGTCTATTGCTTATGAGCAGTAGATGTGGCCAGTAGGCTGAATGATTATGAACAGTATGATGATGCTGACACGCCAAATGCTTGTGAGTTGTAAGATGAATCCAACATGCCAAGTACTTGTGAGCAGTAAGATGTAGCCTATAGGCTGGATACTTGTGAACAGTACAATGAGGCCAAAAGGCCAAACTGCTATAAGCAGTATAATATGGACAACAGCGCACTTGCTATTGAGCAGTATGGTGTGGCTGAAGGGCAGCTTGCTTGTGTACAGTATGATGTGGCCAGCAGACTGATTGGTTGCAAGCAATATGCACATCCTAAGATGATGGAGAAGGAGTCATAACTTCGCCATGCAGAGGATGGAAGTTCTGAATTACATATGAAGTTCATGTTGATCTTCTCAGGACATTCATCATGGAGGAGGAAGATTGACCTGTATTTATTATGGCTAAGGCTGCTTGGTTATCAGAACAGAATATGATAGATTGATTGTACCAAAAGGTGACCCCAAGTGAGAGCAGCTGCTGTAAAGTGATATGGTTCAGACAAGGAAGACGTGAATTGAAAATCATGAATCTTGGATTTCTGATAGCCTTGGATGAGCAAATCAAAAATGCCACAAAATGCTTCAAAACCACAAGATGGTGCTGCTCTGAGGAAAGTTTGAGTATTTAATTCTGTAGCTGGATCTTTACAAACTTAGATATTCCATTACAGTCTAACAGCAAATGTGGCCACATGACGAGGTCTGAGCCAGGGAAAGCAGCAAAGGTAAGGTAAGGTAAGGTGATAATCCAGAGCAATGCCAGTTACTAAATGTGCCATATTAAAAGGGATATAAAACTTTCCTCAGGGAATACTCTTCATCGCACGCTTGAGAAGGTCTAGTAAGGAAAACTGTTTCCTATTTGTACAGGATCATTTGAATGAGACGGATGACACCAAATCGGAATGTTAAACAGTCGGACTTGAGACATCTAGAACTGCACAAGCAAACATATAATTAAAGTGGATGGCATGGAATGAAATCCAGTATGAAAGCCTTTGTCGAGGCCTAAGAGAAAAATTTGAATCAGAATTTCATTTCATGTTTATTTTATACTGAAAAGGCCTGTGGACGCAATGCCCATTTTCATAGGCATCCAGTTATATAAATAATACAAAGCATATAAAAAAATTCAAAGCATTTATATACATATCAGACATATCAATCAATAGACAACATCAGTCATAACAATTACAAACAGTTCTATCTAAAAATAACATTTAAGCAGTCTGTTAAATACTAGACAAAGAACCTTAGTACGCAAGCACTGAGGCAATGGTTACCCCAAAGGGCATTGGCCGGGAAGCCAACTTTCAAAGAAATACAAAATCACACATACCCCCATAATGCAAAGCATCATGGGATAGATATATGCAAATCACAACAGAATATTATGCTGGTTCAACTTGGGGTAACCATTGCCTCAGTGCTTGCGTACTGAGGTTCTTAGTCTTTTAACTTGTTTTTTCTTTTTATTGGGTTGCCCACAACATAACCCAGATAGACCATCTTAGGGTAGCTGGTTCATTCCACTGGGGTGTCATACAGACAAGGCACACTGATGAGTCCTGGTAGGATGAAACATGTGTCTGTGTCTTCTGTTGGCACCCTTTGCAAACTGTGTGAGAGGCCTTTTGGCACCATGCATTTCTGCTAAAAGTTGAACCAGCATAATATTCTGTGGTAATTTGCATATATAGCCCATGATGCCTTGCAATATGGGGTATGTGTGATTTTGTATTTCTTTGAAACTTGGCTTCCCAGCCAATGCCTTTTGGGGTAATCACTGGCTCAGTGCTTGCATACTGAGATTCTTTGTTTTTTAACTTGTTTTTTGGTTTTATTGGGTTCACTACAACATAACCTAGATAGACCATCTTAGGGTAGCTGGTTCATTCCACTAGGGTGTAATACAGACAAAGCACACTGATGAGTCCTGGTATGATGAATCACATGTCTGTGTCTCCTGTTGGCACCCTTAATTTTATTTTATTTAGTTTTTGTTTACTGGGTAAGTGTGCTAGCCAAAATTAACTATTTTCAGGCATGACCCGGGAGAGTACAACAAGTATATACAGACAGTTAATTCTTGGGAGCAATTTCAAGTACATAGAGAGGAAGGTTACATTCAATATCAACAAATATTACAAAGGAATAACATTACATAAGAGCAAACCAATAATTACATAAATGACCAGAAACAGAGTTAGGCAAAGCAATGTAACAAAGGGCAGGAAAGCAAAAAATAAAACAGGGTTAGAGAGGGGAAGTTGTACTGATTACAAATATTCATATCAGCAGTAACATTCGAGGAGTAAAGAGTAAATCATGAAGTGAAGAAGTGAGGGTGAAGAGAGAAACAGAGAAGGCAAGTAGAAGCAGAATAGGAACAGAGGGCAGAGTTAGGCATGACTTGAGAAAACTAGGTTAGGGCAGAAGGTAGAAGGATATAGTAGATTAAAGGGAAAGGAAAAAATGTTAGGTAGGGAGTAAACAGAAACAAAGCAGGATATAGGAAAAGAGGGAAAAAGACAGGGATCAGGGTAATCAGGTGTGGTCAAAACAACTGCAGGTGTCAATCAGAGATAAGTATCGCCTCAGCTCACTTTTGAAGCAGAGATGAGACTTTGTCAGCCGTAGGTCCAGGGGAAGCGAATTCCAGAGTTGAGGGGCAGTATGTTGGAAAGCGGCAGCACCTTTGAGCATTTGACACTTGGACACGTGAAGTAAAGATTTATCAGACAACCACAAACCATGGTAGGAGTTTTGAGGGACAAGCAGCATAGCAAGTGAGGATGGGGTATTCTGTTGAACAGAATCAACGAGCAAGCCCAAAGCATATTTCCTGTGAGCCAAGGGAGAGATACATTTTAAGTCCTTGTAGAGTTGGCAGTGGTGCATGAGGCAAGGAGATGAGGAGGCATACCTACATATGTTGTAAGTAACATCCAATTTATGGAGGGAAGTCTTTTGTGCTGCAACAAAGATAGGGGACCGTAAGTAAGGGCAGGGAGCAAGATTCCCCTGGCAATTGCCAACTTTGCAGAAGGTGTTAGCATATAGCTACTATTGTATGCAACGCCCAGTTTTGAATTTACAGATTTGCAGGCAGATTGAATGTGTACATTAAAGTCAAGTGATTGGTCAAGAAGGACCCCCAAGTAATTGAAGGACATTACATATTCTATTGGTGATCCTTCCAAAGCACTAATCTGCAGGTCTGTAGTACAAGCCTTAAGCATTTGGACCAAGCCAAGAAGCATGGCCTTTGTTTTTTTTTTGTGTTTAGTACCAGCTTATGGTCATACAGCCAGTGCTGGATGTTTGTGAGGTCAGCAGACAAGGATGAGCTGATACAACCTACGTTTAAGGAGCTGGAGTAGAAGACCAGATCATTAGCATACAGAATCGATGAACATGATTTGAAAGTGTCTGATATATTTTTTATGAAAAAAGCAGTGGACCCAAGATAGATCCCTGGGGCACCTCAATATTGATGGTGGTGATTCCAGATAGGGAGGAGTTGTATTTCAGAATTTGGGACCTATTTGACAGGTAGCTCTCAAACCATTCAACAACAGGGGATGAGAAACTGAATTTTAGAAGCATGGTAAGAAGCAGTGGGTGATCAACATGATCAAAGGCCTTTGTAAGGTCAATAAACACTTTGTAAACTGTGTGAGAGGCCTTTTGGCACCATGCATTTCTGCTTAAAGTTGAACCAGCATAATATTCTGTGGTGATTTACATATATAGCCCATGATGCTTTGCATTATGGGGGTATGTGTGATTTTGTATTTCTTTGAAACTTGGCTTCCTGGCCAATGTCCTTTGGGGTAACCTTTGCCTCAGTGCTTGCATACTGAGGTTCTTTGTCTTTTAACTTATTTTTTGTTTTTATTGGGTTCACCACAACATAACCCAGATAGACCATCTTAGGGTAGCTGGTTCATTCCACTGGGGTGTCATACAGATGAAGCACACTAATGAGTCCAGGTAGAATGAAACGTGTCTGTATCTTCTGTTGGCACCCTTTGCAACTGTGTGAGAGGCCTTTCGGCACCATGCATTTCTGCTTAAAGTTGAACCAGCATAATATGCTGTGGTGATTTGCATATATAGCCCATGATGCTTTGCATTATTGGGGTATGTGTGATTTTGTATTTCTTTGAAACTTGGCTTCCCAGCCAATGCCCTTTGGGGTAGCCATTGCCTCAGTGCTTGCGTACTGAGGTTTTTTGTCTTTTAACTTGTTTTTTGTTTTTATTGGATTCACCACAACATAATCCAGATAGATCATCTTAGGGTAGCTGGTTCATTCTACTGGAGTGTCATACAGATGAGGCACACTGATGAGTCATGGTAGGACAAAACACGTGCCTGTGTCGTCTGTTGGCAAACTTTGCAAACTGTGTGAAAGGCCTTTCGGCACCATGCATTTCTGCTTAAAGTTGAACCAGCATAATATTCTGTGGTGATTTGCATATATAACCCATGATGCTTTGCATTATTGGGGTATGTGTGATTTTGTATTTCTCTTAAATACTGACAACCTAGTGCAACCTATGAGAGTGTCCAGTAGATCATTATAGAGTTTAACTGCAGCAAAGTTAATAGAGTTTTGTGAGAAAGTAGAGTGGAAGAAAGGGACCTTAAAGAGTTTTCTACCTTTAGTCCTTGTAGAAAGTATGGAGTTATTTTTTGGAAACAGAGATACAAAACTATTGGAAACCAATCCTAACTGAACTTTATGCATAAATACTAATGCACCATAGAAAAAAGATTCAGTAAGCGGTAGACATCCAAAGGTTTTATACAATACACAGTGATGAGTCTGTCTGGGAAAACCCAGTGCAAAACGTAAAATACTATTAAAGGTTGCTCTGTGTTTACCAAGAATTCTTTCAGTTGAAAATGAATAGATATTAGCACTATAATGAATTAATGGAAACAGAAATCTACATGCAAGTATTTTTCTTGTGTCGGGGTGAGACTTTTATTAATACAATGTAATGAGCCTAATCTCTTATGTAATTTACTTATTAAATCAATAATGTGAAGTTCAAATGTGAGATGTTGATCCAATATTAAGCCAAGATATTTGAATGAAGTTATTTGTGCAATATTATCTCTATTGTTATCAAAAAGTGAAAAATTATCAGTTACAGTTTTCCTGGCGCTATGGAAAACAAGAACTTTTGTTTTTGTGGAGTTTAATACCAATTTATACAGTTCAAACCAGGAATGAAGGGTACTGAAGTCTTGCTGAAGGGTTTCTTGTAGTTTTTTGATGATATTACCTGAGCAAAGAAGAACCGCATCACCTGCGTATAAAAGTAATTCAGTTTGTGTAAAAAGCTCAGAAGCAGACTTAACAAAAAGGGAGAACAACAGGGGACCAAGTATGGACCCCTGTGGTACTGCGCACCTAAGACCAGAATATGTGGGGAAAAAAAAAAACGTGTATCAATGTTCTTTGTGACTGATTCCTAAGATATTGATCCACCCAGGAAATAAATTCAGAGGAGAAAAATACCTTGTTTAAAAGGTTTAGGAGTACATCATGGTCAGCCAAATTGAATGCCTTGATGAGGCCCACAAACGCTGAGGCAACATATTTACCTTCATCAAATGCTATTTTTTCACTTGGCTGGGGAACCTCACTAAGGCAGTCTCAGTATTTTGGTTGGTTCTAAAACCATGCTGTGCCCCATACCAAAGGTCATACTTGACAAGATGTTCAGTCATTTGGTCTGATATTATTCTGCCCTACACCTTTGAGAGTGGGGCCAACAAAAATATGGGGCGGAAATTGCTGAGATTAGCCTTGGAGCCAGACTTAAATATGGGTTTAACTACAGCACATTTCCAAATGGAGGGATAAACACCGTAACTAAGTGAAAAATTAAACAATTTGGTTGGGGGAGGGCAAACAAGTGCCCAACTTTTCTCAGAATCCTAAAATCAATTTTATCTAGACCAAGACTTGGTCTCGGGTTCATTTTTTTAATGTATAGCAATACATCCTCTGGTGAGAGGACACGGAAGTAAAACTTAGGTATATCTTTAACAGTTTCCCTAGTGGAAAAATTGCATTTTTTTAATGGTGAACTATCATCCAAAGGTCCACCATTAATTTATGCTTGGGGCCTACAATTTTCTAAATTTGTAAAGTGACAATTAAATGCATTAGCTACTTTAACTGAATCATCAGTAATAATACCATCTTAATCCAATGAAAAAGAATTGGAAACTTTTGATTTTCCAGTCATAGTATTTAAAATGCTCCAAGTGGATTTGGTGTTCCCTCTGTGTTTACCCAGTATTTGTTTAAAATATTAATTTTTTGCAGTTCTGGCAGCCATTTGGCATTTATTCTTCAATGTCTTATGTTCAAGCAGAAGTTCAGAAGTTCTGTTTTTTGTATTTGGTCCAGATTTTATTTCATTTTCTCATTAACTCAAGTAACTTGGGGTTTAATCCAAGTATTGTTACTTCCTCTAATCCTGACCTTTTTAATGGGAAGCAACCTATCACAAATAGACAAAGTTGATAAAAAGTGTCGTATGTCTCATCTATGTTATTAATGTTATCAAGAAATGACCAATCCCTTGCCAGGAATTGTATTACTTGATCTGAAGGAAATACAGTCTGGTGCCCTTTCCATTCAAAAAATTAACTGGTGCATGAAAATACATGCTCAGACATTGAAGCATATGATGAATGGGACTCTGGAGATGGACAGGAGATTGAATAACGAAGATAACAAAGAACTAATGAACAACTAGATGTCTTTAAATACTCATGAAAAGAGAGGACAGAAGGCTGCAAAATGACAAAATGACTGCATATGGAACAGGTAGGGCATGTAGTCCGGGTACAGTAGGTGTAGGTACTGGTGGTGAAAGTGGAACTGATTTGCCGTTACTGCTATGAGATAAAAATCAGACAGTTCCTGCTTTCTGGCAGAGGAAAAAAGTATGGGCCTTCAATACTCAGAGTGCAGACAGCAGCTTGGGAAAGTCCATTCCTTAATGCAAAACTGAAATTTTGAGGAGGCATCCTGTGAAGAATTTAGTAGATGGCGGACTACCCAGAATTCATGTTCTCCAGGTTCTAATTGATGGAGTGAGTGACTGACCATGAGATTGGAGGCTGAGAACCAGAAAGGATAATGAAGAGGATTGGATGAGTTTGAATGGAGCCTGGGGTGTTGAGCCTGTCCTAAGGAGGTAACTGCTATGGGCAGATGACCCCCAGCATCCTGAGAAATGCTCTGGAGATGAGACCCAGTTCCAAGTACAGGCTAGGCTAGGCACATGGACGCACAACTGTGCTCCTACAGGCCATTGTACTATTTCTACATTGCTTATCCCAGGAGTGGTAGTAATTAGGGAGAAACAAAGTCAACAAAGAACAGATGAGCAAATGAGGTCTCTGTCTCTGGTATCCACCAAAGCATGTCATAGGAGATCCAGAGGAACAGCGATGCCATTGGAACAGCTGAGCATGATGAACAAAAGAGAAGCACCAACCAGGAGCAGCAGAGAGAATACAAATTAAGGCTGCAAAACAGACATAGTAGCAACTGAGGGAAAGAGGGCTGTGGCTGGATCTCTCAGGTAAAGGAGACAATTGACCAGCAGAGGAAAGCAGTAATCTGGGAGATACATGCTGCCAGCATTCAGACTCTGGGTTGCGAGGGTCCTTGTCCTGCCTGCCCTCTCTATTTTAACACTCGCAGGACCCCGGCAACAGTCATATACAGCTAAACCCAGATACCTGCTGTCAGCATTCAGACTCTGGGGTATGAGAGCCTTGTCCTGCCTGCCCTCTATACTCCAAAACCCACGAGACCCTAGTGGCAGTCATTTTCAGCTAAACTCATATACCTGCTGCCATCATTCAGACTCCAGGTTGTGAGGGCCTTGTCCTGCCCGCCCTCTCTACTTCAAGTCCTGTGGGACTCCGGTGGCAGTCATTTTCAGCAAAACCCAGATACCTTCTGCCAGAATTCGGACTCCAGGTTGCAAGGGCCTTGTCCTGCCCACCCTCTGTACTCCAAGTCCCATGGGACCCTGGTGGCAGTCGTTTTCAACTAAACCCAGATACATACCTGCAGTCACAGCTCAGCAACTTGCACAGCTGGCGTTTTGGCACCAAACAGCATTTTCGGGAGCTCTGCTTTATTAATTAAGGAATCTCAACTGGTCGGCCTACTGGACTGATTGTTTAGTTTATACTTTATCTTTGTTCTGGATGTACTGATTGTATGCTTAGATTATAGTATGCTTTAAGGGAAGTTCTGATTTCATTGATTTGTACTCTTTGCCTGTGCTCTAAGGCAGTGGTTGTCAACGTTTTTTGGTCATGTCAGGGACCCCCTACCAAAAGTTTACAGATTTTGAACCACATTTAGTGTTTTGTACACCTTCATACAGCTATCCATATATATATATATATATATATATATATATATATACATATACAGTATATATGAGGTAAAAACTCAGTTTAATGCATTAGTTAGGGTTGTCCCACAGCGACAAAAGTGAGGAATATTGTTGGGTTGAAAGTCTCTTGACCCCTGCCCACACTCCCAACTGGCATCGGGGTGTGCCTTGGGGTTGCTGGGCCCTAAATCTCACCCCATCAGATGTGTGAAGAAGCAGAGGTATAGGAGAATGGGTGAGAGTTAGGATCGACAACCCAACGCGCACCCAGATGCCAGTTGGAGGTGGGGGGGGGTCCAAGGGGGTTTCAACCCTAACAGTGAATTTCCTCGCTTTTGTCACTGTGGAACAACCCTAACTAATGCATTAAACTGAGTTTTTGCCTCTAATTTCCTTCTTTTTGAGAATGATAATGAAAATAGTGAATGTAATGCGTGAGGGTGTGGGAACCACCACGTCATGCGGCGGCAGGGCCTTGAGGGCCCTTTTGGCCCCAAGGCCCGCCCACATGATGTCTTGTCACATAGTAACATTGTGCCCGCAAACACAAATGGTAATGTGCATGGTGATGCAAAGCGAAACAGAAAGAGAAACAGCACTGTAGAAAGAAATGTTAAAACAACGCAAAAGCAGCACAAATGAAAACGCAAAGGGTAACGCACATGGTGGTGTAGACGGGAACAGTAAGTGAAATTGGTATGGAACCGCAAGCGGAAGCAGTAACAGTAACAGTAATGTAAGCGCACAGGCTGGTTTTCCCCAAAAGCTGCATAGAGAAAGACAGTGAGTACAAAGAATGTATGCATAATAAAGGGTCTCGGAGCAGAAAATGAGGAGTTGGAATACTAAATTGCTTATATCTCAGGAACCGTACGACATAGAAAAAAAATGTAAAAGTCATATGAATTATCACTTTCCTGGCTAGTTTTGTACTTAGCCCCTGAAAGGGGGCTAAGTATTTTTCAGATGAAAAGTCTGTATCGCTCACCGTTTCCGAGATACAGGCCCTGAAAGGCACGGTGAATGCTAGAATACCAGGGATTAAAAAAAACACACATTGGGAGGTTCACTAAACTACCAGGACATTAGGAACATGCAATTATTTATTATGATGGGGGGGCCCACTAGACTGCCAGGAACATTTGATACACTGTTATTATTATTCACATGGGGCAGAACGAAGTCCCCTGAGCTGAACCCAGACTCACTTAAATGTTTGTAGGGCACTTCTGGGCTCAGAAAAGTGGCTTTCAGCTCTGCCCATCTCGTCCCTCGCTCTTTGTTCATGAGGGACCAAATTCTTTGATTGCGACCCTGCAAATTCTTTGACTGCCAGATTCTTTGATCGCAATCGTGCATCATGAGAGTTGGACAAGATAGTCAGATTTAAAAATGCATTTTCTCAGCCCAGGGGTGCCCTAGCAAGTCAAATGAGGGTAGATTTTGCTCAGGGGGACTTCGTTCTGTCGAACCATGGCGGTGGTTTGCCGCAATTGTCTAATTTTTTTTAATTACAAACATTTTTATTCTTTGTTTGTGAGCCTGCAAATTCTTTGATCGTGAGATTCTTTGATCGCGATCGTGCATCGTGAGCGAGGGACGAGATGGCCGAATGTAAAAATCAATTTACTCAGCTCAGGGATGTCCTAGGAAGTCAAATGAGGGTGGGTTTTGCTCAGGGGGATTCGTTCTGTCAAACCATGGTGGTGGCTTACCGTAATTCCTTCAATTTCTTGATTTATATTTTTAATTCTTTGTTCATGAGCCTGCAAATTCTTTGATCGTGAGATTCTTTGATCTTCATCTTTGATCGTGAGGGCAGGACAAGATGGCCAGATTTTTTATAATGGAAGGGAAAGAGAAATTTTTACTAATCTTTGACATTGAATATCACGGAAATAATTTGGTCTTTTTACTTGAGATTTGGAGGGAAGAAAGGCAACATCCCACAAATGTAGCTTTTGATGGTTTGGTGAAAAAATATTACAGGGCGGCAAACTTATGGCACTACAAAGTTGACGCTTTTTCCCATAGGATAACATTACAGCATGCACTACATTACAGGAATTCTTTGTCGCCCTGCTGCAAAATAAGGGTTTGGTCTTTTGGGCTGAAATTTGGAGAGAAGGAAGCCAACATCCCACAGATATGCCTTTTGGTGCTTTGGTGAAAAAATATTACAGGGCGGCAAACTGACGGCACTCTGAAGTTGACGCTTTTTCCCATAGGATAACCTTATGGCGTCCGTGGTGCATTTCAGGGCCCATATCTCGGAAACAGTGCGAGATACGGACTTTTCATCACAAAAATGCTTTGCCCCCCAGACAGGAGCCAAGTACAAAACTAGCCAGGAAAGCCATAATTCATAAGATATTTAAAAAAATTTTTACTACGTCGTACTATTCCTGAGATATAAGCAATTTAGTATTCAAAGTCCTAATTTTGTGCTCTGAGGTCCATTATTATGCATACATTCTTTGTTTTCACTGTGTTTTTCAATGCAGTTTTTGGAGAAAAGAAGGGTGTGCCCTTTCATTACTGTGCCAGTTAGCGTTTCCAGTTGCGCTTCCGTTACCGTTCGCATCACCGTTCCCGTCTACATCACCATGTGCTTTACGGTTTGTGTTTTAGTTTGTGCTTGCATTTCTGTTTCTGTTTTGTTTGGTGTTATTGTTGCTGTTACCATTTGCATTTGCAATTGCGGTACCGTGCCTGTGTGCGTTACAGTTTGCATTTTCGTACGCGCTTGTGTTTGTGTTTGTATTTGTGTTTCCTTTGGCTTTATTGTTACTGTTACCGTTACCATTTGCATTTACAATTGTGGCACCATGACTGTGAGCGTAACGGTTTGTGTTTCTATACGCGTTTGCATTTGCGTTTGCATTTCTTTTTCCTTTGGCGTTATTGTTGCTGTTATCGTTACCATTTGCATTTACAATTGCGGTACCGTTACCCTGCACGATACGGTTTGCGTTTTCAGATGCGCTTGCATTTCTCTTTACTTTGCCGTAATTGTTGGCATTACCGTTACCATTTGCATTTACAATTGCAGTACCGTGACCGTGTGCATTACGGTTTGCGTTTCCATATGCACTTGTCTTAACGTTTCCATTTCTGTTTCCTTTGGTGTTATTCTTGCTGTTACTGTTACCATTTGCATTTAGAATTGCGGTACCATGTCCGTGCGAATTATGGTTTGCATTTCTGTACGCACTTGCGCTTGCGTTTCCGTTTCTGTCTCATTTGGCATTATTGTTGCTGTTTCCATTAGCTTTTGTGTTTCCAATTGTGGTACCGTGAACGTGCGTGTTACCAGTTGTGTTTCGTACGCAATTCCGTTTGCGTCTCCGTTTCCGTCACTGTTCACTTTGGTGTCACTTTGCGCTTGCATTTCTATTTCCATTTGTGTTACCATTTACTTTTGCAGCACCATGTGCGTAAGCATTTGTGCTTGCATTTGCATTGCACTTACTGTTACTATGTCACACAAAATTCAGGTCCCGTGCTCCCACCAACTTGTGCAACTTTCTACTTTTCTATTCTTTCTTAAAAAAGTAAGGAAATTCTATGCAAACAACTTCATTAATGCATCAGTTAGGGTTCTTCTACAGTGAAAAAAGCAAGGAAATTCAACTTTAGAGTTCCTGCCCCTTCCACCCCAACCTCAGCCCACCCCCACCAACAGGCATCGGGGTGTGCGTTGGGGTCCTTGGTCCTAACTCTCACCCCATTAGCCTACACAGCACCACCTCAGCTTGTTTACACATGGGATGGGGTGAGAGTTAGGGCCAAGGACCCCAACACACACCCTGATGCCTGTTGGTGGGGGCAGGCTGGGGGTTGGGTGCAAGGGGTGGGAACCCTAAAATCTAATTTCCTTGCTTTTTTCGCTGTAGAAGAACCCTAACTGATGCATTAATGAAGTTTTTTTGCATAAAATATATATATATATATGTATGTGTATAAAAAACTATGTCAATGTTCTGCTACTTGGTGTGGGGCAGCATTCAACTTACTGGCTAACTAAAAGAAACACCTCACAGAAGTTGATGCTGGTCTCAAGCAGTCAAAAATAATAAAAACTGGCATAGTACTGCTGTATTTATTTCATTACTGTAGTATTTTTATATAGTCGCATGTACAAGCTAATTTACTAAGCAACTTAAAAACTACACCTCACAGAAGTTACTGCTATCTGTCTGAAGCAATATGTTTTGCACTGCTAACAGAAAATAAAATAAAGACAGCTACTGTATATTTCTTACCCAGTTGGCAATGACTCAGTGAATTTGTGACTACGTGATTCCAGGCACTTCGTAAACTAAGAAACTTTCTTTGTTTTTTTATTTTAACAACTGTGGCGAGGTGTGAGGAGCAAGGAGGGGAATTTATAATAGATATCTGCGACAAGCGCAGAGAGATGAGCGAGGATCAGAGATACAGTCACTTATTCTGCAAAGGGAACAGATGACTTATGGGAGTGATCAGCATTAATCCTCCCCCCACCCACCTTTTTGTTCAGTCCCTCTCGAACAATCCCCTGACTTCAGTTTCCCTCTGCTCGCAGATACCATAACTAGTTGAGGAGTCTAATAGCTAGGAAAACAAGCATTTCAGATATTTAACATTCAAACCTTGCACACAAAATATCCCCACAATATCCCCCTTAAAAGATGAAAAAGTCTAAGGGAAAAAAATCTTAGCTGAGTGAGTCAGCTATTTGCTTGCTCCATGTATTCTGATGTCTCTGTTCCCCCACACGTCCCATATGGAGCAGTGTTTCAATCAGGTGAACGCCGAAGGTGGAGCTGGTACCAACAGCTTAACTATGCCCCTGGTATTGTCTTGGTTACTGTTAGCTTAATGTCTGTTGCCTGGTTGTTAAACTCATGCTTGGCAAAACAAGAGGCTTACCACAACTCGGGGGGGGAAGGGAAGCATGTCTGATCGCTGTTAAACAGCAGTTGGTAAAAAATTATTTTATGGTGATTTAAATTTCTCGTAGTGTTCCGGGGACCCCCTGGCTGGCGGTCGCGGACCTCCTTTGGGCTGTGGACCCCCGGTTGAAAACCAATGCTCTAAGGGACTGTCCGATTGACTTGATTTTTATATTTATATTTATGCCTGTGCTCTGCCTTAAATTCCTGGCTGTCCTCTGCTCTTCCTTTGCCTCCTCAGATACCTGCTGCCAGCATTCAGACCCCAGGTTTCGAGGGCCTTGTCCTGCCCACCCTCTCTACTCCAAGGCCTGCAGGACCCCAGTGGCAGTTGTTTTCAGCTAAACCCAGGTACATACCTGCAGTCGCAGCTAAGCAGCTCACACAACTGGGGTGCGGAGCTGGTAATGATATGCTGATTTGAAATAAAATATTCAGCTCTTGATTTATCTCAGCATATTGTGGTGTGTGCCAGGTTCCTTCTTTGTTTATTTAGTTCTATCATCATAGCTGGAGCACCTTTAGGACAGCTCATATGCATCCCCTTGCTGCTGTATCAGATGCCTCCTGCTCCCTCACCGAATGCACTATGCTACGTGCGGACCACCCCTCTTCTAAAAGAGGTGGTGGTTTGGTTATATTTTTTAAGGCCCAACTAATCCTCACCCTAATGCCCAACTCAACACTTAAATCATGTGAATTACTGCACTCCCTATTAACCTTAGGTGAAACAAAAAAGCTTCATGTCGTATGCATCTACATACCTCCCAGAAAAAGTAAAAGAGGCCTAGAAGAACTCGTTGACTATTTACCAACTGCCCTATGTAAAAATGAGGTAATCTGCCTGGGGGATTTAAACCTCGACTGGCTCGGGGCTAACGTCACAAATTTAGCATCTATAATTAGCAAGGCTCACCTATCGCAAGTAATAACAGATCCTAGCAGGTGTTCTAGTAATGGATCCAGCAACACTCTCATAGACTGGATTCTTACAAACAGGAAGGACAGAATCTCTACTTATGGGATATTTGCAAACTTGATCAGTGACCATTCCCCGGTCTACTGTGTCTGGGATGCCAGTCCACCCTCTTGCCCCCCGAAAGTTATTACATCCTCTGACTCCTCTGCCTTCAATCCAGGCGCGTTCCTCTAGAATTTTAGGCTCGTTGACTGTTCCCCTTTCTTCTGTACTACAGATATCAACTATGCCACAGAATACTTCAGCCACACCAGTGCCTCTCTCCAAAAGAAACATATCCCTACTACGAGATGTAAGGTCAAAGGGCTTCCTACTAAATGATTAAAAAGTCATCTTCTCAAAAAGCTTAAAATGCACAACCAATTATGGACCAAGTTCAAATCATTCTCTCTACACTCAGCCCTTATTGCTTATTGGACCATGCGTAACACCTGCAAGAGGGAAATTCAGGCAGCTAAAAGTGAGTACTATAGGAACTTACAACCACATCCACAGATCCAAAAACTTTTAGTCACAAATAAATGGTATCTTGGGCAACAACAGGGGCCAAACCTCCCAGGACATGGACATTAACAATACCAATTGTGACAACCCCATCATCATTTCCAACACTTTTAATTCTATATTTTCAAATCCTCCTAGCTTTGAGTCTCTCTTGTCTAGCCCTGTCTCTCCTCCCCCAACTGCCTCTCCCATGGCCAATTCTTCTCTGGTCCTTGCCTCAGTCTTGCGTCATCGGGTTTTGCAACTCTCTCCGCTATTTCGACTTATGGCAGCGTGGACCCAGATGAGCTAGAACCAAACATATTCAAGCTGGCTGCCCCGCTCCTCACCACTCAAGTTATGCGATTGTTCAACCTATCCATAAGCACCTGTCCTGTGCTCCAACTATGGAAAAACACCAGCATCATCCTGGTGTACAAGAAAGGGGATCCTAAGTCAATTTCTAACTATCGCTTTGCTATCCATACTTAGTAAACTCCTAGAAAAACTCATGAACTGCCAGTTTTCTGATTTTCTAATCAAATGCAAGCTTCAATCCCCAGCCCAACATGGGTTTAGGACTTCACACAGCACCACTACTGCCCTAGCACAATTCACGAGTAAGGTTAAATCTAACATGGATCACGGTTTGCTTACTGGGGCAATCTTTATTGACCTAACAAAAGCATTCAATATGGTCAATCATTCCCTCTTCCTACACAAACTAGAAACCCTTGGAGTGTCCTAATCAAGCCTATCCTGGTTCTCGAGCTACCTCCTCAACCATTCTCAGTCAGACTTTTTCAATAAGGTCCTCTCCTCCCCTGCCTCTATATCTCTAGGAGTTCCCCAAGGCTCCATACTTGGACCCCTGCTGTTCTCTATCTATATTAGCAACATACCTACCTCCCCTTCCCCACTGCCATGCCCTCCTTGATGCTGATGACCTTCTGTTTATACTTCCTCTAAGTCCATGCATGCTATTAGCTCACTACTCACCTCTGACCTCCACAGCATCCAATCTTGGTTTATTTCTTAGATAGTGCTTTTGTGGATCCTGCCACTATCTGTCAGATAGTTCTGGTATCCAGTGGTACAAGTGTAAACAAGAACTCATGCACTGGCAATTATGAAATGCAGAATGAAGATCTTCAATCTAAAGTATAGTGGTGTCAAGACGCAACTATCTAATTCGACACTAGTAGATTCAGTTAGAGATATTGAAGTATTTCTAGGAAAATTGCATTGTTGTACAAGTCAAATGTTGTTATGGAAACCCTGATTGCAGCTCACAGGTCCAGAAACTGTCACTATGTTGCTTGTTTAAGAATTTCAGTTTCAGTGTCAGTGTAAAGAAGTACAGGAACTCAGTTCCTGTTGCAAAAAAGGCACAGGAACTGAGTTCCTGTGCGTTCCTGTTCACTTTCATCACTGCTGGTATCCTACCTAGGATCCTACCAGAAATCCTACAAAAGACAGATGTAAGATCCAGGGTCAAATAGCAAGGGATCCTATTTAGGATCCAGGGATCCTAGGTCAGATCCAGGGATCCTAGGTCACATCGTTAGGATCTGAGGTCTTATAGCAATGGATCCTAGTTAGGACCCAGGTATCCTAGGTCAGATAGTTAGGATCCAGGGTCAGATAGTGATGGATCCTAGGTCAGATCCAGGGATCTTAGGACAGATAGTTAGTTTCCAAGCTGGATCTGTTGCTAGGATCCACAGGACCCACAATGTTTGTAGGATCCCTGCACTGGATCCTAGGGGGTAGGATCCATGGTCAGATAGCACTGCTATCCTACCAAAGCAGCTATATGGCCAAATGAGAGGTATCTGTTGGTATCCTAGTTTCTAGGATACTATCCAAGCAACACTAACCTCAAATCATCTGGTCCTCAATGTCGATAAGACCCATGCCATGCTTTTCGGATCCCTCAAAAAGTCCCACACCACTTCCCAAGAATTGCAGATCAGATGCCTCAATGATTTTCCAGTCTCTGTCACCTGCTGTTTCAAGTACTTTGGAGTCACATTTGACCCAGTCCTGGACTTCTCTCTCCACATACATAATACATGCAAATCTATTAACTCCAAAATTGGAATGGCCTATCGCGTCCGCCATATTCTCACCCTAGCTGCTATGGTTAAAACTGCCCAGGGTGTATTACAACCTGGACTATGTTATGCTCTCCCAGTCTTTTCTCAGGCTAATGCCAGTTTCTTTCATAAATGGGACATCACGTACAACAACTTCTGCAGGTTTGCCCTATCCACCCCCCATCTCACTCATCACTGCAAACTGTACTCTACCCTACAATGACTATCTCCCTCTTCCCAGCGACTTTACATCTGCGGCTGCCTAATTGACAATATTGTTAGGTCCTCACAACCCACTTCGCTGTCCTCCATGTTTGTCCCAGTTGAACATTCTCACCAACTTCGGTTGTCTACCCAGGCCCTCATGTAGTTGCTCGTTGTGCAACTAAACTGGGAGAGCAAATGTTTGCCCACTTTGCCCCTAAAGCCTGGAACTCCCTGCCCTATCATCTTAAAGTCTCTAAATCCCACAATGTCTTTAAAAAAGATCTTCTCTCATATCTAAAAAAATCTTAGACACTCACTCTTGCTTCTGATCACTACCCCATACCTTTCTACCCTGCCCTGTTCCCTCCTATTGCTATATACTGTTTCATTTTCATTTTTCTGCTATAACTCTAAGGTCAGTTTCTGTTGCACTTACTACCTTGCTCTCCCTCCTCTAATCTATCTCACCTCTTTGTAGGTCTCCAATACTCTCTCATCCCCTAGATGGCCTAAGTCTCTTCTGCGTTCTCTAGTATCTTAACTAGCCCGCTCCTTTTTTCATAACCTAGCCCATGAAGGCAGTTGCAAACCAAAGCACTTATACACTTCTCCACTTTTCTTGCCTCCATTGTTCTGAATAAGTCTTGGACTATCTGCATAGTACCAAAGTCTTAATTTTTGCCATTCTAGATTATTCAGCTGAATTGTTTTGTACTACTGTCTTAATCTGTTTTTACTGATCGCATTCTGATCGGTTGTGCTTCAGTTTATCTGCAAATGTTTTTGCTCTCTATAACTGTAAATGTTTTTGCTCTCAGTAATTGTACTTTCCTGGGTCATGCCTGAAAATAGTCAGGTTTCTGTCTAGTGCACTAACAAAAGCAAATAAATAAATAAGCTAGGATGAGAAAGGAGACCTGAAAGAAATACAAACAACAATACTCCAAAAGTACATAGAAGAGGTACAGACAAGAAGCAGTAAGCCACAGACTACAGGCAGCTGGGGCAGAATGCACAAGAATGGGGGTGGGGTGGGGGACTCCAGCAGAAACAAGCACCACAGTGAGGGAGCAAGACACCAGGACAACAAGCATTTGTCAATGCCGAACGTTTACTTGCTGGCATTAGCAGTGGAAGAGCAGGAGTTAAACAGATGCAGTATAGGAATGGCAGTAAAGTATTGAACTAATGCCAACTCCACCCTCACCCTGCAGAGATGGACAGGCATTGGGGTGTGCCTTTGGGTCATCGCCCATGACGGTCATGACATTTCACCTCACCCTACCCTTCAGACACTGACAAGTGTCGAGGTGTGCTTTGGGGTGTTTGGGCTTTACATTCACCTCATTCCATAAGGAAATACACTGAAATGGGCATAGTATAGGAGAATGGGGTGAACTCTGGGGGAAAAGGGTCCAAGGCACACCTCGATGCCTGTCACTGGCTGCAGGGTGGGGGTTGGGGTGGAATGGCATGAGCATTACTGTTAACAATCCCAAGTCACACCCCTGACGCCTGTCAGTCCCTACAGGGTAGGGCGTTATGGTCAAAAACCCTAATGCCCTGGGTGTCTCTTGGTATTCTTACTCCAAGTTTTCCACATGGGCTTTTTGTGACTCCACTGCATGAACAGTGACACTATCAGTTTGTTAGGCGAAAGGTGATTTTGCACAGCGACTGCACCATTTGGCGCCACAGGTGCAAAAACACATTTCAAACAGAATGTGAAAAGTGACAGGTGTACTGTTCAGGAGGAGGTGTAAAAAATAGCATTGTTGAAAATCTGGAGTGAAAATATACAAAAACTGGTGAAGTCACAAGCGTGCGTAGAAACTGCGCAATGTACACCCATAATGTAATTAGTTTGAGGATTTTACAGCAGATTTTCAACATAGGCATTTTGGGACCTCTGCTCATGAACAGTGTCACTGTGATTTTCTTAATCTGTCCCGAACACTAATTTCCCACAGCGACCGCGCTATTCTGCGCCGGAAGTGCGAAAACACATTTTAGCCAGGGTGTGAAAAATGACAGCTGTACTGTTCATAAGGAGGTGTGGAAAAATGTCAATACTGAAAATATTACAAATTTGTGAACTTACGATGGTGCGTGGAAATTGCGCAATGCACACTCGTAACAGAGTCACTCTATGGACTTTTGTCACCAAATTTTCAACATAGCCATTTTAACACCTCAGCTCATGAACAGTGTCACTGTGATTTTCTTAATGTGTTCCAAACATTGATTTCGCACACCGACCACACCAACGTGTGCTACATATGCAAAAACACATTTTGGGCAAAATATGAAAAATTACAGTTATACTGTTCATAAGGAGGTATGGTAAAATGGCAATGTTGAAAATCTGGAGTGAAAATATTAAAAAGTCTCAAAGTTATGAACGTGCGTAGGAACTGCGTAACGCACGCTAGTAAAACAGTCATTTTTGGGAATTTTTTCACCAAATTTTCAACATAGGGTTTTTGGGAGACTACCTCATGAACTGTGACACTGTTGTTTCATTACTTGGTCCTTAAAGGTGGTTTCGCGCAGTGACCACGATATCACCTTTCGGGACCGAATAACAAAATGACAGTGACTGAGTTCATGAGGTGGGGCCCCAAAGAACCCCATCTTGAAAATTTGGTGAAAGAATTCCCCCAAATGGCTGAGATATGCACCAAAGTTGAAAACCCCCCATTTATGCCATTATACAGCTTACCGGCATTTCTTCAGTTGGCTTTGAAAAGTGCAGACGTGTTCCCGGTCCACCGAAGATCGTCGTGCTGGGCTCTGGAGGTAAGTATGAGGTCAGAGGTGGGGAGGTGGGTGTGCAGAGGGTGGGCACAGGTTGGGGGGGCAAGACAGTCAATGAGGGACCTTTTTTTTTAACAGGTGTTTCTTTTTTTTTAACGAAGATGACGTGGGACTTTTGCCACGCCGGGGTGGGCTTCCAGCATGGTAGCTGGAAGTTTATTTGGGGGGCAGTGGAGCCAATGGGGGACTGGCCACCCCCATTAGCCATACAGACTTTTGCCATGCTGGAGTGGGCTCTCAGCATGGCACCTGAAATTCTGTTGGGGGAGGGCAGTGGAGCCAAAGGATTAGGCACCCCGTCGGCCATACAGTGTGCGGAGGGGGAGTGCATGAGCACGTGGGTGGGCTCCCAGTATTACTACTTGGGTGTTTGTTGGGGGACCAAAAAATAATGGAGCTGTCTGTAAGCTGTTCAGATGCAGTGCTGACGTATAGGCACTGCGCATACTGCCGACTGCAGTATGTAAATTGCCTGATGACGGTAGTGTGCAGATTGCCTACATGTTATCACCGCTGATTGTAGTAGTCTTTTGCTTTCAACTGTATGCCACTGCATCTGAACTGCTGTCATAGACAGCTCAGACATTTATTGGTGCGGTGAGGCCGCGCCTGCAAGAAGGAGCAGGGCATTGGAAGAGAGGTGGCACACCTACAAAAATTCATATGGTGGCACTATGTTTCTTGCACAGGCATGCAAGGAAACATAAAAATGAAAAGTAAAGCACAACAAATGGAACCAGGAAAGAAAATGAAGGAAACAAAAATGGGAATGGAGGGGTTGAATCAAAAGGGTACAAGCTGGGCACAGAAAGTACATTAGCTGCAGGAAAGAGAGCAGAAACAGTAGAACAAGGAGCAAACAACAGAGGCAAAAAAGACACAGGAGGGAGGAAACACAAGAGAGACCCAAAATGGCAGTGGAATCAGGAGGCAACAGACTGAACGTGAAAAACACTAGGCCGAGGAGGTGTGTGTGTGTGTGTGTGTCTTAGGTAGGGCAGGGGGAGGAGTCTGCCAGCCACCCATTGAACCACAGGTGAAACCTTTCAAATACCAAGGAACATAAGTAACAGACATGTACATGCAACATAACTCATACAGTTAATCAAAGCATTTACATTATGATAGTGTACATAAAATGTACCCAAAAGCAGAAGGCTGAGTAACTAACACATGCACACACACACACACACTTTCTATCTGTCCACTGCACAGAAAAAAAGTTTGGAATAACTTGTACATGATTGAGCACAGTGATAACACCTGGTGCACGACCAACCAATCAGATTGCACCACATACTGAGTACAGCAACACACACACACACACACACACATTTATATAACAAGACAGGGGGTGTGACGCAGCCAAGAAGTGTGATTATTGTTCATAATTATATGCCCTAAAGTATCTCCTTACACATTTAAACCATTCTTTAAAATTTAAAATTGAGTAATACATAAAAAATGGTTTATTTTTGTTTACAATAAGAGCATCAATGCAGGTCTGTCAGTCTAGCCTGCTGCATCACTGTAGCTCTATCGATTTGTGTAGCCTGCTGCACCAGTTTAGCTCTTTCACTCTGCATAGCTCTGTCATCACATGGGTTTCAGGAATGGTGAAAGGGGACCTCAGTGAATGTCACATTAGCTTGTATGGCTTCCTGTTATCTGATGAACCATTTGATTACCAACTAAAAACTGCTTGTCGCTGACAGCTGTGCCCTGAAACCTCGAATGAAACCTTGCATTCTGGCTGCAGTCGGCTGGGTTTTTCATTTCCTGCTTTCCAACTGAGCAGTGCCCCCTCTCCCCCGACTCTAGTCATACCACTCAGTCCACTGTCCCACATTAGGAAAGAATCCTTCATTTTACCTCTAAGAGTACCTCTGCCCATAATTCTCAGCTCTCCCACATTAGGAGGGATGTCCCATTAGAACTCCTCTGCCCATACATTACAGCTGTCCCACATGAGGAGGGATGTCCCACATTTTATCCTTCAGAATTCCTCTGTCCATACCTTTCAACTGTCCTACATTAGGAGAAACATCGCTCATTTTATCTTCCAGAACCCTTAAGTCACACATAGAGAAGAGACTGCCCCACAGAACAGTACAATGAACTTTCAAAGCAAAATTCAGACAAATCCTTGATTCTCAGTTAACAGTAAATCATATAAAGGCTTGAGCTGAAGTTTCCTAATTGCTATGAACTATTACTATCACAGTATGGCAGGGTATGCCACATGGTACTACATGTTGAGCCCCAGTGTTCCACATTTCTGTGACAAAAGGCTGAGTTATGCCTACGGTAACAAGCCTTGCTCAAGGTTGAAGTGTCTTTTTAAAAATATCCTTTTCCCATGGAGGCGCTATTGATTAATGTCTCCATCTCGCCATCTGATTCTGTATTATAAATTCGCCTGAACATTATAGAGTGCATTGGGGATCAGATGACAGAAAATGCTACAGAAATAAAAACTGGACTGGACTGGATATAGAGTTCTTGCTGTCCAGCAACACACAGGAGACAAATCAGACATTTGTTTACCCTACAGCATGACTTAATTTGAATCCATTTAAAGGCATATGGCCCTAATATTCCAAATCTAGTGCATCCCACTCATAGACGCAGATGAAGTGGGTACACACTTCCTGTATTCAGTTGAGATTCTGTGATGTCTGGTGTCCCCCCTCTCTCCCCCATGCATGCAGTAAGTTGCACATCAGGGAAATGTTGCATGCATTAAGAAAAGCATTTGCAGCAAATATTAAAGACTAATACAGCACTCATTGACTGATTTCTTTGAACGTACCCTGGCTTAAGAATGGAGTACATTCTTGTCATGGTATCAGAAAACCTTAAACTTTGGAGACACTATCCAGGGAAGACAGAAGTGTGTGTGTCCTACACTGTACCTGCTCGTGCTTGACCTGTAGACAGATAGCTTCAGCCTCCAGAGTCAGTTATCGCTTATCCTTCACCAATACTAAAAGCATTAATACTGTAATTATAATAATACTGTACCTGCCCCACACTGTACATACTGGATCTGTGGATAAACAGAGGGCATCAGTCTCCATGTTGCCTGTTCTTCACATTTTCCCAGCACTAAATTAATCACAGTGTGGGAAAATCCAGAATGTGTACATGACCCTGTGGATAAACATATGACTTGTTTCCAGTGTTGCTTCCTCTGATTGCTTCATTCTGTAGTTTGTATGGTGTCACAGATATTGGTAGTAAATGCCTGGAAGATTTTTTTTTTAACTAGTCCTGTAGCTCAAGGGCAATTGGGACTATTTCTGTGTTTTTGCGCCACATTTGTTTTGTTTCTGCTTGCATTTCCGTCTTGTATCTCTCCATGCGTAAGCCACTGTAGTCACTTGGGAGGGACACTTTAATTGGTTGATCTACCTTCGTTCATTTTTCTTGTATCATAACATCTGATCTTGCATCTACCTGTTTTACAGTTGGTATTGGGAGCTGCTCCCATGTGATCATTACTTTTTTATTCTGTGTGATCCTTTTGGGTTACTGATTCCAGTATTTTTCCACTACATGTACATTATAATGTTTGCATAGTTTCCAGTGAATCAGTCTGGCTACATTATTGTGTTATTCTGTATATAGGCCTTCTGACACGAGTTCCTCACATCCTGCCACTAGATGGGAGACTGTTTCTAATTCTGTAAAACAGAACTTACAGTTGTCCATTTTTCCAGTTTTTTTTCTATACAGTTGGTGAGTCACCTTGTGCATAGCCCACTGTCTTGAGCTGCCAGTATCAATCCTTCCTCTCTTGGCTTGAATTCTCCTCTTTTTAACCACTCATGGGTCAGTTCTGGGTGAACATGGAGTTGTTGCAGCAGTTTCATATATTTCTCACTATAGTTAGGATCTCTCCAGTTGTCTTTCCATTGTTGTTTGTCTTTCCTTTTAAAAGCTTTCTTCTGTTGTTTGCATATTCAGTTGCCAGTTGTTCCATGTAGTTTTGATACTGGGGAGAAACTGAAGATTTGAGGTGCGTGGGGTGGTGGTGGAATAAAATAGGTGCAAGGAGAGGCACACAGCTACCATGTGGGAAATAGCTTGGAGGGCACCATGGGAGACAACTGGGCAGGTACACAGCTCAGGATGGCAAATAGAAGCATGTGAGAGGATATGAGATGGAGGAGGGAAGAGCTCTTCATAATAGGTACTCCATAATGATATGGTTGGAGGGATGGCTATCATTCAGTGGTTGATCCCCATCCCAGGTTCCAGAAGAAAGAAGTGAGGCCATTCATTCTGGGTGGTGCTCCTTCTTCCTGGTTTCAGCTGGCCAAATCCCTTGAAGTATGATTCAGGGATCTTAATAAAAGGGGCCTGTAGTCTCTGAACTGTCACCCCAATTATGCCTTGCTGCTGCAAGATGAGGGCCTCATTCAACCATTCTTTATCACATGTTGAGGGTGCTGCTGACCCACATTACAAGGGCAGACCCCTGTTTTGCTCCTCTGTCCATTATGGTGAGGATGCTGCTGTAACACATTTTGGGGAATAGCCCATTTATTCTCTCTGTCCCACACAAGGGTACTGCTGTCCCACATTGTGTGGTGTGGCCCCCATTTTGCTTTTCTGTCCTGTGAAGGTACTGCTACCTGATATTTAGTGTCACAACCCACCAATCTGTTCCACATGGTGAGAATGCTACTTTCCCATCTCATGATCTGTGGTCTTCCATTTTACCCATCTGACATGGTGAGGATAAAGCTATCCCACATTATGAGGTGTGATCCCCCAATGCCAGTCAACTGCCCTCCCATTTGCTGGACCACCCTTCCAGCCCCTGGACCTGCATCATCTCCTCAGCAGACCACCTTTCATGTAGCTGGATCAGGCTTCCAATCCATGGACCAACCCCCCCAGATGACCACTCTACTTGCAGCTGGATCACCAACACAGACCCCAGATCAACATCTCCTACACCAATCAACCACCCTCCCAGTCATTGTATCACACTTACAACCCCTGAATCTACCATTTCTCCACAGCAGACAACACTCCCTGCAGCTGGACCACCCTTCCAGCATCTGGATCAGCCACCACCATGGCCACACCTACAACTGGACCACCATTTTAGCCCTTGGATATGATGATGAGCCTCCCACCCCACCCTCCTGAAGCTTAACCACATGCTTCCTGCAGCTAGAACACCTGCCCCATGGGGAACAGCCTCTGAACCCTGGTTGATCACCGTGCCTGCACACAAACCAGCTCCCCGGACCAGCCTAACCCCCATGTGAACCCCCTACCTGGAACACCCTATCAACAGGAGTCAGAGGCTGGACCAAAGTCTGTTAGAGTAGTCCAGTGGTAGGGAGGGTGGCTGTCCTGGAGACTGGCTGTTCAATTTAGGTTTGCAAATACCACTACCAAACCACATGTCCATGTGTACGTGCGCGCGCACACACACACACGCACACACATCTCGACAGTGACATCCATAACCCCACCAAGCTGATAATACAGCCTTTTATAGATGGGACACCTGCTAATTTCTAGACACCAAGGACTTACTATTTTATCTTGGTAGCAGATATTTGCACAGCCCTGTCCTGCTAATCCCCTGTTTTCATATACAAAATGGTCTCAGGAATTGGCCCTTCCTATCTCGAGCCAACAATGGTACAGCGCCACTATTGCTTCTCAGCCCATAAAGTTACCTCTTCCCTAGAATGGCATGAATATGTCTAGAAGCACCTCATTATTTTTTTTTTTTAATTTCCCCAGTGATGCAGGTTCACATCTTGAACTCTAGCTGTGGCCCCTCCAAAAAACACAAAGGACCCCCCACACTCTGCACATTTACAGTGCAGACTTCCAAACTGAAACAGAAAAACAGCAAAGAGATGTCTGCACTTAAGAGCCAAAAAGCACTGAATGAAAATACACTTACATATGGTGCAAGCAGCACAAATGCTCTCCTACGCCTGACTACCACATGTGCATTCAGAACAGCCATTTGCTTCTTCATGGGCAGAGTTCATTCCTAAAACCAGGACTTTTAAATAGTTCCCCAGCCAATCATACAATGCAGATTTAACTATTCATTATGCCTAACATTTATTAATTAATCTAAATTTGTTCTCTAGTTAAGGAACATACCTTTGACTCATTGCATTTCACAAAGACTGACTGAAGTGTTGCATGATCTCAATGTATATAAAAATGGTAAATAATAGTGAAACCAATTAAATACCCTTAAAAATATTAAGAACAATATCACTAAAAAACAAAGCAGCCAGATCAGATACTTAAATGATGACCATAGTACATAATAACATGCATACAAAACACAATTCACATTACATATGGGCAGTCTCAGATACAGGAAGACAAGTAGTTTCCAGAAGTAAAAAAAACAGAGTTATAAATAAATGTCCAATATTTTCATGAAGAATATCCATCTGCTGAAAAAAAAATAAGGCAGGGGGTGTAGGAGAGAAAGGGGAAGGGGAAGGTCTAGGGAGAACAGAGAAACAATATTATAAATATTAGTCATACAAAGTTATATACAATCCCTTATTCTCTAAGTAAGTTATCACATTATAAACAAGCATTTGTCAATGCCGAATGTTGTCTTGCATTGGCAGTGCAGAAGTTAGAGAGATGCAGCATAGGAGTGGCAGTCAAGTATTGAACTGATGCCAACCCACCCCCACCCTGCAGAGAGGGAGAGGCATTAGGGTGTCCCTGTGGGTGTTTGTTAGTGCAGTGCGGGAAAACATGCTGGGCAGGATGTGAAAAATGACAGCTGCACAGTTCATAAGGAGGTGTAATAAAATTCCAGTGCTGAAAATGTGGCATACAAATATACGGAATTTGCGGAGTTGCAAGGGTGCGTGGGAAATATGCAAGGCACGCTTGCAGCACTGCCAGTTTATGGGCGTTCGGCACCAAATTTTCATCATAGGCATTTTAGCACCTCTGCTCATGTACAGTGTCACTGTCATTTCCTCAAAGTGTTCCAAGAAGTGATTTCGCACAGTGACCACGCTATTCTGTGCCGGAAGTGCGGAAACACATTTTGGGCAGGATATGTGAAGTGACGGCTATACTGTTCATCAAGAGGTGTGGAAAATGGCAATGGTGAAAATCCAGAGTGAAAATATCACAAATGCATGACAGTATGAGCATGCGTGCAATCTGCCAACGCACGCTCGTAGCACAGTCATTTTATGGAGTATCAGCTTCAAATCTTCAACATAGGTATTGTAGGAGCTCTGCTCATGAACTGTGTCTCTGTCATTTTCATAATCTGGCCCAAACACTGATTTCCCACAGCAACTGCACAATTGTGCGCCGGAAGTGTGGAAACACATTTTGGGCAGGATGTGGAAAATGACAGCTGTACCGTTCACAAGGAGGTGCACAAAAATGCTAATGCTGAAAATCCCGCATTAAAATATTGCGAATGCACGAAGTTACGAGCCTTCGTAGCAACTGTGCAATGCACGCTTGAAAAACAGCCATTTGTTGGATTTTTTCCACCAAATTGGGAACATAGCCTTTTTGAGAGGCCACCTCATGAATACTGGCACTGTCATTTCATTAATGGGTCCCGAAGGTGATTTCAGCAGTGACTGCGAAATCACCTTTGAGGCCGATGTCGTCATGATAGTGATGAACTTTATGAGGAGGGTTAAAAACCCATGTTGAAAATTTGGTGCCAAATTCAAGAAATGCCTGAAGATATACAGCAAAGTTGAAAAAACCCTATTCATTGCATTATACAGCTTACTGGCATTTCCTCAGTTCGGTCGGCTTTGAAGAGTGCAGACATGTTCCCGGTCCACGGAAGATCGCCACGCCAGAGTCCAGAGGTAAGTATGGGGTGAGGAGGGGTGAGGGAGGCAGGGTGCGCAGTGGGTGGGTGTGGGTGGGGAAGGGGCATCTAGACTACGATGGGCGGTTTCGTTTTGCAGGAGGAAAACCGTCGTGGGACATTTTCATCTTACAGGTCATTTGGCACGCTTGGGGTGGCTCCAGCATGCCACCTAAGTGGGTTTTTGGGGTGCTGCAGTTTTACGGGATTGGGCACCTCGCCGGCACACAACACGGGGGTAATGCCGTGATGGGGATTGGGCACCCCCGCTGGCAAACAAAGAAAGGAGGGGAGCAAGAGCCGAGGGGGATTGGGCACCCCCATCTGTATTCAACATTTGGGGGGAATGCCAACAGGGAGTGGGCTCCGCTGTCGGCACACAAACATGGGGGGGCATGAGGTGGCCACCCGCTCACTGACCATGGTCATAATGGCAGCGAGCATGGCAAGCAAAGGACCGCTGCATATGACGAGCTTTGCTCGGATTGCAGCGGACCTTTGCTTTGATGTGCTCGCCCCATTATAAATGCATGGTGTGGCGGTGGCATGCAGGCTAATTGGGGAATGAGGGACGCACCTACTGATGCATGCCCTGCATTCGCCCAACAGCAGCCGCGCCCCCAAGACCCACACTAGCGCAAGATGTTGCTTGCGCATCGTGCAAGCCAACATAAAAAGGTTTGAGGTTCAAAGCATCTTTCATGCCTTCAGGGGACAGGCTTTTCAGCTGGAAAATCCACCAAGATTCTCTTCTTAACAATTTCTGAAGCCTGTCCCACCCCTCACTAATTGTGGCACAAATGCAAAAGCTACAAACTTTAAACTCCCAGGATTTTGGCTGATGTCACAATTTAAACCTTAGGCTGCCGACAGAATTAGAACGTATAGGAATTTTGGACTGATAGATCAGTCCACGGCCATGCAAGGGTTAAAATGAGCCCCTATTTCACTTTTGTGAGAGCTTTTTCTTATGGCTCCAGTGTGCTTAAGCATCCTAACTTTTAGCTTCCTGGTAGTCCTGCCAACATAAATCTTGCAGCAGCAGCACCAGGCAGCATAGGTCACTTATTCAGAGTTACAGCTTGCAAACTGATAGACTTCTACTGGCCTTTCCCAATTTCCCACATATATCCAATTCCCACTAACTACAAATTGTTTCCCAATTTCCCACATACAGTGGCGTCCCCCAGGATGAAACGCAGTTTTGGCGCATTTTGCAGCACTCTGCAGAATGCTTCAGCAGACCTAATGAATAAACAATGTAATTTCAATGGTAATTAGTCCCCTTTGTCATTCAGAAAAATGTGACACTGACAGGATGAAGTGAATGCCAGTCTCCTACATGACAAAGGGGACTACTTGCCATTGAAATTACATAACTTTATTCAGTAGGTCTGCTGCAGCATACTGCAGAGTGCTTTAAAAGTGCATTTCATCCTGGGGGACGCCACTGTATATCCAATTCCCACTAAATGCAAATTGTTTTCCCCAATTTCCCACATGTATCCATTTCCCACTAAATGCAATATGTTTTCCCAATTTCCCACATGTATCCATTTCCCACTAAATGCAAATTTGAAAGCGGTACATTTTTTACTTTGGAAAAAAGCCAGTAGGCCTGTAACTCAGCCAATCTTTCACTCTTGGTTCAGTGTAATGACTTCTGATAAGAATATCACCTAAATTGGAGACCCTAGAAAATGTTACTCTTGATTTGGGTCCCACAGTGTTAACCAAATTTGTATCAGGCAGCAGAACTGACCAGTGTTTTAAAACTATCTCCTTGATCTTGGTTGCTAGAGCTGTATATCTAGGAACAAAAGTTACCTTGGGTCTTTCAGAGACAACAGTATTTTTTGGATCAATAGAGACTTTGTTAATGTGTCTCTTGCCCTCTTGTATGCCCTATTAATCACACATCTGGAATATCCCCAGCCCCTTGACAGCATTAAGCAATTGAATATGCATGTTTATCTAAGTAATACACATGTTCTACACTACAAAGGGTGTCACCTATGTTCAAACACCCCCCCATGATGAAGCCCTATATGTAGGGTGCTATATATGGAAGTTTGCTTTGCATCAGTTTTAAATGGCTCAATAAACATTTGTACCTATTAGCAATGGTATGTGTTTTGCTCCCTTCTTTTTTGGTTTCGAGCAAGTATGGTGGCACCTAGCATAGCAGCACTTTTGGAGGTAGGTCTGTTCAGCTTCTCCCACTGTGGTTTTGGGTTACACTCACTGGAAAAGAAAAACTTGAGAGGGAGTCTAGCACAACAGGCCAGGTGTACAGATCCCTTCAGACTGAAAGCAACTGACTGCTGCTCTCCAGCTACAGCCACTTGGCCCCTCCCCTTTAGAACTCTGGAGCAGACCAGCTGACCCTGACTTCTAAGGGAGTAGAGGCTAACCCTTTGAGGTCTCTAGATCTACTTAAGCAGGTAGAGCTCCCTATAGGGGCAACTACAATAGGAATGAGTCAGCACACCAACAACAAAACTGAAGGTAAACACGGTAGTTGTTATTATGATATTTGACTCTGGAAACTGTTGTTAATGTAATGATATATGTTAGGCACTGCACTACCACATAGACTCTGTGCATTATAATTGCTTGGACTAAGGTCACTTTATACCACTTTTGCTCAATTCTGCACCTTTTGTTTTGTATCACTTAATGTACTGTAACTACTTACTGTACTTTGTATCTTTTGTACCCATTTTCTTTTCATCCTCGACCCTTAACAAAGCATGCAGGCTCATCACTGGCTCCCACTGCCTCACCCACACCTGTGATCTACACTCTCAAACTGGTTGGCTCCAATTATCCAATCGCATCAAGTACCAGACCTGCTTAATGGCAAAAAAAATAAAAATGGGCTTAGCCCACCCAGGTGTCCAAGCCCTTCTACACAGGGCACAGAATCCTTGCCCCACCAGGGGCTCAGAATCACAGGTTCTACACATTCCATGATGCCATTCCATGCAGGGGCAAAGATCCTTTACTTACAGAGCTCCCAGCTGGCTCAATGGCCTCGACAATTACATCTCCTCCCTGCCTAAGCTTGGCCCCTTCAAATATAACCTCTGCCTCCTACTCTCTGCCGCCAGCTCCTGTGATTGTCTGGCCCCACCTGCTCCACTGAAGTAGTGCTCTTACTTACCTCCCGTTTCACCTCTGCTACCGCACCCCTCCCTCCTAACCTTCTCCCCCTCCCCCCCTTTTTTTTGCACTTTCTTGTTCCTGACAATTGCCACTGGCTGCACCTGTACCATAATAATGCAATGTTTGTAACTGTTTGGAATTGACTGTAATCTGTATTGCAATCCGCCATCTCAAATTGCATTGCTGTTTCCTGTTGTCCTGTTTCTAACTATTTTGTCTACTATTGTCCCTTATCTGATGCGGAACTTTTGTAAAAGAGCCTCTGGCTCAAAGGTACTTGTAATCCTAGATCCAAATAAACAAAACAAAAAAAAATAAACCTTGTTTGTGCCATCATTATGGCACGGGTCATACCTGAAAATGGTCCCTGGGCTCAGTGTAGCCACATGGTTAACAAATAAATAAAAAATAAGGACATGGAAGCAGCATGAGTGGCTGCCCTAGTGAAGAGCAGGAAGCACGTTGCTACAGCTAGAGAGGCAGAAGACAAAATATATACCAAACACAAGCTGGAGGTACAAACCAAATAAAAGCCCATACAAATTGGGACTGCAGCAGGTGAGATGGAAGGGCAATGTAAGAGTCAAAAAACAAAATGGAGAGACCGAGCAGGAACAGGCAAGCATGCACGGCCACAGCAACCAGAAAAGAAAATGGCTAGAGCCCTGAGGTGTGGCTCCAGCCTGTTTAAATAGTGGCTGGGGAACAGGTCGATCAACAGACAACTGAACCTCAGCAAGCTTGTAATACTTGTGTACTACTACTAGAGGTATATGTGTGTGTGTGTGCATGTGTGTACGTGTGTGTGTGTGTGTGTGTGTGTGTGTGTGTGTGTGTGTGTGTTTGTGTGTGTGTGTGTTTATGAGTGTGAGTCTTTGTGTGCAAGTTGGGAGGTATTTTTTTTTTACAATGGGTTCTATGTATATTTAGGTATATTGGGGTCTCTGTGAGTGTGCTTGCACATGTCATGGTTTCTGTGTACACATGTAATGGAGTATTTCTTCACATCAGATTCTCTATATGTTTGCATTGGAGTTTGTGTGCATAGCAGGGTGTTTGTGGGTTATGGTCTGAGTATGTCTGCATGTGTTGGTGTCAGTGTGCGAGTGTGTGGGCATAAACGCATTGCAGTTTCTGTGAGTGTGCACATCATATTTTGTGTGCATGCATATTGATGGGAGGCACTAAAAGGAGAAAGCCACCTTGGCCTAGTTTTTACAGTGCAGACACAGCTGTGCCCCCTGGAGATCCTGCTTGAGTACCAGCACAGCCACCTAATCAACATGTAATGGCATGTTGGAGAGCAGACTGGAAGCAGGCAGCACAACCTAGAGGTCGGCACAGAGCTGTAAACTTTGAATCTAGGTTTGAATCCTATTACCGTTCAGCCACGTTGTGACCTAGGAATAAGAAGCAGGTACCTTGACCCATTGGCTGTAGCATGGAATTGCAATTCTGGACTGGCAATGTAACCATGTATAATACCCACACGCACAAGCTTACAGACAAAATGGCCCTGCTTTCTTTTTTAGTTGCTCAGCCCTACCCACATTTTAATGTGCATGATATATGAACCAAAAATTTGCATTTTAATAAGCTATGAACAGTTATCAAGACCAACAAACTTCAGGAGCAGCTGAGAAGCATGGAGCAATGACATGGTTCACACTCCCACCCCAGTCAAAGGCAAGTGTTTGTTTTAATCTCCTTTACTTGGTAGTTTTATGAGCCATTGTAGTCCACGTAAATATTAAAAGCAACATTCTGGGGTCACGTGACCGCAAGATGGAGTAAAGACGTGCCTTTTAGCGCTCCTTCCCTCGGGCTCGAAATTTTGAGAAAATCCGCTAGAAAGCCTTAATTAGCACCCGAAATCTGCTGCTGGTCTGTAGGGGAAACCAGGATGGATGAGTTTGTGGTCACTACAGCGAGCAAAACTCACAGAAATCCGGCCAAGAACAGCAGTAAGGCGTCGTCGGGCTCTACAATGAACAACGCAGGCCCCATTTCTTTCTCCACGGCAGAGATGTTGGCCCTGGGGCGCGAGCTGAAAGATCAGCTTGTGGCGGCGCTCGCACCCAAACTTGAGAGCCTCGAGAACAAAATTGAGGGCAGGCTCGACTTGGTTGAGGCGCAGGCCGAGAGACAGAACGAGAGGGTCGAGGAGTCGGAGGGCCGAATCTCGACCGCAGAAGATACGCTAAGCCCTCTCGGCAGACGGGTCACCGAATTAGAGAAACAGGTGTCAGAAATGAGAGAGGTGCTTGATTACCAGGAGAATTATTTAAGGAGAAACAACCTGAGGCTGAGGGGTTTGCCGGAGGGGAAGGAAGGCCCTGATATCCTGGGTTTCTGTGCGAAGACTCTGCCTACGCTCCTGGGGATGCAGCCAAAGGGAGGAAGGCTGAAGCGCGAGAGGGCACATCGGGCTGTACTACCCAAACCTCAGAGTGGTCAGCCGCCCAGACAAATCATGCCCGCTTTCACAACTACCAGGACCGCCAGGAGATGTGGAGGGCATATAAACTCTATCTGAGCTCCAGTATGAGGGGGTACATTTATTCCTCTCTCAAGATTATTCGTCCCGAATAGGAAGGAAGAGAAGAGAATTCAATGAGGTTATCATGACCTGCCAGAGGATAGGAGTGGACTGGTTTATGGTATTCCCGGCCATACTTAAAATTAAGCATGAAGGAGCGACCTACAGCTTCTGGGAGGTGGAGAAGGCACGGTGTTTCGTTGCGGAGCTACAAAGGAAAATGGGGTAACCTGTGAAGTGCCTGTGAGAGATCGTGGTGTCTGGCTAGTTCCTGCAAGAAGTTTGGAGACTGTTTTTTCTTATCTGTGAAGCTCACTTGGGTCAATTACTCTACAAGTGCTGTGTTTATGATCAGGTCCTACCCCACCCTAAGGAAGTGACTCTGAGACTGTGGACTTGGATACATCGTTTGGAGAAGGGGCATGGGGGCCTCCGGAAGGGCCTGCGCATGGATATTTTGGTGCGCGGCCTAGCCCGGGGATCCTCGTGGAGCGGCCCAGTCATGGAGGACCAGCGGTGGAGTCTGGCGCTGAAAAAAAGACAAGGAACTATGGTGAACTTCCAAGAGGTTTGGAGACCTGTGGGTCTCTTATTTTCTTTTTAGTTCCAGGGGGAATTTAAGGAGCTGCACCAGACTTTCTCCCTTTTTTTTATGTCTTACCACAGCTTCGGGAGAGGGGGATCTGATAATGTGCTCAATCAGGGAAGCTGGATTTATATTGTGGAAAGAAGCTCCTGACCTGCCTGGGGGAGGTTGAACGTAGAAAATCTTATTTTCCTATGGTTCAAGCCCTGCTTGGTTATTTACGGGGAACATACTGGCGAGCAAGTTCGACGCCTTGTATGGGTTCATGTTGGGGTATTCTGTAAATAAGTTGTGGGGATTAATTGTTGTTGGGGGTCATTATGTTAAAACTTTTCGTCCAATCCACATTGCAAAAGAAAAATTACCTGGTTATCAGTCACATTGGGCTAGGGGGAAAGTTGGGAAAGGGAAAGATAGGGGACAACAGAGGTTTCCAAGATCGATGGCTTTAAAAGACAAATTAAAAGTTGTGCCATGGAATGTTAGGGGAGTTTCATCCCTGGTTAAGAGGACTATGCTTCTCACGGCCTTAAGGAGGATTGGAACACAGGTAGGCCTTTTACAGGAAACCCATTTGACTCCAGAGGAGCATAGAAAGTTAGTTAGGAATTGGGTAGGAGAGGTATATGCTGCTTCCTTCTCCTCGCATAAGAGGGGGGTCGCAATCCTGATCCACAAGAATCTCCCTTTTCAGGTAACCAGAATTGTGTCTGACAGGAGAGAAGGCAGATATGTTTTTGTGGAAGGCGTGCTCAGAGAAAATCCAATAACGTCCGGCAGCGTATATGCACCTGCAGTCACTGAACCCCAGTTTTACAAGCAGTTATTAGGAATACTGGTGAAAGAACAATTCAAGGGATTAATCCTGGGGGGGAGATTTTAACTGTACCCCTGACACGGTGATGGATCATTCGAAGGGCAAGGGAAGGGAGGGTAAATTCTTAAAGGAGTGGAGGAAGGTTTATTGATTTAGATCTAATAGATGGTGGAGGACGGCAACCCAAAAACAAGAGAGTACACCTTTTTCTAACCCCCATAAGAGCTGGTCGAGGATAGATCATATCTATATTGAGGGAGGGTGGTATCAAAGGGTGGTAGACGTGCATCATGAACCCATCCATATATCTGATCATGCCATGGTTACCTTGGTGGTAGAATTAGAAGGATTTGGGGAAAGGCTTAATATGTGGCATTTTCCTTCATACCTGATGGGGAATGAGAAGTTTAGGATATTCCTTGGGGAGCAATTGAAGAGATATGTGGAGTTGAACAAGGAAACGGCTCCTTCCCCACAGGTTTTATGGGACGCTGGAAAGGCCTATCTAAGAGGGGCTATTATTGGGTTTGTTTCGGGATATAAAAAAGAAAGAAACAAGAAATACCAGACTTTGCTCCAGAGGGTCAGAGAACTAGAGGGACAGGTACTTAAAGGAAACACAGCAAGTGAACCAGGGTTGGCGGCTGCCAGAGGAGAGCTGAATAATATGCTGGAGGAACAGGCAAGAGGGCACCTGTGGCTGGTGAAACAGAGATTTTATGAATGGGGGAACAAGCCTGGCCCTCTACTTGTTAACTTGATTAAAGGTAGAAGAGGGAAAGCTCGGGTGCTGGAAGTAAGGAGCAGACATGGGAACATAACAAGGGATCCACAGGCCATTAGGAAGAGATTCAGGGAATTCTATAGCACGTTATGTCAAAGAGAGGCGGAGGGGACTTCGGACAGGATGAAACAGTTTCTTGAGGGAATCAAATTGAGAAAGCTGTCGGAGCAGCAAAAGGCAGCCCTTGAGGCCAACATTACTAAGGATGAAATAGGGAAGGCCATCAAGGGAATCAGGTCGGGTAAAGTGGCAGGACCGGATGGGCTCCCTGTTGAATTCTATAAAACAGTGGGACACCAGGTAGTGGATTTGTTATGGGAAGTATACAGAGGAACTGGGGAGGGGGTATCCCTGCCACCCTCTATGGAAATGGTGACCATATGTGTGATCCCCAAACAAGGCAAGGACCCCAGGGATTGTGCTGCCTACCACCCTATCTCGTTACTGAATGTGGATGCCGAGATATATGCGAAGGTCCTGGCAGGTAGGCTTGAGGTCTTGATGCCTAGCCTAGTGGATCTGGATCAAACAGGATTTATAAAAGGGAGGCATTCATATCACAATGTGCGGAGATTGTTAAATTTGATCCATGTCTCCTCTCGACGCTCAGGGGCCACCCTTGTCTTGGCACTGGACACCGAGAAGGCATTTGACCGGATCGAATGGGAATATATGATGGAGGTATTGGGGCACTGTGGGATTGGCCAGAAGTTTCTCAACATGGTGAGGGTCCTTTACCGTTTGCCAAAGGCTGCAGTGGTGGTTAATGGTGGCCTCTCTCAGGCCTTTGAATTGTTTAGGGACTAGGCAGGGATGCCCCTCTCCTCTCTTGTTTGACCTTGCTTTGAACCATTGGCCACTGCCATCAGGCAATGCGAGAGGGTGAAGGGTGTATTGGGAAAGGAAGCGACAGCATAAACTTTCTTTTATGCTGATGACATGATTTTGTACCTGAGCCAGATAGGAGAGTCCCTCCTGCTGTGCTGGACCTCATTGAAAGTTCTCGTTGTTCTCAGGCTAAAATAAATTTAGCGAAATCGAGGCACGTGTGGGCTGAGGACAGCCGTGGATTTACTGGAAATGGGGACTGCGGGAGGTGAAAGGGTCTCTGCAGTATCTGGGGTTAGAATTGAAGATCACTAGCCGATTTATACAGATTAAATTACACGCCAATGATTGATGAAGTGCTTAGGGATATGAAAAGGTGGAGAGATATCCGTATCTTGGCTAGGTCGAATGAATATTATAAAATGAACATCTTGCCCAGGATCTTGTATTGCCTACAGATGCTCCTTCTGGGTGTCACCAAAAAGGACATGAAGAGACTGGATAGGGGGTTCTCTGGCTATCTGTGGCAAGAAAAGAAGCCTAGAATTAGCCTTCAAAGACTGAAATTGGAGACAAGAAGAGGGGGGTTAAGCTTCCCAGACGTTAAAAGCTATTTTCTGGCCTCGCAGGCAAGGATAATCAAAGATTGGGTAGCGCGCCCAGAGGCAGCAAGCTGGCTGGATCTGAGGAGGGGTGAAAGGTCGGTTATCAGCCTATTTGAGGAAAGGAGGTAGAAGGGCATACTTACGCCAATCACATCCCAGCCCTCACGTAACCTGGACTTTAGAGGGTGGGAGCAGATAAGGACTAGGGTTAATGATGGTAAGGCAGAGACGTTGCTCCTTCCCTGAGTGGTAATCCTCTTTTACCTGGATTGGAGGACCAGGGATTCCGTGAATGGGACAGAGAGGCATACAATGTGTGAAGGACTTACGAGGGCAGCGGGTTTCTTCCTTAGAGGATTTAAGGTCTAGATGGGTGATCCAGGGCAACCACACATTTAGATTCCTGCAGGCAAGAGATTTGGTCGTGGGTTGGGTGAACCAGGTTTGCAGCCTTCGCGCCAGATAAGTATGGAAGTGGCAATATGCAAGGCTCGGCACAATCCCAAGGGGATAATAGGTACTGCGGTGCGTATTCTCAGGGAGGGTCTGATGGAGGAAAACTCGGGCAGGAGGGTGTTGTAGAAGAGGGACCTGGGGGTCCGGATCTCAGAGTCGAACTGGGAATTGATATTGGAAACACACTTGGGCCTATTACTATCAAATAGATATAAGGAAACGGCTTATAAGTTTGTTCATAGACATTTTTACCCCCCGGTAATGGTTCATAAAAGCCGCCCGGAGGTGTCAGAAATATGCCCTCGATGTAAAAAAGAGGTGGGCACATACATTCATTGTTTTTGGAAGTGCTCCCGACTACAGAGTTTCTGGAAGGAGATGGTGGAATTCTTAAATAGGAGGACAGAGGCCGAGGTATCCCTTCATCCATTAGAGCTGTTATTTGGAATTGATCGAGCGGGATGGAGATGAGTGGAGCTTGCACAAGAAGTGGTTAAGGGTGGCCTTGGCTATTGCCAGGCAGTGTATTCTAAACACCTGATCTCGCTAGAGATCCTCTCTCACTCAATGGGAAATATTGCTAGTATCGGCTCTGGCTATGGAAAGGAGGGCTTATCAGATTCAGGAGAGAGCAGAGATCTTTGGAATTATATAGGGGCCCCTCCTCTGATTCTTTCCCAGTAGGATAGGGAGCTTAGGAAGGGAGGCAGTGAAAATGGGACTTTGCGGTAGGCGTGTGTGCTACGGATTCTAGCCCTATGCAGCTGCACTGAAACATCATTGTCCTCTGCCTATCAATTACTATCTATAATGATCTTGCAACCCTGTGATGACTTTAATTAATTGCTCCTTAGCCCAAATACATTAATAGATGTGGATCTTTGTAAATAGTTGATTGTGACATTCTTGATTAATTGGATTTTTGTTTTAGGGAAGGGGGATAGGGGAGGGAATTGTAATATCTCCCCCTTTTTTTTTAGAATGGAAATGGTCTCGCCATGAGGGAACTGAGCTTTAATTTAGACTAAAATGGTTATACGATAGTAAGTACTGTGATGAAATATAAATGTAAACCTTTTACTGTGGTACGTCTATGGCGGAATGTGACATACATTTATTTGTTTGTTGTAAATGTTTGGAAATGCAAATAAAAATTTTACACACAAAAAAAAAAACAACATTCTTTGTCATTTTCATGCACAAAATAGGTGATTTGATATGTTTTATTGGACCAACACAATTTTACAGAAAAAAAAACTTTAGGTTTCGGACTACACAACAGAGTTCTTTGTCAGAAAATGGCAGCCATACAAGAAATCACCTCATGGACATAGAACACATTTGGTAAAAAAAAAGTACCTTTACACATCCATGTAACAGTTAAGTAGATAAATACTGTGAGTAACTGGATGTAATAAAATAATATTTTATATCCAATTACTCACATTATTTATCTACTTCCCTGTCACATGGATGTGTAAAGGTATTCTTTTTGTTACCAATTCTGTTCCATGTGCTTGAAGTGATTTCTTATATAACTGCCATTTTCTAAAGAAGGACTCTGTTGTGTAGTCCAAAAGCTAAAGTTTTTTTTTTTCTGTAAATCTTTCTTGGTCCAATAAAACATATCAAATCACTTATTTTGTGCATCTTATTGTACAAGGATCAATATGGCAACAGGCATTTGTTTTGCTGTCATTTTCATAGCAGTGTTCCAATTAGGCAAGTTTTCATTTGTTTTTTATATAAAGCTCATAAGACATCTGCAGTCAACACTGAGCAGTGAAAAAAGGGATGGAAAACAATGAGAAATAATGAAACAAATACATTTAACATACCTAAACATTCAGGCCTGGATATTCAGACTGCGCCAGGCTGTGGCGCAAGCCTGGGCGCAGCGCAAATGGGCTGCGCAGGGGGTTGACAGGGTGATATTCAATGGAGCTGCGCCATGGCACAGCAGCATTGAATATCGTACCCTGGCCACCCGCAGTGCACATGGCACAGTGGCACTGCGCCAGTGCAAGTGGCCAGAGTGGAGCAGCGCAAGTTCTGTTGCACTAGGCGCAACAACCGCGATATTCAAAAGTGCACATGCAAATGGGGCCATAATGCATGCAAGGCGCCAAATGGGGCCATTGCATGTCGTCAACTCCATTGCATACGAGGTGCCCAATCGGTGACTTGCACCTGGCGCCTGCCAGGCTGCAGCCGCCAGGGACTGACGCCCGCCCAGTGTGGCAATGTGCCCCACTGCCCAATCGCGGGCATATGCAGAATTAACATTCATCTGTCCTGGTGGTCCAGTGGACTGCTCAGCAGCTGATCGCTGGCATTGTATGCAGTGGAACAACACCTGAGGGTCCAGCGGTTTTCTTCACCCGCCACTGAGCCCCACCGCCCTGCTCCCCCGGTCAGCGGTGGAGGCAGCACCATCAATTGCGTTCACTACCGACTGATTGATACGGTAGGGCTGTGGTCGCTTGACTGGTCCATAGCGTAGCTATGGTCGCAGCAGCCGGCATTGCATTAGACAGTCCAGATATGTGAATGGATCCTTCACATATCTGGACTGTGTAGTGGGACGGCATCGGCTGCATGCCCATTGGCCTGCTGTGGACCACGGGAGACAGCCTGTTGTACGGTGCGTCAGTCAGGCATGGCAGTGGGGTGGCAGGCCAATGGTGCTGCTGCCCGCCGCTGACCGGGGAGCGAGCAGTGGGGCTCAGTGGGCGGGTGGGGAGGGGGGTACCGCTGGACCACCAGGGTTATTGGACCTCTACTTTTTACAGCATATGCCCACGATCTGGCTGCGAGTGGTCCACTGGACCACCAGGGATATTGGACTGCTTTTCTTTTAACTTATGCCTGCAATCGGGCTGCGAGTGGTCCACTGGACCACCAGGGATATTGGTCTGTTTTTCCTTTAACTTATGCCCATGATCAGGCTGTGAGAGGTCCACTGGACCACCAGGGATTTAGGAGGATCCTCTTTCTATGTATGCCCGCGATCCGGCATGGGGGGGCACCGCCAGGTGCACCCAGAGCACGGATGGCCACCCACAGGTGGCAGCTGCCATGTTGCACCCTGCAATATGGCAGCTCACCTGAGGGTGGCCAGCTGTTCCTTTTTTTTTTTTTTTGGCTCACCTGTGTGCAGCACAAGTAGGGGTTGTGCATGTATGGGCTCAGCACATCCCAGGCTGAATATCGGGATGTGCGGAGTATGCATGGGCATGCCCCCCCCCACCATCGCTGCATACATTACTGATGCACTCCGGCACATTGGGATTTGTGCCAGGTTCAATCCCCGTTTGAATATCATGCCAGGGCGCATCAGTGGGTTGCGCATGGTGCAACAGTGTTGCGCCATGCACAACCCTTCTGAATATCCAGGCCCCAGTATTTATTTGTTATTGAACAAAGCACCAGCAAGCAAAGGAAGGTGGCTCTGTAATAACACTTGAGAATGGCTGAGCTGAAGACAGCATGGTTTGTGTGCTGAAACAAGCAGAAAGCACAGCCATGACTTGTAAGTAACAATATCAAAATGAAGCCACAGTTGTAAAATACAAAAAACACACATAGGAATAAAACCAGTCCACAATTTTAACATGTTCCTGTTGAACACTGTTAGAAGTACAGTAAGTGAGCAGGGCATACTCCCCCCCCCCCCATCACACACACACACACACACACACACACACACACACACACAAATGATACAGGACAAAACAGCAACCAGTCAAACTATGAACGTCCGTTGGTCAGCTGGAGCACACATAAAAGGGAGTCCTCCAACAGTGTCACTGCCAGTCTTACTATAAGAGATGGTGACTTGCATTACTGTCAGTTAATACATTCACAAAAGAATGAAATGTAGAAGAAAGAAAAATGTTGCCAACAAATGTGCCTTAAGTTTGTGAGCCTCGGATCGTTGATTACTCATCACAGGAAAAGAAAACCAGAAACTAAATACCTGATCCACTAGCTGTTGAAGTTGCCCCACAGTTTCAGTTCTGAGTGTTCTGAGAAACACTTTCTTAACCAAGTGTATATTTTGATGAATGTTGCCTGGAAAATACACATCAGTTTAGTACTCAAGAGGTAACATAGTCCGAACTCAAACAGCCACGCTTCAGAAGGACACAAAGCTGCAGTGTTGAATAATTAGTGGGCTGCTGGTGCCAGCAGGCAGTAGCACTGCAACTTTGTTTCAGGGACAGCTTTTTGTTCTTTTGAAGCGTGGCTGTTTTCCAGTTTTCTGTATGTACTTTGGGAGCCGCTGATCTAGTGGGTCAGTGCACCGGAGTTTTCTGCAGTCTTAGATGGTCATAGTCAGGTAGGGTTCTCTTATCTGCAATGTTAAAAGTGGCTCCTGAAAATGCCTATTGAAATTTAATTTTATAAGGGAATGTTCTATTAACTTTTAAAATGCTTCATTGAATTTATCTTGACCTTGCCCCATACATGTGGACTTTAACCGAACTATTTCAAAATAAATTACTAAATGGATGGATATTGTTTTATCCTTTACATTTCTTCTTTTAAATTTGGTGAAAACATTTGTATTACAGAAGTTAAATGGCCAGTCACGGTGCGGAGGCCCCCAGATTTTTCTTGGGCCTAGGGCCCCATGTTACCTTAATCAGGCCTGCCTGGGCCTGGCCCTGACGGAAGCTATGTGGCTCTAAACTGGCCTTTGAAGAGGGTGCTCCAAATGCTAATTGGAGGAGCCAGCAACAGGGGATTTATTTAAATCCCATGCCACCTCCTCCAATCAGCGCTCAGAATGCTCTCTTGTAAGGTGAGTTCAGAGCCACACAGCTTACGAACATATGAACATACGAAACTGCCAGCAGATACGGGCCATATGGTTTATCAAGTCTGCTTGAGTGTGCAGCTGCAATCCCTTATTCTGCAGCTACCCCTCCCTCCCCTCCCCTCCCTCTTCAGTTCACCTCCCTTCGCTTTATCCCATCCCTTTAAAACTACCAACCGACTTGCAAGCTTCAATTGGGGGACAGGACAAATCAGCGGGAGGGACAGTTGCGCTTTTTGCATTCAGAGCCACAAGCCACCAAATTGTTATTACCACACGGCGGCCTGTGACTATCATTCCCTCCACAGTATCTGATTGGTTGCATGGTGCTAGCAGTCATTTTCAAATGGAGGATAACTGTGTCTAGTGAAGAGACTGCAGCTGCATTTGGTGCTAATCGCTATTCTCTCTCCTAAGCTGGTCTCCAGGCTTCATTACACTTGGGCTGTAACTCCTGATGATGGCTGTCAGGCAGGAACCTAAGATCTGCAGCAGGAGGCATCCAGCCCTCCATTTCCAGTTTCCTCCAGTTTACTTCCTGCCTTCAGTGGAGCAGGTACTCTGCAGCAGAGCTCTGTCACACATGACAGAGCTAAAGAGGCTGTCAGTCAAAAAATCTTACTTTTAAAACGAAAGATATTCTGGATTAACAACAAGGAGCTGTATTCAAACACTCCAAGGTGGGATCCAATCTCAGCCTCGCAATCTGCACAGACTGGCCCCACCTCTCAGCGGCTCACCTTTTCCTGCGATTTTGGCCCCGGCCAAAATGGAATTATACAGGCCATTTCAGGCAAGGGGGAAAAAGTAATTAAGCACCAGAGTGCTTCCCATGAGCTAGGCAGTCGCGCAGTGCCTTCTGATCGAAGAACAGCTCTTTTGAAAGTTTTGGGCACTCATCAATGGTACAGCTTGTCGGCACTGATTCAGCAGCATGCCAGGCCACTCATCGATGATCAGCCTTCTCATTGATGAGTGCTGAGGAGCTTTTATAGTGCTGTAGTGCTGTTGCAAGGGAAACTACAAGATCAGTGCCTGTAGACCCCCCCCCCCACAGCCAAATTTACAACAGCAAAGGCAAATTCTAAACAAGGGGATTTATATCACCAGTTTCAGAGATGGGAACAGACAGTTCTATGTGACTCTTAAAGGGAGAGCGCTAAATATCAGCAGCAGATGAGGATACTCCTGGTGGGGGGAATGCATTGAATAAAGGGTATTTTAGGAATCATAAACTCTGAAAAGTCTAGAAGGAGCAAAAAATGCCAGTGCTGAAAATCCCTGCTCCTGATCACCTTCACTGGCTCGCTTTACCTTACATGTGAAAAGGCAGCGGCCACGAATGGGGAGGACTCAGCAGACGCAATCTCTCCCTCAACACAGACAAATACCCAAGAAAGGTCTGAGTGACTGGCTGCTTCCAGGTCAGAGAGAGCAATGGCAACCCAACAGGCTGCAGTCCCCTCCCTGGCTCCAGACTTTATAGACAAGTTAAACAGGGCCTTTGCTCTGGACCCTGCATACTATGACTGGCAACCTCCAGGGTCCCCTGATATAAGACCCCACAAAAAGGTAAAAAGAATAAGGACCCCTTCCCCATCCTTATCTGACGAGGGGCAGTTATCCTCACATCACTACAACAAAAAGGAAAAAATCCCAATACAGGGACAGATCATCAGAGAAGGATGATCACCATTCCTCACGCCACAGGAGGAAGAAAATATCTCATTCCCGAAGTAGATCTAGGGGCAGGCACAAGGTAAAACATCGCAGGGGACATTCCCCAGACTCCTCAGATGCCAGCTCTTCCCCTGAGGAGGGGGAGATAGTAGGCTCATCATCGGACTCGGACGACTCCCCATCCAGAAACTTTCACCTGGAGGACCTAGATTTTTTTATTAAAAAGGTCATATCCGAGATCCACATTGGATCTTCTCCAGCTGTCCCTTCCCAGCTGAAACAGACTTTTCGCCTAGCACCTACCTCCAAACCAGCCACAGCCTTCCCTATCCCCCTGCTACAGAGGACTTACTAAAACAGGAATGGCAAGGTCCAGAAGGCACATACCCAGTCCCCCGTTGGATCTCTAAACTTCTAAAGTTCGACAAGAAGCAATCAGAAAAGTGGTTAGACTGCCCCAGGATCGAGCCACTGATTTCTAACCTAACCAAAAAGACAGTCATCCCCGCTGAAGGAGGGGCATCACTAAGAGGCCCAGTAGACAGAAAAGTGGATGCCTCACTGAAGAAGGCCTTCCAAGCATTGGCAACTTTGCTTAAGGCGGCAACAGCGAATCTCTTCTCGGCCAGAACTGCCCTGTCCTGGGCACTGGATCTAGCCTTTCTATTTGCAGAGGACCCAGAGAAAAACTCACTGATTATTCATCAGCTACAGTAAATGGTACTAGCCTCTGCTTATGCAGCTGACGTGTCTGAGGAGGCAGTCAGATGCACTTCATGGACCATGTTTATCAGACCTCGGCTCACCCCAAGCTCTGGCTTCGGGCCTGGCAAGCAGACGCCTCTTCAAAGAGTCATTTGGTGAATGCACCATATGAAGGAAATCTCCTGTTCAGTTCAGCCCTGAAGGAGGCCGTGAAGAAATCCAGGGAGACAGCCAAGGTACACATGCCTCAGTCCAGGGGCAGGGGCAAATCATGGTCCTCAGGCTCCAGGCGCAATTTTCATGACCAGGGTTACAACAAAGGTCAAAACCCTAACTTTTCCAGGAAAAGAACATGGTTTTCATCCCGTAACCAGAGTAACTTTAGAGGGGGGGATCCAGTGGCAGGGGAGGCTCCAGAGACACTGGCAAAAACAACAAGAAGTCACAATGAAGCCATCTGGAACCATCCTCAAGTAAGGGGCAGACTTTGAAATTTCCTCAAGGAATAGGTCCATATGACATCAGACAAATGGATACTAGACATTATCAGCAAGGGTTACCTGACAGAATTTGAGTTCAAGCCACCCCTACCACACATCGTGCCCTGCACTATCTCAAACAACCCATCCAAAAGACAGGTGACAGTACAGGCCATCACAGACCTTCTGCAAGCGGAAGCAATCAAGCAGATTCCCCCTGCAGAGTTCAGTTGGGGGGTACACTCCCTATTTTTCATCGTGCCCAAGTGTACAGGGGGTTTCAGACCGGTCTTGGACCTCAAATTCCTAAATCGTTTTGTGCACAGCAGACCCTTTCAAGATGGAAACCTTGTCATCAGTCATCAGGGAATTACAACAAGGGGATTTTCTAGCATCTGTCGACCTTCAAGATGCGTACTTGCATATTCCCATTCAGAGGATACTCAGGCAATATCTCAGATTCAAGGTGGGGAGGCGACACTTCCAATTCAAAACCCTTCCTTTCAGCCTCTCGTCAGTCCTAAGGACATTCTCGAAGGTGCTGGTAGCGGTCATTGCTCACCTTCAGAACAGTGGGATACGGCTTTTCCCTTACCTGGATGATATCCTCATTAAAGCTCCAAAGCTCAACCATGCAGTACAGGCAGTGACAGAGGTAGTCCAGTGCCTCTCGTAACATGGATTTGTCATCAACTAGAAGAAAAGTCCCCTAACTCTGAGCCAGAACTTGAACCACCTGAGGGCAGACTTCAGGACAAAGACCAACAAAGTTTTTCCCACAGAATCAAAATTCAGGGACCTGCTGAAGCTCATCAAGAAATTTCTCACAGCAGCCCAACTGCTAGCCAACTAATTGGGACTCTAGTGTCACTGGCGGATTTGGTCCCCTGGGCTCTAGTGCACGTGCAGCCCATTCAAGCCCATCTGCTCAGGCTGTGGTCCCAGTCCGGCACAGCCAGCACCAGCTAATCCCAGTTTCTCAGCACATAAAATCCTCCCTCTGGTGGAGGTCTTGGAGATCAAATATAGTGAGGGAGTAAAAGTTGGGACATCCACACCAACTCAGAATCACGACCGATGCAAGCCTCAGGGGATGGGGGCCCAACTGCATCAGCTTTTGACACAAGGCAGATGGTCACTGGTAAAATCAAGGTACAGCACAAATGTCCTCGAGATGAGAGGAGTTCGCCTAGCCCTGATACACTTCCATCAACAAGTATGCAATCAGGATGTGTTGATTCTAACAATCGGACAATGATGGCCTACATCAACCATCAGGGAGGCACAAAAAGCTCAAAAATGCTTTGGGAATCACTGCTTCTCTTTCAATGGGCAGAGCAACAACTGGTGAGTATAAGAGCTGTGTACATTCCAAGACAGGAAAATGTCACAGCAGACTGGCTAAGTCACCAAGATGTCCTGCCAGGGGAGTGAGAGCTGAAGGACAGCGTCTTCCACCTCCTAACAGAGCAGTGGGGCAATCCCCAGGTAGATCTGTCTGTATCCAGGAGAAACTCCAAGGCAGAACAATTCTGCTCCCTGGTCAGGGACGAGCTAGCAGTAGTTCAGGAGCCTTTTCCCTAGACTGGGGTCCGTTCGGCCTCCTGTATGTCTTCCCCCGAAACCACTGCTTTCCAGAGTTCTGCACAAAGTGGCCTGAGATGGAGCAGAGGTGAAATTAGTCTGTCCCTGATGGCCTTACTATCCTTGGTTCCCACTTCTTGTTCAACTGTCAATGGGACCGCCTGTATCTTTTCAACTCAGCCCAGACCTTCTCCATCAGGGCCCGGTCCTGCACCCCAGTTTGAGCAACCTGTCCCTCTCGGCCTGGAGATTGAGCAGGAAACTTTCAAGGAGATAGGATATACAGCTCCGGTAATTGAAATGATGGTGAACTCACGTCGTCCCTCCTCTTCTAAAGTGTTTTATAGAATCTGAAGGAAATTCTTGTTCCGGCTTCAATCCAAAGATATACAGGACCATTCAATATCATTACCTGTGCTGTTACAGTTTCTTCAAGAGGGATTTGACAAAGGGCTGCAACCAGCCACTCTAAGAGTTCAGGTCTTAGCCCTGGAGGCACTTTTGTTTTTAGACTTGGGAGACTTACTGGGCTCACACCTTCATGTCAAGAGGTTTCTAAGAGCGGCAACATTAAAATGCCCCCCATTCAAGTCAACGGTTCCACCTTGGAGACTTAACCTGGTTCTCAAAGCCTTAACCAAAGTGCCTTTTGAACCTCTTAAGGTGACTTCTATCATACATCTCACATTGAAGGTGGTCTTTCTAGTAGCAATTACTTCAGCAAGGAGAATCAGTGAGCTGGGAGCATTGTCCACCAAAGAGCCGTACACTGTTTTTCATCAGGACTCTGTGGTACTTTGTACAGATCCAGGGTTTTTACCCAAAGTTATGTCTCCTTTCCATTTCAACCAACAGCTTATTCACCCTTTCTTCTGCCCACACCCTGAAAATGAAAAGGAAAGGAAATTGAGTGCGCTAGACCCAAGAAGAGCATTACAAATGGATATCAAGAGGACAGAGACTATACATAAAACATCAAGTTTGTTCATTTTAACCACAGGCCAAAATATCGGTAAAAAAGCTTCAAGAGACTTGATAGCCAGATGGATCAAATCAATCATCACCACGACTTACGACAAGGCCAGGGTACCTCTGCCTGGCCCAGTGAGAGCCTATTCCACCAGAGCTATGGCCACTTCGTGGGCAAACTTCAGAGAAGCATCTCTAGCAGACTTATGCAGGGCTGCCACTTGGTCATCCATTCACACATTTAGAACATTTTACAAGCTGGACGCGATGTCCTCTGCAGAGGCATTCCTTTGGCCACCGAGTGCTTCAGGCGGTGGAGGATTCTTAAGGGCAAAGGACATTCTTCCCACCCGGGGCATCTGGGGATGTACTGCTTTTGTACATCCCAAGTGTAATGAAGCCTGGAGACCAGCTTAGGAAAGAGAAATTGAAATTTAAATACCTGTAAATTTTCTTTCTCCGACGGCTGGTCTCCAGGCTTCGGATTCACTCCTAGAATGTACATAGTTGACTGGCCTCAAGGCCATGTTTGCCTTAAACTTTCTTGTGTTTTGTTCCAAGTTCTCATAGTATTGCCACATTTGGACTGCTTTCGGAACTACTGGAGGAAGCCGAAAACGAAGGGCTGGGTGCCCCCTGCTGCAGATCTTTGGTTCCTGCCTGACAACCAGCATCAGGAGGTGCAGTCCAAGTGTAATGAAGCCTGGAGACCAGCCATCGGAGAAAGAAAATTTACAGGTATTTAAATTTAAATTTTTCAGTTTCAGCAAGCAGCTGCAGCCATTGTTGCCTCGTTGAATCCCACTTGACACCACTTTAGGTTTCCATTTTTTGTGATTGTGAGGATTATGGTTAATGTGCTGACTACCAAACTATACAAGCAGGATCTATGGAGGAGGGTTGGGGACAGGTAGCAAGCATTCAACTCTGGACATGTACTGCACTCAACTCGGGGCTGGCAGGAGCTGTTTAGATCATGGCCTGTAACAGGGACTGGAATAAATGGTAGCAGAAATGAGGTGAGTGGTATCCTATCCCTGCTTATGACAGGACCACTATTTTTTTGTGAGTAAGTGTGGTATATGATGTCGAACATTGCAGTGTCATCATGGCTTGGGTGGGATTTGTGTTTGCGACCAAGAAACAGTATTTGTCATTTAATTTTTTTTTTTTTTTTTTAAGAGGCATTTCCCTTTAAGTGGCTGACCTAAAGGGTATACTGTGGATCGGGGCCCATTCCCTGACAAAGAGTTGCCCTGACTGCAAATGCTGGTGGGGAGCATACCTCTCAATCTGTCATCACTAAAATGAGGGAAACAGACACTCAAAATGAGGTACAGTGAGGGAGGCTGGCCTTCATAATGAGGGACACATCCTCATATATGGAGATACAAGCTCTGACTACTGGGCCATTGTATTTATTAGTACAACGTTTATTTTTGATTTAGCATCTTGGAATATCATGAATATAATATTTTACAGTACATTCTCTGTTTGGGCAGAACCTTTTCCATGAGGGACAGATGAGAGACAGAAAAATTATGAGGGATAAGATGAGGAACGTCCCTCGTAATCAGGGACAGTTGATAGGTGTAGTGGGGAGAGGTTTGTGCTATTACTGTATCCTTCTCAGAATATGTGTTAAATCTAAGGCATGGTTTGCAGCCGGATCACGTGGATGTTCTATTTCTTTTGCCAAAGAGCTTCAAGTGCTGTGCTGAAACAGGCGGGGGGGGGGGGTTGGAGAGGAGGTGTTAATTGCATTAACCAATAAGCTATTTTGAGATTGGGCACAGACCATGATCACACAGTGCTGCCACCTATTTGCATTTTCAGTCTGTGCTGGCCATCCTAACAGAATTTCTGCAGCTGTTGAAATGTGTTATGTTGCTTAGTTCTAGGGAGGAGCTGTCACGGAATGGACCAGACCTCCTGCTGAGACTAACATTCAGCATGCAACAGAGAGAGACAGGTTGGTAGTGCGGGGCCCGTGGCCTGCCAATGTCATCCTGTCAGTGGCTGTCCTACGAAGTGCTTCATCAGAAAGCATCTCAGCAATGTCACTAGACATGCAATTAAGCATTACCACAGTAACAGTTGCGTAAACATCCTTGTAACCCCACTGAGCTGCTGACTGATAGAAAACTTTGAACAAGTCAGCTCTTGCATGCAGTACTTAAAGTTTTTTAAGAGCACCTTTGCTGGTGCACCTCCCCTCAGTCCCAGTCATAGGTTTACCCAAAAGGAAAAAAATAAATAAATAGTCTTTGATATATATACATAATGGCTCTCCTACTCTCTGCACCCAGCTGCAGACTGATTGCTGTTTACAGGGAAACATTGCCTGACCAGTACCCATCAACGTTTGAAAGCCCATGACAAGCATTTTTAAATGAGGTATTGGATTTGCCTGTAGCTGGAAGCAGGCCACAGGTATTGATGACTGTCTGCCACATATTGTTATAAAATGGGCAAAATATTTCCACGACTCTGATTGGCTGACACCCTCTCAGAGCCGTGTCCATATAATGCCATATCATGCCAACCTGCACTACTTAAAAGATAAAAAGTCCAAAAAGTGGTGTCACTTGGGTCTCCTACTGCATGTAATAGTATAATAGTATAAAGAATCTAAAACACGCCAAATGCAAACGTGAATGAATTTATTGTAGAGAGTCCCAGCAACACATGGAACTCCCTCACCCAGCGCTTCGACTTCTTTTTGGATAAGTCTATTCTGAATGAGACCATTCCTAGGGAATTTGTGGTAGAGGCCATTGAATTTATATTGAAACACAATTACTTTAAATTTGAAAGCCAGCTCTATTTACAAAAGTGTGGCACTGCCATGGGTGCGGCTATGGCACCCAGCTATGCCAATCTATTTTTGGGACATTGGGAACAGAAGGTTATTTTTAACCAAGAACTAAACCCATATTATTTACATATAAAACACTGGTTTAGATTTATTGACGATGTTCTGTGTATATGGCAAGGCGACATTGAGCTAATTCCAGAATTTATGCATTGGCATAATGATAATGATTTGAATCTTCGATTCACTTTTGAGATGAATAAAAAGACATAAAATTTTTTGGATCTGACTCTTACAGTCAGCGAGGACTGTAAGATCATTAACACACTGGGCTTTCGAAAACTTATAGCTACCAACTCAGTATTACATGCCCATAGTGCCCATCCTCAAAATCTTAAGGATTCTATACCTTATAGTCAGCTATTAAGGATTCGAAGGAACTGTAGCTCTGAGGATATGTTTAATACACAAGCAGAAGAATTAATTTGCAGATTTTTGACAAGAGGGTACGATTATTCATTATTGAAAACACTTAAAGAAAAAGTGAGTACCCTTGACCGGGCTAAACTCATTACAGGAATGAAACCAGAAACTACATTTGTTAACTCACAATCATGTACATTCATAACAGAGTATAATCATAAAGCAGGTAGAATTGGTAACATCATTTACCGTAATTGGCATATTTTGCACTCTGATGAAGCAGTAGGTACAGCAGTAGGACCGAGCCCTCGAGTATCCTTTAGCAGAGCTAAAAATCTTAAAGATCTTGTAGTACATCGCAGATTACAACCTGTACAAACAGAGGTTGCAACTACATGGCTGCCTCAGAGACCATTTGGTTTTTTTAAATGCTCTAGGTGTAACATATGTAAATACAGTACATCAGGGAAAATATTCCAACATCCTATGGAGTCTAACGTCAGTGTTGATATTAGACAGCTTATTACCTGTGATACCAGCTATGTTGTTTATGCACTATGGTGTACTTGTAAGCTGATATATGTTGGAAAAACAGTTCGACCATTGAAACAGAGAATCCAAGAACATATTAGATCCATCCTGAATCAGAGACAGGATACACCAGTAGGTTTGCATTTTTCAACACACCATTCCTCTAAACCTGAAGATGTACAATTTATGGGATTAGAATGGGTCCCTCCCTTAACTCAAGGGGGAGACAGATCAAACCAACTGTTAGAGAAGGAAAGTTTTTGGATATTTAAACTCAACTGTGTCAAACCTTATGGCCTAAATGAAAGATGGGATCTGAAGCCTTTTTTGAATAAGTAACAAAGTCTGAAATAATTAATTTGATGAAGTATGCATTGTGTTTGCCACTGTAGATATGTATAACCTTTTTTCTCTCTCCCTTCTTTAGAATTTTTCATCTACCAGAAAAGCACAAGAGATACAAACATTGTCCTTGCAAACCATGACATAATGGATGTGTGTCTGCTAATCACTTTCACACATAGTGAAACTAAGTTACATTTGAGAGTGCGCCAATGGCAGCCTCCAATAATAACTAATTGTATAAAATGTTGCAAAAATGTTGCTAAAATTGTAAAAAATGTTCAGAAAGTGATTTACATGTTTCTCGTGGGGAACAGAATTCATTTTGTTAGTACATTGTTAATTTTTTCATTATTTATATATATTTTTGAAACTAACATTATTAGCTCATGTATAATTAATTAACTGGTGTATTTAAATGGTGAGGTTTTCTGTATCCTAACCACATCCCTGAGGAAGACTTGTGAGAAGTCGAAGCACTGGGTGAGGGAGTTCCATGTGTTGCTGGTACTCTCTGCAATAAATTCGTTCACGTTTGCATTTGGCGTGTTTTGGATTCTTTATACTATTGCATGCAGTAGGACACCCGAGTGACACCACTTTTTGGACTTTTTATTTAATTACGAGCTGGCCGCTCGTTGTCATGAGCACCAATTTGACCAAGCCGAGTTGCAGCAGTTCTTTGTTGTTGCCTGTTACTACTTAAAAGATACCCGGCGCAGCACAGCTGGCATATTATTGTCCCCACGCTATCAGTTTCTCACACTGCAAGCACCTCAGCCGGCTTTCTGACAACCACACAAGTGCACAGACTCTCCTCAGAACCACAGCACTTGAAACATCTCATACCTCAATAAAACCGCCAGTACTTGTATCAAAAACATCACAAAATATGCACATACTTTTTTACTGGCCACATATCAACAGCTCTCATGTTGATTTTTTTTGGCACTGTAGAATCTTTTCTCTGATCCCCAGTGGATTCGTCTTCACCGGTGCTGACATTTGCGTTTCCCGCCCGTCACCTCAAGTGTAATCTCTTTTTCCGAGAACAGGATTTTAAACAAAAGAGTCACTAGAAATGTAATGCAAATCCTCTTCCCTTCACTTGTTTACACACAGTCCATAGATGAGACATGCTGTAAACGACAGACTCTCATACGGCGGCTGAAGAGGGATATGCTCGCTCTCCATAAAACAGCTATTGTCAGATTAAAATGATACAACATGCTGTGTAGAAAACAATATTGTGTGTGTCTGTGGGTGACAGGCAGAGTGGGGGACGTAACCTGCACCATATATGTGAGGGGGGTTACTCTACTAGTGACCAAGCTAAATACAGTATAGTGTACTGTACAGGACAGTACATAAATGCAGGAACTATTTTTCTTCTCCTAAATGGAAAAACTCTTTTTATCTAAATTTTTTCCATTTTGCCCTGTTTCTTTTACTTTTTTAACTTTTAATTTCTACTTGTGGGGCCCATTTTATAAGAGCAATAATACACTCCAAGGTGTGGGTTATGGCCTGATAAGAGCACTTTCAAGGTACTAAAGGCACTCGGCACTCATAATGCACCTGTGGCGTGCTCTTATCAGGCCATAACCCACACTTCATTGTGTCTTATTGCTGGCATACTACACTGCCACTGTTTTAGAGCCTTGTGATATCGCTGGAGACTGTGCCTATCTACAGTGTGGTTAAGGCACAGCTTCACCCTGCCTAACATCCCAAGCTCAATATAAAATTGTGGTTCAATGTGGCAGCTGGCCATGTATGAGGCTGTGTATAGTGCTTAGTACTGTTACCTTGACCTTGCTCTCTCTGGGTATTTCCACCCTCAGAAGAGGTTCCAAGACAAGGGACAAGAGAAGGGATCTTGAGGCTAAAGAAAATGATGAAGACTGCAGAGGCACACAGAGCAAAGTGTGAGTGCAGGAGGAGGGGAGGATGGGGGGGGTCATTGACATTATGGTCCCTGGAGGTAAAATTGGGATGTAACCCCCAGGGGTGCTATCCTTTGGGTTACTACCCCTGCCTGCCTCCTCTGAGATAGGATGAGGGGCCCAGATCCATGGACGGGTGCCTCCAACCAGAGGTCGGGGTTAGTGCTGGTGAGATTGCCTCAGTTACAACCCTCTGGGTTACTGCATCCCCTCTTTGGTCCCACTAGTGGCTCACGTAGTGCACCCACAATACTTTTCTCCTGTTCACTTACCCCCCCGACTGCTGTCTCTCAGCTCACTCCGGGGACCCCCTGTAAAGTAAGGTACAGTTTTATCACAGTCACTATGCAGCAGTTCAACAACAATGCACACAATAGCCAGGGTGTAGTTGCAGAACAACCAATCTGATTTATTCAAGGGGAAATAACCAGGAAAGGGGGAAATCAAGTTGATTAGCTTTTCACTATACGTATCTACCTAAGGCTCTGTGCACAGGCCTGAACCTAATATTTACTGTCCCTGGGTACCCAAACCCTAATGGCTAGTCCACCGTGGCAGCTGGTTGGGGCCCTGACAGAAATAGCCTTTGCAATACTGAAACGAGTCAGAATGAGAAGCAAAACTCAAGTAGACAGTCAGCAGTCTGATGAGGCAACTGAAAGCCACTGATTGAAACTTAGCAGGGAGCTACCCTGGTTCAGTACTCACGACTCCAGCAAGCAACGATTTCTACACCTTGGGCAGGGTTAAGCCTGAAGTTCACCAGCCTCCTCACACATTTATATGGCAAATAGCAGAGGGGTACCATACCAGGCCACTGCTTCTAGCCTCACATGAACTTGCAGTAGACTCGGGCAATAATGGCAACTTCAACCTCACGGGTGGACCGAGCATGATTCAGCAGTTTCTCCAGTCCTCACAGGTTGAGCCTGGTAGGTAGCTGGGCTGGCACCAGCTTCCTCTGACCGCACACCGGCGGATTTAGTCCAACTCAGTTTAAACAGAAAACGGCCGCCTCAGGCCTTCCCGCGCTTCCCGCGCGAACACTCACACAGCGCAGAAGCCTAAAGCTCCTCTCTTTTTCTCAGCCACAACGAATCTGCCCCTAGCAGCACGGGGCACACCTAACAGTTTGGACCCTTCCCGATCCCATAGGCTGGCTGCACATGCCAGTCATGTTCTCCTGTTCTCACTGGTGTGAAAAAGCGCCATAGCCCATAATACCTTTCTCAAATGGCAAGCAGTCCTCCCATTGGTCAGCCAGCTCAAAGGAGTCCCGTGATACTGATTGGTCCAACTCAGCAGTTCGGGACCAACATGGAGGGGAGAATCAGGACAGTCTTCGCTGCAAAGAAAAAGCAGGTTACAACAACCACATTATCCTCTATTACCCTAAGTTATTCCCAGAAAGCAGGTACATCTTTCGGAAGATTTCCCTCTGCACAATTTAGCGATGGCAGAAACGGAGCAATTATCCAGCAGCCCGGGTGGGACTTGAGCATGGAAACACTCAGTCCCCTTCCCAGATTAATGATGACTGCGAGTTAGGCGCCCTTAAAGAGGCAGGCACGGAGGCTTTTGGAAACACTCCTGCCAACAATACTAAATCGGCCTTACGCCGAACACCAGCCAGGCCGGGAGCACTTAGGCAAGCTCCAAAGAAGCTTCTAGGAACCCCCATTTGTAGGGGTGTTACACCCTTCCTTGCCTGAAAAGAACTCGTTGTCCGCATCAAGTAGTTACCCTTAAATCATTTTAAGGCAATCAGCTTAACCAACACTATATCATACTTTACTTTACATACATGAATTTCATAGTATCAGTGTACTGTGGGTTACACAACATTACACACCCACATAACCTTTTGTTCCTCTTTGTTCCACTCTGGTTAGTAGCTCCTACTCATGACCGTGGGATTGGGGAAACCCTTCCATTTCAGTTACTGACAGGTCACCTAAAGCAGGGGCACCACACCCAAAGGGTAGTACTAACAGACTAGAGTTATCCCCCAAAGCTAGCTTAGGCAAGGAGCTCAGGGACACATACACCCCTTTGTGGACCACATTTAACGGCAGGTCCACTGGCTGACCCAGAGACTCATAACTCAACTTTATTACAGGCCGTACTTCTCGGCTGGAGCATCTAGGGGTCTCAGAAAACCCTGAAACGGGCTCTGATTCCAACTCAACCTCACTGACTTTAGTGATGGAAACCTTCACAGGGGAACAGGGCCCATTGCTCATAGTACTAGTGGTGGCCTGACCCTCCACCCCAGGACCCTCTCCACTGGGCTCAGCCGGGGGCTGTGTGGCTACTAGGGAGGAACCATCAGGGCATTCAAAATATTCTTCCGATTCTGGCAGGTCACTGGCTTGTCCCCCCACCTCACTCTCTTCGTCCGAAAAGTCAGATAATTCAGCCAGGCCCGACAATTCAGCCAGGCTTAAGGACCCCACCCCTTGGGCTTTGCTGCTACCCGACCCATCTTCCGGAGGTAGTGGTTCTGGGGACAAAGTATGGGGCTCAAGCAGTCCAGACGGGCTAATCTCATCTCCAGAGTTAACAAGGGGATTGCCCCGAAACAACTGGCTCAATTCGTAAAAAGGTTAATATTCAATATCATCTTCATTGTTTTCCGACACCGATTGTTGATCATCTCCTTCTGCAGGATTTGGACAAGACTCTCTTGGTTGACTTGCTGAAGAATACACGGGTTTGGTTCTTTTCCTGGCAGCAGATCTAGTCACAGGCCTGGAAGGGGTGGCAATTGAAGGTTCGGCTTCAATCAGGATTTGCCCGATTGGCAGCAGATGATTTCGGTGAATAGTTTTCACATCTTTGGAATTGTTTTCAGGTCACACTTTATATACAGTCAAATCTGCCAGTTGTCCCACAACAATGTGAGGGAGGTGATGCCATCGGTCAGCAATCTTATGTTTTCCATGCAGTCACAGATTTCGCAGCAACACTCTATCCCCTTCTCTTAGTTCCAATGTCTTCACTTTCTTGTCATACCTCTCCTTATTGGCCAAGTTTCTTTTAGCTGCCGTGGTCTGGGCCAACTGATAAGCATGGTTTAACTGGGCCTTTAGCTTCTGTACGTATTGTAGATGATTTTCTGCTTGCACCCCATCAGGGGAAACTCCAAAGCACACATCCACAGGCAATCTAGCCTCTCTCCCAAACATCAGTCGGTACGGGGAAAATCCCGTGGCATCACTCTTGGTACAGTTATAAGCGTGGACCAGGGTGCTAATCTGCTGGCTCCATCTCGGTTTGTCTTTGGGTTGCAAAGTGCCCAACATGTCGAGCAATGTGCGGTTAAACCTTTCAGGCTGGGGATCTCCCTGAGGATGGTAAGGGGTGGTTCTTGACTTTCGCACCCCCCACAAAGACAGCATCTCATTAATCAGGTGGCTCTCAAAGTCCCTTCCTTGGTCGGAATGGATCCACTGGGGGGCCTCGTAGTGAACAAAAAAGTTTTCAACAAGTATCTTAGCCACCGTGGTTGCTTTCTGATCCTTAGTAGGGAATGCCTGTGCGTACCGGGTGAAATGATCGGTGACCACCAATATATTACTGATATTTTTCAGATCTGGTTCTAGACTCAAGAAATCAATGCAGACTAGTTCCATCGGGGCACTAGTGGTAATGTTGACCATGGGAGCAGCTCTCTGGGGTAAGACCTTCCTTTGCAGACAATGGCTACAGGTTTTGACATACTGCTCTACATCCGCACTCATTTTTGGCCAGTAAAACCGGGTTTGTACCAGGTCAAGTGTTTGGTCAATGCCAAGATGCCCCATCTGATTATGCAAGGACCTTAAAACCAGTTCCTTTAACTCTGAAGGCAGCACCAGCTGCTGTTTGATGATCTGGTCCTCTTTATTTACAGTCTCTCGATGTAGTAGTTGGTTAATCAGCCTTAATCTGGGCCCTTCTTTGTATAACAAGGTGGCTCTTAAGTTGGGGGAGCGAAACTTGGACACATCCCGCCCGGCCTGCAAAGCCTCCATGACCGGTTTTATCATAGGATCTCGAGACTGAGCCTGTTGAAGACTAGTATTGTCAAACTGGGGCAGTGAACTAGTGTCCAGTGTGGAAAAATGACAGTAAGCAGCAGGTATGCAGTTCTCAGATGGCCCCAAGCAATCCACCATACAGTTCACAGCATCCGGGGACACCTGTTCTTCCTTGTCGAATTTCTGGCAAAGGGCTCTTACGTCAGGCTCAGACAACCTGATCCAATCAGTTTGGGACATAGGCCTCCGAGAAAAGACATCCACATCCCTATGGTTTAAACCGGCCCTGTATTCAACGGCATAGTCGTAGGTGATCAAGGCAGAGAGCCACCTGTGGACAGTGGCGTCCAACTTGGCTGAGGTCTGTACATAGGTCAGAGGATTGTTATCAGTCTTCACCAATATCTTGGCACCGTACAAATAGTCATGAAACTGATCAACAGTGGCCCACTTCAGAGCCAAGAATTCTAGCTTATGCACAGGATAGTTCTTTTCTGAAGGAGTCAGACTTCTGCTAGCAAATGCCACAGGCCTCAAACCATTCGAGTGCTCCTGATATAATACAGCCCCCAATCCTTGAAGACTGGCATCAATATGGAGAATGTAGGGCTTGGCCGGGTCAGCATAGGCCAGCACGGGGGCATGTGTGAGTTGATATATGATGTCATAAAAAGCGTCCTCGCACTCAACAGTCCAACGATCCCCAAACAGTTCATTCGGCTGGAAATATCTCTTCTCCATCTCGGAGTGCACAACGTTCTTATTCTTTTTGTGTGTAGGAGGGTACCCCTAAGTGAGGTTGAGGAGGGGGTGACTCACTCGAGAATAGTCCTTGACAAATCTCCTATAGTACCTGCAAAACCCCAGAAACCATTGCAGCTCTTTCAAGTTCCTGGGCTGAGGCCAAGTAGTCAAGGCCTCCACTTTGCTAGGATCAGTCTCTATGCCCTCAGTAGACACTATGTGGCCCACATATTTTACAGAAGTCTGGAAGAATTGACATTTGTCTATAGACAGCTTGAGGCCGAACTCCTCCAACCGATCCAAGACCTTGAATAATCGCTGCTCGTGTTCTTCCAACAAGCGTCCAAACACTATGACGTCATTTAGGTAGACCAGACACTCGAGCAAGTTCATGTCCCCCACGGCCCTCTCCATCAGGCGCTGGAAGGTGGCTGGGGCACCTGAAATCCCCTGAGGCATCCGAATGAACTCATAGAAACCTAGGGGGCAAATGAATGCAGTCTTCTCTCGGTCCTCTGGGGCCATCGGGATCTGGTAGTACCCGCTGTGGAGGTCCAACACAGAGAACCACTTACTGCCATTTAAGTAATCCAAGGCATCCTGTATGCGTGGCATGGTATACTGGTCGAGGAGGGTCCGCCGATTCAAAGTGCGATAGTCTACACACATTCAAACCACCCCGTTCTTCTTCCTTACCACTACAATGGGGGAAGCATAGGGGCTCTGGGATTCTTGTATCACACCAGCAGCCAACATCTCTTGCAGATGCCGCCTCACATCATATATGTCAGCCGGGGCCAAACGCCTGGATCTCTCCTGGAAAGGCCTTTCGTCATGCAGCCGAATGTGATGCTCAGCCCCGTGCACACATCCCACATCCCACTCTTTTAGGGAGAAAACCTGGTCCCTTTCAGCAAGCCTCTCACTGATCCTCTTTTTCCATTCAGCTGGCAGTGGGGAGTCACCGAAATCAAACAAGTCAGGAGTAACTCGGTCGCCTGTCCCGGAACCCTTGCTATTTGGTAGTACTGCAGCATCTGCGCAATGGACACTTGCCAGGGTGCACCCTCTTCTTATTCGAATCTCTTTGTCAGACACATTATGCACTTGAACCATCACTCTTTTGACATAAGCATGAGCTCTAGCCGGCAAGATACTGGGCTTTACCAATAGTCCCTCAGGCAATCTTCCCTCCCCAGGTGCATCCAACATCAACAACTTATTCTTAACATCCGTTCTTAGTCATACTTCTCCATGCAGGACACACTGGGCATTCGGGGTGAGGATCACTGGGGCTGGATCCTTTTTCCACACCACCCCCACTGGGCCTTCAAGTTTCTCCGGGCCAACCTTCTTCTGAGTTGCAACTGCCTTTTGGATCACAGCAGGTATCCTTAGGGCTTGCCCAGTTTTGAATGCTTGCTTTTCTGCGCACAACTGGGCCAATCATCCAAACATATGAGCATTCGTCCCACTCAACAAAGGCACCCCATCATACAGTCCAGTGGGCAGGCAAACTAAAACTAAGGTTTCCACCTGCTCATCCATTCCAGCCACAGATGTAGAGAATGATAGCCAAACTCAGATATACCCCAAATATGGATATGCCTTATCGCTCAACCCCCACACATGTAGACCATTCAAGGGTTGCAGAGGCACCTCAGGTAAGTGTGTCTGATACCAGTCCTGAAACATGATGGTTACCTGAGAGCCACTGTCTAAGACAGCTCAAGTGGGAATCCCATTTACTCGCACCGGGGTCTCCATTTAAGGCCCAACCACATCAGACCAGTCAGGGGCCACAGCCTTGAGAGCCAGCTGAGCCTGGGCCCGAGTCACATAGCTTTTCCTAGGGGGTCGAGACTGGGCCCAGCAATGCCAAGTGATCAGTCTACTGTTGACTTTCCTTAAATTCTCCGGCCTCTCACACTCGGGTTGAAAATGCCCATCTTCTCCACAATGGTAACAGAACTTGGGGTCCCGGGGGTCACTATTTGGCAGTTGACACCTCATCTGTGGGGGGCCCTGAGAGAGGTGAGGGGGCTCCCTTGGGCTGGGGGTCTGGTTTCTGTTTGTCTCAGGGGACCCGGACCTAACAGGTTACATAGTAGACTGCTTCAAGTACCTCACCAGATCCCGTAAATTCCTGACCTCGGCCCTCAACTCACTCTCTACGTGGGGGTCGGAGGAAATAACTCACATTCCCACAGCACCTGGGAAATCTGGGAATCCCTCAGACCCTCCAGAAAGGCTGATCTCCTCAGGGGTGCTAGCCTCAGGGGTCCCACTAGGGTTCACCGCCCCCACACATGGCTCCCACCCCTCTTCATCGGTCTCCACCTCTCTAATTTCCCTCATTAGTTGACAATATTCAGCCGGGGTGGCCTGTCGATCATGTAACTTAAGTTTTAACAGTATTACACTAGACAATCTAGCAGATTTTAAAACATGTTCTAACCTGACCTGATTCAAGGCTGTGGCAGTGATTCCCCCTTTCCTATAGGCCTTCTGCAAGGCCCGCTCCACCCTAGTGACAAAGGCGGACAGTTTCTCATTCCTCCACTGCTTAGCAGACCTGAATTTCCATAATAAATCTTCACCAGTCTCTGTACTCCGAAACACCCCTTCTAAAGCAGAGAGATACTCTGCAGTGGTGGCTTCCGGACTGGTGGCCCAGAAAAACCTAATGGCTTCTAAAGCGGGACCCCGCAAGCTCTCCATCAGTCTCTTCCTTTTCTCCCCCTCAGAGCATTGCCATTCCTGGACTAAGGGGGTGGCATAGTCCATCCAAGCTTCCAGGTCATCCTCCCCTGGAGGCACTGGCACTGTGCCAGAAAAAAGTTTTAGCTTACGGTAGGAATTGAGCTGTATAGGTGGGACTACTAGGGGCAGTGAAGCCAAAATAGAACTCTTGGGGGGACAGGGGGATGTGCCGGGGGAACCCTGAGGGGTAGCATCACTAGACAGATCCAATGCTTGCAGCAGTTCCTGGGTAGTTCTCCCCTCCACAGCCAGCAATTTAAGCAGTTTATCTTTAAAACTAATCATTTGGGGGAACCCCCCAGGAGTGACTGACCCACTTTGAATATGAATTAGCCTCCATCCCTGTGAGGTACCCTCCGGGTAAATCACTGGAGGTACCTTCTCAGGGTCAATGGCCACACTACACAGGAGCAGCACCTGCAACGTCTGGTCGAGCAGATCAGCCATACGCCCTTTCACCTCCACTTTGCCTAAACATTTTACTCTCTCTTCTGCAGAAATAATGTCAGCAGTTGGAGTTCCCAAAGGCACATCTAACAGTAACACAATTTTCTGGGAGTCCAGCTCTTCGGCTTTGCCCCACCCCATCAGTCGGTGTACCATTGTCTTAATAGGCCCCAGCTTAATTTTCCCCAACATATCCCCTTCCAGTTTTTCCATTTATTATGCACTTCCTCACTTGACCACTGGGGATGCTGATCCCAGTGGTGCCTCCAATTTTTAACCCCCAGGGGTGCTATCCTTTGGGTTACTACCCCTGCCTGCCTCCTCTGAGACAGGATGAGTGACCCAGATCCGTGGACGGGTGCCTCCACCCAGAAGTCAGGGTTAGTGCTGGCAAGATTGCCTTGGTTACAGCCCTCTGGGTTACTGCAACCCCCCCTTTGGTCCCGCTAGTGGCTCACGCAGTCCACCCACAATACTTTTCTCCAGTTCACTTACTCCCCGGCTGCTGTCTCTCAGCTCACTCCGGGGTCCCCCTGTAAAGTAAGGTACAGTTTTATCACAGTCACTATGCAGCAGTTCAACAACAATGCACACAATAGCCAGGGTGTAGTTGCAGAACAACCAGTCTGATTTATTCAAGGGGAAATAACCAGGAAAGGGGGAAATCAAGTTGATTAGCTTTTCACTATACGTATCTACCTAAGGCTCTGTGCACAGGCCTGAACCTAATATTTACTGTCCCTGGGTACCCAAACCCTAATGGCTAGTCCACCGTGGCAGCTGGTTGGGGCCCTGACACAAATAGCCTTTGCAATACTGAAACAAGTCAGAATGAGAAGCAAAACTCAAGTAGACAGTCAGCAGTCTGATGAGGCAACTGAAAGCCACTGATTGAAACTTAGCAGGGAGCTACCATGGTTCAGTACTCATGACTCCAGCAAGCAACGATTTCTACACCTTGGGCAGGGTTAAGCCTGAAGTTCACCAGCCTCCTCACACATTTATATGGCAAATAGCAGAGGGGTACCATACCAGGCCGCTGCTTCTAGCCCCACAAGAACTTGCAGTAGACTCGGGCAATAATGGCAACTTCAACCTCACGGGTGGACCGAGCATGATTCAGCAGTTTCTCCAGTCCTCACAGGTTGAGCCTGGTAGGTAGCTGGGCTGGCACCAGCCTCCTCTGACCACGCACCGGCGGATTTAGTCTGACTCAGTTTAAACAGAAACGGCCTCAGGCCTTCACGCGCTTCCCGCGTGAACACTCACACAGCGCAGAAGCCTAAAGCTCCTCTCTTCTTCTCACTGAATCTGCCCCTAGCAGCATGGGGCACACCTTACAGTTTGGGCCCTTCCCGATCCCATAGGCTGGCTGCACATGCCAGTCATGTTCTCCTGTTCTCACTGGTGTAAAAAAGTGCCATAGCCCATAATACCTTTCTCAAATGGCAAGCAGTCCTCCCATTGGTCAGCTGGCTCAAAGGAGTTCCGTGATACTGATTGGTCCAATTCGGCAGTTCAGGACCAAAATGGAGAGGAGAATCAGGACAGTCTTCGCTGCAAAGAAAAAGCAGGTTACAACAACCACATTATCCTCTATTACTCTAAGTTATTCCCAGAAAGCAGGTACATCTTTCGGAAGATTTCCCTCTGCACAATTTAGCGATGGCAGAAACGGGCAGGACTCAAGCATGGAAACACTCAGTCCCCTTCCCAGATTAATGATGACTGTGAGTTAGGCACCCTTAAAGAGGCAGGCATGGAGGCTTTTGGAAACACTCCTGCCAACAATACTAAATCGGCCTTACGCCGAACACCAGCCAGGCCGGGAGCAATTAGGCAAGCTCCAAAGAAGCTTCTAGGAACTCCCATTTGTAGGGGAGTTATAGGGATACAATGGGTTTATCAGTGTCTCCATTCCTGACTGCCCTGTAAGGTTCCCTGAATCTGTCAGCCAGGGGTCTGCCAGTTTCTCCGACGTAGATAGCTGCACACTTCCTGCAAAGAATACAATGCATAACATTGCTAGAAATGCATGAGAACTCCTTGATGATATGGAAAACACCTGTGAGACCTTGAATTTCAGTGAAAAAATAAATGTGCAGGTATAACAGCCAATTCTGTTACAATCTTCGGTACCCGGTCAGAAAGAACTGTTAGGAGTACAGAGGCTGCTACGTACAAGGAGATTCTGAAGACTGAATGGTCTGCAGCAGGAGGCAATTGGTGGCTCTGTAAAAGAAGCGTCAGTATTAGGGGCAGTTTGCAGAATAAGAAAGTTCCATGTGATGGTCCAGTGAAGAGAAGGGGTCTTAGAATGGAAGGGAGGCACTGGTGGAATGCAACATTGCTGCTGTGCGAGAGTATCCCTTCAGTGAGGGTCAAGGCTACGAGGCATATTACTGACTCAGGAAGAGTGCTCTGTGATCACCATGCACAGTACATTCTTTAATATCATACACTATGCCAGAAAATACTTTTGTTTTGTAATATTTATTTATTTAAAAATTGGTAACTGGGTGGGAAAGGTGGGCATCCAGTGAAAATAGTGACTACAAATGAGCGACTCTCAAAAGAGCAACTCATTTGTAGCGCTGCACATGTGAGATACCCTGTAAGGGTATCGACAAAATGGGACAGCAAGGATAGCTATGAGCAAGGGAGGGTTATGACAGAGACTGGAAGGGGAAGGATAGGAAAGAGGGTTTGTGTGGTGTACTGTGGCATGCTGCCACCGAGCTAGCCATATGGCGTGGTGGTGAAGGTGGCTAGCTTCAGGGCAGCAGGTTCTGGGTTCAGGGCTGGGAACCAGAATAGATTTTATTGCTCAGGCAGAAATTTTTTTTGTTGTTGCGGCCTGTCACCCCCTCCCTGACATTCACCCCTCCCGGAGTGAGTAATCTAAAATCAGGGGGTTGAGGGGGGGTGCAGCCCCCTCCCCCACATAAATCCTTTTTTCAGTTGCCAGATGTGGTGCCATGGAAAAGTGTGCATTGCCGTTGTGGTTTTTGGCAATGTACGTTTGCTGTAACAGTGATTGTTGCTTTGCAATCACTATTATGACATGGAACTGGAAAGGTGCACCGAGCTGAAGCTCATTTCCATATGCGAGCTGGGGGAAGGGAGACTGAGGAAATACATGTTACAAGCAGTTGAGAGAAATTAGTAAGTGGTATATACAATCAGTCGTGGCAATAGAGTACTGATAATCATGAGTATTTGTTTATTTATTTAATTATTTAAAAGTTGATAACCAGGAAAAGCACCATGAGACACAGCTCGGTTCCAGGAGTGACCCGGGGTGGGGGTGGGAGGTTACATGAGGAGGAACAGATACAATTGCAAGTATAACACAATAACAAGCAGTGAAGAAAACAGACAATGTAAATTGTACAATCATGCAAAAAGAAAAAGGAGACTAGGAACTATGTACAGTCATAGGTAAATTTGGAGAACTATATATCGATAGATACAAAATGTAAGCTATATACAGTAAATACAACCAGGAGGCAGTTATTATACAGCAGTGTTGTACTAAAATAGAATGGAGATTCAGGCCTGTTGTGTTCAAGTGGTGGGCTAGGAGGGGGAACAGTTACAGGAGGAGACCAGGTTTGGTCTGAGTGAGCGCTTAATAAAGGGGAAGGAGGGTGCAAGCCGGGTTGAGAGGGGAAGGTTATTCCAATGGAGGGAAACTTGTAGGAGAAAGAAAGCTTAACAGCTGAGGTCCAGATACGTGGGAGAGAAAAGGTGCTAGCACAGCTAGATCAAGAGTTATAAGGTGAGGGAGATGCAGGAGAGAGGAGGGAGGCGAGGTATGTAGGAAGAGACCCAAACCAATACTTGGTTATGAAGTTAGAGCAGTGAGAGGAACGCCTCAGCGCAAGTGACTGGAGAAAGAGGGGCGGAGTAGAGGTTGCAGTGGTGAGTTAACGGGAGGGGGGGGAGTTGGAAGCGAACCGACAAAAAGCGTGGAAAAGGAGAATCCAGTCTGGCAAGAGAGGTGGCTGGGGTGGCACTGAAGACTATGTCGGCATAGTCAAAGGCAGGGAGGATCCATTCGACTAACAGGTCTTGTATTACGGGGAGGGAGAGGCTGGGCTTGTGCCGATGGAGTAAACCAAGTTTAGGGTGTTGAATACTGGGCAACAAATTCAGCAAAACCAACATAATCAGCAATATCAAATTCAACAGCTTCTATCACTGGTTGAAGGGGGGCAGGCTAGAGTCAGGTACCAGCAAGGTGTGGACAAGTACAAGCAGGTGAGAAGTAGTTGCGCAGAAACATATTAAAGGAGCGAAAGGAGGTGGCAAGTCTAAGGCAGCAGAGAGTTCTGAATAGAGGGCAGATGAACAGAGAAGGAGACCTGGCCAGAGGATGTGCAGCAGTGGGGAACAGCTAAAGAACAAGGGGTAGAGGAGTGAAGAGAACAGGTGGAGGGCACTGCACAAGAAAGCAGGTCAGAGAGGTAGGAGGGTCAGGATGAGAACCAGAATTTAGAGAGAATGGATGTGCAGTGGGATAAGTGTCATGAGGATAAGGATGGAAGAGAAATGATCTGGTACAGGGAACAATTATGAGCAAGGGGGGAGCTGGTTGCAAAGCGACAGAAGACGAGAAAGACAGGATCTGGTCTGGCGAACATGGTTTTGGGAGCTCCTCCATACAATGTATCTGAGAAGTCAAGGAGTGGGGGGATCATTTTGAGATCAATCTCAAGCCACACCCAAGGAGGTAGACAGGATTTATTCCTGTGGAAGGCACCAAGTATGGGACATAATTTTTGATATCAATGTGGACTGAGATGTCCAGATGACAGTCTAGCCACACCAAAGTATTTGAAACAGTGGACAGTCTCCTGGGAGCTGTCATCAAAGGTTTTGAATACAGGGGTAAGGCTAAGTCTACTAATGCATCGGTGTGTTCCAAATAGTATGGAGACTGTTTTTTGGCACTAAGGAGAGCTGGTTGGCACAGAACCAGCGTTAAACATTGTCAAAATCACAATGTAGGGACTGTTTAAGCAGAGGGATAAAGGTTCTGGTGGCAAAACGGATAATGCCATCACTGTCCATTAGAGATATTGCAAAGTTTTTTAAATCATCAGTGAAATTTGCAATTCGTGAAGTATTGCGATTTTCCCAACAGGGCACACCAACTTTGCCAGTGAACGTATTATTATTTTTTTAAACATTCCCAATTTAGGCAGGTCCTCTTGTTACCATTTAGGACCTGCTGTATGGAATGCAATCCCATACACGGTAAGATCAGCAAGTGGAAATATTAGCCTGGGAAAAATAAAATCATGGATATACCATAAAGCCAATAAACCTTTGCCATGCTGTTATGGGTTAAAGACTCATGATCAGAATATTCATACAAGCTACTAGTATTATAGGAAGTCTTTTGAGTTCTTATTCTAACAAGTTAGAATTAAATGGATACTGTTATAAATTATTTATTGTAAAATGTATGTCTAATTTGTATGTATTTTGTTTTTTTTACTTGAAATATTTGAAACTTATTGGTCCAGATATTCAGAAATGCACCAAAGGCTGGCGCAAGTCCGGCACAGTGCAAATCTGATGCACCGTGGTGCAACAGGAGCCATATTCAGAGGTTGCACTGGCCGCACTGTGCCAACGCAACCCGGCTGAATATGGCACAAGTGCGCCATGGCACAACCAGAGGTGCACCAAGGAGCAAATACAGGTGTGCCATGGTGCAGACAGATAAGCCACAGGGCAACCTTGGGAGCAGAGCAACAGAGCAACAGAGGGGGGCATGGCATTGAGAGGTGACCCAGGAACAGAGCCAGGGAAGCACAGTGATAAGCAACAGGAGACCATCACCAGCTGGGCACAGCAGGGTGCACACAGGCACCCAGACCCCCACCCCAGAACACAACAGTGGCACAGACAGTAGGCAACAGGAGGTGCCAATGGTGAATGGAGGGCCACCAAGGGGTCCCCCACAGGCTGCAGGCCGTGACCCCCTACACATCCAGACCAGAGCAGGCCACACCCAGGACCATGCAGCCAAGCACACACTCCCACCACACACCTCTGACAGCCACCCCATGGGCACCCCAAGGCACAGCCACCAACCGAGGGGAGGGACACCACCACAGTGGGACTCACCGCAGCACACAGCAGTGATCCACAGAAGCACAACATGTGCCTCGACACGTGCACACTACATGGACAGGCACTGGGCCTCTGCAGCATGGCTCCTCGTGCCACCTGCAAAGCAGACACAGGCAGGTATGTCAAAAGATATATATATATATATTGAAAAGTCAACTATGCACAATAGAAGGGTGTGGGAGAGGGTAGGAAAGAGAGGGAAGGGAATAGGGAACAGGGACTGTACAGTGGGAAGGGGGATTGGAGGGGGAGGTACAGCTGGGGAAACAGAGGAATTCAGGGACCGACTAGCAGCAGCCACGGCCTGCCACCCCTTGCAGTCTTCACTGCCTCCTGTCCACCAGCAGCACTGTCTCCATGGTTGTTGAGGTGATTAGGATGATTTGGCGGAGTGGCCAGCAGTAGAGGAGCCTCCTGTGCTGCCACTGGACACCTAGGACAAGGGACAGGACAGGTGATCAGTGCAATGTCCCAAGTAACCATGACCATCCACAGCGCGTAATGGGCAGTGAGATCACACCCCCCTGAAGGGCTCGTACAGGCCACCCGCAGTGTGGTGGGCCAACGCCTGCCAGCAACACGGCACACTACAACAGTGCACAGCGGTGGTCCCAGCTGCACAGTGGCCACCCGACTGCGCTATGGCAGTCACATTGCACAGTGCTCCAGCAGCACCACAGCAACATCAATGGCAGCCGGGTGCACACCCACCCCACCAACAGCTGGCACACGTGTCCAATAGAGACACCACAGTGGCAGGCACCATGCACAGTACGACACACACAGCTGCCATGGCACACAGCACAGGTGGCCATGCCCGCACCCATACCCCCTCCACCCCCCAAGTACAGTGTGAAGGACTATGTCAGTGCCTACCTGCTCTCTGTGGCCCCTCTGGTGCTGGAGCCGCTCCTCCACTGCCACCCTGGCCCACTGTGGCCTGCCTTCCGGCCACCGCTGCTGCTGCCCTCCTCTTGTTTTCAGGCCCTTGGAATGGAACAGAGACAGATACACATCAGTAACCAACCACAGCAGCTGCCCACCACCCCCCAACCCTGTGCACAGGATGAGCCCCTGCCCGACATGTCCCACACAGCGGCATCGCAATGCAAGCGGTGGATGGCGATGCCACCCTGTGATGTGCACGATGGCAGTACACCACCCTGCAGGGCACATCAGGCAGCCTAGCCAACATCACAGTACAACACCAAGGCACACATGCATTATGGGCCAACTCACCTGGCTGAGGCATAGCCCCACGCCTGCCACACTCCAGTCTCCTGAGGCGCTCTGTGTCCCTCTGTGCCAGGTCACAATAGTGGTGGCGACACTGCTCTCCCATCCTGGCCACCCTTGTGCACTGCAACAGTGTGGCAGCAATGCCCTGCCACACTGCTACCCAGGGCTGCTGCAGTGGTGCCTGCCCAAATAGTTGGGGTGCATGGGGCTGGACGCAGGTGACAAGGTTGACCAGTTCAACCTGCAACCAGTTAGCCACCTGTGGTGCTCTCTCTGCTGCACCATGCTGCAAGTGTGCGCTGGTGAGCAAAATGGGGGCAGTAAGTACACATGGCCACATCATGCGCCAGATACACGGGCTGAGGGTACATGCGGCTGTGTCCACCCATTATGCAGTCACAGAGATGCACGGCATGGGCATGGCTAGGCAGGGTCACGGATGCAGGGGTCACCCAGGAACAGAGGTCACAGCAGGGGTCATGGATCGGCTGCCACACAGTGTTCACAGTGTGCAATAGCAGGCCTGGTGCACCATGGCCCCCATCGCACAGTCGGTGCACAGTGCACAACTGGCAACATTAAACCACCCGGCACATGCGCACTGCGGTCCTGCGTACCGTGCATGAGTGTACATTGCACCGCAACTTGCTCTGGAGCAAACTCATTGCACACGGAGCAGAATCATGATATTCAGCCACCACATGCAAATGAGCTCATCGGCCAATGCTTGGCGCACTGGGGGAATTAGCATGTCATTACAGTTGTGTCAAAGCTCATTTGCATGCGATGTGCTATAAAGGTGCCACGGATCAGCACAGGCCATGAACCGGTATTGCATCCTTTTGAGGTAAGTTGCACATGTTGCTGTAGCTCACTAGGTGCAGCCAGCACAGCAGTGGGGATGGAACAGGGTGCTGCTGCCACTGACATATTGCGCTGCCTATGTCCACAGGAAGCAACATGTCGTAACATGAGGAGGGTGAGGAGCGTGGGCTTGCTCACAAGCACAGGCCCAATTTCACTAAGGTGGAGACAGAGGCCCTGTTTGAGACCTACCTTGACAGGGAGCCATGGGCACACTACAGGCCAGGGCTGGGGCCTGGGTGGAGGTGGCAGCATGTGTGAACCAGCAGGGCAGCCACCAGTGCTCAGTGCAGGAGTGCAGGAAGAAGGTGGACTTGGACAAGAGGCACATCAAGGAGAGGGTGGTGGCCATCCGTGCCTCCCAGAATGCCACCAGAGGGGGGCCTGCAGCTGCGCCACCGCTCACGGTGCAAGAGGAGTTGGTAGCAGCCACAATGCACCACAGCACAGTGGAGGGTGTGCATGGTGGTGGATTCCAGATGGGTGGCAGCTCATCACTGCATGGTAAGTATGTCAGCCACGCACAGCCGGGGCATGAAGGGGGCAGACACGGCTGTGCTGGCATGCGTGCAGCAGGCATGCCTGTCATGTGCATGTGTGCGCACCCATGCGCATGCCATGCTGCAGGGCACAGGCAGTGGCAGTGGGGGGGCACATGTGGGCAATGCATCATTAACATGCATCTCTTTGTCTTGCAGCACCAGCACACCTCCGTGCGGATGATGGGGCGCTGGCAGCAGCTGTGGCTACTGGACCTGCCCTGGAGGACCAGCCTTCCACCTCCACGGGCATCCGGGGGCCTGACAGGCTGCAGCTCACCATCACTGTGCAAGTGGATGTCCTGTACCTGGGGTCAGACGAGGCCCTGGATGTGTTCCTGCAGGATGCCAGCCTTGGGATCCTGTGCGCAGAGACACAGATCAGGGTGGGGTCCGACACTGATGACAATGTAACGCTCATCCTGGACAGCATGGCCACCATTGTGGGGGAGACGCCCCTGCTGGCCACTGACACAGGCAGCATGCCCAGCATCCTGCCAATGGTGGAACAGCTGCCTGCCACCACTGTGGGTGTAGCGGTGTGCACTGCCCAGGCTGTGCCTTGTGATGGTGATGGTGCTGCCACACAGGTGCTGGTTGGTGTGCAGCGGCTGGACAGAAAGAAGCAGTGGGCTGTGGCTGCCACCGGGCAGCTGGACACGGGGTCCACTGCTGGTGCACCTGCTGTACCCAATCCTCCTGCAGGCCCCACTGTGCAGCGTCCACCAGATAGAGGGGCTGTGCAGCGTGGCCAGTCACCACATGGAGATCGGTATTCAGCCCGGGAGCCCCAGGACGCTGAGCCACTGGCTGAGCATACCCGTTTGCTGCGGGAGTCCGTTCAGCAACAGGTGCTGCTCACCACTGGAGTGCGCACACTGCGTGCGGAGGTGTGCTAGTTAGCTGAGCAGCAGGAGAGGGGCACTGCGCAGATCCTGGCAGGGATGCAGTGCATGCAGAAAGCCACGACTGCCTCCCTGGATAGCATTTCCACCGTGATCTCAGATGGCTTTGCACTGCTGGCTGCCACAGGACATGGCCGGGCACAGATGACCCCTGCAGTGCGTTATCCACCCCGGGTATCCAGCGTCAGGCGACCCCTACGCAGTTGACGCTGGGCTCAGATGTCGGCATCCCAGGCATGCCCAGGACTGGGCTGTTTGGGCGTCTTGATACAGCCGCGCGGACACGGTCGCGGTCCCACAGGTCCACCCCTGGGGGGGCTGTTGCATGGCTTATGCGCAGCCTGTGGTTGCTGATCGGCCCAGGCGTGGCTGCCCCCGTGGCCGTGGCAGCCATGGTTCCATGCAGCAGCCCTGATGTGTGGCCCACCCCACCTGCAGTCTGTAGCTGCTGCCCAGTGTGCGCATGGCCAGTGTGTGTGTGTGTGTGTGTGTGTGTGTGTGTGTGTGTGCCTGCCGCAGGTATGGTGCCTGTGTGTCACATCACACGCTGCCTGAGTGCATGCTTGCCCAGCCACTGGGCCATGTGGCATGGGCGAGATGACAGCAGTCTTGCACCAATTTCGTCTGTGCAGCAGTGCAATGCATCTGATCCACGCCACATACCCACACCTGTGTGGGTGCATGTGTGTGTTTGGGGGGGTGCTGTGTGTGGTTGTATGTGGTGTGTGCCCCTGTCACCCTTACCCCTGCTTCCCACCTCAGTGTGTGCATGCCCATTACCATGCATGCCCCTGCATGTGTGCTGTACCTGTTTGTGTGGCCTAGTGTTTCATACCACCTACCTGTGTGCACCAAAGTGCTCCTGTGCTATATTGTCCCTGTGCTATCATGCCTGCTGGATCAGCCTGGGATCCCTCCACCCAGGGGGTGGCTGTCCACCTCCCTCTGGCCCATTGCCTCCATCGTCCCCACTACTGTCACCCTCATCAGCCTCGACAGCTATCCCATGGTCAATGGCCATGTTGTGCAGTATGCAGGAGGCCAGGAATAGGCCACAGGCTTTTGAGGGGCTGTACTGTATTGCACCGCCTGACCTGTCTAGGAAATGGAACCATGCTTTCAGCATGCCAAAGACTCTCTCGATGATGTTGCCTGTGCTGGCGTGTGCCTCGTTGTAGCATTCTTCTGCTGCAGACGATGGGTGCCGGTAGGGGGTGAGCAGCCAGGTCCACAGTGGATAGGCACTGTCCCTTGTGTGGATAATGACATGGTTAGCCTTCTGCTATGCTAGGCTGTGCCCCTTGCCTGTCCCTGCCACCCACGCCATCATGCACACCCTGCCCTCCCCATCCCATGGTATGCTCTGCCCATTGCCCCTTGCTCATGCCATACTCACCCACTAGGTGGCCCACGGAGACTTCCCCACATTCAAACCTGTGGCACAGCACTGAGCTGTGCCAGATGAATGCATCATGTGCACTCCCAGGGTGTCTGGTGCAGACATTGTTTATGCACCCCGTGGCAACGCACACCACCTGGCAGTTGACACTCGGGTTCCCCTTCCTATTGATGTATGCCATACCCTCGAGGCCAGGTGGCATGTGAATGCCCACATGGGTGCAGTAAATGGCCCCAATCATGCCAGGCATACATGCTACCCTGTGGAAGTTCTGCATGGTTGCTGTATGCTCCACCTGTGTGCTGGGAAAATGGATGTATTCCAACGCATATGGCAGCAGAGTGTTGAGTAACTGTGTAAGAAGGCAGGATGTGACTGACTGGGTTATGCTTCTGGTGTCCTCTGTTGGTCTCTGGAAGGTGCCCGTAGTGAGCAGGCACATGATAGCTGTCACCTTCGTCTCCACGGACATGGCGTGGCTCTGTCTGGTAAATGCCTGCATCTCCTCACTGCACAGCTCACAGAGCTGCCTCAGAATGGCCCTGTTCAAGCGATACCAGCCCACGATCTCCATGTCACTTTACTGCTCGAAGGTGATGCGAGCACGGTACCACCTGTGTCAGGCATACCACTGACAGGCCCTTCCATGGCCACTTTGCTGTTCCTGCTGCCCCCCTCACACCCCTCATTATGGCCTCCATCATGAATGGCACTCTATCCATGGCCCTTGCTGTCCTCTATCCACCTGGGCGGTTGGCTGCTGCTGGCTGTGTGCCACCCTGGTGCACTGCCTGGCAGTGTGTCTACCTGTCTGTCACACTCCTCTGCCCCGTCTCCCTCTCCACTGCCACCTCTGTCCCTCTCCCTCTGTGTCTGCCTTGGTCTGTCTGTTTGTCTGTCTGTCTGTCTCTCACTCTCTCTCTGTCTGTCTTTATTTCTTTCTCTCTCTCTCTCTCTCTCCCTCTCTCACTCCCTCTTGCCTGGTGCAAGTGCTTTTCTGTGTGCTTGCACCCTGTATTTATAGGAATAAGTCTGCTCGGTGCATCTCTTATTTTCTCCGCACTTGTGTCATGGTTCCACGATTCAATATCGCACAGCGCTGGATATTCATGGGCATGCCCCCTGCACTTGTGCCTGCATTCATTATGGTTGCACATTGGCGCATAGGGATTTGTACTGCACACAGGCTCCCGTTGAATATCGCTGCTTGGCGCAAGTCTGCACTTGCGCCGGTGCAACTCAGTTGCGCACACTTTGAATATCCAGGCCATTGTCTTTTGTGACACGTTTTTCCTAGGTAAATCAATTTGGGACCTCACTGTAAATGAGTTTTGACTCAAATGAGTTTTATTCCTGTTTGTATTTTGATATGAATATAATTTTACCATACCGTACATAAAATATTCCCCCCACTCACTGTGCTGTAATTTCACCCCCCACAATGAGTTTCAACTCAACTGAGTTTCATTCCTTTTTGTATTTTGATATGAATAAAATTGTACCATAACATACATAAAATACTCCCCCCCCACCCACTGTGCTGTAATTCCACCCCCACTTCTGAAACCCTTATATGTATCATAAACCTCCTCCTATGTCAATTGGGTCTGGTGATTGGGTGGGTGGGGAAGTGGGGGGGAGTGTGTTTGGCAAGCAGGTGGGGGTATATTAAATTATTAAATACTAATGACTAAGACTGATAATGAAATTTGCCAGGGTCGGTGGGGGAGGGTGTTGGTGGGGAGATTGGAGGGGAGTTATGATACATAAAAGGGTTTGAGAGGTAGGTGTTTGGAATTACAGCACAGTGGGGGGGGGAATGCATTTTCTGCACTGCAAGGACCATAGTTCATTTACATTCTGCCCACAACTTGCACAAATTTGCATGGTAGAACTATGCAAACTGGCAATTTGTGTAGTTCTGCCACCCAAATCTGAGCAATTCGTTGGGTGAGTAATTACTCGAATTGCAGACTGGCAAAGTGAAATTGCCAAAATGTGCTAATTTTTTTGCAAAGCAAATTTCAACAAATTCCCCCATCTCTAGTGTACATAGGTATGTTGGCTGAGACACAGGCTGAAGGGAGGTCATGTAAGAAAATTAAGAAAAGGATCAGGTCCAGAACAGAGATGATGGGTAGGGGAGATGAGAAGGAGCCCCCCTCCAGGATGGACTGGCTCCGACCAGAAAGGTTGGGACGGAACCTCTTGAGGGCAGAGAATGAGAACCCAGCAGCCTTTAACTTGTCAAGAAATAAGGGATGGGCAACACAATTAAAAGCCATAGCCAGATCAATAAAGATTGTAGCCAACACATGACCCTGATCCACCTCTTTCAGGATGTAGTCAGTAACATGTAGCAATGAGGAAACTATGGAATGGGCTTTAAAGAAGCCAGACTGTAAAGAAAAGAGAAAGGAGGAGTAGTCAAGAAAGTTAAAGAGCTGAGTGAAAACCAGCTTTTCCTGCAGTTTAGTCAGGTGGGAAGGAGGAAAATAGGTCAATAGTTTCCAGGGGAGCAGGTGTCACTCCCTTTGTGCAGGGGAGGACTTTAGCAAGTTTCCATCAAGCAGAAACTGAAGAGAGCCGAAAGGAAAGGTTAAGCAGAAGGGATAAAGAGGCAGCAATGGTAGAAGCAGACAGGTTCAAGATTTTGGGGTCAAGACCATTGGGACTATGACCCTTAGGTGGATTTAGAGTGAGAAGGGTAGAAAGGGCATCAGAGGTAGTTACCAAGGTAAAAGCAAATGTAGATGAGAATGATGGAGGAGCAGTAGTGAAAGAGTAGGTGGAAGCAGGAAGAGTATTAATAACACAGGTGAAGTGGTTTAGAAAGCAGCAACCACACCAGCAGGCTCAGAAATGACCACAGGGGGGTTGCTGAGCTTGAGGATGGGAATGGATGCGATGGAAGGGAGGTCAAAAATGGAGTGCATAACCCTCCAGAACTTATTTGGAGAATTAAGATTGTGTAACCCCTAGGTGGCACTATCCCAAGGGCTACTACCCCTGCCTGCTTGGCTAGTAGCAGGTTAAGGGGCCTGCGTAGACGTGATGTACCTGTTCAATTAGCAGTACCACAAGCCGGCTCCTGCCCAGAAATCAGCCTTTTCGGTGGAAAGAATACAAAATCTGTGACTTTCTCTTTACCCACCAATCACTTCAGTCTTCGGATCGGCTCCTGCAAGATAAGAGACGATAACTGTCCGGAAAGAAACAGTCTTGGAGGCGGATAATCTCAGGCCCGAATTTACAGCCTACCGCAGCGATGGAGGCGGAAATGCTCCAGACGCCTCCGACTCACACTCCCCCGCAATTGCCCGAGAAGGGGCCGAAAAGATCAAAAGGCTACACCGGAGCATCCTCTAAACTACTGGCCATGACAGCAACAACGTCTGCCTCTTCACCTCTCACCGAAAAAAACATTTCTAGAAGAGCTGCATCCTTTTAAGCTTGCACTACAGGAAATCACATCAGAATTGAAAAATATTCTAGGAGAACTTACAGACGCCAATCGGGCAATCGCTGATACTACTGCTCGAGTCTCTTCGTTAGAAGGCTGGAAAGTTAAAACAGATCCTGAGATTACCACATTAAGACAACGGCTTCACAAAATGGAAAGTAAACTAGAGGACTTGGAAGGCCGAAGCCGAAGAAATAGCATTATACTCTTTGGCCTTCCTGACGAAACAGAGGGTACGGCACCCATTCTCTTCTTGCAAAAGATGCTCACTAAGATAGCAGGGCCCTCTCTGAACAATACCACTTACATTATAGAGAGGGCCCACTGCTCTTTGAGACCAAAACCTGCCTCTGACAAACCTCCTCGACCACTAATAATAAAATTCCTGAACTATCTGGACAAAACTTACGTTTTGGGGAAGGTCAGAGATCTGCAACAAGTGCTTTGGGAAGGCCAACAACTCCGTTTTGCACAAGATTTGCCTGCTACAGTCCGACAACGCAGGGCGGAATATCACCCTTTAGTCTCTAAACTCATAGCTGCAGGCATTAAATATAGAGTCCAGTACCCATTGCGATTTGCTGTGTCTGTCTCTGGATCCTGGCATAATTCTGATACAGCACAACAAGCCCTGTCAGCGCTGCAATCGCTACTTCCAGATCTATTTCCCCCTTGTCGAGGATTACTGGAATAAAAAGAGATTACTTACATGGAAGTTTTCTCTCTCAGTCTGAAGGTGCGAATTCTCTGTTGGGCCATATAGTAATGTTACACTACGGCCACTAGAGTGCAGCACAACACCGCGTTGACAGGCTTATGGTTTTGTTTCCCTTTTTATGTTTGCTTGCACGCATGTGCAAGAAACATAGTGCCATCATCCGAGATTTCAGAGGTGTGTCACCCCCTCTTTCAATTCAGTCAGTGTGTTGGCAGGCGCAGCCCCTGTCCACCAATGCATGCTGGAACTGTCTATGACAAGCTCCAAAATGCAGTGGCATACAGTTGAAAGGGGGAGCTACACTTCAGTGAGCAGCGATCAGATATTGCCTGCTCATGTGCAGCTCCCCCTACACACACACACACACACACACACACACACACACACGCCACGCCTGCGTGCCCTTCTGCCACACTCTATAGCCGACGGGGGTGCCCAACCCCGCCGGCTGTGCTGCATTCTCCTCAAGTTCTTCCAAATGCCACGCTGGGTGCCCACCCCAGAGTGGCAACTCGATAGTATAGCAATCCCCATCATCTTTACTGTCTCCCCCCATGTATCGCCGACGGGGTGCCCAATCCCCGCCGGCTTACTCTCCCCCCGAGTATAAGGTGCCACGCTGGGAGCCCACCCCAGCGTGGCAACAAATGCCATGGTCGATGGCGGTGCCCAATCCCCCATCGGCTCCATGCCCGGCAACCATCCTTCTGCCACACTGGAGCCCACCCCAGAGTGGCAAACATCCCGCATCATCTTTTTTTTTTTAACCTGTAAAGCAAAAACGGTCCCCGCATAGTCTTCCTGCCCCCACAACCCCACCCACCCACTGTGCACCTGCCTCCCACCCCACCCCATACTTACCTCCCGGAGTCCGCTGCGACAATCTTCAGTGGACCGGGAACATGTCTGCACTCTTCAAAGCCGACCGCGGACTGAGGAAATGCCGGTAAGCTGTATAATGGGCTAGATAGGGTTTTTTCAACTTTGTTGCATATCTCAGGCATTTTTTGGAATTTTTGCACCAAATTTTCAACATGGGGTTTTTGGGACCCCTTCTCATGAATGCTGTCACTGTCTTGGCGTTATTCGGACCCAAAGGGTGATTTCGCAGTCACTGCGCAGAAATCACCTTCGGGACCGATTAATGGCTAACACTGCGCAGTGTTCATAAGGTGGGCTCTCAAGAAACCTATTTTGAAAATCTGGTGGAAAAATTCAAAACTACATATTACAAGTGTGCTATGCAGTTCCTACGCACGCCATTAAGTCATAATTTTCAATATTTTCACCCAGATTTTCAACATTGCCATTTTACCACACCCTTCTTATGAGTAGTACAGCTGTCATTTTTCACATCTCACCCAAAACGTGTTTCCGCCCATGTAGCGCACAATGGCACAGTCGGTGTGCGAAATCAATGTACAGGACAAATTAAGAAAATCACAGTGACACTGTTCATGAGCACAGGTCTTAAAATGGCTATGTTGAAAATTTGGTGAAAAAATTCAAAAAAATTACTTTTATGAGCGTGCGTTGTACAGTTCCTACGCACGCTCGAAAGTTCGCAAATTTTCAACATCTTCACTCCAGATTTTCAACACTGCCATTTTACCACACCTTCTTATGAGTACTACAGCTGTCATTTTTTACATCTTGCTCAAAATGTGTTTCCGCCCATGTAGCGCGCAATGGCGCAGTTGATGTGCGAAATCAATGTATGGGACACATTAAGAAAATCACAGTGACACTCTTCATGAGCAGAGGTCTTAAAATGGCTATGTTGAAAATTTGGGGTAAAATTCCTAAAAATGACTGTTTTACGAGCGTGCGTTGTGCAGTTCCTATGCATGCTCATAAGTTTGCGAATTTAATATTTTCACTCCAGATTTTCAACATTGACATTTTATTACATTTCCTTATGAACAGCACAGCTGCCATTTTTCATATGCCGCCCAAAATGTGTTTTCGCACATGTAGTGCACAATGGTGCTGTTGGTGTGCGAAAGCAATGTTTGGGACAGATTAAGAAAATCACAGTTACACTGTTCATGAGCAGAGAGGTCTTAAAACAGCTATGTTGAAAATTTGGTGACAAAAGTCGATAAAATGACTGTGTTACAAGTGAGCATTGCGCAGTTTCCACGCACCAGCGTAAGTTCATGACTTTGTAATATTTTAGGTCAGATTTTCACCAGTGGCATTTTTCCACACTTCCTTATTTACAGTACAGCTGTCATTTTTCACAACATGGCTGAAGTGTGTTTTCACTCTTTCAGCGCAGAGATGCGTGGTCGCTGTGGGAAATCATTGTTCGGGACAGATAAAGAAAACCACAGTGACACTGTTCATGATCGGAAGCACCAAAATGCCTGAGTTGACAATCTGCTGTAAAAAAAATCCCCAACCTAATTATATTACGGGTGTGCATTGCACAGTTTCTATGTACGCTCTTGACTTCACCATTTTTTAAAATATTTTTACTGCAGATTTGCAACATTGCCATTTTTTACACCTCCCCATGAACAGTACAGCTGTCATTTTTTACATCCTGTTCGGAATGTTTTTGCATCTGTGGTGCTAAATGCCGTAGTCACTGTGCATAAGCAGCATTTGGCTAACAAACTGATATTCCCCCTGTTCATGAGGTGGGGTCACAAAAACCATGTTGAACATTTGGAGTGAAAATACCAACGAATGCCTGAGGTATTAGGGTTTCCAACCATAACGCCCAACCTTATAGAGAATGACAGGCATCAGGGGTGTGACTTGGGATTCTTGCCTGTAATGCTCATACCATTCCACATCCTGCAGCCAGTGAGAGGCATCGAGATATGCCTTGGACTCTTCGGCCCCAATGTTCACCCCATTCTCCTATACCGCACCCATCTTACCGTATTTCCTAATGGAATGGGGTGCGCATAAGGGCCAAAGACCCCAAGGCACACCGTGACACTTGTCAGTGTCTGCAGGGTGGGGTGTGGTGAAATGGTGTGGCCGTTATGCCTGACGACCCAAAGGCACACCCCAATGCCTGTCACTCTCTGCAGGGTGGTGGTGGGGTTGGCTTCAGTTCAATACTTCACTGCCATTCCTATTACACAGCTCTGTAACTTCTACACTACCACTGCCAATGCCAGCAAGCAAACATTCGGCATTGACAAATGCTTGTTTTTCTTTTTCTTCTCTTTTCCTACTGTGAAGAGTCAGGACTCATATTCGGGATTACATTTGTTGTGCAGTTAAGAATTGGCTTATTATTTAGCTTCTAACTGGGGGTCCTGAAGATGTAAATAAGTTATAACTGATGAAAAAATGGTTCACCCTTACTAGGAGCTTATGATAAAGAAGCCTCACTCAGCTCTGAGAGGTTACAATCTTAATAGTTATTAATGGAAGGGTTGTTTATGTTCTCTCTTTCTACCTTTTCTTCAATAAAAATGTTTTCGGCTGTTTATTGGAGCGGGAGTCGAACAGCGGTTGTTAGTGTGTTGCAGGGCATCATGGGCTATAAAAGAGGGTGGGGGGCTGCTGCAGCTAATACATGTGCATATTTTTTGATCTTAAGTTTAGTTATGCTAAACTCCATTTGGCCAATTCTAAGTATTGGCAGAGCATTATTGCAGCCAAAAGAGGGCTTCTACTATTCTGCTGTGGCTAAAAGGGAAGGGGATATAGAGATGGGTAAGGTTTTAGGTTGGGGGAAGATACTGGGGTTTCTATTTTTCTGATCTTATTTACTGGTGGGTCTTTTGTTTGGGGACTGGATGTCTTTATATGGGATGGGATGGGGAGGGATAATGGTACACACACTATTTCTTACGTGGTTTAAATTGTGGAGAATATGTTACGATTGTGCTGAACATTTTTCTAATAGAACTATATACTGGTTGGATTTGTATGACAATGTATAAAATATGTTCCTGGAATGTGAAAGGCGCCCAATCTCCAGCAAAGAGAACATAGCCCATAGATTACCTTTTCGTCTGCTAGATACAACAGTAGATTCACAACATAGATTTATTCTTATTAAAGCTTTAATTGGTCACTCTGAAATGATACTTGGCTCAGTCTATGGTCCAACAACAGATGATTCTGTGTTTTTTACTCGACTTATGGAACACTTGATATCGTGGTCAAATTACCCTCTATTGCTTGGAGGTGACTGGAACCTGGCTTTCTGTAATATTTTAGAACACCTCCTCCCTCTCCCGGGCACAGCTAGCCATCCGAGAACTGATGGACACTCTGGGCTTAATCGATCCTTGGAGGGCTCTTTTTCCCTCTAAGAAAGAATACTCCTTCCGCTCAATTTCCCACAGCTCTTTTTCCAGGATAGATTATTTTTTGATGGATAAGAACACCTTTCCTCAGTTACATCTTGTTTGTATCTTTCCAAGGTTATCTCAGACCACCACCCCACTTTGCTACACCGGGGTCCAGGTCCCACTACAGTTCAAAATAAAGTATGGCGGTTTAACCATCAATTGCTGAAATCAAAAAAACTCCAATCCCACCTCTAAAACTTCCTCTCTACCTTTATTAACGGTAACGCACCCTCCATGCCTAAACTAGATATCCTCTGGGGGTCATTAAAGTGCACTCTTAGGGGCGAGATAATTAGATTAGCCACCATTAGAAAAAAAAATAACCTCACAGGTAACATCTCATCTTCTCCAAGAGGTACGATCTGTGGAGTTATCACTTCCTTCCTCCCCCATCCAAACCACCCTTGCTAATTTGGAAATTCTCAGGGATCGCTATAATTCTCTATTGACAGATAAAGCTGAATATCTTCTCCAAAAATCTAAGATTCGGTGTTTTGATCAGGGAGACAAGGCGGGCAAACTTCTTGCCCTTCGTTTAAGGGCCCAAACTGCGGACAAGATAATACCTTCCATTTATAACGCAGCTGGTCTCAGAGTTACCTCTCTTCAAGATATTCTCCTTCATTTTCAGCAGTACTACTCCGATCTGTACTCCCGGCCCTGTACTCCATTTAATTCACTAGAAGTGGAACACTTCCTACAAAACATAACACTTCCTTCCTTAGACAACCAACAAGTTGAACATTTTAAGGCCCCTCTCCTGGTGTCTGAAATATGCTCCGCTATTGATGCATTACCACTGAACAAAACTCCAGGACTGGACGGATATACTGCAGAATTTTATAAGGCATATAAAAAACAATTAGCTCCTATTCTCTTAGACACCTATAATTATATCTATGAACATGGCATTTCAGATTATTCCCTCTCATAAACCACAATTGTAGTCCTCCCTAAACCAGGGAAAGACCCCCTTTTTGTCACTAATTACCATCCTATTTCCTTAATAAATGTTGATTTCAAAATACTAACAAAGATTTTGGCCAATAGACTGGCAAAAGTATGGCAATGCCTAATAAGCCCAGAACAGGTAGGATCTGTGGCTGATAGGCACTCCTCTGATCATATGCGGAAGCTCAGCCACCTTATTTCTTCATCCAGGGACTCTTCGGTACCTGCTGCCCTGGTGTCCCTGGATGCAGAAAAAGCTTTTGATCGTGTGTCGTGGGACTATTTGTTTTATCTCATGCCCAAGTACCGTATTCCCCAACAATTTATTCAATGGGTAAAGGTTCTGTACACCCAGCCGACTGTCCATGTTGTCTGCAATGGCATGCTTTCCAATGCCATAGTCTTGAGCCAGGGCACCAGACAGGGTTGTCCTCTTTCCCCTTTTTTATTTAATCTTTACCTAGAACCACTCATTCACCATATCAACACCTTCCCTTCAATTCAAGGTATCGTTATTGGGCCCCATCAGTACAAGTTGTCAGTCTATGCAGACGATATACTACTTCACACCTCATATTCTTCTACTTCAATAAAGTCTGTTTTATCTGTTACTGAACAATTTGGAACATTCTCCAATTATAAACTTAATATAACCAAAATGGAAGTGATGCCTTTAAATAAATATACTTTTTCCTCGGAAGTGTCCCAGTTGGACCTAAAATGGGTTAAAGATAATATGAAATATTTGGGGATTTACCTCTCTACTTATAATTCACAAATGAAACAATATAATCTAGATAAAACTCTAACCCAAATTAGTAATGATCTTAATCATTGTGTGGCACTTCCTCTATCTTTGTGGGGGAAGATTAATATAATAAAAATGAATGTTCTTCCCGAGTTATTATACCCCCTTTATATGACTAATCTTTTTCTCCATAAATCCTGGTTTCTCCAGGTGAATCGCATAATATCTCATTTTATTTGGGGTAAAAAAAAAACAAGAACAGCGATTGCAAAACTCCAGCGTAGCAAAGTTAATGGTGGACTGCAACTACCGGACCTTCATCTTTACTATTACTCAATCACGTGTTCAGTATTATTACGATGGACTCAAGAGATGTTGGTTGAGGTCTATCTGACTTATGTCCCGAAATGGCTCCAAATCTAAAGCACACTATGTTCTTTCCATGGAATAGACATAGGTACTCTTATTTATGCTGCACCTAAGAATATTCCCAGAGATTTACCCTGCACGCCCATCAAGACCACTCTCCAGGTCTACACTATGATAAATGCCAAGCTTCATCTATCTCTAGAAAAAGATACTTCACAATCAGTTCTCAGAAATCCTAATTTTAAGATCGACGGTAAACCTCTAAATAAAAAATTCTGGCCCTTTTACTCCAAAATTAAAGTGGTCGATCTTTTAAGTGACCAACGATTGTTGACATTCCATGAGGTGAGAAATAAATATCAAGTACCTGCTGATTATGTTTTTAAATATCTTCAATTATCCCATATGCTTCACTCACATTTTGGGCTGAGATCCTGGAACCAATATCTATCCGGGCCTCTGTTACAAACTATCTCATCACCTCCTACATCGCATTTCATCTCCTACTTCTATCATCTCCTGAGAGAATATCTGGAGTCACAAAATTGCCATCCACAATATGTGTGGGACGAAATATTGCCTATTTCTTCCCCCGGGGAGAGATCCTGGCCTAATATTTGGCAGCATCTCTACCAAGATGTGAGGTGGGATAGATATCGTTTACTACAATTTTTTGTCATCCATGATTTATATTATACCCCGGCTAAACTATATAAAATGGGGCTACTCTCTTCCAACTTATGCTCCAGATGTGAGACACTGTCCGGTAATTTATTGCATATATTATGGGAATGTAACAAGGTTTTACCCTTTTGGACTGCTATCAAAGCTAACTTAGACCCCCTGTTGGGTCTCTCTGATGCATTTACAACTGAAATTTGTATTTTGGGTAACTATGGATTGGTACTACTGGTGAAACAATGCAAACATATGGCTATGATATCCTCATGCGCTAAAAAAAATTATCTTACGACACTGGCTCGACCAAATAGTACCTTCCAGAGCCGAATGGATTAAGGAAGTTCTCTTTGCCTTACAGGCTGAAAAGATTATAGCCCAGATGTCTAACAGACTCCATTATTATAATGAAGTATGGGACCATTTGTTTCTGATAATTTGGATATTTGACCATGGATACATAACTCTCCTTATTACTTTAAATGAGGGTGTGTACCGGGGAGGAGGGGTGGTGTATTGGGGTTGAAGGTAGGGTGGGTAGGTTGGAGTGAGGGAAGGGAGGAGGGTAGAGTATGTAAGATCAGTTGTGTTATATTAGTACCCAATGTATTAATTTTGAATTACTCCAATACTCCAAATAGAAAAAAAATAGTTTCAAATTGTAGATTGTAGAAATCTGAAAGAGAATCTTGATACAATATATGTATGTAATTGTTGTTTTCTCTTCTTTCTCTATACAACTGTAATCACAAGTATGCTCTTTGTAGTAGCAAAAAATATAAACCAATAAAGTTTATTCAATGTAAAAAAAAGAAAAGGGGCCTGGGAAATGAAACGAGTGCCTCCACCCAGAGGTCAGGGTTGTTAGTGGTCAAGCTAACCTGGGCACAGCCCTCCGGGACACTGTAACCCCCCTCTTTCCCTTCTAGTGGCCTGAACAATATACATTAATTACTTTCACAATTACCCTTATTCACCAGGCAATTACCCACACTGTTTGCACTTACCACCAGGGCTGGTTCCTCTGGCTTGACCCTGCGGACCCCCTGTAAAACAAGGTTAAGCACAGCAAACAGCAACAATACAATACTTTTTGCGCAAACTGGAACCACAGTCAGGTTAAATGCAAACAAAGTTAAATCTGATTTATTCAGGGGACTTGAACAAGGGAGGGGCATAATCAGGTTGATTTGTGTAAAAGCTGTATTAATCAGACAGTTATGCATGCAGTTCAGAGTCCCTACACAGTCACACATTCTGGGTACCCAGGTAGAAAAATGGCGGGCTAGCCAGGAACTCTGCAGCTGGTTGGGGCTCTGTGATGGAAGAAAGCAATATGCACAACACACAGTATTTGTAATCTGGAGCTGGAGGGCTCAGTTTGTGAAAGAAAAGGCAACAAGACAATCAGATGACAACACTTTTAGATTTAGCTGTTGTTGCAAGGAGCTACCCTGATGTTTACTCACAATACCCAATATTGGACAGAGGCAGGATGAAATCAAGACTGCAGGCTGTTGAGCTGGAGTGCCCAGAGAAGCAGGGCCCACACGAATCACCGAGGCATCATTCTTGTTCAAGGCGTTGAGCAGGGTGCTGATCCCCAGGCCGGTCTCTCGTCGATGACTTTCTCTGCGTAGTAGGTATTCTGGCTGGGCCAGTGTAGCAGGGCCCAGGCAAATGGAAATGGATATGGATTCAGTCCGTGGAGCTGGATACAGCCTCCAGCAAGCAAAACACAGTTCAGACACACAGTGGGGAAACAAATCACGACCCACTATAAGCACACAGCACATTCACATGTAAGGAAATTCCACTGTACCAGGCAAATGGCTCTCCGGTAGCAATTACAGAGTCTCTGCACAATCCGGAAGTTCAGAGGTAGCTGGAAGTCCTGACAGGCCGATCGCATTCAGCTAATCTTCGGTCTTCTTCAGGTTAAAGCCTGGTCACAATTCAGTGGCTTAATTCACTCTCCAAATTCGGATTCAGTCTGAACAAAGCACAAGTTCCCTCTCAGGGACAGCAGGCAGGCATGCAGGCCAAACTCAGGCCTTTCCACAGTTCTCCCATATGAATCCACTATGGATTGCTGCTCGAACTATCTCGAGCTGTTACTTCTTCACTTCCCAACTCAGATCTAACTGAAACTGCAAACAGTGTGGGACTTTCCCCAAGATCCAAAAGGTTTGGTTGGCTGATCTGTCTGTCAGTCACAACAAGGGCTCCCGCTCCAGGTTATTTTAGGTGGCAAAAGCACCAAACTACAATTCCTATAAATTTTGGCCCCACCAAGCCCCTGTAGGCAGGCTCCATTTTAGAGTTCCAAATGTAGTGATTGGCCCATTCTGACAGTCCAGGACCAAGATGATGGAAACAAACAGAACTGTCCATGCTGCAAAGAAGGCAGGTTATAACAAACTGCAATTTTATTACTACTGTAACAAATGATCAGTAAACAAGTACATCTTCTAACAGAGCTCCCTCTCAGATTAATTATAACTGCAATCCAGGCAGCTCTTTAAGAGACAGTACACAGAGGCTATACGGGCACTCTCTGGCAATACATTTAAACTGCTAAAACGCAGGACACCAGCCTGGCAGTGAGCATTTAAGCAAGCTCAAGGAAGACTTTCCAGGAACCCCCATTTGTAAGGGGGTTACAATTGCTCTGAAGGTTGAAAGCAAATTAATTGTTTTTTGCTTGTCAGAGAGACTTGGTGCTAGCATTCTGTGATTGATTATATCTCATCCAGGCCTTATGGAATCCTGAATATTTGTGGAAGGATGAGGCTGTCATGGGCCCTAAAGAGAGGGGTGAGTTCCACAGTGACCTATGGCAGATGGACACCATGTACACAAGACCTCCTCGGGGATGTGCTTATCCCAGGCAGACATAAAATTTGAAGTTAAGTGGGAGAGGGCAGCACTGATGTCCAGACAGTGAACAAGAGGAGCCCAGTCCTGCAAGGCATCTAGGAGATTGTCTAAATTCAGTGAGTTGAACAACCAAACCCAGATGAACTTCAGGAGTGAGATTTAGGGCTGGTGCAGTATGCCATGCAGTGGTCATTGAGAGGATCACAGATTTAGAAGTGGGTGGCCATCTGGGAACTAGCGACCACCAAACAGTGTGGTTCACAATAAACACATCTGTAGAGTCAAGCCATACAAAGACAAAAGTATTGGACTTTAGAAGGGCTGATTTGGGCAAAATGGGTGAGTGCCTAAGGAATGCACTAGAAAATGTACAGGAAGAAGGGGTAGAATAACAATGGGAGAAAATCAAAACTGCCATCACAGAGGCAACAAGTCTTTGTGTGAAGCAAATAAACAAAACAAAAAAAAGTAAAAAAAAACACTATGGTTCTCAAAAGAGGTTAGGGAGAAAAAGATAGCATTCAGGAAGTATAAGGAATCACAGAATGAGCAGGACAGAGAACTGTACCTGTTAAAGCAGAAGGAAGTGGGGAAGGCAGTCAGAATAGCAAAGGCCCAAACCGAGGAAAAGAAAGCCAACTCTGTTAACTCATTGAGGACCCAAGACGCCTGTAGACGGCAGCAGAAAAGATACTCCTGAGGTCTTTAACGCCTCCAGACGTCCTGCACTTTGTGCCACTGAGGACTTTTGACACCTGAGGACGTCACTGCTTAAAACTTAAATATTTCACAAACTAAAGTGAGTAGAACTGACTGCATAGCACCATTGGAAAGGTAATGTCCTGCTGAACAACCTTGCCACTGATGCTTTCTGTCTGTTATGTATACTTTAGAAGATATTTGCATTTTTGTATAGTATGGTGTTAATGACTGACATTTGTCTCTCAAGCTTCACTTAGTCACCTTAATAAATAAGAAAAGAAATACATGCATCATATTAGAAAAACCACTTTTTAGTACAACATTAGTTTTGTACCTCCATCTAATGTATGGATGCTTAATTTGGTGTTGATATATTAAATATTTTCCCACAAAAAAGTTTCCATTGCCTTTTTAATTGGAAAAAATATATATTTTTGCTATTTTAACCAATATAGAAAAAAATAAGAACTACTTCTAGTTAATTGCCTAGTACCATTGGAAAGGTAAGTTTGTGATGAACAACTTTGCCACTCATACTTGGTGTGTAGCACTTACGGTTCATGAGGTATTCACATTTGTTTATTGCATGCTGATCATGACTTGATTTTGCTCAGAAAGCTCTAGGTTGCACTGTTAAAAGTATACAGGCCACAAGTGGTGAAACACTCAAGGAGCTCATGAGGCCTCAGTGAGTTAAGAAGGGGGATAAAACCTTTTATAGGTACATCAGGGAATGAAGGAAGACCAAGGAAGGGACAATGAGGCTTAACAAAGGGGGAAGGGAAGAGGGCAGAGGATGACAGTGGAAAAGCAGAGATACTGAACAAATACTTTTGCGCAGTATTCACAAAAGAAGAAGAGGAGGTACCTAAACCAAGCAATAGAAGCACTCTGGACAGGGGGGTCGATAACAGTCCATTCACAGAAGAAAGGGTCCTGAGAGAACTCCTAAAACTCAGGGTGGACAAAGCAATGGGGCCTGATGGGACTCACCCCAGAAGTCTAAAAGAACTAAGGAGAGACCTAGTGACGTCCCTGACTACCCTTTTTAACAAATCATGGGAGGATGGTGTGCTACCCGAGGATTGGAGGAGGGCAGATGTGATTCATCTTCACAAAAGTGGGAGCAAGGCAAAGGCATGGAACTACAGACCTGTTAGTTTAACTTCAGTGGTAGGGAAAATGATGAATCACTTCTGAAAGAAAGAATTGTTGAGTACCTAGAGGCCAGAGGAGCACAGGACCCGAGGCAGCAATGATTCACATCAGGAAGGTCATGTCAGACGAACCTAATAGATTTCTTTGACTGGGTGACCAAAGTAGTAGACCAGGGAGGGGCTGTAGATATGGTCTACCTAGACTTTAGCAAGGCATTTGACACAGACCCACACAAAAGATTAATAAACAAGTTAGCTACCCTGGGAGTGGGTCCCAGGGTGATAGCCTTGCTATCAAATTGGCTGACCAACAGGACGCTGAGGGTAATAGTAAATGGATTACACTCTGAAGAAAGGGTGGTTACTAGTGGGGTACCACAGGGTTCAGTACTGGGACCAGTACTCTTTAATGTCTTTATAGGAGATATTGCAGAGGGGCCGGAAGGAAAAGTATACCTCTTTGCAGACAATACAAAAATCTGCAACAGGGTTGATAAACAAGGGGGGGGGTTGGAAAGGATGAAAAGGGACTTGGCAAGGTTGAAGGAATGGTCAAAAGTATGGCAGCTTAGATTCAGTACAAAAAAGTGAAAAGTAATGCACCTGGGAAACAAAAACCCAGGGGAAGAGTACGCAATGGGGGGAGGCAATAACAACAAAAAAAATGGAAAGGAACCTCGGGGAAGTCATATCAGATGACTGTAAGGTAAGCAAACAATGTGAGATGGCAGTAAGGAGAGCTGGAGGGATACTGGGATGCATAGGGAGAGGCATCAATAGTAGAAAACAAGAAGTTGTTATCCCTCTGCACAGACAGTTGGTGAGACCCTATTTGGAGTATTGTATACACTTCTGGAGACCCCATCTCAGCAAGGACATAGACAGGATGGAGGCGGTCCAGAGGAGGGCAACTAAAATGGTGCAGGGTCTGCAACAGAAGCCATATGAGGAGAGACTGAAAGAGTTTAATATGTATACCCTTGAGGGAAGGAGAGAGAGGGGGGACATGATAGAAACTTTCAAGTACCTCAAGGGAATCAACAAAGTCCAAGATGGGAGCATCTTTAAGAGAAAGAGATGTGCAAGAACAAGGGGGCACAATTTGAAGACAGAGGGGGGATGGCTCAAGGGCAATGTCAGAAAGTATTTTTTCACAGAGTGGGTAGTGGACACATGGAACCACCTTTCTGAGGAGGTCGTGGCTCAAAAACAGTGGGGGAATTCAAGAATGCATGGGACAGACATAAGGCAATTATAGTGAAGGGTAGGAGGAAGTAGGCTGTTGGTTAACTAGAATCTACAGCTTATCTAATACATAGGGAATGAGCAGACTAGGCGGGCCAAGCAGTCCTTATCTGCCATCAAAGTCTATGTTTCTATGATACCAGTAGTACAAATCCTGTGTGAGTGAGAGGCTAGGATCCTGTCCAGAAGTGAATGGTTTGTAGATTGGGTTTTATGCTGGGTTGGATCAGTAATAAGTTGAGAAAGAACCAGAGGTTCAGCTTTCTGAGTAATAGATTTAAGAGCAAAAGCGAGATAGTTAAAATTAAAGTCTCCGAGTACAATTAGTTCACCAGAGGAGGCAAGAGTAAGAAGGGAGGAGAGCAGAGGAAAAACCAAGTCAGATCTGGCTTTAGGGGAGAGGTAGACACCACTAATAAAGATTGGTAGAAAGTGAGGGGAAAATATCTTATACAGGAGGAGTTCATGTAAGGAGGTGATAGCAGCAGGAGAAACGACATCACAGGGGAGGCTATGCAGTATGTACATGAGTACTCCCTCACCCTTTCTGCCCCAATCCTGCCTGAAAGGTTTGTAGCTAGGGATGGAGATGTTACTCTCCCTGATTCTGACAGACAGACAAGACTCAATGATGCCCAGGACATCAAGATTGGTTTGCAGGACTCAGAACCTAATCTGGTCAAGCTAGGAGAGGACCCTCCGCATATAAGGGAAAGGGGAAATTGTTTAACCAGGAAAGGGCACACTAAGCCGGATCTTGTTTCCAGGTGTGACCTGGGAGCACAAGGAAGTTAAGTGACTTGCTGAGTGTCACACAGTATGCAAGTGGAAGCTGTGGTATTCAAACCCAGATCTGGTCTGCTGGATGTCACCAGATTTGCAGCTCAGAGCCTTAGACCACTGTGCTATACTGCCTCATATTGAGATGGCTAAGACCCTTAGGCAGGGAGGAGGCAGGTGAGACAGAGGGAGTACCAGGGTTACACTTAACATTCAGGACAGAAATTGGTGTGCCCACGTAGCAGGAGTTAGTGCAGAGCAAGATGGCCAGCCTGCTAATACAGACAGAATAATTCTCTGCGCCTGCAGAACACAAAAAAGAAATACAAAATAACAAAAACTTGAAGCCCAAGGTGAAACTTCATTTGCAAGCCAGTAGAGGACTGCTGGCTAAGCCCGTAGCTTCAGCATTACCTAACAGGAGAAGCAGGAGAGCAATGATGAACTTACATGAGCAATTGGAGCAGGAATTGTGGGGGGCACAGTGATAGCAAACAGGAAGAGAGGAAGGGAGAGAGTACCACAAAGCTTCAAGGTTAGAACAGATAGTGGGAAGGATGGAGAGAGAGATGCTAAAGATGGGGTATTGGTGGAGGGAGAAGGAGGGTAGTGGACAAGAAGGAAGGACAGGAAGAACCAAGACACTAAACACAGGGTAGACAGGGATGGGAGGCAGGGATGGAAAGTAGTGAGTAGCCATATAGGACTGACAATGGATATTACAGTTACAATTAAACAGGACTATCTTAGCTGTGCATACACTAAAACAGCAGATCAGTTAACTGCTAAAAATAACTAGGCTTCTACAATTAAAAGGCATATCACTCGTATAAGGCAGAACTAGGTAAGAACAATCAAACCCCTCCTAACCCCACCTAGGCATGATCCAATACCAAAAACTGGCAGAAAACAATGCAGTAAACAGAGTAGTAAACAAAGACGAAAGCCCCTGATACTTTAAAATTGAAATGGGCAGCATATCCTAGGGCAGCTACCAAACCTGCATGGAACTCGGGCCTGCTTATTAATAGTACTGCACCAAGACAATATGGAAGGTAGTGCTCAGAACAAAAACATTAGCTCACTACTTCCCTACCTACTTACCCTAACAAATACACAGTAAGTAACAGACACAAATACTCTAACATACAGGCTGCAGGTGGGAATTTGGGGCAAAATCTCCTGGCATCCTGGCATCTCCCTCTGGTGGCTCCCCTCGAAGACTCCCACTCCTGCTGGTCCTCTCATGCTGGGACTGCTCACATAGGACTGCTTGGAGAGGACAGTTTAAAGATGGCTAAAGTGTCCTGTCCTCAAAAAAGTAATCAGGCTGGTGATTGGCTGTCAGGATGGAGCTGCTCCTGCTGCTTAGAGTGGGCTTGTTGAGCTGGCTAGCTGAGGGGGAGCCTGCGTAATCCCAAATTCAAGATAGCATCTGATCCACAAGTGGGGGTTGGGTTGGAGTCTGGGAGACTGCTGTGGTGTGGCAGGGTCAGGGAGAGTATTTGTCTTTAGCTCCCTGTAGGTGTTCCGCCCTCACAAGAGGGATGGGGATTAGGAAGGTGATTGGCTGTCAGGATGGAGCGGCTCCTGCTGCTCAGGGAGGACTCAGCGAGCTGGTGAGCTCAAGGGGAGTCTACACAAAAACAAAGGCTCATGGCCCAGAGTTCAAGATGATGGCCTTGCCCACAACTGGAGGGCAGCTTGGCACCTGGAAGACTGCTGTGATATTTGTAGGGTAGCAGCATTTTACCACAGTGGGCCACAGCTGCACTAGAGTGGCACACTGTGGACTTTGGCTGCATGTCTTGCCACTCTATATACAACTGTTAAAAAAATACATATTTTTCAATGCCCAGGAATGCCACTTATTGTTCAGTTGTAAGAAAAGAAAGGTCTTCATTGTACTTCTACACTTTTTTCTAATTTTATATGGATCCATTAAAAAAAAACATAAACCACAGCGTTTGTCTTTTGACTTGCTTGAAAAAGCTGATATCCCCATAAATCAGCAACAGAAATGTAATGTTTAGGCCACAACATTAAACTGTGCTTTTAACATTAGTTTACTAATAGCATGGCAATAATTTATCTAGTGATTTATTAATTCACTACTGTGTGACTGTATGCTATTCCGATCATCTTTGGCAGAGCAGTTTGGACAATTACAAGAGATGACGTTATATATTTTTCCCCAGTGCCCATTCGTAGGTGCTATCTGCTAATTTATGTTGTTTTTGCCTCATGCACTTCCTGCACAATATGTGCTCTTTGTAAAGTAATATCCTATGTTTTAGTCTGCTCTGTGGGAAACCACTGCCTTGTGTCTGAAGTGCTCCAAGTGCTGGCTGCTGAATTTAACCTATGGGACTTTGAAATATCATCATTTAATACAATTCACTTTGCTTCAAATGCTGTACCTAATGTTGGGGAGGAAGAAACCTTGTACTGCATACATACATATTCTTCTTAACCATGAGGATAATAAAGTCACTTATTCATTGAAGCATCAATTGCAGATGTGCCAGAAGTTCCAGTTTGGCTATCACTTTCCCCGTGACTGCCTCACATCTGTAGGATGTTGTACTGATTGACTGATGGTGCAGCCAATCAGTTTTTATGTTGGCTTGCATGCACGTGCAATCAACATATTGGAGTAGTAGCACTTTCAGAGGTGTGTCAGTGTTGTGGCGAATCCAGGGGATGCTTTTGTCAGTGTGTCCCTCAGCCGCCAACCAGTGAGCATGCTACTGATGACAGCAGTTTCAGAGAGTGCCTCCAACTTAAAACGAATCTGCCACTGCAATCAGAGACAGGCTCGTCATTGCAGCGGCAGAGCTGACTCGCCTCCATTACGTGCCTTTCCTGGTGAAACATTTAAATACATATGGTGGCTCCTACCATCTGCTACACAATCCCTACATCGGGGTGCCCAATCCCCATATTGGCATCCCCCCTCTTAGTGTGTCTTTCGTGGTTAAACAGCTTCCCTTTTCCGCCACAGGATGCCCACTCCCGGTGACGGATGCACCCCCCCCAACACATCTATTCGGCTTGCCGACATCGGTGTGCGGGTGCCCAATCCCTGTGTTGGCATCCCCCCTTCCCAAATTGTGGCACACTAGGAGCCCACCCCAGTGTGCCAATTTATTTTGTGTATGTAAGCGCCAAGCAGTCTGAACCTGTAAATAAAGAAAACCTTCCCTTGCGGTCTGTTTTTTAACCCTGCAAGGCAGAAAATGGTCCACAGATGTCTCTCTCATCCCCCTCCCCCATCCCCACCCTCTCTCTGCGCACCCACCTCCCCGCACCCCCCCTGACCCATACTTACCCTCTGGAGGTCGGGAGCCGCAATTGTCTCTGAAGCGGGACACATCTGCACTCTTCAAAGCCAAACTGCGAACTGAAGAATTGGTGGTAAGCTTTATAATGAGGGGTTTCAACTTAGGTTGATATCTCAGCCATTTTTAAGAATTTTGGCCCCAAATTTTCAACATGGGGTTCTTGGGACCCCACCTGGTGAACATGTAACTGTCATCTTGTTTCTCAGTCCTGAAAGGTGATTTCACCATTGCGGCGTGGAATCACCTTTTGGGACCAATTAACAAAACTACAGTGCCACTGTTCATGAGGGAAGGTCCCAAAAAGCCCATGTTGCAAATTTGGTGAAAAAATTCTAAAAAATGACTGCGTTACCAGCATGTGTTGTGCAATTTCTATACACCTCGGAACTTCGCCAATTTTTTATATTTTCACTCCAGATTTTCAACTTTGCCTTTTTTTCACACCTCCTTATGAACAGTACAGTTGTCAATTTTCATATCCTTCCACAAAACATGTTTTCGCACCTGTGATGCACAACGGGCATGGCCGCTGTGCAAAATCAACTTTTGGGTCAGATTAACAAAATCACAGTACCACTGTTCATGAGGAGAGGTCTCAAGATGTCCATGTTGAAAATTTGGTGAAAAAATTCCCCAAAATGATCACATTACAGGTGTGCATTGCACAGTATCTACACACGTTCATAAATTTGCAAATGTTACTTATTTTCTGTCTAGATTTTTAACATCGCTATTTTTTCACACCTCCTCATGAGCAGTACAGCTGTCATTTTTCACATCCTGCCCGAAATGTGATTCCGCACCTGTGGATCCCAATGGCACAATTGCTGTGCGAAATCACCTTTCAAGATTGAGTAACAAAATGATAGTGCCACTGTTCATGAGGTGGGGTCCCAAAAAGCCAATGTTGAAAATTTGGAGTGAAAATATCAACAAACACCCGGGTGTTAAGGTTTCTAACCATACACCCACCTTGTAGAGACTGACAGGGGTCGGGGGCGTAACTTGGGTTCGTCAGCCATAAAGTTCAGAGCATTCTACCCCCCCCACCCTACAGCCACCAGGCATTGAGGTGTGCCTTGGGTTCTGTCACCCTAACGTTCACTCCATTCTCCTATATTGCACCCATCTCAGCTTATTTCCTTATGGAATGGGGTGAGCATAAGGGCCGAAGACCCCAAAGCACACATTGACACCTGTTGGTGTCTGCAGGGTGGGGTGAGGTGGAATGGCGTAAGCATTATGGCCGACGACCCAAAGCCACACTCCCAACACCTTTCAGTCTCTGTGTGGGGGGGGGGGTTGTTGACGTCAGTTCAATACTTCATTGCCACTACTGTTATGCATCTATAACTCCTGCGCTACCAATGCCAATGCCAGCAAGCCAATATTCGGCATTGACAAATGCTTGTTTTAAAATGTTATTGTTACAGCCTCCTCACACATGATAGTCCAGTTAATATTTAACTTCTCATTTACAGCGTGGTCTGATTTCTATCCATTTTTGCAGCTTAAGAGTTATGTGACTTGCTCAAGGTTACATGGTGAGTTATGGCTCTGATGTGAGTTAAACCTATGGTATCCCAGTTTCCAAGCTGATTGTCTAATCAGTTGGCTTTGACTTCCAGGCTTCTAGACTAACGTTAGTGAATATTACTTTATTTGGGGAATATGATGCCTGGAACATGGGTTGTGTGATGTTGCCCTGTGGTAGTCACCATCACCCTGCCCTTTCTTTTATAGAGATGACCGTGGGTGTGGTGTCTCTGTTTGGAAAGGGGACCAGTGGAAACTATGCTGATACTGGTACTGTGGATGGAATTACAGTCGCAAGCATAATAAAGTCACATTTGACTAGGCAAGGGGCAGGTGTATGCAGTTCCTAATATGTCTGTGTGAGTACCCCCTCAAACAGACCACACTGCCCCCCCCACACACACACACAGACATACACATGCATTTTCTGGGCTGGCTATGGGCCTTTGCAGACCCAACTTGCTTGAATAAATTCCTGAAGTTCATAAAGGTACCTACATTTGAATCATACTCCCCACTGAGTGGAAACATACCACCGTAATCCCACTTCACAAGTGTGGTGTTGCCTCAAACCCAAGCAACTACCGGCCCATCTCACTCCTACTGACCCTTGCCAAGATACAAGAATGCCTAGTTCTCTCTCGACTAGCCACCTATCTGGACTCCTCTTCCTTCTTCTCCCCCTACCAGTCTGGCTTTAGGAAATCCTACTCCACTACCACCTCCCTTCTCAGGATAACCGACTCCATCCTCACAGTTATGGATGCTGGCCACATCACTGCTGCCATCTTTATCGACCTGGCAAAGGCTTTCGTTACTGTGACTCACTCTCTTCTTCTGACCAAACTAGCCAATGCTCTTCCATCTGACTGGGCCACATCTTGGTTCCATTCCTACCTCACTGGCAGATCCCAAGCTGTCCCTAACAGATCGTCCATGTCGGATCCCCTCCCAATCATGTCAGGAGTGCCACAATGATCTGTCCTAGGCCCCCTCCTATTCTCGGTCTTTCTAAATGACCTGCCCTCTGCCTGCACACACTGGCCATCCACACATGCGAGATCAGTGGTGCTACACGATCCGCCCCTCGCCTCGGAAGTTGCGTCCAGACTTCAGCAAGACTTCATCTCAGTCCAGCACTGGCTCCACTCAAATAACCTCCTCCTAAATGCTAACAAAACAGTCTCCTTAACCTTTGGCATGAGGCAGAAAATTTCTAGGCTCCCTTCACCATTAGTATTCCACACCCTGAAAGGGTCCCCTATGGAGTCCTGCACCACCTTCAGATACCTCGGTGTCTGGCTTGACCAGCACCTTGACTTTTCCACACATATTGACTCCCTACTCAAGAAGCTGCACCCTAGGCTTGGTGCACTTTACTGGAATCGTGACAGCATCCCCCTCCCAGCCAGGAAGGACATTGTAAAAAAAAATGATCCTCCCAGTCCTTGACTGTGGGGACGTAGTCTATGGCGCTGGCCCAAAGACCACATTAGCTAGGCTGGACCCTCTCTTCCACTCTTTTTGCCACTTTGCCCTGAACAGCCCCTATTCCAAACATCACTGTGCCCTATATCAAGCAATGAACCTCACCTCACTCGACTATCACAGGCTAACCCACTGCGCAAAAATCACGGACAAGTATTGGATGCAGTGGCTCCCTTCCTACCTCTCCGACATCTTAACAAACCCTAGCGCACAACCATACACACTCAGAAACTCAGACTCCAGGTCCCTAGCTGTCCCATACTGGTCTACCTCCACAGGGCAGTCAGGGTTCAGCTACCGCATTCTCTTGCTGTGGAATTCCCACCCAGCTAACATTCATTGCTTCACCTCCCTTTCTCACCTAAACTCCATGCTCCAAGATAATTTCGTCCCTACCTGTGCTTGTGTCTAGGCATCTACCAATTACTAGGCAAATCTCTGGATATGTCTGCACTTAGAAAATTTACAATTAATTCAGTGTCTAACTATTGTCCTCTCACCTTATACTGTCTTTCATATGGCTCAAAAGTTAATTTTATTGTACATTTGCTGTACATAACTATGTTACCAACTGACTCACTCAATCCTCTATGAACGTGGTTTCAGAACCAAATGTTTAGCGGTCTTCCACAATGTATTCACTTGTCTATTCTGACTTCAACTGTTTACCTCATATCATATGTACTGTGGTTACCAATTGTCTCTCTCAAGCAACTACTGACCTGTAATCAGATCCAAATGTTAGTGTTTCTCCCACAATGTATTCTCTTGTCTATACTGTTTTCAACTGTCTTCCTATGTTCTCTCCTTCCCCAGGACGCATCTGTAATCGAGCAGTACTCTGCTCAGTATGCCTTCCTGGTAAAATGCTTAAATAAATAAATAAATAAATAAAAATAAATAAATACATACATACTGTATATGGGTATTTTTAGGGGAAATCTACCCCCCCCCCCAAAAAAAAAAGAAAAAAACTAGCATGTTCAGTAGTTTTGAATACAAATTCATAAAATACCTGTACTGGTTTGAAATGCAAGAAGGTAACATTTAAAAAAAAACTGTTACAAACAGGGTTTTCATTATCTTTTAATTTTTTTTGCTACCCCCTTCCCCATTAGCAGAATATCGAGTTTTTTTGTCTTCAGAGTTAAAATGGAGGCATATATAAATGCAATGTCATAGTTTTTTATCTTTTTAAGATAATTTCTCCTTATTTTAATTCATTTTAAGTCAAATATTTAAATGTAATTTTTGAACTGCAATAAGACACTCCAAGGTGTGCCATTATGATATAATCACACTTTTCGGCTGCATTTAATGGCACTCGTTTGTACCTCGTGCCTGAAAACACACCTGAGATGTGCGATTATAGCACTATAATGCACACCCTGGCATGTCTTATTGCTTACTTTTTACTCACTTTCCATCTTCATGCCATCATTTTAGAGAATGTCCTTGGTCTCATCATTCGGCTGAATCATGATTAGCCACAACACTGATAGCAAGGTGGCCCCCCTCATAGGTCAAGTACCTGCACTTTAAATTTTAACATGCAGTGTGAACTGAGATCTCACTGCATTCTTGTCTCTATTTGTCTTGTGTAGAAATGACTCTCTGATTATACTGTGTGTTGACCCACAAAGATCAGAGGCGGCCAGTGGTGCTCTTCCTAAATAAGAGAAGGCCACACTTCTCCTGTTCATTGAATCATTAAGGACATATAGCAAGCTCAACCATGGTTAATTCACTGAGATTTAATCATTTTACTTATACATGTTCTTAAATTTTCTAGGAGTGCTGCTGGTGTGTGGCCAACATCAGAATCAAACAATTACGGTACCAGTGCACCCTCAAAGCTGCTCAAAAGAGCCTGCAAATGATTTAAGATTATTCAATTGTCTTAGTTTCTGTCTTCATTCTATTAAGAAGGTTCATAGTCTCATCATGTGATGAATTACGATCAGCCTGACCACTAACGTCTGTGATGAGACCAAGCACTCCCTTTAAAATGATGGAACGAAGGCAGAAAGTGAGTAAGAAAATTGAATTACTTCAAATAATTTGCAGATTTTTTAGCAACATGTGTTTGTGTGTGTGTGTGTGTGTGTGTGTGCACTATTTCTGTATCTATCTCATTCCTGCAGCAAGCATGTGCCATTTTTACCAAGATCCTGCAGCAAGTACATGCAGCGCATACCAAGTTCCTGCAGCAAGAACATGCCAGTCTTACTGAGTTCTTGCAGCAAGCATAAGCTATTCTTACCATGTTTCTGCAGTACACTCTTATCAAGCTTCTGCATAAAGCATGGGCCACTCTTACCAAGTTCCTGCAGCAAGCACACCTTACTATTACTGAGTTGCTGCAGCAAGTATGCACCACTCTTACCCAGTTCCTGCAGCAAGCACACCCCACTCTTACAGAGTTCCTGCAGCAGGTATGTGTCACTCTTACTGAGTTCTTTCAGTAAGCATGCACCACTCATGCCTCATTCCTGCAGCAAGAATGCACCACTGTTACCTTATTCTTGCAGCAAGCATGTGCCAATCTTAGCAAGTTCCTGCAGCAAGCATGCACCACACTTGCTGAGTTCCTGCAGTAAGCATGCACTATTCCTATTGAGTTCCAGCAGCAAGCAAGGGCCACTCTTGCCAAGTTTCTGCAGCAAGCAGGAGCCATTCTTACCAAGTTTCTGCAGCAGGCATGCGTCACTCCTATTGAGTTCCTGCAGCAAGCATGGGCTATATTTACTGAATTCCTGCAGCAAGCACGCACCACTCTTGCCTCATTCTTGCAGCAAGCACACATTACTTTTACAGGGCTCCTGAAGCAAGCATGTGCCACTCGTACTGAGTTCCTGTATGAAGCATGTGCCATTCTTACAAAGTTCCTGCAGCAAGCACTTGCCATTCTAACAGTGTTCCTGCAGCAAGCATGCACCACTCTTGCTGTGCTCCTGCAGCAAGCCAGTGCTACTTTTACCTGAGAAACACCATTTTGGTTAAAGTGCCGGGGCTGCTTGTTGTACGTTCTGTTTGGTAACTGTGACTTCTCACTGAGAAATCAATCCATTGATAAATTATATGCTGCCACCTTGTTTTCAGTTCACTGCAAGTGCATGTATACTTTGTTCTTTGTTGCTTTTACCTGATTCCTGCAGTAAGCATTCACCACTCTTAGCAAGTTCCTACAGCAAGCATGCTCCATTCTTACCGAGTTCCTGCAGCAAGTATGTGCCACTCTTCCTTCATTCCTGCAGCAAGCCGCCACCACTCTTATTGAGTTCCTGCTGCAAGAATATTCCCCTTTTACCTAGTTCCTGCAGCAAGTTAGGAGGCAGTATAGTGCAGTGGTTTAAGACTCTGAGCTGCAAATCTGGAGACCTGGGTTTGAATCCGACAGCCCCACTTGCAACCTGTGTGACCCTGAACAAGTCATTTAACTTTTTTGTGCTCCCAGGTTGCACCTGTAAACAAGCTTTCAGCTTAGTGTGTCTCTCCTGGTTAAACTACCAAAAGTAAATACTCACCACTCTTACCTCATTCTTGCAACAAGCATGTGTCACTTTTAGTAAGTTTCTGCAGCAAGCATGCACTGTTCATATCGCGTTCCTATAGCAAGCATACACTAATCTTACTAAAGTCCTACAGCAAGCACGAGCCCTCTTACAGAGTTCCTGCAGGAGGCAGGTGACACTCTTACTGAGTTCCTCCAGCAAGCATGTGTCACTCTTACTGAGTTCCTGCTGCAAGCACGCGCTGCTCTTGTCTCATTCCTGCAACAAGCACATGCTACTCTTACTGAGTTCCTGCACCAAGTGCACACATTACTCTTACCGAGTTCCTGCAGCAAGCACACACCACAGTTACCAAGTTCCTGCAGCAGCATGTGCCACTCCTACTGAGTTCCTGCAGTGACCTGGGGGAAAGGGGAAGGGGAGAACACAAATACAAGAAATTCGGTTAGTCAGGTGATGTGGTTACAATGACGATGACATAAAGTGCATAAGTTGAGTGTAGTACAGACAATGTGGAAAAACATTGCATATGGAGGACAAAAACAATTAGCATACAAAACATCCATGCAAACTGGGCACACTCAAAAAGTGCATAGTGCCAGTATGAAGGAAGGTTGAACTGGTGCTGAGAGGAGGAGTCAATAAAGGCTGCTAAACTTCACTGAGCTTGCCAGAATGATGAGGTTAGGGGGAGGAATAAGTAAGAGATGGTGGTCAAGTGTGTAGTAAAGGTAAGGAAGGGTTCAGGAAGAGGGCTGGAAGAAACAGGGAGAGGGATAGAAGTTTTAGCTGGTGTCTAATAGAGGGAAGGGAGGGGGAGAAATGGATGGAGGAGGGTAGCTGGTTCCAGAGGGAGGGGAGGAAATATGACAAAGCAGATTTCCCAGCTGAGGAGTGTGAGAGGGGAAGACAGAAGGCATGTGGGTCCCTAGAGTGCAGGGAGAATGAGGAGGAGGGGATGGGTGAGAGAAGATGGGATAGGTAGGAGGGGATGGACCCAAACCAATATTTAGAGATGAGGGAAGCACAGTGGTACTGGTGACATGAGGGGAGAGGAGGATGGATAGGGTGGAGTACACTGAGCAGTGCTTGGTATGAGAGGCTGAGTTGGTAGCAAAGCAGCAGAAGGCATTGAAGAGGGTGTCCAGTCTGGTAAGGGCGGTGGAAGGGGTGGTGCCATAGACCACATCAGAACAGTTGAAAAACCTGAAGAACTATTTTGGTGACCAGCTCCTGGTGGATCTGTGAGGAAAGGCAGTCCTTGTTGCGGTACAGAGAACCAAGCTTGGGTGGAGTTTGGCATAGGTGATAGCAATGTGTACAAAGAAGTTGAGCCTGCTGTCTACCCACACACCAAGGTGCTTGAAAGTTGGGACTAGTTCAAGCAGGGTGCCATAAACTGTGGAGAAGACAGATAGGGTGGTGAGCCAGGCCAGTTTCTGGCTGGTAACAAAGGTCATAGACACAGTTTTCTTCTTGCGTTGACCTGACGTTAGTTGAACTGGAACCAGTGCAGAACATTATGGAAGTCTTACTGGAGTAAAATTTCCACAGAAGCATTTGAGGGACTGGAGATGTAGAGAACTGTGTCATCAGTATGCATGTGAATATATGAGTTCGAACAGGAAGATGGGAGATCATTTAAGATGGAGAAAATGATTGAACCCAGAATGGAGCTCTGTGGGACCCCGGCCGGGATAGGGAGGGGTGGATAGAGGGTGCCTCATACCTGTAACAACTGTTGATGGCCAAAGAAATAGGTATGGAACCAGTCAACAGGGGTCTGAGAGGCCGGCAGAGCTCATCTTATCCAGGAGGAGTGAATGGGATGCTGAATCAGAGGATCTGGGAAGACCAATGAAAACGGCTGCTGTTATCTGCCCCTGAACCATCCCAGAGTGGATGGAGTCAGTGACCCTAAGTAGTGTGATGGTGGCAGTATCCTTCCTAAAACCAGATTGGAAGGAGGAGAGTAAGTTGGAGGAGCAGAGGAAGTTAGAAAGTCATGAATAACCAGTTCTCCTGCAGCTTTGCAAAAGAAGGAAGGAGGGAGCTATTTATTTATTTATTTACGGTCTAGGAATTACAACCCTTTGAGTCAGAGACTCATTTGCAAAGGCTCCACGTCGTACATAAATGGATTAGAACACAGTATAACATGGACTATACAATATAGACACAACTCTGGTATAGAAAATGACAGTAACCTACAGAAAGAAAGATACAATATACACAGACATGGAACATAAGCTAGGGTGGAAGTTGCCAGGAATGGAGAGCTAATGGCCTTATGGAGGGCGAGAACCTTGGCAAACTTCCAAGACTGAGGGAATGTGCAAAGGGTGAAGAAGAGGTTTAGGAGAGTGAGGAGGAGGCAATGGCTGGAACTTACAGATGGAGAAGTTTAGGGTCCTAGCATCACTCCTACTGTACCTCATTTCTGCAGCAAGCACATGCTACTCTTACTGAGTTTCTGCAGCAAGTATGCACTCTACTCTTACCAAGTTCCTGTATCAAGCATGTACCACTCTTCCTGAGTTCTTGTTGACGTGCTCCTGAGTTCTTGCAGCAAGCATGTGCCATTCTTACAAGTTCCAGCAGTAAGCACAAGCCATTCTGTGTTCCTGCAGCAAGCATGTGCCACTCTTTCATACTGAGTTTCTGCAGCAAGCACACACCACAGTTGCCTCATTTTTGAAGCAAGCCCACACCACTCATACTGAGTTCCTGCAGCAAGAATGTGCCACGCTTACCAAGTTCCTGCAGCAAGTGTGCACTAATATTACTGAGTTCCTGAGGCAAGCACTTGCCCTTTTATTGCATTCTTGCAGCAAGCACACACTACCCTTACTGAGTTCCTGTAGCAAGCAGGTGCCACTGTTTTGGAGTTCCTGCAGCAAGCATGTGACACTCTTTCATACTGAGTTTCTGCAGCAAGTACACACCACTGTTGCCTCATTTTTGAAGCAAGCCCACACCACTCCTACTGAGTTCCTGCAGCAAGAATGTGCCACTCTTACCTAGTTCCTGCAGCAAGTACTCACCACTTTTACCTCATTCCTGCAGCAAACATGTGCCATTCTTTCCAAGTTCCTGCAGCAAACCCACACTACGTTTGCCAAGTTCCTGCAGCAAGTGTGCACTAATATTACTGAGTTCCTGCAGCAAGCACTTGCCCTTTTATTGCGTTCTTGCAGCAAGCACACAATACCCTTACTGAGTTCCTGCAGTAAACATGTGCCACTCTTACCAGGTTCCTGCAGCAAGCACTGGCCACTCTTGTCTTATTCCTGAAGCAAGCACATGCTACTCTTACTGAGGTCCTGCAGCAAGTACATAAATTAATCTTACCAAGTTCCTACAGCAAGTATTCATCACTCTTACTGAGATCTTGCAGCAAGCATGCACCACTCTTAGTGAGTTCCTGAAACAAGCTCACCTTACTGTTACCAACTCCCTGCAGCAAGCATGGGCCACTCTTACTGAGATCCAGCAGCAAGCACTTGCCGCTCTTACCAAATTCCTGTAGCAGGTTTGCACTATGCTTGCTGAGTTTCTGCAGTAGGCATGCACTAATCTTTCCAATTTCCTGCAGTAAGCATGGGCCACTCTTACCAAGTTCCTGCAGCAAACACACACTACTCTTACCAAGTTTCTGCAGCAAGCAGGAGTCACTCTTACTGAGTTCCTGCAGCAAACATGCACCAATCTTACTGAGTTCCTGCAGCAGGTATGCACCACTCTTGCCTAAATCCTGCAGCATGCCACACCACTCTTACTGAGTTCGTGCAGCAAGAATATTACACTCTTACCTCTTCCTGCAGCAAACATGCACCACCCTTATCAAGTTCCTGCAGCAAGCAAGCACTACGCTTGCTGAGTTCCTGCAGCAAGCATACACTAATCTTATTGAGTTCTTGCAGCAAGCACAGGTCCTCTTACTGAGTCCCTGCAGCAAACAGGTGCCACTCTTACCAAGTGCCTGCAGCAATCACCTGCCACTCAGAATTCCTACAGCAAGCACACGCCACTCTAACCTTATTCCTGCAGCAAGCAAATGCTGCTCTTATTAATTTCTTACAGCAAGAACACACACTACCCTTACTGAGTTCCTGCAGCAAGCATGTGCTTTGTTACTAAGTTCCTGCAGCAAGCAGTTGCTACTCCTACCAAGCTCCTGAAGTAAGCACGTGCCACTCTTGCCAAGTTTCTGCAATAAACATGCACCACTCTTACTTCATTCCTGCAGCAAGCATGCACCACTCATACTGAGTTCCTGCAGCAAGTATGGGCTACTCTTATTGATTTTTTGCAGCAAATACATGCCACTCTTATCAGGTTCCTGCAGAGAACACATGTCACTCTTATTGAGTTTCTGCAGCAAGTATGTGCCACACTTATCAAGTTTCTGCAGCAAGTATGGACCACTCTTACTGAATTCCTGCAGCAAGCACATACCACTCTTATTGAGTTCTTGCAGCAATATGTGCCATGCTTATTGAATTCATGCATTAAACTCATGCCACTCTTACTGAAGTCCAAGGCTAGAGGCTTCTTTTTTGAGAGAGAACTGGATCCTAAACTGGCATGCCAGCACATCGCTTTGCTTACATGCCGTTGTGCCAGTAATGGGGGCATGCTGGCATCTACTGCACCTCTGTACACCACTTGCTAAAATCCAGAAATGCCGAAATTCCTGAAAAAGTGGGTGTGTTACACTGTAAAAGTCAGCATTGTGTCTGATTATGTCTCCTTATTATTGTTAATTGCAGTTAGACATTCCAGAATTAATACCAATTAAATTAATAATAAAATGCATGCATAATCAGATGCAATACAGGCCTTTTAGTAGCCCCTCCCTGCCAGCATCTAGAGTAAGCAGTATGCTGTTTATACACAGAAAGCACCCCCCCAAGTTAATAGTTTCAGTGATTTTTTTAGCCCAACTAAAGATCAATGTTCTTTACGTCACGTCTTTTCCAATATGAAAGCAAGTTCAGATAACTCATTTCTGTGTTAACTGACTTTTATTGACTTTTTAATTTCAGCTTCAGTTTTACTTGATTGCAAATACATCAGAGAGTCACTCTCACTAAGGAATACATCAACTTGCTTAGATGACAGTCCAGGTGCCAGAAACCTGACAACCATACACCTACACTGGCATGCTGGCACTTGGTTCCGGCATGCTGGTGTAGATGGCAGGTTTCCAGCACCGGGACCAGCATGTCAGAAAGACATGTCAGTGCTGGACAGGGCTCCAACCCCTTCTGTCTTTTCTTTTTTTTCTTTTTAATAAAACTCTCTCATTTAAATGCATCATTTCAAAAGATTAATCACAGATCTAAAAGCAGTATTTAATGAGAATTAAGTTGCCCTGAGTAGATTTGAAAAGGCCATTATGCCTAATCAGGGCTGATAGTGTCTCTGCCATTACCAGAATCGAACTATAGAGGACTGGTTTCCTGGAATATTCTGTAGGGTTACTAGAGCCTTTCACAGATGCATGGAGTGTGGTGGGAGGCAAGGAGAGGGGGGAGCCCACAATCTGCCGAGACCCTTAACTCTGCCAAAACCAAATGACAGACAGTCATCTTAGGTGTTTTTACCCTTCTTCCATAGCCATTGAAAAGAAAGAAATCTCCCTCACTTAAAAGAAAAGCAACGACAATGAGGACTGCCAAGTGGAGTAGCCGCGGCCAGCTGTGCTGCCAGCGGGGAGAGCAGGGCTTGCATGAGATCCCGGGAATCTCATGACGTGAACTACGTGTGTTGCAGAGGGGAAGCCCTTGTGTGCAAGCTGCCTATATCATTCATGCATTTCCTATCACCCAGCCACAGAGTGACTTACTTTTCCATCGACTGTGAAGGCAGTCCCTCGTCTGCCCTCACAGCCAGAAGGAGGGTGCAGCCAAGGCAATGCCATTACACATTTGAGAGGGTCTTCTGTTCTGCCCTCCTTGGTCACCTGGGATACCGCACCTCCAAGTCTCTGCTACACTGCCCCCTCCCAGCTGTCTCCTCCTCCTCTGTGGGCTTCACCCAACTGTCTGACTAGCACAAAGGAAGAGGTGCTTGAGTGGTAGGCCAGCAGGAGGTGATGGGCCCTCTTTAGATATGGGGGTCAGCAGGGTGTCATGCTCTCAGCTGAGGCCTGCATTATTTTGCTTCCCATTTCTCCCACACTAACCCCCACCCACCAGGATGTCGTGACTTTAGGAGACTGGAAGCGTTCGCATATTGCATCTGCCCCATCATATACTGAGCTTCCCAACTGCACTGACGCTGTTGGTCATCCAAATAGTGGTAAAGCGGTGTCAGCAACTGCCTTCTCACCTTTGGGATGGAAAGTGTCCTCTGGTGCAGTCAATTATCCTCCTGCTAGCCCATAGGAATCTTGTAGATTCAAGGTGAACCTGAATCGCTGGCATGGAAAATGACTCTGTAGCCTCTGTGTTAGTGGGATGGCTAGTAGATTTAAATGATTGAGCCCAATGATCAAACACCATCATAATCTGTACTCCCCAAATCCTATGATCACCTCAGACCAGATACCAAAATAGATGGTTCCTTTTTACATTCAAAGCAGCAGTTGATGTCAACCAACAGAAAATGGTGCAGCATTTTTGCACTCCAATTCAGACATCTATTTCAATTGGTCTAGCATTAGTGGGGGCAGGCCAGGGCCATCTTTTCTTCAAATCCACAGACAATCAACAGGTTAGAAATAAACTACATTACAAATCTATTTTTACCTTGTTATTGCCAGTTCAGTAAGGAACCCTAAATGCTCACTGGATGGAGAAAAGCAGTGCCATGATGGCTAACATGAATCGCTGTTTTACAGTAAGATAATTAAAAAGGGTACCTCAGATGTTTAGCTCAGTTTTAAAACCAATCTCAAACTCCTAGTCCTTACATTTTCAAACATATTTACTATCTGCAGACAAAGGTCTTGCCTAAAAAGCAAACAAAGCACAATAACTTTTCATGTACCAATAATTATGTCAAGATTTGATAAGAGGTATAGATTCTCTCTCTGTGTACAGTAGCTTTGTTTAGTGGTTCAGCGGGCAAGTTACATATGTGTAGGTAGGTACCACAGAACTCAGTCATATGGAAAAGGGATCCATCTTTTGGACTTTATTTATTTAGTTATTTGTTTATTTATTTATTTGAAAATTGGTGGCAGGGAAGGCACACTTGAGCCAAGGCGCTTTTCCAAGTGCAAACTTGGGGGAGGTAAATACGTAGCATAGACACAGTACTCAGTTAAATGCAATTACATAGCACTGACAAAGTTCAGAGGTTACAGTGAAGTGGAATAGAGTGCATGATTAAAATAGGAGTAAGTGCAATAAGAGCAAGCAAAAATCAAGCAGCTAAGCCACAGCTACACCGAGGTAGGGGGAAGGTAAGGGGGCAGTCAGGTAGGGGAAAAACAGAAGCGGGGGGAGAGAAGGAGTTTCAGCTGGTACCTGACTTAAACAGCGGAGCTAGTGAAATGGAGGGACAATGGGAGTAGATTCCAGAGTGAAGGGAGATGACAGAAAAAGGGTTCATTGCCCAGAAGAGGAGTGGGGATGAGGAATCGCAAAAGTGTGGATCCCTGGAGTGGAGGGAGCAGGAGGCAAAGGGAATGGAGGAGAGAAGTGAGGAGAGGTAAGAGGGAAGGGACCCAAAGCAGTATTTGGATATGAATGAGGCACAGTGGTTCTGGTAACATGATGGTGTAGTAAGAATGGATAAGGAGGAGTAGAGTAAGCAATGGTGGGTAAAAGAGCAGGAGTTGGTAGAAAACGACAGAAAATGTTGTAGATGGTGTCCAGTCTAACCAGGGAAGTAGAGGGAGTAGTCCCATAGACCATGTCCACACAGTAAAAAAACAGGAGCACCATTTTGGTGACAAGGTTGTGGCATACTTGTGGAGCTAGACAGTCTTAATTGTGGTACAAGGCACCAATCTTAGGGTGGAACTTGGTGTGAATGGCATCAATATGGGTAGAGAAGTCAGGTTTGCTGTGTAGCCACACACCGAGGTATTTGAAGGAATGAACCACTTCAAGAGGAGTGCTATTCAAAGTGGAGATGAGAGGCAGAGTTGGGAGTCTGATCAATTTTTGGCTGGCACCAAAGGTCATGGGCACAGTTTTTTTCGTGTTGACTTGGACTTGGTTAGATTGAAACTAGCACAGAGCACTGTGGAAGCCTTCCTGGAGCAGACCTTTCATGGCTATAATGGAGTGATTGGAAGTATAAATGACTGTATCATCTGCATACATGTGGATATGAGAGTTGGCCCAAGCTGAGGGAGGTTGTTAAGGAAGATGGCGAACAGGATGGGCCCCAGTATGGAGTTCTATGGGACCTGGCCTGGGTGGGAAAGGAGCTGAGAGGCTAGCAGCACTCAGCATATCCAGGAGGAGAGGGTAGGATGCACAGTCAAAGGCCTTGGCCAGAACAATGAAAATGGCAGCTGTGATATGTCCCTGATCCACCCCTGTGAAGACAGAATCAGTTAAACACAGAAGAGATGGTGAACCGATGCTTCCAGATGCCAGACTGGAACAGGGAGAGGAAATTGGTGGAGGATAGAAAATCAGAGAGTCTAGTGCATATGAGCTTCTCTAGCAGTTTAGCAAAGGAAGAGAGGGGTCAAATTGGCCAGAAGCTACCAGAGGAGGACTGGTCCCCCCTTTGTGGAGTGGAAGAAATGTGGCCAACTTCCAGGATTAAGGGACAGCACTGAGGAAGATGAAAAGGTTGAGGAGGTGAGTCAGTGGATGTACTATGGCAGGTGAAGAGATATGGAGTGGTTTAGGATCCAGTCAATCAGATTCAGGACTCGATTTATGCAGGTTGAGGGAGTAGAAGGCAGTGAGGGTTTCCTGGGTAGTAACAGGGGGAAAGGGCGAACCTGTGGAAAGGAGACGGGAGGAAATGTGAGGAGGACTGGAGGAGGCAGGAGGGTGAGTGTAAGGGAGAGCACAAGTGGTAAAGAACTTATTGAAATGAGCAGCAACAGAGCAGAGGTCAGACACTGGTGAACCATTTACAAGAAGGACCAGAGGTGCAGACTGTGTGGGAGGGTCAAAAAGGCAATGAATTACCTTCCAGAACTGATAGCACACCACTACAATGACATTTTAACAGCGAAGACCATCACAGTGACAAAGCTCGCCAGGTCGCCGTGGTCCGCTGTTCGCTTCAGCTGCGACTCCCGGTGTTTTGCCCCCACCCCGAACCAATTCCAACTCAGAGTTGGTTATTTGGAGATGAGGGGTATGGGGGGAAACCCCCCCCACAAGAAACACTTTGTCCTAACGGGAACAATGCCGACAGTCAGCATTGTTCCCATCACTATTGGGCATGTCGACAACATCGTTGTCGATGTGTTGACATGGAACCTCCAGAACTTTGAGGGTGCCTTAAGGTTGTTGTGAAGGTTGTCATTGAAATACTGAGATTTTGCAGCCTGGACAGCCTTAGTGGAGGAGTTCCTGATAGCCCTATATAAAAGGAGGTCAGGAAAGGAGTGAGATGGTTTCAAACATGCCCAGGCAAGGTCAAGGAACTTACTCTGGTCAATGATTTCAGAAGTAATGGTGAATGTTGACCCTGAAATTTCTGAATGGAATGTACTTATCCCATACAGAGGAGAATTTGGGATGAAACTATGAGAAGGAAATGTCAATATCCATGGCGGAAGGTATGGCTGTCCAATTTGCAGCAGCAAGGTCACTCAAGAGAGTGGAGGTGTTAAGTGAGCAGAAAGACTGGTACAGATGTATTTAGGGGAGGAGGGTGGATGCCTGATCTTCCTGACGTAGAACATCATGCAGTGGTCACTGAAAGTGATCAGCAGGATTCGTGCTGCTACAATATGATAGGGATACGAGGAGAGAACCCAGTCCAGGAGAGAGTTGTTATAAAAGTGGGGGTTGAGCTGGGTGGGTTCAGTGATAATCTGTGTGAGATTCAGAGACTCAACCTTGTGGATGGTCGGTCAGCCTGGAAGCCAGGAGACCCAAATGACATTGAAGTCCCCTAGCAGAATGAGTTCACAAGCAGAGAATTAAGAAGTGATGGTACAGAGGGAATCGACCAGAACAGGGAGGAGGGGGAATATTCTAGGTGAAGCATAGAAAACCCAAATGAAGATGGGCATGAGGGGTGGGGGGGGGGATGACTGCTTGACAAACAGGAATTCCTGGCAAGAAGATGCAACCTCACTGAAAGCTATGGTGCAAGAGAGACTCTAAAGGGCACAGATCACAACACCACCCCCACATTTTCCTGTTCTGCCTGAAAAGATGATAATCAGGAAAGGAGGCTAGAGTCTGGGATCCTGGAGGAGAGCCAGGACTCAGAGATACACCAATACAGATACCACAAGGACAAGGGTCCCCTTTGATTAAAGGTACCTTAGGGAGTACAGGAATGATCCCTCCATGAGGAGAGAGATGAATCTGTATGAGCCAGAGGGGAGGATAGTAGGGCAAAGAAAATGTGTGTCTGAGGGAAGCTGGAGCACACTGTTTTAATAGTGCTAGTCAGAGGGGGTGGGATATGTGTAGTAGCACATTGCCATACTGAACCACAGGCATACGGTAGCCTTATTAAGAATGAAACAAACTCATATCATTTCCAAGAAACTTGACAAACTTCAACAAACAAAAAACAGTGGCTGAAGCAAAGTACAGTGCTTGATACCCAGAGGGAAATCTCAGAAGCAAAAGAAACAAGTCTGTATGGCGTCAGACAGTCAGGCCAGCACAGGAGGGCATAGTAAATGAAATTGTCGCTTACCAGTTCTGTTCACCACCATGTGTACTTTATTCAGAGTGAAATTGTCTTTTATCCAACCAGGCCAGATAGGCATATAAGGCACCTTCAGGAGCAAATGCTAACACAGTAGGGAACACTGACTAAGAAATGTCCATAAACAGGTACTTCAAAACTCTGCACTAAAAGACACAGTCTCATGCAGCTCCGGGTATACCTAATGAAGTAAGCACAGAAAAACATGCAACCAAGGCCATTACTGTAGTATACTGCAGCTAACAGCATGCCCACAAGCAACTACCTTGCCGAACTCCAGACCTGGGCTCAGCTGTCCACTGGTGACATCATCATAGGCTTAAATCTGGCAAACATTGTGCCTTTCAAAAGTGAGTTAAGAGACTTCACTGCTGCTGAATATTTCTGCCCTTGTTATTTTTGATACATATGATACTGTAATTGTTTTGAACTGCTTGCCACCTATAACCTCTTTTCCTGGGAAATGGTAAAAAACCGGACTGTTAGTCTCAATTCAAGAAAGAAAGAAAGACAGAAAGAAAGAAAAAAATGTTGCCTGCGCCGCCTCACAGTATACAAAAGAATGATTACAGCTCCACCTACTGAGATCAACAGGCCCTACAGTTCTTGCGCAGTATCAGAGTCCTTACCTGAACAGGTTTCCCTTAAGGGGTCTGTGAAAAGGTCTGATTTCATATTTTAATGCAGCGATTTGCCGCAGCAGTGTAGAGACACCACATGTTTCTGTGCAGGGCCCAAAAAAAATTCAAACCCCAGTATGTTACAGACAAAACACTAAGTGCATAAGTTAGGGGCCCTCAGCTACTGTAAAAGACATGAATTCAGATTCCAGTCCAGTGGTATGCTGGAAACAAAGAATCTAAGTAAGGAGGAGAACAATGACCAGAATGGGCCTGAGCCTCCAATATAGCCTTGGAGGTGGTCAAGGTGGACACTGGGCAGAGATGCCAACAGTGACAAGGGTTGTAGAGACATCTAGGAGAGTAAGGAAGGGTAGGAGCCTGCCAAGATACAATGCAGTGTCTCAGGTTATTGCACAACAGAAAGGATTAACTGACATTGAACTTGCTTGTTTTCTGCAGTAACAGATGCAGAATGCTGCATTATTGCACTTGCAACCTGGTGGGCTCCCCAGTATGTATGTCTTAAAATCTGAGGAGATGGGCTTTATCAACATGAGACACCAGAGTGGTCTTTCATAAGTGGTTCATAAATTTTACTGAACACACACAGGCAGACTGCCAGTAGGTGGCAGCAGTAAACCTAAACCCATGAGGTAATCAGTAAGTTTCTTAAAGGAGCTACCACATACATACATAAATATATACATGCATACTATACAGTACATACATACACACTGTATTCACATACCTACAATCAGGAGTGACTACCATGTGGAACGCCCCCCAGTGCCAGCTTGTGTTATGCAGCTGTCCAATGACTGCCTAGGGAGCACTTGGGATAGCTAGTCATGGAGTTTCTGGATGTTCTCACCATACTGGTAATGGGCTAGCAGAAAAAGAGGTGTGCTGATGAGGGAGGACCGTCAAACCCACCCCAGGACTGTGGACCCTCTGCCTGATGTTGCCCCACTCCACCCCAAGTAGGAGAGCCTTAGTCAATGTCAAGGACATTAAAAGACTACATCTGCTTGCAAAGTGGTGCCTATGGGCATCGTCAGAAGCTCTGCTCCAACTCAGACAACCCTCGGAAGATGATAGACAAGCTTTTTTACAAAAGAGGAGCTTGTGGGAAACGCCACTGGGGCTCAGTAAGAGAGCACTCACTCTAATAATGGGAGAGTGACCAGCAAGGTGCCGCAGGGTTCAGTACTGGGACCAGTCCTCTTCAATGTTTTCATAAACAACTTTACAGAAGAACTGGTGGTATGCCTTTCTGCAGATGACAGCAAAATCTACAACAGAGTGAACACTCAGGAGGAGGGGGTGGAGAAAATGGGTAGGGACCTTGGGAAACTTGAGAAGTGGTCAAGAGCATGGCAGTTGAGGTCCAATGCCAAAAAGTGCACCTTGGGCATAGGAACCCAGAAACTGACTATAGGATTTGGGGGGGGGGGGGGGGGGGGTGGTACTGAGAGTCACTAAGCAGGAAGGGAACCTTGGAATTATCATATCTGATTACCTCAATGCAGCAGGGCAGTGTGACAAAGTAGTGGGTAGGGCCAGTGGGATGTTAGGATGCATAGGGAGACATATCTCTAGTAGGAGAAGGGAAGTGGTGTTGCCGCTATATTGCTTACTGGTGAGATCTCACCTTGGGTGTTGTGTCCAGTTCTGGAGACCAAATCTCAGAAAGGACATAGGGTGAGGGCAGTCCAGAGGAGGGCAACTAAAATGGTGCAGGGATTGTGCCAAAAGCCCTATGAGGAGAGACAGACAGATTTCAACATCTATACCCTGGAAGAGAGGAGAGTGAAAGGCGACATCATAGAGACCTACAAGTACCTCACGGTGATGAACAGGTGCAGGAGGAGAGTTTCTTTCAAATGAGAAGGTGCACCACGACCAGAGGGCATGCAATGAAGCTGGGGGGGGGGATTAAGAGGGATGTGAGGAATTACTGCTTCATTGAAGGAGTTGTAGATGCCTGGAACAGACTGCTAGCAGAAGTGGTGGAGGTGAAAAGAGTAGGGGGCTTCAAGCATGCAAGGAATAGACACAGGGGAATATTAGTAAATAGGCAGAGAGGAGGGAGGGAGGGAAGGTGGAGACCAGTTAGGATCTGCAGAGACAGGCTAGGCAAGGACCATCTGGACAGACTGAGTTGCCAAGTGGTCCTTTTCTGCTGACAAATTCTATGTTACTGTGTCTCTATGAGTGCACTGGAGCCCAGGCCTAAAGACGCTCCCACCAGAACAAAGCCAAATCACCTACTGCCCCACCAAGCATTGCCATGTCTGCTATAAAGACCGCACTGGAACTGATAGGTCTGATGGCCTGCATTTTCTATGTTTCTATATATTAACAGCACTAGAACTGATGGATCTGGCCCACATTTTCTGTGTTTCTATGTTTTGATGGCCCTGCCTCAGAAATAACCATTTGTTGTTTGTTTTTTATGTTTTTATGTTTGCTTGCACGCATGTGCAAGAAACATAGTGCCATCATCCGAGATTTCGGAGGTGTGTCACCCCCTCTTCCAATTCAGTCAGTGTGTTGGCAGGCGCAGCCCCTGTAAGCCAATGCATGCTGGAGCTGTCTATGCCCCCCCAGCTGTCCTTGTGCCAGCTGGGAGCCCACTAACGTGGTAAACGATCCCACGCGTCTTTTTTTTTTTTTAACCTGCAAAATAAAATGGTCCCACAGCGCTTCTCCCAGCCCCTCCCACAACCCGCACCCACCCACTGCGCACCTGCCTTCCCCACACCCCCTCACCCCATACTTATCCGAGCTCGGGCGACGATCTTCGTGGACCGGAATACGCCTGCACTCTTCAAGCCGACGCATAACTGAGGAAATGCCGGTAAGCTGTATAATGGGCTAGATAGGGTTTTCAACTTTGTTGCATATCTCCAGGCATTTTGGAATTTTTGCACCAATTTTCAACATGGGGTTTTGGGACCCCTTCTCATGATTGATGTCACTGTCATGGCGTTATTTCGGGTCCGAAGGGTGATTTCGCAGTCACTGCGTGAAATCACCCTTCAGGCCTGAATAACGCCATGACAGTGACATCATTCATGAGAAGGGGTCCCAAAAAGCCCATGTTGAAAATTTGGTGCACAAATTCCAATAAATGACTGTTTTACGAGTGTGCGTTGCGCAGTTCCTACGCAGGCTCATAAGTTCGCGAATTTTCAATATTTTCACTCCAGATTTTCAACATTGTCATTTTACAACACCATCTTATGAGTAGTACAGCTGTCATTTTTCACATCTCACCCAAAATGTGTTTCCGCCCAGGTAGCGCACAATGGCGCAGTCGGTGTGCAAAATCAATGTACGGGACAAATTAAGAAAATCACAGTGACACTGTTCATGAGCAGAGGTCTTAAAATGGCTATGTTGAAAATTTGGTGAAAAAATTCCTTAAAATGACTGTTTTACGAGTGTGCATTGCACAGGTCCCACGCACGCTCGTAAGTTCGCGAATTTTCAATATTTTCACTCCAGATTTTCAACATTGCCATTTTACCACACCTCCTTATGAGCAGTACAGCTGTTATTTTTCACATCTTGCCCAAAATGTGTTTCCGCCCATGTAGCGCACAATGGCGCAGTCGATGTGCAAAATCAATGTATGGGACACATTAAGAAAATCACAGTGACACTGTTCATGAGCAGAGGTCTTAAAATGGCTATGTTGAAAATTTGGTGAAAAAATTCCTAAAATGACTGTTTTACAGCCGCTATGCTATGCAGTTCCTATGCATGCCGTAAGTTTGCAAATTTAATATTTCATCTCCAGATTTTCAACATTGCCATTTTATTACACTTCCTTATGAGCAGTACAGCTGCCATTTTTCATATTTCGCCCAAAATGTGTTTTCGCACATGTAGCGCACAATGGTGCTGTTGGTGTGCAAAAGCAATGTTTAGGACAGATTAAGAAAATCACAGTTACACTGTTCATGAGCAGAGGTCTTAAAACAGCTATGTTGAAAATTTGGTGACAAAAGTCCATAAAATGACTGTGTTACGAATGAGCATTGCGCAGTTTCCACGCACCCTCGTAAGTTCATGAGTTTGTAATATTTTCAGTCCAGATTTTCACCAGTGGCATTTTTCCACACTTCCTTATGAACAGTATAGCTGTCATTTTTCACAACATGGCTGAAGTGTGTTTTCACACTTTCAGCGCAGAGATGCGTGGTCGCTGTGGGAAATCCTTGTTCGGCACAGATAAAGAAAATCACAGTGACACTGTTCATGATCGGAGGCACCAAAATGCCTGAGTTGACAATCTGCTGTAAAAAATCCCCAACCTAATTATATTACGGATGCGCTGCACAGTTTCTATGCACCGCGTGACTTCACCATTTTTAAATATTTTTACTGCAGATTTGCAACATTGCCATTTTTACACCTCCCATGAACAGTATAGCTGTCATTTTTACATCCTGTTCGAATGTTTTGCACCTGTGTGCTAAATGCCGTAGTCACTGTGCATAAGCAGCTTTCCGCTAACAAAATGATATTCCCCCTGTTCATGAGGTGGGTCACAAAAAAAATGTTGAAAATTTGGAGTGAAAATACCAACGAATGCCTGCGGTATTAGGGTTTCCAACCATAAAGCCCAACCCTGTAGAGAATGACAGGCATCAGGGGTGTGACTTGGGATTCTTGCCTGTAATGCTCATACCATTCCACACCCTGCAGCCAGTGAGAGGCATCGAGGTATGCCTTGGACTCTTCGGCCCCAAAGTTCACCCCATTCTCCTATATCGCACCCATCTCACCGTATTTCCTAATGAAATGGGGTGTGCATAAGGGCCAAAGACCCCAAGGAACACCGTGACACTTGTCAGTGTCTGCAGGGTGGGGTGTGGTGAAATGGCGTGGCCGGTATGCCTGACAACCCAAATGCACACCCCAATGCCTGTCACTCTCTGTAGGGTGGTGGTGGGGTTGGCTTCAGTTCAATACTTCACTGCCATTCCTATTATGCAGCTCTGTAACTTCTACACTACCACTGCCAATGCCAGCAAGCAAACATTCGGCATTGACAAATGCTTGTTACACTAGGTGGGCAGTGAGCAAAAATGCTCATTTTCGCTGGCATCCAATTACAAAAAAAAAACAACATACTCAGACAAGAACATAATAACATATATACATAAACAGCGTAAAATCAATTAAAATATTTACAGAGTTAGAGAGAAAATAGTGCTTAAGTGAAGAGTTGAAGGAAGAAATATTAGGACAATTTATAACAGAGATTGGTAGAGCATTGTAAAGTTTAGTAACTATAAATTGTATAGAATTTTGAGCCATAGCAACATGGAAAAATGGAACCTGAAAAAAAAATGATATTGTGATCTGATAGAAATAACATTGCACATTTTTGGAAAAAGAATAACAATGGTATCCAGAGAAAAACCCAAATGAATCTTGTGTAAAAAAATGAATGACCTAAAACTAAAGTTATCAAAAAATGATAAACATCACATAGACCTATACCAATCACAATGATGAGTCATTTTACTTAAACCAGCGACAAAATGAATGATATTGTTATAAGTGGTCCTTAGTGGTAGCACATCAATTAAGCTAACCAATATGAGTGAAGTAAAATGAGCGAGTAAATTAGAGCAAGAGCAATCATAACACACATGCACTAAGAGCGACTGTACAGTACTGCGCATTCAAATACAGCAATTTCAGTAACAGTAGGTAACTAGATTAGTGAAGACATCATATGAGCGATGGGCTTTTTGGGTGATCAACTGTATAGTCTACCCCTCGTGTCCAATTGCACCTTGGAGTTAGAATATTAGAAACAGGGGGGCTGGGGGGTGCAGCCCCCCATGGAGGGGTGCAGGGAGGTGTAGCCCCCCTGAGTGACCCATTTGCACCTGTTGGAAGTTGCCAATAAAGATGGGTGCATGCTGTTGCTTTCAGATGCAGGAAATGGCTGTCGAATTTACTCGGAGTCAGAGGGGCATGCTGCTCCTTATCTGTTATGGTTATGTGTATCGCCACAATAAAGAGGTTAGAGATAAAGTGTACTGGAGGTGCAGGGAGTACCATAGGTACAGGTGCCCTACTTGACTATCTTCGGGGCATTGCCACCAATATTTCTGTGCAGTAAATGTGCCGGTAGGAACATTTCAACAGGCTTAGCATTTGTATTAGTTTTTAGTCGCCCAATTGACGTTCACTAATATGTGCACTCACTGTATATGTCTGCGCTCATAATGTAGTTGCCCTAATGGTAATTGCTAAATAAAAATTGTTGAATTTGAATTCACTCTGCAAACTTTTTTCTATTGACATGGAACCATTTTTAGTTTGTTTAACATTTTTTTCTGTTGAAAATGAATATATAATAGAACCATAACCAATAAGAGAAAACAAAAAACTATGAGCAAGGATTAACCTCGTTTCGTATGTTAGATGCTTATTCAAGCGGTACAACTTCCCAATCTTTTGTGTTAATTTACTTATTCATTCAGCAGAATGAAGTTCAAATAAAAGATGAAAATCAATTATTAAACCAATATATCTGAAATCAGAAACGTTTTCAATCTTATTGCCGTCATTATCAAATAAAGAAAAATCTGTAACAGCAGCCTTTCTGGGATTAGTAAATACCATACGTTTTGCTTTGGCCGAATTCAAAACTAATTTGTGTTGAATAAACCAAGTGTGCATCAGACAAAAGTCACTTTGAAGACATTTTACTACAGTTGAAACAACATAACCTGAACATGTTAAAGCAGCATCATTCGCATGTAAAATCAATTCTGAATTTTGACAAACATCAGTAAGTGAGTTAACTAAGAGAGAAAATAACAAGGGGCCAAGAATGGACCCCTGTGGTACATCACAACCTATTGAGTCTTCTTTGGAAAATGAACCATTAATCAACTTTTTTTGTGTCCTACCTTGACGATAGTAATTTAGCCATGAGTTAAAGTGGGCAAACATTGGACTCGGGCTGTCCTCGATAGTTGGCTTGAGGTCACATTCATTTTTATGTAATTCTACAATAAGCACCTGGAGGTAATCCTGTTATTGCCACTGGAAGGACTGGACTTATGCAGCCTAAGTGGTAAGGCTTATCCCTACCTTGGATGCTTAGTGATGGACACTGACTTTCTGGATCAAGTTCTCTGGGTTGGAGGACCCATGAAGATGCTGGCTTTGGTGTGCCCGGAATCTGGAATCTATGATAACGTCCCACTGATCTTCACCACTAATGGGCATATGTCTGATGGTCTAAAGCAGCTCTGTGAAGAAAGAGAGGCTTGATGAGGATTATGGGCACTGCTAGTTCATGGATTGCTGAAGAAGGCCTACTGCAAATGCTGTCACAAGGCCTTGGCTGAAGAGCACAGTGAAGTCTACATGACATGGACAAAGGAGGAAAAGGGAATCACCTTGTATCCAAATACAAGGTGATTTCCCTCTTGTATTCCCTACCCCCGTGTTATTGACGTCCCCCTTGTCCCCCCACCCCGGGTGTGAGAAACATCCCCCCCTTAGGCTAACTGTGCCTTAATATCTATTGGGTGTCTGTGATGCTGAGTAGACCTCCAGCCCTGCCTAGTTAGTCGCACCCTGTAGTCTGGGTGGTATTATCCTACTACCATGTGGGGATATGGTATTTACACAAGCAGTTGCAAAGTTTTGGAATGATACTGATCCAAATACTAAATAACTGGGCCAGGATTCACAAAACTTTGCCCCGGCACAAACCCAATTTTGTTGAGCTTTGCTCACTGAGTTGTTAGTCAATGTGCATGCACTCTATACAGTATGCGCTCATTGACAGCTCAGTCAGTGACCGGCCATGGTAGAGAGCAGCGGGCTGTGCCAGTAGCTGGCTCGGGGTCAGGTGGGAGGAAACAGGGTGGTGGGGCACTACCTGCCAGGGTGGAGGGGTGAGGGGATACGCTAGACACCAGGGAATTGTATCATGTTATTCTACAGGGCATTGGGATAGGGGTGGAACAAATAGTATTATGTTATTGTACAGGGCATTGGGATGGGGGTGGAACACTGGACACCAAGTTATGGTGTTCTGTGATATTACAGGAGATTGGGATGGGGGAACCACTGGACACCAGAGAATAATACCTATAGATAGGGCATGGGTGTGGGTGGGGGGAGAGACCACTGGACACCAGGGAATATTACATTCTTCTCAAGCACCAGATCAAGTGGGGGGAGAGACTACTAGACACCAGAGAATATTACTTATAGTTCGGGCATGGGTGTGGGTGGGGGGAGAGACCACTGGACACCAGGGAATATTACATTCTTCTCAAGCACCAGATCAGGTGGGGGAGAGACCACTAGACACCAGAGAATATTACTTATAGTTCGGGCATGGGTGTGGATGGGGGGCAGGGACCACTGGACACCAGGGAATACATCTATAAATGCTGGGCATGAGTGTGGGGTTGGACCACTGCCACCAGGGAAGGCTGAATTTCCACATTGGTCCAGTGACTGACGATCATGGGGGGCACAAGCGTCAGGGATGAATTATATTTTTTCAATTGGGCCAGCAATCACGCGGGGTGGGGGGGGGGTGAACCACTAGTACCAGGGATGAATTATATTTTTACATTCAGGACAGCGGTTGGCTGGGGGGAGGGCATGCTAAACTTTGTGTGGCCTGTGTAAATGGGCCCATAATAAGCATGCAGGTAGCCATATAGCGTCTTGCATGCCCAATGGGCTAATTTACATGGCTGCTTTTATGAATTCCAAATAGCGTACCTGCATTATTCATTTGTGGAGCCTTACTCCTGGTTGCATGTCGGGGCAGTGTTAGTGGTAGCAGTAATGTGTTAGTGCTGACTCGCCATGGCCCTATTCACAGTCAGATAGCGGAGATGTGCTGAACGACTGTGAATAGCAACCTCTGACACCCCAGACAATTGCAAAGTGCAACGCAAACTTTTGCACTGTGCTTTGTGATGTTTTCTTTTTTCTATTATCTTTTTATCCATTTTTGTTCCCTGCTTTTCTGCCCTCACATCCTTGGCATGAGTATGTACGTGTGGAGGCATGCACACGCAGCGCACTGCAGGATGCCCCACCTTATGGGCTGCCCATACCCGCCTGCACCGCCACTGGACATCCACCCGCTGTCGGCGGCTGGCAGGACTGTAGGAGGGTGACCCCCTACCCAGGAGAGGAGAGCTGCCGTTAGGCAGCTCAATCCTGCTCCCCCCCTCCATGCTGGCTCCCTGATGACCCGAGGTCGTTCCTGAACCTGAGTTGCCAGCATGGTGTGAGGTAAGGCCGAGATGCCTCAGCTCTCTGTGCCACTGGGCTGGCCTAGTGCTTTGTGATTTTTTGTGAATCTAGCCCCTGGTATCCAAACCAAAGACATTGAACACAGCTATGAAACAGGAACTGAGTACGGGCTGCCATTGTATGAAATGAAACACCTAAAAGCTGCTGCATTGCATATGATTCTATAGTACTTGTATTCAAGTTATATGTTATGTCTGTACTGTATGTAAGTGATTATCAGCTTGGTACTTGGTAGAGTAGGACGGAAGTAGGCCTAGGCCCGTCAGTCCATCCCCCACTCTCTGTGGGGCAAAGAAACATTAATAACCCAAGAATTTATCTAATTAATTTTTAAAGGTTGTGAAGTTTGTAATGTTTACCAGATATTACCAGGTGGTTAGGAAGGGCAAATTGGTTGTCCCATCACTTGGTGTTCTCCAGCATATCACCTCCACAAACCATATAAAAACTACAAACAGGTATCTGCCTCTACTGTATCTCGGAAATCAAACAAAGGGGCGGAGCACACTGCAGAGCAAGATACTGCAGCACAGGAGCTAGCACAACAAAACTCACTCAAAACAGGAAACAAAACAAAAAAAGCAAAAAGGAAATCCAAAAAACTTCTGATCATAAGAGACTCCATGATTCGGGGAGTTGATATGTATCTTCAGCCAGGGGTAATGGTCAGATGTCTCCCAGGTACATCAGCAAGGAGAGACACTGACCACATTGCTAAAACTGTTCAGGAAGCAAGAGAAAACTTTGATGTCCTGGTACACACAGGGACTAGCGATCTTGCCAGCCGGTCAGTTGTGGAGACCAAGGAACACCTGACCAGGCTGGGTGACAAACTATCATCCATTTCATCTGGCATCTCCTTCTCTGAGATCCTGCCAGTCTGGGAGAGGGGGACAGATGGACGGAAGGTCAGAGAAGGGGAGATAGGGGAGCTAAATTTGTGGGTCAAAGGCTGGTGCCAAGAAAAAGTACACAAATTTGTAGGGAACTGGCAACAGTTTGGGGAGCGAAAGTTCTTTAAATTTGATGGACTGCATCTGACTAAGGAGGGAGTCAGTACATTGGGGCAGAAGCTTGATGTCTTTGCAGAATATTTAAACTAGCAAATGTGGAGAGGGGTGCAGCACCCGATACGTTGAATGGGAAGAACACCCCTCCCCCCTCAGCTAGTGGTCAAACGGGAGTTCAGCGTGTTTGTAGTTCATCTGCATCACCAGGTAAAGAAAAAGGTCTGGCTCCCTGTACAATGCACAGGGGAAACTCTGGACCTTGCCTAACAACTAACACACCGAAATCTGACCAATGGAAAATCAAGTACACATATGCTCGCAGTCCGGGAAACAAGATCCCAGACTTGCGGGCAATAATGACAGAGGCTAAACTGGACAAAGTAGCCATTAACGAGACATGGTTTACCAGTAACCACACTTGAGAGACTTCAGTACCTGGCTATGTACTGTTCAGAAGAGACCAAGGTGCAAAAGGGGGTGGAGTGGCCCTTTATGTCAATGAAAGTATCAAAGCTACAGAATTTCAGAATACACATAGGGAGCCAGAAGAACTGTGGGTCACCCTGGAAACAGGAAATGGGACAGCCATACGAACTGGGGTTGTGTACAGGCCTCCAGTCCAGGGGGAGGACATAGACACGTTACTGTTAGAAAATATACAAAACATGACAGTTAAAGGGGAGGTTCTGATAATGGAAGACTTCAATATGCCAGATACAGATTGGTCAATATAGAAACATAGAAACATAGAAGTTGACGGCAGATAAGGACCGCAAGGCCCATCCAGTCTGCCCATTTCTTTTTCTACCTTATAAATGTGCCATCGGCCTTTGCTCTGTCAGTGACCTATCTATTCATAGTCATTTGTGTTGCTCCCTTATGCCTATCCCATGCCTGTTTGAAGCCCTGCACTGTATTCATAGCCACCACTTCTTGTGGTAAGCCATTCCATGCATCCACCACCCTTTCTGTGAAAAAGAATTTCCTCACATTCCCCCTTAATCGGCCTCCCTCTAATCTCATGCTGTGTCCTCTTGTCCTGCTATTTTTCTTATATTTAAACATGTTAGACTCTTTCACCTTGTTTATGCCCTTAAGGTGTTTGAATGCCTCGATCATATCACCTCTCTCCCTCCTTTGCTCAAGGGTATACATAGATACATAGATACATAGATACATAGACAGTGTCGGCAGATAAGGGCCTATGGCCCACCTAGTCTGCCCATTTGACCTTGTAAGTTCAGTTTGTTTTCCTAGAAGTCTATTTCCCCTTACCCCTGACCTCTAGAATTCCTTTATGTCTATCCCATGCATTCTTAAATCCCGTGATTGTTTCAGCCCCCACCACTTCCTCTGGCAGGGTGTTCACTTGTCCACCACCCGCGTTCTGTGAAGAAATTCTTTCTCATGTTTCCTCTGAATCGTCCTCCCTCCAACTTCATCCAATGCCCTCAGTCCTGAAACATCTTTTTGCTTAACAATGGTGTTTTCCTGCACCCTGTTCCTCCCTGTAAGATACTTGTATGTCTCTATCATATCCCTCTCCCTCCTCTCCTCCAGGGGTACATGTTCAGTTCCTTCAACCTTTCTTCATAGGACTTGTGATGCAATCCATGCACCATCTTTGTTGCCTCCTCTGAACCTTCTCTACCCTGTCTATGTCCTTACGTAGGTATGGTCTCCAGAACTGTACACTGTACTCCAGGTGGGGCCTCACTAGTGTCTTGTATAGGCGAGATTATGACCTCCCTTTCCTGCTGGTGATGCCCCTGCCTATACATCCCAGCATCCTATTTGCTTTACCTGATGCCTTGTCACACTGTTTCCTACCTTGAGGTCATAGGAGATGACAACCCCAAGATCCCTTTCCTGCTTGGTGCATGCTATATCCTCACCCCCCAACTGATATATTGTGCCTGGGTTTTTGTGCTTCATATGCATTATCTTGCACTTCTTTGCATTGAATTTCAACTGCCAAACCCTTGACCATTCTTCAAGTTTCTGCAGGTCCCTTCTCATTCTGTCTACACCCTCTGGTGTGTCTACTCTGTTACAGAGCTTTGTGTCATCAGCGAACAGTGAAATTCTGCCTTCTAGATCCTGTGCAACATCACTGATGAAGATGTTGAATAGGACCGGTCCCAGCACTGATCCCTGTGGTACCCCACTGGTCACTCTTCCCTCTGTGGAGTGACAGCCATTTACCACCACCCTCTGTGTCCTGCCACCCAGCCAGTTACCTACCCACCACACTACTGTCCTGCCCACACCCATATTCCCCAGTTTGTGTAATAGTCTTCTATGTGGCACAGTGTCAAAGGCCTTGCTGAAGTCCAGATAGGCCATGTCCACTGCCCTCCCCTGATCCACCTCCCAGTCACCCAGTCAAAAATTCAATGAGGTTGGTCTGACATGACCTCCCCTGGTGAAACCATGCTGCCTTGGGTCCTGTAGTCCATTGACAACCAGATGTTCCACCAATCTCTCCTTCAGTAGTGCTTCCATGATCTTTCCCACTACCGAGGTGAGGCTGACTGGTCTGTAGTTCCCTGCTTCTTTGTTCCCACTTTTGTATAAGGGGACCACATCTGCTGTCCTCCAGTCTTTGGGTACCTCCCTGTTTCAGTGATTGGCTGAATAGGATAGCCAGAGGTTCAGCCACCACCTCTCTTAGTTCTTTAAGGACCCTGGTGCACCCATCTGGCCCCATTGCTTTATCAGCTCTTATTACTTCCAGTTCCTTCAGGACCCTTTCTCGTAAAGGGACTTGTGTCCATTTCTGCACCATTCTCATCCCTTGTACCCTTCAGACCCATTACCCCTCTTCCTTAGTAAAGACTGAGCAGAAATACCTGTTCAATATGTCAGCTTTACTGTTGTCATCCTCCACGTGCTCCCATCCTCCCCTTCAGTCTCACTATCCTCCCTTTGTCTTTCTTTTTCACTTATGTACCTGTAAATGTTTTGTCCCTTTACCCACTGATTTTGCAATGTGTTCTTCTGTCTGAGCTTTGGCTTCCCTTACTGACTTCCCTGCCTCCCTTTGTTTCTCCTGGTACTTCTATCCCTTCTGCCTGTGTCTTTTTGTATTGCCTGAATGCAATCTTTTGGCTTTCACTTTTTGCTACCTCTTTGAAAACCATAATGGTCTCCTCTTCCTTTTCCTCTTGCTAACCTGCTTAATGCATAATTCTGTTGTTCTTATAATCCCCATTTTAAATACTGCCCACTGTTCCTCAACCCCTGATTCCTGTCCCATTCCCTTAATGCCTCTTTCAAGTATCTCCCATTTTCCTAAAGTCTGCCCCCTAAAATCCAGGATACGTGTTTTTGTGTGGTTTGGTTCTGCTCTTTCTGTGATTTCAAACCACAATGACTGGTGGTCACTGTTACCCAGGTGCTCCCCACTGTTACCCCATCACACTGTCCCTGTTTGTGAGCACAAGGTCCAGTATTGCCTTCTGCCGAGTTGGTTCCATGACCAGTTGCTTGAGGAAAGCACCCTGAAGGGGTCCAGGATAAATCTGCTCCTAGTTGATGCTGCTGCTGGGATGCTCCAGTCCACATCTGGTATATTAAAGTCTCCAACCAGTACTACCTCACCCTTGTCTGCCATCCTTTGATGGCTAGCATCAGCTCTATCTGTTTCTTTCTCCTGGGCTGGTGGTCTATAGACCACACCTGGCGGATGGCTGGCCCCATTTTCCTTTCCAGCTTAACCCACAGTATCTCTCCCCATTTTGTTCCTCCTGGATCTGTGTGGCCTTATGTCATTTTTCACATACAGTGCCACCTCCTCCCTTCCTGCCTGCTCTGTCTCTTCTGAATATGTTGTAGCCAGGTGTGGCCATCTCCAGTCATGGTTATCATTACACCAGGTTTCAGTGATGGCCACAATGTCCAGGTCTGACTGTACCATGACAGCCTCCAGATCTTCCATCTTGTTGCTAAGGCTCCTGGCATTTGCACACATGGCTTCCATGATTGACCTCCTAGACTGCTTCACTGTTCTACTCCAGCCCCTTCCTTGGTTGTCATTTATCCTGGTTCTCCTTGCTGTCTGCCCTTCTGCTGAATTTTGCCCTTTTCTGCTTATCCACCTTTGGACACTAATCTCCATCTTTTGCACACTGCTTTGCAGAGATAGCCACCCTCTGGTTCACTGGTTCCACTGCGCTGTGGGGTGAGCAGGGTACCGTCCTTGCTGGCCTGCCATCCCTTTGCTAGTTTAAATGCTTGTCAATGTAGCATTTAAACTTATCATTGAGTGCTTGGATTCCTCCAGGATGGATGCAGGCCATCAGGCTTGAACAAACCTCCATCCTCCAGGTGGGTCCCCAGTCACCAATGAATCCAAACCCTTCCTCACAGCACCAGTTCTTCAACCATGAGTTAAAGTTCCTGGTGCATGCACTCTATGTTCTCCTTGCCTCTCACAGGTAGTACTCTGAGAAAGTGACAGAAGTAGCTACTTGCTTGAGACCCTCCCCAGTTTCCTAAACTCTTCCTGAACTTCCTTGGCTCCCATTTGCCAAGTCATTAGTACCTAGGTGGATAATGACATCCAGCTCACCCTCCCGTCTTGCCTCTCCAGTGATCCCAGTATCTTCCTTCCATCCCTCCATGCTGTGGCACCTGGTAGGCACCTCACCTCCCTGTCCTCCCCTTCTGTGTTCCTAGATGGATCCCTCTTACGATGGAGTCCCCACCAGGATTCGCTCCTCCTCCTCTGGGGTCCACTGCTTTCCCCACTGAGGTCACCTCCTTGGCTAACCTCCAAATCCTTTCCTTCCACTTCTCTGGGTACCTTATTTGGTTGTCCTCATTTGCCAGTGTGGCATATGAGTTCTTGAGAGGAATAGGATCTGGGATGTGCCTCTGCCTGACTGCTCTAACCCTCCCTGAGCCCACTGTCATCCAAGTGCTCCTCGTTCTCGGCATCCTTTGAGGCAGCTGCATTGGACTGGGTGGTCCCTGGATAGGGGTGATGGTACTCCTGACCCAGTTTACTTCCACTCTGAGTCTGGCTACCTCATCCCGCAGTCCAGAGAGATGCATGCAGATAGGGCAGCACCTCAGTGTCCAGAAGGTCTGCCTGAATATGGCTGCCCCACAGCCACTGCATTGCACCACTCCCCACATTATACTGCAGTTCCACTACTTCTCTGCTACTGAAGCCTCTTAGTTCTCTTTTTATTTATTCACAGTACTAAAAATCCTGTAACTGATCCTCAGATATATATATTTTTTAAGGAAAAAGAAACCAATAAATAAATAAATGAGTCAAAACACTTGTCGTGCTGAGGTGGTCTTCTTCCCCTTATGCCTCCTACTTCACCTCTTACTATACCCTGTGTTTAGCTCCTGTCAATCAGATTTATCAGGGCATATAATTAAGAGTTGGGGAAGGTGGGGGGGGAAATTTGCAGCAATTAAAGACAGCACAGAATTACACCACCACTATGTTTTAAATTTTCAACAGCCCAAAAACAATTATAAGTAAAGACAACACAGAAAGAAAGTATAGTGTCACTACAAGCCTACAATCTAAGTTTAAAAGAAAAATACCATTTACTCTAAAGCACTGAATTGAATATGTTTCCTTCCTTCACCTTCTGGCCTCTTCTGAGAAGATGAACCTCTGTTTGCTGCTTTAACTGTGACTAAGCCCCACCTCCAGTTATCACGTAGCTGAGGTCAGAGGCCAGACAATTAACACCCTTCACCCAGCTACAGGACAGTCAGACAAGCCAAGATAAAATTTGCAGCAATTAAAGACAGCACAGAATTACACCACCACTATGTATACATATTGAGCTCCGTTAATCTGTCCTCATATGTCTTCTGATGCAGTCCCTGCTCCATTTTGGTTGCCCTTCTCTGGACTGCCTCAATTTGGTTAATGTCCTTGTGAAGCTGTGGCCTCCAATACTGCACGCAGTACTCCAGATGGGGCCTAACCAGTGTCTTGTACAGAGGGATTATTACCTCCCTCTTACGACTTGTGATACCCCTACTAATACACCTAACACCCCTAGCCTTACCTACTGCTTTAGAGGTCTGCTTGGATGATTTTAGGTCATCAGTGATGATGATGCCCAAGTCTCTTTCTTCCTTTGTGACTGCTAGCAACTCCCTCCCAGCCTATGGTGGCTTCAGGTTTCTCTTCCCTATGTGCATGATTTTGCACTTTTGCATTAAATCCCAGTTGCCACTCTTCTGACCATTCTGCTAGTTTATCCAGATCTCTTCTCATTTGCCCACCCATCTGGATCATCTACTCTGTTGCAGATCTTGGTGTCATCTGCAAACAGACAAGCTTACCCTCTAGTCCATCTGCAAGGTCACTAATGAAGATGTTGAAGAGGACTGGCCCCAGGACTGATCCCTGAGGTACCCCACTTGTGACTTGTATCTCTTCTGACTGTATACCATTTACCACCACTCTCTGTTTTCTGCCCGTCAACCAGTTTGCCACCCAGTTGACCAACTTCTGACCCACCCGAGCCTACAGCTTATTTATCAATCTTCTATGTGGAACAGTGTCAAAAGCTTTGCTATGAAGTCAAGGTAAGCGACATCAACTGCTCCCCTTGGTCCACCACTCTGGTTACCCAGTCAAAGAAATCTATGAGATTAGTTTGACGGGACCTTCCTTTGTAAACCCATGCTGTCTTGGATCCTGTGCCCCTATGGATTCCAGGTGTTGCACTATCCTTTCCTTAAGGGTGCCTCCATAATCTTGCCCACTACTGAAGTAAGACTGACCGGTCTGTAGTTCCCGCCTCCTCCCTGCTACCACTCTTGTGGAGCAGGATCACTGAGCCCTTCTCCAGTCTTCTGGGACCTCTCCTGTGCTCAGAGACTCACTAAACAATTCTGCTAATGGCTCTGCTAGTTCCTCCTTTAGCTCTTAAGTACCCTGAGATGTATGCCATCAGGTCCCATTGCCTTATCCACCCTGAGCTTGCAAGCTCTTGTAGGACCTTTTTTTTTGTGAAGGAGTAGTGCTCACCTCCCTCCCCTGTGTCCATGATGCTGAGCTGTGGGCCCTGCCCTACCTTCTCTTCAGTAAATACTGAGCAAAGTATCTATTTAGGATAGATGCCTTTACAGGGTCCTCCTCCTCACATGCTCCCTTTCTCCATTAAAGCTTGCAATACCCCTCTGGACTTTCTCCTTTCACTAATGTATCTATAGAAAGTCTTGTCACCTTCTTTTACTGTTCGTGCTAGTGTTTCCTCAGTTTGGGACTTTGCCTGCCTTACTGCCTTACCTGCTTCCCTTAGGGCAGTTTGGTATGCCTCCCTATCTTCATCCCGCTGTGTTCCCTTATATTTCCTGAAGGCCAGCCTTTTGGCTCTGACCTTTTCTGCTACTGTATTTGAGAACCAGCAGGGACGTCTGCCAGAACTAGACACATGGTGGATTCCCTGCAGAAGGAGGGCCTCACACAACTGGTACAACAACCCACAAGAGACAGGGCTATCCTAGATCTAGTACTGACTAACAGGGAAAGGATCATATATCTCCAGGTAGAAGGTCACCTGGGTGCCAGTGACCATCACATGGTATGGTTCAATTTGGCCACTAGAACAAAATCATCCCATTCCAAGGCAGAAATATGGGACTTCTAAGGAGCTGACTTTGATAAGATGGCCAACAGAGTTAAGATAGCCCTGGAAAAAAGAAATACAGGTGAGAGTGTACAGGCAAAGTGGGCAAGCATTAAAGATGCGATACTTGAAGCAACATCCCATTGTGTTACTAAGAAAAGAAAGTGCAAAAGAAGAAGGAAACCACTTTGGTTCTCAAACACAGTAGTAGAAAAGGTCAGAGCCAAAAGGCTGTCCATCAGTAAATATAAGGGAACACGGTGGGATGAAGATAGGGAGACATACCAAACTTCCCTAAGGGAAGCAGGGAAGGCAGTAAGGCAGACAAAGGCCCAAACTAAGGAAACACTAGCACAAACAGTAAAAGAAGGTGACAAGACTTTCTATAGATACATTAGTGAAAGGAGAATGTCCAGAGGGGGTATTGCTAAGATCAAAGGGGGTAAGGGGGCATGTGAGGAGGAGGAGGACCATGTAAAAGCATCTATCCTAAATAGATACTTCTGCTCAGTATATACTGAAGAGAAGGTAGGGCAGGGCCCACAGCTCTGCAACATGGACACAGGGAGGAGGGAGGTGTGCACTAGTCCCTTCACAAAAGAAAGGGTCCTACAAGAGCTCAATAAGCTCAGGGTGGACAAGGCAATGAGAACTGATGGCATACATCCCAGGGTACTAAAGGAGCTAACGGTGGAAGTAGCAGAGCCATTATCAGAACTGTTTAGTGAGTCTCTGAGCACAGGAGAGGTCCCAGAAGACTGGAGATGGGCTCATGTGATCCTGCTCCACAAGAGTTGTAGCAGGGAGGAGGCAGGGAACTACAGACCAGTCAGTCTTACCTCAGTAGTGGGCAAGGTTATGGAGACACTCCTTAAGGAAAGGATAGTGCAACACCTGGAATCCATAGGAGCACAGGATCCAAGACAGCATGGGTTTGCAAAAGGGAAGCTCCTGTCAAACTAATCTCATAGATTTCTTTGACTGGGTAACCAGAGTGGTGGACCAAGGGGGAGCAGTTGATGTTGCCTACCTTGACTTCAGCAAAGCTTTCGATACTGTTCCACAAAGAAGATTGTTTAATAAGCTGGGTAGGCTCGGGGTGGGTCAGACATTGGTCAACTGGGTGGCAAACTGGTTGATGGGCAGAAAACAAAGAGTGGTGGTAAATGGTATACAGTCAGAAGAGATGCAAGTCACAAGTGGGGGTACCTCAGGGATCAGTCCTCTTCAATATCTTCATCAGTGACATTGCAGATGGACTGGAGGGTAAGGTTTGTCTGTTTGCAGATGGCACCAAGATCTGCAACATAGTAGATGATCCAGATGGGGTGGGCAGAATGAGAAGAGATCTGGATAAACTAGCAAAATGGTCGGAAGAGTGGCAACTGGGGTTTAATGCAAAGAAGTGCAAGATCATGCACATAGGAAAGAGAAACCCTGAAGCCACCTGTAGGCTGGGAGGGGAGTTGCTGGCAATCACAAGGGAAGATAGAGATTTGGGCGTCATCATCGCGGATGACCTGAAATCATCCAAGCAGACCTCTAAAGCAGCAGGTAAGGCTAGAGGGATGTTGGGGTGTATTAGGCTCAGTGGCCAGTAGGTAGTGTCAGTGGCTCATTAGGTAGCACACTCGCCTCTGAGGCCGGGAGATCAGAGGGCTGTGGGTTCAGTTCCCACATCTGGCACTTGGGTAAATATCCCAGTTCTGACACTGTAGTGCAGCATGAGAGGGGTGCTGCACTTCTGAGGTGCCATATTTTGGATGAGACATTAAACCGAGTTCCCATCTGCCTGGATTGGTGGTAGTTCAGGTGGATGTTAAAGATCCCATGGCACTTATCGAAAAGAGTAGGGGAATTTCCCCAGTGTCCTGGCCAAATTTCCGTCATTCACTAAAAATACCACCAACAGCTTAATCTGGTTCAAGGTTAGTTGGCATTCATCTGTATCCCCCTCCCCCGGGTCGTGCCTGAAAATAGGCAGGATTTGTCTAGTGCACTTACCCAGTCAACAAAAACTAATAAATAATAAATAAATTAGCAGGAGTATCACAAGTTGTAAGAGGGAGGTAATAATCCCTCTTTACAAGACACTGGTTAGGCCCCTTCTGGAGTACTGTGTGCAGCACTGGAGGCCACACCTTCACAAGGACATTAACCAAATTGAGGCAGTCCAGAGAAGGGCAACCAAAATGGTGAAGGGACTGCATCAGAAGACATATGAGGACAGATTAACGGAGCGCAATATGTATACCCTAGAGCAAAGGAGTGAGAGAGGTGATATGATCGAAACATTCAAACACCTTAAGGGCATTAACAAAGTGAAAGAGTCTAACATGTTTCAATATAAGAAAAATGGCAGGACAAGAGGACACAGCATGAGATTATAGGGAGGCCGATTAAGGGGTAATATGAGGAAGTTCTTTTTCACAATAAGGGTGGTGGATGCATGGAACGGCCTACCTCAGGAAGTGGTGGATATGAATACAATGCAGGGCTTCAAACAGGCATGGGATAGGCATAAGAGAGCAATACAGATGAGTATGAATAGATAGGCCACTGACAGAGCAAAGGCCGATGGCACATTCATAAGGTAGAAAAAGAAATGGGCAGACTGGATGGGCCTTGCGGTCCTTATCTGCTGTCAACTTCTATGTTTCTATCCTGGCAGCTTATTCCATGATGACACAGGCCTAATAGTGAAATAGTTGTCTCTTTTTTTGGTATTTATCCTAGGTAACTGGAACTTTTTTTTGTGCGATCTAAGATTACGCTCCCTTTCTAAGATTCTTGAAATAAATTGAAAATGTATGCTCAAACAGGACCACCTTGTAAACAGAGCATTTTGACCTAATGATGTTATTTGTACCAACATTTACCTGTATAAAAATAAAATGTTCTACCACTACTACCACCTGCATTGCTCCCTGCACTGTTTACCACTTGTTTCTTAATGTGCATTATACATAAATCTCATATCAGTGACTGTGCACTGATAGATATTTAATTTTAATTTATTGTATGCATTTTACTGTATTTATTTTTACTGCTGCACCTTATGCAGTGTATTTTTACTGTTCATCTTGTACTGTTTACTCCCCTGCCCCCATCCCCCAGGACGCATCTGTAAATGAGCTGTTTACAAACTCAGCATGTTTTTCTTGCTGGAACTTTTGATATAAATAAACAAACAAACAAATAAATACCTAAACTAATGTGCCATTGGGGATGAAGTCCATTTGTAGGAGGCCACACATCAAACACAGATGGTAGATGCTGTGAAAGAACACGGACTGTCTGATGGGTTGTTAGTCAAGCTACTAGTATTGGCTGCTCAAGACCATGCCATGGTGCAATGTATCACACTGCGAGTCTGGAATGTCACAGAGCGACCCCTAACCGTATGATGGGGCAAAACACTGACAATAGTTTATTGCACTGACAAGGCAGTGCTGTCCAAAGCTGGTGTGGATGGGCCCAGGAAAAAGATAAATCTGAATGATTTTTGCTTTGGAGAGTCACAGTTGCCTGAAGTATGGTGGAACAAAATTAGCAGGAAGTTGGCTGCCAGGACTAAAGTATTCTCCAAAAGCCACTAAGATTTGGGATGTGGGGTGCATGACTGGTGGTGAGCATCTCATTTGGCTGCAGCATCATCTACTGTTTAGGGAATGATCCCAAGATTTCCAACAGCTGGTGCCCAGAGATACTGATGATGCACAATGCATGCTACAAAACCTATTAGCAGCAGGGATAATACAGAGTCCTGGAGTCCTGATGTGCCATCTATTTTTGTGGTCAGAAAGAAGAACAGGATTGTGTGGATGTGCAGGGAGTACCAGATGCTCAATAGGCACACTGTTCTGGATTGGCAGCACACCATGCCCCAGATACAAAATGCATAAGACTTTCTGAAAAGGAACTGCTGATTCTCTGTGTTGAACATGAGGAGCGGGCACTACCAGATCCCCATGGCTCAATCTGACCAGGAAAAGACCACATTCATCCGCTGGCTGGGATTCTAAGAATTCCTGTAGGCCAGCCCACTGGTGCAGCGGCAAGGTGACCGTTTGCAACGCCGACGTCCCAGGTTCGGGAATGGACCCAGGAGTTGGAGGGCCAACCGGGTGAAGACAGACAGAGCTCCTGAGGGGTGGCTCTCCTTCTCCAGGGGGTAGTGGGTTGAGTGTCCAGCCTGTTGGGTGACCTCTGGCAGAGGCTGGGGGAATCACTGGGAAGACCGACGCCTGCTTGAGTGGGAGGCAGGACAGACGCTGGCATCATTGCATGCCCTGCCTCCCAGGGAATCACAGTCACGGAAAAACTCCAGTCCCCTCACCATGATGCCCCACTCCGCTACCGCTCCTGCTGCCACCAGTGTCCACCAGGGGGTCCTGTTCCCGTGGCCCCACCCTGGGGGGTAAGCCAGGGCTCACTTCCATTGATCATTGGGGGGCACCCGCCCGGCGGCCCCATCCAGAGGGGTAAGCCTGGGCATGGTGGTTCGGTATGCAGGGCAGGGGTTGCGCTCCACTAGGAGCATGGGGGCCTGGACCCAAAAAGCATAATAAATAAAAAAAAAGAATTCCTGTGCATGCTTCAAGACATTGCCATCACCCCAGCCACATTCCAGCATATTATAAAGCTAGCTGTGGAAGACATGAATTTTTTGGAATGTCTAGTATACCAGGATGATGTCATAATATTCAGGAGGACTTAAGTGGAACTTGAGAGCTTCCTATTCAAGATGTTAGGTTAGCTGGAGGAGTCTGAACTTAGATAACACACAGAATTCTGGAAGGGAAGAGTTAGACTGGCCACTTCGACAGAGGAGAGGGATCTGGGGGTCATAATCAGTGACTCCCTCAAGCAAATGAGTGACTGCAACAAAGCACATGGCAAGGATCACAGATGCTGGGTTGTACAGGGAGGGGTTTTGACAGTCGGAGAAGCAAGGTGATTCTGCTACTGTACAGATCCCTGGTGAGGCCTAATCTTGAGTACTGTGCCCAGTTCTGGAGCCCTCACCTGAGGAAGGATATCAACAGACTAGAGTTGGTACAGAAAAGGGTCACCAAAACAATCCAGGGCCAGCAAGACAGATGCTATAAAAACGGTTGGAGGCCCTAAACATGTATGTACTGGAGGCCAGATGGGAGAGGGACATGACTGAAACATATATGTTTCTAAGGGGTATAAACAAGGTGAGTAGCAAGGACCTATTTGTAAGAAATAGGATGCAGTCATTAGGGGGCATGACTAGAGGTTTATTGGGGGGCAAATTCAGGAGAAATGTGAGGAAGTGCTACTTTACTGAGAGGGTGGTGGAACTGTGGAACAGACTGCTGCAGATGTGGTGAAGCCAGCTACCCTTAATGAGTTTAAACACAGCAATGACAGGGCAATGGGACTCATAGTTCCCAAGTGGGGCAGCAATAGTTTGATGGGTGGGGTAGTTGGCAGGGGGAAGGATACAGCTCACCGGGCAGGAGGTGGGTGGGTGAGGTAATCTTATAAGGACAGACTCAATGGATCTTCACTCTCCTTCCGCCATTAAATTCTATGTTTTTAAATTGTACATGGATGACTGTCAGTTTTTTCAGTCATCCATAAAGGATGTGGGGCACATCACATCCTCAGATGGGATACAGACTGACCCAAGTAAAGTGGAGCCTATAACCAGCAGGCTCTGCCCTAAACACTGCAAAGACCTACAATGTTTCTTTGCCTTCTGTGGGTATTATCACTGGTTCACGAAAGACCATGCTTGTGTAATAAGGCCTCTTTTCAATCTGACTCAAGGATGCCCACCCACCAACAAGGCATGGAAGATTGGCCTCGAAAAAGGAAAAGATTCCCAAGTGTAATTCAAGGTCCATGAGTCTTTTGGACCCTGATGGACTAAGGACCATGACATAGCTTTGAAAGAAATCATTCGGCTAGCGAGAGACTCGCCTGTGTTTGCCTATGTTGATCTCGCAAAACCCTATATATTGCACACTGATGACAGCCTCAGCAGGCTGGGCACTGTCCTGTACCAAGAGTTTGCTGAGGGCTTGACACCCATCATTTTAATTAGTCTGAGTTTGTCAATGGCAGAGATAAATTATCCTGTCCACAAGTTGGCAGTTCTGGCCCTGAAGTGTGGACCAGTTCTTTGATTATCTGAATGAGGCGCAGATCACCATGAAGACTGATAATAACCCACTGATATACAGGAAGACCGCAACCAAGTTGGATACGGCTGTCAATAGCTGGTTGTCAGGTCTGCCAGCCTATATTTACTCCATGGAGTATCATCCAGATCTGAACCATATAGATGTAGAGGCTTTTTCCTGGCATCCACTGGAACAGGACCCTGTGGACACTGACTGGATAAGAGATTCAGAATCAACAGCCAAGGCCCTAAGCATACAGCTCAAAACTGACAAGCAACTCTTCCCTGCCAATGCCAACTGGCTCATGGATAGTTCGGGGCCCAACAGTGACCATCTTCCAGCCATCTAGTGCAGTTTTGCAAAGAACAGCACAGAGCTGATTTAAGCTGGATCGACTTGCAATGAGAGCAGACAGGACCCTAGTATCTGACATCATATCAGTATTACACCGGGGACGGGATGCTTCCAAAGTTGAGCCCAGGCATTGATATACTCCCAGCACAGGCATGGAAACACTCAGCTGTTGTTGAGGGAGTAGGCTACCTTGACGTTAAAGGGCCATATACTCTACCAGGAGACACAAAGACCAAACGGTTTTGCATGACAACGATTGCTGTTGCCCACATTGCTCCACAAGATGGTAATTTCAGCCCTTCATGATGATATGGGGCATTTAAGAACAGACTGGACCCTGGAGCTGGCCCATGCCCCATTCTTCTGGCCCAGGCTTGGAAGTGAGATTGAGGACCACTGTAAATGCTGCAGACGCTGTGTGCAGTGCAAGGCCCGGTCAAAGGAAGCAGCCCTGCTGATGAGCATAGAAACATAGGCTTTGATGGCAGATAAAGACCGCTTGGCCCATCTAGTCTGCCCATTGATGGACTTAGTCTGCATTGACTGCCTGAGTCTAGAGCCTGATTTGAAAAACATTGCAAATATTTTAGTGGTTATATGGACCACTGCTTTTGGTATGCCAAGGTCTAATCCAACAAAGAATCAGAAGGCCACCACAGTGTCCCTCATCCTCCTGGACAAGTTCATCATCTATTACGGTGCCCCAAAGTGAATTAATTCTGATCAAGGCTATGACTTTAAAAGCAGGTTTATCAAGAAAAATGTTGCACTCGGGGAATATGGAAGTCATAACTGAGTTAAGTAATAACTGTAACACCATGCAAAAAAAAATCTGCACAAATTAGAAAACTGGTCCCAGGTTTCTGGTATGAAATTTAACCCTGATAAGTGTACTGTAATGCACTCTGGCGAAAAGAACCCCAAGAACAAATATCAATTCATGGGCACAATACTTAATGTAGTACAAAAGAAGGAGATCTAGGTTTGATGGTCACAGATGACCTAAAGTGGACCGAACAAACAAATGCAGCAGTAAAAAAGGCAAATCAAGTTACAGGGTACATTAAAAAATATCATTCAGGAGTAGGGATGAGAACGCTCTAATGCTGCTGTACAATGATCTGGTTAGGCCACATTTAGAATATGCAGAACAGGTCTGGAATCCTCACACACTAGGTGAAATATGCAAAATCAAGAAGGTTCAAAGAAGGCACACCAAACTTAATAGGAACCATGAATTTAGAAGTTATACTAGAAACAATAAAAACATAGAAATGTGTCAGCAAAAAAGGACTCCATCAGCCCTTCTAGCCTGCCCCATACTGAAAGACTAAAAGTCATGAACTTGAACTCATTTGAGAGAAGGAGTCACAGAGGTGATATGCTTTTGGTTTATAGAGCTAGCAGAGATAAAAACTTAGAAAATATAACACACCTGAAACACAAAGAAAATATTATTAGTAACAGATCGCATAATCTCAGCTATCACGGACAGTTATTCAAATCCAACAAAAGGAAATAATGATTCACACAGAGAATGGTCTGTGGTTGGAATACACTACTAAGTGATGTTGTCACATGTAATTCAATTGATACCCTTAAAGGCAAACTACACAGCTTTATGGAAAAACACTATCACTAGGATCTGCAGCTTATCTGATAGGTAGGGAAATGGGCAGACTAAGTGGGCCAAGCGGTCCTTATCTGCCATCAAATTCTGTTTCTATTCTATGTTTCTATCAGTCAAGACAAGTTCTGTGAGAATAGGCAGACAGTTAATAAGGGTGTAAGCTTAATTCTGTCTGCATCCCTTGACAGTGTGACTATGTAACTAAGTCCGAGCAATGCTCTATCACCCACAAGGTGATACACAACTGGGGCAGTTTAATCAGACTTTGTTGAACATGCTGGGCACACTACACAGCAAATATAAGACCAAATGGAGCTACCAAGTCAGTGCCATGGTGCACACATACAACAGCTCCCAAAGTGATGCTACAGGATTTTTCTCCATACTTTTTGTTGTTTGGACAGGAGGCTCAGATACTGATTGTCCTGTGCTTCAGTGTCCCTGCAGATGCAGCAGATCCCAAAACCTACCTACAGTATGTCCAAGGCTCAAGGACCAGCTGGATACTGCCTATCGCCTGGCTTTTGAGATGACAGGAAAGAGAAATATGGCAAATAAACTACAATGTAACTGCAAGGTAAAAAAGACAATAGCCTTCATCTTGGGGACATAAGGAATCTTGATTTGCAGGGGAGGAACAAACTGGCCAACTATTAAGGGGTGTACCCCCTTTTGTTATACAGAAGCAAATCCTCAATCTGCTTGTGTACTGGATATACCTGAAGGAAAACAAGGAAAAAGGAAAACAATGCACAGGAAACACCTGCAGCAAACTGGAAAGGTAGAATTTCTGATGGATGGGGCCAGCCCGGTGGTACTGAGGCACTGGAAGCCACACCTTGTGCTACGCTGGTGACCTGGGTTCAGGAACGACCTCTGGTCGGCAGGGGTCAGCAGGGGGAGGGAGGATTGAGTGTCCCAATGGATGCTCGCCTCCCTCTGGGGTGGGATACCAGGGGTATAGTACGCACCCGACGCCCTGAGAGAGCGCTGGTGGAAACACAGGCTCTCGAGGGGCTGGTGGCCCTGTCTAACAGAGTCGGGAGGGGGCGTTTGTGAGAGATCTTTGAGACGGACGCACTGCCTCTTGGACGCTTGCATCCTTGTGCTGGGTGTCTCAGGGGCTGGAACAGGGAAACCACAGAAAAATGGAAAATACCTCTCAGTAGACCTAGATGACGACTGCTCCGGGCCATCCAAGACCACTGATTCCAGACAGACCCTGCTGTGCTGGAGGAAGTAAGAGGTGACGCACTCTAGGGGCAGATCCGGAGTAGTAGGCGGAGATGGTGATGAGCGGCCCGAAGGAATGGGCACCGAGGGTAGACAGGAGGAGATAAACAGAAAGTATAAAAAAAAAAAAAAAAATTTCCAATGGATGATATGACATCTACTGTAAACTACCCAAGGGGCCTATAACCAGGACCTGAGTCCAACAGCAGTAGGAGGCCACTGCCCAACCATCTGCTCAAAAATCAACAGATGAGAACTCATCAGATGAGGAGGGTGAGCCACAGACTCAATAGTAGTCTTCCTAGTCTGTTCCCAGATGTGAGACACAAGCTGGAATGTTGTCCCAGTGGGAGTAGGCTGAGTCCCAAAGCAGAGCCCTTTGTGCCCTTCCCCAGAGTCACAACAGAAGAGGAAGTGCTCTCCTCTAGGTCACTGGTTCAAATTTAACACAGGTCAGTAGTGGTCGAAAGCTATTATCATCTGAGAGCTGTTCAGTGGTCTATGCGAAATGAGTTATGGTGGTGTCAGTCCAGTTCTCAGTGGGCAGGAGTCCACATCACAAAAAAACACCAGAACAGTTGACACTAATTGGCAGTCTTGTTGGCTGTCTCATATGAGAGACCAAGGACTGAAGGGACATGGAGTCTGAACTACCATCTCACCTACACAGTGGTCTCTCCATGGTAGAGTTGAGGCACATTGGCAGGGCAGTATAGGGAAGCTTGCACTGTGATCACCCACGCTGTACCTGTCATGTGAATAAGCAGAGGACTTCAGGTTCCAGTGTGCTATCAATCCAGTACCTTTCAAAAGCACTAAAATTCACACACAGAAAAATGAAGAGGAGGCCCAGGTGGAAGAAATCATAGAGTCTCAGAAGCCTGAAGAGGAACCCATGTTGTCCATGAACGGCCATGGAATGGACACTGAAGGGGCTCAGCTCTTCTATGGGGAAGAAGTAATTATTTCCCCTATGAGATGTTTTACCTGGCCAGTCAAGCCAGTTTTGAAACTCAGCTATGATGGTCCAGTGACTCCATTAATATCTCTTTACATGTAGTTCAGAGGGGGATGTATGGAGAACTTAGCTCCCTTCCCTGTATACAACATACAGATGCTCCAGAGAATGTGGGACAGAAAAGTGACTGGATTAAGAGGAAATTATTTGTTTAGACAGAAATGTTATGGACGCACTAGACTGGGAAGCAGTGTTTAGAACTGCCACTGTATTCGTGTTTTGTTTCTGGTTAACTTGTTGGATTGCACAGTTGATAGCTTTGGACAGTCATTGCTCTATCTGAAGGGCAGTGTAGCCCCCCAAAAAGTGTGGGCTTACCTTGGGTCCCCAAGCCCAGGATACATATAGGTAGCTGCAACCATGAACTTGACTTCTCCAGCCTCCAAGACCCAGATTCAGTGGACTGGGAACCTACAGGACCTGGCAGGAGCCACGGTTTGTTGCAGCCTTCTCTGCTATGCAAAATCTCCTCTTTCATCTGACATTAAAGCTGGGTGGCTGTCATGATCCGAGGACTGCACAGAACCCTGCCCCACTGCAACCAGAGACAGTTGCCCACCCCTGCCACCAGAACCAGGGTGGTGGTCATTGCAACAAATGGAAGGATCCTCAGAAAAGATCATTATTGAGATCAGCATCCCTGACTCTATGGCCCCTGCCATCTTGGTGACCCTTGGCCAACACCGAACAACCAATCAGGGGTCTGAAATACTGAAGAGAGCTCTGGAGACCTCTGGGTAAGGCTGAAATTAGGATTTTGGCCCCGTTGCAGTGGACCTATATGGCATCAAGAAGACTGAATGTTAGCTATTAGGGCCACCTGGAGCCACCCCAGACTTGGTGCTATATAAGAGGAGGTCTTACTGGAAGACTGGCAAATCTGTGAGGGATCTTAGTGAGAGAGCTGCACCTGTTGCCAAGGAAGAGTTTTAGCTATGGCATAGGCTGACTAAGAGACTGATCAGGCGTATTGCCAATGCTGCTGGTTTGGCGGAGTGGGAGGTGGAAAAGGATGCTAGCCTGTGCAAGAATGATGTTGATACAGTGTGGAAGTAAATGATGAAACCCAGAGTTACTGGTCTAGGTCCTGTAGAAGACATTGTAACAGATATTGGACAGCCACTGCCCTGACAATCTGGAATCCGGGATATGTGGCTTAGTCCATGACCTTAACAGAATTGCAAGCCAGAGGCACAAGTGCCAAATATCCAGGAAAAGGCTGCTGCTGTATGTGAGAGGGAGAAAGAGATCCAAAGATGGAACCCAGTGAGATGGAGACACCCCAGGCAGAGCTGCATTCCAGAGAGCTGTTCGATCTATGGGGAGTCTGCTAGCTGAGGGAACTGTGAGTGTACTGTGGGGAAGCCCTGCTTCAGGGGGGAGTCCCATTTTATGCTGCTTCAGTGGGATGCATGTTTGAAAGATGGCCATCTGACCAGATATACAGATATCCCCATTGTGGGGTCTACTGTGCCATTTTCAGAATTACATGGCCTTGGTGGGATTTTGGGCAAGCTTCAGTAAAAGTGCACCAACTCCGGCCAACCCACAGCAACCTTGTCAGGCCTACACCTGTATAGCACCTGGGTACACAGGGACTGTTACAAGGGAAGCTCTCAGTATCAACATCCAAGACCCGGTACCAGGCAAGTGAAGGTAGTAACCTCCAGTACAGAAGGACTGGAGGGATACTATATGCAGGGCCCGTGTTTACTGCGGCAAACTGAACCTACATTCTATGGCAGGACCTCATGCTTTCTGCGGTCAGACTATTAGCAATTCTGTGGCAGTTCTGTGATGGGCTTTACATTCTCTGGCAACTCAAAATGAGCCCTAAAATAAAATCAAGTTCCCCAGAAAGAATGCTCAGGAAAAGGCAGCCTAGGGCAGTTTGGCAGATGCCCAGGCAAGGCAATGCAAAGCAATTCTGGCATCATGATTTGGATTGGATGTAGGGCATGGGGAATTGAAGGGTTATTTATTTTATTTACTGCAGATTGTTATTGCCCCATGGCTCCCTCCCACCTGTCAAATGTTGGTTTACCACACTTATGCTCCTGGGAATTTCTTCCCCTGCCTGCCCAGTTGCTTGAAGACCAGTATTGCCTTGTTGCAAAACAGTGCTGCTCCAATGGCTCCGTCCCACCCACTTGCTTGAAGCCTGGTGGTGATGGTTTGTGCTGTACCGCTGCTCTAATTGCTTCCTCCTGCTCATGCAGTTCAACACCATTGGTGTCATTTGTGTCAATGCCACTTGACTTCCACATCTTCTTCTCTCCCACTCTGTAAGGATTTAGTGTGAGGCTAGAGAGTAGCTTAGGCCATTTTACATTAGACAAAGGTCCAGAAAGTCTCCCATTTTTGTCTGCAGTAATTACTAATATTTTTTTCATTCTACAGTTCTGCAATTGGCAAATAGAACCACCATTCTTTCTCATGAAATAGACTTCCTGAAGTTCCTCAGTGTTTGTAGAAGGCCATAATGGCCATAAGCTTCAGGGCTGAGTGCCAGTGGATTAGAAAGGGGTAACCTCACTCACTACTGCAACCTGGGGGGAGTGGATGTATAATAAAGCTGCCAGCTACTCACACTAATGCCATTTTAAGTTTGCGCACAATCATTTTAGCCATTTAGTTGGTGTTTCCAGTGGTGATAGCCAGTTTTACTGCACCAAAAAATGCTGTTTGTGCGACAGAGGCTAATCTGTGGCAGGACCATCTTTTGCTGCAGTTGCTGCAACCGCAGAATCGCAGAAAACATGGGGCCCTAACTATATGGTTGTAGCGTGGGGATGTCCATTGGCTGGCCAGCTGGGCCATGTTAGTGACAGCCAGAAGTGTTGTTCAGGCCATGCCTCAAGTGGGATTACCAAAATTGTGGCCCATTGGATGGAGAGTATTTATGACCCTGCTTATGATTGCACTTTAAGGGGCCACAGGGTTGGTGACTACATTAACAATTTTCCCTCGCAGGGTCTGTGAGGTTGTGTTCTTGCTGTTTAAACCTGACCTCATTATTGACTGTTTTACCTGTTTTGCATATTGGGCACTATACAGGAATGGAGCATAGTGGCTATGTGCGCGTAGTCACTCCGCACCCATTATGCACGCCCCCCACGTGACATGCTCAAAGGGGGGGAATGCATACCCACCACACCCTATACTCCACATCCACAGACAGCACCATGTTAGGGGCATTCCAGGGGTGTGCCAGTACTACATGGTATTCACTGAACCACATAGTGCTGGCCACATGGGTGCGGAGAGTGGTGCAGGGTACACCAGGGTAGATCCTGCAGTAACCCACTGCGTACCCCCATGATCCTCATCCATCTGACACCATGGGACCAGGACAGTACTCCCCATGCTTCCCCTACCCACATGGCAGCTGGAAAGGGTGGGGTGAAGGAATGGGTGAGTGCCCGGACAGACAATTGTGGCAGCACAAGGATGTTAGGGGGGGCGGCACATGCCCACCTACGTGGGCTTGTGGACCGGGGGGGGGGTACAGCCACAGTGTGGGTCTCTTCCACTGCTGCAGGTGTGCGGGCCGGAGGTGAGTCTCAATGCCGGGGTCCAGCAGAGCGCTGGGACAGCACCATGTGCAGAGGGCTGGACCGGTGTACCAACCAGCCATAGGGGCCATGCCACATGGGTCTGGGTGCTTACACAGCATGCACAACCTTGGACCTGCGCATTACAGAGTGAGGGATCCACTGATGGACCCGGGATGAGCATCCCATTGGATATCCACCTGGGTCCACGACTCTGCCCCCAGCCACCCTGAGGAGTCCTGTGTGCTGGGGGGAGGAGCCACGGACAGGTGGCCGGTGATGGTGAATGCGGGTATGAGTGCACCTGTCTGCAGGGCACAGGGTTGCGGGTGGGGTACATGACTTTTCCATGTACCACCACCTACTTCATGCATAGTGCCCATTATTTCGTGAGAATTGTTGTACTCATCTGGGGTCTTCGGGAGGAGTGACCGCAGTGGTGAAGTGGGCAAATACAGCATCCCAGAGGTTTGTACTATTGCATCATCAGGCCAACTTTAATCTTTCTTTGGGTGGAGGCACTGCTATTTCTTTTTGTCTCCTCAGAAATGATCCCCCCTCATTGAAACATAGAAACATAGAAACATAGACTTTGACGGCAGATAAGGACCGCTAGGCCCATCTAGTCTGCCCATTTCCCTACCTACAGGATAGGCCGAAGATCCTAGTTAACCAACAGCCTTTATCTTCTGCCCCCACAAGATTGCCTTATGTCTGTCCCATGCATTCTTGAATTTCTCCCACAGTTTTAGACCCCACAACTTCCTCAGGAAGGCTGCTCCATGCATCCACTACCCTCTCTGTGAAATAATACTTCCTCACATTGCCCCTGAACCGCCCTCCTTCTATCTTTAAATTATGTCCCCTTGTTCTTGCAAGTCTCTTTTTCTGAAAGATGCTACCCTCTTGGACTTTGTTGATTCCCTTGAGGTACTTGAAAGTTTCTATCATGTCCCCCCTCTCCCTTCTTTCCTCAAGGGTATACATATTAAGCTCCTTTAGTCTCTCCTCATACGGCTTCTCTTGCAGACCCTGCACCATTTTAGTTGCCCTCCTCTAGACTGCCTCTATCCTGTCTATGTCCTTGCGGAGATGGGGTCTCCAGAACTGGACACAGTATTCCAGATGGGGTCTCACCAACTGTCTGTACATGCTGTGGGAGTCAAGAACCCTAGAACCATCGATACCTAAGGCAGCCCAGTGGTGAGGTAAGGTGGTGGTGACTCACTCCTGCTGCATGCTGGAAAGCATAACAACATACAGAGGCCTTAGATAAGGCTTCCGGCCCATCAACAGACAATGCTAGATAAATGTCATTATGTAATGCCTGTACCAAGTCACTGAGCTTTGTAAAGCTGAGTATTTTCTGTCCACCCTTCAGAATAATTTATTTTTATTTTAGTCTTTGGTAACCGGGTAAGGGCCACTAGGCATAGGTGCCTGTTTTCAAAGGTGACCCGGGAGCACTGCAGAGGTTAAGTGACTTGCTCAGAGTCACACAGAATGCAAATGGAGGTTGTGGGAATCAAACCCAAATCTTTCTATTGGATGTACCAAGCTCATTCAACATAGAAACATAGAATTTGATGGCAGATAAGGACCGCTTGGCCAACCTAGTCTGCCCATTTCCCTACCTACTGCATAAACATTGCATAAACAAACTGCATTCACAGCTCATTACTCTAACTTCTAGCTTATACTGCCAGCCCCAATTCATCAAAGTTCTGGTAGGTCATCCATGTACTCTTTGAACCTCTCTTCCAGTCCACAGCCCCAGTTTTCAAACTAGGCAGTATGTCTGTTACTGAACCTGATGATTTTACCAATTACTCCTTTAATAATTTCTTTACCACTTGTGCCCTCTCACTTCTCCCCTTCTTCTCCTTCTGTCCACCTCCAGTCTCCATCCACTCCCCTTCCTCTTTCTCCTTCACCTCTCCTGCCGCTACCCTCAACCCTTTTGACTCCAAACCCTCACAAAGATCACAGCATTTATGGGCTAGACCCTGCAAGCTCCTCAATCGGTCAGCTTTTGCTGTGACGCCATCTGTCTCTGATCTCTTGCATCTCTCTTTCCACTTGGGCACGGTTCCTGACACTTGGAAGACGGATACAGTCATTCATCTCCCTGAAAGGGTTGATCAATCAGACCCGGCAACCACTGCTGTATGTCACTCCTGCCAGCTTTGGCCAAACTTCAATAACCCCTGGTTACTCTCTCAGCTCTCCCCTTTCAGGACCCCTCCTCTTTTCTAACCCCTTTCCAGACTGGCTTCATGAAGTTCCACTTAACTCTTTCCTCCCTTCTCAGACTCACTGATACCGTAATGAAGGGTATGGATCTGAGCATGATTATCTCTGTCATCTTTCCCCACCTGGTCAAAGTCTTTGGCACTATTACCCACAGTGTTCTCCTGCACAAACGTATGTGCTGGACTGTCTAACCTAACATTTAAGTGGTTTCGCTCATACCTGAAGGTCAGATACAAGTAGTCCACAAAGGACAATCCCTCTCCCCTCCACTTCCCATTGGATGGGGTGTCCACCAAGGCACTGTCCTTGGCCCTATCTTGTTCTCAAGTTTCCTAAATGACTTCCCCAAAACATGTTTCTTCTCAAAAATATATATCTATGCAGATACACAATGCTTTTTGCCTCAGGCCCATCAGCTTCTGATCCAGCTGTTCACTTACAGAGGGATTTTACCAATATTTAACTCTGGTTCCACTCTAATCAGCTTACTGTTAATGCCAAAAATATGGACTAAATGATCTTTAGCATCCAAGCAGAGTGTGGGTAAATTCCTGTCCACAACTATCTTCACAATCCTTGAAGATGAACCACTGGAGGAGGTCACATCCTTGAAATACAGTATCTTGGGATCTGGCTGGACCACCAACTTGACTTCTGTTGCTATCCACGAGACATATAGAACATACAAACAAACAAATTGCCAGCAGAAAAGGACCACCTGGCCCACCTAGTCTACCCAGATATTCCCTGCCTAATTTGTCTCTGCAGACTCTAACTGATCCTGGCAAACCTCCCTCCTCCCTGCTTATTTTCTCATAGACACATATGTCTATCCCACCTATTCTTGAAGTCCCCCACTTTTCTTGGCCTCCACCACTTCCACTGGCAGTCTGTTCCAGGCGTATACCACCCTTTCAGTGAAGAAGTATTTCCTCACATCTCTCTTAAACTCACCCCCCTCCTAGGTTCATTGGATGCCCCCTGGTGCTGTTTCTCATTTGAAAGAGACGCCCCTCCTGCACCATGTTTGCCCCTGTGAAGTACTTGTAGGTCTATATCATGTCATCTCTTGCTCTCCTCTCTTCAAGGGTGTACATATTGAGATCTCTCAGTCTCTCATAAGACTTCTCTTGCAAATCTGCACCATTTTAGTTGCCCTCCTCTGGACAGCCTCCACTCTGTCTATGCCCTTTCTGGTGTGTGGCCTCAAAAACTGAGCATAGTACACAGAATCATAGAAACACAGAATTTGTCAGTAGATAAAGTCTGCCTGGCACATCTGGTCTGCCCCTTTTTTCCCCTGCCTATACTTTCACTGCAGACCATACTTCATCTCCGGCTACCTCCCCCACTGTTTCCCAACTAAGATTCCCTTGTGCCTATCCCATGCATGCTTGACTGTTCCAGGCATCCACCACTCTTTTCAATGAAGAAGTACTTCCTCGCATCCCTCCTAGATTCCCCCTACCAGTTTCATTGCATATTCCCTTGTTCTAGTGCACTGTCTCCTCTGAAAAATACCACCTTCCTATATCCTCTTCAACCTCGTGAGGTATTTATAGGTCTCTATCATATCCCCCCTCCCTCCTCTCCTGCAGAGTGTAAATATTGAAATCCCTTAGTCTCTCTTCAAAGGGCTCCTGATGCAGTCTCTGTACCATTTTAGTTGCCCTCCGCTGGACAGCCTTTACCCTGTCTATGTTCCCCTTGAGATGTGGTCTCAAGAACTAGACACAGTACTCCAGGTGGGGTCTCACCAATGACCTGTACAGTGGCAACACCACCTCCCTCCTTCTGCTTGTGATACCCCTTCCTATGCATCCCCAGCATCCCAAGTGAGTTCCATTTATCACAATTCTTTGTTGCCTATCCATCAAACAGTTTTGTACTGCAGGTGGGGTCTCACCAGCAAGTGATGCAGTTGCAACACTCACCACCTCCCTCCTCCTGCTGGAGATACCACTTCCTATGCATCCCAGTTCCACTAGCCCTACCCACTGATTTGTCACACTGCTCTGTCACTTTGAGTGCCTCAGATATGTTAACCCCAAGGTCTGTTTCCTGTTAAGTGGCTGTCAGTTCTTCCTCTCTCATCTTATACTCAGCTTGTGAGATCCAATGCCCCTAAGTGCATGATTTTCGCACTTTTTAGCATTGAACTCTAACTGCCATGACTACTACTTGAGTTTTCCAAGATCACTGCACGTTCTCTCCACCCCATCCTGAGTGTCCACCCTATTGCAGGTTTTGGCATCATCTGCAAAAAGGCTTACCCTCCCGTCCAGTTCTTCTGCAGTCAAGACACTGAAGAGGACCAGTCCCAGTCCCAGTACTGAGCCCTGTGACACCATGCTTGTCACTTTCCCATCATTAGAGTGAGTGCCATTAACCACAACCCTCTGTCTCCTAGCCACTAATCAGTTTTTGACCCAGTTCACCACTTTGGCTCCTACCCTAGGTTGCTCAATTTTTCTTATTAGGTAAGGCAAGGCAATTTTATTTCTATGTCATCCAATCCTGGGAACGCTGAAGGCCTCACAAAAGCATGTCAGATGAATAAAAGTACAGTTAAAACAATAAATAATGAAAACAGATGATAAATAGGGACATCACAGGCATTGGCCTTCTATGCGGCACAGTGAAATACATTTTAAAAGCGGAAAAATACCAGTAAAATAATTTGAGGGGCACCATACACTATAAAAAATACAGGATGGGTAATCCCATACAGAACCAGTTTGTTCTGCCACCTCGGGTCTGATTCCCAAGAACCTAGGGAATCAGACCCCTCTGTGGCAGAACACACTGGTTCTGCATGGTTACCCATCCTGTGTTCTCTATGTACTGTGATCATTGGTACCCAGGGAACTGCCCACTTGAACGTCTGCAATGCTGTTCTTGTTTGTGAGCACTAGGTCCAGCACTGCCCTGTCCCTAGTGGGTTCTTTGACTAGCTGCTGTGGAAAGCCTATTATAGGGAATCAAAGATGGCCCTGCTTCTTGCCAAAGATACAGTTGGAAGGCTCCACTCCACTTCTGGCAGATTGAAGTCATCGACTATCAGCACCTTCCCCTTACTTGCCATTCTGATGATGGCTTCCCCAAGTGCCTAATCGAACTCCTCTCCCTGTGTTGGAGGTCTGTACACTACCCCAGTATGGATAGGAGCCTCAGAGATTGTATCCAGGATGACCCACAGCATCTCCAGTCCCTTCTGTTCCTCCAGGTGCCTCTGTACCCCTGGACCTTAATTCTCTCCCTCACATACAGTATAATACAATCCTTCCTTCCAGCCCTGTCTGTCCTGGATAGAGAGTAGCCCAGTATGGCTATGACCCAGTCATGGTGCTCCATCCCAAACTGACGGCACTGTAGAGGAATAAAGTCTGTGTGCCATAACCCTTCCAGCGAGACAGCATTGCGAATGTAGAGAATAGTGCTATACCAAAGTCTACTCTTTGTAGAATGGATCCCTTTTTCACAACTTCTGTCACTTTGCCCTTAACTGCCCCCACCAGTGCTCACCACTGCTCCCTTTACACCTCGCTATCACTCCCTTCTCTTGAGGGTAAACAGCCTGCCCATTATGCTTCATTTATCTTTGTGTTCTGGTTTGGAACTCTCCCCACCTATCTCAGTTTCTTACCTACCCATACACCTTCCTGCTCACACTCCGTCCATAACTCAAACATTCTCCCTCTTTCTCTCTCTTTCTCTCTTTCGCTCTCTTTCTGTCTTTCTCTCTCTCTCTCTCTCTCTCTCCTTTGCATGAAAACATCTGTTTTTGCCTTCAAGCTCTCCTGACTCTGGATCAGCCTTTCCATTTCTATCCATTCCACTCCTTCTCCTTTTACACTGGATGTTTTTCTCCAGACGCTTACAATGGGAATGCTGTAAGCCTGAGGTTTGATTGGGTGGAGCAATTATGTCACTCCCCCATCAGGCTTTATGAGGTAACTCACCCTGGACCTTCCCAGGATTCATTTCTCTTTGCAGCCGGAGGCTCTGTTGGCTGTTCCATTTCCCTTGTCTGAGTCTCTAATCTATTCTGCCTCCCCTGTTCATTGTGTTGCCTCCTGCTACACCCACCTCTCTCTCCCTCGAGCTCACCTCCTCTTTCACGATTGCTTGTGGCTGTTAGCCTGTCTCCCTTCCTCGTACCATCCATTTCTCTCCTGCTTTCTATTCCTCTCACTTCTATGTTCTGCATCCCTGCCACTTACCATGGCTGTCTGGTCTCGTCTCTCACTTTAGTGTGTGTCCCTCCCCTTCTCCTTGCTTGTTTAATTCCTCATTGCGCTGCTCACTCTGTGGTTGCCATCTCTGTTCTCTTCTCTCTCATCCCCCTCCCTCTCATCTAGCAGTCCTTGAACCTCCTTTCTTTCCCTCCAACCTCTGCTGCCTGCGTTGAAGTCGCTGCTTCCCGCTTCAGCGTTTGCCTCTCCAGTCACTTTGGAGCACCCTTTCTATGTCTGTCTGTCCTTTCTGTCTGTCCCATGACTTGCAAAGGACTTGTGCCACCTTCCCTACCTCTCCCCGTTTATTGCACTCCGCCTCACTGCACCTCTCCTGTGGGATTCTTTGCCACCTTTTGTGGCGCTGTCTTTCCAATCAGTACCTACTGGCTGCAGTCGTTTGCTTGACTCCCATCCAGAGGCCTGGCTATGGGCTCCTCCGCTGGTCTTATGCAGACCTGGACGTCTCCTGTGCAGACCCGTTCAGCCCACTTGAGCCATCTTCGGCGGCTCCATCTCTTTGCTCTAGCCCATCCCTCTGACTCCTGACCTCCTCGCTGTGGCCCACCGTAAGTTTGTCTTTCGATCCTGGATTGCATTGCATGCATGAATTGTGTTCACTGCATCTCATCAATTATGCCTGTTTGTCTTCCTTGTTCCCTGTGTGTCGTAGTTCTGTGCTTCTCTCTCCATTCTCGCTGCAACTCTCTGTGTTTTCTCTCTCTCTCTCTCTCTCTCTCTCTCTCTCTCTCTCTCTCTCTCTCTCTCTCTCTCTGTCTCTGGAATTTCTATATGCTGGCAAAATGTAATCGCCTCTGCTCCCAACTGGGGCACCAGTCACTATGAGTGGACGACCTCTCTCTCCTTTACATTATTTTACACATTAATGGTCACAGGTGCAACCCAAGCTCCCTCATGGGTTCTGTATCACTATGATAAGTACTGATATTTTACGCAGTCCTAGCCTTTCCTAACTTCTAGTTTTCAGCTTCATTATCTCCCTTCCTTCTTCAGCTCAGTGACTACTTCTTGTCCAGTTGGTCCAGGGCTGTATTGCTGCTGCCACCATTGTCATTGTTGGCCGCCGCAGCCTCACCTTCCCCCACTCCTTTGCCACTGATTATGTTGGTGCTTTCACCATCTCCTTCCCTATGTTCCTGACTTACCTTAGCAGGTCCCTCTCCTGATTCTCTGGAGCCCTTTCATGCCTTTTTGACTTGGTGTAGGCCCTCTAGGTCTAATTACTCTCATTAATCACTCGACTATCCCTTTCCTTGGCGCCTCGTCCTACTATCTATTTCAATCGCTCACTCTGTATGCCTCGGCTGATTCAATCTGACCTGCACTCTATGTTTCTTTTGGGCATACCTATCATTAATCATATGCCACCTCATCAATCTGCTGCACTCCTGCCGCATGTATCGGGTTCCAGACTCCGGTCGTCATTCACCATTTCTTATCTCATCAAGCCTCCAATCATGGCTTCAATCCATCATCAGCCATCAAGGATTCACTCCAATTATGGCCTCCATCTCTCATCATGCCTTTTCTCATACCAGCCATCATGGATTCCCTCCACTCATGGCTTCACTCCTCATTGTCCTTCGTCCAGTTTTGCTCTTCTCAATCACTCGACCAGAGCTTGCCCTCTGGTTCCAGGCTTGCCTTCTTGGCATTGGGGTCTGTCACAACCCCACTCAGCAGGTCAGGCCCTCTGCTCCCACAGTGCCAACCTCCGAGCACAGTATTGTGAACAGGTAACAGAACAGGGTAACCCTCCTGTCTGCTTGTGGGTCCGAATAACCTTTGGTCTCAAGTTCTGGGGGGATTCAAACTCTGAACCTTATGCTAGCATACCCAAATGTACAGGCTCAGATAATTCTACTTTTTGGGGAATACCAGATATCTTTTGCCTAAGGGCGCCTAACCAAGTATCCAAAATGAACCCTTAACACTCTATGAAAGACCTTGGGTATTTCTTACCTTTTTCCAGTTCAGTAGCACCATTAAGGTTATGAACAGTTGTCAACTTTAACTATCTATACTTCACATGCAAAAGAAAGAATTTCAAAGGCACACCAGGCAGTCTCTTTAAAATAAGAGGCTTACTAAAAAATGGATAATAAAATGTAAACACAGAGCACTATATCAAAAAGCATACAATCACTTAAAAGAACAAGGTTAAAGTGCAAACACAAATACCATTAGACTTTCCTATCTAATGTATACCTTCTTACAGTGCTTAAAGTTAGATGTTGTTTCTAAGAGCCCACAAAGAAAATGTGACACTAAAGATCAGGCACAGAATAGTTTAAACTGTCTCTATACCCACCTCTTCCATTATGTCACCTAGCTCCTCCTTGTTAAATATAAAAAAAATAATAAACACAGGTCCTATCAGAAGGTATATTAAATAAGGTGACATCAGCAAAAACTCATTTCCCAAATTATAAGTGTGTGATTTCCCAGTTCCTTCTCTGTGATCTTTGAGCAGTTCCTATTCCCAGCCCATACCAAAATACCTTTTACAACTCTGCAGTTTTCTCACCTAGATGCCATATAGCTTTTTAACACCAGTTGAAATTAACTGTTCTTCCTCTGAAGACGCCATAAAATGTATATTTTAGTTTCCCAGCTTCAAAGAAGCACAGATCATCAACAAGGCCATAAAATGCAACTTCTTGGAAGTTAATCACATTACAGAGTTCTGCTGTTTAACATGTATCCTGTCATTTTAATTGTAACCTGGGAGGGGGATCATGAGAGACACTCAATAACACATTCTATATACAAATATCATAGAGCAATCATAACCAGCTGGCCAAGTGTCACAATCCTCCCTACCTACACTGAATTTAGGGGCTCTATCCTCTGCATGGGATGAGCTTCCCAAATCAGTTCACTCCTCATAAACACATGATAAGCCATCTGTGTTCTGATTGGTCACTCCAGCCCTATGTAGGATTGTCATGTTGTACCCTTGCAAAGCAAGACTCCATCTTTTTTTCTTTAAACTTTCCTTTTTTATCCTCCTTCTCTCTCTCTCTCGGGACCCTCTCCTTCCTTCCTCTCATCCCATTCATTCCACCTCTGAGGGATCTGCCCCTAGAGTGCCTCCATCTCTCCTCCTGCACAGCGGGGTCTGTCCTTCTCCTTGGTGGTCCGGATGGTATCCGAGAGGCTATCATCTAGGGCTACCGAGAGGTATTTCTGCTTTTCTCCCCTAGTTTCCCCTGCCCTCTGAGTCGTGCTCTAGGACGTACATCCCGAGTGGTGGCGTGCTGACGCACGTCAACCTCTCATGCGCCGCTGATGTCCCCCCTCCCCGGCACCAATGATCAGAGCTGCCTCCATCCTCTTCTGTTGCCGGTGCTCACACCGGCTGTGAAAGGAATGCAGAATGCGAGAGCATTCTTGGTTCCACCCCTGAGGGAGGAGAGCATCCGTTGGGACGCTCAATCCTCCCTCTCCCCTGCTGACCCCTGGCCACCCGAGTCCGTCCCCAAACCCGGGTCACCGGCGTAGCGTGAGGTGTGGAGTCCAGCACCTCAACCCTCAGCACCACCGGGCCGGCTGCAAGACTCCATCTTAACAGTCTACCATTAGTTTTTCCCATTTGTGTCAGCCAAATCAGGGGGTTGTGGTCAGTTTTTACTGCAAAATGCTGCCCATATAAGTATGGCTCTAACTTCTTTAGGGCCCACACTATGGTAAGACACTCTTTTTCCACAGTAGAGTATGCCTGCTCCTTGGGAAGTAACTTTTTACTCAGGTACACTACCGGGTGATCTTTCCCTTGGTTGGATGTCTGACTCAGTACTGTCCCAATACCCACATCTGAGGCATTAGTCTGAACTATAAAGGGTTTGCTATAGTCAGCACTTGTCAATACAGGAGCACTTCACAGTGCCTCCTTCAGTCTGGTAAAGGCTTTTTTGCAGGCTTGTTCCCAGGTAATTTTCTTTGACATCCTTTTCTTTACCAAGTCAGATAGGGGAGCAGCCAGGGCACTTTTATTGGGTAAAAATTTCCTATAGTACCCTGCTGTCCCTAGAAAACTCCTGACCTGCTTCTGCATTTCTGGTCTGGGCCACACCTTGATCACCTCTATTTTTGCTTGGTTAGGACAGAACTGTCCCCAGCCTACAACATGCCTGAGGTATGCCACTCCCCCATGGCCACCTGGCACTTCTCATCTTTGACAGTGAGCCTAGTCCTCTGTATCCTGTCCAACACTTCCCTAAGGTGGGACAGGTGTTCCTCCCAGCTGGCACTAAAGATGGCAGTGTCATCCAGGTATGCCACAGCGTACTCCTCAGCATCCTCTAACACCTGGTTCACCAACCTTTGGAAAGTGGCCAGGGCGTTCTTCATTCTGAAAGGCATTAATTTAAATTCAAACAAGCCTATCAGAGTGATGAAAGCTGACCTCTCCCTAGCTCTGTCCGTTAACTCTACCTGCCAATACCCCTTGGTCAGGTCAATAGTCGCAAGGTAGGTCGCCCCTTCGAACTTGTCCAGGAGTTCATCCATCCAGGGCATCGGGTGGGTGTCTGACTTTGTGATTGCATTCAGTCCATGATAATCCACACAGAAATGAGTAGAGCCATCTGGCTTGGGCACAAGGACTACGGGCGAGGCCCAGGGGCTGTGGGATCTCTGGATTACCCCTGAATCCAGCATCTCCTCCACTTCACTCCTATTGTCCTTTCGGACAGCCTCTGACACCTGATATGCTGTCCGCTGTATGGGCGTCTGTGTCCCTGTCTCCACATTGTGTGTCGCTAAGGGGGTTAGTTCAGACTTGGTGCTAAACAGGGAGGCAAAGTCTGCTAAAACCTCCCTTACTTCCTGGATCTTGTCTGGGGACAGCTGGAGAGACAATTTAACTGCCTCCACAGAGAACTCCTGCTTGCTTTCTTCCAGCAAGTCCAGAAGGGGGTCTCCTTCGTCCATCCCCTCACCAGGACTACACACTGCAAACACCATGTCAGCCCTATTAGCATACAAAAGCTAAAATAAAAAAAAAATAAAAATGGCTTCATCATGTTGACATGGTACATCCTTTCTGTCTGTCTTCTGTCAGGTAACTCTATAATATAGTTCACGTCATTTACCTTCCTAACTACTTTGTACAATCCTGCCCACTCAGCCTGCAGCTTGTCTTTCCAGACCGGAATAAGGACCATCACTTCCTGACTCACCGTGTATTAGTGAGCTCTGGCTCTGCAGTCATACCACACTTTTTGTTTCTGTTGGGCAGCTGCCAGGTTGCTGTAGGCTGTCCACATAAGCTCCTTCAGCCTTTCCCTAAATCTAAGGATGTAATCCACTATGGGAGTTCTCTGGATGGTGTGCTTGCCTTTCCAGTCCTCCCAGATCAAGTCTAGGGGCCCACTTACCCAGCGTCCATATAAGAGCTCAAAGGGGGAAATCCTGTCAACTCTTGGGGCACCTCCCTGTATGCAAGCAGGTGGGGAAGGTATTTCTCCCAGTCCCTCCCATGCTGTTCAGCAAACGCTCGGAGCATTGACTTCAGGGTACCATTAAATCTTTCCGCAATCCCATTGGCTTGTGGGTGATACGGTGTCATGCATCTCTGCACCACCCCACACTTCTCCCACAAATATTTCATCAGGTCCAACATAAAGAAACCCCCTCGATTGGTGATAACCTCCTGCAGAAATGCAACACAGGAGAAAATCCCAAGTAAGGCATCTGCCACTTTGTCTGTCCTCAGTGAGGACAGGGCAACTACCTCAGGGTACTGGGTGGCATAATCCATCACAGTCAGGATGAATCTCTTCCCTGAGGAGCTGGGGGTATTTAAAGGCCCCATAATATCCATTCCCACCCTCTGGAATGGTTCCCCCACTATGGGCAATGGAATCAGGGCAGCTTGGGTTTTCTTGCCCGCCTTCCCTATTTCTTGGCACCGGTGACAAGATCTGCAATACTCCTTCACCTGCTGGGTGAAGTTGGGACAATAGAAACTCTGGGTCAACCGCTGTGTAGTGTGCACGATTCAAAGATCACCAGACAAGGGAATATCATGTGCAATCTTGGGCAACTGCTCACGATACCCCTGGGGAATGACAAGCTGCCCACCTATCACCCTTCCCTCTGTCTGCACAGCCTGAGTATACATCAGTCCATTTTCCCAATAAACCTTGTGTTTACCGTCACCTCCTTGTGTACCATCAGAGTCTGCCCAAGCCCTCAGCTTCTCTAGACTAGGGTCACTTCTCCGAGCAGCTGCAAACTCTTCACACATTCCCAAGGCATGGGACAGGTCCCCTTCAGTCTCTAAACTAGGGTCCCTAGCATTAGCATCAAGGACTCAGGATCACTGTCATTCCTAACCCTCTGACAATGGGTCACCCCTTCCTCTTCGGAGTAACCCTCCATAGCTGTGTGGTTAACTGCTGCTGGGGAAATTTCTACCCCCTTTTCATTAGTCTCCATATCAGGAGACACAGGCTGGGGAACCAGCCTCCCAGTAGTTTTCACAATGGCTTCTGTGGGGTTCAGGGAACTACAATTTTCCCTTGCCGCTTGGCTATGGGTAACTGTGCACACCATCCCTTGTTTGAGATTGCTGCCAAGGATGGCATCAACTGCTAACATTTTGACTACAGCCACCTGTTGCACAGTTCCCCCTGTCTCACCCCAGTCTAGGAGAACACTAGCGAGGGGCAATGTTTTCTCCTCACCAGTAAAGTCTTGTACAGTGACATATTTATTGGGTACAAGCTGACCAGGCTCTACTAGATCCCCTTTTACCAACATCAGGGATGCCCCTGTGTCCCCTTAAACCTTATGTCTGTACACCAGTCACCATAACTGGGTGCATGTGTTCCCTCATGTTCACAGGCATGCTTCCAGGGAAACACAAACAACCCACTTCTTTCCTAGCACCATTTTGCGTATTGCTCATCTTTTGGGACACTGTCAGAAAATATGCCCAGGTTCCTTACAAACCCAACATTCATTTCTTTTCTCAGAGAAATCTTTTCTCTGAAACCTGGGGCTAATTGGTTTCGGTGGAGACAGTGAGGGTTTTGGCTGCCCTGAAGGTGTGCTTTTCCCTTTCTGCACTGCCACTCCTGTCCCATTTGCTCTCAGAGCAGGTCTGCTCTTGGCATAGTAGTTCGAGAGTTCAGCAGCCTCTTGCACTGTTTTGAGATCTCAGTCCTCCAGCCAGATTTTCAGCTCTGCTGGGCATGCCCCCAAAAACTGTTCTAACAGAATAGCATTTTCAATTTTATCTACAGAGTTTGCTTCAATTCCTTCCCACCAATGTTTTAAAAACTGATGTTGTTTCATGGCTTGCTCCTCATAGCTCGTGTCAGGGCTTCTCCTGAGCTTACAGAATTTAGGTCTGTATGATTCAGCAGTTAGATCAAACTTTTTTAAAAAGTGCAGCCTTAAGTTTGCTGTAATCATTACTGTACTCATTGTCCATTTGACCCAATGCATCCTGAGCTTTCCCAGTAAGTAGTGGGGATAGCTGGAAGCTCCAGAACTCTCTAGGAATTTTAGCCTGAATACAAACTTTTTCAAAGGAATTTAAAAAGGCATCCATATCCTCCCCTCTTTAAATTTGGCTATCAATTTGGAATTCAATTTGTAACCCAGTCCTGTAGTTCCAGTTAAACCCAAGCCACTTACCTGCTCTGGTGCGGGTGGTTGGGGTCATAGCTTCACCAGTTCATGTCGTCTCTGGCACTCACGCTCCTCACGGTCCGCCCCTTGTTGTTCACAGTCCGCCTCTCGCCGTTCCCGGTCTCTCTTCTTCTGGAACTCCAGCTCCATTCTGCGCAACTCAATCTGCCACCTGAGTACTTCTGGCTCCAGAATGCTGGTGACCTTCCCCTGCTGCTGTGGCCCTTCGCTGGCACTGGCTCTGCTGTCATCCTCATCAGATCTGGACACTGCACTGGCTGCTAACCCTTCCATGCTCAAGGTTTGATCCTTTACAGTCACAGTCTGTGACTCAGTGCTCTGGGTATCTGCTGTCATCAGGGCATCCATGAGGTTCTGCTTGGTGGCTCTCACCTTGTACAGGACTCCTCTGTCCTTGCACAACTGCCTCAAGTAGTCTACAGTGTGCCCGCTGTAGTTGGAAGCCATCTTCTACCCTAACTACAGCTACTCTAACTTGCACTTCAGAAAAAAATAAAACAATTAGGAACTCAACTGTAAGCAAAATAATATAGTTCTGTTTCCTTTTTTTAAAATTAAATCACTGCCTTTTTTTTTGCAAGTGAGCAGTACAGTATCAAGCTGACACACTGAACAATTTAAAGCTTGTGTTAGGAAAATGATCAGCACCGCTGCCAACCAATCTGTCAAAACCCCACTCAGCAGGTCAGGCCCTCTGCTCCCACGGTGCCAACCTCTGAGCACAGTATTGTGAACAGGTAACAGAACAGGGTAACCCTCCTGTCTGCTTGTGGGTTCGAATCACCTTTGGTCTCAAGTTCTGGGGGGATTCAAACTCTGAACCTTATGCTAGTGTACCCAAATGTACAGACTCAGATAATTCTGTGCTTCAGGGAATGCCAGTTATATTTCACCTAAGGGCACTTAACAAGGTATCCAAAATAAAGCCTTAAAACTCTATGAAAGACCTTCGGTATTTCTTACCTTTTTCCAGTTCAGTAACACCATTAAGCTTATGAACAGTTGTCAACTTTAACCATCTATACTTCACATGCAAAAGAAAGAATTTCAAAGGCACACCAGGCAGTCTCTTTAAAATAAGAGGCTTACTAAAAAATGGATAAAAAAATATGTAAAATGTAAACACAGAACACTATATCACAAAGCATACAATCACTTAAAAGAACAAGGTTAAAGTGCAAACATAAACTCCTACCATAATACAATTAGAACTTCCTATCTAATGTATACCTTCTTACAGTGCTTAAAGTTAGATGTTGTTTCTAAGAGCCCACAAAGAAAATGTGACACTAAAGATCAGACACAGAATAGTTGAAACTGTCTCTATACCCACCTCTTCCATTATGTCACCTAGCTCCTCCTTGTTAAATATAAAAAAAAAAAATAATAAACACAGGATGTCCTATCAGGAGGTATATTAAATAAGGTGACATCATCAAAAACTCATTTCCCAAATTATAAGTATGTGATTTCCCAGTTCCTTCTCTGTGATCTTTGAGCAGTTCCTGTTCCCAGCCCATATCAAGACACCTTTTACAGCAACACAGTTTTCTCACCTAGATGCCATATAGCTTTTTAACACCAGTTGAAATTAACTGTTCTTCCTCTGAAGATGTCATAAAATGCATATTTTAGTTTCCCAGCTTCAAAGAAGCACAGATCATTAACAAGGCCATAAAATGCAACTTCTTGGAAGATACAGTAATCACATTACAGAGTTCTGCTGTTTAACATATTTCCTGTCATTTTAACTAAAACCGTGGGGGGGGGGGATCATCCCACAGGCTGTCTTATGAGAGACACTCAATAACACATTCTATATACAAATATCATAGAGCAATCATAACCAGCTGGCCAAGCGTCACAGGGTCTACTTAATCCCATTGCTCTATCGAGCATACGTCTCATTGGGTCTTATGCTCCCTCATTGAACTGCTGCACTCCTGCCGCAATCATCATCAGTCTTCATCATCCTCAGTCTTCTCATGAGCACATCTGGATATCCCTTGCTCCTCTGACTTCCACATGGATCTACTCCTTCCTATTGACTACTCGAGCATTCCCCTCTTGGGTCCATGCTGCCTCCTGTTCCTTCTTTGATCTGTGCTGCTCTCCACCATCATTCAATTTCAATTTCAGGTTCACTTCCTGTCTCCTCTTCTAACTTTAAAGCCTTCACAGTTTCTCTCCATCATCGTCCCTGCTTTCTTTTTGGGTTTTTTCCTATCCCGTCATCTTCCCTACTCATATCCTTCTTTTTAGCAACATACATCCTTAAATCAAACGTCATCAGCCTGGAGAGAAGGTGATCTAGGCCTTGAAGGAGTTTTTTCCTCTCCTCCATGCCAATGGTCATAATATTAGTTAGGTTTAGTGCTTTCATAGGTTATGTAGTTCAGTTCCGCTGTTGGATGGAGGTGGATGGTGGCCCCGGCTTTCCCCTCTCACCTTAGGAAGTTCACCCTTAATCATCTTCTCAGAATTCATTCATTCATCATCCTCGCCTCTTCGATGCTTGACACCTGATTGAGTATTCTTTTTGGGCTTCTTTGTAAGCTACCTTTAGCCAACAGAATCATTCCCGTGGCACCTATGGGGGGAACCCTCCTCTAGGGTTCCTTGTGTTGCACCCCTAATAGGGTGGTATATCCCATGGATAGAGAGGCGGAAAGCCACAATGTAAATCAAGTCACACAAGCATCATCTTATCCAGTTGTGTAAGCACAATCGAATGGGAAGGCTGTAAGCCTGAGGTTCGAGTGGGTGGAGCAACTATGTCACTCCCCCATCAGGCTTTATAAGGTAACTCACCTGGGCCTTCCCAGGATTTATTTCTCTTTGCCCCACCGTTCACCCCTCCTCCTCCTCCAGTGGCTCATCTCTCTTACCCGTGGGCTTCTTTCTAAGCTACCTTTAGCCAATGGAATCATTCCAGCGGCACCTATGGGGGGGACCCTCCTCTAGGGTTCCTTGCATCGTACCCCTAATAGGGTGGTATATCCCATGGAATGAGAGGTGGAAAGCCACAACATAAATCAAGTCACACAAGCATCATCTTATCCAGCTGCGTAAGCACAATCGAACTGGTGTTTGCAAATGTTTTAAATTGTATACATTTCTGCACTGTCTTCATAGTTTGCCGCTGTCTACTGTGCAGAGTAAATATTATAAATGTATATATTAATTATATTTATATGCAATCCTTCTCTGCACCAGTATGATAGCATGCTTATCCCATTGATGTCATGTTTCCTTGCACTCAATACCCACTATTTTATAGATTGACTTGTACTATACATTTATGGATCCATTTGGAGAGCCTGTTATGGCTATAACACTATGGACCAGAGGACTGTGAACCAAAGGTGAGCAGTTCTGTGGTCCTAAGGATGCCAGAGATGACACTCTTATAGCCATAAGAGGCCCTCCAACCGGACCTATAAAATTATTATAGACTGCTAACTTTATTAAATAAAAAAAAAACCTTTTTATTTAATTAAGTTAGTGACACAAGTGGTTATTGAGAAGCCTATTATAAGTGCTCAGTTTCCGAGGTACTCTTATAGCAATGAGAGTACCTCATGTGCAACTGAAGGAAGCACTGTCAGGGACACTTCTGCGATCTATGATACAGTCACTTATTATTATTACCTTTGTTGCCTTATTAGTAATTAATTGTATTATTGTCTTTTACAGTCCCCTCTCCCCCAGAATGCATCTGCAAATGAGCTGTTCCCAGCACAGCATGCCTTTCTTAGTCAAACCTTTTAATTAAACACATAAATAAAATGTCAGAGCCATTGGGGGCCCTGTCTACAAATGGAATACCTATGCCCCATTATAAGCACTTGCCAGTGTTGTATGAGTTACTGGGCTCACGCATGTCAGAGCTATGGGGGCCCTGCCTATAAACTGAGAGCCTTCCACATTATAAGTAAATGGTAATACTGTGTGAACTACTGGGGCTCAGGTCAGGGATGCATACCTCTCACTTGTCCCAGATTTTCAGGGATGTCCTTGATTTTGCCTCAAAACTTTCCCTTGCCCCTCATAAAATTGGCATTTCTGTCACTGAAGAGTAGGAATATGGAGGGGTCAAGCCCTACAGAACCACCCACATGAAAGGAAAGGAATTTTTTTTTGCATAGGGCCTTTCATACAAACAGTATCCCGAAGTGCTTTGCAACCCAGGAGAGGGAGAGAGGGAAGATAATGTTGATGCCACTAGTTACACAGGGAAATTCAAACTGCACAAATGGAGGCAGATTAAAGAAAGATTTCCACTAGGTTAAGTACAGAGGAGTTCAGTGGCTTGCTCAGGGTCTCATTGTGAGTAAGCAGCAGTGGTGAGATTACAGCCTGGAACTCCAAGCTCACTGTGCTACACTCTTATGCTGCTACAAACTCAATTTCAATGTGACAACTAATGTAGCAAATAATATCTTTGGAACACATGGGTAACATTTTGATGTCAGTATACTGAACAGCACCCTGTAGTCCACAAACCTTTGCTGTGGCCTGCACAGAAAGTTTCAGTAGGACAGAGCACAGTGGCACTAGCCAGCCCTTGTATCCAGACGGTATCACTTTCCTTTAACTACCCTTTGTTTCCGTGGCAACTCACCAACGTGCCTTTCTAGGCTCTGGCTGACACAAGTGTATTATTTTCAGCTCCTTTTATCTCAAGCAGCTTGCGTCAGTAGTATGGATTCTGGGTACTGCTGAAGTGGTCTTTCAAATCCTGCTCTGCAGTTCAGTTATGAAAAGCAGGTTAACACAAATCAACTTCACCTCCCCAACCTGGTGCAAGTGCATCCCCTGCTGGAGGCATTGCCATCCACCCGTGCTACCTGCCTCAGGCCTCTTGGCTCCTTTGGGCCAAGGACACAAGCAGACAGGATGGATGTAATGGGTGACACAATATGGGATGCTTCTGCTCACTTATCTATCTCCTTTTGTGGCCAGACCCTGAATCCCAAAGGCAGCAGTTCTATACCCTGCAGTTAAAGGAAAATTCCCCTGAGTCTGGAAGTCAAACTGCTCTTGGTACTTTTCTTTTACTACCAGCTTCTCACCCAGGAGGAAACTGATATCACTATTCCTCAGACAGTCATTGCGTCTCGCCACTAGAGGGCACTGATATTACTTTTCCTCAGATTATTATTGCAGCATCTCACGTGACGTCTAGGTGGCTCAGGGCTCACAGATCATTTTGACATTTTTTTGTAAATCCAGGAGGATAGCCCTGTGTTTGTCTGTATATTTCATTATTTCCTATGAAACTTATACTGCCCTATTTTCCTTTTTTCTTTCTATAGAGTTTTTTCTCTGGCCCCTTGTCTGCTCCCTCCCCCGATGGTACCATCACAGCCCTATCACTGACCATCATACAGCCTTATAAGTTATCCATCACTTAACCAGGAAGGACCACAGATGTGGTGGGTAGCCTGCCCTGTCAGTTTTCCATAGGCCTGCAGGGGGTACCAGTGTCATCTCGGCATGCCATGAATTTCTCCTCCATGTTTTCTCCCCAAGGATGCAGGCTTGCAATGATGTGCACACATGTGCAATGGCACACATATGTGCTTGGCATCCCGCAGTGCTGGCCCTCTGTCTTTTAATGTCTGCCTATTAGGCTGCCACCTGGCCCCCACCAGGTGGCGGTCAAGTAGCAAAATAGAACCCGGAGTCATGGCTTTCAATTTCAATCACTAATTAAACCATCTCCCAATGCTTGGCTTCTTAAGGGACATACTTTGTAAGTATTGGCTCTTTACCCAGTTCCACACAGTACACGTGGCTGGTAGTGCAAACAATTGCCCCAATTAATCCATGAACGAGTTTGATGGTGCCATATTGTTATGCAAACATTTCGGAGACTCTGGCAGCTGGGATTAAGGAAAGGATAACAACAATTGCAATTGCTATAAGAAACTGCCTTAAACTGGTAATGTGTTGTGAAAAAGGACCATAAATTGCCATTGCGAGTCGCATAGATGGTTTCAGGCACCTTTTTCTGATGTGCCAAAGACTGTGACAAAAGGCTGACAGTGTCCCTTCAAATCGATGTCAAGGATATTTTTGCCCCTAGTGGCTGTTTTGACAAACTGCTCCAGATTTAGATTGTGTATGTCATTTGCTAGGCTGTTACCTTGGGCGCTGCCACCCTCCCCGGTTCCCAATTAACTCCTGGAAAATTCATGGCTCCCATTAGTATGACTTTCTTTTTCCCTACTTGATTTTCTATTTCACTTATAAGATCTATGTCCACATGATCTGGTTGATTTGGTGGTCTGTAGCTTGTACTCATTATTATGTAATCATGGTGTTTTGCACCTACCCTAATCCACATGGTTTCAAGTCAAGACCACGCTGTGTGTTTGCTTCCTTTGCCCTAAGTTTATTACTGATGTAAAGTGCCACCCCTCCTCTTACTTTGCCAACTCGGCCCCTTCTAAATAATATTGTGGTTGTGAAAATATCCATAGTCACTCAAACTATAATATTGTAAATTGTGTCTCCCTAATATCTGAAGGAGACAGAATGATTTCATTTATGTAACATAGTGGCAGGGCATCATTGATGGTTTCGAGACAGCACTTCAGAGACTACTGGTGCCTCAAGGCAACCTGAGTGCCTCTCCCTCAGTTGAAAATTCTTTTTTCGGGAGCTTGGTGGTCCTGACCTTTAGATTCTGTGTCAAAAAAAATTAAGCAGAGCTGGTAGCCAGCTATAATGTGAAATGGGAGGGGGGGGCGTGGATACAGAGCTGGTTTTAAAGACCAGTGAGACACAAAACAAATGAGACATCTACACAGAAAGAGAGCATGGTCCAAGCAGATATGAACTGAGAATTCTTCATTGCTCCCATTCATGTCCATATGATCTGGTTGGTTTGGTGGCCTGTAGCTTATACTCATTATTATGTAATCATGGTGTTTTGCACCTACCCTAATCCACTTGGTTTCATTGTCAAGATCATGCTGTGTGTTTGCTTCCTTTGCCCTAAGTTTATTGCTGACGTAAAGTGCCCACCCTCCCCCAACTTTGCCAACTCGGCCCCTTCTCAATTTTTATTTTCTTTTTATTTTATTTATGGTCTTGTATTACACCTCTGAGCTAAAAGCTCGTTACATAGGTTCCACGTCAGGTTGAAGCAACATACATAGGAGTAAACAGTTTGCAGTTACAACAGTTGCGACATCAAGATAACAGCATAACAGTGAATACAGTAAGAGAGCATACAAAGTTGCAACACTGAGGTAAGGATGGGGAGGTAAATTAGGAGGAGGAGTGGCATATAAGCAGCTGAGGGCATAGCCTAGCTTTGTCAGGTAAAGTATTGGCAGGGGGAACAATAGTCCAGAAAATAGGAGGCGGGAGCAGCCCATTGGCCTTGTCGTGCACAAGTAATCGGGGGGAGGGGGGTGGTCTGTTACTAAGAGGGTACACCCAGAGTGGCAAGATATGGTAAATAGGAGCTGTCAATGAGTGCAAGGGGTGGGGAGGGGAGGGAGGAAGGTAGTGAAAAAGGAGGGTTATCTAAGGGATATGTCTCAAGAAGGAGGGAGTAGTGAGGTGGGGGAGGAAGGATGAAGGGGGGGTGACAAGAGGATTAGCAGAAGCAGTCACATGAGGAACCAGACACTATTTGTTGGCTTAGGGAGAGCTTAAATGCCCCTAAAGAGTGACAAGAGCATTAGCAGAAGAAGTCACATGAGAAACCAGGTACTATTTGCTGATTTAGGGACAGTTTAAATGCCCCAAGTGTGGGCAGGTTGGTTATATTATCCTGTAGGCTGTTGAACCACAGGGGGCCCGGTATGCAAAAGATCTTTGGCCAAGGGAGGTATGGCGATGGGGGACAATGAAGAACTGGTTTGCAGAATTCCGAGTGGGGCTGGGGTTGATGCTCGGCACAAGCAGTTGCTACACCCCATGGGGCAACAGACCTAATTGGATTTTCTTGGTCAATAGGCAAGTTTGGTATTTTAGTCTTCCACTGAGAGGTAGCCAGTTAGCCTGGGTGTATAGGTCGCACAAATGGGTCAGTTGTGGAGCATCCGTGATTAACCTATAGGCTTTATTTGGGGCCATTTTGATGCGCCTTAGGGACGTGTCTGAGGCAGAGCCATAGACCGCCAGTCTGTAGTCCACTAAGGATATCACTGAGCTGTGTACTGTGAAACTTAGTGGCTCAGGAGTCAGGCAACGCTTGTGCCTGTGTAGTAGGCCTATACATGTGTTGACAGCTTTGGCAATGTTGTCAATGTGGAAGGTATAGGACAGTGTGTTGTTCAACGTGAGTCCCAGGTATTTAAAATGTGAAACAAGCTGTAGTAGTGATCCCTCATCATTGCAAATTGAGAGGGGGTAGGATTTTTGCTTGTTTTGAGGCCTGGAGAACAACACTGTCTTAGTTTTTTTGTAGTTAATAATCAATTTGTGGTCAGCGAACCATTCTTCAACACTGGAAAAATCATGTTGGAGATGTCTCTCTAGGGCTCCGGCATCAGGATTACTGTTGAAGATGACAGCATCATCTGTATAAAAGAGGATGCGGTGCTTGCAGGTTAGTGGGAGACTATTCAAGAAGAGGCTGAATAGGAGGGGGCCCAGGATTGACCCTTGGGGGACACCCGAGAGGACAGGTTTACAGTCAGAGAGTACCATGTCTATCCTCACTTGCTGTGACCGGCTGTTGAGGTAGCTATGGAACCAAGTAAAAGTGGCGGCAGAGAGACCAGAGGCCACAAGTTGGTCAGTGAGTAGAACATGATTTACCGTGTCGAAGGCTTTAGTTAGATCGATGAAAACTGCCCTGACCAGCTGCCCTTGGTCAAGGGATTTGTGTATAAAGCCAGTGAATTCTAGCAGAGCTATAGTGATGCTATGGCCGGTCCTAAAACCATGTTGTTCTGGACATTGCAGATTGTATTTTTCAACGTACTTAGCAAGTTGATCAGCAATGATTCTTTCTAGCACCTTCGAGAGAGGCGGGAGAAGGGAAATAGGTCTGTTGTTCCCTGGTGAGGCCCAATCACCATTCTTATGAACCTGGATCACTACAGCAGCTTTCCACCTTTGTGGGAATTTGGACTGCCTGAGGGATAGGTTCATGATATAGGTAAGGGGAGGCAATATTTCCTCCAGGATGAGGGTAACAAATTTGATGTCTAGGATGTCTCTGCTGAATCTTCCTTTACCTAGCACCTTGCGCAGATACGTCCTAGCTTCAGAGGCTGTTATGGCCCTGAAGTAAAAAGGGGGGTGCACCAATGGCTGAGAGGGTATGTTAGAGGAGGTATGGGTATGGGTGAAGAAGTCGGGAGGAAGAACACCACTGAGATTGGCGAAGGTATTATTAAGAGTGTTGGCTATAGATATAAGGTAGAAGGTGGGGGTGCCATTGATATTGAGCACGGTAGGAACAGATTTTGGCTCCTTACCAGTGACCTCCTTCAGGTTACTCTAGAATTTCCAGCCATCGTTCCAACTCTGTGCAAGGGCATCTTTGTAGTGCTGGTTTTTAGCTACACGGATAGTCCTGGTGCATATGTTTCTTGCCCTTTTGTAGTTTTGGAGATCCTACTGCTTACCAGATGCCCTGGATACATGCCATAAATGGTCCCTGCAATTTAGGAGTTCAATGATACCGGGGGACAACTATGGGTTGGAATGGCCCTTGATTTTACGTGTTTTTGGTGGGGCGTGCTTATCACAGGCCTCACTGAAAAGTCGGATGAAGCATTCCAGTGCACAGTCCACATCACCACTCTCTAGAACATCAGACCAGTCAGTGTTTAGTAGATCTGATTTCAGTAGGTGTAGGCGGCCCCTAATAAAGACCCTGCTAGTAATGGTCCTAGGTGGGAGCTTGGAGAACTTGTCTGACCAGCTGAACCAGACTGGGGAGTGGTCACTGATAGCGTCTGGAAGCACCGTAGCCTCTGATATGTGCCCTGAGTGGTTTGTGAGTACCCAGTCTAGTAGTGTACTTGTACCTGTCCCATAGTTAGTTCTCGTAGGGGACTCTATGATCTGTGTGAGGTGGGCTGCAAGTACAGCATCTTTGTAAGGGATGGCCTCAGGGGCGAGCCAATTGATATTGAAGTCGCCCAGTATTATTATCTCAGCGCTAAGGTTCAAGCGACCTAGGCAGTCCAACACTGTATCCAGACCTTGGTCTGCGTGCCTTGGAGGTATGTAAACAGTGAGTACTGTTAAGGTTTTAATAGGGGCTCCTAGGAGCAGCTTGATGGCCAGGGTCTGGATACCATGTCCTGGGCAGGATAGTGGTAGTGCAATGCCCTGTATATTATCTCTTAGGTAAATTGCGCACCCCCAACGCACTTGGACAATCTGTCCTGTCTGAAAACCTTGTAGCCAGGGATGTGTACTGACGCATCGCTAATTCTTGGGGAAAGCCACGTTTCTACTAGTGACAGCACCTCAGGGTTTTGTTGGGAAACCCAAGCCTGAAGGTTGTCAACTTTAGCACGTAAGCTACAAACGTTAATGAAGGCAAAAGTCAGCCTGCCTCCTTTCCTTAGATTAGCTTCCGAGTTCTAAGGGGGACCTGGGTTGGGGTGAATGTTCCCTGAGAGGAGCAGCAGAAGTAGTGTCAGCCCATGCAGGAAGTTCATGAAGTTTTTAAGATTCCATTTGCGTAGCCTTTTTTGTGTGCCCCTTACTTTAAGCTTGTCACCCTGCATTACAGACATAAGAAGGGGTGACAGTGGGGGCAGCCGGAGGGGGTAGCTTTGAGGTTGTAACCAGAGAGGTGTGGCAGCCTCTTCATGTTTGCATGGGTTGTGTATTTTAGTGCCAGCTGGTAGGGTAGTTGTGCGATAGTTATTGAGGTTGTTATTGCTGAGAGAGGGGTGGCTAGGCATCTGTGGATCATAGTGTGGTAGTCCTGTAAGAATTGTTAAGGCAATTAGTAGAGTTCCTAGTGGAAGGGTGTAGGGCAGATGAGTCATTTTCTTGGGAGATGTAGAGAAAGAGCATGCAGTGAGGTTCATTCACTGTGAGAGGGTTGTATAGAGATGTAGTGCCATAGCAACTCTGGGAGAGAGAGGCAGGTGAAATGAGTCTCTTAGTACCAGGTGGCAATCAAAATCAGTATCAGTCCCAACCTGAGGGCGGAGACAATCCCCTAAGGGGAGGTACTACCAGGGGTAAGCACAGACAGGAGGGAGTGACTGGTGGGGGAGGAGGGGTATTTAATAGAGGCCAAGGCCGGGGTCGGGAAAAATTAGTAGTCCACCTGCTAAGATCGCAACATAGAGAGCGCGCTTCTAGGGCCAGATAATTCAGAGTTTTCTGTCTAGGTCTGTGGCCCAATGGCAGTGTTCTGGCATCCTACTATAGCCCAATAGCACTAGCAGGAGAGATGAAAAGAGCCAATGAGGAGGCGCTCTCAAGCCGCGGCTTCCACAGGAGTCAGTGTACCTGGAGGCATTTTTCAGCACGCAGGAGGTGTTGTACGGCCAGCTTGGGCCCTGGCTGGGACCGCTAGCCCAAGTCAGAGCTGGGTAGTCAAGTGGGGCTGCTGCAAAAAGAGGGAAGAGGAGAGGAATCAGTAACTGCATAATACGAACATATGAACATATGAAATTTGCCAGCAGATAAAGGCCTACAGGTCTATCAAGTCTGCTCGAATGTGCAGCTAGCACCCCTTATTCTGCAGCTGATCCTCCCTTCCACCCTTCCCCTTCATTGACCCTCCCCTTGTCCTGTCCCATCCCCTTTTGAAGTAGTCCACTGTTCTACTGGATACCACTTCTGCAGGTAACGCATTCCACCCAGCCACTACCCTCTCTGTAAAAAAGTGTCTCCTCATCTCCCTCCTGAACCTTCCTCCCTCCAGTCTCATATCATGGCCCCTGGTGTCCCTGCCTTCCCTTACTTTGAACAGCCCCTCTGTACCTGTTTTGTTTATTCCTTTCATGTACTTAAAGGTTTCAATCATGTCCCTCTCGTCCCTCCTCTCCTCCATCGAGTACATGTTCAAATCCCTCAGCCTCCTCTCGTATGATAAGTCCCCCAGCCCCTTGATCATCTTTGTCGCCCTGCGCTGCACTCCCTCCAGTAACTTAATGTCTCTCTTCAGATACTGGTGCCAGTACTGCACGTAGTACTCCAGGTGCAGTCTAACTAATGACCTATACAGTGGCAGAATCACCTCCTCCCTCCTCGAGGATATACCCCTTGCAATACAACACAGCATTTTGTTGGCCTTTGCAGCTGCCTTCCTACATTGTGCCGAGTTGTTCATTGACCCTGTCATGAGCACCCCCAGTTCCTTCTCTTTCTCTCTCTGGGCTAGCTGCATTCCCCCCAGCTGGTAACTCCTCCTTGGGTTCTTCATCCCAAAATGCAGCACCTTGCACTTTTTGGCATTAAACCCCGGTTGCCAGGTGTCTGACCAGGTTTCAAGCTTTGCCAGATCATCCTGCAACCCCTGCCATACCCCTAGGTCATCCACCACCTCTCCTACCTTGGTATCATCAGCAAACAGACTGATCTTGCTCTTGATGTCCAATGATATGTCTGCAATGATATTGTGGTTGTCAAAATATCATAATATTGTGGTTGTGAAAATATCCATAGTCACTCAAACAATAATCTTGCAGGTTATGTCTCCCTAATACCTGATGGAGACAAAATGATTTCTTTTATGTAATGTAGTGACAGGGCATCAGTGATGGCTTTGAGACAGCATTTCAGAGACTAGTGATGCATCAAGGCAACCTGAATGCCCCTCCCCCGGTTGAAAATGCTTTTTTCGGGAGCTTGGTGGTCCTGACCTTTAGATTCTGTGTCAAAAAAATTAAACAGAGCTGGTAGCCAGCTATAATGTGAAATGGGGGGGGGGGGGGCATATACAGAGCTGGTTTAAAAAACCAGTGAGACACAAAACAAAAGAGAAATCTATACAGAAAGAGAACATGGTCCAAGCAGATATGAATTGAGAATTCTTCATTGCTCCCATTCAACATTAAAGAGCAGCTGACATCGTTGGGAAAACTTGGGAAAACATAATAGTTGGACACAATCCAACTTGTATTTCTTATATCTTCTATAGATTTCTTCTCTCCGTTATTACCAAAGACATTCCCACAAAAACAAGGGGCTTGATTTTCAAAGGGCCGAGAATGACGCAAGGTGCTTGAGTCAGAAAAGAATGACGCATGGAGCAAGTTGTGTCAAAACTGGCATCAGTTCTGGTTTTCTAATGCTGCTTATGTCAAAGGCAGAACTGCCTGTGCAAAAGTGGCTTGCGTCAGGCTCGCGTCAAAAAAATGAGGGCGTCATGTCGCCATGGGGCTTGTGTCAAAAAAATGATGCACCATCCCCTTTTCATGTTGGCTTGCTTGCATGCTCAAGCAACATCTTGCGGTAGTAGCGTGATAGTAGCACTTTCAGAGGTGTGTCAATGTTGTGGCGAATCCAGGGGATGCTTTAGTCGGTGTGTCCCTCAGCCACCAACAGTGAGCATGCTGCCGATGGCAGCGTTTCAGAGAGTGCCTCCAACTTAAAACGAATCTGCCACTGCAGTGAGAGACAGGTTTGTCATTGCAGCAGCAGATCTAACACACCTCCATTACGTGCCATTCCTGGTGAAACATTGAAATAGATATGGCGCTGGCTCCTGCCATCTGCCACACAATCCCGACATCGGGTGCCCAATCTCCATGTCGACATGCTCCCCCCCCATTATGTGGTACACCTAACATGGCAGCTCCTGCCACCTGTCACACACTCCGGAAAAGCTGACATCAGGCTGCCCAATCCCCATGTCGGCATACCCCCACCCCCTTAGTGTGTTTTTCCTGGTTAAATAATATCCCTTTTCCAACACCAGGATGCCCACTCCCGGTGTCAGATATGGCCCTCCTCCCTGAATTGTGGCACACTGGGAGCCCACCCCAATTTGCCATTTTTTTTTAAACCTATTTTAAAAAAGAAAACCTTCCCTCCTGGTCTGTTTTTTTACCTGCAAGGCAGAAAACTATCCACCGTTATCTCCTTGTTCCCCATCCCACCCTCCTCTGTGCACCCACCTCCCCTCCCCCTCACCAATACTCACCTTCTGGAGGTTGGGAGCCACGATCTTCTCTGAAGCGGGACACGTCTACACTCTTCAAAGCTGAACTGTGAACTGAAGAAAAGATGGTAAGCTTTATAATTTGGGTTTCAACTTAGGTTGCTATCTCAGCCATTTTTAAGACTTTTGGCCCCAAATTTTCAACATGGGGTTCTTTGGACCCCGCTTGGTGAACATATAACTGTGATTTTGTTTCTTGGCCCCAAAAGATAATTTCGCTGTCGCTGTGTGGAATCACCTTTCGGGACCAAGTAATGAAACAACAGTACCAGTGTTCATGAGGAGAGGTCACAAAAAGCCCATGTTGCAAATTTGGTGAAAAAATTCTAAAAAAATGATTGCGTTACCAGCATGCGTTGCCCAATTTCTATGCACGCTAGTAACTTTGTCATTTTTTTTATATTTTCACTCCAGATTTTCAACATTGTATTTTTGCACACCTCCTTATGAACAGTACAGCTGTCATTTTTCACATCCTGCCTGAAACATGTTTTCGCACCTGTGGCACACAATGGGCGTGGTCGCTGTGCGAAATCAACTTTTGGGACAGAGTAACAAAATTACAGTGCCACTGTTCATGAGGAGAGGTCCCAAAATACCCATGTTAAAAATTTGGTAAAAATTCCCAAAATGACCACATTACGGGTGTCTGTTGCAGTAATATCTCATCGCTCGTAAGTTTTGCAAATTTTATATTTTCTCTCCAGATTTTCAACATTGCCATTTTTTGGCACCTCCTCATGAACAGTACAGCTGTCATTTTTCTCACCCTACCCGAAATGTGTTTCCACACCTATGGCTCCCAATGGGGTAGTTGCTGTGCGAAATCATCTTTCAGGATTGAGTAACGAAATTATAGTGCCACTGTTCATGAGGTGGGGTCCCATAAAGCCAATGATGAAAATTTGGAGTGCAAATTCCAAAAAAAACCTGGGGCGTTAAGGTTTCCAACCATACACCCACCCTGTAGAGACTGACAGGCGTCAGGGACATAACTTGGGTTCGTCGGCCATAATGTTCGCAGAATTCTACCCCTGCCCCCCACCCTACAGCCAGTGACAGACACTAAGGTGTGCCTTGGGTTCTGTCACCCTAACATTTACCCCATTCTCCTATACTGCACCCATCTCAGCTTATTTCCTAATGGAATGGGGTGAGCATAAAGGCCGAAGACCCCAATGCACACCCCGACACCTATCACTCTCTGCAGGGTTGGGTGAGGTGGAATGGCGTAAGCGTTATGGCCAACTCAAAGCTACACTCCAAACGCCTTTCAGTCTCTGTTGGGGGGGGGTATTGGCATTAGTTCTATACTTCACTGCCATTCTTATTTTGCATTTCTGACTCCTGCACTACCAATGCCAATGTCAGCAAGCCAACATTTGGTATTGACAAATGCTTGTTTTTTTTTATTTTCTAAGGCGGAAACTGTCGACACTGCATCAAAGATGCATGCTGCTGTTACACCAGCCAGAGCTGGTCTAACTAACACTAGAGCATAATACAGAGGTCCACAGCAGGTGGGCAGATCTGGCTATGGTACTATGTATGACATTCTGCTGCAAAAATCCTACATTGTAGACATCATAACGCTGTTGGTAGCATGTAAAATGTTGCTTCTAGAGGCCATTTCATCTGCCATAATTTTTTTTTTTGTAGACTTTCTTTATCTCTGGCTCCCAGGAACTCTCTAAGGCATACCCCTTTCGCATTTGTCACTCTACCACCCTGCCTGGTGCTCGCCCACCAGGAAATCAGGGACCGACACTCCCCACCCCACCTGGACCAGCAGACCCGCCCCCGGCTCTGAATCCCCCGGGGTGGGGCCACCATCCGCCATGGTTCTGTATCTACTGTCTAATGTGCCAAGACCAGAGCAGGGCGAGGAGCCAGGAGAGCCGGTGAGACAAGCCCAGAGTTGGGTGTGTGGCGATGGTGTACTGGAGGCTGCCATTGCCTATCCTAGGGCCAGGGTTTTTCCATGTAGTTTCCCCCTGGAGAGCGGATGTGCAATGATGTCTGCGCAGGCATGCTGCCGACATCTGCCACCGCTACACCCCTTACAGTGCCAGTTCCTGTAGGACCCCGCATCTCCATTGGGGCCGCTAAGAAGCCAAGCTGAACCTGCAACCCCACCCCAGAAGAGGAGAACTGTCCTTCGGATGCTCAGTCCTCTCCCTCCCCTGTCAACCCCCAGCAGCTCGAGTCCATTCCTGAACCTGGATTGCCAGCATAGCATGAGGTGCAGCATCCAGTGCCTCAACCCTCAGTGCCTCCGGGCCAGCCTCGCCATAATTTTTGACTCAACTTGCAGAATTATTTACTCCATACATCATATTTTTGACTCAGCTTGCATAATTTTTGCTCCATCTCATTTGTGCATTCTATTTTTAACTCAGCTTGCAAAATGTTTGCTCCATCTCACTCATGCGTCATTCTCACCACATGCATCATATTTTTGTTGCAGTAGTCCTCTTATGCCAGCACCTTGCGTGGATCTAAGGGTCCTTTGAAAATCTAGCACAAGATATGCATCCCTTAAAGTTCATCTGCCTGTATAACTTCCTCCCTGCTTGAAATCATAATGCCTTTTGTGACATCAGTCCATTGCCATAAGAATAACTGTGATGTCACAAGCAGAGTATTATGACATCAGATTGAGGAGAAGCAATAGAAGCTGGTGAACCCTCAGTGAACAACTCTCCTGTTTTCAAGCATATGGCCTCAGTAATAAACAATGAGGTTATGAAATACAGATAAGCTGCTTTGTGTCCAAATATTGTTTCTCAAGTTCTTCTCGAGCCGTTGGTGGCTCTGTAAGGAACGACTGCACAGAGAAATCAATGAACACTGACTGGGAGCTTTAGCCTCATTGCAAAGGAAAAGAGGGAGGTTCTGAGGCAGGATCAAAGGAGTGACAGTGAGTCAGTGGGATGAGCAAGGGAGAGAACCTGTTAAACATATCATCATCATCATCATCATCATCAAATCTTTATTTATTCAGGCGAACATCATTGAGCAAGGCTCATTTACAAGATGGACCTGATAAGGTCAAGGTTCAATAGTTGATACACAACAGATACATCATACACTTATATAAGACAGTTATACATACAGGGGAAAATAACGTTTATAAACGCAGTGATGTACAGTAAATTCACATGATAAAAAACGGTTACAGGAAAGTTAAGCTAATATTTACAGTATGTACAGCATATACATATCCCAGTGGGGGGGGGGGGCATGGCAGACACTCAACATAATGTAATACTAGGATGGTGAAGGTATTACTGGGTGCCATAAGATGGGGTGTCTGTCTGGAAGTAATATGCCATATATGGTTTGGAAGGGAGATTTGTGAGATGACAATGCTAGCTCTAGTGGTAGCAATTGCATTTCTCTTGAAGAAGACTGTACAATGCTGTTTAAAGGATGCAAATGGAATGATATTGGACAGTTTTAGTGATTTTTGTAGGGTGTTCCATGCTATAGCTAGAGAATAGCTGATTGCTGCCCTCCCTAGCCTGGTGTTGAATTTGGGCAATTTGAGCAGGATGATGTTGTTGCTTCTTAGGGCATAGAGCTAGGAGAGGTCTGGGTGAAACAGTCCAGGATATAGTTTGGAAGTTTTTTGACAATGCTCTGTAAATCCATAGTGCTGCATTTCTGTTCCTTCTGAGGTGAAGGAAACCCACCCAACTGCAGCATAAAGAGAGCAATGATGAGTATTAGATGGCAGATCTGTAATGAACCTTATTGCTCTATGATATAAGTATCCAACTTGTGATGGTAGGAGATGGGGCAGTGACTATAAAGGAAGTCTGCATAGTCAACAACTGATAGAAAAATGGCCTGGACTAACCTCATCTTTGAGTCTCTGTTTAGGAAGGGTTTTAATCTATAGAAGGCCAAGCCTTTGGTGACTTTTTAACAGTTCTTTTAAATGATGAGTGAAGTCAAGTCTGTTGTCAATCCACACACTAGGTATTTGAAGTTTTCTACATACTCCAGATTTTCTCAAGTATAGTGCATAGCTGGGGGAGAATGATTGGAGAGGATGTGCTAGGTGGAGCTTTGATTTGTGAACATCATTGCTTTAGTTTTCTTTGCATTTAACAGAAGCTTTTTCTCGAGTAGCTGATATTGTAGCAAGGAGAATTCCGTTTGTAGGATTTCACGAGCAGCTGCAGGCAAAGGGTTGTTGACATACAGAACAGTGTCATCAGCAAAGAGGTGTACAGAGGAATTGGTAAGGGTTGAATCAATGTTATTTATATAAATGGCAAAAGGATAGGACAGAATAGAACCTTGGGGACTCCTCTTGACAGTGGTTTAGTGGGGATAGGTCACCTTCAGTTTTTACCTGCTGTGACCTACCAGTGAGATAACATCTGAACCACTTAAGGGAGGATGGATCTAGGCCAATGGAGTACAGGGATGAAAGTAGTAGCTCGTGGTCCACAGTATCGAATGCTTTGCTCAGGTCCAGGAATACTGCACAGACATTATTCTTTTATCTAATTCAGATTGCCAGTCATTTGTGACCTTGGCTAGTGCAGTGATAGTGTTATGCTTGGCCCTGAATCCAGATTGAGGCTGGGTTTAGGAGGTTAGCATTGTCAAGATACTCCCTTAACTGATTACTCACTAATTTCTCCAGCATCTTGGATAGCACTGGTAGAATGGAAATGGGCCTGTAATTATTAAGATCCATAGGGTCCCCTGATTTTAGAAGGGAACCACTTGGCTGTCTTCCACAGTGTGGGAATAGAGCCAGAGTTTAGGGATAGGTTAAAGAGGTGTGTTAGGGGACTGCAAGTACATGGCATGCAATCTTTAGAAAGTAGGGGTCAGAGAGTCTGCCCTGTGCTTTTTTGGTATCCAGTTGCCATAATAGATCCTCTACTTGTTTCAACAGTATAGATTTGAATCTGAAGGAAGAGTCAACTCTCTGATCACCAGTGTAATGGGAGCTTAATTGTTCCCTCAGCAGGTTAACTGGAGAGGTGTCAAAGGCAAGGCCAGCCGTTGTGAAGTGGTTATTGAAGGCGTCCAGAATTTCCATTTTGCCAGTGATAGGGCCATAACTGTTGTGTAATTGAGTTGGAAGGGGGGTGTTAGCGTCCTGCCCCACCATACCCTTGATGGTGCCCCAAAACCTAGCAGGATTATGGTAGGAAGAGTTGAGTTCAGCCAAGTAGAAGGCAGCCTTTGCATCCCTAACTTTCTTGGTGCATCTATTCCTGGCTTTCCTAAAGATCATCCAGTCATTTGCATTCTTGGTTTTTCTTGCCATTTTCCAGAGTTTGTCTCTCTCCAGCAGTGCAGCTTTGAGGTCAGCTGTAAACCAACGACAGGATTTGTTTTTATTCGGATACTAGAGATTGGGGCATGGGTGTTAGGGCATTTATTATAATGTTATTTAGCACCTGCTGAGCTTTTTCAACAGAATGGGCAAGATAAAACTCTTGCCAGTGTGGAGAGTAAGCTAGATCATGCAAATATCCTTCAATATTGATGTTTTTCTTGGATCTCCTCATGAGGAATTTTGCAGGGCTTGTTGTTATGCTGGTGGATCTTACCCCTGCGATGGGGCAGTGATCACTTATATCGCAGAGAAGCACTCCAGCGTGTGTGAATAGATGTGGTTTATTCACTAGCATGATATCAAGTAGTGTGCTGTTATTACTATTCCTTGCATTAATTCTTGTTGGTCCATATCAGGAGCAAAGATTCTGATGGACCACCCACCACTGGTTCAGAAAGAGAGAGAGAGAGAGAGAGATAGCGAGAAAGAGAGACAGAGAGTGAGTGAGAGAGAGAGAGAAAGATATGAGGAATATGAGGAATAGAAAGAAAACTTAGAGGAACAGCAAACATGGGGTAGAGAGTAGGTACTGCTGAGGTCAAAGAGTTAGGGAGGGGCAAGGCCAAGAAGAATTCTGAAAACAAGTAAGGCAATGTTATAATGGATGCAGTACCAGATAGAGAGACAGTAGTTGTAAGGGAGAATTGGAGTGATGTGGCCCCATTTCTGAAAGCAGGTATTCAGTCAAGCAGCTTCATTCTGAACAGTTTGAAGCTTTGTAGCAACCATCATTCTTCCAGTAGGGGGGAATGTGGTTGTTTTGTTAGGGATGCCCACACTCAAGTCTGACTGTCTGACATCAGCCTGATAGGATAGCTTGATGAGACACTCTTAAAGTAGAAAAGGAGGGTGCCCTCGTGGTGCCAAGGAATTTAGTAGTGGGCTTCAGGGAGTGAAGGTGTAAGCTAGTGGGAGTTTCAGGTAGACCTCAGGTATTAGTGGTGCTGGTGGAATACAGACTAAAGGGCATAGTTCCTGTTGAACTGGGACAGATCCCAGGGATCTAAAGATGTTTCATGGTAACTCACCCATAGGAGGGACGTATTTAGTGGGACCACCCTGTGGCTTCAGGAACCCCGGGGGGGTTCTCACCCCAAGGGAGACAACCCAGTGGTTTTCGAGCCTGTGGTGGGTTCCCCCAAACAGACTGAGAGAGACACTGGTGGGGGGAGAGTCTAGAAAAGTGCCTGTGCAGATGGTACAGAACTCAAAGAAGCAGGAGAAGCTCCAACAGGAAAATGTACTGCTAGACAAATTAGGAAACTAATCTCCAGCATGAACAAGGTGACCTGAGGCAGTGGGCACCACAGCACTACAGCAACCATTCAGCTCTGCAGGCATGAGGGCATGGGTGGGCATGGTGGACAGTGGAACATTCAGGTGCACACAGGTATATGTAGCTACTACCTGTGTGGTGCCCTGTTTGAGCTAGAGTAGGGCGGTATCAGTGGGAGACTACATGGACAAGCACCAGGCCCCCTTAACCTGGAATCCTTAATGTTATAGTAATGTGAAAACCAGATAATGGTGGCTGGTGCCTTCATGGTAACGAAGCCAGGCCAAATATGACAATCAGACTAATGTGTGGATAAGGACTTGCACAATAGTGCGGGACCTCTGTTAGGACAGAAGGTGATGAGAGACAATTTGAAGTACAGAAATACAGAGCAGTGTTGGAGAAAAAGAGACTATCACCAATATTGCTCATGTACTGAAGATTGGCATTGGCCAAAGCTTGTGTCTCCGGGCACTGTGAAGTCCTGTGCAGTTTCCTTCAGCATCCTGAATAACAGCCCATCTGGCCCTGGAGATGTATTTATTTTTAGGGCCACAAGCCCCACAAGTTCCATTTCTAAGACAATTGGTTCCATACACAGCTGTGTTCCTCTTTCCATTCTGGTGCTAACTTTTCCCTGAGGCAGTGGCCCTTACTGTACTTCTCCTTTGTAAATACTGAACAGAAGCAATTGTTCATTATTTCTACTTTACCCATGTCATCTTCTACCCACCCCTTCACCCCTTCCCCTGTCTTAGTTTGATTGTTCCTTCCTTCATCTTTCTTTTTCCCTAATGTATTGAAAGAAGGCCTGATCACATTAATGAATTTGATATCCTTAGCTCTGTTTTCACTTTAACCTTCCTCACTACCCTGTTGGCCTCACTCAATTTTTCTTGGTAGGTGTCCCTGTCCCCTCCTTCAGACTCCCTTTTCACCCTCACTGTACTTTCCACTTCTCTTGTAAACCAGATTGGTTTATTGTAACTTGTTCTTTCCCCCACCTGCCTCAAGCAGGAGCTGGTGACCTCCTGAAGGCTATTCCTAATTATAGCTCATTTCCCCTCTACCACTCTGCCCTCTCAAAACCCTCCCATCTGTTTCTAAGCTTCACCCTCATCTCACCAAAATTAGCCCTTCTGAAATCTAGAGCTCTAGTTTTAGAACTGGTGTGTTCCTTACCTAGCTCTATAATAAACCACACTGATAGGTGGTTGCTAGTACCCAATGGCCCCCCCTACTCTAATGTTCCCAACTTGTTGCTGTTTGTTAGCACAAAGTGCAGGGTGGCCCCTCCCATCATTGGTTCCCTGACCTTTTGGATCAAGAAGTCATCCTGGAATATGTTTTCATGATTACCTGACTTCTGGTGCTTGCTCTTGGAATGTTCCTGTCTACATCAGGAAGATTAAATTTTCCCATGGTCACCACTTACCCCTATGCTGCCATCCTTTTGATTTCCTCTTCAAGTTCTGCTCTTTCATTTTGATTTAGAGACCATATATCACTACCACTCTTACCTTCCTACCCCTTCCTGATTCTAACTGTGTCCACAGTGACTCAGTCACTGCTCCCAGATTTGTTTTCATGTCCTTTGTTGCCTTGATGCCCCCCTCTATATAAAGGGCCACTCTCCTCTTTGCTCGCTGCCTTTTTTGGTTTTCTTAAAGGTTGAGTACCCTGGTGTTGTGATGTCTCATTAGGGATCAGGTGTCATCCAGGTTTTCATCATGGCCACCAAGTCCAGTTGGGAATCTGCAACCATTACCTGGGGATCCACCTTTTTGTTGCCCAAGCTGCCTGTGTTAATGCTTATGGCTTTTCAGGTGTCCTGGTGCCCCATTCTACTTTTATTTGAGTCTTCACTCCAGCTTTGCTCTGGTATTTGTTGCCCACAGTGTCCTTGTTCCCTGGCAGTGCATTTCATATACCTACCTGACTGTCCCGTGTCTATCCACTGTGCTACCACTCCTTCTCCCTCCCTACCCCGAATGTATTGGGAGGCCCTATGGCTCCCACAATGCAAAAGCTTTGAGCCATATGCTATTGTGCAGCTCTCTCCCGGCCTAGTTTAAATTCTTGCTGACACACTCCAGTTTCCCTCTTAGCGCCCTGGTTCCCCTGCCACTGGGATGCAGATGATTCAATGCATACAAGGCCTTGTCTTCACAGAGGGTTCCCAGTCCCCTACATAGCTAAAGCCTTGCTCACCACACTACCTCTTTAGCCATGCATTGAGATCTACAGTCCTTGACTTATTGGCCTTACTAGCATATGACACCAATAGCACTTCTGAGAAGGCTACCAAGACTGCCCTATCCTTGAGCTTCTCAGAAACACCCTAACCTCATAGATTTCCAAAGAGATCATAACATTTGTCTTCCCATCACTCCTCCCCCAGTCAGGGTCTGGAGCCTGGGTATGATTTTCTCCACTGTCATACTTCTGAAACACATCACATCCCTTCGGCCTGACTCCAGGCACTCAACCAGTTTCCCCATCTCTCTTACTATTGGGCCCCCAAGCACTAAGACTCTCCTCCTAATCTTGACCCCTTTCTTCCCTAACCCCCAAGCAGGCTCCTTCCATCCAGTGTACATCACACCGCTTGTCTCTACCACATGGATTAGATCCAAATTCCTGGGGTCGCTGTCTGACCTGCGCTAACAGACTGGAGCCCCGGGAAGCAACCCTCACTAGTGATTGCATAACTAATACTGGTTAGTTGTCAACACTGCAGGGACCTAACCTGTCCCTTCCAATCCTGCCACCCCACCATACACCATCCAGCCCCTGAAGTCCCCTGGAGACTCTAGGGAAGAGTTGTCCAGGCACTAGGTCCCCAGTGGATAAGAGGATTGCTCAGTCTGCTGAACACAGCCCTGATATGGTTCAGTTCCACCACTAAGAACCCAAACCTCCTGCAACCCATGCAAGCCCCCATAGAAACACAGAAAGTGACAGCAGAAGGGGACCATGTGGCCCATCTAGTCTGCCCATAAGTCTACCCCTTCCCTTAACTTCTATTGAGTGTTACGGTGCCCTTATATCTATCCCATGCATTTTTGAAAGTTCCCCTGTTTTAGCCTCAACCACCTCCAGTGGAAGGCAGTTCCATGAATCTACCACTCTCTCAGTAAAGAAGAACTTGTGTGCGTTGCCTCTGAATCTGCCCCCCCCCAGCTTCATGTTGTGCCCCCTGGTTCTCGAGTGATTTTTGATATGAAATAGGTCCTGAACTTGCACCTTGTTTATTCCTTTTAGGAATTTGAAAGTCTTGATCATGTCTGCCCTCTCCCTCCACTGCTCTAGGAGTTACATGTTTAAGTTATATAAATGCTCATTGAATGATTTGTCGTGCAGTCCATGAATCCATTTTTGTAGCTCTCCTCTGCAATGTTTCCAGTCTGTTAATATCTTTTTTCAGGTGTGGTCTCCAGAACTGGACGCTGTACTCCAGGTGTGGCCTCACCAGTGATTGACAGAGTGGCATGATGACCTCTTTTCTTCTGCTGTTAATACCCCTGCCTATGCATCCCAACATACCATTTGCTCATAATGCTGCTTTCTCACATTGCTTGGACATTTTCAGGTCATGTTATAATTATTCCCAGATCTCTTTCCTGTTTAGAGGCTTCCAGTTTTTCTTCTCCTATGTAGTGATCTTCTTCTGGGTTTGTCCTTCCAAGGTGCATAATCTTGCATTTTTTAGCATTAACATTTAGTTGCCACATTTCTGACCGCTTTTCCAGAGACTTAAGGTCAGCCTTCATCTTCTCCATTCCACCTGGAGTGTCTACCCTATTGCCTGTCTTTGTGTCATCTGTGAACAAACTCATCTTAACCTCCATTCCATCAGAAATGTTGCTAATGAATGTACCCAAGCACCCTCTGAAGATGACTGTGCCACATCTTGTACAGCTCACTACCTGCCTCCACCCTTCTGCCTGCCCAGACATGCTATCCCTACTATGTGAGGAGCATATGACAGAAGAAAGAACCAGAGCCACTCTCAGTAGGTGGTGCTCACAGGTAACCATCAGAACAGAGAGCACAATTTAACCTGGAAACACACTCACACATGTGAGGAAGAGACATCCAAATTAAAATGCTTAGTTCCTTTAGTACAAAATTCAGCAACACGAAAACCTTCCCCACACCAACAGAATAATATTCCTGTTGGTGTGGTGAAGGTGTTGGTGCTGCTGAATTTTGTAATAAAGGAACTACGTATTTTAATTTGGATGCCCCTCTCACACAGCGTGAATGGCTGCCTAGGTTGAATTGTGCTCTGTATGTGAGGAGCATATTACCTGTACTAACATGTGTGCCCACATACATTGGCTCCTGTGTCAATATTGAGATCGGGGGGGGGGTTGCCTGTCTGTCTGGTACTGTTATTTATAATATAGGCCTCAGGTAGTGCTTTGCTTAAATATCGGCCAATTCCAGATAGGGAGTTGAACCCACTCGGTATTTACATGGTAAGTGGGTACTGCAGCAGCGGAACAATGATCCTATATTGTCCCACTCCGTACCTACTGCACATAGTGTTCCTCTTCCTCTACCTCAGGTATGACTTACCTCAGTCTATCTCTCGATTACTGAAAACAAATAACACATCACTCCTAGCTGTTCATAAAAAAGTAACTGATGTTGAGAGTTACTCACTTTTTAGCCACTTTTATTGCATGACCAATACAGCACAGACACAGACAGAATGGCTTTGATGCCCAGTGCTTCGAGACCTAAAATCTTTTTCTCAGATGTGCTCCCTGAGGAAGAGACTTTCAGGTCTCAAAGCCGTGGGGGGCAGTGCTGTCATGTCTGTATCTGTACTGGATTTGTCACACAAAAAAGACATTAAATGTGAGTAAATCTCAACATCAGTTACTTTTTCTTTATGAACTGCTGGAAGCACTGGGTTTCTTGTTTGCTCTCCATCTATTTTCTTAGCCAGCACCCTTATGCCATGGAAGCGCATTGGGTTTTATTTGCCTGTGTATCTCAATTACTTTGGCCTTCACCTTCGGTCCTGCCTTAACCAGTGTTTGTATGGGCAGATTCCCCTGTGGAACTGCTGACTACCTGCAGATGCCCCTGTAGACACCGCCCTCCTGTTTTTTGGCCCTCATGTTCCAGAGTCCTGAATACTGCACAAGAACAAGGGGTCATGTAACGAAGCAGGGAGGGGGTAAATTCAAGAGAGATGTGAAGAAGTACTGCTTCAAGGAAAGAGTGGTGGACACCTGGAACAGTCTACCAGCGGAGGTGGTGGGGGGAAAAACAGTGGTGGGATTCAAGAATGCATGGGATAAGCCTAAGGGAATCTTAATGGAAAGCAGGGCATGAGGGGGGGGTGGAAGAGAGGGCAATAGATAAAGTAGGGTCTGCAGTGACACTGTAGGCAGGGAAAAAATGGGCAGACTGAATGGGCCAAGCAGTCCTTACCTTACATCAGATTCTATGTTTCTATGTTTCTGTGGCTTTTTGTGCTTAATTGAATTACATCCCTCCTAATATGGGACAGTTGAGAGGCAAGGAGAGGAGGGGTTATGAGTGTTAAAATGAGGGATATCCCTCCTAGTATGAGACAGTTGAGTGGAAAGGACAGGAGGGTTATGAGTGCTAAAATGAGGGATATCCCTAATAATGTGGGACAGTCAAGAGGTAAGGACTGAGGGGTTCTGAGAACTAAAATGAGTGACATCCCTCTTAACATGGGATAGTTAAGAGGAATGTCCTACTGGCTCCACCACTGCTGTACCCCCTGACCTGCCACACTAATGGACTCCCTCAGGGTGGGCCAAATCAGGTAGCCAGGTAGCCAATGGCTACTTAAAAAAATGATTTGGCTAGCAGATTTTTAAAATTATTGGCCAACTTGGCTACCTGCCTACAAAGTGATTTTTGAGTCCTTAAAAAGGAAGACCACTACAAATACTGGTTTGGCTACCATATTTTGAAAGGTAGTAGCCAAACTGACCACCAGCTCACAAACTGCTTTGTCCCACCCTGGACTCCCTACAGCTAATTATTGCCTCTTCAATCATTGTGCTCCTTATGTATTGCTGTCTGCGCTGTTTTCTCCTAACTTTACCCTCTCAAGCTCAAATGATTTCACCGCCTTCCTCTGCTTGAGTGATTTTCACGCTGCTCCCTGTTCTAGATTCCTCTGCATCCCATGTCATGATTTATCCACTTTGGTTCATTAATTCTTTCACTGCCTCACATCATGTAATTGCTAGCTCACATTAATGCAATCTAATCTGTTTACATCCTACATATCATCTGCTTAGGTTACTCTATTTTCCATTTGCTTACTACCTGCTTATCATGTGTGTTTGACCCTCTGATTTTATGTTGTATCCATTTCTTTTAGCTTTACTACTGCCTTAGATTACAGAATGCTGGCTTAAGTTAATGCAGTTTAAGCTGCATACTACCTTTATATCATATGCTTAGTTTGCTGTAATTTAATTTATTTCCCCCTTAGGTAAGCAAGGCAACTTTAATTTTTATGGTGCCCATTCCATGTGGCTCAGAGTGCTTTACAAGGACAGTAAGACAATAAAATACAGGAATAAAAAATAAATAAATACAATAATAAATAAATATAACTAAGAGCAGTGGGCAAGATGGAAAAATAGGTTTTCAGTGCACCCTTGAAGGCATCCACTGTGCAGGATGACTAAACATTTAGTGGAAGGCAGTTTCATAAAACAGGAGCAGCAACCCCAAAAGCTCTATCATTCGAGAGTTTTAATCAGGAATATGGTACTGCAAAAAGGCCCGGTGCACAAGGGTGTGAGGCAGCAGGAGCTCTTTTGAGTTGTCAGGACCAATATCATGTGAGGCCTTGTATGTAATCAAGCATATCTTGCAGCTGATATGCCACCAAATTGGTGGACTGCACAGAACCAGTGTAATGTGCTAATTTCGAAGTGTTCCCTGCCGCATTCTGGACCACCAGCAGGTGATGCTTCAAGCCTCCAGATAATCATATGTCCAGAGCATTGCAGTAGTCCAGTTCTGAGGTGACAAAGGCATGCACTATCATCACTAAGTCCCTGGGCACCAGATGTGGTTAGATCCAGGTGATATTATGGAGATGGTAAAAAACACTCTGAACTATGGCTGATACCTTGGACCCAGGAGTCAGCTTGCAGTCCAGGGTAATGCTCAGATTTTCATCACATCCACAGCCCAAGGTGCATTGCCATTTAAAGCTGGCAACATGACATTAACACTTCTCATTGCTGACTGATGGGGACCCATTCGAGAAGCATTACCTTTGTTTTACCTTGGTTAAGACAGCCAGTTGGAGGCAATCCAGTCATTGAGTTCACCAATGCACCACTCCATCAAGAAGACCAAGTTATTCCCATCATTAGGTGCACAGGACAGGCATGCTTGAGTGTCATCTGCATAACAGTGAAACTCAACACAATACCGCCTAATGACCTCGCCCAATGGCAGCATGTACACAGCAAACAACATGGGTGCCATGATTGAATCATGAGGCATTCCACAGTTGAGCACAGCAGTAGAGATGAAATTGTCTAGTACAACCTCCTGTGCTCTCCTGGTAAGGTAGGACTCAAACCAGTGTAAAACTGTGCCACCAAGTCCCATATAGTGCCTGGGCAGTTCAACAGCTCACCATGGTCCACCATGTCAAATGTTGATGAATAATCTAGAAAGGACCAAGACAGAATTACTCCTTCTGTCGCTCACAATGAGAAGATTATGGAGCACCTTGACAAGAGCTATTTCAGTGCTGTGATGAGGCCTGAAGCCCAGCTGGAGAGGCTCTTGGATGTCATATTGAACTAAGTGAGCCTGAAGCTGTGCTACCACCACCTTCTCAATCACATTCCCCAGAAAGGAAAGGTTTGTGACAGGTCTGTAATTCATGAGGCAATCAGGATCCAGAGATGATTTTTTTCCAAAAGGGGTCTCGTCAACTTTTCAGTTCTGTGGGGAAGACCCCCCCCCCGAAAGGGAGCACCTGACGATCTCAACAAAAAGGAGCCCCAAGGATTCCCAACAACAAGTCAGAAGCAGGTAGGCCCAGGATTCAAAATACAGCTGGTGGGGCACAACCCAGAGACCAGTCTGAGCACTTCATCTTCTACAGCTGGTTGAAACTCCTCCAAGGATGGCAGAGTGTCTAAGCCCCTTGCTAGATGGCCACTGCCAACTCATGGCAGGCCACTTAAGGGGATCCCAAACTATATGGAGGACATCTTGTCAACAACAATTGGTTAAACTTTTCACACTTTACTGCAGAAAAAGCTTGTTCAGATTGCAGACAGAGAGGAATTATCAATCTGTATATGGTGTGGAAGTGCAATGCAGGCCGATTTTTTACTGCAGCAATCATCTTGGACAGGAACTGATTGTCCATTGATAGGCACCGTAATGTGTCCTCAGTGCCAATCTGTCCTCTGAGTGTGACCTCTGATAAGAATGCTCCAACTTCTGTTCCTCAGTCTTCAACCACCGCAACTCATCACAACACCATGAGGAACTGCAACAGGATGTCGAGGAATGGACACGATAAGGTGCCAGAGAATCCAAGGGAGCCATGAGTGCCATATTATAGCACTGCATAGCCTTCTCAGTTCTTATGACACAAACTGACATCATGCCAGGAATGTCCAATTCCACTAGGAGTTTGCTGGGCTCCAAGTTGTGCCTCCAGCGGAACCAGATTATCTCCACTGGAGAAGTAATATTTTTGGATGCCCGCTAAGGAACAACACAGCATGGTGATCCAATCATGCATGTCACTTATATCAAGCCCCAAGGAGAAAATCAGATCCAAGGCATGGCCATGCTGATGCTCCGGACCAGGAGAGATTCTTTCTTGGGCTTGCCTTCGGGCACTGTTGTCACTAGATGGGACTTTTAGGGCACTCCATCCCCAAAAATGTGTATTGTAAATAATGTCATTGTTTTTCTACAGTTTCTACTGTTTTTCTACTTGTCTAAAAAATATTTTTGGGGCTTCTCCAGTGTTTTGATGGTAGGGGTTAGATAATACTGTGATTGCAGATTAGGGGTTGTTTTGTCTTTTCTCTTGCAGGTGATCCTGAAGAAGACAAGAAGAGACAGCAAGAAGAGGAGGAGGGACTCAGCGGAGTCTTCCATGTGCTTTAAAGTAGAAGTGTTTAAAGTGCAGTGTTGTTGTTTACTGTGTTTAACTTTTCCTTCCACAGGTATGATTGTGGGGGAGTGTGGGAGTAATACCTAGGGTATAGTATTAGCTCCTTGTGTATTGGTTGCAGGTGTCTGGGGTTGGGGGGAGGTTCCCCTGTTTTTGGGTAATTTGGGTTATGGTCAGATAGGTTTTCCCTAGAGGGCTAGGGGGGATAGACAGGCTGCAGTCCTGACCTGCAGTAGGGGCCACAGTACTGATCAATTAGGGCTATGTTCTGGGCAATTCTACCAGGGCCACTAAGTAACCATAGCAAGATCATAGAGTAGAGGCTGAAGCATCAGCCAATGGTCTCTGGGCCCTTAGTATTGCCTGACTGTGCCTGGCACATGGTAGGGGAGAAGGTAGCGCTACCTCCCCATAGTCAACACATAGGGTAAGATGGCCTGGGCCAGGTGAGTAATGACTGCGGACAGTCATTTTCCTGGTCAAAGATGGGTGTAACCCCCCCATCACCAGGGGTTACTAGAATCCCACTTAGATCTAGTGGCAGGCAAGGGAAGGCAGCTTGTGAGACAACAGTTAAATGGGTTTCACACTGTCTCACGCTGTCCTCAGTCTCAGCTGAGCTGGCGGGATGACATCATATAGAATTCTCGCAGCAGCATAAGCCACAGTGGAATGTTGCAGCTGGGAGTTAGGTTAGAACGTTGGGGTTTTTCAAAGTCAGTCTGGTAGAAGTCTAGTGGGAGACTCGGTGGAGGGAGGAGGTGCACTGCAGTTGGCAGCCCCTGAGAGCCCAGCTCTGTAATAGAGCTACCACAGGAAGAGTGTGTGCATTCTCGCCCTAGAGAAGGACACAGAAGAGAACAAATAGAAGTGGTTGAGACTGTTTCCTGGTTTGTTCCAGTGCCCCATCCCTGAGAGGGACGGGGGAGAACAAGACCAACTCTTCAGGGGCAATCCCCTGGCCCTGCTGGAAGAAGAAAAGCTGCCTGAAGACAACTTGTACTGAGGTACCAGAAGTATGTTTTCCTGTGAGAGAAGCCCTGGGGCACCTGTAACCATGGTGAGTCTGCTGTACCATAGAGTCATGTTTTCACCAAGACTGTTGTGTAAAGTATCTGCTACTGTGGGTCAGGAAAGGACAGCCAAGTACAATACTTTAAGTTATGTGTATGACTTGAAATGCATCTAACCAGTGGGGGTCTACAGGGATGGACATAGCCACTTAGAGAATGCTGCAAGTCAGGACACCAGTTACCTAGAAAGCAGAATGTTAAATGTGATATACATTTCGAGATAGCATTCTACATACAGAGAGTTCAAAGGAAAGGTGTTGACTCCAAATGAATGGCCTGTATGGATTTGGGGACAAGAGGTGGGAGACCCCCCATCTGGAGTAACCAGATTTACCTCTACGGATTCACTTTGGGCACCTATAGCTTTCTCCCAGGCACTTGGCCAGTGTCTGCAGAAAGTACCCAGACGTGGGATTAAGGATGTGTGTTTTTCCCTTTAGAGCTAGGAAGCACTCATGGGTGGTTGAGGGAGCCACCAACAGAAAATCCATGACATATGGAAATGTGTACTAGTGCTGGCCAAGTGCCATGCCAGGGAATCCAAGAGAGAGAGAGAGAGAGAGAGAGTACCAGTTCGGGCATGAGATCCCAGTGTGTTCAAAACCTGAGGGTTGTTGTGATGATGATGAAGATGTGTTCTGACCTCTATGGATCTGCATAACCAGTGAGTGTAGCCCCGTGGGGGTCCATCTTGCTTTATATTCTTGTGTTGAAGTGAATAAAATCCCCACTTTAGAATCCCACTCCCAGTTTGGACATTCTCAGTTCTTGCTTCTTGTGTCCGGAATTACTTGGGTGCCACTGTCCAGAAGTGCAAACCTAGCCCTAATACCAAGCGAATGTTTTCTCCCCGAACCCAGGCTAGCCAGGTAGTGGGTTACAAAAATGGAAGCACCGGGTGCTAAATAACAACAAACCCTAAACCCACGCCTTGGTTACATTTATACAGGAACAAACATTAGGGACAAAGTCCCTATTTTCAACAACCACAAACAATACATACATTTACATAAAAAACTGTTTACAGCCCTGTGGCATTGCATTTTCTTAAAGCACATGACAGTAACCTCTCTGTATTACACTTTATGGGAATAGAGCAGGTTAAGATTGGCAAAAGTGGTGGAAACAGACTCACATGTTTATTACAATGAGAGAGTTACTGGATTTTTTTCACTGCAGAGCTTACAACCCAAGGGGCTGAACATAAATTGGGACCTGAAACCTTTTTTACAATAATTTGAAGTTTGCTTCAGTTATTAGGGCATAATGAAATAAAGATAAATTGCATGCCCCCAACCCATGCCAACAATGACAAAAAAAAAAAAATTCCACCCTCGGCCCATCACCTTGTTTGATTATCTGAAATTTGAACACATGGGGCCCGATATTCAAAGGTTAGTGCAGGCACAAATGGGTGTTTGCCCCATAAACTGGGTTTTGTGCCTAGTGTGTGGGTGAGGTCTATTTTCAGACACCCCCAGAGTGTGAAAAAAAACCATTAGTGCCCAAGCACTAAGTTACCGCTGCATCTATGCTCAATGAGGGGGACCTTCCCTGCATAAGGGTGCAGCAGCATATTCAGAGGTTTGCACTGTTGGTAATTCTCACACAAACTGGTACAAATTACCACCGTTGCAAACCCCCCTTAACAGGGTGCAAGTCCCTGGTGGCTGGCAAAGGTACTGCAGCCGTCCACCCCAGCCCATCAACCAAAGATGTCCCTAGTGCCTAGTGGCCCCCCACCCTAACAGCCCCATCCTCATGTGTACAAAGCACATCCCTGGTGGTCCATGGTCCCCCAACCTCTGATCCCTTGTCCATACATCCCTGTAATGTGCCCTGGTGGCTAGCAATCACCCCCCTCCACCCTCGATTAGATATTCTAAAAGACTTAGATGGACAGAGGCAATCGAGACAGATTAGTCACTTTCTTGACAATGGTTCCCTAAAATTAGAGAACAACACTTATCTTAAAGAAATTCTGGCAAACCTTGAGGATTTCTTTAGTACCATAAAACATCAACTTTATGAGGAAAAGTGATATAATCCTAAGGCTCCAAAGATTAGGGGCTGGTTCGACCAGGGGTGCAGGAAAAGGAAAAAAAGGACTGATGACCCTTGTTAGAAAAGCAAGGAATTATAAAGACAAGGTAATATCTCAACAGCTTAAAATAGAAAGAAAACAATACAAGATTTTGGATAATTAAAAAAATAATTTTTAAGGTACAGTGGTCTTACATGCTTATGGCCATAATGGAAAAGGACCAGCAATCCTTCTGGCTTTAGTGGTCAATGGATTTGGGGGGAAAAAGGAGGGGGGAGTGGCCCTGTAAATAAGAGAAGGTATAAAGGCAACAGAAGTGCAGGGTAGACAGGGAGGGGCCGAGGCACTGTGGGCCACCCTTGAGCGAGGCAATGGCACAGCAATCTACATGGGGGTAATCTACAGACCTCCAGCACTGGATGAAAAGGAGGCAGGGGATCTAGTATATCAAATCCATGAGATGACATTAAAAAGGGAGGTATTACTGCTGGGGGATTTCAGTATCCCTGTCGTGGATTGGACCATCCCAGCAGCTACTTCAACCAGAAGCAGAGACATCCTGGAGTCCCTACGAGGGGCAGGCCTCAAACAACTAGTTTTTTATTTTTATTTATTTATTTATTTATTGAAATGCTTCACCAGGAAGGGCACACTGAACAACAAATTGCTCGTCTCATGGTGCGTCCTGGGGAGAGGGTACAGGGAGTACATAGAATACGACAATGAATAGAACATTAAAAGCACAGTACAGAATTAGAGGATAACCAATGAACACAAACATGGTACTAAGACTTAACCAGTGCAGGATAGTGCTTGTCATGATATTCAGTGAAATCCAACTTGCAGAAGCAGTAAGTACAACATTTGAATAGAACTATATCCATAAGGAGGCTGACAGAAGGAGAGAATACTGGGGGGTAAGGAAAGGAGGAGCTTAATTGCAGTTGCAATTTGTAGCAAAGAAGTTTTGGAGGGCCAGGATTATGGAGTAGTGGGAAGAAAAGAGGGGAATTTGAGGAGGAAGGGCATTCCAAAGTTTAGGGAGGTGATGAGAGATGGCTGACTGGCCTGTAATTGTAGTATAATGTGGTACAACTATTAAACAAAGGTCGTAAGATCTACAGGAGTGGGCTGGGGAAGGGAGGGAGGAAAGAAGGGAGGTAAGGTAAGGGGGTAGGGTTCCAAACTAAAATTTTGATACAAATTTGGTGTAGTGGAGGAGATGGCAATTCTCTAGTGAGGGGAAGGCAAGCGAGTGGTAGAGATTACAGTGATGGGTAGAGGAGGGTGAGTAGAGAGCAACGCGACAGAAGGAGTTAAAAAGGGTGTCCAACCTGTGTAAGGAAGATTTGGGAGCAGCACTGTAGACTACATCCAGTAGTCAAAGATTGGTAGGATCATCTCCTGGACAAGTTCACACCTATCCGGTAGTGGGAGGCAGCTATGATTTGTTTAGGGGGCACCCAGCTTGGGGCACAGTTTCTTCAGGATGGTGTTCACATGTCCAGAGAAGTTGAGATTTTGGTTGAGCCAAACTCCCAAGTACCTAAAGGATGAAGTATCCTCAAGAACTGTCCCATCAAGGGTGTGGAAGGAGGGCAGGTTGGGAAGCCTAGAGCCGAAGGTCATTGAGACAGTCTTCTTGGCACTGAGAGACAGTTGATGGGAGGAAAACTAGTGCTGAACTTTGTAGAAGTCATGTTGGAGTCCGGTTTCAACATCAACGGAGGATTGGCCTGAACAATAGAGGACTGTATCATCGACGTACTTGTGGATAAAGGTGGAGGAGCAGACTGAGGGAAGGTCATTCAAGAAAATGGAGAAAAGAATGGGGCCCAGGATGGATCCCTGAGGTACACCAGTATGGATGGGGGAGATGGAGTCAGCTATTCTGACTGATTGGGTCCTTCCTACCAGGTAGGCACTGAACCAGTTTAGAGCAGAGGCAGTTAAGCCAGCCGAGGAGAGGTAAGTTAATAGTAGGGGATGGGAGACAGTGTCGAAATCCTTAGCAAGGTTGACAAAAACAGCTGATGTGATTTGGCCTTTATCCATCCTTGAGAGGATAGAGTCTGTGAGCCTAGTCAGGGAGGTAGTAGTGGAATGGTTCTTCCGGAACCCAGACTGGAACGGAGTGAAGAAGTCAGAGTCAGAAAGGAAAGAGGAGAGTTGAGAAAGGACCAGGTGTTCCTAAAATTTAGCAAGGGTAGGAAGGAGGGATGTAGGGTTATAGTTAGCAGGTGTGGTAGGGTCCCCACCTTTGGGCAGTAGGAGAACAGTTGCATGCTTCCAGATTGATTGGATGGTTGCTGTGGCGAAGGAGAGGTTGAGAAGAGCAGATAAAGGAGCAGCAATTGCAGGAGCTGATAGATAGAGAAGATTGGGGTCAAGTCCATCAGGTGAGCTACCTTTAGAAGGGTTGAGTGTGTGCAGAGCAAACAAAGTAGTAGAGGGGGAGATTGTTGAGAAGGAGAAGGAGGTAGATGATGGGGGCTAGGGGGAGTGGGGCAGCAGATAGAGGGGGACAGAAGGGAGGATATCAGAGCATAGACACAGGAGGTGAAGTATGAGTTAAAATGAGAACAGGCAGAGAACAGCAAGAGGAAGGAGCTGCTGTTATAACTATGCTTCTCTACTGGGACTGAAGAACTAGAACTCTACTACTGGGACCTTCAATTTAGGGTAATAAAAAAGAGTGTGTTTGTCTGAGTTGGCTGAAGTGAATTGTTATCTTTGCAGTTATCTAGGTGTTTGTCTAAGTTGGCTGAAGAGAACTGTTATCTGTGCAATTAACTAGGTGTAGAAAGAGCTGTAAATTAAGGGGAGTGGCTTAGTTAGAAGGAAGCCAGGTGTTTTAGATTTAAAAACTGCCCTAGGTAGCTTCTGGCAGAGAACAGGCAGAGAACAGCAAGAGGAAGGAGCTGCTGTTATAACTATACTTCTCTACTGGGATTATATTGCCTCCTCCTCCCCCTTAGCCAGTTCTACTTTTATAGGCACAGGATTTGACTGACAACAGGAAGTTCCTGTTTGGGAGCAGGAGTGAGTGATCACAAGCCACAAAGACTCACCATCCTAGAAGAAAAGAGTAGGTCTCCTCCCCCAGCTGCTGGAGGTCTGACTCTGAGCAAGTAAGGAGACTACTGAGAAATATAGGAACTTCTTGCCTCAGAACAGGAAGATCAGGAGCTTAAAGGGCACAGAGGCAGTAAGTAGGGAGAGAAAAAAATAAAAATAAATAAACAGAGGAAAGAGTAAGTATTCAAAACAACAGTTAAGGGGCCAGAAATAAGACATGATGGGAGTGGTGCAGTGCAGTGGCTGTGGAGCAGCAGTCTTCCGGCAGATGTTCTGGATGATGCGGTGTTGTCCCATCTGCAGGCACCTCTCTGGGCTGAGGGAGGAGGTTGCTCATCTCCAGGCTGAGTTGGTCAGGATTTGGGTGACCTCCTCTCCCACCCAGGAACCACCAGGGCCACTGCCGTTGCTTCAGAGGTTGGAGACCAAGGAGGATGCCGGGAACCTCCACAAAAGAGACCCACAGGAGGGTGGTATGGGATCCCACAGGGGAAGGAAACAACTCCTGATGGAGGACTCCATTGTTAGGAGGGTAGAACTGGGGGAGGAAGGGGAGAGGGAGATAAGGTGCCTGCCTGGCGCCATGGCTTGGAGGGACAAGGAGTGAATCCTCAGGATCGCAGGAGCAACTGCACGGGGAGGGAACTGGATGTCATTGTCCACCTAGGGACAAATAACATGGCTGAGAAAGGGATCAGAGCAGTGCAGGAAGAGTTTGTGGAGTTGGGGAGGGGCCTTAGACAAGTAGCACACATGGTAACCTTCTCGGAGGTGCTGCCTGTCTATAGCATGGGTGAGGCTAGGGTGCTCCACACTATGGGATTCAATCAGTGGTTGAAAAACTAGTGCAGAGCTCAGGGGTTTGGCTTCATTGGGGACTGGGGGTCCACCTTTTTGAGTGATGCAGGCCTATTGTATACTGGCGCGATGGTCTGCATCTGTCCAGGAGGGGAACCAGGATCTTAGGTGATAGGTTTAAATGCTTCATTGGCAAGCATTTAAACTAGCCAAGGGGGGAGGCACTGGAAAGAAGCAGGGAAATCCTAGCCCTCCCAAAAAAAATCAGGGTAGTCAGTGAGGTAAACACTAAGATAAAGATGTCGATTGGGAGAAGGGCAGGGGTAATTGGAGAAAACAACAAAGGTAATAAGGACAGGGATGGAGCAAAAAGGGGTAAGGCCATCAAGAAATTAAGGGTAATGAGTACCAATGCCCATAGTCTGGGCAACAAGCTCCCTGAACTGGTAGCCCTGATGGAAGAGAGATGCCTGGATATTGTGGCAGTCACAGAAACACGGTACACAGAGAACCATGACTGGGATGTTAACATACCAGGATACACAACCTACAGGAGAGACAGGGAGGGTAGAAGAGGGGAAGGATTAGCTCTCTATGTAAGGGAAGGGATAAAAGCAATGGAACAAAAGAGTAAACAGGGAGGAAAGGAGGTACTGTGGGTCACCTTAGAGACTGGAAATGGCACCACAATCTGCACAGGGGTTGTATACAGAGCCCCATCTCAGGGAGAGGGAATAGACAAGGATATGATAGAAGGCATCCTTAGGATGGCAGAAAAAGAGGAAATACTGTTGATGGGGGACCTGAATATGCCAGATGTTAACTGGAGTACCTTTGCTGCAGCCACATCCAAGAGTAGGGTCATTCTCAATGCCCTACAGGGGACATGCCTCAGGCAGCTACTGTCAGAACCCACTCAGGAGGGAGCAATCTTAGATCTCATGCTCTCAAATGGGGACAGTGAGAGGATCTCAGATCTAGAAGTGGGTAGCCATCTGGGAACAAGTGACCACCAAACAGTGTGGTTCACGATAAACTCAGCTGCAGAGTTAAGCCATACAAAAGTGAGGGTACTGGACTTCAGGAGGGTTGACTTTGGCAAGATGGGAGAGTTCCTTAGAAAAGCACTAGCAAACAGGCAAGAAGGAGAGGTGGAGCAACAATGGGGAAACATCAAAACTGCCATCACAGAGGCAACAAGCCTTTGTGTGAAGCAAATAAACAAATCAAAATGTAAAAAAAAAGCCACTATGGTTCTCAAAAGAGGTGGCGGGGAAGGTTAGGGAGAAACAGATAGCATTTAGAAAGTATAAGGAAACACAGAAGGAGCAGGACAGAGAACTGTACCAGTTAAGGCAGAAGGAAGCAGGGAAGGCAGTCAGAATAGCAAAGGCCCAAACTGAGGAAAAGATAGCCAACTCGGTTAAGAAGGGGGATAAAACCTTTTATAGGTACATTAGGGAGCGTAGAAAGACAAAGGGAGGGATAGTGAGGGTGAATAGAATGGACGGTGGGTGGGCAGAGAAGGACAGTGAAAAAGCAGAGATACTGAACGAATACATCTGCTCAGTATTCACAAAAGAGGAGGGGGAGGTACCAAATCCAATTAACAGAAGCCATCTGGATAGGGAGGTTGATTCCAGTCCTTTCACAGAAGAAAGGGTTCTGAAAGAACTCCTAAAACTGAAGGTGGACAAAGCAATGGGATTCACCCCAGAAATCTAAAAGAATTAAGGGGAGAATTAGTGACACAGCTGGCTACCCTTTTTAACAAATCATGGGAGGATGGTGTGGTACCTGAGAACTGGAGGAGGGCGGATGTGATTCCCCTTCGCAAATGTGGGTGCAAGACAGAGGCAGGAAACTACAGACTTGTCAGTTTGACCTCTGTGGTAGGGAAAGTGATGGAATCACTTCTGAAGGAAAGAATTGTTGAGTACCTAGAGGCCAGTGGGGCACAGGACCCAAGGCAGCATGGGTTCTCAGCGGTAAGGTCATGTCAGATGAATCTAATCAATTTCTTTGACTGGATGACCAAAGTAGTAGACCAGGGAAGGGCTGTGGACATGGCTTACCTGGACTTTAGCAAAGCATTTGACACAGTCCCACACAAAAGATTAATAAACAAATTAGTCAGCCTGGGAGTGGGTCCCAGGGTGGTAGTCTGGGTAAAACAATGGCTGAACAACAGGACACAGATGGTAATAGTAAACAGAGTCCACTCTGAAGAAAGGGGGGTTACTAGTGGGGTACCACAGGGTTCAGCACTGGGTCCAGTCCTTTTTAATGTCTTTACAGTATATGCGACATTGCAGAGGGACTGGAAGGAAAAGTATGCCTCTTTGCAGATGACACCAAGATCTGCAACAGAGTTGATACACAAGAAGGCATGGAAAGGATGAGAAGGGACTTGGCAAGTTTGGAGGAATGGTCAGAAGTATGGCAGCTTGGATTCAATGCAAAGAAGTGCAAAATAATGTACCTGGGAAACAAAAACCCAGGGGAAGAGTACACAATGGGGGGGAGGTAGTAACAACAAAAATGGAAAGGGACTTGGGGGTAATCATATCAGATGACCTTAAGGTTGGCAAGCAATGTAAGAAGGCAGTAGGGAGGGCTGGGGGGATACTGGGATGTATTGGGAGAGGCATCACCAGCAGAAAACAGGAAGTTGTTATCCCTCTGTACAGACAGTTGGTAATACCCCATCTGTCGTACTGCGTCGAGTTCTGGAGACCCCATCTCTGCAAGGAAATAGACAGGATGGAGGCAGTCCAGAGGAGGGCAACTAAAATGGTGCAGGGTCTGCAAGAGAAGCCATATGAGGAGAGACTGAAGGAGCTTAATATGTATACCCTTGAGGAAAGGAGGGGGACATGATAGAAACTTTTAAGTACCTCAGTGGAATCAACAAAGTCCAAGAGGGTAGCATCTTTCAGAAAAAGAGATGTGCAAGAACAAGGGGACAGTTTGAAGATGGGGGGGTGGCTCAGGGGCAATGTGAGAAAGTATTTTTTCATAGAGAAGGTGGTGAACACATGGAACAGTCTTCCTGAGGAGGTTGTGGGATCTAAAACTGTGGGACAATTCAAGAATGCATGGGACTGACATAAGGCAATTATAGTGGGGGGTAAGGAGGAAGTAGGCTGCTGGTTGACTAGGATCTGCTGCTTATCCAGTAGGTAGTGAAATGGGCAGACTAGGTGGGCCAAGCGGTCCTTATCTGCTGTCAAAGTCTATGTTTCTATGTTAAATTCGTTGGCAACTCCAAGGTGATCAGCAACTAGAGTGTTGTTTATATTGAGGAGAGGGGTGGGAGTGGAGGGGGAGAGGGAGTGAATAAACTTCCAGAATTTGGAGGGATTATTATTGTTAGTCTCGAGGGTGGAGCAGAAATACTCCGATTTGGCTAGGCAAGTACCTTTAATAAGTTTATTTCATGGGGAACAGTAGATTTCATAGTCATGAGGGAGTTTAGATATTTTATGGGTTTTCCATGCCAGATCCCGGGCTTCGTGGCATGCCAAGAGTTCAGGGGTGATCCACGGGAGATGATTACCCCTGACCCTGGAATGTCGCATTGGGGCGTGAGTGTTCCATATCTCTAGGAATTTATCATGAAAGTAGTTGTAGGCATCACCAATAGTATTATCTGCGGCAACTGAATCCCAATTTGTGTGGACTAGTTCTTGGGGGGGGGCGAGGAATCCCACCAGAGACAGGGCAATTCTGGACCTAGCACTGACCAATGGGGCCAGAATCACAGACATCCAGGTGAAAGGTCAGCTGGAATCCAGTGACCACCACATAGTAAGGTTTAGCATGTGGACAGAGACACAGGCTAGTCACATGAACGTGAAGATCTTAGATTTTAGGAGGGCAGTTTGCTAAAATGGGGAGATGTATCAAGGAGGCCCTGGAGAGGAGGGAGATAGGAGGGGGAGTTGAGGAGCAGTGGGAACACCTGAAGAGAGCTATAGAGGAGGTAATGAGCTAATGCATCAAGATGATTAGTTAACAAGGGCAAGAGAAGGAGGAAACCACTATGGTTCTTGAGAGAGGTGGCAGAAAAAGTAATGGCCAAAAGGGTGGCTTTCAGGAAATATAAGGAGACTCAAAAAGAGGAAGACAGAGAGGAGTACCTAAAGAATCTAAGGGAAACGTGGGAGGCTGTAAGGAGAGCAAAGGTGCAGACAGAGGAAAGATTAGTGCAGATGGTGAAGAAGAGAGACAAGACATTCTTTAGGTACATCAGCAAAAGGATGAAAATTGGGGGTGATTGTAAGGCTTAGAGGGGAGACCTGGAAAAGGCAGAAAAACTGAACGAATACTTCTGTTCAGTATTTACAAATGAGAGGGAAGGTCAGGGGCCACAGCTGGAGAACAGACATGAAGGGGGGGAAGGAGGTAGCCCCAAGTCCATTTACGGTAGAGAAAGTCCTGGAGGAGCTCATAAAACTAAAAGTGGACAAAGCAATGGGGCCATATGGCATACACCTGAGGATATTAAGGGAACTGCAAAGGGAGTTAGCACCACCCCTGGCAGCCATGTTCACTGAGTCCCTCAGCACAGGAGTGGTCCCAGAGGACTGGAAGAGGGCACATGTTGTCCCTCTACACAAAAGTGGCAATAGTGAAGAGGAAGGGAACTATAGGCCAGTGAGCCTCATCTCCGTAGTGGTTAAGATCATGGAGGCACTGCTTAAGGAAAGAATAGTGGCACACTTAGTATCCAATGGTGCCCAGGATCAAGGCAACATGGATTCACAGTGGGAAGGTCATGTCAGATGAATCTGATAGATTTCTTTGACTGGGTGACAAAGAAAGTAAATCATGGTGGGGGGGCAGTGGAAGTTGCCTACCTCAATTTTCAGCAAGGCCTTTGACACTGTCCCACATAAAAGGCTGGTTAACAAGCTGGGACGTCTGGGCATGGGGCACAGGGTGGTAAACTGGGTTAGGGCCGACCCGGTGGCACTGAGGGTTGAGGTGATGGACACCACACCTCGCACCATGCTGGCGACCCGGATTTGGTAATGAGCTTTGGTTGCTGGGGGTCGGCAGGGGCAGGAGAGGCTTGAGCATCCAGAGGACTGCTCTCCTCTCCTGGGGGTGGGTGGACTGGGCATCCCATTGTACTGCGACTCCAAGTGGAGACTGGGGGTATCACCACTTGTGGGAGCCACATGTAGGGGTATGGAGGTGATGGCAGATGTCCTGTGGGTGAGTGTACAAGTGTACCCACAGCACGCAGGATGTCACTGCACATCCGCACCTCCAGGAACAGGAAAGAGGAAAAACCACAGCACCCGGATAGGCGAAGGTAGGGCCAGTGGACCACCACCATGCTCTCCGCTAGGTCTGACCTGGCTGGGTCTCCAACTCTCCTCCACTCCCCAGCAGCCCTTCTAGATTATAGATAAAGTGCCGGAGGAGTTGAAAGGCAGTATCATCTGGGGGGTGCAGAGCCAGGGGCAGGGAGGTCAACGGAGTTGGGGGAGAGTGCTGGCAAGCAGATATCTTGGTCAGTGGGACCTCAGGTTGGGTGCGCTATGGCCACACCAAGTGTCTCACTGGAGAGGAAGTCTAAGGGACCTGTGATAGGAGGATAAAGAAGTTAAAAATAAAAACTAGGTTAGAAACTGGCTAATGGACAGGAGACAGAGGGTGGTGATAAATGGGATCCAATCCGAGGAGAGAGCAGTGACCAGCAGGGTACCACAGGGATCAGTCCTTGGGACAATCTTGTTTAATGTCTTGATTAGTGATATTGCAAAAGGGCTGGAGGGAAAGGTCTGCCTGTTTGCAGATGACACCAAGATCTGCATCAGGGTGGATATGTCAGAAGAGGTGGAGAAAATGAGGTGGGACCTGGAGATGCTTGAAAAATGGTCAGAGGTGTGGCAACTGAGGTTCAGTTCAAAGAAGTGCAAAATAATGCACCTGGGACCAGGAAACACTGGGGAGAGCTACAGGATGGGGGGCGAGTTGCTGACAATCACCAAGGAGGAGAGGGACCTGGGGGTTATCATATCAGATGACCTGAAGATGTCTAAGCAGAGTACAAAGGTTGCAGGGAGGGTCAGTGGCATGCTGGAGTGCATAGGCAGGGGTATCACTAGCAGAAGGAGACAGGTAGTGATACCATTATATAAAACACTGGTGAGACCTCACCTAGAGTACTGTGTGCAGTTCTGGAGGCCGCACCTCCATAAGGATATTGACACGACTGAGGTGGTCCAGAGAAGGGTGACAAAGATGGTGCAGGGTTTGCACCAGAAAACATGTGAGGAGAGATTAAAAGACCTCAATATGTGCTCGCTAGAGGAGAGGAGGGATCAGGGTGACATGATAGAAACATTCAGGTACCTCAAGGGCATGAACAAGGTGCAGGGGGGAGGCATCTTCCAAAAGAGGAGAAGTACAAGAACGAGGGGGCATGATATGAAACTGGATGGAGGCAGGTTGAGGGGAAATGTGAGGAAGTTTTTCTTCATGGAGAGGGTGGTGGACGCATGGAATAGCCTGCCACAGGAGGTTATGGGAACAAGCACAGTGGAGGGATTTAAACATGGCTGGGACAAGCATAGGGGAACCTTAGAGGTGGGAAGCAGGGGTTGAAAGCCATTGACTAGATAGGGTCAGATGATGCAGACATGTGTAGGGCTTACAGGCAGACTGGATGGGCCTAGAGATCCTTATCTGCTGACAATTTCTATGTTTCTATGTTTCTATTTAAAGAACGTAAGATGGAAACAGATGCCTACATTCCCAAGGAAGTTTAGGTACACTATTTCTCAGAAATTTTTTATGATACAAGGATTAAAAGGGAGACCAGTTTTCAAAGCTCAATACTTAAAAACTCGCCAGACTTATTAATGAATAAATATGAAAATTTATTAGCGATCAATACATTAAAACTAAAAAAAAGTGCCCAGTCCGGATAAAATCCCGGCAGAGTTTACTGTTGTTTAGCAGAAGACTGGGCAAATTATCTGACAGTTTTTGGTTTTTAATAAATGTATATAGGAGAGTTATACTCCTAGATCCTGGAGGGGCTCTGAGATGATACCAATATATAAAAAGGGCAACAGGTATGATCCCAAAATGTACAGGCCAATTAGCCTCACAGACATTATAGCAAACATTTTTGCCAGGATATTGTTGGAGAGATTGAAATTACAACTCAGAAGGCTTGATGACATGTCACCTCTACAAGCTGACTTTTAGGAAGGTTTCTCAACATTAGATAATTGTTTTATTCTTTATCATCTATTAGAGCAATACGTGAAATTGAGAGGCCAGAAGGTTTAATACAGCCTTTACGGATTTTACAGCAGCATTCGACTCAATCAACAGAAACACTCTCTGGGATACTATGAAAGACTTGGGGATATGCTGCTCCTTAATAAATATCATCAGAAACGTATGCACTGAATCATGGTCCCTAGTGAGAGTAGGGGTACGGGGTGAACTATCGGAAAGTTTCCACACTAATAGGGGTGTAAGACAGCGATGCGTATTGGCCCTGTTGCTCTTCTCGAGTTATACATATAATCTTCTAGTAGTCTTTGAGAATCAGGAGTCTGATTCTCCAAAAATTGGCTCCACAGTGTGTTCAGCATTAGTATATGCGGACTATCTAGTCTTGTTTTCACTATCTAGAAGTGGTCTACAAAAACAAAGCTGGATATGCTACATGAATACTCTTAAAAAACTAGACTTAAAGGTCAACATTGCAAAAAGCAAGATAGTTTAATTTGGGGGGAATAGGGAAAAACACTGCTGGAAACTTGATGACAGGCTTTAAGATGTAGTCAAATCATATTGTTACCTGGGAATAACATCTGCTGACAACTTATCTTTGAAGTCACACCGAGTAGGTACTTTGGCAAAGGCCAAGTCTTCAGTAGTTGACTTAAAAAGATTCCACTGTCTATATGGAGGCCACTCAATTAAACCATTGGTGACTGCTATAAAAGCCAAATATAACTCCCAGATCTTGTATGTCTCCGAGATACTGTATGTGCCTTGTCCTCAGCAGAATCCTTGGAGGAAAGCAACTATTCAAGTCCTTAGGGCAGCCCTTGGTTTTAATAAACCCACTCTGGCTTGCTTTGTGAGGGCAGAACTGGGCCTAAATAACTTACAAGCTACAGTAGAGAGTAAGTTTGTTAACTTCTGGATTAGATTGAACAGATGATAACTACAATAAAATAAATGAGGCCCTGTTAGGATACGACTGGGATACCTTGTTTTCTGGGTTAAATACAAATGAGTGTTGGATATTATTTAAATCTATTATTGCAGAACTAGAAAATGTATAAATCGCACAATAATAAAGTCAAAGTTCCTTTATGGTTAACTAATAATATCAGGCACCAGATAAATATAAAGGAAAAAGCCTTTAAGAAACTTAAAACATGTCCCAGTGCTTCTAATACAATAATGTATAAAAGGGAACTAAAAAAGATAAAACTCTTAATTAAAGGGGAAAGGAAGAAAACTTAAATTAAATAGCAATGACAAAGAATCCAAAAGCATTTTTTGGATATATCAATGGAAATAAACAAAAAAGATAATAGTATAACAAAATGAGTTGAGAATGGGAAGGAAATTACAGATAAAAAACAAATTGCAGATACTTTCAATAGATATTGTCACCCAAACTAATCACCAACCATGTCCCATAGCCCTCTGAATTTTTTACCTCCGGCAGTCTCTGCTCAAGACTACGTGTCTGCCTTACCAATGTATGCTTTATCTGTCACTCTGTATCCAAATAACTGTAATAGCTTGTGAATGCCAAACCTGTAACACATATATTGTAACAAAGAAATAACTGCTTGTGTCTACCAAAGCTGTAACCGCAACGATGTAAAAGCTGTAACCGCAATGATGTAACTAAATGTTGTAATGTATTTGTCCTCTTTGTGATGAGGTACCTTTGGAAATGAGCCTCTGGCTCAAAGGTTGTAAACTGATGTACAAATAAATAAATAAATAAAATATTTTGGAACAGTGTTTCAAAAAAAGGAACAAACAATGGCAAATTATAAAACTGAAAATTTATTTATTGAAATTAGTACAGACGATGTTTCATCAGCACTGAAAACTATTAAATCAAATTCAGCACCAGGGCCTGATGGCATTAACCCCGCTTTTATAAGGCAAACAGCTGGTTCCATCATACTCCCACTAAAACTTATTTTCAATAAATCATATTTTCATGGTGTCATCCCAGAGGATTGGAAGTATGCATCCGTTACTCCAATTCATAAAAAAAGGTTCCAAAATTGAAGCAAGTAATTATCGTCCGATAAGTCTGACATCAATTATCTGTAAAAGCATGGAGAGAATTATTAAAAATCAAATAGAAAACTCAATAAGAGCAAATAGCCTAACCGATACAAACCAGCATGGTTTCACTGTTGGAAGATCATGTACAACAAACCTGATTGGCTTCTATGATTGGGTTAGTAGGTATATAGATCAGGGTACTCCGGTTGACATCCTGTTCATGGATTTCAAGGAGGCTTTTGACAGAGTCTTACATGAGATACTCATTAAAAAATTATTACTGATGAAACTTGAAACAAAAATAATTACAAGGATCCAAATGTGGTTAAGCAATAGAACTCAGGCAGTTAGAATCCAGAATGTACATTCTGACATTATAGATGTTACCAGTGGGGTCCCACAGGGATCAGTACTTGGGCCAACTCTCTTTAGCATATTCATTTCAGATTTACATAATAGGATAAATGGTCATATCTAAAAATTTGCAGACAATATCAAAATGTGTGGACCATTTGATTCAGACAAAAGCATAAATGCTTTCAGAAATGACATTTGCCAACTAGAAAAATGGGCAACAGATAATAGAATGACATTTAATGAAGATAAGTGTGTTATAATGCATCTGGGTGCCACAAACATGCACATCCGTTATAGTCTCAATGGAAATTTACTAAAAACAGTGACAACAGAGAGGGAGATTTGGGAGTTATGATAAATAATTATTTAACACTAGGCGATCACTGTCGGCAAACAGCACAAGTAGCAAATAGACTATTGATGTCGATCAAGCAGAGCTTTAGCACTAGACATGAAGCCTGTATAATACCCATTTATAACATATACATTAGGCCTCATCTTGATTATGCACGTTTCTTTTGGTCACCGTAATTGACAAAGGATATAAACTTGATTGACTGTACAGAGGAAAGTCACCAAAATTATACCCAGGTTATGTCATCTTTCATATCAGAATAGACTTGGAGAACTGAATCTCTATGATTTGGGAACAAGAAGGAACAGGGACGACCTACTAATGTTACACAATATTCTACATGACCCTATCCTCATGTCAGATTGCAACATTCCATATGCTGACAAACCAATTTTGAGATGTCACAACAAACAATTGTTAATGCCAAAGACAAACAACAAAAGGAATTATTTCCTTACAATAAGAGCTATAAAATTATGGAATAAACTCTCACAATTCATAGTGGATTTAAGAAACTCTGTGTCCTTTAAGAATGGTTTGGATAAACACCTTTTGGGTTTAACTTAAATTAGCCCACATTGAGTGGGGATGTAGTCTAGATGGGCCTTGAGCCTTCTTCTACCTTATTTGATCGAGTATTACTGAGTATGATCAGATGATCGGCTAACAAAAAATGCCTACAGGAGAAATGCTACTGGAATATGATAGGTTGCAAAACATCCTGTTGGCTGGGGTACATATTCAAAGTCATGTTGACACATGGATTAGAGACCCTCCCCAAACTGGTCAGCAAAAACATACTAATAAGTTATAAATATTTAGAAAATGGCATAGGATATCCTAGGATTCCAATTGGCTAGGGCAGTCAACGGAGCGGGCTGGTCATTTTCAATAGATACTGCCAAGAAGTAGACCCGGCTCTTGCCACAAAAGGGTGCCCAATCACCCAAACAAATCACAGTGCCACGCAAACTCACCTGCCAAAACCAGCGCAAAGTACAGTACCCGAAGCAGCAGCTCGAAGAAGCAGCTCAAAACAAACGCTCCTCGCACCCAAAGCAGCATGCTTGCTAAGTGAGAGAGGCACCAGTGTTTGCAAATTGTTGCCTAACCCAAATAATTTTACAGTTTCCGCTACAAAATCACTAACAGTTTGGTATGTTCCTATTACACCTGAGCGTAGAAAAAGAGGGAAGGGAACAGGAATAATTATATAGATGGTTTATGACTACACTAGGCTCTTTCTGGTAAATGATAGTAAATCAGACAAGAAATACAGGCTGCAGCGAAAGGTATAGGCTACAAAGAAATTTAAATAGCTTAAAACACTTTTAATTAAAAAACATGGAAATTCCTCACTGCCCTACTACATCTCACATTGTACCACCTTCAGAATAAACATATGACTAATAATCCCAGAATGGCTCTATCTATATGGATTCTGCCTTCACAATGCCACCAATGTGCTAACATAAAGAGGTGCATGATCCTACACTGGGTGGGTATAGTACCCTACGAACTCAACCCTAGCTTCGCTCATTTAATGGCACCAATGATAATGAAGCCCAAAGGGCTCAGCTAAGGGGATACCAAACTGCTTTCTGATATGACTACACTCCCGATCTATGAGGAACTCCCATCTAGCTATCAAGTAAAATGCCTATAGGTAGTTAACTCTGCTTTAATGATATACAGTTAAAATGACACACCATTGTGTAAAGATACTGATGCGATGCTATCAAGTCTGAACGCCGTTTTTTTCTTAATGATTTTTACAGTGTACTATTATACTTTGGTTTATACAGGTTTATGCAGGTTAACTAGTACAAGAGGCAGCCCCTCCTTAGTAGATTACTCATAGCCAAGACCACTGATTTACGGTGATTAATACACTGAAATTTCATTTTCAATACTTCAGATTCCGGAATTGCACCGGTGATTGTTATACTAATTTCTGGATTTTACTGGGATTCTGCTGTCATTCTTTTATGTGTGTATAAATAATCAGAATAAAAGAAGGCTTAATATACAGAGCATTAAATAAAGCAAGTTGAAAACAGTTCAGGAAGCAATTATAAGAAAAATACAAGTTTTGTAGAATTACTGATCTAGTATAAAATGGCAGATTCCATGAAATCTTTGTTTTTACTGGTGTTCAGGTAGATTTAATTCCAGAATTTTACCGGGTTTTCCGGTTAAAACTGAAAAACAGTGGCCTTGCTCATAGCCCACCACACAAAGCTTCAGGAACATTTTAATTTAAGATGTTTGTTGATTAGATACACATAGATATGAAAATCAAAATGCAAAATCACACTCCTACCCACCCAGGGTTTGGTGACAAAGCTACTCTTCATTTATCTTCATCTATCCTATATTTATCGCTATGTATTTCTCATACCATAGAGACATAGGGACAAATAAATTAAAAAGCCAGATAGTATAGGCTTAAAATTCATCAAGGATGGAGGAAAGAGAGCTGCCCTCCAATCCAAACCTAATCAGAAAAAAACAGCCAATCAGAGAGAAGAATTGATAGGGAATCAAGTACACAGAACTACATAGTGTACACATATGTATCATATTAGACCACACACGTCCTTACAGAGGGCTTTGGATGTATTCTCTTACCCAGCCCATAATCTATGAGAACCTAAACAGATCACAAACAGAGCTTAGGAAACACTCTCTTAACTCAAGAGCTAATTTATCAAGAGATTTACAGAAAAGTACAAAACAGAGACAAATAAGATTTATTATGCAAGTGGTTAAAAGTGCAGAATATGAAATGTAATAATCTAGGGGGCGGTGAAGGGGGGAACCAAAGGCAGTACCTGCTGCATTTTACCTCTTACACTCCACAGGTTCACTATACCCACAAAAATAATACAAATGAATGATCTGACTCTTCACAGTTGGAACGTAAGGGGCCTGAACTCACCAATAAAACATAAACAGGTACTGACCCATCTTAAAAAACTACACTCACAAGTAGCACTACTGCAGGAGACAAAACTCTCTTATGAGGAATCCAGTAAACTAGCTAAAGAATGGGTGGAGGTAGAAGCTCACAGCCCAGCCCTATCCAAGTGTGGCGGCAGGGTTATCGATCCTTATTCATAAATTTCTATCTTGGAACTTAACAAAATCTAAACACGACAAAGAAGGTCGCTGGATCCTGGCTCATTTTCAAACACCTCAGGGATCAATGGTGATCGGGAACCTACATGCCCCTAACACAGACTCCCCTCAATTCTTTCATGACCTGGTGGCACAGACAGCCTCATTCAATGATAAAAATGACCCTATTCTACTAGGAGGTGATTTTAATTTGGTATTGGCGGCAGAGACAGACAGGAGTAATGGCTCCAGGGAACCCCATGCCAAGGCCACTAGAGCAGTCAAACTATGGATGACAGACACTGCACTTACTGATGCCTGGAAGGTGGTAAATATGGGAGTTAGGGACTACACATGCCATTCACTTAGACACGGAACATATAGCAGGATTGATATGTGGCTCACCTCCCCAAAAATCACTAATATGATCACCTCATCAACCATCAAACCTCTTATCATATCAGACTATGTCCAGCTTCAACTAAATCTAATACATGGATCAGTAAACCACAGGTCAACTAACTGGAGGATGGATCCCTTACTTATAATGGATCCAGAATTTAATCCCTGGCTCAGTAGAACTGCAGAGGATTTCTTTAAAATAAATGACACGGGGGATGTTTCAACAGCTACCTTAGGGGAAGCATTAAAATCAACCATGAGAGGGAACATAATCTCCTTCGCAGCATTCAGATGCATGAAGAGAAACCAAGAGCTAAAAGATAAAGAAAACAAACTGAAAGCCTTAGAACTACAATATAAATCAAACATAAAGGCCACACCAAAGTCCGCTATGTACAAAGAAATGCTAGAAATAAGAAGTGAAACTAACTCTCTGACAGCAAGGAAAGCAGAGCTGGCGATTATGCATCTTAAACACAAATATTGGGAAGGGGTGAAAAATGTGGAAAACTATTAGCCTATAGACTAAAAAACAGCAAGCCAAAAGACACATAAATTCCCTTAGAGATGTAAGCGGCAAAACACTCACCTCAGAAGAGGAAATAAATGACTTGATGAAAGAGTTCTATGCTTGGCTATACACCTCATCTGTAAACAACTCTCCAGAGACCCTCAGACTTTTTAGCAAAGCTAAATCTTCCAAAAATAACCCAAGCTCAAGCTATAGCCATAGAACAAAACTTCACAAGCGAAGAAATAAAAACTGCAATTATAGCACTAAAAAAAAATTAAAAAGCACCAGGGGGAGATGGGCTACCGACTGAATTTTACCAAATTATAACCCAAATCGTCTCACCAATCATGCAGAGACTATTTTTAGAAATACAAGAAACAGGTACTTCTCCCCCCTCCCCCCTACGTGTGAAACAATCATAACAATTCTCCCCAAACCCAGGAAAGATAAGGAGCTACCTGTTAGTTACAGGCCTATATCCCTTATAACAGTAGACAGCAAAATGTATGCTAAGATAATTGCAACTAGACTAGAAAAATGTATTCCCTCCCTAATACACCCCTCACAGGTGGGGTTCGTCAAAGAAAGATATAGCTCTGACCATATAAGAACCCTAATAGATGTAATGCAATTATCAATGTCTTCTCACACCCCAGCGGCTGCACTGGCTATTGACTTCATAAAAGCCTTTGACTGTGTAGAATGGCAACACCTTTACACAGTATTACAAACAATGGGCTTTAAAGAAACATTTGTCAATGTGATCAGAGCTATCTATGCCTCCCCCAAGGCTCGTATCCCAACAAACAACACTATTTCACCATCTTTCTCCCTAGGGAGGGGTACTTGCCAAGGATGTCCGTTATCACCACTCCTCTTCATCCTAGCCATAGAACCTTTAGCAGAGTCCATTAGGGAACACAAGAGCATAACAGGGGTTAAAACAGGAGATACCGAGATCAAAACACTACTCTACACAGATGATCTCCTAGTTACACTGCAAGACGCTCACAACTCGGTGCACCCACTACTCCAACTGCTAGAAAAATTCTCCAGTCTATCAGGACTAAGGATAAATCAAAGTAAAACAGAAGTTTTACCACTTAACAAATCCTGCCTAGAATTACACTTTACAGCCCTAAACCTGAGATGGGCTAAGGACCACATTATGTACCTAGGAATTAAGATCACAGCAAAATTAGCAAAACTTATAGACAATAACCTAGATCTGCTTATTACTAAAATCAAAACATATTTAGAAAGATGGAAACTACTGAAGGTCTCTCTAGTGGGGAAAATAGAGGCACTAAAAATGATTATTGCACCAAAGATTCTATATTTAATTTCTCATATACCTATGACTATACCCAAATTTTGGTTCACTAAGATAGACAAACTTCTGGGAAGCTACATTTGGGAGGGGAAGCTGCCTAGATTCAGCAGAAAAAAACTCGGGGCACACTGGACAAGTGGAGGATGGGGACTCTAGATAAACGGATACTACCTGGCATTTAGAGCTACTCAAACTCTAAGATGGTTTGACACATTTGATCCTTGTCCACCCCTATGGTCCACAATAGAATCGACCCTAATAAAGGAATTTCAACCCACCACATACATTTATGGGAGCCATCTCAAACCCCACACTGCATTAGTAGCGATAGCCTCATCCACAACCGCCTGGAAAAAATTAGGGAAGATCATTAAAACAGACCTCAGACACCCATTATGTAACCCACTATGGGGTGCTAACAACATCAAGACAGAGGGGAAAATAATACATTGGAAATCCTGGAGAAAAAAAAGGATTAATAAAGTACAGGACTTACTAACTCCAGACTCATCAGGTATGGACTCCTTTCAAGGACTACAAAAAAGATACGAACTACCAAAAGAAGACTTCTGGCGGTTTCTACAGATTAGACACTCTATAATTTCCCTGATTAAAAAATTAAAACAACTAGAGAACCTGTCCATTCCACACCCTCTCCCTATCTTCCTAACGAAAACAAAAGGTAGAACAAGCCTTATATATTCATTTATACAAGATAACATTCCTGACCAAACAGAAACAGCTAAAAGAAAATAGGAGTTGGCTCTAGGTAGAGGCATATCAAAGAATGAATGGGACTCTGGCTGGATAGCTGCACATAAACCCATTAGAGACACTGGCTTAGACTGATCCAAAATAAAATACTACACTGGTGGTATAAAACGTCAGTAGCCTTATTCTCAGTGAACCTAATAAACTCAGATGAATGTTGGAGATGTGGTGAACCACATGGAGACCTTTTCCACATTTTATGGTCCTGCCCTAAGATTGTGGATTTATGGAAACAAGCACACAATTTATTACAACAAATGCTAAACTCTAAGCTTCCACTAGTGGCAGACTTATATCTATTAGGCTCAAAAACCTCTAGTGCAGACCTCCATCTCTCAAAAGTCAGTGGGATTTCCTGATCCTTGTTAGTGTACATGTCAAAAGACTCATAGTATGTAAATGAAGATCCACAACAATTCCTACCCTTAAATAATTACTTTATAACATTACTATACTAGCAAATTATGAAAGGCTATCCCACATCTCCTCAAACACTCTAGTTAAATTTGATAAGACCTGGACACTGTTTTTCCAATACATACAACAAAAACACCCCCAGGCTCTATCCACCTGGAACCCAGAGTGTAAACAACCAAGAAAGGGCATAGGCTAGCCATAAACCATATACGATCCACTTCATCACCTGCAAAATATAGAGTACAGGGTCAACCACTGCCCCCCCCCGCACACCCCAACCGCAATAACACTCCGTTACAGGCCATACACCATAGCTTTAATAGTCACAATATGAGGCTTATTACCTCTCACTTAACCACTTGCATCCATTGTAAATAGTTTGTATTACTTATCAATAGAACGCTAGATGTTTGGACGCTACGTTGTCTGGCCATTGGCCCTTAACTGGTGCTACTTACAGCAGATATCCGGACCACCTTTGAGACACAAAACACAGGTCACACAACTGCAAATAATTAAAGGATTTAAAAAAATGCACACAATGCATGATATGTATAAAGAGAAGGGTATTGTTTTGGTGCTAGCTAAATCAAACTTAAAAGAAAACATACCCCCCAACACCTTACACCAAAAAGAAAACACCCTGTGCAGCAATAAAGACACAGGACAGAGATATCATATGACCATTTTATTTAATTGTTGCAGATTATTTTCACAGTGAAACCAGTATATTTAAATATATGCACATAAAAATGAATTACAGGTGAACAGCCGTAATGCAACTTATAGGGGTTTAGCCATACTGCTACATAGAAATGCAGCTTGCCTACTAAAACAGAGAAAATGACTTTTAATAAAATAATAATAAAAAATGAGTCTCGTTTAACACAACAGCATGCTGGCTGTTTTTCTGTCCAACTTTGGGATGTGCCACTTCATGAAATGTGTACCTGCTATCCTGTTTAATCTGAATTGTATGACATGCTGGAATCAGTCACCAACTTTAAATATTTAGGGGTCACCCTGGACTCAGCCCTTACATTCCAGGAGCATATAGCTTTGACTTGCTCTACTACAAACATTAGAATTGGACTCCTATATAAATACAGGCCCTACCTCCCTCCTGACACCCTCCGTTTAGCCATCTCTAGCTCCATCCTTTTCCTGGTCGACTATGGCATAGTCATATATGGCGCTGCCTCTGACACTGCCTTGTCCAGCATTAAGCGCTCAATTAACAAAGCCTGCCGGCTTGCCACTAGCTGTGATTGCCTCACACATACCTGTGAACTTTACAAACAGTCATCATGGCTAAACTTCCAGGGGCGCCTACTTTATCAGACCTGCTTATTGTCCAAAAAAATCCAACTAGGATTAGCCCCTTCAGACTGTCTCACGCTTCTACAAACGTGCTCGCCGATGCGGACTACAAGACACTCTAACTCCACTACCTTTCACATCCCATTCGCCAGGACCACCGCCTTCCAAAGATCCTTTTGTTGCAGGGCGCCACAATGGATGAACTCCCACCCTGACACTGTCCTCTCCATTCCTAGATTGGGACCATTTAAACCTGTGCTGTGTACCCATATTATATCAAACTGCTACTGTGATTGCATATAACTCCCATATTTTGTGCTAGTATCCATTTGAAACTGTCTACCACTGTTTCTTAGTACATGATTTATAATTTATGCACCTATGGTGTAGTTTGTTTCTTTTCTTCTCTACTTATGTATTACCGTATTTTTTCTTTATCTCTGTTTATCTATGTACCGTTTATAACTCTGTATTGTCCACTGTTCAATGTATGACGCAGAGCCTTTGCAAATGAGTTCCTGACTCAAAGGGTTGTAATTCCTAAACTTATATAAATAAATAAATAAATAAAAATTACCCCATAATTGAAGGTTATATCTGATGTATTTGTACCCATATGTATGCACCTTTATTTTATTCAAACAATAAAATTGTTTAACTTCAAAAAGTGAGAGAAAAAATGAACTCAGCCCCTCCACAGACACAAATGCAAACCCTCCCATAACTCTACTGCCATTGCTTATTTTAATAACTTAACCACATCCCTGGTTCTGAAAAATAAATGTAACAGCATTTTAAACAACTGCCAAGATACAAGCCGTCTTTCTCACATCGCTACACTACCACAGTTCACAGTTGTCCCTTGTTTGGCCACATTGCAAATAAAGAAAAAAAACCCACAAAACTTCTTTTTTTTTCAAACAGTATTGGTTTCCTAAACTGCCTCCCTAGTTCATTATTAATCGTGCTCCATCTCAAAGGATGACGCGATTTCAAACCAGCGGTGGAGACGCGAGGCACTTTACAAAAGACAATCGGAAACAGAAAAATCAATTACCTCACTTCACATGAACCTGAGGACTGTATTCCCCTCTTCCATGTAGGTGCTGATAAAAGAAATCAAAATAAGTGTTATTCACTGTTGTGTGCGTGTGTTGGGGGGAGGACAAAGTAGCAACTAACCATAAGTTGCAGGAGATCCTCATTGGAAAAAAAAAATTATAAAAACAGCAGTGCCCTCCACTGGTTATCCAGGGACTACTTTTCCTCAAAACTGAAATACAATAGTTTTTTTTTTAATTTATTTTATATATCTATATCTCTTTATCGATCTATCTATCTATATATATATATATATATATATATATATATATATATTTAGTTGTATGTATTTTTTAAATGTCACCTATGGGCCATTTTCTAAGCGCAATAATGCCATCCAGGATGGTGGTATTGGGGAATACTGGACCTTCCAGGGGCTATAAGGCCCTCCACCTGAGGAGTCGGCCCACATTATGACCCTGGGCTGTCCAGCATTCCCCAATACCGCCCACCCTGTCGGGTTTTATTGCTTACATCAAAGTTTGCCAGCTGGCATAGAAGCAATGATAATAGAGATACATACAGGTATTATCTTGATGTCTTGGAAGATCCTATAAATAGGAAAATCTTTGCAAAGTTTAAACTGGGGATGTTCGAATCCAGTGTTCTCACAGCTAGGTTTAAAAAATCTCCTGATCCATTAGATAAGCTATGCAGTTGTAAGAAAACTGCTAAGAAGATTTATTGCATGCAATGCTAGTTTGTCCCTGGTACAACAAGGCCAGAAAAATCTGAATCTCCCCAATAACAGACTCTCGATACCAGACCGACACATGTACAACGTTAAGAATCTTGTTTACCACCAATGATGAGTTCATCATAAACAGGGTAGCCCAATATTTAGTTAATTTCAAAAAATCAGAAAGAAGCTGTCTCAGAAATAATACTAAGCAATCTTAAATTAAGATGGCCATGTCTCCTGAAGGGTCTTTTTTTTATTTTAAACCGATCTGTCCTGAGGAATGAAATCTTTTATATATTTAAGCAAGATACCGATATTTTGCACTACTGATCCCTTGTTCACCTCTACGAAGCTCAAAAGGTTTATGAGGTCACCATACACAGAGGGTGTGTAAAACAATTCCTCAACAGAACAGTTACATATATGTTATTTTTTAAATTACTGGTGCAGGGAGTTTTTTTTTTTTTTTTTTACTTTCTATTTTTTCCGCCTTCCCCTGCCCCCTGCACTAAGCTTCTTCAGGAGCGCCTGGCATCTGCCTCGGTTCCTTCCATACCAGGAGCTCTGCGGCAGTCCCCCCATGTAGCCTTGGATTTCCCCCCAGGCGGGGACGCGGTGGGGCCCTTACACCCTGAACTAATGGCATTTCGTCGGAGCCGCCAAGTGGGACAGGCAGGGGACCATTGAGATCTGTGCTGATGCTCCATCTACCCAGAGCGAAGGATGTGTTTTTTCTCCATTTCCCGGGCATGCCATGTGCCCTGACGTTAAGGCAGAACTCCGTCAATGTCTGGCACACCCGACCCTCCTGAAAATGGCCCAGAAGCACTTGCTGCTGTACTGAGCCTCCGCCTTGGGTCAGTCAAGCACCGGACCTTGTCCTCCTCCCTCCTCCCCTGGAGAAGGTGAGCAGTCCATGGACGCACAGTCCTCTCCCCAGCCGGCCCTCTAGCTCCCCAGGCTTGTTCCTGAACCCAGGTCGCCAGTGTCGTAGCGGTAGTGCTACCACTGCGCTGACAGGCCGGCTTGGTGCAGGGAGTTTTGTCCTTTGACACCTGAGTAAGTCAGTGGAGAAAGAACTGCTATGGTAGAGACACACACATGGTTCCACCCATTCAGAGTGCTGGCGTTAGTGCACCCTCCACGGTCATCAGGGAACCAAGTCAGGATTTTGCCGACCCCCCCCTTTATTATTATTCTAACTCCAAGGGGGGACAGACCTTAGAGAAGGGGCACAAATCCCAAAATCGGCACCCTGATGTGCCGACGCACTAATGCCGACACTCTAATGGCCGGAAAGGCACATACACACACACACACACACACACACACACACACACCACTCACACAAAGTCACTGCCTATGTACTTTTCCAGTACAGGGTTTTTTCTTTACTTTTTTTTAAATTACACTGCCAAGCAAAAAAAAAAAAAGCTCAGTTACTTTTTTAGGCACGGTCAGTTCACGATGCGGACACTGTGTCCCGAAATGCTGAAGCCCCGTTCGAGTGGTACAAATAGCAGGATCAACCAGATATATTTTTAATTTTGTGAGGGCAAGGTCAACCAGATAGATGTTGAGAAATATTTAAAAATTACCTGTCATTTTAGAGACAACCGAAAGATCTGGCTAGGTGCTCGGTAGCATGGCAATGGTGCTGCCATGTGGCTTGCAATGTACGTCCCGCCCACACACAAACTACAGTAACAGCCAATAAGGTGTTGTGCTAGAATTAAGTGACATGAAATGCTAGGGAAGTAATAGAAGACTTAAAGCAAAATGCCATAATACCGCTTTTTGGGTTATTACAGTGTTTTAAAGATACTTATAAACAGTGTGATAAAGGGGGTCACCAGTAATTATAAATAGAATAATGAATAGGCGAGTGTGTATTACAAGGTACTAAAACCATTGAGAGGTTCTGGGGACATAGGAACCTCGAGAGCGAAGCTCGAGAGGTTCCCTTGTCCCCAGAACCTTGAGATGGTTTTACTACCGAGTGATACACACTCACCTATTTTTTATTTTTTATAATGTATGGATCTGAGTTTGAAATTCTGTGGCTGCTTATTTGTGGCATGTTTTGAGGTGGGCTGGTCACTGCACTGAGGTCGTGCTCCATCTGTCTCCACCCCCCCCCCGTCTCTACTCCTCCTTGAGTTTCTCACAAGTTGTGCTAGTGCCTCCAGTGAATATGGTAGGCAGACCTGCCTTTTTGTTATTTGCAGTGCTTAGTGAATGGAGGGGCTTCACTGAAGATACAACGACAAGAAAAATTGTATCGGCAAAGGACTGAAGTGAATTCATCACGGTAAACAAGAGACCTGCCGCCATGTTTTCAATAGTGTTCTGCCCGCCCACAGACAAAAACTGGCAAATCAGGAGGCACGGTTTTTAAAAACATCACAATGTTCAGAAAAACAGACGGGTCTGTGTGAGATAATCCTGTGCTTGCGCCCTTCAGTTTCTCTGATAATACTATTGTTCAGAGCTCCAAATGACAGTATTATCACTTAAAAATAATGGTATTATCAGTTTCAGGGCACCACTATTACAAGGAATTTTTTGCATGCTTTAGTACAATATTATTTTCTAAATCCATATATTATACTGTATTTATTGGGTTTGTGTAATACAATGGTATTCTGTTATTTTGTTGTAATGTAAAATTGTAGTGCTCTTTCTGTGACCAAACAATAAATAGAATAATAGATAGATAAGTGTGTGTTACAAGGCAGTAATACCATCAAGAGGTTTTGGGGACACGGAACCTCGAGAGCGAAGCTCAACAGGTCCTAAAGTCCCCAAAACCTCCAGATGGTATTATTGCTTGCAAAATACTTATCTTTCTGTTATTTTTTGTAATATATGGATCCATTGATAATACTACAGTTGGAGATGACCTCTGAACTGTAGTATTATCAGCAAAAACAATAGCATTATCACCTTTCAGGATAGTACTATCGAGAGTAGTGATCTATTACTAGGAAATTTTTGTATAACTTAGTATAGTATTATTGAGGCTTATCAATATATTACAAAGATATCTACTACTACAAGGCACAAAACAAACTGCAATTCTTAGGGAGAAGGCTGCAAAGGTAAAGGGTAAAAGGGTGGCATTCAGGAGGTACAAGGAGATGTAGAGAGAAGAGGATAGAGAGGTGTTGTACCAGGTAAAGTAGAGGAAATCAAGGAAGGCGGTGAGGTGACGAGGAGTGCAAAGGCACAAACAGAGGAAAGGATAGCCAAAGGGATAACCAAAGGGGACAAGATCTTTTTAGATACATAAGTGAAAAGAGGAAGACAAGGGGAGGGATGATGAGGTTAAGAAGGGCAGGGGGAGACTGTGCAGAGGAGGATCAGGAAAAAGCAGCTATCCTGAACAGATACTGTGCTGCTGCTCATTATTCACAGTGGAGGGTGAGGGGCACAGACCACACAGAAGCAGCAGGAACACTGGAGGGAGGTAGACACAAGTCCTTTTGTAGAGGAAAGAGGCCTGAGAGGACTTGCGAATCTGAAAGTGGATAAGGCTATGGCACTGGACAGGATACATCAAAGGGTGCTGAGGGAGCTCAGGGAGGTATTGGCTGCACCTCTGGCAGCCCTATTGAACAACTCGATGGAAACAGAAGTGGTTCCAGAGGACTGCAGGAGGGCAGATGTAGTTCCTTCATAAAATCAGTTTCCAAGCTTGTACCTGCAAAGTGTTACACATTGTACAGTGCCGGCACTTTATTTCTGTACCATGAAATGCACTGTATTGTGTTTTGCATTTCCTCCCATTACCCTTTCCCCTGGGTTGCACCTGCAAATGAGCCTTGGCTGAGTGTGCCTTTCCCAGTCACCAATTTTCAAATAAATAAACCAATAAAAGCAGCAGCAAGGAGGAGGCTGGCAACTATAGGCCAGTCAGTCTAATGTCAGTGCTGGGGAAGTTAATGGAGATAGGCTGGTGGAGTATCTTGAATCTAGCTGGTTACAAGACCCAAGGCAGCACAGATTCACAAGAGAAAGTTCATGTCGGATGAACGTCATTGATTTCTTCGACTGGGTGACCACAGAAATAGATCAGGGTGGGATGGTGCACATGGACAACTTAGACTTCAGCAAGGCTTTCAACACTGTACCACATGGGAGGCTTATAAGGAGACTAGGCAGTCTGGTAGTAAATTCAATATGGAACTGGTTAACGGATAGACGACAGAGGGTGAAGGTAAATGGCACTCACTGTAGTGAAGGGCGCATGACCAGCGGGGTACCTCAGGACTCTGTACTGGGACCAGTCCTCTTCAACGTCTTTATAAGTGACATTGCAGAGGAACTAAGGTAGATGGGTAAATGAGTGGAAAATTGGCTTAGAGATAGGAGTCATAGGGTGGTGGTAACTGGGATATACTCAAAGGAAGGGAAGTGACCAGCTGGGTACCTCAGGGGTCAGTGTTGGGACCAGTGTTTTTTAACATCTATATCAGCAATATTACAGAAGGTCTGGGAGGTAAAATATGCCTGTTCGCTGATGATGCAAAGCTCAGTAACAGGGTAGACATTAAGGGGGAAGTTGGAGTAGTGGTGCAGGAGGTGGCAACTGAGTTTCAACACTAAGAAATGCAAAATCATGCATCTGAGAAATAGAAACCCAAGTGCAGAATATACTCCTGGGGGGAGGTGATGGAAGCCACGGAGGAGGAAAGGGGCCTGGGAATAAGTATTACTGATGACCTCTACGTGGCAAGGCAGAATGGGAAAGTGGCGGGGAAAGCAAATCAAATGCTTGGATGTGTAGGAAGGGGAATCACCAGCAGGAGGAGAGAGGTGCTTCTCCCCCTGTATGCAGCACTCGTATGACCGCACCTCAAATATGGAGTGCAGTACTGGTGGCCCGCTCTCCGAAAGGACAGGGACAGATTGGAGGCAGTGCAGAGGAGGGCTACCAGAATGATGCTGGGACTGCAGGGAATGTCCTATGAGCAGAGACCTGGAGAATTTAACTTGTACTCCTTGGAGGACAGGAGGAGAAGGGGGGATATGACTGAGACATTTAAATACTTGAAAGGGATTAAAAAGGTACAAGTGGAGAGTCTGTTTCAGCTGAGTGAAGCTTCTAACACTAGAGGATACAGTATGAAGTTGTTAGGAGGCAGGGTCCAGAGCAATGGGAGGAAGTTCTTCTTCACTGAGAGGGTGGTAAATGACTGGAATAAACTGCCAGAAGAGGTGGTGGGGGTGAATATGACCAAGCAGTTCAAGCACACTTGGGATAAACATATGGGTATCCTGGCAATGGGAGGGACAGGTCTGGGAGCCCCCAGTAGATGGAGTCTGCTTGGAGGGTTTTATGGGAAGACTAGGTGGGCCAAGCGTTAGCTTGTCTCTCACCTTGCACTATCCTAACAGAGTCTCACACAGTGAGTGTGCGTCTCCTTCTACACTTTAATGCTTTTCTCATGTACTGCCTGGCATTGATACTGTGAAGAATCTAGCAATCTTTTTCTGATTTTAACATTGTTGCTTTTACACTTGAAGCTTCCAGAGTAAATTATCGGGGATCCAGTCATTAGGCCACCAGCTGATACCACCCTGTACTAGTTCAAGTGGGTCACCACCTGGCTGGCAGTCACACACAGTCACATGTGCTCCAAGACCCAGCCAATCACTGTGTCCTCATAGGCCATCATTTCTGTAGAGTGGCGAGCTGCTGCCTTCTCAAGGTGCCCAATGCCTCAGGTCATCTCGTCCATGCAACAGACATATTTGTATTTATTTATTTATTTGCTTTTGTTAACCAAGTAAGCACGCTAGACAGCCAAGTGCCTATTTTCAGGTGCGACCCGGGAGGTTACAAGGTATAGATAACATACAAGAAATACAGGTATCACAAAACATTATGGTAGAGTAACAGTATTATACAAGCAAAGGCAGCAGAGTTAACAGGTATAGGGCCAGCCAAACCCTCAGTTACAGGCATCACAGGCTGAAGAAAAGGAAACATCACAATAAACACTATGGAGGAGTAACAGCATTGTGCAAGCAAGGCAAAACAGAGTGAACACGTGTAAGGCCGGCCATACCCTCAGAGGGGTAAGGATAGTGGGTAACTTGGAGACACAGAATATAGAAAAAGGGGATGCCTGGGAATCCCACAGACATTAGGGCCGGGAATGGGCCCAGGGCAAATTGAATAACATTTTGCTGCAGCTATCAGTTACTGGCCACATCAAATTGGGGGAAGAGCAGTCAATAGTTAGGCATCACGCCCCCAAACATTCGAACTGGGAGTAGTAGCACAGAAACAGGTGGAGGCCAATTTCAGGAAGCCTCATAGGGAGCCTTTGAAGCATGGATGGGAGGGGGCTGCACGAGTGATTGCAGGAAGGGAGTTCCACACTCTAGGCACATATGAGGTGAAGGCCCGATCGCCCGCGAGGGAACGGGTTTTTGGAACCAGGAGGTCATGCAAATCACTAGATCTTAGGTAATGGTAAGGAGTGCCAGGTTTGAGGGGTAGGGAAAGTGCTGAAGGGGTAGCAGTTCTGATCATGTTGTCAATGAAGTTGCCGAGGACAAAGGTACGGTGCTTGTCGGGAGGGAGCCACCGAAGTCGTGAGTAAAGCTTACAGCGGCGCATGAGGTGAGATGCAGAGAGCGCAAAGCAGCATACGTTGTTGTATGTAGTGTCCCATTTAATGAGACTGGTCTTAGGGACAGAGGCAAAAGATACAAGCCCGTAACAGAGTGAGGGTAGGAGGATCCCCCTGGCAATTGCGAGGTGTGCGGCTGGAGTGAGACTGCTTTTGGCTCTGTATGCTAAACCGAGCTTGGCATTTGTAGCATTACACATGTTCCAAATATGCTGAGTGAGGTCCAGTTGCGGGTCAAGGGTTACACCCAGGTACTTGACAGTGGCTGCGGATTGCAGGGGGGGGGTGCCATCAGCTCCAAGGATATTTAAGGGAGCAGGGCAGATTTTAGTCTTGGCCATGGAGCCAAAGAGCATTGCCTGGGTCTTTTTTAGGTTGATGGTCAGCTTATGGCCCTCAAGCCAGGCTTGGATAAGGTGGACGTCAGAGTTCAGCCTGGAGTTGATGAGGGAGATATCCTGGGAGCTGGCCAGGATGACTAGGTCATCCACGTAGAGGGTGGAGCGCCCATAAACTGTGACGGAGGGCAGTTCATTTATGAATAGGGAAAACAGTATCAGACCCAGGACGGATCCCTGGGGGACCCCACGATTTACAATGGAGGGGGCAGAGACGACACGGTTGAAGTTGGTGTATTGCTGCCTGCCAGAGAGGTAGTAAGAGAACCAGGCAAGGGTGGGAGGGGAGAGGCCCAGTGACTGAAGAGTGGAGCATAGGAGGAGTGGTCAACCCAATCAAACACTTTAGAAAGGTCCACAAAGACAGCGCTTGTCAGCTTACTGTGATCGGTAGCGGACCTGATCATGGATATCACCACGGCAAGGGCGGTAGAGGTGCTATGCCCTTTTCTGAAGCCATGTTAGGCAGGGGACAGAAGCTCATAGCTCTGTAGATAGTAGGAGAACTGTGAAGCAACAACCTTCTCAAGGAGCTTACAGATCACGAAGAGCATCGCGATGGGGCGGTAGTTCTTAAGGTCTTTTGGATCACCTTTTTTGAGGACAGAGATGACCTTGGCCCCTTTCCAGACATCCAGGATGATACCCGAGATTAAAGATGTGTTAAAGATGTGGGTGACAGGCCAGGCAAGGAGAGATGCCCCCAGGCTGAGCTGTCTGGGTTCAAGGCAGTCGTGCCCAGCCCCATTGCGAGGGGAGAGACCTGCGAGGAGTTTCTGGGTCTCCTTGACAGAGACCCATTTTAGGTACATAGATACATAGACAGTGTCGGCAGATAAGGGCCTATGGCCCATCCAGTCTGCCCATTTGAGCTTGCAAGTTCAGTTTATGTTTTCCTAGAAGTCTGTTGCCCCTTACCCCTGACCTCCAGAATTCCTTTATGTCTATCCCATGCATTCTTAAATCCTGTGATTGTTTCAGCCCCCACCACTTCCTCTGGCAGGGTGTTCCACTTGTCCACCACCCGTTCTGTGAAGAAATTCTTCCTCACGCTTCCTCTGAATCGTCCTCCCTCCAACTTCATCCCATGCCCTCTAGTCCTGGAACATCTTTTTGCTTAAAAATAGTGTATTCCTGCACCCTGTTCCTCCCTGTAAGATGCTTGTATGTCTCTATCATACCCCCTCCTCCAGGGTACATGTTCAGTTCCTTCAACCTGTCCTCATAGGACTTGTGATGCAATCCATGTACCATCTTTGTTGCCCTCCTCTGAACCTTCTCTACCCTGTCTATGTCCTTACGTAGGTAAGGTCTCCAGAACTGTACACTGTACTCCAGGTGGGGCCTCACTAGTGTCTTGTATAGTGGAATTATGACCTCCCTTTTCCTGCTGGTGATGCACCTGCCTATGCATCCCAGCATCCTATTTGCTTTACCTGCTGCCTTGTCACACTGTTTCCCTACCTTGAGGTCATCAGAGATGATAACCCCAAGATCCCTTTCCTGCTTGGTGCATGCTATATCCTCACCCCCAACTGATATATTGTGCCTGGGTTTTTGTGCCCCATATGCATTATCTTGCACTTCTTTGCATTGAATTTCAACTGCCAAACCCCTGACCATTCTTCAAGTTTCTGCAGGTCCCTTCTCATTTTGTCTACACCCTCTGGTGTGTCTACTCTGTTGCAGAGCTTTGTGTCATCAGCTAACAGTGAAATTCTGCCTTCTAGGTCCTCGCAATGTCACTGATGAAGATGTTGAATAGGACCAGTCCCAGCACTGATCCCTGTGATACCCCACTGGTCACTCTTCCTCTGTGGAGTGACAGCCATTTACCACCACCCTCTGTGTCCTGCGCCCAGCCAGTTACCTACCCACCACACTACTGTCCTGCCCACCACATATTCCCCAGTTTATGTAATAGTCTTCTATGTGGCACAGTGTCAAAGGCCTTGCTGAAGTCCAGATAGGCCATGTCCACTGCCCTCCCGATCCACCTCCTAGTCACCCAGTCAAAAATTCAACCAGGTTGGTCTGACATGATCTCCCCTGGTGAAACCATGCTGCCTTGGGTCCTGTAGTCCATTGACAACCAGATGTTCCACCAATCTCTCCTTCAGTAGTGCTTCCATGATCTTCCCCACTACCGAGGTGAGGCTGACTGGTCTGTAGTTCCTGCTTCCTCTTTGTTCCCACTTTTGTATAAGGGGACTACATCTGCTGTCCTCAAGTCTTTGGGTACCTCCCCTGTTTCCAGTGATTGGCTAAACAGGATAGCCAGAGGTTCAGCCACCACCTCTCTTAGTTCTTTAAGGACCCTGGGGTGCACCCCATCTGGCCCCATTGCTTTATCAACTCTTATTACTTCCAGTTCCTTCAGGACCTTTCTCGTGTAAAGGGACTTGTGTCCATTTCTGCACCATTTTCACCCTTGTACTCCTTCAGACCCTATTACCCTCCTCTTCCTCAGTAAAGACTGAGCAGAAATACCTGTTCAATATGTCAGCTTTACTGTTGTCATCCTCCACGTGGCCCCCATCCTCCCTCTTCAGTCTCACTATCCCTCCCTTGCCTTTCTTTTTCATTATGTACCTGTAAAAGGTTTTGACCCCTCTACCCACTGTTTTTGCAATGTGTTCTTCTGTCTGAGCTTTGGCTTCCTGTGACCTCCCTGCCTCCTTTGCTTCTCCTGGTACTTCTCCCTATCCCTTCTGCCTGTGTCTTTTGTATTGCCTGAATGCAATATTTTTGGCTTTCACTTTCTTTGCTACCTCTTTGGAAACCCATAATGGTCTCCTCTTCTTCCTTTTCCTCTTGCTAACCTGCTTAATGCATAATTCTGTTGCTCTTGTAATCCCCATTTTAAATACTGCCCACTGTTCCTCAACCCCTGATTCCTGCCCCATTCCCCTTAATGCCTCTTTCAAGTATCTCCCCATTTTCCCAAAGTCTGCCCCCCTAAAATCCAGGATATGTGTTTTTGTGTGGTTTGGTTCTGCTCTTTCTGTGATTTCAAACCACAATGACTGGTGGTCACTGTTACCAGTGCTCCCCACTGTTACCCCCATCACACTGTCCCTGTTTGTGAGCACAAGGTCCAGTATTGCCTTCTGCCGAGTTGGTTCCATGACCAGTTGCTTGAGGAAGGCACCCTGAAGGGAGTCCAGGATAAATCTGCTCCTAGTTGATGCTGCTGCTGTGATGCTCCAGTCCATGTCTGGAATATTGAAGTCCCCAACCAGTACTACCTCACCCTTGTCTGCCATCTTTTGGATGGCTAGCATCAGATCCCTATCTGTTTGTTCCTCCTGGGCTGGTGGTCTATAGACCACACCTGTGCAGATGGCTGGCCCCATTTTCCTTTCCAGCTTAACCCACAGTATCTCTCCCCCATTTTGTTCCTCCTGGATCTCTGTGGCCCTTATGTCATTTTTCACATATAGTGCCACTCCTCCTCCCTTCCTACCTGCCCTGTCTCTTCTGAATATGTTGTAGCCATGTATGGCCATCTCCCAGTCGTGGTTATCATTATACCAGGTTTCAGTGATGGCCACAATGTCCAGATCTGACTGCACCATGACAGCCTCCAGATCTTCCATCTTGTTGCTAAGGCTCCTGGCATCAGCACACATGGCTTTCCATGATTTGACCTCCCTAGACTGTTTTGCTGTTCTACTCCAGCCCCTTCCTTGGTTGTCCTTTATCCCTGGTTCTCCTTGTTGTCTGCCCTTCTGCTGAATTTTGCCCCTTTTCTGCCTATCAACCTCTTGGGCGCTAATCTCCATCTTTTGCACACTGCTTTGTAGAGATAGCCACTCCTCCGGTTCACTGGTTCCACTGCTAGCTGTGGAAGTGAGCAAGGGTACCCTCCTTGCTGGCCTGCCACCTTTTGCTAGTTTAAATGCTTGTCAATGTAACATTTAAACTTACCATTCAGGCTTGGATTCCTCTCCAGGATGGATGCAGGCTGTCAGGCTTGAACAAACCTCCATCCCTCCAGGTGGGTCCCCAGTCACCAATGAATCCAAACCCTTTCCTCACAGCACCAGTTCTTCAACCATGAGTTAAAGTTCCTGGCATGCACCCCTATGTTCTCCCTTGTCTCTCGCAGGTAGTACTCTGAGAAAGTGACAGAAGTAGCTACTTGTTTGAGACCCTCCCACTTCCTAAACTCTTCCTGAACTTCCTTTGGCTTCCCATTTGCCAGGTCATTAGTACCTAGGTGGATAATGACATCCAGCTCACCCTCCCGTCTTGCCTTCCCAGTGATCCCCAGGATCTTCCTTCCATCCCTCCATGTCTTGGCACCTGGTAGGCACCTCACCTCCCTGTCCTCCCCCTCCTGTGTTCTTAGCTGGATCTCTCTTATGATGGAGTCCCCCACCAGGATTCACTTCTTTCTCCTCTGGGGTCCACTGCTCTCCCCGCTGAGGTCACCTCCATGGCTAACCTCCACATGCTTTCCTTCCACTTCTCTGGGTACCTCTATTTGGTTGTCCCCATTTGCCAGTGTGGCATATGAGTTCTTGAGTGGAATAGGATCTGGGATGTGCCTCTGCCTGACCACTCTAACCCTCCCTGAGGTAGAAAGGGGGTTGGGGGGAGCACTCACTCGGGGATGGGCCATGTGCCATGGGGATGGAGGGCTGGGAAGGGGGAGTGGGCAGGTCAATGAACAGGGAGTTGAAAGCGTTGGCGATGGTGAGGGGGTTGTTACAGCTGACTCCTCCAATGTGCATGTCGGTGACCTGGACTCTGGCAGACCCACCGACTGTGTTTTTGATATTTTGCCAGAAACTCCTTGGATTTCTAGCTGAGGATAGCAGGACCGTTCAACAGAACTCACTCTTGGCAGTACGGATGGCTCTTTTACATGAGTTTCTGAGCTGCCGGTATTCAGTGAGGTCCTTATTGTTGAGGGAGGTCTTGTATCTCTGCCAGCATTTGTCCCTCTGCTTCATGAGGGAGAATAGTCTGCCATGGAGCCATTTTGTGACAGTCCCCTTTACCCTCCTTTTTGTGAGGTGGCATGTTTGTTTTGTAAGGGAGTGAATACAGTGAGAAAATGTTCAAGAGCTCCTGAGGGGTCACTGGTGGCAGTGACCTGGGACCAATCCACTCACTGTAAGTCTGCAAGAAAGTCACTAATATTGAGTTTGGAAAAGTCTCTCATCTGGATCACTTTACAGGGAATTTTGGGCTGGGAGATGTCCCAGGTGCAGTAGGTGGGTGAGTGATCCGAGATGACATCCAGGAGAATGCTTGAGGAGACAATTCTGTCTGGTCTGTTGCTCAATACCCAGTCAATGAGGGATCCTTTATCCCCCCAGGAGGAAAGCCTGGTGGTTTCAGTGATAAGTTGGCTGAGGGCAAGGCCAGCAAGCAGAGGTTCATATTGCTTGGTTTTGGGACCCATCCAGTTTAGGTTAAAGTCGCCAAGAACTAGAACTTCGTTTGAGCCAACCTTTACTTTTAGGCAATCTAGCAGTAAGGAGAGCCCTAGCACTCCTCCCTTCAGAGTGTAACCCCCCCTGCAAATGGGGGTTCCCAAAAGACTTCCAGGAGCTTGCTTGAATGCTCCAAGCCTGAATGGTGTTTGGCGTTTAAGCCATTTATCTGTGAGTGTTTTTAGAGCCTCTGGTACTGTCTCTTTAAGAGCTGTCTGCTTGCAGACATAGTTAGTTTGTATGGGGGGGACTGTGTGTTTTTCTGCTTGAGTACCACTCGATCTGCTGCCAATTCACTCCATTTTTGCAGTCACTAGGAGTGCAAAGGGAACCTATCTGAAAGATGTAACTGTTTGCCAGAAATCATTTAGAGTAATAATGAAAATACAGTTTGTCTAACCTGCTTTCTTTGCAGTCAGAACTGTGTTTCCTAGTTCCCATTCTAGTTTTGAACTGCTGAACTGGACCAATCAGTGTGGGTTAGGGTAGCTCTAAAATGGTGCCTTGGACGAATCAGAACTTGGACTCTATAATCTGAGCCAGCCACAAGAGGATTATGGGCAGTGACTCTGGGAGATGTAGTTTGGACTTGGCGCTTTTTGGACCAACAGGGGCAGTCTATTGTGAGTGACAGCCAATCCAGCCAAGAACTGGGAGGAACTCAAAGGAAGTGCCCAGTTTTGTCTGCTGGAGTTTCAGTTGAGCTCTGGCAGTGAAGAGGAAGGAGCCCTGTGCTTTTCAGTGTGCAGTTTAGTCGGAAAAACATGTGTAAGGCCTGAGTTCCGGTCTGCAGCTTGTGTAACTGCTTGTTAGGACTGAATCCATCCTGTGAAGAGAATCAAAGGATATCTGAGGAGTAGAAACCAGGCTCACCCTGTAGAAGACTGGAGAAATTGCTAAATTGCGCCGGTCTGTCAGGAACTGAATCTGCTGTGTGTTCTCCCGGTATTGTCCAGTAATTGCGACTGGATAGAGAAGCAGCCTGCCTGGTATAGTACTTTCTTTTACCATATAAATGTGGAGGAGGCTTGTGTAGCTCAAGTGAATCCTGCTGCCATTAAAGGACTTTTGCCTGTTACTGTTTACCATCTAAATGTGTGAGGAGGATTGTGTAGCTCAAGTGAATCCTGCTGCCATTAAAGGACTTTTGCCTGTTGCAGTTTGTCATATAAATGTGTGAGGAGTCTCGTGGAACTCAAGAGTAGCCCTGCTGACATTGAAGGACCCTATCTTGTTTGGAGGACGTGAGTACTAATTCAGGGTCGTTCCCTGTTGAATTGCCACATTGAATCAAAATGGAATTACTGTACTGCTGACTGTTTAACTAATTTTTCTTTTCTCTGTGTGAAAGGGCCCTACCAGCTGCCACGGTTTGGACTAGCACTAGGGCTTGGGTACCCAGGGACAGTAACTGGTAGGGATAGGCCTGTGCACAGAGCCATAGGTAGATGAGTAAAGTGATAAGCTAATTAACCTGATTTCCCCCTGTCCTTGTTATATCCCCCTAAATAAATCAGAGCTGCTTGTTTCAGCAAAGTTATACTGCCTGAGGTATTTGTCTATGTTAAAGTATTGTACTGTGATTGTTGCACTGTATCTTCTTATTTTACAGGGGGTCCCAGTGCCTGAACTAGTCCTAGGGTAAGTGTATACTGTGAAGGTAATTCTGATATACTGTGTGGGCCACTAGTGGGAAGAAAGGGGGGTTGCAGTGTCCCAGAGGGCTGTGACCAAGTTAGTTTAACTATTGCAAACCCTGACCTCTGGGTGGAGGCACCCGCCATCGGATCCAGGCCTCTCAACCTGTTAGTGGCAAATCAGGCAGGGGTAGTAGCCCTTGGGATAGCGCCATCTAGGGGTTACAGGAGGATTATAGGCACAGACCAAGTGAACCTTTTTTGTGTTACCTAGCAGGAGAAGGGCATGCAGAAACTCACAGATTGGGGGTGTGAGGGTGGTGTGTTCAATGAGAGACACATTTAGGTGTGCCTTATAATCAGGGCCCCTACTTTTCTGCAGCACAGTGAGACCAAGTTCTGTGGCAAGACTACCATTTGCTGCAGAACTTCTGCGGCAGTGGTTTGTAATTTCTGCGGAAGTTCTGCGGCACTAACAAACTACCACATCCCAGTGTCAGCTTGTCATCCTGACTTCACTTTCTTGGCAGTGGTTATAGCAATCAGGATGGTGGAAAGCACAGTAACACTAGTTCAAAAAATAACAGACTTATAAAAATAATTTTATGCCTAAAAAAGCAAAACAAATGTCTCTCCCTTAAGGTCCTAGCCTGTTGCATAAATGATATATGCAGAGGGGATCTTATGTGAAAAATAAAGTATTTCTATATGCATGCTATCTATCCCACTAATGAGGTTTCCACCGTCTATCACTTATATATTTGTATGTGCTGTCTACACCACTCATGAGGTTCCCAATGTGTATCACTTACATATTTATATGCAATCTGTAACATACATACAAATGTGTGTGTAGTGAGAGAGACAGAGATACTGTATGTGTGTGTGTATGTTTTTTTTAATTTCCATGAACTTGCATCCTCATTCATACAGATCCCATTGGAAATGGAATAGAGGAGTTATTGCAAAACTCATTTTTCCTGTCAACCTGCTTACCCTGACACACTGCGTAACACCATCAGGCCATGACATGCATGTGAACCGATTGTGAGATAGAGCTCTCCAGTCCATTACAATGTGTCCACCATGTGACAGAACATTGCACCATACCTTCCCAGGCTCTGAGCAGTGATGTGTTCCACCAATCCTTGTGCTGCCCAGCCAGCTCCCAGAGCCCTCTGGCCCAACAGCTGTCCCTGCACACAACATTTCTCCATAACTTTTAGGTGATTCTATCAACCAATGACAATATGTAATTAATAACCCTGGAAAAAATGCTTACAGTGCAATTATGTATTTAACAGGTCTGTTCTTTCAACAGGTCTACACATTATTAAATTCCACTTTTCTGGGCATAATTACTTTATTTTTCTTAAAAATGACAGTTAAATTCATTTTACCAGTTATTCATTTCAGATGGCATCTCTATACCTTAAAGGCACAAATAGGTTTGTGCAAAGTGAGGTATGGACTTAACAAGTCTGAGCTATTGACAAGGTTTTGTTTAAGTTGGCCCTAGCACAATAATGTAAGACTGAAAATTGTATTAGGCTGTAGTGCAGGTTGAGCAAATATCACCATGCATGATGTGCTGTGCCACCATCTCTGGCAGTGGGAGCTGTGGTAGATAAGTGACTGTTCATTTCTGTTGCAGAATGCAGCCATTTCATTAGTTAATGTATGATGTTATAGCAATGATAACATCACATTTTGGGCATATAGGGGGGTTTTGGATATAAAAAGAGGGGAAGGGAACCAGATTCTATGCATAAACAGAAATATTAATAAAAAATCACCAAGAAGAGTGAATTCTGCTGCGCCGCAGAAGTTCTGCGGTAGATTGCAAGTTCTGCGCAAACTTCTGCGGCCGCAGAATTCTAGGGGCCTTGCTTATAATAGATGAGCACTCCCCCCCATGCTTGTTCCCAGCTGTGTCTTGTCTGATGAGGCTGTAGCCCGGGAGAGTGTATGCAGAGTCAGGGGTGTGAGGCTTCAGCCAGGTTTCTGAGACCTCCAAGATGTCAGGATTAAGGTGGGCTGCCCAAGCCGTAAGCTCTGCTAGATTGGGTAGGATGCTACAAATGTCCAGGTGGGCCATTTTTAAGCCCTTAGCTGATTGCCAGTCAGGGAGGGACTTGAGAGAGTATGTGGTGGCCTGGGGTCGAGGGATGGGTGCCGTACCCCCAGCCAGCCCATGCAGGGCCATGCCTGCAGTCATGTGTACAGCAGGTAGCAGCGAGGCTCTGGGCACACTATATGGACAGATAACAGGAGGCTCAAGAGGATGAAGGTTTGCAGGCCCTATCCAGGCTATGGCACTTGTAGGCAGTTTGTAGCCGTTGCTTAGTTAGAGGTTGCTTATATGGGCATGGGCAACAGGGATGGCAGCGATATGATTGACTGGCTCAGCTAAGACTGGGCGCTAGCCATGCTAATGTAGGACCAGAAAAAACACCCCAAGAGGCTTTCAGTGGCTGACAGGTGCTATGTAGGGCCTGCTATATAGTTACTTAATTGGGGAAAAGGCTGGGCAACTGACAATCAAATTGTAGGATTTTGTTATCCTGTACAGGGATAGACAGGGCCGTCAGTTTACCAACTGCAGGTATGTAGCAGTAGAGAAAGATGCAGAGCGGTCTCTAGAGGTGATGGCTGATAAGCTGCTAATGGGGAAGAGGACTGATAAGCGCAGCAGCTCACGTGACCCGGCCTATAAAAGGTAGCACTCACCAAGGGTGGTGGTGGGGCAGTGGAGCAGACGGCGCCGAGTGCTGGCGGGGCCTCCGGAGCAGACCGCAGAACAAATGCTGCTGGCTTATAGAGAGAACTGCCATCTGTGGAAGCAGCTTGGTGTACCTGCACACCGGGGGAATTTCTCCCTGGATCCGACGGCTTGCTGGGGGGACAGGGCTGAAGTCTGAGGCCCTCACGACCGACCCACTGAGGAGAGAGGAAAAAAGGTAGGGGTTACATACGGGACCAGATAGGCTGGAGGAAGGGCCTAGTCAGAAGTTCCCAAGTTAGACCACTTTAAACAGCATGTGTTTTTTCACTACCTCTCTACAGTATCTTCCAGCAATTTAAGCGAAATATTTGCTCCCAAAGTCCAACAGCAGCAGCATACAGTAACTTTAAATAGAAATTTTTCAGCAGGGGAAACAAACTTTGTGCTTCCTCTAAAACAGCCAAGTTAGCTGAAAATGAAATAATTAGGCTGGTGAATGAAATGCCTTAAGGTTCCCCTAGATTGAGCAGACCTCTGGCAGGTGTTATTTTAAAAGTATCCCCTAGATTGAACAGACCTCTGGCAGGTATTATTATTTAAAAAATATCCGAAGGAGCTGGGATGAAGTAACTTACAATTCCCCCCTGAAATTAAGCAGCAAACAAGCAGATTTAGGGATATGAGGATAGCCAAATTAACATAACCAAAAGGAGCCAGGTCTGCTGTGGTAAAATATCTTTAAGCTCCCCCCTGAATTAAGCAGCAAACAGGCAGATATTGGGATATAAAGTCAGTTAAAAACTATCTGTACAGCTATGCCGACATTATTGTGGAGTGGCCCTGTGAAAAAGGCGCCAAGTTTGAATGTCAGATTGTTCAGCTTGCTACGGAGTAGACCACAGAAAAAATGCTGCTACCTTAAAGAGAGAACTGCCGTCTGTGGAAGCAGCTTGGCGTACCTACACACCGGGGGATTTTCTCCCTGTATCTGCCGGCTTGCTGGGGGGGAAGGCTGAAGTCCGAGGCCCTCACGACTGACCCACTGAGGAGAGACGAAAAAAGGTAGGGGTTATATACGGGACCAGGTAGGCTACAGGAGGGGCATAGTCAGAAGTGCCCAAGTTAGACCACTTTAAACAGCATGTGCCTTTTCACTACCACTCTACAGTATCTTCCAGCATTTTAAGTGAAATATTTGCTCCCGAGGTCCAACAGCAGCAGCATACGGTAACTTTAAATAGTAATTTTTCAGCAGGGGAAAAAATGAACTTTGTGCTTCCTCTGAAACAGCCAAGTGAGCTAAAAATGAAATAAATAGGCTGGTAAATGAAATGCCTTAAGGTTCCCCTAGACTGAGCAGACCTCTGGCAGGTGTTATTTTAAAAGTATCCCCTAGATTGGCCAGACCTCTGGCAGGTGTTACTATTTTAAAAATATCTGAAGGAGCTGGGGTGAAGTAACTTCAAGTTTCCCCCTGAAATTAAGCCGCAAACAAGCAGATTTAGCGATATGAAGAGAGCCAAATTAACATAACCAAAAGGAGCCAGGTCTGCTGTGGTAAAATATCTTTAAGCTACCCCCTGAATTAAGCAGCAAACAGGCAGATATTGGGATATAAAGTCAGTTAAAAACTATCTGTAGAGCTATGCCGACATCAATGTGGAGTGGCCCTGTGAAAAATGCGCCAAGTTTGAAAGTCTCATTGTTCAGCTCACTCCAGGGTGGACCGCAGAAAAAATGCTGCTAGCTTAAAGAGAGAACTGCCTGTGGGAGACAGCTAGCATACCCTACACACCGGGGATTTTCTCCTGATCCGACGGCTTGCTGGGGGGACAAGGCTGAAGTCCGAGGCCCTCACGACCGACCCACTGAGGAGAGAGGAAAAAAGGTAGGGGTTACAGACGGGACCAGATAGGCTGGAGGAAGGGCCTAGTCAGAAGTTCCCAAGTTAGACCACTTTAAACAGCATGTGTTTTTTCACTACCTCTCTACAGTATCTTCCAGCAATTTAAGTGAAATATTTGCTCCCAAAGTCCAACAGCAGTAGCATACAGTAACTTTAAATAGAAATTTTTCAGCAGGGGAAACAAACTTTGTGCTTCCTCTAAAACAGCCAAGTTAGCTGAAAATGAAATAATTAGGCTGGTGAATGAAATGCCTTAAGGTTCCCCTAGATTGAGCAGACCTCTGGCAGGTGTTATTTTAAAAGTATCCCCTAGATTGAACAGACCTCTGGCAGGTATTACTATTTAAAAAATATCCGAAGGAGCTGGGGTGAAGTAACTTACAAGTCCCCCCTGAAATTAAGCAGCAAACAAGCAGATTTAGGGATATGAGGATAGCCAAATTAACATAACCAAAAGGAGCCAGGTCTGCTATGGTAAAATAACTTAAAGTTCCCCCCTGAATTAAGCAGCAAACAAGCAGATATTGGGATATAAAGTCAGTCAAAAACTATCTGTAGAGCTACTCCGACATCAATGTGGAGTGGCCCTCCGAAAAAGGTGGCAAGTTTGAAAATTCCGTTGTTCAGCTCACTCCGGAGTGGACCGCAGCAAAAATGCTGCTGGCTTAAAGAGAGAACTGCCGTCTGTTGCAGCAGCTTGGTGTACCTGCACACTGGGGGATTTTCTCCGTGGATCCGACAGCTTGCTGGGGGGAGGGCTGAAGTCTGCAGCCCTCACGACTGACCCGCTGCACACTGGGGGATTTTCTCCGTGGATCCGACTGCTTGCTGAGGGGGAAGGCTGAAGTCCAAGGCCCTCACGACCGACCCAACCGACCGAGACGACCTTGTCTGGTAACATTTCTTCCTACCAGAGCTTCACCTGCTTTTGTGGGTGCTGTGTAGTTGGCACAGGCATGTCTTTGAACACACCCCTCTTACTAGGGAGTGCTTTGGTGTCTTCAGAGGAACCCAGCACAGGTCAGTTGGCCATTGGATTGTTTCCCTTGAGGGGAACACCCACTGTGTGTGGTCCCTACATTCTCTGGGTGATCCCACTAGATACTTCCCTTCCATGTATAACCCCTAGGTGGTGCTATCCCAAGGGCTACTATCCCTGCCTGTTTGACTATGGACAGATTGAGGGGCCTAAGTCCTATGACGGGTGCCTCCACCCAGAGGTCAGGGTTTGTAGTGGTTAGACTAACTTGGTCACAGCCCTCTGGGACACTGAGACCTCCTTTTATCCCCTCTAGTGGCTCACACAGTACACAGGAGTTACAGCCCCAATACTCCACATATACACACTGTTCACTCATATAGATACCACTTACCCTCAAGACTGATTCAGCAGCATGTCTCTAAGGACCCCCTGTAAAGTAAGGTTAATCAACATACACAGCAAAACACAATACTGTTTCCATAAGTACCACCACCACAGACAGTATATAGTATAACAACAGCAAATCTGATTTATTTAGGGGACAATAACACGGGAGGGAGAAATCAGGTTAATTAGTAGCATTAATCACAGTACTGTGCACACATACAAGGTCTGAAAAGTCACACTCTGGGTACCCAGGTTGGGGGGGGGGCTAGCCAGATCTGTAGCCTGAGGTTAGCCAGCAGGTGCAGATGGATAGGGCCCTGTAGAAGAAAATATATGCACAACACCCAATTGTAATCCTGAGCCGGAGGGCTCAGTCCGTGAAACAGTGAAACAACAAGAATTAGATGACACACTTGTGATTGAAAAACAAGCTGCAGGGTAATACCCTGATTTGTACTCACAACACCCAAGCTGAGGATCGGATGGAGAATGTCCCTCTGGATTGCCAGAAGAGCAGGGCATGAGGACAAGGTCCTTGCGACTGGACCCCACTGCAGTTGATAGCAAATGGATGTAGTCCGAATTAAGCTGAGATTTACTTCCAGCTTCAGCACACAATTCACTGTACAGGGGATTTGAAATAGCGATTCCCCACAAGCACTACGCACATTTATATGTAAAAGGAAAGTACTATACCAGGCAGGCTGCTCCTCGATCCCAATCGCAATTACTGCACAATACCCGGGAACACACACAGCAGCTTCAGTTCCTGACAGACTGAGCGCGATTCAGCAATTTCTCTAGTCTTCTATAGGGTGAGCCTGGTTTCCACACTTCTAGTGCTTCTTTCTCTTCACAACTCGGATTCAGTCCAAACTGGCACTCACAAAGGCTGCAGACCGAAACTCAGGACCTCACACGTGCTTCCTGCGTGAAACTATACACCGCAGAAGCACACAGCTCCTTCTCTCTTCACTGCCACAACTGATCTGATCTTTTCAGTCACAGAGCAGGACATTTCCTTTAGCTCCACACTATTCTGTTGGCTGATTCAACTGTCACTCACAATAAGAGTCCCTCTGTTGGTAGGAAAAGGTGCCAAGGTCAAAACTACATTTCCCAGAGTCACTGCTCATACAATTCCCTTGTGGGTGGCTCAGATTAAGACTCCAAGTTCTGATTCATCCACAGGCTCCATTTCAGGGCTCCCTTAACCCAATTGGCCCAGCACAGCAGTTTAGGTCCAAAATGGAGAGGTAACACACACAGAGTCCCAGCTGCAATAAAGGCAGGTTAGACAAACTACAATTTTGCTAATGCTTTAAGTGATAACAGGCAAACAGTTACAGCTTTCAGATGGGCTCCTTTGCACCTTCAGCGACATGAATGGGCGATTAGCCGCCTTCCGGTAGGGATTCGAGCACTAAATACAGTCCCCCATACAAACTAATTAAGTCTGCAAGCAGACAGCTCTTAAAGACGATGCGTGGAGGCAAAATAGCACTCGCACAACGCTACTTGCAGTTAAGCAGCTCAGACGCCGAACACCACCCAGGCTTGGAGCATTCAGGCAAGCTCCTGGAAGACTTTTGGGAACCCCCATTTGCAGGGGGGTTACACCTGGATGTGTTACCATGAAACATCCGCAGATCCCCATGATCTTCCCAAACCTTAGGCACTTCACCTTTTCATCTGTGTTCCATTAGCTTCACTAATGCCTGAGGTCTTCATGAGGCCCCCACCCTCTGATGCCCTCAAACTCCCCCTCTAAAGCCTGCTGACATCATGAAGGATCCCTCCTTTTGTCTCTAATCTCCTTCCACCCAGCTATCCTTTCAGGATGACACCAGTCAGCCCTGATTCCAGACACCCATAGGAAAATAACTACCTTCCCTGTACTGGAAGGAGTGGGTTGTTTCCTATAAAGAATAATTTGTGGGCAATTTGATTTGCTTATTTATTTATTTGAAAAGGTTTTACCAGGAAAGACAACATGAGCTGTAAACAGCTTGTTTCCAGAAGCGACCTGAGGGGAAGGGTTACATAAGAAGGTGGAGTAAGTAAAACCATATCCAGGCCATATACAACAAGGCTCATACACAGGCTAAAATACAGGCAAATATACACAAATATACAAATATACATAAAGTGTACCCCACAGTACAAAGCAAAACAATCTCAGCCAGTTGTTGAGGCAAACAACATATAGAGATGTACCATACAGGACAACAACACCATGAGCATAAACATGTAGTAATAACAAGAAGGGTAAGGTGTAGACCAACAGCATGGGTACACCTTAAAGTGCTAGGAGGGGACCTATGTAGAGGGTTGGCCAAGTACAAAGGTTGCCTATTAGAAGGCCGAGAAGCAGAGGGAATGGGTTGGGGGGAAGGGGTAGGGGAGGGAGGGAAGAGAGACATGCCGAGAATAACGCCCCTTCAGGATGCTGTAAACCCTGCAAGAGGACACGGACCCAGCAAAGACTGGGGGGAAGACATGGCGAGAACAACACCCCTTCAGGATGCTGAGCCCCCCGCCAGAGGAGGGAGGAAAGAGAGACATGCCAAGAATAACACCCCTTCAGGATGCTGTGAACCCTGCAAGGGGACAAGGACCTGGCAAAGAAGGTGGAGGGGGAGAAGGGGAAGAGAGACATGTCGAGAACAACACCCATTCAGGATGCTGAGAACCCTGCAAGGGGGTAAGGAACTGGCAAAGATGGATGGGCGGGAAGGGGGGGGAGGCAGGGAAGGAGGAAGAGAGATATGCCGAGGGAAGAAAGAGATGTCGAGGACAAACACCCCTTCAGAATGCTGACAACCCTGCAAGAGGACAAGGACCCGACAGTAATGGGGGAGGGAGTTGTGGGGGAGGGAGTAAGGTGGGGACAGAAGGAGAGAAGGGTTGTGGGGATTAGTGGAAGCAGCAGAATGTAGGTAAACCTGGAATTTAGGGGGGAGTAGGGAGGAGATGTGGGGGGAAGGGTAATTTGGCAGGCAGGGAAAATTAGGTGCAGCTGCAACAGTGAGCTGTGTGTATCCAGAGAAGAAGTGAAGTGAGTGTCAGGAGTTGGCAGAGCGAATATCTAGCAGGAGGGAATTCCAGATGCTAGGGAACTTGTACGAGAATGCAGCGTAACAAGATGAAGTGCAGCTTGGGGATAGTGCAAGAGTTCTATATGTGGATGAGCGGAGGGTATAGCAGAAGGGGGGAGGGCTTGATAAGAGAGAGGATATGTATAGAGGTTGAGAACCAAGCCAGAACTTCCCAATAAATTTAATGCTGTGTGATCAGCATCTGACATTGAGGGAGGGAAAGGCAACAGTGTGTGCTGAGGTTTTTTTTTTTACACATCTGAGGTGTGTGATACCACATAAACCATGAGACTGAAGATCAAGTAGTTTGTAAAGGTGGAAATGTATGTCACACAGTGGGTGTGTACAAAAACAAGTTTTCACTGCTGCCTGCTGCTTATTTTTTTATAATTACTGGTTCAAAGAACCTAACCAGGAGCTGAAAGAAAACAAAAATAGATTTTGCTTCAGCTCCCAGCTACAGCTGCTGTGTCTTGCACTTGATGCAATGTGCCAGAGTGAGGCATTTCCCCATTACACACACTCTTGTGTAACACAGTGTGTAACAGAGAATTTTAGCTACTTGTTTTGGGTTGTACTTGACCCTAACCAGTAATTATAGAATAATACAGGAAAGGTGTGTATAATGAGAATTTTGCACACAGTCAAGGTGTGGGATGCTATATAAACCCCTTAAGCGAAGCTCCAGCAGTTTATAAAAGCATCCCACATTGAAAGTGTATGTAAAATTTAAGTTTTACACACCTCCCCATGTTTTGTTTTATATAATTGCTGGGTAGCTTTTTCTCACCTTGAAAACACTACCCAGCAATTATAGAAAACAGAATGACAAGTAGATAGTGGTGCTGTTTACAATTTCAGTGTTGTGGTTTGCATTTTTTTAGGGCTGCGTGGGCACAGCCCTGCAGTCCTATTGCTAAACTAGTAGAAAAACAGCTTGTGAACGAACAACCTCATGAGGTGAGAATAGTTTCCTCTACATCTGCGCACCATGGACAAGTCTGCCTCACACTACTTTTTTAATCCTCATATGTCCCCTCCTCCACTGCCGCCCATGCGTGGTTATCCTCCAGTGTTCTCTCTGTGCAGGTGGGGGACAGTGATACTGAGTGAGTGAGAGTTAATGCTCAAAAGCAGACTTGTTCGCTCTGCATCCGTGAGCAAGGGGTGATAAGGGCGGCCTTTGCCTGGTGGGTACCCCCCCCAACGTTGCCGCTGCTCGAGAAGTACCATAGTCATCTGAGGGTTGAGGTGCCGACTCGGTAACTGGAGGTGGGTTGTCCTCCCCTGCCCACCGAAGCTGTTACTGTTTTTTTTGATTTGCTGCAACTAAGATCTGGTGCCCCTGCTGCATAGCAGGAGATTCTTTGGACTTGGAGGGGTAAAGAAAAGGCTCAACGAGGGACAGTATCTTGAACTGGGGTTCCTGCAGCTGCCTGTGTTCCATTGGAAGATCGTAGCTGCTGGCAGAAAGAAGCAGTGGTGGTTGTTGCAGATCCTATGAGGTTTAATTCCTGTGAGGCATTGTTGTTTGCTGTCTCTGGACTGGTGTTCCCTGTCTTGAAATTGACTTGGTGCTTTTTTCTATTCAAACAAACTGCCATTGTGCCTATTGGAGCTTGCCTGCTGTGGCGTCGCTCCGCCAGTAAAAAGGTGAGAGGAGCACCCAGAGGTGGACTTATTCACTCTGCATCCATGAGCAAGGGGTGATAGGGCAGCTTTTGCCTAGTGGGTCCCTCCCCTCCACCATTGCTGCTGCTTGAGAAGTTACCATAGTCATCTGAGGGTTGAGGTGCCGACTCTGTAACTGAAGTTGGGCTGTCCTCCCCTGCCCACTGAAGCTCTCACCGTTGTTTTGTATTCACTGCAACTAAGGTCTGGTGCCCCTGCTATGTAGCAGGAGATTCTTTGGACTTGGAGGGGTAAAGAAAAGGCTCAACAAGGGACAGTATCTTGAACTGGGGTTCCTGCAGCTGCCTGTGTTCCATCGGGAGATTGTAGCTGCTGGTAGGAAGAGTGGTGGCTGCTGCCAATCCTATCAGGTTTAATTTTCCCACCCACCCACCCGTTCCCTTCTCCCACCCGTTCCTCCTCCCCTTAAATGGGCTTAAGCCACTCCCACCTGTGTGTTGTCCTATACTTAGTCTGTGTGATTGGCTGGTCCTTCTGGTTCTGAAAGGATTGTCTCTTGCAAGGATTGAACTTGGGGGAGATTAGACCTGTCTTCACATCCCTAAGTGGCTGTTTATTACCCTGTTTTTTTTTTTCATCCCTACTGTGTGGTCTGATCCTTTTGGGGGTACAGAACTTTACAGCAGAATTTTCCTTAGCCGTCAGCTGTGGACTAGAAGGTTTGTATCAATTGTGGGCATTAGCCACTGTGTATTGTGAATATCTTAATGTCTGCCCTTGCTTTTTCTGTCTTGCTGCCTTACTAGGGGCTACTGATAGTTTATACTCAGGATCTGTCTTGCTGTATTTTGCTTGAAAATTGGTATGTTGGGGGGCATCGATTGTGGAAATAAGTAACCCTATGGTACTCTGTTCCTGGTGGGTGTGATGGCAGAAGGTCTAGCTGTCCTATTTGCCTGCTCCTCTGTACCTTCCAGGTAGCCTGGGGGGGGCTCTGGATGGCCTTATCTCCTGCTATTCTGCTGGACCATTGTAGTATATAGGTCTGACTCAGGTGAGGGTGTGCATATTATGGGGGCTCCTAAGCATTGCAGGAGGGGGGCTGAGTCCTTCCCCATCTCTAACGTCCTCGCCATGTGGCTGCTCACGGTAGTGTTCCTCCCTCTTATCATTTTGGACTGTGCTCTCCCCATGGGTCAATTCAGGTTCTCACCAGGATTACTTGATGAGAAGGATTTTACCTTCTCCAACTTAATAGCCTGTGACAGACAGTCTCCCTGGCCCATCTGCTGCCTTAACCTGCGGAGCTTCCTGTATCCTGTCATAGTTGTCAGGCATCTTGGTCGCAGGCTGTCCACTAGGGTTGGCACTCCCCCTTTGAGGCATCTCCTCTGGCTCCTTTTGGTGACACTAGTCCTGGCAGGGGAAGTGGAGTAGAACCCAGGTCCTCCGTGCCAAGCCCTCTCCTCTCCTGTGGGCTGGCTGTCTGGCAATGGGCTAAAAATAGCTCATCTTAATGCCCGTAGCCTTCTGACAAACTTGGCTGAACTCCTTGCCTGGGTCACCCATTACAAGCCTGACATCCTGGGGATAAGTGAATCTTGGCTTAAACCCTTGATCCCAGACTCTGCCTGTGCGCTTCATGGCTTTGACCTTGTCAGGCAGGACCGTCCAGGGAAAAAGGGGGGGTGGTATTCTGGTCTACTACAGGAGCCACCTTAAACTGTCAGTGCTGGCCTGCTACAGCCTGAGCAGTTTTCCTGTGAGCTGCTGCATACTGTGCTGCTACTTGGGAATGCAAAGAAGCTACACATTGTGTGCCTATAATCCCGCCACAGGTGGTGTATTGGGATTATCCTCCCTTCTTGAATCTGTTGGTTCTAGGACTGGGAATAATGAGGTAATAATCCTAGGGGATCTTAACTTAAACTGGCTTGGATGCAATATCAAGCATTATGAGACTCTGCTAGCAGGCTTCTCAATGTCCCAACTCATTCAGTATCCCACCAGGTGGTTGTCCACTGGTGGTAACAGCTCTCTCCTGGACTGGGTCCTGACCTATAGGCCTGAAAGGATTAGCTCCTCTGGTACCCTCCCTGACTCTATCTCTGACCATGCCCCTGTGTACTGCATATGGAAGATCTCTGCCTCAAAGATCCCTCCTAAAATCATCCAAGTCAGGGACTTCTCCAGCTTTGACCCAGGACTTTCCAGGAGGATCTTATGTTCATTGACTGGTCTGCAGTGATGGATGCCCAGAATGCTTCCTCAGAAGTCTGTAATTTCCTTAGTATCTTCAGGGAAGTACAGGACAAGCATGCCCCTCTTGTTTGATGGAGGGTAAGGGGGGGGGCTGCCATGAAATGGTTGCATGGGAGCCTCCTTGCTCTCATGAGGGCTAGAGACAAATATTGGGCCAGCTTCAAGGTCTCGATGGACCAGACCATATTCCAGCAATACAAGAGGCTCAGGAATGAATGAAAAAGGCTATCAGGGCTGCCAAAAGTGAATTTTGTAAAGCTGCCTTGTGGACTTCAGCCAAGGACCCTAGGAACTTCTGGAGGAATATTAAAAACATAATGAGTGGCTCCTCCTCCTGTGAGGCTCCTGACATGCTCATTGATGGTGCTAGCTGTAATAATCCACTAACCATCGCCAATGCATTTAACTCACATTTTTCAGACCTGTTCACCTTCATCTCTCTATTCTCCTCCATTGGCCATGATAGTCCTGTCCAGGTCCCTCTGCCTCAACTGGCACCCTCCCCCCCATCCTCTGTTCTACTTCAAGGCTGTGATGGCAAAAGAGATGCAGAGGTTGCTTTCTGGTCTCTCCCCCCTTTTCTAGTGCTGGCCTTGATGATATGGAACCAAAGCTTCTCCGCCTTGCTACTGCCTCCATTGCCTCCCCTGTGGCCCATATCATCAACCTATTCTTAGCCTCTGGGGTTATCCCTGACCTGTGAAAGGTGGTGCGGGTTGTCCCTGTACTCAAACAGGGCAACCCTAGGGTCCTTGACAACTATCATCCGATTGCCATCTTGTCTGCTATCAGTAAGCTTCTTGAGAAAGTTGTGGCAGGACAACTCATGGATTATATTCAGGCTCATGAGCTACTGTCTCCCTCGCAGCATGGCTTTCAAAAAGGGTACAGTACCACCTCTGCCCTGGTCTCTGTCACTTCTGGGATAAGGGCTGCTATGGACCAGGGCAGACTCTCTGGGGCCATCTTTATTGATCCCTTTAAAGCCTTTGACCTTGTTGACCATGCCTTACTATGCACTCAACTTAGGTCCTTGGGTCTGTCCCCTCCGGCACTCAGTTGGTTCTCCAATTACCTTCAGGGAAGGCAGCAACTTACCATATATAGCAAGATGCTCTCAGATGCCACCTCCGTGTCCTCAGGGGTTCCCCAGGGGTCAGTCCTTGGGCCCCTGCTCTTTTCCATATTCATCAATGATCTTCCCTCCTCAGCTGCTTCCTGCAGGGCCATCCTGCATGCTGATGACCTAGTTATTCTCACTCATTCCCAGGACATTGGGGTCATTAACGACCAACTGAGTGAGGGGTTCGGGAGTAACCAATCCTGGATATCGTCCCACAAGCTGGTCCTAAATCTTAAAAAGACTCAGGCCATGTTGTTCAGATCCCTGGCTAAGTTAAAGGCCTCCCCTGTTCCTCTGTGCATCTCGAGTATTGATGGTGCTCCCGTTCTCATCACCGACTCCGTCAAATACCTTGGGGTGACACTTGACCCTCAGCTCAATCTTGGTCACCACATCCAAAATGTGTGTCGAGCTGTTAACTGAAAATTGGGTCTGGCTTACAGGGCAAAGAATAACCTTACTCCGGCTGCTCACCTAGCACTGGCTAGAGGTGTGTTTCTACCATCTCTCTGCTATGGGCTCCTTTTATTTGCCCATACTTCCAAGGTTCACCTCACTAGGTGGACTGTAGCCTACAATAATATCTGCCATTTTGCTCTTGCAGCCCCTCGTCTCACTCACCATTGTGATCTGTACAGTAAGCTTAACTGGCTCTCCCCGCCCAACTACATGAATTTTGTTATGGGCAGTTTCACGGGTACGGTTCTGGGTACAGGCACCCCCCTGGACTGGTGGAGCTCCTTGTGCCTGCTGTCTCCACTAGCTATTCCCTAAGGTCACTGGGCCCCGCTATCCTTAAGGTTCCTGTTATGTGTACCCAATTGGGGGACAGGGACTTTGCATCATTGTTCTGTCATGTGCCCCTAGATTATGGAACTCCTTTCCTGTCCAGGTCCTGTCCTCCCCTTCCCAGGCGTGACTATGCATCTCCCTGTGGAACCACTTGAAGCTCTCCTCAGTATGTGACTGTCTTAAACCTCCCTGATTACCCTGGTCCCCTGCACGGTATTTTGAGCATATCATCTCCTGTACCTTGCTCAGGTCCTGCTGTGGTTTGCCTGTGCACCTGGGTGTGGCCCTGTGTAAAATGTGTAAATTCTGTACATATCTGTATATATTGCTGGGTTCATTGCGTTAATGACTCTGTACTTTATTACATTGACTGTGCCACTGTTGTAGCCTGAGATATCTTACTATGTATGTTATGCTTCTCCTAACTTCAGTGTATCTGCCTTACTTGCTTCAATTTGTACTCTGTATGTTCTTTTGATTTCCTGTACTCTCCCGGGTCATACCTGAAAATAGGCATATGTTTGTCTAGTGTACTTACCTGTTTAACAAAAGGTAAATAAAAAGAACAGCAGGGTTCTTTGTGCGGGCAGACAGACAGATGGGGACATTTTCCTTAAGTGTTGTGTCTCTCTTTCTCTCTCTCTTGACTTGTGTACAGTGTCTGCTCTGTCAAAGCAGGATCAGAGGGCAGACAGTAAGGCAGCCAAATGAAATAGTTTATAGCACCTGTACAGGCAAGTGTAGTGTAGTGACCCCGTTCCGGCGCTCCCTGTGTCAGGGCAGTTAGAATATCGACATGATGTCCCCTGTTTTTTTTATTTATTTATTTTTTTGTTAACTAGGTCTGGTTCTTCTAATCTCTTAATTAAATTGGGAGCCACGCTTCACTCTAGTGATGCAACCCCCCCCCCGTAATTTCCCCACTCGAACAGCTCATGTTTATCCAAGGGGACCACAGGGCATTACTGTAGCACTCCGTACCCCTGGCACAATTCTGTTGCAATCAGAAAAGTAAAAATATGATATTTATAGCAAGCCTGACAAGGTGAGTGTCCCAAGTGTCTGGTGGAGCGTGGCATGGCAGAGATTCAAAGTTACAAGCACCCCTTGAATCTCCGACGACTGCCACGTTGTGTCCCACCCTGCCTTGCCATACACAAAACAAGATAGCTCCCTTGCTGTGTCCGGAGAAGACGAGTGTTTAAGTGCCTGCTGTTGGCCCTGCTATTAAGCATTTCTTTTTTTTTTATTTTCCGCTGTTAAATCAGGTTAGACCAGGTTAAATCATATGGGAGCCACACTTCATTCCATTGATACAGCCCCAGTATACAGTGCCTTTCCCTGAAGCATGCACCTTCTAAACTACAATTATTAACCCACCGCAGGCAGGCTAAAACTTCTGAACATTGGGATAACATGCCCTCAGCAGCACCATTTTATATTATAAGCATCATTCCACCTTCACAAATATAAAAGTCAACCACTTTCTGCGCACACAACTTGTATTCATGCAGCTTTACAAGTTCATTATATAAACAGTAATTAATTTTATCTGTCTCTACCTTCTTCCCTCCTCCTGTCCGTTTGCCTATCTATCATGCTGCAAGTTGTTGAAACTAGTTGTAGAAGCAGACATGAACTGTGAGTTTGCTCTGATACACTGTGATCCTTTTCGTAAGATAATAGTTTTAAAAAATCGACAGGATTTGAAAGAAAACAAGCATTTGCAGTTTAGAAGAAAAAATGTTATAAATTGTCGCTGTGTTTATCTAAATTGTTTGCATGATACCTTTGTGGATGGAGACTATTATACAAACTCAGGGCACATCATTAATGAGCTGTATAAATAGTTTTTTCGTTTTGCCTTGAAGTTTGTCAGGGGCTGTAATACACTCATGTGTACCGTAGGATGTAAAAAAACTCCAGTCATTTGTTTAACTTTGTTTTAGCTTGGAAGTATTTGGATGCATGTGCACCACTCCAGCAGCAGCTGAGGTTTAAAATTGTAAGCTTGGTGTACTGTTGTTGTTATTCGGTAGGTGGTGGTGGGGTTCTGGTAAGGCAATATTTAAGTGATAACATTACGTTTTATGGAGTATATGAAGCAATAACTGGCTTCTGTGGATGATTAAACACCGAGGCGAAGCTGAGGTGTTTAATCCCCACAGAAGCCAGTTATTGCGAGTATACTCCATAAAACGTAATGTTATTACTATTATACCACTAGAATTTGTGGTAAAGTTGTATTTTTATGTAGAAATTACATTTAAGTTGGAGCGGAGGAAGGAGGTAATGTGGTCTGCGTGTTCGTGACCTGTAGTGCCGCAGAAGCAACTAGATGGTCGCTATCATTATGATAATATAGTTCAGGTCAGTTATAGATATTTACTGGTAATTTGTTGTTGAGTCCTGAAGATTAAGTTTTTATTTTCTTTCAGCCGAATCTGTGATTCTGGACATGTGCATTACACAAGCTGGTAATGCGCATATTCAGAATCACAGATTCGATTTCGGAAGAGAAAATAAAAAGGCTTGTAGTGCTCGGTTTTCAACGGGACCAACTTTCTAATGATCTATTTACCAGTAAGTGTCCCATATTACTACTTTGAGACTGTGACCCACAAAAGCTTCATTTAGTTATAAATTATTTTTTTAGATGCTCCCGCAGCACTACAGTTTAGAGAGCTGCAGAGGAGGACATTTTATGTGCAGTGCTAGTAAAATGTGATGTGAGGTGAAATTTTGTTTTAGGAGTGAAAAGAAATCAGGGGAAAATTTTACACATTTCAGAAGTGGGATTATACAGTTTGTGCCAGCGTTTGAAAATTAGTTACACAGAGCGACTCAACAGTGTCTGTATATGACATTCGCTCTGACTGAGTGGACAGAAATGGAAGGGAATGTGAATAAATGACTGTGGGCATGGTTACAGGTGAATAAACTACTGTGGGAAGATGACTAAACACCGTGGGCATGGCTATAGGTGAATAAATTACTGTGGGCATGTAGGTGGTAGTTTGTGGGACAATAACTTACAGTTTTCCTGTGTTCTGATTGGATGAAACTAGCTACCTGAGGTATAATTAAAAATAATGTCTAGTACTCAAGCCTTCACCAGGAATATGAATCACTGTTTTTATTTTTTAGGGCTCCAGTGGGTGGACGGGAGCCATACTTCTTTCAGAAAAGCAGAAAAACAGCACTCAAGGCAAAAAAAACCCACAAAACCGAGTTGCAGTAGCAAAGCAAAAGTCACAGGGTAATCACTGCGCAAACCACCAAGGCAAACAAGTAAATGAAACGCCAAATCACCCAGTACATTGCTAAGTGCAGTATTTATTGGTACATGGTGAAGGGCCAAGAGTAACACAGGAAAAGAACAAACTCCTCAGTGCTTCGAATCACATAGATTCTTCCTCAGGGGGGGCAGTATAGTATTGTCAGGTCAGAGATTGTCTTAACTAGGTCAATAGCCAGCTGCAAGAAATTAGCTGGAAAATAGGATTTGACCTCAAGCAATACTGCTGACCTCCGTTAGAAGCACATAAATGTTAAGTTAATCATCTTCTTATTAAATATAATCGTCAATGCAAAAACATTATTTATATTCCAGCACCCCAATGTGAAATAGAATAAACAGTTACAATAAGAAAGACAAAGAACCTCTGAGCGCAAACACTGAGGCAAGGGTTACCTCAAAGGGCATTTGGCTGGGAAGCCAAGTTTCAAGAAAATACAAAATCACACATGCCCACACAATGCAAAGCATCATGGGCTGCATATGCAAATCACCACAGAATGTTATGCTGGTCCAACTTTAAGCAGAATTGCATGGTGCCGAAAGGCTCTCACACAGTTTGCAAAGGTGCTAACAGAAGACATAGACGTGTTTCCATGGACAAAACACGTGTCTATGTCTTCTGTTAGCACCCTTTGCAAACTGTGTGAGAGGTCTTTCGGCACCATGCAATTCTGCTTAAAGTTGGACCTGCATAACATTCTGTGGTGATTTGCATATGCAGCCCATGATGCTTTGCATTATGTGGGCATGTGTGATTTTGTATTTACAAAAAGAAAGATGACACAAATGTAAATTAAGATAGACATCTATACTTGGAACAACTACATGGGTCTTTACAGCACAAAATGCACACTTAAGAGACTATCACAGTCTACAACAGGGAAAATACTAAGCAAAGGACAGTCAGAAATATTACAGTATCTAGTCCATATAAATTTAAATATTCATAGAAAAACTCTCAGTGACTTTTTTTGATTTGATGTTGTAGAATTTCTCCTTGCAGATCTCCGAAAAGGAGAATGCAGTGCTTGCCGTTTCTGTCCCCCAAATAGTGATCCAGGTGAGGACACTCCAACAAAATATGGAACCTAAAAAGATGAGAAAAGGGGGACAAACAGAGAAAGAGGAACAAAAATCAAGAAATCTAACATTAGAGAAATCCAATTAACTTATAACTATTGTAAAAAAAAAAACAAGCAGATAATTTCTGTCATCACTAATCTGACATAAAGTACATTAGTTGAAAGTCAAAACAGCCAAGTTCAGCAGAGAACATAATCACATCAGTGGCATTGGCCACTATAATACTTCAATTAATTTCTGCTCACATTAAGGAAGCAGATGAACATCACATAGCTAGGAAAGTCTTTTGCGCTGCCTATAGCTATTATGTTCTTACAACCCTTTGGTTATCTCTTCCGGGATCTGGAATTAGGATATATCCTTGATCTCATACATTACAGACATATGGGTCAGTGGCATTGCCACATTTTGCACTTCTATTGCATGTGTTAAATGTTTATTTGAATCTAGCACTATTCCCTTGTCAATGACAAGGAACCTTGGATATGTCACCACACACAACAGTATTGCTCCATGTTTTGAAACTTATTCCTGCACAATCCAGGAAGCCATGTTTGTGACTCTCACAGTGTCATTGCCGCATTTTCATCTGGCAACATCCATCTCTGATCGTCTGGCAACTGTCCATTCTATTGATCATCTTGATGGGAACTTTTATTGTGAAAAGGTTGAAACTACCTCCTTTTCTTGTTTACCATGAGGTCTTTGAATCGTGACTGACTCTGACCATTGATTGTCATACCTGAAAAGAACACCACCTTTTATGCAGATGTGACATCTTCCAACTTGTATTACCAACCTGTGAATACAGGCCTAATAACTGAAATTAGGCTTCCACTTGTGAACTTTCAAATCAACTGTATTCAGTCCAGCCAATTAAGATTCTACAATCAAGCTCATTGTTATGCATATTATGAAGCTAGTCTGGGGTGGGGGCAATCCTCTAACTTCAGCAAGAAGACTCTTCTTCATTTGATCTACAATCAAGAAATCCATTTTCTTCACTGCTTGTTTTCCAAGCCTGGCTGGTGCCTCATACAGACTGAGAACTGTTTACTGTTATAAACTGTTACACTTTGTGCAGCCATGTGATCATCATCAACTGAACACTGTTGCTATTTCATTGTAAAACTCAATGTGCAATCTAATGCATCCCCTGCTGAGGCCTCTGAAAATACTGCTACCTCCTGAACATTTGGATCAACCTTTCCAAAAATCTGGATGCATCGAATTTGAATTATGAATCTTCATCTAACACTTGAAGAAACCCTGGATTTATCCCTGGAACTGTTCGTAGCTTATGTCTTGTGGACATTGACATTTTGTGTCCTGTTTGACTTACCAACTGAAAAATGACATCCTTCAAGGTGGTATATTCTACTGATGCGGAACATTGTGTGGTGACCAACTATGCATTCTTCTGATATGGACTAAAAGTTATGCAAAGTGAACTTTTCTAACTTCTGTTTTTACTCCCTAAACAGATAATAGGTTATAGGTAATCACATCTATTCCCATCCCAGAACCAGATATCATTAAGTCTAGTCCTAAGTATCTTGATGCTCTATCTCAATTTTTACTTATTTTTAATATCCATACAGGCAACTTGAGTTTGTCTCTTCAATTTCTTCCCAATAGGACAGATACACACCTGATACATATCAGTATTTACTGATTGTTTTGATATTGGAAAACCCCATTGTGAAGTTTTATTCCAAATGTTTATAGTAATACAATGTTTACTAACATTTTCTCTTATAATTACATTTTGTTGTTTAAGGAAAACCCTGAAATACCTGTGTGACCAGTTAATTTCCTCTATCAGGCTCATGTCTTTGGCCTGTAGACGAATGGTGCCTAACCTCCATCTTTTTGTTGTGTTGCCACTTTTGCAATTAGGGCAACAAAGAGGATATTGTTACACTTGGGTTATGCCCCTATCATCCCACATACACCTCACACTGTATTCCTGGTCTGTTATACTGTGATACTGCTACTTTGCACTTATATATAGATATGAGCACACGTCATATGAGCATGGGTGCTAGGAATGTACTTTGCTGCTAAGATATGCTAATATTTACATGCATGATTCATTATACCTCACTATAATACATTTATCTAGATTATGTTTGTCTTTTATAAATATTCCATATATAATCTACCTAATCACTGATAAGATGACTCATAGGGATCATCAGTGATTATTGTATACTTATATTCTCATATAATTATATGTAGTGTGTATTTTACACTCAGGCAGATATGCCATGTAATAGGCCTGTCAGCAGTTCTGTTTGTCTAAGCAAGCTGACACATAGAGAAAGCCTTTATGTCTATGTTTTATACTGGCATAAGCAAGAAATGGCACATGTAGTTTGAACTGTCAGCATTTCTTTTGTCTAAGCTATAATGCTAACGGAAGCATATTCTGTTTCATATGATACTCATTAGTAATTCTGTCTCCTAAGTCATTATCCAATGGAGAATACTTAGGACCGATACATATTGTTTCTCATATCTGTAACTATGTTGTAATTTCTGTAGCTATGCTGTTATCTGTAGTATTTAACTGTCCGCAACCCACTATAGCTTCTCTAGAAGGGCAGAGAGCTGGAGTGTGGGAAGAGTTAGAACAAGATCTTAGAGAACCTAAGATCTACAGTTCTGGAGATTATGTACATTCTTCAGGAATGGTGAGAAACCCATCTCCCTTGTAATTTTCTCTGTCACATGCTTGTCGTAAATAGTATAATAAACTTTATTAGTACTACTTGCTTGTTTACAAATGTTTCTTGGCAGACTCCGAGACACAAGAATCTGTATTATTATTATTATTTTTATTGTTTACCCTACTCACTAAGAGTGTTTAGACAACAGGGTGACAGCTGTCAGCTCTCAAAAGGGAATTGCCTGCTGTTGGTTTGTGATTTCCCTGCTTCAGAATGGACTCATCAGGTGAACCTATGAATAAAAGGTCCAAAAAGGAAATAGATTCCCTATTACATGTTGAGGTGAACTTCAAATTCCAATCATTTTTGTTTATTAAATCTAGGAACCGTTCAGCTTACTGTTCAGTTCCTCTCCAAATACACAGGATGTCATCAATATAATGACCCCAATACTTAATGTGGCTTTTAAATGAGTTGTTTCTCTCTTCATAAATCTGGATTTCTTCCCACCATGCCATAAAGATATTTGCATATGAAGGTGCCATTGCAGACCCCATGGTGGTTCCAAAGATTTGATGATAGAATCTAGAATTAAAACAGAAATAATTGGAAGTGAGTATCAGCTCTAAAGCTTGAACCACAAACTCTGAATTCAGAATATCTCCCGTTTCCTGTTTATCCACAAAATATTGTATTGCATTCAGTCCCAGATGATGTTGAATGTTGGTGTATAATGACATCACATCAACTGTGAGCCATAGGTAGCCAGCACCCCATGTAAGACACTCCAGGGCCCCCAGGACTGTCATGGAGTCCCTCAAATATGAGGGAATAGTAACAACCAAGGTTTGCAAAAAAGCATCCAAGAACTCAGATAGAATCTCAGTTAGAGAATCTATCCAGGAAACAATAGGTCTTCCAGGCTGTCTCTGGGGGTCCTTATGTATCTTAGGTAGAATATAAAATGTCGGGACTACAGGAAATTTGGGACATAAAAAATCAGATTCCCTCTTTGCAATATAGCCCAGATCCAAAAATTATTTCAAAAAAGTAATTAATCTACATTTGAAGGCAAAGGTGGGATCGTTAAGTAGAACTCGATAATTGTTCAAATCATCGAGTTGTTATAATTTCTCCAATTCATTATGAGTCTTATCTATCACTACCACCTTGCTCCCTTTGTCCGCTGGTTTAATGACAATACTATTCATAGAGCTCAGTTCTTGTAGTGCCATTCTCTCGTCTGGTTTTAAATTATTTACATCAGGTTTATGTTGTCATAAAATATTGTCAGTTTCTTTCAGAACCAGTGACTCAGATGTTAGTATGGCAGAGGATTGGGTCTTACTGGGACAGAAGGCAGACTGATGATGAAATGATTTCCTTCACTGTGAAAAATTAAGACCCTCTTAGTCAAGTTTCAGTTCCTGGAATATATCCAGAGCCACCTCTGGATCCCAATCTGGGGGAAGAGTTCCCACTCAGTCTTGTGAAGGTTGAATCACAGGACAGGACTGTGCCAAGCAATCCATATCTTGAGGAGAGTCATCTAACAAGGAAGAAATGGTATCCAGAAGGGGAGTCCCAAAATCATTAGTATTTAATCA